>CM062297.1:759488965-762229326 GCA_031216915.1 Pictodentalium vernedei
TGGGTAGAACAAGCATAAGAATCGACAGGGACAGTCAGGGATAATCAGTATACTAGAGTAGATAGAAGTCAGGTAGAACATATAAGGTATAAAATATGTACTACTGAACGAGGATTCTTATTGAATTCGAGCTAGATAAGGAACACACCTTTTATGGATCTTATAACACTACGTGGTGCTATTAAGGTCAATATTCTAAAATAATTCTGGCCCATTTTGGTGATTTCCGGTGAAAATAAGTCGTTCACGGGATCATCTGGGTAACTCGTTGTACTTCCATCGCATCGAACAGTCTCCACCACCCATCCCCCCCCCCCCCCCGCAAATACCACCGCCAGGTCACACAAATGGGAGAGGGTGACTCACCTGACTACACCCTTCCCTTCCTGTCTGCGGTCTTTGAAATATACACGCGTCATATCGCTCCCCCCTCCATTGGAATTCTCCCCCTATAAAGGATTCTTGTTCCGGCACTGAACAGGATTCCCATGCATGTAAGTATATATAGCAGGTCCGTCTTTTGGGACAGCGGGGGTGGGGGGCCTGCTACCTTATGTTTTAATCCGTACGCAAAAAATAATAATCCGAGCACACGAGTTAATAATCCGCGAAGGCGAATTGATAATCGGTACATACAAAATAATAATCCGGGCACAAGGATTATTATTTCGTGTGCACGGATTATTATTTCGTGTGCGCGTATTATCATTTCGCCGCACGTTATATTTATTCTAAGTAGTATGAAATGTGCCAAATGAGCCCCATCTGGGGGACTTCGGGTTCGGGGGGGGGGGGGGGGTAGCATGCCGCAGAAGTGACAGCATACCGCGGGGTATTGTGGGTGTCACGTGGGTTGTCATAGAAGCGGAGGAGAGCGGGCATGTTGTGACCTCATCCCGATAGTGATACGTGGTTTTAGTGAGCATGCACATTGGAGACTACCATCTTGGTTTCTATGTTAGCTTGCTGTTGCCATTTGACCCAATGGCCTCTAAACAGACGGGGCCTGTTCTAAGGGTGTGTTCGATTCAACGGGAGTCTTGCGAATTGCCAAAATAAGCTCGACAGTTACCCCAAATCACCGACATCGACTTCATGTTACCGAAACAGAGTCGCGCGAAGTGTTATATGACCCATAAGGGGTATTTTCGATTGATGAGGTATGTACTCCGGTAGAACAAAAGAGCCCCATACTTGGAGTAAGATCGGTGTTTTGTTACTATAATTAACTTTTGTGGCGTGTTCTGACTACTCTCTGACCCAGGTATTCAAATGCAGGAGTTAGTACGCATGGCATAGCAGACGTGCATCAATCAGGTCCTTAGGCAAGTTATGGCTACATGAAGAATAAGCAAGTAGAAGGGAATGGGTGGTGGCAGAGTGCATAGTAAGTAGACAACAGAAAGGGGAAGTGGGAGGGAATGGATAGTGTTAGCATGAATGGCGTAGCAATCAGACATCAGGTAGGCCCTCGGGCATGTAAGGGCTTAGGAAGAATAGGGAAGTTTGGGGGAATGGGTAGTGCTGGTATGCAAGACGTAGCAAGCAGACACCAACAGGCCCGTTGGTATGCCAGAGTTTAGAAAGAATAGGAAAGTGGGAGGGAAATGGATGGTATTGCTATGCTTGGAGAAGGCAGCAAACATCAGGCAGGGCCTTGGGCATGCCAAGACTTAGAGATAGGAAGGAAAGGAAGTAAGGATAAGGTGAGTAAATTGTGAAGTGGAAGTTGGACCCCGGTTTGGGATATTTACGGGCCATGTTAAATAGAGATACACTTGTGGAATCTCTTTCTGTTACTTGACTGGCCTTCAGGATGCCCTTTTCATGATATGAAAAGCCGACTGCAATGAGGGACAACTTGCCATTCTACATATCCTCAGGGTCATAAGGGCCACGAGAAAATTCTTAGTGAGCCACAATTCGTCATTCCTCATATTCTCATATTTAGGGATGACGTTCCATGGAATCTTCTTTATTCTTCTCGTGTCGCACACCAACATCAAAATATCTGGCGATGTTTGTCACCTTAGGTAATATTTTGTAACTGGCCCTTTTGGGAGCCTAAGGAGGGCCCTAAATGTGGTCCGATTGGGACGGTTGAGGTGTCAATCTTCTTTATTCCTCGGGGCCACCCATCAACACCAAAATACCCTGTGATTTTAACCTGCTTTGGAGATATTTTGTAACTGGCCCTTTTTGGGCCTTAGTAAGGCCCCTAAATGTGGTTCGATTGGGGTGGTTGAGGTGTCAATCTTCTTTTTTCCTCGGCGGCCACCCACCAACACCAAAATATCCCGTGATTTTTACTTGCTTTGGTGATTTTTTTGTAACTGGCCCTTTTGAGGGCCTTAATAGGGCCCCTAAATGTGGTCCGATTGGGGCGGCTGAGGTGTCAATCTTCTTTACTCCTCGGGGGCCACCTATCAACACCAAAATATCCCGTGATTTTAACCTGCTTTGGTGATATTTTGTAACTGACCCTTTTTGGGGCCTTAGTAGAGCCCCTAAATGTTGTCCGATTGGGGTGGTTGAGGTGTCAATCTTCTTTATTTCTCGGGGTCCACCCATCAACACCAAAACATCCCGCGATTTTAACCTGCTTTAGTGATATTTTGTAACTGGCCCTTTTTGGGGCCTTAGTAGGACCCCTAAATGTGGTCCGATTGGGGTGGTTGAGGTGTCAGTCTTCTTTGTTCCTCGGGGGCCACCCATCAACACCAAAATATCCCGTGATATTAACTTGCTTTGGTGATATTTTGTAACTGGCCCTTTTTGGGGGCCTTAGTAGGGCCGCTAAATGTGGTCCGATTGGGGCGGTTGAGGTGTCAATCTTCTTTATTCCTCGGGGCCACCCACCAACACCAAAATATCCCGTGATTTTAACCTGCTTTGGTGATATTTCGTAACTGGCCCTTTTTGGGGCCTTAGTAGGGCCCCTAAATGTGGTCCGATTGGGGCGGTTGAGGTCACCCATCAACACCAAAATATCCGGTAATTTATTTATTGGTGTTTAAGGTCACATATTTCTTCACAATGGCTAACCATGACCGTGACAGTTTTACGGGTGGAGGAAGCCAGAGTATTCGGAGAGAACCACCGCGCAACGGCGAGCAACTGTCAACTCCCCAACATACCAACTCCACACAAGCAGGGTTAGCATTGGTTGAAGACAGGTGCACCATCGACGTGCACTACGCCTTAGTACACGTCACCGTGCCCCCACGCGAGCAATGTCTTGCCCAAGGACACAACGCGGTTCCGCAGGTGGGATTCGAACCGAGGATTTCTCGGCTTGCAGCCTGCACTTCTACCAACTGAGCCCCCCCCCCCCCCACCCCCATTAACCCATTATCTAACGCTAGTAGCAGACGATACTCGTCAAAAAATTCTCGTGTAACTAAAAATTTTCATTTTTTGCATCCAAAACACAGGGTGTTACCCCTCATTGGAATGAGCGCAACGCGCTCGTTCGAATGAGGGGGTCATAACCTATGTTTTGGAAGAATAAAATGTAAATATAAAAAAGACGGAATAGCGATTTTTGTGTACGGTGCTGGCCGTTTTTGGCAGTTATTTTAGGTAAAGGGTTTAAACGCATTTTGACCAATTACTCTCAGCCCCAAGGAAGGGACAAACTGACCTGGGGGCAATGATTAAAATGATAGCTAAGTTGTTATAACAAGATAGCTAAGTTGTTATAACAAGTTAGCTAAGTTGTTATAACAAGTTACTAAGTTGTTATAACAAGTTAGCTAAGTTGTTATAACAAGTTAGCTAAGTTGTTATAACAAGTTAAGCCAAGTTGTTATAACAAGTTAGCTATGTTGTTATAACAACTTAGCTAAGTTGTTATAACAAGTTAACTAAGTTGTTATAACAAGTTACTAAGTTGTTATAACAAGATAGCTAAGTTGTTATAACAAGTTAGCTAAGTTGTTATAACAAGTTAAGCTAAGTTGTTATAACAAGTTAAGCTATGTTGTTATAACAAGTTAGCTAAGTTGTTATAACAAGTTACTAAGTTGTTATAACAAGTTAGTTAACTTGTTATAACAACTTAGCACAGGTAAAAAAAATACATCAACTGGCGTCAGAACGCTGCCGTACGCTTTGGCTAAACCATGATTATATAATTTAAAAAAAAACCCATACATTGACGATGTACGATTCATTGGAAAAAATATCTCGTGGCTGGGGAGACTATTAATTTCCCTTAAACTTCGCGATACGTGGTTCGATTGGTTCACTTGGTTCACTTGCCATGCCTTTACCGAACAATTCAAATTCCATGACATAGTTTATGACATATAAGCTATGTGTTTGGAATCTCAATTAAAAAAATGAAACAGAAAAAAAAT
Source organism: Pictodentalium vernedei (assembly GCA_031216915.1). NCBI lineage: Eukaryota > Metazoa > Mollusca > Scaphopoda > Dentaliida > Dentaliidae > Pictodentalium > Pictodentalium vernedei. The sequence continues at coordinate 759,493,327 of CM062297.1, forward strand.
TAAATTAGACTAAAATGAAAATTAAACAAAAAAAAAGAAACAACGCTTGAATATCAATTTTATCTGTGGCGCTGAATGGTTTTACCCGAAATTTGAAAGAATGAATGAAACTGTAAGTACGCGGACGTGTTAATTTTTAACCTAACGTCTCGACTGCATCCGTCCGCGTAATTTACAAAATGAGCCGAAGGAAAACAATTATTTTTCAAAACAGTTCAGCAAAACCATATCATGTGACCCTCTCATTGGAACGAGCTCATCGAGATCGTTCGAATGCGGAGATCACATGCCATGGTTTTGTTACAATAATAAAGTTTGATATCGTCTGCGTTGGGAAAGCGTTAAGCAAATAATTCTTCTCATTGAAAATGGAACTCAATAAATCGTGGAATTGTTCCCTGACTATCTGTCTCTTTTTGTGTTTATCCTTTCCAAAAACCGCAGCTGAAAGATCGGCAGACGCAACACTGAGGAAATCGCCAAGCAAGCTTCTTGAAGATTCCAAGATGTGGGCAATAGGCATGGAAATACTTAGCGACGTAGTTGGATTTCACACAGTAGCTACGTTGGTTCCATGGCCAGCTGTTTCGGTTACATGATCTGAAATTGAAAGTTGCAAATCATGAGATAACGTTCTTCTGATCTTTGTTAATTCTCTGGCGTTGTTTCAATCTCAAAAAGCACCCTCCCCAACAAAAACAACAACAACAACAACAACAACAAAAAACAGAATGAAAACTGTTATTAAAAAGAAAGAAAATTGCAAATCTTGTCATGAGTAATATTATTCGTTAACGAGATTCGCAAAGATGGTAAATAACATCATATATGCATCACATTTATGTTTTAATATCCGGGGCGTAGAAACAGGTGAGCACACAGGACCATGTTTTGAGCACACAGGACCATGTTTTGAGAGAGAGAGAGAGAGAGAGAGAGAGAGAGAGAGAGAGAGAGAGAGAGGAGGAGGAGGAGGAGAGGGAGAGGGAGAGAGGGGAGGGAGAGAGAGGAGAGGGAGACGGAGACGGAGGGAGAGGGAGAGGGCGAGAGGGAGAGGGCGAGAGGGAGAGAAAGACCAAAATTATCTTTATCAATATATCTGTACACTTTGCTGGTTGAAAATTTGAAATTTTTACTCCAGTGTGCAGAGGATTAAACCTTTTAAGAAAAAAATCAACCTAAGGGGGGTACATCATCTTACACTACCTTCCAATTCCTTACGAAACCTGAGGGGTAGATCGTCTGATAATAAATTCCAATCCGTTACACGATCTGAGGGGGTACTTCGTCTTATAATACTACCTTCCAATCCGTTACCCACCCTGAGAGGGTACATCATCTTACAATATCTTCCAATCCGTTAGCCACCCTGAGAGGGTACATCGTCTTATAATACCTTCTGATCCGTTACACGGCGTATGTCGGTCATATCCGACATGCACCATTTCTAAAACATTCCATTCAAATCTGTTCAAATTCTATTATTTTTTTCCAATTTAATCTTCAAAAAATAGTCTACGACCTCTCAATGGTAGGCCTACTACCTCAACGAGATGGTTCTAGAGATGGCTTATAAGCTTTTTCTTCTCTTTCTGATTTTTATTTTGTAGGAGGCGGTGGGTGTGTGGCGAGGGTGGAGTAAAAATGAAAACGTTTAGTTATTGAAAATGTGGAGTTTTTTTGGCCAGGGTCGTCTCTTCCCGTCCTTGTTAGGAAGAGAGTACAGCCTCTATTACAGAATTGTGTTACACTTCAGACAATATTAGGGCTATCACGATTAATCGATTGTCGATCGGTCACGCCGAAATGGATTAGTATTTTCCGTTGTCGAAGAATCGGTCAATTTTACCATGTTTTAGACATTGAAAAAAATGTGAAGAAAAAACTATTGTTTCTAAAAGTAAAAGGCCCAGAACGTCGACGTTAAACCTCAAAAAGCTGTTAGAAGCATTTGTCTGTTGAGTACATTCAAAGCTTTGATGTTATGATCTTTTGAATCGACAGTGTAATAATCCAGACCGGTCGGCAGTTGCGAACTTCGCAACTGACGACCGGTCTTGATTATTACACTGACGGTTCAAAAGTTCAGAACATCAAAGCTTTGAGAATGTACCTAAAAGAGGATCGTCTTCGTTGTTTACTTGAGGTAGGTCAACTGAATTGAATTTCCTTTTTAACGACTTCAAAGAGAGGGAGACGGGGTGAGTGGGGGTATCTAGGTACGATTAATCGATTGTTATCGATTATTTGCGACGATTAATCAATTCTTAAATTAAAAATCGTGACAGCCCTTGTCAATGTGTATAACATCAGCTAAATGCACGATCGTCAGGAATGGTCAGTGTCGAAACCCAGAGCACAAAATCATTGTAAAACTCTACAGCGACCAGCGGTTATACAGAAGAATTCGAGTTTTCATTAACCCTTTACCCAACGTAACGACCAAAACCGGCCAGCGCTATTCACAAAAATCGACAATCAATTTTCATTATTTTTCCACTTGTTGTCTCAGAAGCATAGGTTATGACCCCTATGTGGAACGAGTCCGTCCAGCTCCTTCCAATGAGGGGCCATTACCTATGTTTTTGAGACAAAAAATCGAAAAAATTAGTTGTTCAAGAATTTTGTTTGCAAGTGCCGTCTGCTTTTCATGTTAGGTAAAGGGTTAAAATGCCACTTATATATCAGTCGTGTATTGAATTCCAAAGATTGCGATCCCTTCATGCCTTCTTCGTATCGAATATTTATTGCCTCAAACTCCGAATTTCTCTTTGGCAGGACAGGAGACAAGAATGTAGAGCCCCGTTAGGAACTCTGATGATGAGGCCCGAGCCCTCTGTCTGGGAATCTCTATTTTATGGTGTCGATTACATGGCCCAAATCAGAGAGAGAGAGAGAGAGAGAGAGAGAGAGAGAGAGAGAGAGAGAGAGAGAGAGAGAGAGAGACATGGGGAGAGACAGGGAGATAGAGAGAGAGAGATAGAGAGATGGGGCGCTGTTGCGTAGCCAGGTATCTATGTTAGAGGGAGGCACATGGATCTTGTGGGGGATCCAAGCATTTTTTTATGCCGTCGGAATATCACTAAGATCGAAGTTTTGAGTTAGGGAAGGGTAAAACGACCCCCCCCCCCCCCCCAAATGGCGTTATTAGCAGGCATTTACTGGCTCGAAAGGACGTCAATATTCACGAAGCGTGTAATCTATAATTTAACATCCCATGCAAATCGTAGTGTTCGTGATTTAGGGTGCTTGGGGATATTTCGATTGGTCAAAATTCCCTAGCCCCCACCCCCTTCCTTCCTATTCATGGCTACACAACTGACGGGAAGTATAAGAATTAACGTTTATTTGTTAAAATGAATATCAGTATTATTACGTGATTCACGATTGAATGAATTGAAGAAACAAACAAACTAATGCTAACACGAATACATTCACGGTTCTATTATCACAAAATTGGTATTTTTCTCGATCAGATCACGACCGGGTCGTAATACAATTCCAAACCAATGGTTGAGATTTCATGAATAAAATGCTGTGACATCAAGACCAAATCAAGAAAAACAAAGGAAAATAGCATCTCAGATTTAATATTTTCGCATTCATTCCGACAGGTGAGATTTTACAGTGATGTAGGGAGAAAGATGATTTCGAAAGGTTCGCGATCCAGTATGACCGCTTGGTGATCACAGTAGCCCGCTCTATTAGAATGGCATGCAAGCACTGGACCTCCCAGTCTGAATGTGAGACCGCTACTTGTATCTGTAAGTAGTCTGTTCGTTATAGAAATATACAATGTTATATATGATCTAACTAGTGGACCTCGAGACTGCAGAGTGAAAATATTGACTGACCTTTTCTCAAAGAAGGAGCATGGACTCTTCAATTTCATGGCACCGAACTGGCATGAAAAATACCAGCAGTGTTGAAGGGTTAAACAGTATCAGGTGACTGCTGGCTCACTATACTTTTGGCAATTAGCAATAAATCATGCGCTCAAAATGCATGGTCACACATGAGCCCCACTACCGAAAATTATTACCCCCATTTAGCAATGGGTGACGTGTGCTTCAGCATAAAGGGTCAGGGGAATAGTTGAAGTCACCCACGTCTGTCAGCCTTAAACATATGGGATCCATTCGAATAAACAAGGTAAAAATCTTACTTGGTAAAACCGGTACACTCGGTGTAACGAATGTTTTGAGATGTCGGCCATGGTAACCAACAGTATCCTTCCATATGATAGACTCCATAAACAAGGTATTCTCTCTCTTGGCATTCTTCTTTAACTGGAGTCATCAGGTAGGGTCGGATTTTCCTGAAACATCATTTTGTAATGAATTAATGTAATGGTTTTCGAAATAAAAGAAAGTTAACCATGTATCAATGATCCCATTCCATTTTGAAAGAGTATAATATTAAAAATGTGATTTAGTGTCATACATGTATCTCGACGCATAATAAGAACATGGTGTCGGAGGGATGCGATGTGTTTTCAGAGAGGGCTGAACAAATTCAAAAAGTTACTTTATTTGACTAATCTAAAATGTCCATAAAGTTCGATTTAGAAATTTAATTGTTTACGTATGATACTCAACGACTCTTATTGTAAAGTGCACATTTAACCCTCTGCCTAACACGAAAAGTAGACGAAACTTGCATACAAAATTATAGAATAACTAATGTATGGTTACATTCTGGGCTAGTAAAATCGCAAAGAACAAAGAGGCTATCAAGGATTTATACGCACTTCAGATGATTTTTCTCGGGATTTTTGAAGCTCATTCCAGGATCCAAAATCACGGTTGCCCCTAGCGAATCTTCAAAATTCGATTCTACTCGAAATCGTCCCGATGACTCGATTCGACACCTGTTGATTCGGAAATTTTCGAATCGCCGAGATATTCTGAAATCCTATCAAGTGCTCCTCTTTCATCATGTATCCGACAGGGAGTCTGATGATAGAAAAAGAGTTCAAGGAGGTTCCGCTGCCGAAGATACTTTGATTCCGTATCTATAATATTCCTTTTTTTAATTGACTAGACCGAACAGTCGAGTTACCGTTGAATACTTTACTTGAATGGACAATGTCAATATTTATTGTCGTAAGAAGGCGTAATATTTATAATTTTATTAGGGGTGAAATTAGATTCGAGATTCAATTCGATTTCATTCGAAATACTCTGTCTCATTCGACTCTGGATTCGAACTTTGAGATACAAACGACTGTACTAAAATTAAATCTAAATTCATTTGTAACTGGAGGGGCGTTAGTTTCATGTAACCCCCCAGGTTCGATTCGCGATTCCCGAGTTATGGACATCCTTCAAATAGCCTGCTATATAAAAGTTTTCAAAAAGTAAGAACAAAATCTTAATGTCAAATTATAAATATATTTTGTTGTTATTTAGTGGGATAGTTAAGAATTGTAAATTTCTCACTGCTGACCAAGTAAGAACATCATGTCTTCAAATTTAAAACTAATCAGAATATTAATATTTTAAAGACAACTGAGAAAAACCAAACAGAAAATATTTTTTCCAAAAATGGGTGTCCATTTCCACTTCACCATAATGTGAGTTTATTCCTATTTCAATACATAAAAAGGAACGCATCCATAAGACCTTATTTGAAAACATTACAGTTTATATGGGGAGAAGACTTAAACTAAACTAAATAGGATAGCGAGAGATGTTCTAGGTTTAATGCAAACCATCAGCAACTTTATGACAGGGTATTTCTTTATTTATACAATTTCTATATGCACAACAGCCAATACATGTCAAGTTACGACTGTACCAATGGCAGCCAAATATACTTGATCTGACCAATCGCAGTAACTTTTACACTTGATACCCAATAAGAATTCATTTTACACTCAGCAAAGTGAAAGTAGATTTACCAAAAAGAAGTACTGTGAACTGGACACCAGCGTCTGGAGTTACCACAAACAATAACAGCGACAGTTGCTTCCAATTAAAAAAAAACATGTTCTGCGCTGAGACAATTTTTATAAATAATTTAAGTTTATAAATGTGGATAAAAAAGTATATAAATTTAATTATTTCTGTTACACATTTACACAGTTTTCGTGTTTGTAGACACGCTGCAGTTGACATTTCTTATACATACGTAAAAACCAATAACATCTGAACCAGGCATTGGTCATTAGAAAGCTCTTCAAGTGGTTCGCAAAGGCCACTGATGGGTTCGGGTATTATCTTTGTGAATACATATGTACAATTTCAATGTTAATAGCTCACGCAGTTCAAAGTTTATACGAACGCATTTTGACCAAGATGGTTGAAGCAATTACCTATCTTTTCAAAGATTTTCCATAATTTTTCCAAGGACGTCTGATTTTCAGACCCTTATAAACGCACTGATAGAGTCCAGCGAATATCCGATATTCGTAAAACAATTCGATTCAGAACCCATATTCGAGTCGAAAACGGAGTGCCCAATATGGAATTTTCGAATATAGTTAACGAAAGCAATGCAGCAATATTCTCCGACTGATAAAATATTCCAACTATATCATAAAGACATGCTTTTGGCGAAGGCATGCCTTGATGATGTAGTTAGAATAATTTATCAGTCGGGATTTGAACCATCACAGTCGGGACAAACCATGTGTAAACCCTTACACAATCTTCAAGACATCCCTGACCGTATTATGCCACATGGGTCGCGAACAGAATAATGCTCGATCGTCCTCCATATTTGATGTTTGATATTCGTTCGATTCGAATTTTTATTGGTTCATATTTGATTGGATTCGAGAGGAGGAACTATATTCGTAGGACTCTAGGTGCTGAATTTCAGTTTTACGTTTTCAAATATTTTCAAGCGCTTCCGTTGAGCCACACGAACCCTACAATATGTCAGGATAGTGAAACTACTCGGATACACGAGAGGAGAACAGTTACGGGCGTGACCAGGCAGTTTTTGTTGTGCCTATGTTCCGAGTAACGGACTTAAACGATCTTTCTGATGTGTACGCATACTGGTTGATTGCCAAGGAAGGTTTTTTATGCACCAAGAAACCCAGTCTCAGAGAATCTGGCAATTTACTTTGTTTGGAATCTGTATGATGTCAATGACGAATACATCATCTCGCTATAATCGAATACAAAGTCATAGGATGATCTTAGCGACAGTATAATGCAAAATCGCTCGACGGTCATCGATGGACTTTTCCATTTTGCATTCAACATTCCTGAAAAGAGCTACTCGCGGAGTTGTCATAAAGAGGGTGTGAAAGAGCTAGTCTCTCGCAGCAGAATGCTAAAAAAAATCCGAAGCGAGTCCAACTGTTTTCCCAATGTTCGAAGGGCAACCTTGCTTACAAACAAACGGCCGACTCTGTGATTTTTGTAGTGACCATAATCTTTCGGAAATAATGAGCCACCCCAGTGTTCCAAGCTCTGTTACGTTTCCGCACGACCACAAAACGTTTACGAACGTTTCCGTGAAATTCCATAGCATTTGCTTGTTCGACGACATGAGACAGAAAGACAGATCTATCTCGTTTAACATTTTTTTTCATTAAAGAATGTACTTGAATTGCAAGTCCTTTTGGTAACACAAATCGCTCCAGATAGCCTTTTTCTGGTAGGATGATGTAATCTGTCCCGCATTTTTTCAGTTTTTACACCTTGTGATGGAATTTACTTTTAACTGATTCAAAATCTGAGGGTCTGATTACATAAGATGCTACGAACGGAATCAATTTGTCAAGGGGAGTAATGTTTTTGTTGTCAGAAACATTTATATCTCTAATTTCAGTATCTTTCAGTATCTTTTAGTATCTTTTACGATTTTTCGAAATCATCTCTTGCTACATATAAAATGTTCCAGGCAGGTGGAAATGAAACGAGTGAGGACACGCGAGGGGAGATCTTTGCTTGCTCGATTGACAGGTCTGAGGTCATAAAACGACGAGCATAAAACTGCTTCGAAAACTTTCTCCTATGAAAAGTTTAGTTCCAGGATGTCGCATCACCACCAAAAAGTAATTTCCTCACAGAAAATGTCTCTGTTACCCTTAAAATGTATTTGGAAACAACAGATGCATTTTCTGGTTGGGAGCATTTGATATTTTGGATAATCACCATTTGTGTTTCGCATGTGAAGTTTGAAACATGGACTTTTAAAGCCCATTGGGGGCGAAACAGAATATTTCACGGGGTTTGAGCGGGAGAAGGGGGAGTATGGTGCAAATGGGGGTCAAGTTCGGAGGGGGAAGGTCTGTAAGTGCCCTTTTAAGTTTTAGGATCATAGGATCATAGCATTGCATTCAGATATCGTTGCCCTGTGGCGGACACAGGATACCGAGTTTGAGGGGACGCCACATTTACGGGTCATGATGCGAAACATCACTCGACGATCGTAGCGGCGAGTTAGGGTCGAACACGTGAGGGGAGGAGGGAGATCTCACTCTTGTCAGCGGGTTCTCGTTGGAAAATGCTAGGATATAGACGGTCAGTGTGACTCTCCCCTGGCTTCTTTGCAAGTGACCGCAATGTTTTCGATCCAAAATAGTCCAGCATTCAAATTTTGAATACACGAAACCAATTTATATCGGCTCACATGAGACCCGTGCAGGAGCTTGGTATGTAGCTGTACACATGGGTTACTGTATTATCTCCGATAACACATGGACATTAGGAGAATCTCGCACCGGGCGCGCCGCTCCCTTCTTAGAATCCGCCCATGACGTTGCAATCGGGGCAAGTTCTTAAGGCATGCACAACAACATAGTAGGTTTGTGGGCTTCTCATCTCAGAAAAAAATGTTGAACTGTGCTTTCAAATAAAGTTTTCTGGTGGCTTTGGGGATGAATCTCCACTTTCTTTTCTGACGGACGACCAAACGGAAGAAAGGCGTGTCCGATCGCACATCCTTCACTTGCAGATAAGTTTGAACGTATGAAGGACAGCAGGGATGCCACTCCCCAGCCCACTGGGATCCCTTCAGTGCTTCATAGGGTAAATGCATGACCAATATTTTTAGACAAGGTACATGTACGTACATAGCTTATAGTTATCTGCTTACGAGCTTGTTATTTATTTATTTATTTATTTATTTATTTATTTATTTATTTATTTATTTATTTATTTATTTATTTATTTATTTATTCACTTATTTATTTATTTATTTTTATTTATTTATGTTTAAGGTCGTATACTTATGCACAATGGCTAATCATGACCGTGACAGTTTTACGGGATGAGGAAGCCGGAGTAACCGGAGAGAACCACCGAGCAACGACGAGGGGCTGCCAGCTCCTCAACATCGTAACTCCGCACTGCAGCACAGGCAGGGTTAAATTAGTTGAAGACATGCGTACCATCGACGTGCAGTACGCCTTAGCACACGGTGTCATCGTGCCCCCATGTGGACAATCGGGGTTAAGTGCCTTGCCCAAGGACACAACGCAGGAGTTCGAATTGGTCGCTCAGACGGTCAACCATCCAACGATTAACCGGGCTCGACGTTGCTCAACTTTGGTGACCTGACGAGAACCGGTTACAGCGACGACACCCCCCCCCCCCCCCCTTACGAGCTTGTAAATCATTTCTGGATATATGGATATATTCATCTTCTGGGCGTGTTTGGGAAAGAGACGCAGGGTGAGGGTGGGGCGGGAGGGGGGTATTAGTGCGGATGTGTGTGAGTGTGGTGGAGGACAAGTTGGAGGGGGTTATAGCTTACTTTTAGGGGAAGTGCCTCCTATGCCCACTCAACCCATCCCCACCCCGTAGCGCCGCCACTGTTGACGATATATGGAACGGAGAGCTCCATCAGGACGTGGTATAAGACATAATACTTACTTTTGGTATAAATTGCTGTCGCCCTCAATCTTCACTTTTTCGTTGGCTTTCATTCCATCTAACTCAGATTTTAGACCTTCGTTGTCCTTTTGTTTCAGTAATCCATCCATGGCTACCCTGCAGAACAAATGAATTGTTAACACAAGCGTTTGAAAAGCAAATTAACCTTTACTTTTATCTGTCATTGGCAAAATTTGATCGGTCAAAATTAACTGGTAGAGTTCTAAATTATTTCTGGTTGTTAAAAGATATCCACATGTATTTGTCTTGTTACATTTTATGAGAGAGAGCCTGCAGGCACTCTCTCACAAAGAGTAACGAGGCAGGTCCTTAAAGACTAAATAATGTCATTTCAAAGATACAACTAAGTGCATTCACAGAAAAATAAACCTTTAAGTTGTAGTGCCCTAAGTTTAGAATAGAGCCCAAATATGGCCTTCCAGCACGCTTCCAGTTAACATAACAAATGACTGCGTACTAACTGGCTGACGTAGCTGGTGCGTAAGGTTCCATGATAAGATCCATACATTTTCGCGATATTTGTCCCACTTTTCAGCAAGACCCGGGAATTAATATTTGGTTTAGATTCATTCCACCAGGAAACTGTGCGATACTCATAAAAGACAGACCAACTATGATCTTTATCCCTGCAGCCCCAAAGCTGCACACGAAATATATTAATTAGTCTATCTTTAGAATGGATTCTTGCAATACATGTCAGCTTTCCACAAGGACGGTGCCATTTTTACAAAATTTGGAGGAAAGAGATACCCGTTACCTCCATAACAACATAATCGATCCGCGCTGTTCACGAAAAGAAATTTAATTATTTTTCAGTTTGTGTCAAGAAAGAAATACTCATGCAGTGTTTTGTGGAAAAAAAATGGCGGGCGATAATCGTTTCACGTTAAACAAATAAGAAATCTATCATTGTTTAAGTCAAGTACATAAAAAAATGTAAGATATATTCGTCAGACGGACTGTTTTAACTATACGCAATATGGAATTAACTGATATTACATATACCATATAGGGTCACCTACAAACGGTGTAACCAATATTATTATGTCAGCTCTTGGGATCAACCAATCAGCGTGGATATTTGATGGCGGCCTATGAAGCATATAAGATCGATGATGACGTCATCGGTGACGCCATATGAAATGAAAATTAGGTGAATGTCCACCATATTGTTTTTAGAAATAAAATACAACCTCCTCGTCTCAAAAATGGCAATCTTACAGCAAATGATCCGTCCGTTGAATGTGATTAAAGTTTCATTAAACTCACTTGAACAAAAAGAAATAATCTGTTTATAAATCCGATAGCTCAGTGTATAAATCGAAGCAGGTTAATTGCACCGATCGATAATCACTTCAGCCCGAAACGATTGCTAGATAGAGTTACCCCCCTTACATTGTAAACTTATATAAATTACGGGGCCGATTAATTAAATGGACGTGCTGGATTTTGTCCATTGACATGATAAGTACGTTACGGGACGTTTAGTGGTCGGATGTGATGTCAGTCATGTGAGGCTCAGTGAGAATATCTTCGCCCAACATGACACCATATCCGACCACAAAGCGTCCCGTAACTTATAATATACTGCAAGTGACGGACTTTCTTAGTAACTGTCGGAGACCAGTAATAATTTAATCCTGCAGCCCGTTTGGGCTGCAGGATTAAATTATTCCTGGTTCTCGGTCTTACCGGACCATCACTATCCTACACCCCCCCCCCCCCTCACACCCCCCTTCTCGATAATTTTTAGAGATTTAATATACTGTCGTGGTGGATTGGAAGTCTAAGCTACGAGGCTGACACAAGAGAAAAACACGATTTTGTTGGTATTTGTTTATCACGGAACAATAAATCCTCTCGGGTATACAAATGGTGATAGAAAAATGTACTTACTTTGCCTTTTGGTACTCTGGGCCAGCATTGTCTTCATTTTTCACCTTCTCCAAATCTGATTCAACTGACTGTAACATTGGACAAATTTGTCTTGGACGGTAAATCGGATCACTCGGATATAATTCCTGTGCGAATACTGTCGCCAGTCCTACCAAGAGCAGGCTTATGGCGATATAAGAGGCCTGAAATATACGAATATGATTTTTAACACTGTTGTTCAGAACCTTTCGTTGGTGATATTTATATGTTTCCCCAGACGTAATACAACATAATCATAAAGTTGAGTAAAACATTCGAAATTGTAACTTCTACAATCGGGAGTCACTCAGCATATTTTCAGTTTTCTTTAACCCTTTACAAAACGTAACGGTCAAAACCGGCCAGCGTTATTCGCAAAAATCACCATTCAGTTTTCATTTTTTTAAAAAAATTTTTGTCTAAAAAACATAGCTTATGACCCCCTCATTTGTACGAGCTCGTTGAGCTCGTTCCAATCAGGGTCATAAGCTATGTTTTTGACACCAAAAATGAAAAGATTTAGTTATTCGAGAATTTTATTTGTAAGTGTCGTCATTTATTTATTTATTTATTTATTTATTTATTTATTTATTTATTTATTTATTTATTTATTTATTTATTTATTTATTGTTGTTTAAGGTCATACTTCTGCACAATGGCTAATCATGACCACAACATGGAGATAAAATCAAGGTCAGTAAATCGTTTATACCCCATGTTGCCTATTTTAGAGGACTCGCATGCACCCCAAGCATTAGTGACTGGGTCCTATTTTACCAGTGAAACAGAGCTTGTTTACCACAGTAAACAAGCACTGCTTCACTTCCCGGGGTTCCCACGGGTGGTAAGTAAGTGTCGTCTGCCTTTCGTGTTAGGCAAAGGGTTAAAATATCATCACCTCTTTGAATTACGATGCACATTGGATATTCGTACCTTCTATTCATAATCGCATGTTTCGGGGGCCTAGTGAGGATGGCGGGGTATATTTTTCTGTAGGCAAAGTTAGTTCCCTGTTACATTTTCTAAGCCTTTGTTCTTAATCGAAAGTCTCATTCTCCAGCCATATGTTATGCTGCATTACGACTGTAAGATTTTCTTCCCAACTTGACGAGATCTGATAGCGAACACTTCAACAATTCATATTTTTACCTGCAGGTGGTATCCATGTATGTGGTCCCGCATTAAAACAGTTCACCCAGTGCCCCTCATTAATGAGCTGAACCATTTGAAGATCACCCGAAATCTGCATAATCCCTGATATTTCGCAATGTGAGGATACGTATTTATTAGTGTTTAATACGACTTTTAGCATCCATTGCTATATTCGTTACAACAACAGAAGTATGAAGTCAATTTTAGCTATTTTCTTATACCTCTGCTGACATTAAATGTATATAAATGTATATTTTGGTCTGCTTACATCCCAAACTAGCTTTTAATCAAACCTTGCCTGGAACGACTGACATTTTATCCATTCCGCGACAGACGCATCAGTGCAGCAGGATACCACACTAAAACCCGCGGAGACGCTAACTTTTTTGGAGTGAATTGCCCATATTTGAAATCAGCGTATACTTACTTACCTAGCTGCCCGTCACATCTACAAAACCTCCAAGAATCCCTTAATCAATATTTCGTTGTTCGTTGACGGAGTATTTTTAAACAGAAGCGAAATTTCAATGGAATTGTCTATAAATCATGCAATGCAATTACATTTGAATCGCTAGCGATAGCAGAAAATCGTCCCCCGAGTTTCAATGTGTTCTATGTGAACACATTGTAACTCATGGGACGAGATAGTAACACGGGTTCCCCTCGCAAATTTGGTTGGCGATAAAAATGAGATGTTCTGGTTCATAGTTGTCAAATGAATTGCTAAGTGTCCTTCCAATAATTGTTGTTTTTTTTTTATAGACGCGAAGGCGTATAATAAACACTGAACGTCACACGCGTGCGAATGGGTTAATGGATATGGCACGTGTGCCATCGCGGAAGAATAAAACTTGAGGTCTGCGTCCTCTCGAAATGCGACACGATTCTCATATGTATGTACAAAATAAATATTTATTCAACTGGCTGAGGCCTTGATTAGTTTTGGTGGTCTGATTTCGTTCATCTAAACTTGTTTTATTACAAATTATTGGAGAGTGTAACAGAACGAATTTGAATAAACAAACTCCTATTTACGTTTGACTGAATCCGAAACACGGGTAAGGAAAATGTTGGCTTTTGCACTGGTACCCTATTTTTTTTAAATGCCTGATTGTGGCTTCTGGCGCTCAACCAGTTAAAAAAGTTAAACGACTTTCACAACTGGATTTTAGGCATCGGTGACCATTCCATCAGAAATATAAAAAATATCTGCTCCCAGGTCTACATTATCATGATCTCTAGACAGCCATCACAGTGTGTGTATTGACGCGATGACCGGCTTGGTGGCATGGGGGCACGATGACGCCGTGTACTAAGGCGTACTGCACGTCGATGGTATGCATGTCTTCAACCAATCTAACCCTGCCTGTGCTGCAGTGCGGAGTTACAATGTTGGGGAGCTGGCAGCTGCTCGTCGTTGCTCGGTGGTTCTCTCCGGGTACTCCGGCTTCCTCCACCCGTAAAACTGTCACGGTCATGATTAGCCATTGTGCATAAATATATGACGTTAAACATCAAAAAATAAATAAACACCGGCTTGGCGGCAGGCTGCTAATCATCTTACTGTCTGTCCAGAGGCGATATATGAGTCCAGCTACTATTTTATACCACCTTACTGAGAAAATTTAAAAATGACTCAGGGAGATGACTCCCATAAGCACCAAGCTTCCTGTCAAATCCCTCCTTCAATTATCAATTTGTTTAGTGTTAAATATATGTTATATAAATGCGGTGCCGTTGTGCTGTTACTTTTTTGTTGCTGTTGTTCAGTTTTGTAAAATGTAGCATTTTCTTTGAATAAATATTGTTTAAACTAAATAAAAAATAAAAATAAAAACCGCCCTTCGTTTTTAAAACAAATGCCTGAGAAGCAATTATTTCATTTTATTTATTTATTTATTATTATTATTATTATTATTATTATTATTATTATTATTATTATTATTATTATTATTATTAAATAAGCATATTGAGTAAGGTTTCAAGTTTCACTTTACGCTTATTGTATATTCTGGAAAATTTTGATATTTAGCGTTTTCAACACAGAGTCCCTTATAATGGGATCGCCTTGTAAATAATATCTCCAGCAATGGAGCAAATCCATTTTCCATATAGGGAGGTTCAAAGATAAGAGGGTAACATTTCCACGGACGCAATAATATTGGATTCTAAACACTAATTATAGGAATAATGATCAATAATTTAAATAATGAACCTCCGGGCACAACCCGGTGCTTCATTAATTAAAATTTTGCTGATGATGATTTTGATTACCTGGTAAGCGCATGCGTGGACATCACTGCCCACGAGTGGATTACGGCCAGTCCACGGTGGCTGTACATTAACAAGCAAAAAAAAAAAAAAGGCGAGAGAGAGAGCAGTTTGTGGAGTTATTTTTTATTTACTTATTGGTGTTTAATAAGGTCACATATTTTTGTACGGTTCATTCCCACTAGATCAATTCTCTTTAGACCAATTCCCACAAGGCCAATTCCCAAAAGACCAATTCCCAAAAGACCAACTGGTGTGTTCTACTTTTAAAAATAATTCTATATCAATAATTTGATATATTTTTAAATATTTATAAATGTATTTATTGTTATTGATATTCAAGCCTGAAAATAAGCAGTCTGTCATTTGCAGAATGAGGTCCCCAGAGGGTGAATTTGCTGATGCTATCCCATACAGTGGGCCAGTTTATCGCCTGGGACCTCTTTCTGTTTATGTTTGAGACCTTGATTCAGGTTGAGGTTCACAGAGGGTAAATTTAGTGATGCTACCCTGCTGTGCAGGATAGCATCACCGAATTCACCCTATGGGGACCTCATTTTTGTAAAATGTTATATGTATTGAGCTATGCTGAAATGTTATACACCTATATTTTTTGTATGTTATGCAAATAAATATGTTTTTTATCAAATAAAGTGCTTATCAGTAAATAAATGTTTTCTTAATTATCCTTAATCAACCCTCAATCAATAACAGTATGCAGTTGGTCTAAGGAGAATTGGTCTTTTTGGGAATTGGTCTAAAGGGAATTGGATTAAACCCATGCTGCCCATTTTAGATAACTATTATCCCATGCATTGATTACATGTCCTATTTTACCAGTAAAATAGAGTTTGCTAACCAAAGTTATCAAGTACTGTTTCACCTCTCGGGGTTCCCGAGTTATCATACAACTTGCTTTTCCGATTTTGTAGATGGATTTTAAATAAGATGAATATGAACTGTCATCCGTAAAATAACTTAAAATAACTGTGAAAATGCATAAAAACACAAGCAAATTTTCAGCTAGTGAACCTCAAGGTTGAGCCCGGAGGTCGATTGGCTGAAACTGAGCTTGAGGTTCTATTGCACTTTCAGTGGCTTCAACCGCTGATTTGACTGATTTATTCAAATGCTTTTGCATATACATGATGTAAGCAATTTACAAACAATAATTTCTCTATATGTTACAAACATGTACTCAAAGAGTATATGTAAAATATTTACGTACCTGCATCTCTGGAGAATAGATGTAAATTTTCTGAAAAGTTTTCGTATCTTGATTCTGTGAGACTTTTTGAGATATCACGGAGACTTTGGGGTATTTATAATATTAGACACGGATGCGGTGAAAAAAGACATGACCAATAGAAAGTTGTTGTGTACAATATTGAAAGGACCATGCGTGATTGACGGAGTTTTCATTCTTTTTTTTATTTTGTTTTTTCTTTCGTCATAAAATATTATTTACAAAATAGCTCAAAGCAAACCAACAATTGACAAACAGCACACCCGAATACGTTTGATGTGTCGCAAGGCTATCCATTGGATAAGACGTTCACAAAAGTATAAGCATCGGACTGTAACGAAGTTTGCACGAAGTTACACTGATTAAGTCAAACGGAATGAGGTATGACTGAATATGGCCAAACAAACGAGTACTGTTTCCTGTTTATCATAAAATGAAACTGAAAAGATCCGGGTTTTTTCGTGATTGAAATATAGCTTCATTTTACCCTCATCAAAATAGAAAAATACTCTATCCGTATGCATAAAGAGCGGAATAAAACATTCACTCTTCAACCACCACAACAGTCACATCCCTCTGAGAAGCTTTAACTGGTTGAGGGCTAGATTATTTTTGGTGGTCTAAATTTGTTATTCAAAATTTGTTTTATTACAAATTATTGGAGAGTGCCCACAGGCACTCTCCAATAATCTGTCATAAACAAATGTTTATAAACAAAATATTATTTTGACTGAAAACACACCTAACTAATTATATGTGTGGTCAAGAACTTTGTTTTTTAATGTAATGATCAAAAGAAGGCTGATACAATTCACAAGACATAGCTTATATGACCTCTCTTGGAATGAGCTCGTCAAGCTCGTTCTAGTGATGGTTCAAGAACTATATTTTGGAGGAAAACAAATAAAAAGTTTCAGTTATCAAGATAAGTTTTGCCCTCGTTATTAGATTTTCGTGTGGGATACGGCGCTAAAATAGGGCGCGAGTTGGCTCAGTGGTTGGAGTAATGGAGTAATGGAATTTAAACGGAAAGGTTGACGGTTGATTCTGACCAGTGGTAATTGGGTTGTGTCCTTGGGCAAGACTTCAAGTGGTGGCATTGTGGCACTGTATACTAAGGCGTACTGCGCGTCGGCGGTGCGCTTGTCTTCAACCGCTGCAAACTCTGCTTGAGCAGAATTAGGTAGTTGGGTGGTCTGACAGTTGATCCCCACCTTTCGGTGGTTCTCTTTAAGTTCTCAGGCTTCGTCTACCTGTAAAACTGTCAGACACGATGTGACCCGGGCTGTTGAAAGTATCGTTAATCCCTAATAAAACAAACAAAGGTCTAAAATATAATTTATTTTAAAATTATTCCTGCTAAAGGTGAGGAATCTGTTTCCGAAGACATTCGTGATGAACGGCTTTCTGTATGGATGCAGATCGAAATTGAGGAAACAGGGTTGTACACTAACTGCAGAGCCGTCCCTCACACAAAAGTACCATCTGTACTACAGTATTGTCCCTGATCCAGGGATAGAAAATAAACGTCTTATTCCATGAATAATGCCAATTTCTGAGGTAGACTTACCTTTTAGAAATGCGAAAAAACACCTTATGCTCATTTACACGCTTCTCTGTTCTTACCACGTTTAAGAACTGCCCTAGAAAACTGTCAAAACACACATTTTTATTAGGGCTGTCATGATGTTTTAATTTAGAATCGATTAATCGGCGTAAAAAATCGATAATAATCTATTAATCATACCCAGATGCCCCTCCCCACACACACCCCGTTTCTCTCTCTCTTTGAAGTCGTTAAAAATGAAGTTGAATTCAGTTGACCTACCTCAAGTAAACAACGAAGACGATCCTCTTTTAGGTACATTCAAAGCTTTGATGTTCTGAACTTTTGAACCGTCAGTGTAATAATAATAATAATAACTCTTTGGCCAGCCGCTGATTTGTCGCGGTCCTCATAAGAGAAGGCCATCATTCCCCCTGCACCCCACCCCCTCTTCCCCTCCTCTCCTCCCAGCATTCAGATATAAACTGCTTAATAGTGTCCCTCACTTCCTCTTTTTCAATTTCTTCAATAAGCATTCCTACCCTCTCCCTCGTGTCCGCCTTCAGCCATCTATCCTTTGTTTCTTCACCCCACTTCTGCATTATTCTTCCAGTAAATTTTATTCTATGAGGTATATACTGTGGGCATTCCAAGAGAAAATGTTCCAGGGTCTCCACTACTCCAGAGTGGCACATTTGGCATCCCTTTTCCCCATCTCTCCCAATTTTTCCCCGAAGCTCCAGTGATCTTGATCTCAGTTTGAACAGCAGTGACCCTCCAAAGGTGCCATCTAGGTACTTCTCAAAAGCTGGCTTTTCTTTATATTGTAACCCCTGCAGTGATCTTTTCACGCTAACCCCTGCTCGCCAGTTTCGATTGCAATCTTCCATGACTCTCTCTTTGACAAACCTTTTGCCTTCTTTCATTCCTACTTCTATGTTTGTGACCTCTATAGAGTAATTGTCCATTAGTCCCCTCACATGTTTTGACCACCCCGTTTCTATATTAGAATTCCAAATGGTATCGAGCATCAATTTGCACCACCGGTTGTCAGGCAGGTTTCTCAGGTAGTTAAAGTAACACAGTTTTCCCAAATCTACCCTGTCCTTGATTTTCATCCACCCAAGCTCCCCCCTAACTGTTTCCAAAGCTGCAGCATTACTTGACCCTGTTATCCATCTGCCGGCATCATTCTGAGTACTTTCCAACTTCTTAATAACGGTTTGGTTTAATGGAATCACGTCCGTGCCATACGTTATACTTGGTAAACCCACCCTCTCCCATAGTGTTTTCCCCACAAAGACCTTGTTGAAACTATTTTTCCCTAAAAGTTTTAGTTGGTTCAGAATTCTTTTCCCTTTCAGAATCAGTTTGGCTGAGTAATTTCTGTACACCCCTCTTCCCGTTATATTTATGCTTACCCCTAGATACTCATACTCTCCCTTTTCTCCTACAGTGATTTGTTTGCTTTCCCCTTCGGGGATTGAGAACTCCCCCACTCTCCATCTCTTCGTCATATCTACCTTACGTCCAACGGGTATTACCTTGCTTTTATTTTCATTTAGTTCGAGCCGCCAAGTGTTCCCATAACTACCAACAATTTCCAGCAATTTCTCTAGCCCCTGTTCAGTTCTAGACATTAACACCATGTCGTCCGCAAAGAATAAGCCTGGTATCTTTATGTCTCCAACATTTACCCCCTCCGCACTCTGAATTAGTTCGTCCCCTAAATCTTTAACATACAATGCAAACAAAATCGGTGAAAAGATACACCCCTACTTGAGGCCTGTATCCATAGGGACTCGTTTTGTAGTGATACTCCCTAGACTGAGTTGGCTTTGCACATCTGTATACAGTGCTTTCATGATTCCCACAAAGTCACCCCCCAGTCCGATGCCCTCGAGCTTTCGCCACATACCTTCCCTCCACACTCGGTCGTACGCTTTTTTCACATCTAGAAATGCCAGAAACATCTTTTTCTTTTCAGCCTTTGTTGATTCTATCAGTTGGGTGAGTGTAAATAGGTGATCAGTGACTCTTCGTCCTTTCCTGAAACCATTTTGAATTTCTCTTAGAAAACCTTTCTCTTCAATAACTTCCTCTAGTCTACTGTATATGACCTTACAGAATACTTTTCCGATGTTACTACTAACTGATATCCCCCTATAGTTATCTAGAACTTCCTTATCCCCCTTTTTGTGTATGAACGACACCTTACTTTCCCTCCACTCTCTGGGGACCTCTTGCTTTCGCAGAGCCAGGTTGAAAAGGTTTGTCAGGACTTCAATAAGTGCCTCCCCTCCATTTTTGAGGAATTCGTTCGGAATTTCATCAGTCCCTCCCGCTTTACCATTTTTTAATTTCGAGACCACGTTCCGCACTTCTTCTGCCGTTATTTCGCTACATACACGATTGGATAGGTTCTTCGCAACTGCCGACCGTTCTTGATTCTTACACTGACGGTTCAAAAGTTCAGAACATCAAAGCTTTGAATGTACCGAACAGACAAATGCTTCTAACGGCTTCTTGAGGTTTAACGTTGACGTTCTTGGCCTTTTACGTTTTTTTAGAAACAATAGTTTTTTCTTCAAATTATTTTCAATGTCTAAAACAGGGTAAAATTTACCGATTCTTCGACAACGAAAAATACTAATCGATTTCAGCGTGACCGATCGACAGTCGATTAATCGTGGCAGCCCTAATTTTTATACTTTGTTTCTGATGGGTGTAGAGGGTGGGGGAGGGGTCGATGTATGAAACAAAATTGAGAGATACACACGAAAAAATTTGTTCACGTCAATCTGAGATGGGTTTTTCACTGAAGAGAGTCTAGAGATTCTATTTGTTAAGTTCATGTATTTATTGAAATATTGGTTCCACGGAGTAGTGTGTTGGGTTATATCCCGAGAGCCCTACTTGTAAGTAGAGGTCAAGTGTAGTCAGATATTTGATGTGCCCACCAACATAGGAAGACCTAAAATTTCCTGTTGACAACCTGGTCCTACTCCACCATCATAACCATTAATTTCTTCGGTAGAAGGATAACTAGGTCCTATTGAAATTCTTGCTTTTGATGGTAAATTAATGATAATAAATTACAAAGCTTGATGACCTCGGGAGCGGGGGGGGGGGCGTAAATCCTACGGTGTGAAATGTATTATACCTTCACTCCAAAGAAAAACATTCTTTGTCTCGTCGGGCACAGTACTAATTACACAATAGTTAGCATGTTCATTAACCTCGCCACGACTGTCAATTTTCGTCATTGGAAGAAATTTACAGGAAAGTTAGCTCCCCTTAATTTTCTAAAGTTGTCAGTAATTTTAACACTGAAGGTATGGGAATTTCATATAAAAACTGAAATTACGAAATGTTAGCAAAGTTTTATAATCGATGTGCGCATCATTTCACAAGCATCAGGCATTTTCCTGTAGAGAAAATACAGAAGCTGGCTTTTTACAATTTTTCCCAAATTGAACCATATCATGTGACCCCTCGTTGGAACGAGCTCGTTCCAACGAGAGGTCACATGATATGGTTGTGTTGAAATATTTGGAAAAAAATTAAAAAATAATATTTAAAATAATAAATTTTGATATCGTCTGCGTTGGGTAAAGGGTTAAATCCATATCAAAAAATTTAAAAATTCGCTTTCACAATCTTATGTTTTGTAACTTTATTTCTGTTCTTCATATCAACAGTGTACACATCGTAACATATAATACAGACAATATTCTTTCCATTAATTTTAAAAGTCTTGGCGGCAAAGACAAAGCGCCAAAGTGGACGGTTACTTAGTTGGTTCTAATCAGCTTGCCACAAAAGGCCCAGTTTCCTTTTGTAACTTTGAATAAACCATAATAACAAACTGCTCCAAGAGCTGTGTGTTGTTTTCGTTTATTAAAAGTAACAAAAGGAAGCTTCGCTTTATTTTCTACTGATATGTTCTATGTGTTTTTTTTCAACAATAACAGGCTTATTAACTGTACCCCCTCGCCCGTCTAATACTTACAGGTGAGATAACTTTTTTGAAGTTCGAGTTTCGTGTCGAGATTAGTCAGAAATGCATGGGCATAAAAGTGTCACAGTTATTTCCAGGAAAGTCTTGGCTGCTTGCCTAGGCAGCCAAGACTCACCTAGAAACGACTGTCGGGGTATTTGTAATCTAACTTCCAGTTAATCAAGAGACTTCATATCGGGGCACTTGTTCTGTTGAAATAAATGATAATCAACATTGTAATTAGGCCCCCAGTGGTTCTCAAATGGGTAAATATTCTGAGGCACAAAGAATCAAGATTATCTCGATCATGTTGCGAGGTTATCATCCGTCCGACCCGACAGAAAATAGCGAATCCTCGATCCTCGATCCTTTAAAGCCAGATCAAGAACTCCCTCGGTGGTACCCGGCCAACGAATTGCAAGAGTGATATGCTGAACAATCGATACCACCACAAGAAAATATCGCTTTTTGAATATGACCGAGAGAGCGCGACCAGTTTACGGAGCTGTCGACAGTTTTCGTGACGACGATCGATAGTCTTGTCAAGGACCATCAGATTCTGGTGAAAATGATTATCAGGTGTGCAGGCAAAAACCCATTGGACAAAACACCATCCGGACAAAAACTCTATTATCATAGCCCGCTCAAAACACCATGCGGAAAAAACAGAATGCTGCTTTCGCCCGGACAAAAAACCATGCGGACAAAACAAGATGCTGCTACAGCCCGGACAAAACACCATGCGGACAAAACACCATGCCTTTTTATAGCTAAAATCTCGTCAGAAGTGGTGCTAAGGTTTTTGTTGTACTTTAGCAGCTTCTCACAAATATTTGACCTCAAATTTTGTGCAAATATTGCATCCTTCCAAGTGTTTTAACAGTCCTATTTTTTCATGTTTTTGCCGTGCTTTTAAACATTATGAACACAGTTTATTCAACACATTGTTCATGTTTTGTCGTGCTTTCAGTGGCAAAGTTATTTTTACACATTATAGAGCATAGGCCTTTTGCAATAAGTCGGTTACAAAACTTGTTTTCTTTCCTGTCAAAACAAATCTTTCATCTTTGATTCACCTTTTTTTGATAGAAAAGAAAACGCGTGCTCTGGCGTACACTTATTACATTATTCGTACTATTCCCCTTCAGGTAATGTGTTTTAATAACATTGCAAATTGAAAGTAGTGACATATGGGGAATATTCGCTAAATTGTACGTGTTATATGTCATGGTATCATTATGTTTAACAAGAAACGCCCAGTAATTTGATGAATATATTTGTAAACATGTTGACTATTCTAGATTTCGGTAATGTAAAAATTGTTGATATTATTGAATGAAAGTTATTATTCAAACAGCCTTTCTATAATTTATATTCTCTCATTTACATTAGACCCCATTCTCACCAGGCTCGCGTAATAACACAGGAGTGTCATCAATTATAATTGTCCAAACCCCCACCGCTCCAAACCCATCTTCCGAAAAAGGTCTTGGGCTTTGCCCTTCTGTGCATGGGTTTTTGTCCGCCTGTGCTTTTATCCGATGGTGTTTGGTCCGCATGGGATTCTGTCCTATGGGTTTCTGTCCGACATTCCTATTGTCTTCGCCACGTCTAATTTGAGACGAAACTTGACGGTCGCTCACGTGAATGTTTGTGACGCTTACAGAGAGAATGACCATCGTTCGAACGACACCACCCACATATCCCTGAGTTATATCGTCAAGAAAATGGACTGTCTATAAAGTTATCTCCCTTGATATTATAAAACGCAGCAGGAAGGTCGAATCGCCCGCATCCGCCCGCGTAATTTGCAAATTGAGCTGTTGAAAATTTTTTTTTTTTCAAAATATTTAAACAAAACCATATCATGTGACCCCTCATTGGAACGAGCTCATTGAGCTCGTTCCATTGAGGGGTCACATGATATGGTTTTGTTGAAATTTTTAGAAAAATTTTAAAAAATGATATTTAAAATAGTAAATTTTGATATCGTCTGCGTTGGGTAAAGGGTTAAGAAGAAAGTCATCGTTAAGAAAACACAAATCGATGTCCTATGACATCAGTAGAAAATAAAACCAAGTTTCAATGTGTTACTTTCAACAAACGAAAACAAAAGATATCCCCGGAAGTTGCCTGGTGTTTTCGTTTACTGAAAGTAATAAAAACAAAGTTGTTTTTTTATGGCAAGCCAATTAGAAGCAATAAGTTCACAAATAATCCGACATTATGAATATCTATCAGTATCACACCCATCAAACACCAACGTCCACTTTTGCTCTTTGTTTAGCGGATGTATTTTTACAATAATTTGTAAGTTTCCTTCTTCATAAAAAAATAACTAATCTCACCTCCTAGACGTTTATATTAACCCTTTGAACACTGATGGGATCTTCTATGTCAGTTCAATGGCAGCAATTGGAAGAGTCCACATTCATTATTTGAGAGTAGACCAATTGATATTTTCAACGTGCAGCCGTGGGGCTGTACGTTCAAAATGTTAATTGGTCAACCCCACACATCATCCGACTTAATAAAATTATGACGTATTATACGTCATAATTTCATAGCGGCGCGCGGGGTTAAAGTGTTAATGGAAAGTACAGTGTCTGTATTATAAATCACGATGCGCTCGCTGTTGATATAAATGAGCAGAAAAAAAGATATACAACATCAAATGAGGTCAAGTTAGGAAAACATATATTTAAGGGCCTATATAAGTAATGAAATTTTGTTTATTTTTAAAATTCTCACCTCCGATATTCCTTCAATTCAAATTAAATATACACAAAATGTACATCAAAATGAAGGTTGGGATGTATAGAACAAGAAACACATGTGTAATCAACTCATAGAATCGACTGTAGGCACCACTGGTTCCTGGAAGTCTGCTGCCGTATTCGCATCAGAACTGATAATTTAATAATATTTCACGAAAACAACTTGTGGCCAAATGTGCTTTACATATCCAAGAACAAAGCTAGGGGATAAAAATTCTTCAAAACACGGCGACAGAGCTGCATTGGGGAAAATTCCAACGCCTTTGCTTTTGTTTACGTGTGGGTATACTTTCGATTTCCGGCGACGTCATCGGACAGAAAAAGCGTGTAAAAACAACGCCGTCTAAAATCAAATAATGAAAAAGATCGCCTTCATACAGTATACTGTTACTAGATAGAGATTGCACAGTTGCCATATTCAATGCAAGATATCATGATACCTGTTGAAATTTCTTAGAATTACGATTTTGTTTTTTGATGGAAATTAGTGGTAACGAGTGATTTACGCATGTCTGTCGAACATGGAAACCATTTTCAATAAAAAATGCAGACAGTGTTGTCCTTTTCCAAAATGCAGACCTATCGCTGTATTCGAAAGTGTTTTGAATGCCTAGCTTTGTTCTTGGATATATGAAGCACATTTGGCCACAAGTTGTTCTGATGAAATATTATTTTATTATCAGTTCTGGTGCGAATACGGTAGCAGACTTCCAGGAACCAGTGGTGCCTACAGTCGACTCTACGAGTTGATTACACATGTGTTTCGTGTTCTATACATCCCAACCTTCAGTTTGATGTATAATTTGTGTATATTTAATCTGAGTTTAAGGAATATGAGAGGTGAGAATTTCAAACTAAACAAAATTTCATTACTTATATAGGCCCTTAATACAAATATATTTTTTTTTATATTTGGGAAATTTCACAATTTCCCAAATACAAAAAAAAATATAGATTTATAACATGAGATTTCTTTGATACACATGATGTAGGAAGATGCACCTGTATCATAACCCTCAACAGCAATACATGTGACATTTATACTGAGCACAAATACTTGGCTTTTTCGAGAAATGATTCTGCATTGACCTCCCCATTTTCTGCCTCACATCATTTGATAGTTTGTGATTACTGTTATCTATAAACCACTGTTGGCCACGCATTCACCACAATCACATATAACACAAAGGATTGTGTTTGTTTTGTTATGGAAATCAGGCCAACACCTGTTAACCACAAAACAATAAAAAGAATCACACCCTTTGAAAGTGTGCGATTACTGTAACAATTGTTACGAAAAATCAGCCCAACATCTATAAAATATCTATAACATTAAATACATTTATAAATATTTATAAATATGTCAAATTATTGATATAAAATTATTTTAAAAGTACAACATATCAGTTGGTCTAAGGGGAATTGGTCTTTTGGGAATTGGCCTAGTGGGAGTTCGTCTAAAGGGAATTGGTCTGGTGGGAATAATGTATATAGTCAAACGTTCAAACAGATTGGGTGAAAATGTAAAATGCCAGTTTCAGTATTCTTATACCATTCTACTGAAAAAATGCCTAAAATTTGTGAAATGATGCGCTCTTCGATAATAAAAAATAAAATTTTCAAAATATTTCAACAAAACCATATCATGTGACCCCTCATTGGAACGAGCTCATTGAGCTCGTTCCAATGAGGGGTCACATGATATGGTTTTGTGGAAATTTTTAGAAAAAAATTAAAAAAATGGTATTTAAAATAGAAAATTTTGATATCGTCTGCGTTGGGTAAAGGGTTAAGAGGAAAGTCATCGTTAAGAAAACACAAATCGATGTCTTATGACAATACAACTTCGCTAATACAACTTCGCTAACATTTATAAATTTCATAATACAACTTCGCTAACATTTATAAATTTCATTTTTTTCTATTATTTGAAATTCCTCAAAAGGTATAAATTATTATCTGATAATTTACTAATGTTCCTGTACACTAGTCTTAAAGTAACCATTTAGTCTATTCTATCTTATTTGACAGAGTCCATAGAGCTCTGGCAAGCAGAATATAATAGACGAAAGGCATACAAAGAACAGAAACTACAGAAGGCGACAGAAAATATCGATCGAACTTATCTGTCCGCTATTCTCTCTATAACACCGTTGCGTCTCCCCCTTCGAAAATAAACGAGGAATCACTAAATATCAGTTCGTTCTTTTTTTTAAACAACCAGGCTTTAATTCTCAATATTTTGTTCAAGAATTTTGGATTCATTGATATAAGTGCGTCTTTACTGGACTGCGATCTTTTTAGGAATGAGATAACTTCGCGATTACGACACTGTCTGTATGAACTGTGCGGAAGCAAAATAGGTAATTAAAAATGGGAAATCCAGTGATTAGTAGAGTAATTTGTTAGATAAATTACAAAATATTTTATTCAGTAGTTTTCTCAAAAGCCAAAATGCAATTAACAGGTCAAAAGCTTAATTTCCTAATGTTGTCAGTAAAATTAACACTAAGGGTGTGGGAATTTCATGCAAAAATCGAAATTTCGAAATATCAGCAATTTGTATCATCGATGTGCGCCCCATTCCACAAACCTCAGGCGTTTTCCTGCAGAGTGGTATAAAAATACAAAAGTTGGCGTTTTACATTTTTTTCCCAATCAGTTAAAAAGAAGAAAACGGCGTTTTCGCCATCTTTTGATGTTCTGTAACAATTTTTCTGTTCAATATATAAACAGAGACTCATAATACAGACAGTATCATTTCCATTAATATAAATGTATAGGGTTTGAGATTTGGCAATTTGTTTCCTGGGAAGACTACACACTTGTAAATTACTGTAAAAACACATTCGCTAAAGAAAGAGCCAGCATTGGCCCGGTGTCATCCCAACAAGACGAACCCCAACAAGACCAATTGGTAAAATATCCCAACAAGACGACCCCATCAAAACGATCCCAACAAGACGAATCCAAACAAGACGAAAATTTTTCTCTCATCAGATATGGGGGAAGTTTACTTTAAAAAGAACGTGTGCATTACAATGTCTGATATTTGAAGTATTTTAGGGTTTTATTTTATGCATGTGTGTTGCGAGTTTTGTTGATAAAAAAGATACAAAAAAAACTGTAGCAAATAGCGTCTTGTAACAAAGTGTGGCGCCTCTGTTAACTGGTAGCGTGCTAAGTTTTTTGGGGGCCGTTAAAATTTTGTTCACATAATATTGCCTTGTTACAATAAATGGGAGAGTGCCTATGGACACTCTCCCATTAACTGTAACAGGGCAAATCCACCCAAACTTAATAATATCACATCAAAAATTAATTGAAGTGCATCCACAGAATATGACTCCTTTTAGCTCTGGTACCCACACTTCAGGATAAAGCCCCAAAATGTGCTTCCAGCACTCAACCAGTTAATTGAAATCTCTTTGTCCAAAAGTAAGCCGTGTTAGCAGTATATGATGGAAAACCCCAAGATAAATGGATTATATAGTCATTTTAATTAAATTCGTCTTGTTGGGCTTCGTCTTGTTGGGATGACCATTTTCGACATTCGTCTTGTTGGGCTTCGTCTTGTTGGGAATAAACCGTTGGGCCTTAGTGTACGTAGATGATAGAGATAGATATTCTAAATAACGGTTTATCTCTAAACTTGTTGCTTCTAATTAGCCTGCCATAAACAGAAAAGTTTCCTTTTATCACTTTTAATAAAAAAAACAACAGACAGCTCTCGTTTATTAAAAGTAACAAAAGGAAACTTCTCTTTATTTTCTACTGATGTCATTAGGATTTTTCTCAACATTACTCGCTTCTCAATCGGACCTTCCTCGCGCATGTAATAATTTCAACTGCGATAACTTATGGAAAGTCGATTTTCGTGACGAGAAAAGTATGGGGTATAACTACAAGAAACATTTCAGATACACGCTTTTAACATTTTATTGTATTAAATAGTCATATTTATTTATTTATTTATTTATTTATTTATTTTTTATTTATTTATTTATTTATTTATTTATTTATTTATTTATTTATTTATTTATTGTGGCTTAACGACACTTTAGACAGCCAGGGTCACCTCCTGTCGGACAATAGTCATAAGATGACTCAAGAAATTTACATGATCAAATAATTGAATCTCTTGTGAAATCAATTACGTCTGAGCATAATAACTAAACTAATATAAGTTACTTGCTGCACGAACAGCGTTCTGATATCACAATTTTCATTACCCAAAAAGCATAACTACTGCACACAACACATTTCTCGTGCACTTGCAAGCAGCTGCTGAAGGCAGTGGCGTAGCCGGGGCGGGGTGGGGGTGGGGGCTTCCACCCTAGGATTTCACTGCCCTCAAAGCATTGGTCCTCATGCAACTTTCACATAACATATAAATCCCTAAAATGGTCTCCACAATATAGGTCATTCACGAGAGTGCGAGCATCTTAATTATAATCTTAATTATGGAAACGCTGGAACTACCAGCACGATTGAAGAGAACGATAGCAGCTCTGGGCGTCTCTTGCCTTATCACCTGAACTATCCAGGAGATAGGCAAGAGCGTTCATCTGAACCTTGAATTCAAGGTTGAAGAAGAGAAAGAAATACCACCCTACTCGGGGAGAGGTAGTACCTTTGATGAGAGGATTCCCTCTCACACTGGTCCTCACCCGAGTAGGTCTGGAGGCCCTGAAAAGAGAATGAGAAAAAAGAAGAGCCCGTCCACCAAGCGGAGGGATTCCCGACGCTTGGAGGCATTCTTGGAGATGAAGAAAGAGAAAGGTGAGGAAAAGAAAGAGCCAGAGGCGGCCACCACTTCCCCTCCCACTCCCACAGACAGCCCCATCCAAATGCCGGCTTCCCAGTCGGTATTGTCGGATGTGGAAGAGTCTGTGGAGACTGAGGTGGAAATGGAAGCTGCCCTCTCGCCTCTTCCTGACCCCCACTCGCCTCTTCCTTCTAAACCAGAATGCCAGGACGCGGACGACAGGATAGAGAACATCTTACGGGAACACGAGATACAAGGGGACCTTCACAGACAACAGATGGATAGACAATACGAATTATTCATGCAAAAAGTCGAAGAAACCAAAAAACTAATAGACGCCAGAAATCTACAACAACAAAAGACTCAGCAATCTCCCACAACCACTCCAGACTCGGCTAGGACCAGACCCTACAAAACTCAGCAACCACCATCAGGCAGCCCACCAACAACACCAACTACCACTGTCTCTCCTTCCAAACCTCCATCTCTGAAAAAGAAGCTGAAAAGACACAAGCGCCGCTAACAACCCACAACTTCTCCTCCTTTACCACGGTCTGACACTTTCAAATTCTACAGCTAATGAGGGTCGAAAGGGGCTTGCTCCCCATATCGTCCCTGCGCGCCTTCGGCGCGCAAAACCATTTGATTTTTTGATTGTCACAATATAGGTGCCATCAATGCCTCAGTTTCTCTCTCAGAGCACTGAGTTTTGTTGAGCTCAAACGGTTAAAGGGTTTTCTTGAGCGATTAATCACATGGATTAACCTTGGTTAACCAATTAATCACTTGTCCAAATAGATATCTGAATAATTGCCATACCGTTGATGATTTACAGTATGAACCCTTTACCCATCGTAACAAACAAAACCGACTAGGCCTATATACAAAAATCTCCATTCAAATTTATTATGTTTTCAAATTTTGTCTCAAAAACATAGCTTATGACCCCTCATTGGAACGACCTCGTTCCAATGAGGGGTCATAAGCTATGATTTTGAGACCAAAACTGAAAATTTTCAGTAATTCATTCATTTATTTTGCAAGTACCGTCTGCTACCCGCAATGGGTAAAGGGTTAAAAATGACCATTTCCAGCCACTGATACAGTATGATGATCATGCAAGTAAACAAGTATGTCAGCAAGTAACTTGCATGCTTTACTCTGTCTCATATAATTGATGTGAGTCAGTGTGACAATGTTTGCCTGTTTTGGAGCAAGTTTGTTCCTTTGTTAACCCATATAATACAGTAGTTCAAAAGTAACGGCTAATCGATCAATTACTTTTTGGGTCGATCAAGATGTTGATCATTGATTAATCGATTAATCAGTTAACCGTTTCAGCTATACAATGAACCAGTTTCACTCTCGGAGCACTGAGTTTTGCTAAATTTTCTTTCTTGGGGTGGGAGGCCTAATCCTAAGTAGGATTATCCGGTGATAACGACGGGGGGAGAGGGGGGGGGGGGTGGGGTGCTAGTTAAGATTAGGGGAGGTCCCGAACCCCCGCAACGGCATTCCAAATATCAGGTTTGCCACCCCCTCCCCCTTCCAAAAGAAACTGCCTAGGGCACCCCTTATTATAGAATCCTGGTTACGAACCGGGCTGAAGGAAAATACATGCATGTACCTGGTTGCAAAGGATGGCTGGCTCAAATAGCCACTATTCAAAAACAGCTACACCTGGACACGTCCTGAACCCGTTGACTGGAAATCAGATATCTACAATACTACAACACGCACTCACACATAACCCTTTTGTCGTTTTGACAGAGGAAAAGACGGGGTAACAGCCGCTATTCACAATCAACTATAACATTTACTATTTGGAGTTAGGGTTGGATGCAGAAAAAGAATAGCTAAGCCATTTATTTATCCACTGGACTTTCACCATGGTCGAACTCCAATAGGCGTGCTAAACACTGATACGATCCAGCAAACATAGCACTGCCCCTTCCGAGTAACAAGGACTGAACCCATTTATCGGAAAGCTTGAACACTCATTAACACAACAGGCACTCGATTCTATGAGCAAAACACCAAGTACCGAATAATGTGGAGCTAAATCAACATTTATTGGAAAACATAAATTGTACACAACAGCTACACCAACACTTAATCATGTTTACCAAGGTCGCTGATATGCTCACTTGCTTTCCAGCTTTGGATCAAGACGTCCAATACAGGGGCCGCAGAACCGTGGGGGGGGGGGGGGGGGGGGGCTGGGGAGGCTTCAGCCCCACCACTTCTTTTGCAGGACCATGTTTTTTGTATGCATATATTTTAACATAAACAATGACCGGTGAAACAAGGGGCGGATCCAGAGCCTCCCCCATATTTTCGCCAGCTATGTTTCTCTCGTACTGGTTCAGTTTCGATAGATTTCGGATCATTTTTTTGTAATAAGTGGCAGCAAACGCTAAAATGTATACAGTCTGTTAAAAAATTGGTTAACTTTAATAGATCGTAATCTTACAGACATACAAGTACCAAATCCACCCCAGACAAGATAATCCACAGACAGTATAATTGCTGTTAACGACTGGTAAAGCATACAGGTGAGGTCTATTTATCAGCTTTGGTCGTTACGACTAAATCTGATAAATAGACCTCACCTGTATGCTTTACCGACGTTTTTGAACGACTCTCAAAGTGTGAAATCTTTCAAATACATCTGAAAAATCGCAAATTATCCGCTCAGATGCATGGAAATGGGGGTTTTGGGACCCTGGAATTTAAAATTTTCGTGTCACGGGCCCAACCAAGGTCGGCCTGTCATACCGACGACCATCCATCTCCCGATCCACCCCCCTCACTTTGAAAATCGTTCCTCCGTCCCTGCAATATTGTCGACAAACCTAAAATCCGCCAAATGCACGAGCGACATCAAATTTCTCTAATCGGAACGACATCATGTGGTTATTGCATAACAGCAGAGATCGCACACTCAAAGTCGGGAATGATGCAATCACTATAGGCCCGAAAGAAGGGTACAAGAAATATTCCACCCTGCGAAGATACTCAGAGTCAGTGGCGGGTTAGGGGTGATGGGAGCTCGACTGATACTCTTAAACCAGATCTTGGATTTTCAGATCTGCATGGGTATGCTGGAGAAAGCAGACTGAGACGCCAAAGGTTCTCAAGGTGATGGGGTATATACGTGTAGATGTTTCAACCAAAATTATTCGTCGAACTTCGCGATGACTACCGCTGTATCTAAAGGTTCTCGTACTTTTTTCTCGACTCTTGTGGCGATGTTCGCATCGTGTTTCCTTGATGGGCTGATGCAGCCTATTGAACCGATGTCATCTGACCCTCAACACTGCGCCAATATCACACAGACTACGTTTCTTCCGCATAGACCTACACTGACCGGCCACTGATTCAAAAACGATTACGGCCCGTGCTGATAACGGATTGGTTTTTATGCTTCCACAGGCACACTTTGGAATAGACAATAAGACTCGTATCCGACAACAATGCACGGACTTGTATACCAACATGCTAGCATGCCCGCCCTTATTTCAGACTACCCTCCCCCACACCCTTATTTGTCATTATATAGTCTCATGGGATTCTATTAGAATGATTAGCTTTGATTTGGAAACCAAGAATGAACATACACGTGTCGTCTGCTATTAGCATTATAGGTGAAATAAATTATAAACAGCCCCGATGAAGAAACCTGGGCCCTCCTCCCCGTAAACATATAACAAGCAATCCAACTGGGTATCAATTGAATTTCCGAAAAATTGTCTAAAAGTTTGGCGGATCGCTTGAATGCGCCATGACCAGCAGGTTCACAGCCAAGTATACATATTGGGGGGGGGGGGGGGGGGGGGGGGGGGTATTCATTTTCATGAGTGGGGGTCCAATTTTTATGCCGTAGGCATATAACGAAGATCGAAGTCTTTAGTTGAGGAAAAGTATCAAAGTAGTATCCTCCCTGCGTTGTTGGAGCAGGAAGGTATATGTTTCCAAAACTTTCTCTGGGGGAGGTCCAGTCTGGGCCTTGCCAGGAGAAATTTTGAAAATGTATGCCCCAAATGGCGATATTTTGAGGCGAACAAACGCCAAGCGTGGTCTGACATCTATAATTTCACTAATAGACGCTCCAAGCAGATCGTATAATTCAATCGGTGGAGAATGGGGTGGGGAGGGCTCCCGAGCCACCCCCGCCCCCGCCCCCGCCACGGCTACGCCACTGCTGACCAATAAGATTACATTTAAACTAGTTTACCTCCCAACTCTCTTTGCTTTGAATTCAATCATGACAAGTACGATACCCTATAGTCGCCCTTGGCGTCACTTATCAAAATGAAAGTGTCATCTGCCAGCCGTATTATGTGAAGGATAGGGCCCAACGAAGTTCCGAAATTCGATTGGAATTTCACTGATTCGATTCGATTCGTAATCCGTTTTGTTATTCGAGGAGGATACGAATACCTGCAAAATTCTAACCATCCCCAAATGGTAATGTACCACTAATTTCTACTAGGCGGTATCCAGTTCTCAGACTAGGGCTGCACGATATTCAAAACTGAATACCGGTATCGGTATTCAAAAAAATACCGCGGTATGCCGGTATATAGAAAACTGTTCAGATATATGAACACGAGTACCACAATTGAGACTCGAGGCATCACAGTCGGAACGAATTAGCATGCCTTGATGATCCGGTTCGAAAAACCTTTACCCAACGCAGACGATATCAAAATTTATTATTTTCAAAAGTAGTTGATCAGATTTTCCCCAAAGATTTCAACAAAACTATATCATGTGACTCCTCACTGGAACGAGCACGTTCCAATAAGGGGTCACATGATATAGTTTTGTTGAAATGTTTGCTGAATGTGTATATTACGAGGGCACAAGCAGACGATTCCTTGGATAAAGGGATTATATTATTCATTCGGGGCTACAGTTAAAAAAAACTCAAGACATCTTGAAAATTAAATTGTGTGTAAATGAATAATGACGATAAACCGATATTTTTGTAATTATACCGGTATACAATCGATATTGGTTTGAATACCGGTATATATCGATTTATTGATATACCATGCAGCCCTATGTCAGGCCACCAGTCTATATTCTGTTAGTAATTGGACACTGTTATGCCCTGTTTGTTACCCACTTTTCTTGACCTTAGCGCGCCGACTACCATGGATGTAACTTGATGTTCCATCATTCACAGGAATGTACAGATATTCCGTCGTGCTCCAATTATACATATTCCAATCAGTAAGTATTTAATTCGCCGTTAAATTATCAAAACATTGTCACAATTAGTGGATCTATGCGGTGTGATCTTAATTTTAGGGTTGTGGTGGGCCTTCATTCTTAATAGTAATGTCATCAAAAGTTCGGACAAATGATATCTCGATTGAACAACATTTCTGACAGTGATTCAAAGAAAACAAATGTTTGTTGTATTTTTAGACTCAATCGGTTAGAATATTTCAGTTTGGTCGAAAATGCAACCGTAGGTTCGCTTTTCCGACCAACTGAAATATTCGAGTCGTATTCAAATACTAAAATCCTAAAAAAAAATTAAGAGGTGGACTAGTCACAGGTCATAACAGCGTCAAATTCCTTACAGAATTGGACTGCAGGTCTGAGAACTTGGGCGGTATCCAGTTTAAGATATGTGTACAAGTCTGTAATGTCCCGGCAATTCTGGGGCCTCACTCGAGTTTTTCTCCTTTTTTTTTCTTCTTTTATTAGGGTTTAACGACACATTAACAGCCAGGGTCATATCATGTCGGTGACAGTTTTACGGGTGGAGATAGCCGGAGTTCCCGGGGAGAACCACCGGGCAACGACGAGCAGCTGTCAGCTCTCCAACATCGTATCTCTGAACTCTGCACCGCGGCACAGACAGAGTTAAATTGGTTGAAGACATGCCCACCTTCGACGTGCAGTACGCCTCAGTACAGCGTCATCGTGCCCACATGTAGGCAATCGGGGTTAAGTGCCTTGCCCAAGGACACAACGCGGGAGCGCGAATCAGTCGCTGAAATGGTCCCTCATCCAACTACTAACCGGGCTCGACGTTGCTTAACTTCGGTGATCTGATGAGAACCGGTTACCGCGACGCCACCGCCCCCCCCCCCCCCCCCCTCACTCGAGTTTGCTTCATATGGACGTGTGACGGCATGCTATAGCATACTACACATGTCCTTATCTATCTATTTATATAGTTATTGGGGTTTAACGACACTTTCAACATCCAGGGTCACCTCGTGTCGGGCAGTTTTAGGGGTGAAGGAAGCCGGAGTACCCAGAGAGAACCACCGGGCAATGGCGTGCAACTTCAACTGACTCGCTATTGTCTCTCGTTCAGATGAATATGCCGCTGTTTGGTCACTGTCCTGTCCATTTCTCCTTCAACCACCTTCCAACCCGAAGGCTAGCCTAAAGTGGAAGAAACTGACCGAATCGACCGAAAGTGGGACCCTTTGGCTAAATATTGTTTGGATTTGCAAATAATGTTACAGGAATGCCTGAATATTTACACGTTTGTATTCGACCATTTTAACTCATTGTGTAACTGCGAAACATATCCGTGGAAAACGTGGAGGGGCACGTGCCCCCTGTGCCCCCCCGGCTCCACCGCCTCTGCACCTCCACCCTTTTTTCAACCCTCTTCCCACTTAACAGGCCATCTAGGGAATCATACAGTTCAGTTTCGGAATGAAGGTAGTTTTTGTTTGTCTCGTCACACGCTGTTCGCCCAGATCAAACATGTTTTCTGTATTTACGGGTGAGAGAGAATGAATAGCAAAAGAAAATGATAAGATAAAATTACCACTTAGTGTCGTCGTTACTTTTGCAAACCGATTTAGCGATTTAGTGTTGGGTGAGCTGTTGTTTAATGTATTCGCACATTCGAGTGGAGGTCATTGTTGATTTTGTAATAAGCAATATTATTCAGTTTTATTAAAAAAAAAACCCTAAAAAACATTATGCCGAAAGAAAACAAGTTTGTTTACCTACTTTTGTACAATCCTTGACATTACTCTCTGTGTTTTGATATGCTCTTGCGTCCAGTATCGATGTTTAACCTTTTCTCTAAGAGGAATATTTGGCGACATTTGCCAAAAAAAAAAAATTACTCAAAATTTTTATCATCCTCCCCCACCGCACCCCCAAAACGAAGCTTATGACCCATCTTCGGAACTATTTCAAACGACTCGTTCTAATGGGGGGATAAAAAGCGATATTTTTTAGACAAAAATTGAAAAAAAAAAAAAAAATAACGAATGTTAATTTTTATTATAGCACTGGCTGTTTTATTTGTTGTTGTTAGATAAAGGGTTACATTTTATAAACTTGGTATTACAAAATAGGAGGGAACGTGGTGGCTCTGTGGTAGACTGCTGGACTTCTATGATAGAGGTCCCGAGTTCGAGCCCCGTCCGGGACGACCCGCGTTGTGTCCTTGGGCAAGGCACATTATCCCGGTTGCCGACATGGGAGCACGATGACGTCGTGTACTAAAGCGTACTGCACATCGATGGTGCACATGTCTTCAACCGCTGTAACCCTGCTTGAGCGGAGCTTGAACAGAGTTAGAATGTTGAGGAACTGACAGTTGCTCGTCAATGCTCGTCAATGCTCGGTGGTTCTTTCCGGGTACTCCGGATACTCCGGCTTCTCCCACCCGTAGAACTGTCACGGCCATGATTAGCCATTGTGCATACGTATGTGACCTTAGACACCAATAAATAAATACAAAATAGGAGCCCAAATATACGGAAGTGTGGAAGGGACATTTTTTGGCTGTCAATATTTAAAGTGTATGGGTGGGGGGAGTAGATGGGGTTGTCGGGCTGTGGGACCCCGAATATGCACGCTGAGGCCATTTCATAGCCTCGGGAAATATTATTTTCCTGGGGAAGATGCCCCTGTCAGGATACTTCCCTGCTAAGTTGACGTAACCTAAAGGGATCTGTGACCCTGTCCCCGCTTTCGACAGTGATAGGTGTACCTGGGCGTGGCGAAGATGTCCGGAGGAGGGGCTGGAAATCTAATCTGACTTGTGTGTTCTGATTGTGGTAAGAAGGCGGGAAGAAATATTGAGATCGAGGAGCATATATTAAATTTTTCTGTGTCAGGGCGACCTTTGTTAATCTTTACGAAAAAGAGGAAAAGGCCTAAGTGTATGCGTTGGGGAGTGGGAGGGGGGGGGGGGGGTAATACCCCCACCCTCGGGCAAGGGAATTTATGAGTTGTCAGAGCAAGGGCCATGTACACTCCTAGCCAATTCCAGGTAGGTAAGGGATTTTTTTTTTATTCCAGTAATTTTCGAGGCATGCGTAGAGTCATCAGGGCAAATCCTATGAGAAGGTCTAGGAAATTTTAAAAGAAATTTTCAGGGCAAATCTTGAACCCCCCCCAACCCCCCACACGCCTACCCCCTCTCCTCCCCCGAACACACTCACATACACACACACTATGGCTGCATCACGATATACTCATCAATCCTCAAAAAGTGAGGACACAAGAAGCAAATCTGCAGTTATGGGCCACTGGGTCACCCGGTGGTCCATAACTGCAGATTTGCTTCTTGAGTCCTCACATTTCTACTGGGCTGGTGAGTGGAGGGAAAAGTCTAATATCCACCCACACAATGGTCAAATAACAAATCATCATGCAGTTTTGTGTCAAGCAGCTTCATTTCAATGAAATTAGATTTCTCAAACTTCTTGACAACAAAACATAGTGACACACTCTTCTGTTTCCATGGAATTTGTGACTTGTTGGATCATAGTATATCAAGGTTCAAGAGCGAGGTTAATGGTTTGTGCTATTCAGTGCTTACAAATACCTGAGAGCAATGTAAATTCAGACTTCTACAATCCCGATTTCAAAGACAAACCACTTATAATGGATGCGAATAGTCAACAATGAGGCCATTTTTGAAGTGTTATTAACAAAATATTCATGAAATTTTGTGTCCACGTGTATCGTGACACAGTGCATGCAAACCGTGACGCATATCGTCAGAGAATGAATCGCGAGACATTCGTTTCACGATTAATAGTTGCAGCACACACAGACACACACACAAAATTTCCCCTAAAACGCCTATGAAAAACAGACGGTTCGATCGCAAGAAAGGGGAAGAGTCAGGACAATGAGGACCCTGACTGTGAAACATCGGGCCTATCAGGGTGTTGCAAAGATGGCCGGAGGGAGGTTAACCTGATGATTTTGTCCCGAATGGAAATGCGGTAAGAAAGTGGAGAGAAAGTTCGAGTTTGATGGGCATACATTTTTTAGATTACCCAGCAGGTTTTCTCTGGCTCGTGGTGAATTTAATTAACCTTAACACTCGTGTACCGAACAGAGGAAAAGTCATAGGGTAGGGGATTTATGAGTTTTCTGGGCAAATCCTATGTATTGGTAACGCAGTTTTCAGGGATGGAGCAGAGTATTACAATCAGGGCAAATTTTAGACAGGTAAGAGCATTTTGAGAAGAAATTTTCAGGGAAAGGTTTGACCCCTCTATTTCCCCTCATGACAAAACGACCTACAATAAGCCTATTTCAAAAGAGACATTTCATTCGTAAGTTCGGAAATTTTCAGGGCAGTGAAAAGCCAGAATGTTGAACACGAGGCTGAAAAATATTGACAAAGCAGCCAAGGAAATATCTCAACTCATATCAATTATTTAGGGCTTCCAAACTGCCCACCTATTCCCACCGACGTTAAATTGTGCGTTCGAGATATTGGACGGGGGTGGTGGGAAGGGGGGGGGGGGGCAGTTTGTAGGGAGGGGGTAAAATCTTTCCTTGAAAATGTATTTTCAAAATGCTCTTACCGATCTAGAAATTTACTCTAGTATTTACTCCGGTGGCACCCTACAAATACTCTGTTCCTGTCCTGATTTTTTTTCCGTTACCAAATCCTAGGGGTTTGCCCTGAAAACCTAATAGGTTTCATCTACGACATCATGAACCTTGGGACCGGTGAGAGTTTTCTGGGTCACTCTCTGGGTCACTCTCTAATAATTTGCAACAAAGAAAGTCTATGGGAGGTATCAACGAGGCTGGGTTAATACGATATGAATAGCGCAAGCTTCATGACGTGTTAGCAATGTGCAAAGGAAAATTGTTAGTTTTAGCATAGGTGTCTTAACACTCAGGTCGGGCAATTTCATTGGTCACTCTCCACTAATGGGTTGTAAGGCAAATATTGATAAGCGATGCTGACCACCAACATTAATCTTGATAGTCCAGGAGATAGGGCAAGCGACGCCCAGAGCTGAGATGGCATTCTTCAGTCTTGTTGGTATTTCCAATTTATCTATGATCTCAATCAAGATGTTAGCACTCTGAACTCAGAGGTGCGAATGGCGGCGAATGAGGCAAGAGCGTCCAACTGACGCTGGAATTTCGAGTAGACGACACCACTACACCAACCTCCTCGGGGAGAGGTAGCACCTTTGCTGAGAGGATCCCCTCTCACACTGGTTCCCACCTGAGGAGGCAGGGAGGCCCTGAAAAGAGAAGTAACAAGAAAAGAAAGAAGAGCCCGTCGACCAAGCGCAGGGACGCCAGACGCTTGGAGGCTTTCCTGGATAAGAAGAAGGAGACTAGTGAGGGGGTGGAGGTTCCGGGGGCAGCCACCAGTTCCCCTCCTAATCACACAGGCACACCCAACCAACTGCCGGCTCCCCAGACGGTACAGTTGGATGAGGAACGTCCTGTATAGATTGATGAGAAACTGGGAGTTGCTTTTTCGCCACCCACACCCCTCACTCCCCACTTCCTCCGCTTCCGGACAGACCGGACAAGGGACTCACGACAATCCAGCCACCGGAGTCCGCTGAAACACGCGAAGAGAAGATCTTGAGGGATTGCGACAAAATCATGGCCGAGACCGAGGAATACAAAAGACAATCTGCTGAAGTATCCAGAATGGCACGGGAATGGATAGAGAATATGAAAAAGCAAAAGCAACAAAACCAAGAAACAGCCTCTCCATCTCCATCTCCATCACAACCACCTCCAAAAAAGAAGTCCCGCAAAAAACATAAAAGAGGATAAGCTGCTTCCTTCTCCATTCCTCCTTTGCCACGCCCAGACAAGTCAAAATCATCTACAGTTAAAGAGGGTCGAAAGGGGCTTGTCCCATACCGTCCCTGCGCGCCTTTGGCGCGCAAAACCATTTGATCCGCGACATTAATCTAGCACCCGACCAGTCAATTAGTGACCTAATTTACTTCGACCATGCGATCCTGGTCAGCTAGATTGACGTGCTCCTATGAAGCTCCAAACAGATTTCCATTATTACTAACTGTTGCCTCTGGGCACCCTTCACTAACTTGAAATAAAACAAATATTAATGAGCAATGTTGTCAACTAAAATTAATCTAGCACCCAACAAGTTAACCTTTGACCCAATTTTATTTCTACCACACGATCTAGCTGGTTAAGACTGGTGTGCGCATAGGAAGTCCACATAGATTTCAATTGTTACAAATTGTGGGAGAGTTCCCCTGGGCCCTATCCACTATTTTGTAATAGTGCAAATATTGACGAGCAATGTTGCCCATCAACAAAAACGCTAGCACCCATTCAGTCCACCAGTGACCTCCTTTTGTTCTTACTTGCGACCTCAGCTAGCTTAATTGCCGTACCCGTAGGAAGTTCCACATAGATTTGTGACCTTATCAATCTTGATTGACGTACTCAAAGGAAACTCCACATGGATTTGCGACATTAGCAAGCTTGGTTGACGTTCTCATAGGAAGTTTCACATATATTTCCATTGTTCAACTGATTTCCAAAATGGCCGTTGACCGATTACTGGTGATTTGAGCCCACAATCAGCCGATTCCGATGACGGTGCAGAAGTTGAACGCAGGTCATCCACGAAGACCTCAATGGAATGTCTGTCCAATTCATGTGCCCGATATCCGTGCATCGACTAAACTAAATTTATGAACGCCAACTCAAAATGATAATACACTGTCTCCAAGTGCAAATTGTCCATGCGCGACATATCATTCCCTCGTAGTTTACTGTATCAACAAAGACATGCCATGCATTATCGATTTTGGTAAATAAGACCAGTTTCCACACTGCAAAAAATATAGGTTCTCTTTAGAACCAAAACTGGTTATAATCTTGTCCCTGAGATGGAACCAGTTCTGTTTAAACAGTATTTATTTCAAATCAAATAAATTTATAAAGATTAACATTAAATATTAACAGAATTAAACATAAATTGAGGGGGTTTCAGCCGTAAGTTTAGAGCTTATACGAGGTTGTCTCAAATCATTATTAAGCAAAGGAGATATGAACAGTTGGCATATCGAACCAGTTTTGGTTCTATACAGAACCAAAACTGGTTCGATATGCCAACTGTTCATATCTCCTTTGTTTCAAAATGTTTGGTGACTGCGTTGAATAAGCTCCAAGTTTACTGCTGAATCTACTTCAGTTCATGTAATATTCTGTTAAAATTGAATGTTACTCTTGGTAAATTTATTTGCTTTGAAATAAATACTTTTTAAACAGAACTGTTCTATCTCAGGGACAAGATTAGAACCAGTTTTGGTTCTAAAGAGAACCTATATTTTTTGCAGTGTAAGTATAAAAAGTAACAAACGAATTCTGTGCGGCGATATTTATATGGTGTTAGTATGTCGGCGAGCAACTGTGACACTTCTGATATTCTTACTTGCCATCCTCTAAAATCACATTTTCAGTAATGATTGAACAGTAAGGATAAATATCTGCCAGAGGTGGTTACTTTTGCCCTAGCTTGGCCTTCAGCGTTCGTCCTGACCTAGTGACAAAAAACTGAAGATGACTTTGCATCGACTACCGATAACCCTCTTCTTGCCAATTTTCGATCTCTTGTGGCAGAGAGGCTACCGCGCAACGCATGAGTGCTGTGATCTTGGGGCAATGTCAACACAACAAACCATACCCCACTCAATCGTATTCAGTCGTATCTTTAAATCTCACCCAAGCTGCACAACTAAATTCATTTCCAGTTCCTTGTGAGTATCTTTGAAGTTAAATTGCTCTTGGCTACCGAGATAGACGGGCCTCTTCTGATTGTTATAATTGAACCCAGTATCCATGACATAACCGAACCCAGTTGCCCTACATCATAGGCTTCATTGGCATCAAACCTGTTAATTGCGAAAGTTACCTGAACCTGAATTTATGCTCTTTGGTATCCCAGTTAGAGCCAAAGACGACGACAGTGATCACAAAGCACATGACCTTGCCGACCTTGTACTAAACTACAGTTGTCTAAACCTGACTTCATACTCGTTTGTGACTTTGTTAGAACGAAGAATGACCACAATGACCTTAAACATCAATGAGCAAAAAATATTATCAAATGTGTTTAAAGTGGGGTTCATTCATCGACCATGGTTGTTGGAAGTGAGATACACCTCAACAAACATTCATTCATTCATTTATTTCCGGCTGTCTGAAGTGCCGTTAAACCCTAAACAAATTATTCACATTCATTCTTTAACCATTTACCCAACGTAACGGCCACAACCGGCCAGCGCTATTCTCAAAAATAACTTTTATTATTTTTTCATGTTTTGTCTCAAAAATATAGGTTACCACCCCACTTTGGAACGAGCTCGTCGAGCTCGTTCCAATAAGCGGTCATAACCTATGTTTTTGAGCCACAAATGAAAAAAAAATAGTTATTCAAGAATTATATTTGCAAGTGTCGTCTGCTTTTCATGTTAGGTAAAGGGATAATTGATTCATTCGGATTATTCCATCATTCATTCTGTGGATGGATGGATGGCTGGATGGATGGATGGATGGATGTATGGATGTATGGATATATGGATGGATGTATTGATGGCTGTGGATGGCTGGGTGAATGGGTGAGTGATTGAATGAGTATAAACAAGAAATCGTAGTATACTGAGTCAAAAAAGAAAGTATAATAAATTTTGAGGTCAATGTTTTTAGTATTATCGACTTTAATCACAAACAAATTATTGTAAATTCATATTTCGAGTCCAGCTGTATGAATTTGCATAATGTCATGTTCTCACTGTAACAGTTGCCAGCGTCACGCCAGGACGTCGCAATTCAGACACGGGGTGAAATGAAAAGTTCACACAAGCAGTCAATAGCGTGTATTTTCACCGTTTGCCTCTTGGATGGCAAGACATCGACGGCGCATGGACCTGATAAGTCTCTGGATGTCACCCTGTGGTATTGCGTTCCACTCCTGCTTAGAACATTACGTAAATCGCCTAACGTCTGAAGATCATGAAGTCGTACCCGACGGTCCAATTGATCCCAAAGATGCTCGATTGGCGACAAATCTGGTGAAAGTGGGGACCAGGGAAGAAGTTCGATGCTCTGCTCCTCAAGAAAGTCACGACAGACACGCGCCACGTGACATCGGGCATTGTCTTCTTGGAATAACTGCAATCCGATGTTAGCGTGGAAGAACTGGACAACGACA
This sequence comes from Pictodentalium vernedei, assembly GCA_031216915.1. Classification (NCBI taxonomy): domain Eukaryota; kingdom Metazoa; phylum Mollusca; class Scaphopoda; order Dentaliida; family Dentaliidae; genus Pictodentalium; species Pictodentalium vernedei. The sequence continues at coordinate 759,537,331 of CM062297.1, forward strand.
GCGTTAAGAATTTCGTCCCTATATCGCCGTCCATTCAGATTACCATCGATGAAGATCAACTGCGTTCGAAGGTGCAAGGAAATTCGTGCCTATACCATTAAACTACCCCAGCCGAAACGGTCGCATTCCCGCACGCAAGCATCAAAAACCCGCTCTCCTTGTCGGCGGTACACTCTTGCGCTACCATCAGCGCGCCATAGACAAAATCGTGATTCATCACTAAAAAGAACTGTGCTGCAGTCCTGCTAAGTCCACTGAAGACGCTGACGTACCCATTCCATTCTGACGGTATTATTATTTATTTATTTATTGGTGTTTAAGGTCACATATTTCTGCACAATGGGTAACCATGACCGTGACAGTTTTATGGGTGGAGAAAGCCGGAGTACCCGGAGAGAACCACCCAGCAACTGTCAGCTCCCCAACATACCAACTCCACACAAGCAGGGTTAGCATTGGTTGAAGACAGGTGCACCATCGACGTGCAGTACGCCTTAGTACACATCGTCACCGTGCCCCCACGTGGGCAATGGGTGTGAAGTGTCTTGCCCAAGGACACAACGCGGTTGTCGCAGGTGGGATTCGAACCGAGGACCTCTCGGCTTGCAGCCTGCGCCTCTACCAACTGAGCCACCGCGCCCCCAATTCTGACGGTACGGTGACGCGTTGGGTAAGGACTGGTCCGTGGTAAGGACTCCTACTTCGGATGCCGTGTTCAACTAGTCTGTTGCGGACAGTTTGTGCACTGATTCTATTGTTAGTTCTACCGGGGGAAATTGCTGCTGTCCTCGCCGCCGGAAGGAAGCGATCCCGCAAGTGAGATGTACTGATGTGTCGGTCTTGTGCAGGGGTCGTAACTCTTGGTCGACCTGAGCGCGGTCGGTCGGCAGTAGATCCAGTGGTTTTATACCTTGCAATGAGACAGTAAATAGTGGCCACAGTGACTCCGAACTTAGCAGCGATCTCATCTGGAGGTATCCCAGCCTCATGCATACCAATGGCACGGAACCTCTGATTTTCGGTTAACCTTGACATTTTTTAAAATGTCGGAATACAAAAACCAGTGTGTTTTCTCAATAACCCAGGCTCTCTATCACAACATAACACAAAGAAAATCGTCGGTCACCAATTCGATTTGACATTCTCGGGTAGCACTTTCCATTTTGAAATCCGTAGCAAAATTGTATATGGTTGAGTGGATAACAACAACACGACTTCTTGTCCACAAACATGCAACATTAGAACTATTATATTTCATCCTTTATGCTATTTTTCACATTTGTTTCTATTATACTTTCTTTTTTCACTCAGCATATTTACATTCATCTGGTCATTCACTTTCCCCATAGACTAGACAGAAACCTCATCATGTACACTAAACTATGCTTCTCCCAGACAGTCTTATATATATTATAGTCAATAACATGAAATATGTGTATATGTTCTTTTTTATGTGTTTGTACTTCAACAGTTCTATAAATTTAACCATTCCTACACTGTTCATGACTCTGTGTGAACCATTCAGAATTGTATTCAAGTTTGAACACAATGTTCTGCAATTACGTTTTCCTATGGATGTACAACTTCGTCTGGGCACCCCCCCCCCCCCCCCCCGCCCCTCTTATAATGTCGTCGAATAGCATTTCGTTGGTCGAGATCCCGAGTAACCTGAACTATGATTCAAAAATCAATTTTAAATAATAGAGCACTTCAGACACCACCTAACAATGATTTGCCCTCCGATGTTCTCAAAAATGATTGTAAATATTATCTACCTGACCAAATGCTACCTAATTATAATTACCAGCGAGAAGACGTCTCAGTTCTTCATCTAAACTGTCAAAGACTCAAGGCTTATTGGGATTGTTTTAACGAGTTGCTGTCTAAAGCACACGGTTCTCACAACGATTTTGATGCCATAGGCCAGACTGAAATATCCCAAATCACCCAAATGTTCCTACACACTACATGGTTAACACCCCCGTCCCTTTATTAGGACTACAAGACCTGATGGCGATGATTGGTATGTACATCAGGAAGGATAAGCTTTTAGCACTGTCGGGATCTTTCAGTATTTATTCTACATGTCATCGAATCCCTGTTCGTTGAAATAATAATTCACTAAGTCTATCAAATTTCTAGGGATAATATATCGACCCAGCACACAACCTGAGGCAGACACTGATTTGTGTCTGGCCAAATTAACCCCTTACCTAACGAATCGCCCATATCCGCCCGCATAATATGCAAATTCAGCAGTTGAAAAATATTATTTTTCAAAAAATGTCAACAAAACCATATCATGTGACCCCTCGTTGGAACGAGCTCGTCGAGCTCGTTCCAACGAGGGGTCATATGATATGGTTTTGTTGACATTTTTTGCAAAATTTAAAAAAAATGATATTTAAAATAATAAATTTTGATATCGTCTGCGTTGGGTAAAGGGTTAAATGAAATAGCTGACAAAATAAATCACGAGTACAAACAATCATACATAATGGGGGACTTTAACATTGGCCTGTTTATAAAAAGCGATATTTCTTTTAGTATTCGAAAAGATCTTTCCATTTTTCTACCGCACGTCTTCGAGTCCATCTTCGTTGAATTAAAGTACAAAAATTCCTCCAAGGTAATTGGAGTAATATATAGACCAAATACGGCCCCGAGGGCAGATATCGACCTGTTTCAATCAAAAATCAACCAATTGACTGATGTCCTGAATAAAGAAAAGAAAGCCTCTATCATTATGGGCGATTTCAATATTGACCTCCTAAAAGTGGCGTCTCATTCCAAAACTGAATCATTTATTGACTTAATGTTTAGTGAGAGCTTCCTTCCTGTTATTACAAAACCAACCAGAGTTACAGATCGCAGTGCTACGCTTATAGATAATATATTCTCTAATGATGTCTCATTTTTTTCGAAATCTGGAATAATCCTTACTGATGTTTCGGATCACTTTGGGATTTTTTATGTCAAAGTTTCACATTCCAAACCTGTTAGATCAAAACAGATCTTGACCAGAAAAATAAATTCCTATACTATCGAACGCTTTAAGTCGTTGTTATCCCAATGTGATTTTAGTCCGGTTCTGGAAACAAACTGCCCAAATGATGCTTACGAAAAATTCCTCAATATTTATTTGAATGCCTATGAGACATCATTCCCTCTCCAAGGCCATCAACAAAATAAGAAATATATAAAACAGCAGCCCTGGATGACAAAAGGTCTTCTAGTCTCTGCCAACAATAAGAACAAATTTCTTAACAAAAAATTAAAAGCTCCCACTGAGATGAATGTCAAAAATTATAAAAATTACTGTCGGATATTTAACAAAATTAAGAAACAATGCAAAGCCCTATATTATGAAAAAGTACTTTTAGAAAATAAGAATAACATGAGAAAGACGTGGCAAATCCTAAGTAACGCATTGAATAAAAATAAAAACCAACGAACCGTACCATCATTTTTTAATCTTGGTGATACAAAGGTTTTTGCACCAAATCAAATTGCACAAGAATTCAATAACTTTTTCGCCAACATTGGAATTCAGACGTCAAATCAAATAACCAAACCTAGTAAATCATTGGCCGAGTTCTTGAATTCTTCTTTTATGGGAAACTTCTTTATAAGCCCTACATCGTCTACCGAAATCTCAAATATTGTAAATACAATGAAACCTAAAGTAAGTGAGGACTGTGAAAATATCACGACCAGTATTCTGAAACATTCAATAAATTTAGTCGCTACTCCACTTGCGCACATTATGAATAATTCATTCAGTCAGGGAATAGTACCAGACAGAATGAAAATTGCTAAGGTTATTCCAGTCTTCAAAGCAGGTGATGAGAATAATTTTACAAATTACAGGCCAATCAGTATTTTGCCTGTTTTTTCTAAGGTTCTAGAAAAACTAATGTCTATAAGACTTGTAAACTTCTTAGATAAATTCGAAATTCTCTATCACCACCAATATGGCTTCAAGAAGCACCATAGCACTCTGCACCCTGTTATGCACCTATAACAATATGTAGCCGAAGAAAATAATAAAAATAGTAAAGAAAGTACACTCGCCCTATTTCTGGATCTTTCGAAAGCCTTCGACACCATCAGCCATGAAATACTACTTCAAAAATTAGAATACTATGGTATAAGAGGGAATGCGAATAACTGGTTTAAGAGTTACCGGTACTTACAAAATAGGAATCAGTATGTCTCTTTTGGTGACAGTAAATCTGAACTATCTAGACTAAGATGCGGAGTACCACAAGGCTCAATACTAGGACCTATTCTTTTCCTCATATACGTAAATTACATCTGCAATTCAACGAAACTAAATCTTTTATCCTTTGCAGATGATACTTCCACATACAAGGCTGCAACAGAGTTAAACAAAGCTTGTGTCAGAATTTAATGAGGAACTTCAAAAAATATTTGACTGGTGCGCATCCAATCACTTAGTCATGAACACAAAGAAAACTAATTATATTGTCCTTAATCCATGTCAAAAAAAGAATGTAACACTCCAGAATATTAAAATAAATAATCATATTATTAATACCGGTGAGCGTGCTGAAAAGGATAAATCTATAAAGTTTCTTGGCATATCTATTGATGAAAAATTATCTTATAACGCCCACATATCTCAGATCTCCTCGAAAGTCGCTCTTGCGAATTATGCCCTCAATAGAGTGAAAAAAATCCTTCCTCACAAAGTAATGAAAACCCTATACTTTAGACTCATACACATTCATTTTATCTATGGAATCCCCTTATGGGGTGCCTCAAAAGCCTGTAAACGTCTTTATAAATTACAAAAGCGATCAATACGAATCATAAACAACAAGAAGTACAATGCTCACACTGACCCTCTTTTTATTAATGATAAAATATTAAAAATAAAGGATTTGTATACCTTACATGTTTCCTTACTCATGTTCGATTGCCTAAATGGAAACCTACCAAAGTCCTTTGCTGACTTCTTTTCTACTATAAATAATGACTATATGAGTACACGCCAAACAGGACTCATACGTAGCCGTAGAACTAGAACCAAAGCGCTCGACAACCTGCCTGTCTTTGCTTTTCCGAAACTGTGGAATGGGTTAGATATATCAATCCGAAAAATAAGAAATAGGAAAGAGTTGAAGACAAACCTTATAACAAAAATTCTTTCCACTTATTCAGAGAATACTTCCTGTTTCAATCCCTACTGCCCGGACTGTGTTATTTAGTACACCCCCGAACCTTAAAAAACACCCAGAATGCAACCTACTTGCTTTCTTTTCTCGGTTTATGCCCACAAGTAATAATATTAACTTTCCAGGAATATTATAGTATTACACAAGTATAAACAATACAAGGTGCCACTAAGTCTTCATTCTGTGCATGACTTGTCTTCAGTGGGGATTTTTGTCTGGTATTCTCGTCCTTTCCGGTCTCCTGATTTGGTCTCAACTGTTCCAAAACTTTAAAGCTGTTATTCTCAAAAAAATCAACCGAGGTTCGGATCAGTTAACCGATAAAATTTTTTAGACCATTTCAAGAGTACCGTGCTGTAATTGATACCGTCCACCCAACATTCTCTTGTGCAAATGTCGCGGAGCAACCCTGTCTGTTGGAGCTGAAACAGAAATAACAATGTTGCACTTTTGCATCATTTTCTTATTCGAGTTTCTTCCGTCATTCTGTAGTTTTCTCTTTTCTGTCAGAGGGAAAGGCGGGAAGACAGCCAATCTGGCTATGCCTTTCCCTGCCGGTATACAAAAATTGTTATATCCCATTATCTATGTACATCTGAAATAATATTATTGTATACGAGAACCCTGTTATGATGTAACCATACGTATATATTTATCATTCTGTATTTTTGTATATTGGTAAATAAACATATCATATCACATCGGATGTCCATACCAGGACCGACATTTATTTAGTTACAAAGATTAGCCAAGGCTTCTTACCGCACATCACTCAGCCGAATAGAGTAACGCGTCATTCCACGGCATTAATCGATCACATATTTACAAACAATAGTTTATCTTTATCAACGACCTTGTCGGACATAATCATCACAGACGTTTCAAATCATTTCGCCACCTTCCACATTGAAATAGTCCAGGAAACATATGACACCTCACCAAGAACCACAAAGCGTAAATTTAATCCAGAAAGTATAGCCAACTTTAAAACACTTCTGTCTCAAAGTGACTGTTACCCCGTGCTCGAATGTAACTGTCCGAAAACTTAGGACACCCCACCAACAACCGAACATTTAATACAGACAGTATAGCCAAGTTTAAAACAATTTGTCTCAAAGTGACTTTTCCACCGTGTTCGAATCTAATTATCCGAATTGGGAGATAAACGTCTCTTGTTTCGTTAGACATTCGGGAATTTGACCATGGAAAACCATTTGTTAACTTGCCCCAAATGTCTGATGACAAGATACGTTTATTTCCATTGTAATTCCCGTAATCGTTAGAAGTGAATACAATTCTCCAAACCCGTTTTATTTGAAGAAAAACTATAAAACAAGACTAACAGTGACCGTCCGACCACGGATGCCCCCGAACTATGACCATGATCTGTGACCTTGACCCCCATGGAACAAAACAAAATTTGTGCGCGACACATCGTCTCCATATAAGCATCATGTATGCCAAGTTTCATCAACTTCCAACGAAGCATCTCCAGCGTTTGATCCGTGAAATGGGCGACATAGTGCCGTTGCTCACAGCAGCATGCGTGGATACAGATATGTTCTAACTGACCAGCGTCCGGTAATTAAAGCATGGTAAGAGTGAATTTACCTGAGATTCGAGCACGGAGCCGACCGACTCTCAGCCAATCAAATTACGGGTTTAGTCAGAGCAACAACGTCAAATTTAACTGATGAATTACAACGTTGCATACAACATTTTTCTGGGCATATACCTGTACACTTTCGAGAAGGCCTTTCCACTGAAAAATACTAGATCAAGTAAAGAATTCGTGAAACAAAATCCCTGCATGACGAAGAGGCTCCTAACCTCATCAAATATCAAATCAAAATTTTATTAAAAAAAATCCCTGATACCCACGTGCGCAGAATGTTAGAAAATATAAAAAAAACTACACGTATTGTAAAATACTTAACAAACTTAAAAAAAAACAAAGTAAAGCAATGTACTACTCTAACATACTATCAGAAAATAATGGTAACTTCGCAGAGCATGGCAAATTATTAATGAGGCCTCACTTAAAACAAATTATGCAGCCACTTTTCTAAAATCTTTCGTAACAGAAAATAATAAAGAAATAATGATCCAACTGGAATTCTTCAAGAATTCAAGAACCTTTTCGCGGCCACAGGAAGATGCACCAGCAAACAAATAAATAAATCTCAGAAAATCTTTCTGGACTTCGATCATGGGCAGTATTAATTTGCGTAAGTCTAAAATAGTGAGGATTGTGATGGCAACACAACAAACCTCATCAAACGCTCAATCAATGTAATAGCTTCTCCTCTAGCCCTCATCATTAACATCTCCTTTATCTACAGTATTGACCCTTGTATATAGGACTAGCGGGTGAATACCCGGTGTTGTATGGGAGAAGATGGTTATATCAGTATACCCTCAGATATGATCGATAGAAGGTCAAGGTCACCAATGTCAAGGTCAAGATCACCTCACAACCCGATAAAGTCAAAATGATCGATGGGTCAATATACCAGCACATATGAAATTTTAGCCCGATCGGCCCAACCGTTTTTGAAATAAAAGGTCATGGTCACCAATTTTAAGGTCAAGGTCACCCCGATAAAGTCAAAATGATCGATGGGTCAATATAGCCGCACATATGAAATTTTAGCCCGATCGGCCCAGCCGTTTTCGAAATAAAAGGTCAAGGTCACCAATTTCAAGGTCAAGGTCACCTCGCACGGGCACCCCGATAAAAGCAAAATGATTGATGGGTCAATATACCCGCACATATGAAATTTTAGCCCGATCGGCCCTGCCGTTTTCGAAATAAAAGGTCAAGGTAATCAATTTCAAGGTCAAGGTCACCCCGCACGGGCACGGCACCCCCTGTTACTCGCAGGGACGAATTACCCCCCGTGTACAAAATTTGAGATCGATCGGTCGAGAAACGGAGGACTTCACCCGGAACAAAGATAAATAGAGAGATGGAGAGAGATGTAGATACAGACATTCGCATTTATATATTAGATGAAGATAGCAAGAGTTATTCCGATTTTTTTTTAAAACTGGAGATGAGCAGGCATTTAATAATTATATTCGATAAGTATTTTGTCAGTTATCTGTAAAGTATTACAAAAGCTCATATGCAACAGAATCGTGCAATACCTCGAAACATTTCACATCTTATATCACCATCAATACAGATTAAGGAAAAACATTCCACCATACATTCAGTAATGCAATTACTGGAAACTGCAGATTCTGAAAATAACAGGGAATGTAAAAACAGTACAGAGGTAGCATTTCTGGACCTCTCCAAGGCATTCGACACAATAAACCACGACATTTTGATAACTCAAATGGAAATATATGGATTTAGAGGCAACAGTAATAGTTGGTTTAAGAGTTATCTTTCGAATATATCGCAATATCTTCAATATGGCGAACATAAGTCTGAATTTACCGAATTAACATGTCCTTGAGCCCACCTTATTCTTGTTACACATAAATGATATCAGTGATTCTACAACTCTTAATGTCTTGTCATTTGTGGAAATGATATCAGTGATTCTACAACTCTTAATGTCTTGTCATTTGTGGATAACACAACTGCTAACGACTCAGTCCCAAATTCCAATCCCAAGATACCCATTTTAGTCATTAACTCAATAATCTTTTTGAGCGGTGTTCAGTACATCAGCTCCCCCTGAACGCCAATAAGACAAAATACATTATTATTAAACCAAACCATGAAGCTAATAGTTGCATACCACTCTGATATCTTCATGAATAGTAAAAAAATAAAAAGATGGGTTTAAATCAAGAGATAAATTTCTGATATTTTGGGGTATTCACACTGAACACTTATCTTATTAAACTCAAATATCAGAAAATCAACACACATTTGTTTTTATGCGTATCTAGATGGACCATAAGGGGGTCTTTGTTGTTCAAAATGAGATCGAAGTCACTGGAGTTGAGAGGGAGGATCGGGAAAGGCTAGGAAAGAGTGAGCTAAATGTGTAACTTCGAAATAACGGAAACCCTCGTGGATTTCATTTTAGAATGCCTCAAATATTCTCCTATTAGTCTTAGTAGAACAAGACTCCGTGGGAAACTAATAGAAAAAGGGATGAAAACATGAAGGATAAGTGAAATGGGAAGGGTCAATCTTATAGTTCGAGATGGAGATAGCGCCAATGAGAGGAAATGTGAAACAGTTTTTTGACTGAATGCTGGCAGATTAGGACGGAGAGTGTGGGAGGAAAAGCTGGATGGATGGAGAGACGTGGCTAGAGGCTTCCTATTGGGGGAGGGAGGTTGTATTGTAGTGAATTTCCAACTAAGGGGAGGGACCGGAAGCAGTAACCCCTCTCCAGGTCCCTCCCCCTTGTAGGAAATTCAAGACCGAGAAAAATGTAGAAAGTGAAGCCATAAAAGGGGGCATAAAATTGATTCTAGTGACTGAAACGCCAACACATTTATGATAGAATTATCAAGTTATTATTATTTGATATTGTTCTGGGAGTTGAATATGTGCTAAACAAAAGCTCTAGCTGAGAACTTTGAGCAATTCACACTCTCCTAACATTAAATCAGATCTTATGCAGGAATGATCAATTTTTGATGTTTCATCATTTTGTAACTGTGAATGATGGAATTAACTCAGGATAACGATTTTAAATGATGTCATTTTCTTGAAGTGCATTTCGAGGATTTTTTTATTACAATAAATAAACGGACTATAGAAACAGTTGGAATTTTGCCGATTTGATGCCGAGTTTGAATTTTGGGAAGTAAAGGAGATATCACCAAAGAAGCTCTAAACTCCAGGTAGATGGAATTTCCAACTACTCATGGCTTGCCCTCCGAATTTCCAACTATATGAAATTTTGGCCAGGATTGGTGAGGTGTGACACACCGCAACACCCCCCCCCCCCCCACCACACCCCACCCCTTGTCGCCACATCCCTGGACGGATGTCTGGGTTAATAATGACCTTCTCTTAGAGGACTTCGACAAATCAGCGAAAAGCCAAAGAATTGTTATGCAGCTTCACTCATCTGGAAACTATGATGTTTTTAACCATCCGCCTTTTTTGCATAACTTTGCTATAATTTCTTGTTTAAAGGGCGATGGGGCCGAAGACCTCCGAGTGAGTCGTCGGCGATACTCGACGTCAAGCGACATTGTCTTTTATATTGTTTTCCCTTTTTCTTTATTGTCGGAAGTTTTCGGGGGATATGTTTCGCCATGACTTCAGAGTAAACCAATTATTATTCACAAAAACCCAGGTCGGAAATGCAGCTTTTTAAACCATCTCTTGAAACTATGATTTATATATAGAAATAACGCCGTCAGGTTCATTGTGGTTTAGGACAAAAATAACCTCCCCTTCCCACCAGTTGGAATTATTCTCTTATTAAGGATTAATGGCGGGGCACGACTACATAAGAACGAGGGAGCTTCATTAACAACGGGCTTATTGTTGTACCGATTAACCTTTATACAGTGGTCCACTCGTTATTAAGGTACTAAACTAAGAAATTGACAACCAGATGATTCGATCACCATCGCAACCAAGGTAGTAGTATAGCATGTACCCGACCGTGCCTTATTGAGGGACCCCGGCGGGACCCCGGAAGTGACGTCATGTCTCGTGACCCAGTCACGTCATGTTTGGCTGTCATGGTAGCCCGCGTGAGCGGCAATCGCGTGACGTCATTAACATAGTGAGGCGTGGTCCTAGTGAGCATGTGCAATGCGTGTGTTAGGGTGATAAGTGTTTCCATCGGCCTTTTTGTGTACTGGAGGGCGCCATCTTGGTTTCTATTGTAGCACGTGGCTGCTATGTTACCCAAAGGCTTACAACAAGACAGGGGTATGTTCGGAGGGTATGTTCCTTTGTACAAGAGTAATTTCCCGATTCGCAGGATTACCCAAATAAATCCGACAATGTCTCCAAATCACCTAAAACAACTTTTATTTGATATAAAACCCCAGGTTGGGCTTCTGTCTCCAATAACAGGGGTGTTCGATTTAACTAGAGTAGTTTTCTGGCTCGGATTTTCCCAAAACCCTCAGATACTTCGTAGAATTACCCCAAACAACCCTACCTCTCCAAATCACCAATAGACGACTTTATTTAATACGGATCCCCCAGAATCCTTATTAGGACCGCCATACCATAGATTTTAATAGTAGCACGTAGTGTTGTAGTACAAAGGAGGTCCCTAGGTGTAAGTTCGATTGAACTACAGTAGTGTTTCTTGCTCAGATTTTCGCCCATAATTGTAGTTCACTTCGTATAATTACCACAAATAGACCCAACAATCCCTCCAAATCACCAAAATCCATTTTTATTTGAAATGAAACCCAATTTTGGGCATATAAGAATAACATTATAATGCTATAAGACCGAGATATCTCCTGGGGTATGTTCTACTTAATAGGGGTACTGGTTCTGATTTTTCCAGAATCCCATTTTTGGCCTATCACAGATGCTACCCTAACCCTAGAAATTCACCTAGTACACACTATCTCCGGTTCTCTCCCCTCGTCATCTTATAAGCACCAGTGCTTGATGTTCCGTAACTTGTATGCAGAGTTATCTCCCTTGTGTATAATAGAAGCCTATATCATTCCCAAAACCAATAAGCCATGGAACAGTTATTGAAGTCATTGCTCGAACGTCTTGAAGCCCATCGAGCAAATGAGCTATAGAGCAACTGCTCGCTTGAGTGACTCGCACATACTGCTCTTCGACTCATTCCGGTATTTGAGGACTCCTATGGCCTGGTATTGTATTATTTGAGGATACGTTTTATAGGATTCTTATCTAAGGATACTATTACCTTATAAGCTATCGAGCAGTTACTGAAAAGTCATTGCTCGAACGACTCGAAGGCTATCGAGCAAAATGAGCTTTATCGCAATTACTTGATAGAGTGACTCCACATACTGCTCGAACGCCTCGAATCCCATCGCGCAAATGAGCTATAGAGCAATTGCTCGTTCGAGTGACTCGCACATACGACTCTTCGACTCATTTCGGTATTTGAGGATACCTTTGTCTTGGTTTTGCATTATTTGAGGATACTTTTGTATGACACTTATTTGAACATACTATTACTTGTTTGGCCTAGACTTCTAGGCCACCCCAGGACATAACTATACCAAATTACCCTTATAGGCTATCGAGCAATTCCTGAAAAGTCATTGCTCGAACGACTCGAAGCCCATCGAACAATGAGCTGCAGGGCAATTGCTCGTTCGAGTGACTCGCACATACAACTCTTCGACTCATTTTGGTATATGAGGATACCTATGGCCTGGTATTTTATTATTTTAGGATACTTTTGTATATGACACTTATCTAAGGATACTGTTACTTGTTTGGCCTATCCTTCTAGGCCACCATAGGACATACCTATCCCAAATTCCCTTATAAGCTATCGAGCAATTCCTGTAAAGGCGCTGCTCGAACGACTCGAAACCCATCGAGCAATGAGCTACAGAGCAATCGCTAGTTCGAATGACTCACACATACAACTCTTCGACTCATTTCGGTATACGAGGATACCTATGGCCTGGTATTTTATTATTTTGGGATACCTTTGTATATGACACTTATCTAAGGATACTGTTACTTGTTTGGCCCAGCCTTCAGGACCACCCCAGGACATACTTATCCCAAATTCCCCTTATAGGCTGTTGAGCAACTACTGAAAAGTCATTGCTCAAAAGACTCGAAGCCTATTGAGCAAACGAGCTATAGAACAATTGCCCGTTCGAGTGACACGCACATACGACTCTTCAAACATTTCGGTATTTGAGGATACCTATGGCCTGTTATTTTATTATTTGAGGATACTTTTTTATGTGCTGAAAGTCATTGCTCGAACGACTCGAGGCCCATCGAGCAAAATGAGCTTTATGGCAATTGCTCGATCGAGTGACTCGCAAATACTGCTCGATAGAGCATTTGTTCGATCGATTGACTCCACATACAACTCTTCGACTCATTTCAGAAAAAAGGGATTCCATAGCCACTCACGTTTTCCAAGGAGGGATTCTCAAAAAAAGATTTCCGTAAATGGAATTCCTATCTGACTCCGTAGAATGGGATCCCGTGGTTTAACATCAACACTCGATGGTAGTCCCTTTCCCTATTGGAAAAATTTAGTTCAAATGATGTTAATATTATATACCTTCATTAAGCTTATAGATCACAAATAAAGTTCAAAAGTTTATTATGAAGTCCAGTCTTAGTTCAGTCATTGTTATGTTATGTTCAATTCGGTCTTGGTTATGTTGGATCTTAGTTTTGTTCGGTTCAAAGGGTTAATACTATTTATATATACTATATAATGTTCATTCAGGTGAAAATTTTCATTCAGTGTTAAGATTAAGTCAAACTCCGTAATGTTTGATATGTTCACTTCGATCTTGGTTGTGTTGGATTTTTGTTCACGTTGTTATGTTCAATTCACTTCGTCAACTTCATTGGGCCAGTTCTCTTCGCTCTTGGTTGTGATCGATCAATCCAACTATTTCGATCTTCGTTCACTTTGTTATGTTATACTCCCTTCGATCTTGGTTGTGTGGGATCTTCGCTCACTTCGACTTCATTCGAACACTTCAATCTTAGTTGTGTTGGATCTGTTCATAATTCAGTTCTATCCAACCAGTTCATCTTCGTTCATGTTTCGTTAGTTCTAGTTCAGTTGGGTTCTTGTAACAAGAGTTTAACTGTGTGTTACTAATCCCTTTTCATACCTTCGAGTGTTGATGTTAAATCACGAAATCCCATTTTACGGAGTCAGATAGGAATCCCATTTATGGAGTCCTTTTTTAAGAATCCCTTTTGGAAAACGTGAGTGGCTAAGGAATCCTTTTTTCTGAAATGAGTCGAAGAGTCGTATGTGGAGTCATTCGATCGAGCAAATGCTCTATAAGCTCATTTGCTCGATGGATTTCGAGTCGTTCGAGCAGCATGTACGAGTCACTCGAATGAGCAATTGCTCCATAGCTCATTTTGCTTGATGGGCTTCGAGTCGTTCGAACAATGACGTTTTAGTTATTACTCGATAGCTTGTAAAGGGAATTTGGGATATGTCCTGGGGTGGCCTAGATGGGCCAAACCAGTAATAGTATCCTGAGATAAGTATCCTATAAAAACTTATCCTCAAATAATACAATACCAGGCCATAGGTATTCTCAAATACCCAAATGAGTCGAAGAGCAGTATGTGTGAGTCACTCGGACGAGCAATTGCTCTATAGCTCAATTGCTCGATGGGATTTGAGTCGTTCGAGCAGTATGTGGAGTCACTTGACTGGGAATGATATAGGAGAGAGACAGAGAGAGAGAGAGAGAGAGAGAGAGAGAGAGAGAGAGAGAGAGAGACAGAGACAGAGACAGAGACAGAGAGAGAGAGAGAGAGAGAGAGAGAGAGAGAGAGAGAGAGACAGACAGACAGAATATACCCCAGGAGATATCTCGGTCCTATAGCATTACCATGCTTTTCTTATATACCCAAAATGGGATTTCATATCAAATAAAAGTGGATTTTGGTGATTTGGAGGGATTGTCGGGTCTATTTGTGGTAATTATACGAAGTAAACTACAATTCTGGCGGAAAATCTGTGCCAGAAAAACTACTGTAGTTCAATAGAACATACACCCAGGGCCCACTCTGTACTATAGCACTACGTACTACTATTAAAATCTATGGTATGGCGGTCCTAAAAAGGACTCTGGGGGAATCCGTATCAAATAAAGTCGTTTTTGGTGATTTAGAGGGGCTGTGAGGTTGTTTCTGGTAATTATACGAAGTATCTGAGGATTTGGGGAAAATCCGAGCCAAAAACTACTCTTGTTCAATCGAACACCACTGCTATTGGAGAAAAAGCCCAATCTGGGGTTTCATATCAAATAAAAGTCGTTTTTGGTGATTTGGAGACATTGGCGGGTTTATTTGGGTAATTCTACGAATAGGAAAATTACTCTTGTACAAAAAAACATACCCTCCGAACATATCCCTGCCTTGTTGTAAGCCTTCGAGTAACATAGCGACCAGTGCTTCCATAGAAACCAAGATGGCGGCCTCCAGTATACAACATGGCCGATGGAAACACGTATCACCCAAACAATATGCGATGCGCATGCACACTAGGACTACGCATCCCTATAGTAATAACGTCACAAGATGCCGCTCTCGCGGGCTACCATAACAGCCAAACATGACGTAACTGGGTCACGAGACATGACGTCACTTCCGACGTCACCACTGGGGTCCCCAATAAGGCACGGTCAGGTACATGCTATACTCCTCCTTGCGTTTCCTTAGCAACGGGCTAACTATGAGGTCTAGTTTGATTAAATTTAATATAGTCAAAGAAGGCGAAATAAATAAGGGTTTAACAACACATTAACAGCCAAGGTCATACCGTGTCGGTGACAGTTTTACGGGTAGCGGAAGCCGGAGTACACGAAGAGAACCGCCGAGCCACGACGAGCACTTGCCTGCTTCCCAACATCGTAACTCCGCATTGCAGCACAGAGGTTTAGACTGGGTGAAGACAAGCGCACCATCGACGTGCAGTACGCCTTAGTACACGGCGTCATCGTGCCCCCATCTGGACAATCGGAGTAAAGTGTGCGGGAGTCCCAATCGATCGCTCAGACGGTCACCCACCCAAGGACTAACCGAGCTCGACGTTGCGTAACTGCGATATAAACTATAGGTTATCTGTTTCCTCTACTAATAACACAAGAATCGGACATAAAAATGTATAAATTCTTCTTTTGACCATTTTCTCCTTCACCTCAAACTTACATGCCACACAGTGGAAGCTGTCTTATTAAACAAAACACACACACACAAAGTGGAAGATCCATGCAGGGGCGGCGAAAGGAAATACGGGCCCCGGGGTTAATGTTGTGGCGGCCCCCCTTTTAAAAAATGTCGGGATATTGCACAAATGATAAGGGCATCTGCAGTGAGTGTCGGAGACGCGATCGGCCATAGAGTGGTTGGGGCGGGTTTTCTCTCCCCCCCCCCCCCCCCCCACCTCCCAACAAAATTTTGAAATCAGTTTTTAAGTGGAGTCTTCTGGTGGCTTTTGGGATAGAAAATCACGTTATTTTTTCTGGCCGTTTTTTAGCAGCATGCTTCAAATTTCCAAGTTCATCAATAAGTTTCCAATGACCTTCAACTATAGATATTGACTGCACAATTCTTGAAGTGATAACTTGGTTACGTCAAGTTGATTTAATAAAGTTATTACTTCAAGAATCATGCAGTCCAGAATTACAGCCGTTGGTTCAGTGCATAGCTTCATTCACGATACAGCCCACTTCTCAACTTTGGAACAGGAGTCAGAACCTTGTGGGAAAGGGGCCGGGTCAAACATGGCCTGGAAGACCGTATTTTAATTTTTTGTTTTGGTACGCCATTTGAAAGGACATACCAAATCAAAAAAATATATATATATAAAATACTGGTCATGTTTGGAGTGGGGGTGGGGTGGGCAGGCATAAGCCGCATAACTAAGAATCCTTGACTCCTGGGCCAACCAAGTTCCTACTACTACCTTACTACCCCGGGCCCCTGCCCTCTCCCCGGCCCCGGTTCTATGCCCAAAATGTGCATACATGGATACTGTATTGCAGAACACACAGGGTGAGTTTGTTCGTGTCCGCTAAGTAGGTGGCTAAACATATATTTCCAACACATTCTTGCCAGTTTTGTAGAAAGTTTGGGACTCAACAAGCTAATCTGCAATTTATGGACCACCAGATAACTAACTCATCAGTGATCCTTAAACTGCAGATTTGCTTGGGGAGTCACAAGATTTTACTGGCTGTCAGGTATTGACAGTGGTTGATGTCTATGTTCGTTGTTTTGCATAAGCAAAATTCCAGCCAACGGACCTCAGAGTGGAATTCAGAAATCACTTGACTTACAGTAAGAGTCGAAATAAGTTGTAGAATAACCACTATAAAATACTAATGTGCATCTCCAACTACACTAATAATACAAGAACCTTATATATTCGTCTACATTTTTGATTATCCCCAATATATTGTAAGATAAAATGATTATTACCCTTATGTGGATGGTCAAAATATGTATCCGAGTCTCGCTCTGGGTTCTAAGGGTAGATAACGACTCGTCTCCGACTCGTCGTGATCTGCCCTTCGAACCCAGAGCTCGACTCGGATGCATATTTTGTACATCCACATAATGGTAATAATCTCTATGTATCAAAAAGTCATGTGTGTTATTTTAAATTCGTTTTTTTATTAACTGGTTGAGTGCTAGAAGCCACTAACAGGGCTTTCAAAAAAACTCAGGGTTTCAGATCAAAAGCCATCATTTTCCTTGCTCATGTTTCATATTCAGTCGAACACATATAATATTTTATTTATATCAATTTGTTCAATTACAAATTAATGGAGAGTGCCTTTGAGCACTCTCCAATAATTTGTAATAGAACAAATTTTGAATAACAAATTCCAAACACCAAAAATAATGTAGCCCTTAACCAGTTAATGCAGGCATATATTAATGACAAGGTTGTAAATATGCAAAAAAATATAGAGATCATTCAATACAGTGACAGAGCGCGATGTGTGTTTGAATCCGTGGGTGCTTTACATAACGAGTTGGAATATCGTAGTCATATTTCGCGAGAGTTCTATCAGTGTTTATTACACAACCCATGCATTAAAATTCATTTAAATAAACACATTTTAATTCCGATGTTTAAACCCAAAGGTGAAGAGTCTGTTTGTTTTGACTGAAGCTGTATTAATCAAATGGATCGATAAAAAAATCAAAACAACCTTTTCGGAACCAGTGTTTGGTGAAATTCGTATCACTGTTTATCTTCGGCTGGTGCCCATTCACGCCTAACCATTTGGTGGCTATTACTGTTAGTAAAAATATAAGTACAAATCTGTGCAGATTTGCAAAACAACTGGGAGAAACATTTTTAAAAGAAATTCGAAGCATGTCAAGATGTTCGAAGATTTACCGAAATCAAGTTGACCAATTTAGATATAACGAGTCCACAAAACGAGACGGTCACGGGACCGGGTTAATGTTCTGGTTGGAAATGATTGTTTTTTTTTTTTAAATATTATCTCATTTTTGGTTAACTAATTTTTTGTGAACCTACTTTATTTTGCTTTGGACGTTTTCATTTTCACACTATGAGACAGACTGTCGATAATTGTATAACGAAATTTGGAAACTTTTCGAAGCGTAACCAATAGCTCGATGGGAAAGGAACTAGTAATAATAATAATAACACTTTGGCCAGCCGCTGATTTGTCGCGGTTCTCGGACGAGAAGGCCATGGTTACCCCTGTACTCCAAACTGCCTCCCTATTCCCACGCTTCTCCTCTCATCCCAACACTCGGAGACGAACTGCTTGATGATATCCCTCGTCCCATTCTTCCCAATCTCTCCGATTAGCATATTAACCCTCTCCTTTGAGTCTCCCCCTAACCACATGTCCTTCATTCTCCCATCCCACTTCCCCATTATACTCCCGGTGAATCTCATTCTTTTAGGCTGATACTTTGGGCATTCTAGAAGAAAGTGTTCCAGGGTCTCCACCATGTCCAAGTTACACATCTGGCACTCCCTTTCACCGTCTTTCCCAATTTTTCCCCTCAGCTCCAGGGATCGCGACCTCAGCTTGAACAACAGTGACCCCCAAAGGTGCCATCAAGGTACTCTTCAAAACCTGGCTTCTCTTTATCACGCAGGCCACCCAAAGACCTCGTTGATTTGACCCCCCCCCCCCCCCCTCTCGCCAATTACGGTTACAATCCTCCATGACCCTTTCTCTGACGATTTTTTTACCCTGGTTTGCCCCAACGTCCAGGTCCGATATCTCCAATGAGTAGTTCCCTACTAGCTCCCTCACTTAGACCATCCACCCCGTTTTGATATTTGAGTTGAAAATTCTCAGGAACATTGCTTTACACCATCGGCTGTCGGGGAGATTGACCAAATAATTAAGATAACCGAGCTTCAACAGGTCTATCCTGTCCTTGATCCTCATCCACCCA
Source organism: Pictodentalium vernedei (assembly GCA_031216915.1). Lineage (NCBI taxonomy): Eukaryota > Metazoa > Mollusca > Scaphopoda > Dentaliida > Dentaliidae > Pictodentalium > Pictodentalium vernedei. Next base: position 759,556,606 of record CM062297.1, read on the forward strand.
AGCTCACCCCTGATTGCTTCTAGCGCTGCGGCATTACTCGACCCCGTTACCCATCGGCCTGCATCGTTCTGCAGGATTTCCAAGCTCTTTACGGCTGTCTGGTTTAGGGGTACCACTTCCGTACCGTATGTTATACTTGGCAGCCCCACCATTTCCCAAATGGTTTTCCCCACGAAAACCTTTTTGAAACTGTATGTACGCAATAATGGAGCGTCATACACATATTTTGCATTTGTGCGAAGAAATTTATCAAGTCTGTTTTTAAATGTGTTTAAACTTTCTGCATTTACTACGCTGGATGGAAGCTTATTCCATGGGATGGTGACACTCAGTGGAAAGCAATCTCCTCTTCTCTTCGGATTATGCGATTGATGGAAGATGGTACAGCTGTGTCCAATGGTTTGTGTTCCTTGAGTGAGAGTTGATCTCAGTGGTAGTGGATTTCTCTCTCCTTCTGTATATATTTTATGTGTTAATTTGTGTGTGCTTCGATGCGGTCGTTCCTATCTCCTCTGACTGCAAGAGCAGGAATGTCAATGGCGTTTAGACCTTCCTCATAATTATGTCAGATTCTTCATGCCTGGTATCTGTTTGGTAGCTCTTTTTGTACCCTTTCTATCTGTTGAACGTGATACACTGTTGGAGGCTGCCATACTGATTGAGCATATTCTAAATGGCTGCGAATGGCTTAAATATCTTTTCGGTCGGGTTTTTGTAAGCTCTTCTTATAATTCCGAATATGCTATATATAGGTTTTGTTGATTTTGTTACTTATGTGTTCCTCAGATTTAAATTTGTCATCTACCTCAACTGTTATATCCTTTTCCAACTTTGTGTCTTGTATATCTCTTTTCTTGCCATCTCCTATCATAGTGCATTTGCTGTCCCGCTGACCTCCAATCGTCATCGCTTTACATTAATTTTGTCAGGATGGAACTTCAGCCGGGGGTGGCGGAAGAAAACTGCTGTCACAACGTCTCATTTGTTTGGTATTGCCCTTGACTCCATATGAGTTCCAGTGACAATCACCCAAGTTTCCTGTCCTTGGATGCATATATACTGCTTAGAATGCCTTATGGTTGGCATGCAAATAGATGCAATGCATGGCGAAGCTGTTTTGGGACAAAATACACTATAAAAATGGCTAAAGAAAAAAATTGCATGATCTGGAGAAAACGCGTTTTGACACCTGGGTACCCCCCCCCCCCCCCCCCCACACACACACATGTTGCGTCACATACCTTTTTTCCAACCCCCCCCCCCCCCCCTGCTTCAGCAACCATTTTTCTGGCCATTCCATCTGTTTATCTATATCCTCTTGCAGTATATGTCTATCATTTTCATTATGTATGGCTCTATAGATCTTTGTATCATCTGCAAACAGCAATATCTCCGAACTGGTGCATTGTGGCAAGTCATTTATGTTTCTAAAAAAACAGCAGGAGTTCCAGAACACTACCGTGAGGAATACCACTGGTCACCACCCTCTTATGTACTTGATTCTGCATTACTAATTATCACCTGCTGTTGTCTGTTTTTCGGGAAATCCTCTATCCAGTCAACTGTTTTATCTTTAATTCCACATTTATTAATTTTTCTATCAGTCGCTTGGGTGGCACAGTGTCGAAGGCTTACTTGAAATCAAAATAAATGACATCTATACATGCCAGTTTTTCTTTTGATCTAAGATCTCTGTTCCTGAGTCGCTGGTGTGGAGAAGTCGGAGTGCTTATGATCTCCCATTCACGAAACTATACTGTTTATCACTCAAAAGTCCATTTCTCTCGAGGTGTCTCATGATGTGGCCCCTTACTAGTTGTTCCATCAATTTGCAAACTATGCAAGTTAAACTTACGGGTCTATAATTGCTAGGTTCTTTTTTATCTCCCTTCTTAAATAATGCTGAGATCTTTGCCATCTTCCATTTGTGTGGCAGTTTCTCGTGAATAAGTGAGTTGTTATATATCTCTGTGAAGGGCTTCACAGTCCGTTCAGCCATTTCTTTAAGTAGCCAGGGATGTATATTGTCAGGTCAAGGCGATTTATCTATTTTAAAATTTTGAAATTTCTTCAGAACCTCTTCTTCATTTTTTTAGAGATCTGGATATGTGTATAATATCCGTTGATCGTGTATAGTAGGTGTTTCGCCTTCGGGTTCATTTGTGAAAACACTTGTGAAAAAATCCACAAGTACCTCTGCCTTCTCCTGGTCCGGCTTAGCAAGTTCCGAGATTTTGTCTTTCGGGCTTTTATATAGGTCTTGTATTTTGTCCTTATTTATTTATTTATTGGTGTTTAAGGTCACATATTTCTGCACAATGGCTAACCATGACCGTGACAGTTTTACGGGTGGAGGAAGCCGGAGTACCCGGAGAGAACCACCGAGCAACGGCGAGCAACTGCCAGCTCCCCAACATACCAACTCCACACAAGCAGGGTTAGCATTGGTTGAAGACAGGTGAACCAACGACGTGCAGTACGCCTTAGTACACAGCGTCACCGTGCCCCCACGTGGGCAATGGGGGTGAAGTGCCTTGCCCAAAGACACAACGCGGTTGCCGCATGTGGGATTCGAACCGAGGACCTCTCGGCTTGCAGCCTGCACCTCTACCAACTGAGCCACCGCGCCCCCGTATTTTGTCCTTCGTGGAGCATTTTGACTTCACGTACTTCCAGAGTGCTTTGTGTTTTGTTTTTGCTTCTGAGGCCAATTTTCTTCATATTTCTTTCTTGATTTTGTTGTTGCGCTTCTGACTTTATTTCTAATTTTGCAGTACTTTTGATGCGTATGATTCTACATATATCGACTCCATAGAGTATGGTTCTGACGGATAAGCCTTATAGTCTCAGGGTCTGTTGGGCATTCTGTTTTTGTGTGTGAGGGATTTTTCATCTTCTTGCTTGATATCATGTCCTTCAACTCTGTGAGAGACGTCTCTATTATCTCCCATCGTTTATTGATATTTGTAGCATTCCTAATTTTTTCCACAGTATTCCTTTGCTCAGTTTTGCTCTAATTTGGCTGAAGTTAGCTTTGTGATACATAAGTTGCTCTCTTTGAGGAATTTCACTAGCAGTGTTGCAATTTAATTCTGTTATAATTACGAAGTGATCGCTTTTTTCCAACTGGACTGAGGAAAATGACAATGTTGATTAAATTTTTCTCATTGGTGATTACCAGGTCCAGGAGACTGGGTTATTTCCACCACGACTTCTGGTATACTCTGGCACATGTTGGAATAAATATGCATCTTTCATTCTTTTCTTTTATTGAGGTTTAACGACACTTTAACAGCCAAGGTCATATCGCGTCGGTGACAGTTTTACGGGTGGAGGAAGCCGGAGTACACGGAGAGAACCACCGAGCAACGACGAGTAGCTGCCAGACCCCCAACATCGTAACTCCGCAATGAAACACAGGCAGGGTTAGACTGGTTGAAGACATGCGTAGCATCGACGTGCAGAGTGCCTTAGTACACGGTGTCATCGTGCCCCCATGTGGACAATCGGGATTAAGTGCCTTGACCAAGGACACAACGCGTGAGTCCGAATCGACCGCTCAGACGGTCACCCACCCAAGGGCTTACCGCCACTTCTCATCATTCTCATCTGAATATTTCATTATTGAACGATTCACTGTATGGCTTCAAAATCTGTTGTCTTGTCGTTTTTCTATGTTTTCTCTATATTCTTTTATGGGGAATAGCAGGAAGACCGCCAACAACTAGTTTATTGTTATTTTGTACAATAATTATACTGCAAATAAAGATTTCAATTTGTCACCAACAATCAGAAGACGACCTTTACCTCTTTTGTGTAGTTCACCTATAAGGCTTAAAGGGTTCTTATTATTGCTTATTGCACTGTAGGGACTTCTGTACAGCCAACTGAACAATAGTCTCTCATGCTTCTCTAATTCGATTTCAATATCGATCATCTCATCAAATTCCCATTCAGTAGAATATAGTGTGGCCCTGAGTTCACTTTTTATATCATCACGTGTGCAGTCAATTTAAAATATTCTCTCCTCTCCACTGGTCGATTGCATAATAGGGTGTTTAAAATAGGATAGCTAAGGAGAACTTTTTAGTATCCATGGTAATTACTTCAACAATAACAAGTGCAGTTGTCAATGATGATCTTATGGACAGTCATTTGTGTTGACTGATTTTGGGGACAAATGATTTTAACAAACAATACTTTATTAAGCATTTTTTTAATTAATGATATCTGACTTTAATGCTTTATCTACAAACATTTGCACACACGAATAACAGAATATATTATAAAACAGCTTTTCATTTTCCCGGTCATTTCTACACAAACGACGGGGTAATTAACAAGTGTGGTTTTGTATGCAATGTACACGTAATGCTAAGATGAGGGCGTTCTTGTTATCAATGTGCTTGAAATTAATTCGCATTCACAACAAACTTGTTGTCCATCATTTACGCTGTATTTTTGTTTAAATAAATAGTTGATTCCTGTTGGGGGACAAATAATGAATTAGTCTACATTCCACACACATCTGACTTCAGAGCGTGAACACCTTGACAGACATGGAATTACCAGACAGACTTGTGAAAGCCATTTCAGCTCTGGGCGTCTCATGCCCTATTTCCTGGACTATCCAGGAAAAAGGCTTGAGCGTCCACCTGAATCTTGAGTTCGAAATTGAAAAGAACACAACACCAACCCCTTCGGAGAGAGGTAGTACCTTTGGAGAGAGGATCCCCTCTCCCACTGGTCCTCACCCGAAGGGGCACGGAGGTCCTGATAAGAGCAACAACAAGAAAAGGAAGAAGAGTCCATCGACCAAGCGCAGGGACGCCCGGCGCTTGAGGGCTTTCCGGAATAGGAAGAAAGAGCTGAGTGAGGGGTGGAGGCTCTGGAGGCAGCCGCCAGTTCCCCTCCTAGTCCCACTGGTACACCCAATCAACTGTCGGCTCCTGAGCCGGTTCATTTGGATGAGGAACATCCAGTGGAGACTGAGGAGGAACTGGAAGCTGCTTTTTCACCGCCTCCCACCCCTCTTCCTTCACTACCGGAAAGCCTCGGAGCGGATGAAGCAGATGAACAGCCACCACATCCTATAGATCTCTACATCCAAAAAGCACTAAACATAATGGAAACAACATCCGCCAGAACTGATGAACTGATAAAAGAATCTAGGGAATTAACAGGACGTACATCAATACCACCACCAGCCTCATCACCATCACCATGCCAACCTCCACCTAAGAAAAAGTGCCGGAAAAAGCCCAGAAGGGGATAAACCTTCTCCCTCCTTCCTTTTCCTCCTCTGCCACGCCTCGACATCACCAAAATTATACAGTCAACGAGGGTCGAAAGGGGCTTGTCTCCCAAATCGTCCCTGCGCGCCTCCGGCGCGCGAAACCATTCCGTTCGTCCGGTCATTTCTACACAAACGACGGGGTAATTAACAAGTGCGGTTTTGTATGCAATGTACACGTAATGCTAAGATGAGGGCGTTCTTGTTATCAATGTGCTTGAAATTAATTCACATTCACAACAAACTTGTTGCCCATCACTTATGCTGTATTTTTGTTTAAATAAATAGTTGATTCCTGTTCGGGGACAAATAATGAATTAGTCTACATTCATTTTTATTTATTATGTTTGAAAACGAATCGATGTATTAATTGCATAAACACAGAATGTTTTTCATATGCGACTGGATATCAGTAATTCGGTTTCATCAAGAAACGAACCGCCTTTGATGTCTGGATTTTCCCGTCGTCTTTAATTAGCCTCGCAAAGGGGGTTGTGGACCCGTGAAGACAATGTGTTCAACGGGTGTGACGATAGGGGGTTTTAAATGGAGCGTACACGTAATGTACAGGGCAATTCCTCTACCTTTCGTCTCCCCCTAGGCTGACTGTAAACAATTCGTAACCATCAAGTGCTATCTCAGCTTCGGTTAATTTATATCTACTTTTTTGGTTTAATTTCTATAATAACAATCATATTGACGGTTAATGTTGCACGACGGCATCCTTTAACTCATCCAGTTTGTTAGGTAGGCATCTACATTCGTATACAGGAGTTTGAGGTTAAACCTATTTACATTCTCATTTCTCCTATTTACACTGCTTTTCGGTTTAGCCTCGCTATTTTCCTGTCTCAGTGAGGGCCCCGGACTCAATATAACCACAACCCATCTGCTTCTGCTTCTCTTGATTTAGCTTCAGCCTGAAGCTTTTTTTGTTTGTTCTCTTTCTATCCTAGTTAAATCTCGTGCAAAAGATAGTTGTTCAAGCTATTCAGGTGCCTTTTTTAGCTTCCTAGGTTTCTCAAAACTTCGTCTCTATCTTGTTTGCAGTGGAATGTCACCCTCAACGGTCTGCTCTTGTCTTTCGACTTTTTCCCTAGCCTGGTTGTTTTAAATGTTTTGAAGTTGGTCTCTAATCCACAGACTTCTTTAATTAAATCACTAACTAGCTTGTCGTCTTCAGTATTTTGAGAGTATCCTGGCTCTGAATTTTCATTATGGACACCGTCACTTTGAGAATACCCCTTATTTCATTTGCATGGTGGATAATAAGATTGCATTCACGCTTTTCCCTTTCAGTTTCATAAATCTCTTTGACTGCTGATGTCACTGTTTTTTTTTTCATTTTCTCTTACATTTGCCTCAACATCATCTTTACATTTCTCAGCATCCATTCTTACAATCTCCTTGACTTGTTCCGGGTCAAACTTATTTTTAGTATTTTCTTACATTTTCTAACATGTATACACGTGTAGAAGTTGGCCCCTGGTCCTATCGCTATGACTCTTTCCTATAAGACCTACATGTATGGAGCCCCACAGGTGACATGCAAAAAAAACATCTACGAATGAACTGAACTCGTTCGAACAAACTGAATTCGTGCGACGATTGGAAATTTTTGTCACCTGCAGGGCTCCATATATATGTATCCTCTTACACTTTTATTTTTTCATCCCACCTTTATTTTATGTACAGTCTTATCCGCTCAACGACGATCGTATTTTATAGAGATCGGTTAGCAAGATTGGTCTGTAAATTTCATTTGCGCCCGTGCATTATGCGGTCTACTGTTGACTCGAGTTGACCCCTTCTCGTTAATTTTGTTCAAGACTTATAAAACCTAGTATTATTGGTTTATGAGCCAAATCATCGCGGCCAATCAAAGCACGTGTGTCATCCACGTTGTACCGTGTCTTGGTGAAATGGGGATCAAGGCTTGATATTCATAAACCAGGCCAATCAGCTAATGTTTTAAGATAATTTTTCAATAAAACCGAGACGTTATTTACAGCCCAATCGACAACAAACCAACGTGGATCCTTCAAATATGCTTTTCAAGCTCGTAATATTGTTTTTAGCCATTTTTCACACGGGATGTGGATATCAGAAAACTAAAGAGGTGCACCAGAACGTATTTATTTGGATGTATCTCTTCATTTCTTTTGGTCGGCCCCGTTATTTTTTTCCGAATTACCCAAATATATATCTCTTCACTTATTTTAGTACTGACAGTGGCAATAGTGTAACCCATAACCAACAATTTCTTTCAAAAACATTTTCCTTGGAGATGAATGCATTTCCACATTCATCTTGGCATAAGAACGGAAGAAAAAGCCTATAACCCCCCCCCCCCCCCCCCCACCCAACTAAAACATAAAGTCCTCATTTTTCCAAAATTGAATGATTGTGTAACAGGAGGAGAGATAAGTGCGGGGACCGGGGTTCGAACCGTCGACCTCTTGCACACAAAGCGACCGATTTACCACGAGACTTAAGAGATCTGGACCAGGCTGGTTGGTAAATGGCCTTTATACCTCAACTGCTACACTACTGTCCCCTTCTTTTGAGATTCAGCCACCTTGAATCTCACTCCACATTCCACCTCAGAGCGGTTGAAACACCCATCATGCTTCACCACAGCGTCCACAACACCACCAACTCCTGAGGATCAGACGAACCCCCAAATGTAATAGGCGGAGAGATCAGTGCGGGAACAGGGGTTTGAACTGTCACCCTCAGCTCACAAAGCAACCGATTTACCACGAGACTAAGAGATCCGGACCAACCAGGCTGGTTGGTAAATGGCCTTTATACCTCGACCGCTACAATTGCGAGATACTCAGAAAAAGTGGGTTTTTTTTTAAAATTCTGTCCCCACTCTGGTATTTGAAGAAAAATGGACGTTTGAGTTCAGTTTGTTGAGTTCTCTAGCTAATATGAAAATAAGTTCAACCTACAAGCGAATGCAGTTTTCGAGTACACTGTACAGTACATGTCCTCCCCGTCACCCTTCTCTCTCTCTCTCAAATACATACTATCAATCACCAAAGCTTTTTCGTCATTATGTAACTAAAACCGTGGCTAGTTTTTATGATTTTAGAAACTATAGGACTTTAGGAACCGAACATCTTCCTATAGAAATACTTGGCTGTATCAATGTGTTTTGGTTATATGTCGTCATGCAGGCCTGCATTCTTTAGGAGTGCAGAAGTGCTGCATGCCTAGAAAAATTTGAGAAGGTCAATTTTTTGCACCCCTTGATTTTCTGGAATGCCAGACTTGTTTGGGACTGCCTTTAAACTTTATTATCATTTCGTCCCCTGAGTTCCAATGTGTTCTATGTGCCTATTGGCACATAGAACGTATTGCAACACAGGAGACAATTTGTCAATGTTGCATTGATTCGCAATAATTCATGACCCATTTTGTGTCGCATTTTGATACATTTCAAGTGTAGAATTAAGGCAGTCACATAAGAATTTAATGGAACATTTTAAATAATGAGAAGATGTGTGTACCAATTTTTTCACTACAGTTAAAACTAGAAGTCCTGTCACGAAAAGCGCCCAAATAGCACATCGATCTACACGTTAATCTACGCGTTATGACCATAGTAAGGATAACAAATTCTGTACATATCGCCCGTGCACAAGCAATGTCTCAGCTAATGGACCTCCGGGTAACCCAGAGGTCCATTGGCAGAAACATTGCCTGTGTTTGCTATGAGTAACCAGGTGAACCTGCCGTGCTTTGGATGCCATTCGATATGGCAATTGCACGCAATTCCTACGCGCACTTAAGCCTAGATAAGCGCACAGTTCGTGACAGGACTTCTAGTTTTAACTGTATGTAGCTGAAAGTAGTACAATTTTTCAGTCAAATGTTAATAACTTGAAGTGAATATTACCAAAATAGCATACTAGTTTTTGCATTGAAAATTTCAGGTGCAATTGCACTCCCAAACACTCTGAGAAGGGCAATTGTTTTGCACTCCTTGATTTTCTAGATTGCCAGGCCTGATCATGACGTCAATATCAAATATCTCTGTCCATTTTGCATGCTCAAACATTCGATGGTAGCTCTTCCCACTCAGATCACCGGTTTCGCAATATGCATTTCCCGTCAACTCTATTTAAAGCAAACAAAATGTTTGAGTTCAAAAACAAGACAAAAAAACAAGAAATTGGATAATTAAGACATGTTTTATATTTACTTTTAAATGATTTTTAGCTCAACTTTGGCGAAGCCAAATTTTTAGCTCAACTTTGGCGAAGCCAAATTTGAGCTTATGCTATGGCCCGTCTGTCCGTCAACAATTGGATACGGCTCGGGCAAGAGGCATTTTTATATATATTTATGAACCGATCTTTACGAAACTTCTTGGCACCTTTGTTATGACCGTGGGACGAAAACGAGTGTTTTTGGGTGCGGTCCAAAATTCAAGATGGCTGCCAGCCGCCATTTTGTACCGACGATGCAGAAATCTGTTTTTTGTACAGAACTTCCACATGAAAGCTCTGATTTGAATAATGTTTTGTATGAATGTTTAGTACCATGGGATACATCACATATAATACAGTTTTTTTTCTCGTGCGTAAATTATGCAAATTAGACTAACTTTGATGTTTTTTGGTGTTACTTTCAGCACTGTAAGTGTAAATGCCAATACGGCTCGGGCTAGAGGCCGTATTTATGAACCGATCTTTACAAAACTCTTGGGTACCTTTGTTATCACCGTGGGACGAGAACGAGTGTTTTTGGGTCCGGTCCAAAATTCAAGATGGCCGATGGCAGCCATTTTGTACAAAATTTGGTGCAATCAGATTTTTGCACAGAACTTCCACATGAAAGCGCTGATTTGAATAATTTTTTGTGTGAATGTTTAGTACCATGGGATACATCACATATAATACAGGTTTTTTTCTCGTGCAGAAATTATGCAAATTAGATGAACTTTGATTTTTTCAGTGCTATTTACACACAGTAAGTACACATGTCAATACGGCTCGGACTAGAGTCTGTATTTATGAACCGATCTTCACGAAACGTCTTGGGTACCTTTGTTATCACCTTAGGACGAGAACGAGTGTTTCTGGATGCGGTCCAAAATTCAAGATGGCTGCCAGTGGCCATTTTGTACCGAAATTAGGTCTAATCAGTTTTTTGTACACAACTTCTATACGGCTCAGGCTAGAGGCCTTATTTATGAACCGATCTTTACGAAACTTCTTGGGTACCTTTGTTATCACCGGGGGATGAGAACGAGTGTTTTTGGGTGTGGTCCGAAATTCAAGATGGCCACCAGCAGCCATTTTGTACCAAAATTAGTGCAATCAGTCTTTTGTACAGAACTTCTGTATGAAAGTTCTGATTTGAATAAATTTTTGTATGAATGTTTAGTAACATGGAATACATCACATATAGTACAGGTTTTTTTCTCGTGCAGAAATTATGCAAATTAGATGATCTTTGATTTATTCAATTCTACTTATACACTGTAAGTGCACATGTCAATACGGCTCGGGCTAGAGGCTGTATTTATGGACCGATCTTCACAAAACTTCTTGGGTACCTTTGTTATCACCTTGGGACGAGAACGAGTGTTTCTGGGTGCGGTCCAAAATTCAAGATGGCTGCCAGTGGCCATTTTGTACCGAAATTAGGTCCAATCAGTTTTTTGTCACAACTTCTATACAGCTCATATTTGTGAACTGATCTTCACGAAACTTCTTGGGTACCTTTGTTTTCACCTTGGGACAGGAATGAGTGTGTTTTGGGGTGCCTTTGTTATCACTGTGCTATGAGAACAAATATTTTGGGGTTCAGTCAGACCCACTCTGGGACTCCAAGATTTTTTTCTAGTTTAGCATCTGACTGTCACCCACCTTTACAATACTTTACCTATACATTTGTTACAGGCAACGGTCAGTATTTATGTACAGACCGTTACAATACTTTATATGTACCTTTGTTATCAGGTCATTACCTAGATGTTTGTCATTGCTGTGTCACATACTATACATGTACATGTCTTGAGCTACAGTGTCATTGACACTTTCATTATTTTGAAAGATTAGTAGAAAATATGAAAAGCTAATTTTTTTTTAAACGCTAACACCCGACTTCCGGAGAGATTCAACATGGCTTCCGGCATAAAAACACTATTTTTCATTTCATAACTTATAGAAATTTCAGATAGAAATACTAGAAAGTCTTATGCGTTAAATATAGAGCTCACATTGTGAGCTATGCTGAGTACGGCTCAAACTACATTTCCTTATTACTTTATGAAAATGAAAATGAAGCACTGCTTGTGTATTCATGTCATATTTGTGCTTAAGGTTGGCTTAAAACTAAGCATAACCCCAGGTGAAAAAAGGCAAAAAAATGCTTTACAAAACTTCTTGGGTACGTTTGTTATCACCGTGGGACGAGAACGAGTGTTTTGGGGTCTGGTCTGAAATTCAAGATGGCTGCTGGCAGTCATTTCGTACAAAATTAGGTACAATCAGATTTTTGCGCACAACTTCCATATGAAAGCGCTGATTTGAATAATTTTCTGTGTGAATGTTTAATAACATGGATACATCACATATAATACGTTTTTTTTTTTATCATGCATAAATTATGCTAATAAGACTACATTTGATATATTTAATGTTACTTTCAGCACTGTAACTGCAATTGCCAATACGGCTCAGGTTAGAGGCCGTATTTATGAACCGATTTTTACGAAACTTCTTGGGTACCTTTGTTATCACCTTGGGACGAGAACAAGTGTTTTTGGGTGCAGGCTGAAAATCAAGATGGCTGTCAGCAGCCATTTTGTAACAAAATTAGTGCAATCAGTTTTTTGTACAGAACTTCTGTATGAAAGTTCTGATTTGAATAAATTTCTGTATGAATGTTTAACTTTAGTAACATGGAATACATCACATATAATACAGGTTTTTTTCTCGTGCAAAAATTATGCAAATTAGATGAACTTGTTTTTAATCGGTGCCACTAATATGTACACAGTAAGTGCACATATCAATACGGCTCAGGCTAGAGTCTGTATTTATGAACTGATCTTCACGAAACTTCGTGGGTACCTTTGTTATCACCTTGGGATGAGAATGAGTGTTTTTGGGTGCAGTCCAAAATTCAAGATGGCCGCCAGCAGCCTTTTTGTGCCAAAATTAGTGCAAGCAGTTTTTTGTTCAGAACTTCTGTATGAAAGTTCTGATTTGAATAAATTTTTGTAGGAATGTTTAGTAACATGGAATACATCACATATAATACAAGTTTTTTTCTTGTGCAGAAATTATGCAAATTAGATGAACTTTTTTTTAATCAAACTTATACACAGTAAGTGCACATGTCAATATGGCTCGGGCTAGAGTCTGTATTTAATAACTGATCTTCACGAAACTTCTTGGGGTACCTTTGTTATCACCTTGTGACAGGAACAAGTGTTTTTGGGTGCCTTTATTATCACTATGCTATGAGAACAAATATTTTTGGGTTCAGTCAGACCCACTCTGGGACTCAAAGATTTCTTTTCTAGTTTAGCATCTAACTGTCACCCCACTTTTACAGTACTTTACCTATATATTCGTTACAGCCTACGGTCAGCATTTATGTACAGACCGTTACAATACTTTACGTCTACCTTTGTTATCAGGTCATTACCTCGATGTTTGTCATTGCTGTGTCACATACAATACATGTACATGTCTTAAACAAGTTGAGCTACAGTGTCATTGACACTTTCATTCGTTTTTCTGCCGTCCCTTTTTTATTTCTTTCTCCAATGTGTTCGCAGCATCTGCTGCCTACCTGTCGCTTACAAAGTTCACATTTGTGCGTTTTCTTATCAATTTGATCAAAATATGCGGCCCACAGGCTTTTAGATTTACGATCCACCTTGATGAGTTGACTTTTTTGTCAATTTTGCAGAAATACACTGATTCAAAAAAGAAAGTATAATAAACTTTGAGGACCAATGTTTTTAGTATTATCGACTTTCATCCCAAACAAATTATTGTAAATTCATATTTCGAGTCTAGCTGTATGAATTTGCATAATTTCATGTTCTTACTGTTTCCAGCGTCACGTCTGGATGTCGCAGTTCAGACATGGGATGAAATGAAAAGTTCACACATGCAGTCAATAGCGTGTATGTTCACCGTTTGCCTCTTGGATGGCAAGACATCGCCAGTGCATGGACCTGATAAGTCTCTGGATGTCACCCTATGGTACAGTGGAACCCACTTAATTGGAGATCTCTTAACTGAATATCCCTGTTAAATGAATATAATTTCCCATCACAAAACCATTTACCATACCTCCAGTACAAATTTGATCTGTTAATTGAATATAGGTTATAGAGTAAACTCCTGTTAATTGAATAAAAAATCTTGTAACATGTCGAGACATTACCCTGACGCTTCCCAGTTTTCCTTTGGCTACAAACCTATTTGGCCTCAGTACATCCAATACATGCATTTAATCTATTTATCTTGTTTGACAGAGTAAGGTTTTTGGGATCCCTATAATACTGAAACAGTACTGAAAATTTGGTGTCCTGCACATCGCTAGCATTGACAGTTAGGGCTGTCATGATTTTTAGCTCATATTGACAAAGAGGGTGACCTCTAGATGAGAGCTATCGATTTTCTTCCATTTCTTTTAAAAAATGTTGCCGCTGGCAATGGCCTTTAAACTTAGTTTAGTCTGACCTTAATATTTCCCTTTGGCACACCCTACAGGTCACATTTATAATCGCATTTCTTTGAAAGCTGGTATGCTTGTTTGGGGTGACCTCTAGATGGGAGCTTTCGATTTTCTTCCATTTACGACAAAAAATGTTGCCGCTAGCAACCCCCTTTGAACTTCGTTTAGTCAGACATCAATATATTTCTTTGGCACACCCTACAGGATACATTTATGATAGATCGGTTTGAAACTTGGTATGCTTGTTTGGGGTTACCTCTAGGCGGGAGCTATCGATTATCTTCCATTTCCATCAAAAAATATTGCCACTGGCAACGACCTTTGATGAACTAAGTGCACTTATGCATAAATATTTCCCTTTCGCACGCAATGCAGGGCACATTTATAATCAGATCAATTTGAAATTTGGTATGCCTGTTTGGGGTGACCTCTAGATGGGAGCTATTGATTTTCTTCCATTTCCATGAAAAAATGTTGCCACAAGCAACAGCCTTTGAACTTAGTTTAGTCAGACCTCAATATTTCCCTTTGGCACACCCTACAGGGCACATTTATAATCAGATTTCTTTGAAAGCTGGTATGCTTATTTGGGATGACCTCTAAATGGGAGCTATTGATTTTCATCCATTTCCGGCAAAAAATGTTGCTGTTGGCAACAAGCTTTGAACTTAGTTTAGTCAGGCATCAATATATTCCTTTGGCAAACCATACAGGACACATTTATGATCAGATCAGAGTGAAACTTGGTATGCTTATTTGAGGTCTATCGATTATCTTCCGTTTCTGTCAAAAAATGTTGCCCCCCTGCAATGACCTTCAATCAACTTAGTGCACTTACACGTCAATATTTCACTTCGGCACACCCAGCAGGCCACATTCATAATCGGATCAATTTGAAACTTGGTATGCTTGTTCAGGGTGACCTCTAGATGGTAACGATCAATTTTCTTCTATTTCTATCAAAAATAGTTGCCATTGGCAACGACCATTGAACTTAGTATAGTCAGGCATCAGTATATTCCTCTGGCATTCCCTACAGGGCACATTTATGATGGGATCACTTGAAACTTGGTATGCATGTTCTGGGTGGCTTATGGATGTTAGCTGTTGATTTCTTTTCATTTCCATAAAAAATTATTGTTATAAACTCCAGCCATTGGACTTAGTGCATTTTTCTACTCCCACTTTCGAAGAAAATGGGGGTATACTGGATTACATGCGTCCATCTGTCCATCTGTCCAGGCAATAATATAACACTTATGAGCTTTTTTTTTGGTCCAAACAGCCATTATGAGCTTACTTCCATATTATGAGCATACAGACAAATATTATGAGGTTAATTGCCAAAATTTGATACTTATGAGGCAAGAATCGAGTTGTATCGATTTTTCGGGTTTTTTGTTAAGGTTTATGGTCAACTCACAGCTGGGGTTAGCATTGCCCCCTCTTCAGGTTTATCTTGGGGCATCTAACCATGTCTGTTCCCACCAAAAAAGTTCTGAAGAAACGCCTTTTTAGCTGTTGTCCGAACGTTTTAAAATGATCAGTTTTTCTGTCCGTGTGTGCGTCCGTCCGAGAATATTCATACTTTCATAACTTAAGTAAATTATTATTTTCTATAATGTATAATATTTGTTGGTCATAGGTATGCCCACACTAGTTATTGTTTTTTTTTATTACTTGTTCACTTAGAAATTATGTCCGTCCTAGCCAAATTTTGTCTGTTCAGCCTGTATCTCGGGTATCGAATGTTCTATTGCAATGAAATTTGCCGTGAACACTGCTTATGGTATAGGCTTTAAAAAATGGATTCAACGATATTTCTCACATTCTCCTTTTTAGAGTTATCCCCCTTTTTTGACTTAGAAATTGTAGAAAATTTGTCTGTTCAGCCTGTATCTCAGGTATGGGTCATCAGATTTCAGTGAAATATGGCATGCAGTTTGCCTATGACAAAGGCTTCTGCCTCATTGCATAAAACTTCCAAAAACCAAACAATTTACCATACCTTTTGACTTAGAAATTGTTGAAAACTTTTGAAGAAAATGGGGGGTAGGGTACACTGGATTGTGTCCATCCATCTGTCCGTCAGTCCATACAAGAATATTCATAAATAATATTTGTTGGTCAAAGGTACGCCCACACTAGGCGGTACAGTTTAATGCACATAAACCATCATCTGTTTTCCTTTCTACTTTCTACTGCTATAATTTTATGTGGCAGAAGTTTTCCAGAACAGAATCAGTTCTTAACCCTTTTCCCAAGGCAGATGATATAAAAATTTATTATTTTAAATATCATTTTTTTTTAATTTTTCAAAAAATTTTGACAAAACCATATCGTGACCCCTCACTGGAACGAGCGCAATGAGCTCATTCTAATGAGGGGTCACATGATATGGTTTTGTTGAAATATTTTGAAAAATTCAATTTTTTCATCTGCTCAATTTGCATATTACGTGGGTGGATGCGGGCGATTTGTTAGGTAAAGGGTTAAAAATGGTCCCATAACGTCCCAGAATTGGTTTTCTTGAAGTCTATATATTCCATAGTAAAACACAAACCTCGTACATGTACATGTATTTATATATTCACTTGAATTTTGCACTTAAGGGCCTAGTTTCAATTTTTGTGAGTTTTTTGCCTTACATATACCAGCAGAAGACATATTCCAACATTCAGGCTTTTGGTGGTCTTAAGTTACACTATCTTGGCAGTGGTTTCTAGTGAACTCTTCACCAGACACCACTGCTAAGCCAAAGGGTTTACCTTAGTACAGATGTTTACAGTATAAAAGGCACTCCCCCAAAAATTATTACTCTTCTGTTCCTTATAAACAAACATGTAAATATTTTGGGGAATTTTTCCACCCTGTATGCACCTTATTTGTGTCTGTATGTTTATAAAAATTGTCCTTCCAACAGGAAGGAGATCTTCAAATTAGTAAATCTAATAGTGACAGTCTATTGTTTAGCACAGTGTATTTATTGTTGTAATCATGATGCCTAAATGCCTATTAGTTTTCTTTAATAAAACTAACTGCAGTACTGGGAAATAAGTTGGCTATTACATAAAATTTACTAGCATTACTCCCCCACCCCTCAATGGATTACCACCCTGTACTATTATCTGGATCTGAACTTTTATTTAATTTTGATAAATGTTCCTCCCTGTACTTTTATTCCCACATGTACTTTTATCTGGAATGCAAGAGCACAGGACAATTATATTTACATGTATGAAGAAAATCATGCTGAAC
Source organism: Pictodentalium vernedei (assembly GCA_031216915.1). Lineage (NCBI taxonomy): Eukaryota > Metazoa > Mollusca > Scaphopoda > Dentaliida > Dentaliidae > Pictodentalium > Pictodentalium vernedei. The sequence goes on from CM062297.1 coordinate 759,573,875, forward strand.
TAAGGCTTTCAAAGCTGATAGCAGGATGTCTGTCAAAAATACTCCTGTTACAAAACACCAACACGGATGACAAATAATTTTAACACTCCACCACTTAATTAACAGAGAATTGTGCCAAGATCTAGGGCTGCAAGGTATATCGATAAATCGATATATGCCGGTATTCAAACCAATATCGATTGAATACCGGAATCATTACAAAAATATCGGTTTATCGTCATTATTCATTTACCCACAATTTAATTTTCAAGATGTCTTGAGTTTTTTTTAACTGTAGCCCCGAATGAATAATATAATCCCTTTATCCAAGGAATCGTCTGCTTGTGCCCTCATAATATACAAATTCAGCAGATGAAAAAATAATTTTAAAAAATTTCAACAAAACTATATCATGTGACCTCTCATTGGAACGAGCTCGTTCCAGTGAGGAGTCATATGATATAGTTTTGTTCAAATCTTTGGGGAAAATCTGATCAACTACTTTTGAAAATAATGAATTTTGATATCGTCTGCGTTGGGTAAAGGTTTTTTGAACTGGATCATCAAGGCATGCGAATGCGTTCCGACTGTGATGCCTCGATTGTGGTACTCGTGTTCATATATCTGAACAGTTTTCGATATACTGGTATATCGTGGTATTTTTTTTAATACCGATACCGGTAGTCAGTTTTGAATATTGTGCAGCCCTACCAAGATCTTCATTACATATGCATTAAAATGTTGCATATATTTTCAGGAGCTTCTGTCTGAAAAAGTGAAGCAGCTCACAGACTGGAATGCAAAGAAATCTGTTATCAGGTTGAATGGAGACAAATTCCGGCAGTATGTACGAGGTGTTCCTCGGAATTACTCTGTCATTGCAATGTTGACTGCTCTGCAGCCACAGAGACAGTGTAGTGTCTGTAGGTGAGTAACATAACATTAGTTTTATGTGTATTGAAGTTAATGATTTCAGAAAATACTGCTAATCTCTCACCTGCAAATACAGTACTTGGGTTAAAAAAGTGATATTTTTCATGATTGGATCACAGTAGAGCTGAAATGGTTAAAGGGTTTTCTTGATTGTTTAATCATATGGATTAACCTTGGTTAACCACTTAATCACTTGTTTTAGTAGGTAGCTGAATTATTGCCATATCATTGATGATTTTTAGCATTAACCCTTTACCAAAAGTAACAGACAAAACTGGCAAGCGCTATATATAAAAATCTCCTTCAAATTTTATTATGCTTTCAATTTTTGTCTAAAAAACATAGCTTATGACACCTCATTGGAATGAGCTCATTGAGCTCATTCCCATGAAGTGTCATAAGCTATGTTTTTTAGACAAAAATTGAAAATTTTTAGTAATTCAAGAATTTATATTGCAAGTATCGTCTGCTGTCCGCAGTGGGGAAAGAGCTAAGAATGACCATTTCCAGCTACTGATACAGTACAATGATCATGCAAGTGAACAAGTGTGTCTGCACATAACTTGCAAGCTTTAATCTGTTTCATAATAATTGATGCAAGTCATTGTGACAATGTTTGCCTGTTTTAGAGCAAGTTTGTTCCTTTGTTAACCCATATAATACAGTAGGTTAAGTCAACGGTTAATCCATCAATTACTTTTTTTGATCGATCACAGTGCAGTTATATACCATGTGTCAAGATTTCGTAATTAAAAAATTCCAAAATCAAGTCGCAAGAATCTGGTCAAGAAAAACAAATAAAAACACTTTAGAATCCGTTTTCTCACATTTCTTTTCCAACAGCAGAAACGTGGAAAATGATTTCCCAGTCATGATCCAGTCAAAATAGAATTTTTGCTTTTATTTTTTTTATTGGGGTTTAATGGCACTTATGACATCCTGGATCACCTAGTGTGTGGACAGTTTTACAGGTGGATGAAGCCGGTGTATCTGGAGAGAACCACCGAGCGATAGCGAGCTACTGTCAGACACCCCAGTGTATGTGTTCTAACTTCACACATGCAGTGTTAGCATTGGTTGAAGACAACTGCACCATCGAAGTGCAGCATGGCTTAGTACACAGTGTCACCGTGCCCACATGTGGGCAAATAGGATTAAGTTCCTTGCCCAATGCAAGGACACAATGCAGTTACCTCTAGCCCAGATGGAACTGTGGACACCGTTTGAAGTCGGACACTTTAACCACAGAGCCACTACACTTCCTTCCAGCTGAATTGCCATATCCAGTAATGTGACCATAAAAGTGGATAGAGAATTTCAACTGAATCATGATTGTCTACGATCAATCATAATTTTCTGCTCTCATGTTTACAACATTTCACCTGTCAAAAAAAAAAAAATTGCAAGGATATTGCAGTCGGATCTCAGATGCGCTTTTCTTTTTTTTTCCTTTTTTTCTCAACTTCGATTTTGCAATAATTTATTTATGAAATTGCCCCCCTCCTGTTGTAAATGTGGCAAAAACTAATAGCAATATGATTGTGAAAGCGATGACTTCTGCGATCAATCTAATAAATAAATGCGAATGTCTGTATCAATATCTCTCTATCTATCTTTGTTCTGGGTGAACTCCTCCGTTTCTCGACCGATCGATCTCAAATTTTATACAGGGGGGTAATTCGTCCCTGCGAGTAACATGGGATGGGTGCCGTGCCTGTGCGGGGTGACCTTGACCTTGAAATTGATGACCTTGACCTTTTATTTTGAAAACGGCTGGGCTGATCGGGCTAAAATTTCATATGTGCAGGTATATTGACCCATCGATCATTTTGACTGTATTGGGGTGCCCGTGCGTGGTGACCTTGACTTTGAAATTGGTGACCTTGACCTTTTATTTTGAAAACGGCTGGGCCAATCGGGCTAAAATTTCATATGTGCTAGTATATTGACCCATCGATCATTTTGACGTTTTCAGGTTGTGGAGGTGACCTTGACCTTGAAATTGGTGACCTTGACCTTCGATCGATCATATCTGAGGGTATATTGATATAACCATCTTCTCCCATTTGAGGAAAAATTCATCTGAATCCATCTCAAAAAATAACTGGAAGAAAAATTCATTCAGTTTACAGAAAGAAAATTGGATTAAACGTGCCTTAATTATACATATTTCAGTGACAAAAGAAGTCTTGTCCAGGGCAGGAATATCTGTTGCAAGAAGTTAATTTATTCTTGTCTTCCTATAATTGGATTCTGGTCTTCACATTTTACATGAACGATTATTTTGTTCCCCCTTCTCTCACACAAAACTAAAAGCTAGGAATGATGGTATCCTTCACGATAACCACATCCCCATGAATGATGAACTCCATAGTTTTTAGTTCAAACCCTGGACTGGCAGAGGTCACCAGTGGTCGCCTAAAATGGCCAGTTTTTGCACTATATTGATAAAATATGATTTTGGTCAATTTTAAGACAAAAAAAAAAATTTTTTTTCCACTGAAAATTTGGGGTCCGGGTTGGACTTAGAAAATTTTGGACCAAAATCCGGAATTTTTTTGGGGGGGTTTGTTATGCGTTTCTGTCAATTTTAAGACAAAAAAAAAAAAAATTTTCCCCTGAAAATTTGGGGTCCGGGTGGGACTTAGAAAATTTTGGACCAAAATCCGGAATTTTTGTTTTTTTGTTTTTTTATGCATTTCTGTCAATTTTAAGACAAACAATTTTTTTTTGTTTTTTTCCCCTGAAAATTTGGGGTCCGGGTGGGACTTAGAAAATTTTGGACCAAAATCCGGAATTTTTTTTTTTTGGTTTTTTATGCATTTCTGTCAATTTTAAGACAAAAAAAAATTTTGTTTTTTTCCCCTGAATATTTGGGGTCCGGGTGGGACTTAGAAAATTTTGGACCAAAATCCGAAAAAATTTTTTTTTGTTTTTTATGCATTTCTGTCAATTTTAAGACAAAAAAACAATTTTTTTTTTTTTTTTTTTCCCCTGAAAATTTGGGGTCCGAGTGGGACTTAGAAAATTTTGGACCAAAATCCGAAAAAATTTTTTTTTGTTTTTTCTGCGTTTTGGTCAATTTTAAGACAAAAAAATTTTTTTTTTTTACCCTGAAAATTTGGGGTCCGTGTGGGACTTAGAAAATTTTGGACCAAAATCCGAAAAAAATTTTTTTTGTTTTTTATGCATTTCTGTCAATTTTAAGACAAAATAAATTAATTTTTTTCCCCTGAAAATTTGGGGTCCGGGAGGGACTTAGAAAATTTTGGACCAAAATTCGGAAATTTTTTTTTGTTTTTCATTTATTTCTGTAAATTTTAAGACAAAAAAAAAAAAAAATTTTCCCCCTGAAAATTTGGGGTCCGAGTGGGACTTAGAAAATTTTGGACCAAAATCCGAAAAAATTTTTTTTTGTTTTTTCTGCGTTTTGGTCAATTTTAAGACAAAAAAAATTTTTTTTTTTTTTACCCTGAAAATTTGGGGTCCGGGTGGGACTTAGAAAATTTTGGACCAAAATCCGAAAAAAATTTTTTTTGTTTTTTATGCATTTCTGTCAATTTTAAGACAAAATAAATTAATTTTTTTTCCCCTGAAAATTTGGGGTCCGGGAGGGACTTAGAAAATTTTTGACCAAAATTCGGAAATTTTTTTTTGTTTTTCATTTATTTCTGTCAATTTTAAGACCAAAAAAAAAAAAAATTTTCCCCCTGAAAATTTGGGGTCCGGGTGGGACTTAGAAAATTTTGGACCAAAATCCGAAAAAATTTTTTTTTGTTTTTTATACATTTCTGTCAATTTTAAGACAAAAACAATTTTTTTTTTTTCTCTGAAGATTTGGGGTCCGGGTGGGTCTTAGAAAATTTGCGACCAAAATTTGGAATTTTTGTTTTTTTGTTTTTTATGCGTTTTAAGAAGAAGAAAAAAATTTAGGCTGAAAGTATTTTGTTTGGGAAAAAAAAATCTGTTTTTTATGAGTTCATCTCAGTTTTGGGACGTAAAAAGAGCAGGAACTGAAAATAGAAGGAAAAATCTTGTGTATTGTGTGGGCACAATCGCTTCATCTAGTTGGTATATGCTTTTCTTAGGAGGGGCGTATGCAGCTTATTCAGGTCAAGTCCCTGGTTTGATATTTAGACTACCATGTCAGGTGAGCGCCCTCAGGCCCCCTGGGGCCTCTTGTTCAATTTAGGAATCGATTAATCATCACAAATCATCGATAATAATCGATTAATCGTACCTAGATGACCCCCACCCCTCTCCCTCTCTTTGAAGTCGATAAAAATGAAGTTCAAGTCAGCTGACCTACCTCAAGTAAACAACGAAGACGGTCAACTTTTAGGTACATTCAAAGCTTTGATGTTCTGAACTTTTGAACCGTCAGTGTAATAATCAAGACCGGTCGGCAGTTGCGATCTTTGCAACTGCCGACCGGTCTTGATTATTACACTGATGGTTCAGAGATTCAGAACATCAAAGCTTTGATGAATGTACCTGGAAGACAAATGCTTCCAACAGCTTCTTGGGGTTTAACATCGATGTTCTTAACTCAATACCTTTAGAAACAATAGTTTTTTCATCAGATTTTCTTTTAATTATTAAACATCAAAAACGGGATACAATTTGCCGATTATTCGACGACGAAAAATACTAATCGATTTCACCGTGACCAATCAACAATCGATTAATCAATTGATCGTGACAGCCCTATCCAAAACATAGGTTATGACCCCTCATTGAAACGAGCGCGACACGCTAGTTCAAATGAGGGTTCATAACCTATGTTTTGGAAGCAAAAAGTGAAAATATAAAAAAAAATGAATGGCGTTTTTTCTTGTAGGTCAAAAATTAATACAATATAATCCACCCTAAATAGGACAGGTGACGTAAATTCTCCCTACTGAAATTATGCAAATGTTACCCAGTTGTATTTTGTTTAGCCAATCAAATTGTCCAGTTTTGAAATTGACCAATGAAAGCTCCCAAGTCTAATTATGCAAATTATGAAAATGTGGCCCAGTTGTATTTTGTTCAGCCAATCATATTGTCTAGTTTTGAAATTGACCAATGAAATTGACGGAAGGCTTTATTTATCACTGATTAATATGAAAACAAAATATCAAATGTTTTAAAGTGAACAAAACGGACGAGTCATATGATAAATAACTATATGATGATTTTAATACAACTGACCTGACAGCTATTAATGGTATATAAGTATAACTGGGGAAGCTGGTCATGAGGAAATTTCATACCAGGGATTTCACCTCAGAATGTTATGTACCTGTATTATAATATAATATCATTGTTGCCCCATCGAGAGCACTTACACAAGGTATTTGACTCTGAACAGGAAGTTGGAGTAAATATATCAAACCAATGTATTGCCAATCAAGGGAGGTAAGTAATTCACCATATGGTCATGTTTTCAAATTTATTTGCATACATGTAATCAGTTCAAAATGGCTGGTTTGTTTCTGTGGGGAAATATGAAAGAAAAAACAAATGATGATTTCTTTTATTTTCTTTCAAAGAACACCGCACAAACACAACTGATCATTGCCAGAAAAAGAATTACAAAATAATACAACCCCATATTTTATGTTCTTTGAAAATCCCCATCTACAGCAACACTAAACCATGCGGAAAATGAAAATCAGTTCTGCACACATGTGTGGAATGGAAATCGTTGACAGACTATTTTTAAATAGAAGCGAAGTTTCACTGGAATTTTCTACAAATCGTGCACTGCAATTACAATTTGAATCGCTAGCAATAGCTAAAAATCATGCCAGTAGAGAAATAGTAACACAGGTTCCCCTCGCAAATTTGGTTGGCGATAAAATGTGTTCTTTTTGTTGATAGTTGTCAAATGAATTGCTGAGTATCCTTCTAATAATTGTTTTTATATGGAGGTGTAATAAATACAGAATGACCCGCGCATGTGAATGGCTCAGTCGAAATGGCACGAGTGTCAGCGCAGAAGGATAGAACACGTGTGTCATTCTGTGTATATCCATCAAGATGACTTTCATTGTGCTTGCGATTTAGACAATTATTGGCTACCTTGCACATTAGACCTAAAAAAATTTAAAATCTGCTTCTCATGCCTTCCCACATTGTCATTTTGGCTGCCACATGCTCTCTTTTTATAACCAATGTAAACATAAAAAAATGGAAAATAAATGGATTATGTCTGATATTTTACCCAAGTTAAAAAAAATCATAAATTTGTCCCTTGAGTGCAAGAAGGGTTTACAATGCTTTAGCTTGGTCTCAAGGGATGAAATACACCACCACCCATGCTATTCCGTAGATTATGAGGCCTAAAACATAAACCAAAAACATGAACATTTGATGGCAAAGAAATAATTACAGAAATAAAAAATAAAGTAAAAACCGCTCGCCTGCATTTTCAGGATGATTGACTGAGAAACAGAAGATTAATATGGTGTGGCCTTATCAAGACTCAACTCCACAAGTGTTTTAGTGATAATAATCACCTCCCTATGTATTGCATTTGGTGTTTCCTATACAAAGATGCAGAAAGTGACTGTAAACTGCAGTAAATACGAAATTACGTCTTAACAGAACTTTTGCCAAAATAAATAGCAAAAACTAAGGCCCCACAAAGTACATCTTCTGTCTCTCCAGCCATTTTTAGCTTAACTTGACAAAGTCAAGATAAGCTATTGCCATCACGCATGTGGAAGTCTGTGGGTGAGTCTGTTCACATTTTCCTTTAGCACAGGCTACACCCCATAGTTCTTGTCCGATCGTCACAAAATTTCATATGCAGGTTTGAGGCCATGTCAAGATGAAAACGTCCTCTTTTGTTCACGATGGTCAACAGTGATGCTCCCCGATCCCAAAGCCCGAAAACCTTTAGCACAGTCTACAGGTTGTATTTATGAAGAGATTTCATGGTAACTTGGTAGGATGACTCTGTATAATATCTAGATGAGAACGTCCCCTTTTGGTCATGATCTGTCAACCGTGATGGCTGCCCAAGCCCAAAACCCAAAATCTTTTTGCACAGTCTACAGGTCATATTTAATATGGAGTGATTTCATTGTAACTTGGTAGGATGACTCCGTATGATGTCTAGTTGAGAACTTCCCCATTTGGTCATGATCTGTCAACCATGATGACTGCCTGAGCCCTAAACCCGAAAACCTTTAGCACAGTCTACAGGTCATATTTATGGAGAGATTTTATTGTTACTTGGCAGGATGACTCCATATAATGTCTAGATGAGAACATCCCCTTTTTGTCATGATCGGTCAACTGTGATGGCTGCAGGGGCCCCAAAACCTTTAGCGCAGTCTACAGGTTGTATTTATGAAGGGATTTCATTGTAACTTGGTAGGATGACTCCAGATAATGCCTAGATGAGAATGTCCCCTTTTAGTCATGATCATTCAGCCATGATGGCTGCCCGAGCCCAAAACCTTTCACTTCTTTAGTACAGCCTACACCTCAAATTATTTTTATTGAAAACATAGCATACAGGGAACAGAAATTAACATATTCTCAATTATCACAATTCTTGTCGTATTTCATAATCCTTCCTTAAACATTGAAGATTATCCTTTTCATCAAACACAACACACAATCAAGTTAAGCTACAGTGTCATTGACACTTTTATTTCTAAAATTGCATGCAGGCGGGCGTTTTTTTATTTTATTTTTTATTTTTTTAATTATTTCTTTGCTATCAAAAGTTATGTTCTTGGTTTGTTTTAGGCCTCATAATCTACACAATAGCATGGGTGGTGGTGTATTTTGTCCTTTGAGTGCAAGAAGGCTTTGCAATGCTAAAGCATTACAAAGCCTTGTTGTTCTCATGGGACAAATTTATCAATTTTATTAACTTGGGTAAAATATTAAACATAAAGCATTTAATTATTATGTTTTTAAGTTTACATTGGTTATAAAATAAAAGCATGCGGCAGCCAGAAGGACCGGAGAAACAGATTTTAAATTTTTTTAGGCCTATTGCATGAGCTTGCTATTCAGATGTAAACAACATGCCATTCTTCTTTTTTTTATTAGGGTTTAACAACACATTAACAGCCAGGGTCATATCATGTCGGTGACAGTTTTATGTGTAGAGGAAGCCGGAGTACCCGCGGAGAACCACAAGCAGCTGTCTGCTCTCCAACATCGTAACCCTGCACCGTGGCACAGGCAGGGTTAGATTGGTTGAAGACATACACACCTTCGATGTGCAGTAGGCCTTAGTACACAGCAGCATCGTGCCCCATGTAGGCAATCAGGGTTAAGTGCCTTGCCCAAGGACACAACGCAGGAGCACAAATCAGTCGTTGAAATGGTCACCCATCCAACTACTAACCGTGCTCGATCGGTGATCTGACGAGAACCGGTTACCGCGATGCCACCGCACCCCCAGCATGCCATTCTATTTATGCAATGAGAAAGCTTTGAGTTGAGTTAGTACCTAAGAGATTTGTCAGGTCTGTTAGGCAAAACATGCGGGATTAGGAATTTAATATTTGCAGGTTATTTCCAGGCCTGTTTGTTAGAATGATTTAGAAGTTTATTCAGAACATGCTCCTAGTGTCATAAATATGGGAGTAATGAGTAGTGTTCAACCGATGATTGAAACCGGCCACCACAATCAACCGATTGTGGGCAATCGGATGACAATGGCAATGACACCTGGAACATCCATCCGACTGATTGTTGCCAAGCATTTTGTAATGATTCATTAACCACATTTTATTATCTTCTGCAATTGTTCAATTGCTAATGTAAAATGATGTCAATGATACCATTCAATAAAGTTGAGAAACAACCACAGTGTGTATTCTTAATCTCTCTAGATGCCCCTTTATGGGATATACAAGTTAAATGACATGTAAAGCTTACAATTGAGCATACTTGTGGCAATCGCCAGTTCATACCGGAACAGTGAAGGTTGCTTTCCATTGACTCAGGTCACAGTAAAATTTCCTGTTGCACGCATTTGGGTGGTAAACGTGGCTCTCAGAGCCATGTTTACTGCCTAAGTGCATGCGACAGATAATTTTACTACGACCCCAGTCAACGAAGTTTAACACTGTGAATAATGGTCAGTTTAATGTTCTTTTGAGCCTCCACATGTGTAGCGTTGTGCACGGTATTACAGTCGGAATCGGCATCAGAATCGGCTGATTGTGAGCTCAAATAACTGGTAATCAGTCAGCGACCATTTTTGGTAATCGGATGAACACTAGTAATGGGACCCAGAAATTAACATTGTTATTTCTTGTAAAGCTATTTAAAAACTTGATTCTTGTTTCTCAAGCACCTTCCGCATCTTCAAAATCTGGCCCTGCCACTTCACTTTTTTAATTAAGATAATTACAAAAACAAATTTCAAGGTACACTTGTTTTATGAACAAAAATAGTTAAAAAATTTGATTGTATAATTTCATCATGTCTTAGCATCAAAGTAGCCAAATAATTTGTTATTTCTCATAAATTTTCTTTTGATCTTACGGGTAATAAAACTTAGATTTAAGGATATTTGTTAATGTGGGTTTCTTGTATATTGTTTAGTTTGGTTTCATTATGGGGCATCTGCTGATGTTGGGATCTTGTTCAGGTGAGCATTTCAGGCCCCTGTGGCCTCTTGCTGCAGTTGTTGTCTGCTCATCATGTTAGGTAAAGAGTTAAAGAAGAACAGGATGAAAATGTTTTCAAATTTTTTGTGCCAGTCCCAGATTCATTAGTGATTATCCTCCACCAGGAGCATAACTATTGGGGAGTTGGGGGGTATTTTCCAGTGGGGACATTTTTGTCAGGACTGGTGCCTGTGATATCAATTCTTGTTAATAATCACGTACTTTCTTAAAAGACTAGATTTATCTACATCATCAAGGCATGCTTTCAACAAAGTCATGCCTTAATGATGTAGTTGGAAAAATTTGTCAGTGTGGACTTGGGTTATCACAGGCAGGACAAATCAGATCCCCCCCCCCCCCCCATCAGTTGACTTCGCCCCACCCCCAACCCCTTATATCGTTCCTGGTGTGTATACAGACAAAGGTATGCCTTGATGTAGCTGGAATACTAATCAGTTGGGACTTGAGCCATCACATTCTCCTTTGCCGCTCCCACTCATGCTTCCCCAACCGGTCATCATACTGACAACACTTATATATGTTATTCTTTCACTCATAAATTACCTTGAAGTTTGGAGTTAGTCATGTATAATCCTGAACCCGACTAACTGATATTCCAACTACATCATCAAGGCAAGCCTTCAATAAAGGCATGCCTTGATAATGCAGTTGGAATATTGGTCTGTCAGGACAAATCAGGTTTACCCCCCCCCCCCCCCCCCCCCCCCCCCAAATTGGTTATGTTCGCGACCCCCCTGCTCTCTGCAGGGAAGGGTTATTGTGAAGAGCTCTGTTCATCTTTCAGTCTGTCAAAATAGTGATAGGATTTTCATTAATTTTGGTGTACTGCTTTATATTAACAATGTCCTCGACATATTCGATAACCTCCCCACGGGAACCCGGGAAGTGAAGCAGTGCCTGTTCTCTGCAGTAAACAGGTTCTGTTTTACTGGTAAAATAGAACCCAGTCACCAATGCTTGGGAGGTGCAAACCCTCTCAAAAATGGACAACATGGCTTATTAACCCTCACCCCAAGTCGTGAGTTGACACTCTTATTGTGGTCATGATTAGCCACTGTGCAAAATGTGACCTTAAACACCAAGAAATAAATAAATAAATAAATAAATAAATAAATAAATAAATATTCAATAACCATCATAATTCGTCTAAAATTAAAGAAATTATTGCCCTACATGTACATATGTGTTTGTTGAATTTTGACTGAAATTTCATTGTTCCTTCAGTAACTTGAACAGTAGACCTCAGATTTCAATAAAATTCATTAGACTGCTTTATATTAACATTGTTTTGGACAAATTAAAAAACCACAGAGATTTCTAAAAAAATTGAGAGAGTTATTGCCCTTTGTTGCATTTTGCTAAAAAGTTTCTTAATGTTTATGCAGTAACATGTCATTCTATCTAATCCCTTTCATATCTAGAATATTACATCCTATATTTCAGACAAGCTAATGATGAATTCTTAATATTGGCAAATTCGTGGAGGTATTCACAACAGTATTCAAATGTTCTCTTTTTCACAATGGTGGATTATGATGAAGGTGCTGATGTCTTTACAAGCGTAAGTATTATTTATGTGATCTTCCATCCAGTTACCTGGATGTATGTTTGTATATTTTGCTTTTTAAAAATATGCAAAGTTTACAAAAAATACACTGATCAGAAAGTTCTGGTAGAAATTATCTGTCCTCATTTCACCTCACAATACTATAGAATCTCACCTGTTGAATAAGAAATGCTGGACAATTTAATGCCAGATTGGGAGGTATACTGGTTTATATGTGTCTGACTGTCTGTCCATCCATCTGTCCAGGGATCGATTTAATATTTTTCTACTGCACCAATGGCCCAGACTTAGCTGGTACAACCTCCTAACTTTTAAGGGCCAAACACAAATTTTGAACCCCCGCCCCCCACAACCCCCAAAATTTGCATATAAATCCAGAAATTTAAAGTCCTGTATGATCCTCCATACCTTTATACACTGCTCATGCGCTGCAATCAGGAAGCAATGCAAATTGATGCCAGTGATTATTCTTTTGTTTGGCCATATGTCAGCAACATCTTCCTGACTTCTGTGCTATAAAACTTATTTTCTGAAGATGCCAAACACAGATCAATGAATATATTGGTGAATTAAATGGCTTTACTGGATGTTGCAGGAGAACAGTGGTGTTTTGGAGCGTTCAGGGCTGTAATGAATGATAAAAATTATGTTTCCTGTTTTCTGGATATATGCCTGATACGTTCTTATAATATCACTAGTATTGTTTAGTGTTCTCCCCTGTTCTTCCATGAACCTTCATGTTAAGTTCCCAAGTGCCTTTAGCGTTTTTTAAGAGATTTATTTTTCAAAATTTCTTGGGAATTTCTAGACATTTTCATCAGAATTTTACTTCTGTGTACCGCCTTGCTTACTTCCCGGTCGGGCCGACCTCTGGGGATGTCTTAGTCTTACATCTTCTACTGGCTGCATTATTTTATCTTCCTGGGAAGATTTAGTTTTGCAGTTGGTAGTTTTATACACCGATTACTGACTTCGCACCATTTTTTAGTTTGTTCCGGTTTGTTTTCTGACGTTGATTACTTTTTCTCAAAGTTTTGATAAGTAGTACAGCTATAGTTTTAGTGTGTTACATTACATGTTAGGCCCTATCCCGATGTTCTTGTCCTAGTTGTGGAGTGGTATATCCACACATAGGCTCTTTTGGGGTGCTCTTGGGCTCATTAGGTTCCCTTGGGGTACTTGGGCTGTCATCTACATTTTTAGAAAATTTGATTTTTTCTATTGTGTTGTTATATCCTATAATGTATAGTGTAGTTTTTTATACATTTTAAGAAGTGTTGAGGGCTTATAATTTTTCCTATTTTCTTGTATGTCATTCTTCATTACCGCTTTGTCACTGATTCCAGGCCGCCTTCCTCTTTGTTTTGAAAGTTAATTTCCTTCAAAAAAGAGGGGGGGTGGGTGGTGGTTTCTCCTTACCTCTTCTGGCCTTACAGTGAGTGTGTAACTATGGGTGAAGCTGTTATTGTCTATAGAGAATACAGATCTTTTATGTACAGCTCGTTGTGTTGCATTGTATATGGTGTGTGTCTGGGCATTGGTCTCCAACTCTCAGGCACGCTTTTCCTAATTTTAAGCATCTTATTTCGGACTAGCCTTAAAATTGGGGCTCTTTATACTCAATTAGCATAATCGTTTATGCTAAGTAATAAGGATTAATTTGGCTATTGCTCCTTTTATTTCTTATCGGTGGCATGTCCTTCTCTTTTCTTGTAGAGAGAAGGATATATGTAATTCCTCATATTTTAATCTCCTATTCACCTTTGGGAGTCCTCCTGCAGGCTTAGGAGCTGAAATTCAGCTGGCTATTCCTTTAAGTCCTAGGCCCTCCAGCCTTTTTACTATTCAGCTAAATTCGTGTCATTGGTGCAGTAGAAAAATATGACAAATTTATAGTAATTTGTACATTTTTTATACTTACTACTAGCCCAGATGGGATGGCTCTCCTGTGAGTGGGCACTCACTCCTCCCCGCTGTATTTTTTAATTTATCAGGCACATAATCTGGTAAGAATGATGACTGGCACCAATTTGCATTGCATCCTGTATGTGGTGCATGTGCAGTGTATAAAGGTATGGAGGACTGTATAGGACTTTAAATTTCTGGATTAATGCAAATTTGGGGGGGGGGGGGGGGGGGTTGGGGGGTTCAAAATTTGTATTTGGCCCTTAAAAGTTAGGAGTTTGCACTAGCTAAGTCTGGGTCATTTTTAAAACTTTAATAGCAGTTTTCTAACTTCGATAAATTTGGATTAGCATTTCCTATTATTTACATGATTTTTTGTTTGAAATTGATAAGCTATAGTTGAAGATTGATTCGAAAACTGCTAGGTGAATCCAGTTAAATTGTTCCCTGCTTCCGACCAAATCAATATCTCAGCAGTGACTGGATGGATTTCACCCAAATTTTGTTTGCGAGCGAGGCAGTATGCAACAATGGGGATATGCTCTAGGATGTGTCCCAGCTCTTGTTTTTAACTCACCTGACTGGAAGTCAGGATGAACTATAGTGATAGTGATCACTCGCCGCAGGGGTTTGCACCTGCCCCTCCTAAATTGCAGAACCAATTTTAGTTATATTTGAGGTGATTGCTCGTTCAGACATTGCATTTTTTTTTTTCAAATCAACTTGCCCAGCCTCATAGGGAGGGTGTGGGGGAAAATCCATCAAAATTCTTTAAAAAATCTTTTCGTGAACTATTGGGCACAATAACTTGATGTTTGGTATGGAGCTTCCTTTTGATGAGTAGAATCAAATTTGTTCAAACAAAGTTCATGGATCAATATTTGTCTTTGTAATGGGAAGGTCAAGATTTTTGGCTCCATCTAAAATTTCTATATATTTATACTGTACCAATGACCCAGACTTAGCTGGTGCTAACTCTTATATTTTAGGGCCAAACACAAATTTTGCCTCCCCCCCCCCAATCCCCAAAATTTGCATCAAAATCCAAAAATTAGATGTCCTATGTGGTCCTCCATATTTTTATCCACTGCGCATGCGCAGTGTCAAGGAAGTCCGAAATTGGAGCAAAATCCTCATTCTTTGTTTGGCCCTTCAATCAGTAACATCACACTGATATCTGTCTTAAAATCTCAGTTTAAATGATGCCAGACACATAATTATGAGAGAAATGGTGGATCTAAGGATGAAATAAAAGGATGAGAGGAAGGAACAGTGGAAGGATATGTTCAGGGCTGTAACTTATAATTTTTATGCAAAATTATTTCATGTTCCCTAATTTCGGGGCATGGGCCTGATGTTTTCATTCTTGCTATGAAATTTCCATTGTTTGTTCAGTGTTTCCTCTCTCCCTTTCCTTAATACCTCCCCTTGCTATTATCCCATGCTTTTGGCATAATTTTTGTAATTATTTTTACTGAAATTTCTTGGGAGTTTTGGCTTGGTAACAGAATGATTATTCTGTTTTTCCCCATGGTTACGTCCTCACCCTAGGGTGGTTAGGCATTTCAGTCATGCATCTACCATCCGATGTACTGCAGTTTCTTCTCTGGAAGCCTCTGTTTTACATTGGATAGTGTTAAAATTGGTTACTGATTTTGGGCCATATTTTCAGTGCCTGGAGTCTTGTTTCCAGTTTTATTCACATTGACAACGGTTACTTCTGACAGTGCTTCCTTGTCTTCTAGTTAGTTCTGCTCATAGCCAGATACATTATATTGTCCGTAAGTGTAACATTAATTTTTTGACATGTTTTAAAATTTTTGTCCACACTTAGGCTTTTTTGGGATCCATTTGTGCTCATCGTTCCCATTGGGAACTTGGGCTCATCTTGAACAATTTTTCGAAAAAATTTTTTCTTTTGAATTATTTTTCGAAATGTTTGTAATGGATTATATTATTATCATGTATCTTGTTTTCAAGGGTTAGTGCGAGTACGATGACTGTTAAACTTTTTTCAAAATGAAAGAAGTTTGTTCAAATTGTAATTCGAGGAAGTCTTCCTCTGATTCTCATGCTCAGTGTATTAATTGTAGTCAGTGTAGTCGCACTAATTCTTGCTCTGTGTGTGCCAATTGGAATGACAAACGTTGAAGACGTGTGTCATGGTATATTGTTAGTGGTGAGAGGTCCATGCCAGTCCTCTTGCCACAGGGTCACTCTAGTTTTTAGCTCACCGAAGGGAGCTCAACTTATCACTTGCCGTCCGTTGTCTGTCGTCGTGAACATTTTTCAAACGACTTCTCCTCTGAAACCACTAGGTCGATTTGCTCAAAACTTGGTATGGATGTTTATTACCATATGTCAATTCAAATTTGTTCAAATAAATTGGACATGTCCACTTGGGGCTCCATAAGGGGCATAACTCTGATAGCACCGTATGAATTATATAAAAATTATTAAAAAATCTTCTTCTCCAGAACCAGTGGGCAGAATCTTTTGATACTTGGTATGCAGCATCTTGGTATGGGTCTGATTCAGGTTGTTCAAATTAGCCCCCTGGATTCATATTTGGGCTCACTATGGAAGCCCAAATTCGAACTTAGTGCATTTCAGGCAAATTTCTAAAAAATCTTCTTCTCCAGATCCAGTAGGCAGAATCTTTTGATATTTGGTATGCTACATGGTGGGGTAGATCTGATTCAAGTTTGTTCTAACCGGCCCCCTGGATTGACATTTGGGCTCAGTATAGAAGCCCGAATTCGAACTTAGTGAATTTCAGGCAAATTTCTAAAAAAATCTTCTTCTCCAGATCCAGCAGGCAGAATCTTTTGATATTTGGTATGCAACATTGTGGGGTGGATCTGATTGAAGTTTGTTCAAATCAGCCCCCTGGATTCATATTTGGGCTTACTATAAAAGCTTGAATTCAAACTTAGTGCATTTCAGGCAAATTTCTTAAAAAATCTTCTTCTCCAGATCCAGCAGGCAGAATCTTTTGATATTTGGTATGCAACATTGTGGGGTGGATCTGATTGAAGTTTGTTCAAATCAGCCCCCTGGATTCATATTTGGGCTTACTATAAAAGCTTGAATTCGAACTTAGTGCATTTTAGGCAAATTTCTTTAAAAATCTTCTTCTCAAGATCCAGCTGGCAGAATCTTTTGATATTGGGTATGCAGCATGCTTAGGGGGGTGAGATTCAAGTTTGTTCAAGCCAAATCCCTGGGTTCATATTTGGGCTCACTGTGGTAGCCAAAATTATAACTTAGTTCAAAATGAGGAATTTTCTTTAAAAATCTTCTTCTTCAGATCCAGCATTCGCAATGTTTTGATATTTGGTATGCAGCATCCTTAGGGGGGTGAGATTTAAGTTTGTTCAAGCCAAGTCCCGGGGTTCATATTTGGGCTCACTGTGGGAGCCCGAATGATAACTTAGTTCAAAATGAGGAATTTTCTTTAAAAATCTTCTTCTTCAGATCCAGCAGATGAATGCTTTTGATATTTGGTATACAACATCCTTAGGGGGGGGTAAGATTCAAGTTTGTTCAAGCCATGGCCTTAGTTCCATAAAATTTGTCTCTCATGACTTCATTCCTTTGTTGTGTTGATGAACCATGTCTAACTGAATGTGACCACCAAATACTTCTTTGAACCACTTCGGCCGGTGAGCGATTAAGGCTCTTTGGGGCCTCTTGTTCAGTCTCTTTTCAGAGGAACAAGAACTGGGTGATGTTTCCGTGATGCCTTCACGAAGTGTGCCTCCGTCTTCGCAGACAAATGAAGAGCTAGCGGCAAAAGTGCTCAATGAAATTCGGCAAATGCCTAAGAGGTCCCACGTAGGATCGACGGCATTGTCACCCGCTAGCTCGCTCGGTGAAGCAATCACTCACGAAATGGTCGTGACGCCGGGTTCGTCCGTTGCGGTCCAGGAAAGGAGATCGCGTGTTGCAAGCACTATAAACATGGAACGTGCGACGACAGATCCGAGGATGAAACGAAGGAACCCAATCAGTCCGGTACCTAGCTTGTCCAGGTCTGCGCGGACCGTGAGTGAGAGAGGCCCCTCTCTCTTACAACAACATCTTTGACCAGATGTTGTTGTACGTAACGTTCGTCAGTCGAAGCATGCGTCCACTCCTCAGGATGCTGCGTCGTATAGACAGTCCGGCACGACTAGTCTATTGGCTTCCTCATCCTCACGGCAGCACACATGACCACAACTTGGCTACATGACTTCTGATATCCAGCCCGCTTCACCGACCAGGGATTCCACGTCGATCAGGTCAAGCCATCCGGTAGCCAAGGACATGAGGCCTTACCAGTCGGGACGTCTGCATAAAAGAAGTATGCAGGAGTTAACGTCCCAGGAGCTCCCAGCGGCTACATCACGTAAGACCGCGGCTCCACAGGCCTCCGTGACAGACTTGCTATCACAGATAGCTCAACTCATTGCAGCATCCCAACAGCCATCAGAAACTTTTTCGGAACAGGAATTGTCTGAGGAAGCTGGGTCGGTTCGTTCCCCTGCTGAGTCCGAAAGGGACGACCGTGAATCTCATGTGGTCCAGTCGGATGTTGAAAGGGAATCAGCGGAGCTGGAATTTTTCCTTTCCGAACAACATAAGGTGGCTGTAGATTTCATTTGGCAACACCTTCCAGAAGTTGTTCCTCCGGACCAAAATGCTGCATTACCGGATAAGAGACTGATAGCGTCACTGGACACAGACTTTTTCGGCCGGAATAGGGACATTGCGCCCGAGTTTCCGACCCAGTCCAGAAATGTCACACGGACATTTGAACTTTTGAATGACGCTATATTCAAGCTAGCCTCTAAGACTGGCAAATCCAGTTTCTTATCGCCTAGAGCTATACAGCTGCCTTTCATCAATATTAGAAATAGATTTGAAACGGCAGGACAGGGCGCGCCGAGAGTTCCTCTGTGTTTGGACGACCAGGCAGAAGACTTGGAGTTGTCATTGCCGGTGTCCATGTCTATTAACTCCAGTATACTGGAGACGGCAACCTCGTCTAATGAAATTAATTTAGACGCATTATCTTATGCGCAGATCACCTTACCTTAGTGTTATCATTACGTCTCGAAGGGAAAGAATTCCAGGATGTTCAAACTTCCTTAAGAGTTCTTTCGAGGGCTATAGCATATTCTACGTTTAACTCCGCCCTTTCAGTGGCTAATCTGGAGTTAGTCAGATGTGATGCTGCCCTGGCTGCATCCACTAGAGTGGATAGTACGGTGAAAAACTCTCTTCGAGTCGCTCCGGTCTCCGGAGAGCTTCTCTTCGATGGAAAGCTTTCTATTATCTATGATCAGATTACTAAGAAAGCTTAGGATCTCTGCTTTTTAAATCTGCTTCAAAAAAGTCGGACTCAGCAGAGAGGAGTAAGGCAGGCACTTCAGGGGTGAATACGTCCAAGGGAAGTTCCTATAGAGGATCTGAGAAAGCCTCTACGTCTTATTCCAGAGACCGTCAGAGTAGCGACTCAGGTAGGGGCCGTTATGCTGGCCAAGATAACCGGTCAGACGCCCCTGTGTCGACTGGATGAGGTGCGGGTCGTGGAGGACATGGTTTCTCCTCCCGCAAGCCTCGCAGGGCCAGGAGGTGATGGTCTAAACCTCTATTGCGTTCCAGTCGGCGGAAGGCTGTCGAGATTCTTAACCAATTGGTTATCAATTACGGACGACCCATGGGTGCAAGGGGTGATTTCCGAAGGTCTAAAACTGTCCTTCAAGGAAAAACCTCCATTAACTCGAAGTCCACGTTGGACTCAGCTTCCGTCAAATGTTCAGAAGAGAGAATGGCTTCTGTCAGAAGTCCAATCTCTTCTGGAGAAGAACGTGATAGAGGTCGTAGAAAACCAGGAATCTGCAGGTTTCTACAGTCACCTGTTTCTGGTTCAAAAACCAGACGGCTCGTTTCGACCAGTCATAGATCTGAGCTGGATAAACAAGCTGATCGTGGCTCCGAAATTTTATATGGAGACCACCCGATCGGTCAGAGAGAGCATTCGAGTGAACGATTATGCTGCAGGCATAGATCTCAAAGATGCATACTTTCACGTCATGGTACATCCGGCATTCAGAAAGTATCTTCGCTTCGCTGTCCTAGGAGTCGTTTATCTGCTCCGAGCAATGTGCTTCAGGCTGAATTTAGCGCCCTGGGTATTCACTTGAATAATGAATTTGGTAATGACTCATTTCCGAGCTCATTCATCTGTAGTAATGTCGGCCTACCTGGACGACATTCTTCAGAGGTATGGCAATGAGTTAACGCTTCAGAACGATGTTCACAGTAGTCTGCTTCAACTGCTCTGACGTCTCGATTTCATAGTATACGAAAAGAAGTTGGATCTAGTGCTGTCCAAGTCATTCACCCACCTGGGAATGAGCTTCGAGACGCACAACAATCTCGTTCATCTGCCATTAACCAGAGCGAAATTAGTCAGTTGTTACGCTCGCTTTTGTCTTCACTCAGATGTAGTAACAGCGAGAGAATTCATGAGACTGATAGGTTTGTGCAGAGCCGCTGCGGATCTTATTCCGATGGGTCGGCTACGCACTCGTCCACTCCAGATATTTTTTACTCAGAATTGGAGTGTGAAGACTCATTCACTCGAAACGAACATCGTCTTGTCGAATCAAGTGAAACAAGAGATTCAGACTTGGGCAGATATTCAGTGGTTAACTCAAGGAGTTGGGGCAGGTTGGGGCGCACCTCTGAGCCCAACAGATTCGAGGTGCCAGGGTCTTTGGGATCTGCAGTTCCTAAACTAGCACATAAACATCAAAGAGATGATGTCAGTTTGGCTTGCGCTACGTCAGTGGATGAACATTCTTCAGAATTCGCATGTTCAAATTCTGTCTTACAATTCGACAGTAGTAGCCTATATTCAGAACCAGGGAGGCACTCAGTCCATTCCGTTGTTCAATTTAACGGAAAGGATCCTTCTGTTTGTCCTGGAGCAAGTTCAAGTTCTTCTATCGGTCCGTCATATACCGGGTCGTCTGAACGTTCTAGCAGACTCCCTTTCTCGGAAAGGTCTCATGTTGCCATCAGAATGGACTCTCAACAAATGAGTATTCAATCAGATTTGCTACCAATGGGATCGTCCTATGATAGACTTATTTGCGACGCATCTCAACAATCAGTTGCAGATGTATGTGTCGCCATGCCCAGATCCTCGAGCGTTTGCAGTAGACGCCCTTTCGATCTCTTGTGACGGAATGATAGGATACACGTATCCACCAGCTCCGTTGATTCAACAGATATTGCTAAAAATCAAGCAATCTCACTGCAAGATTCTGTTGGTAGCATCTCTGTCACCCCAGAGACCATGGATAAATCTACTCAGGTGTCTGTTGTGGGACATTCCGCGGAAGCTTCCTCCACAGGAGAACCTTCTTTCGCAGGGAAATTGCGCACACTGCATCACAACCGCAATGTCTCAACCTTCACGTATTTCCGTTGTGCGGTCCTTCTTGCACAGCAAGCATTTTACAGGGCGAGCAGTGGATGCAATTTCTAACTGTAGGAGGACCTCCTCTTCGCTAAATTATGCTGCTAAGTGGAAGGTTTTATATTTTCTGTAGGGATCATTCTATTGATATTTATGATCCCTCCATTCCAGACATTGCTAATTTTCTGGTCTACTTGTTTGACGAGATCAAACTGCAACCAATAACTACTAAGGGTTATAGGTCTATGCTATCGGATACCTATGCTCATCATGAGAGCTTACAGATTGGATCTAATGTCTCTTTATCCAAGTTAGTGAAAAACTTTTCTATAAATAGACCTAGAACCCTTAGGTTAATTTCTAAGTGGAATTTAGCTTGGGTTCTTTTGAAGCTAAAAGAAGTGCCATTTGAGCCTCTTGATACAGTGGACTTCAAATTCTTATCTTATAAGACAGCTTTTCTCTTAGCCTTCTCTTCTGCCAGAAGAGTTAGTGAGCTTCATGCACTATCGGTTGATGATTCTCACTATCGTAGTGTTGGTAATACTATTACTTTGACTACTAATGTTGGATTTTTGGCTAAGAATCAGGCTCCTAATAAGTATTCTGAACCTATTGTTATTAAGGCTCTTCCGTCTTCGGACGGTCATAGGCCTTTGCTATGTCCAGTTAGAGCCATGCGTATTTACAAACACAGATCTGAGTTTATCAGAAAGGGACGTAAGCATTTCTTTCTGTCTCTGCTGCCTAATAGAAAGGATATTACAGTCCATTCTATTGCAAGGTGGATTCAATTAACTATCCGTACTGCTTATGAAAAATTATCTTCAACTCAGCAGTCTGTGCTTAAGATTTCAGCGCATGAAGTAAGAGCGCTGTCTACATCTTGGGCTTATGCCAATAGTGTTGCTATTACCGATTTGATGAAGGCTGCATATTGGTCTCAGCCTTTCACGTTCACAAATTTTTATCTTAGAAATATTGAGTCTATTTCTGGCGACCTGCGTTGTTTAAATTAGGTCCGTTATCTGTTGCTCAGAATGTCGTCCACTAAACAGTTGCAACTATAGTTATGCAGGCTTTCTGTTCCGGTAGTGTCTCTGTTCTGCTGCCCTCTTCATTCTGGGGTATTTGACCCAGAGCAAAGGGAAAGGGGGGAGGGATGGTGTTCCCTTATATCACCTGCTTTATAATGAAAAGCAAGGGAATACCTCCTCTGGAGTCAGTAATTCCGAGTCGGTGCCGGGATGGTTTTAAAGTGTAAAGCTAATGTCTATCTCATTTATGTAATATTTTTAAAGTGTAGCTTGGTGTGAAGCATTTGTATATGTCACGTGTCATACGAGCGCTAATATACAATCCTCGGACACTTTTAATGAGTATAAAGAGTCTCATTCTCTGGACTATCTTTTTTTATTGGCTTTCCTTTAAAAAGATTAGTATAATGGGTTATACTGGATGTTAATAGAGATCATTGATGTTATTGTGCTCAATTACGGAATGGTATTGTGTCTTTCTTTTTTGGTATAAACAAGAAAGATACATGTAAAGCCTGTTCTCCTCTTTTCCTGGAGAGGATAATTCTGTTTACATGTAATTGAGTCTATTGGATTTTCTTTATGTCCTAGGCCCTCCAGCCTTTTTTCTATTCAGCTAAGTCTGGGTCATTGGTACAGTATAAAAATGTTAAAAAATTTATAGTAATTTATATATTTTTTTTACTAATGACCCAGACAGGGATGGCCCTCCCATGAGTTGGGAACTCATACCTCCCCGCTGTTTACATAACACTTACCAGGCACTGGTTGTAAGAATGAGGATTTGGCTGCAATTTCAGACTTCCTTGGCACTGCGCATGTGCAGTGGATAAAAATATGGAGGACCACATAGGACATCTAATTTTTGGATTTTGAAGCAAATTTTGGGGATTGGGGGAGCAAATTTAAAATTTGTGTTTGGCCCTAGAATATAAGAGTTAGCACCAGCTAAGTCTGGGTCATTTGTAAGTATAAAAAATATATAAATTACTATAAATTTTTTAACTTTCTGAACCGATGGTCCAATTTGAAGCAAATTTGATATATGGTATTCTTGAATCTTAAGTACTTGATTCATGCAAAAAAAGATTTTTCTGTGTCCCTGTGGGAACCCCAGGAGCTAAAAATAGAAATATTTTCAAATGCCCATATTTCCCAAACCACACGGAATAGAGAATTGTTATATGGTATGAAGCATCCTTAGGACCAGTAGAATTGAATGGTAAAAGACAATTGCCATCGGTTGTGTCAGGGTGTTCTATAGGGGGTTGGGGGAGGGGACATAAAAAAAATGCTGAGTCAGCATATTTGCAAAAATTTAATGGGGGATGGGGGAGGAGGGTTTCAGATTCAAATTTGTTCAAATCAAGTCCCTGAGTTCATATTTGGGCTTTTTATGGGTGCCTCTTGTTCTTGATCAGGTCATGATTTGGAATTTTTATTCCCTCATGGCGAATAGTCGGGGGGAATATTGTTTTACTCCTGTCCATCTGTCTGTCAGTCCTTCCATCCATCCACTTTTTCTATCCATCCATCTGTCCATCCATTGGTCTTCATCTAGGGTACATTGTTTGTCCGGCTAACTTCTCTCACAGTTTTAAAGCTAGGACTTTTTTTATTTCACAGGATCTTTGTACATATACCAGAGGTGTGCATATTTTCAGGATTTTGATTTGCTTCAATATTTCACAAAATGACAGGTTCTTGAACTCAAACTTGTGGGGGCATCATATGTGTCTTACAGACACAGCACATGTATGAGTAACAAATAACTATTTGCTCTTCAACCTCCTGTGTCCATGTGCTGTGTGAGGGCATGCTTCATTCCAGTGTCTTTTTGAAATTTTGACCTGCTGGTGTAACAATTCATTTCAATCTGATCGAGAAAGACACCACCTTTGCAATCACAGGACTTGAACTAAAGAAAGTATTCTATGAAGTTTCAATGAATGATTAATCCTTAATGAGTAGTACCATTGGACATAAAAATTTGAATAACTGAAAGAAAAATTCTCTTTCATTTTGGGGGAATCCCTGTTAAATTAATAACCACTTTACCAGAGAAAAATATTCAATTAAGGGGAGATTACAATTAACAGGAATTGGATGATTTTTTCTATCTTTTAGTTATAAACTGAGTATTTATTCTCTTATATCTTGTCTTGACAGAGCTCAGTGAGCTCTTGATCTGTCAAAGTGGATATACTGGATTAAATGACTATATTGGATGTATTTAGGTAAAACACGTATAGAAATGTGAAGAATTTACTCGATATTTGAGTAATTTTTAGTGATGAACTGATAATCGGAATCGGAAATCAGAGCTGGTTATGGGTCATCGGCCCATTATGACAACCGGCAGTTAAAAAACTGTTGTTTCCGATTATTCTTTGTTTAACATTGACTATTAAAAACCTCTTTGATATCTGGCCATTTCAATGAAGTTTGCCCATAAAAAATGTATGTAGTGCAAAGCAGAATATTTAAGAATCTGCAGAGCCAAGATATTACAGGGTTTACCATCTGCAATCTGTACAAGACTGCCACCATTTCCCAGCTTCAATGTCATTGGCTTTCAGTCATGATGCTGTACAATGTTGCATTGAGTACATAATGTTAACAAATAAATACAATGTGTTCAGATGCAGTCTGCAGTATGTCATGATGCAGGCAGGCCTGAAAATAAGCAGCCTGACATTTGCAGAATGAGGTCCCCAGAGGGTGAATTTGATGATGCTATCCCATACAGTGGGCAAATTTAATTAATTTATCTTATGGGTACCTCTTTCTGTTTAGTTTTGAAACCCTGATTCAGATTGAGGTTCACAGAGAGTGAATTTAGTGATGCTACCCTGCTATGCATGGTAGCATCACTAAATTAACCCTCTGGGGACTCATTTTGCAGATGACAGTCTGCTTATTTTCTGGCTTGGATGCAGGCATCACACTACAATGCAATAAGAGAATAACAGTGGAAAAAAATATTAAAAACACTCCTATTTTCAATGACAGATGATTGTTACTCAACATGTATGCCACATGACTGTCACAACAACATTTTTAGTTTGTCAAGTTCATTTTTTAATTCAATTACTTCCCTTGATGTTTCTCTCCAATGTTGACTGGAGAGAAGATGTAAACATTGGAGAAACACATCAAGGGAGTTAAGAAATTGAAAAATGAACATTAAATATTAACATGTCGCGTGGCTATCAAACTGTAAACCATGCATGGACACGAGTTCACAACACATATCAACATCAAAGTTATTATTCAGTGAAGGCACAAAATATGTGTGCTCAGTAAATTCCTGGTTAATACAGCTGAGTGTATTGTATTCTCACACAAAAACTGTATTAACAGTATTTACCAGAATAAACACAATCTTCAGAAGAGAACAATATCGCGTGATTACGATCTTCAACTGCCCCCCCCCCCCCCCCCCCCCCCGACACCCCCTCCCAAAAAAAAAAAAAAAAAACGCAACTATTATTTGGACTAATATTGCCTAGCACTAAACATGCATATTCTGAAAACTTGTGTGCTATTTTGGTTTCATAATTGGTGATAACAGACACCAGCAGATTTTTTTCTGTGTCCTATTCCTATCGTAAAAAAAATGGCAGAATCTGTGGAGAAATAATCGGTAATATGTTCTTAGCAAGTTTTGATAATTGGTTCATCACTAGTAATTTTTAGACAGATTAGAGAATTTTATATTCAGTTAAGTGGAGTTTACTCTATATCCTATATGCAATTACTTGGTCGAATTTGTACTGAACCTATGGAAACTAGTTTGGTGTTATATATAATCTGCATTATTATTCAGTTAAAAAATATACATTTAAGTGGGCTCTACTGTACTATCACATATTATCCCCTGCCAAAACGAAGTTTGCAGGGGATCTAGCAATGTGATCCATCCATCCGTCCGTACGTCCCTATTAGAGACTGGCAGTTGTGATTTTTTTCACTTCGGTTTCGGTTTTTTGGGGGGTTTCATTTTTTTTCTACTTTATGCATTCTTAACTAATTTTGGGAATTGGGAAGTGGAGAACCAGTGAACGCATGCTCAAGAATGAAGTGATAGTCTAAGAATGTTTTTTCCAGGTGAACTTGAATTTATTCAGGTTGTTCATAATTCAAAATTGTTATTGAAGGGTATCAGAAAATCAAATTTAACCACCCTTAGGCCTCTGACCATGATTTTCAAGGACTGTTATAAGCTTGATGAGATTTGGAGGCAGGAAAATTTTAAGACTGTCACCAATGCAAATCATTTACAGTATTGTAACCATTACTTCATAGGTGTCTATCAGGGGTCAGCCTAGCCGCTGATTTTAGTGGGAGGTGAATTCTCCCTCCAGAGACTTTAGGGAGAAGTCAGGGGCCAGGAGGGAGATGTCAGTGGACATAAGGGAGAAGACAGAAAAAAACAAAAAACGTATATGACATTGTGACAAAATAAATGTACATAGAGGACACAGTTGTGGAGAAAAAAATAAATAAAAGTTATACAAACATACATACACACACAAAACTATGTCATGTAGGTTAAAATCCTCCCCCCTCCCCTACAAAAAAATGCGTCGCTCATGCTTTCTGAATACCATAATTCTTTCCCTAACAGTGATGACTAGGGTTGCCATGCAGTTGATTTTGTATTTGCCTCAATGCAGTGGATTTGAAATTTAGCATCACCCATGATGAGAGTGTTCTTCTCTGTAATAGAAGGTATATTCTTTTAAAAAAAATATTTATTAAAGTATTTAAAATAAATTTCAAGTTCACATAAGAAGCTGGGTCATTTATGGTTTCTGAATGTCCTAATTGAATTGAAAGGCGTAGTTAAAAAAGTTTTCAACATTCTTCGTAAATTAAGCGTCATTAACAATTTTAGTTAATTTATTTCTAAGGTAAATGACAAAATATTTCAGTTGTCTCCCTTACCTGCTGTGCTGGGTGATAATAGTCTGTTCAGAAAAATGACAATTTCTGCCAACCACCCAACATTGACACGAGCAATTGGTGCTATGAGGCCTGCCATTCTTATCCATCCTAATATGTGTGATTTCTATCGTAGCCTTATTACATTTAACCCCTTTCCAACACAAGTTTTCAAAGAAAAACTTTCAATGCAAATTGCGGGGTGAATTTCAATGCAACCAATTGTTCAGTGGAACAGAGCGTTACCGCAATGTAAGCAATTTCAACGTTTTTATGGATGAAACTGTCTCCTGCACATTTTTGGGGGTTTGGAAACGGTTAACTTTAATAAATTCTCATTAACTCGATGCGTGTCTTGTGTGATTCGTTGTTTCTGCTGACACTTTTGTTTTTAAATAGCACTTCGATCAGAGCGTATACAAAACGTATCTCCATGTGCTTAAATTGTGCTTTTAATACACGCAATTGTATGTATGTCCCACGCAGGGACAAAATTTTGATTTCCGGTCATTTCAATTATCGTACACGAGACTTGGATCTTCAATCACCATTTTTACTCAAGAAAACTTGTAACTCTCACGTGGTGCATGCGGTTGGTTACCAAGTTCTACTTTCATTTCTGTAATCAGTAGATATCCATTTGTGGCGCTTGCCGCATTCACAGCCCCCCCCCCCCCCCCCCACCCCCCCCCCCCCCCCCAACACCTGATCATTGATGATGTGGGTTAGTTCTAAGAAATAACACCTGCGTTTTCAAATTAGCTTGACCCTTGTTCCAGGATACACAGATGATGAGTTGTATTAGTGATTAATTAAAAAAAAATGTAACGTCGGTTGTATGCCTGCAATTTCAGTGCAACTCGCATTTTTTTTTTCACAACCGAAACACAGTTGTGGCCTCGGTTAACTGCCAGTCTCTAGTCCTATAAACATTTTGTATTGTAACTGGTATGATGATAGACCAGCATGTGGGTAAGAATGTCCACAAATTGCAAATTCATACCCGAGATATGGCCCTTGTGGGACTTGGAAAAATAGTAAAATAAACGTTTTGCATTATATCTCTGGTGTTGGTTGTCAGATTTTGATGCCCTTTGGTATGCTGATAACCCAGCATGACATCCACATATCGCATGTTTCGTCAGTGGATTCCTACCAGAGTTATTTCCTTTGTTACACTCAGAAAACTACGAATATTTTGCATTATAACTGTCGTTTGTGTGCGAGTTTTGATGTCCTTTGTTATGGTGAGATAATATCATGGGGGAGAAGGCAACCACATATTGTGGGTTTGGACTAGACCCGAGTTATGGGACTTAGAAAAAATTGTAAAATGTGCATTTGCATTATAACTCTCATAGCATCGGTTGTCATATTTTGATGTCCTTTGATGATAGACCAGCATGAGGGACATGATATCCACATATCGCAGGGTTAGTCCATATATTCCTACCAGAGTTGAGACCTTGTTACACTTGACCAACTCTCTGTACGAATGTTTTGCATTATTACCCAATCATTCAGGCTTGTCATTATCAGAATGGCAGGAGGGCCATAATGGTCTGCCTAAAATGAGTCCAGGAGGGCCATTTTTGGTCCACCTTAATTCATCAAAGGTGGGTGTCTGGGGTCAGGCCTATTCTTGTGGTTGACACGAAGTTAGGTGAGCTTTGTCGATCCAGTGACCAGTGATGTCCCACAAATATCAAACAGTTTACCCTGGGTACCGGCAAGAAATTTGGTGAAAAAAAACCCAAAGAATAATACATACTGGTAAATATATTGGAAGAATGGTTACTCAATAAAGAAATATTTTGATATGCTGTTATTTCGAAAACAACGTTTCAAAAAATGGGAGTGTGAAAGCAAGAAAGGAAACCTGGAATCAGCTGTTCAAAACAGAGCTCTGCACATCAAGGGAGAGTATTCAACACATGTGGGTGAAATGACGTGACACATGGCAAATAAAATTTAAACAAAGCTGTTGTGGGGGTGAAGAGTCCTGCATATTTTTCTGTATTTTGCTGGATAAATAGAGATTATTACCATTATGTGGATGTACAAAATATGTATCCGAGTCTAGCTCTGGGTCCTAAGGGCAGATCGTGACGAGTTGAAGACGAGTCGTGATCTACCCTTAGAACCCGGAGTGAGACTCGGATACATGTTTTGTACATCCACATAATGGTAATAATCATTTTACCTTAATTACAATATATTGGGGTCCTTTGGGGATAAGTCAAGAATGTAGACGAATATATAACAAACTATTTATTCGTACGGATGAACAAAAAGAAAAAAAAAAAACGGAAGTCGCACAAAAGGAACGTGCTTGTATCCGGCCCCCTGATACAAACATCTGTATCAGGGGGTCGGATACACAACAGTTGCAGAGTTAATACAGACAAAATACATGTTGATTGTAAGTTAAATTAATTAAATATAAATAGCCTATCACTCAGACTTCTGATACAAATTCATGGGTAAGGCTTTATACGTAAAGGAATCCTCACATTGACAAAATGAGTGACATTTTACAGATATGAAACGTTGGTCTCCTCGCTCATTTGCATGCGGGTACTGGACTGTTTCGAAATTTTGTTGGCGTGTTCTGTGCATAATTGTTGATGAAATATAATGCTGAGAAAAAAAGTCCCCCCTCTCAATTTTAACAGGTTGTGTGCTGCTACGTCTCAAGCTCTGTTAACATATTGGAGCTGATAAATATTTATCGCGCGCGGTATTTTGCGTGAGGCGGTCATTTATGGTCCACAGAAATTTTAGTTTAGGCAGGCCACTGTGGCCATGGCTTATCGCCGGCCTCAAAATGAAAAGCCTGATCATTTGTGTGCAGATTTTGTTGTCCTTTGGTATGGTGAGAGACTAGCATTGGGGGAACACATTCACATACTGCAGGTTTGATTCATGAATACAGACCAGAGTTATGGCCTTGTTACACTTATAAAACTGTCCATACAAACATTTTGCATTATAACTCTGGCACAGTTTGTTTGATTTTGATGTCCGTTGATATGGTCATTATGGTGATAGACCATTCTGGGGGAAAGGCTATCCACATGTTGCTGGTTATGCCTATGCATATTTGTCATGGTTATGCCCCTTTTTAGACTTGTGTATTGCCCATGTTGGCATTGCAGGAGGGGGCATATGCAATGCTTAGTATTGCACTATTTTCTTGTTATGTCTGTTCCCTATGGATTACTTGACTTGTGTGAATCCTGTCTCAGCAATTTTATCGAAAACAAGGCCCTGAAATAATAAGCAGAAAGCCTCGGAGACCTACTAAAAGTATATTTGTGATGCCAAATGCAGTATGTTTGGTGCCAAACCAATTTTTTGATTGGTACCCAAATGCTTGAATGCTGCACAAAAGCTGCCTTTTTTTTCGATCAGATTACAATTCTCTTATGCTGGGGTGGGGGGGGGGGGAGGATGGTAGGTGTCGAGATTTCCAAAATGAAACATTGTAAGGTAGGTAAGCAAATGAAAAGAGTCCGCTTGGATTCAATGTTTCACTATTTTTATTTTGACAGGAGAAATTGTACATTGGGTTGCGGTCCGATAAAAATCCTTGCTGGCTTACTTGTAATGACAGTTTTAACCCTTTCAACATTGGCTCTCTGGGAGGTATCATTTCAATCAATACTTTCAACGGCAAAAGTGCAAAACCATCCTGCTTTGTTGGGAGGTTCAGTAATAATTTAATCCCGTTAAATTATTACTGAGCCTCACTTCAGAATATTAGCTCTTTATACCATCTGCTTGTCCTGTACCAATTTTTTCTTCTGCAAAAATTTATGCACAACCTGAAGGTTGAAAGGGTGAAATGCAGTTGTTGTAAATACAGTATGTGGAGAGTGTATTATCATTAAATCACCCGCAGAGTGGAGATTCCACCCGAGCAATAATTGCAAATTTGTTGCAAAGCATAACCATCACAAGCAAAGTTCCAGCCAATGGACCTCCGGGTTAAACCCGGAGGTCCATTGGCTGAAACTTTGCTTGTGTTTTTTGTCCATATGTACAGAATTTGAAAGTGGTACTTTGGGTGATACTCCACTCCGCAGGTGTTTTAGTTACAATCCACTCTCCACGTACTGTAGATACCATATTTGTGAAACTTTCCATATTACTACATGGCAGATAATATGTTTTTCTTTTTCAGTTAAAGCTCAATACTGCACCAGTGTTTATGCATTTTCCACCTAAAGGCAAACCTAAGAAGGCAGACAGCATGGATATACATAGGTTTGTCAATCTGCATATATGTTGTTAAAAGTCTGATGGTAGAAACTTATGACAAACATTTCAAAAATCCTTTCTCACAAGCACTTTGGGGAAACACTAAAAATTCTTTTTCCACCAAGTTATAATGATTTTATTCAATCATAAGTACCCTGAGACCCAAAGGATATTTTCTTCAGCAATAATGTATCTGTGATAAACGATCAAATTTTAACCCTTTCAACCTGGTGTGCGTAAATTTTTGCATGCAGAAAAAATTGATAGTGGACGAGCAGCAGATGATGAGCAAAAAATCTGACACAAGGCTCGGTAATAAATTAATCCAACAGCAAGACAGAGCTGTGAATTAAATTATTACTGAACCTCCCAACAAGCTAGGATGGTTTTGCCCATTTTGTCGTTGACAGTATTGACTGAAATGATATCTTCCAGGGCACCTGTGTTGGGTTAAACCAATAATTTGTTAAGTGCTTTATACAGATATTTTTGTGAACACTACTATTTCCTGTTGCGCATAATTGCAGAGACACGTTAACATTTTTTTTCTCACAAACCATTGGTCGAAATACATTCATGCGTGCATATAAATTCTTTGCAGTGGTGCATTACAGGTTCGTACAAACCTAGCTAGTTAGGTTATGTAATTATGTCCAGCTATATTGTGTCCTTGAGAAAAGCACTTAATCCTGATTGACCATGTTGAGGGTATAGTGACACTGTGTACTAAGGCATACTGCATTTCATTGGTGCACTGGCCTTCAGTTAATGGCAATGCCAACCCTCCACCTATAGACCTCTCTGACTTGAGGTCACTCTATCTGTTAAAAGTGTCGTTAATACCCCAATATTTTTTTTTTGATTATGTGCAGGGGTTCCAGGGGGCCATTACTTCAACACTGTTGAAAATGATGGAAGTGCTGAAAAAATTTCATACAGTACTGTTCAGGAAGTATTTAATTTTTTTAAACATCCAAATGACATGGATGATACAAGGAGATGTTTTTCTTTGTCTGGGGTGTGGGGGGGGGGGGGTGCATTTTGACCAACATAACCTGTCGTGGGGAACATTTTGACTGATGTTATGAGACATTTTGACAAATGGCTGTGGACATTTTAACCAATTTATTTTGTTTGGTGGACATTCTGGTTTGGGAGAGTTTTGACCAGCACCCGAGATTGATCACATTATAAATACAGTGACTTTCAAATATTTTTTCAGCTTTTATTTGTACTGTAGAATTTTTTTATCATCATCTTTGAGTGAAAATTTTCATTAATGATCTGCATAAGTTTACATTTATCGATAACATTTGTCTAAATGAGCACCGTTCAATGTACTACTTGCTGGAATCGACGACAGTAATCCGTACTTTGTTTACTAGTGCAGACATAAGCACATATGTGCAATTTGTGAATTGGATGTGTTATAACATTGAAACATGAACTGAGGTCTGAGTATTAAAATGGAGGTCAATCAGAGCCATTGGTTAAAAGTAATGTCTGGAAAAATTGTAAATCCAAAGTAAACACAGTACATGTGTATTTCATCATGCATACATTTTTTGTCAATGCTAACCAAGTTACAATACATGTGTCGCAATTAGGGAAATCAAGAGGATTTTACATTGCTTCAGTTGCACTCTGTATCACATAATGCACTGTGATACCGGTTACAATATTTCCTGGTACTTTGATCACAAAAGCCGACAGAGAATTTTGACCAGGTCCAAGTCACGGTTCAGTCGAAAATATCTTTCTGCTTTTCTCCTGACTACACTGCAGAATCTCATTAATTGGAAAGAAATGTAAAAATTTTATCTGAGATGCCATATTTTTATACTGTACCAATGACCCAGACTTAGCTGGTGCTAACTCTAACAAAACCAGGGCCAAACACAAATTTTGCCCCCCCATCCCCCAAATTTGCATCCAAAACAAAAAGAAATCATGTCCTAAAGGACCTCCATACTACGCCCCCACTGCGCATGCGCAGTGTGACGAACGTCCCGAAATTGGCGCCAATTATCATTCTCTGTTTGGCCCTTCATCAGTCAACATCTCACTGATCTTTGTGCTTGTAAATCTCAGTTTAAAGGATGCCAGACACGTAATTTTTGGAGAAAATGTGATTCTAAGGAAGATAGAAGGAGGAGAGGAAAAAGAAGTGACAAAAAATAATCAGGGCTGTACTTAAAATTTTTTGATGAAATTATGTTAAGTTGCCTATTTTCGAGGCATGGGCCTCTTGTTGTCAATCTTGCTAAATGTTGCACTGCTTATTCAGTGTTTCCTCTCCCCTAGCCTTCTAAAGTCCCCCCTTGCAATTCTCCCATGCTTTTGGCATATTTTTTAGAAAGTTCATTTCTAAAATTTTCCTGGGAGAGTTGCTTGGTTACAGAATGTTTTCTGTTATTTTCCCCATGGTTACGTTTTCACCCATGGGTGTATAAACGTTGTGTTCTGCATCTTCCATCTGATGTTCTGCAGATTCTCCCCTGGGAGTCTCTGTTTTGCATCAGATAGAGTGTAATTTTGATGACTGATTCCGGGCCAGTTTTTTCAGTGCCTGGAGTCATGTTCTCTGGTGTTTTACACTGTTTGTTTACATTGGCAACAGCCTTTTTTGAGGGGGGCTGTTTGCCTTTGCTGTAGTTTAACTCACTATAGATACATTTATATTATCCGTAAGTGTCTCATTAATTATTTAATATAAATTTAAAATTTTTGACCACACTTTGCCATCGGATCCATCGGGGCTCAACGTTACTTTTCAGCAACTTGGGCTTTGCTGATAAAATATTTTTTCAAAATTATTTTGATTTGCAATTGTTTTTTCATTTATTAATGGATCATGTTATTATGTATCTTTGTGTCAGGGGTTTGTGCGAGTAACTAGGACTTGTTGTTGACTTTTCACAATGAAAGGAGTTTGTTCAAATTGTAATAGGAAGAAATCTTCCTCTGACTTTCATGATCATTGTATTAATTGTAGTCAGTGTTCTCGCACTAATCCCTGTCCTATTTGTCAATATTGGGATGATAAACATTGGAAACGTGTGTCACGGTATGTTGTTTCTGGAGAAAGGGCTATGCCGGCTCTTTCTCCGAAAGGTCACTCTACTCTCTCAGTTTCTATTTCAGAGGAACAAGAACAGGGTGATGTTTCCATGTTATCTTCTACAAGTGTGCGTCCGTCGTCACAAATGAATTCAGAGCTAGCGGCAAAAGTGCTCATGGAGATTAGACAAATGTCGTCCGCTAGCTCGCCCGGTGTAGCGTCCATTCACCGAATGGTTCGGCAGCCGGGTTCGTCCGATGCGGTCCAGGAGGAAATTTTGGGTGATGCGAGCACTATAAACATACTAGGTGCACACCCAGTGACGGCGGATAGTAAGCGAGAACGGAGGAAGCCTTTGAGTCCGGTTCCTAGCTCCTCCAGGTCCAGCCGGGCCGCGAGCGAGAGAGGCCCCTCTCTCGTACAACAACATCTGGGACCAGATGTTGTGGTACAAAATGTGTCGCAAGCGGAGCATACGTCCGTCGCTCGGGACGCTCCGTTGTACAGGCAGTCCGCGAAGACTGCTAAGGCTTCCTCTTCTCGTCAGCGCACACGACCGCACCTTGGCTGCGTGACCGCCGATATATTGCCAGCTTCGCCGATCAAGGATTCTTCGGCGACCAGGTCACACCATCCGGCAGCCAGGGATTCGAGACCGATGGACTCCGGACGTTCGCATAGAAAAAGTATGCGGGAGCCATCTGATGCGGAGCTGCCCTCGGCGAAGCAGCGAAAGACTGCGCCTCCGCAGGTCTCGACGCTGGACATTCTTGTGCAGATAGCACAGCTTATCGCAGCATCCCAGCAGCCGACAGAGACGGTGTCGGATCGAGAATTATCCGACGACGCTGGGTCGGTATGCTCCGCCGAAGCATCGGGGGCGGACGACCGGGAACATCATGAGGTCCGACCGGATGGTGAAAGGGATACGGATGATTTGGAGCTATCCCTTTCGGAACAACATAAAGCTGCCGTGGACTTCATCCGGCACTTTCTCCCTCAAGTTGTTCCGTCGGGCCAGACTGCTGCGGTTCCGGACAAGAGGATTATAGCGTCATTGGACTCTGAATTTTTTGAGCGGTTCAGGGACATCGCTCCCGAGTTTCCGTCGCAGTCCAATAATGTTGCAAGAACATTTGAATTATTGAATGACGCTATATTTAAACTTGCTTCCAAGACGGGGAAAGCAGGTTTCTTGTCCGCTAATACTCTCAACCTGCCTTTCATTAATGCAAGGAATAAATTCGATACGGCAGGACAGGGTATCCCGAGAGTTCCTCTGCGTATGGATGACGAGGCGGAAGACTTAGAGCTATCATTACCGTCGTCGGCTTCTATTCCAACCGCGGTGTTGGAAACAGCTATTGCGTCTAACAGAGCCAATTTAGATGCCTTATCTTACGCAGATCACCTTACTAAGGCGTTATCACTGCGCCTTCAAGGGAAAGAGTTTCAGGATATACAATCCTCTTTAAGACTTCTTTCAAGGGCAGTAGCTTATTCCACGTGTAACTCCGCCCTTTCAGTGGCAAATCTGGAGTTGGTTAGACGTGACGCAGCCCTAGCTACATCCACACTCGTGGATACTAAGGTGAAGAACTCTCTTAGAGTCGCTTCGGTCTCCGGAGAACTTCTCTTTGACGGCAAGCTTTCTGCTATTTTTGATAGAATTACAAAGAAAGCTTCGGATTCTCTGTTGTTCAAATCTGCTTCTAAGAAGTCGGATACAGCAGACAAGAATAAGACAGGCACTTCTGGGTCTAATGCGCCCAAGAGAGGTTCCTATAGAGGTTCCGGTGCGTCCTCTTCGTCTTATTCGAGAGACCGTCAGGGTAGCGACTCTCGTTCGGGACGTCCTTCGGGCCGGGACAATCAGTCGGACGCCCCGAGGTCGACGGGGCGAGGTGCGGGTCGTGGAGGACGTGGTTTCTCCTACCGCAGGCCTCGCAGGTCCAGGAGGTGATGGCTTAAACCTCTATCGCGTACCGGTTGGCGGAAGGTTGTCGAGCTTTTCACAAGAATGGGCGTCGATTACGGACGACCCTTGGGTGAGAGGAGTGACTTCGGAAGGTCTAAAGATATCCTTCAAACGAAAGCCTCCATTAACTCGAAGTCCAAAGTGGACTCATCTTCCATCAA
Organism: Pictodentalium vernedei; assembly: GCA_031216915.1. Lineage (NCBI taxonomy): Eukaryota > Metazoa > Mollusca > Scaphopoda > Dentaliida > Dentaliidae > Pictodentalium > Pictodentalium vernedei. Next base: position 759,610,830 of record CM062297.1, read on the forward strand.
ATCTGCAGAAAAGAGACGCTCTATTATCAGAGGTGCAGTCTCTTTTAATGAAGAACGCAGTAGAGGTCGTAGAAAACCAGGAATCTCTGGCATTCTACAGCCATCTGTTTCTGGTTCCGAAACCAGACGGCTCGTTCATTCCAGTCATAGATTTGAGCTGGATAAACAAGCTGATCGTCGCTCCGAAATTTTATATGGAGACGATTCGGTCGGTCAGAGCGAGTATTCGGGTGAACGATTATGCAACAAGCATAGATCTCAAAGATGCGTACTTTCACGTCATGGTACATCCGACATTCCGAAAGTATCTACGCTTCGCAGTCCTAGGAGTGGTGTATCAATTCCGGGCGATGTGCTTCGGATTGAATCTAGCACCCTGGGCTTTCACTCGGGTGATGAACTCGGTAATGATCTATTTCCGAGCTCATTCGTCTGCGGTAACGTCGGCCTACCTGGACGACATTCTTCAGAGGTACGGCAACGAGTTAACGCTTCAGAACGATGTTCAGAATCTTCTTCTATTGCTCCGACGTCTTGGTTCTATAGTAAACGAGGAGAAGTCGGATCTCGTGCCATCCAAGTCATTCACTCATCTGGGAATGAGCTTCGAGATGCACAACAATCTCGTTCGTCTGCCGTTAACCAGAGCGAAATTAGTCAGTTGTTACGCTCGCTATTGTCTGCACGCAGACAAAGTCACAGCAAGAGAATTTATGAGACTGATAGGTCTGTGCGGAGCCGCTGCGGATCTCATTCCGATGGGGCGGTTACGCACATGTCCTCTTCAAATTTTCTTGACTCAGAATTGGAGTGTGAAAATTCATTCGCTCGATGTAGACGTTCTCTTGTCAGATCAAGTGAAACAAGAGATTCAGACTTGGGCAAACATTCAGTGGTTAACGCAGGGAGTTCCGCTGCAGTTGCCGGATCCGAGTTTTACCATTATGACGGATGCCAGTCAAACAGGTTGGGGTGCATCATTAATCCCAACGGATTCGAGATGCCAGGGTCTTTGGGATCCGCAATTCCTGTGCAAGCACATAAACATCAAGGAAATGATGTCAATTTGGCTTGCGTTACGTCACTGGATGGACATTATTCACAATGCTCATGTCCAAATCCTATCCGACAATACGACAGTAGTGGCGTATATACGGAATCAGGGAGGCACTCATTCAGTTCTGTTGTTCAATCTAACGGAAAGAATCCTTCTGTTTGCGCTAGAACATAATGTTCTTCTTTCGGTCCGTCACATACCGGGTCGTCTGAATGTGCTAGCAGACTCCCTTTCACGAAAGGGTCGCTTGTTGCCATCGGAATGGACTCTCAACAAACAAGTATTCAATCAGATTTGCTACCAATGGGAACGGCCAATGATAGACTTATTTACGACACATCTCAACAATCAGTTGCAGACGTATGTGTCTCCGTGTCCGGATTCAAGAGCATTTGCAGTAGACGCTCTGTCGATCCCTTGGGATGGAATGATAGGATATGCGTATCCTCCAGCGCCGTTAATTCAACAAGTATTGCTAAAGATAAAACAATCTCAATGCAAGATTCTGTTGGTAGCATCTCTGTCGCCACAGAGACCGTGGATAAATCTACTCAGGTGTCTGTTGTGGGACCTACCGCGAAAGCTTCCTCCACGGGAGGATCTTCTTTCGCAGGGGAAATCGTGCCAACTCCATCACAACCCGCAAGGTCTCAACCTTCACGTTTTTCCGTTGTGCGGTCCTTCTTGTATGGCAAGCACTTTACAGGATGAGCAGTGGACGCGATTTCTAACTGTAGGAGGACCTCCTCTTCGCTAAACTATGTGGCTAAGTGGAAGGTTTTTCGTCGTTGGTGTAGGGATCATTCTGTAGATATATTCGATCCCTCTATACCAGACATTGCAAACTTTCTAGTATACTTGTTTGACGAAATCAAACTGCAGCCTGTTACTATAAAGGGTTATAGGTCTATGTTATCTGATACCTATGCACATCATGATAGTTTACAAATTGGATCTAATGTCTCTTTATCTAAGTTGGTTAGAAACTTTTCGATAAATAGACCCAGAACTCTTAGAATAATTCCTAAATGGAATTTAGCTTGGGTTCTTCTTAAATTGAAGGAAAAGCCATTTGAACCTCTTGGGACAGTAGATTTCAAATTCTTATCTTATAAGACAGCTTTTCTCTCAGCTTTCTCTTCTGCTAGAAGAGTCAGTGAGCTTCATGCACTGTCGGTGGATGATTCTCACTATCGTAGTGTCGGGAACACTATCACCTTCACTACTAATGTGGGTTTTTTAGCTAAGAATCAGGCTCCTAATAAATATCCGGAACCTATTGTTATTAAGGCTCTTCCATCTTCAGACGGGCGTAGGCCTTTACTTTGTCCTGTTAGAGCGTTACATATCTATAAACAGAGATCTCAGTTTATCAGAAAGGGATGGAAACGTTTCTTTCTGTCTTTGATGCCTAATAGAAAGGACATTTCGGTCCACTCTATTGCTAGATGGATTCAATTAACTATCCGTACTGCTTATGAGAGTTTATCTTCTTCTCAGCAGTCTGTGCTTAAGATTTCCGCTCATGAAGTAAGAGCGCTTTCTACTTCCTGGGCTTATGCTAATAGTGTTGCTATTACAGATTTAATGAAGGCTGCTTATTGGTCTCAGCCATCCACATTTACGAATTTTTATCTCAGAAATATTGAGTCCATTTCTGGAGACCTGCATTGTTTAGGTCCGTTATCTGTTTCTCAGAATGTCGTCCACTAAACAGTTGCAACTATAGTTATGCAGGCTTTCTGTTCCGGCAGTGACTCCGTCCGGCTGCCCTCTTCACTCTGGGCTATTTGACCCAGGGCAAGGGGAAGGGGGGGGGGGGGGCGGGTGTTCCCTTAGGTCACCTGCTTTATAGTGAAAAGCAAGGGAATGCCTCCTCCAAGTCAGTATTTCTGAGTCGCTTCCGGGATGGTTTTAAAGTGTAATATTAATGTTAAAATTCATTCATGTCTTATTTTTAAAGTGTAGCTCGGTGTGAAGCATTTGTATATGTCAAGTGTCAAACAGGCTTTAATATACAATACTCGGACACTTTTAAATGACTATAAAGAGTCTCAATTCTCTGGACTACTTTATTTATTGGCTTACTTTAAAAATAATTAGTATAAGGGATATACTGGATGTTAATAGAGAACATGAATGTTATTGTGCTCAATTATTAAGGGTAGTGTATCTTTCTAATTTTTTATTAAATAAGAAAGATACATGTAAAGCCTAATACTCCTTTTCTCCTTAAGGGGTTACCTCTTTACTATATAGTTGAGCTTATTGGATTTTCCTCTATGTCCTAGGCCCTCCAGCCTGTTTACTATTCAGCTAAGTCTGGCTCATTGGTACAGTATAAAAATGTTAACAAATTTATAGTAATTTATATATTTTTTATACTTACCAATGACCCAGACGGGGATGGCCCTCCCTGGAGTTGGGAACTCTTGCCTCCCCGCTGAGTACATAGCGCTGACCAGGCACTGCCAGTAAGAATGATAATTGGCGCCAATTTTGGGACGTTCGTCACACTGCGCATGCGCAGTGGGGGCTTAGTATGGAGGTCCTTTAGGACATGATTTCTTTTTGTTTTGGATGCAAATTTTGGGGATTGGGGGGCAAAATTTGTGTTTGGCCCTGGTTTTGTTAGAGTTAGCACCAGCTAAGTCTGGGTCATTGGTAAGTATAAAAAATATATAAATTACTATAAATTTTTTAACTTTCATTTGTTTTTCATGATTCAGTCTTACTTTTGCAATATTTTATGAAGTCTTGACCCATTAATGTCTTAAGTGTCTTGCGAACTGATCACAATTGAGAAAATACCACTTTTGTGTTCAGTTCTCAGTATTGTACAATTTCTTTGATATTTGATGACCAACTTATTAAACATAATGTGCTACAACTTTGACTGATTCAATCTCCCGTGCTCATTTATTGAAGTATCATAGGTTGAGGTACAAGTTTCATCAAAATATGCCCTTAGAATAGTATTTTGTGTTTGTGCGATTCCAAATTCTTAACACGGTAGTTACTTGAAAAAATGTACCAAATCAAAAGCCATTGGGAGGGGGCATTGTATGTCCACCTTCTTAGATTTTGGACATGCAAAGCCTGTTAAATCATATTTGGGCTTCTGAGAAGCTTTGAATTTAAACACTCTCAGTCTCAACTCTTAACCCTTTACTCAACGTAACTGCCAAAACCAGCCAGAACTATTCACAAAAGTCGACAATTAATTTTCATTATTTTTTCATTTTTTGTCTCAAAAACATAGTTTATGACTGCTCTTTGGAACGAGGTCAGGTTCAGAACTCAGAACTTGATCAGGTTCATACACCAATAGAATATTGTCATGCAAATGTCACACATTGGTTGTTGGTCCTAGTTGTGTGAGTCCTGCCAACTCAATGTTTAAATCGTAAATGACTGTATTGTACCGGCATATGCAGCTTATCTTGGATAATTGATCATGGATAATCAAGAACTACCACTTGAAGCATACCAGGCATCCTATGGGACAGTTGACTTGAAATTTTGAATAAACTGATCTGAGAAAAGTATTAAATTCAAGTGAAACAAATCACATCTTATGCAGACATGAAGAATAATCCATTGTGCAAATAAGTGCTCTCATATTTAATGAAACACCTTTATGGATGTGAAACTCCTATTTCTGGAAATGTTACCAGAATATTTTGTGTTGTCATTGCATACCTTTCCAAAATAAATACATTACCACAGGGTTATTTGATTATTTTCTGTATAAGATCAGTTGTTAGGATTGTTTTTAAACAAGCCTGAAAATAAGCAATCTGTCATTTCCAAAATGAGGTCCCTAGAGGGTGAATTTGCTGATGCTATCCCATACAGTGGGCCAATTTGTTTTCTGGGTACCTCTTTCTGTTTAGGTTTGATACCTTGATTCAAATTGAGGTTCACAGAGGGTAAATTTAGTGATACTACATTTTGCAGATGACAGTCTGCATATTTTCTGGCTTGTTTTTAATTATTCAGGTAGTGGCCACCTGTGGTTCATTCAATTCCTGCAAGGTGCACAAAAATAGAACAACTCACAACAAGCGTTAATTGTTAATTGAAAATAGAATGTTTTCATATTTTTACACTGCAAACCAATGGCCCAGACAAGCTGGTGCTTAACTCAAAGTTATTGAGGGCCAAACACAAATTTTGAACCCCCCAATCCCCAAAATTTGCTTGCAAAACCAAAAATTAAAAGTCCTATCTGGCCCTCCATACATTTACTCTCCACACATGCGCAGACGTCAGGAAGTGACCGGAATTGGCACCAACATTATTCTTTGTTTGGCCCTAAAAGTCATCAACAATGGAATGACATCTGTGCTTTAAAATCTCCTTTTTTGAGGATGCCAGACACAAGTCAATGCAATAATTGGTGGATAAAAGACTGTTATATTGGATGAAGGAAGTGTTCAACAGTGGCTTTGGATGTTCAGGGCTGTAACTTTATAATATTTATAAAATTATTTTATGTTTCCCAATTTCGGGACATATGCCTGATGTCATCATTTTTAAAAATGATTAATCCAGTGTGTTAAGTATTCCTCCCCTATCCTTCCATGAACCCGTTAAACTCTTTAGCTTTTTGGCTATTTTTTATTGAAATTTCTTATTAAATTTCTTGGGAGTTTAACATTTATTACAGAATATTATTCTTTTTCTTCCCCAGGGTTACGTCCTCACCCTGGGGGTGTTAGGCCATTTAGTCTTGCATCTTCTATCCGATGTATCGTTTTTTCTTCATATGAAGATCTAGCTTTGCATTTGATAGCATTTCAATTGGTTCTGATTTTGGGCCTTTTTGTGTGCCTGATGTCTTGTTTACATTGATGTTGTTTACATTATCAATGTCCTCATATATAGGTAGTTTCTTATATTCTGTTACTGTAATATACTCTAGAATACAGAATACAAAATTTGGGATTTTGTCCACACTTAGGTTCTATCGGGATGCCCTTGGGCTCTTCATGTTCCCTTTGGGAACTTGGGCATTTTCTCAGGACGCTCCGTCTAGTCTGCAGCCAGGGTCGGTTTCAGTCATGGCTTCCTCCGCTACATTATTTAAGCACACACGACTGCATCCTAGCTACCCGACTTCGGATATCCAGCCTGCTGCACAAAGAAGGAACCAATCTTCTCCCGTGAAGTCGGACCATCCAGTAGCTAGGGAGACAAGGCCTTGAACATCAGGACGCTCTGAGAAAGGATCCGTTTCCGACACACCGTCCCAGGAGCAGCATGCGGCTAAGGAATGAAAATCCGCTGCTCCTCAGGCCTCGATGACGGACTTGCTGTTGCAGGTAGCGCAGCTAATCGCAGCATCCCAGTAAGTGCAGATGCAGCCTCCCTCTGACTCAGAATCTGAGCTGTCGGACGGTGCTGGGTTGTTCCAGTATTCTGTTCACGCAGATGCGGTGGACCGAGATTCGCAACTGATTCTCTTGGATGGTGAAAGGGATAAGGAAGAGGATTACCCTTCCCTTTCGGAACAATACATGGTTGCGATGGCTTTCATCCATCAATACTACCCTGCTTTTGTTCAGCTGAATCAGAATGCTGCGACGACAAGAGAGAAACCACTGGCGTTGTTAGGCGCAGACTTTATCCGGACAAAGCAGGAAGTTCTTTCTTTTCCAGTTCAGTTTATGCAGGTGTCTCAGGCCTTCTGCCATATTGACGATGCCGTATTTATCCTCTTGAGTGCGAGGAAGAAGGCGGTTTCTTATCTTCATCTTCCGTATACATACCGGTTTTTGGACCACGTTCATTTAAAAACGGTTGGGGAAGATGTTCAGAGAGTCGTTTGGATGAGCAGGACGGGGATCTAGAGGTATCCTTACCTGTATCAGTCTCTATTCGCTCAGATGCAATTGAGACTGCAATTTCTTCAAATAGAGCGAATTTGGATGTTATGTCTTACGCAGATCACCTTGTATGAGCTATGGCGCAACGTCTCAAAGGAAAGGAATTTTGAGGATGTTTGTAACCCCTCTTAGAATTCTTTCCAGGGCAAGTATGTATACCATGTTTTACTCTGCCCTAACAGTGGCTAATCGGGAGTTAATCAGACGTGATGCTGCCCTTGCATCGTCATCACTGATAAGATGACAAAGTGAAAAGCTCTCTTGAGTCGCTCCGGTTTCCGGACATTTTATTTTTGACGACTGGCTTTTGTTAGTCTACGAACAGGCTACTAAGAAAGCGTCTAGTGCTCTGCTTTTGAAGTCGGCGTATCAACGACCTCGCTTCAGCAGACAAGAGTACAGGAGGGCAGGGCATTCCAGACAAAAATTGTCAAAAGGAAACTCCTCATGAGGGTACAAGAAACCCTCTTATACTTACTCTGGAGGTCGTCAGTATAACGACTCGGAAAAGGGGTGTTGGTCGATCGAGACTAATGGTCAGATGCTCCTAGGCCGACGAGACGAGGTTTTTCGCAGAGAGGACGTGGTTCCTCCTCCCGTTAGCCTCGCAGGTCATACAGTGATGGTTTAGACCTCTATTGCTGGCCAGTTGGCAGAAGGTTATCAAGCTCCGCAAAAAACTGGATAACAATCATGGAAGATCATTGGATGAGAAGTGTAGTCTCGGATGGCTTACGGCTATCATTCTGAGTAAAACCCCACTAACAAGTTGTCCGTGTTGGACAAATCTTCCATTAAATTCTTGCATAAGAGAGTTTCTCCTACCGGAGGTATAAGCTCTCTTATCAAAGGAAGCAATACAGGTCATCGAGAATCAGGATTCTCAAGATTTTTTACAGTCACCTGTTCCTCATACCAAAGCCAGATGGCTCGTTCCGACCAGTAATAGGCTTGAGCTGGATAACAAGTTTATCTTGGCTCTAAATATTTATGGAAATCATTCAGTCAGTAAAAGCGAGCGTTCAAGTGATAGACTATGTGGCAAGCATAGATCTAAGGATCCATACTTTCATGTCCTGGTGCATCCGGCATTTTGAAAGTACCTACGGTCCGCCATACAAGGGAAGGTGTATCAGTTCAGAACAATATGCTTTGGTCTAAATCCGCCCCCTGGGCATTTCACTCGAATAATAAACTCGGTAATGTCTCACTTATGAGCTCATTTGTCTGCGGTAACGTCGGCTTACTTGGACGACCTTCTCCAGGGATATGGCAACAGAATTATTCTTCTGAACAATGTTCAGAGTCTGTTGCTATTACTCCAATATCTCTGTTTCATCGTAAACGAGAAAAAGTCGGATCTCACTCCGTACAAGTCGTCTATTCACGTGGGATTTACCTTTGAGACTCACAACAGTCTGGTTTGCCTGCCATTACCCAGAGCGAAGCTAGTCAGTTGTTATGCTCGCTTTTGTCTACACTCAGACACATTAGTAGTGAGGGAATTCATGCGACTGTTGGAGCGGCTGTGGATCTCATTCCGATGGGCCGCCTGCACCCATGTCCCCTCCAGATATTCTTTACTCAGAACTGGAGTGTGAAGACGCTTTTGCTTGAACCAGTATTGTTTTAATGGACCTAGTAAAACAAGGGTTCAAATTGGGCTGATATTCAGTGGTTAACTCAGGGAGTTACGCTGCAACTGCTGGATCCGGCTTTCACGATTATGACGGATGTGAGTCTGATGGATTGGGGCGCGACCCTAAGTCCCACAGTCTTGAGGTGTCAGGGTCTTTGAGACCCTCAGTTCCAGGAGAAACACATAAACTTCAATGAGATGATGTTAATTAGCCAGCGCTACAACATTGGATTCACATAATAATGGACGTCCATGTTCAATTTGGTCAGACAACTCGACAGTAGTAGCGTACATCAGGAACCAGGGCAGCACAATTCATTTCCATTACGCCAACTATCGGAGAAGATTTTCCTAATACGTCATGAATCATCGTGTTCATCTTTTTGTCCGTCATATACCGGGTCGTCTGTTTGCAATTGGAGTGGACGCTGAACAAGCGAGTATTTGGAAGTTTTGCTACCAGAGGGATCACCCCATGATAGATCCGTTTGCGATGCACCAGAACAATCAGTTATCATCGGTTGAGTCGCCATGCCCAGACCATTGAGCGCATATGCAAGAGATGCTCTGCCGATCTCATGGGGATGGATGATAGGGTATGCGTATCCTCCAATTCATTTGATTCAGTAGATTATGTTTAAGATCAAACAGTCTCGTTGTGAATTCTACTAGTAGCACCTCTGTCATCACAGAAACCTTGGATCAGTCTTCTCAAATGTCTGTTATGGGACGTTTCCCGGAAGCTTCCTCCACGAGAGGACCTTCTTTATCAGGGGAAGTTTTTGTTATTCACGTCCTTCTCTGCCCATAGTGGCATAATGGAGTCGGTTAGACATGAGGGAACCATTGCGGTTCCTATATTATTTTATGACTATCACAAGAACGATTACACCGCCAATGTGTTTTGAGGCGATTACCAGGCAAGACGTAGTTTTCTTCCCGCAAGCCTCATATGAGTTTAAATACATACATGCATTTCTTCACTTTTCGATTGGCGGCTGGGTCGTGTTCTATGGTGACCTCATGGGCACATCCACTTATTTGTTGGATTGGTTTCCTGTGATTATTTGTCTATATGTCATATACGAGCACATATTTCATCATAACTAAATTGCTAGCCTTTGGGTGCCTCGGAGGCTGCATAACCGGTTAACTGGTATTCGGATGATTACATGCAGGATTTTAATGCTCACGCGCATAATAATTATTAGGCTGACGCTTTATTGAAAATTATGGACCTTCGAAATTATGAATTATTTAGGGTGCGGTCCATGTCGGAGCCTGTTAATCATACCTACTTCCATTTCTAGATCCAGGTTTCTATTAATGCCGGTACTCAACTCATATATTCGCACGTTTATAGTGTCATAGATATTGGATAGTACACATCGGGGAGTGTTGTTACTGGAACTTATTGTACACCTGAATGGGGTTGCCTGTGGGTTACCTCAGAAGTGTGTTTACTCTCCAGAGATCATTCATTGTGGTTCGATTGGACATGTGCATGTTATATATTTTATCACCGGTTTTCGACCTATCTGCTTATGCCGTCTCCGGTGAACGTTATGTTGCGCAATATTAATTACCTGGATCGTCGCTATAGCTTTAACTTCTGAAGTGGCTTTAAGCACCATTTATTAATAATAAATTAATACCTCAGTGCCTGTTCGTCGAATATTTATATTGTTTTTTGGTACCGCTTTTACTGTTTCCAGAGCACTCCCCTCTGGTGAATTTGTTTACCTCTCCTCTGGCTTAGTATGTATGTAACTATGAGTGAAGCTGTTTTGTCTGTAATTATATCATGCATATAGCTGGAGTTTTATTGTGTATGGCGTATGTTTGTGGGGGATATTCTCTCATTCTCAAATACGCCATCCTAATTTTGGGAGTTTAGTCCGGGCTAATCTTAAAAATTGGGAACTTGTTACATCCAATTAGCATAGTCTTCATGCTAAGTATGCAGAATTACTTGAACTGGGCTCCTTTTGTATGATATGTCTTCTCTATTACTGCATAGAGAGAAATACATGTAATTCCTAATAATTTTAATTTCCTTTCACCTTGGATTACAGGATTGGAACTATGTTGATCTACTAATTCTGAAGTCCAAGGCCCTCCACCTTTTTACGATTCAGCTAGTCTGGGCCATTGGTTTACAGTGTAAAAATATTATAAATTCACAGTAATTTGTATATTTACCAATGGCCCAGATGGAGATGGCCCTCTCATGAGTGGGCTCTCATACCTCCCTGCTGAATTTTTATGTAGTACTCTTTTGTACAAAGAAGGATGTTGGTGCCAACCTCGGTCACTTCCTGACGTCTGCGCATGCGGTTTTGCAAGCAAATTTTGGAGATTGGGGGTTCAAAATTTGTGTTTGGCACTTAATAACTTTGAGTTAAGCACCAGCTAATGTGGGCCATTGGTAAGTATAAAAATATACAAATTACTATGAATTTATAATTTTGGGAATTCACTGTTACTGACATATAGGTTATGGAGAAAACTCCCGTTAATTGAATAAAAAAAATCTTGTTAAATGTTGAGAAATTACTCTGCAGACAGTTAAATTGCCCTTGTTTAACCATTTACCTAACATGAAAAGCAGACGACACTTGCAAAAAAAAATTCTTGAATAACTAATTTTTTCATTTTTTGTCTCAAAAACATAGGTTATGACCCCTCATTGGAACGTTCTTGATAAGCTCTTTCCAATGAGGGGGTCATAACCTAGGTTTTTGAGACAAAAAATGAAGAAATTAGTTATTCAAGAATTTTTTTTGCAAGTGTCATGAAAAAAGTGAAAAAAATAATGAACATTAATTGGCGATTTGTGAGAATAGCACTGGTCGGTTTTGGCTGTTACGTTGGGTAAAGGGTTAAAGACCTCCTGTTTCATCACAGTGCATCCAATACAGGTATTTAGTCTATTATATCTTGTTTGACAGAGTCTCATGCAAGATATAATAAAATAAATGTTCAAATCAGTGTCTGAATATACAGCAAAGTAACCAAGTCCTTGTTAATTGAATATTTCTCACTGGCATAGTGGTTATTCAGTTAACAGGCCTCCACTGTATATCAGTCTAGTCATTTTGAACAAAAGCTTGTTGAATGAAAGTTTGCCTAGTTGATTCTTTGCAAGACTGCTACTTTGACTAATCCTTTACCCAACGAATCGACGCATCCGACCACGTAATATGCAAATTCAGCAGCTGAAAAAATATTATTTTTCAAAAAATTTCAACAAAACCATATCATGTGACCCCTCTTTGGAACGAGAGCTCATTGAGCGCATTCTAAAGAAGGGTCACATGATATGGTTTTGTTGAAATTTTTTGAAAAAATTTTAAAAAATGTTATTTAAAATAATAAATTTTGATATCGTCTGCATTGGGTAAAGGGTTAATAAAAATGTGTAGGTGACACAGTACACTATCCATATCATCAGTTTCAAGTTGCAAAAATACAGTTTTCTGAAATCAAGTACACACATTGCAAACTTTTTTTATTTTCTCTTCCTTGATGAAAAATTTCAAACGTTGCGTCAATGTATCAAAGAGTTAGTATATTTTTATACTGTACCAATGACCCAGACTTAGCTGGTGCTAACTCTAACAAAACCAGGGCCAAACACAAATTTTGCCCCCCAATCCCCAAAATTTGCATCCAAAACAAAAAGAAATCATGTCCTAAAGGACCTCCATACTACGCCTCTACTGCGCATGCGCAGTGACGCAGACGTCCCGAAATTGGCGCCAATTATCATTCTCTGTTTGGCCCTTCATCAGTCAACATCTCACTGATCTTTGTGCTTGTAAATCTCAGTTTAAAGGATGCCAGACACGTAATTTTTGGAGAAAATGTGATTCTAAGGAGGATAGAAGGAGGAGAGGAAAGAGAAGTGACAAAAAATAATCAGGGCTGTACTTAAAATTTTTTGATGAAATTATGTTAAGTTGCCTATTTTCGAGGCATGGGCCTCTTGTTGTCATTCTTGCTAATTGTTGCACTGCTTATTCAGTGTTTCCTCTCCCCTAGCCTTCTAAAGTCCCCCTTGCAATTCTCCCATGCTTTTGGCATATTTTTGAGAAATTTCATTTCTAAAATTTCCTGGGAGAGTTGCTTGGTTACAGAATGTTTTCTGTTATTTTCCCCATAGTTACGTTTTCACCCATGGGTGTATAACGTTTGTGTTCTGCATCTTCCATCTGATGTTCTGCAGATTCTCCCCTGGGAGTCTCTGTTTTGCATCAGATAGAGTGTAATTGATGACTGATTCCGGGCCAGTTTTTTCAGTGCCTGGAGTCGTGTTTTCTGGTGTTTTTACACTGTTTGTTTTCATTGGCAACAGCCTTTTTTGAGGGGGGCTCTTTGCCTTTGCTGTAGTTTATCTCACTATAAGATACATTTATATTATCCGAAAGTGTCTCATTAATTATGTAATATAAATTTAAAATTTTTGATCACACTTTGCCATCGGATCCATCGGGGCTCAACGTTACTTTTCAGCAACTTGGGCTTCGCTGAAAAAATATTTTTTCAAAATTATTTTGTTTTGCTATTGTTTTTTCATTTATTAATGGATCATGTTATTATGTATCTTTGTGTCAGGGGTTTTTGCGAGTAACTAGGACTTATTGTTGTTCTTTCACAATGAAGGGACGTTGTTCAAATTGTAATAGGAAGAAATCTTCCTCTGACTTTCATGATCATTGTATTAATTGTAGTCAGTGTTCTCGCATTAATCCCTGTCCTATATGTGAACATTGGGATGAGAAACATTGGAAATGTGTGTCACGATATGTTGTTTCTGGAGAAAGAGCGATGCCGGCTCTTTCTCCGCAAGGTCACTCTACTCTCTCAGTTTCTATTTCAGAGGAACCAGAACAGGGTGATGTTTCCATGTTATCTTCTTCAAGTGTGCGTCCGTCGTCACAAATGAATTCAGAGCTAGCGGCAAAAGTGCTCATGGAGATTAGACAAATGTCGTCCGCTAGCTCGCCCGGTGTAGCGTCCATTCACCGAATGGTTCGGCAGCCGGGTTCGTGCGATGCGGTCCAAGAGGAAATTTTGGGTGATGCGAGCACTATAAACATAATAGATGCACACCCAGTGACAGCGGATAGTAAGCGAGAACGGAGGAAGCCTTTGAGTCCGGTTCCTAGCTCGTCCAGGTCCAGCTGGGCCGCGAGCGAGAGAGGCCCCTCTCTCGTACAACAACATCTGGGACCAGATGTTGTGGTACAAAATGTGTCTTTAGCGGAGCATACGTCTGTTGCTCGGGACGCTCCGTTGTATAAGCAGTCCGCAGAGACTGTTAAGGCTTCCTCTTCTCGTCAGCGCACACGACCGCACCTTGGCTGAGTGACCGCCGATATATTACCAGCTTCGCCGATCAAGGATTCTTCGGCAACCAGGTCACACCATCCGGCAGCCAGGGATTCGAGACCGATGGACTCTGGACGTTCGCATAGGAAAAGTATGCGGGAGCCATCTGATGCGGAGCTGCCCTCGGCGAAGCAGCGAAAGACTGCGCCTCCGCAGGTCTCGACGCCGGACATTCTTGTGCAGATAGCACAGCTTATCGCAGCATCCCAGCAGCCGACAGAAATGGTGTCAGATCGAGAATTATCCGACGGCGCTGGGTCGGTACGCTCCGCCGAAGCATCGGGGGTGGATGACCGGGAACATCATGAGGTCCGACCGGATGGTGAAAGGGATACGGATGACTTGGAGCTATCCCTTTCGGAACAACATAAAGCTGCCGTGGACTTCATCCGGCACTTTCTCCCTCAAGTTGTTCCGTCGGGCCAGACTGCTGCGCTTCCGGACAAGAGAATTATAGCGTCATTGGACTCTGAATTTTTTGAGCGGTTCAGGGACATCGCTCCCGAGTTTCCGTCGCAGTCCAATAATGTTGCAAGAACATTTGAATTATTGAACGACGCTATATTTAAACTTGCTTCCAGGACGGGGAAAGCAGGTTTCTTGTCCGCTAATACTGTCAACCTGCCTTTCATTAATGCAAGGAATAAATTCGATACGGCAGGACAGGGTATACCGAGAGTTCCTCTGCGTATGGACGACGAGGCGGAAGACTTAGAGCTATCATTACCGTCGTCAGCTTCTATTCCAACCGCAGTGTTGGAAACAGCTATTGCGTCTAACAGAGCCAATTTAGATGCCTTATCTTACGCAGATCACCTTACTAAGGCGTTATCACTGCGCCTTCAGGGGAAAGAGTTTCAGGATATACAATCCTCTTTAAGACTTCTTTCAAGGGCAGTAGCTTATTCCACGTGTAACTCTGCCCTTTCAGTGGCAAATCTGGAGTTGGTTAGACGTGACGCAGCCCTAGCTACATCCACACTAGTGGATTCTAAGGTGAAGAACTCTCTTAGAGTCGCTTCGGTTTCAGGAGAACTTCTCTTTGACGGCAAGCTTTCCGCTATTTATGATAAAATTACAAAGAAAGCTAAGGATTCTCTGTTGTTCAAATCTGCTCCTAAGAAGTCGGATACAGCAGACACGAATAAGACAGGCACTTCTGGGTCTAATACGCCCAAGAGAGGTTCCTATAGAGGTTCCGGTGCGTCCTCTTGGTCTTATTCGAGAGACCGTCAGGATAGCGACTCTCGTTCGGGACGTCCTTCAGGCCGGGACAATCAGTCGGACGCCCCGAGGTCGACGGGGCGAGGTGCGGGTCGTGGAAGACGTGGTTTCTCCTACCGCAGGCCTCGCAGGTCCAGGAGGTGATGGCTTAAACCTCTATCGCGTTCCGATTGGCGGAAGGTTGTCGAGCTTTTCACAAGAATGGGCGTCGATTACGGACGACCCTTGGGTGAGAGGAGTGACTTCGGAAGGTCTAAAGATATCCTTCAAACGAAAGCCTCCATTAACTCGAAGTCCAAAGTGGACTCATCTTCCTTCAAATCCGCAGAAAAGAGACGCCCTGTTATCAGAGGTGCAGTCTCTTTTAATGAAGAACGCGGTAGAGGTCGTAGAAAACCAGGAATCTCCGGGATTCTACAGCCATCTGTTTCTGGTTCCGAAACCAGATGGCTCGTTCCGTCCAGTCATAGATTTGAGCTGGATAAACAAGCTGATCGTCGCTCCAAAGTTTTATATGGAGACGATTCGATCGGTCAGAGCGAGTATTCGGGTGAACGATTATGCAACGAGCATAGATCTCAAAGATGCGTACTTTCACGTCATGGTACATCCGACATTCCGAAAGTATCTACGCTTCGCAGTCCTAGGAGTGGTGTATCAATTCCGGGCGATGTGCTTCGGATTGAATCTAGCACCCTGGGCTTTCACTCGGGTAATGAACTCGGTAATGATCTACTTCCGAGCTCATTCGTCTGCGGTAACGTCGGCCTACCTGGACGACATTCTTCAGAGGTACGGCATCGAGTTAATGCTTCAGAACGATGTTCAGAATCTTCTTCTATTGCTCCGACGTCTCGGTTTTATAGTAAACGAGGAGAAGTCGGATCTGGTGCCGTCCAAGTCATTCACTCATCTGGGAATGAGCTTCGAGACGCACAACAATCTCGTTCGTCTGCTGTTAACCAGAGCGAAATTAGTCAGTTGTTACGCTCGCTATTGTCTGCACGCAGACAAAGTCACGGTGAGAGAATTTATGAGACTGATAGGTCTGTGCGGAGCCGCCGCGGATCTCATTCCGATGGGGCGGTTACGCACACGTCCTCTTCAAATTTTCCTGACTCAGAATTGGAGTGTGAAAATTCATTCGCTCGATGTAGACGTTCTCTTGTCAGATCAAGTGAAACAAGAGATTCAGACTTGGGCAAACATTCAGTGGTTAACTCAAGGAGTTCCGCTGCAGTTGCCGGATCCGAGTTTTACCGTTATGACGGATGCCAGTCAAACAGGTTGGGGTGCATCATTAATCCCAACGGATTCGAGATGCCAGGGTCTTTGGGATCCGCAATTCCTGTGCAAGCACATAAACATCAAGGAAATGATGTCAATTTGGCTTGCGTTACGTCACTGGATGGGCATTATTCACGATGCTCATGTCCAAATCCTATCCGACAATACGACAGTAGTGGCGTATATACGGAATCAGGGAGGCACTCATTCAGTTCCGTTGTTCAATCTAACGGAAAGAATCCTTCTGTTTGCGCTAGAACATCACGTTCTTCTTTCGGTCCGTCACATACCGGGTCGTCTGAATGTGCTAGCAGACTCCCTTTCACGAAAGGGTCGCTTGTTGCCGTCGGAGTGGACTCTCAACAAACAAGTATTCAATCAGATTTGCTACCAATGGGAACGGCCAATGATAGACTTATTTGCGACACATCTCAACAATCAGTTGCAGACGTATGTGTCTCCGTGTCCGGATCCAAGAGCATTTGCAGTAGACGCTCTGTCGATCCCTTGGGACGGAATGATAGGATATGCGTCTCCTCCAGCGCCATTAATTCAACAAGTATTGCTAAAGATAAAACAATCTCAATGCAAGATTCTGTTGGTAGCATCTCTGTCGCCACAGAGACCGTGGATAAATCTACTCAGGTGTCTGTTGTGAGACCTACCGCGGAAGCTTCCTCCACGGGAGGATCTTCTTTCGCAGGGGAAATCGCGCCAACTCCATCACAATCCGCAAGGTCTCAACCTTCACGTTTTTCCGTTGTGCGGTCCTTCTTGCATGGCAAGCACTTTACAGGATGAGCAGTGGACACGATTTCTAACTGTAGGAGGACCTCCTCTTCGCTAAACTATGCGGCTAAGTGGAAGGTTTTTCGTCGTTGATGTAGGGATCATTCTGTAGATATATTCGATCCCTCTATACCAGACATTGCAAACTTTCTAGTATACTTGTTTGACGAAATCAAACTGCAGCCTGTTACTATAAAGGGTTATAGATCTATGTTATCTGATACCTATGCACATCATGATAGTTTACAAATTGGATCTAATGTCTCTTTATCGAAGTTGGTTAGAAACTTTTCGATAAATAGACCCAGAACTCTTAGATTAATTCCTAAGTGGAATTTAGCTTGGGTTCTTCTTAAATTGAAGGAAAAGCCATTTGAACCTCTTGGGACAGTAGATTTCATATTCTTATCTTATAAGACAGCTTTTCTCTTAGCTTTCTCTTCTGCTAGAAGAGTCAGTGAGCTTCATGCACTATCGGTGGATGATTCTCATTATCGTAGTGTTGGGAACACTATCACCTTCACTACTAATGTGGGTTTTTTAGCTAAGAATCAGGCTCCTAATAAATATCCGGAACCTATTGTTATTAAGGCTCTTCCGTCTTCAGACGGGCGTAGGCCTTTACTCTGTCCTGTTAGAGCATTACGTATCTATAAACAGAGATCTCAGTTTATCAGAAAGGGACGGAAACGTTTCTTTCTGTCTTTGATGCCTAATAGAAAGGACATTTCAGTCCATTCTATTGCTAGATGGATTCAGTTAACTATCCGTACTGCTTATGAAGATTTATCTTCTTCTCAGCAGTCTGTGCTTAAGATTTCTGCTCATGAAGTAAGAGCTCTTTCTACTTCCTGGGCTTATGCTAATAGTGTTGCTATTACAGATTTAATGAAGGCTGCTTATTGGTCTCAGCCATCCACATTTACAAATTTTTATCTCAGAAATATTGAGTCCATTTCTGGAGACCTGCATTGTTTAGGTCCGTTATCTGTTGCTCAGAATGTCGTCCACTAAACAGTTGCAACTATAGTTATGCAGGCTTTCTGTTCCGGCAGTGACTCCGTCCGGCTGCCCTCTTCGCTCTGGGCTATTTGACCCAGGGCAAGGGGAAGGGGGGGGGGGGGGGGGGTGTTCCCTTAGGTCACCTGCTTTATAGTGAAAAGCAAGGGAATGCCTCCTCCAAGTCAGTATTTCTGAGTCGCTTCCGGGATGGTTTTAAAGTGTAATATTAATGTTAAAATTCATTCATGTCTTATTTTTAAAGTGTAGCTCGGTGTGAAGCATTTGTATATGTCAAGTGTCAAATGGGCTTTAATATACAATACTCGGACACTTTTAAATGACTATAAAGAGTCTCAATTCTCTGGACTACTTTATTTATTGGCTTGCTTAAAAATAATTAGTATAAGGGTTATACTGGATGTTAATAGAGAACATGAATGTTATTGTGCTCAATTATTAAGGGTAGTGTATCTTTCTAATTTAATATTAAATAAGAAAGATACATGTAAAGCCTAATACTCCTTTTCTCCTTAAGGGGTTACCTCTTTACTATATAGTTGAGCTTATTGGATTTTCCTCTATGTCCTAGGCCCTCCAGCCTGTTTACTATTCAGCTAAGTCTGGGTCATTGGTACAGTATAAAAATGTTAAAAAATTTATAGTAATTTATATATTTTTTATACTTACCAATGACCCAGACGGGGATGGCCCTCCCTGGAGTTGGGAACTCTTGCCTCCCCGCTGAGTACATAGCGCTGACCAGGCACTGCCAGTAAGAATGATAATTGGCGCCAATTTTGGGACGTCTGCGTCACTGCGTATGCGCAGTAGAGGCGTAGTATGGAGGTCCTTTAGGACATGATTTCTTTTTGTTTTGGATGCAAATTTTGGGGATTGGGGGGCAAAATTTGTGTTTGGCCCTGGTTTTGTTAGAGTTAGCACCAGCTAAGTCTGGGTCATTGGTAAGTATAAAAAATATATAAATTACTATAAATTTTTTAACTTTTTATTCCTCCCCATGGGAACCCCGGGAAGTGAAGCAGTGCTTGTTTACTGTGGGAAACAAGCTCTGTTTTGCTGGTAAAATAGGACCCAGTCATCAATGCTTGGGGTGCAAGTCCTCTATATATATATATATATACACTTCATCAAATATTTTATATAATTTCGTCAAATTGCCATCATGCTCGGAAGTTTACTTCCTTCTAAGTGGCTTTCATTTTTGACTAATTCTTATTCCGTCATATATATATATGGGTATAAATAATTGATTAAACTTTGCTTTATCCCCATGTTGTGGTCATGATTAGCCATTATGCAGAAAAATGTGACCTTAAACACCATTAAATAAATAAATCAATCAATAAATCTTTTATTCCAGAGTTGGTTTTGCGGCTGAGCAGATTGCTAAATGGGTGCAAGAAAGAACAGACATCCAGGTAAAATGTTCTTGAAAGAAGTACAAATAACCAACTTGATTTTTCATCCTTCAACCCTCATATCTTCACATTATGTAACTGCCATAACCAGCCAGTGCGATTCTCGATACTAGCAATTCCAATATCATTTTTAGCTCAACTTTGGCAAAGCCAAACTTGAGCTTATGCCATGACCAGTCATCCGTCTGTCCATCTGTCCGTCAACAATTCAATACGGCTCGGGCTAGAGGCCGTATTTATGAACCGATCTTTACGAAACTTCTTGGGTACCTTTGTTATGACCGTGGGACAAGAACACGTGTTTTGGGGTCCGATCCAAAATTCAGGTTGGCAGCTGGCAGCCATTTTGTACAAAATTCGGTGCAATCAGATTTTTGTGCAGAACTTCCATATGAAAGCGCTGATTTGAATAATGTTTTGTATGAATGTTTAGTACCATGGGATACATCACATATAATACAGTTTTTTTTCTCGTGCATAAATTATGCAAATTAGACTAACTTCGATGCATTTAGTGTTACTTTCAGCACTGTAAGTGCAAATGCCAATACGGCTCGGGCTAGAAGCCGTACTTATGAACCTATCTTTACAAAACTTCTTGGATACCTTTGGTATCACCGTGGGACGAGAACGAGTGTTTTTGGGTCCGGTCCTACATTCAAGATGGCCAATGGCAGCCATTTTGTACAAAATTAGGTGCAATCAGATTTTTGCAGAAAACTTCCATATGAAAGCGCTGATTTGAATAATTTTTTTTTATGTGAATATTTAGTACCATGGGATACATCACATATAATACAGGTTTTTTTCTCGTGCAGAAATTATGCAAATTAGATTAACTTTGATTTTTTCAGTGCTACTTACACACAGTAAGTACACATGTCAATACGGCTCGGGCTAGAATCTGTATTTATGACCCAATCTTCACGAAACGTCTTGGGTACCTTTGTTATCACCTTGGAACGAGAACGAGTTTTTTCTGGATGCGGTCCAAAATTCAAGATGGCTGCCGTGGCCATTTTGTACCGAAATTAGGTCTAATCAATTTTTTGTACACAACTTCTATACGGCTCAGGCTAGAGGCCGTATTTATGAACCGATCTTTACAAAACTTTTTGGGTACCTTTGTTATCACCGTGGAATGAGAATGAGTGTTTTGTGGTGTGGTCCGAAATTCAAGTTGGCTGCTGGCAGCCATTTTATACAAAAATTAGTGCAATCAGTCTTTTGTACAGAACTTCTGTACGAATGTTCTGATTTGAATAAATTTTTGTATGAATGTTTAGTAACATCGAATACATCACATATAGTACAGGTTTTTTCTCGTGCAGAAATTATGCAAATTAGATGAACTTTGATTTATTCAGTGCTACTTATACACTGTAAGTGCACATGTCAATACAGCTTGGGCTAGAGGCTGTATTTATCAACTGATCTTCACGAAACTTCTTGGGTACCTTTGTTATCACCTTGGGACGAGAATGAGTGTTTCTGGGTGCAGTCCAAAATTCAAGATGGCTGCCAGTGGCCATTTTGTACCGAAATTAGGTCCAATCAGTTTTTTGTCACAGCTTCTATACAGCTCATATTTATGAACTGATCTTCACAAAACTTCTTGGGTACCTTTGTTTTCACCTTGGGACAGGAACGAGTGTGTTTTGGGGTGCCTTTGTTATCACTGTGCTGTGAGAACAAATATTTTGGGGTTCAGTCAGACCCACTCTGGGACTCAAAGATTTCTTTTCTAGTTTAGCATCTGACTGTCACCCACCTTTACAATACTTTACCTATACATTTGTTACAGGCTACCCTCAGTATATATGTACAGACCATTACAATACTTTATATGTACCTTTGTTATCAGGTCATTGCCTATATGTTTGTCATTGCTGTGTCACATACTATACATGTACATGTCTTAACAAGTTGAGCTACAGTGTCATTGACACTTTCATTTCAACTTTTCCCTCAAAAACCTAGCTGATGCCCCCTGTTTTTCTGGCAACTAGTGAACATATTTTTACACAGTATACCAATGGCCCAGACATAGCTGGTGCTAACTCTAAAATATCTAGGGCCAAACACAAATTTTTCCCCCCAATCCCCCAAATTTGCATGCAAAACCGAAAATTAGAAGTCCTAACTGGTCCTCGATACATTTACCCTCTGCGCATGCGCAGACGTCAGGAAGTGACCAGAATTGGCGCCAACACCATTCTTTGTTTGGCCCTTGTCAGATAACAACAAACTGACATTTGTGCTTTTTAAATCTCAATTAATAATGATGCCAGACACAAATCAATGGTTAAATTGGTGGATCCAAGGACACAATTGGATGAAGGAAGGAAGAAACGGGCTGTAATTTTATAATATTTATAAAAATTAGTTCATGTTCCCTAATTTTGGGACATGAGCCTGACGTCATCATTGTTGATAATGATTTTTCCACTGTTGGTTAAGTATTCCTTCCCTAACCTCCCTTGATCCCCCCTGTTAAACTCCCAAGCTTTTTGGCTTGTTTTTTGAAAATTTTTATATAAAATTTCTTGGGAGTTTAACGTGTTAAACAGAAAGTTTTTTCTGTATTTCTCCAGGGTTACAACCTCACCCTTAGGGTGTTTAGGCATTTTTAGTCATGCATCATACTTCCAATGTATCGTTTTTCTTCTGATGAAGATCTTGCCTTACTTCGGATAGTGCAAAAATCTGTTACTGACTTCGGGCCGTGTTGCCTGGGGTCTCGTTTCTGGTTTTGAGTTTGACATTGTTTACATCTAGCAACGTTTGTTATTCATGTTTACCTATTTCTGATATGGTAGGTCTGTTGTAAGATACATTATACAGTCCCATAGTGTGGTAGTTAATTTTTGGGAGGAAAAAATTAATTTTACATTTGGGCACTTTGTTCCCTTTGGGAACTTGGGCTCTTGTCAAAATTCTTCGAAAAATGTTTTGGTGTAAACTATTTTTCGATTTATATTTTGAATGTTTTTGTTATGTATCTTTTTATTTGTATTTAATGTGGAATTGGTGGGAGTACAATGGACTTAGTCTGCTTCATTATATAAGCATATTGCTCTTTAAACAAGGCGAGGAAGTCCTTCCTCTTATTTTCTTGTAGGTTGCCTTGCTTGTAGTCGATGTTCTTCTACTAATTCTTGCTCATATGTGTCGCATGGGATGACAAACGTTGCTGACGAGTGTCATGGTACATTGTTAGCGAGGGACCACTGCCGGTCCTCTTGTCATGAGAGGCTGCCACCAGTCCTTTCGCCCTAGGTCACTCTAGTTTATTAGTTTATATTTACAGAGGAACAAGAACATGGTGATGTTTACGTGACGCCATCAGAGAGTGTGCTTCCGTCATCGCATTAATTAGTCAATCAGAGCTAGCAGCAAAAGTGCTCATGAATATTAGACAGGGCAATAAACCACAGTGTGGTTTCAAATCCCTGTCTCCAGCTAGCTCGACCGGTGAAGCGGTACACCACTTGAGGGTACCGTGACACCGGGTGTGTCCGTTGCGGTCAAGGAGAATGGAAAGGGTAGAGAGAGCACTATAATATAAAATCAATATAAGGCTCACCCTGCGATGACGGAAAGGAAGAAGCCGGCAAGTTCAGCAAGAAGCTTGGCAAGGTCTGAAGGACCACGAGCGAGAGAGGGCCCCCTCTCTCTTTTATTATAACATCTGGGGCCAGATGTTATGGATCGGAACTTGCGTCAGTCGGAGCTTACGTCCACGCCTCCCGTCTGGGATGTTGCGTTCAGTTTGCAGCCGGGGTCGGCTATAATTACGGTTTCTTCAACGTTTACCAAGCACACACAACCGCACCTTGGCTATGTGACTTCTGATATCCAGCCTGCATCGCCGAGAGAGTCACTCTTCATCAGTGAAGTCACCCCATACAGTAGCCAAGGATACAAGGCCTCATTTATAGGGATGTCCGCAGAAAAGAGCCATCTCGGACACACTGTCCCAGGAGCAGCCGGCGGCCATGCAACAGAAGATCGCTGCTCCTTAGACCTCCATAACAGACTTGCTGTCGCAGATTGCGCAGCTCATCGCAGCATCCCAGCAAATGCAGAAGCAGATGACTGCAGTCTCAGAACTTGAGCTGTCGGAAGGTGCTGGGTCGGTCCAGTCATCTGCGCGTTCAGATGCCGATGGCCGTGAGTATAATCTGATTCAGTTGGAGGATGAAAGGGATTTGGAGGAGAATTACCCTTCCCTTTCGGAACAACAGGGTGGCGATAGCGCTTATGCATCTATACTTCCCTGAGTTTGTTCCTAAGAATCAGAATGCTGCGACAGCTCGAAAATAGCACTAGTCAATAGCTTAGACGAGGCCTCATATATCGGGACGTCCTGAGAAAATTCCGTCTTGGACATGCTGTCCCAGGAGCAGCCGTCGGCCAGAAGACCACTGCTCCTTAGGCCTCCATTAACAGTTTTGCTGACGCAGATGTGCAGCTCCTCGCAGCAAGTGCAGTAGCAATTGAAGGCAGTCTCAAAATCTGAGCTGTCGCATGGAGCTCGGTCGGACCAATTATCTGCGCGTTCAGATGCCGTTGACCGTGATTTCAACTGATTCAGACGAATGATGAAGGGATATGGAGGGGATTTACCCTCCGCATTTGGAACAATACAGGGTTGAGAGGATTTATTCCATCAACACTACCCTGAATGTGTTCCAACGAATCAGAATGCTGCGTCTATTTACAAGAAACCACTAGCGATGTTGCACGCTAAATTATCCGGAAAAAGAGAAGGAATGTCTTTTCCGGTTAAGTATAGACAGGTGTCGCAGGCTTTTGGCCTTTTAGACGACTCCACATTCAACTTTCCAGTGGAAAGAAGTAAGGCGGTTTCTTGTCATCTTCTTCTGTAGTTCCGCTGGTCGGAAAACAGTGAAGATGTATTGAGAGTTCCTCTGCGTTTGAATGAGTAGGTTAAGAACCTAGCTATGGCCTTACTGTCATCATTCATTTTTCGCTTGGTCACAATTGAGACGACATTTATTCATTCAGAGCAAATTTCGACTCATTGTATTACGCAGATCGCCTTAAAGAACTGGGACACTATGTCTCTACGGAATGGAATTGGAGGACGTTTGTACCTCATTTAGAGTTCTTTCCAGGGCTTTATATTTATCATGTATAACTCTGTCTTAACAAGTTGCTAATTCGGAGTTAAATAGACGTGACAGAGCCCTTGCGTCGTCATCCTTAACAGATGACAAGGTGAAAAACTCTCTTAAAGTCGCTCCGGTTTCCGGACACTACGTTTTTGACGATAAGCTTTCATTGCTTTATGAACAAGCTACAAAGAAAGCAAAAAAGCATCAGTACTCTGCTCCTTATGTCGGCGTATATTGGACACGCATTAGCAGAAAGGAGTAAGGGAGGACGTCCTAGACAGAAGGTTGCCTATAAGGACTCCTCGTGAGGGTATAGTTTACTCGCCTATAATTACTCTAGGGATCGTCATATAGCGACTCGAATACAGGGCTTACATTTGATTGAGGCTTCCGGTCAGACGCCCCTAAACTGCTGGGTCGAGGCTCTTCGCAAATGAGACGCAGTTCCTCCTTCTGTAGTCCTCGCAGGACACCCTAGACAGAAGGTCGCCTATAAGGACTCTTCGTGAGGGTATAGTTTACTCTCCTATAATTCTCTAGGGATCGTCATATAGCGACTCTAATACAGGGCTTACGTCTGATCGTGACTTCCGGTTAAATGCCCCTAAACTGCTGGGTCGAGGCTCTTCGCGAATGAGATGCAGTTCCTCCTTCTGTAGGCCTCACAGGTGCTACAGGTGTGAGTTAGGACTTCTGTTGTTTTGCGGTTGGCGGATGGTTATCAAGATGAGCATCAATCTGGATAACTGTTACAGAGACTAGTAGTTCAGAAGTGTGGTTTCGGAAGGCCTGCGGCTATCTTTCCGAGAGAAGCACAACTAATTTATGTCTGATGGACTATGCTTCCTTCTAATCCTTGCATAAGAGTCTCTCCAATCGGAGGTAAAGGTTCTCTTGACAATGATGTTAATACAGGTCGTCGAGAATCAACATTCTCTGGAATTCTGTAGCTACCTGTTACTCGTACCAAAGCCTAAGAGCTCGTTCCAACAGATAATAGACTGGAGCTTGTTAACAAGTCTATCAAAGCTCTAAAAGTTTATTTATGGTTATCATTTAGTCAATTAAAATGAGTGTTCAAGTGATTGCCTATGCTATAAGCATAGATCTAAGGGTAGCTTTGGTCTGGAGATAGGGCCCTGTGCTGTCACTCGAATATTAACTTGGTAATGTCTCATAACAATCTGGTTCGTCTGCCATTATCCAGAACAAATTAGTTTTATGCGACTGATGGAGATGTGCTGAGCAGCTACGCATCTTGTTTAGATGGGCCGCTTACACACACACCCCCTCCAGTTATCCTTACACAGAACTGGAGTGTGACAACGCATTCGCTCAGGACCAGTATTGTTTTAACGGATATAGTAAAAAAAAAAGGTCCATATTGATGCAGATTTTCAGTGGTTAACTCATTAGTTCTGCTGCAACTGCCAGGTCCGGCTTTCACGATTATGACGGGTATGAGTCAATAGTTTGGGGCACGGCCGTGAGTCCTGCAGACTATAATTGCAGGGGTCTGAGACCCTTGGTTCCTGTAGAAACACATAATCAACAAGAATGATGTTAATATTGTTAGCGCTATATCAATGCGTGCACGCTTGTTCAGAGTTTGTTGAATAACTCAATAGTGGTAGCGTACATCAGGAACCAGGGCGGCCCCCATTCACTTTTGTTATAATACCTAACGGAGAATCATTTCATGTCTCTCCATCCATCATGTGCCGGGTCGTCTGAACGTACTAGTGTGGTAGTGAGCAAATTCTATTTTTTTGTGGTAACTAATTTAATATTTTATTTACAGCCTGATCTACTAATGTTTATTTATTATAGGTACAGCTTTCTTGCGCGCGTCAGCTTAATGCGTCTTGGATCTTGTCAGTTGAAGGGTTACTCATTGTGAGTTCACTGTTCTCTGGTAGTAAGCTTGTTGGTAGTTCTGGCGGGAAATTCTTTTGTTTTGGGGAATCTCGGTTTGACATTCAAAGTTAGCAAAAGTACCTGTCATGGAGGATGTTGACATTTTGTCTGATCATTGGAGTTTCTTTTTGAGAACCTAAGTCTTTTCGAAATGGTAAGATTATTTAAATTACTTATATTTTCATTTCTTTTAATTGTTGCTCTTCTTGCAATGTGATCGGCGTTGAAACCCTGAGCGCATTGCAATCAGATCAACAATGAATCGATTACTTTACCTTTTTTTTGTTAAAGGGTTATCCTCCATGATATGTGTACTTATAGGTGCTTATGTTGTTTTAATTCTATTTTTCAGGGTTTAACAAGTGACGTGTAATATATTGAGACTGATTTGTAAATAGTATTTTGAGAATGGAGTGATTGTTTAAAAAGTGAAAATAAACTTGTAATATATATATTCATCAGAAGTTCGTGAAATTATTTTAGGAGTCCACCTTTATTACTCAGGAATAATGCTCGACTTCCAGGAGTACCTGCGACCTCTGTGATAATGGCGCCCAACACTTTTATTCTTTAATAGTGGACTCAGGAAAATTTCATTATTCAGCAGTGGATATCTGTTCTGTTTACAGCTGTACTTCAGTCAACCTTATGATGTAGAGGACCGCCCACATGCAGACAACCAGCCTATCATCTTCGATGGAGTGGAATTCAATTTTGTTTATTCATCAACACTACTGTGCGCGCTCGTCTCGCAGGCCTGTGACTGTGTTGTCATTTCTTATGTAATTACTGTGCGTGTATATTCCAGGATATCCGCGTAGGAACTGAGGTATACCTTTTATGATTAATATCACGCGTTTATAACTGTTCCGTACAGACGACTGATATCCCACAGATGACTGTTCTTCCACGACTTGTTGTCAATGTTGACATTTAGACTGTGTTGAATCACCCAAATTAGGACTGACCCAGTTGTACTTTGAGATGTGACTGACAGTTTGGTACATTCCTAGTCTGACTTTCTATTTTACAGTAATCATAAACGTTACCGAATTACAGACCATAATAATGTCGTTTCCTAGAAACTTTGGGTTTTTTGAAACTGATACCACGCCTTAGTGTTCGTATTTTTGTGTCTTGAATGTTGTTGTCAGACACGCCTCCGTAGTTTGTTGACATTTTTGCGTGACGTCAGGTTAACACGTGTGTATCTATACTACATTATTTACACATTACCACATGATTTGGTCTGTTGATCCGATCGTTGTTATTGTGCCTCTCGTGTAATATACATACAATTCGCTGCAGTACTTGTAAGCTGCAATTTATAATTTTCACTCGAGAATGTGTTTGTTGTTTATCGATTCAAAGCTGGTGATTTGACCTGGAATCACATGCTTTGACTGGGTACACATAAAACACGTGTTCTTTGTTTACAAATAGTTAAGTCGGCTCGTAGTTCGGCAATTTTCGTCACCAATCGTAACACTTTTCAACTGTTTTTGTTTTTGGCTGTGTTTCATTTTCGCCAATCTTGGCAATTTGCGAAATACACTTTGCTTGTATTTCAGTGTCACTGCAGTGTATTATTTCTTGTGATATCGCCTCTGATTTGGAAATGTTTTGATTGTTGTTGCGAATAATCAAACCATTCTCACTAATAGTCAGATGTGAACTTACAGAAAATAATATTTTCAGAATTAGATAATATTTTTCGAGTTTAATTGCGTGAACTTAGCAACTTTGTAACCATAGTAACCATTAACTGGGGTATCTGTTTCACTTTAACCCATTGAGTGCCACCATATTTGGAGATAGTCTACCAGTGTAGACTTGGTGTGTTTACATTGACACTTAACCCTTTGAGTGCCAGCCATATTTGTCAGATAGTCTACCTGTATGTAGACTCAGTTTACATTCATATTTAACCCCTTCAGTGCCAGTGGTGTTTTAGTTTCATTGATTGTTTACTGGTATGTGGATTTGATTGTTTACATTGTCAAGGTATTTGAAAGAAGAAATTTATTTTTTTTCTTACATTTTCCTTGTCGACTTTGATTATATTGTGGATTGTCTTGTGCAGATATTGGGGTCGGTTAACTTAGAAAGTTTGTGACTTTGAAATTTTTTGTCATCGGACAGAAAATTTTTTGTTTAGGTTCGGTTGTTGTTAACTAAGCTGATCGATGTTTCATTCACTGTCCTTGCTTTCAATCGTAAACTTGCTTTGCAAATACTATTCGGTAAGTGCACTTGTGTTTGCGCTGCGACTTTAGATTTTCATTTGTTTATTTATTTGCTTTCGTATTTCAATATTTTCAGCATGATGAATTGGTAATAATTATTTCTATTTTTTTTTTTTTCCAATATGGATTCTGAAAATTTTTCACAGGAGGATATGCAAAATATGATTCTTGCCTTCAAGAAAATGGGTGTTAAGCCAAAAGCTGACACCCCTGAGCAATTTCAGGACTGGTTAAAAGGTTTTGGTAAAGAACCAGAAACCACGGTAAAGACTGAACCTTCGTTAGAATCTACGACACCTATTATTGTCAAAAATCCTCTTAGAATTTCTAGTTTTTCAGGTGATCAGAAGGGTGATACCACATATGACTTGTGGAAATATGAAGTCAAGTGTCTAATAGCTGATAAAAATAGTGATCCTGATATTTTGCAATGCTTAAGAAAATCTTTGAAAGGTGAAGCAGCTCGCATTGTAATGCGACTTGGCCCACAAGCAACATGTCATGATATTTTGAAAAAAATTTGATAGCATTTATGGAGTTATTGATACGAGAGAATCAATTCTTTCGAAGTTTTATAGCTCATTTCAGGCAGACACAGAAGATGTGGTCAATTGGGGTTGTAGATTGGAAGATTTACTTGGTCGAGCCATTATGATGGGTGAAGTGAAGCCAGAGGAAAGTGATCACATGCTGAAGTCAATGTTCTGGTCTGGTCTGCGTCAAGATTTGAAAGATGTTAGCAGGTATAAATTTGATCAGACTCACACTTTCGATGAGCTGAGGGTTGCATTGCGCAAAATTGAGAGTGAACGTACAAAGGTACCAAGTAGTAAGTCTGCTGCTGTTAAATCTGTTCAATCTTCTAATTCTGAATTACAGGATCTAAAGAAAATGATAGTTGAATTAAAATCAGATTTAGCAGAACTGAAAAGGGAGAGACAGGTACCTCAGCAGTTTACTGGTCATAGACCACCTCATTCTAATTCAAATCGACGAGGTGGTAGTCGAGGTTTTAGGTCAAATGCAAACAATTATGGTAATACTTACGCCAATAGTAACAGGTTTGACAATACAAATGATTCTCATTTCAGGAACCAAAATGCACAAAGTTATAACGATTTTAGGTCTGGTGCAAACAATGTACGTTCTTCGACTCATCCTGAAGGTGGCTATTCTAATGTTTCAGGTAGTAACGTTCAATGTTTTAAATGCCATCAATATGGACATATTGCAATTGGTTGTAGAGCAAAGGTAAATACAAGAAAAGCCAATTGCAATCGTTTAAACTAGAAAGCGTCTCCGGTAGCAGGTCAACTGTAGGCGTTCAAAATATACGACCTGAATTTAATAAGCAACAAGAACCACCTGGGTTGTATGGTAGTACCACTAATGTTGATGTATTCGTTGCAGGTGTATTAACAAAATGTTTGTTAGACACAGGTTCAACAATTTCAACTGTTTGTGAAACATTTTACAAGTCACACTTGAATAATTTTGCACTTAACCCATTGAATTATATTCTTGATATTGAGTGTGCTGATGGTAAAAAACTTCCATATCTAGGTTATGTTGAAGTTGAGTTATCTATTCCAGGTTTAGTAGATAGCACACCTAAATGTTGTATTCTTCTGGTGGTACCAGATAGTGGTTTTAATGTTTCAACACCTGTGTTGTTAGGAACAAATGCATTGAATATATTCATGGATGAATGTAAACAAAATCATGGCGATAAATTTTTACAGGTTGCAGATTTGACAACTCCATGGTATATGTCATTTAGATGTCTTTCCCTTAGGGAAAAAGAACTTAGAAAAAATAATTTTAAATTAGGAGTTGTACAAAGTGCTGAAAAAGCTCATGTGATTTTGAATCCTAATACTGAGCATGTTATTTCAGGTTTTGTTGGTCATAAATTACCTTATCAACCAACATGTGCTATTTTGCAGCCTCTTTCAGATTCTGATACATTAGCCGGTGTTGAAATAGCACCTTACATACTTAAATATGATTACAATAACAATGGTGTTATAAAAGTTCATTTATCTAACATATCGTCCAGAACAATTTCCATTGCACCTCATGCAACGATTTGTGAGATACAACCAGTATCGATTGAAAGAGACCTTGACGTATCTAATGCTGTGCCTGATGATAGAACATCATTTGATAACATTGATATTGAAACTTTAACTTTGTCATCTGATCAGCTGAGCGAAGTTTCACAACTTGTACATAAATTTTCAGATATTTTTTCTCAGAATGATCAGGATATTGGTTTCTATAATACTGTCAAACATAGAATTGATTTACATGATGAAGTACCATTTAAACAGCGTTTTAGACGAATTCCTGCTGGTATGTTAGATGAAGTTAGAAATCATTTGCATCAATTACTTGCAGCCGGAATTATTCGTCGTTCACATAGTCCATATGCTTCTAATATGGTTTTAGTTAGAAAAAAATCTGGTGATCTTCGAATATGTATAGACTATAGGTTTCTTAATAAGAAAACTATACAGGACTCATGCAACGATTTGTGAGATACAACCAGTATCGATTGAAAGAGACCTTTACTTGCAGCCGGAATTATTCGTCGTTCACATAGTCCATATGCTTCTAATATGGTTTTAGTTAGAAAAAAATCTGGTGATCTTCGAATATGTATAGACTATAGGTTTCTTAATAAGAAAACTATACAGGACTCATGCAACGATTTGTGAGATACAACCAGTATCGATTGAAAGAGACCTTGACGTATCTAATGCTGTGCCTGATGATAGAACATCATTTGATAACATTGATATTGAAACTTTAACTTTGTCATCTGATCAGCTGAGCGAAGTTTCACAACTTGTACATAAATTTTCAGATATTTTTTCTCAGAATGATCAGGATATTGGTTTCTATAATACTGTCAAACATAGAATTGATTTACATGATGAAGTACCATTTAAACAGCATTTTAGACGAATTCCTGCTGGTATGTTAGATGAAGTTAGAAATCATTTGCATCAATTACTTGCAGCCGGAATTATTCGTCTTTCACATAGTCCATATGCTTCTAATATGGTTTTAGTTAGAAAAAAATCTGGTGATCTTCGAATATGTATAGACTATAGGTTTCTTAATAAGAAAACTATACAGGACTCATATGCACTTCCAAGAATTGATGAAATCTTAGATTATCTTTCAGGTTCAAAATATTTTAGTGTTCTAGATTTGAAATCTGGCTATCATCAGCTGGAGGTCTTGGAGGAGCATAAGGAGCATACAGCCTTCACTGCAGGGCCCTTGGGTTTCTATGAGTTCAATCGCATGTCATTTGGATTAAAAAATGCTCCTGCAAGTTTTCAGCGGATGATGGAACAATGCCTGGAAGGTTTGAATTTGAAAATATGTTTGGTGTATATAGATGATGTGATAATATTTTCAGATTCATATCAGCAACACATAGAGAGGCTTCAAATGGTGTTTGAAAGGTTAAGGGAGTGTGGTCTGAAGCTCTCTCCATCTAAGTGTCGACTGTTTAAAGATAAAGTGGTATATGTTGGCCATGTTGTGTCAGCTAATGGAATTGAAGCTGACCCCTCAAAAATTGAAAAAATTGTGAATTGGCCGACACCTACTAATCCTGATGAATTGAGAAAGTTTCTAGGTTTTGCGGGTTATTACCGCAAGTATGTTCAACATTTTTCCAGGATTTCAAAACCACTAACAGATTTGCTTCCTCCCACTAATACTTTAAAAAGTAAAACTAAAAAGAAATCAAATTATTTACATAAATGGGTATGGAGTGATCAACAAGATCTTGCATTTCAGAAACTTAAAGAGTGTTTATCTACACCACCTGTTCTGGGTTATCCAGATTATAGTCAGCCTTTTGAGCTGCACACTGATGCTAGCTCATGTGGATTAGGTGCAGTTTTGTGCCAAAATCAAAATGGACAAAATAGGGTTATTGCTTATGCCAGTAGAGGTGTTAATAATTCTGAAAAAAAATATCCAGCACACAAATTAGAGTTTTTGGCTCTGAAATGGGCGGTTACAGATAAATTTTATGATTATTTGTATGGGCATAAGTTTGTTGTATTTACAGATAATAACCCGTTGACGTACGTATTATCAACTGCTAAGCTGGATGCAACTTCACAGCGATGGTTATCAGCATTAGGGGCATTCGATTTTGAAATCCTTTATCGACCTGGTAAATCTAATGCTGATGCTGATTGTTTATCACGATTACCAGAATATTCAACAAATACTTCAGTTGAACAGAAGATTAAACGACCTAGTGTAAAGACCATATGTAATTCTCTTCAGTCCCAACAGCCATTTGTTGAATCAATGTGTTGCTCAACATCTGTGTTGGATTCTCTGGAAGAATTCAGTGGTTGTGACATTGATGACATGACTCCCAGAGACTGGCGAAGATTACAGGAAAATGATCCCGTTTTAAGTCCTTGGATGACAGCCACTCAGAACCAGATACGCCCAAGACGTTCAACTTTACCGATGACAAAAGAACACTCAGCTATGTATCGGAATTTTAATACGTTCAAATTTCACCGAGGAGTACTTTATAGAGAAACAGTTTTTAATTCACAAGTTCATCAGCAACTAGTTTTGCCATCATCTCATGTTAAAACTGTACTGACATGTTTGCACAATGACATTGGCCATCCAGGAAGAGAACGAACAATATCATTGATTAAGGAGAGATTTTATTGGCCTGGCATAGATGGCATTGTGGAGAAATGGATCAAGAATTGTCCACGATGTCTGCGTCGAAAGTCGCAAACAAATTCGAGAGCACCATTAGTGTCCATTACAACATCACATCCCCTGGAGCTGTTATGTGTGGATTTTCTCACGTTAGAGACATCAAAGGGTGGTTATCAGTATGTTCTTGTGGTCACAGACCATTTTACGAAGTATGCCCAGGCATATCCTACCAAGAACATGACTGCTAAGACCACAGCTGAAGTGCTCTTCAACAATTTCATCATTCACTACGGATTTCCTCGCCGTTTACATTCGGACCAGGGTGGTAACTTTGAAAGTACATTGATAAAGGAACTTTGCCAACTTTGTGGAATACAAAAATCCAGAACCACACCTTACCACCCAATGGGGAATGGCCTCTGTGAACGTTTCAATCAAACTCTACTGAGTATGCTTGGGACATTGGAACCAGAACAGAAGAAGGATTGGAAGAGTTTTGTTGGTCCGTTAGTCCATGCCTACAATTGTACTAGACATGAGAGTACTGGTTTTACTCCATTCTATCTCATGTTTGGTAGGGAGCCTCGACTTCCAATTGATGTTTTATTTGGACTTGGAAAATCTTCTACAGAAAGTTCAGTTCCAGAATATGTTGCAGATCTTCGAGAGAGACTTGCGTCGTCCTACAACCTTGCTTCTGCTGCTGCAAGAAAAGCTCAAGAGAAACAGAAAGAAGGTTATGATCTTAGGGTTCGTGGTGCATCGGTGAAGGTAGGAGATAGAGTTTTGGTAAAAAGCTTAGCTTTTGAGGGTCGACACAAGTTGGCAGATCGTTTTGATAACGATGTGTTTACTGCGATCGATCAACCAAATACTGATATCCCTGTTTTTGTTGTAGAGAATGAGGCTGGCTTGAGAAAGACTCTGCATCGGAATCATCTCTTGCCAATTGGTTCTCTGCCATTGGAGCTGGACAGTTTACCCTCTGATGCATCAGAATCACAAGATATTCCAACAGCCAGTATAACAGAAGAGAAGAAACCAATTCCGACCAAGCGAAGCCATATCGGGAAGAAAACTTTTTCCAAGCCTGAGAGTGTTTCATCTGATGAGGAATTGGAACTACATGGTATCCCTCAAGCTATAGTAGTACTTCCAACTACTTCTACTGAGGAAGGATTTGTCTCACCCCAGCTTGGTGACGATCAACGTTTGGAGGTAGAGACTGGTGCAGATTCTTCTGGCGGTGACGACCTCCATACCGACATACAGGTAAGTGAAGAAAGTGTGCCTTATAGTAGCATTGCTTTTCAAATCCCTTCACGTGATGACTTGGATTTGAATCGTCAAAGTGCCGACATATTATCAGGTGATAATATTGCTGTTCAAGACCATGGAGGACTTGAAGTAAATGCAACAGGTATTGGTACTGGAAGTGTAGTTCCAATGAATGTTTCGGGTGTTGTACCTACAGAAGCTTCTGTTTCTGTTGAACACCCTATACCAACACCACGCAGATCACAACGTAGTAGACAACCTCCATCCTGGCTTCAAAGTGGTGATTATGTGTTAAGCCAGATTTCCAATGTTGAGGAGCCTGTTCAGAAATCCTCGTATATTGATAAGACAGAATTGCTGAAAAGACTCACAAATAAACAGGTACTTTCAGGTATGTCACCTGATACGCTGCATGCAATTTTCAGTTCAATTCTAGAATAATGGTATTTTAATTGTAATATAGTATCAACTATTTATTTGTTTTAAATTTCATTTAATTGCAGCAAGAAATTACAGGTTTGTTTGAATATATCAATTTCACTTTGCAGGATTTTTTTTTTGTTTTTTTTGTTTTCCTAAAAGGACTTCATTTGTTCTAACTGTGAAGTGGGAAAAGAAGCGGATAATTTGGTATCATTTTTTTTTTTTTTTTTTTAGAAAGATGAATAAATAAATTAACAATGAAGTCAGATTTGTGTTTGAAAAAGCTAAAGACTGTGATATTTTGGCTGTAAGAGTTTAACTTAAGGTATAGATCAGTGGTCGGCTGTTGCACATGTTGTATTCTGGATCTTTATTCTGTTTGGGCGGTGTCGCTTCATTGGCAGGGCGGTTTGCATCGCTGCCTTTCTTTTTGTGAAGCGAACACTTTTGGAGTTAATGATCATACATTCATGTTGCAGTGTCTCTTTAAATGAGAGGGCGGTTCGCACTGCTGCCTTCTCTTGGGACAAGGCTGGCAAGTGTACGTTCATTAACCATGGACATGTCACCATTTCATTACAGGCAATACTCTCCTGCTCAGAGTATACTTGTGTAGCAGCTCATTGTTGACCTAGGAATGTAAGTGATTCTTTTGACTTTAAAATACTGTGATAAATTGCAATTACATGATGTACATACTTGTTAATTTATATTTCAGTTCTGCTGATCGAATTTTTTTTTTTTATGATTTATGTCATTTCAGGTGTGATACAAATGATAGTACCACAGAAAAATAAGCAATATTGAATTTTCTTCTCTTTCCAGAAGTAACTTTTGTAGTTTTCTTTCCAGGATATTGCTAATGGTTTTGTTTTTCAATTTCTTTTTAGGGAAATATATATTTTGGTACGACATTAAATGACGAGGACGCCATTTTTTTTTTAGGAGGGGGAGAATGTGGTAGTGAGCAAATTCTATTTTTTTGTGGTAACTAATTTAATATTTTATTTACAGCCTGATCTACTAATGTTTATTTATTATAGGTACAGCTTTCTTGCGCGCGTCAGCTTAATGCGTCTTGGATCTTGTCAGTTGAAGGGTTACTCATTGTGAGTTCACTGTTCTCTGGTAGTAAGCTTGTTGGTAGTTCTGGCAGGAAATTCTTTTGTTTTGGGGAATCTCGGTTTGACATTCAAAGTTAGCAAAAGTACCTGTCATGGAGGATGTTGACATTTTGTCTGATCATTGGAGTTTCTTTTTGAGAACCTAAGTCTTTTCGAAATGGTAAGATTATTTAAATTACTTATATTTTCGTTTCTTTTAATTGTTGCTCTTCTTGCAATGTGATCGGCGTTGAAACCCTGAGCGCATTGCAATCAGATCAACAATGAATCGATTACTTTACCTTTTTTTTGTTAAAGGGTTATCCTCCATGATATGTGTACTTATAGGTGCTTATGTTGTTTTAATTCTATTTTTCAGGGTTTAACAAGTGACGTGTAATATATTGAGACTGA
The DNA here is from genome assembly GCA_031216915.1 of Pictodentalium vernedei. Taxonomy (NCBI): domain Eukaryota; kingdom Metazoa; phylum Mollusca; class Scaphopoda; order Dentaliida; family Dentaliidae; genus Pictodentalium; species Pictodentalium vernedei. The sequence continues at coordinate 759,647,796 of CM062297.1, forward strand.
TTTGTAAATAGTATTTTGAGAATGGAGTGATTGTTTAAAAAGTGAAAATAAACTTGTAATATATATATTCATCAGAAGTTCGTGAAATTATTTTAGGAGTCCACCTTTATTACTCAGGAATAATGCTCGACTTCCAGGAGTACCTGCGACCTCTGTGATACTAGCAGGCTCGCTCCTCGGAAAGGTTGCCTGTTTCATATGTATGGACGCTCACCATGCATTTATTTGTACAGTTTTGCTACCAGTGTGATCACCCCATGATTCTTTAGTTTGCGACACACCTGAACAATTGTTACCATCATTTGTGTTGCCATGCTCAGATTATTAAGCGCAGGCAGTAGACGCTCTGCAAATTCATGGGGGAGGAATAATAGGATACGCGTATCTTCCTATTCATTTGATTCAATAGCTTATGTTTAAGTTTAAACAGTGAATCCTACTGGTAGTGCCTCTGTTGTCACAAGAATCTTGGATCAATATTTTCAAGTGGCGGTTATGTGACACTCCCCAGAAGCTTTCTCCCAGAGAGGGTCTTCTTTCAGGGGCTGTTTTATTCTTCACGTTCCTCTCCGTCCATAGTGGCATATGGAGTTGGTTTGACGTGAGTGAATCATGGTTCCTATATTTTTATGTTAACTGACACAAGTACGATTGAATAATGCGGGTGTGGAGATTTCATTATGACTTCGAATTCCCCCCCCCCCCCACACACACACACACACACACACACACACACACACACACACACACATTCAGACACTTCCTTATGTGTTATAAGCCATTACCGGGCAAGACGTAGTTCTCTTCCCGCAAGCTTTATTATTATAATACATGCATTTTATGCATTTATGTAGTGTTCTGTGGCGACCTCATGGACTCATCCACTTTTTAGCTCAATTAATGCTCTATTATTTTAGTTGATTTGTTATATACAAGCGTTTATTTATAAATCATCACAATTAAATTGCTACTCTTGAGTACCTCGCAGGCTGCATAACCAGTTAACTGGTATTCAGATGATTACATGCTAATATATATGCGATCGCGCATTATTATTATTAGGGTAACGCTTTATTGTATTCGGTGGACCTTGAAATAATAATTTATTTTGGGGGCGGTCCGTGTAGGAGCCTGTTAATCATACCTTTGTACATCTCTAGATCCAAGTTTCATTTTGTTTGGTACTCATATTACACATGCTTTTACGGTCATAGATATCGGATTATTCATATTGGAGAGTGTTGTTACTGGAATTTATTGTACAGTGGCTGCCTATGGTTCATGTAGGAAGTGTGCTTTCTCTTCAGGAATCGTTCAGTGTGGCTTCATTAGATATGTGTATGTTATATTTTATATCACCGGTTTTCGACATATCTGTGTACGTTGTCTGCGGTGTATGCTATTTACTGTGCAATATTAATTTCCAGTATCGTCGCTGTAGCCGTAACTTCTGAAGTAACATTAAGCACCGTTTATTATTAATCTTGAATTAATACCTGAGTACATGTTCAACGATTAATTATATTGTTGTTGGGTACCGCTCTTATTGTATCCAGAACTCTCCCCCTTTTTTATTTTGAAGGTTTCTTCAAAAAAGGGGTGGGGGTGCTTTTACCCATAATCTGGCTCAAAATGTATGCATCTTTGAAGGATGCTGTTTTTATCCGTATTTATATCCTGCATACAGCTGAAATGGTATTGTTTGTGGGAGATTTTCTCTTATTCCCATATACACCATCCTAATTTTTGGGGCTTAGTCTGGGCTAGCCTTGGAAAATTAGGAACTTGTCTTCATACTTACATTAAGGAATTACTTTATTGGGCTCCTAGTTTAGAATATGTCTCCTCTATTACTGTATAGAGAGACATACATGTAATTCCTAACTGTTCTACATGTAAGTTCCTTCATTATGGATTGCAGTTGTTTCAGAAGTCTTAAGCCCTCCACCTATTTACGATTCAGTTATGTCTAGGCCATTGTTATACTGTGTAAAAATATGATAAATTTATACCAATTTGTATATTTTTATACTTACTAGACAGGAAGGGCCCTCCCATGAGTGGACACTCATACCTCCCCACTGAATTATTTTCTAATACTCTCTTTTACAAAGAATGGTATTGGCGCCAATTCCGGTCACTTCCTGACGTCTGCGCATGCGCAGAGGGTAAATGTATGGAGGACCAGTTAGGACTTCTAATTTACGGTTTTGCATGCAAATTTGGGGGATTGTGGGGCAAAATTTGTGTTTGGCCCTAGATATTTTAGAGTTAGCACCAGCTATGTCTGGGCCATTGATAAGTATAAAAATATACAAATTGGTATAAATTTATCATTTTTGGTCATAACCTCTGAACTTACTGCATTTGTGTTTCAACATTCTTCCTTTTGCCAGTCTTACAGTTTACATTTAAAAACAAGTGTGTGCTTGCATGTTTGATTGCCCATATTTGTGTGGGTGCAAGTGAGTGTGTCTACATGGATGAATTTGAGTGTAGTGTCCATTAACATCTGGTTTCTCTACTTTTTAAAGGTCTTTCCCATCATTCTTTGACTTCTTGTTGCACATACATCTTTGTCATCTGTGTTCTTGCAAATGCTTGACTTCTTTTCTAAATTTTTCTTGATTGTGGATTATGGCTAATAATATCCCTTTTGATGAGATCCAGAATTCTGATGCGTATGATTCCAAATCCAAGTTCATCACTTCACTGGGCATTAATGGTAGTGTCACAAGCCAACAAGAGTGACCGAAACTTTGGCAAATCTTATAGATCATGTCATTAGTAATGATTCCACTATTAGCAATTGTTATTTCTGATATCGGTGATCACTTTGCAACGTTCTGCATTGGCGACTTGGAAAAACAAAATGCACACCTGACATAAAGTCATAAATTCTCCTTCAAGAAAGAGAACATTGACCACTTTGAGAGGCTCCTGTTAGGTAGTGATTTTTCAGACATCTTCGACACATCCTATGTCACCCTAGTATATGACCTATTTATCGATATATTTTACAAAGCATTTAATGAAGCTTTCCTATTGGAAGTAACATCAGTACCTTCTAAATATATTAGATGCATGCCTTGGATGACACATAGATGCTACTTCAAGAAAGAGAACATTGACCACTTCAAGAGGCTCCTGTTAGGTAGTGATTTTTCAGACATCCTTGACACATCCGATGTCACCCAAGCAAATGACCTGTTTATCGATATCTTTTACAAAACATTTAATGGTGCTTTCAGATTGGAAGTAACATCAGTACCTTCTAAATATATGAGATGCACGCCTTGGATGACAGCTGGATTAATAGAGTCTTCCTCACACAAACAATATCTGTACATGAAAAAAACTGAAATCTCCGACAACCCAAAATATCACGGATTACAAACAATTCTGTCACATCTTCAGCAGGGTCAAACAAGCAAGCAGGTCTGACTACTATCATAATAGCTTGCTAGAGAATAAACACAACCTCAAAAAACATGGCAAATATTACATAAAGCCATTAATAAATCAGATCGAGAAACTGAGCCCCCAAATACCTTTGTTGATAAGAATACCATTTTAAATGACCCCAAATGAATTGCCAACAAGTTCAATGCATTCTTTGCCAATATTGGAAATCGGTAGGTGACCATGTGCTTGACACAAATATTCACTTTTCACATTATATGAGGCCTAATAGTGGAAACTATTTATTTGTAACTTCAACAAATACACAGGCAGTTATCTTTAGTATTCCCAAATTGTCCTCAAAACCAGCAAGAGATCAAGGCGAATTGTTCACAAAACTCTTGAAAGCCATCGCGAAGTCACCAGCCCCTTAACACACATCATCAACACCTCATTTTCATCTGGTCATGTGCCAACCAAAATGAAAATAGCCAAAGTCATATCAATTTTTAAGTCTGATGACCCTCAAATGTTTAATGAATATCGCTTCATTAGTGTCCTCCCAACATTCTCAAAAATACTTGAAAAGTTAATGTGTAAAAGGTTAGTGTATTTCATAGACAAAAACAAGACCTTATATCAGTACCATTTTGGGTTCAGAACAAAACACTCAACTGTCAACCCTATGTTGCACTTACTGAATAGCATGGTGATGAAAAATGACAAACCAATAAACAACTGCATCCTTTCTATATTCCCAGACTTCTCCAAAGCATTTGACACCATTGACCACTCGACCCTACTCCAGAAACTGAAATACTACGGTGTTAGAGGAATTGCCCATCAGTGGTTTCAAAGTTATTTAACTGAACGAAGCCAATTCATCTCATTCTTGAACACTATTTCTGAAACATTACCCATAAATGCAGGTGTACCACAGGGATCTATTCATGGCCCAGTTTTATTTCTATTGTACATCAACAATATTAACAAATCTACAGAACTCAGTTTACTTTCCTTTGCTGATGACACAACAGCCTTTAGGACAGGTAACAATCTTGAAACCGTTACAGACAGTATAAATTCCAAACTAACCAAAATAAACCATTGGTATTCTGCCAACAAACTAGCCCTCAACCCTGCTAAAACTAAATACATGCTACTTCACCCACAAAATGATTTGTAGGTAAACAATATTAAACTATTTCTAAACAATACAAATATTGAGCCAGTTGGTAACGAGCAAGACCAAACAACTATACATATGGATAAAAATATGAAATTTAAAGAGCATATTTCTGTGGTGTTCTCAAGAATAGCAAGTGCCATTTTTATGCTAAATAGGGCAAAGAAATTCTTGACCATGAAGGTAATGAAAACTTTATATTTCTCACTGATTCATTGTCCTCTTATATACGGTATCCAGGTCTGGTGCCATTTGACCTACACCAGTAGAATTCTAAAACTGCAAAAAAGAGCTGTCCAGGTCATAACAAAACAATCATATCTCTCCCACACAGATCTTTTCAGAGATAGTGGCATTCTGAACATCTGTAATCTCTACAGCCTTCATGTCTCCCTCTTTATACACGATTGGACGAACAAAAACCTTCCAATGTCATTTGATGATACCTTTCAAGTTTATAGAAACCCCTCAGGAATGAATACAAGGCAAACCGGTAAATTAGATACCCACAAACCAAGAATACAGTTCTCAGCTGAATTGCCTTTACACTCCTTCCCAAGAACCTGGAATAGTTTTGACCCACAAATCTAGTAATTAAGTAGACCCAAATTTAAAAAGCCCTAAATTGATAAAGCCTTGAATACTTATTCCCGTCCAAACTCCAAATGTGACAGCCTAACGTGTCCCGTCTGTCATCTGCCAGCCATATCCTCTGGTATCTCATCCTCATTTTCCTACCTCTAAATCCTTAAATTCATTCTAGCCCCTTGAATTACAAATAAAAGATCAGACAAACCTGTTTTGGGGAATGCATTTCGATATACTGATGCCAAAGAGACTTGATATCTTTCTTTTTTACAGGAATGGCAGGAAGACAGCCTTATAGGCTATGCCATTTCCAAGCTGTATACTAGCTTATGTTCCTGTTCGTTGTAATGTTATATTGTAATCAATTTACTAGTATACTGCAAAATAAATGTCTGTCTATCTAATTCCACATGGAATTTCTAAGCCAAGTGGAAGCTCACATTATTAACTGGTAGAGTGCTAGAAGCCCATATTTGGGCTTTATTCTAAAGTGTCTGTACCACAAACTAAAGGCTTCATATTCAGTGGATGTTCTACATATCACCTTTGAAGTGAAATTATTTAGTCTGTTAGGATTTGTCTTGTGGCACTCTCCCATAAATTGTAACAAGGCAAAGATATGTGAGCAAATTTTAATGACCAAAAATAATTTAGCACTCTACCAGTTAAGTGGTTCTAGACTAGAAGCCCATTGCAGAACTGTGATCTCAGAATCAGTCTCCTCATGCAGACCACACAAAATGGTCATGAATTATTTACGCCAGAGAAACAAAATTTCGTAGATAAAATCCTGTGAAGTTATGACTGTATTAAGAAAAACAAACGAAAATGGCTTTGATTCCGAGATGTGATGATCTGGCATTTCCTTTTTTAACATTATATCATTTACTTTCTTTGTAATTGTTTGAGTAAACAAACAAAATATATGGTTTGAAATTTGGGCAACCATATTGTAAAGCTCATATGGTATCAATTATACTACAAACATAGACCGTTTTATGAGCATTTATGCAAAGGGTGTATCTTTCTATACCTATACATGCATTTCCAAAAATGTCTTTATATCCATGTGACAAAATTTTTTTGATTTTCACAACTGCACTTTTTAATTTTTGTCAAATTATCATCAAACAATGGAAGTTCCTTCATTATAGTTTATTTATAGTGTGATATTATTGTGAAAAATCACTCTATCAAATCAGGTTTCCATCTGGTTGCTAGGTTTTTTTTCAATACGAAATGTGAAAATCCACATTATTTATTTTTTTTTATGGAGACCAATCCATTGCTGACTTGGTAATGATATAGTGATTGGTACTGTCTGTTCACCTATTTGTATATACATGCATTAATATATTGCATATGTCAAATACATGTATATTCAGGGCTCGATTTAACTGGATTCGCATAGCTATATTTTTATACTGTACCAATGACCCAGACTTAGCTGGTGCTAACTCTTAAAAATATAGGGCCAAACACAAATTTTGCCACCCAATCCCCAAAATTTGCATCTAAAACCAAAGAAAACATGTCCTGAATGGCCCTCCACACTTCACCTCTACTGCGCATGCGCAGTGTCAAGGACGTCCCAAAATTGGCGCCATTAATCTTTATTTGTTTGGCCCTTCATCAGTTAACATCTGACTGATCTTTGTGCTTGTAAATCTCAGTTTAAATGATGCCAGACACATAAATATTAGAGAAATGGTGATTCTAAGGAGGATATAGAAGGAGGAGAGGAAAAATGAGTGACAGAAAATAATCAGGGCTGTAACTTAAAATTTTTTAATGAAATTATGTTAAGTTACCTATTTTCGAGGCAACAGCCTGTTGTGGTCATTCTTGTTAATCAAATTACACTGCTTGTTCAGTGTTTTCCTCTCTCCCTTTCCTTTAAGTCCCCTCTTGCTATTCTCCCATGCTTTTGGCATATTTTCTGTAATTTTATTACTAAAATTTCTTGGGAGTTTTAGCTAGATAACAGAATGAATTCTGTTCTTTTCCCCATGTTTACGTCTTCACCTATGGGTGGTTAGGCGTAGTGTTCTGCATCTACAATCTGATGTTCTGCAGTTTCTTCCCTGGAAGTCTCTGTTTTGCATCAGATAGCGTATTATTGGTAACTGATTTCGGGCCAGGGTGCCTGGAGTCTTGTTCTGGTGTTTTACACTTATTGTTTACATTTACTACAGCCCTCTGTGTGAGGGGGGATTTCTTGAAAATAATATCTGGATGTTAATTTAATCATAACTAGATACATTATTATTGTTCGTAAGTGTTGCATAAATTGTTTAAAATATTTTTAGAATTTTTGTCCACACTTAGGCTTGGGATCCATTGGGGCTCAACGTTATCTTTCAGAAACTTGGGCTGTTCTGAAAAAATATTTTTTTCAAAATTTTTTGATTGCAATTATTTTTTCTATATTAATGGATCATATTATTATGTATTTTGATTGTCAGGGGTTGGCGCGAGTACTAGGACTTTGTTTTCTTTTCACAATGAAAGGATATTGTTCAATTGTAATAAGAGGAAATCTTCCTCTGACTTTCATAATCATTGTATATGTAGTCAGTGTACTCGCACTAACTCCTGTTCTGTATGTGTTAATTTCGATGACAAAATGGGAAGCGTATGTCACGTTATATTAGTGGGGAATTGGCCATTCCGGTCCTTTCCCCGCAGGGTCACTCTACTTTATCAATCTCTATTTCAGATGATCAAGAATGGGGTGATGTATCCGTGATGTCTTCCAAAAGTGTGCCTCCGTCGTCACAATTAATGAAGAGCTAGCGGAAAAGTGCTCATGTAAATACGTCAATTGCCTAAGAGGACCCTAGTAGGTTCGACGGCCGTTGACGTCCGCTAGCTCGCCCGGTGTAGCGTCCATTCATCGTATGGTTCGGCAGCCGGGTTCGTCCGTTGCGGTCTTGAAGGAGTTTTGGGGTGATGCGAGCACTATAAATCAACCAAATGCACACCCAGTGACAGCGGATTAGAGGGAGAATGGAGGAAGCCTTTCAGTTCGGTTCCTAGCTCGTCCAGGTCCATCCGGACTGCGAGCGAGAGAGGCCCCTCTCTCGTACAGCAACATCTGGCCCCAGATGTTGTGGTACAAAATGTTTCGCATTCGGAGCATACGTCCGCCGATCGGGACGCTCCGATATATAGTCAGTCCGGAGAGACTGTCAATAAGGCTTCCTCATTCTCATGGTAGCGCACACAACCGCTCTTGGCTACGTGACCTCGGATATCCTGTCAGCTTCGCCAATCAGAGAATCATCGGCGACCAGGTCACACCATCCGGTAGCCAGGGACACGAGGTCTGCAGACTCCGGACGTTCGCATAAGAAAGTGTGCGGGAGTCAACGTACTCGGAGCTTCCGGCGGCAAGGCATCGTAAGACCGCTACTGCACAGGCCTCGGTGACGGGTGTGCTATCCCAAATAGCACAGCTTATCGCAGCATCCTAGCAACAACAGAATCTGTCGCATCATGTATTATCCGACAACGCTGGGTCGGGACGCTCCGCGGAAGCAGGTACGGACGTCCGAAAATTTCATCTGGTCCGACGGGATGCCGAAAGGGATTCGGAGGATTTCGAGCTTTCCCTTTCGGAACAACATAAGCTGTTGTTTATGTCATCTGACTTTATCTTCTAGAGGTTCTTTCGTCAGACCAGAATGCTGCGATGACGGATAAGAAACTGATAGCGTCGGTGGACACAGTAATTTTTGGTTCGGTTCAGGGACATCGTTCCTCAGTTCCAACATAGTCCAATAATGTCACACAACTTTCGAATTATTGAACGACGCTATATATATTATTATTTGCTTGCTATTAACAAGCATGTCTGGTTTCTTGTTCGCAAAGTTACGGAGATGTCTTTCAAAAGTGTGCCTCTGTCGTCATTGTTAATGAAGAGCTAGCGGCAATAAGTGCTCATGGAATATGTCAATCGCCTAAGAGGTCCCTAGTGGGATCGACGGAGTTGACATTCGCTAACTCACCCAGTATAGCGTCCATTCATCGAATGGTTCGGCAGCCGGGTTCGTCCGTTGCGGTCTAGGAAGGAGATTTGGGTGATGCGAGCACTATAATAAACTTTAGTACACACCCAGTGACGACGAATTAGAGGACAGATCGGAGGAAGCCTGTTAGTCCGGTTCCTAGCTTGTCCAGGTTCGTCCGGGCTGCGAGCGAGAGAGGTCCCTCTCTCGTACAACAACATATGGGACCGGATGTTTTGGTACAGATATTTCGCATTCGGAGCATATGTCCGCCGCTTGGGATGCTCCGTTATATTGACAGTCCGAGAGACTTCGATAATGCTTCCTCATCCTCACAGCAGTGCACACGACCGCACATTGGCTACGTGACCTCGAGTATCCGGCCAGCTTCGTCATTCAGTGATTCCACGGCGAACAGGTCACGCCATCCGGTAGCCAAGGGACACGAGGCCTATACACTCCGTTCGTTCGCATAATAGAAGTATGCACGGGGTAACGAACATGGAGCTTGCAGCGGCAATGCATCGTAAGACCGCTTCTCCACAGGCCTCAGTGACGGACGTGCTATCCAAGTTAGCACAGTTTATCGCAGCATCCCAGCAATCGACAGATTCTCGGTCGGATCAGGAATTATCCGACGGCGCTGGGTCGGTGCGCTCCGCTGTTTCATCAGGTTCGGACGACCGAACACTTTATAGGATCCGACATGATGGCAAAAGGGATTCGGACGATTTCGAGCTTTCCCTTTTGGAACAACGGAGGCTGCCATACATATCTTCCGGCATTATCTTCCACAGGTTGTTCCATCAGATTACATTGCTGCGATGCTGGATAAGAGACTAATAGCGTCATTGGACACAGAGTTTTGGATCGGTTCAGGGACATTGTCCCTGACTTACCGACACAGTCCAATAATGTCATTAGAACATTCGGATTATTTAACGACGCTATATATAAGCTTGCTACCAAACATGATAGTCTAGTTTCTTGTCCGCAATGATCTTCTGCCTTTTATCAATTCTAGGGAATAATTTATTTTGGCAGAACAGGGCATACCGAGAGTTCATATGCATCTAGACGGTGGGGTTGAAGACTGGGAATTATCTTTTTCGCCGTCTATGTCAATTCCAACCACAATGTTGGAAACGACAATGATGTCTAATAGACTTAACTTAGACGCTTTATCATACGTAGACCACCTTACTGAGGCGTTATCTTTACGTCTTCAAGTGAAAGAATTCCAGGATATGATCCTCAATGTGATTTCTTTCAAGGGCAGTAGTTTTTCCACGTATAACTCCGCCCTTCAGTGGCAACCTGGAGTTGGTTAGACGTGACGCAGCCCTAGCTACATCCACGCGCGTGGATAGTAAGGTGAAAAACTCTCTCAGAGTCGCTTCGGTCTCGGAGAAGCTTCTCTTCAATGGCATCTCTTCAGCAATCTATGATTTGCTCGATATACACGTTCTCTTGTCTATCAAGTGTAGCAAGAGATTCAGACTGGGGCAACATTCGGTGGTTGACTCAGAGAGTGCCACTGCAGTTGCCGGATCCGAGTTTTATGATTATGACGGATGCCAGTCAAACAGGTTGGGGTACAATATTGATCCCAACGGATTCAAAGTGCCAGGGTCTTTGGGTTCCGCAGTTTCTAGGCAAGCACTTATCTTCCAGGGAATAATGTTCTTTAGGCTTGCACTATGTCATTGGATGAACATTATTCAGAAACGCATGTCCAAATCCTGTCCGATAATACGACAGTAGTTGCGTTTCTCCGGAACCAGGGAGGCACTCATTCGATTCCGTTATTCAATTTAACGGAAAGAATCCTTCTGTTTGTTATAGTACACCAAGTTCTGCTTCGGTCCGTCATATTCCGGGTCGTCTGATTGTATTAGCAGACTCCCTTTCATGTAAGGGTCGCTTGTTACCGTCAGAATGGACTCTCAACAAACAAGTATTCAATCAGATTTGCTATCAACGGGAACGCCCAATGATAATTTATTTGCGACACTATTCATTTGCAGACGTATGTGTTTGCATGTCCGGATCCCTGAGCTTATGTTGTTAGCGCTCTATTGATCTAATAGGACGGAATGATAGGATATGCGTATCCTCCAGCGCTGTTGATTCAGCAAGTATTGCTAAAATAAACATCCATAATACAATTCTGTTGATAGCATCTCTGTCTTCACAGAGACCGTGGGTAAATTTACTCAGGTGTCTACTGTGGGACTTACCGCGAAAACTTCCTCCATGAGAGGATCTTCTTTCGCTGGGGAAATCGTGTCAACTTCATCACAACCCGCAAGGTCTCAACCTTCACGTATTCCATTGTGTGGTCCTTCTTGCATGGCAAGCATTGTACAGGACGAGCTTTGGATGCGATTTCTTACTGTAGGAGAACCTCTTCTTTGCTATTCTAAAGTGGAGGCTCTTCCGTCGTTGGTGTAGGGATCATTATGTTGATATTTTTGATCCCTCCATACTTGACATTGCAACTTTCTAGTATACTTGTTTGACAAGATCTACTGCAGCCTGTTACTATTAGGGTTATAGGTCTATGTTATCTTATACCTATGCACTCTATGATAGTTTACAATTGAGTCTTATGTCTCTTTATCTAAGTCAGTTAGAAACTTTTCGATAAATAGACCTAGAATCATTAGATTAAATTCCTATACGGAATTCAGCTTCGATTCTTATTTCGCTAAGTAATCATTTGAGCCTCTGGAAACAGTAGTTTTCAAATTCTGACCTTTTAAGACAGTAATTCTGTTAGTCTTCTCTTTTACTGAGGAGTCAGTGAGCTTCATGCACTATCGGTGGACGATTCTCACTTTTGTAGTGACGGAAACACTACTTTCTTTACTACTTAGGTTGGATTTTTGGTTAAGAATCAGGCTCCTAATAATATCCGGAACCTATTGTTATTAAGGTCCTTCCGTCTTCGTACGGGCATAGGCCTTTACTCTGTCCGGTTAGAGTTTACGTATTTATAAACAGATATCAGTTTATTAGTACGGACGTAAGCTTCTTCTGTCTTTGATGCCTAATAGAAGGACATTACGCTCCATTCTTTTGCTAATGGATTCAATTAACTATCGGTACTGCTTATGGTATATCATTGACTCAGCAGTTTGTGCTTGAGATTTCGGCTCATGAAGTAAGAGCTCTTTCTACATCTTGGGCTTACACTAATAGTGTCGCTATTATAGATTTTTGAAGGCAGCTCATTGCGCTCAGCCATCCACATTCATGAATTTTTATCTCAGAATATTGAGTCTATTTTTGAAGGCCTCCATTGTTAGGTCTATTATCTACTGCTCAGAATGTCATTCACTTAACAGTTGCTACTATAGCTAGGTAGGCTTTCTGTTCCGGCAGTGACTCTGTCCTGCTGCCCTCTTCGCTCTGGGCTATTTCACCCAGGGCAAGAAAAAAGGGGGAGAGGGGGGGGGGGGTGTTCCCTTGGGTCACCTGTTTTATTATGAAAACAAGGGGATACCTCCTCCGGAGTTAGTAATTCTGAGCTGTTACTGGGATGGCTTTCAAGTGAGAAGTTTATGTTTTAAAAATTCATTCAGGTCATAGTTTTTAAAGTATAGCTTTTGAATATATCACGTGTCAAACGGGCGTTATTATACAATCCTCAGACACTTTTAAGGAGTATAAGAGTCTCTATTCTCTAGACTTTATTATTGGCTTACTTTAAAAATTATTAGTATAAGGATTATACTGGATATTAATAGAGTACATGGATGTTATGATGCTCAATTTTGGAAGGTGTTGTGTCTTTCTAATTTATCATAAATAAGAAAGATACATGTAAGGCCTTATACTCCTTTTCCCCTAGAGGGGATGACTCTATTTTATATAATTGAGGGTATGTCCTAGGCCCTCCAGCCTTTTTACTATTCAGCTAAGTCTGGGTCATTGGTACAGTATAAAAATGTTAAAAAATTTATAGTAATTTATATATTTTTTATACTTACCAATGACCCAGACGGGGATGGCCCTCCCAGGAGTTGGGAACTCATACCTCCCCGCTGAGTACATAGCGCTTACCAGGCACTGGTTACAAGAATGATTAATGGCGCCAATTTTGGGACGTCCTTGACACTGCGCATGCGCAGTAGAGGTGAAGTGTGGAGGGCCATTCAGGACATGTTTTCTTTGGTTTTAGATGCAAATTTTGGGGATTGGGGGGCAAAATTTGTGTTTGGGCCTATATTTTTAAGAGTTAGCACCAGCTAAGTCTGGGTCATTGGTAAGTATAAAAAATATATAAATTACTATAAATTTTTTAACTTTCGAATCAATTTTCAACTATAGCTAATCAATTTCACATGGGAAAAACATATAAATAATAGGAAATGCTAATCAAAATTTATCCAAGTTAGTAAACTGCTATACAATTTTTTGCTTAACTTTGACAAAGCCGAATTTGCTCTTTTGTCTGTCCACCTGTCCGTATGTCAACAATTGGATATGGCTCGGGCTTTAGTTTACAGCCAGATAATTGTCTTCATGTATAGGAAGACATTTAGCTGTGTCAGCTAGGCTGAGACCACTGTCCTCTCGGACAAGGTACCATTATGAGGAAATAGGTTGTTCTCTCCTTAACGGTATTTTTTTGTGTTAGTTGTCTGAGGCTTTCCGCCCTATTGATGATGCCATATTAACCTAGTGAGAAATAATAAGTATTCTTTCAGATGCCTGTAGTTAGTTCCTTTTTCAGGAATATGTTTCCTGCAATAATTGGAATGAGTCACAAGGAGTTCATCTAGGTTTTTATGATTGGGTGCAGGAACGTAGTTTTTTCATCGCCCGCTTCATTTTAAATCCAATCTATTGTCATGGATTATATTTCCACTTGGAGGATTATGGATATCATGTCTATATGGTGTATTTTTTGTGGCCATGGCGTACTGTCTTGATTTCAAGGGATATGTCGACGCCATTCCTTGCAATAGTGCCATGCTCATCACATCCATCTCTATCCTTAATGGCATTATGGAGTTGGTCAGATGTGAAGGAGCCCTACGGTTTTATACTATTCTAGATGACTAACACTAAAGTGTTACGAGTCAATACTAAAGCATTACAAGTCGTGGCGGGTCAAAAAACTGGTCATGCTTGGTTTTTGACTGGTTATTTTGTTATGGTAAGCTTCTATTCTCTGTTATTACTCTTTTATTGCAAATAGCAGAAGCAGCAGCATAGCTTTGGGAATGTAGCATGTTTCCTTTTCCTATAGTGAAAAAGGAATTTGTTGCAGGTCCAAGTTTTAGTATTACTGCACCGGCCATACCTATCTAGCGATTCAAGTAATGCGGGTGGGGGGGGGGGGGGGGGGGGGTGATATTGATTTACATTGACCCCCCCCTGCCAATATGTTAAGAGACGATTACAGGGCAGGACATAGTTCTCTTCCCATAATCCTTGTATGCATTGAATTGTATGCAAGTCTTTCATTGCAGTTCGATTGGCGGGTGGGTTGTGGTCTAACGGTGACTTCAGGGGCGCAGCCGCTCTTTAGTTGGTTTGTTTCCTGCGGTTTTTCGTTCATAGTTCATATTAGCATCATTTTATTCCTTCAGTTTCCTGGTTATATTTTGTATCATTCGGTTACGCCGATGGTACAGGCTGTCTTCAGGCGAGGGTACATGCGGGATTCTGTTGGTTGCGTACTTATTATGTATTAATCATTAGGCAGACGTATTTCTTGAATAGATTCTCTTAAATTCTTGCTCAGTGTCACTATAAGAGCTTATGAGAATTTTGCGCTAGTTGGATCAGTAATGGATATTCGTACAGGCCGTCTATGCGTACCTTCTCTATTTTTGTCTTCATTATTCGGAGTGGTATGATTATTCTCTGAAGACTGATTTGTTTTAACGGATCTAGGGAACAATGATTTATTTGAGGACGGTCCTTGACAGGTTTTTATTCATTGCCTATTCCAGGTTCTGAATCCAAAGAGGAATCATACTCTCTCATTCTCGTAGTTTGAACGGTTACAATTTGGAAGTTCATTATTGGAATTTACTTGTACATCTGAACGTGGTCGCCTGTTGGTTGGCTCAGAAGTGTATAAGTTCTCTCAGATAACTTTCCATTGGGATTCAATTGGACAAGTGTAAGGTTGTACATATTAATATTACCGGTTCTCGACCTATCTCCATATTCCAGATGCAGCATACATTTTAGAAGCTTTCGATTTTAGTAACCGGGAGCCTTTTAGGCGACCATATATTATTCAGTACCGCTTTATCACTGATTCCAGGCCACTTTCCTCTTTGTTTTGAAGGTTAATTCCTTCAAAAAAGAGGGGGGGTGATTTCTCTTGACCTCTTCTGGCCTTATAGTAAGTGTGTAACTGTGTGTGTAGCTGTTATTGTCTATAGATAATACTGATCTTATGTACAGCTCGTTGCATCGTATTTGGCATGTGTCTGTGGGCATTAGTCTCCAACTCTATGACACACTTTTCCTAATTTTAAGCATCTTATTCCAGACTAGCCTTAAAATTGGGGGCTCGTTACACCCAATTAGCTTAATCATTTATGCTAAGTAATAAGGAATCACTTGGATATTGCTCCTTAATTCGGTGATATATCCTTCTCTATTGTTGAATAGAGAGGGATATATGTAATTCCTCAAATTTTTATTTCCTGTTCACTTGGGAGTCCTACTGCAGGCTAAGGAGCTGAAATTTAGTCTACTATTTCTTTAAGACCTAGGCCCTCCAGCCCTTTTACTATTCAGCTAAGTCTGGGCCATTGGTTCTAGTATAAAAATATGATAAATTTAAAGTAATTTTATATTTTTTATACTTACCAATGGCCCAGGCTGGGGATGGCCCTCCCATGAGTGGGCACTCATACCTCCCTGCTGAGTTATGACATTAGTAGGCACAACTAGGAAGAATGATGCTTGGCGCCAATTCCTGTCTCTTCCTGGGTACTGCATATGGGCAGTACTAAAAGTATGGAGGGCCAGCAGGACTTTCAAATTTTGGTATTGTATGCAAATTTTGGGGATTGGGGGGGGTTCAAAATTTGTGTTTGGCCCTTGATATTATTGAGTTTGCACCAGCTAAGTCTGCAGGCGTTCACATTTGAGAATTTTGCATAACCCATTCATCGTTCCCTGGGATTTCAGCTGCATAACCAAGTTTGTCGTTCCCCCAACATTTATCATGGTAACTTAATTGGTTACACAATGGGGGTGCCAAATATGATGTGAATCATCTGAGCCGCGAAGCAGCGAGGGGGGAGAGCACGAGAGGGGTGTCCCCCCTCTCGTTGTTTTAATTTCTGGAGGCTGTCAGGTGGTCTCTGAAGGCACTCTGATCTCCAAAATGGTGGAACATTTCAACAGGGAAATGAGTATTTTTGTTGGTAAAATTTGGTAAATTAACAAAATTGGAGCTACTAACCTCAGTTCCACTGTTTTTAAACATCTTGACAAGAAGAAGCCACGCACCAATTTACCACAACTCAAATTTCGAACATGACAAAATTCCCTGCCAAGTATGGGGGCCCAGGACGTCTGCCCAGTCTGCCCATTTCTAACTCCGACGCCAGCAATAATTCAGTTTTGGTGCCCTGTGGGTTGACACTCAGACAGTGTTTTCCGAGACGTCGATGCTCCATTGACCAATAATCATTCAGTTTTAATGTTGCACATCAAGGGAGCTAATTAACAGTAGCCATTCAACTTGCGTTTCATCTTTCAAGCTTGCCTTGCGCAATCATTAATTATTGAAGGAATTTCAAACCCGGATAATGAATAAATTCAAACAAATCGTCGTGTGAGAGCCAGAGGGTCCTATGTCCCTAATGGGACATAGGATGTTCTGGTTCTCACACTATGAAATGGCACATGTCTGATCAGTGCGATATAAGCTGTACATACGTCAATGGCATTTTTGACCCTGTGATATTCAATCTCTCATGATCATACTATGTCAGACATTTTTCTCGAAATCATGAACAAAACTGAAAGTAGCACAGGTTAACGTCAGTGATGCGGATCACAGGAAAGCGTGCCGTTCTCTGAGCGTGTGCTGCCTTAAAATCCGATGAGTTGTTCATTCACAGGGATGAGGTGTAGCATGAATGATACATCGTTACCTAGCTTTCTGTTTTGCGAAAGCGAAGGGGGAACAAACGATCGTTCACACGAAATGTGAAGGCCTGAGTCTGGGCCATTGGTAAGTATAAAAAATATACACATTACTTTAAATTTATCATTTTTGTCCCCTGACATTCTACCACCCAGATGATAACTAAATAATGTGCTGCATTTAACTTGTAGAGTGCTGAATTATTTTTTCAAAGTTGACGTATAACGTGAGTACCATCAAAACAAAATTTGATATATATGTCCCTTACCCCAATGATTAGGTGAATTCCAAATATCAGCTGGATCCAAATATTTTTGTTGGAGATATGCCCCTTTCTCAACACTTTTCCACTCAATTTCGCAACTTTGGAAATTTTTGTCTGGAAGGTAACTTCAATTTGAGTTATTGAATCAACACCAAATTTTTCTCACATGTTTGTCTCATGAATACACAGGCCAAGTCCAAATTTGCATTCAGTCAGACCAGTTTTGGCTGACTTATGGTCCATTTTCTCATCTTAAAATTTGTTGTCTTAGTCATCAGTGTGTTCAATGTATAGTGGACAGCAGTGACTGCCTTTGATGTGTCGGTAATCAGGTGATAAAGAAATTGATGTTTATTATTATGTCTCCCCTTCCCAGAAGGGAGACATATTGTTTTAGTGCATATTCTTCTTCTTCTTCTTCTTCTTCTTCTCCTCATACAAACCTTGTCCGGGCCATAACTTTTTTGTCTTTTGACCTACACCATAGATACTTGGCATGTGGGTGTATCACCATGAGGCGGTGTGCAGTGTACCATAGCGACCTTCATGTGATCTTGACCTTTGACCTGAAGGTCAGATTTATGTGTTTTTTTAAGGTAAACATCACACAAACTTTGTCCGGGCCATAACGTTTTTGTCTTTTGACCTACACCTTAGATACTTGGCATGTGGATGTATCACCATGAACTGGTGTGCAGTGTACCATAGTGACCTTCATGTGACCTTGACCTTCGACCTGAAGGTCAGATTTATGCGCTTTTTTAAGGTAAACTGTCTGGACCAGGACTTTTTTCTATTTCGAGTCAGGCTTTAGATATTTGGCATGTGGATGTATCACCATGAGCCGGTGTGTAGCGTACCATTGTGACCTTCATGTGACCTTGACCTTTGATCTGAAGGTCAGATTTGTGCTTTTTTCAAGGAAACTTTGTCCGGACCAAAACTTGTTTGTCTTTTGAGCCAGGCTTTAGATATTTGGCACATGGATGTATCACCATGAGCCGGTGTGTCGCATACCATTGTGACCTTCATGTGACCTTGACCTCAAGGTCAAATTTATGTACTTCAAATAGGGAGTAATTGTCCAGACCAGAATTTTTTTGTTTTTTTTACCTAGGACTTGGTTATTTGACATGTGGGTGTGTCACTATGAGACCGCATGTCGTCTACCTCGATGACCTTTATGTGACCATGACCTCTGACCTTGAGGTCAAATTTATGTACTTCAAATAGGGAATAATTATCCAGACCAGAACTTTTTTTCTTTTTTGACCTAGGACTTAGATATTTGACATGTGGATGTATCGCAATTAGACCGCATGTCACATGTATTCATGACCTTCATGTGACCTTGACCTAAGGTCAAATTTATGTACTTTAAATAGGGAGTAATTGTCCAGACCAGATTTTTTTTTTTTTTGGACATGTGGATGTGTTACCATGAAACCACATGTCCGCTACCTTGATGAACTGCATGTGACCTTGACCTCTGACCTCAAGGTAAAATTTATGTACTTCAAATAGGGAATAATTGTCCACATCAGAACTTTTTTGTTTTTTGACCTAGGACTTGGATGATTGACATGTGGATGTATCACAATGAGACCACATGTCATCATGACCTTCATGTGACCTTGCCCTTGAGGTCAAATTTATGTACTTTAAATAGGGAATAATTGTTGAGACCAGATTTTTTTTTTTTTTTGGCCATGAAACCGCATGTCCGCTACCTTGATGAACTGCATGTGACCTTGACCTCTGACCTCAAAAGGAAGGGGAGACATATGTTTTAGTGTGCTAAAACACTTTCTAGTTATTGGTTGGACTCATGGCTTGGCATTCAGTTCTACCTTCCTGTACATTTGTGATTAAGTTCATTGGAATGCCCTGTAACGTGGTAATAAAATGCATTTACTATCAATGTAAATATGTTTCTATGTTTTTTTTCTTTATAGGTGCGGGTATTCAGACCTCCAAATTATTCAGGCGCTTTAGCACTTGTATTTTTATTTGTACTGGTAGCAGGACTGTTATACTTGAAGAGAAATAACTTGGAATTTTTGCAAAATAAGTCAGCCTGGGGAATTGGTGCTTTGGTAAGAACTAGATTTATTATTCCTGTACATTGCTGAACTGGTTCTGTGCTGCATTTAACTTATAGAGTTCTAAATTATTTTTCAAAGCTGACGGGTAACATGAGTATTTTTAGCCCGGCTGTTTACATTGAGGGCTATAGTCATGACTTTTGTCCATCTGTCCGTCCATCTGTCCATCTGTTAACATTTAGAGTTTTGCTTAACGTTTGTGGTTAAAGTTTTTTACTGAAGGTTCAAGTGGGTTTTTTTTTCCTGTTTAGTCATGACTTTCTTTTATCTGTCTGTTAACATTTGGAGTTTTGGTTGAAGTTTGTGAGTAAAGTTTTTTAGTCAACCATAATGTTTTTTGGGTTGTTTTTTGTTTTAAATTGATAATACTATTGATTGTATCATTCTCATTTTGTTTTTATTTTTTTATGTTTCATGTTATTTGGGGAGTATTTGGTTAATTTTTTTATGGGGGGGAAGGGGGGGGTTAAAATTACATGATTTTTATTAAAATCGGCATGATTTTAACCCCTTTTAACCCCTTTTAACCCCCTGCACTCTGATGTCAAAATACCAAAATTTTAAGTAGTCATATTTCCCATAATGCTTCTAGAAATTTAGCCACTTCAATATTGTTTGACAGAGCTCAATGAGCTCTGTCAAAGATGATTGAATTTGCTAACTTCCTAGTTGCATTGTGGGAAAATTTTGCACCTGAAAATTTTGACCCATCGACATCAGTGTGCAGGGGCTTAAACATGTTTTCAGACTAACTTTCTTTGTATTTGAAATTAAACTTTGCAACAAACTTTCTTACTCTAATTCTTCCATGGTCAATACAACTTAATTATTCCATTCACATCAATGATTTCTTTTATCGGTTTTAGGAAATATTTAACCCTTTTTTGCCAATCAATTTTATTTCTTATTCCCAGCTTAAAGTTTTGGCTTAAAGTTCTGCTTTTCAAGGTTCTACCTTTCATTCTTCAAACACTCTGTTACAACATCATTTCTTTTTTTCATTTCAGCAAGGTCCACTGAAGCTGTGCACAGTGGTTTCAAATAATATTGGCATTAATTTAACCCTTTTCACTACGCTTTTTGGGAGGGGGGGGTTATTAGGCGGGTTATTTTTCTTTCATCAAAAATGTTTTTTTTTGCAGTTTTGCTTAATGTTTGTGGTTAAAAACCCAAACACCCCCCCACTCCCCAATTAGGCATTTTTTTTTTTCTTAGTTTCTCCAATTTGCATTTTGAACTATTTACAGTTCCTACATGCGGAACTTTTTTTTTACACTTACGTAACCTCCTCCTCCCCCCCCCCCCCCCAGGGGTGGGGTGGGGCGACAATTATATATAATTAGGCATTTTTTTTTCTTAATTTCTCCAATATGCATTTTGAACTATTTACAGTCACTACATGTGGAACAATTTTTTTTAAACTTACGTATCCCCCTCACCTGGGGGAGGGGGGGGGGGACAGTTGTATATAATTAGGCACTTTTTTTTCCTTCTTCAAAAATGTTTTTTTTACAGTTTTGCTTAAAGTTTGTGGTTAGAAGCCCCCCCCCCCCTCCTTCCCTGCCCCCCCCCCCCCCCAATTAGATTTTGAACTATTTACAGTCACTACATGCAGAACCTTTTTTTAATTTTTAACTCACATAATACCCCCACCCCCACTCTCCCCTACCCCCACTCTCCAACTACCCCCCCCCCCCCCCCCCCTCCTCCTTACCCAGGGCCATTCATGCAATATTTTTTATTTGATACAACATGCATTTTTAGCATGACTGTTTATAGTCAGGGCAAAAGTCATGACTTTCGTCCACCCATCCGTCGATCCATCCATCTGTCTGTAAACAATGGTTTCTGACCGATAACTCCAGCTCGGATGATTTGATTTCAACCAAAGTTGATATGTGTATTTTCCAGCTAGTAATACAGGCCAGGTTTGAATATAGATTCCACAATTCCCCCCCACAAATCAATGCATACCATGTAAATCCACTACTAAAATGGCTTCCAGCACTTCTCAGTACAGCCATTAGAGTGCTCAATTATTTTTCAAGATACCTTCCTAGCAGCATAAGTAATTGTTTTATTACCATTTATTGGAGAATTCCTGTATAAAGACATTTTTACTACTGCTAAGCAAGCCTGAAAATAAGCAGACTGTCATCTGCAAAATTAGGTCCCCATAGGGTGAATTTAGTGATGCTACCCTGCATAGCAGGGTAGCATCACTAAATTTACCCTCTGTGAACCTCAATCTGAATCAGGGTCTCAAAACTAAACAGAAAGAGGTACCCTGAGGATAAATTGGCCCACTGTATGGGATATCATCATCCAATTCACCTTCTGGGGACCTCATTCTGCAAATGTCAGACAGCTTATTTTCAGTCTTGCTGCCGAGCAAACAGCAAGCTAATGCTTTCACTGTGAAACCACTAAAGTGTCTTTCAGCACTTTTAAGTTGAACCATGATAGTGGCTTCTAGCACTCAACCAGTTAATCAGAATGATCAAAAAATTATGTGATATATTTTTGATAGAGTTGTGCAGTTTTGAAAATGCAGTTCGGTTTGGGTTCGTTTTTTTTAAAAACCTCGGTTTACAGTTTTACTTTTCATTGTACAAATATAACAATGCATACACTGCTTTTTGGAAAATTATTTTGCAGTATATAAATTTGTATCAAATAAAAACTTGGAATTGACCCATTTATAAAACAAAACAGAACATGACACATTGTCAAGATATCCAACTCAAATTCAGTCTTTGATAGCAGCGGGGCCACGGGTAGTAACATTGGGAGCCTGGAACTTGGGGAGTGGGGGGGGGGGGGGGGGGAGCACCATAGTTTTGACACCTATGTCAACAGTTAAATAAAGGGGTGGGGCGGGGGCAGTGTATCATAAATGGAGATCTGACCAACATTTGTAATTTTGGACTGCATGTTTCTTGAAGTAATAACTTTATTAAATCAACTTGACGTAATAAAGTTATTACTTCAAGAATTGTGCAGTCAAAAGCTATAACTCTTGGTCACTGGATACTCTCAAAAGTCTGGAATTTTCTACATGCAGCTAAAAAACGTAATATTTTTATACTAATAACCAATGGACCAGACTAGCTGGTGCAAACTCGATATTATCAAGGGCCAAACACAAATTTTGAACCCCCCCAATCCCCCAATCCCCCAAATTTGCATACAATACCAAAAATTAAAAGTCATATCTCGCCCTCCATACTTTACCATCTGCACATGCACAGTGGTCAGGAAAAGACAGGAATTGGCGTCAACAATGAACTGACATCTGTGCTTTAAAATCTCCTTTTTTGAGGATGCCAGACACAAATCAATGGAAGAATTGGTGAATCCAAGGTTGTTAATGGATGATGGAAGTGAACAATGATGGTTTTTAACGTTCAGGGCTGTAACTTTATATTAATTATAAACTTATTTCATGTTTCCCATTTTCAGGACATACCCCTGACGGCAATCATTCTTGCTAATGATTATTCCACTGTTTGTTAAGAGTTCCTTCTCTATCCTTCCATGAACCCTTCCTGTTAAACTCCTAAGCTTTTTGGCTATTTTTATTAAATTTTTTTATAAAACTTCTTGGGAATTTAATGTGTATTACAGACTATATATTCTGTTTATCCCCATGGTTACGTCCTCACCCTGGGGGTGTTAGGTCGTTTTGGTCTTGCATTTTCTATCCAGTGTATCATTTTTTCTTCATATGAAGATCTAGCTTTACATCTGGCAGCATTTAGATCGGTTACTTACTTTGGGCCTTAAGCTTTTTGTGTGTCTGATGTCTTGTTTCCGTTTTTTTCCTTTGATGTTGTTAACTGTTAGGACCACAGTCATCAAACTTCACACAATTATAAAGGACCATGGGAGGATGTGTCACACACCATAGCCGGGTTTGTACCGTCAAGGTCACATTTCAAGGTCACACTAAAAATCGGTCAATATTCGTGTCTCAGCCATAACTCAGAAACGAATCATAGTACAATTGTTAAACTTTCTACAAATGTTAAGGACAGTCAGAAGCTGTGTCGCGTATAATAGTTTCCACCGCATCTGCAAGATGAAGGTAACGAGGGGGGGGGGGGGGGGGGTCATGTGTTACCTTAGTAACATTCTTCTTGTTCAGTTTCTATTTACAGAGGAACAAGAATATGGTGATGGTATTGTGACATCCATCCAAAGTGTGCTAACGTCGTCGTGCTCTGATGAGCAAATAGATCTAGCTGCAAGGTGGTCATGAATATAAGCAGGGGATAAGGCCTCCTCTAGTTAGTGTTCTTAATCCCTTGCAAGCAGCTAGCTTGACCAGTGAAGCAGTTACTCCATCTGTGGGAGCCATGACACCGGGTATGTCCATTGCGGTCGAAGAAAGTGTAGATTTGGTTAGAGCGAGCACCTCAAAATCAAAAGTTCACCCAGCGACGACGGAAATAGGGAGGAAGTCAGCAAGTTTCTTTTTGGGAGGCTCGGCGTGGTCTAACATGGCCCCGAGCAGGAGAGGTCCCTCTCTAACCCAACAACATTTGAGGCGAAATGTTGTTTTGAGAAACATACACCAGCCAGAGCATACGTCCACACCTGCTGCTTGTGTGCCTCGGCTACAGTTACGGCTTCCTTAGCTACTTTACAAAAGCACACATGACTGCATGCTAGCTACCTGACTTCGGATATCCAGCCAGCTGCATGAAGAATGAGCCAGTCTTCACTTTGAAGTCGGCCCATCCGGTAGCTAGCGATCCGAGGCTTCGATCATTGGGATGTTCAGAGAAGAGATCTATCTCTGGATCTTTGTCCCAGAAGCAGCAAGCGGTGAAAATACAGTAGACTGCTGCTCCTCAAGCCTGGGTAATGGACTTGCTGTCACAGATTGCGCAGCTGATCACAGCATTCCAGCAAGTGCAAGAGCAGCCTCCCGCAGACTCCAGTGGTGAGTTCTCGGATGGTGCTGGGTCAATCCAGTCATCTGCACATGCAGATGTGATGGACCGAATGTCATAGCTGAATCAGTCGGATGATGAATAGGACAAGGAAGAGGATTACCCTTCCCTTTCGGAACACCATATGGTAGTGATGAATTTTATTTATCAGTACTATTGTGACTTTGTTCCACCTGATCAGCAAGCTGTTACTACTAGAGAGAAACCGCTGTCGTCTCTAGAAGCAGATTTTGTGTGGAGGAAAGAGGATGTTCTTTCCCCTCGCGAAACAGTCTTGACAGGTGTCGGAGGCCTTCAGCCATGTTAATAACGCCATATTCAACCTCTCTAGTGCTAAGAGGAAGGTGGTTTCTTATCAACATCTTCCATTAATATACCGTTCCTTGGACCTCGTTCATTTAAAACTGTTGGAGATGTTCAGAGAGCTCCTCTGCCTTTTGATGAGCAGGCTGGGGATGTAGATACGTCCCTACCTCCATCATTCAATATACGCTCGGAAGTGATGGAATGTACCATTTTATCCAATAGAGATGTATGCCACATACAACTCCGCCCTGACAGTGGCAAATTGGAAGTTGATCAGATGTGATGCTGCCCTTGCGTCATCATCACTTATAGATGACAAGGTGAAAAGCTCTCTCTGAGTCGCTCCGGTCTCCGGATGTACTCTAATTAACAACAAGCTTTCATTAGTCTATGAACAGGCTACAAGAAATCTTCTAGTACACTGCTACTGAAGTCTGCATCTCAACAACATGCTTCAGCAGACTTGGGTAAGAGAGGCTGTTCCACTTCAAAATCAACTAAGGAAACTCCTCGTGAAGTTACAAGAAACCCTCTTATAATTACTCTGGAGGTTGTCGGTATAGTGACTCGGGAAAGGGGTGCAGGTCTGATCCAGACTAGAGACTGGCGGGTAACCGAGGCCACAATGCGGTTTCGGTTGTGAAAAAAAAATGTGACTTCCACCAAAATTGCAGTCATACAACCGACATTACGTTTTTTTAATTAATCATTAATACAACGCATAATCTATGTATCCTGAAACAAGGGTCGAGCTAATTTGAAAACACAGGTGTTATTTCTTAGAACTAACCCATATCATCCACGATCGGGTGTTGGGGGGGGGGGGGGGGGGGGGAGGGAGTTGAATGCGTCAGTCACCACAAACGGATTACAGAAACGAAAGTAGACCTTGGTAACCAACTGTGTGCACCACATGAGAGTTACAAGTTTTCTTGAGTTAAAATGGTGACTGAAGATCCGAGTCCCTTATACGATAATCGAAATGACCCGAAATCAAAATTTTTTCCCTGCGTGGGACATACAGAACGTGGAGAGTAGACAGTAACTAAATCACCCACGGAGTGGAGTTATCACCCAAACTATAACTATTAAATTTTGTATATATCGACTGAAAACACAAGCAATGTTCCAGCCAATGAACCTCCGGGTTTAACCCGGAGGTCCATTGGCTGAAACTTTGCTTGTGCTTGTTATGCTTTGCAACACATTTGCAATTCTTGCTTGGGTGGAGTCTCCACTCCACGGGTGATTTAGTGATAATACATTCTCCACGTACTGTACATACATTGCGTGTATATATTTATTAAAAGCACAATTTAAGCACATGGAGATACGTTTTGTATATGCTCTGATCGAAGTACTATTTAAAAACAAAAGTGTCAGCAAAAACAACGAATCACACAGACGCGCATCGAGTTAATTAGAATTTATTAAAGTTAACCACTGTTTCAAAACCCCCCAAAAATAAATGTGCAGGAGACAGTTTCATCCATAAAAACATCAAAATTGCTTACGGTTACGCTCTGTTCCACTGAAAAATTGGTTGCATTGAAATTTGCCCGCAATTTGCATTGAACGTTTTTCGCACGTGTCAATGTTAGATGGTTGGCAGAAATTGTCATTTTTCTGAACAGAGTATTATCACCCATTACAGCAGGTAAGGGAGACAACTGAAATATTGTTATTTACCTCAGAAATAAATTAACTAAAATCGTTAATGACACTTAATTTACAAAGGATGTTGAAAACTTTTTTAACTACGCCTTTCAATTCAATTAGGACATTCAGAAACCATGATGACCCAGCTTCTTATGTGAACTTGAAATTTATTTTAAATACTTTAATAAATATTTTTTTTAAAAGAATATACCTTCTATTACAGAGAAGAACACTCTCACCATGGGTGATGCTAAATTTTAAATCCCCTGCATTGAGGCAAATACAAAATCAACTGCATGGCAACCCTAGTCATCACTGTTAGGGAAAGAGTTATGGTATTCAGAAAGCATGAACGACGCATTTTTTTGTAGGGGAGGGGGAGGATTTTAACTTACATGACATAGTTTTGTGTGTGTGTGTGTTTGTATAACTTTTATTTATTTTTTTCTCCACAATTGTGTCCTCTATGTACATTTATTTTGTCACAATGTCATATACGTTTTTTGGTTTTTTCTGTCTTCTCCCTTATGTTCACTGACTTCTCCCTCCTGGCCCCTGACTTCTCCCTAAAGTCTCTGGAGGGAGAAGTCACTTCCCGCTAAAATCAGCTGCCAGGCTGACCCCTAATAGACACCTATGAAGTAATGGTTACAATACTGTAAATGATTTGCATTGGTGACGGTGTTAAAATTTTCCTGTCTCCGAATCTCATCAAGCTTATAACAGTCCTTGAAAATAATGGTCAGAGGCCTAAAGGTGCTTAAATTTGATTTTCTGATACCCTGCAATAACAAATTTGAATTATGAACAACCTGAATGAATTCAAGTTCACCTGGAAAAAACATTCTTAGACTATCACTTCATACTTGAACATGAGTTCACTGGTTCTCCACTTCCAAATTCCCAAAATTAGTTGAGAATGCATAAAGTAGAAAAAAACCGAAACCGAAACCCGAGTCTTCACCCCCCCCAAAAAACCGAAACCGAAGTGAAAAAATCACAACCGCCAGTCTCTAATCCAGACTATAGGTCAGATGCCCGTAAGTCGACGGGACAAGGTTCTTTGCGGGGAGGATGTAGTTTCTCCTCCCGAAGCCTTGGAAGTTGTACAGGTGATGAATAAGACCTCTGTTGTTTACCAGTTGACAGAAGGTTATCAAACTTTGCGAGAAACTGGATTAAACTCATGGAAGGCCTACGGCTATGATTCTGAACAAGAACCCCCACTTACAAGATGTCCGTGTTGGACAAATCTTCCGGCGGATCCTTTCAAAAGAGAGTCGATCCTAGTGGAGGTACAGGCTCTCTTATTGAAGGAAGCAATAGAGGTCATCGAGAATAAACTTCTGTTGCTTTCCACTTAATTAGCGGAAGGTTATCAACGTCGCAAAAAAGTGGATTAAAATTGCGGAAGATCAGTGAATGAGAATGTAGTCTCGCCAGGCCTGCGGCTATCAGTCCGAGCATAGCTCCACTTACTACGTGTTGGTCAAATCTTCCGGCAAATTCTTTCCGAGAGAGTCTCTCCTTGCAGAGGTATAGGCTCTCAAATTGAACATAAGCAATAGATGTCATCGAAATATTCTCCTGTTTTTTTTCAAATCACCTGTTTTTCATCCTGAAGTCAAACGCATAGTGCATAGATAGGCTGAGACATCTGTCTTGTTTGGAATAGAGCCGTTGGAGGGAATAGGTAGTCTTTTCTCTCTCGGTGTTGTATTCCTGGGCGTCAAGACATATTGTCATTGTGGACGCCACAGTAGCCTTATGTACTATTACAGCGGTCTTTTCTTAGCAGCTAGTGTTGTAAGCCTCCATTTAGTGAGCTTTGAAAGCCGGAAGTGACACAGATATGTCTTCAAGTAGACGAAGACTCATAACTGGGTAGCTGTCTTAAGATTACTGTCTCTTTGGAAATTACAGCTGTCAGAATAGCGGCTTGTCATTCCCTACCTTGTGCGAAGATGGTTCTAAGTCTCCGTTTAGTGAGCTTTCAAGTTGCTTGTTACAACGAGATATCTGTCTTCACGAAGAGGAAGACTTCTAGCTACGTTAGCCAGGCTCTGACCGCTGTCTTTTGGGAATAAAACCAATAAGGTACAGTGCTTTTCGGTTTTGTTTTCATAACTGTCATTGAATTGAGTCTTATTGTTTACATCATAGTAGCCTAGCTAGAATCATGAGCGAGATTGTTTCAGTAATTATGCAGTGACATAACTGAATTTAGTATTTCTTGTGACTGCTGTGTCTTTGGGAATTTAGAGCTGTTAAATAGCGGCTCTTCATTCCCTACCTTGCGTGACGATAATTGTAATTCTCCGTTCAATGAGCCTTCAAGGTCGCAACTTACACCGTTATATCTGTCTTCATGGAGATGAAGACTTATAAGCTATGGCTAGCATTGTAAGCCTCCTTAGTGAGCTCCTAAGGCCGCAGTTATCAGCCTTTTATTGTCTTCATGTATAGGAAGACCTTTAGCTGCTCCAGCTAGGCTGAGTTTGTTGTCCTATCGGGCATGATTCCGTAGGTTTGAAGAGGTTATTCTCTTCCTATCGGTATGGTTTGGTGTTAGTTATATGAGGCAATAAGCTCTATTAATGACACCATATTTACCTTGTGTGATTATGTCAATATGGGGTATTTGTTGATCACGTCCCTCCCCGTCTTTAGTGGCATTATGGAGTCGGTCGGCCGTGAGGGAGCCCTGTGGTTCCTATTCTATTGATGACTAACACAAGAGCGATTCAAGTAATCGTGGGTGAGGGGGGTTTGATATGAATTTTTTGCTGGGTTGTGTTCTAATGGTGACCTCATGGGCACATCCGCTTTTTAGTTGGTTTGTTTCCTGTGGTTGTTAGTTTATAAGTCATATACAAGCATATGATTCTTTATCAATTAAATTGCTAGCCTTCGTGTACCTGTATGGTTGACATGTCGGTTATCTGGGCGACATTCTCCAATGTGGCAATTAGCCCACTCTGAAAAGTTTCACTCAGTGCAGTCTGGCCTTTCTAACGATGTATGTGTTTATTCTTCAGTTAACTGCATATTAACGTTGTATTATTCATTCAGTTTCTTGATTACACTTGTATCACTCTGTCATACCCTGGTTACAGGCTGTATTCAGATGTGTACATGTGGAATTTCATTGCTCGCATGCATAATATGTGTATTATTAGGCGGACACATTGTTGACAGACTATATAAATTCTTACTCTGCTTATAGAGCTTATGAGAATTTTGGGGCTATTTGGATCAGTTATGGAACTGCCAATAGGCCATCTATGCATATGTTCTCATTCTTTGGCATCATTATTCAGAGTAATATATTCTTCTCTGAACAGTCATTGGTTGTTACGGACCTAGGAACAATGAATTATTTCGGGGACGGCCCGTGACGGGTCTGTTAATCATAGATCTTTCCATGTTCTAATCCAGGTTTCTATGAAGATACAGTACATATTCTTGTATATTCATTGGAGTGTTATTATTTGAATCAATTGTACACATGAACGGGGTCGCCTGTAGGTTGCTTTAGAAGCGTGTTTGCACTCTGGATACTTTTAAGTGGTATTTAATTCGTCAAGTGTATGGTTGTACACTTTATGTCACCGGTTTTTCATCCTATATACTTATTCAGGACGCTTGTATACGTTAGATGCGTGCTCTGTTAATTACCAGGACCACCACATTAGCCTTAGCTTCTGAAATGGCATTAAGCACCAATAATTAATTTTAATTAATAACAGGGTGCTTATTGGGAGAATATATTTGGATTATTTAGTATCGCTTTGCACTGATTCCAGAGAGCTCCCCTCTTTGTTTTGAAGAATATTCCTTCAAAAAAAAGGAGGGGGGTGAATTTTCTTGTAAAATCTCCTCCGGCTTGATAAGGGTGTAACTATGAGTGAAGCTGTTTTTGTCTGTAGATTATATCTGATCCTAGATACAGCTTGTTATTATTTATTTGTGACGTATGTTTGTGGGGGTTAGTCTCTCACTCTCAAATACGCCATCCTACTTTATGGGGCTTAGGCCAGACTAGCCTTAAAAATTGGGGGCTCGTTACACCAATTAGCATAACCATTCAAGCTATGAATTTGGAATTACTTGGATATGGCTCCTTATTTATGATATGGCTTCTCTATTATTATATAGAGAGACATACATGTATTCCTTTTAAATTTAATTTCCTTTCACCTTGGAATGCAGGCTTAGGAGCTATATTTGGTCTGCTAATTCTTAAGTCCTAGGCCCTCCGCCTTTTTACAATTCAGCTAGTCTGGGCCATTGGTTGTCGTATAAATATATGATAAATTTTAAGTAATTTGTATATTTTTTATACTTACCAATGGCTCAGATGGGGATGGCCCACCCATGAGTGGGCACCCATACCTGCCCGCTGAGTTATTATTAGCTCAACTTGACAAAGTCAAGCTGAGCTATTGCCATCACTTCTTGTCCGTCGGCGTACATACGTACGTACGTACGTATGTTAGTACGTTAGTACGTCCACAATTTCCTTTGGCACACCTCACAGGTCGCATTTATGATCAGATTACTTTGAAACTTGGTATGCTTGTTTGAGGTGACCTCTAGATGGGAGCTATCGATTTTCTTCAATTTCCGTCAAAAAATGTTGCCGCGGCCAACGTTCTTAGAACTTAGTTTAGTCAAACCACAATATTTCCCTTTGGCACACCCTACAGGGCACATTTATGATTTGATTGCTTTGAAACCTGGTATGCTTATTTAGGGTGACCTCTAGATGGGAGCTATCGATTTTCTTCAATTTCCGGCAAAAAATGTTGCCACGGCCAACGTTCGTAAAACTTAGTTTAGTCAGACCTCAATATTTCCCTTTGGCACACCCTACAGGGCACATTTATGATCAGATTGCTTTGAAACCTGGTATGCTTGTTTGGGAAGACCTCTAGATGGGAGCTATCGATTTTCTTCAATTTCTGTCCAAAAATGTTGCCGCGGCCAATGTTCTTAGAACTTAGTTTAGTCAGAAGACTCAATATTTCCCTTTGGCACACCCTACAGGGTACATTTATGATCGGATTGCTTTGAAACCTGGCATGCTTGTTTGGGGTGACCTCTAGATGGGAGCTATCGATTTTCTTCAATTTCCGTCAAAAATGTTGCCGCGGCCAACGTTCTTAGAACTTAGTTTAGTCAAACCACAATATTTCCCTTTGGCACACACTACAGGGCACATTTATGATTTGATTGCTTTGAAACCTGGTATGCTTATTTAGGGTGACCTCTAGATGGGAGCTATTGATTTTTTTCAATTTCTGGCAAAAAATGTTGCCACGGCCAACGTTCGTAGAACTTAGTTTAGTCAGACCTCAATATTTCCCTTTGGCACACCCTACAGGGCCCATTTATGATCAGATTGCTTCGAATCCTGGTATGCTTGTTTGGGGAGACCTCTAGATGGGAGCTAACGATTTTCTTCAATTTCTGTCAAAAAATGTTGCCGCGGCCAACGTTCTTAGAACTTAGTTCAGTCAGAAGACTCAATATTTCCCTTTGGCACACCCTACAGGCACACCCTACAGGGTACATTTATGATCGGATTGCTTTGAAACCTGGCATGCTCGTTTGGGGTGACCTCTAGATGGGAGCTATCGATTCTCTTCAATTTCCATCAAAAAATGTTGCCGCAGCCAACATTCTTAGAACTTAGTTTAGTCAGACCACAATATTTCCCTTTGGCTCACCCTACAGGGCACATTTATGATTAGATTGCTTTGAAACCTGGTATGCTTATTTACGGTGACTTCTAGATGGGAGCTATCGATTTTCTGCCATTTCCGTCAAAAAATGTTACCACGGCCAACGTTCTTAGAATTTAGTCTAGTCAGACCACAATATTTCCCTTTTGTACACCCTACAGGGCACATTTATGATCGGATTGCTTTGAAACCTGGCATGCTTGTTTGGGGAGGCCTCTAGATGGGAGCTGTCAATTTTCTTCGGTTTCTGTCAAAAAATGTTGCCACTGGCAAAAAAAATAACATTGGTACCAATGATCTTCAATTTTGCCATTTCATTTATAACTTACCAAGTTCAAGTTTGTCAAGTTGAGCTACAGTGTCATTGACACTTTCATTAGTACGCTCATCTATAAAGAATGATGTTGGTGCCAATTCCAGTCTCTTCCTGACCACTGTGCATGTGCAGAGAGTAAATGTATGGAGGGACAGATAGGACTTCTAATTTTCGGTTTTGTATGCAAATTTTGGGAATTGGGGGGTTCAAAATTTGTATTTGGCCCTTGATAATATCGAGTTTGCACCAGCTAGTCTGGGCCATTGGTAAGTATAAAAAATATACAAATTACTTAAAATTTATCATTTTTCTGATGGCAAACCAAAATCCTATTTTAGCTAAATTCTTGCATGACGTTAAATGGAAACACCACAAATGTGAATATATTAGATCTCATGCTTTGAGTTCATGCTTGTACATGGTTCACAAGTGAAAAGCAGTCTGTGTCGTATATGACACTGTCAATGCAGATTACTTTTCGCTTTTGAACTCTGTGAGTTTTTTTTTAAAAGCTCATTTACCGTTGAATTGTTAGAGTCAGCAGGTAGGCCCTAAACTATATTGCATACATCTCGGAAACTTGGTAATTATATTACCAGAACATTGCAAAACTTTACCAAAATATTTTAAGCTTTAAAGGTCTAATTCCGACTTTGATATCTTTTTAATGCAAAGGAACAGATGCTCCAACATGCACTGTTAAGGTCAACTTAAAACTTGTTTTTAGCTGCGATGAGCAGCTCTATATATGGCAATGTCGTCTGTCTGTCTGTCTTTCTGTCTGTCTGTCTGTCTGCCTGCCTGCCTGCCTGCCTGCCTGCCTGCCTGCCTGCCTGCCTGCCTGCCTGCCTGCCTGCCTGCCTGTCTGTTTAAAAAACACCATAACTCCTAAAATACTTAATGGAATGACACCATACTTGGTATGCAAGTGTATCTTCAACGATGTCTACACCCTCTCAATACTGCACGTCACTTGGATAATTTCTGTCACATTTATGGACTTGTCACCAACAAGTTTTTTTTATCACCAACAAGTTTTTTTTGTCAACAACAAGTTTAAAAAACAGCATAACTCCTAAAATACTTGATGGAATGACACCATTCCTGGTAATCAAGTGTATCTTCATGATGTCTTCACCCTCTCAATAGTGCATGTCATTCGGATAATTTCTGTCACATTTATGGACTTGTCACCAACAAGTTTTTTTGTCACCAATTTTTCTTGTCACCAGCAAGTTTTTTTGTCACCA
Source organism: Pictodentalium vernedei (assembly GCA_031216915.1). Lineage (NCBI taxonomy): Eukaryota > Metazoa > Mollusca > Scaphopoda > Dentaliida > Dentaliidae > Pictodentalium > Pictodentalium vernedei. The sequence goes on from CM062297.1 coordinate 759,681,725, forward strand.
ACAAGTTTTAAAACATCATTGGCGTTGCATGAATTATCGCAGCTTTGGCACTGTGACAGAGCGCTCTAGTTCAAGTAACTTGTCAGTTGTTTCAAGGCAAGACTTGGCTGCCTCAGCAGGCAGCCAAGACTTGGCTAGAAACAACTTCAAAGTCACAGTATGTAGACTTTCAAAGTATATCGAAAATGTATAAAAAGCTTAAGTCACTTATGGGTTAAGCACCATATAATTTGGGCAGAATTACGTTATTTGGACACAGCCTTTACTGTTATGGTTTGGGTGAATTTAAAGGCCTGCTATACTGTACAAAAACTTGCACAATTAACTTTATAACGCATGTTGCTTGAATGTTGAAGACTATATTCTTATTTTCTTCATATTTTATAGACCCTGATATTCGCTATGACATCTGGACAGATGTGGAATCATATTAGAGGACCTCCATTGATGCATAGAAATCCACAGTCTGGTCAAATTGTAAGTAGATTCTGTTTGCGCAATTTATGTATATCACCTTTATTACAGCAAAAATATTAGAACATGTAATGAAAGTATATGATAGGTCACTTCACAAGTTTTTTAAAGTTAGTTCTTCACTAATATTTGAAATAAAATTAGAATTCCAGTGCAAAAAAATCACCTTTCATTTTCCAATTCAAAAACATTTTATAGTCAGTTTTAGTGGTTAGGTTTTGAAACTTCATTTTTTGTCAGTTTAACAGTGCCAAGAATAATTATGTGTCCCCTTCCCAGAAGGGAGACATATTGTTTTAGTGCATATTCTTCTTCTTCTTCTCCTTCTTCTTCTCATACAAACTTTGTCCGGGGCATAACATTTTTGTCTTTTGACCTGGACCTTAGATATTTGGCATGTGGATGTATCACCATGAGCCGGTGTGTCGCATACCATAGTGACCTTCATCTGACCTTTACCTTTGACCTGAAGGTCAGATTTATGTGCTTTTTAAGGAAAACTTTGTCCGGGACATAACTTTTTTGTCTTTTGACCTAGACCTTAGATATTTGGCATGTGGATTTCACCATGAGCCGGTGTGTCATGTACCATAGTGACCTTCATGTGACTTTGACCTTTGACCTGGAGGTCAGATTTATGTGCTCTTTAAGGGAAACTTTGTCTGGGGCATAACTTTTTTTGTCTTTTGTCCTAGACCTTAGATATTTGGTATGAATGTCAATATTATTCATGTATATATAATTTGCAGTGCATTAAATAGGAAGGAAGGGGAGACATATGTTTTAGTGTGCTAAAACAGTTTCTAGTTATTATTGAAGTCCTGCAAGTCAAAACTATTGATCTACTGTCACATGAACTGATCTGTGAGCCACAGCTTGATCAACACTTTGAAAAAACTCAACAGAGAAGAAAATTTATTATATGGGGTTAATACATTCCCTGGTTTTTAAAGAACTAGGAACAGGAATTTTTCAAACACAGAGTTAGAGAACCGGGAAATTCTGTCATAATTTTCAATAAATCTCAATGATAATTATGATCAGCAGCCTACTGGTAATATTATCATTAAGATTTATGAAAGCGAGAATTTCCTGGTTGGCAGATATATAGAATGAATTGTCGATGTTCCTACTGGCAATACAATTTTGCATGCATGCAGTTCCAAAACCTAATGATCATATCAGCATCCTCACTTAAAAGGATGTGGCATAGTTTGTGTTGGGAACATAGAAATTAAAATGCACTTTGGGGAGTTATGGAGAAACTATGGGTGAAAAAGCCCAGTAAAAAAACTTAAATATTTGAGTTCATAATGAACAACAAATCATGGCAGATCATTATTAAAACTTTTATCCTACAGTGCTGTAGGGTTAAATTTTGACTGAACCTCATGTTTGGTACAACGCTGGTAATGTGTTTGATGATGAAACTATGAAACTCTTACAATTGTATTTTCTAGAATTGTATTTACTACCTATTAATATAACTGACTAAATTGAATCATTAGCATTTCAATAGATATGGCAATTTGCCAACTGGCAGATTGCCACATCTTTGAAAATGCTGATGGTTCATTTCAGCCCATTTAAAGTCACAACTACAAAATACAATTCTAGAAAATGCAGTTGTAAAAGTTTTATAGTATTTGCCCTATGTTGAAAAGGTTAAGTGAATTTTCTACAAATCTTAAGATCTTAAATAAAGGTATATGACAAGGGGACAGGCTTGAAAATAAGCAGTCTGACATTTGCAGAATGAGGTCCCCAGAGGGTGCATTTGATGATGCTATCCCATATGGTGGGCCAATTTATCCTCTGGGTACCTCTTTCTGTTTAGTTTTGAGACCCTGATTCAGACTGAGGTTAACAGAGGGTAAATTTAGTGATGCTAAATTCACCCTCTGGGGACCTCATTTTCCAGATGACAGTCTGCTTATTTTCTGGCTTGCAAGGGGAGTAACTGTTTTTATTTCTTTTACAGCATTATATTCATGGTAGTACTCAAGCTCAATTTGTGGTGGAGACCTACATTGTTATGATACTGAGTATCCTTTTGTAACAATTGTGCTAACATTTGTTGTTTACATTTCAGAGTTTATCATGTCTGGATCATATTTGCAACTTGAGCCTTCTTGATTTTGTTTTATGTGAATTTTATTGGCAGAAATGTCAGAAAGTTTATATTTTTATACTGTACCAATGACCCAGACTTAGCTGGTGCTAACTCTAACAAAACCAGGGCCAAACACAAATTTTGCCCCCCAATCCCCAAAATTTGCATCCAAAACAAAAAGAAATCATGTCCTAAAGGACCTCCATACTACGCCCCCACTGCTCATGCGCAGTGTCACGGACGTCCCGAAATTGGCGCCAATTATCATTCTCTGTTTGGCCCTTCATCAGTCAACATCTCACTGATCTTTGTGCTTTTAAATCTCAGTTTAAAGGATGCCAGACACGTAATTTTTGGAGAAATGGTGATTCTAAGGAGGATAGAAGGAGGAGAGGAAAAAAGAAGTGACAAAAAAATAATCAGGGCTGTACTTAAAATTTTTTGATGAAATTATGTTAAGTTGCCTATTTTCGAGGCATGGGCCTCTTGTTGTCATTCTTGCTAAATGTTGCACTGCTTATTCAGTGTTTCCTCTCCCCTAGCCTTCTAAAGTCCCCCCTTGCAATTCTCCCATGCTTTTGGCATATTTTTGAGAAAGTTCATTTCTAAAATTTTCCTGGGAGAGTTGCTTGGATACAGAATGTTTTCTGTTATTTTCCCCATAGTTACGTTTTCACCCATGGGTGTATAAACGTTGTGTTCTGCATCTTCCATCTGATGTTCTGCAGATTCTCCCCTGGGAGTCTCTGTTTTGCATCAGATAGAGTGTAATTTTGATGACTGATTCCGGGCCAGTTTTTTCAGTGCCTGGAGTCATGTTTTCTGGTGTTTTACACTGTTTGTTTACATTGGCAACAGCCTTTTTTGAGGGGGGCTGTTTGCCTTTGGTGTAGTTTATCTCACTATAAGATACATTTATATTATCCGTAAGTGTCTCATTAATTATTTAATATAAATTTAAAATTTTTGACCACACTTTGCCATCGGATCCATCGGGGCTCAACGTTACTTTTCAGCAACTTGGGCTTCGCTGAAAAAATATTTTTTCAAAATTATTTTGATTTGCAACTGTTTTTTCATTTATTAATGGATCATGTTATTATGTATCTTTGCGTCAGGGGTTTGTGCGAGTAACTAGGACTTGTTGACTTTTCACAATGAAAGGAGTTTGTTCAAATTGTAATGGGAAGAAATCTTCCTCTGACTTTCATGATCATTGTATTAATTGTAGTCAGTGTTCTCGCACTAATCCCTGTCCTATATGTCAATATTGGGATGATAAACATTGGAAACGTGTGTCACGGTATGTTGTTTCTGGAGAAAGGGCTATGCCGGCTCTTTCTCCGCAAGGTCACTCTACTCTCTCAGTTTCTATTTCAGAGGAACAAGAACAGGGTGATATTTCCATGTATCTTCTACAAGTGTGCGTCCGTCGTCACAAATGAATTCAGAGCTAGCGGCAAAAGTGCTCATGGAGATTAGACAAATGTCGTCCGCTAGCTCGCCCGGTGTAGCGTCCATTCACCGAATGGTTCGGCAGCCGGGTTCGTCCGATGCGGTCCAGGAGGAAATTTTGGGTGATGCGAGCACTATAAACATACAAGGTGCACACCCAGTGACGGCGGATAGTAAGCGAGAACGGAGGAAGCCTTTGAGTCCGGTTCCTAGCTTGTCCAGGTCCAGCCGGGCCGCGAGCGAGAGAGGCCCCTCTCTCGTACAACAACATCTGGGACCAGATGTTGTGGTACAAAATGTGTCGCAAGCGGAGCATACGTCCGTCGCTCGGGACGCTCCGTTGTATAGGCAGTCCGCAGAGACTGCTAAGGCTTCTTCTTCTCATCAGCGCACACGACCGCACCTTGGCTGCGTGACCGCCGATATATTACCAGCTTCGCCGATCAAGGATTCTTCGGCGACCAGGTCACACCATCCGGCAGCCAGGGATTCGAGACCGATGGACTCCGGACGTTCGCATAGAAAAAGTATGCGGGAGCCATCTGATGCGGAGCTGCCCTCGGCGAAGCAGCGAAAGACTGCGCCTCCGCAGGTCTCGACGCCGGACATTCTTGTGCAGATAGTACAGCTTATCGCAGCATCCCAGCAGCCGACAGAAACGGTGTCGGATCGAGAATTATCCGACGGCGCTGGGTCGGTACGCTCCGCCGAAGCATCAGGGGCGGACGACCGGGAACATCATGAGGTCCGACCGGATGGTGATAGGGATACGGATGATTTGGAGCTATCCCTTTCGGAACAACATAAAGCTGCCGTGGACTTCATTCAGCACTTTCTCCCTCAAGTTGTTCCGTCGGGCCAGACTGCTGCGGTTCCGGACAAGAGGATTATAGCGTCATTGGACTCTGAATTTTTTGAGCGGTTCAGGGACATCGCTCCCGAGTTTCCGTCGCAGTCCAATAATGTTGCAAGAACATTTGAATTATTGAACGACGCTATATTTAAACTTGCTTCCAGGACGGGGAAAGCAGGTTTCTTGTCCGCTAATACTCTCAACCTGCCTTTCATTAATGCAAGGAATAAATTCGATACGGCAGGACAGGGTATCCCGAGAGTTCCTCTGCGTATGGACGACGAGGCGGAAGACTTAGAGCTATCATTACCGTCGTCGGCTTCTATTCCAACCGCGGTGTTGGAAACAGCTATTGCGTCTAACAGAGCCAATTTAGATGCCTTATCTTACGCAGATCACCTTACTAAGGCGTTATCACTGCGCCTTCAAGGGAAAGAGTTTCAGGATATACAATCCTCTTTAAGACTTCTTTCAAGGGCAGTAGCTTATTCCACGTGTAACTCCGCCCTTTCAGTGGCAAATCTGGAGTTGATTAGACGTGACGCAGCCCTAGCTACATCCACACTTGTGGATTCTAAAGTGAAAAACTCTCTTAGAGTCGCTTCGGTCTGCGGAGAACTTCTCTTTGACGGCAAGCTTTCTGCTATTTATGATAAAATTACAAAGAAAGCTTCGGATTCTCTGTTGTTCAAATCTGCTTCTAAGAAGCCGGATACATCAGACAAGAATAAGACAGGCACTTCTGGGTCTAATGCGCCCAAGAGAGGTTCCTATAGAGGTTCCGGTGTGTCCTCTTGGTCTTATTCGAGAGACCGTCAGGGTAGCGACTCTCGTTCGGGACGTCCTTCGGGCCGGGACAATCGGTCAGACGCCCCGAGGTCGACGGGGCGAGGTGCGGGTCGTGGAGGACGTGGTTTCTCCTACCGCATTCCTCGCAGGTCCAGGAGGTGATGGCTTAAACCTCTATCGCGTACCAGTTGGCGGAAGGTTGTCGAGCTTTTCACAAGAATGGGCGTTGATTACGGACGACCCTTGGGTGAGAGGAGTGACTTCGGAAGGTCTAAAGATATCCTTCAAACGAAAGCCTCCATTAACTCGAAGTCCAAAGTGGACTCAACTTCCGTCAAATCTGCAGAAAAGAGACGCTCTGTTATCAGAGGTGCAGTCTCTTTTAATGAAGAACGCGGTAGAGGTCGTAGAAGACCAGGAAACTCCGGGATTCTACAGCCATCTGTTTCTGGTTCCGAAACCAGACGGCTCGTTCCGTCCAGTCATAGATTTGAGCTGGATAAACAAGCTGATCGTCGCTCCGAAATTTTATATGGAGACGATTCGGTCGGTCAGAGCGAGTATTCGGGTGAACGATTATGCAACAAGCATAGATCTCAAAGATGCGTACTTTCACGTCATGGTACATCCGACATTCCGAAAGTATCTACGCTTCGCAGTCCTAGGAGTGGTGTATCAATTCCGGGCGATGTGCTTCGGATTGAATCTACCACCCTGGGCTTTCACTCGGGTAATGAACTTGGTAATGATCTATTTCCGAGCTCATTCGTCTGCGGTAACGTCGGCCTACCTGGACGACATTCTTCAGAGGTACGGCAACGAGTTAACGCTTCAGAACGATGTTCAGAATCTACTTCTATTGCTCCGACGTCTCGGTTTTATAGTAAACGAGGAGAAGTCGGATCTGGTGCCGTCCAAGTCATTCACTCATCTGGGAATGAGCTTCGAGACGCACAACAATCTCGTTCGTCTGCCATTAACCAGAGCGAAATTAGTCAGTTGTTACGCTCGCTATTGTCTGCACGCAGACAAAGTCACAGCGAGAGAATTTATGAGACTGATAGGTCTGTGCGGAGCCGCTGCGGATCTCATTCCGATGGGGCGGTTATGCACACGTCCTCTTCAAATTTTCTTGACTCAGAATTGGAGTGTGAAAATTCATTCGCTCGACGTAGACGTTCTCTTGTCAGATCAAGTGAAACAAGAGATTCAGACTTGGGCAAACATTCAGTGGTTAACTCAGGGAGTTCCGCTGCAGTTGCCGGATCCGAGTTTTACCATTATGACGGATGCCAGTCAAACAGGTTGGGGTGCATCATTAATCCCAACGGATTTGAGATGCCAGGGTCTTTGGGATCCGCAATTCCTGTGCAAGCACATAAACATCAAGGAAATGATGTCAATTTGGCTTGCGTTACATCACTGGATGGACATTATTCACAATGCTCATGTCCAAATCCTATCCGACAATACGACAGTAGTGGCGTATATACGGAATCAGGGAGGCACTCATTCAGTTCCGTTGTTCAATCTAACGGAAAGAATCCTTCTGTTTGCGCTAGAACATCACGTTCTTCTTTCGGTCCGTCACATACCGGGTCGTCTGAATGTGCTAGCAGACTCCCTTTCACGAAAGGGTCTCTTGTTGCCGTCGGAATGGACTCTCAACAAACAAGTATTCAATCAGATTTGCTACCAATGGGAACGGCCAATGATAGACTTATTTGCAACACATCTCAACAATCAGTTGCAGACGTATGTGTCTCCGTGTCCGGATCCAAGAGCATTTGCAGTAGACGCTCTGTCGATCCCTTGGGATGGAATGATAGGATATGCGTATCCTCCAGCGCCGTTAATTCAACAAGTATTGCTAAAGATAAAACAATCTCAATGCAAGATTCTGTTGGTAGCATCTCTGTCGCCACAGAGACCGTGGATAAATCTATTCAGGTGTCTGTTGTGGGACCTACCGCGAAAGCTTCCTCCACGGGAGGATCTTCTTTCGCAGGGGAAATCGCGTCAACTCCATCACAACCCGCAAGGTCTCAACCTTCACGTTTTTCCGTTGTGCAGTCCTTCTTGCATGGCAAGCACTTTACAGGACGAGCAGTGGACGCGATTTCTAACTGTAGGAGGACCTCCTTTTCACTAAACTATGCGGCTAAGTGGAAGGTTTTTCGTCGTTGGTGTAGGGATCATTCGGTAGATATATTCGATCCCTCTATACCAGACATTGCAAACTTTCTAGTATACTTGTTTGACGAAATCAAACTGCAGCCTGTTACTATTAAGGGTTATAGGTCTATGTTATCTGATACCTATGCACATCATGATAGTTTACAAATTGGATCTAATGTCTCTTTATCTAAGTTGGTTAGAAACTTTTCGATAAATAGACCCAGAACTCTTAGATTAATTCCTAAATGGAATTTAGCTTGGGTTCTTCTTAAATTGAAGGAAAAGCCATTTGAACCGCTTGGGACAGTAGATTTCAAATTCTTATCTTATAAGACAGCTTTTCTCTTAGCTTTCTCTTCTGCTAGAAGAGTCAGTGAGCTTCATGCACTGTCGGTGGATGATTCTCACTATCGTAGTGTCGGGAACACTATCACCTTCACTACTAATGTGGGTTTTTTAGCTAAGAATCAGGCTCCTAATAAATATCCGGAACCTATTGTTATTAAGGCTCTTCCGTCTTCAGATGGGCGTAAGCCTTTACTCTGTCCTGTTAGAGCGTTACGTATCTATAAACAGAGATCTCAGTTTATCAGAAAGGGACGGAAACGTTTCTTTCTGTCTTTGATGCCTAATAGAAAGGACATTTCGGTCCATTCTATTGCTAGATGGATTCAATTAACTATCCGTACTGCTTATGAGAGTTTATCTTCTTCTCAGCAGTCTGTGCTTAAGATTTCCGCTCATGAAGTAAGAGCTCTTGCTACTTCCTGGGTTTATGCTAATATTGGTCTCAGCCATCCACATTTACGAATTTTTATCTCAGAAATATTGAGTCCATTTCTGGAGACCTGCATTGTTTAGGTCCGTTATCTGTTGCTCAGAATGTCGTCCAATAAACAGTTGCAACTATAGTTATGCAGGCTTTCTGTTTCGGCAGTGACTTCGTCCGGCTGCCCTCTTCGCTCTGGGCTATTTGACCCAGGGCAAGGGGAAGGGGGGGGGGGCAGGTGTTCCCTTAGGTCACCTGCTTTATAGTGAAAAGCAAGGGAATGCCTCCTCCAAGTCAGTATTTCTGAGTCGCTTCCGGGATGGTTTTAAAGTGTAATATTAATGTTAAAATTCATTCATGTCTTATTTTTAAAGTGTAGCTCGGTGTGAAGCATTTGTATATGTCAAGTGTCAAACGGGCTTTAATATACAATACTCAGACACTTTTAAATGACTATAAAGAGTCTCAATTCTCTGGACTACTTTATTTATTGGCTTACTTTAAAAATAATTAGTATAAGGGATATACTGGATGTTAATAGAGAACATGAATGTTATTGTGCTCAATTATTAAGGGTAGTGTATCTTTCTAATTTAATATTAAATAAGAAAGATACATGTAAAGCCTAATACTCCTTTTCTCCTTAAGGGGTTACCTCTTTACTATATAGTTGAGCTTATTGGATTTTCCTCTATGTCCTAGGCCCTCCAGCCTGTTTACTATTCAGCTAAGTCTGGGTCATTGGTACAGTATAAAAATGTTAAAAAATTTATAGTAATTTATATATTTTTTATACTTACCAATGACCCAGACGGGGATGGCCCTCCCTGGAGTTGGGAACTCTTGCCTCCCCGCTGAGTACATAGCGCTGACCAGGCACTGCCAGTAAGAATGATATTTGGCGCCAATTTCGGGACGTCCGTGACACTGCGCATGCGCAGTGGGGGCGTAGTATGGAGGTCCTTTAGGACATGATTTCTTTTTGTTTTGGATGCAAATTTTGGGGATTGGGGGGCAAAATTTGTGTTTGGCCCTGGTTTTGTTAGAGTTAGCACCAGCTAAGTCTGGGTCATTGGTAAGTATAAAAAATATATAAATTACTATAAATTTTTTAACTTTCTAGAAAAATTAAGTTTTCAGATGTTCGACTGACAGATTGGTGGGCTGGGAGATTTTGGAGATTAGGCCAAATATAAAAATATATGTGGTTTGTAGGTAGTTTGTTCTTCAAATCAATGAGGTGAGGAGGCTTTCAGTTTTATTTTTTAAGTTTTTTTTTTGTTTGATAGCTGGTAGAGTGCTAATTTTTTTTTGGCTGGAAAAATTTGTTCCCATGTTCCTTGCCTTGTTAAAATTTATGGGAGTGGCTACCTCCCTCCCTCCCCCACCATCCCCATAAATTGTAACAAGGCAAATCCATACAGGTTACATAATTTCATTTCACTGGTATTATGATGCACATCCACAGAATATGAAACCTTTAAGTTGCAGAATCAGCACATCAGAAAATTGCTCAATTTCGACTTAACCCTTTACCTAATGAATCAGCCCATCCGCCCTGTGTAATATACAAATTCAGCAGCTCAAAATATATTATTTTTCAAAAAATTTCAACAAAACTATGTCATGTGACCCCTCTTTGGAACGAGCTCATTCCACTGAGGGGTTACATGATATGGTTTGGTTGAAATTTTTTGAAAAATTTAAAAAAATGATATTTAAAATAATAAACTTTGATATCATCTGCATTGGGTAAAGGGTTAAGTACTCAGCCAGTTAATCAGGAAATATATATTACATTTAAGTTCATTATGTTTATGCATCTTTTTTTTTTGCCTTTAGATTAGTCTAGTACCAGTACATGCCTTTAAATTTGAGCACAATGGCAAATATGAATCCACCATTTTGTGGCCTGGTGGGAGAGAAAAGTACCGTTATATTTACCTTTACGGTATCTGCTTCATATTCTATCTTGAACTAAAGTTTACCCCACATGATTTCGTAGTGTCCTGGTATCAAGCCAATATCCTATTTAAATGTAAATTACAAAGTAAATGCTACAAATATGAATATATTAAACATCAGCTCTGAGTATGTGCTTCTAGAGAGTTTGGCAGTGAAAAAGCAATCTGCATTGACAGTGTCGTATATGACACTGTCGCCGTAGATTGCTTCTCACTTTCAGACTCTGTGGATTTCTAAAAATCCACAGAGTCTGAAAGTGAGAAGCAATCTACGGCGACAGTGTCATATACAACACTGTCAATGCAGATTGCTTTTTCACTGCCAAACTTATTTATCTGTTGCGTTGTTTGCTCTGACAGGTAAACTATATTATGTGGATCCAGGAGACGTAACTAAACTGTATATGACCATGTAAAACTTTTTGATAAATCTACCGCACCATTTGGGCACACTTACATTATTTTGGCACAGCAATTTACTGTTGCTATTCGGGTTAATTTAAAGGTCTGAACCAGTCCCATGGCATTCATTCAGTGTACCAAAGAGTAGATACTATTTCTTGTCTGATTTTGTATTGGCCTTGATAGCAGCCAAAGGTAATATGTTATCAACCTGTGACCAACGTTACACACAATTAGGATATGCAAAACCAAAGACAAGACTATTGAGTCATGAACAAAACTCAAGTACTGTTGAACCCTGCTAATTGTACAGTTTCTTTAATATGCATTTTAAATTATTCATTTAACAGGCATATTCAGTTAAGAGGGCTTTGGCCACTTTGCTTTATTCTAGAGATAAACAGAGGATGTTGGAGAGTTTAGTCCACTGCTCAGTGGTTCTCTCTGGGTACTCTGTCTTCCTCCACCTCTAAAACTGTTTGACACGATATGATCCTAGCTATCAAAAGTATCATTAAATCCCAGTAAACAAACAAGGAAACATTCTTTCACTTTAAAATGTTACTGATACTGTTGTCTTCAATTTAAGCTGTGTGATATAATGAATATGTCAAATACTTGTGTATAGGACATAACAATTTTTTTTTCAAATTCCTTAACAAATTAAACTAGATGCTGCAGTTGTTATAGGATTCATATTGCTCAATGAAGCTAATAACTTGAAGCAAGAGTCAGGAAAAAAGAGAGGTAAGGCCACACAAAGTAGATGTTCTGTTTCTCAGGCCAAGTTTTGTAAAATTGCATGCGGGCGGGCGGTTTTTTATTTTATATTTTATTTTTGTAATTATTTCTTTGCCATCAGAAGTTCATATTCTTCGTTTATTTTATGTTTTAGGCCTCATAATCTACAGAATAGCAAGGGTGGTGGTGTATTTCGTCCCTTGGGTGCAACAAGGCTTTCCAATGCTAAAGCATTGCAAAGCCTAGTTGCACTCAAGGGACAAATTTATCAATTTTATTAACTTGTGTAAAATATCAAGACATAAACCATTTAATTTTTATTTTTTCAAGTTTGTATTGATCATAAAAAGAGAAAAGAGCCCCCGTGGGAACTCCGGATAGTGAAGCAGTGCTTGTTTACTGTGGTAAACAAGCTCTGTTTCACTGGTAAAATAGGACCCAGTCACTAATGCTTGGGGTGCGAGTCCTCTAAAATAGGCAACATGGGGTATAAACGATTGACTGACCTTGACTTTATCTCCATGTTGTGGTCATGATTAGCCATTGTGCAGAAGTATGTGACCATAAACAACAATAAATAAATAAATAAATAATAAAAAGAGAGCATGCGGCAGCCAAAAGGACCGTGCGGGAGGGCCTGAGAAACAGATTTTTAATTTTATTAAGCCTAAGTTACTTTTTTATTTGTTATTTTCTAGTATCTTTGTCAAGGATAAGGATCTGTCAAGGTGTTGAAATGTAAAGTAGTGAGACTTCTGAGCAAAAATAGTGAGATTTTAATTTTTATATTGCTCAAAAAGGAAAATTTATTGACTCATAATGAGTTTGTATAAAAATACCAGTTTTTAAGCTCATATAACCCTCTGCACTCTGATGCCCAAATGGCAAAGTTTTCAGCAGCAAATATTTCCAATAATGCAGTTTGATAATTAACCCTTTACCTAACATGAAAAGGAGATGACACTTGCAAACAAAATTATTAAATAACTAATTTTTTTCATTTTCTTACTCCAAAACATAGGTTATGACCCCTCATTGGAATGAGCTTGATGATCTCATTCCAAAGAGGGGTGGTCATAACGTATGTTTTTGAGACAAAAAATGAAAAAAAAAAAAAAATTAATTGGAAATTTTTGTGAATAGTGCTGACGTTAAGTTGGGTAAAGGGTTAACCAACTTTTACCTTGTTTGACAAAGCTCAGAGAGAGCTCTGTTAAACAAGATATGAGTGGTTAAATTTATAGTTAAACAAAAGAAAAACAGAGTTATTGGAGAAAATTCTTTTGCACTACCAGAATGCTAGGGGTTAATAAAAGTTTATTCTGGAAAATAGTGAGTCTCCCTCGAAAATAGTGAGACTTAATAAGCCTGAATGCTAATCATCTCATAAATAACTCTTGAGAGAAAAATAGAATTTTCATATTGTTATTCTCATACAAAACCTTCTTAAATTTGAACTTTGAATTTCACTTTATATGACCAGCTGATTAGAATTTGTGTAACATGTTTTACTTGACACAGAAAGGAGATTAAAATATTTGTGCAGCAGAGCTTGTATGCAGAATGGAAGTCTGGAAAGGCCTAGGTTTGAGTTATTTTCTTTTCCGCTGAATTCCTGATACTTTTGGAAAATTAACCACCTTTGATTGAATTCAAAGTTGTGAGTTTCATTATGTGCTGCTTTCGATTTATAAACTACTTATTTATTGGGGTTCAGTGTAGAGCTGAAATGGTTAAGGGGTTTTCTTGATCGATTAATCACATAGATTAACCTTGGTTAACCAATTAATCACTTGTCCAAATAGATATATAAATAATTATACCCCCACTTTCGAAGAAAATGGGGGTATACTGGATTACAACATGTGTCTGTCTGTGCATCCGTGTGTGTGTCCGTTCGAGAATATTCATAACTTTCATTATTATTATTTCATAACTTTCAAATATTATTTTCAATAATATTTGTTGATCATTGGTAGGCCCACACTAGTTATTTTTTTTTTATTACTTGTTTTTATTACTTGTTCACTTAGAAATTGTGTCCGTCCGAGCCAAATTTTGTCTGTTCATCTGTATCTCGGGTATCGTATGTTCTATTGCAATGAAATTTGCCGTGAACCCTGCTTATGGTATAGGCTTTAAAAAAAGGAGTCAACAATATTTCTCACATTCCCCTTTTTAGAGTTATCCCCCTTATTTGACTTAAAAATTGTAGGAAATAGACATTATATGTCTGTTCAGCCTGTATCTCAGGTATGGGTTATCAGATTTCAGTGAAATATGGCATGCAGTTTTCCTTGGACAAAGACTTCTGACTCATTGCATAAAACTTCCAAACACCAAACAATTTACCATACCTTTTGGCTTAGAAATTGTTGGAAATTGTTATACCCCTACTTTCGAAGAGAATTGGGAGGTATACTGGATTATAAGCATCTGTCTGTGTTTCCATCCGTGTCCATCCGTGTGTGAGTCCACCTGAGAATATTCATAACTTTCATTATTTTCTATAATATATGTTGGTCATAGGTATGCCCACACTAGACGGTACACCATGTGGGGGTATGCACCGGATGACGGTCCAGCTCTTGTTGCCGTACCGTTGATGATTTACAGCATGAACCCTTTACCCAACGTAACAAACAAAACCAACTAAGCCTATATACAAAAATCTCCATTCAAATTTACTATGTTTTTAATTTTTGTATCAAAAACATAGCTTATGACACCTCAATGGAACCAGCTCGTTGAGCTCGTTCCGATGAGGGGTCATAAGCTATGTTCTTGAGACGAAAATTGAAAATTTTTAGTAATTCATGAATTTATTTTGTAAGTATCGTCTGCTACCTGCAATGGGTAAAGGGTTAAGAATGACCATTTCCGGCTACTGATACAGTATGATGATCATGCAAGTAAACAAGTATGTCAGCAAGTAACGTGCATGCTTTACTCTGTCTCATATAATTGATGTGAGTCAGTGTGATAATGTTTGCCTGTTTTGGAACAAGTTTGTTCCTTTGTTGACCCGTAAAATACTATAGTCAAAAAGTATTGGCTAATCGAACAATTACTTTTTGGATCGATCAAGATGTTGATTAATCGATTAATCAGTTAACCATTTCAGCTCTAGTTTAGTGACAATTTCAAAAGTCAGAGTCACCTCTTGTCAGACCAGGAAAAATGTGCACATACAGTACAATTGCTGAGGATTGGTCATAATCCACACGTGGGCAGTGATGTCCATGCATGCGTTGACTAGATAATAAAAGTCATCAGCAGCGGGAATTTAATTAATGAAGCACCGGGTTGTACCCGGTGCTTCATTAATTAATTTTTTGATGATTATTCCTATAATTAGTGTTTGAAATCTACTATTATTACGTCCGTGGAAATATTGCCCACCTGTAGAAAATGACCACACCACGGCGGCTGTACTGTAAATCTCAAGTACGGTGCATGTTCAGTGTGCACTCGGGTTGTTCAAAATCAAAGGACTGCTTTGAGATTTCATAAATTGCGAAATGTATCAGCAGTGCACCATTACAGTGATCAATGAATGTAAATCCAGTTTATCTTAATTATCCAAGTCGTAGACTGTACTCTGTTTCAAAGAGGTTTAAAATTTGTAATTCACCTCATGTATGTATATGTTCAACCTTACAAGGAAGGTTCAACACAAAAAACCTAATGAAATGGCTGCATCCACCTGCTAATTTACAAAAAATAAAAATTTATAAGTAAAAACATATCATGTGTCCCCTCATTGGAATGAGCCCGTTCCAATGAGGGGGTCAAATGATATGGTTTTGATAACAAATTTTCAAAGAAATTGTAAAAATAATATTTAAAATATTAAATTTTTATATCCTGTTCAATGGGCAAAGGATTAACAAATATGTTTTTTTTGTATTCTTTTCAGTTCTAGCACTGGTTGGTTTAGGATTTGTTGCAATATTTTTTAGCTTATTATTATCTGTGTTCAGATCCAAGTATCAAGGCTACCCATACAGGTAAGAGGTATATGTGTACTATCATTGGCATTATCATAACAGTTATATGGTGGATGGCTTTTTATTTATGATAAACCAATTTTAAATTGTATTCATTGTTAAATTAAATCTCAAATTCAAAAGCCCAAAGAAAAAGTTACAGGAATCATTTATGTAGTGGCGTTTTTAGCTGCGATGAGCAGCTCTATATGTGGCAATGTTGGCCTGTCTGTCTGTCGGTCTGTCACCAACGAGCTTAAAAAACACCCTAACTCCTAAAATACTTGATGGAATGACACCATACTTTGTATGCTAGTGTATCTTCATGATGTCTACACCCTCTCAATAGTGCATGTCATTTGGATAATTTCTGTCACATTTCAGGACTTGTCACCAACGAGTTATTTTGTCACCAACAAGTTTTTTTTTGTCACCAACAAGTTTTAAAACATCATTGGCGTTGCACGAATCGTTGCAGCTTCGGTACTGTGACAATGCGCTCTAGTTTCAGAATTGTTTGGACTCCAAACTGAATACCGTACCGAGAATAAATTGGGATATAAAAAAGCTTGCTATTAAATTTTCGTGCCAAACTCGTGACTGCTAACTCTCTGGGTTTCACTGGGTAACACCCAATCAGAGTTTTTTTCTGATTTCAGAGATTTTTTTTCTCACTGAATTTAAATATTTTTCCTTGTTTTGTGTTTTTTTTATCAGATTAAAGTTCAAGATGAAGGTGTCAGTGTTTTGGGAAAGGCTTTCATGACGCTAGTATTGAGCCTATTAATTTGGTATCATTTAAATTTAAGAACTTTATCAAGAATCTTAGTTTTCAAGAAGTATGACTTCAGAGAAGTTTTTTTCTGGCCTGGGCTCATTCCTACTAATTTGATGCCTAATCTCCACTCTCACACTGCTCTGACATTTTTCAAAATAGTTATTACAGTAATCTATCACATTTTTCTGGGTTTACCAACACTGAAATACCAGATTCACCCAATTAAAAGAAGCCTGTGTGAAACGAAATAACAGTCGAGATGGGCAGTATTGGAATTTTGAGTTTGGTATTGGTTTTGGTATTTTTAAGGTGGTATACCTTGGCATTGGTTCGGTATTCGTTATCTGACTTGACCGAGATTTGCTGATACAGTGGAGCCCACTTAATTGGATATCTCTTAACTGAATAACCATCTTAATTGAATATAATTTCCCAACACAAAACCATTTACCATACCTCCCTTACAAATTTGACCTGTTAATTGAATATAGGGTATAGAGTAAACTTCTGTTAATTGAATAAAAAATCTTGTAACCTGTCGAGAAATTACCCTGACACGCCCCAGTTTTTCTTTGTTTATAGACCTATTTGGCCTCAGTACATCTAATATAGACATTTAATCTATTATATCTTGTTTGACAGAGCTGATGGAGCTCTGTCAAACAAGATATAATAGAATAAATGCTATGTTTATCTCTAGAATACAGCAAAGTGAAACAAGCCCTGTTAATTGAATACTCCTGTTAATTGAATAATTTTCATTGGCACAATGGCTGTTCAATTAACATTGGTTCCACTGTAGTACCAAAGGGTAATTCACATCAGGAAAATAGGGAATAAGTTTTTCTTGTATCATGCTGCCACAGCACCCCAAATGCCACTACCATTGAGCTCAGCAGTGGCATTCTTTTACAAAAACAAATCAAATCTATTGTAATTTTGTGACTTGTTCCTTATAAAGACACCTTAACCTTTTTCAGGTGTATGCAATCTCATAGCATGTGCCCTGACTATGCCATCTTCAAGAGGTCATGCTGACAATAGACAAAGCACCTGGGCAGTGATTTCTAGACTAGTCTTGGCTGCCTGTTAGAAATCACTGTTAAGTAGCTGGACATGTGCAGGTTGTAGTCTAGTTGGAATTCAGGACAACTGCCCATACCCCTGAGGGTTAACAAAACTGAAGAGTGGTGGCCGAGTGGATAAGTGCGCTGGTCTCTCATGCCAGAGGTCCCGGGATAGATCCCTGGTCGGGGAAAGTTCTCGAGGTGTCCGGACACTCTTTGTCAGCATCAATTGTGGCGGTGATGCTGTCACAGCATACCGTCCTATCAGTGGGGACGTAAAACGGCTGTCCTCTATGCGGAGAGAGACACATTCCGTGCAGGCTAAAGACCCCTTCGTAGTATTCGAGAAGAGCTAGGCCTCGAAGTTGCCGCTATGAATGTCATCCCATACACCTACGCCATTGAGCCAAGGAGAGGCATTAATATAAGTTGCATAACTTGTTCGCCAATCCTTGTAAAAGAAATAAGATTAAATAAATACAGTAAAACCTGTCTTGAGGGACCACTGTCTTGAGAGACCACCTGTCTTGAGAGACCACATATACCAGGCACCGATTGGTTTTACTCTGTAATGGACCTGCTATGGGAGACCACCTGTCTTGAGAGACCACCTGTCTTGAGAGACCACTGTGACCTGGTACCAACTTGTAATTTTATGCCATAATAGACCTGTATTGAGAGACCGCCCCTTTGAAAACTGAAACCATGACAAAAACTTTTTACATGTTCTGGAATTGGAAAATCCATTGTGGTTATACTAACATAATTAAAAGTATTAAAAGCTCTTAATTGGGATTCAATTGCTAACTCATTAAAGATTGAGATGTTTTTATAAGACCCCTGTGAAAAGATTAGGATTATTGCTGAATAAACATTTTCATACATACCTGAAATGTGACAGATAGGAATAAAAATAAATTTGTGTTGAAAATCTTTTTGTAACAAATTGAAATGGACTGTTATAAAAATTATAAAAATAAATTAATGTTGAAAATCTTCAATGAAGATTTTCAACACTAATTTATTTTTATAATTTTTATATCAGTCCATTTCAGTTTGTTACAAAAACTTAATGGGGCGCGGTGGCTCAGTAGGTAGAGGTGCAGGCTGCAAGCCGAGAGGTCCTCGGTTCGAATCCAACCTGCGGCAGCCGCGTTGTGTCCTTGGGCAAGACACTTCATCTCCATTGCCCGTGTGGGGGCATGGTGGCATTGTGTACTAAGGCGTACTGCACGTCAATGGTGCACTTGTCTTCAACCAATGCTAACCCTGCTTGTGTGGAGTTAGTATGTTGGGAAGCTGACAGTTGCTCGCCGTTGCTCGGTGGTTCTCTCCGGGTACTCCGGCTTCCTCCACCCGTAAAACTGTCACGGTCATGATTAGCAATTAAGTGCATAAATATGTGACCTTAAACACCAATAAATAAATAAATAAATAAATACAAAAACTTAATAAAAAAGAACAACTACAAAGTAATTACAAAAATCTATTCTTCTTCATTTCTGAATTTTGTGGTTGGTTATTCACTGACTTGAGAAAACCTGAAACCGGTTATGAGAGACCACCTGTCTTGAGAGACCACTTTTGTGTGGCCCAAAGGGGGGTCTCTCAAGACAGGTTCTACTGTAAACAAAACTGAAAAGAAAATCAGCCACTTCTTTCATGAAAATGAAACCTTCAACTGCTATCAATTATCAACAATGCCTTATAAAAAGTGAATGTAGGAACATTTAAAAATTCAGACAGTTTCGGTATTCAATGATTGGTTGTTTTTTAGGTATGCCCATGATATCAGTATCGGTTTGTTTTTTCAGTATATTGCCCATCTCCACATCACAGCCATTGCTTCTTCTTTCTGTACGTTAGCCAAATAGTGGATCATGTTGTGTGTTTTTAATTAATAACAAGCTTCCAAACTGATCAAAATATATTAATTTATGACACAGGACAGTAGATCCCCTGTGTTCCAATGTGTTCTGTGTGCCAGGCACATAGAACACATTGGAACTCAAGAGATGAGTAGTTGAAAGCGATAATGCTTCAAAGATTCACCTTTTTTATGCCCCTGACTTGAAAAGATGAAGCAGTATCTAGTACATCCATATCGTCCATCAGTTTGTCCATCTATCACAACATTTTGCATTGTATCTCAGCCACTGCTACTCAGATTTGAATAATATTTGGTGTTGTGATAGAGCATCATGGGGGAACGATACCTGTGTAGCATGAGTGTCTTCCACACATTTTTGCCTGAGTTATGGCCCTTTTTCACTCTTTCGACTTCAAAGAAAATTTGAACGTCGGGAGCATTGGCACACACTTTGCGTTTCTCTTTCTTGTTTGATATAAAATTAGCATTTGTATTTGATGAAAAATCTCAGATTATTAATTATGAGCAGTCCAAGTGTTCCATCAAAACCACAAACATTTCATCCCGTTTTATTTTTATATATTTTATTGTGCAAAAATTGGGTTTGCAGAAGAAATGCAAATTCAAATGATTTGTAGCAATTTGGAATAAACTGAGCAAAAATTCTGATTTTCGATTTTATAGGATGGGTTGTCAAAGGAATTATAATTTTGGTGAAATAAATCTTTGGAAGTGGACAAACTACCTCCATTCAATCACCCATCAATAGAGTAGTTACATGGTATTGTGGGGGATGTTGAGTTACTGGAAACACCCTGACAAGTACCTAAAATAAAATTACCCAAATGAATCCTAAAATTCTAAACATGGATGCCAAAACTGATTCAGGCTGAAGAAGACCTCCAGTATCACAGAACGTTTTTAAAAAAAAAAACATTTAAAAGATGAATGTCATTGAAATCAGATCAGTTGTTGTTATTCTACATCTGCTTTCTTTTGACAAATTCCAATAAAATTGTTAAAATAAAATTAAATATATTGCATTAAGATTATGGTGGGAGTGGAATGCATAAAATGTAAATTATTAATGTGCAGGCTGCATGCAGAATTCCCACAGAGAAGCATAGAAATTTCTCTTGACGGCTTGCCAAAAATCACATTGACAATCATTTTCAGAGGATAACAAGTCTGATTGACAGATTTGGTACAGTAAGATGTGTGTGGTTGGGAGAGGGGATGGTGGGAGGTCACTGGTCTTGTGACTCTCCACTCCCGAAGAGTCTGCATCAGAAACATACCACAGAAAATCAAAGACATTTTTGTGTTGATTTTCACCCACTAAGTCCCATTTCTCCCACCATTGAAGCCACCAGATGCAATCTCAGAAGGTCTAATTTCTCAAAATTCCTGGGAGATTCCTCAGTCCCCTATGTATGGGATGGATACACTGCCTCCCATGACTTTACAGTGGAAGTCTCCTTTTGTGCTCTGTAAAAATACAGTGGAACCCCATTAATTGACAAGCTATTTTGCCAATGATTCAGTTAACAGGAATATTCAATTAACAGGGATTGTTTCACTTTCCTGTATTCTGGAGATAAACTTTGCATTTATTCTATTGAGTCTTGTTTGACAGAGCTCCATGAGCTCTGTCAAACAAGATATAATAGATTAAATGTCTGTATTGGATGTACTGAGGCCAAATAGGTCTATAAACAAAGGAAAACTGGGGAGAGTCAGGGTTATTTCTTGTCAGGTTACAAGATTTTTTTATTCAATTAACAGGAATTTACTCTATAACCAATAGAGAATTGTACTTCAAACTAGTACTGAAATGGTTAGCCGGATAATCGGTTTGAAACCAGTTAGCTACCTAACCGATTAGAAAAAGCATCAACCGGTTAACCGAAATATCGATAGTGATCACCATTCCATGTTTAATACGTTGTGAATCTGCCGCTTCTCCTTTGTGAAAGATTACATATCGAAGCCGCGTTGTGTATATTGAGAAATAATCGACTTTGGCGTTCAAGACTTCGTTAATGATCGGCAGTTTTCGTGAGTAATGAGTAATCGCAGAAACAATTCCGTAGTGTGTAAACAAACGAAGGTTGTCGAGTACTCGACAACGTTCATTTGTATACACACTACGGAATAGTTTGAGAATACTGCTTTCCAATTCCATTAGTTTTGATCCCATATTCGTTGAAATAATGGGCACGGATAACCGGATATTATCCGGTTATAGCTCTCTGTTAGTCGGTTATGAAATTGAGCCAACCGTTTCAGTCCTACTTCAACCCGAGAGGTCCAAGATTCAATCCTGTCCAATGGTAACTGCGTTGTGTCCTTGGGCAAGATACTTAATCTCACTTGCCCATGTGAGGGCATGGTGGCATTGTGCACTACAGTACAGCCGCCATAGACTGGTCACTTTCCACGGGTGGACAGTATTTCCACAGATGCAGTAATATCAGATTCCAAACACTAATTATCAGAATAATCATAAAAAATGTAATTAATGATGCACTGCTACAACCTGGTGCTTTATTAATTAAAATTTTGCTGCTGATGATTTTTATTACCTGGTAAACTCATGCATGGACATCATTGCCCATGCTTGGATTACGACCAATCCACAGCAAATGTACTGTAAGGCATACTGCACATCAATGGGCACTTGTCTTCAGCCAGTGCTGACTTTGCTTGTGTGGAGTTAGTACATTAGGGAGTCTTGACAGTTGCTTGCCTCTGCTCACTGGTTCTCTCTGAGGACTCTGACAGACCCCACCTGTAAAACTGTCCAACATGAGATGACCCTGGCTGTCGATAGGGTCGTTAAAACCCCAATAAAAAATATCTTGTTGACAGGGCTCAGTGATCTCTGTCAATAAGACTGATTTGGTTAAATGCCTATTTTCATTATGGGAAAAATTTGCAGATTAAAATTAGAATATTTAGACATCTGTGTCCAGTTAAATAGGATTCTTTATGGAAATTAACAAACCTTCTGAAGTGAGTATAAGCTCAAGGGAACAGCCAAGAACAATAGAGTTGTTCTTGAACATGCATGGTGTAAAGAAAATAAGATGCAGAGGTGGAAATTGGGCATTTTGTCTCTCTTACTGGACCAAAATCATGGTTGGGTTGGTAGGTCCCTCTTCATCACTGAATTAGACTAATCTATTGTCCTGTCCAGCCTATACCAGATTCTGGTAACCAGAACCAGTTTATACAGCTAGTTGATCCCAAATCTCAATGAAGAATCTTGCTTTAGAATGCAGTGTAGTTGATGCATGTCAGGATCGAACCTTTCAGCCAGAAATCCATAATGCTAACCATTTAGGGTCATGGTGCCACTAATTTGTCATAAAAATGTTTTGGAGAGTCATGGGCAGTGGAAACAAATTGCTGTTGGTATGAGTTTGCCAGGCTGGAATATGCTTGGGACAAGTTCCTCTTAGAAACCAGGACAAGGCCTTTGGAATTCTGACACTAAGGCTTTTTTACGATCTCTACATCTAATTTAAATACAGTTAATTTCTAATCACCTCAACTACTGAACCAAACAAAACTGCAACTCTTTAAAATTATCTGAAGTACTGCCAGCAAAGTTTCAGTTGTTGGACCCTCAGGTTCATCTTCCATCTTTTAATGTTTTTCTTTGAATACAATTTACCTTTGTTAACCCTCCAGATGCTGGAAAGTTGTGTACATTTATTTTTTCTGCACTTTAACAGTCGACATCCTGTGACTTTGCAGTTGTTGTTTAGGTAGGCAGCCAAGCCTTGCCTAGAAACAACTGCCCAGGCACTTTGACAGTGACGAATGGGAGCAAAATGGAGGTGAGTGGAAAATCGCTCACCTCAAATAAAGTTTGCGAGAGTGAAAAATGTGAGGATTCAATGTTTTTAATACTGTTGAATTGTACATTCAAAGTATATTTTTTTCTAAATTAAGTTAAATTAATGTTATTGTTTGCCTGTGGTTCAGAATAAAATTGCAAGCTTGAAATCTAGTGTTTGTTTTTTAAATGTATTACCAGAATTCCTGAAATAAACTTTTATCTTGTAAGATTTAGATATTCTGAGGTGAACTATATATTATGGCAGGTATAGAAATTTATTTCGCAATTTCCATTGACAAGTGTCCTTCGAAACGAGTGTATGAATACAACGGATGGAAATTTTGACAGTGAAAATAATGTAACCCACTAAAATTAGTTCTGGATTTTAAATGGCAGATTATTAAAATCGTGCAAAATGGATGCGTAAATTCCAAATCAGGCACATTAATTTGTGTCACTGGTGAATTGGAGCGACAGGTGTCATGTGTATAAATTAAAATAAGGAACGGGGCAACATTCCGCATGTCTTTG
The DNA here is from genome assembly GCA_031216915.1 of Pictodentalium vernedei. NCBI lineage: Eukaryota > Metazoa > Mollusca > Scaphopoda > Dentaliida > Dentaliidae > Pictodentalium > Pictodentalium vernedei. The sequence goes on from CM062297.1 coordinate 759,705,545, forward strand.
ATAAAAAAAAATATGGAAGTATTAAAACATTTCTCGGATCTCAGAATGACCACCGTTTTTTATATCGGAACATGCGTGTTCATTTTCTGGCAGGAGTAAGGTCTGGGCGAGTTGTCAATGTACATCTCTCTTACTGTTAGCGTGTGGTGTGAGGATGTATAAGAGAACTACTGTGTGTCATGTTCATAACGACGAAAAGGAAATTGTTTGGAATTGTACTTTAAACGCATCAAATTGTGAGTGATTAAAAATTTCCCAACATCAAAAATTAATTGAATGTTCCTGTTGACGCAACTCAAATGGATAAAAAACACTCAAGAACAGAGGCGAGCGATTATTTGCGCACCTTGAACAATTTTTGCATGAGCGATGGTGCGCAAAAGTTGCCTGAGACCGCATGTTGGGACACCTGTAGCTTTGTAAAAATCTTCTGTATGGATAAAATACTTCTATCAGCAAATTATTCCACCTATACTGTATATCTAATTTGTAAGATTTTATTTACAATGTCAGTGGGGATTCAAACTCACATGGGGAGAGTTTCCTTCAGCACCAACCACACAGCAAAACAATACTAAACCACTCACACCACTCAACCACTAACAAATCTCTGGGAATTTAATCATATGAACTGTGGACTTATCTAGGCTTACTTGCACATAGAAATTGTGTGCAATTGCCATATCGAATGGCATCCAAAGCACGACAGGTTCTCCTGGTTACTCATAGCAAACACAGGCAATGTTTCTGCCAATGGACCTCTGGGTTACCCGAAGGTCCATTGGCTGAAACATTGCTTGTGTACGGGCCATATGTACAGAATTTGATAGCCTTACTATGGTCACAATGCACAGATTAATGCGCAGATTGATGTGCTATTTGTACCCATTTCATCACAGGACTTCTAGTTTGAACTGTATCCTTGTGATTTTGGATAGTTTTAGCTGAGTAAATGACCACAGGCAGAGTGCTAAATTTTTCTTTGTGAACAAATTTTGTTCACATGTCTTTCCTGCACTCTCCCATGATTTGTCAAAAAGCAAATCCATACAGAATAAATAATTTTACTTTAAAGGTAATATGAAGCACATCCACAGAATATGAAGCCTTCAAGGTAGAGAACCTTTGTTCAGGGTTCCCACACCTACCAAGAAAAAAAATTCCCCACTTTTTTCCAGACCCTCCTCTATTTTTTTCCATACCATTTGCAGCCATCGAAGCATTTGTTTTAAGTCTCTAGGATGACCAGATAAATCAAAAATATATCTTACAAAACACTTACATGTACATGCAATGTGTTGGAGTTTAAGCTTATTGTCAGTGCCTGTTCTCTTGAGTTTTTTACCATCAATTATCACAACTGATGAACCAAAACTATTAAAATTCTTCAGTAACAAGTCAATCAACAACTGTTGGCTGTGCTGTGGGGTTTTTTTATCCAAAATAGTATGTTATCTGGAGGCCTCATGTCTTGTTAATGCCACTTCCCCTGTATTTGAGACGTCAAAACACTTGTCACTGACTTTGCCTGTGACTTTGTTTTGAATTTCGTGTTCCTGCTAATCCCGTGTGTATGTTTGGGATTTTCCAACCACGTTTCTGAAAACAAACATTTCCCCATTTCCTTTCACTTTAATTTGTTGATGGTATTACACAATGCCTCAACTTAGCAGATCAAACTTTCATGTTTGTGTGTTGTTTTTCTTGACGTTCACCACATAAACACGTTATCACTGGGTGCAGCCATTTTGATCACGGAAATATACGGATCAGTTAATGCTCGTTAAGGGTTGTGTCAGATCGGTTATTTCCATGTTGGGTTACAAAGGCCTAAATTTTACGAGTTTCAAAATTTGATTCAAAACGAAATAAAAACTAAAATAGTAAGATATTTGAATTTCATGAACAGCGAAAGTAATTCTGAATGTATTTAATTAAATTTCCATACTTTCTCCCTACCATTTACATGAAAACGTCATTTTCCATACCTTTTCCAGGCCTGGAAAATGTTTTTAAAAATTCCATACTTTTTCCAGGCTTCCAGACTCGCATACGAACCCTGTTCGCTACAAAACCAAAGCCTAAATTTTGGATTTCCAGAACCCAGTTATTATAGGATATGATTCCAAGGGGTGTTGGCAGAGTGATAAATTATTTTTGGTCAACAAAATTTGTTCATGTGTGTTTGCCTTGCTACAATTTATGGGAGAGTGCCTATAGGCACTCTCCCATGAATTTTTACAAGGCAAATCCACGCTGACTAAATAATTTCACTGTAAAGATAATATGAAGCTCATCACAGAATATGAAGCAATCAAGATGCAGCACATGCAGTTCAAAACAGAGCCCATATCTTGGCTTCCTGAACTCAACCAGTTATTAAATGGGCTTCCTGTGCACTATTTACATTTTGAGTCGACCCAGTAACTTTTTTATATGCCTATTGAAAATGGGACATGTTACTGGTCCAGCCATCTGTCCATATCCATCCATCTATCCATCTCCCAATGGGAACGCCGGGAAGTAAAGCAGTGCTTGTTTATTGTGGTAAACAAGTTCTGTTTTACTTGTAAAATAAGATCCGGTCATCACTGCCTGGGGTGGAAGTCCTCTAAAATGGGCAACATCTATCTATCTGTCCTTTGTCCGTTCACCTGTCTGTAAACATTCTGGTTTCTGTGCAATAACGGAATTGTATGATTTGCCCTGGAGTTTTCAAATTTGGTTTGTGGCATTACAGACTGCTTTTGAATTTCCGCTCTCCCCATGCATTTCCATCAGAGTTATGGCCCTTTGTTAGAGTTTTCACACTTGATTTATAGCTTCAACATGTGAGGAGACCAGGCATATTTATGCAATGCCTGGCATAGATCTTGTTTCTTGAAAGATCTCAATGGTTAGTGTCTCATTCTGTTTAAAACATTCTTTTTATACTTTCAGTTTCCTGTTCAAGTAGAGAATGAAGGAGGCACAGAAAAAAAGTCATATATTGTGTTGTCAAATGGCAGATGGAATGAATATTACATGCACCTTTTCAGTTCTGAATTTCTATAGCCTTCATTCGTCATATAAATTGTGTTGCCACTGAAGCAATTCAATTCAAATGTTAAATAGTAGTCCTATTAAACCTTGAACCCATACATATTCCTATCAAACCATGAATTCTTTTAGCTCAACTTAACAATGTCAAGTACAGTATGGTTGTCGTGAACTGGTCTCTTTTCACTGGTCGGAAATATTTCTGTGGACGCATTAATATTATTAATATTAGACTCCAAACACTAATTATAGGAATAGTAATCAAAAATTTAATTAATGAAGCACCGGGTACAACCCGGTGCTTCATTAATTACAATTTTGCTGCTAATGATGTTTTTTTTACAATTTTACCTGGTAAATGCAGGCATGGACATCACTGCCCATGACTGGATTACAACCAGTCCACAGCTATATGGGCTATTGGAATGGATTGTGATCCATCATCTGTCCATATGGCTGTTCGCTTGTATGTCCGATGGTCCATATGTGCATACTTCCCTCTGTCCATCCACAATTACATTAGCACACTCTAATGGCCACATCTCTCACCTGATCAGTATCAAATTGCATATGCAGCTTTGGTGCGATGTCTTAATGGGGGCTATCAAATTTTTTCTGAATTTCATTGAAAAAACATGGCCACCAGTGGCCATCTTGGATTTAGTATATAAATTGTCGATTCCATTAGCACATCCTACTGGCCACATCTCTCACCTGATCGTTTTTCAAATTTTTATATGTAGCTTTTGTGTAATGTCTAGATGTGAGCTATCAAATTTTTTTATGAATTTTGTTGAAAAACATGGCTGCCAGTGTCCATCATGGAATAAGCATATAATTTGTCAACAATTCCATTAGCACACCCTACAGACCTCATCTCTCACCCTATCTTTTTTAAATTTCATACGTAGCTTTGGTGTGATGTCTTGATGGGATCCATCAGATTTTTCAGAATTTTGTTGAAAAATATAACCGGGAGTAGCCATCTTGAATTTGACATATAAATTGTCAAGAGCTCCATTAGCACACCCTACAGGCCACATCTTTCACACGATCTTTTCCAAATTTCATATATGGCTTTGGGGTAATGTCTAGATCGGTGCTATCAAATTTTTTCGAATTTTGTCGAAAAACATGGCGTCCAGTGGCCATCTTGTTTCTTTTTCAGTTCAGACTTTGGAAGTTAGTTAGTTAGTCTTGATAACTGGGAGGGGGGGGGAGGGATGGGGGGGGGGGGGGGCATTGTGCACAATAAACAGTTGAGATTGTCAGAAGACAAAAGTACATTTGCAAGATAAAAATTAATCTATTGTGAACAATGAATGTACAGAGATATAGACTTTTTTCTTTTTGGGGCATAATATTAGTTTCTTTTGATTTGAGGTAAACAGAAGCAGCACTTAAAAAAACTTTTGACTTACAAGAGATTCCGATTTCAGTGTGAACATTTAGTAATGAGTAACTTGAAAAGCTGATTTTTCTCTTTTATTTTTGACAAAACCAAGGTTTTAACTTCTCATCAGAACAAGCTTAACAAGCAAAACTGGAACAAATACAACAAACTTGTTCTTAAAATCGGACATAAGCTTGGTTTGGGAAGAAAAACTTTGAACATGTAAATTTGTAATAAATGGTAGGTCAGATTTTATATAAATAATTTGGTGGATTTATCAAATTTGGTACATGGGGATTAACAGTAAGTGTACAGTAGAACCCTGTTAATTGAGTAGCCACTTTGCCAATGAAAATTGTTCAATTAACAGGAGTATTCAATTAACAGGGATTGTGTCACTCCTGTATTCTAACTTAGCATTTATTCTATTATATCTTGTTTGATAGAGCTCTATGAGCTCTGTCAAACAAGATATAATAGATCAAATGCCTATACTAGATATACTGAGGCCAAATAGGTCTACAAACAAAAGGAAAACTGGGGAGAGTCAGGATAATTTATTGACAGGTTACAAGATTTTTTATTAAATTAACAGGAGTTTACTCTATAACCTATATTCAATTAACAGGTCAAACTTGTACTGGAGATTTTTTTATAAATGTTTTTTTGTTGGGAAATTTTATTAAATTAACAGGGTTATTCGGTTATTCAGTTAAGAGATATCCAATTAAGTGTGCTCCACTGTATTGTCTTCACATTTTATTTCAGTTTAACTACCAGTTATACTAAGCAGCTTTGCCTTCGTTGTTCTTCTCTCTTTTTTTTCATGAAAAGATTCCTTTTATCCAAAGGAGTTGCGTCCAAAGAAGTGTTGATAAGGTATATGATTACAAAGTAGAAATTAGGGCTTTGTTTTGAAGTGCATGTTTTGCACCTTGATGGCTCCATATTCTGCAGATGAGCTTCATATTATCTTTAAAGTGACAATATTTAGTCTGTATGGATTTGCTTGTGATAATTTATTGAAGAGTGCCTAAAAGCACTCTTCCATAAATTTTAGCAAGGCAAAGACATGTGAACATACTTTGTTGACCAAAAATAATTTAGCACTCTGCCAGTTGTCATTTAGTCAGCCCAAACTATTCAAATCACAAGGATTGATTCAATTTCCAGGGTGTTGGATAGTCAGGGATAATTCAGATATGCATTCCAAGTAGGGTAATTTGCTGAAAACGTTATTATAACTTCATAAGGGAGTTTTATTCTTAACCCTTTGAACCCTAGTAGTATCTTCCATGCCTGTTCAATGAAAGGACTTGGAAAAGTCTTTATTCATTATTTGGGGTAGACCAATCAATATTTTCAATGTGCCGCCTTGGGGCTGTATGTTGAAAATACTGATTGATCTATCCCACACATCCTATTTAATGACGTTATGACGCATCATGTTCCTGGCTGGACAAACGGCCGCTAGGGTTCAAAGGGTTAATGGCCTAATTCCGACTTTGCTCACTTTTAACTTATCCAAAGGAGTTTCATCCAAAGAAGTGTTGAAAAGGTATATGAATACAAAGAGTTTGAGACATTTATATTGTTGTGGTCTGAGAATAGTGAGAATGTCATTGTATGCATTGTAGCATATTTGTGAGATGGAAGCACTTTGTGAATGTCAGAAATAATTATTGTAATTCCGTTTATTTATCTTATCAAATAAATTTCTGAATGTCACTCTTTCTTTTCTTTTCCTAAAGTTTGTTTAACCAGCAAAGCCCTAATTCAACTTGAATCAATTTTTGTGTAACAAAACAGGTGCCCCTACATGCAGTCTTTGGGTAATCAAGCAAGTTCCATTCAAAGTACCTTGGCAGTTATTCTTAGGAAAGTATTGACTGCCTTATATATAGACTTTCCTAGAAATAACTGCAAAGTTACAGGATTTTGACTGTTTAAAGAGTAGAAAAATGTGTAAAAATTCAACAGTTAAAGGTTATCAGAGTATAACTTTTGTCTGAATGGTATTGAATTTAGGAGAAAACTGCCATCAGTTAGAAGTACATTGTTGCTTTATGGCTTCTTTTGGTTACTATATAGTTTCCAAGTTCTTTTACAGCAGCTGGTCATGTATGTGTATGCTATTTTAACTCCTAGCACACTGGTAGTATTATAACATTTTATTCAATGACTTTATGTTACTAGGGTAAGACGAAGAATTACAACCAGTTATATCTTTGACAGTGCTCAGCGAGCTCTGTCAGAGAAGATATAAGTGGTCAGATTTTCAGTTACATTATGGGAAATCTCTGCTTCTAAAAACTTTGGTATTTTGACATCAGAGTGCATAGAGTTAAAAATGATTTAAGATAGAACTAACTATTTTTCTGGTGTTGCTGAATGACATTCTGATAAATAGAATAAGATAAATTCATTCTTGCATTGTTTCTACCAGGAAGCTTAGAAAGGTCAAAAACCTAACAATGTTGTAAATACATTGGTCACAGCATGAAAAGGACAATCTGTAGTGAGTGACTTGGCTTTCTCTTTCTTGTTCCACTGTAATAATACATGGGCAACCTGATGTTGTCAGTTCTGGATTACTTTTTATGTGTACCAATACTATGTATGGTACACATAATGCCGGCATCCGGGGTGACCATCCGTCGTTCGTCCATCCTTTGTCCGTCTGTCTGTCCGTCTGTCCATCCGTCCATCTGTCCGTCCGGCATCCATATCCATTTCTTTGGCATTCGATAACTTGAAAAATATTGCTTGCATTGTCAAGTTACTTTATATTTGTGTTCAGGTTACTGATGTGCCGAGCTGTATAGTTTTTGGTGTAAATCCGATAATTTGATCCCGAGATATTAACCCTTTATCCTTCAAATTGAAAATTCCTCCAATCCCTTTGGCATTCGATAACTTGAAAAATATTGCTTGGATTGTCTAGTTACTTTATATTTGTGTTCAGGTTACTGATGTGCCGAGCCGTATAGTTTTTGGTGTAAATCTGTTATTTTGATCCTGAGATATTAACCCTTTATCCTTCAAATTGAAAATTTCTCCAATCTCTTTGGCATTCGATAACTTGAAAAACATTGCTTGGATTGTCAAGTTACTTTATATTTGTGTTCAGGTTACTGATTTGCTGAGCTGTATAGTTTTTGGTGTAAATCTGATAATTTAATCCTGAGATATTAACCCTTTATCCTTCAAATTGAAAATTCCTCCAATCCTTTTTGCATTCGATAACTTGAAAAATATTGCTTGGATTGTCTAGTTACTTTATATTTGTGTTCAGGTTACTGATGTGCCGAGCTGTATAGTTTTTGGTGTAAATCGGATGATTTGATCCCGAGATATTAACCCTTTAAACTTCAAATTGAAAATTACTCCAATCCCTTTGGCATTCGATAACTTGAAAAATATTACTTGGATTGTCAAGTTACTTTATATTTGTGTTCAGGTTACTGATGTGCCGTGCGGTATAGTTTTTGGTGTAAATCTGTTATATTGATCCAGAGATATTAACCCTTTATCCTTCAAATTGAAAATTCCTCCAATCCCTTTGGCATTCGATAACTTGAAAAATATCGCTTGGATTGTCAAGTTACTTTATATTTGTGTTCAGGTTACTGATGTGCCAAGCTGTATAGTTTTTGGTGTAAATCTGATAATTTAATCCTGAGATATTAACCCTTTATCCTTCAAATTGAAAATTCCTCCAATCCCTTTGGCATTCGATAACTTGAAAAATATTGCTTGGATTGTCAAGTTACTTTATATTTTTGTTCAGGTTACTGATGTACCGAGCTGTATAGTTTTTGGTGTAAATCTGTTATTTTAATCCTGAGATATTAACCCTTTATCCTTCAAATTGAAAATTCCTCCAATCCCTTTGGCATTTGATAACTTGAAAAATATTGCTTGGATTGTCAAGTTACTTTATAATTGTGTTCAGGTTACTGGTGTGCTGAGCTGTATAGTTTTTGGTGTTAATCTGATAATTTGATCTGGAGATATTAACCCTTTATCCTTCAAATTGAAAATTCCTCCAATCCCTTTGGCATGAGATAACTCAAAAAATATCAATCCAATTGTCATGTTACTTTATATATTTATTCAGGTTACTGATGTGCTGTGCTGTGCTGTATAGTTTTTTTTATGTAAATCTGATAATTTGATCCGGAGATATTAACCCTTTATCCATCAAATTAGACACTCTTCCAATCCATTTCTATATGTACCCATACCTTGTATGGTGTACATAATGTCTGCATCCATGGTGGCCCTCCATCATACAGCCTTCTACTAGTTGTGCGTATGGGTACACATCTGATGATTTCATCGGCCTATTTTTTCAAAATCTAGAATGTAGGGCTATTAGAAAAAAATTGTTGTTTTTCAGGCACCTCTCTCATAATTGAAAATGTGCCACATCCCTATCTTTTTTTTACCTAAAAACTTAACCAATTGTATATTGTTTGACAGAGCTCACAAAGCTCTGCCAAACAAGATATAGATGGTTAAATTTGCACCTGCAAATTCTCACTGCTGAAAACGTTGATTTTTCCACAGATTAGTGTAAGGAAATAAGTTAATACTATATTCAGGACTGTTTCATGGAATGGTATACTGCCAAGAAACTTGCTCACATATTATGAGACAGTTGCTCACAGCCATTCAACACGTCAGTTCGAAAATTTTGCCGTAAAATATAGAAGGACCAACAAAAAATCATTTTGTACAAGTACTGTAGGAGTGAATCTCTGGAACTCCATCAAGCCAGAAATAAAATCCAGTTTAAACTTGCTTACCTTTAAGAAAATGTACGAAGACACACTGCTAAGTAAAGAATATCTTAGCTACATGTAACTTAGAAATTTCCCAATTATTATTATTATTATTAACCACTTTGCTGCTTGTCTGGATTTTTGTTGCAGTTTGGCTGGAGAATACCTAATGGCTCTCTCCTGCAAATTGCAACAGTTCTGAATATAGTTTGACAACCTGAATTTGTCATTCAGTCTTATATCGGTTACCTGTACTTTTAGTATCACCCTTTGCCCAGCGTAATGGCCAAAACCAGCTAGTAATATATATAAAATTCTCCATTCAAGTTTTATTATGTTTTCAGTTTTTGTCTCTGAGATGGGGCTTATGGCCCCTCATTGGAATGAGCTCATTCCAGTGAGGGGTTGTACACTGTGTTTTGGGGCAAAGATTGAAAATGTTCAGTTATTCAAGAATTTATTGTGCAAGTGTCGTCTGTTGCTAGCGATGGGTGAAGAGTTAATGGATAAACCGGATTCCAAATAAATTGAATAAGTTAAATATTTTATATTCTTTTGAAGATGCTTCTTAATAGTAAATTCTACTTCTCGCATCTCCTTTCAACATAAACTGCTACTAGTATAATTGTCAATTATCATTCCTGTGAATAAGTTAAGACTTATTGTCACTGAACTTGTTATGATAAAATCTTTGTTATTTTGTTTTTTGCTCACCGAAGGGAGCTTAACTTATCACTTGTCGTCGTCCGTCGTGAACTTTACATTATCGACTTCTCACAAACTACTGGACCAAATTGAACCAAATTTGGTGTGCATGTTCCTTATCATATGTCAATTCAAGTTTGTACAAATAAACTTGCCACGCCCACAGGGGGCACCAGAAGGGGCATAACTCTGATAGCACCCATAAATTTTTTCAAAAATTCAAAAAAATCTTCTTCAGATCCACCAGTCAGAATGCTTTCATATTTGGTATACAACATCTCTAGGGGGCTTAGATTCAAATTTGTTCAAATTGGGTCCCTGAGTTAGTATTTGGGCTCTCCATTGGAGCCCAAAGTTTAACTTGGTGCAATTTGAGGATATTTCTCTAAAAATCCTCTTCTTCAGATCCACCAGTCAGAATCCTTTCATGTTTGGTATACAACATCTAAAGGGGGGTCAGATTCAAGTTTGTTCAAATCGAGTCGCTGAGTTAATATTTGGGCTCCCTATGGGAGCCCAAATTTTAACTCTGTGCAATACGTGGAATATTCTTTAAAAATCTTCTTCAGATTCATCAGTCAGAATCCTCTCATATTTGGTATACCTCATCTCTAGGGGGGCCAGATTTAAGTTTGTTCAACTCAAGTTTCTCGGTTAATATTTGGGTTCCCTATAGGAGCCCGAATTTTAACTTAGTGCAATATGAGAAAATTTCTTTAAAAATCTTCTTCTTCAGATCCACCAGTCAGAATCCTTTAACATTTGGTATACATCATCTCTAGGAGGGGTCAGATTCAAGTTTGTTCAAATCGGGTTCCTGGGTTGACCAAAATTCAAAAAAAAAAAAAATGTTTTTGATTTTTTTATGCTTTTTGTTCAATTTTGAGTACCCCCCCCCCTCCCCCCCCCCCCAAATTTTTAGCCTGAAAATCATCGGAATCCAAAATTTTAGACCAAAATTCGTAATTTTTTTTTGTTGATTTTTATGCATTTTGTTCAATTTTGAGACAAAAAAAAAAGAAAATTTAGCCTGAAAATTTTGGGTCCGTTTCAGACGGAAAAATTGGAAATTTTTGTTTTTTTATGCAATTTTTAGCTCAACTTTGATGAAGTCAAATTTGAGCTATTGTCATGGCCCGTCGTCCGTCCGTCTGTCTGTCCGTCCATCCGTCCATCTGTCCGTCTGTCCGTACGTCAACAATTGGCTATGGCTCGGGCTAGAGGTCGTATTTATGAACCGATCTTTACGAAGCTTCTTGTGTACCTTTGTTATGACCCTGGGACGGGAACGAGTGTTTTTAGGTGTGGTCCAAAATTCAAGATGGCTGCCAGTGGCCATTTTGTACCGATGATGCAAAAATCAGTTTTTTGTACAGAACTTCTGTATGAAAGTTCTGATTAGAATAAAGTTTTGTATAAATGTTTAGTACCATGGGATACATCACATATAATACGGGTTTTTTCTCGTGCGTAAATTATGCAAATTAGACTGACTTTGGTTTATTTAGTGTTACTTTCAGAGCTGTAAGTGCCAAGCTGCTATGGCTCGGGCTAGAGGCCGTATTTATGAACCGATCTTTACGAAACTTCTTGGGTACCTTTGTTATGACCGTGGGACGAGAACGAGTGTTTTTGGGTGCGGTCCGAAATTCAAGATGGCTGCCAGCTGCCATTTTGTACCGACGATGCAGAAATCTGTTTTTTGTACAGAACTTCCATATGAAAGCTCTGATTTGAATAATTTTTTGTATGAATGTTTAGTACCATGGGATACATCACATATAATACGGGTTTTTTTCTCGTACGTAAATTGTGCAAATTAGACTAATTTTGATGTTGTTTGGGGTTAATTTCAGCACTGTAAGTGCAAATGCCAATACGGCTTGGGCTAGAGGCTGTATTTATGAACCGATCTTTACGAAACTTCTTGGGTACCTTTGGTATCACCGTGGGATGAGAACGAGTGTTTTTGGGTCCGGTCCGAAATTCAAGATGGCCGATGGCAGCCATTTTGTACAAAATTAGATGCAATCAGATTTTTGCACAGAACTTCCATATGAAAGCCATGATTTGAATAATTTTTTTGTGTGAATGTTTAGTACCATGGGATGCATCACATATAATACGGGTTTTTTTCTCGTGCAGAAATTATGCAAATTAGATGAACTTTGATTTTTTCAGTGCGACTTACACACAGTAAGTACACATGTCAATACGGCTCAGACTAGAGTCTGTATTTATGAACTGATCTTCACGAAATGTCTTGGGTACCTTTGTTATCACCTTGGGACGAGAACGAGTGTTTCTGGGTGCGGTCTAAAATTCAAGATGGCTGCCAGTGGCCATTTTGTACCGAAATTAGGTCTAATCAGTTTTTTGTACACAACTTCTATACAGCTCAGACTAGAGGCCATATTTATGAACCAATCTTTACGAAACTTCTTGGGTACCTTTGTTATCACCGTGGGATGAGAGCGAGTGTTTTTGGGTGTGGTCCGAAATTCAAGATGGCCACCAGCAGCCATTTTGTACCAAAATTAGTGCAATCAGTCTTTTGTATAGAACGTCTGTATGAAAGTTCTGATTTTAATAAATTTTTGTATGAATGTTTAGTAACATGGAATACATCACATATTGTAAGGGTTTTTTTTTCGTGCAGAAATTATGCAAATTAGATGAACTTTGATTTATTCAGTGCAACTTACACAATGTAAGCACACATGTCAATACGGCTCAGGGTAGAGGCTGTATTTATGAACCGATCTTCACAAAACTTCTTGGGTACCTTTGTTATCTCCTTGGGATGAGAATGAGTGTTTCTGGGTACGGTCCAAAATTCAAGATGGCTGCCAGTGGCCATTTTGTACCGAAATTAGGTCCAATCAGTTTTTTGTCACAAGTTCTATACAGCTCGTATTTATGAACTGATCTTCACAAAACGTCTTGAGTACTTTTGTTTTCACCTTGGGACAGGAACGAGTGTGTTTTGGGGTGCCTTTGTTATCACTGTGCTATGAGAACAAATATTTTGGGGTTCAGTCAGACCCACTCTGGGACTCAAAGATTTTTTCTAGTTCAGCATCTAACTGTTACCCACCTTTACAATACTTTACCTATACATTTGTTACAGGCAACGGTCAGTATTTATGTACAGACCATTACAATACTTTATATGTACCTTTGTTATCAGGTCATTACCTAGATGTTTGTCATTGCTGTGTCACATACTATACATGTACATGTCTTTGTCTTGACAAGTTGAGCTACAGTGTCATTGACACTTTCGTTTTTTAGCCTGGTTCAGGTTCAGAGTCCGAAATTGTGGACCAAAAATTTGGACATTTTGGGTGGATTTTTTATGCATTATGTTCAATTTTGAGACGGAAAAAAGTTATAGCCTGAAAATTTTGGGTCCTGTTCCGACTTTTTAAAAAATTGTATTCAGACCCTGTAGTCAGAAAGCTTTCATATTTCGTATGCAACATCTCTAGGAAGTTAGGTTCAAGTTTGTTCAATCCTAGTCCCTGGATTGATATTTGGGCTCCGTATGGGAGCCGAAATTTTAACTTAGTACAATATTAGGAAATTTCTTTAAAAATCTTCTTCAAATCCACCAGTCAGAATCCTTTCATTTTGGTATACAACATCTCTTGGAGGGAAAGACTCAAGTTTGTTCAAATCTGTTCCCTGGGTTATTAATTTACGGGAGCCTGAATTTTAACTTAGTGCAATATGAGAAAATTTCTTTTAAAATCTTCTTCAGATCCACCCATCAGAATCCTTTCATATTTGGTATACAACATCTCTAGGTGGGTCAGATTCAAGTTTGTTCAAATCGGAACCCTGGGTTAATATTTTGGCTCCCTATTTGCACCCAGAGTTTAACTTAGTGCAGTGTGAGGTGATTTCTTAAAAAAAAACCTTCTTCATATCTACCGGTCAGAATTCTTTCCTATTTGGTATATGACATCTCAAGGCGGGATCAGATTCAAGTTTAATGAATTTGACTCATTGGCTTAATATTTGGCCTCTATGGGCAGGGATGGCAAGGGGGGGGGGGGCATGTTAGGTTCAGGTTTGTTCAAATCCATTCCTTAGTGTTTTTTTCCATAAAATCTGCCTCTCATGACTTCACCCCTTCGTAGTGTTGATGAACCATGTCTAACTGAATGTGAGCCCAAATACTTCCTTGAACTACTTTGACTGGTGAGCAATTAAGGCCCCTTGGGGTCTCTTGTTTGTATTTAGTAACATGACTCTGTTGAATAAACCATTGAGCCATTGAACTGAACTGAACTGGATATAAATTGTCCAACAACCGTGGGAGGGAATACGCCCAATTCCACAGTTGAAGCCTTTGAAATATGTTATATCGATCTTGTCCCCCCCCCCCCCCCCCCCATTTCGAAAATATGGGAAATGGATTATATATCGAGCAGGGGCGCAGCCAGGATTCTATAATGGAGGGGGGGGGGGGGGGGGCAACCATGATATTTGGAAGGTCGTTGTGGGGTAACGCCGCCACACTACCACCATCACCATAACCCCTACCTTTCTCCAGGAGGCACCAGAATCGATCTCACCCAGAGTCTAGCAACTTAACCTTCTTCCCAGTGGTGGGCATCAGTATACTTCCACATTGGCACGAAACGATTCGTTGTATCGGTAATTTGTGACGGAAATTCTTTGGTCTCTTGTCAGAAAAAAGGAAAAGGGGTATTTTATTAAATGTCAAAGTCGCATAGTACTTGGCTAAACTTGACTTTAACCTTTGTTGCGATCACTATTAGCCATTGCTGTACAAAAGTGATCTTAAACACCAATATATTTATTTATTGCTGTTTAAGGTCATTTTTATGCATCTATGGCTATTTGTGACCGCAATAAGTTTAGCCAATCATTTATACTCTTGTACCCTTTGTCACATTGTGCAATGATCTCACAATATGAAAACTTCAAGCAGCAATTGTTAGCTTAACTTGACAAAGTCAAGATAAGCTATTTCCATCACGCCTGCGGAAGTCTGTTAGTCTGTGAGTCTGTTCACATTTTCATTTAGCACAGGCTACACCCCATAGTTCTTATCTGATCGTCACGAAATTTCATATGGAGATTTGGGATTATGTCTAGATGAGAACGTCCCCTTTTGGTCGCGATCGGTCAACTGGTATGGCTGCCCGAGCCCAAAACCCAAAAACCATTAGCACAGTCTACAGGTCGTATTTGTGAAGGGATTTCCTTGTAATTTGGTAGCATGCTTTTGTGTAAAGTCTAGATGACAACGTCCCCTTTTGGTCATGATCTGTCAACCGTGATGGCTGCCCAAGCCCGAAACCCCAAAAACGTTTAGCACATTCTGCAGGTTATATTTAATATGGAGATATTTCATTGTAACTTGGTAGGATGACTCCGTATGATGTCTGGATGAGAACTTCCCCATTTGGTCGCGATCTGTCAACCGTGACGACTGCCCGAGCCCAAAACCCGAAAACATTTAGCACAGTCTACAGGTCATATTGATGGAGGGATTTTATTGTAACTTGGTAGGTTGACTTCATATAATGTCTAGATGAGAACGTCCCCTTTTGGACACTATTGGTCAACTGTCACGGCTACAGGGGCCCGAAGCCCGAAAACATTTAGCACAGTCTACAGGTCATATTTATGAAGGGGTTTCATTGTAACTTGGTAGGATGACTCCAAATAATGTCTAGATGAGAACGTCCCCTTTTAGTCGCGATCATTCAGCCGTGATGGCTGTCCGAGCCCAAAATCTGAAAACCTTTAGCATAGTCAATAGGTCGTATTTATGGAAGGATTTCATTGTAACTTGTTAGGTTGACTCCATATAATGCCTAGATGATGACATCCCCTTTTGGTCGTGATTGGTCAACTCTGACGGCTACAGGGGCCCGAAGCCCGAAAAACTTTAGCACAGTCTACAGGTTATATTTATGAAGGGATTTCATTGTAACTTGGTAGGATCACACCAGATAATGCCCAGATGAGAACGTCCCCTTTTGGTCGCGATCATTCAACCATGATGGCTGCCCGAGCCCAAAACCCGAAAGTACAGACTGCAGGTCGTATTTGTGAAGGAATTTCATTGTAACTTGGTAGAATGACTCAGTATAATGTCGAGATGATGACGACCCCTTTCATTTGCAATCGGTCAACGTGATGGCAACACAGGCCTGAAGCCTGAAAACCTTTAGCACAGTCTACAGGCAATATTTATGGAGGGATTTCATTGTAACTTGATAGGATGACTCGTTTTGGAATAATTTCACTGTAACTTTGTAACTTTTGCTGACCTACGTTAACTGTGAGGGCCACATACATTAACTGTGAAGGCCACATTAACCCACCCCTCAGTTCTTTAGTACAGTCTACTCCTCATATTATTTTTATTAAAAACCTGGCATACAGGTAACAGAAATTAACATATTCCCAATTATCATAATTCTTGTCTTATTTCATAATCCTTTCAAAAACTTTGAACTTATCCTTTTCACCAGACACAACACACAAGACAAGTTAAGCTACTGTGTCATTGACACTTCCATTATCACCTCGAGATGTGTTGGGCAAAACGCTAACAGAAAAAAAAATATGAACCCCCGTTTTAAAAAACTAGCTTGAACACAACCTTTTGCCGGTGAAATTGACAGTAAGTGTATAAAAATTACGTTTTAAAGTACTGAATGTATCTCTGAATGTGTGAAATGACAATTTAATGAAGTGTAAGCAAAAAGTAACGAAGATTAAGTATTGTTTGTTTTAGAGTAGACTATTTTCAAATTATAAATGGTTTCTCTCCCAAAAACTTAATGTTAAATTCACTCGTAGTGAACAGAAAGATCCAAATGTTACGCACACGAATTAGTTACACCTCCGTCGAGCAAGTATGATAATATTCTCCCCGTCGTGCACCTCAGCTAATTCGTTGTTTTCCTTACACAAAATGGCGTGTCGATCAGTGTCGATAGCGAAATGATCTATTTTCTCTTGAAAATAGTCTTCAATAATACAAACAATACTTAAACTTAGTTATATATATTTATTATTGCGTACGCAACATTAAATTGTCTCTTCACACATTCAGAGGTACATTTAGTACTTTAAAACGCAGTTTTAAGACACTTACCGTCCTTTTTACCGGATACCGTCCTTTTTACCGGCAAAAAGTATGTCCCTGTTCCAGGATCCCATGAAGTCATCATCAGTGTCGTGCCCACGGGGGGCGTATCCCGCCCCACTTTCTCTCTGAGTTGGTCCTAGAAATATGTCCAAAAATGGCATAAAGATCGTAGGGGGGTTAGGTCCATGGGGGTTAGGTTGTAAATTTATGGATTGCTTGTCGTAATATCTGTGCCGGTGAAAGGTAGACAGTCATCAGTACATGAAAAACCTCAAAATATCCACTCAGATGCAAAGAGATGGGGTTTTTTGATCCCTGGAATTAAAAAAAAGCATGGTCGGCCGTGGTATCGACGACCCTTGGCCGCCCCATATCGGACACATTTATTTTCCTCTGGTGGAAACTCTGAATCTTGTTACCTTGATTACCTAGCTCAAACTTTAGGGACGCGAAATTCTGAAATGTGAAGGCCTGGAAAGCTTTTCCCGCACACACCAGCCCTCCCCCCCTCTCCATTAATATGGAGCTAAGCCAGGTTCTGCGAGTTTGCCCCCCCCCCCCACCCCACTTGCTTTGGGCTGGCTACGCTACTGGTCACCCTAGTTGAACCCCTGTTGTGGCCTACACTGATAACACATGTTAACCCATTACACAAAAAAGGATTATAATTTTTAAAACCCAAACTGAATTTTATTTGATAATATTTAAAAAATAAACAGTATTTACCAATAAAATCATACAAATATGGATGTCATTGGAACCGGCTCATTGAGTAAGTTCCAATGACAGCCACATCTGTTCAATTTTATTGACAACGTATCCGTATATTTCAGGTCATGTTAGCCTTCATTGGTTAATTTACTACCACTATGTTAGGTACAGAGTTAAACTGACTTAATTCTTCTCACGCAAATCGGGAGCGCGGTGGCTCATTGGTAGACTGTTGGACTTCTATGCTAGAGGTCCCGAGTTCGATCCCCGTCCGGGACGACCCGCATTGTGACCTTGGGCAAGGCACCTTATTCCGATTGCCTACATGGGGGCACTGACTGTTGGACTAATATGCTAGAGGTCCCGAGTTTGAGCCCAATCCGGGACAACCCGCGTTGTAACCTTGGGCAAGGCACTTTATTCCGGTTGCCAACATAGGGGAACGATGACGCCGTGTACTAAGGCATACTGCGCGTCGATGGTGCACATGTCTTCAACCGCTGTAACCCTGCTTGATTCGAGCATGAACAGAGTTAGAATGTTGAGGAGCTGACAGTTGCTCGTCGATGCTCGGTGGTTCCATCCGGGAACTCCGGCTTCCCCCACCCACAAAACTGTCATGGTCACGAATCCCCATCGTGCATAAGTATGTGACCTTAAACACCAATAAATAAATAAATCTCGCGCAAATCCTAGCAGAGGTGCAGCAAGAATCGACATGGATTCTCGCTGGTTTTGTTGCACAAACCTTTGCGTGAATCAATTCACGGATTCTCGTCGAAATATAAGCCTTGATCAGTTATATGGGAACCAAAAGCTTGATTTTGAAACCTATCTCTCTATACAAACACTGATTTTAGGTGTGTGTGTGTGGGGGGGGGGGGGGGGAATCCGGTCCCAATCACATTGCTGATTGGTTTTGTTCGTAAGTGTTTTTTTAACTGTCTGCAAACATGGTTAAAGATAAAAAATTTCTACAAAATCCTGCTCTTCATTGACAATCCTCACATTCCACTTCTTGAACATGATTTTTGGTATCACAGTGAAGATTTGACTTCATAGCGACATGCTGTCAAGAGAGGCGCATGCCTCAGAAATTCCCTTGGAGTTCTGTTCATTTGAAATCTTTCTGATAACTCTTTGTTTGTTTGGGGTTTTTTTTGCCATGGGTATGTACAGTTTAAAGAAAACTGTCCCATTTGCCAACGAATATAGTGTTCAACCCTTCAAAACTGCATTAACCCCAATTTTTTTACAAGTTGGGAGTTTTGAACAGAACATTTCACAAATATTATAAGATCTATTTCATCTAATATTTCATCCATACTTTCATTCTGCTGATTGGTGTGCAAGTGATGGTCCTGCATGGTTCACCCAGAATACACATTTTCATCGAAAACGTCTGTATCCATGAATTAACTAAGGTAGACAAAAACCCATATCCCCATCGTGTTTAATTCCTCGTTTCTGATGTTTTTTGAATCACTATGACAATATTGTGTACTGCGTTTTGATGACTTCTGGATTTTTAATTTCACTTGACTGGAAATCAGGTTGCGCTGTACTGTTCAAGACTTGTGAATCATAGTCACCAATAAAAGTGGCATTTGATTCTTTCTAAAAGCACTGCCTCAATTCTATTGAAATGTCTTGTCCGTAATAATGGGAAACACTCAAACCGTCCTCTGACCGAACCGTGCTCCGCAATTTGACCCAAGCCGGCCGCTACATTTAGCCCGAGTCGTCCCCAACAGCACCCGAATTGTCCTATACAGTGTCCGAACCGTTCTCTATGCAATTTGGCTCATACTGTCCTCTGGAAATTGTGGTGACCATTAGGTCCATGTGGGATACAAGAAAAAGGAACAATATTTCCACCATATTTGCTTTTGTTTTTAATACTTCCTTCGAAAAATATACAAATATATTATATATTGTCAACAAAAATGTTCGGAAAAATATAGTAACATATAATACATTTAATAACATGATTTATCATATGACTCGTCCGTTTTGTTCACTTTAAAACATTTGATATTTTGTTTTCATATTAATCAGTGATAAATAAAGCCTTCCGTCAATTTCATTGGTCAATTTCAAAACTAGACAATTTGATTGGCTGAACAAAATACAACTGGGCCACATTTTCATAATTTGCATAATAAGAGTTGGGAGCTTTCACTCGTCAATTTCAAAACTGGACAATTTGATTGGCTAAACAAAATACAACTGGGTCATATTTGCATAATTTCAGTAGGGAGAATTTACGTTATCTGTCCAATTTCGGATGGGTTATATTGTATTAATCTTTTACCTACAAGAAAAGCGCCATTCATTTTTTTTTTTATATTTTCACTTTTTGCTTCCAAAACATAGGTTATGATCCCTCATTGGAACGAGCTCGACGAGCTCGTTCCAATGAGGTGTCATAACCTATGTTTGGAAGCAAAAAAATTAAATTTTTAGTTATACAAGGATGTTTTTTCCACGTGCCGTCTGCAATTCAAGTTAGGTGATGGGCTAAAAGGGTCATACTAAGTGGCTAATTTGTGCGTGTGTGTGTCATAGGATAAATAGAATATGAAATGAGTGTTTTCCTCATATAATATTTATGAAAATCGTCTGAATTCTCCGTTTGGGCTCGCCAGAAGCTCGCCAAAACGGAAAATTCTCAGACTCGTTTCATAAATATTATATGAGAAAAATACTCATTCCATATCCTCTATATATTAATGAACTGTCGCTAGGATAGATTATGATATATTTTAAATAAATTCCTGTCGGAGCGATCTTTACATTTGATCTTTGATATAAATAATTCAACTTTGATCATCGGTGCCAAAAATTAAATGTCTGTTACCACTCACATGAACAATCTGGTAGGAAACACGATGGTCTAAAATCATAATCCAGGTCTTTGGGCTCTGCCGGTTTCTTATACTGCCGATACCTGTTAGTCCTTTTACACATTGCAGTCACTGAAGGGAGAGCCACGTTATTCAAATATGAAATATTGTCACTTTTAAGGAGCTCTTCCACAACACGCTGGGCTGGTCTATGCAGATGTTTTCTAGCTGCATCTATTATCTCAACAGCCTCAATTGATATTGTGTCTATCCCGGGCTAACCCTCGTGGCTATGTGGTTTTAGGCCAGAGGTAAAATTGTCACCAGTCTGTTGCACTGTTGCCAAACACAATTTTGCTCTAACATAGCATCCTCAGTAGCCAACTCGTAGACAATCTGAGGCAAACTACAAGCGTAGAATCTCCATTCTGTTAGTGTCTCTAAACCATGCATCACGCGCCGATAAAAAGTTTGTGATAGCCTGTTTGACAAAGACGATGCTTCCATCTGCTACAAAAGTCACACTGCAATCATTGTTGTCTTTTCATATATTGTTTGGAGTAGAACACTCATGCATCTGGATCAATGTTTGGTGAGTGACTAACTGACTAACAGATGAATGAAAAATTTCAGCGCGCCGAAGGCGCACATGGACGATGTGGGATTGAAATCCCTTGCGACCCGAGTAACTTTATTTGTTTATAACTTTATTTACTTATCAATCCACGTGAGTCGGATGGGAGAGCCAAAATCTTATTTGGTTTGAGTGTGCGTACTGGCAGTAGGGTGGTGAGTTCAGATCCCCGAGAACTTCTAACTGGAAGATGGCTAGGAATTGCGTATAACTCCAAGACTTCTGCTCCGTATTTGCTTGGAGAAGTGGGTATATTTAGTTTAGTTTAAACAATATTTATAGAAAAAAGACAAGTTAACTGTATACATGCGAACAGGTGGAAACTGATTGAATGTTTTGTACATAGCTTTCAGTGAATACAATGAACACATAACGTATCGAACTAAATTGTTGTAGCAGGGGATTCGGAAGAAAGTTGAACGCTTATGTGAACCGTCTCCCAAGTCTGTAAGATTTCACAATTTTAATTAGACAGATAGAAGGGGTGGGTTGGTTGTATAATGGTTACACACTGAAAAAAATGAAAGTAGAACGATAGGACTAGTGAAAGAGAAAGAAGACATTTGAAAAAAGGGCAGCTTGGATGCACAAGACATCAACATTGATCAACAACAGTTTGGGAACAGACTCACTTGGAGATCGCAGCCCAACACTGAGAGTAGAATATTCTAATTGACTGCGGAAGGGGGGGGGGGGGGGGGGGGGGGTGCGTGGACTGTTAAAGTTTTTCATTCCAGGACGGAACCTGGCTCCGAAGGACCGCCGTCAGCACCATGCAGCGTCAGGAAACGTACAATGTCTCGTAAGTTTAAGACGCATTATTCATTAGCAGGAAATGTATTGTTCAATACTATATGAAACATTATTCGCACCCCCCCCCCCCCCCCCCAGCGGCACACAGCGCCGGCAACAATTCATCAGAATCCCGCTCCCATTTGAACGAAAAAACCCAACAGCCTGAGAAGCTGATAGTGAGACAGGCCCTCACCCCGCAGATATTTCATTTGATGTGAGTTTTCACTAAACACTCACGTGGGACAGACAAGCAAACCATCCGCAACCGATCATCATGTTAGCTTGATGGTCCATTAACAGAAGAGCACTTGCTGCTCTTTTAGAAAAGATAGTTGGATAACACGATAAGAGCACAGTTGAAAGAGATGTTGTATGAGAGATCAACCAATTGGTGACTAGGCCCAGATTCCACCCTCTTGTAAACTATAAGGTGAGTAGCGGTAGGGTCGCAGTTATTGGAAGCGTTTACTAAGTAGAATAAAGTTCTGCACCATTTCAAATACAGACAAATGTTCATCACTAGTAAGGAATTCGGAACCAAATAGGAGTGTCGTCACATCTGGTGCGAATGGTAGTGATTTTATTGTTGACCTGCGTGTCTCTTCAAGTACAGGACAGAACAAAAGAAAGTGTTCGCTTGTCTCGAGTTCACCACAGAGACGTGGGGCGATGGCGACAGATGGTTATTGAATAAATGGGTGTTAAGAGTACTGCAACACAGCCGCAATCTGCAGTGATAGATTTGTCCTATTCGTGATTTTGCATGGCCATAAAAAGACGGAGGTCACGGATTGCCCCTGTTAAGATAACTTGCGAATTTACTCACTGATGAATTTTCTCGGATTGATAACGGTATGTCGTTCCATAGGCTTGTAGTTCTCGGTATAAATGAAGACTGGTAAAGTTGGGTGTTGCAGAAGGGAACTCAGAGATTATTACTTGCTCGAAGATTGAGACATCGGCTGGTAGCGGAGACTGTTGGAGAAACTTTATTAGCAATATATGGGGGCGACATATGGTGAAACATTCGGAAGAATTGTTTCAGTTTATGTTTGCGACGTCTTTCCCCAAGGGAGTCCGAGCGGGTTCCGTTGTACAACGCGGAAGTCCTAGCACTCATGGTTGCGCCAGTCACTATCCTTGCTGAAGCCAACTGTACTTTTTTAGGTCGATTGTATGACTCGCCGTGCATTTATCTCAGATGGTGCTACCATATTCAAGAAGGAGACCTAATAAAGGCAAAGTAAATCTTTTCAAGGGTACTGCAGTCAAGAGTAAACTGTTCCCTCCTCCGTAAATCTACTGGAGACCATTCTTTATCGCAGATATGTTCAATGTGGTCATTCCTCGTACATCCGACATGTAAGATAACTCCCAGGTGCTTGTGACTTTTCACTTCCGACATCTGAGTATTACCAAGAAATAGTGGTGGGTGCACAGCAGAGATAACCGTGCGCGATATGAGCATGCTCTCAGATTTTTTTTTAGGACTGAACTCAACCAACCACGTGTGGCCCAATGCTTTGTTGTAGTCAGATCCTGGTTGATCACAGTTGCTGCTTGGGATGGATTCTCAACTATAAGATGCATTGATGTTTCATCAGAGAAGAACTGAAAACTACTTAGGAGGTTATCTGTTATGTCATTGATGTATATGAGAAATAATAAGGGGCCAAGTATCGACCTTTGAGGAACTACAGAGTTTATCGGTCTCCAGGATGCCGTCTCTGGGGCAATTACCACCCTCTGGACCCTGTCGGAGAGGTACGATTTTAAAAATGCAAGTAAATCACCTGACACCCCAATTTTGTCCAGCTTGCGAATGAGACCCACGTGCCACACCTTATCGAATGCCTTACTGACGTCACAGAAGACCACCCGAACCTCTTTTCTGTCGTCAAGGGTTCGGCAGAATTTGCCATAGAGGTCAGTTAGTTGAAGTATAGTCGAATCACCAACCAAGGGTGAATCCTGACTGAAATTGACTTGAGATGTTGTTGTCTCTCAAATACTTCCACAACTGTTTGAAAATACATTTTTCAAAAACGTTGCCAACACAACTAAGGAGGGTAATCGGACGATAGTTCGGCATTACATTAGCTTTTTTCCACATAAACGGAAAGTAATTATTATTCAGGAGAATATTGAAGATTATTGAGAGAGGTTCACATAAGGATAAATTACATTCCTTGAGTAACCGGGGACTAAAAAGATCAGGTCCTGCAGCCTTTGCATTATGGGGTTTTAGCGCTTCGTATACTTCGCTGCCCTGTATGGTTATCCTCTCTATTAAGTAAGGGGCGGGTGTGGCCAGTGTAGGTAGAGAGGCCTGTGAGTCGTCCACTGATAAGATAGAGCTCAAGTATTATTTCAACAGGTCAGCTTTTTCTCTGTTTGTATCGTACGTTTTGTCCAAATGACTGATGGCCGTAATATCTGAAATGGTGTTGCCAATGGACGTCTTAAGGGTTTTCCACCACTGGGCGAGCGTAGTCGCACGACTAGTGAGAACTGACTGTACGTTTGCAACATCAGTTGCCTTGTCCTTCTTGATGGCCGAGACCACTTCGTTTCTCTTCTGTTTATATTTTTCAAAGGTCTGTGGAAGACCATTGCGTTTGGCAACACGATATAACCTTTTTCTCTGTCTTATTAATAATCTTATTTTGTAATGCATCCATTTCGGTTAATCCTTTCTAACAGAGATCCGTTTGTTGGGTATATGACGGGAAGCAGTGTAAAGTAGTTCTTCGGTGAACTCTGGGACAATTATATCCATGCTGAATGCATTGAAAATAATATCCCAGTTTACACTATTGCGCGCGCGGCATTTAGTTCACGATAGTGGCTCTGTGAATTCATCAGGTATGAATGGATCTAAGATCTGACAAGTCTTCACGTTGACTGTCTTGCTCACAGCGAAAATGTCAACCAGTGAAGAAGATTCCGTGAAACACGTAGGCCCACCCACAAGCTGTCTAAAATTAACATCTCTAATGATATCTGAAAGATGCCCTGTGGGACCTGCAATTTGATTGTCGTTAAAATCACCGGTAATGATAAGGTCTGTAACATGTGTATCTGCTGCTGTGTCAGTCGAGGTGGATATATTATCCCATGTTTCAACAGGACTATTGGGCGGACGATAAAATACACCTAAAAGTAGCGACTTACCCTTTTCTGATATTATGTCCACTAATAGCCATTCGACAGGTGTCAATTCTAGGTCAGGTCTGTACCTAAATGCAATACCATCCTTAACGTAGACAGCAACCCCGCATCCTCTTGAAAAACGATTGAAGCGCAATGGTTTCTGGAATCCACGTATAATAATTTCATTAACTGGGTCATCGTTATGTAACCATGTCTCAGTGAATGCTATAATGTGAAAACGGGGACTCACACTGGGAAATGTCAAGTTTGAGGCTTAGGCATTGAAAGTTAAGATGGAGGATTTCAAGCGCTTTAAGATGCTCATTCGTGCAGACCCAAAACAGGAGCATAGAAAGATCAAAAGTAAATGGCAATGTATTAATTGTCAGATTACGTAAATCTGTAATGTTTGAACGGTACAGAAGAAAGTGTTCAATTGTTTCTATGCCACCACACTGACAAAAAGGTGAAGTCAAGAGGTGGTTATACAAATGGGCGTTAATACCACTACAGAGCAGACGCAACCTACAATGATAAATTTGAGCTGCTCGGGACTTGGCCGCGGCATAGAATGTGGGCGGGCGTTGATTCCCACCATGTCAGAACCTTCTGAAATTTATGATGGAACAATTTTCCCTAACCGAGAGGGGCAACGCATTCCACTGTTTGGTAACATCCGGGAGAAACGGAGACTAGTACAAACTGGTATGACAAAACGGAACTCGGTGGTTTTTATTTGATCGAGTATTGTGGTGAAGACTGATGGACGAAGTTATCAAATTCTGTACATGTGGCCTGTGCACAAGCAGTGTTTCAGCCAATGGACCTCCGGGTAAACCGGAGGTCCATTGGCAGAAACATTGCCTGTGTTTGCTATGAGTAACCAGGAGAACCTGCTGTGCTTTGGATGACATTCAATCTGCCGACTGTGCGCAATTCCTACGCGCAATTAAGCCTAGATAAGCGCACAGTTCGTGACATGACTTCTAGTTTTACCTGTACGTTCCAATTTGACGTTTTCTGGTAAACGCTCTTTAATAATTTATAAATGCTACTCATAAAACGCTTGTTCTCAAAACAAAATAGCAGTTTAAGGCGAACATTCACTTATTTATGCATTGAATAATTTCATTCATGTCTATATGAGTATAAATTTCTAAGTTTTTTCGAGTAAGTGTCGATTATATGAGAATTTCAAGACCTTGGCTAATTATTCGATTTGAAATTGGATACTCCTTTTCTGCGAGGAATATCTTAAATTGCGCAATGATGCTAGACGTCCAGTAAACGTTTTCTGAATCAGGAGATGCCCCTCTATCAGAAACCACCGGGGAAAATCTTTGTACGGGACTTTGAGGTTGGGCTGAAACTTGGCATTTGGCCGCAATTTTGGCGGCCGGACTATTATGAGAAAGTGTGGGACTTTGGATCGTTTTTACTGGCGAGTGTAAAAAAAAACATGTCATGATGTTTTTAGATGACGACGGGAAAGAGGAGTGGAGTTTGTTTTACAAGAACAAAATGCACGTAGCATGGGTCAGAATCATTTCAACATTGCTAGATTACAAGTTAGAAATACTAACCACACATTACCTTTGCTCCAACACATATTTGCAATCAATATTCGCAACAATAATCTGCGCATCAGTCGTTCAGTCTGCAGAAAACTGGTTACATACTGAGTATTAAAATACGTCCATCTCACCAAGGTGTCTCATCTGAAACACGCATATCTCAGAAAGCATCGTGTTTGAGCAGATATAATATATATATATATAATGGTTCGAAGAATATAACCACAGAAGCTGCGCTTTTTGATATTTCACCGAAAGCTGTGGCACGAGTCAGAGAGCAAAGTTTCAGTGCATCAGTTTCCTTGGGATTCCCGATTTTCGAAAACTACACACCAATACGCATATCAGTCACTGATGTGGTTACCATGGAGCCGAAGCTGAGAGATATGAATTGGGTTGCTTGATCAAGAAATAAACATATCCGGGCGTTTCGGTCCGTAATAGGAAACAACATCCAACTGACAGTAATAGTCTCTGACATTTCAGGCTTTTAAGCCACAGGAGCCGACTGCGTTGCGACTGGACCGTGTTATTCACTTGAGTTAACAAAACAGCCAGAGAATGGGTACTACATTTTTCCATTCTGAGATGCAATGTCAGCATCGAAATTGTCTACCACTGCCAGTAAAAGCCCACTGTCGAAACCAGATATTGGTGTGAAGTCAATGTTGCGACCTGCTGTATTTGCTGCTGAATTCTTGAAACGCAACAATTCATCATATCGTCTCCTGAGGGCTAGACCAAAAGACGATATTGTTCCGATTGCATACTGTCAATTAGAACACATTCAAATGGGACATAGAACATTCTAGCACTCAGCCGACGATATTATTATTCCGAAATTGTGCATCACTTTTATGAGGACCTTAGAATCCCTCGTCATAGCTGCAAGACCAATTGACGTAGTAGTTGGTATCCCACCTAACAGTGATGTTACAATGCTGCTAATCAGCATCCCGGTAAGGTGTGGTCTAATTTCGGCGACAAGCTATCCAGAAAAGCCAACAACGTTCCGCTTGAAAACTTTGATATTTTGTCAAATTTGAGCTCGAGATCATAAGTATAACAATAATGTACGTATCTCGTCCCCTGAGTCCCAATATGTTCTATGTGCCAGTTGGCTAATCATGACCGTGACAGTTTTACGTGTGGAGGAAGCCGGAGCACCCGGAGAGAACCACCGAGCAACGTCGAGCAGCTGCCAGCTCCCCAACATCGTAACTCCGCACTGCAGCACAGGCAGGGTTAGATTGGTTGAAGACATGCGTACCATCGACGTGCAGTACGCTTTAGTACACGGCGTCATCGTGCCCCCATGTGGACAACCGGGGTTAAGTGCCTTGCCAAAGGACACAACGCGGGAGTCCGAAAAGATCGCTCAGACGGTCACCCATCCGAGGAATAACCGGGCTCGACGTTGCTTAACTTCGGTGATCTGACGAGAACCCTTTGATGGCAAAGAAATAATCACAAAAATAAAAAATAAAAAAAAAAACCCGCCCGCCACATGCAATTTAAATTTTACAGAAAAGAAAAATGGCCCGAGAAACAGATCTACTTTTTGAGGCCTAATGTGAAGAATGCAATAAATTTAACACTACAGACAAAAAATAACACAGCGGTCCAGTTTTATCAGGCTTGTTTCGTGTGTCCCACCAACAACGAAATTTGCAGGTAACACGCGAGTAACACATTTGTGATTCCAATCGAGTTCCAATGAAATCGGTAAGTATTTTTCATCTGAGGACATGATTTCAACAATAAAAGGTAATATTACCAATGTCGTTTGTAACCCATTAATTTATTTAACCCTTTCACATAGGTGTCGTGAATACTGAAGATGACTGATTGGGGTTGGGTGTAAACCTAAAGTGTCCCGCCTCTGATGCCACAATTTCCGACTGACTAATATTTCAACTACATCATCATCATCATCGAAGGCATGACGTTGTGTAAGGGCGGACTAGAAAGGAAAAATTTGACGGGAAATGTACCATGGTACCCGGACCTGAAACTGAAATAACGCTGCTTCCTTGCATCTGAGCGATCAGTGGCAGTCCACATAAGGGGCATTCTGATGCCATTTTTGTATTATCTTTGTCGCCCATTTAGCAATAATGGTTGCACCAAAGAGGGCTCCGGACTTGTTCGACTTGCTTGTATTTCTGCAATTTCCGATATAATTCAAGAAACAGTTTTCCAAATGCCTGTTTCAACATGAAACAAGTATTATCCAATAATCCAAACGAAAACTCTTTTGTGCGTGCTGTTACGAGTGTCAGTGTACTGCAGTGGTCCCAACGGGCTACAACTTAGAGACAGAAGAAAACAAAACGAGTTACACGACCACGGTTTTGGAATTAACCTCGGAGCCACTGAGGAATCGGAAGTCTTGCGTTGTTTAATCAGAACTCTGCCTGTGGAAGTCGGCGGTTGGTATTTTCACGGAAATATAATACAACATTCGGAAAAAAAAATCTTCTTTACAACAATGTTCGAATTTCCACCTGTTGGAATATTTGCCTGAAAAATTTCTAACTATCATTATTTTGGACAAAAGTAGTAGGAGATGTGGAGATCGTGCCCTATTGGGGGAGCCTAGTGGGGGACTAGGAAGTGACGTCATGTGACGTGACCCAGTGGCGCCATGTTGTATTGCCATGGTAACCCGCGTAAGTGGCCATCTTCTGACGTCATCCCTATAGTGATATGTGGTGTTAGTGCGCATGCGCAGCGCGTGTTGTTAGGGTGATACGTGTTTCCGTCGTCCATTTTGTATACTGGAGGCCGCCATCTGGTTTCTATGGTAGCACATGGTTGCTATGTGACCCAGAGGCTTACAACAAGACGGAGGTATGTTCAGAGGGTGTGTTCCCTTGAACAAGAGTAATTTCCCGATTTGTAGAATTACCCAAATAAACCCGACAACCCCTCCAAATCACCAAAATCCATCCAGAACTACCAACATTGACATTATTTAGTACGGTTTTCCCCAGAATCCTTTTTAGGACCGCCATATCATGATACCGAGATGCCCCCAGGTACGCAGAAGGCCCCCAGGGGTAAGTTCGATTGAACTAGAATAGTTTTTTTTCTGATTCTAATTTCCCCAGAATCACACTTTTTCTGCTTATTACAGATGCTACTCTCACCCTAGAAGTTCATATAGTCAACACTATCTGGTTCCCTCGTCCGAGTCTTATAATCATCAGTGCTTGATGTTCCGTAACCTGTATGTATAGTTATCTCCCTTGTGTATAATGAAAGCCTATTTGTGATTCCAAAAGCAAAGAATCTATCGAGTAGTTACTGATAATTCATTGCTCGAACGACTCGAACCCCATCGAGCAAATAAGCTATCGAGCAATTGCTCGTTCGAGTGACTCGCACATACGACTCTTAGCCTTATTTTAGTATTTGAGGATACCTATGACCTGGTATTGTATTATTTGAGGATACCTATCGAGGATCCTTCTGGAGAATCCTTTTTATGTGTAAGATACACATAATGCCGGCATCCGGGGTGGCCATCCGGCGTTCGCCCATCCTTTGTCCGTCCGTCTGTCCGTCCGGCGTCCGTATCCATTTCTTTGTCATTCGATAACTTGAAAAATATTGCTTGGATTGTCAAGTTATTTTATATTTGTGTTCAGGTTACTTATGTGCCGAGCTGTATAGTTTTGGGTGTAAATCTGATAATTTGATCCTGAGATATTAACCCTTTATCCTTCAAATTGAAAAATTCCTCCAATCCCTTTGGCATTCGATAACTTGAAAAATATTGCTTGGATTGTCTAGTTACTTTATATTTGTGTTCAGGATACTGATTTGCAGAGCTGTATAGTTTTTGGTATAAATCTGATGATTTGATCCCGAGATATTAACCCTTTTTTCTTCAAATTGAAAATTCCTCCAATCCCTTTGGCATTCGATAACTTGAAAAATATTGCTTGGATTGTCAAGTTACTTTACACTTGTGTTCAGGTTAATGATGTACCAAGCTGTATTGTTTTTAGTGTAAATCTGTTAATTTGATCCTGAGATATTAACCCTTTATCCTTCAAATTGAAAAATCCTCCAATCCCTTTGGCATTCGATAACTTGAAAAATATTGCTTGGATTGTCAAGTTACTTTATATTTGTGTTCAGGTTACTGATGTGCCAAGCTGTATAGTTTTTGGTGTAAATTTGATAATTTGATCCTGAGATATTAACCCTTTATCCTTCAAATTGAAAATTCCTTCAATCCCTTTGGCATGAGATAACTCAAAAAATATCAATCCGACTGTCATGTTACTTTATATATTTATTCAGAGATTTTTCATTGTAACTTGGTAGGATGACTCCGTATGATGTCTAGATGAGAACTTCCCCATTTGGTCGCGATCTGTCAACCGTGACGACTGCCCGAGCCCAAAACCAGAAAACCTTTAGCACAGTCTACAGGTCATGTTGATGGAGGGATTTCATTGTAACTTGGTAGGTTGACTTCATATAATGTCCAGATGAGAACGTCCCCTTTTGGATACGATTGATCAACTGTCACGGCTACAGGGGCCCGAAGCCCGAAAGCATTTAGCACGGTCTACAGGTGATATTTATGAAGGGATTTCATTGTAACTTGGTAGGATGACTTCAAATAATGTCTAGATGAGAACGTCCTCTTTTGGTCACGATCATTCAGCCGTGATGGCTGTCCGAGCCCAAAATCTGAAAACCTTTAGCATAGTCAATAGGTTGTATTTATGGAAGGATTTCATTGTAACTTGTTATGTTGACTCCATATAATGCCTAGATGATGACATCCCCTTTTGGTCGTGATTGGTTAACTCTGACGGCTATAGGGGCCCGAAGCGCGAAAACCTTTAGCACAGTCTACAGGTTATATTTATGAAGGGATTTCATTGTAACTTCGTAGGATCACTCCAGATAATGCCCAGATGTGAACGTCCCCTTTTGGTCGCGATCATTCAACCATGATGGCTGCCCGAGCCCAAAACCCGAAAGTACAGACTACAGGTCGTATTTGTGAAAGGATTTCATTGTAACTTGGTAGAATGACTCAGTACAATGTCGAGATGATGACGACCCCTTTTAGTTGCAATCGGTCAACGTGATGGCAACACAGGCCTGAAGCCTGAAAACCTTTAGCACAGTCTACAGGCAATATTTATGGAGGGATTTCATTGTAACTTGATAGGATGACTCGTTTTGGAATAATTTTACTGTAACTTTGTAACTTTTGCTGACATACGTTAACTGTGAGGGCCACATACATTTACTGTGAAGGCCACATTAACCCACCCCTCAGTTCTTTAGTACAGTCTTCTCCTCATATTATTTTTATTAAAAACCTGGCATACAGGGAACAGAAATTAACATATTCCCAATTATCACAATTCTTGTCTTATTTCATAATCCTTTTATAAACATTGAACTTATCCTTTTCATCAAACACAACACACAGACAAGTTGAACTACTTTGTCACTGACACTTCCATTATCACCTCGAGATGTGTTAGGCGAAACGCTAACAGAAAAAAAATATGAACCCCCGTTTAAAAAAACTAACTTGAACACAACCTTTTGCCGGTAAAATTGACAGTAAGTGTATAAAAATTACGTTTTAAAGTACTAAATGTACCTCTGGATGTGTGAAATGACAATTTAGTGAAGCGAACGCAATAAGTAACGAAGATTAATTATTGTTTGTTTTATTGTAGACTATTTTCAAATTATAAATGGTTTCTCTCCCAAAAACTTAATGTTAAATCCACTCGTAGTGAACAGAAAGATCCAAATGTTGCGCACACGAATTAGTTACACCGCCGTCGAGCAAGTATGATAATATTCTCCCCGTCGTGCACCTCAGCTAATTCGTTGTTTTCCTTACACAAAATGGCGTGTCGATCAGTGTCGATAGCGAATGATCTATTTTCTCTTGAAAATAGTCTGCAATAATACAAACAATACTTAATCTTAGTTATATATATTTATTATTGCGTACGCATCATTAAATTGTCACTTTTCACACATTCAGAGGTACATTTAGTACTTTAAAACGCAGTTTTAATACACTTACCTCCTTTTTACCGGATACCGTCCTTTTTACCGGCAAAAAGTATGCCCCTGTTCCAGGATCCCATGAGGTCACCATCAGTGTCGTGGCCACGGGGGGCGCATCCCGCCCCACTTTCTCTCTGAGTTGGTCCTAGAAATATGTCCAAAAATGGCATAAAGATCGTAGGGGGTTAGGTCCATGGGGGTTAGGTTGTAAATTTATGGATTGCTTGTCCTAATATCTGTGCCGGTGAAAAGGTAGACAGACATCAGTACATGAAAAACCTCAAAATATCCACTCAGATGCAAAGAGATGGGGGTTTTTGATCCCTGGAATTAAAAAAAAGCATGGTTGGCCCGTGGTATCGACGACCCTTGGCCGCCCCATATCGGACACATTTATTTTCCTCTGGTGGAAACTCTGAATCTTGTTACCTTGATTACCTAGCTCAAACTTTAGGGACGCGAAATTCTGAAATTTGAAGGTCTGGAAAGCTTTTCCCACACACACCACCCCTCCCCCCCCCCCCCATTAATATGGAGCTAAGCCAGGTTCTGCGAGTTTGCCCCCACCCCCCACCCACACTTGCTTTGGGCTGGCTACGCCACTGGTCACCCTAGTTGAACCCCTGTTGTGGCCTACACTGATAACACATGTTAACCCTTTACACAAAAAGTATTTTAATTTTTAAAACCCAAACTGAATTTTATTTGATAATATTTAAAAAATAAACAGTATTTACCAACAAAATCATACAAATATGGATGTCATTGGAACCGGCTCATTGAGTAAGTTCCAATGATAGCCACATTTGTTCAATTTTATTCACAACGTATCCGGATATTACTACCACTATGTCAGGTACAGAGTTAAATTGACTTAATTCTTCTCACGCAAATCGGGTGCGCGGTGGCTCATTGGTAGACTGTTGGACTTCTATGCTAGAGGTCCCGAGTTCGATCCCCGTCCGGGACGACCCGCATTGTGACCTTGGGCAAGGCACTTTATTCCGGTTTCCAACATGGGGGCACTGACTGTTGGACTTCTATACTAGAGGTCCCGAGTTCGAGCCCAGTCCGGGACAACCCGCGTTGTGAATAGGGGACGATGACGCCGTGTACTTAGGCAAACTGCGCGTCGATGATGCACATGTCTTCAACCGCTGTAATCCTGCTTGAGTGGAGCTTGAACAGAGTTAGAATGTTGAGGAGCTGACAGTTGCTCGGTGGTTCCCTTCGGGAACTCCGGCTTCCCCCACCCGTAAAACTGTCACGGTCACGATTAGCCATTGTGCATAAGTATGTGACCTTAAACACCAATAAATAAATAAATCTCGCGCAAATCCTAACAGAGGTGCAGCAAGAATCGACATGGATTCTCGCTGGTTTTGTTGCACAAACTTTGCGTGAATCAGTTCACGGATTCTCGTCGAAATATAAGCTTTGATCAGTTATATGGGAACCAAAAGCTTGATTTTGAAACCTATCTCTCTATATAAAGAGTGATTTTAGGTGTGTCGGGGGGGGGGGTATCCGGTCCCACTCACATTGCTGATTGGTTCTGTTCGTAAGTATTTTTTAACTGTCAGCAAACATGGTTAAAGATGATCAAAAATTTCTACAAAATCCTGATCTTCATTGACAATCCTCACATTCCACGTCTTGAACATGATTTTTGGTATCACAGTGAAGATTTGACTTCATAGCCACATGCTGTCAAGAGAGGCACATGCCTCAGAAATTCCCTTAGAGTTCTGTTCATTTGAAATCTTTCTGATAACTCTTTGTTTTTGTTTTTTTGCCATGGGCATGTACAGTTTAAAGAAAACTGTCCCATTTGCCAACGAATATAGTGTTCAACCCTTCAAAACTGCATTAACCGCCAATTTTTTACAAGTTGGGAGTTTTGAACAGAACATTTCACAAATATTATAAGATCTATTTCATCTAATATTTCATCCATACTTTCATTCTGCTGATTGGTGTGCAAGTGATGGTCCTGCATGGTTCACCCAGAATACACATTTTCATCGAAAACGTCTGTATCCACGAATTAACTAAGGTAGACAAAACCCCATATCCCCATCGCGTTTAATTCCTCGTTTCTGATGTTTTTTGAATCACTATGACAATATTGGGTACTGCGTTTTGATGACTTCTGAATTTTTAATTTCACTTGACTGGAAATCAGGTTGCGCTGTACTGTTCAAGGCTTGTGAATCATAGTCACCTATAAAAGTGGTATTTGATTCTTTCTAAAAGCAGTGTCTCAATTCTATTGAAATGTCTTGTCCGTAATAATGAGAAACACTCAAACCGTCCTCTGGCCGAACCGTGATCCGCAATTTGACCCAAGCCGGCCGCTACATTTAGCCCGAGTCGTCCCCCACAGCACCCGAACCGTCCTATACAGTGTCCGAACCGTCCTCGATGCAATTTGGCCCATACTGTCCTCTAGAAATTGTGGTGACCATTAGGTCCATGTGGGAAACAAGAAAAAGAAACAATATTTCCACAATATTTGCTTTTGTTTTTATACGCCCGTTTTGAAAAAAAACGGGTCGTATTATGGTATACCGCTGTCCGTCTGTCCGGGCCAACACTGGGGGGGGGGGGGGGGGGGGGTAGGGAATATTATTATTAGTGGCTACCATATTCAAGAAGGAGACCTAATAAAGGCAAAGTAAATATTTTCAAGGGCACTGCAGTCAAGAGTAAGCTGTTCCCTCCTCCGTAAATCTACTGGAGACCATGCTTTACCGCAGGTATGTTCAATATGGTCATTCCACGTACATCCAACATTTACGATAACTCCCAGGTGCTTGTGACTTTTCACTTCCGATATCTGGGTATTACCAAGAAATAGTGCGGGCGCACAGCAGAGATAACCGTGCGCGAAATGAGCATGCTCTTAGATTTTTTTTTAGGATTGAACTCAACCAGTCACGTGTGGCCCAATGCTTTGTTGTAGTCAGATCTTGGTTGATCACAGTTGCTGCTTGGGTTGGATTCTCAACTATAAGATACATTGATGTTTCATCAGAGAAGAACCGAAAACTACTTAGGAGGTTATCTGTTATGTCATTGATGTATATGAGAAATAATAAGGGGCCAAGTATCGACCTTTGAGGAACTACAGAGTTTATCGGTCTCCAGGATGCCGTCTCTGAGGCAATTACCACCCTCTGGACCCTGTCGGAGAGGTACGATTTTAAAAAATGCAAGTAAATCACCTGACACCCCAATTTTGTCCAGCTTGATAATAAAATAATATTTCCTCAGAACAACTTGTGGCCAAATGTGCTTCATATATCCAAGAACAAAGCTAGGCATTCAAAACACTTTCCAATACAGCGATAGGACTGCATTTTAAAAAAGGACAACTTTATCTGCATTTTTGTATTGAAGATGGCTTCCATGCTCGATAGACATGCGCAAATCATTCGTTACCACGAATTTCCATCGAAAAACAAAATCGTAATTCTAAGAAATTTCAACAGGTATCATGATACCTTGCATTGAATATGGCAACTGTGTAATCTCTATCTAATAACAGTATACTGTATGAAGGCGATCGTTTTCATTATTTGATTTTAGACTGCGTTGTTTTTACATGCTTTTTCTGTCCGATGACGTCGACCGGAAATCGAAAGTATACTCATACGTAAACAAAAGCAAAGGCTTTGGAATTTTCCCCAATGCAGCTCTGTCGCCGTGTTTTGGAGAATTTTTACCCCCTAGTTTTCTTCTTGGATATGTAAAGCTCATTTGGCCTCAAGTTGTGTTCGTGAAATATTATTAAATTATCAGTTCTGGTGCGAATACGGCAGCAGACTTCCAGGAACCAGTGGTGCCTACAGTCGACTCTATGAGTTGATTACACACGTGTTTCGTGTTCTATACATCCCAACCTTCATTTTGATGTACATTTTGTGTAAATTTAATTTGAATTGAAGGAATATCGGAGGTGAGAATTTTCAAAATAAACAAAATTTCATTACTTATATAAGCCCTTAAGTAAGGGGCGGGTGTGGCCAGTGTAGGTAGAGAGGCCTGTGAGTCGCCCACTGATGAGATAGAGCTCAAGTATTATTTGAACAGGTCAGCTTTTTCTCTTTTTGTATCGTACGTTTTGTCCAAATGACTGATAGCCGTAATATCTGAATTGGTGTTGCCAATGAACGTCTTAAGGGTTTTCCACCGCTGGGCGGGCGTTTGCAACATCAGTTGCCTTGTCCTTCTTGATGGCCGAGACCACTTCATTTCTCTTCTGTTTATATTTTTCAAAGGACTGTGGAAGACCATTGCGTTTGGCAACACGATGTAACCTTTTTCTCTGTCTTATTAATAATCTTATTTTGTAATGCATCCATTTCGGTTGGTCCTTTCTAACAGTGATCCGTTTTTTTGGGTATATGACGGGAAGCAGTGTTAAGTAGCTCTTCGGTGAACTCTGAGACAATTATATCCATGCTCAATGCATTGAAAATAATATCCCAGTTTACACTATCGCGCGCGCGGCATTTAGTTCACGATAGTGGCTCTGTGAATTCATCAG
The DNA here is from genome assembly GCA_031216915.1 of Pictodentalium vernedei. Classification (NCBI taxonomy): domain Eukaryota; kingdom Metazoa; phylum Mollusca; class Scaphopoda; order Dentaliida; family Dentaliidae; genus Pictodentalium; species Pictodentalium vernedei. The sequence continues at coordinate 759,742,941 of CM062297.1, forward strand.
GTATGAATGGATCTAAGATCTGACAAGTCTTCACGTTGACTGTCTTGCTTACAGCGAAAATGTCAATCAGTGAAGAAGAAGATTCCGTGAAACACGTAGGCCCACCCACAAGCTGTCTAAAATTAAAATTTCTGATGATATCTGAAAGATGCCCTCTGGGACCTGCAATTTGATTGTCGTTAAAATCACCGGTAATGATAAGGTCTGTAACATGTGTATCTGCTGCTGTGTCAATCGAGGTGGATATATTATCCCATGTTTCAACAGGACTATTGGGTGGACGATAAAAATACACCTAAAAGTAGCGACTTACCCTTTTCTGATATTTAGTCCACTAATAGCCATTCGACAGGTGCAAATTCTAGGTCAGGTCTGTACCTAAATGCAATACCATCCTTAACGTAGACAGCAACCCCGCATCCTCTTGAAGAACGATTGAAGCACAATGGTTTCTGGAATCCACGTATAATAATTTCATTAACTGGGCCATCGTTATGTAACCATGTCTCAGTGAATGCTACAATGTGAAAACGGGGACTCACACTGGGAAATGTCAAGTTTGAGGCTTAGGCTTTGAAAGTTAAGATGGAGGATTTCAAGCACTTTAAGATGCTCATCCGCTCAGACCCAAAACAGGAGCATAGAAAGATCAAAAGTAAACGGCAATGTATTAATTGTCAGATTACGTAAATCTGTAATGTTTGAACGGTACAGAAGAAAGTGTTTAATTGTTTCTATGCCACCGCACTGACAAAAAGGTGAAGTCGAGAGGTGGTTATACAAATGGGCGTTAATACCACTACAGAGCAGACGCAACCTACAATGATAAATTTGAGCTGCTCGGGACTTGGCCGCGGCATAGAATTTGGGCGGGCGTTGATTCCCACCATGTCAGAACCTTCTGAAATTTATGATGGAACAATTTTCCCTAACCGAGAGGGGCAACGCATTCCACTGTTTGGTAACATCCGGGAGAGACGAAGACTAGTACAAACTGGTATGACAAAACGGAACTCGGTGGTTTTTATTTGATCGAGTATTGTGGTGAAGACTGATGGACGAAGTTATTAAATTCTGTACATGTGGCCTGTGCACGAGCAGTGTTTCAGCCAATGGACCTCCGGGTAACCCGGAGGTCCATTGGCAGAAACATTGCCTGTGTTTGCTATGAGTAACAGGGAGAACCTGCTGTGCTTTGGATGTCATTCGATCTGCCGACTGTGCGCAATTCCTACGCGCAATTAAGCCAAGATAAGCGCACAGTTCGTGACAGGACTTCTAGTTTTACCTGTATGTTCCAATTTGACGTTTTCTGGTAAACGCTCTTTAATAATTTATAAATGCTACTCATAAAACGCTTGTTCTCAAAACAAAATAGCAGTTTAAGGCGAACATTCACTTATTTATGCATTGAATAATTTCATTCATGTCTATATGAGTATAAATTTCTAAGTTTTTTCGAGTAAGTGTCGATTATATGAGAATTTCAACACCCAGGCTAATTATTCGATTTGAAATTGGATACTCCTTTTCTGCGAGGAATATCTTAAATTGCGCAATGATGTTAGACGTCCAGTAAACGTTTTCTGAATCAGGAGATGCCCCTCTATCAGAAACCACCGGGAAAAATCTTTGTACGGGACTTTGAGGTTGGGCTGAAACTTGGCATTTGGCCGTAATTTTGGCGGCCGGACTATTATGAGAAAGTGTGGGACTTTGGATTGTTTTTACTGGCGAGTGTAAAAAAAAATGTCATGATGTTTTTAGATGACGACGGGAAAGAGGAGTGGAGTTTGTTTTACAAGAACAAAATGCACGTAGCATGGGTCAGAATCATTTCAACATTGCTAGATTACAAGTTAGAAATACTAACCACACATTACCTTTGCTCCAACACATATTTGCAATCAATATTCGCAACAATAATCTGCGCATCAGTCGTTCAGTCTGCAGAAAACTGGTTACATACTGAGTATTAAAATACGTCCATCTCACCAAGGTGTCTCATCTGAAACACGCATATCTCAGAAAGCATCGTGTTTGAGCAGATATAATATATATATATATAATGGTTCGAAGAATATAACCACAGAAGCTGCGCTTTTTGATATTTCACCGAAAGCTGTGGCACGAGTCAGAGAGCAAAGTTTCAGTGCATCAGTTTCCTTGGGATTCCCGATTTTCGAAAACTACACACCAATACGCATATCAGTCACTGATGTGGTTACCATGGAGCCGAAGCTGAGAGATATGAATTGGGTTGCTTGATCAAGAAATAAACATATCCGGGCGTTTCGGTCCGTAATAGGAAACAACATCCAACTGACAGTAATAGTCTCTGACATTTCAGGCTTTTAAGCCACAGGAGCCGACTGCGTTGCGACTGGACCGTGTTATTCACTTGAGTTAACAAAACAGCCAGAGAATGGGTACTACATTTTTCCATTCTGAGATGCAATGTCAGCATCGAAATTGTCTACCACTGCCAGTAAAAGCCCACTGTCGAAACCAGATATTGGTGTGAAGTCAATGTTGCGACCTGCTGTATTTGCTGCAGAATTCTTGAAACGCAACAATTCATCATATCGTCTCCTGAGGGCTAGACCAAAAGACGATATTGTTCCGATTGCATACTGTCAATTAGAACACATTCAAATGGGACATAGAACATTCTAGCACTCAGCCGACGATATTATTATTCCGAAATTGTGCATCACTTTTATGAGGACCTTAGAATCCCTCGTCATAGCTGCAAGACCAATTGACGTAGTAGTTGGTATCCCACCTAACAGTGATGTTACAATGCTGCTAATCAGCATCCCGGTAAGGTGTGGTCTAATTTCGGCGACAAGCTATCCAGAAAAGCCAACAACGTTCCGCTTGAAAACTTTGATATTTTGTCAAATTTGAGCTCGAGATCATAAGTATAACAATAATGTACGTATCTCGTCCCCTGAGTCCCAATATGTTCTATGTGCCAGTTGGCACATAGAACACATTGGAACTCAGGACACGATCTGTCGTTCAGTCTGCAGAAAACTGGTTACAAATTGAGTATTAAAATACGTCTATCTCACCAAGGCGTGTAATCTGAGACACGCATATATCAGAAGGCATCGTGTTTGAGAAAATATTCAAAACGGTTCGAAGAATATAATCACAAAATGGCCCGTAATCTGAAAGACAGCTCGAGCTTCTTGCGATTTCTCTCCGAAACTGTATTTACGGGGTAAAATGATTTGCACATTCAAATGAAACCACGGGTTGTTTTAATGTGTGCTGCTTCACAAATGATAACGACTTGCGAATGGCAATTATTTCTAGACAACTGAATTCATTTGTTCTTTACGACTCTGGATCTTAATTTAAATCATATAAATACCTTAACATGAACAAATAAAATTGTTTTCCAACTGTGTGAAAGATATTTTACAACTCCCATTATGTTCAGTTCAAACATTTAAGGGTAAACACTCCACAATTCTACATAGTAAATTTGTATAAGGCCTGAAAAAGTTATAAATCTGTTTCTCGCCACCCCCTCCCTTGTTACCCCCTTTTACCCAGGTTAATAAAATTGATAATTTGTCCCTTGAGTGCAGCAAGGCTTTGCAATGCTTTAGCATCGCAAAGCCTTCTTGCACTCAAGGGATGAAATACACCCCACGCATGCTATTCTGTAGATTGTGAGGCCTAAGACACAGAACAAACCAAGAACATGAACTTTGATGGCAAATATTTATTTATTTATTTATTGGTGTTTAAGGTCATATACGTAAGCTCAATGGCTAATCATGACCGTGACAGTTTTACGTGTGGAGGAAGCCGGAGCACCCGGAGAGAACCACCGAGCAACGTCGAGCAGCTGCCAGCTCCCCAACATCGTAACTCCGCACTGCAGCACAGGCAGGGTTAGATTGGTTGAAGACATGCGTACCATCGACGTGCAGTACGCTTTAGTACACGGCGTCATCGTGCCCCCATGTGGACAACCGGGGTTAAGTGCCTTGCCAAAGGACACAACGCGGGAGTCCGAAAAGATCGCTCAGACGGTCACCCATCCGAGGAATAACCGGGCTCGACGTTGCTTAACTTCGGTGATCTGACGAGAACCCTTTGATGGCAAAGAAATAATCACAAAAATAAAAAATAAAAAAAAAAAACCCGCCCGCCACATGCAATTTAAATTTTACAGAAAAGAAAAATGGCCCGAGAAACAGATCTACTTTTTGAGGCCTAATGTGAAGAATGCAATAAATTTAACACTACAGACAAAAAATAACACAGCGGTCCAGTTTTATCAGGCTTGTTTCGTGTGTCCCACCAACAACGAAATTTGCAGGTAACACGCGAGTAACACATTTGTGATTCCAATCGAGTTCCAATGAAATCGGTAAGTATTTTTCATCTGAGGACATGATTTCAACAATAAAAGGTAATATTACCAATGTCGTTTGTAACCCATTAATTTATTTAACCCTTTCACATAGGTGTCGTGAATACTGAAGATGACTGATTGGGGTTGGGTGTAAACCTAAAGTGTCCCGCCTCTGATGCCACAATTTCCGACTGACTAATATTTCAACTACATCATCATCATCATCGAAGGCATGACGTTGTGTAAGGGCGGACTAGAAAGGAAAAATTTGACGGGAAATGTACCATGGTACCCGGACCTGAAACTGAAATAACGCTGCTTCCTTGCATCTGAGCGATCAGTGGCAGTCCACATAAGGGGCATTCTGATGCCATTTTTGTATTATCTTTGTCGCCCATTTAGCAATAATGGTTGCACCAAAGAGGGCTCCGGACTTGTTCGACTTGCTTGTATTTCTGCAATTTCCGATATAATTCAAGAAACAGTTTTCCAAATGCCTGTTTCAACATGAAACAAGTATTATCCAATAATCCAAACGAAAACTCTTTTGTGCGTGCTGTTACGAGTGTCAGTGTACTGCAGTGGTCCCAACGGGCTACAACTTAGAGACAGAAGAAAACAAAACGAGTTACACGACCACGGTTTTGGAATTAACCTCGGAGCCACTGAGGAATCGGAAGTCTTGCGTTGTTTAATCAGAACTCTGCCTGTGGAAGTCGGCGGTTGGTATTTTCACGGAAATATAATACAACATTCGGAAAAAAAAATCTTCTTTACAACAATGTTCGAATTTCCACCTGTTGGAATATTTGCCTGAAAAATTTCTGACTATCATTATTTTGGACAAAAGTAGTAGGAGATGTGGAGATCGTGCCCTATTGGGGGAGCCTAGTGGGGGACTAGGAAGTGACGTCATGTGACGTGACCCAGTGGCGCCATGTTGTATTGCCATGGTAACCCGCGTAAGTGGCCATCTTCTGACGTCATCCCTATAGTGATATGTGGTGTTAGTGCGCATGCGCAGCGCGTGTTGTTAGGGTGATACGTGTTTCCGTCGTCCATTTTGTATACTGGAGGCCGCCATCTGGTTTCTATGGTAGCACATGGTTGCTATGTGACCCAGAGGCTTACAACAAGACGGAGGTATGTTCAGAGGGTGTGTTCCCTTGAACAAGAGTAATTTCCCGATTTGTAGAATTACCCAAATAAACCCGACAACCCCTCCAAATCACCAAAATCCATCCAGAACTACCAACATTGACATTATTTAGTACGGTTTTCCCCAGAATCCTTTTTAGGACCGCCATATCATGATACCGAGATGCCCCCAGGTACGCAGAAGGCCCCCAGGGGTAAGTTCGATTGAACTAGAATAGTTTTTTTTCTGATTCTAATTTCCCCAGAATCACACTTTTTCTGCTTATTACAGATGCTACTCTCACCCTAGAAGTTCATATAGTCAACACTATCTGGTTCCCTCGTCCGAGTCTTATAATCATCAGTGCTTGATGTTCCGTAACCTGTATGTATAGTTATCTCCCTTGTGTATAATGAAAGCCTATTTGTGATTCCAAAAGCAAAGAATCTATCGAGTAGTTACTGATAATTCATTGCTCGAACGACTCGAACCCCATCGAGCAAATAAGCTATCGAGCAATTGCTCGTTCGAGTGACTCGCACATACGACTCTTAGCCTTATTTTAGTATTTGAGGATACCTATGACCTGGTATTGTATTATTTGAGGATACCTATCGAGGATCCTTCTGGAGAATCCTTTTTATGTGTAAGATACACATAATGCCGGCATCCGGGGTGGCCATCCGGCGTTCGCCCATCCTTTGTCCGTCCGTCTGTCCGTCCGGCGTCCGTATCCATTTCTTTGTCATTCGATAACTTGAAAAATATTGCTTGGATTGTCAAGTTATTTTATATTTGTGTTCAGGTTACTGATGTGCCGAGCTGTATAGTTTTGGGTGTAAATCTGATAATTTGATCCTGAGATATTAACCCTTTATCCTTCAAATTGAAAAATTCCTCCAATCCCTTTGGCATTCGATAACTTGAAAAATATTGCTTGGATTGTCTAGTTACTTTATATTTGTGTTCAGGATACTGATTTGCAGAGCTGTATAGTTTTTGGTATAAATCTGATGATTTGATCCCGAGATATTAACCCTTTTTTCTTCAAATTGAAAATTCCTCCAATCCCTTTGGCATTCGATAACTTGAAAAATATTGCTTGGATTGTCAAGTTACTTTACACTTGTGTTCAGGTTAATGATGTACCAAGCTGTATTGTTTTTAGTGTAAATCTGTTAATTTGATCCTGAGATATTAACCCTTTATCCTTCAAATTGAAAAATCCTCCAATCCCTTTGGCATTCGATAACTTGAAAAATATTGCTTGGATTGTCAAGTTACTTTATATTTGTGTTCAGGTTACTGATGTGCCAAGCTGTATAGTTTTTGGTGTAAATTTGATAATTTGATCCTGAGATATTAACCCTTTATCCTTCAAATTGAAAATTCCTTCAATCCCTTTGGCATGAGATAACTCAAAAAATATCAATCCGACTGTCATGTTACTTTATATATTTATTCAGGTTACTGATGTGCTGTGCTGTATAGTTTTTTGTGTAAATCCGATAATTTGATCCGGAGATATTAACCCTTTATCCATCAAATTAAACACTCCTCCAATCCATTTCTATATGTACCCATACCATGTATGGTGTACATAATGTCGGCCTAATATTGCTTGGATTGTCAAGTTACTTTATATTAGTGTTCAGGTTACTGATGTGCCGAGCTGTATAGTTTTTGGTGTAAATCTGATAATTTGATCCTGAGATATTAACCCTTTATCCTTCAAATTGAAAATTCATCCAATCCCTTTGGCATTCGATAACTTGAAAAATATTGCTTGGATTGTCAAGTTACTTTATATTTGTGTTCAGGTTACTGATGTACCGAGCTGTATAGTTTTTGGTGTAAATCTGTTAATTTGATCCTGAGATATTAACCCTTTATCCTTCAAATTGAAAATTCCTCCAATCCCTTTGGCATTCGATAACTTGAAAAATATTGCTTGGATTGTCAAGTTACTTTATATTTGTGTTCAGGTTACTGATGTGCCGAGCTGTATAGTTTTTGGTGTAAATCTGATAATTTGATCCTGAGATATTAACCCTTTGTCCTTCAAATTGAAAATTCCTCCAATCCCTTTGGCATTCGATAACTTGAAAAATATTGCTTGGATTGTCAAATTACTTTATGTTTGTGTTCAGGTTACTGATGTACCGAGCTGTATAGTTTTTGGTGTAAATCTGATAATTTGATCCTGAGATATTAACCCTTTATCCTTCAAATTGAAAATTCATCCAATCCCTTTGGCATGAGATAACTCAAAAAATATCAATCCGACTGTCATGTTACTTTACATATTTATTCAGGTTACTGATGTGCTGTGCTGTATAGTTTTTTGTGTAAATCTGATAATTTGATCCGGAGATATTAACCCTTTATCCATCAAATTAAACATTCCTCCAATCCATTTCTATATGTACCCATACCATGTATGGTGTGCATAATGTCGGCATCCGTGGTGGCCCTCCGTCATACAACTTTCTACTATTTGCGCGTACACATCTGACGATTTCATCGGCCTATTTTTTGTCGTATGAGGCCATGAGGGCCACGTGAAAAGCCCTCAATGAGGTCTAATTTAAGTTTATGGAGCAGTGATAAGTTAGTTATCTGGTGGTCCATAAATTGCAGATTAGCTTGTTGAGTCCCAAACTTTCTACAAACTGGCAAGAATATGTTGGAAATATATGTATATCCACCTACTAAGAGGAGAAATACAAAATCACCCTGTGTGTTCTGTAATACAATATCCATGTATGAACAGCTTGGTCATGTATCAGGGGTCGGGGAGAGGGTGAGGCCCAGGGTAGTAACCCCCAGAGCCTGGAACTTGGGGCGACGGGGGGGGGGGGGGTGGTTGGCCATGAGTCAAGGATCTTGGTTTCGCCTGCCCACCCTCTAGTCCAAACATGACCCGAACGACTGTATTTTAATTCTTTTGGTTTGGTACGTCCTTTCAAAGGGCGTTCTAAAACAAAAACAAAAAATAAAATACGGGCTTTCAGGCCATGTTTGACCTAGTCCCCCTCCCCCAAGGTTCTGACTCCTGTGCCTACAGTTAAGAAGGGGGCTTTATCGTGAATGAAGCTATGCACTTGACCAACAGCTGTAATTCTGGATTGCATGATGCTTGAAGTAATAACTTTATTAAATCAACCTGACGTAACCAAGTTATCACTTCAAGAATTGTGCAGTGAATATAGCTATGGGCGGTAGGTCATTGGATACTCATTGATCAACTTTTAAATTTGAAACATGCTGCTAAAAAACGTCATTTTGACGGCCAAAAATAACGTGATTTTTTATCCCCAAAACCTCCAGAAGAAGGTGTTTTTGTAATAAGACAGCTTCCACTGTGTGACATGTAAGTTTGAGTTGAAGGAGAAAATAGTCACAAGAAGAATTTATATATTTTAATGTCCGATTCTTGTGTTATTAGTATAGAAAACATTCATCTGCAGTTTATACCAGTCGTGGTTATTCTTCAACTCATTTTGTCTTGTACTGTATATGGACAAAATATTATTAGTAGACACGCGCCACTGTTACTAGCAGACGATTTTCATTCCTTTCTTAGGGACCACGCCCCCCCCCCCCCTCCCTTCACTCCCAACCTCTTCCAGCTGGAACATATGTGTGTTATGCTTGAAAATATTTGTATGGGTTGGTTGTTTGGATACCCAGGGTTTGTATTTTCACTCACGCAGACATTTGTGTGCCATTTCAGTGATATATCTGCAGTTTTGTTTCTAGTCAACAAAACAAAACATGATGCCGAGTCCTACGGCAGCGTAGAACCGCCACACCGTAGTATATTTTCAGGAATTGGTAATCTGTAAAAACAGATTACTAATCTGTTTAAACAGATTAGTAATCTGTAAATACAGATTACTTAATCTGTAAAAACAGATTAGTAATCTGTTTAAATAGATTAGTAATCTGTAAAAACAGATTAGTAATCTGTTTAAACAGATTAGTAATCTGTAAAAACAGATTAGTAATCTGTAAAAACAGATTAGTTAATCTGTAAAAACAGATTAGTAATCTGTAAAAACAGATTAGTAATCTGTTTAAACAGATTAGTAATCTGTAAAAACAGATTAGTAATCTGTAAAAACAGATTAGTAATCTGTTTAAACAGATTAGGAATCCCTGGAAATATACTATGATGTGGCGGTTCTATGCTGCCGTAGAGTCCACCTTCGCTTGTGGGAAGGGGTTTATTGCGGTATTCATTTCACTAAAAAATTAATTCTAGTTTGCCCTGTCCATTAAATGAAATATTGAAAGTGTGTTATTTTTACTATCGTTATTAATATTAAATGCACATCTTCTCGTTTCAAGCGAAACATTTTGGTTGTTTCTATCGCATGTATGACAGATAGTCTGATCGAAGTGTTTACTCGAAGCTACCTCTGACCTTGCATATCATTAACGTCAAAGGTGGCTAATCGCCAATGGGCTTATAGGAAGAAAAATGGGATTCTGGGGGGAATCCGAACCAGAAAAAAAACTACTCTAGTTCAATCGAACATACCCCTGGGAGGGGGGAGGGGCTTCTCGGTACCTGGTGACCTCTCGGCATCATGTAATGGCGGTCCCAAAAAGGATTCTGGGGAAATCCGTACTAAATAATGTCAGTTTCGGTAGTTTGGGGTGCATTTTGGTGATTTGGAGAGATTGTCGGGTTTATTTGGGTAATTCTACGAATCAGGAAATTGCTCCGGTTCAAAGGAACACAACCTCCGAACATACCTCCGTCTTGTTGTAAGCTTTTGGGTCACATAGCAACCACGTGCTATCATAGAAACCAAGATGGTGGCCTCCCGTGTACAAAATGGACGACGGAAACACGTTCACCCTAACAACACGCGCCGCGCATGCGCACAAACACCACGCATCACTATAGGGATGACATCACAAGATGGCCGCCTACGCGGATTACCATGACAACACAACATGGCGCAACTGGGGCACGTGACATGACGTCACTTCGTAGTTTCCCCAAAAGGGCACGATCTCCACATCTCCTACTACTGACAAATATTGGAGGGGAGAGAGAGACCCCCACACCCCCTCCCCCTGTAGCTACGTCCCAGAATTATGCCCTCTGTGTTGACTGCCATTGACATTTCGATAAACCGACAGTCTATGCAATCAGATCCATTTCGCCTTTTGGTCATTTTCACGAAATTTCATGCACCAACGGGTGTTGTTCTGCATCACTTTTGGAGGCCCTGCGGGCTCCCAATGGGGGAGGGTGGGCACCGAGAAATTTCCACATTACAGCTAAAAAACCTCATTTCAGAACTTCCTGGAAATTCTTTAAAAAAATAAAAATATTATACATATAGTAGCCGTGACGCAACGTAATAATTAACACTTACCGTACTGATTCTTCAAATTGATCACCCAGAACCCCTAACAGCTGAATCGAGTACTACAGACCCCCAGCTGTGTGACCGACTGTATGTATAACATATTTCTTCATATCAAATCTCACATTTTTGGTCGAGTTGTGCTAACAACCGATACCTTTCGTTTGGCGATGGTCGGCGTGCCTCCGTGTGGACAGACGGGCGTCCTCACACTGTTAGCGCAATAACTTGAACAAACGTTCTCCGATTTGACTAATATTTGCCATACATGTCTTGTGCAATAATATCTCAAGTGCGTTCGAAAACTGGCCCTGTCCGATTTATCGTTGCAGGGTTATTGAGCTTGGTTAATACATTTTTACGAATTTTGAGCTTGTTAGCGCAATAACTTGAACAAACATTCTAATAACTTTACTGGAAAACATCACTTGTGTTCTGGGGCTCTAACAAATAAAAACAACTTCATAAAGAATTTTTTTTATTTTGAACATTTTCAAAACTAGCATATACAGTACATAGCGCAGAACAAAAAAAACCCAAAAGAAACAAACATAGATTGTTGAGTGTTTTTGTGACACATATGCAAACTGAACGCTGCAGAAACTGTTCGTTCTGTGAGAAAACCAAACTTTACGTATATGGAACCCAGAATAGAATGAACCAAACTCCTGGTCAACTCCGTGTCAAGAAAAATAAATACAATAACGCTTACAAAAAGTTGAAAAGTTAAAAAATTTATAGTAATTTATATATTTTTTATACTGTACCAATGACCCAGACTTAGCTGGTGCTAACTCTAACAAAACCAGGGCCAAACACAAATTTTGCCCCCCAATCCCCAAAATTTGCATCCAAAACCAAAAGAAATCATTCCTATAGGACCTCCATACTACGCCCCCACTGCGCATGCGCAGTGTCAAGGACGTCCCGAAATTGGCGCCAATTCTCATTCTTACTGGCAGTGCCTGGTCAGCGCTATGTACTCAGCGGGGAGGCAAGAGTTCCCAACTCCTGGGAGGGCCATCCCCGTCTGGGTCATTGGTAAGTATAAAAAATATATAAATTACTATAAATTTTTTAACATTTTTATACTGTACCAATGACCCAGACTTAGCTGAATAGTAAAAAGGCTGGAGGGCCTAGGACATAGAGGAAAATCCAATAAGCTCAACTATATAGTAAAGAGGTAACCCCTTAAGGAGAAAAGGAGTATTAGGCTTTACATGTATCTTTCTTATTTAATATTAAATTAGAAAGATACAATACCCTTTATAATTGAGCACAATAACATTCATGTTCTCTATTAACATCCAGTATAACCCTTATACTAATTATTTTTAAAGTAAGCCAATAAATAAAGTAGTCCAGAGAATTGAGACTCTTTATAATCTTTTAAAAGTGTCCGAGTATTGTATATTAAAGCCCGTTTGACACTTGACATATACAAATGCTTCACACCGAGCTACACTTTAAAAATATGACATGAATGAATTTTAACATTAATATTACACTTTAAAACCATCCCGGAAGCGACTCAGAAATACTGACTTTGGAGGAGGCATTTCCTTGCTTTTCACTATAAAGCAGGTGACCTAAGGGAACACCCCCCCCCCCCTTCCCCTTGCCCTGGGTCAAATAGCCCAGAGCGAAGAGGGCAGCCGGACGGAGTCACTGCCGGAACAGAAAGCCTGCATAACTATGGTTGCAACTGTTTAGAGGACGACATTCTGAGCAACAGATAACGAACCTAAACAATGCAGGTCTCCAGAAATGGACTCAATATTTCTGAGATAAAAATTCGTGAATGTGGATGGCTGAGACCAATAAGCAGCCTTCATTAAATCTGTAATAGCAATACTATTAGCATAAGCCCAAGAAGTAGCAAGAGCTCTTACTTCATGAGCGGAAATCTTAAGCACAGACTGCTGAGAAGATAAACTCTCATAAGCAGTACGGATAGTTAATTGAATCCATCTAGCAATAGAATGGACCGAAATGTCCCTTCTATTAGGCATCAAAGACAGAAAGAAACGTTTCCGTCCCTTTCTGATAAACTGAGATCTCTGTTTATAGATACGTAACGCTCTAACAGGACAGAGTAAATAAAGGCCTACGCCCGTCTGAAGACGGAAGAGCCTTAATAACAATAGGTTCCGGATATTTATTAGGAGCCTGATTCTTAGCTAAAAAACCCACATTAGTAGTGAAGGTGATAGTGTTCCCGACACTACGATAGTGAGAATCATCCACCGACAATGCATGAAGCTCACTGACTCTTCTAGCCGAAGAGAAAGCTAAGAGAAAAGCTGTCTTATAAGATAAAAATTTGAAATCTACTGTCCCAAGAGGTTCAAATGGCTTTTCCTTCAATTTAAGAAGAACCCAAGCTAAATTCCATTTAGGAATTAGTCTAAGAGTTCTGGGTCTATTTATCGAGAAGTTTCTAACCAACTTAGATAAAGAGACATTAGATCCAATTTGTAAACTATCATGATGTGCATAGGTATCAGATAACATAGACCTATAACCCTTAATAGTAACAGGCTGCAGTTTGATTTCGTCAAACAAGTATACTAGAAAGTTTGCAATGTCTGGTATAGAGGGATCAAAAATATCTACAGAATGATCCCTACACCAACGACGAAAAACCTTCCACTTAGCCGCATAGTTTAGCGAAGAGGAGGTCCTCCTACAGTTAGAAATCGCGTCCACTGCTCATCCTGTAAAGTGCTTGCCATGCAAGAAGGACCGCACAACGGAAAAACGTGAAGGTTGAGACCTTGCGGGTTGTGATGGAGTTGACGCGATTTCCCCTGCGAAAGAAGATCCTCCCGTGGAGGAAGCTTTCGCGGTAGGTCCCACAACAGACACCTGAGTAGATTTATCCACGGTCTCTGTGGAGACAGAGATGCTACCAACAGAATCTTGCATTGAGATTGTTTTATCTTTAGCAATACTTGTTGAATTAACGGCGCTGGAGGATACGCATATCCTATCATTCCGTCCCAAGGGATCGACAGAGCGTCTACTGCAAATGCTCTTGGATCCGGACACGGAGACACATACGTCTGCAACTGATTGTTGAGATGTGTCGCAAATAAGTCTATCATTGGCCGTTCCCATTGGTAGCAAATCTGATTGAATACTTGTTTGTTGAGAGTCCACTCCGACGGCAACAAGCGACCCTTTCGTGAAAGGGAGTCTGCTAGCACATTCAGACGACCCGGTATGTGACGGACCGAAAGAAGAACCTGATGTTCTAGCGCAAACAGAAGGATTCTTTCCGTTAGATTGAACAACGGAACTGAATGAGTGCCTCCCTGATTCCGTATATACGCCACTACTGTCGTATTGTCGGATAGAATTTGGACATGAGCATTGTGAATAATGTCCATCCAATGACGTAACGCAAGCCAAATTGACATCATTTCCTTGATGTTTATGTGCTTGCACAGGAATTGCGGATCCCAAAGACCCTGGCATCTCGAATCCGTTGGGATCAATGATGCACCCCAACCTGTTTGACTGGCATCCGTCATAATGGTAAAACTCGGATCCGGCAACTGCAGCGGAACTCCCTGAGTTAACCACTGAATGTTTGCCCAAGTCTGAATCTCTTGTTTCACTTGATCTGACAAGAGAACGTCTACGTCGAGCGAATGAATTTTCACACTCCAATTCCGAGTCAAGACAATTTGGAGAGGACGCGTGCGTAACCGCCCCATCGGAATGAGATCCGCAGCGGCTCCGCACAGACCTATCAGTCTCGTAAATTCTCTCGCTGTGACTTTGTCTGCGTGCAGACAATAGCGAGCGTAACAACTGACTAATTTCGCTCTGGTTAACGGCAGACGAACGAGATTGTTGTGCGTCTCGAAGCTCATTCCCAGATGTGTGAATGACTTGGACGGCACCAGATCCGACTTCTCCTCGTTTACTATAAAACCGAGACGTCGGAGCAATAGAAGTAGATTCTGAACATCGTTCTGAAGCGTTAACTCGTTGCCGTACCTCTGAAGAATGTCGCCCAGGTAGGCCGACGTTACCGCAGACGAATGAGCTCGGAAATAGATCATTACCGAGTTCATTACCCGAGTGAAAGCCCAGGGTGCTAGATTCAGTCCGAAGCACATCGCCCGGAATTGATACACCACTCCTAGGACTGCGAAGCGTAGATACTTTCTGAATGTCTGATGTACCATGACGTGAAAGTACGCATCTTTGAGATCTATGCTTGTTGCATAATCGTTCACCCGAATACTCGCTCTGACCTGAGTTAATGGAGGCTTTCGTTTGAAGGATATCTTTAGGCCTTCCGAAGTCACTCCTCTCACCCAAGGGTCGTCCGTAATCGACGCCCATTCTTGTGAAAAGCTCGACAACCTTCCGCCAACCGGTACGCGATAGAGGTTTAAGCCATCACCTCCTGGACCTGCGAGGCCTGCGGTAGGAGAAACCACGTCCTCCACGACCCGTCGACCTCGGGGCGTCCGACCGGTTGTCCCGGCCCGAAGGACGTCCCGAACGAGAGTCGCTACCCTGACGGTCTCTCGAATAAGACCAAGAGGACGCACAGGGACCTCTATAGGAACCTCTCTTGGGCGCATTAGACCCAGAAGTGCCTGTCTTATTCTTGTCTGCCGTATCCGACTTCTTAGAAGCAGATTTGAACAACAGAGAATCCGAAGCTTTCTTTGTAATTTTATCATAAATAGCAGAAAGCTTGCCGTCAAAGAGAAGTTCTCCGGAGACCGAAGCGACTCTAAGAGAGTTCTTCACCTTAGTATCCACGAGTGTGGATGTAGCTAGGGCTGCGTCACGTCTAACCAACTCCAGGTTTGCCACTGAAAGGGCGGAGTTACACGTGGAATAAGCTACTGCCCTTGAAAGAAGTCTTAAAGAGGATTGTATATCCTGAAATTCTTTCCCTTGAAGGCGCAGTGATAACGCCTTAGTAAGGTGATCTGCGTAAGATAAGGCATCTAAATTGGCTCTGTTAGACGAAATAGCTGTTTCCAACACCGCGGTTGGAATAGAAGCCGACGACGGTAATGATAGCTCTAAGTCTTCCGCCTCGTCGTCCATACGCAGAGGAACTCTCGGAATACCCTGTCCTGCCGTGTCGAATTTATTCCTTGCATTAATGAAAGGCAGGTTGAGAGTATTGGCGGACAAGAAACCTGCTTTCCCCGTCTTGGAAGCAAGTTTAAATATAGCGTCGTTCAATAATTCAAATGTTCTTGCAACATTATTGGACTGCGACGGAAACTCGGGAGCGATGTCCCTGAACCGCTCAAAGAATTCAGAGTCCAATGACGCTATAATCCTCTTGTCCGGAACCGCAGCAGTCTAGCCCGACGGAACAACTTGAGGGAGAAAGTGCCGGATGAAGTCCACGGCAGCTTTATGTTGCTCCGAAAGGGATAGCTCCAAATCATCCGTATCCCTTTCACCATCCGGTCGGACCTCATGATGCTCCCGGTCGTCCGCCCCCGATGCTTCGGCGGAGCGTACCGACCCAGCGCCGTCGGATAATTCCCGATCCGACACCGTTTCTGACGGCTGCTGGGATGCTGCGATAAGCTGTGCTATCTGCACAAGAATGTCCGGCATCGAGACCTGCGGAGGCGCAGTCTTTCGCTGCTTCGCTGAGGGCAGCTCCGCATCAGATGGCTCCCGCATACTTTTTCTATGCGAACGTCCGGAGTCCATCGGCCTCGTGTCCCTGGCTGCCGGATGGTGTGACCTGGTCGCCGAAGAATCCCTGATCGGCGAAGCTGGTAAGATATCGGCGGTCACGCAGCCAAGGTGCGGTCGTGTGCGCTGACGAGAAGAAGCCTGAGCAGTCTCCGCGGACTGCCTATACAACGGAGCGTCCCGAGCGACGGACGTATGCTCCGCTTGCGACACATTTTGTACCACAACATCTGGTCCCAGATGTTGTTGTACGAGAGAGGGGCCTCTCTCGCTCGCGGCCCGGCTGGACCTGGACGAGCTAGGAACCGGACTCAAAGGCTTCCTCCGATCTCGCTTACTATCCGCCGTCACTGGGTGTGCACATTGAATGTTTATAGTGCTCGCATCACCCATCATTTCCTCCTGGACCGCATCGGACGAACCCGGCTGCCGAACCATTCGGTGAATGGACGCTACACCGGGCGAGCTAGCGGACGACATTTGTTTAATCTCCATGAGCACTTTTGCCGCTAGCTCTGAATTCATTTGTGACGACGGAAGCGCACTTGCAGAAGATAACATGGAAACATCACCCTGTTCTTGTTCCTCTGAAATAGAAACTGAGAGAGTAGAGTGACCTTGCGGAGAAACAGCCGGCATAGCCCTTTCTCCAGTAACAACATACCGTGACACACGTTTCCAATGTTTGTCATCCCAATATTGACATATAGAACAGGGATTAGTGCGAGAACACTGACTACAATTAATACAATGATCATGAAAGTCAGAGGAAGATTTCTTCCCATTACAATTTGAACAATATCCTTTCATTGTGAAAAGTCAACAACAAGTCCTAGTTACTCGCACAAACCCCTGACACAAAGATACATAATAACATGATCCATTAATAATGAAAAAACAATTGCAAATCAAAATAATTTTGAAAAAATATTTTTTCAGCGAAGCCCAAGTTTCTGAAAAGTAACGTTGAGCCCCGATGGATCCGATGGCCAAGTGTGGTCAAAAATTTTAAATTTATATTAAATAATTAATGAGACACTTACGGATAATATAAATGTATCTTATAGTGAGATAAACTACACCAAAGGCAAACAGCCCCCCTCAAAAAAGGCTGTTGCCAATGAAAAGAAACAGTGTAAAACATCAGAAAACATGACTCCAGGCACTGAAAAAACTGGCCCGAAATCAGTCATCAAAATTACACTCTATCTGATGCAAGACAGAGACTCCCAGGGGAGAATCTGTAGAACATCAGATGGAAGATGCAGAACACAACGTTTATACACCCATGTGTGAAAACGTAACTATGGGGAAAATAACAGAAAACATTCTGTAACCAAGCAACTCTCCCAAGTGAATTTTAGAAATGAACTTTCTCAAAAATATGCCAAAAGCATGGGAGAATTGCAAGGGGGGACTTAGAAGGCCAGGGGAGAGGAAACACTGAATAAGCAGTGCAACATTTTAGCAAGAATGACAAGAGGCCCATGCCTCGAAAATAGGCAACTTAACATAATTTCATAAAATATTTTAAGTACAGCCCTGATTATTTTTTGTCACTCCTTTTTCCTCTCCTCCTTCTATATCCTCCTTAGAATCACCATTTCTCCAAAAATTACGTGTCTGGCATCCTTTAAACTGAGATTTACAAGCACAAAGATCAGTGAGATGTTGACTGATGAAGGGCCAAACAGAGAATGATAATTGGCGCCACTTTCGGGACGTCCTTGACACTGCGCATGCGCAGTGGGGGCGTAGTATGGAGGTCCTATAGGACATGATTTCTTTTGGTTTTGGATGCAAATTTTGGGGATTGGGGGGCAAAATTTGTGTTTGGCCCTGGTTTTGTTAGAGTTAGCACCAGCTAAGTCTGGGTCATTGGTACAGTATAAAAATATAATAGCCTTGTGTTCAGAAATGAAAATTTGATCAATTGTGTATTCGACGGGGTATCCTTTCGCCGGGTGTCCGTTCGACCGACTCTCTGCTAGGCGGGGCGTCCATTCTGTCGGGAGTCGTTTCGACCGGGTGTCGCTTTGGCATAATGTACATTCGACCAGGTGTCTTTCGACGAAGTGTCGTGCTCCCCTATACTGATATACAACTGTGTAAAACTTTTCTATGGGCTAAACTTGCCCTCGATGGCGTAAAAGTTATCCGTAATCAAGCCAGAAAATAAGCAGACAGTCATCTGCAAAATGAGGTCCCCAGAGGGTGAATTTAGTGATGCTAACCTGCACAGCAGGGTAGCATCACTAAATTTACCCTCTGTGAACCTCTGTCTCAATCAGGGTCTCGAAACTAAACAGAAAGAGGTACCCAAGAGGGTAAATTAGCCCACTGTATGGGATAGCATCATCAAATTCATCTTCTGGGGACCTCATTCTGCAAATGTCAGACTGCTTATTTTCAGGCCTTACGTGATTCAAAATACTACTACTTTTTTTCCTCGCTGCTGCAATCGCGGCTCACGCAGTGAGTTGAGATTGGTAGCTTGTTCCGCACTTGTGTTCGATATACGAGTCGAAAGTAATGACTTAGCCTTTCACACAAGAAACACGTGCCATCAACTCACGACCTAACAGAATATGGTGCACACTCATTTTAAATTCACAACGGCTCTGCTGGTGGCAAGTGGAATATTAACTTTCCATGGGACTGAATTGCTATCAATTCCGCCTGGGCATCCCTTTCCCTCAATTCCCCGAATTAACAGTCTTTCTGTTTATTTGATCTCCTATCGCCAACAATGCATTGGAAGCTGAAATTGCTCAAAGCTATTGCAGGGTGAAACTATAAATTATAATTATCAAATATACATAGTCGTGGCTATCAGAGTTTGCAAATTGTGACCCGGAGACGGCTAACAAAAGCAAAAACGCTTGCTGCCGACTCCCATCTTGTGTCAAGCCTGTATGACATTATTCTTCATGTAACTCATTGCACCATTGTTTTTGTATTCATACTTCTTTTCACAAATAAATATTGTTCAGACTAAACTAAACGTTCTCCTATTTGATTAATATTTGTCATACAATCGGGTCCAGTCCGATTTTTCGTTACGGAGTTGTGGGCCTTAATTAAATAGTTTTTACGAATTCTGAACTTGTTAGCATCATAACTTGTACTTAATCCACAGCTACGTCACTTTTCCTTTGTTCTGTTGATGTTTTATCGTACAAACATATCGGCATAATGTACTGTAAAAGGTGAAAAGCCCAGATATTTGTATCGTTTCAGATATTTGGACGGTACAAATATCTGGACAAAAGACCATTGTTTGTTGAGTTAAGTGAGATTGATTAACACAGAAAGACATTGTCGCGAGTGTTGCAAACATTGAAGAGAGGAAACTCTTCCAGTCCTGTTTATAGCGTTTTATCGTTAATTTTCACACATTCAGAAAATATTTGATTCGCTCGGTTATGGGAGTGTGCGTGTGGTGGTGGGGAGGGGGGGGGGTGGGGGAAGTGATTGTTTACAACAGGTGTGTAAGAAGCATTGTGCACTCGGAGGAACGGCCATAGAAGGGAACTAGCACACTGATATTTGTTATTGGTGGCCTACGAACCTCCGCGTCTGACATGGTGCCCAAAGCTATTTTTGGAACTAAAACATTCTACTCTGAGAAAGAAAACGCATTGTTTGCTACTTTTCTGACCAATTCACCAAACAGGTGAAGATTGTATCGTCCCGGTGAAGAAACATGTTAACTCTTTACCCAACTTAACGCCAAACACCACACAGCGCTATATCCATTACATCTTCATTAAACTGTTATTATGTTTTGAATTGTTGTCTTAGAAATATAGATTATGGTCCATCATTCGAACGACCTTATTGAGCTCGTTCCAATGAGGGGCAATAAGTTATGTTTTTAAGACAAAATTTGAGAATTAGTTTAAACGTCTTCTAACCGCGTTGGGTAAAGGGTTAATTATTTTGTGAATTGTTTGCACTTTTTAGATAAATCATACGAGGTATCTTTGATCATACTTTAGGAGTAAACAGCATGTGTACCCTATTTCTTCCACTACCCAAGAGCACTGTAAGCCCGCCCCTCCCACCCCTTCCACTCACAACCCTTAAATATTATTTTGGCATGGTATCTCTTTCTCTCTCTCTCTCTCTCTCTCTCTCTCTCGTTCCATCTGTCTCTGTGTGTGTCTCTCTCTCTTTTGTCGATCGATCGACAAAAGAATAGGGAGAGTAATGTCAAGCGAACCTGGTAAATAGATTATAGACAACACTCCAACCTCTCAGTGTTTGAAAAAAGATAAAGACAGTCGTCAACTCGCGAATATTATTAAATTTGCAATTGGGATATCACATTGCTCACACAATCGCTCGCACGGATGACGATGTGATGCGTGTTCAGTTTATATCAATCGTACTGTCACACTTACACTTAACATATCTATTGTACATTCAGTGGACGTTTCAGATAAGTAACAATGAGATATATCCATTTAATTTTGGGGGGCGATAAGTAATTGTAAAACGCATTTTGACCATATTTTCACTTAAAATAAATTAAGCCAATTTTTTTGTTGTTGACATTCCTTAATAGGAAAGGGCTGTGGATTAAAATAGATATACCACACTTTTTGTGATGTATGGCGAGATAATTGTACAGTTTGCAGGAGTCCTGTACTATTGGACTCGGCTGGCCTCGTCCAATACCACAGGACTCCTGCAAACTGTACAATTATCTCGCCATACATCACAAAAAGTGTGGTATATCTATTACAAATGTTCCAGATTTGACAACCGAGATGTGAATGATAACCGGGTTATGGACATGCAGCACCCTCCGATTGTCATCACAACTCGACGCCTGCATCTCCGATGCGCACCTCTTGTTAACTGATAGAGTGCCAAATTATTTTACAAAGGTGATTTGTAACATGACTATTTTTTTCAAAGATTATATCGCCCCCAACATTATGTTCAAAACTAATTGATTTGTTACAATTTATTTGAGAGTGTCTGTGGGCACTCTGCAATAAATTGTAACAAAATAATTAGTTACAAACATTCTTTTCTACTACTGATCAAACGGCACGCTGAAAAAATGCAGTGTAAAGCCACTATAGTGGCTTTGAGCACTTTTCAATAAAGCCATGATAGTGACTTCTAGAACTTAGCTAGTTAAACAGTACATGATTACAAGGAAGAGAGAATTGATATCTTAAGACTGAAATCTTGACAAAAATGTACCTATTTGGGCTCTACACAGAAGATCCAGTTTCAACTCGGAGAAATGCCCAGTAAGCACGTTGGAACCCCAAGAACCCTGGTGGTGCCTTTCATGACATTTCAATAATAGCAACTGGAAGATTCCATATTCATTATTTGGGGGTAGACTAATTAACATTTTCAACGTGCAGTCTTAGGGCTGCACGCTGAAAATATTAATTGGTTCACCCTGCACATTCAGTTAGCATTCATCCTTAATGAAATTATGATGTGTCATGTATCTGGGCCGGAAAACGGCCTCTCGGATTCAAAGGGTTAATGAAATTATGACTTATCATGTTCCTGGGCCGGAAAAGCTACCTCATGGGTTCAGAGGGTTAAACTACGTTGTCAGGTGAACGCCCCCCCCCCCCTCTCCGTATATGTTCTGAAAAAGGATGGAGCCATGCCTCCATGCACCCCTCTCTCCGTTTAAGTAACCACTGCCCGTGCATTCTGCACTTTCGCACATACATCAAGTACATATTTATTGTATGGTTAACGCAAGTACTATTCTAGCTCCCACACGTGAATAACAAACAAACGACGAGAGTCTTTGCGTGATACCAGTGAACCGATTTAAGTATTTTCAAAGTTACTACTGGCTCTATACATCACGTGAAGTGAATAATTTGACAGCTGATTTTTTTAAAAAGGATATCGCACATATTGAAAATGTGATTGACTGAAAAAAAGATCACAGACTTTAGTTACCTTGGATAATCAAACTTGACGAAATGAATTTATTTGAAGTATTAAATGTCAATTCACTCTTGGTATTAATCATGCACGTTCTTAGAGGCCATTTTTGATATTTGGGCAGTGTGTCTGTATTTCTGTCGGTCCGCCCGGTTAACATTCACTTTCCAAACTATGAGGAATATGTATCCTGTCACAAAAGATTCCCACTATATAGGGCATTGTTTCGTAATTTTGTTAGTTTGTTCTTTACCGTTTAAAGGCTGGGCTTGGAAATAAGAAAAAAACATTTCAGGGTCCATTTCAGGGTCGTTCGGCCGTCCACCTCCATCGGGCCATGTGTGTGTTCGCAGCAACTAAATTCTCTATTTTCACACATCGGGTTATGACCCATGTTTGTCTGACCATGACTTGTTGCTCGATTTTTTTTTGACACATACCAAATTACTTGTGTTTCTCGAGCAGATTTTCACATAACCGCCGACTGTTTTTCCTTTTTTATTGGTGTTTAAGGTCTCATACTTATGCACAATGGCTAATCATGACCGTAAGCGCCGACTGTGATAGAGTCTTAATTGTAAACGTGTCTACTTTTTGTTGGTCCGCCGGCAAGGTGGAAGAACGTACGAAATACCAGTTAACAACAGTTTATTTTGTTTCAAATCAACTCCTCATTTCTTCTGACTTTATAACAAGAAAACACCCTGAAAATATTCATGAAGAACAATAGGCCATTTGTAATATAAAAATATAATTACTTAAATACTCAAAGTTCATGTGTGCAGAATACGGGTTTATCCGGAATAACGTTTTTCACAGATTATAGCTTCAAAATCAGAACTTCTATGTGATGACCGCAGAGGAAAAATGCATATTCTTGATTGAAAATAATGACCCCGGGCTGTGTAACATCATCCTGTAATATGATCCTGCTTTTCTTTAAACGGAGCGAACTGAAGCTCCATCAGCAGTAATGGTTGCCGGTAACGGCTAATTCTATATATGACATACTACGATAACAGTTAATACTCTCATTTTGTATCAAAACATATCTATTTATTTAATGCTCAGGCATCAATTCACGCTGAAAAATGAAGTCATATTCCCCTGTCGGTCGGCAAAACGAAATATCAAAATGATATTTAGAAATCGATATTTCATCGTAGGTTCGGATGACGAATCACATGTACTTTAAACGAGTCAGCACATCAGTAATGAATTCCAGAGTCCCAAATACAAACGAATTCGAATAATTGATAGTGACAGTGACTAAATCAATTCATTAAATCAGCGGTTTCAAAGTTTGACTTTCTCATTCACCTTCCAGCGAAAAGCCGAAATCACTTTCAAATTTCTTCAGTTCAACTTCACACGTCTTCAGTGCATTGAGTTCAAAAAAAATAAAATGACGTGTCTTGTTATTGAAAATAACAAAGTGGTGTTTTTTGTTATTGTTCTATTTCTTCGAAACACATTGCGATTATTTCAATTCGCCAACCTTGGTAAATCGTAAAGCTAGGGGAGAAATAAGACGGGACTACTTTTTGTGCGGATATTCACACATTCCAATGGTTGGAGTTTGGTTGTTGTAATTTTTGTATGGACGCCGGTTCGGCACATAAATTTTGCGCCTTAATGGCAAATAAAGGCCACAAATTGGAGAGTTTGTAGTCGCAGAGCATTAAATAAAAAGAAAATTCACGAAAATTTGATGAATACCGAAAATATCTCGTTCGTGGCTACAAGAAATATGAGGATCTTCACTCGCGACTGCGTCGCTCGTGAAGATCCTCATTTTTCTTTGTAGCCACTCACGAGATATTTTCGGTATTCATCAAAGTTTCGTGAATATCCTCTATGTATTATCTTTACGTTTATTGTTATTGTTATGTATATCCTGCAATCTGCCTGTCCGTGGTGTTTTTGCTGAATAAACTTATCTTATGTACAACAACAACATACAGTATAGGATACTATTAGTTACCCCGTGTCAGATCACGTGGTACGGGTTTTTATCTACCCGAAGCCAGCCGTATCCCATGAGGCCGAAGGCCTCATGGGATACGGCTGGCTTCGGGTAGGTAAAAACCCGTACCACGTGATCAGACACGGGGTAACGAATTTATCTATTGACTTTCCGTTTTAGAAGTACAATCTATTTCATGTGTGAACACACACAGCATGAGATCTGTTATCTTCCATTGTTGAGCCATACAGGTTTCTGTGGAATTTTTGTGCAAAAGAGTTTTTGTGAAAATATGCCGATATGACTAGTATAACAAAATTATTGAATTTCTTTTTTTCTTTTTTGTCTCAAAAACATAGCTTATGAACCCCACATTGGAGGGTACTAGACAAGCTCATTCCAATAAGGGATCATGAGCTATATTTTGGAGATAAAAAATTAAAATATAATACATGTACACTGTAAAACTGGA
Organism: Pictodentalium vernedei; assembly: GCA_031216915.1. NCBI lineage: Eukaryota > Metazoa > Mollusca > Scaphopoda > Dentaliida > Dentaliidae > Pictodentalium > Pictodentalium vernedei. Next base: position 759,767,916 of record CM062297.1, read on the forward strand.
ATGACGCGTCTTCTTCGGGGTATGGACAATTTGTAGATTTCGGAACGAGGCTTCCACTGGGTATGGGAAATTTGTCAGTGGCTGGGCGGACGTATCGTGGGTTTCAATGAATATGGTCTCATACCACGTATCTATCAACCAATCAAATCAAACCAAAAAATTCACTTTAATCAATAGATAAATATCTGTATCTATCTTTTTCATCCCAAAATGGTACTTCATCGGTGTGAGCGAAACATCCCTGGTGCACTAAATACAAGAGTGGTTATTACGAATACAGGTAAGTAATTCTAGTACATCTTGTATCATTTGTAACTGAAATGCACTATGGAACTTCAAGTAAAAGCTGCTCATAAAGTTGAGAATACAGAATGACAGCTGACATGGGCAGCCATTCATAACTTGTTGTAAATTACTCCAATAACAAAGGTACGTCACCAAAATAAAATATGGTATCACGCGTAAGTTCGGCGTAACCAATTATCCATAACCCGATAACATTGATGGCATTTTGTTCTAGACTAACTATTAAAGTTACAGCTGTCTTAACAGTAACTGTGCGCATGATTAATTTTATAACTTGTTATGCACTCCTGATCTACGACACACATAAAATTAAAGTTCCTTAAAATAGTTATTTTACATTATTATAAACTACTTTATAACATTCTATACATTAATGCAGTGCATAATCAACTGATAAAAAATCTAGTCATTCTACCCTGGTAGAGCAACACTATCCTACTTCACGGGAAATAAGTTTAAACAGTGTAACTGTAATTTAGTGTTCTGCCAGTAGGAAAGCACAAGTGTGCCATTCAATGCTTTTACGAAGAGAAAATAAGTAAAAGCATTCCCCGTGGGTGACACAGAGGTTTCTTGTAAGCTGCTACCTGCACGTGCACTCATTGTAACCAGTGCCATATACATCTGCAACACACATTTATACGTAGTAACGAAAATGTTCTATAATATCATTTAGCTGTAATGAATATGAAAACAATTTCACATTTTAACACTATATGGTAATCTGTACTGTATTTTTTTTTCTGGGTCATTGCTGTATTTTTGTAAAACGCAAGGCCTTCAAAATGTACAAATAACTCAGCTGATAATGGAAAACAGATGAATAAACCTCCTTGAGCAATCTTGGGTGACAAAAGAGTACAGGCCTCCTTAAAATGTATCAGAATAATTATGGGAGAGGGAGCCTCTTTAAACTGACAAAAGTAGACCACTCACTTGAGTGACAGTTCAAATTGAGTTAACCCTTTACCCAACGAATCGAACGCATCCGCCCGCGTAATAAATTATGCAAATTCAGCTGTTTAAAAAAAGATTATTTTTCAAAAAATTTCAACAAAACCATATCATGTGACCCCTCGTTGGAATGAGCTCGTTCCAACGAGGGGTCACATGATATGGTTTTGTTGAAATTTTTTGAAAAATTAAAAAAAAGTGTTATTTAAAATAATAAATTTTGTTATGGTCTGCGTTGGGTAAAGGGTTAATCCAAAGAGTTTCAAAGCTGTAGCTTTAATTCCACCTTACTTAAATTTCGATCGAACTTAATTATAAATTATGATGATTTGGAGCATTATAACTTATTATCTTTTGTCAAAATAAATGTCGATCTTGTATTTTAAAGACTGCAATTTGTTACTTATTTCACCAAGAAGCAAAGCAGAAATAACAACAAAGGAAAGTTGCGAGTAATTACATTTCGAAATTACAAAGGATTAATGGTCTTTGGTTGCCTGTCAGGTGACGTCACAAATTATATTGGGACTGCAGTTCTGTCGCCTCATGCACACACTAAATCGCGGCGCTCGCCATTCAGCTACAATGTAGTGAAAGTTGTTTTTAGTAAAAACATGCAAACAATTATTAACATAGAAAACAAACTAAAACTATATTCATATGTTCTATGGATAGCGTATATACTCCATGGATAGCATCAGTTTCGGAGCCTTCCACATTATAATAGTACCAATTAAGGTGCTATATAAGAAATGTTGTTCATTTTGAAATTTCCACCTCTGATATTCCTTAAATTCAAATTAAATATACATCAAAATGAAGGTTGAGATGTATAGAACACGAAACACATATGTAATCAATTCACAGAGTTGACATCAGGCACCACTGGTTCCTGCAAGTCTGCTTCATTATTCGTACCAGAACTGATAATAAAATAATATTAATATAAATTTCAATCTTTATTTTGATGTATAATTTGTATATATTTAATCTGAATTTAGGGAATATCAGAGGCGGGAATTTCAAAATAAACAAAATTCTGTTACTAAAACAGCACCTTAAGCTACATCACATGACTTCACAGTGTAGATGCCATGTGTCTGGCGAATAATTGGCGTGCAAACATGAGTAGCTAGGGGCGGTATTTAACATACATTGCGTGATGTGTTACATGGTTCGATGTTTGTGGTAGGGTTTCCGTATTTATCGAAGTTGTGGTGTATCGTGGACTTAGGGTGGAAGTCTCTTTCACCGTCTCTAACGAAAGCCTTACAATGAACCAACGTCTATTTAGTTTAAACAATATTTAATCAGAATAGCTTGGATGTTACATTAGTAGATAATTGAAACACTTCGTACAGAGCAATAAAATACATAATACATTAGTATACATCCTTACTAAGTTACAATTAAGTATATTGAGTTAAAATGTATGAACAGGATACGGCAGTAAGCCAAAGGCTTATTAAGTACCGTCTCCTTGCCAGAAAGAGTAATTACGAGTTTGATTGGCGGTAACAGGCTTACTACATTGTTTAAACAATGAAACATTTATACAAAATTGAATAAGGATTTATAGAATAACAAGAAGAAGTTATAGAAACAAGAGAAGAATAGATGTGTAAAGACCTGCAAAGAGTCAGCGACCTATTTGACTTCGACGGTATTACAGGTAGCTCGTAAGTGGCCAGGCTCGTGCACAAGACATACCCTGTGCTCCAAATTATCACAAGGGGAGCAATATATTATACCAATTGAGACAGCATGGAGCCCAGGTTTAGGAACACACGAAGGACGAGTGGGTAGGTGTAGTAAATCTGAGTGATTATCTCAGGTATTTCGATGACCCTCTTTGAGACTCAGCAGTGCCCCTAAGCATTACAGAATAGAGTGGACACGAGCACTTAAGGAGAATAATTAAAACGCTTACTTTGGATGATATATTCCTGCACACATTTAAAAACTAGCTTGTTTTCCTCGTTGCCTAGTCGTTCAGATCCAAACAAAAGAATAGATAAATTGGTGATAAAGGGAAGTGTATTTATTGTTAGAGAACGTTCTCGTGTGTAGATTGGGCAATATAAGAGATAATGCTCTTCCGATTCAACTTCTCCACAAGAACAAAGGGGCGATGTAGTCAGATAGTTGGCAAACAGGTGGCTATTAAGACTGCTACACCGAAGGCGGAGCCTGCAATGGTATATTTGAGCTGCGCGAGATTGAGCTCCGACATAGTATTTCGGAGGACGTAATTTGTTACCTTTCAAGAACCTTCTAAAGTTTGCAATACTGGGGTTATTTCTTATAGCTAGAGGAATTTTATTCCATTGATATGTCGTGTCGGGGATAAAGGATGACTGATAAAGGTTTGTATTGCAGAACGGCACACGATGATTCCTTGACGTTCTGATGTTATGGCCATGGGACACAGAAGACACCAGGGGTGGGACTTTGGCAGAAATATAGGAGGGTGTTAATTTGTGGTACATTTTAAAGAACTGAGTGAGTCTGTGATTGCGGCGACGTTCCTGAAGGGTGTCCCATTGGGTCTCAATATACAGCGAGCCTTTATTGGCACTATTTCGACTCCATCTGGGATGCATGGTAACCCGCGTGAGCGGCCATCTTGTGACGTCACCCAACAAGATGGGGTGACGTCACAAGATGGCCGCTCACGCGGGTTACCATCCGTTTCGCTGTGCACCTGGACTTTAGTGACTTTAGTTCCTATTCTTTGACTATGTCCGGGAAATGTTAGTACAGAGTGTTTTGTTTATCGAGGTTGGGGTATACTGTGAATAAATTTAAGTTCCGGTGCTCTTTCAGCATCGAAGGCTGAAGCCTGGCTACAAGACATAAAGCTGATTAGGGTTTTAGTCTTGAATTTTGAATCATATTTGAGAGGCCCAAATGTGATTTTTTTCCAAATATAGCTTATGACCCTTCGTTGGAACGAGACAAGCTCGAAGAGCTTTTTCCAATAGTCATAAGCTATGTATTTGAGACAAAAAATGGAACATATAAATTTGAATTGCAATTTTGTGAATACCACCGGCTGGATTCGTCCACTACGATAGAGGATGGGATAATGTCATATCAAACTCAGTCAGGTAAATTTAAGTTTGTTTGAAGGAGGTTGTGGTCACTTCCGCTTTTATAGTTGGCAGTCAGGCGAGACATGAAGTTTTGCTGAACACTTGTTGTATTTGTAGTTTTTCACAGTTTTGTTTTAAAGAAAATTATTTAATTGCAAAGTCAGCTGATAAAAAATTACCGTCCCTGTTGCCAATTCGTTATATTTATTGGTCGTATTAAAGCCACTGGCGGACTGGCCGACCGGGTGATTTCCAGATGGTTTGGGCTCATCAAAAAACAATATCCTAGAGATAGCCTCGAAGCTGATGTTTGATTGTTCCAATATATGACCAGACTGATGCTTGGAGCAACTTGGAGGAGGAATTTTCAACTAGTGGGTCATCGAGGGGAGCTAGCGCTATCTGTTTATTGAGATGATAGAAACTCCAATTTAATTTTGAACCATAAAATTGGTCTGCTTTCAACATAAAATTGGGCCGGTTAGAATTCGAATGGCTGAGGGTGGGCCGACAAATGGTTGAGGATCGATGGCCCAATTTTGAGAGTGGGACGGCCCAAGATTGGGGGAGAAGGTAGTGGTTAGAAACCTTTTTGTGCCGGTCTGGGGGGGATCTGTCCATCCATGGCAGGAGTACATGTAAATCCACTCTTCTAGTATGTCATGTTCGGGATAATGTTGAAACCTGTAGACTGTTTCAGTTAATCACTTGGACCAGGTCTGGAAATAAAATGTATATATCGTAACCCGTTGGCAGGTTACTCTATATATAGCATGGTAGTAACACATAGGAAAAGGGTGTTGTGATGCTTCACCACCTTCTCTGTTTCTACTATCTAACTCAACCGGTTCTCGTCAGATCGCCGAAGTTAAGCAACGTCGAGCCCGATTAGTCCTTAGATGGGTGACCGTTTGGGCGATCGATTCGGACTCCCGCGTTGTGTCCTTGTGCAAGGCACTTAACCCCGATTGTCAACATGGGGCACGATGACGCCATGTACTAAGGCGTAATGCACGTTGATGGTGCGCATGTCTTCAACAAATCTCACCCTGCCTGTGCTGCAGTGTGGAGTTACGATGTTGGAGAGCTGGCAGCTGCTCGTCGTTGCTCGGTGGTTCTCTCCGGATACTCCGACTTCCGCCAACCGTAAAACTGTCACCGACACGATGTGGCATTGGCTGTTAATGTGTCGTTAAACCCTAATAAATAAATAAATAAATAACTCATTCTTTCTTACATTTTCATGGGATTTTTGGCAAAATAAATACCAATAATTAAGCGAGATCGCGCGTAAGTTGTTGCTATTTAATTTGGCTTAAATTCTTTTAAAATGCAAACAACATGCCATTCTATTCATATCTGGTTGCAATACTCAACCTTTGAGTCGAGACAGTTCCGAATGATTGTCAAGTCTTTCTGGTAAAACATGCGAGGTTAACCCATTCAACCCTAGCGCCCTTTTTTCCGGCCTGGAACATGATACGCCATAATGTCATTATACGGGATGGCTGTTTAGTAAATATGTGAGAAAGACCATTCAATATTTTCAACGTGCAGCCTCAGGAAAATATTGATTGGTCTACCAAAATAATGAATATGAACTCTTCTAATTGCTGCCATTGAACTGGCATGGAAGATACCACTAGAGTTCAAAGGGTTAATAATTTAATAAAGTTATGTTGTATTACTTTGTCTTACCCCGTAGTTAATCTATGTATTTTGCAATTTACGTAACCAACATAGAACCTAAGCGGTCGTTCAGGGGTATTGCCAGACGCCAGTGGCTTGTGACTAAAATTCTACTTACTGCAGGGGGGGGGGGGGGGGGGGGGAGTGAATTGGAAAAAATTCCGATGCTTGCAAATTTTTTCCTCAGACACTTTTGGGCAAAATTGTATAGCATAATCAGTGAAGTATCATTCAAGAACCAAGTTATCAGGGGGTACCTACCATGGGTTATATACGATTATAAAACTGTTATTGCGACTGAGCTATGATTCGGCTTATAGTGATACAATGTATGACATATTGAATAATGCAAGTTAAAATGCATCACTAATCGCAATTATCAAACACTCACTGTGGGGAAGCGTGACCGTGAAAATTTGGTTGATTGCGCCGGTGTCCGGTTGATTGCCCTTTCTGTTCGACATCAAATTGTGGTAAATGTACGATTTATCGTAGATTTCTATAAATATCAATAAATTGGGAACCCAGGAATATACGCATAGGTTGTGTGAATGTATCCTGAACACGTACATATATTTTTTATGCTTAGATACCCGGGTATTGCCTGCTAGTGACTTCATATTCAATCCATCAGCGGGTCGTTTTCGTCAAATGTTGACAAAAATGGCTCGTACGCCTCAAACACTTTAACTACCTAATTTCTTTTTACCCTGCATGTAGATAAGGTGCAGAAGATCTTGCAACCTGAACTACAGCAAACAATTTGCTAAATTAGTTGAGAAAACACGCGAAAACCGAGTATCCGGTTATTTTGTTGATTGCATGTAGTGACCGGTTGATTGCAGTTCTAAATCATGCCGATGTCCGGTTGATTGTTTTACTTGTGTCCGGTTGATTGACAAATGCACTTAGTTCATGTCGGTAATTTTAATCCCATAAACACTTTTTATCGATTGCTGTACAAAACACCCTCGGACAAAACACCCTCGGACAAAACACCCCAAGACAAAACACACCGGGACAAAACACCCTCGGGACGAAACACCCTAGGACAAAACACCCTTTGAGAAAAGTACTTCCGGACAAAACACCCTCAGTGGTGTGTTTTACTTTTTTATTTTTTATTTTCAAGTTTATCATTTCAAAATTGTATTGCCCACATTTTCCAACAACAATAGCTTGTGGTGTGCTTGCATGTGTGAATAAAAATTCACTTTGATATATCTCTGTTGACACTACTACAGACTGTAACAAAGGAGATTTCTTGTTTATGAAAAACAAATAAATTCTTTGATGATCACCACTATGGGTGATTGATCTTGACTTTGTTTTTTCTACTGTTTCTTCTACAAGCCGTTTTCTTAGTTATTGAAACAAACAAGTTCTTTGGTGATCACTTGTTAATGTCCTCAGAGTAGAGTTGTTTTTACAAGATATACAATACTTTATATATATATATATGAGACACATGACTAGGGAGACAGACTAGATATGACATCGATAATGTCGATGATGTCTGGCTTCCAGAAAGAAATAGCCAGATTAAATGACACCATAGAGGGTTTGCGATCAGAGCTTCAAACCCAGAAGCGACAGGCAGATAAAGAAAAGGCTGAATTGAGAAGGGAATTGGAAAAGGCAATTCTGAAAGCCAAACCAGGTAAGGAGGACCATGCTCCTCCTGTTCCCGAGTTACCATGTATTGACGCTGCTACAGAAATGAGAAGACCTGCGTCCGCCGGCTCACTGCCGGGGATATCTGAAATAGATTCAGATCTAATTACCCCCAGCCAGGATAACTGGCTGCGTTCCATAGTAGAAGAAGCTACCAACACGGTCGCAGTTTCCCCGGCCGTGGCGGTTGAAATTCAATTGGATAAAAATTCAGCTAAAGTCCCCAAATCGCAGCGACAGAAAAAATCACCAAACCAAAATCGATCGAAAAGGAAACTCTCCAATGAGTTCCGTGAAAATGATGAAACCGTGGACGTCGAAGACGAAAATGGTTTCTGTATGACTATTGATCGGCATGTCAAGAAGACAAAAATCATCAAGAAAAATTCACAGAGCACCGCTACTGGAAAGGACTCTGTGGTCACACCAAGAAATGGGGGCTCTGTTAACGCAACAGAGTCTACATCACCGGAAATAGTGAATGCGACAGCTAGCCCAACCGATAGAGCGACGTACGCCGATAAAGTAAAAGCCAAAACGCCCCCTAAGGTGATCAATAAAACCAACAAGACACAGGGCCACCCGCAACCAAACCCCTGTGTCGTAATCACACGCGTCCACCCCAAAACGGAAAAAAACTCGATTGATAAAGCCCTTCCAGGATGCTCGTGGGAGAGACTAATCTCCAAAGCCACGGGTAACCATACTTGGAAAATAAAAGTAAAATGCCCTAATAGAGCAACGAAATTAAATCTGATAAGCAAAGGGGTAATTATTAATGGCAAAAAATACGAAACCGAGGAATATCGTGTTCTTCCGCAACCCGTTCAGTGTCACAAGTGTCAGAAATTTGGGCACTTGTCACACAAATGCAACGGGGAGCAACGACGTATGAAATGCGGTGACAAACACATCGCGAAGGCATGTAGTGCTAAAACTCTGAAATGCCCGAATTGCGGTGGTCAACACCCCAGCAACTACCGGGGTTGTAGCCACTTCAAAAAAGTTAAAACAAACATCCAGCTTAAAGCTCTAAATGTAAGTAATGTCGAGAACTCATCTTCCCCTTATTCCACGTGTACTCTAATGGCTGGCTCTATTTTCAGCATAATGAAGAAACACTTGGACACCAGTCTTTCGGACGTTTGCAAAGAGATTAGTAAAACAGCCTCCAAGTTATATAATACTCAAATATCTCACACGCTATTAGAAGCGGCCGTCAACAGAATATAATTATGTAACAATATTACAAATAGTAATTAAACTTAAATAAACTTAGTACAGTTATTCCTAAACCATTCATGGATACACTAAAAATAGTGCAGTGGAACGCTCGAAGCGTTAATCAGAAAAATTTGCAAATGTCACATTATTTAAAAAATACGGACGTAATTGGAATTAGCGAAACCTGGCTTAAACCAAACAAACAATTCTCGTTATGTGGTTTTGATATTATTAGAAGAGATCGCCCCGCCCAAAAAGGCGGCGGTGTCGCTCTGTTAATAAGGCAGGAGATTAAATACAAATCAATACCATGCGACCACCTCAATGCTGAAGTGATTGCAGCTGAAATTGAACTTGACCACAAACACGTGGCCATCATATCATATTATAACAAGCCGCAAGCAACAGTAGACAGTAAAGTATTTGAATTTTTTACCAACAAGTACAAGCACTGCATATTCTTGGGTGATTTCAATTCCAAACACCAGGTATTCGGTTGTCATAAGACTGAGCCTAATGGTGACGCCCTTTTCCATATCATTGAAGAACTCGATCTATTCGTGGTAAATAACGATCAAGACGTAACATACATAAGCAACAACACACTCCATCAATCAGATATCCTAGACTTGATTATCACCAGCAAATCACTAACCAGCCAAATGCAAGACATATTTGTAGGAGACGATGATCTAGGCAGTGATCACCTGCCGGTTCACGCCACTCTGAAATGTAATACTGGTCCCGCAAGGTATCCTCCCGTGAATAGGAGGAACCTATCAAAAACTGACTGGAACCTCTTCAGAAACATTATCGAAGTAAAAATAAAGGCAAATGACCCCTCAAATGTTCATGAACTAGAAAAAGCCTGCACCCACCTTAACGACGTTATCAACAGTACGCTAGATGAAATCTGTCCCAAGCAAACAGTAAAGACGCGGATAAACAGAATAACCCAAACAACTCTTCAAATAATCAAACAAAAAAGAAAAGCCTTCCGGGCTTACCAATCAGAGAATGATCAAATGAAAAGAGCAGAACTTAAAACCGCGTACAATCGCCTTCATGGGGAAGTAAAAAAGGCCATAGCTAACGACAATCGCGTGAGATGGGAAAAAGCAACCGAAAACCTAAATGGGCTGAGAGAACCTAAGAGGTTCTGGGATACATTTAAAACTCTTACTGGCCAAAAGAGCAAAATTGCCAATAATAATGCGCTAAAGACTAGCGACGGATCTATGGCCATAGACGACAAGGCAAAGGCCAGTGCTTTTGCCGAACTTCTAAAGAAGGCACATCGTCCACAAGAAGGGAACAGATATGACAACGATTTTAAGGTACGAGTAAATAAATTTGTCCAAGATAACAACTCAATCTTCAATGAACCGAACTTCGACAAAAGGCATGAAGACGGGGACGACCATGAATTAACCGAACCAATAAGCGTAGAAGAGGTCATGGGTATAATCAGAAAATGCAGGTCATCTTCGTCCCCAGGAGAAGACGAAGTCTCTTACAAAATAATGAAACAGTGCCCCAACATCTTCTACTGCAGACTTACCAAACTCTTAAACTGCTGTCTCTCCTGTGGGTACTTCCCAAAATGCTGGAAAGTGGCCACGGGAGTCATGATACCTAAACCCGACAAAGACCTTACAAACCCTTCTAACTACCGCCCAATCAGCTTGCTTAGCTGTGTTGGGAAAATATTTGAGCGGATTCTCACTACGAGACTTCGCAGCTATCTCGAATCAATCAATTTTTTCAACAAATGGCAAAGAGCGTATAGGAGTCAGAAAGAGGGAATCGAACACGTATATAGACTGGTCGATTATATGAAAACAGCATTTAGTCAAAACGAAATCGGAACCGCGCTTTTCTTGGATGTAGAAAAAGCGTTCGACTCGGTATGGCACAATGGCGTGAGATATAAACTAGCGAAAATGGGATTACCCACTAAAATTCTAAGGATCATATCATCATTTCTAACTGACCGAAAAATCAAGGTGAGGGTTAATCGCGAGGTGTCAGAGGAAGTAATACTCGAAGCGGGAACACCACAAGGGTCGGTTCTAAGTCCGCTTCTTTTCATAATATATGTGAATGATATAGAAAAAGTAGGGAAAAACTTTGTTGAACTATCGCAGTTCTCAGATGACAAAGGCATTTGGACAGCCAGCAAGTCCAGAAACATAATTAAAAATCGTCTGCAGGATACCATTCGCGATCTTGAAAGCTGGTGTGCCCTGTGGCGCATCAAACTCAATGCCGCCAAAACTCAAAAAGTTACGTTCTTCAAAAAGCAAAGGAAAAAACCAGTCCCGAGTATCGATCTCCAGTTATACGATCACAAACTAGAAGCAAACAAAGAGGCCAAATTTTTGGGATTTATCCTAGATAGCAATCTCAGTCTAAACAGTCACGTAAACTCCATTACGGTTAGAGCTACTAAACGTATCAATTTTCTGAAGATGATCAGAGGTAGAAATTGGGGAGCAAACAAAGATGTGCTTCTCAAGCTCTACAAAACATTTATACGTCCGGTACTAGAATACGGTGCCATAATAACAAGCGACCTAAGCAAAACCAACATTCAGAAGCTACAGAGGGTTCAAAATTATGCCCTGCGAGTGGCACTATGCAAACCGAAATGGACACCGATAAAGGAACTTCACGAGCTAGCAAAAATAGAAACTATTGATACGCGATTAAAAGACCTACAAACCAAAACCCTCAACAGACTCCAAGATAGTGAATTAATGGTTGAGTTGAACGAACACCGATCCCTTAACAGAAAAACAAAAAAAAAAAAAACAAAAAAATAATAAAATAAAATAAAAATTATACAATATAACTAAATCGCGTGGAGTCAGTGAGGATTGCCTCGCTACTCATTGGGAACTTTAGGATAGAGTCTGTGAGGACTGCCTCGCAACTCTGCTGAAGCGCGATTGAAACGCGTTTAATAAGATCTATATAACAAAACCCTCCACATACTCCAGGATAGTGAATCAATGGTGAAGCTGAACGAACACCGAACCCTAAACAGAAAAACAAAATAATCCACAGTAAATTAAAATTACTCAATAGAATTAAACTGCGTGGAGTCAGTGAGGATTGCCTCGCTACTCATTGAGGTCTTTAGGATTGAGTCTGTGAGGATTGCCTCGCAACTCTGCGTGTTGGGAGTGGACTCCGAAGAAACACACCCCTTACCCCATCCATAGCAACAATCACACAGCAGGCACAATATACAATAGCGGATACCTATCTTTCTCTCTACCTTTTACTTTTCTAACTGAACATTCTCAAATTTTCTTGCAACACTCTTATCAAGAAGACGCATGGAAATGGTAGACAAAGCGTAGGAGGAATTGGTGCAACCTACCTTTCTGCAACATATACAAGAAACCACCAAACGCTAGGCAAGGATTGAAACAAGCTTGTCTGGCTGGGAACGAGTGTACATTTGATATAAATAAACATTTGAATAAAGATTTAACAGCCCTTTTAAGGGCTTGAGGGTGTGTGTCAGTGATTTTTTTTTTTTTTTTTTTTGGGGGGGGGGGTTGGGGTGGGGTGGAGGAGGTCATTTGGGATTCCCGAAGGATAACCAGATACCTCAAAATCACATACGGCATCCTATCTCCCAGAAGGCTTGATGGATGACTCCCGGTTTCTTAAAACTAAACTGTTGGAGCTTTCTCCACTTCTTTTTTGTAACCGCTATGGTCATATACCGGGGCCGCTACCAAACCGGCGTTGCTGTTTGGTTTTCTTTTCTCTTCTTCCCTTAAACTTGCCATCGCACAACATTACATTCTGGCTCGCCACCATGGTGGGACTCAAACCTCTACCATCGCCGAACTGGAACCGAACAGAGCTCGCTCTCTAATAGTTTTAAAGGCGTTGGGGGATTGAGTATTGACCATCTAACACTCCAGCTTAAACTGCCGGGTATTCTAACCGCGTGCATAACCCCCTCAGACTCCATTTTGGGCAATAGGAAAGCTAGGCCTGTGTGATCCAAGGAAAAAAATAAGGTTAACCGGGTCGCAAGGGATTTGTAAATCCCACATCGACCCTGCGCGCCTTCGGCGCGCTAAAACCTTTCATTCATTCATCAGGGAGACAGTATCAAATGTGTTCCAATCATGGAGTTTATCACTAACAATAAAGGTGGTAAAAAGTTGGTTTATGATGGTTATATGTATACCAAAAAAGCAGGTTCTAAGACATCGATTCGTTGGAATTGTTCAAACAGAACTGCACTCGATTGCAATGCCATTGCCACTACTGATGTTGAGGTGAGCTGATTTCTAATAATTTATTTTAAACATGATAATTTTTATCCTTCTCAGCTGGTTGAGTGCTGGAAGTCACTATCAGGGCTTTATAAAAAATAACAGTGTCTTCCTTAAATCTTAAAAGTATTTGAATTTCTCTATTAGTATAACTGGATCTGTGGAATATTTGAAATATTTAATATCTTTTATTTTCAATTTATTTTTTGCCATAAGTAGACTGGTCTACACAGTTAGGCCTGTATGCATTGCGCTCGTTCCAGTGGGAGGCCTCAACCTATGTTTATGGAGCAAGATGTGAATATATTCGAAAATAAATGGCAATCTTTTCAAATAGCGATGGCCGGTTTTGCAGTTGAGTTGGGTAAAGTATTTAAATGTTATGGTCGTTTTATACCATGTTGTTTAAAAATGGAAAAATTCACGTGTACCTAAAAACTTTCATTTCCTGCGCCCCGGACATGGGGTGTGACCTCTCAATGGAACGAGCGCATTGCGCTCGTTCCACTGAGAAGCCTCAACCTATGTTCATGGAATATACGTCTTACATATTTAGTTTCAAATTATTATTATTATTCATTAATATCCTTAAGAAAGCATAAACACAAGATGAGACTCTTTATTATTATAATCTCTTGTCACTCGATCGTTTTATATTTTACATTTCTGACCAAACTCCATTTTTTCTCTCCAACAGATGTCCCAGGTTCTCAAAGTTACTGACCACAACCATGAACCCAACTATGTGAAGGTCGCAGCAACAAAGGTTCGTTCTGAATTAAAGGAGTCTGCCAAAATGAACAGAGGTCGTCCATCCCAAATTCTTGCAGATGTAGTAAGCAGCAAACCAGTAGAAATACGTGCCGCAATCGGAAACAACGACTCTGTTAGACGTTTCATCTCTAGAAACAAATTGAACACTCTTCCTAAGGCTCCAACCAGTGTGAGGGATCTTATCATTGATGACGAGTGGCAAACAACCGGCGAACCAAACTTTGATCCATTTTTAATCTACGACAGTGGGCCAGATAGTGCAAAAAGAATGCTGATCTTCGGTTCGGAAGAAGGTCTCAGACACTTATGTCGTTCCAAAGTGTGGTTCATGGATGGTTGTTTCTCTTCTGCTCCAAAACTGTTCGAACAAATTTATGTTATCAGATGCCCACTTGCTAACAGTGCTGTGTCATGTGTCTATGGATTTCTAAGTGGTAAATCGCAAGTCATCTATGAGGAATTTCTCCAAGCGGTTGTGACCACCTGTGATGCTAACGGCTACACGCCCGATCCAGACAAAGTTGTTATGGACTTCGCGAAAGCAATGATTAATTCAGTTGCAACTGTTTTAGGTGAACATGTACAATTTCAAGGATGTTTTTACCATTTTACACAGTGTACGTGGAGTAAGATTCAGGCATTAGGACTTGTCGAGTTGTACAAAAGTGACAGTGAGGTAAAAACATATTGTTGTATGTTAGATGCCCTAGCTTTCCTGCCAATAGACAATGTCAAGGAAGGCATGAATTACTTGCTTGACTCAGCACCAGAAGTCCTGAATCCCTTGATGGATTATTTCAATAGTACGTTCGTTTCGGGGTCGTACCGCCAAGTTAAAGTTCCAGCAGCAAATCCTGAAGAGCTTCCATCTATGAAGCTCAGACATATCTCCCCGCTGTTTCCACCCCGCCTTTGGAATGTCAATGACTCTACATTAACCGACGGTGACAGGACGAACAACATATGTGAATCGTGGAATAGTGGCTTTAACAAATTAGTTGGACATCACCACCCAACCATCTGGGTCGCCATTGACTCCATACGTAAGGATGCCGCGATGGTGTCAACATTACTCCTAAAAGAATCACGCGGCGAACCACCAAAGAAACGCGTGAAAAAAGCACGAAAAGATCATCAGGAGAGACTTAAGAATTTGTGCTTGGCATTCAATTCAGGTGACAAGTGTATTGGCCAGCTATTAAGTGGAATTGGCGGTGTGATTAGACTGTAAGTGAACACTATCATGATAGAACTACACATCAGTTGTCATTATATTTTATATATTTATATTTCTATTTATGTTAACATCAGTGCTGGCTTTATGAAAAATCCAGGGTGGCTAAAAATCGCTCTCCTAGAACCCATCCAGGCGAGCAAATCGCTCTCCTCAACACTGTCACAGTAAACATGTGATTAATTTAAAACATAGGTTTTAACGGTGTACTTGAAGGGATGCAATCAACTGCCCAAAAGCAACGGTAGTGTAGTTTAACCCCTGCACTCTGATGACGAAACACCCTGATTTGTCATCCACAGTTATCGCCCCCTGTGTTGTCAGAAATTCAGCAATTTAGATTTTGGTTGACAGAGCTCCAATTGAGCTCTGTCAACCAAAATCTAAATTGCTGAATTTCTGACAACGCTGGGGGACAGATAACCATGGATGAGGGAAGATGTGGTTGGGCTTAGAGTGGGGAGATGTCGAGTATTTTCCTCAACAGCCCAAAGTTGGAGGGTGTTTTGTCTGAGGGTGTTTTGTCAGAGGGTGTTTTGTCCTGAGGGTGTTTTGTCCATAGTGCACATTCATCAAGGGTGTTTTGTCCAGTGTGCATTTTTCGAGGGTGTTTTGTCAACCAAAATCTAAATTGCTGAATTTCTGACAACGCTGGGGGACAGATAACCATGGATGAGGGAAGATGTGGTTGGGCTTAGAGTGGGGAGATGTCGAGTATTTTCCTCAACAGCCCAAAGTTGGAGGGTGTTTTGTCTGAGGGTGTTTTGTCAGAGGGTGTTTTGTCCATAGTGCACATTCATCAAGGGTGTTTTGTCCAGTGTGCATTTTTCGAGGGTGTTTTGTCAGAGGGTGTTTTGTCCTTAGGGTGTTTTGTCCGGACACCCTTTTGATCACATAATCACACCATTATACAGTGTGTTAAAGCCATGTAATATTTTTTATAATACACAAGAAAGCCTCCAAATCAAATGCAAATGGAACGTGAGCATGTGATTGAATCACATGCTGACATTCCATTTAAAGACTTTTTACAGGATTGACTGTACATGTATTACTACCCTGTGGTTTATAGATAGAACTGCACGTTTGAATGAGTTAGCAATTAGCTACTTGCATATTACAGAGTTGTCGTTCTTGGCGTCAGGTATCCTGAGTTTGCTTGCTCACTTCAGTCATTAGAACAATGCAGTTTGCACTTTTTTACGTTCGGTCAATTGCGATAACCCTTTTTGTTCAACTCAGACAAACGTTTCGCCAACTGAAGCTTTGTGTCTCTGTGTTTGACCTTTCTGTCTCTTAACCCTTTACCTAACGTGAGGTACAGATGACACCTGGAAAAAATACGCGCTTGTTCCAATGAGGGGGTCATAACCTATGTTTGGAAGCAAAAAATGAAAATATAAAAAAAATGAAAGGCGATTTTTATGCATAGCGTTTGCCGGATTTTACCGCTACGTTAGGTAAAGGGTTAAACAATAAATACATATACATACCCACCTTTTTATAACATAAACTGTCCTCAAAATCGATTCATTAGTCAATTTTGAATTTGAGAGACAGTATCTCTGTTTTTACATGTTCAACTATTCTCGTTATTCGCATCTATTTACCAAATAGTTATCTCCCCTGATTGCTAGGAATTGGCTTGCAAAAATTAGCACTAATTGAATGGGGAATTTTTATATTTCTCAAAATTATATAAAACCCGTGAAAGTTATATTTGCTCTGCGCATCAGACATTTAAGAACAATATATATGCTCTCACTTGGTGATATAATCGAACCATTTCATTCGACCAATTTTTTTCCCCTGTTCATTTAAAAAGGTACGGTTATTTCGTGTAGAGTGCCATGTAAAATAATGGAAAATTGCGTTTTCGTCAACTTTTAGAGATTAAAATATTTTTTAGTCTTCATATTAGCAATGCTCTGCGCATATGTGCATATAATATAGATATTGTCCTCTCTAATCATATAAAAATATATAATCTGACATTTGCCCATTTTTTTCCTTTTGATGTTAAAACCAAGACAAATTTGATTGTTGTAAAAACAGTTGAACCCACAGTCCACAATATGCAGAAGGTTTCGGTGTGAATAAAAGGAAAGGTGCGATAGCCCTATTAATTACTTTCAGTTCAGCCAGAAATGTGAAGCTTGTCGCTTATTTAACTAGTATGCCTCATTGTCCATTGAAGTCCATAAATATATGTATGTGTGTGTTTTTTCTACAATAAGAAGATAGTTTGCGTTGCAATTTGTAATGTCACACAGATACTGTTGACTCTGTCCGGAGGTTCCTTTAATACCTGCTTTAAAAGAGATGGCTCACACTTTCAGAAGCATGGCCACTGAAAGACAGCTACGTTCACATTCGCATATTGACTGGAAAAAAATTGCACAGGGAGAAAAGCTGCCACGCCCTGTACGAACAAGTACCTCGGTGCCAAGAAATATTCTGCCCACCAAATATGAAGTTGAGAGACTAATAGAAAAAGATGGAAAGGTAAGATTTATTTCAATAATAACTCAATTATAGTGCATGTACAAACGGGTCAACGGGACAATAAGCCACCGATCAAAGAACCGCCGTCCAAACAGCCACCCGATTAAAATTCCCTTTTTTAAGATCGGACAAGAAAAAAAGCCACAAAAATGCGGACAAAAACCCAGTTAATATTTTCCGCCGCTACGTTTACAACTTTCATTATAGCAACAAATAATTATTTATATATTGCATTTTAGAAGGAATTTAGTTATTTCGCTATTTAATTTCCAATAATTTAGTACGAATATTAAATAATTTATTTGTAATAGATAATTACACCGGGTCGGAGAAAATCAAGCTTATCGAGACGTTTTCAAAATTTTTAGGGCAAGTTTTGAAATGTAATTTTAAAAATTCAGGCTATTGTCATCACGTGTTACGTGTTTTTAAATATATATACTGTTATAGGTACTGTATGTATATAGTGATATATATTTATAAATTTATGTGTATTATATCCATGTTTTTTTACTTTTTTCATTTTTTACTTCCAAAACATAGTTTATGACCCCTCATCGTGTCGCGCTCGTTCCAATGAGGGGTCATAACCTATGTTTTGGAATAAAAAAATGAAACACTTTAGTTATACGAGGATGTTTTTTCCCAAGTGTCGTCTGCAACTCACATTAGGTAAATTGTTCAATAAGGCAATTTTTGCACAGTTTGAAAAAAGGGCCAATTCTTTGAAATTTTCGAAGAAAAAAGGGAAATCCTTGCGCTCGCTCGCCCCCGTAGACTGAAGGCAGGAGGGACCCTCGTTGATTCGGCGCCCCTGCCTTGATCTCACAACGGTCACTCAAATGATCCACCTAAGTTCTGATAAAACCGCTGACGCATTATTTTTCATGCGTGACTTCTGCTTGCCATTGATGTTAAAATCTTCGAAATCTCTTCCTCTTCCCTCCCCCGATAAACCTGTCCCGTTTCTATACCCCCACCCCAACATCGTAGTTGAGAGGACAGTGTAAAGTACCAACATTCTCAAAATCAAAACAATTCTCGATTATTGTAATCAAATTAACAATTCTCTTAAATGATTGCACAATAAACTGTCTGACGCCTTCATTCTCAACTTACTTCTCTCGCCGCTTGAGAAAACGATTTCCCGACAAACAAGATTTTATTCACACCTTTCAGTGGATCAATGCTAATTACATTACAGTCAGACTCCAGTATTCACAGGGGGAGATAACTTTTCGAATAATACATCCCTACGACGAATTAAGTTGAGTATGATCGAAGAATGCGAAGTTATGTGGAAGACATACCTGACGCCAAGAACGATAACTCTGTAATATGCAAAGGGTCAATTACTGCACGAGAAAGTGTCGCGTAAGGATACCACGAGAGCCGTGAGGCTCGAGTGGTATCCATTCGCGATGCGATCGAGTGCAGTAATCGTTAACTCATTCAAACATATGTGTGGTTCTATATTTGTTACTCACAATCAGTTACTCGTAGAAAATGAATTTAAAATGATTGTGGGAGAAATGGACATTTTCCATGCTGACGAAGTGATATCGGCGCGAAATGCTGGAGAACTAGTCTTCGACCCTGACACAAAAACGCGATCCTTTAAAAAGCCATCTCGCTTCGCAAAGTAAAGTGTTAATTGGATGGTGTTAGAGATTAGGGGTGTGTTAACAATAAACCACAGACGTGTTGTTGTAATCCAGTTTCCCTTTAAGCAACCATCCTTGCTGTCATCCATTCGGAGGTTCAAATATTGCAGAAGTGGATTGTCATTCTAAATTTTAAACTTCGTGTAAACAAACGGTATACCTAAAAACTGCAGATCACCACAAGTTACTGCAGGCCATCACAGGGCACCTGAAAATAAGTTTTTTGGATTTTGTAATAAATAGAATCCAATATTGTTCCTCTGACAAAAAAAGCCACTGTCTTTGGATTTGGCGGCCATCTTAGGTTTCGAAAAAATCCTAAAACGACTTGGCATCCTCAAAAACTCCTAAAGCAACCTCATGATCATCAACATCGCGCAGAGGGCAGCTGAGCTATTGGGAAATAGTGTCCTCTGGGTGGTGGCCATTTTAGTCACGTGATCAACAGGGCGATATCATCTACAACACCCTGATAACACAGTGTAAGAACATTTTCAACCCTTTAACTCTCCAGTTCATCTTGTAGCGTACAAAATTCTGGACCTTGGGTGGGGAAGTCATTAAATTCTATCAGTGAAGAAACTCCAGGCTCAAATCCCACAGATCAGCCGTCCCATGGCGACGACTTTCCTGGTAGTTTGGGGCAGTGCGTATGTCTCACTGTGAGAAATATATTCAAGTAAAACAAGTCCCTTGTTGCACTAACCTTCATTAGCAAATCAAAATAAACTTGCATACATTTTGCTGATAGTAATTTATTGTGTAGTTACATCATGACCATGATTACCTGCGCGTTATGGACAGTAATTCACTTTGCATTATATTACCGTTGATGCTACAGACAAATATGCAAATGTACTTTTAGAATTTGGCATGTTTTTTGATGATGAATAGTTCGATAGACAGTTGTCATTATATCTAAAGATGCAATCAACCATACACCACGAATTTATCAAATACCAATCAACCGAACACCACTTAAGCAATCAACCGGTCACTACATGCAATCAACAAAATAACCGGACACTCGGTTTTCGCGTGTTTTCTCAACTAATTTAGCAAATTGTTTGCTGTAGTTCAGGTTATAAGATCTTCTACACCTTATCTACATGCAGGGTAAAAAGAAATTAGGTAGTTAAAGTGTTTGAGGCGTACGAGCCATTTTTGTCAACATTTGACGAAAACGACCCGCTGATGGATTAAATATGAAGTCACTAACAGGAAATACTCGGGTATCTAAGTATAAAAAATATATGTACGTGTTCAGGATACATTCACACAACCTAAGCGTATATTCTTGGGTTCCCAATTTATTGATATTTAGAGCAATCTACGATAAATCGTACACTTACCACAATTCGAAGTCGAAGAGAAAGGGCAATCAACCGGACACCGGCGCAATCAACCAAATTTTCACGGTCACACTTCCCCCCAGTGAATATGTTCACTCTGGTGAGATCGGCTGGCTTAGATGAGGAGCAAAGACAATTATGTGAAGTCAGGAACAGTTACAGATTTCAGCTGCAGGAACAATTCTGTACAACGATGTATCCAGACCTATTACGAAATCACCAATGACTCTCATTGCCATTGTAGGAAGTATGTAACATAAAAACTACTAAACATTGAACCTGATTGAACTGCTAATTTATTTCAAACACATCTGAGAACACAGATGTCAACAAAATCATGTACCAGACCTAGGGCTGGACTTAAAATAAGTAATAAATCCCCCCCCCCAACCCAGCCATGCCCCACCCAAACCTTCGTCAAGAAAATAAACAAATACATAAATGACCAAACTCAATGCTTTTTGCATACACATACCGTGGAACCTCCCTTGAGAGACCAACATTTTTGCCAGACAAAAGGGGTCTTTCTGGCAAGACCACCTGTCTTGAAAGACCACTTTTGTCTGGTCGAAATGGTATGTTGTCCCTGGCTGCATAGAGATTTTTTTTTGCTACATCAACACCCTTCACTTTGATATTGAAGTATACTTTCTCATGCACAATTATCTCTCTTCATGTCAGTCCATGCTGGTTCATGCATGTAGTCAAAAAAAATCAACAATTTGTATGATATTTTACAAAGCTCTCTGAACTCTGTCGAATACCATATAAATTGTTGGTTTGTACAGCATGTCTGAACACATGGAGAGATAACTATAGGTGAAAAGTTAATGATATGACATTCAAGAGTGTTAATGAATTACAATAGAACATGCCTTAAGAGACCGATGTCTTTGGAGACCATGTTTTATATGGACATACCTGGACATACCTGGACATACCAGCTTAACTCTATATTTGATTTGTTATGAGAGACCACCTGCCTTAAGAGACCACTTTGGTCTGATAAAACGAATGTTCTTTCAAGACCTGTCCTACTGTACAAGGTCATTCACTCAATACTGTATGATAAAATTGGTTATGGTGCCGTATGGTGGGAAAGATGATGCAGAAGCATGTATTTAGTGGGGTGGGTGGTTCAGATAACCCCGAAAAAAATTGTAAAACTGGAAAAAAATTACATGGGTTGGGTGGGTGGGTCCTCGGACCGGACAAAAACAAAAAATCGGCATCGGCGTCTGCAAATTTTTTCCTACCCCCCCCCCCCCCCCCCCTGCTCACTGATGCATAGCTGGGCAGCCCAACCTTGTTCGTCGCAGGTTATTTCCAGGTCTGCTGGACAGAAGAAACCAGTGGCTTGTGACCTGAGTTCTACTCACTGGTGCATTCGAACGCTGGGCAGCCTGGACTTGAACGCAGTGACATTTCACATAGATAGATTAATACAAGTTATACAACCATTTAATATATAATGTCATAAATAGTGTGGTAATCGCGTTCGTCAAATCTTTCCAATACTAGAATGTGACATCTCAAGTGTTTAATCGCAGATAATCACAGATCATCACCTTAAAGGACGATTCTCTCAAACTTGCTGTCGGCAATAACCTTTTTTTTCTTTGTTGAGTGAATGAAAACTGTCAACTCCGTTTTTTATATTCTGAACAGCAGTTTTCGAGTTTCACGTTTCTTTCAAACAATCGTATTTGGCCAATCCTTGCAGGGAGGTGACCGAGTTGGTTTCCAATGATGAACTACAGAATGTTTTGAAAAAAATGAGAGGATAAATATGGAATGATAATTTTTCGAGGTAGAAGATTGTCTCGATGTTTTGGGAAAGGGTTAATTACTTAATACTATAGGTGGTTATACTGGGGAAGTGGCGTGAAGTAACGATCAGTCAGATTATTTTCTCAGGAGAGTTGTCATCATATCACCATGTGTCTGTTGAAGACATTTTCTATATAGTTCAACACATACGATAAAAAGACATCCAAGGAAAAGGTGGTGTTTCTCATGGAGAGCGGATATTGATAAAGTAAGTTCCGAAAACCTATTACACCCTGCCCGATTCACAACCTTTGTCATTTAATATAAAAAAAAACGGCTATGGGTAAGAAAAATGGACAGGTGGCACCACTTGTTACACCACCTGATAAAGTGAAATTCGCATTTTCTTTTAAGTGATTCATATTTAATCAGAGTTAACAATATTCCATTAATATATTTATTGAAGGGTGCCTGAAGGGGATTATTGAATTCAAGTGAGACACATAAAATAGTATTTGATACTCGTTTTACCGATAAGAAATAGAAAACAAAATCTCCCCAAGGCTTAGCTCTTCTCACATTTTAATTTTATCACATCATTCAAAAATCGTGTCAGTGGACTGAGATTATTATGATCCCAGATGAGTCTGGAGGTGGGATTGGGAAATGTCACCCGAGGGGCAAGATATTTGAACCAGACCCGAGGATTGCCTCGGGTCTGGTTCAAATATCTTGCCCCGAGGGTGAGATTTCCCCATTCCCACCTTCAGACTCATCGAGGATGATTTTTCTCCCCACACACGAGGATTACGGCATTATAGATAATTGGCGATCACTTGCAGACATACCCAATTTATCAAGTCGTAGTCCTTTCGAAAAACGAACAATTTCATCGGAAAGATCGTAAAATTTAGGTATATCCCATAGGTATATACTAAAAAATTATTTTTAACACTGTCCATTACGGGGTTAATGAATTTGCGCTTGTCAAACTCTAATGTAAATGGCATTGTGAGATTATTGATCGATCGATAAATTTGCGCAGAGATATTATTAAATCTGCAGAGAAACATGGGGTTGAAACAAATCATGTTTAATATTTGAATAATAATTAAATATTGAGTCTATATCAACACGGAACAGATAAATAGGTAATAAACTAACACAATTTACAGTTTATTTACAATTG
Source organism: Pictodentalium vernedei (assembly GCA_031216915.1). Taxonomy (NCBI): domain Eukaryota; kingdom Metazoa; phylum Mollusca; class Scaphopoda; order Dentaliida; family Dentaliidae; genus Pictodentalium; species Pictodentalium vernedei. The sequence continues at coordinate 759,791,650 of CM062297.1, forward strand.
TGCAGACGATAATGAAATAGTTCCGGCGACCTAATAAAATATGCAAATGAGTATGTCACGTGGGGTGGGTGGGATAGAAATATCCCACCCTGCTGTCTCACCTGGGACGCCACATCATTTCGTGCCATTCACACATCTGACTTCAGAGCGTGAACACCTAGCCAAACATGGAATTACCAGACAGACTTGTGAAAGCCATTTCAGCTCTGGGCGTCTCATGCCCTATTTCCTGGACTATCCAGGAAAAAGGCTTGAGCGTCCACCTGAATCTGGAGTTCGAAATTGAAAAGTACACAACACCAACCTCTTCGGGGAGAGGTAGTACCTTTGGAGAGAGGATCCCCTCTCCCACTGGTCCTCACCCGAAGGGGCACGGAGGTCCTGAAAAGAGCAATAACAAAAGAAAGAAGAAGAGTCCATCGACCAAGCCCAGGGACGCCCGGCGCTTGGAGGCTTTGCGGAATAGGAAGAAAGAGTTGAGTGAGGGGGTGGAGGCTCTGGAGGCAGTCGCCAGTTCCCCTCCTAGTCCCACTGGTACACCCAATCAACTGCCGGCTCCTGAGCCGGTTCAGTTGGATGAGGAACATCCAGCGGAGACTGAGGAGGAACTGGAAGCTGCTTTTTCACCGCCTCCCACCCCTCACTTCCCTCTTCCTTTACTACCGGAACGTCTGGACCTGGAAGATGCGGCCAATTTGTCGACAGAAGAACTCCTCAAAAGATCTAAAGCATTACTAGAAGAGAGCTACAAATACTGTCCTAAAGAGATGCACACCGAAGCGGGCCAAGAAATCCAAGCAATATCAACATCACCATCACAACTACCTCCAAAGAAAAAACATCGAAAAAGGAACAAACGCGGCTAAACCTTCTCCTTCCTTTTCCTCCTTTGGCACGCCTAGACATGCAATACCAATCTTCTACAGTCACCGAGGGTCGAAAGGGGCTTGTCCTCCATATCGTCCCTGCGCGCCTTCGGCGCGCGAAATCATTTCTTTCCTTCCTCACCTGGGACACGCGTATGTTACACGTATAGTGAGGGGAGAAAACATTTTCTCAATGACCCAACACTTATCTTCTGCAAGCCGGTAAAATAAGAGAGAAATTATTAAATAGCAACTTATGACGCAGCTGATACTTCTGGTAAAGTGTTGTCTGCATATTCAGACAGACGGCACTTGACTGGAAACAACAGCTCTCGCCACATAACTTTTCGTTCTGCTTTCTATTATCCAAAACATCAGCGTCAGCGGCCGCACAATATCGAAAACGAGTGGACTCAGCTGCAACCATCTATCCGTCTTAAGAAAGTGTTTTAATTTAGTTTGGAGATCACTGGATGCTTAGTGGTATATGGAGGCCATGTGGTTTGAAAGTTTATAAATCACTTCATGTGAAAGTACAAGGTAGACATATTGTTCTTGTGGTGGCTTTTGGAAAAAGAATTGTTTATGATGAGGCAAAAGAAAATTAATCTTTTGATTGCCAGGCAGCGCCGCGTTCGTTTTTTTCGGCCCGCTTTCGTCATATTTATTTGGGAGGCATATCATAGGATGCAATTTTAGCGGTATCACATCGCGATTTGCAATATAATATGTCGTATACACTGATATAGTACTGCTATTCTCTTCGCGAAATGCGACACGATTCTCATATGTATGTACAAAATAGATGTATATTCAACTGTTTGAGAGCAAGATTTGCTTTGGTGGTCTGAATTTGTTCATCAAAAATTGCTTTAGTACAAATTATTGGGGAGTGCCAATAGGCAATCTCCAATAATTTGTAATACAACAAATTTGTAAAAACAAACTGTTATTTACGTTTGACTGAACACTACGAAACATGGATAAAGAAAATGTTGGCTTTTGTACTGGTACTCTCATTTTTGGGGAAGTCTTAATTGTGTCTTCTAGCACTCAACCAGTTCAAAAACTCCTTATTATTTTTTATCCCCATTTCAGTTGTTCTATACTGATTTTGGGTTGTATGATCACTGTTACGAAAAAAAACCCAAAACTATCAAGAAATCAACATGGAAGCTCGAGTATTCAATTTTAGGCTCTGACAACTGCAATTTAGGCATCGGCGACCATTCCATCGGGAATAAAAAATAAAATTAAAAGCCGCACTCCCTCATTCGTTTTTGAAAACCAATGTATGAGAATCAATTATTTAATTTTATTTGGCATAAATAGACCATTTTTATGCAGGTTAAACTAATTTTGATCGACATTTACATACAACTCCAAGTTTGCTAAGCACCAAGTATATCCGACTGCATGTTTTACGTTTTAGCTAAAATATTATAATGAAAGGTGGATATATTTTTTATTTAATTATATCTTTAATGATTTAAGTACAGAAATTAAGATTTTATTTCTGTTTGACATTATTTTTTAATTTTTGAATACGATAACCATGGAAAATGGATATTATAGGTAAAAGAGGAAATTTTTCAATTTGCTGAAAAGTTGACGGAGCGAACTGGTATGGGTTCAATATCGAGTATGAGACCCATTACTGTTAATCGCAGCTTGACAACGCCTTCTCGTGCTTCCAACCAGCTTCCTGGTGGTCCTTTCTGGGTTGTTGTTCCATTCTTGGACCAGCATGGCATCAAGTTCCTGGACACTTCTTGGCTGGACTGGACGGGTTGAACTTGCAAGCTGCAACTCATGTTCGATTGGATTGAGGTCAGGGGGATCTTGCTGACCAGCCCATACGCTCAATCCCCTCCCTCTGTCGGTACTACCCAAGAGCATGGGCAACATGAGGACGGGCATTATCGTCCATCAGAACGAATCTATCACCCACTGCGCTTGCATACAATCTGACGTGGACATCCAGGATATCATCAACATACCGCTGTACAGTCAATGTACCACGTTCAATGACACATGGCTCTGTACGCCCATCCCTGCTGATGCCGCCCCAGACCATGATCGACCCTCCACCATAGCCGTCATGCTCAGCAATGTTGTCTGCATGGAATGGCTCTCATGGTCTTCTCCATACCCCAGAACGACTATCTGTGTCGTCTATGCAGTTCCTCGACTCCTCTGTAAAAAGGACAGGTCGCCAATCTTCTCTGGTCCACCCAACGTTGTCCATGGCCCATTCATATCGTGCCTCGCGCTGGTTCTGTGACAGCGAAATGCGAATACATAGGCTTCTCGATCGGAGACGGACGACCTTCGCGCATTTGCCATATTTAATCATTAAATCACAAGGGTTTGTGTTGAAATGAAGACTGAATACCCTACACATGTCGTGTGCATGTAGACAGTACATGAAAACATCATGAAAATCAATGGATACATGCTTTCCATGACTGTCACGAAAAGTGTGCCTGTCAAGAGAGCTAATGAAAACACTGGGGACCATCCCAATACATTCCTCAATCATATCCACCAAAAATGTCGCAAAAATAACACAAGCAAATTTCACAATGATGTGTCAAATATTTGGTGCTTAGCAAACTTTGAGAAGTTTTTGTTTTTCAGTTGAACGCAGGGCTTCTTTTGTGGGTGCAGTTCCACACACTCTGCAGTTCCGGAAAAGATGCCGTTTTAATTAAACTATTGTGCGGTTAGTTCAAACATTTACTGCTTATTGTAGAGTACAATACAAATAACTAGGTGGCAGGTAACACAAAATTCATTCACTTCAAACAAACAGTCAACAGTTTTCTGCTTTGTCTTCTTTTGCTGCTCGCCCTCCTTCTTTGTCTTCTTTCCGCTCATCTGAATGTGAATGCCGAGTCTACGTTCAGGTGAGCATTAACCCTTTACCCAACGTAACGGTAAAAACCGGCCAGCGCTATTCTCAAAAATCACCAATACATTTTCATTATTTTTTAAATGTTTTGTCTCAAAAACATAGGATATGACCCCTCGTTGGAACGAGCTCGTCGAGCTCGTTCCAATGAGGGATCATAACCTATGTTTTCGAGACAAAAAATTAGTTATTCAAGAATTATTTTTGCAAGTGTCGTCTGCTTTTCATGTTAGGTAAAGGGTTAAAGCCCAAAAACACGCAGTCGAAGAAGATGAAGCAGAACTATGTTTATATTTTATAAGGTGGGATTTAACGAAAACTTCAATAGCCATAATAATATCATGTCGGGCACTTTTGCCGGTGGTGAAAGCTGGAGTACCAGGGGAGAACTTTTCCACTTACTGTTACTTGCCCGATACAACTCTGCCTTACAAAAGCTAGAAGGTCCATGTGTCTCATTGACATACACTGTCTCGTAGCACCGTGCGACATCGTGCTCCCACTTTGGCATTTCGGATTAAGTGTCCTGCCCAAGGACAAAGCGCAAATGACGTGGATCACGACAAAACGTGCGATCGTTTGATTTTGAGTCCAATGCGATAAACCAATGAGCCATTATTTATTTATTTATTTATGTTTAAGGCCACATATTTATGCACAATGGCTAATCATGACCGTGACAGTTTTACGGGTGGAGGAAGCTGGAATACCCGGAGAGGACCACCGGACAACGACGAGCAGCTGCCAGCTCCACAACATCGTAACTCCGCACTGCAGCACATGCAGGGTTAGATTGGTTGAAGACATGCGTACCATCGACGGGCAGTACGCCTTAGTACATGGCGTCATCGTGCCCCACGCGGGCGATGGAGATGAAGTGTCTTGCCCAAGGACACAACGCGGTTGCCGCAGGTGGGATTCGAACCGAGGACCTCTCGGCTTGCAGCCTGCACCTCTACCTACTGAGCCACCGCGCTCCCCCAATAAGCCATAGTGCTTCTAAACAAAGCAGAAGGAATTTTGACTCTTTTTGTTTAAGTGACTTAATTTGTTTTACCTGTCTCCCAATCCTTTTTTGCTGTTTATGACACGCAACTCAAATATGATTTTATTGATACATGTAAGAACATTCTGAGACTTTTACGTGAATGATTTTATCAGTTATCAAGTTGAACACATACGCATCTTGACATCATTTTTTGTGCCAAATTTCTGTGAAATAACCCAAGGTACTAACTCCAGAGTCGTTTGCACCCGAGACACTTGCAACAGATGCCAGTTCCGCGAACCACCCTCTTTGTCACTTTGCGAGTGTGTGTTCTTTTCATTCTTCAGACGGGTGTAGGGTGGTTGAAATATTCAAGGCTCAGGGGCAAATGTCACAGTCAGTGCTAATTCTGTGCCTTTTTAGCAAAATGCACTAAAAAATTTGATTTGGCACTAAATATCGCCATTTAGCTAAACGTTTGGCACCAAAAATATTAAAAAATATAGCAAATAATATATAATTGTTCGTATGAGGGAAATCCACTGCAGTTGTGAATATCACGGTTAGAATAAACAACACAAGTATTTTATAATTTTCCGGACCATAAGCTTTGGTTTTGAGACAAAAATAATTTATTCACTTCTTCACGAAATGCTTTTTTCATGTGCCGTTTTCTATTCGTTGTAGGTAAATGACTACGTCAAAAATTGTATTTGTTTTAAAACTAAAATATCCAGGCTTGCTAAAAGCTGGCACCATATACATACTTATTTCCGTTGACGGACCATTTTTCCACCTGACGTGATAGGTCCATTAACAGTATTTTCGTAATCGGCCAATCGAAACGTCGCATTCCGACCTGAATCAGTTCGGAAGCTGCGGCGACAGCCGTTAATTCGAATGTCAATTGGAAAATGTTTTTGTTCAAATCCACCAAAACTAACGAAATTAACCCTATTCTATAAATGAGGTGTGATTTTGAGACCTCAAGTTCTGACGTTGAAGCGAATATATCTCAAGTAACGGCAGCTACTTTCTTAAATATACGAACAAATAACATCTTAGGATACCATTTTCATTTAGAATTTTCTGTTTACCTATCAATCTATCACACGTGTTTTCCATTCACGCCTGAGTTTTGTTTTGTTTTTCTTTCAAGCAGAGGGCAGAACTATCAAATTCTACAAATAAGACCGAATTCTAACATCAATTGATTCTACGACGTAGTGACGTGTAAAACACAGATCCTAACGATGCGCAAATGTGCGCTGCCACTCGTACCGTATTGACGAACGCATCTACATACAGTTTCAACTAGAAGTCCTGTCACGAACTGTGCGCTTATCTAGGCTTAATTGCGCGTCGGAATTGCGCGCAATTGCCATATCGAATGGCATCCAAAGCACGGCAGGTCATCCTGGTTACTCATAGCAAACACAGGCAATGTTTCTGACAATGGACCTCCGGGTTACCCGGAGATCCACTGGCTTAAACATTGCTTGTGCACATGCCATATGTACAGAATTGTATAGCCTTACTATGGTCATAACGCATAGATTAACGCACAGATCGACGTGCTATTTGTGCGCATTTCATGACAGGACTTCTAGTTTTAACTGTACACATCGTTACGTTTTGTGCATATATGGAGCGTCAATTCTTTCCGTATCGGGCGAGTTATTTGCTCTGAATTAACTGTGTAACGGAAATATCTTACCTACTACCTTTTCTATTGATAAGCTAACAACTCCAATCAATTATAAATGTGAGTGAATTATTACTTATTTTACGCGAAGCGGTTTTCGTCTGCCACAAATTTGATTAACAAACAAGAAGAATGTTACTAAGGTAACACATGCACCCCCCACCCCTTGTGACCTTCACATTGCAGATGCGGCAGAAACTATTATACGCGACACACCTTCTGATTGTCCTTAACATTTGCAAAAAGTTTAACAATTGTACTATGATTCGTTTCTGAGTTATGGCTGAGACACGAATATTGACCGATTTTTATTGTGACCTTGAAATGTGACCTTGACCTTGAAGGTACGAACCGGGCTATGGTGTGTGACACATCCGCCCATGGTCCTTTATAATTGTGTGAAGTTTGATGACTGTGGCCCTAATAGTTTTGGAGTTATGCCTGAGACACGATTTGTGACCCTAAACATATGAACGTCAATTGTGACCTTCACCTTGCAGGTTCGGCAGAAACTATTATACGCGACACATCTTCTGACTGTCCTTAACATTTGTAAAAAGTGTAACAATTGTACTATGATTCGTTTCTGAGTTATGGCTGAGACACGAATATTGACCGATGTTTAGTGTGACCTTGAAATGTGACCTTGACCTTGAAGGTACGAACCCGGCTATGGTGTGTGACATATCCTTCCATGGTTCTGTATAATTGTGTGAAATTTGATGACTGTGGCCCTAACAGTTTTCGAGGTATTGGCTCGGACACACACACACACGGACCCACGGGCACACAGACACACACACACACACACGGACGGACGGATGGACGCACGCTCCAACTATTTGGGTTTTAGTTCTACGAAAAAAACATTTTATATGTCCATCACCTTATTTTAGCCAGAACCCCACCCCCTCCACCCTAGAACTTATATTTAACCCTAACCCCACCCCATCCACTCAAAAACCATACCCTAACCCTACCCTACCCTGACCCTAAACCATAAAACCCCATCCCTGACCCTAACCCCCACCCGTTGGGACCTAACCCTCCCCATCCTTAAGATCTACTCTCGGGCTACCCCTAACCCTAACCCAACCCCACCCCACCCCACCCCTGACCCTGACCCTAACCCCACCCTAGCCAGACCAAAAGGATTAGGGGCTATTTTCTGGTTTAGGGGCTATAAAAACTAAAACCCCACCCCTGACTCCCACCCCCATCCCACTGGGTTCTAACCCCCTCCAACCTTTAGCCCTGCCCTGGGGCTAACCCTAACCCCACCCCTCTCTTAACCCTAATACTACCCTAATTTCGACTAACCTCCTAAAAATAATACCTCCTAAACAGGTTTAGTTGGCCCGGACACACGCACACTTCAATCACTATATGCTACCCGACTTAAGTCGGGGGGGGGGGGGGGCATAAAAACAAGGGGGCAATCTCTCTGACTGCTAGCCGCATATTGATTTGAACGTATGGTTTATACACAGCTTGACATCTTAACCCTTTACCCAACGAATCGCCCGCACCCGCCCGCGTAATATGCAAATTCAGCAGCTGAAAAAATATAAGTCGAAAAAATTTCTACAAAACCATATCATGTGACCCCTCTTTGGAACGAGCGCGACGAGGGGTTCCAAAGAGGGGTCACATGATATGGTTTTGTTGAAATTTTTTGAAAAAAATTAAAAAATGATATTTAAAATAATAAATTTTGAAATCGTCTGCGTTGGGTAAAGGGTTAAACCCAATGGAATTTCGTTGGTGGAACGTTATGCCTGATATATTGTAGACTATTAGTATAACATACTTGGAGAGGAATTTCTGCCCAAACATTATAATCTTATTCTGTGTCGGAAAAAGCCTAAGTCTAAGCAAACTTTCAATCAATGGACTTCAGGAGGTCCATCAGCTGAAGATTTACTTGTGCTCTTTTTTCTTTTTCACAAATTTTGAGACTTGGTTGGAATTACACTCCTCGAAAGTTCAGGTGAAAATCCACACGTCACGTGTTATACATGGGGAACAGTAAAATTCAAGAATGTGCATGCTTGCAGAACTATCATCAGGTCTCCACGAGACCTGATAATAGAAGAGTTCAAGAAGGTTTCGCTTCCGAAACTATTTTGATTCCGTTTTGGTAATATTCTGCGTTTTTCATTGGCTCGCCATTTAACATACAATACTTGAGTGGAGAGTGACAATATTTGCTACACGCTATGGTTGTAATATGCGAAATAACTACAATTTGAAAGCAGTGAGACTCGATTCGAAATCCTATGCCTGATTCGATTCAACTTGGGATTTGAAATTCGTAGGGACCTATAAGAAATGTGTAACCACTGTAGTTCATGCATTACTAGAGGTAAGGGGTATAAACTAGAAGATTAAAGTTTAATATCATGTTGGAAGACTCAATCCATTCTTTGACATGTCTGGCATTAATTATCTAATGACTGTATCCTGTTGACAGTTCTCTTCATTCCTTCTTAGCTACTATACTCATATAATGTTTGTACATTTGATTCCCATCTTAACCCTTTACCCAACGTAACGGCCAAAACCGGCCAGCGCTATTCTCAAAAATCGCCAATTAGTTTTCAAAATATTTTCATTTTTTGTCTCAAAAACATAGGTTATGACCCCTCGTTGGAACGAGCTCGTCGAGCTCGTTCCAACGAGGGGTCATAACCTATGTTTTTGTGACAAAAAATGAAAAAATTTAGTTATTCAAGAATTTTTTTTGCAAGTGTCGTCTGCTTTTCATGTTAGGTAAAGGGTTAAGTCATTTCACAATATTTCATATTTTTGGGTGTTTTGGGGTGTGACAAGCAGCTCTGTATGTCCATCTATCCATCCGTCCGTCCGTCTAATGGTCCGTCCGTCAGTCGATCCGTCGGTCTATCTGTTTATGACCAACGGGTTTTTAAACTTATTAACCTTTAAAGTACATCATATTTTTGACATCATATTTGGAATGCAACTGTATCTTATTGATGTCTGTCAAGATCGATTCGAATTTGTCCGAGTTAAGGGTTAATGGTCAAGGATTGTAAATAATTAATTTGATACGTTTACTTGTAAAAACCGCAAATAGACACTGGGTACAAATTATTGTAGGCTAATTAATTAACTGCTTGACCAGGTGGGGGTGTTTATCTCTCGTTGAGAGGACCAATGGTTCCCCGCTGCGACGTTTAAAACTACGATGTGAATTATTTCTGAAGATCCCTAATAGTAATTCGTTACTGTCAGCCGCAGATGGTGTGCCACGTTATGTGGCCCTCAAATAAGTGTCACCCCCGTAGTTCTAAATGCCAGTCTCACGAGCTTACAAAGAGATATCTCATCTATCTTAATAATGGTGTTCTATATCACAGAGTAACCGATTTAATGATTAATTAGACTCGAAAATGGTATGTAAGGAGAGACTGATCATCGGTAGTCAGTCGACCTCGGATTGAGTCAGTAATCCGACGGAAAGAGGGCTCGGAGCTCTAGCCATTGGGGCTGACATTTGTTGAGATTAATTGTGGGGAATAAGCGGGCTCCGTTTAAGTAGGCGAGTGGTCGCCAGGTTAAGTGACGCGACGCATAGGCGAAGTGTAGAGTAGTAAAGAGCTGTCGAGAGCTCGAACAATTAACTTAATGGAAGCTAATGAGAGCTCGAACAATTAACTTAATCGAAGCTGTTGAGAGCTCGAACATTTAATTTAAGCGAAGAGCTTAGAGTGAGCTTAGTTGAGACAGTCAAATTAGATGCATGAACTTTATTTGTTTAAACGGTATACGGAGATTGGTGTAAACAGAGATTGCTGTAGACGGCGAATTGTTAAATCCGTGGAGTGAAGTGACTATGATATCAAATGTGTAAAATTTAGTTAGACAGAGTTGGTTACAGTTTACTGACAATTCAGCGTATTTGAAGGTTGAGCGGCGTAAAATGGACAATACGTTATGTACGCAATCGCTTGAGAAGTGAAGAGGAAACCCAGGAGTGAGGAACAACCAGAAGCATCTGGACAACAGCATCGAACACGGGGTACCCCGGAAAGAGCTCGAACTGTATGGGGGAAATTCATATGTGCTTTGTTTGTGTATAGTGTATATTCTTGGATTGTTCATTGATGCGTACATGTGAGTACATAGTGTTATTTTTATTTCCATTAAATTATACTCAAATGATCCACCGTCGGTTATCTTTTTAAATATCAAGTCACGGACACCTTAAGGTGACGAATCTGCCCCAAGAAAAACCACAACACCGCGAGGCCGAGAGACGTATGTTCACTCGAAAGCCCGACTGTCCTCTCTGAGTACGGCCGAGCTCTAGAGTGATCATAAATCTCACAGATCTGCCCCAACGTGTTGTGACAATGTCAAGCCCGCTCATCAATGCATGTCTTATTCGGAATACTTTCGTTAGAATTGTGGGCTTTCATGCACTTTTTATTTGTTCCAGTTTTACCATCCGTCGCCGCCAAGGTGCAAACTCTCAATGTTTCCATATTGTATGTATTTCTGGTTGATTTTATCGTCCATTTTTGAATATTTTCGCATCATTCATAGTCAGTGTGATAAAATCTTTTGAGGGCAATTGTCAAAATTCATAATGACTTCAGTTTTACTAACGTTTACAAATTCGCTAGTTTCGTATAGGTTTTCAAAAAGAACAAAAGTGAATTAGTTAAATTGATGATATTTAATTCTCCTTGGAAAGTGCTTATTTGCTACCTTTCGCTGAAATTTAAGCTGAAGTTGACTTGTTAATTGCTGACTAGAAAGGAAAATTTCGCTCTTCAGTTTCTTAGTGCGTAAAATCAAAAATACGAAGTGCACATTTACAATCAGAGCTTTCGAAAATATCACACGTCGCTAAATGATTGTATCACGGACATACCCGAGTATGTGATATAATGATCGATTAAGTGACCATAATTTCTCCATGGAGGTAAGTGAATTAGTATTTACTTGACACTTTACTTATGTAATAAGCGAGAATTGGAAACAAGTAAACAAAACTTGAACACCAGCTTTGAATCGTCACCAGGAGCGATGAAAGCCAGTGGTGCATTCCTGAGGCGACGCAGGGGAATGTCCCTCTCCAACCATTGTCTGAGTGTGGACGCCGCTCCCCAACAATTTGAAGACATGGAATGGCTTGATCATGAGGCCGTTCTCCTACATGGAATGGCTCGATATTCACGAATATCCAACACAGCAAGCACTTAATCATCCTGCTACAGTACAGTCGCCACGGACTGGTAGTAATCCACGCGTGGACAATGATGCCCACGCATGCGTTTACCAGGTAATAAAAATCTTTAACAGCAAAATTTTAATTAATGAAGCACCGGGTTGTACCCGGTGGTTCATTAATTAATTTTTTATGATTATTCCTGTAATTAGTGTTTGGAATCCAATATTATTGCGTCCGTGGAAATATTGCCCACCTGTGAAAAGTGACCAGTCCACGGCGGCTGAACTGTACCAGCACTTAATCCAATTTTGCTGTGTGTACCTCCCGTAGCTCCGCCCAGATATAACAATGCCGACTTCTTTGAAGAGTTGCGGGTACTAATTTTCGAAGTTTTCCCAGAGGTGCCCCCTCCCCACCGGACTAACCTTCTCATGCTCTCTCCAACAACGCATCCCGGGTCGGCCATGGTTGTACGCTCGGAACGGGCGCTCCACTTGCAGCCACGACCAACGTGGAGGGCACAAATTTCCAATACGAAATTGACCCACCATTGTTTGGTCCAGTGACAGAGAAGTAGAAAAATGGATTCCTAGACATGTCATTGCTCTGATTCTTAGGTCTTGACGAGAAAGCAGAAAATACAATAAGATAAGCGTCAGACAAAAGTTACGAGGATACAGTCACAGAATTTTCGCAAAAAGACGTCCCTTTATTGAAGATGCCCACAACTCTCCAAAACAAACGCTTGGGAGACTGTACAAGGTGAGAAAGATTGTTGATGTTTGCCGAAATATGTACATATTTTAGAAACATTTGCCGCCTTGCTCATATTTGCAACAGTTGTGCGGTTTATTATCCGCATATCATCTGTTTTACCCATGGATAGGAGTAAATGTGGAGTCTGCGGGTGAGTGGTTCTCTCTCACGACACCTTCATTACATTTTCTTTTCAGTCATCTTTCGCGTGAACTTCTTTTTCGAATTCTCATGTTTTGAACGTCATGAGATTTGTTGGTTTAATCCACTGAAAACAGAATGGTCGCTCTAGCGCTAGTGAAAATAACTTTCCGATCTGCTATTAGATTCCCGGCGGTATAATAGGTTATCGGAAACTCACCAACAAGGATAATTTACCCTTCTTTACACGCGATATTAATACCTCAGGGTATCTTTGTTTATGCGCCGCAGGCGCCTTGGAAAATTATGCGACCACATCAGGTGTGGCTACCTTTCAACCCCTTCGCGTGTTTGGTTTTTCACTTCTACTTTTTCTTTCTCTTCTTTTTGGAGGCTCTGTAGGTGTTTTAACCCTTTACCTAACACGAAAAGCAGACGACACTTGCAAACAAAATTCTTGAATAACTAATTTTTTTCATTTTTTGTCTCAAAACATAGGTTATGACCCCTTATTGGAACAAGCTCGAGGAGCTCGTACCAAAGAGGGGTCATAAGCTATGTTTTTGAGACAAAAAAAGTAATGAAAATTAGTTTGCGATGTTGGTGAATAGCGCTGGTCGGTTTTGGACGTTACGTTGGGTAAAGGGTTAATCGATGATATTTGTTTTACTGATGTCCGGAATGAGGAGATCGGTACTTTTTTCTAGAAATTCTTGCTCCTTTTTCTCGTGTGTGCGATGAATTCGGCCATCAAGATCTCATGTTCTTGGCTATCCTTCTTGGCATTGGCTATAATAGCCTTGAAACAGCTGACAGCTGCCACTCTGTGGATTCTTCTGGTGGCTTCAATTTTAGAGCAATCTTGGCTTCCTTCTTTTCCTGCTCGGTGCATGCATGTTTGTTCATATCGGGGAAGTTCTGGTTCGAAGGAAGGAAAACGTTTAGAAAATGAGGTATCAGAGCCAGTTTCCATCGCCGCCTTACTATCACTATACACAGCTCTGTCCAAATCAAGTGGATCGACCCCTTGGGGATGTGCTTAGCGTAGGGTGGGGGGGGGGGGAGGGGGTGACAGGACTCTGAAGCGATGATGACCGACTGAATGTGTAACCTGATTTGTCCCAAATGTGATGTCTCAAATCGCGGTTGCTGAAACGTTCCAGCTACATCATTTTGGCATGCCTTCGTCTGAGTCATGCCTTGATGATGCAGTTGGGATATTAGTTTTTTCATACCTATAATCCTTATCATTATAAGAAAATCAACTCCTTTAAGACATTGTAAGGAAAATTTGACATACCAAATACTGACCAAATCCACTGATATATGTTCAACTTATCGCGCTAACGATCTGAAATACAGTTACAAATTAAGTAATTAAGCGCCATAACTTCGCTCAGTATGGCCAAACCGCGCCGGTTTTCGAACTCAAGCGAGACATTGCTAAGATAGTTTCACATACAAAATACTGACCAACACAAATCCATTGATATTTTATCAAGTTATCGCTTTGGCGAGCAGGCAACAGTCACAAATTGACAAATTAAGGGCCATAGCACGGCTCAGTATGGCCGAACTGCATCGGTTCTCGAACTCAAGCAGCACGTTGTTAAGAAGGTTTCATATACAAAATATTCGCTAAATCCATTGATATCAAATTATCGCGCTGACGGGCTGCAAACAGTTAAAAATGAGAAATTAAGGTCCATAACTCCGTTCAGTATGGACAAATAGCACTGGTTTTCAAACTTAGGCAAGACATTGTTAAGACAGTCTCACATACAAAATATTGATCCAATCCATTTGATATTTGTTGAAGTTATCGCGCTATCGAGAAGGGTGAGGCCTGATCGAGAAAGCCGCCCGCCCGTCCACCTGAAACGCACCGAAAAAAACTCGACGTATCGTAGTTCAAATTTGTCAGCCTGGGCCACCAAGACCCCGAATCGATGCTATATACCTTCATTTGTCTGACCGTCCAAGTATCAAATCTGGTCTCGAAATAAATGGCATGATTACGAGCAAGAGAGAGCTAAGCGATATCTGAATGACTCCAATCTGAGCGGAAATGTTCCGACAGGAAAGAAATTTTGGAGTTGGGGGAGGGGGGTCACACCGTCTACCCCTCCCTTCTACGCCTCTTACAAAGGAGTTGTACAAAATATTTTGATGCCTATTTTAATACGCTTTACAACTGCGCACAAGCCTGGACGATTTATATCACTGTCAATTACTGCGCTATATACTGAAACACATGTTCGTGGCTTTTGTTGAAAGTTTCTAAAAGTTTCAATTGAGAAAGCAGGCATTGATTATTTCGGGTGGGTCCTTGTGAATAGAGGTCATACGCGAATTTGTTTATACGCAGGCAACGCAGCGGGAACCTTAGACAAGAACAACCTTTCCAAATTCGTTAATGAAGTGAAGAAAACGGTAGGTGTTGACGCGATCCCTTGGTAGCACTCTTGACATTGTTCAATCATTATTACTTTAGAACTGTTAACATTGGTGTAAGTGACATGTTGACAAAGATCGTCTATTGAGACCTTTCTAATTGATTTGTTAACTAACTGATCGGGGAACATTTGATAATTAAGTCTATCCTATTACCAACACTCCGCTTTCTTTTCCGTAAAGGAGACGACCACACTTCTCCATTTCGAAATGTAATATAAAACAGACAATTTAGTTTATTTTAGAAATAGTGTCTTTTTTCAACTTTTATAGTTATCCATTTTCTAATACTTCGCTCTTTGTGTAGAATTTTGGAATTAGGAGCCATCAAAATAAAATTGAGATCTGTGATTTTCCACAGAATCATCAACCAAGAAGATACAATTTAAAAAAAATATAGTTGTGATAACTCCAGTTTATCCAAGATCAGTTTGCCAATGTCTGCTGCTAATACGGTACGACTAATACAGAGAAAACTTTTGTATTCCAGGTAAGAGAGGAATTTATTTTAGAATGTTTTTCCACCAATGCGACTAAAGCTCTCAAACCACCCGTAAATACTGTGAGGTTTTCCGCGCTGTTATGTCCTGGTTGTCCATTGCCTATGTTCAGATTCAATCGTCTTGAACTGGTTGAGTTCCAGAAGCCACTATGAGGGCTTTCAGGAAAATGGAGGAACCAGAGGAAAAACCAACAACTTCCTTGCTCATGTTTTATATTCAGTTAAATGCAAATAAAAGTTTGTTTATATAGTGTTGTTTTATTACAAATTACACTCTCCAATAATTTGTAATAAGACCATTTTTGAATAACAAATTAAGACCACCAAAAATAATCTAGCCCTCAACCAGTTAATCGAAGTTACGTTTCTCTTTTCCTACCAACCGAAATATTCCATCCAACTGGAGTCAAAAATACCGTAAGCATCATTTTCCTTGAATCAACGCAAGAAATATTTCGAAATCGAGACTTAATTTGACAGAATCCTTAACCCTTTACCCAACGTAACGGCCAAAATCGACCAGCGCTATTCTCAAAAATCGCCAATTAAATTTCATTATGCTTTCATTGTTTGTCTCAAAAACATAGGTTATGGCCCCTCGTTGGAACGAGCTCGTTGAGCTCGTTCCAACGAAGGGCCATAACCTATGTTTTTGATACAAAAAATGAAAACAATTGGTTATTCAAGAATGTTTCTAGCAAGTGTCGTCTGCTTTCAATGTTAGAGCAGCTGTATTTTTATGATTGCGCCACATACTTCCACAAGTTGTGTTATTTCCTGATGTTTTTAAGACAAAATAAATATTAATTGGCTGGGAAATCTATAATGGGGCACTAAAGAATATCTGTATATCTTGTGAGTAAAGTGGCGTAACACAGTCTAAATTTTAAGAAAAATAGGTAAACAACTATACCCTTAAGAGAGTTGGATTCCTCAAAGAATGGAATGGACTGGTGATCTGAAAGCAGTCAGTGCACAGCGCCAACCATTGGCCATTCCCGGGGAACCTTTCATTCGCAAACAATATGCAATTTTATTATTTACACCTTGACGAGAAACAGAACGTACAAATTCATATCCTGCATCAAAAGAAAATTACAGCACGTTTTCTGTCGATAAAGATTATGAAATCCAGTTGAGTGTATTCTCTCGTTGTACGATAACGGGATCGTTCAACCACAAATCAAAATTAATGGTAAGAGTTACAAGGTTTTTTCAATAGGTTACATTTCCACCAGTGCTGTGATTAAGAATACTCCCTGGGAGCCACAACTACTGGCCTCGTGCTGGCATGACGTTCCAATTTCTTGGGAGAAAACATAAAAAGGGTGTATTATGTGTGTAGAGAGACACACTCCGAGTAAGCTAAAATCCCAACGAAGTACCTGTAAAACGCATGACCACAAATATTCTTCTGCAAAGGGCGATATTGCACCGATGAGCTGAGTAAATATTGACTGTGAACCTTTCTAGTAAATATTTGCAGGGGCGGACTGGGCCAAGAAAAGTTATCGGGAAATGCTTGGTGGGCAGAAAACCCCGGAGAAAATTTTGATTTTTCGAACTGAAAAAACGCTGCATCCCTGCGTCTGAGCAATCAATTGCAGTCCACATTGAGGACATTTCGATTGCACATTTATGTCATCTTCGTCACTCATTCGAAAAATGGTTGCACCGGGGGTGGGAGAGAGGGGGCTGGACAGAGCACTGTTTCCCTGCATCTGAGCGATAAAATGTAGTCTACAGTTAAAACTAGAAGTCCTGTCACGAACTGTGCGCTTATCTACGCTTAATTGCGCGTAGGAATTGCGCACAATTTCCATATCGAATGACATCCAAACCACGGCAGGTTCTCCTGGATGCTCATAGCAAACACAGGCAATGTTTCTGCCAATGGACCTTCAGTTTACCCGGAGGTCCATTGGCTGAAACATTGCTTGTGTACAGGCCATATGTACAGAATTTGATGGCCTTACTATGATCATAAAGCGTAGATTAACGCGCAGATCGACGTGCTGTTTGTGCGCATTTCATGATAGGACTTCTAGTTTTAACTGTAGATTGCTGGCATATCGAAATGTCTCCACGCAGACTGCCAATCTACATAGAAAGCATTTCAGTAAACCGGCAGTCTATGCAATCAGATCAATTTCGTCTGCTGATCATTTTTACAAAATTTCATGCACTAACACGTGTTGGGCTGCATAAATTTTGGGAACCTCAAATAGGGAGCCCATCGGGAATTTTCCTGGTAGACTATATGGCCAGTCCGCCTCCTAATCTTTGTAAAATTAGCAAGGTAAAAGTAAACGTTGCTTGGTGTTGATCTCAAAGACCGACTCAGGCCAGAAAACGATTAATTTGTTTGATATTGAACGCACCGAACAGTCTATTGAAAGTCCCGTCATAAGTTGACATCTAAAATCAATTTAATACTTAGTTTTGTATTAACTCTGCTTTCCACACAAGAAGTGCTTTACAACTGGCATTCTTCGTTTTGCACCTAAACCTGACTACAAAAGTTTTCACCAATAAAACTACAACACTTCCTCAACACCGGAATGCCGATGATAAATATCAAACCCTCAAGCTATCAGTCAAATTCTGTAAGGAATTCAACGCTGTTATGGCCTGGAACCAGTCTAGTTCTTAGATAGTCCATCGCCTATGACTACATTCAATCGGCTGGAATATTTCAGTTGGTCGGAAAAAGTGAAATACCGAAACATTTGGAATCAACGCAAGAAATATTTCGCAATAGAGACTTGATTTGACCTAATCTTTAATGACTTTATCAATACTATTAGATGTATTTTGTCACTCAACAATTATGAATGAAGTCTCATCTCAGCTGTCGTTTTATGATTACGCCGCGTAATTCCACCAATTGTTTTAATGTCTTTACCTAACATGAAAAGCAGACGACACTTGCAAAAAAAATTCTGGAATAACTAAATTTTTTCATTTTTTGTCTCA
Organism: Pictodentalium vernedei; assembly: GCA_031216915.1. Classification (NCBI taxonomy): domain Eukaryota; kingdom Metazoa; phylum Mollusca; class Scaphopoda; order Dentaliida; family Dentaliidae; genus Pictodentalium; species Pictodentalium vernedei. Next base: position 759,810,152 of record CM062297.1, read on the forward strand.
AAAACATAGGTTATGACCCCTCGTTGGAACGAGCTCGACGAGCTCGTTCCAACGAGGGTTCATAACCTATGTTTTTGAGACAAAAAAATGAAAATATTTTGAAAATTAATTGGCGATTTTTGAGAATAGCGCTGGCCGGTTTTGGCCGTTACGTTGGGTAAAGGGTTAATGTCTTTACGTTTCCAAAGTGAATTAAATATGCTCTATTGGAATGTCTATAACAAGCACGGAAGAATATCTGTGTATCTTTGTGAATAAAAGGGCAGCACTTTAAATCGACGGTTGTCTGCGCTCAAACTTTGAATAGCCCACCAGAATTAAACTGTCCGTCTGAGCTTGGATAAGAATATGACCTAACGTATGGCAAGAGTTTTGAGTATATCAAAACACTTTAGAATTTTAAAAACCTATTCACTGCATAACTCGAAGAATTGAATCCAGTCCTTCTCAACACAATTTCCAAAAATAATCGGTTTACCGGAATTTGGATATTTAAATATACGTTTGCGAAAAATTGTTTTTTTAATCTATTTTATCTTGTTTGACAGAGCTCATAGAGCTCTGTCAAACAATATATAATAGAAAAAAATGATTATGTATGCTTATGTTAAAAATAAACATCTTGAATGGGTCTGAAGCGAGAAGGAATTTTATGACCATCCCATTGAATTTCTTATGGACAGGGGGTTGTTTTTATTCATAAAGTGGGATTTACTCTACAATCCAGATACATTTAAAGGGTCAATGTGCACCCGAGATGATGCAGTTGGAATATTACACAGTCGGTATTATAATTAAAAAGATTAAGACTTCTTTGAAATTTTATTTTTTGATATATAAACCAGACACGTATCGTGACGCAACATCTTCTTTAATTAACACGTACCGTAACGGGTCTTCAAACTGGTCATGCTTGGCTCCCAACAGCCCGAATCGGGTACCACAGATCTCCATTTGTGTGCGTTAGAAAGTGCATGATTTCAAGCAAAGGCGTCCCGGGGCCCCTCGTCCCTGTGGCTTTTAACCACGCAATGAACTGAGCCCGCCGAATAAAAACACAATCAACTTTAAATGGATTTTTTTATCAATAACACTCATCTGAAATAGACGTTGTGTTTCGTAAAGGTTGAAATTTAAAAAAAAAACACTAATAGTGCTTCCTTTACGCAGCACTTTTTACGTTGATGTCTTCTATCACATACAAACGAAGACCATGAAAGCAATACACCATACCTCCATTATATGTTCATCAAGCAGGTTCTATGGACGGGCAGAAGGAAAGGCTGAAAAGAATCTCCGTGATCTGGCTCTGTGTCATTCCGATGCATCAGAAACGAAACTGTAAAAAAAGACATCAAGGCTCTATACCCGTTCCAACTAAATATAACTACAGTACTGCGATCATGAACCCGATCTGATCGCGATTCACTTACACCAGGGGATCGAGATTTTTAAATAAAAAAATCTAGAAGTCAAAATCGAATAAAGAACAAACAAAAAAACCCGAAAGAGTATCTGATACTCATTGGTCACTCTTTCAATGGGTAAGAACCTACAGTGTTGAAGGGAGGAGTACGGACAGATACTTCGACCGGATCTCGACTCAGTTGGGATCCGATCGAAATGCTTTATAATCACAGAACTGTCCAGAAGTCAAGAGGCATTCAATATTTGATTTTACATGTAGAATACATCGGTAAAATAAAATATTGGAAAGTGTCAGATGTCTATTTAAACACGGTCGATAAACTGGAGAAATGGATACACAGCAGTGAAATAACACTCCAAACCTGAATTCAAAACACGTTGTTGTTTAGGGTTTATTGATCGGTCCATAATTCGTGAATAGAATCACTGAAATGTATGAAAGATTATAAAGTAAAACTGCCAGTTTACCTTGCAGATCAATTATATCATATTGGCGGTTGAAGTTCCGGTTCTTATAAACAATGCAGTTGAGTGGTATGAATTTTGATTTTTACTTCAACAAGATACAGCGTATCAAGTTTTTTTTTAACCGTTTCATAACGAAATGGAGCGTTTGGACGGGAGGTTAATGGCACGCACTAAGTATCCCCAAATGCTTAAACGAAACCACCATCTTAACCTTATTTAAAATGTGCATAAATTTTGGATGCTAACTGAATGATAAAGTAGTCCATCTATGAAAATCCAAGATGGTAACTAAAATGCCCACCGAAAACTGAGAAGTTTAAAAAATAGATACATATATAGAATAAACGTATAGTGTTTTCAAGTTAAAAATGTATTCTACGAGTAGGATTAAGAATGAAACCGACGAGCCAGGCTCGTCGGTTTCATTCTTAATCCTACTCGTAGAATACATTTTTTACTTGAAAACACTATACGTTTATTTTGTTTATCCCATAAATCATTCTCAATCCTACACGTAGAATATATTTTTACTTGAAAACACTTTTCGTTTATTTTATTTATCCCATAAATCTTCTACAGGGCAGTCGCGACAAAATCGTGCTATAATTCGCTACAAAACACAGCGAGAAGTGAGGAGCAGATTGGTCCAATTCGATCGACCAGCAAAATTGGCAAAAATAAACAAAGCGCAGTAATACATTTCTGTCTAAAAATAATTCCCCTACAAACTTGAGAAAACTTGCAAAAATACTTTATTATATGAGCAGTGTGTGGTGTTTTCTACTGGCATTGTGTAATACTTTCAAAAAGATTTAAAGAAATCAACAATCGAACTATTAATTATGCTAGACAAATGTGGTAGAGGCCAGAGGTCAACAAGTCTGTCGCTACCAGGGGAATAAATTCTTTCAGTGTTAAACCTTCGGGGAAAATTTATCACCCGACTAGGTGAATAAAGCAAAAATTTATCCAAGGTCTTTATTGTTCAAATCCACGGCCATTTATGGGATAAATTTTGATGACTTATACATACCCCCCCCCCCCAAAAAAAAAAAAAAAAAAAAAAATTAAACAGCAAGTTATGTATCGTGTGGTGCCTAAAATAAATTTCTGACAAATGTTTGTTGGAAAAATTCGTCAAAATATAATATGGCTTTCAAGATGGGCACCAGATGTGTGAAAAATGGGTAACTATTAATAAAACGAATCTTGAGTAGAGCTGGACGGAAAAAAATACTCTTTAGAAAACTGAATATCATTTGGTAGACCAAATATACAGTATTAGATAGAATTATATTTTAGCATTTTTTTTTATTAGAAATATTAGGAGTGAAACGGTTGGCTCATTGTCATAATCGACTAACCGAGAGCTATAACCGGATAATCCTGTTATCCATGGCCATTATTTCACCGAATATGGGATCAAAACTATGGGGAATTGGAAAGCAGTATTCTCAAACTTATTCCGTAGTGAGTATACAAACGAACGTTGTCGAGTACTTGACAACGTTCATTTGTATGCACTCTACGGAAAAGTTTCTGCGATTACTCATTGCGCACAAAAACTGCCGATCGTTAACGGAGTCTTGAACGCCAAAGTCGATTATTTCTCAATATTTGCAACGCGTCTTCGATGTGTAATCTATCACATAGGATATTTCGATATCGATATTTCGGATAAGCGGTTGACGGTTTTTCTAATCGGTTAGGTGGCTAACTGGTTTCAAACCGATTATCCGGTTAACCATTTCAGTACTAAGAAATATTGCTAAAATAGTAAAAGAGTAAACATCTTAACCCCTCCCTTACATAATGATCTTATACAGCCTGCGCTATTCACAAACAAATGAATTACTTCTTCAGGAAACGCGATGGCCCATTGGTTAGAGCATTGGATTTTGAACCGAACGGTCGACGATTCGATTCTGACCCGCGCCATGTGCTCTGTGTCCTTGGGCTAGACACGTAATCCCAATTGTCCACATGGTGTACTAAGGCCTGCATCACATCGATGGTTCACTTGCCTTCAGCTGCTGCTGCTAACTCTGATTGTACTGGGTTAATAAATTGGAGAGACGGTCTGTGGTTCTTTCTGAGAACTCCGGTGTCAATGACAAGTAAACCTGTCCGGCACGATATGATCCTTACCGTGGAAAGTGTTGATAACCTCTAATAGAGAAATTAACCCTTTAGCTATTGCAAACAAAATTCCTGAATAACTATTTTTTTCATTTTTTGCGTCAAAAACATAGTTATGCCCCCCCCCCCCCCATTGGAACGAGCTAAACGAGCTCGTTCCAGTGAGGGGGGTCATAAGCCATGTTATGTTTTTGAGACAAAACAAAAAAAGAAAAGAATAAGGAAAATTGAATGGCGATTTTTTTTTGTGAAAAGCGCTGGTGGGTTTTTTCCGTTGCGTTGGGTAAAGAGTTAAACAAATAAACAGACAATTCCTTCTTCAGTGTTTGCGTACAGAACATAACCTATGATCCCATCTATGGAACGAGCTCGTTCCATGGAAGGGTCATTAGGTAGATTTTTTAGGAGAACAATTAAACTTTATAGATCATGAAATTGTTTTGCAAATATACTGCGTGAGTCAAAGAGGTTTTTTTTTTTAGTTTTTTTAAATTATTTTTATATACTTTATTTACAAGAAGGCGATATGCCACGATATTTACAGAAACTCCCTACAATTGCCCGTGACTGGCATCTGAGAGTATTTACAGAGGTTAGTAGTTTTTAAAGGGTACTATAATCGATCAACTTATTTGATAGTTACCATATATATGATGCTGATTTACGGAGTAAATCATGGAGATATTGGTAATCGGGTGTTGGAGGGGAGGGAGGGGGCGGCGGGGGGGGGGGGGGGGTGCGTGCTCGGATGTGCTCAGGAAGAGAAAGATAAGATATACTTATACCATGATTACCTATTCTACTATACATGAAAAGCCTATGACATAAATTTTTGCTTTATACACCAACCGTGGTGAACACGACAGCAATGGGATTTCAGTAGTTAAAATTTACACCTACAGTGGAACTACATCCAAGTTGACCTTTGGTGACGTCAACCTGAATACGAACTTGTCTAAATTTATCGCGCATCGCCTCGCGAAGAGTGAAATGAAAATGGCAATTATTTATTACGTTTTTAAATGTGTTTACCCCATAAAACACAAAAAATTAACAAACATGCATTGTCTCATGTTAATAAAGCATCCATAACTCGAAACAGTATGTTATTATATTATTAAAATGAAAAAGGCCCTGTTTCTTTTCCTGTCTCGTTTTGGTGATAAAATTGACAGCGGAAGTACCGCCCTCAGATCCCCATGTAAACAAAAGCAAATTCGCACGTATGTACGGCTCCTGCTCAGTAAAATCGATAAAAAATTATAGCAACTATTAATAATCTGATCATGGTATAAATAAAATATACCCAAAGTAGCCTGGTGTACCAAATGTTCACCACTCGTGGTGAAGTGGTGTTAACCGCGCGCCAAAGGCTCGCGGTTAAAACCACTTCACCACTCGTGGTGAACATTTGGTACACCAAGCTACTATTGGTACATTCTATATATTACTTATACTACTTGTGCTAGCAATTTGTGAGTTGTGAGTTGCATCCTGTCCGTTTTCGGAATAATAATAATAAAACCGATAATGATAAGCCTTCAGTGTCAGTAGTTTATTAATAATGTTTCTTATGTAGACCTACTGGTATCGAGCATTATTCTTAGAAGATACATACATTTATACCATGATTACCTATTCTACAATATATGAAAAGCCTATGACATAAATTTTAGCTTTACACACCAAGCGTGGTGAACACGCCAGCAATGGGATTTCAATAGTTAAAATTCATACCTACAGTGGAACTACATCCAAGCTGGCCTTTGGCGACGTCGACCTGAATGCAACTTGTCTAAATTTATTGCACGTCGCCTCACGGCGATAACACTGAGAGCGCAAGTACCGCCCACTGATGTTCGTGTAAACAAAAACAGATTCGCACTTATGTAAGTCTGGTGCTCAGTAAAATCGAGAAAAAATAATAGCGACTTTTAATAATCTGACGATCATGATATAAATAAAATATACCCAATGTACAGTACAGTCGCCGTGGATTGGTTATAATCCACGTGTGGGAAGTGATGTCCAAGCATGCGTTCACCAGGTAATAATAATCAACATCAGCAAAATTTTAATTAATGAAGCACAGGGTTGTATCCGGTGCTTCATTAATTAAATTTGCTGGTGATTATTCCTATAATTAGTGTTTCTAATCTAATATTATTACGTCCGTGTAATTATTGCTCACCCGTGGAAAGTGACCAGTCCACGGCGGGTATACTGTAGCTTGGTGTACCAAATGTTCACCACTCGTGGTGAACATTTGGTACATCAAGCTACTATGGGTATATTCTATATATATAAACAAACACAAACACACCTACACACACACACACACACACCCTTACACACGCACGCACGCACGCACGCACGCACGCACGCACGCACCCATATATATGTATTGTCGGGTTACTATTCGCCATTTGGAGACACTTCCGTATGTTCAGTAAATTTGCTCTTTTCCATTTTAATAGGTGTTTCTCATACAGGAGTCATGAGTCAAAGAGTTAAACAAATACATCTCAGCTATAATGATTTGTACTTTTACTGCCAGCAATGGGTTACGCAAATTCACCTGTCATAATCCCATCTCACTGTATTTCACCGGCTTAGAGGCATTTTGTCTCGAAACCTCTGGGCATGTTGTGTTATTGATTTAATTAAGTATACAAGTAAAATTGGTCACGATTGTAGATGTCAAGTACTTTATAGATTTATTATCTAACAATATTTCATTTACACCACACACAAACAAGTTCGTGTCTAGCGACAATAAGATAGCATACCAAGGAGAAAGTGCAATACAAAAACACCAGGTTTCTTTATAATCATTCAACATGGACATATTATAAAACATCGGCGCAAAGTTTTCACCCAACTTTTAATTGGTGTATTTCTTTTAAACAAAATAATGTTCGCGCGTGTGCTTCTCTTGGACAGATCAACAGTAAGTGTATTTCTATGTACTATATTGAAAAACCTACATTTATTTATCTATTTATTGGGGTTTAACGACACTTTCGACAGCCAGGGTCACCTCGTGTCGGACAGTTTTACGGATGGAGGAAGCCGGAGTACCCGGAGAAAATGACTGAGCAACGCCGTGCAACTGTCGGATTCTCCAGCTTATTAAGGTAGGATTAGCATGGGTTGAAGGCATGTGTACCATCGACGTACAATGCGTCTCAGTACACTGGGCCGCCGAGCTCCCACAAAGGCAATTGGGATGAAGAATTTCATTAACTGTTTTCCAAACACGACAAGCAGACAACATATTAGAAAAATATTCTCTGAATAGCTAAACATTTTCATTTTTATATAGCTTATGACCCCTTTTCTGTAACGTTCCAAAGAAGAGGCAAACGTTCCAAAAATATTAAAATGTTGTTGGTGATGCTTCTGAATAGCCCTGATCAGTTTTGTCTGTTTATGCTAGTTTATACAGTATATATATCAGATCATCATATCATTAACAAGACAATATATAAACTGAGGTGGATTCAGCAGTAAGCTTGGAGCTTATATAAGGTTGTCTCCAAGCTTTTACAAAGCTTTTACAAAGCTATCACGAAATACTTTACGTGAAGGGTAAATAACACATTACATGATAAAAAATAATCACAAATTCATCACAACTTGATATGAAAGTTATGAACCCCGTTCACTAAAATCGATCTGACCCTTGGTAAACCTCGGCACAAAAAGATGTTAGTGAACTTGTTTTAAAAATTTCATATCAAATCGTGACTCATTTATTTCTCGTCTTCCTTGACTTATCTCGTCATGAAAATGGACTTCCAATAATGTTAACTCCCCTGATATAATTAGACGAGGAAGATCCAATTAAGAAGTATGTAACTGTTGAGTAAACACCTATGACATCAGTAGAAAATAAAGCCAAGTTTCCCTTTGTTACTTTCAATAAGCGGTCTGTTCTTTCGTTTATTAAAAGTTAGAAAAGGAAACTTGTTTTTACAGCAAGCTAATTAGACGCAACCATTTGACTGTCCACTTTGGTTCTTTGTTTAGTGAATATGTTTTAAGTAAATGGCAAGTTTTTATTTTTCCAGGCAAAAATCAGCAAATCTTACCTCCTTAACTATTATATTAATGGAAAGGATAATGTCTGTATTTTTTGTTACGATGCGCACACTGTTGATAAAATGAACAGAGAAAAGTTATGCAACATCAAAAGATGGTGAAGGCGCCGTTTTCTTATTTTTAAATGGGTTTCGACAGAGAATAATAGTCAAACGATCAAACCGATCTGGAAAAAAAATTATAAAAAGCCCGCATCTGTATTTTTATACTACTCGAAAGGAAAATGACTGAAGTTTGTGAAAAATGATACGCGCATCGATGATACAAATTCGCTAAAATTTCGAAATTTCAATTTTTATATGAAAGTCCCACTCTCTTGGTGTTCAATTTTAGAAACTTAAGGGGAGCTAACTTCATGTAAATCTCTTTTTATAACCAATGCAAGCTTACAAAAAAAAATTATAAATGGTTTATGTGTGATATTTTACCCAAGTTAATAAAATTGATTAATTTGTCCCTTGATTGCAACAAGGCTTTGCAATGCTTTAGCATTGCAAAACCTTCTTCAACTCAAGTGTCGAAATACACCACCACCATGCTATTCTGTAGATTATGGGACCAAAACATAAAACAAACCAAGAACACGAACTTATGATCGCAAAGAAATAATTACAAAAATAAAAAATAAAATTAAAAACCGTCCGCCCGCATGCAATTTTACACAAAATGGCCTGCGAAACAGAAGATCTACTTTGTGAGGCCTTACCCAAATTTTTAGTTGAGATGGTAGAGAGTTGTTGTGTGACACACTGCTGTAAGATGCTCAAATGGTAGCTTTCAGGAACAGTTGTAAGCGAAAGAGTTAATATAGAGTGTTTAAGACACTTTCCTAACACTTGTGACAAAAAAATTCACATGAACAAAATGAGTGAATATCGTAGCAGATTCGAGAAGTGTAATATCATCATAGTTTAGCTTGCTGCCTGACATAACGACCATACCTAATACTGTTCACAAAAGAATGCCATTGAAATTTTATTATTGTTTTCACTCTTTGCTTTAATAACATTACTTATGACGCTTCGTTGGAATGAGAGCTTCAAATTCGCTCTAGTGTGGGGCATAGCTATAGCTTCAACAAACAAAAACCCCAAACAAACAGAAAATATTCAGTTACTGGGTAAAATGTTTTTGCAAGTATCATCCGCTTGTCGTCTTAGAAAAAAAAGGTTCAGAGAGTTTTTACAATTATTAAGAAGCATACGCGGTATTAGCGGTCCATTAGCTGAAGTCATGCTTATGCTACCCATGACTCAATGATGGTCACAAGTTATTGCTCTAGTGAAAATTCCACTCTGTGTGTGTTTAGTGGTAATCCAATTTTTGGTACTTCACGAGCGTTACATTGTGAAAGAAATTAAGTGAGTTATTAATTCTGGATTTTATAAAATTATGAATGATTCTTGAATTAAATAACAAAAGGAATAACCAGGTGTGGAAACTCAAGTGGAGAGCTACCCTGTGATCATACATATTATGTTGGAAAGTATTTGTGTTACGTTACTTCATCTAACGAATCCGTCAAGTCGACTCATGGCTCCACATAAACAAACACACACTCGCACACCCTCACACACCTACACCACACACTCATTCCCACTTTCACTCCTCCAGCACAAATACATATGGACAAAAACATGAACAAGATTCACCAAGACATGCAAACTAAGTAAAGAACGCCTAGAAGATGCCAGATTAGGAACTTAGGTGCTAACATGTCTCACGCCGATGACCTAACGCCCCCAGCAAAAAGTTTTGTCATATCGCGGTTTAACCTTTGTTCCAACACCTAAGTAAAAAAGTGGTAAACCTGGCTAATTTACCATTATATATAACTGTAATATTCTAAGGCAAGTAACATTAGCAGCCAGATTTAGAAAAATCAGCGGAAACAACCTTTTACAGAATTACCTAGTTGGTACCTTCCAGATAGAGACGTAGAGCCTGAAATGATTGAGTCTGACGGTCAGCCCCTCCAAAAAGGTTTCAGAAGAAACATTGGCCTACTCTCCAATAAAAACAAATTAACACATAATGAACGGAGAGCTCCCATGAAACGTCAAAAGCACAAGATATTAGCCATCAAAACATCAGATAAAGAGGTCAATTGTCGCTCTATCTTGGAATAATTATGTAAAGAAAGCCATGAGAGAACTCCAAACATTATAGGAAAATAGAGTCACTGAATTGTTCCCAGTGTTGAAAAATTTAATAAGATCTTGAAATTTCTTCCCGACGAAGTTCTTATAAACAAAATACAATATAAATGTCTAACAGCTAAGCTCACATAAGAAAATGTTACATTCTACCAAAGAGCCACAAGGACCGTTTTTCATGGACAGATGACCAACAGTCTTGGGTTGTAATTCGAAATCCTGTACCATCCCGGAACTAACTGATTGCCATCTTAAACCTACAGCTAACAAACATCCGGACAATCTAAAACATTACACAGGATTTCTGTTTAAAATTTCTTTTTTGAAGGTCTCGAAAATCAGTTTGCAACATTGGATATTGACAGAATTACACAAACATTGATATTGGTGAAGAATTAAATCTGTAAAAGATGTATTCACAAATATCCTGAAGCATAAACAGCCGGATGAACAAATATTAGATCTTGCAGAGCTGAGTTTGAGAAAGATCATAGCTTTCAATTTAATGGAAAAAAAGTATTTACAAATAATGCGTTATCCGATGAGCCAAATATCCTTTCCTAAGTTTGCAAGCATTTACCTAGAAGAATGGAAAGAGTTTGATGAATTTTAGAACTTTTAAACAATCGTGGACCAAACACCAAATTAAATACTTTCACCAGTCAAGATTCTATTGATTATTTCGAGGTGACCGTATTTAACCCTTTACCTAACATGAAAAGCAGACGGCACTTGCAAAAACAATTCTTGAATAACTAACTTTTTTTCATTTTTTGTCTCAAAAGCATAGCTTATGACCACTCATTGATACGAGCGCGACGAGCTGGTTCCAAAGAGCGGTCATAACCTATGTTTTTGAGACAAAAAATGAAAATAAATAATGAAAATTAATTGGCGATTTTTGTGAAAAGCGTTGACAGGTTTTGGCGGTTACGTTGGGTAAAGAGTTAAAGACAAACAGTTCCAAGCATCCGGTCAGTTGGATAATAAAATGTATCTTCAAGCAACTGATCCACATCAATTGTTACATGCAAAATCATTGCACCCACCATGTACATGCACATTTGAAAGAATTATCAAATTACAGCTCCTCCGTTTTCACCGAACCTCCCTGATAGAGTAAATTTGATTGAGTCTTGTTGGTATCCCTTTTAGTAGCCTGGAACCTCAGACTCTGCATAGAATAGAACCAAACAAGCAATAAATTACGACAGGTGCTCGATTGTACACAGTGTCTTGAACTTAAGCTACTACATGAAAGTACTGTGTCTTTTATCCGTGAATTCCACTAATAACTCCTCACATTACCATTTGTAGTCCACTCGTGATTGCATCTAAGTGTGAAGCTGTGGCAATGTTCCTTTATTTCTCCCTGGGATCTTTCTTTCTTTCCTTCATTCCTTCCAACTTATCTAACTCTTGACTTTCACCCCCACACTGTATTTCCTTTCTCCTCCTTTGCTTTGCTCTCGTACACAATATCAAATTATTATTGATATCTACAAAGTGAAATTAAACTGTGTAGCTTTCTAGCCAAACGTATTTCATTTGTAAGTTGTATTTGGAAACAGCCGGAAAAAACTTTTACCATGCTCCTGAATCCTGTTTTATAACTATTGGTATATATATATATATATTTGTTAAGTGTTCCAGGGTCTCCAATACGCTTAAATTACACATTTGGCACTCTTTTTCATTGTCTTTCCAAGGTTTCCCCCAAGGTTCAGCCACCGCGACCTCATCTTGAACAAAAGTGACCCACCAAAGGTGTCATTAAGGTACTCTTCAAAATATGACAGAGCAAAGACCTCTTTGGATTGACCCCTTCTCGCCAATTCAGGTTACAACCCACCATGACTCTTTCTCTGGCGAATTTCATACTCTGGGTACACCTCTAAGCCCGATTACTCCATTGAATAGTTCCCTATCAACTCCCTCACTTGGTCTGTCCACCCTGTCTTTATGTTTGAAATCCAAATATTCTGGAACATTAATTTGCACCATCGGCTGTCGGGTAGATTTACCAAATAGTTAAGATAGCGTCATACTCGACACAAATTTGATATAAAACATTTTTACATATTTCTGACCAGCTGATCTAAAAGAGAGAACCCGCTTTTAAATCATAATTCAGCCCAAATAAAAATAATTTTATCTTAATCAAAGTTACACACCTGGTGTACTATAATACAAAGTAACACACAGTATTGTTTTTATTTAATTCTCAGCACTCTGATGTCAAAACAGCCTAATACTCCCACAATGCATATCTAGAATTTAACCAATGATATCTTAGTTGGCGGAGCTGAGTGAGCTCTGTCAAACAAGACGTTATTGAATAAAATATTTGGTCTTACAAACACAAAATATGGCCAAAGAAGAGAATGATTTAAAGCTTTCACAGTGCAAAGAGTTAATTTATTCATTAGTTTTTTTAAACGTACCGAACTTTTCCGCTCTTTGCCCATCTTTGTTGGACTTCTCTTGTTTTAGTTGTATCCCATTGTGGGTAGTAGACATTGTACATAAGGCAGCACAATGAACCTCAAACTTATGTAAGTATATAAAAAGGTTCCAATTTTCCCAAACGAAACCCCAAGTCCTCTTTCCCTAAGAAGATGATAAGTAAACAGATGTCTGCTGTATGAGGCGACTGTAATGATATAATTCAACAGGTTAAAGAACAAAGAGAATAAGCCTTTCTTAATGTTAGTGTTAACCCTTTCAACAATGGCGCCCTGGAAGGTATCATTTCAGTCAGTACTATCAACGGCGAAATGAGGGGACCATCCTGGTTTGTTGGGAGGTTCAGTAATAATTTAATCCAACAGCTCTGTCTAGCTGTTGGGTTAAATTATTACCTAGTCTCACTTCAGATTTTTTGCTCTTTATGTTGTCTGCTCACTAACTACCAATTTTCCTTCACGCAAAAATTTATGCACACCGGTTGAAAGCGTTAATATCATTATCTTGGCCATCTCTTATTACGCAAGATAGAACCTATATAAATACTAAAATACTTTCCCAATTTCTAGTTCACATGTACTTGCCATTTAAGTATTCACATTAATTGCCTTTGCAGAATGAAGCCATTGTGTTGGGTGTAGGTGCAAAAAAATGTTTGGGGGTATTGACTGTTCGTTTGAATGGAAATCAGAGAAAGTAAAATTAACAATACTTTGTTCCTAATGTACGCAAACAAATATAACCACAGTGTTTATTTAATAAAGTTGTTCAAAATCCAATTCACTCGTAATTAACTCCAACAATGTACTAACCAGCTCAAGTGGATAGCTCTACACTATATTTTGTAATTTAGAAATAATATTTCTTCCCTGTTATTTTCAATTGTCCTGATTCGTAAGAATGTTTGTTAAGGGACCTAAGCTGTGCCAGAAGCTAGGAAGTGTCACAAGATCACAGGCCATGATGTAGACAATTAAAAACATAACCATTTGTTTTTCTCTTATTTCTCTCATTTCATGTGGATAGACTTTTGGTGGCTCAATTACATGCCCCACCCCACCCCCACACACACCTAAATGGTTTAGTTCCCCGTTAACCGATTGAGAGGTGGACATTTATATTTATTAAGTTATTTATGTTTAAGGTCACATAAATCTGCACAATGGCTGGTCATGATCACTGAGAGCTGGACGCGCATAATTATTTATTTTGTGATAACTAGAAACCAGGTCGTGAAAGCTACCTTGGTGACACCTTTGGGAGCTGGGGGGGGGGGGGGGTCACTGACGTTTAAGCTGAGGTCCTGGTCTCCAGCTCTTAAAAAAAATTGGAAAAGACAAGACAGCACAAATGACCAAATGTGTTATTTAGACGCAGTGTAAACCCTTGGACTCTTTCTACTACAAAAAACTGGGGCTGATATGTTCTAGGGGAGGTAAGTGGGCATAGGGAGGAAATTCTACTTTTGTGGCTGCTTGATGGCTGAAAATGACTGGTTTCGGCAATTTGTTCATGCATTGTCCATGTTGAAGCCTTGCATTTAACAGTAATTTATTAAACCCACATTCAGATTGTTTATTGCCACTTTGTCAGATAGTGTTATATGTTTTTAGTGGATTTGGAAAATGTAATACATGTTATGGATTAGATAACTAAGTTACAGAATATTTGCATTTGAAGAGAGTGTATGGCATTACATTTTTCGCAATGTCTGGAAAATGTGGACGGAGCATGGTTGTTCGCTTTTCCCCATCAACGGTGACATTGTATTATGATGCCCGTTGTGATGACGATAATGTTCTGTGATGTCGCTTTCCTCATTTCCCAGTTGTCCTGCTATAATCAAACGAACGATCTAGTTACAATGTGTTTGTCTTACCAACTTGACGAGGTAACTAGACAAAAGAGTTTGCGTGTTTTGCCTTACCGAGGTACAAAAGACAAAAGAAACCCTTTACCTCGGTTGTTTTCCCAGAACTGTACCGGCAAAACGAGGTAGAAACCGTTAGACCACACAAAGGACAAACAATGGGGTACCTCGGTATGTAGGGTAAACAAGACAGGGTGTGTGTGTGTGTGTGTGTGTGTGTGTGTGTGTGTGTGTGTGTGTGTGTGTGTGTGTGTGTGTGTGCGTTTGTCTTACCAACTTGACGAGGTAACTAGACAAAAGAGTTTGCGTGTTTCGCCTTACCGAGGTACAAAAGACAAAAGAAACCCTTTACCTCGGTTGTTTTCCCAGAACTGTACCGGCAAAACGAGGTTGAAACCGTTAGTCCACACAAAGGACAGACAATGGGGTACCTCGGTATGTAGGGAAAACAAGACTCTGTGTGTGTGTGTGTTTGAGGTTAAAAAATCGCACTGGCACAGACATTTCATACTGAAACGTTTTTTTCTTTTAATATGCCGCCGAAAAATTGTTTTCATTTACTGAACCCTGATGGGTTTCAAACATGACAAAAAATTACACAAAATTGATTTAAACTAAGTGATGAGCTTAGGAACTGGTTAAACTGACTGGCAAAAATTGATGTTATTCATTGATGGGCTCTAATTTAGTCCTTACAAGGATGTTACGCAAGCTTTTGTTTTTCTTATAGGCGATGACAGGTCGAAGATTCAAAGGTTCATTTAATTTAGCATTGGTAAAATTGAATTCATCTTTTAACATTTTTGCTATTTCGATGTTCATTCTGTTGTACGTTAAAGTGAAAGGAATGATGGACCTCCTTTCGCATTCGCCCTCTGATATGTTCATACCAAATGGCCAGAGGGTTTGAAGCGTATTGATCCAAAAAGCTTCACGTTTTTTTCTAAATTCATCCGTTTCTTCTAATGTGTCTTTAATTGGTGGTTGTTCAATAGGATGGATTTCGAAATCGTCCAAAGAATGGCCAGGAAGGTTAAAATGTTGTGCTACTGGGGCATCAGCATTATGTTTTATATCCTGTTTGTGTCTTGTAGCACGTTCTCGAAAAGGATTTTGACTTTGACCAACATACTGTTTCCGACATCGCTTACAAGTGATAAGGTAAATAATGTTTGGTGAATCACAATGGAGGGGGTTACGGATCTGATAATGATTTTTCGTTTGTTCGGAGGAAAATTCCTCTTTCTGATCAGGCATAAAAGTATGCAGTCTACAACGAGGCTTTTTGCAATTAAATACCGCGCCACTACCATTCTGAAACGGTCTGTTGTGTTCAACCTTCAGTGGTTCGAAATCGGTAGTTTCAGCTGGACTTTCGAGCTTTTTCAGAGTTTGGGATTTCAGGCTACGCAAGAGGCGCAGCGAGTACCCTCTCGATCTGAGGGCGCCAAATAGGGTAGAACAAGCCTCATTGAAATTTACCTTATCACTTGAATTGCGGTGGAAACGAATGAGTTGTGATTTGATGATACCTTTAAATGTATGTTGAGGATGAAATGATTTTGTGTGCAACAATTGATGTGAATCAGTTGGTTTAAAATACACTTTATAATCTAAATGACCGGATGCCTGAAATTGCTTGCCTTTATACACGGTCACATCGAGAAAATCAACAGAATTTTCACTGATAGTAGCTTTCAATTTAATATTTGGATCGCGATTGTTCAAAATTTCTAAAAATTCATCAAAATCTTCTTTTGAATGTTCCCAAATAATAAAAATGTCATCTAAATACCTGAGATATACGAGAGGATGCTTTGCACATTTGCTTAAGGCATTTTCCCCCCATTCCGCTACATAAATGCTTGCAAAATTAGGACTGAATCTTTTGCCCATAGGACAACCCATTATTTGTAGAAAATATTCTCCATTGAATTGAAAGTCATTACCTTTTAAGCTCAGCTCTAAAAGATCCAAAATTTGTTCATCCGGGCGTTTCGCATCCGGATATTTTTCAAATGCATTTTTAACTGATTTAACACCTTTATCAATATCAATATTCGTATACATACTGTCGATATCCAAAGTGGCCAGAATTGCATTTTTCGATATTTTTAATTTCGAAATTTTTGACAGGAAATCCTGTGTATTTTTTAGATAGCTCGGATGTCTATTTGCTATAGGTTTCAGATGATAATCAATTAATTCCGAGATCGCATAAGATTCCGAATTACAATCTGATACAATTGGCCTCCCGGGTGGAGTTAAGTCATCCGTCCATGAAGAACGGTCCTTGTGGATCTTTGGTAGGATATAAAATTGTCTTGTTTGAGCACTGAGCTTAGCTGTTAAATATTTCAATTGTTTTTTGGTAATGTGACCTTCGTCGAGGAGAAATTTTAAGATCTTATTGAATTTTTCGATATTACTAGGCCAAATAAGTGAATCTATTTTCTTATAATGTTTAGTATTGCTGAGTTGTCTCATGGCTTCCTTTATATAATTATCCCGAGATAGAACAACTACCGACCCACCTTTGTCGGCTGGTTTAATTACTAATTTCTTATTTTTTCGGAGTTTCGTGAGGGCTCTCCGTTCACCAGCTGTTAAATTGTCTTTATCGGAGAGTATGTTCATGCTGAACACCTTTTGGATGATTCGTTTGCTAGCCTCAATAATTTCGGGATCTACTTCACTATCTGGAGGTGACCAACCAGATGATTCTGTAAAAGGAAGTTTCCGACCGCTGGAGTTTCTAAAGCGGTCGGCTAATTTCATTTGCCTAAGAAAATTACAGTTGTATGATGGTAAATTTGTTTGGTTATCAGTTATAGGCTTTGGTGTTGGTACAAAAGTTAAACCGCGATCTAAAGAGATTTCTCTTGGGTTGTTAGGTCATTGGTGCCTGACAGGTTAACCACATTAGTTCCTAATCCCACATCTGTTAGGCGGCTGTTACCTTTGCCTTTACTTAGTTTAAATTTAGGTGGTTCAACCAGTGATCGTACATAATATTGGCGGTTCTCGTGGTCCAATGGATTAAATCCTGAGCAACATCAAACTTCGCGTCATCAATTTTTGGTATCACGTTAACGTCCTTCACTTTCCGAATGGTTTCGTTGATGATGCTCAGGGTTCTCCTCTCAGCCTGAGGGAGTTTTTGCGAAAAGTTTAGTTCAGCGAAATAAATTTTTGCTGATCTAAACTTGACCCTGATATCGCTAAGCATATTCCGCAACTGCTTAACTACGAGATCAGAATTATCGTTTCGAGAATTCACGCCAATATTTAATAATATTTTTTGGGGACTGGACTGGCCCCTGTGCCCTTTAAACATAGAGCGCAGATGATTGAATTTGGTGCCGGGGTAACACTCCACCTGGATGTCCGGATGGGGATTTCGATCAATGCGTCCTAAATTTGAACTTCCAATCATAAGGATGTTTTTACAAACATCGGGGAGGCGCCAATTCCTTTTGTCAAAATTAACTCCGCTTTTATGCCGAAACTGGGAGAATTTAGAATCAAATGAGCGGCCCGAGTTGCGGCTCGGTGATTTGACTTTCTCTGAGTACGATATAACCCTTTCAACAATGGCGCCCTGGAAGGTATCATTTCAGTCAGTACTATCAACGGCGAAATGAGGGGACCATCCTGGTTTGTTGGGAGGTTCAGTAATAATTTAATCCAACAGCTCTGTCTAGCTGTTGGGTTAAATTATTACCTAGTCTCACTTCAGATTTTTTGCTCTTTATGTTGTCTGCTCACTAACTACCAATTTTCCTTCACGCAAAAAATTATGCACACCGGTTGAAAGCGTTAATATCATTATCTTGGCCATCTCTTATTACGCAAGATAGAACCTATATAAATACTAAAATACTTTCCCAATTTCTAGTTCACATGTACTTGCCATTTAAGTATTCACATTAATTGCCTTTGCAGAATGAAGCCATTGTGTTGGGTGTAGGTGCAAAAAAATGTTTGGGGGTATTGACTGTTCGTTTGAATGGAAATCAGAGAAAGTAAAATTAACAATACTTTGTTCCTAATGTACGCAAACAAATATAACCACAGTGTTTATTTAATAAAGTTGTTCAAAATCCAATTCACTCGTAATTAACTCCAACAATGTACTAACCAGCTCAAGTGGATAGCTCTACACTATATTTCGTAATTTAGAAATAATATTTCTTCCCTGTTATTTTCAATTGTCCTGATTCGTAAGAATGTTTGTTAAGGGACCTAAGCTGTGCCAGAAGCTAGGAAGTGTCACAAGATCACAGGCCATGATGTAGACAATTAAAAACATAACCATTTGTTTTTCTCTTATTTCTCTCATTTCATGTGGATAGACTTTTGGTGGCTCAATTACATGCCCCACCCCACCCCCACACACACCTAAATGGTTTAGTTCCCCGTTAACTGATTGAGAGGTGGACATTTATATTTATTAAGTTATTTATGTTTAAGGTCACATAAATCTGCACAATGGCTGGTCATGATCACTGAGAGCTGGACGCGCATAATAATTTATTTTGTGATAACTAGAAACCAGGTCGTGAAAGCTACCTTGGTGACACCTTTGGGAGCTGGGGGGGGGGGGGGGGGGGGGTCACTGACGTTTAAGCTGAGGTCCTGGTCTCCAGCTCTTAAAAAAAATTGGAAAAGACAAGACAGCACAAATGACCAAATGTGTTATTTAGACGCAGTGTAAACCCTTGGACTCTTTCTACTACAAAAAACTGGGGCTGATATGTTCTAGGGGAGGTAAGTGGGCATAGGGAGGAAATTCTACTTTTGTGGCTGCTTGATGGCTGAAAATGACTGGTTTCGGCAATTTGTTCATGCATTGTCCATGTTGAAGCCTTGCATTTAACAGTAATTTATTAAACCCACATTCAGATTGTTTATTGCCACTTTGTCAGATAGTGTTATATGTTTTTAGTGGATTTGGAAAATGTAATACATGTTATGGATTAGATAACTAAGTTACAGAATATTTACATTTGAAGAGAGTGTATGGCATTACATTTTTCGCAATGTCTGGAAAATGTGGACGGAACATGGTTGTTCGCTTTTCCCCATCAACGGTGACATTGTATTATGATGCCCGTTGTGATGACGATAATGTTCTGTGATGTCGCTTTCCTCATTTCCCAGTTGTCCTGCTATAATCAAACGAACGATCTAGTTACAATGTGTTTGTCTTACCAACTTGACGAGGTAACTAGACAAAAGAGTTTGCGTGTTTTGCCTTACCGAGGTACAAAAGACAAAAGAAACCCTTTACCTCGGTTGTTTTCCCAGAACTGTACCGGCAAAACGAGGTAGAAACCGTTAGACCACACAAAGGACAAACAATGGGGTACCTCGGTATGTAGGGTAAACAAGACAGGTGTGTGTGTGTGTGTGTGTGTGTGTGTGTGTGTGTGTGTGTGTGTGTGTGTGTGTGCGTTTGTCTTACCAACTTGACGAGGTAACTAGACAAAAGAGTTTGCGTGTTTCGCCTTACCGAGGTACAAAAGACAAAAGAAACCCTTTACCTCGGTTGTTTTCCCAGAACTGTACCGGCAAAACGAGGTTGAAACCGTTAGTCCACACAAAGGACAGACAATGGGGTACCTCTGTATGTAGGGAAAACAAGACTGTGTGTGTGTGTGTGTGTGTGTGTGTGTGTGTGTGTGTGTGTGTGTGTGTGTGTGTGTGTGTGTGTGTGTTGGGAGGGGGGGGGGGGTCAAAACTGTGATATTGAAGAAATAGTGGATATATACGGCACTTCGACCATAAAAATGGACAGAGAATATCGTCCGGGTCACGACTGGGTCGTGATCCGGTCGAAATTCTTTGTTCCCCTTTTCTCCCTACAACACTATAACATATTGCCTGTTGAAGAAAACAAATCGATCAAACACTGGATCTCAGATGCTATTTTCGTTTGATTTTCTTCATTTTGCCTTGATTTCGCCACATGTTATTGAAATCTCGACCCTTTGATGAATGTGTGTCGCGACCGAATGGTGATTTGATCGAGAAAAAGACCCCTACTTGTGATCGCAGTGCTATATAATCTTTTGAACAGATTCGACTGACGAAAAATAAATATATTTTCGAATGTTTACGTAAATCATTTCAGTGGTGATGACGAAAAATAATATGTTCATATCACAGGTACACGGCATAAGCTGTCGAAAGAAAAATGATATTTGATAGCATTTTTGAATCGATGCTGACGTGCCCCCATAATGGTACATAAATATTAACAAGGTACACAACTCGCTTTTCGAAAACGATAGAACTCATCTTCATTGTACCCCCCTCAATTTTGATTCACATAACGTATCAGCAGTTCCCGGTGTCAATAGAAAGGGGAATGAATAAGTTTTACAGTGGTGTATTACACGACCGTTGGGTGTTCTTGGGTTGTTTATAATAACTGGGAGAAGTTACAGACCAGGCCGAAAAACATTTAGTCGGCCAAGATACTGTTCATATATACCGTTTATATACTTTTTAGCCCGTCACTTGAAAACGCATAATGTTCTCGGCGTCCATAGGTACGGCGAGACTCGCACAAACATTTCACCATTCTCCCATTGGCTTCTTTTCATATATACTGAGTCAAAAAGAACGTATAATAAACTTTGAGGAGCAATGTTTCTAGTATTATCGACTTTAATCCCAAACAAATTCATTGAAAATTCACATTTCGAGTCTAGCAGTATGAATTGGCATAATTTCATGTTCTCAAGACGTGCAATTCAGACATGGGGTGAAATGAAAAGTTCACACATGCAGTCAATAGCGTGTATGTCCACCGTTTGCCTCTTGGATGGCAAGATATCGATGGCGCATGGACCTGATAAGTCTCTGGATGCCACCCTGTGGTATTGCGTTCCACTCCGGCCTTAGAATATTCCGTAAATCGCCGAACGTCTGAAGATCATGAAGTCGTACCCGACGGTTCAATGGATCCCAAAGATGCTCGATTGGCGACAAATCTGGCGAAAGTGGGGGCCAGGGAAGGAGTTCGATGCTCTGCTCCTCAAGAAAGTCAAGACAGATACGCGTCACGTGACATCGGGCATTGTCTTGCTGGAATAACTGCAATCCGGCGTTAGCGTTGAACAACGGGACAACAACAGCGTTAAGAATTTCGTCCCTATATTGCTGTGCATTGAGATTACCATCGATGAAGTTCAACTGCGTTCGATGGTGCAAGAAAATTCCTGCCCAAACCATTACACTGCCCTCGCCGAAACGGTCGCATTCCCGCACGCAAGCATCAGAAAACCGTTCTCCTCGTCGCCGATACACTCTTGCCCTACCACCAGCGCGCCGTAGACAAAATCGTGATCATCACTACAAAGAACTGTGCTCCAACGCTGCTTAGTCCAGCGAAGACGCTGACGTACCCATTCCATTCTGACGGTACGATGACGTTAAGTAAGGACTGGTCCGTGGTATGGACGCCTACTTCGGATCCCCTATTCAGCGAGTCTGTTGCGGAGAGTTTGTGCACTGATTCTATTGTTAGTTCTACCAGGAGTAATTGCTGCTGTTCTCGTCGCCGGAAGGAATCGATCCCGCAAGTAAGAAATCCTGATGTGTCGGTCTTGTGCAGGGGTCTTAACTCTTGGTCTCCCTGAACGCGGTCGGTCGGAAGTAGCTCCAGTGGTTCTATACCTTCCAATGAGACGGTAAATAGTGGCCACAGTGACTCCGAACTCAGCAGCGAACTCATCTGGAGGTATCCCAGCCTCATGCATACCAATGACACGCAACCTCTTATTTTCGGTTAACCGTGCCATTTTTTAAAATGTCGGAAGACACAAACTAGCGTGTTTTCTCAATAACCCAGGCTCTCTAGCACAATATAACATGAAGAAAATCGTCGGTAATCCATTCAATTTGACCTTTTCGGGTAGCAAGTGCTATTTTGAAATCCGTAGCAAAATTGTATACGGTTGGATGGACAACGACAATATGTCATTAAACTCTTTGCACGACGTCTTATACACAAACATGCAACATTAGAACTATTATATTTCATCCTTTATACTATTGTTTCACATTTGTGTCTAATATACTTTCTCTTTGACACTGTGTATGATTTTCTCGGCATAAATAGTAGCCAATGGGATGCTTTTGTGACCATCTTCGATTCTATGGATGACAACAACTTGAATAGTTTTCAAAATAAGGGTAAATGAAAGTGTCAATGACACTGTAGCTCAACTTGTTAAGACATGTACATGTATAGTATGTGACACAGCAATGACAAACATCTAGGTAATGACCTGATAACAAAGGTACATATAAAGTATTGTAACGGTCTGTACATAAATACTGACCGTAGCCTGTCACAAATGTATAGATAACGTATTGTAAAGGTGGGCGACAGTCAGATGCTAAACTAGAAAAGAAATCTTAGAGTCCCAGAGTGGGTCTGACTGAACCCTAACATATTTGTTCTCATAGCACTGTGATAACAAAGGCACCCCAAAACACTCGTTCCTGACCCAAGGTGATAACAAAAGTACCCAAGAAGTTTCATGAAGATCAGTTCATAAATATGAGCCGTATAGAAGTTGACAAAAACTGATTGGACCTAATTTCGGTACAAAATGGCCACTGGCAGTCATCTTGAATTTTGGACCGCACCCAGAAACACTCGTTCTAGTCCCAAGATGATAACAAAGGTACCCAAGAAGTTTCGTGAAGATCAGTTCATAAATACAGCCCCAATCCCGAGCAGTATTGACATGTGGACTTACTGTGTATACGTAGCACTGAATAAATCAAAATTCATCTAATTTGCATAATTTCTGCACGAGAAAAAAACCTGTATTATATGTGATGTACTCCATGTTACTAAACATTCATACAAAAATTTATTCAAATCAGCGCTTTCATTTGGAAGTTTTGCGCCAAAATCTGATTGCACCTAATTTTGTACAAAATGGTTGCCATCGGCCATCTTGAATTTTTGACCGGACCCAAAAACACTCGTTCTCGTCCCACGATGATACCAAAGGTATCCAAGAAGTTTCGTAAAGATCGGTTCATAAATATGGCCTCTAGCCCGAGCCGTATTGAATTGTTGACGGACGACTGGCCATGGCATAAGCTCAAATTTGACTTACGTCAAAGTTGAGCTAAAAATGTATAAAAGATAAATGTGAACACCAGAAATGAATAAATATGGATCCCAGATTAGTAATTGATAAAGGTTCACGGCTAATATTTGAATCTGCCCCCCCCCCCCCCCCCTTACAGTGCTGAAAGTAACATTAAATACATCAAAGTTAGTCTAATTTGCATAATTTACGCACGAGAAAAAAAAAAACCGTATTATATGTGATGTATCCCATGGTACTAAACATTCATACAAAAAAAATTCAAATCAGAGCTTTCATATGCAAGTTCTGCGCAAAAATCTGATTACACCTAATTTTGTACAAAATGGCTGCCAGCGGCCAACTTCAATTTCGGACCGGACCCCAAAACACTCGTTCTCGTCCCACGGTGATAACAAAGGTACCCAAAAAGTTTCGTAAAGATCGGTTCATAAATACGGCCTCTAGCTCGAGCCGTATTGAATTGTTGACGGACGACTGGCCATGGCATAAGCTCAAATTTGACTTACGTCAAAGTTGAGCTAAAAATGTATAAAAGATAAATGTGAACACCAGAAATGAATAAATATGGATCCCAGATTAGTAATTGATAAAGGTTCACGGCTAATATTTGAATCTGCCCCCCCCCCCCCCCCACAGACAGTGGGACCTCGAATTTTCATAATAAATCGGAGAATCGTCGCTCGAACCCACTTTCCACTCAGCAGTATCTTGTCCGACTAAATGTTTTTTGGAATTTCCTGTGATTTCTCCCAGTTATTATGAACAACCCAAGAACACCCAACGGTCGTGTAATACACCACTGTAAAACTTATTCATTTCCCTTTCCGTTGACACCGGATACTGCTGGATACGTTATGTGAATCAAATTTGAGGGGGTATAACGAAGATGAGTGCTATCGTTTTCGAAAAGCGAGTTGTGTACCTTGTTAATATTTATATACCATTACGGGGGCACGTCACCATCGATTGAAAAATGCTATCAAATATCATTTTTCTTTCGATTTTACAGCTTGTGTCGAATACCTGTGGTTCATATGTGGCTTTGCCATTCCTGAACATTATAAGTTATTGTGATGAATTGACGGTAACATGGTCTGAGGTTTGCGGCTCGGTGCTTATGTTTAACCTCGACGCTTCGCGTCTCGGTTGAACATACGCTCCGAGCCGCAAACCTCAGACCATGTTACCGCCAATTCATCACAATATCGTATATGTTCCAATAGACACTACCCATAGCCCAAAACCTATATCGTGAAACACGAGAGGCTTATTTACTAAACTTGTGATCGTTAAAAGTTGCCTTGTTCAAGACAACTTTTAACGATCACAGGTTTAGTAAATAAACCTCTCGTATAGTCACGACGGCACTGAATAAATAATCAATAAACCAGATAAACTCATTCCACCTTAGTTCAAATCGTAAATCAGTTTGTAATTTAAACAACACTTCATCCGAAACATCGTCTGCTGCACACATGAAACATCCAAAAAAATGAAGCGGCGTGCTAGTCACTCCGTTGATGAAGCAGTTACGAAACGGACGACGTCATTGCAAATATTTCGCGTTGTGACGTCAGACAGTAGCATTTGCCACTTGAGCCGTGAACATAGAATATACTAAGCGAGCTGTCGTCCAATCAGAGGAGGAGGCTTTTAGTCTCATTGGAACATACGTCGTCCTCGTGAGCGACATAATTTCCATATCGACGTAAAAGTGTGTAGATTTTAGTTTTATTATATGCGATTGATATTGCTCTTTCCGAGAGATTTTAGGGGAAAACACAATCATCGTGAAGTAGACTTTTCAGAAATATTGATTGGTGTATCCTCACATAATCACAAAGTTATCTTTTACTTTATAACATTAAGTAGTGTCGTTATCCTAAAAGAGAGTGGACTTTCGGTTTCAATGGGTTAATTTCTGATGCGTGGAGATGGTGTAGTTGCCTTATGTATTGTAAGTGAATGGTAAATAATTGGCACCCCCTAATTGAAATTGAACCCCCTCGTTGAACATTTTTGTTGGCTTGCAGGGTCCTCCAAAGTTATTATGAAATCATGAGACTTTAAAATTTTACCTTTTTTATTGATGTTTTTTTCATTTTCACATGTTTTCATCAAAGCATGATTAAAATGCATTGTCTATTTGTTATATTTGTTTCATAAACATCCGGCTTGCTCTGTTCTGCAGAAAGTATCTCAAATATTAAGCAGATGGTATTTATTGTTCGAAAAGGTGCATAAATATAACTGAACACAAATGTATTTCAAATTTCTCTATTAACTGGTAAAGTGCTGGAAGTCCAAATCTGGGCATCTTTCTGAAGAGCAGGTGTCACAACTTAAAGGCTGCGTATTCCTTGGCCGTGTTTCATAAGATCTGTGAAGTGAAATTATTAGCCTGTATGGATTTGCCTTGTTAAAATTTATGGGAGATTGCCTATAGGCACTCACCCATATATTTTAACAAGGCAAGAACATGTGAACAAATTTTTCTGACCAAAATAATTCAGCACTCTACCAGTTATTAAACACAACCAAAAAAAAAAAAATAAAAATAAAATAAAAACCTCCCTCCCCATTGACTTGAAATATTAATTACTTGAGAACAAAATGTATTTTTTTATTTTGCCCTGCATTTCTTTTTTTCAGATATAAAGAGATGTTGTGAGTTGCGTACATATATTGTTGTGGATAAGCCCTGTATTTCACGAGGATATGGCTGACCTTAGACGAGACAAGACTGATGTATCCGCTGGCTCCACGCAGCGTGGGAAATACTCACGATTTTCAAGAAACTCATCGGAGACGGAGAGCTTTAAGCACCTAACAAAATCTGATAGTCTTCAATTTTCCAGAAGATCTTCGCTCACTGAAAGCATACAATCCAGACTGTGTTTATGCTCCAAATGTGAGGCATGTAGTGCAGATTATCAGCAGAACAAGCTACAGACAAAGCTCGAGGATACATGTAATAGTACAAATACTGAGAGTGATTCCACTATTGACTACGAGAGCAAACAAACACCGAGATTCACAAAACTAGAGTTAATGTTCGAGGAGTTGAAGAAGGGTATGCTTTCTTATCTCTTTAAATAATTTTCAAGATTTCAGGTGTTTGAATATCATTGCAAGAAAAGTATCTCCCACTCGAATTTTTATAAAGTTGAATGTTTTGTCCGAAAGTCTTTTTTTTGTGTACTGACACGTGATACCGGAGGATAAATGTTACGTGAGGTAGTTTAAGGCCGCTACTAGTTAGAAATTAAGGCAAAATAAGAAAAAGGGTTACCTTAACTTCCATCAAGCAACACCCCTCAGATAACTATTTCTCTGGGGTTTTTGCCATAGAATACCAAAGTAACAGTAATATATCGTCCCTTGGGTGGTACAAGGCGCCATCTGCATTGCTACGGCATTGCAGATGGCGCCTGTCCCACTCAACGGACGATATGTAACTTCGGTTGTGCGATGTCTGAAAGTAGCATCCATGTGAACTGCAACTTATTCCACGTGTTCCCCCATTGAACCCACGATGTGCTGTGATGTAATGCACTGCTGAAAGGGCACAAGAGAGCTGTTTCAAGCAGAAAATTACATCACACTACATCATATTCAAATTAATTGAACATATTGTTTTTATCATCATTAAACAGTGAATAGATGTTCTTGAAGTGTTATTTGGTTAGTTATGTATTGAGGTTTATCTTTGTCGACAGTCAGGATCTCCACGTGTCAGACAGTTTTACATGGGGATGAAACCCGATAACCCAGAGAGAACGGCCGAGCAGCGGCGAGCATCTGTCAGACGCCCCGATGTACAGGCAGCGTTAGTATAGCTTGAAGGCAAGCGCACCATCGTCGTGCAGTACGCCTTAGTACACAGCGGTAATGTGCTTCCTCATGGGCAGTAGGGATGAAGTGCCTTGCCCAGGGACACAACGTAGTTCCGAAGATCATGATCGAACCGTGCATCTTTCGAACTGAACTCCAGAGCTACCGCGCACTCTTGAAGTAAATGCAAAGGAATACTAAAGATAAATCTAGCTTTACATCTTGTTATTCGTCAAAGTCTAGCAAAGCAGGCAAATGAAAATTCGCTAACCTAAGTTATTGAAGCGAGCACAGACGAACAAATCGACCGTTCACCCAGTTTATATAGCCCTGGTGCGAAGAGCCACAATTTATGGTATCACAGAACTAAATATTCTCCCATAGGCCACCATTATAACGTTCTGGCGAAAACAATTATGATCGCATCACTTTAATTTTGGCATTCAAATATCTTTGTCAAGTATTGCCCTTCAGACAACGTTTTCTGACCCGAAAACAGGGGGTCATGCAACAAATAAGAGAGAAAAAATGACACGAAGGGAAGTTCCGGTCACGTGCGCATATTTTTCAGGGAATTCCCTACAAAAACACTCAAAAAGTAAATGAATTTTGTTGGTCCAAAAGTCATCAAATCACCCTCATTTTTATCAGGAATATTCAACAATAATGCAAGATGTCATCAGAATGTTTCAAATGTTTATTGAAAACAATATATTATCCCAAGCCTGTTTATTTTTAGAGATTGCATTTTCGAGCGCAACATTTCAATGCGGGTAACTCTAATTCAAATATTTAGTTCAGCGATACCTTATGAAATACAGAAGACTTCAGTCAATTCTGACTGGAATCAGGGCATCACGAAGATAACCGATTGGACTGGGGGAGGTGTAAACCTGAGTTATCCCGGCGAATTAATATTCTAACTGCATTATTCCTTTGTCGAAGGCATGCCCTAATGTTGTTGTTGGAATATTCGGCACTCGGGATTTTAGTTCCAAAAATTCAAGACTTTCTGGAAATTTAGGGGGGGGGGGGGGGGGAGTCGCAGCCTAACTAAGCCCCACTTAGCGAAACCCCTGATTTAAATACGAGAAATGAAACAAGACTGGATACTTTTCGAAAACAATGTAGAGAAAAATCCACCAGCCAATAAAAATGTGAAAGCCCTTTCCGATCTCACTTTCTCATTCCTTTTCACTGTGTTTCCAACCCTTTCAGTTGGACATGCAAAATTGTTTGGTGAGTGGAAAACCCAAGACGACACAAAGAGCAACAATCCAGTGGAGAGAATTCAGTAATAATTTGATTGTAGAGCACAACCTCTCAGGTCACCAATCAAATTCTGCAAGGAATCCGATGTAGGTATTGCCTGTTTATTAATCCACTTTTCGCGGAATTTGCGCATAGACTACCGTTGATGTAATGTGATGTCTCAATAAAGAAAACTTTCTTGTGTTGATTCAAAGAAAATTAATGCTATGGTATGTTTTAGATTCAATCAGATGGAACATTTCAGCCGGTCGAAAATGTTAATCGTAGATTCGTTTTTTTTCTGTCCAACTGAAATATTCCAAACCATGGTATTTAAATATAAGCGATGAAATTTTCAACATGCAGCCTTCGGGCGGCACGTTGAAATCTTGATTTATCTATCATAAAAATTCAACGAGGAGCTATCTAATTTATGTAGTCATGTCGTATCAGGCACCTACATCGAAAAAAACGGGATTGCACGGTTAAGGGTTAGACTGATTCTTGGTCATAACCGGGTCAAATTCCTTACATAATTTGACTGGTGGCTTGGAAGCTCAGAACACAATGAGCAACAAATCAGAAGAGAGAATCAGTATTAGACTTTTACTACGGCCCAAGGGATGAAATATTCAATCAGTAACGAAGCCCTCTAAACATGCCAAATGGATTCGCCCATTTGCCGAGAACAATGTTATACTGAGAATCACATTCAGGTAAAATGGAACCCGGAGGTCCCTGGCAGAAACATTGCCTATGTTTACTATGAGTAACCGGGAGAACTTGCCGTGTTTTGGATGCCATTCGATATGGCATTTGCGCGCAATTCCTACGGGCAATTAAGCCAAGATAAGCGCACAGTTCGTGGCATAACTTCTAGTTTTAACTGTATTTATTGCCATGTAAACGGCGAAAATGGACCGCGGCAGGCGACTTCAAAATTGAAAAATTCTGTTTGCATTCATTTATAACACACTGACGGATATCATTCAATACTGTGTAAATTTAAGATGTTCTGGAATCTGTAGAAATCTTGATTCGTTTTTACTGTGTACCTACTTCATTCCACTCTTTTTCAAGACTTTTATTCTATTTGTTCCTCGATTTTTCAAACATAGTTCTACTTTCAGTATTCAATGGTCATAGAACTTACAGCTGCAGACTCAAAAATTATGAGGTATTTCCCCTTCCACAGGATTATATAACCTGTGAACTTTGTGCAATGTGTCAGATAGAACGGAGGCTATTGCCCTGAAACTATTTCTTGACGAAGTTTCTTTCATAGTAACAGTCCTGGGACCTTTGTCCTTATGGTTGCATACTACGAAGTCCCATGTTTTTCTTGTTCCATGTGCGACGCGTTTCGCACGTTTCGTTCAGCTCTGTTAAAAACCCTAATGTTATCCCCTAGGAACCTAAACGTACTACTTTTAATAACACCGACATTGGCTTATTAACGACAAACCTACAAATCCATAGGGTTCCTCTCCTTCCATGGAGGTATGCAGCCTGTAAATTTAGTGGACATGTGTGAATAAAACTAAAGTTAACCATTTGAGACTTTAATTACCCTGACGTTCAAAAGTCACTGGGAATTCAATTTCTTCAACGTTTTTCAAAACGCGACGTCAAACGTCGGAGAGTACAAATGACAACATATTTTTCACATTAGTGGTTGTATGCTTGAGGGATAGATTATTTTTGGTGGTCTGAATTTGTAATATAACAAATTTATATAAACTAAGTATTATTTGTGTTTGACTGAATATGAAACATAAGCAAGGAAAGTGTTGGCTTTTGCTCTGGTATCCTCATTTTTGAAAGCTTCGATAGTGGCTTCTAGCACTCAACCAGTTAAGAAGTCTTTACAGCAGGATTATATTTGTATTTTAAGCTGTGATAACATTTGGCTCAACGGTTGTCACTGAGCACTATTCGGGAGAAAATAACTGAGCACTATTCGGGAGAAAATAGGAATTGAGGTTAGAACTTTAAAAAAAATCGAAAAATAATAACAAAACAAATGGCCACAATGTATCAACGCGCTGATGTTTGATTTCGTAAGTCATAAGAGTTACAGAGGTATCAAAGGGTTAATGACCAAGTCTACTACCCTGAATCTTAGGTTGCGTTGTATTTTCTGTACATCTCTCTTCTTTCTTCTCTTCAACCACCTAATCCTGACTTATTGCCATCATTAATTACTCACCATTCAAAAACACTGCTTCAAACTACTCTGTTATGCCAAGTTACGCTAATTTTCCTGATTGCGTTTGACGAATAATGTGAACGATTTCGTTGTAAACACATTGTTTGCGCCCAGTAACGCATCACGGTGGCAGCTCTAGTTTGACTCATATTGTCCGAGATCTGCCTCATATCAGCCGAATTTGAAGTCATGTCTATCAAATTTGGTAATGGGCAATTCTGGGAAAGAAATTCAAATCGAATAAAT
This sequence comes from Pictodentalium vernedei, assembly GCA_031216915.1. Lineage (NCBI taxonomy): Eukaryota > Metazoa > Mollusca > Scaphopoda > Dentaliida > Dentaliidae > Pictodentalium > Pictodentalium vernedei. The sequence goes on from CM062297.1 coordinate 759,841,466, forward strand.
AATAAATAACATTGATGTAAGTGGCGAAACCATGTTTTTTGACAAAGTTGCCTTTATTATAACAGTCAGTCCTATGATATTTGATCTTTTGGCTACAGACTCTCAAATTGATAATATTCTTCTTTTTTCTTATTCCTTCTGTACGTTTGGTTTAGCTGTGATAAATAATACCAAAATTATCGCCTGGGAACAGAAAAGTTCTATTTATAATAATAGTGACCTTGACCTGTCGACAGAAAACTTGAAAATCGATAGGATTCTTTCCCCTCCCACAAGAGAACATGTACCTACTTTATCCGTTTGAAAGACATGTTCTGAATATAACTAAAATTAGTTAGGGTAGAAATGGAATCATGCGTTCATACACAAGAGAGCCTTTTTCCGGAAGCGTGCCACATAAGAGCATTTCATCGACAAAAAATACACAAATATGTTTTGGTCATTCTGGAATACATGTAGGTCAGAAGAAAATTCACACAGGTTGCTAGCACAAGTCCTGGAAATGAGAGCAAATCTATTGGATATCATATATTATTCAAAATGTATGGCAGGTGTTTGGTGACGTCAAGTGACATTTGTCTGCTCAGTACTATGCATAACGCCAGTGCCACATCACGAGCAAGTTGACTCGGTTTTAGGTTTCATTGTGTTAACATTTCGAAAAACATCTTGCCAAAATTGTTGGAACACCGGAAGCTATAAAAACACTATTTCAGCATACTTCTAAGGGACGCGAACTTTTATTTCCTTTTGATCTGTGTTTTGCTATTTTTAAAACTCCAATAAAAAGCACATTTCGACAGGGAACAGGAAATGTGGATTTTTCTTTATGGTTTCTTTTTCTTCTTGATTTATGTAACAACGTTTGCGACTTGAAAATGCAACGATCGTGCATTTTTCAGATGTGTTCGAAAGGAAATACTGGGTTCTCAGAATATTTCAAAATGTATCTACAACGTCTGCGAAAACTGAACGATGATATTTTTTTCTTGTTCAGAATACAACTGTTGTAAGTTTATTTCCCCAAAATGTTTTTAATATTTCCCTGACAAACCACCAAAGTTTGGAGCTGCCCCCACACCAGCCCTCTTCTTTGTGTTCTTGTCTTTCTCTCAAAATAACTAAAGTAACAGTTGTGGAATTCTTATCCATCACCTTTTGAGCAAAATCGAGAACAATATCTTAGGATGCCCGAACGGAACCAACTGGGACTCCCACACTTGTCCCTTTGCTACACCGAAAACGTAAATTCTCTGAAAGTGGGGCTTCTGATTTCTCGCTCTCGATGTGTTCGTTGGGTTCTTCGGTCCCTCGAATTCGGCCGATCCACAGTGTGGACAATCGTCCGAGAAAGCAGATAGCTCCCTACGGATAGGGTGCTGGATTTCTGCGTCCCCTAAGCCACCTATTCTCCCTTCTCGTGTAGACATGCATGAGCAAAAATCAGATTAGGGACGAAGGGCTCCACGATCAGAGGGGAGTTAACTTTCTCCACACTGTTCCTATACGCGCATTCGGCAATCGCACACCATTCTCTCATTATAAGCATTTATGAACAAGTCATCCAAGCCCAGTGCATATAAATTTGTTATTGTTACTACAGCCATCCTAACCATAGCTAATGTTTCACAGTGACAAAAGTATGCAATATCAAAAGCGTTGTAAGACACTTCTTGGAGTTGTAAAACGCTTCCGGTTTATGTGGAAATTTTATAATGTTCTGCTTCAACAAATGAATGGTGTAAATAGAAGCTCAGGACAATGAAACGATGAAACGGAGCTGTTTATACAACAGGCATTCAGCGCGAAATGCTGGGCACATATATGAGGCGTTGTTACCCGGAAAAATTAAGCGAATCCGCACCTCTCTCCACCCCCCCCCCCCCAAAAAAAAAAAAAAAAAAAAAAATCAGGAAAATGCTATACATGTGTGGTGAAAGGAGCAAAGTAAAAATCGCGACAAACTCAAATCGTTTTGGTGAGGGGGGGGGGGGAATTCCACGGGAGGGCACTTACTTGGTGCAGAATAAATGCATCATGTCACAAAAATGCAATCTGAGTGATCACCCCTTCGCTCCTGACCGCCGATAGATTCTCATATCAGTCGGGACAAATACATCGATATTCCCCACGGTTCCAGATGTCCCCACGTATCATTATAAAATTCCATTAGCTTGCGAACAATGGCATTTTTATCGACCTTACATCACATTTGCTAGGGCCCTCCATTAGATTCAAAACCGCTCGATGATTGAGTTCTATTCGAGTCGCGCAAATTCGAAAATTTCCGAATCATCGAGATGTTTTCTAAATCATACCACGTGCCTTCTCTTGAATTCTTCTAGCACAAAGTCTCCTGTACAGGAAGCCCGATGACAGAAAGTACTGTGATTCCATTGTAAAATATTCCGCTTTTTTGATTAACTGGACCAGACAGGCCGATGCTGCGTACAACACTTGAATGGAGACTGGCAAAACTTACGGTTGAAAGAAGATGCTATATTTACAGTTTGAAGATCCGTGGATTCGATTCGAGATTTGATTTGATTCGAAATCATTCGTCTGATTCGATTCGGTGCTCAATTGGGCTCGAAATTTGAGATTCGCAAGGCCCGAATATTTGCTTCTCTAAACGTGCTCTGGTGACAACATTTGCTTCGTGAACTCTTCGGTAGGCTCCAAATGGTACCAGACAGTTCCTTTTCGTATTCACCGCAAACGGTCCAAAATGTATTATCATCACCAATTCTGACGTGTGCCTTTTATAATATCAAAATGTGCTGTAAGTACCCCAAACAGGTAACAGTACTCTGATCGAATTGTTCTCGATCACATCGCGATCGGGTCGAGATTTCAAAACTATAATTATACAAACTCAAGATCGAATGAAGAAAAACATCCCATGTTCATTGTCCTCACGTTTCTTTCTTGGTGTGTGAGATTCTGTACTGTTGTGTTGGGAGGAAAGCTGAAAGAAAATTTTGGTCCAATCCTGACCAAGTCATGATCCGGTCGCCATTCTCTACTACCTGTTTTGATCACAATACTGTAGTTTCTTGTCACCAGGGGGACAAAATACATTCTAAAATCATTTGGGTTAAACAACAACCCAAATGAATTGGATTGAGTGAATATGAACCCAGTGGGGTTCATATTCACTCAACCCAGTTGATTTGGGTTAATTTTTAACATAAATGATATTTTCGAGTGTATAATTAAATGTTGTTTGTTAGAAAGCGTGAAGTGCACCTCTATTTGTTAAAGCGTCGATAAAAAAGGCACATATATTACATAACATTTTACCATGCCATAAACTATATTTGTTTTACCACCCAGAGAATATTATCCTTTGCTGAAAGAGAAAATTAATTTGAATATGTGTTTTTGACGATGCAGTTGAGTTCAACATTTGATTTCTTGTATGGTGTTCAATTGTTTGCTGTGACCAAAGCTGAGTTCAGGAAGAGAGGCGGTTTAAGTGTATTTTTGTATACAATACCGTTGCTTGTAACTCTATCCGTCCAATTGTGTAAAATATATTAAATAATGCTCAAACTTGTTAAAAAATGTTTGCGGGCAGATCTTAGTTCCTTATTTCAACGACACAAATATTTAATGTGCTTTGGTATATGGAATGCCTCAACTCAATCTACGTGTTCTGACTGTAAAAAGTATACTTTTATTTTCAAGTGCTAGTCGAGGGCGGGGTGGTGAACTGAAATCCCATTTTTTGCTCTTTTCAAGAAGTATCAAGTTTTAAAAACAACCAATAAAGGAAAAGAAAATAGTTTGCGTCTGTAAATCGAAACGCACACAGGAAGTCACTTACGTTCAAATGTACGAGATATTTCTATGTATTTTTTCAATGGATAAATAAATAATCTTCTACATTTGCTGAACTACCGGCCTGCAGGTCTTCCTTTCTCTCTGTTTGTCATCGCATTATTCAAACACTTGTCTCTCAAACGTTGACCAAATTGTGTACACAACCCACCCCGAAGCTCTGCTTCACATCAAGGTTACAGTAATAATTCCTATTCACCTTTCCTACATGTCATGACAGTGGAATTTTTGTTCAAGCTGGGAAAGGAAGTTATCCCTGCAGTACCTGTACAAGAGTACACCCATTGCTCGATCGCGTGTCAGTGTTACAGGATCTGTTCCTTTGTGTTTGTACTTATTACCACAAAGTCACTTTCGTCATGTCTAGTGTTCGTTTAACTCTTAACACGCTGAGTAGTTTCAAGATGTTTTTCATCAAATCTAGTCATGGCTGCCTCACAGCAGCCATGACTAGATTTGATGAACAATTCATTCAAACTTAACTTGAAGAAATCTTTGATAAAAAATTCATTCAATTTACAAGGGGAAATTAGATTAACTGTGTTCAAATTATACCTATTCCAATGGCAAGCAAAATCCTGACCTAGGCGGGAATATCCGCCAGCAGTATGCAGTTAGCTAAATATTGAATTGTGGACAACGGAGATTGTAGCCACATGCGTTCAACTGGAAAAGGACGAATGGCGCCATGTGTTGTCTGCTGAGGTCCAACGTTGGTTTATGTTGGAATTACACGTCGCGTTGTGCCTAACATTGGCGGACCTTTTAAATGCAAAGGCATTAGTTGATTGTTTCTAAAGAAAAATATAGTTGGCTAGTTATATTCGTACATACTTGCGAGAAATTTTCATTTAGGAAGACGCCCCAAATAAGCTTCAAGTTGTATGTCGAATCCCTCTTTTAACATGTATTTATGTTTATTGTTATACTGCATATAATTTTATCATATTCTGTTATCTGTAAGTATTCCAATTTGTATATACAAAACGCTTTTCCAATAAAATATTGATTAAACTAGATTTACGTCACGTAAACTGTCTCTGTAAACGCCAGATTGCAATCGAACAAAATATGCTGCCGGTTAGGTTTCAAAACCCAACCACGTGCCTATATTATGTGATTTGTTCATACGTTTTCCAGTTCGTTCTGAGAACAGGCAAAGGTGTGTGTATGTCTCATAATTATCGATGGTTACCGGTGTTACATGTGAGTCATTGCTGCGGCTGCCGTGGGGTAATAATTAAATTATCTGACAGGTTTATCAACGTTTCTCGTATCAGTACCACGACGTACCGAAAGCAACTGTTTAGCACTTACCCAACTGTTTCCATTCTGCTTTACACATGTAGCAGCATCACAACTCCGCCTTTCTGATGCACTGCACTCTTATCGTGGTCCAGCGAATAAATATTCATTAAAATTAACACACTCTGAATTTGTGACCATGGCTAACTAATAATATGTATCACCTGCAGCCTTATAATCCTACGTATTAGATGAACTCTGATAGATCTCTCCTTTAAAATAAATATGGTCCCATCGAACGCCTATCAGACATGGAAAAGTCCAAATCCAGTGTCTAACTGGTCCCAGGATCGGAAGCTAATCTAAAACAATAAACAATTCCTTAACTAATGTGCCGTGAAATACGTGCCTTCGTTCTCAAATATCATGTCAGTTCAAAGAGATCCCAGTGTCTTTTTTAAATTTGTGCGGTGAATCACTAAATATTTTGTCTACTTGCAGCCTCTCCTTATCTTTGGGAGGGGGGGGGGGGTAGGTTGTGGGGGAATGGGGGAGTGCACTCAATTACTATAAAGTGAAGGTCTACCCGAACACGGAAAACGACCAGTCGGTTTTTAGTACGTGGCTAATCTTTATCATACGATGTGCATTAAATTTTGCATGCAGTGCATACAAAAATAAATGAAACCGAATGAGAGTTTATTAGAAGGCGTAGATATGTTAATCGAATTGCACTGTAAAGGCCGACGACTTAACCCTTTACGTGCGCGCAACCAACAAAATCTTAAATAACTAAAACGTTTCATAATTCGCCTCAAAAAAAAAAAAGAAAACAAGAAAAGAAAAAAAGATGCCTTATGACTCTCATCGGGACGACCTCAACGAGATCGTCCAAACAAGGGCCCCGCGAATGACTCATTTTTGAATCGAACACAATCTCGAATGGAAACGGTCGTCCGTTATTCGAAATTGATTCGAAAACCGAATCGACTCAAAGGCATATTGAAGATGACCTATTTTGGGGAGGGGATGCTGTAAACTTGAATTGTCCCGATTGCGATGACGGAAGTCCCGACTGAGGAATGCCTTTGTCGAAGGCATTCTTCTACGATGTACATGGAATATTTCTCAGTAAGGATTATACTTCAAAAAGAAGGAGTGTGAGAATTACTGGTACCAGGCACTGCATAGGTCAAGCCGCTAGCAACAGCTCATAGTCGACATTGTTTGGAAACTTGAAATTTGCTTTCAATAGTGGTAGTAACAAGTGATACTGGAACTTGTATAATCCCTTCAAAAATCAAAATTGCCAGGGTAATTCCAATACACAAAACTGGTGATAAACTGAAATTCAACGATTACAGACCAATTAGTATTTTTCCCGTTTTTTCAAAAATCTTGGAGAAAGTAATGCGCCGTAGACTCATCAACTATCTTGATGCAAATGAGATTATAAAACGGTATCAATGTGGGTTCAGAAAAAAAAACACTTAACCGTACACCCCATCTTGCATCTAATAAATAATACAGCCTTGATGAATGATACGTCAACAAAGAACTGTACTTCGTACTTTGTCCACGTGTTTCATATCTAAAAGGTGTTTGATACAGTTGACCATTTCACCCTGATAAAAAAAAAAACTAGAATACCATGCAGTCAAAGGCATAGCAAATGCGTGGTTTTGGGCTTACCTGACCGCGAGAAAATAAAGCGTACAGTACATGGATACAATGTCTGACATCAAAGATATAACTTCGGTTGTACCCCAATGGCCAATTCTTGGTCCTACACTATTTTTGTTGTACATCAAAGATATTAGCAAATCTACTCTGCTTAATATACTGTCGTTCGCTGATGACACCACTGCTTATGCATCAAACGGCAATATTGCCACAGTGATCAATTATGTTAATGCGGAATTAATAAAAGTAAGCGACTGGTGTTCTGCTAACAAACTGACACTCAGTGATAAAAAACTAATTTTATTTTATTATAGTCGAGTCGAGTAATAACTCATACAACATAGGGAATACATTCATATCCTTGAACAACTGTTAAGGCCCATTATGTCCGCATCAGTCCATTACGTCCGCAACCTATTACGTCCGCAAAAAAACCCACAATCGGTTCATTGTGTCCACAAAATCCATTATATTCGCATAAATTTGCTCATTGTGCCCACAACACCCAAACCCATTACGCCCGCAGCATTGTGACCCATTGTGTCCGCAAACCCATTACGTCCGCAGCATTTCGACCCGTTGTATCCGCAAAACACATTATATCCGCAAGAATTCGCCCATTGTGTCCGCAAACCCCATTACGTCCGCAGAAGTTTGACCCATTGTGTCCGCAGAATCCATTATATCCGCAGGACATTTCCCATTGTGTCCGCAAAACCCATTACGTCCGCGGCATTTTTTTTCCCATTGTGTCCGCAAAACCCATTACGTCCGCAGCATTTTGACCCATTGCTTCCGCAAAACTCATTATATCCGCAGGAATTTGCCCATTGTGCCCGCAAAACCCATTATGTCACAACATTAATATAATGGCTCTCGGTAACAAACAAGACAATTCAACTGTCAGATTTTGGGGTATCAGTATTGATGAACATCAAAACTTCAAAAAGCACATTTCAACACTGTGCTCAAAAAATGGCGACAGCCTTACATTGCATTAATATGGCGAAGGAATTCCTCCCACTAAAGGCTTTAAAGATGTTATATTTTTTTAATTATCTATAGCCATATCCTATATGGCATCCATGTTGAGAGCTACACATCCTCGTGCATAAATGTTTTCAAACTACAGAAAAAAACCATTCGTATCATATGTAACAGAAGATAAAATTCTCGTACTGATCCTCCTTTTAAATATCATCGCGTCCTCAAATTTCATGATCCCTTTAAATCCAAATACTCTTATTCATGCATGATTGGCAAAATGGAAGATTTTCAGAAAGCTTTTGCAACTCATATAAGATATACCAAAACCCGTCTGGAATGGACACCAGACAGTGTGGAATACTTCAACATCTTAAGGAAAAACTAAGTGTTCTGAACAATTTATGATTTTTGTGTACACCTGTAGCGAATATTATGGTCATCCTCTAGCTAACGTGTTAGCCAACAGATTATAAGGACCTGCGTTTTCACATAACAAAATTTGCCATCGCTCAAGAACGCATGAAATTCAGTGAAGCTGAATTCCATAGTTATACGTCTCTGCTGTCAAGTATTTCTCTGTAAGTACAGTCGCCGTGGATTGGTCATAATCCGCACATGGGCAGTGATGTCCACGCATGCGTTCACCTGTAATAAAAACCATCACCAGTAAAAGTTTAATTAGTGAAGCACCGGGTTGTACCCAGTGCTTGTTTAATTAAAATTTTGATCATTATTTCTATAATTAGTGTTCGGAATCTAATAGTATTGTGTCCGTGGAAATATTGCCTACCCGTGGAAGGTGACCAGCCCACGGCGGCTGTACTGAACATCAGGGAGTGTCTGGAAGACAGTTAGTTGGGCTGCGCCACTCCCCAGCAGTGTGCTCATATTGTAGATTTGTTTGTATTCTGTTTTTATGCTCAAATAAAATAAATATTTAATTTCACATTACTGGAATTAGCATGAATAGTGGTATGGGCGTACATGCTTTTTATGTTGATACAACGAAAATTACCTTCAAGTCTTCATTTCCAGCATTATTAATGTACAAATTCCATCTGAATTACACGTTTTGTGAGACGGTGTATATTTCTGATACAACGCTATATTCCCGTGAAAAGATTCGAAAAGAAACAAATCGGGCAGCCGATTTCGAATCCAACCGAATAGCAACACAAGATTCAGAGAGAGAGCCGGGCTCCGGAGTCATAAGCTATGTTTTGGAGGCATATACTGTGGAAAAACATTTGTATGACAAACTTTGTGAATAGCCCTTAAGTTAAGTAAAATGTCAAATCATTACATAGCCTCTGGTAAATTTACAGGACAGGCGCGTAGCCAGGGGAGGAGCGACTGTTGCGAAAGCACATTCCCACAAAATTGGAGTTCCACCTGGCGGAGTATCTTCCATTTGTGATTTGAAAATTTTAATATAATGGTGCGACCTTACTTACCCCGATACATCGCACTATCTGTCGCTTAGCTGTATCGGTGAAAATTGTATTTAATACTTTTTATAACGTAAGCTATAACCAAAATAGTATCAATGTGCCTTCGCGTTCCACTGGATGTAGTTGTATAGTCATGGTGTTACAGGCCCTATATGTTACACAGAGGTTGTCGCTGTTTAATATCTGCCAGAATCATTATTATGACCAGTTTAGCGGGCGTTCTCCAGAATATTAACAGAGTTTAGCGGGGCAGTAAACCTCAGTAACTCACGAGTCATGCAATGGGAAGCGTGCAGCGGGCGTTAAAGAAAACAAAATTCATTAACCGCTACCGGTCACGGTAATAATAGTAAAAACAAGAGTTTGGAGGGTGTCCCGGTTTATTAACGGCCCTTGACGACTGGCTTATTAACGCCCCTGGCTTATTAACGGCCCTCGACTTCGCCTTGAGCTGGTAATAAACCTTCAGACTGTTATTCATTACTCTCGGGCCGTTAATAAACCGAAACGCCATCCAAACTCATGTTATTGTTATATTAATAGAAGTACATATATAGGTGTAATATATATCTGGAAAAGAGAATATTCATATCAACTTTAGCGCTCTATTGTGTATATAAATCACTCGCCATACACTGCAAAAATATAGGTTCTCTTTAGAACCAAAACTGGTTCTAAGCTTGTCCCCGAGATGGAACTAGTTCTGTTTAAACAATATTTATTTCAAATCAAATAAATTTACCAAGATTAGCATTCAATTTTGACAGAATATTACATGAACTGAAGTAGATTCAGCAGTAAACTTGGAGCTTATTCAACGCAGTCCCCAAACATTTTGAAACAAAGGAGATATGAACAGTTGGCATATCGAACCAGTTTGGGTTCTGTATAGAACCAAAACTGGTTCGATATGCCAACTGTTCATATCTCCTTTGCTTAATAATGATTTGAGACAACATCGTATAGCTCTAAACTTACGGCTGAAACCCCCTCAATTTATGTTTAATTCTGTTAATATTTAATGTTAATTTTTATAAATTTATTTGATTTGAAATAAGTACTGTTTAAACAGAACTGGTTCCATCTCAGGGACAAGATTAGAACCAGTTTTGGTTCTACAGAGAACCTATATTTTTTGCAGGGAAATGCTTTTATTATAGATCCTAAATGTCACACAATATTTGACAGATGCTACCACAGAGCTCCATTTGATGCTAATTTTTAAAAAATATTTTGTCCATCGCCACTTTACACATCCCCCAAAACATCCTGCAGGATGATGCCATTCGGAATCACGTAGAGTTCAAAGATTAATGAACAAGACGGGAATATCTACAGCTTCCATGATAAGGATAATGCAATACACTGGTTTAAAATACTTGCTTTGCATCAACTGAACTGATAACGTGAACGGTATTGTTTTCTATACCATACCCGTGAATCGTATTGGGTCGCGCTGAATGGTCATTTTTCCAAAAAAGTATTACATTAAAACTGTATGGTAAGTTTTGTTCATATCATTTGGCAAAACCTTTAGAGGACCTCCGGAAGCTTGGAATGTATGGTTAACAAACGTCGAAAGAAATGAGTTGGTGTGCCACTGTGTATTTGCAACACCCATTTCCCAAATCATATGCTTCTGTAGAATGGCAGTTATCGAGCATCCATTCGAACATATAAAGGCACGCAACTACCATGTTTCAATAACGAATGATTCAGAAACAAATCGAACATGGAAGAAACGTCCGTGTTCGATTGTTAGTACAAAAGAGGTAGTTTATGTTTTTGTTTATTCAAGTTTATTTTCATTACTGAGTATAGCTAAGACTTGACACACAGCAATATAGATTTATCCACAAATCGGAATTTGCAGATCTTTGGAGAGTATTTTCAATGCGAATACAGGAATCCAGAGAGAAAGACGGGGCCGGAGCTTTAACACAACATGTTATCCGGTAAGTTTTGAGATGCATGTATGCCACTATAGCGTCTTAAAATATAAAATTATGTACTTCACCATTTCCATTTTTGAAAGTTGGGCAGAGGCTCGTTTGTAATAGTTACCAATCGAACTGGAGGTATTTCAGGAATCTCAACAACCTTTTTCAACAACATCAGAAAGCAATAACAAACTCATGGTCAATATATTTTTCAGTTGAATCACCAAAGATAGAAGTTAAAGATTTGAGAAACTTGGAAACATCACAGTTATATAAATCTGCATGTCAGATTCTCCACCTTCCAGTTGTTGCAAAATATGTTAGTCAGATTAACAACGTGACAGTCTCTTTAAGCAACTTTCAACTCAGTCCAGCGGAACTGAAACCAATTGTCATATCTCTCGTGGTAAGTAATTTGACAAAGCCTTAAAAGCGACTATTCAATTTGCTAAAAGTATTTTCATTGCAAAATTTCCCAAAGCTGTTATATTATGTGAAACATATGATATAGGATGTCCTTAGACTTCTTGATAAAAGTTCGAAGAATCAGATCATGTCCCTGAGACGGGAAGATCCCGAGCTACACATTGGTCAGATTTCTCTCCGGGTTTTTTTTACATGGAAGTTTCTCTGGGGTGTAATCTGAAATTTCCGATGAAAGATAAAGTGAGTAAGCTTTCTTGAAGTCTTAGAGTCTCAGGCTCCCCCCCCCCCCCTCCCCGATTTCTGTTGGTCTCCCACATCCCTCCTAGTCACAGTTCCCGAATTCGTACCTGGACGTCGCGAAGATGACCAATGGGGTGGGGTGTAATCCTGGCTTGTCCCGACTGTGATGGCCCAAATCTCGACTTATCGAATATTCCAACCACATCAACAAGGCATGCCTTCGTCGAAGGCATGCCTTGATGATGTAGTTGGAATATTAGACAGTCAGGATTATACATGTGGTTAAAAAGCTTTAGACTTCTTGGAAATTTATCTGTGACAAAACAAAGAGATATGCATTGGTCGTGAGTAACTTTTCGTTTAACACGTTCTGTAGGGGTCCTCCAAATTGGTCATGCTGGGCCCCAGCAGCCCGAATCGGGTATTACAGACCTTCAATTGCAGGACCGACTGTGTGTTTGACATAAGTGCAAGTTTCGAAACTAGTAACTAAAGAAATTGTATGATTAGAAGCAAAAGTGAATTGATAACTGGCACTCCAATCCAGGTGAAAAATGGCACTCCTGGCAAAAATACTGGAAAGTATCACCCCCCCCCCCCCTCCCCAAAAAGCCCCTAGATCCACCCATGATTATCAGTAAAACTTAGATATTTTCTTCAGACGGTAATCCTAGGATCAATACAAAGGTTTCCCCGTTATGATTAACATTAAAAAAGCTGCTTGGTTGATTGAAGGGGTATGATTAATTTCTTGACAATCTATTGGTAACAGCCGCATAGATCTATCAACGATTCTTCGTTTGTAGAATGCTATACCTTATGCCGATCTCAGAACATGATTTGAAAGCGATTACTTTTTATTGGAAGGGTCACTGAACAGGTGTTTTCCTAATTTGTGAACTAGTGGGGCGGGGTGGGGTGGGGTCTCCCCACGCAGCCCTAGTCAAGAATCCCAACACCGGCATATACGCTTATACGGAGGACGATACGGGATAACTAGGCGGTAAGTTTTTAAATGTGAACAAGTTTAGAAAACATCATTGATTTTTACTTTACTAGCTACCACTGTAGTTTGCTAATCAAATCTGGTTCGTCGGAAAACGAAATATCAATTTTTCTAAATCCGTGTCACGCCTGTCTCAAACGAGGTTCAAGAGACATCAATGACGTGCAATTATTTTGATGCGATAATTTTACAAACGTAAAGTAAAAACCCGCATTGCTTTTGCGCCGAGCATTCTGGACAGACGTTTCAAAATTTCCTGTGTTGTATGCATGCCAGGTGCTATATTTAATATTTTAATATCGACTATCATGTGATAAACCAATTATTACAGTGGTCAATCAATCCAGGTTGTCATATTTCGTCTAGTTCAGGAGTTCAGATCAGCCAGATCCAACTGCATCGTGTTTGATCTGGATAATCTGGTCTTGTGAACACGACGGAATATGATGGCCCGGATTTATTGCACCAATAATCTGTATTTATCATTACACATTCGACATCACACTGTAGCTCTGGACTCCACTAAGTTGAAAAAAAAAATTTCTAGATACGCAACTAATGGGCATTATTGAAGGGATATTAATGTAATTCCCCAAAGCTATCTTTTTATATTTTTATGGTGATTGACAAGCTCTTTATTGGTGATTGTACAAATGATTCTGAGATTTCAAATTCTAAGCCATCTTTACTATGTTTATTTACATTTTATTATTCAGAGAGATAGCAGAATAACATCTCTAGATTTATCATACAATAAATTTGGTGCAGAAGGAACAAAGTATCTTGCGGAAATGCTACAAGTCAATTCTCAACTTACTTGTCTGGTATGTATTTAATTTAGCCCGCGCTACCCTGTATGTGGAATTTGTGTCATGTTTGTTAGTGTACCCACTGAACACAAGGACATCCCTGACAAATTATCGTCAGAAAAATATATTTTTGAAGACACCTTGTTGGCCAGCTTAATAAAAATGGAATCAGAAACTATAAAACAGAACTATCTCAATATTAGGGCTCTCACGATTTTTTTAATTTAGGAATCGCTTAATCGTCGCAAATAATCGATAATAATCGATTAATCGTACCTAGATGCCCCCGCCACCCACCCAGTCTCCCTCTCTTTTCTTTGAAGTCGTTAAAAATGAAGTTCAATTCAGTTGACCTACCTCAAGAAAATAACGAAGAAGATCCTCTCTTAAGTACATTCAAAGCTTTGATGTTCTGAAATTTTGAGCCGTCAGTGTAATAATCAAGACCGGTCGGCAGTTGCGAAGTTCGCAACTGGCGACCGGTCTTGATTATTACTTACACTAACGGTTCAAAAGTTTAGAACGTCAAAGCTTTGAATGTACCGAACAGACAAATGCTTCTAACGGCTTCTTGAGGTTTAACGTCGACGTTCTTGGCCTTTTACTTTTAGAAACAATAGCTTTTTCTTCAAATTTTTTTCAACGTCTAAAACAGGGTAAAATTTACCGATTCTTCGACAACGAAAAATACTAATCGATTTCGGCGTGACCGATCGACAATCGATTAATCGATTAATCGTGACAGCCCTACTCAATATTATAAGTTTCCAATTCGCTTTTGAAATATTTTTGGTTGTTTTCTGCTTAGGGTAAAATGGTGTATAGCGTTTCAAAGAGGTGTATACCGCGTGTCAGTTTTCCTGAACGCTTGCCAATAGTGACGCCGAAGTATACTTCGCATTTCGCGTCATTTTGTGAAACGCGTCATTTGACATTCGACAAAACAACTGTTGTTGATAGAAGTGCAAGTACTAAGAATAGCACAAACAAATTTAATAGGACGTGCTCGGTATTACAATTCAGTTATCATAATGTACGATATATATTAGGGCTGTCACGATTAATCGATTAATCGATTGTCGATCGATCATGCCGAAATCGATTAGTATTTTTCGTTGTCGAAGAACCGGTAAATTTTACCCTGTTTTAGACGTTGAAAAAAATTTGAAGAAAAAACTATTGTTTCTAAAAGAAAAAAGCCAAGAACGTTGACGTTAAACCTCAAAAAGCCGTTAGAAGCATTTGTCTGTTCGGTACATCCAAAGCTTTGATGTTCTGAACTTTTGAACCGTCAGTGTAATAATCAAGACCGGTCGGCAGTTGCGAACTTCGCAACTGCCGACCGGTCTTGATTATTACTCTGACGGTTCAAAAGTTCAGAACATCAAAGCTTTGAATGTACTTAAAAGAGGATCGTCTTCGTTGTTTACTCAAGGTAGGTCAACTGAATTGAAATTCATTTTTAACGACTTCAAAGAAAAGAGAGGGAGATGGGGTGGATGGGTGGGGGCACCTAGGTACGATTAATAGATTATTATCGATTATTTGCGACGATTAATCGATTCCTAAATTAAAAAAAAATCGTGACAGCGCTAATATATACCCGAGGTTTTAGTGTCATATGACGTATAATAGCCTACATGAATTACACTCACTACACATAGGCTGCCTTGGTCATCTACCCACATTGTTACTTGCTTATTCAGTAGAAAATTGAGGACACAACAAACAAATTTACTATCCGCGGACCACCGGGATATTTACCGGTGGGCCATGGACATCAACTTTGCTTGTTGAGTCCTTCAAACTTTAGACACGCTTTTTGTATCATTAAATCGATGCAAGACACGGCCGCCCCTACCCGAATTGTCTTCAGATTCACATCACCAAATCAGTCGTTGTTTTCAAATTTTCACCCAATGAAACAGCAAACACGTCTGGATGTATATACTAAACTTTGTTATCCAGGACCCATTATTTCATTCCCATCCTTACAAACCATTACCAATGGTGCCTGGTTGGAATTGATCCGTCGATCCCGATCTACGGAGAGAGTTTTGAGTGGTGATTTGGACAGAAAAAATGTAATTGTTGAAATTATTCAAGAAAATGATGATTCCATCGTCTCCAACTTGAATCATATAAAGGGTTAGAATACGAGCTTGATAATCGTCCCGATAGTGCAATTTATTATGCGTAACTCTTATTTCATTACCCACCAACATTGATTTTCTCGTTTCCCAGCTATTTGCAAACATTGTATCGTCAGTCAGTGTTTGTCTCCAAGTCTATAAAAATTTAACGTCGTCGTACAAAATCATATTTCTATCATATTACGTGAGGTATCTCCCTCCGTGGTTTATATAAGTAATGATTCTACAATTCTCATGGGAATTACCTACCCTGCTAAGATTGGAATTATTTGATATTAGTGCTGTATCTTAATTGTTTCACATATCTTAAATTTGCATCATTGGACAATTGCGTAAACACAGACCTTTAGGTATTTCCACTGTATGTATTAGTTTTTATGCTCATCATTTATTCCTTAGTCTGTCTTGTTAACCATAAAGTTATTTTATTATAACAAAAAATGAAAATTTTATCTCTAAAACAGTTCGTCGATTCTTTCATCTGTTTGAGGGTTTGGGGATTTCGGAATGACAGCGCCAATTGTCTTACTCTCATTGTTCTAGCAGGGGGCGTGGTGGCTCAGTAGGTAGAGGTGCAGGCTGCAAGCCGAGAGGTCCTCGGTTCGAATCCCACCTGCGGCAACCGCGTTGTGTCCTTGGGCAAGACACTTCACCCCCATTGCCCATGTGGGGGCACGATGACGCCATGTACTAATGCGTACTGCACGTCGATGGTACGCATGTCTTCAACCAATCTAATCCTGCCTGTGCTGCAGAGCGGAGTTACGATGTTGGGGAGGTGGCAGCTGCTCGTCGTTGCTTGGTGGTTCTCTCCGGGTACTCCGGCTTCCTCCACCCGTAAAACTGTCACGGTCATGATTAGCCATTGTGCATAATTATGTGACCTTAAACATCAATAAATAAATATAATTGTTCCACTAGCAACCGTGACGCCCATCAAAACCCATTTAGAAAGGAGCAGAAGTAACACCATCAGTACCTTGGTTTACTTCCATAGAATAGAGTGTGAACGGCGCGTGCCGCCCACCCCTCTTCTGCGTTTATTCATTCCACTTTAAAATCCATAGCTGTGCATTAACTCATAGAGTGCTGAAAACCCATTTTAGGCTTTATCCTAAAGTGCATTTACTAAAGCTTAAAGGCGCCATATTCTGTGCATGTGCTTCAATTACTTTTTGACGTGATATTATTTAGTCTGTTTGGATTTGCCCTGTCACAATTTATGGGAGAGTGCCAATAGGCACTCTCCCATAAATTGTAACAAAGCAATAACATATGAACAATTTTTTTACAACCAAAAAACTTAGCGCACTACCAGTTAAGCCCTGCGGAATTTCCAGATTGGACAACGGTCCAACCCATCAAAGCTTGTAGGCCTCATGCCTCAACGAAATTAACTAGCAGTAGAAACGAATGTTCCTGTCTTTAACACAAGACTAGTACAAGAATACAATTGAACGATTTTCACTGTTGTATAAATCGGTGAACCTTTCCCACCTTTTTTATGGAATGAAGGATGGGCTGGTTGGTGCTACAGTTAATTAGTTTGCGTTTCCCAAGGGCCAGCACAGCCGACAGTCAACTCCAATGTGCGGATAATTTTCTGTCACAACGATATCAGTGGTTCTGAACGATAAGACTATGAATGTTGAAAATGTCCAAAATATGCAATATATACAACACCAAGTATTGTGATCGAGAGAATGACATTTTTTTCGATCAGATCGTGTGACAAATTTACAAATGTGTATCGAGGTTTCTTTAATAAAATATTACAAAATAAAGAAAGAATCGAGGAAAAACAAATGACAACTGCATATGAGATTTTATCTTACAATAAGTATGTACATGTAATGGGTCCATAATTACCTGAACGCCGTGTGTATCAGGGGCCCCGATACAAAATCTGTACATGTCCTATCTAGATAGATCTTTATTTTGCAGTATACTAGTACATTGATTACAAAATAACATTACAACAAACATGAACATAAGCTAGTATACGGCATGGAAATGGCATAGCCTATAAGACTGTCTTCCTGCCATTCCCGTAAAAAGAAAGATATCAAGTTTCTTTGGCATCAGTGTATCAAAGTGCTTTCCCAAAGACGGGGTTGTCTGATCTTTTATTTATAATTCAGGGGGGCTAGAATGTATTTGAGAATTAAGGGATGGAGGTAGGAGGATGAGATGTCAGAAGCTTACAGCTGGCGGATGACACAGTCGGGGCACGTTGGGTTGTCACATTTGGAGTTAGGACGCGAATAATTATTCAAGGCTTTATCAATTAAGGACTTTTTAAATCGGGGTCTATTTATTTGCTGGATTTGTGGGTCTATACTATTCCAGGTTCTTGGGAAGGAGTGTAATGGCAGCACAGCAGAGAACTGTGTTCTTGGTTTGCGGGTATCTAATTTACCGGTTTGCCTTGTATTCATTCCTGAGGGGTTTCTATATACTTGAAAGGTATCATCGAATGACATAGGGAGTTTTTTGTTCGTCCAGTCGTGCATAAAAAGCGAGACGTGAAGGCTGTAGAGATCATTGGATTTCAGAATGCCACAATCTCTGAAAAGGTGATCTGTATGAGAGAGATATGATTTTTTTGTTATGACCCGGACAGCTCTTTTTTGTAGTTTTAGAATTCTACTGGTGTGGGTCGAATGGCCCCAGACCTGGATACCATATATTAGATGACACTGAATCAGTGAGAAGTATAAAGTTTTCATTACCTTCGTGGGCAAGAAGTTCTTTGCCCTATTTAGTACAAAAATTGCACTTGCTATTCTTGAGCACACCACAGATATATGCTCTTTAAATTTCATATTTTCATCCATATGTACGCCAAGAAATTTTATAGTTGTTTGTTCTTGCTCGTTACCAACTGGCTCAATATTTGTATTGTTTAGAAATAGTTTAATATCGTTTACCTTATACGAATCGTTTTGTGGATGAAGTAGCATATATTTAGTTTTAGTAGGGTTGAGGGCTAGTTTGTTGGCAGAACACCAGTGGTTTATTTTGTCAAGTTCGGAATTTATACTTTCTGTAAGGGTGTTAAGATTGTTACTTGACCTATAGGCCGTTGTGTCGTCAGCAAAGGAAAGTAAACTGAGTTCTGTAGATTCGTTAATATCGTTGATGTACAGTAGAAATAAAAGTGGGCCAAGAATGGACCCCTGTGGCACTCCTGTATTTATTGGTAACGTTTCTGAAATGGTATTCAAGAATGAAACAAATTGGCTTCGTTCAGATAGATAACTTTGAAACCACTGATGGGCAATACCTCTAATACCATAGTATCCCAGTTTCTGGAGTAGGATCGAGTGGTCAATGGTGTCGAATGCCTTGGAGAAGTCTAGAAATATGGAAAGGGTGCAATTCTTTGTTGGTTTGTCATTTTCCGTTACCACGCTATTCAGTAGTTGCAATATAGGGTGGACAGTTGAGTGTTTTGTTCTGAACCCAAACTGGTACTTATATAAGATTTTATGTTTGTCTATGAAATCCACTAGCCTTTTATACATTAACTTTTCAAGTATTTTTGAGAACGTCGGGAGAATACTAATGGGGCGATGGTTATTAAACATTTGAGAGTTACCAGACTTGAAGACTGGTATGACTTTGGCTATTTTCATTTTGGTTGGCACATGACCGGATGAAAATGAAGTGTTGATGATGTGTGTTAATGGGCTGGCGACCTCACAAGCGACGGCTTTCAAAAGTTTTGTAGACATTTCATCTCGATCTCTTGTTGGCTTTGAAGACAATTTGGAGATACTATAGATAACCTCCT
This sequence comes from Pictodentalium vernedei, assembly GCA_031216915.1. NCBI lineage: Eukaryota > Metazoa > Mollusca > Scaphopoda > Dentaliida > Dentaliidae > Pictodentalium > Pictodentalium vernedei. The sequence goes on from CM062297.1 coordinate 759,861,045, forward strand.
GTGTATTCGTTGGCGTTACAAATAGTGAGTTTTCATTATTGTGCTTCATATAATGTGAAAAGTGAATATTTGTGTCGGGCACTTGGTCACCTACTGATTTCCCAATATTCGCAAAGAATGCATTGAACTTGTCAGCAATTTGTTTGGGGTCGTTTAAAGTGATATTGTTAACGACAAATGTATTTGGGGGCTCAGTTTTCCGATCCAATTTATTAATGGCTTTACGTAATATTTGCCATGTTTTTTGAGGTCGTGTTTATTATCTAACAAGATATTATGATAGTAGTCTGACTTGCTTGCGCGTTTGGCACGATTGAAGATGTGACAGAACTGTTTGTAGTTCGCGATATTTTGGGTTGTTGGAGATTTCAATTTTTTCCTGTATAGCTTTTGTTTGTGTAGGGAAGACTCTAATAATCCGGCCGTCATCCAGGGCTCGCGTCTCATATATTTAGAATGTACCGATGGTATTTCTAATGGGAAGGCTTCATTAAATGCTTTGTAAAATGTATCGATGAACAAGTCGTATGCTAGGGTGACATCGGATGTGTCGAAAACGTCGGAAAAATCACTGCCTAATAGAAGCCTCTTGAAGTGGTCCATATTTTCTTTCTTAAAGGAGCGGTTATGACTTTGTGTTGGGCGTGCATTTTGTTTTTCCAAGTTGCCAATGCAGAACGTTGCAAAGTGATCACTGATATCCGAAATGACAATCCCTGATACGTGTGTAGTGGAGTCATTACTAAAGATATGATCAATAAGAGTTGCAGAAGTTTCGGTAACTCTCGTCGGCTTAGTGATGAGGGGCAAGAAGCCTGAGCTAAATATAGAGTCAATAAAAAGTTCAGTTTTGTTGTGACTAGTGAAGTTGAGTAGGTCAATATTGAAATCGCCCATAAGGTAGGCTTTTTTATTCTCCAGGTTGATTTTATTCAATAGTTCGGACATTGTGGACAAGAAAAGGTCAAGGTCGGCTTTTGGTGCGGTGTTGGGTCTATAAATGATTCCAATAATGCATTTCTTTTTAGAGGTTGTTTCGATGAAAAGAGATTCAAATACGTGAGGTATGAAAATTGACAAATCACTTCGTTGTTTGAAGCTAATGTTGTCATTAATAAATAATCCAACACCCCCTCTGCCATCATCATCTGTTGGTCGTGTTTGATGAATTAAAGGGTGATAGCCTTCGAGTTCAAAACATATATCTTTTTTTTACTTCAAATATTTCAGTAAGCCCCACAACATCAAATATATTTTTCCTAGGGTACATGTCACATAAAAGATTTTGAATGTTCTCAAAGTTAGCATTCAAACTTCGGCAGTTCAAATTAAAAAGTGAGAATGACTTAGTTTTTTCTGGTATTTGCTTGCTAAAATTTTCTGGTATATAATACTTACAGCTCGAATTGTCAATAGTGTAGGGCGGGTCAGTGTCACTACCATCTATACCCAGTGAAGTGTTGAACTTGGATATGAAGTCATAAGCGTCAGAATTCTGAATCTCATCAAATGGAATATTATTAGCCATAGTCCACGATCAAGTAAAATTTACAAAAGAAGTCGAGCACTTGCGAGAACGCACTGATGCCAAAGAAGTATGTCAGGGGACAAGAAGTCATAGAATGACGGGAATACCCTTTAAAAGATATGGTCCAACGTATAAGACAAGTAGAGAAACCAGATGTTAAAAGACACCGTACTCTAATTCTTTCGTGTAGACACGCTCACTTGTGCCCACACAAATGCGGGTAATCACACACGCACGCAATCAAACACCTACGCACTTAGTGTACATCCTGCCAGCAAATACAGGGTGGTTGGAAGCATATACCCGAGAGCATATATATGCCTGAATATCAATGGGCATGCAGTCGCATACCCATGATGTGGATTCATTTAGTGGGTAGCTCTGCAATATTGAATCTGTGACGAGGTAGTCAGATTGCATGTATCTTACATTTTGACTATGGTCGTCGGATGGGTGAAAGAGATGGGGTGGTGGTACACATGTCTTTTCGGTTTCAAATTAGATACCAAATTTGCGTGCCAAATTTGCGTGTTGTGCGCGTTTTCATACATACAAAACAGTCGCCGCGGATCGACGTCAATCCGGGGAATTCATCTAATGGGTAGTCACACAATATCACTCCTGTGATGGACAAGGTGACAGAAGACTTTCTGTGTATCTGCTGACTAAGGTTGTCGGGGAAGTGAAGGGTAGGTACACATTGTCGCGTGCGAACCACAAGACTCTATTTTCCACTGGAAGACAGAACCCCATGGTTCCCACGCGACGATATGTTGGCCCACTTTCAAATTAGTTATCTAATGTGCGTGTTGCGCTCACACCGGCCTCAATCCAGGTGGATTCATCTAATGGGATGTCACGCAATATCAATCCTGTGATGGGCAGGATGATGGAAGACTTGCAGTGTATCTGTTGACTACGGTAGTCGGGGAGGCGAAGGGTAGGAACACATTGTCGCGTGGGAACCAAATGACTCCACCTTCCGCTGGAAGATAGAAGAACCCTAAGGTTCCCACGCGACGATATGTTGGTCCACTTTCAAATTAGTTATCCAATTTGCGTGTTGCGCACGTTTTCAATGTAACACAAAAAAAACTCGCCTTTACTTGGCTGCATAAGGGTGTATACACATAGATCCTTTTACCCACACATTCGTGCAGATGCACGCATGTTTACAGGGATGTGCTCATTTGCTTACATGAATGTGTGGAATTTTAAATACAGGCAGCACACCTTAAACTGTAACACGATGTGTACAGCGATCGTTTGCATATTAAACGGAGGTGATATTTAAGGATATGGGATTGGGATACCAATTGTTTCATTTGGGCACGTATATGGGAAGATTTCCAACGTAATAAGTCACACATAAGGCGGTATACACATAGATCCATTCACCTACATACTCGTGCAGATGCACGTGTGTTCGCTGAGGTGCATTCATTTGCATACATAAAAGCGTAGAATTTCAAATACATGTGTCGACGATGGTCGTCGGAGAGGTGAGGGGGATGAAGGGGTGGAGGGGGTTAGGGGTTGGATGCACATCGTCGCGTGAGGACCACAAGACTCCAGTTTCCACTGGAAGATAGAACCCTATGGTTCCCACGCGACGATATGTTAGCTCACTATCAAAATAGTTATCCAATTTGCGTGTTGGGCACGCTTTCAGTGTCACACAAAGACAACTCGCATATACAGGATTGCAAAGGGGGGGGGGGGGGGTGGGAGGGTTATACACACTGATCCTTTAACCCACATACTCGTGCAGATGCTTTCCCGTGCATTCGGATGGCTAAATAATTTTTGGAGGGTACAGTGATAAAGGGTGGAAATTTAGGGCACGCTGTGTGTATACGAAGTACTATCTAAGATAGTTGGGTGGATGAAGTGGAATGAAGGAGAAACAGTGGTCCTATTTAAATCGAATGAAAAAAACAGAGGTCCTTTTTTAACTGCTTGAGGGCGAGATTTTTGGTGGTCTAAATTTGTTCTTCCAAACACGCTCTGCCACAAACCACCGGAGAGCGCCCACATTCACCCTCCAACAATCTGCAATACAACAAGTTTATATAAACAAAATATTTTGTTTTGCGTTTAACTGAACACGTGCACGTTCGCATTTGATATATTGGTGAAAGAATGAACATTACCTAATTTGTTTTCCAAAGACTTTTCTATCTCAGACTGTTGGAGACCGCCCACTGGCACCCTCCAACAATTTGTAACAGAGCAAACTTATGTAAACAAAATATTTTTTGCGTTTGACAGAACGCGTATACATGCGCAGTTTATGTACTGGGGAAAGCATAAACATTACCTAATTTGTCATTTAAGAATTGTTCCATCTCGAATAGGCACTATATAACATGTCGCAATAAAATAAACTTGCATAAACAAACGTATACGTGCACATTTGCTTTACGCGGGAAAGAATGAGAATTACCTAATTTGTTGTTCAAAGATTATTGCATCTCAAACAATTGGAGACTGCCCATAGGCACCCCCAATAATCCGCCATTGAACGGACTTATATATACAAAATACTTGCTGCGTTCCACTGAGCATGCAAACGTGCACATTTGATGTATCGAGGAAAGAACGACCATGACCTAATTTGTTATTCAAAACCTGTTCTATCTCAAACCAATGGAGACTGCCGATTGGAACTCTCCAATAATTTGCCACAGAACAGGCTTATGTAAACAAAGTATTTTTTGCGTTTGACTGAACATGAAACATGAGCAAGGAAAATGTTGTCCGTCCTGGTACAGGTTACATATGTAATAAAATGTTTATCTGTTTTAAGCTGATGATATGAACATATGGAAGAGTTGTTAATGATTAGGTATCTATTGCACACTCATTAATTGCGAGAACATGCTTATACATGCATGTACTTACATGCACATATGCAGAGCAGTTCGCAAAGGGAGGCAAAGGAAAAAGGATACAAAAATACACAAGCATGGTGGGGAGGGGGGGGGGGGTGCTAATCAACCCCCGAGCATTACATCAACCTCGATAAGTTCATATATGAATCCGTGGTAGATGTGGAGGTGAATGTAGTAAAGGAAAAACTGTGGTCCTATCGGAGTCGAAAGAGAACAATAGTCCAATGTAACTGATTGAGAGCTAGATGATTTTTCGTGGTCTAATTTGTCACATAAAACTCGATCCATTACAAGCCATTGGAAAATGCCCATGGATATTCTCCAATAATTTGCAATACAGCAAACTTATATAAACCAAATATGGTTTGAGTCCGACCGAATATGAAACATAAACATGGAAAATGTTGACTTTTGTTCTGGGTAAATGATTGGTTAAAAATGTGCGGGGTGGGGGGTGCATAACTAGTGAATGAGTAGATCGAAACTTTGCCAAGCATTATGCAAACTTATATAAACCAAATATGGTTAGCGCCCGACCGAAAATGGAAAATGTTGACTGTTGTTCTGGGTAAATGAATTGGTATTAATGTGTGTGTGTGGGGGGGGGGGGGGGGGAGGGGTAGGGGGGTAGTGAATGGATAGATCGAAACTTTGCCAAGCATTATGCATAAATACACCAGTATGGGATGGTGGGGAGAGGGGGGGGGGGGGCGGTCTTCATCAACCCAGAGCATAAAAGCGAAACTTATATGAACCAAATATGGTTTGCGCCCGACCGAAAATGGAAAGTGTTGACTGTTGTTCTGGGTAAATGAATTGGTATTAATGTGGGAGTGGGGGGGGGGGGGGGGTAGTGAATTAATAGATCGAAACTTTGCCAAGCATTATGCAAAAATACACCAGTATGGGATGGTGGGGGGGGGGGGGGGCTGGGGGGGGGGGGGGTCTTCATCAACCCAGAGCATAACAGCGACCTCGATAAATTCATATATAAATTCGTGTATATGTGGATGGAGACGGAGCAAATGAAAAGGAGTGGTCATATGTAACTGAAAAGGAGTGGTCCTACGTAACTGAAAAGGAGTGATCCTATGTAACTGATTGGGCATGAGATCATTTTTGGTAGTCACATAAAACTTGTTCTTCCACTACAAACCAATAATTTGCAATAAAGCAGACCTATATGAGCAAAATATTGTTTATGTTTGACTGAATATAAAACGTAAACATGGAAAATGTTGGCTTTTGCTCCAGTACTGGTTACACATTCATGTTATGTGTTTATAGATGATGGCGTGAACATTCGGAACATTCGGAAAAGTTAATAATGGTTGTTCTTTTTGTTTGCATCCACATGCAAGTATTTGCATACATATGAGGGTAGTAGTGGTAAGTGAATAGATCTAAACTCTGCCAAGTCGGAAAGGAGAGTATGTATGCACAAATTTACCTATATAGGGGGGGGGGGGGGGTTCTTCTCCAACCCCGAGCACGGCTGCAACCTCGATAAATTCATGCATAAATTCGTGTGCATGTGGAGGTGCATACACACACACACACACACGCGCGCGCACACAAATAATTATATGTGCGCGCGCGTGTGCACGTATGTGTATAAATTTTTCATAATCAAGGTCTCTATATAGGTAATTTATTGCACATAAAAAGAATTCGGAGATATGCGAGGAATCAAGACACTATGGGTGTTGGTGTGACTTCCTACTCGACATATTCTTTCCATCTCCCAGATACAGATTCCCTAAACTCCAGAATGACTCTTACACCGGCGACTCTGATTCTAGTTTTGAAATGTTTATCGGTCCTCAGCTTATAGGCTATAGTAGATAGTCTGCCCCGCTCTCTTTTCAGAGAGGGAGGTAAGTCAGTTCTAATGCTTTTCCTTGTCCCCTTAAGCTTGGGTGCGGCCTTTAACATGTCCTGTTTATCTCTATCATTCCCTAGTCTAATGATTAACGGTTTGGGTGGTGGTGGTGCTGAGTTTGAATTGCCAATATTGGAGGAGGGGAGCCGGTGTATATTAACAGCACGACTCACAACACGGGATGCATCGGAATCGCTATATCGTAAGTCTTCCTTGAGAAACTGTTCAACTCTGCAGTATGGATCTTCTCCAGATGTCTCACTAACTCCATACAGGAGGAGATTATACTTCCTGTCATGGATCTCACCCAGGAGCCGTTTCTCCTCGAGCTCGGTAAATTTGGCATCCAACTTTAATTGAATATCTGGAATTAATACACCTTCCACATCTTCAAGCTTTTGAGCATTATACTCCACAGAGTGAATTAAGTCGATATGTTCCGATTTCATTGCACTAATTGTTGTGTTGATGGCTGTGATTTCGTTTTTTAAAAGCGACACCTCGGATTTTATTTGAGTCATTTCTTGCCTCAAGTTTTCCATACCAACAGTAAATTTTTTTTCTAGTTCAATTATTAATTTTTTGAGATCTGAATTGCTAACAGTTTCTAGACTTGATCTACCTGACTTTGTAGAAGACATTGTCAACACGGGAAATCAATGAATCAATGAAAACTACTCACACGAGAATAGGAGAGAGCATCTACCAGTTCAAAGTTTTTGACTTGAATCTCAGTTCACAACACGAAGATCAGAACTCAGTTGCCATAAAATAATATCAAAAGCGTACATCTGTCATCTCAAGTTGAAGAAAATGATGATCATCGATCATAAAAAAACATTTTATAAGAGGGTTTTCCCAAGATCTGACTCTTAGCTCCACTCGGTTTCCGCCATAACAGACAATCTGTATCTTTCTACTGCATAATACAACGGCGTGCTTGGTTACGATTTGCTCAGATATCCATCTTACTTTGTTACTTTGTTACTTGGGCCCTTGTTCTTGCTGAAAGTTTCAGTGGTGAGTTGACATCAAAACAATGGATATTAGCACGGGGATTAAATATCCTAGGGATCGAGGTTCTGTGCTTAACTTACCTTCCGAGCACTTCCCATTGCATTCCTAATTAAAGTTTTTGAATTTTTAAAATGGTAATCAGAAAGTTGTGTTGAGATATAATCATTGCACCAATGTTTTCTATTTAGAACTTAACAGGAACTGAACCAAGAAGTGAAGGGCTGAAGGCATTATCAGAATGTTTACCATTAAACAGATGTTTACACACACTCTACCTATCGGGTAAGTCTCGTTTATGAATGAGAAAAATATCGAAACCACAAAACATCCAGACAACAAAATCCGATGCAACGACAGTGGCTGTCTTACAACAAAATCCGATTAGGCTCCAAAAAGTAGATCTTCTGTTTCTCAGGCCATTTTTGTAAAATTGCATGAGGGTGGGCGGTTTTTATTTTTTATTTATGTAATTATTTCTTTGCCATCAAAAATTCATGTTTTTAGTATGTTTTATATTTCAGGCCTCATAATCTACAGAATAGCATCGGCGGTGGTGCATAACGTCCATTGCGTGAAAAAAGGCTTTGCAGTGCTAAAGCATTGCAAAGCCTTGTGGCTCTCGTGGGACAATTTTATCAGTGCTATTAACTTGGGTAAAATATCAGACATAAACCATTACATTTTTATTTTGTTAAGTTTACATTGGTTATAAAAAGAGAGATGCGGCAGCCAAAGAACCATGCGGGATGTCCTGAGAAACAGATTTGTAACCTTTTCAGGCCTTATCAATGGTGGATTTAGGCGGTGCGTGCCCAGTGTATGCCAACACCCAAATTTTCCTAATCTGTAGCGCGATCTGGTCGAAATTCTCTGTCCACTTATTGATCGCATTCATTTTCCTTACCCCCGTTTTCGCTAGTGTTTTTATATCTCACTCGCGGTTTCACTGAGGGCGTCGAATTTGAAATCAGTAATAATAAATAAACAGTAGTAAGATGCGTTCGTGAATTATTTTAAAAGTAATCTATTCCACAAAAGTGAAAACAGCATAAATTGTACATTCCAAAAGGAAGGGTTAGACTTACGTCACTTGCACAACGATTCACGGCCTGAACTCGAGAGTTTCATTATGCAAATTTGGACTTTCTTGTGCGAACTAATTTTTTGTTATTCTTTTCGTAAACTCTGTAAACGACACGTCCTATTCCAACTTTGTTATGTTTCAGCGTCTTTCGCATCCAAATAACTTCTGTTATTAACCCTTTCCCAACGCAACGGCCAAATACGACCAGCGCTATTTTCAAAAATCGCCAATTAATTTTCATTATTTTTTCATTTTTTGTCTCAAACACATAGGTTATGGCCACTCGTTGGAACGAGCTCGTCGAGCTCGTTCTAACGAGGTGTCATAACCTATGTTTTTGAGACAAAAAATGAAAAAAAATTAGTTAATCTAGAATTTTTTTTGCAAATGTCGTCTGCTTTTCATGTTAGGTACAGGGTTAAAGACAATCAGTGTAATTGTATCTTAACGAGCAGTCTGTTCTCTTGAACTGTGTACATTTAAACTTTTGTTAAGTTTGGTAAACTATTTTTCTTATGGATATCTCAAAATTGTGTGGCAGATGTGTTAAGACGCTGGCGTTAAGGCCATTCATCGTGGTAAAATATTACACGAATTAGAACTTTCATGAATATATTCTAGTGTATTTTAGAAAAGGAGCAAAAGCCAGATGAATTTGTTTTCGATGATTACACGCATTTATGACATATTTTGTTGGAAGTATACACGCGAGTTCTCAATGGTGTGATGAAGAACAATTTATCATTGTCTGATCAAGTTGAAAATATCCGAATGGGCTGTTACATCCCGAGCTACTCAGTTCCGCTTTGAAATTCTTGGAGTTTGAGAAAATAATGTGTCTTATTGTATTTTATTGTATCAGCACTTTGGACTGATCGATCGATCAATTAATCGGTCGATTGATTGATTGATGAATTATGTTGGTTCTCAAACGGAATTGCACATAAAGGTTAATATTTTAAAATCATGGATTTGCACGGATTTTAAAGAAGAAAATTCTTTCTAGTGTCAAACTGCAGCAATCAATTAGAACAGAAAACCGTTGGAGGTATGGAGTTAAATCTAATTATCCCACCCACTCTAACAAATCCCTGTCACTATGTAATGGGTGGTATTGTCTTGACAAATCGTGCTTTATCTACTATAGTTTGAAAAGTACATAAGAGATAGAACCTACCCAGATGTCAAGTAATTGTTAGTATAACAATATTGGATATGTCGTGGTTGTTTTTAACCATTTTAAACCACTGCTAACTGAAGTGGAAATATCAAAATTTCAACCAGTCCAATTTTTTTCCATAAAGCAACTACAAATTTAACCAATTCAATCTTGTTTCTTGTTCGACAAATAACCCTTTGAACCCTCGTTCCCTGGAATTGTGTTGCCTTTGTGTACACTTACAATCAGGTGGGTCAGTCCAATATCAATATACAGGGAGGATAAAATAATAACTGCAGTGTACAGCCGCCTGGCTGTAGACAATGGTTATTATTTTATCACCAATGCCACCTGTAGAGACCTCTTATAATAAGAAAACAATGGGACGAAATTATGCCTTGGACCGAAAAATCTGTCTTACGAGTTCAAAAAGTGAAACCACGATTGAATTGATTAAATTTCAAGTAACATTATGGGATTCATTTGCAGTTGGAAATTCCAATATTTTGGCATTAGTGTACCTTGGTTATCGCTTTTGAATAAATAGAGACACTCAGGCTACCATGAGTATGATTTTCAATTAATATTCAGAGGCAGGCCTTAAAATAAGCAGTCTGATATTTGCAGAATGAGGTCCCCAGAGGGTGAATTTGATGATGATATCCCATATAGTGGGCCAATTTGTCATCTGGGTACCTCTTTCTGTTTAGTTTTGAGACCCTTATTCAGTTTGAGGTTCACAGAGGGTAAATGTAGTGATGCTACCCTGCTGTGCAGGGTAGCATCACTAAATTCACCCTCTGGGGAACTCATTTTGCAGATGACAGTCTGCTTATTTTCTGGCTTGTTCCGAGGCAGGTCCAGGAATTGTGATCGAGGTGGGTGTGGGAGTCCCGTCTTAAACGTCGATCAACCTGGAATTCTTAGAGTCCCACAGAAGCTAGATATTTCTGCATGCCCCATCCCTAACTAACCTCTTCATGAATACTGACTTTCGATAAAGTTATCTCCCCCATAATTATTAAACGGGCAATGAAGGTGCAATTGAGAAGCATGAAATTGTTGAGAATATACCTATGACATTAGTAGAAAATAGAGCAAAGTTTCCTTGTATTACTTTTACTAAACGAAAACAACAGACAGCTCTCGGAGCTGTCTGTTTTTGTTTAATAAAAGTTACAAAAGGAAACTCCACTTTTATGGCAAGCTAATTAGAAACAACTGAGTAACTGTCGACTTTAGCTTATTGTTTAGCGAATGTGTTTTTACAGTAATTTGCCATTTGTTTTTTCTTCCCGGGAAAATAATTAGCAAATCTTACCTCCTAGACTATAATATCAATGGAAAGGATAGTGTCTGTCGTTTTTGCCACGAGGCGTACACTGTTGATATAATGAACAGAAAAAGGGTTACACAACATCAAAAGATGGATACAATGCCATTTTCTTATTTATTAAATGGTTTTAAAGAATAAAAGTCAAACTTTCAAACTGATTGGGAAATATTGTCAAAAGTCAGTTCCAGTATTTTCATACTACTCTACAAGAAAATGCCTGAAGCTTGTGAAATGATGCGCACATCGATGATACAACTGCGCCAATATTTCGAAATTCCAATTTTTATATAAAATTCTCAACGCGTTGGTGTTAAATTTACTGACAATTTTGGAAAATGAAATTTCGTGTAAATTTCTTCCAATGACGAAAATTGTCAGCCATGCTTACAAAGAAGTGGCATGGCATTCACAGTGGTTTTGCTCCAAAAGACAATTGTAGGGTATTTTGGTGCAATATACGGCATCAATTGTATTCTTTTACATGATAATCTGTGTTACATTCAGTCATGTTTGCTTGCACGTGAAGTGACAAATGGAGATACTCGGACAAAAAAAAATATATGTCAAGATTATAACGTGATTACGCATTTACTGTAGAAATTAAAGCAAAATAACTTATTATTTTCTTGGAAATAAGGAAAGTTTTGGTGGGGGCCTACGCCGGGTCCGTCCGGCTTGCCCGAATCCGTCACTGAAGTTTTGCATGTAATGTAACAGTTCCAATATAGATTTGTGTATTTACAGTGCTTCTTCAAAGCATGGCTTGCGAATTAATAACGAAATGAGTCGATGACAGCGTTCAGGAGCGTCGCAAAGATGACCAATGTGGAGGGGGGGGGGGGGGGGGTAGCGTGTTTATTCATGTAGTAGTTCAGTTCCGCCCGATAAAACACTTCCATCTGCATCATCAGTGCATACCTTCGTCAAAGGCATTCCTTGATGGAATAGATGGAATATTAGTCAGTCGGCAGAAAGTCAGTGAAAAACTTGAGACTTCTTGAAATTGTATTTGCAGATAAGTTAAATATTCATGACTTAGCCGTGGCGTAAATGGCTATTTAATTAATACGTAACGTTCTTCAAATTGATCATAAATGTGCTCCCAACAGCCGAATCTGTGCTGTCTGAAGAGAGAAATTCACTAGCTAAATACGGCCGTGTCGCGAAGATAACCGATTTTGGACGGAGGGAAGGGGTGAGGGGTGGTAAACCTAACCTGTCTCGACTGTGACGATTCGCATCCCGACTGATCTAATATTTCTACTATATCACCAAGGCGCGCCTTCGCCTTGATAATGTAGTTGGGATTCCCCCCCCCCCCCCACTCCACCCCGACGTTTATTTTTGTATATATAAAATATACAGGTAGTAGTTGTGACGAAAAATCTTATTTAGTTAACACGTATTTTTCCGGTTCTCCAAATTGTTCATGCTGGGCACCCAACAGCCCGGATCGAGTACTGCAGACCTCCAGTCCGTACTGTGTGTGGCACATAAGTGCAAACATCAAATGAAGACTCATAAGAATGTGCATGATAACAAGTAAAAGCGAATCGATATCTGAGCACCCAACCCAGATGTAGATTTCCCGACTAAAAAATGTATTGAGGGTGAGGGTTGTCACACACCCATAAACCCCTTTAATGACCCGAATGCAACTAAAATTGTTGATATTTACAGATAACATACAACAAGAACGCCTGTATATTGACACATTTCCACACTCTTGAAGTTTATACTAATTATCTCATTGTGAAATCATTTTAACATTTCTTTGAAAAATGGTGTTTGGGTTGGGAGGTACGTAGCACCTGTATCCCCGGTTTCACCGCGCTCTGCTGAAATGATACTGGCTTCTCTCCTCTCTGTAATGAAAAAAGCTGCGCCTATTGTATTTATTAACATATGTTGCAGTAAATTCCAGGCGAGTCATAGGTGAATGTTCATTAAATCCGTTTCTGATTTATTTTTGCGTGATATTTATCCAAACGACATGCAACAGTGAAGCCGCCTTGGACTGTTCGTAATCCACGCCTTGGCGTGATGTCCACGCATGCGTTTACCAGGAAATAAAAATCATCATCAGCAAAAATATAAATGAAGCACCGGGAACATTAATTAAATATTTAGATAATTACCTCTGTAATTAGTGTTTGGAATACAATATTATTGCGTCCGTGGAAATATTGCCTACCCGTGGAAAGTGACCAGTCCACGACGGCCGTTCTGAAGCACTCAAATCCTCGAGCCTAACGTTTTCAAACGACATGACCACAAATCGGATACTTAATTGTGCATCTGGGAGGAAATCTTACATACAAGTCTTGACTGCTTCTCTAGGCACCCAAGACCTCGCTATGAATCGGTGCGACAGGACTAACAGGTTGTGGCAGAGCAGAAAGTTTCAAGACCAAAGGGATTACTATCGGTCAAGACACGACGAAGGTTATATCCGGCTTCTTCAATAGTATAAAGAAATTAGAGTTATTCCTCTTTGGCCGTATAATAGAAACATACAAATTTATTAAACAATTTTCGGGGTTTATTCACTCTTTTCATTAATGAAGAATTGTATTTATAAACTCCATTTTTATTGTTTCAAAATGACAAATTATGAAATGACACGGCTTCCGTAGTTAAAACAAAAACCAAAACACTCAAACTCGGCTCTGCGTCGCCCTGTTTTAAACTGTTGAAACCGTATCGTCTCCTACACGGCCACGATGACAAACATGTAGCTTTTGTCCGTGGTAGAAAATCACAATATATTTTTTTTTTGTTTATTGGGTCGCAATGGCACCTTCAACAATCATATCATGTCAAACATTTTACGGGTGAATACCCAGAGAGAATCATCGAGCAGCCGCCAATAATTGTCGGTCACTGTGGAAAAATAACCCGGCACAATCGGGATTAGCATTGGTTGTCGGCAAGTGTACCATCGACCTGGATCCAATACTATAAAACATTTACAATTGTATTTTCTAGAATTGTATTTTCTACCTATTAATATAACGGGCTAAAACGAATCATCAGCATTTTATAAGATATGGCAATTTGCCAACTAGCAAATTACCAGGTTTTTGAAGATGCTAATAGTTCAGTTTAACCCATTTAAAGTCATAATCAGAAAATACAATTCTAGAAAATACAATTGTACAAGTTTTATAGTATTCACCCCTGTTGTACGCTTCAGGACAAGGCGCCACCCTGCTCGCACTCACGCAATCGGGATTAAGTGAATGTCTAGAGTTCACAACACAGATGACACGGGTCAGGATCTAACAGTCGACCTTTCAATCTGATGCCCAAATGCGCTAATCAACAATCACAATATACATACATCAATATTTAGGCTTGCCGAAACCATTAAGTTCCTAAAAATAGAACCACGTTATTCCAGGAAGTACCTCTCCCTTGTTAACTGTTTTCCTGTAGCGTTGTCTTTTCAGTTATAGTTCCATCCCCTATCGGCTCGGACACTCCAGTTTACCACCATATATTACTATAGGTGAACAATTCCCTCGTGTGTGGTCCGCAAGAGAATAACAGAGCTGAAGAATTACATTTTTGCTGAACACCACTACAAATGCAGAATTAGAGTCCGCCCATTTTGCAATTGTTCGCGCACTATATCCCATCGTACAGCACCGTGAGTGCACCGTTTCCATGAAAGATGCCCATAATAGACTAACAAGGCAGTGAAATTACTTTAATACTCAACGTCTCTACAAAAACAAGACGGATTTGCCATTGTTCTCAAATGGAGTATCACACAGGACAAAGCATTTTGAATTGGTTAAAGCTGAATTTGTGTGCTGGCGACTTTCCTTCTTAGGAACTTTCGGTATCGCAATCATTACGTCGGGACTGTTTGAAGCTGAGGGGGTGGGGTGGTGTCTTAGACCAGGCCTCGTATCCTAATTATGCTACATCTAGACGACTCCCAAATACTCCTATAAAGTAAGGCAATTGCGAAGACGTAGGAAACATTTCGAACTGAGGAGACGGGCGAGCACGATTCTAGAAGGGCACGCACACACACTGATATATAACATTGATGGCCCATGTATCGTGTTGACATGGTAGACATAATATACACAGAGCTATGTTTGGGATTAACACGGCTCTTTATTGAGATAAATGCCCATTTTGAGTTGTTATTTGACAAATATTTGTTCGGTCCGATAGAGAAATTTGTGAAATATGCAGTCCAATGTGCATTTTTCTCGACTTTAAAGGCCATAGAAGAAACAAATCATAAGAGGGAATCTTCGGTTACAAATTGGGAGTAAAGAGGCTGATGCGTAACCCCCTCCTTCTCTGTCTGGGAACGTTAGGGGCCACATCCCCCGTTTTCTACGTCCATGGCAATTGCATCCTCACAGACCACCCATTATAGTGAGAGAATAAATAAATAAACAGACTTTAACTCGAAAACGTCTACTATTTTTCTTATTTCAGACAATAAAATAGATCGAATGCAAATTCCTCACGTCGCAGATATTATACAGGTATTTATTTTATGAATATGATTACCACATCAGTAAGACAAATGCTTAACTAATTATGCGCCTAAACCGTTGGCCGAGATGTGGGGGAGGGGGCTAGAAGACTGCAAATATTACTGGGCCCCAGCATTCAAACCCCATGTCAACTATTCTCACCCATCTAAAACATGTTATACCAAGACTGAGGCAAAACACTGTTAGTGTTTGGTATTTCCTCCAGGTGGGCGCAAATTTTCACCCAGATTGACTCTCAGAGCTCTGCATTTTCAAAAGACCCCGGCCCCACTCGATGGAGGGGAGAACCTCTTCCTAGACCTACCACCCACATAGCTTTTGATCCCTCCTGGTTTCTGAGGTAGATATTTCAAAAATGACGAAATCTGAAAAGCTATTTTTTGTGAATTAGCTAGTTACGGCAATGACTTTAGGAATAGGTTTAAAACGCAGAACGTGCATAAGCAGAGTTTCAGGCTGGAGATCTTAGGTTTCAACCCAAACGTACATTAATCCTCTTCATAATGATGACAAAATAAAGAAGTTTCAAGCAGCACGTTTTTCCCATAATACAACTAGGAATATAACCAATTCAGTAATTCTGTTGAGCTCTGTTAAACAAGACTGAACTGGTTATATTACTTTACATTATGGGAAAAATTTTCAGGCTGAAATTTAGATATTTCTCCACCAGCGTGAAGCTGTGAAGCGGGCTTACTGGTGGACTGTTAAATTATTTTTGTCGTTAATGTTGGTTCTCGTGTCTTTGCCTTGTTACAATTTATGGGAGAGTGCCTACAGGCAATGTTCCATTATTTCTAACGAGGAAAACTCACACAGTAATGATGATGTTACTTCAAATACAATATAAAGAACATCTAGAGAATATGTTGCCTCTAAGTTCTGGTAGAAAGAAGAACAAAATGAACTTCTAGCACTCAACCATTTAATACAAATTTGGCTTTTAATTTTTATTCTTTTTCAATCAAATTTAAGAGTTTTTTTCGGGGTATGAATTCCCGTTTGTAACATTTAAAGTAGTAAATCAATCTCTATAGACTGTATTCCAGCTTGCGAATTGGTTCAAATGGGCGGGTTAAGTTCTGTGTGAAAGTTAGGTTTCTTCCTAGTATTAAAACAAACTGAGTATATTCTTCACTCACTAATTTAACAAACATTGTTTCGTTTGGTAGACTCCATTTTGATAGAGGAGGTCCGCATTCGCCATATTAGGTCACGTGACAGGCATACGTAACCGTTGTTTCCGGAACAAATCAACAGTGAAAAGGAGTGTCAGATGTGTAACTTAGGCGTGGTGGAGACCCTGGAACCCTTTCTTCTGGAATGCCCAAAATGCCAGTCTAAAAGAATAAGATTCACTGGGAATATAACGGGGAAGTGAGATGGGGTAATGAAGGACATGTGGTTAGTGAGTTACTCAAAGGAGAGGGCTAATGTGCTAATCGGAGAGATTGGGAAGAATGGGTCAAGAGATGTCATCAAACAGTTGTTTCCGAGTGTCGGGAGGAGAGAAGAAGCGTGGGAATAGGACGCAGTTGGGAGCACAGGGGTAACCAAGGCCTTCTCACCCGAGAACCGCGACAAATCAGCGGCCGGCCGAAGTGTAATTATTATTATTACGTACAATTTTTAACAGGCAAAATCCTGGTCAAAATAGCATACGTGAATTCAACTCATCGTTAAATAAATAGATATTGGTATAATTACGTGCTTGATCATTTGTGTTAAAATTACTTTGTAATATTATTAATAATACGGTAAATTCGAATTGGAAAGAACATTTTGAGTACCAAAAATTTAAATGTGAGTGCGTACTGTCTGAATCGAGTTGCGTATCTTCGTTGCTTTGCAAAGCAAAACTGAACTACCATTTCGAAACGTCAGCATTCAAAATGCACTGACGTGAGTAAATGAAGTGTTGTCAGTGCACGTGCAATACGAGTTTGCATATGCGAGTTATAGGTAAGGAGCTGAGTGACATATGAAGAGATTGATGGAAACTGCCATCGCTGGTTCTCTATTTCGCTCCATACGTGTTTATTGTTTTGGATTCAAATGTGACATTTGCCCACCCTCACGTGACCCAACATGGGGATTGCTGATCAAGCCTGTTGCAAAGTAAAATAACTGTCTTCAAGCTAGTCTTACATATCGTGGTCAGTTAAGTTTTCCGAGACATAACATCTTATTTGAAGTTGAGAACTGCTCCATGTTGGTATCTTTTTTATGCTGTAAGGTGTCAAGGATTAGATTATTCATTTAACAGTAGATATTCAAAAAAGTATACTTAGTAAATCATTCAGTTACATTATCATATTGAAAAAAGCAATATACACAATTTCGATAGGTGGGTCAGTAATGAATGGCTGTTTGTAGTTTTAATAATGGAATGAATACTGTTAGGGGTGACATAGCCAGACCTGTCATCGCCCTTTAGACTGAAACTTATTAAATAAAGACTTGCACAGCCGTACCAGGGTGCACATACTTAGTGGTGGTGAATTTGAAATAAATGGTAAAAGCGGGTCTAATAACTAGTGATCAGAAAAAAGCATGACTAGCACGACATTCTTCCACAAGAGCTACGCATACTATTTTTTACGCAAACGACTATGTAATATGAAATATAAAGACAGCGGATTGTTTAGTGATTATTTACCAACAAAAAGTGCACAAGAGAGAAAGGAAGAGCGGAGGAGGTTTCCAGATTCTAACCAGCGTATGCCCTTAGAGAGTTTGCGCATTACCACCCCTCTACTGCATCACTCAAGGAGGGCTGTATTCGTTCTATTGTCTATAACATAGAGCTGGGGTAGTAGGAATTATTACAGTTAATTCGGGAATCCAGAATTCTTGTCTCCATAGACTTCTTAAATATATTTCTATTGTTTATATTCCGAAATATTTGTCGTAATGCCTTCCATATTTTTGGTAAACGGAAGATGGGGAGGTTATCGTGTGATTTGTTTCGTGGTTGCAGTGTTTACAAAATGTGTGATTGTCTTTTTCTCACAGTCACTGTAGTTCTTGTAGAGAACATAGATTCAAATGATGACGGTAGTTGCCCATAATACTAATCGAACATGAATCGAAAGGCATGCAGCTTGAACAAATCGTTGACCTTGAGCATTCTGTCTTTTTTAAACAGCGGGAAGGTATGAGCGTTATATTTTCTATGTTTTATTATTCGCACAAAACGTTTCTGCAAATTAAGAACTTTGATGGCAGCACTTGAGTTACCACAGAAAAGTATTTCATATACTAAATGGCTTTGAATTAGGGTATAATAGAGATGTTTTGTGGAGAAGTAATCTTTTTACTCTGTTGAGAATAAAATTCGCGCGTGATATTTTATAACTCAGTTTAGATACACGGGTTTCATTTTTAATGCTTAGGTTAAACATATTTTTATTTGCCAAACAAATAAGTTGCAAATAGGGATTGGAGGACAAGTGCTTTCCACTTAGTATACCCTCCGCTCCCTTAACATGATACAAAAAATCAATATAATGGCGAAACAAACAAATGAGAGAAATGTACAAAAAAAAAAATATATATATATACTAGAAAATCTAACTTCACAATAAAAAGAGTGAGAGAGAGAAAAAAAGTGATTGATTGATGTCCTTTTTGCACCTAGAGTCTGTCTCTGTCAATTTGATTTTCCATGCCGAGGGTCGACCAGGCGCTGCACTGAGTGGTTGCTACTACTACTACCACCACATTACTGCTACAACTATAGATAATACTTTTACTATCGCGTTCAAATCTTACCACCAACATAACTCTCCTGCGGCGAAGAATAATAATAATAATAATAATAATAATAATAATAATAATAATAATTAGAAGTCGCAACGAACTGCATGTGTTAAACAATACTAGGATGGAAACTCATTATCGAATCTTCGAGTGTTACGAATAAATTTTTGAACAAATTTAAAAAGTGAGGTATTAGTTTTATGTTCTAAAATGGGATCGCCGTACAACAAAATATCAACGGAGTTCAAATTAACATTAATTTCCAATAGTTTACCAATGATAGCGTTGCGAGATTCTGAATAAAAGGGGCAAAAGAGTAAATAGTGCTCTGCATCCTCAACAACAGCTGGACAATGGGAACAGTATGGAGATTCGGAGATGTAATTGAGAAACTTATCACTGTTCAAATCGCTGCAAAATCTACTATGAATAATGTTGTATTTTTTGACACCACAGGAGAAGTATCCTGGAGGTCTCCCTTCAGGCGGTGATATGAGTTTTTTGAATTCAATGAGTGAACTGCTGTTTCGCACGGACACTGGTAGACTATTCCATGTTCCTGTACACGAGGGGAAAAATGATCTTTTGAATAGCTCTGTTCGCATGCAATAAGTCATAAAATCTGCCGAATTTCGAAGGTTATAACCAGATGTGTCACGAAATCTTCGTGGTAGTAATTCCTACAGATAATCGGGCGCATCGTTGTTTACGATTTTGTAGAAGGTACACATCTTTTGTATGTGTCTTCTTGTTTTGAGGCTGTCCCACCCAGCTTCAATCAAAAGGAGATCTCGCGATACTGATCTCGTCAGCCCTGATACGATTCGTGCGGCATCACAGTGTATATCCTCTAGACGCTTCATCATATATTGGGGAGCTCCGCACCACACCTGACTCCCGTATTCCAATATTGGCAAAATGAAGGCATTGTACATCTTATTCAAAATCTGTCGATTGGAAATATGCTTTAGTTTTCTTAACTGTGAAAGTCTAACACAGGCTTTTTTACAAATGTCGTCAATATGCGCTTCCCAGCCCAACTTTGATTGGATGGATAATCCCAAGTGTTTGTGGACGCCAACAAAGTCAAGTGTTTCGCTGTCGAACAAAACACTTGGAATAATGACATCTCTATTGAGTGTAAACAACACAGCGTTGGTTTTTTAGCATTAAATGTGACCAGCCAGGTATCGGCCCATTTGTTGATTTTTTGGAGTTCGATGTTCATTTTTGACTCAATTCTATGAATGTCAATAGATGATTCGGTCAAACAGGTATCGTCAGCGAAGAGTCTAACAATAGACTCAATATCGTCGGCTATATCATTGATGTAGACCAAAAATAAAAAAGGGCTAAGAACAGACCCCTGAGGAACCCCCGCTTCTATGTTTCTGAACTCGGATTTACATTCGTTAATTTTCACCCTTTGACTTCTGTGTGCCAAATAGCTTTGAAACCATCGCAGCAAGGGACCAGAAACCCCATATTGCTTCAGTTTGAAACTTAGACCGGTGTGCCAAACCCTGTCAAAGGCCTTGGAAATATCACAAAAAAACCCCACAAGTTTGCATATTTTTATCTATGGCGTTGCAAAGGTTACGATAGACCTCTACCAACTGGTACACTGTACTATTATTCGGCAAATTTGTAAAATAAACTATTTTCAAGGAAATATTTGTGGATATCTCAAAAGACAACTCGTTCCATTATTTTACCGATACAGCATAACAACGATATGGGCCTATAATTTTTCGGGTCGTATTTGTCTCCTTTCTTATAAAGAGGAATCACATCAGCAAGTTTCCACTCGTCGGGGTAGACGCACTCTGACAATGATTTATTGAAGAGGAGAAAAAGGGGTCTGCTAACAGAATATTTTGTTTCCTTCAACATTTTGTGACCTATTCCGTCGTGACCATGTGACTTTTTAGTTTTTAAACTTTTTAGAATATCCGAGATGTCCTGCTCAGAGAACGATACACTGCTAATGGAGTGAGGGCATCTCCGTTTGAAGGGTGGAAAGGTTTTTGAACTCGGATTTAATGCACTGTTACTTATAAAAGTTTCGTTTAGGAGATTTGCTTTCTCTGTATCGTTCTCGATAATTTCACAGCCTTCCTCGGACAGGCGGTAAAGATGGGTTATGCCAGAAGTACTAGAAAAATTTTCCAGAAACTTTTTAACAACATGCCAAAACTGCTTAGGTTCCGTGTCGTGTGATAGAGATTCGTCAACTTTTTCCATGTATACATTCTTCGCAAATTTTTTCATGTTGTTAACCTTGTTCCTGGCTGTTTTATATTTTGCCCATAGCTGGGGTTTATTATTTTTGAAAGCTAATTTTCTTAATCGGTCACGGTGGCGTAACTCTTTTCTAATAGCGCTGTCAAACCATGGTTTGTCTTTTTTTCGCACTGTTATTGTGGAATTGGGGATACATTGCTTCGCTATTTTTAAGAACTCCGATACAAAGTTTGACACAGCATCATTTATGGAGGGCGCGTCGCTTATTAAATTTTCCCAATCGGACCTAGCTATCATGGTATTCATTCGTTGGAAGTCGGCTTTGTTGTAAAGCCAGACGTCACGAAACGTAACGGGGTTGTTAAAATGCGAGTTGGCAATATGGGCATAAGTAGCTCTATGGTCGGATAACCCCAGTTCCAATGTTCCTGAGTTGAACACATTAACAGTGTCGCTGACGATTATCGGATCAAGCAGTGACTGCGAAGTAGGAGTTACTCTGGTGGGTTCAGACAGACAGACGGACGGACAGACACTCTTACGCACACCTCCGTATGAGGTGAGGTCAATGCGGCGCAACCGGTCCACCGCAGCCAGTCCACAACCCGCCACGGCCCGCACTGTGCCGCGTGCGGCAAAGGTCACCCCACTTTGTTCGACCAATCGGACGGACATGTAGACAGACAGATAGAAGGACAGACGAGCGGCGACAGGCGCACGGACGGACAAGGGGACAGATGGACGAACACACAAACAGACGGACTGACTGATCGTCCGTCTGTCAGACTGACTGAGAGACAGACAGACAGACAGACAGACAGACAGAGAGATAGACAGACGGACGAACAGACACCCCCACACACACCTCTGTACGAGGTGAAGCCAATGTGGCGCAACCGGTCTACCGTAGTCAGTCCACAACCCGTCACGACCCGCACAGCGCCGTGTGCGGCAAAGGTCACTTTACTTTGTTCCATTAATCAGCTTATAACAGAGTTGCCCCACTCAGACAAGGACCGACGAGCCAAGCCATGTTGTCTCAGTGAAAAATACCCGATTCCGCGTGAGATCTTGAACTGTCATGATTGTCACTCGATTCACTTTGTTCAGTGGAGTGTTCAGTTCACTAAACTGTCAAGTTTTGAGTCATAGTAGGCCAGTTTTGAGTTTCCAACTTTAGGTTTATCGGGGAATAATAAAGATGAAACACAGGATATTTCAAATAAAGAAAAAAAAATATCGTAGCTGAGATGAAATATTTCTACTTCGCAGTGAATATACTGAGGACTGCAGGATCGCAGCGGCAGAGCCATAGGCCGAACACTCTCGGAAGCTCGGCAAAGTTTATGTACAAAGTGAATATAGTGGAAGAACGGATGACCTTTCAAACATATCCACCAAAAAGCTGAGGGG
Source organism: Pictodentalium vernedei (assembly GCA_031216915.1). NCBI lineage: Eukaryota > Metazoa > Mollusca > Scaphopoda > Dentaliida > Dentaliidae > Pictodentalium > Pictodentalium vernedei. The sequence continues at coordinate 759,883,890 of CM062297.1, forward strand.
GGGGGGGGGGGGGGCGGGCATACCTCAATTTCGACCTATTCCCCGGAAAAAAACAATAAAAAGTAGAAAGCTTCCTCATGTTCAGTGCACCCACCTTCACCTGTTATATATTGGTAGTATTGCAAAGCTGAGGGGCATGAATGGTTATACGTGGTTGCAGATGGAGATGAGCCACAACTGCCCGAGCCGTGGGACGTATGAGTGGTGATATATGGTTGCAGGTGGAGATGAGCTACAGCTGCCTGAGTTATGGGACGTACACTCAAGGTTTTAAAATGAAATAGGGGTGTTCGAAGAAGGGGTGGGGGGGGGGGGGTTCTTGAACCAAGACGTTTTTAATTCAGGAGAATATGCATCATTAAGATTCACCAGGGATTGCCCATGAGCACTCTCCAATAATTCTCAATAGAACATATTCTAGTAAACAATTCTGTCGTCTAACACAGATTTGACCTCAATGAATTAACAACAATAATAATACATAAGCCTATGTCTTGTTATCAAATTGTTATAGTGCATTGATTTTAGAATTATGGGTTTGGGTGGTGATATATGGTTGCAGGCAGAGACGAGCTAGAACTGCCTGAGTTGTGGAAAATACACTCACTCAAAGCTTCAAAGAGAAATAGGGGTGTCCAAGGGGGGTAATAGTAAATATGAATAATAATTCTTAGTTAGGTGACCAGTTATCAAATTGTTGGTTTGACCTCAGACGAGTAATATGAATAATAATTCTTGGTTAGGTGACCAGTTATCAAATTGTTGTAGTGTATATACTTTAAGATTATGAGTTTGAATGATGTTATATATGGTTGCAGGTAGAGATGAGCTACATCTGCCTGAGTTCTGAAAAGATAAACTCAATGCTTTAAAGAACCAGTGTGGGTGTATATTGGGGGGGGGGGGGGGATATTAATTCAAAATGTATTTACTTCAGCAGAACATGCCTCATTAAAATCAGTTTTTTTAATAAAATATATTCAAGCAAACGATTCTGCCGTCTAAGATAGAATAAATCTCAGTCTATTTACAAGAATAATAGTACTTAGTGATATGACCAGATACCACATTTTTATGGTGTATTGAGTTTAAGATTATGGGATTGAATTGTGGCATCAGGAGGCAGGCAGAGATGAGTTACAACTGCCTGAGTTCTGGGAGATGCGCTTAAAACTTTAAGGAAATGGGGTTGACCAATGTGTGTGTGGGGGGGGGGGAACAAAATGTATTTATTTCAGGAGAATATACCTCATCAAAATTTACAGGAGAATGTCATTGCACACTCTCCAACAACTTCCAATAAAACATATCCAACAAACAAAAACAATTTTGTCGTCTAACATAGATTTGACCTCAACCTATTAACAATAATACTTGAACCTTTGACCGATTTATCATATTGTTATTTTGTGTTGACATTGTCACAAACATTCTAGGATTATTGGTTTGACTGGTGATATCCAATTGCTAGTAGGGATGAGCTACAACTGTCCGAATTCTGGGAGATGCACTCAAATATTCAAAGAGAAATAGGGGAGTCCAATGAGATGGGGGGGGGGGGGGGGGGGGGAGTCCATTAAATGTATTTGCTTCAGCAGAATATGCCTCATTAAAATCCATTAGAGATTGTCCACGAACATACTCCAATAAATTTTAATAAACACGCTCTAACAAAACATTTTATCACCAACATAACGTTTTAGGTGAGCCTGTTGAGGTCTTCATCACTCTTTATTAGGATCTTGGGGCCTGAGAATTGTTTTTTTAACAAATATCCTGCCGTCGTTTGTCCAAAATGAGTGGACATGTTTAGCCTTTTTCATGTCAATGAGTTTTTTTACAATTCCTTGCCTGCAGGTGGTCAATGATTCCGAAATAAAAATATTATCTCCACTGTTTTTCAGTTCCCTTTTTTTCCTGTATATTTCGCTTCTTGTGTTGTAGGAGGTGAAGCGAACAATAACGTTTCCCCTCTTCCCAAAGTTCTGCGAGCTCGGTGAAGTGCCTGCTAGGGGTTTCGTCCACTGTCTGCCTAACGGATGTGACCTACTTATGTCTTCGGGCTTAAGTTTTATGTTGAGTTTGGTCTCGCAAATATCAATAATCATTTTGTCACTGTTTACTTGGGTAGGTTCAGCTGGAAATGGAATATTTCTGAAAACAAGACAGTTTCGCCTTGAATACTGCTCGGTCTCTTTGACTTTGAGTTCCCTTTTACACACATCAATTTCCTGTTTTAAAGTGGACACTTCTGATTTAAGTAGGGTGTTCTCTGATTTTAATGACTGACATTCCTCACGCAACGAGGCAACCGCAATGTCAATGTCCTCCTTGATACTCTCGCGAAACTTTCTAAGTTCAGGACCAACATAGGCGGACATAAGGTCTTTCAGAGCTGAGTGGATTTCATCTTTCAGAACATTGCGAATTTCATTCCTCATTTTTAATGCTTTTTTCTTGGTGTGTTCCTCTGGTCTTACAGTTTGGGTTAATAACCGTGTACTTAGTTTTGCTGTTTAAGTTTTCCAGTTGAAAGGGTCAATGTTCATTACCAAAGGGTGTACCAATTACTATTTTCAACGTGCAGCCTTAGGTCTGCACGTTGAACATACTGATTGCTTTATCCGCACAACCTCACTGAGCTACCATTTTCTTTACGAATTAGGCCTTATGAACCTGACCCCGAAAAACGGTTTTACCCATTCAAAGGGTTAAGAACATTGATTATAGATTTTGTTATCTCCTTATAGAGATCTGTACATCTCAACGAGCTGCATTTGGACCGTAACCAACTCGGATATGATGGAGGGAAGACGTTAGGAGTAGCAATAAGTAAGTATTGTTAACTATATTTGAATCAGCAACCCCCGTAGTAATGATGGTGTTGCTTATCTGCATGAAAAAGAAAATAGTATAATCTGAACGTTTTAGACCAAACTGCTTACGTTGGGCCTTTACCGATTGTTGTCTTTGTGTTAATCTAGTGTGTTTAAGTTCTACGCGATAATCTGGTCAGCGGTTTTAGTGCAAAACTAGGCTTTGGACAGTACCGCCAGCTCTTTCTTTCAAGATCTGATAAGCTCTTCGTTCTGAGGAGTTTCGACTCAACTTTCTTCTTCAGTACCCATCTTGATGCACAATTTGACGTTGCAATTTGCACATGTTATGGTTTCCCTTCTCACACAGTATCATCAAGTTGATTTAGACATCATCTTCTGGCAGATCAGCATGTGTGTTGATGACATCAACACATATGCTGATCTCTCAGTTGTCAAAATGCGCCTACTGTTCTCCTCAGCGTCAGTACAACCTGGACTACTGATATAACATATGACCTGAAACCGAAAAAAAATAACAGTTACCTGGAATTCACTAATGAAATATCAGATTAATTTTAAGTCGTTCCATAAAATCGGTCACTGAAACCAACGAACTCACTTGCTCTTCAGTCGAGCTGCAAACAGTTTTGAAAAAACGATCAGATAATTTTTATTTTGTTTTGTTAGTTACGTAACACACGAACCAAGTTGACAATGTAACCTGCTATGTTACTCTCACTATATTATTAATTCGAAAAACTAGTTTGTGACTACTCGCTTTCCGTTTGGGCTTCTGCCAATCAGAAGTTTTAAATATATTTTGAGAAAAAAATGTTTTATAAACGGATGACAGTACAGTTGGTGAATGATGTAAATTACAAACGAACTCAAACACATTATATTCAATATGAAATCGTACTCCGACAATGAAGATTCGAAATTCGAAAGATACAGTATGTCAACGTTGGATATCCAGGCGCCGTATTTAACATGAGGTGGAACTTTCGTACACGTGTTTGTAAGAAGGGTTAGTTTATAATTAAATATTTGGCCACAGCCAAGCTAAATAAAGTGTGAGTTGGTATGGAGATAGTAAAAATATTTCCTCCCGCATCTTTTCACGTTCACTTGACCCTTTGAACACGAGCGGCCACTTTTCCGGGTAGAAACATGATACGTCATACTTGCATTACGTAGGCTGGCTGCTTAGTGAATGTGCAGAGTAGACCAATCAATATATTCAACGTGCAGCCCAGAGGCTGCACGTTGAAAATATTACTTGGTCAACCCCCAAATAATGAATATGGACTCTTCCAATTGCTGCCGTTGAACTGGAAGTTACCACCAGGGTTCAAAGGGTTAAGAGAAACCCGCCATGATGAATGCCAATTAGAGCACCCTAAGCATTTTTTGAAGGTTCAAGTACCCAGAAAGCGAAAGAACAATTTTCGTATAATGGTTAAAAAATATTGGGGTGAGAGTTCATGATAAGTTTTAAGTATTTCAGGAAAAAATACATATAAAGTTGACATTTTTCAGGAAATGTGGGAGAGAAGAGTTCCCCCCTCTTAGCACCCACCGACCCCATGACTGCCGCTGCTTCTGTTGGTCTGTATATTTGAACTACAGCCTTGATCATTCTGTCTTGTGATTATCGGCTATCCTGTTTTTACATTTGAATTTTTCTGTTCCGAATGTTTAACATTTAAATGACCTTACGAGAAAATGAGATGTTACAATGGTTTACTTCGTTTCTCTTTTTACAGGTTCCAATCTGAATTTGAAAGTTTTAAATCTTCAGTGGAATCATTTTAGAAGGGAAAGTGCAATAGAAATATGCAAGTCGATAGAGGTGAGTTGACAGTGACAAATAAATAGAGCACTATTCAAGCGTCAATCTTACGTCAGAACACTGGTGGATTAAATGGAGAGTGGTTCCCTTCAATCCTGGAATTAAGGGAGATTATAAGGAATGTTGAACTCGCGAGAGAAACGTCACAATCCATAGATGTAATATATGATCACCTTTCAATAAAAGTAGTAAGTGAAATTGTGTCAGTATTACCTACACTTTGTAACAAACCTAAAACTCAGAAAAAAGGAATAAAACGCTAACAAATCACTGGAATGAAATGTACTTAAAAGAAGTACGTTTTCTAAAATCGCATTATAACAGAAATGAAAAACAAAGAAAGCACTTAAGATATTAAAATTTAATAAGGAATTACGTAAGCGTGATAAAGAATATAATAAAAACTTTACACTGGATATGGATAAAGAACCCAACCTATTCTGGGCTAAAATAAATAAACTAGGTCCCCTGAAAACTAATAAGATCCCCGAAGAAGTGTATGACGATAATCGGTAAGTTAATCTAAAAACCCAGTGATTTTGACACTTGGGTAAGCGCTTTTGAAGGCTAAACTAACCCTTATTCTGGAAATGAAAATCTAGACACACATTGTAAGAGATAAGTAGAAGAAGAGAAATATCAGGCCCCTTATTTGAACCCAATAATCTCCTCAGCGGGCCCATTGACTATGCAGAGCTAGAAAGGATAATCTTGAAAACGAAGAATGACAAATCCTTTGATGTTGATAGAATGCCATATGAAGCTTTGAAATCACAATACATGGTAGATGTAATTTTTAAACTTTTCTGACTCATATTGGATACTGGGATTATACCATCTATTTGTCCTATCCCGAAAGATAAGTCGCTGGACCCAAGATTACCTCTGCACTACAGAGATTTATTATGCCTCACGTTTGTAACATCAGCCGTGATTGGTTAATTTGACACCACCTTCTAAAAGTCATAGTACTGGAGTTTTGGGGCAAAACACGGGTACTATCGGAACGTTTTTCCCTGGAGACAAGAGAGCGGAGAAAATGTAAGCTCCACGTCCATTGATCAGCGTCGATTGGAATTTCTCAACACCAAACGCTGGCTCCGAGTCCGTTTAACGTTTTTCGTCACCGGTGGACCCAAACTTACCAACAAATATTGCATCTTCAGTGGGTGTGTTTTCAATTTTAACTGCAAACAATGAATTCAAAAGAATCAGAAATATTAAAAACCCACGTGTTGTTTACCACTTCAGTGAATCCTGAATATGAGTTATGACTTCAATCGATTATATTTCCACAAGTTTTGTACTCCTCGACCTCACTGAGCCTCCGCCTCAAGTTCAAAATAAATTGTTTCACTCCGCTTAATTCTATCAACTGTCGTCGTCCGAGAAACATGAATTTATTTTCCATTAATTTATACCACTTATCACACAACTATTAACAATGAATTATAACATGAACAGCAGGATGCAGTTGTAAACACTGACATTTGGTGATACAGAAACTCCCAAAACGACGGCACTTGTGACAAGTCATTCGAAGAGACGTCATTCCTTCGAAATGACGTCATGTTTTTGGATTCGACTACATTGTTTTTACAAGATTGATGACACGTTGCAGTTAACGCTTATCAATGAAAAGTTATTTTTTGTTCGGCATAATGAAATAATTAGAACGTTTCTTTTCATGTTCTATCGGTCGATAGTACCTGAGTTTGTGTGATTTCTGAAATAAAACCATCAGCAGCTTCGCTGCTTCAGGTTTTATTTCCGAAATCACACAAACTCAGGTACTATCGACCGAAAGAACATGAAAAGAAACGTTCTAATATTATAATATATCTGAGTAAAATATATAGCAGTATTTTGAATATTTGACTGATGTTGGATATTGATGAACATGATTTGTTAGTTGAAGAACAAAAATGATTTAGTCCAGATAGTCATGTCTTGATCATATTTGCATAGTAAGAGGTGAGAGGGAAATATTTACAACCTTCGTTGATTTAAAAAAGCTTTTGATATGGTTGATAGGGATATGCTTCTTTATAACGTACTTAAATGTGGCGTAGATGGGAATATGCATCAGTTCGTAAAAAAAATGTATCAAAATATATCAACTCGTGTCTGCATAAATGGAATGGAAACACAACACTTCCATTGTTAGGGTAGAGTGAATCAAAGTGATAATCTGTCCCTTACGCTCTTTGCTTTGTTTATTGACGATTTAGGGGCGTGTGACAATAAACGATGAAGACAAACATCTCTATACTAATGTGTGCGGACGATGTGGTACTCATCTCCGATAATGAGACGGACATGCGCTTTTAATCGACATTCTTCATAATTGTTATATTAAATGGCAAATGGCTACAGAATTAGAAAAGAAGAATGTTGTCTACTTCAGAAGTAAACGTAAAAATGGTAGTGATTATGGATTTAAAATAGGAGAATTTTAAATCCATAATGTTATGTCACTGTTGATTGTACATAACAACTCTGATAAATATAGCTACCTTGGTGTAGTGTTTCAAGAACATAGAGATTTTGATCAAAGGGCAAAGGATTTAGCACGTTCTGTAGGTACAGCCCTCAGTTAGGTAATGTCTAAAATTTATCAACAAACGGTCATGGGTTTCAAAACTTTAAAAAAAATTATATTCAATGTGTGTTTGCCCCGTTCCAGAGTATGCATCAAGTGTTTGGGGTTATAAGAAATACTCTGCTATTGACACCGTACACAACAGAGCCATTAGATTTTTAAGGAATAGTGCATGGCTTGGAGTTGACTACGCCCATATAGTGCCCAGTGAGGTGGTGTAGTTCCCGCCGCGAAGCGGAGGGAACTACACCACCTCACTGGGCACTATATGGGCGTAGTCAACGACAAGACATGCACTAATCCTTATATTATATCGAACACCCATCAAGAAAAACATCTGTCCGATTTGTTAATCTATTACCAAGGCAGCAGCCCTACCAACCAGCGTTATATAGAACAAAATACCAAGTAGTTTTTAAAAAACATTTCCTTCTTCCAAAACACGGCTAACTTGGATTATTGATATGAGCAGAAGACAGATTTTGAATCGGTCGGCAAGGGTAAACAAAACATTTCCCCCAAACGGAACTGTGTATTCTAGAATCGCGCAACTCGCGAATGAAAACTAAAATTTTCGAAATTTGACAACGCAGTTTGATAATTTCCACACATTTGTCACACATATACATTACTGAATGGGTCAGTACGGGATACAAAACTCCGAAGATTCAAATGAATTCCATTATTTATTCCTTTACTGCCCAAAACATATAATTAAATAGCGAAATAATATGAGCAGCGAACCAAACGATTTTTCATATCCGGACGTGTTCTCATGAATGTTGTGCCCAGGTATGGATTATTCTCTTCGAAACGAGATATGGATCATCTTCTCAAGGAATAAAATGAACGCCTCGAAAAATGTGACTTCAATAATGGAAAAGCGATACATTTTTCCACAATGATTTCTTTCCGGGTCGTTTTGTGGATGTTGTGCCTCTGTGAATCGATATTTAAATTTAGCCTGATTAGTTTTATTCGCCCACTATGAAAAGAAAACTGATATAGTAGTGTGCTAAAAATAGAAAACGTGTAGTGCCTGGATGTAGTGCCTGATCAGTTCTGTGGATGCAAACTACACGAAATAGGGGTGCGGCATTCGTCCAATCAGGAGCCTAGAAGGTCACGTGAGATATAATATAATTTAAGAGTACATAGGTTTTGCCTTACGTTTGGGATGCAGGAATATATTTTTCAAACCAATTTACAGCGGAGGTGTGTTAACATGCTGAGATTATGGAATAAGCTAATTGTTGCGGACACTGATCGGCTATTGAATAGAGTATTCTTGTGGGATTATAACTTCTGTAATGATGGTTGGTGCTCTGAAGTTCGAAATGTATTTGATAATGTTGACCGCTCTGAAGTGTATAAGGGGTTAACTACTTGTAATATTGACGACATGTGTGTTAATCTGCCAAACCATCATAATGCTATTTGGCTGGAAAGCATTCAACGTGTCCCTAAGCTCCGTATATTAAGAAAATTAAAAAAGAGTTTGAAACTGAAAGCTATGTGCTTATGAATGTGAAACGTCAGCATCGAGCTGCATTGGCCCAGTTCCGACGTGGAATATTGCCACTGAAGGTAGAAACTGGTCGCTTTAGGAACGAAAAATCAGAAGAACGAATCTGTAGTCTGCGTTATATATCTAGAATTGAAAATGGGTATTGTTTGTTTATAAAAGGCCCCTTTTCTGGCGACCTGCGTAGAATTCTTTTCAGTTCAGCTTCATTTGACAGTCTTACTGAAGGTTACTTGAGTGACGAAAATATGAATATAATTATAAAAGAGTACCCATGGTAATCCGCTCGTTTCATTTTGAGGCATTAAAACGATGAAAAGCTAGCCTCCCTGGTGCCCCGATTGATGCAGGGTGGGATGATGGACTGATTGGTGCAAAGATGTACACATTAGGTGCTTTATAATTGTGCTATTGATACAGGAGGTTTGCTTTAAAGACGTCATAATTTTAGTATGCAGCTGGTTTCCAAGGGGGGCGGTTCATCATCCGCTCTGGAGTCCCGAGGCTATGGAGTGTGACGGTGGACTGGCCCACGGCTGAAACTTGTTTGTTGACTACTCCATGAGCATGCTATTGGCCATTCCATAAGTACATTCTTCATACACTGAACATTTCATTAACTTGTCAATTTGATTCTCTACACGTTTCGATGGAACTGGTCCATCTTGTCACCCTGGAGCTCCGGGACTGCAGAGTGATGGGATAGACAGACCCATACTGGAAACTGTATATTGACAGTAGCGTTGTTTTGACTGTAAAACAGAGAAACATTACACGTGCAATAAAAATGTAGGGAAGTTTATTATCATAGACTAAAACAATAGGGCAGTTTTAGTCTAAGTAAAAATGCGGATGCAATATCGTCCTTGCCATAAAAACGTTCGGCAGCCCCCTTGAAAATGTGCACTTTATCAGACAAATATGATTGTTTAGGTGACATATTGGTCTATTGGGCTGAGTGCGATTTTATGTATAATTATTGACGAAACCTCATTGATGTAAAATACATGCCACAATAATCAAGATATTACAATTACCACTAACTACTGCCCGTTTTGCTCTCAAAACCTTCCAAAATATTTGTCCCGTCAAAATTAATCACGACATTTTGAATGACACCATTCGATTACTCGATATTGACAGCAAATGGTCACATTTGTTTATTTATTAAGCTTTAACGACACTTTAACAGCCATGGTCATATCCTGTCGGTGACAGTTTTACGGGTGGAGGAAGCCCGGAGAGAACCAACGAGCAATGCCGCGCGGCTACCAACTCCCCAACATCGTAACTCCGCACTGCAGCACAGGCAGGGTTAGATTGGTTGACGACATGCGCACCACCGACGTGCAGTACGCCTTAGTACACTGCGTCATCGTGCCCCCATGTGGACAATCGGGGTGAAGAGACTTGCCCAAGGACACAAAAATAGCCGAACCTTGTCCAGGTTTGTTGAAACCCACATAGAGCTGAAATGTTATTTTTTGATTACCCTTTCTCTGCACAGAGTAACGACATTGTGTTAGTTATTTCGCGATCATACTGACTGTCAATTTTTCATGACGCTCAGACTTGCCAAGAACAAGAAGAGTAGATTAAACATATTTTTATTTGCCATTCAGCAATGCAAATCAGGATTGGAGAACAAGTGCTTACTACTTAGAGAACCCTCCGCTACTGTACAAAGACAAACAGATTAGAAAAGGCAGAACAAAATATAACAATATGTAAACATTATACACGAAAAGAAGTTAACTCAAGAGAGAGAGAGAAAGAAAGAGAAAAGATAGATAGATAGATAGAGAGAGAGAGGGAGAGAGAGAGAGAGAGAGAGAGAGAGAGAGAGAGACTAGAAAATCGGGTAAAACCAGAATGAAAAAAAGAGGAGTAAAATCGATAAGCTACACACGGATACAATGAAAGTCTATAAAGACTGCCACATGAGATCTCCTACCGAGGATTTGTTTTGGAGCTGCTGAGCTAACCATTAACTGGTTGAATGCTGGAAGCCCACATTTGGGCTTTACTCTAAAGTGCAGGTATTGCAACTCAGAGGCTTCAAACTCTGCGGGTGCTATTCATATTATCTTTGAATCAAAATTATTTGGCATGTGTGGATTTTCTTTGTTACAATTTATGGGACATCGCCTGTAGGCACTCTCCCATAAATTGTAACAAGGCAAAGATTTGTGAACAAATTTTGATGACTAAAAATAATTTAGCACTCTACCAATTAAGAAACGTTTTCATTAGAACTAAATAGATATTACAGGTGAGGATATATATGACTATTAATGTATATTTCAGGTAAACAAGGGCCTCAAGCGACTGGATTTAGGATGGAACGGTTTCGCAAAAGAAGGATGCCACGCTCTGGCAACATCCCTTCCACGCAATAAAACACTAAAGGAACTGGATTTAAGCTCAAATAGAATAGACCTACAGGCCTTAGCCTTGCTAATGAAGGGAGTGGTTGACAACAAAGGGCTGGAAATACTGAGGGTCAGTAAAGTTTTAAATACACCGAAAACATATGATAAATGCCATACTCTCAATTAGAGTATAATCATTATATACACAACACCAGAAGAAAGTAGTTTTAGAATAACAACAAGACTGTCTGTCATTTTAAAGACATTTTCTCTTTGCAGGAGCAATTCTTAAATTGATTCTAAATATCTTTTTGGAGAACATTCCAAGGATAAGTATCCGGACTGGTGTTAACGACAAAGGAAAATAAGATGTATTTAATAATTGAATCATGACTGTTCGAAATCCACGAGGTGATGAAAAAAATTGATCACGTGCAAGTTCCATGAACCCCGAAGCGGTTTATAGTAAATTTGCGCGTGATCAATCATCAATACTTATGTCTATTCCTTTCATAAAACAGAATTATTTTACGTCCAAACAGCATATTGAGTTGGATTATCTATATGGTACCGCCTTGACTAACCAAAATTCGGTCAAGAATGTATTCCATAACTGGTAGAGTGCTGAATTATTTTTAGACGTCAAAATTTGTTCACAAGTCATTGCCTTGTGACAATTTATGGGAGAGTGCCTGCAGGCATTCTCCCATAAAGTATTACAATGAAATTCCCTCCAGACTAAATAATTTATCTTTAAAGATAATCTAAAGGACATCCCCAGAGTTTAAAGCCTTTGAGTTGCAATACCTGCACCTGAGAGTAAAGCCCAAATATGGGCTCCCAGCACTCAACCGGTTAAAAAAAACCCACAAGAACGTAACCTCTGATACAAAGTAATTCCCACAAACTGTCAATGTAGTGCCTACAAGATAACTCACACTCGAGTCGGGGAAACCGTCTATTTATAAAACTAACAGAAATTGCTGAATATAAAAATAGACTCGAATGTAGTGCGTAATATTAATGCGCGATGTTCGGATAGCACATGATTAATTGGTATTCATGGGATAAATCATATGATCAACTGGTATTCATGGGAAAATAACATCACCTGAGAATCCGCTGCCAATGTAGTATTCATTGAAGAAAAATTCACTTGTGGTGTAAACATTTTACTATGATTATTCAGCACCCTATTCCATTGGTTAATCACAGGTCGCTTAAATGATTTTACATTAAAATTAATTTACGTTTTCATATTTAACTCATTCAACCCTGATACAATCATCAATGTTAGTTCAATGATGTCAGTAGGCAGAGTCCATATTGACTCTTCTGGACTGCACTTTGACAATATTGATAGGTCCACTCCAAAAGGTTCACTGAGTAGCCATCCTACGTAATGAAATTACGACCTATCGTGGACTTGGACAAGAAAGTGGTGTTTAGGGCTGAAAGTGTTCATCAAATCTAGATGTTTGTCAGTTTTGTCTAAGCTGCACATGTGATATTATGCGACGTGCTGTCATACCTGTACAAACGAGGTGAACAGTCGTTTCATATATCTGTTGTTCGTCTCCAAAAACTTTTAGGAGGACGATTTTCCGTTCACCTACATTACTGGACCGGAGACAAATAACATGAACGTACACTATAATTGCCCAAGGTGTTGCTGTGTTTCTTTGTTTCCTCTTCCAAAGCCACGACTACTCTGCAACGATTGGGTATTCCCAAACATTTGAGATGACGTGCTTCGGCTTTGTAGATGCTTTGTAGATGAAGAGCTGTCGTGCAAGGTACTGCTAAAAGGAGCTCCTGGAGCCATTTCCAACAGTGTATTACTCCACAGTTTCTTATGTGCTCAATAAAGGAATTTCAAGTGATGAACTTGAGTATTTTTTGTTGCTCAACCTTTACACTAACACAGACAGGGGCGTGGTGAGGATGACCGATTGAGGGATGCGGACGTAAACCGGATTTGTTCCGACCGTGATATCTCAAGTCCAGGATGATAAAATATTCCAACCACATCATCAAGTCTTTCCTGCGACGATGGCATGTCTTGATGAGGTAGTTGTAATATAATAATCAGTCGGGATTATAGTTCAGAAGCTCATGATTTCTTGGAAAATTATCTGTGGATAAATAAAATATACACATATCGTACCTGAATACCTTTTCAAGTCGGGACATTTTCGTCAGGATTGGAGCTTAAGATATCAGTTCTCTCTTGCTAGTAATCAGGTCTTTTCTTAACCCTTTACCTAACATGAAAAGCAGCCTACACTTCTTGAATAACTAATTTGTTGTCTCAAAAACATAGGTTATGGCCCCTCGTTGGAACGAGGTCGACGAGCTCGTTCCAACGAGGGGTCATAACCTATGTTTTTCAGACAAAAAAAAAATGATAAAATAATGAAAATTAATGGCGATTTTTGAGAATAGCACTGGCCGGTTTTGGCCGTTACGTTGAGTAAAGGGGTAAAAGACGAGATTTGACACTTGGACCTGTGTCTTACACACAGTCGGCCATACAAATGGAGGTCTGTAGTATCCGATTCGGACTGTTGGGGACACAGATTCGCCAATTTGGGGTACCGATACTTTACGTGTTAGTTAAATATGAAATTGTGTAACGACTACTTTACATTTTATGTATTCACTAATAAATCTCGACGAAATCGAGTTTTTTTAGCTATAAACTCAACTGAATAATATTCCAACTGCATCATCAAGACGTGACATCGAAGAAGGCATGCCTTGTTGATGTAGCTGGAATATTAGTCAGTCGGGACTTCTGCCATCATAATCAGGACAAATCAGATTTACAATCTACAAGTCGTTCAATTTCAATAAGTTATCTGTCATTTCCAGAATGAGGTCCCCAGAGGGGGAATTTGCTGATGCTATCCCATACAGTGGGCCAAATTATCCTCTGGATTCCTCTTCCTGTTTAAGCCTGAGACCTTGATTCAAATTGAGGATCACAGGGGGTGAATTTAGTCATGCTACCCTGCTGTGCAGCGTAGCATCATCAAATTTACTATCTGCGGACCTCATTCTGCTGATGAAAGTCTGCTTATTTTCAGGCTTGGTCATCTTTGCTATGTCCCTGCCTGTCTAGGAGCTTTTCAGAAGTCGCAAGAGACAAATAGGGAAGAATTGTTCAGACAATTAGTCTACAGCTTATTGCAATCTGTAATGAGAAAGTGTAACAAATTATGGCATCTGTGAATTAACTTAATTCTAAATTAAGAACATACCGAAGTATTCATTGGTTTCAAACCTTTAGCCTGCAGGGGCGTTTGAATCGAAAGAGTAATTTGAACCAGTCGATATAACTTTTCTACAATTCTTTCTGCTGGTAGTATTTTGGCAAATAAAATAAGCTTACATTAATCCCAGGCAATAATTTTTATAACGCATTTCCACAGACTTGGGAGATAGGTGAGCTACCGCATTCGAACAATCCAGTGCACGGAGATGGTCAATGGAAAGGAAAGCTACAAATGTATAACCTAGTGTGGTTCAGAGAGTAGGGCAAAAATCAGGAATACATCCAAAGAAATACAAATTTATTGATTTCTCGTTATTGATGAATGCAACAAAAGTGTTACAAAAATGTGTGTATTTTTGTGTGGGGTTGGAGGTGGGGTGGTGACCATGGATTAATGTACTTTATATTCTAAACAGTTAACAACGTCCTTTTGTTCCCTTTGATATATTATAATTTTTATCAGCATCCGTAAAACACACGGCAGACACTAATTTTTGGTGTGCATGTTATGGTGCGCTTCTTGGACTATTCTTCAACCCAACAGTTAACCTTCAACTTGGAAGGTAGTCATTGAGGAAGAAATAGACCGAACCGAATGAATGTGAAATGCAGTAGAAAAATACAACAAAATTTGTTAACGTGTACAGGATTGCCAATATGGCACTTTAGCCTGCTCTAAAATTTCAAATGCATTGTACAAAAATGTAGCACATCTGCGGAAAAAATGAAGTGGGGTTTCGCTGCGACTGCCCGGGGACCCATGCTTGAGGTTGGAAAAGCTCGTCATTACCCATCCCTTACTATATCACACGTCACCCTGTCACGAATTCTACAAAGCAAAGACATTAGAATATAATTGTGAGACTCTGGGCTGTTTTAGGTCAGACTTTGCTCAAAAGAGTTAGCCTCTTTTTTCTTATTTCGGAAAAAGGTAAATAGACTAAGTATTAAAATATACATCAATGGTGAAAAATGAATTTAACAGTTTTTCAGACGAATTTACCAAAAATAAAATAATTACATCATGTACACGTTTTCCGCAGATACAAATTTATTTATGATATATTCCATGTATTACAGTTGGGGCACAATCCGATGACAACAGACGGAGCGAGAGCTATACTCGGTTTGCTAAAGGACTCAAACAAATCTCAAATCAAGGAACTAGATCTATACGTAAGTAGACACAAATACTAAATATGAAATTCACGAAGCAAAACTGATACATGGTTATTACAGTACGGCTGTCGTGGACTGGTCGCTTTCTCGAGTGGGCAAAATTTTCGGGACGTAATAATACTAGTTTCCAAACACTAATTATAGAATAATCATCAAAAATTTAATTAATGAAGCACCGGGTGTAACCCGGTGCTTCGTTAATTAAAATCTTGCTCCTGGTGATTTTTATTACCTTGTAAACGTATGCGTGAACATCACTGTTCACGCGTGGATTACGACCAGTCCTCGCCCACTGTACTGTACCTGTATTAAATCAATCTCTCGGGCCACCAGTCTAATTCTTTTCGGAATTCTACGCTGTTATTAACTAATTGTTTACCGACCTTCATGGATTTTGCGCGATGTGACGTGATGCCCTTTTACACACATAGATATTCTTCGTACCACAGTTATAGATATTAAATTGAATAAATATTTAATTCACTTTGAAACCATCAAGATATTAACACACTACTATTAAAAACTACGCGGCGTAATCAAGCTAGAGCTGTGGTGAGTCTTCATTCCTAACGGTAATGTCATCAAAATTCAGTCAAATCAAGACTCGACTGAGCAATATGGCTTGCGCTGATTGTTTTTGGTATATTTGTACATTCTATCGTCCTGGAATATATTAGTTGGTCGGAAAAACGAACCAGAGGCTCGCTTTTACGACCCAGTGAAATATTCCAGACGAGTGAATCTGAACATTGACATTCGACAATTTAAGGGCAAGACTGGTTCCAGGCCATAACAGCGTCGAATTCCGTACGTAATTAGACTGGTGGCCCGAGAGCTTGGTATTTAAAACATTTACCATCAACGTGATGTACGCTTTGATACACGGTGCCACCCAAACTATCAGACCACCAGTCTAATTCTATTTAGAATTCGACGTTGTTATGGGATGTTTGTTTACCCACTTTCCGCAGAGTATTCGCGCAGACGATCCTTGATACAATGTGGTGTCCCTGTACTCATTAAGATATACAGATATTATTTCGTGCTCCTGTTATTGATATTCTAATCAAACAATCAATAAGTTTTTAATTCAAATTAAAGACATCAAGAAAGTAATACAATTAGTGGGACTTCGCGACGTAATCATAAAACTACAGCCGTGGTTAATCTTCATTGATAAGTATTTAGTTTACAAACATGTCTAACAGTATTGTACTGTTTTTAAAGATTCGGTCAAACCAGTTCTCGACCGAGGAACAGTTTTTTGCGTTGATTCAAAGAAAATTAATGTTCATGTTACTTTTAGATTCAATCGTCTGGAATAGTTCATTTGGCCGGAAAATTAGGTTCGCTTTTCCGACCAAATGAAAAATACCAGACGATTGAATATAAAACAATGGCGATGAACTATTTAAGTCAGGATCAAACGTCGACTTTTTGATATGAAGTCCAGTGTGCTAAGAAATGAGTCACTGCACTCAGGGCATCGGAAGCACGTCTGGACAGGGGGGGGGGGGGGGGATCAGACCCCGGGAAAAAGGCATTTACAAGCACTAGCAGCCCCGCAAAGACATGTGGAAGCATGCATGTCTCGAAAGCGGAAGTTCCGAAATGGGGGGGGGGGGGTGAGAGAAGGTGCCTCCTTCAATCGGGACAGATGCACCTTTGAAAGCTCCCAGGACCAATTTGGGATGTATTTTAGCTTTACTTCGAGAATAAATCATTGAAAAACATTGAGTGACGAACCCCTGGGTAGGGCACTATCTGTCCCCTCGCTCTTGTAGTCCGAAGGCAGAGGGGCAGCTGCCCTTCTGCCCCGTACTCGCTATGTCCCTAACCACCCTCCCATTGTTGTCTAGAGCCAAATGGTAATATGACCAGTTGGATATTGTAGTTGGAAGAGTTAGTCCAAAGTCATACAAAAAAAATTACACTGAGCAATACCGTAAGTTAACCCTTTCGCCTACTGTATGTCACGTGATAACTGAATCGTGCAGCACCTCAGGTCGCAGAATTGATTTAATCATCACTTTAATTCTAAGTGTCGCCTGCTCATAGTAGTATAACACTTTTCTTATTGAAAATAACGATTACGGTTGACGGTTGTTTTGTTGAGAACACCAAAGCCCAGTTGCGCTTCCGTTTGTCTAAGGTAAAAGAAAACCGCATTTCCGCTGTAAGACTTGAAGCACATTTGTTGACTTGTATATGCGCTAAATTAACGCAGAAATCACCTCATGTAAAACAAAACTAATAAAATTATGCTATAGAACTGGATAGACGATCTGAAACAATATTAGCATTTTCAGGGGCGTCGCGAAGATAACTGTTGGGGAGAGGGGATATAAACTGACTTGTCCCGACTGTGATGGCTCAAATCCCGACTGACTAATATTCCTCCTAAGGCATCAAAGCATGCTTTTGTGGAAAACATGCCATGGTGATGCAGTTGGAATAATAGTCAGTCGGGATAGTGTTGAACATCTCTAGATTTCTTGGAAATTTATTAGTGAATAAACAAAACTATACATTTGGTATTCGTGACGCAACTTATTATTAAATAAACACACACGTTACCAGTACTGCAATGGACTGCATACCTCATTTTTATTCTAAGTATGTTTTGGATCGGTAATTACCTGAATGCATCGTGTATCATGAGCCCCTTGGAACAAAATTTGTATCTTGCAACTGCATAATACACGAGAGTACTTGGCTATGCTTTGTTTGCTTTACGTTGCTATTTATTGAACGTTGCTGGCTTCCAAACGCGTTTGCGAGAAACTGTTCTATACTATTAAAGAGAAAAGAGGCATCTCAAAAACGTGTAATTATTAAATTATTAAAGCACCTTACTTTTATGTTCTTTTTTATCTGAATCACTGAAAGCATTCGCATCGAAACAACAAGACTTTTCAGCGCTTTGTCTTTTTCGGAATGTTGAGCAAATGCGCTCATTAACCTTTGAAAAAAAGAGAGGCCGCTTTTCCGTTCCAGGAACAATCAGTGTTATCATTACATAAAGTAGAATGGCTGCTAAGTGAATGTGTGGGGGTTGACCAATGGATATTTTCAACGTGCAGCCTTTGGTCTGCACGTTGAAAATATTAATTGGTCAACCACCAAATAATCAATATGGACTCATCCAATTGCTTCAGTTGAACTGACATGGAAGATACCATCAGGGTTCAAAGGGTTAAGTTTATACGCGGATCGGGAAAGTTCAAGGCAGCCGTATTCTATTTCCAACGAAACTGCGTGCGTTTCATGAATATGAAAATGAAATATGAAACTAAAAGGCTAGTTAATTAAATTATTGACACTTCTTCAATAGAGAATTATAAAATAAATCTATCATAACCATTATGTTGCTGTACACAATGTTGTATTAGATTCTCGGTCTTGTTTCTAAGAATATATCTCGACTCGTCCAGTTGTGACATTAGAAACAATAGCCCGACTCTACAAATACAATATTTTTGTACCTCAACATAATTATGATAATATACATGTATGAGCGACTGTGTGTGTGACAGAAGTCCATTATCAAATCTAGTATTTTAAGAAAGTACATGATTACTAGTAAGAGAGGAATGGTACCTTAGACTCCTAACCTGACGAACATGTCCCGATTTGAAAAATTATCGTTGAGTGTCACACACCCCTAATACCCCCTGAGTGACGCCCCGAGTCAGTTTTATCCTCCGTTGTATGTATTACAATTTGTAAACACTGGAATGAAGTTTTTAAATAAGGTGCTTCCAATCTCTTTTAGGGAATCCCTATTGATTCTCGTTTCAATGAGAGGTTGCGAGAGCTGTTAGCAACACGGGAAATACAAGTTAATTTGGATTCCGAAATCAAACGGAAGGGAACTCGTACAGAACTTAAAGAACACGATGCTACAAACCTCGCCAGATTTGATCCTGTTACAGTTCTATTTGAATACATGAAAATGGACAATATGAGAATTATGGACTTGTTTAGTATTCTCGACAAAGACAGCGAAAATAGATTTACGAGGAAAAACTTAGCAGAAGGAATGAAGGTAAGTTTAAGACCAAGATTTGCCGTGACTGGAAGACGGCAGCGATAATGTTGACAACGACATCCCATTAATATGACAAATACGACATAGCGTTGTTTCACAGTTGATCACTTCACAACCCGAGGTCAAATCATGGTAAATATTATTTGAAACGGACAAATATTGCAATATGCACGACATCATCAATTCTTTGGAGTTGTAAAACATGTGCCAGAACTTGCCGAGGATCCTTGGTTTACAGGTGTGATAGTGTTAACTTTCAATAGACCAGGAGCTTTTGCAAGTGCAACATCTAGGCTCCATCCAACTGCATCCGGCTCTGGTATGTACATGTAAACTACTAAGCATTGTAACACTCAAGCAACGATATGCCCTAAGAAAACGACTGTGCAGTGCAGTGTGTGTACGTGTAAATTAATTCATGTACATTAACGTAAAAATTGTGAATTTTCTCAATTATTCCTTCGCGAAACGGCTAGCACTGCAAATGACTTTATGTTCCAATAAGATTAAAATCCTCGGCATCTGATTGGACGAGAGCTCGAGTAGGTTTTAGTTTTTTTTGTTGTTGTATGTTTAAGGCTCTAGTACCATATGTTACCGTTTGACGTCACCGCGCGAAATATTTGAAATAGGTTTGTCCGTTTCGCAATTATTCTATCAATGGAGTGACTTGCAAACCGTTTCATTTTTGAAGATTTTTAACACGTGCAACGGGCGATTGTCCCGAACGAAGTGTTGTTTAAATTACAAATCAGACTCTGATTTGAACTGAGATGGAATGACCTCGACCTTTATATGGTTTATTGATTATTTGTCTTGTGACGTGGTGGGGTACAAGAGAGGTTTATTTACTGAACATATAATCATCATAAGTCGCCTTGTTCATTTCACGATGTGAGTTTGGGGCTATGGGTAGCGTCTTAATGGAACATGTATGTTATTGTGATGAATTGACGATAACATGGTCTGAGGGTTGCGGCTCGGAACTTTTGTTCCGAGCCGCAAGCCTCAGACCATGTTTTTGTCAATTCATCACAATAACTTACTATATCGAGCGTCATGCTCTAAGAGGTCATGGTCTCTAGTTATGTCCTTAGTGTCACCAAACGTTACAATTTGCCGAACATATCCCCTTCTCGGTTATGGACTGTTTAGGATTAAGCTATTACTGTCAGGTCCCAAGTCAAGACTATACTATCAAATGTCGAAATACATATATTTTCACTTTCTTGTCACTTGACGCTCAGTGATTTCTATATATTGTATACTAGTGACAGGGGTTTCGGCTTCAATCTGCTATCTTTCCCATCCTTTTCCGAAGTTTCCGAGCTGACACTACATTTTCCACGCGATTTTTGCCACTGCTTTCTGTCTATAGTTTGCACGCCCTCTCCCCTCCCTCACCCACCGATTATTTTCGTTGGTTGGAATGTAAAAACCATTTAGTGGCACCTTTCCCAAATGAATATTAATACGCACAAGGGCGCAACGAAACATAGTGTAGTAAATGGTGATGTATTCTTCCTTTTCATCTCACGGCAACAAGCGGAAGGCTGATGACGTTTGTTGGTATTTCAAAGCTGTTAAGCTGCCCCTACCTTTACCACTACGGATTTCTATGCCTATCAACAAAACCTCTGTTAATGTTCTGCCTGCAGTTCCAAAACACGCATGGTACGTTGGCTCACTACAGTCAATTATGTATTCTTTTGGTTATACATTTCCTGAAACACAGAAATCCCCTGGGCACCTCGTTCTACCCACCCCTTCTCCTACAAACATTTTTCTTGCAGCAAAAAACGTTGAAAAAACTTCTGAATTTAAGGGAAGCACCTGCTCAGAGAAGCAATCGCCTCACCACTCTTTCTCGTTCGGTTGAATCATCAATCACAGATCCCGGAATCCTACTATCAAAACTCCTTTCTAAGAAATGACTGATTGACGGCTCCCCATTGTCTCAAATGAGTCACAAAGGCTTTATAGTAAATGCTCGCTCACTCGCTTGCTCGTTTTGACGATTCGATTAATTTTCCGCAAGAATCCTTGTCCACGTCTTTTGGCAACCAATTTGTAACAGACTGTCTGGTTTGATTTTCATAACCAAGCCATAATAGTTGATGAAGAAATCTAATACGTAATTACGAATTAGCTAATCTGTGACTGCGAAATAGCTAATCAGTAATTACGAATTACTAATCCGTAGGGGGTGCGGTGGCGTCGTGGTAGCCGGTTCTCGTCAGATCACCGAAGTTAAGCAACGTCGAGCGCGGTTAGTAGTTGGATGGGTGACCATTTCAGCGACTGATTCGCGCTCCCGCGTTGTGTCCTTGGGCGAGGCACTTAACCCCGATTGCCTACGTGGGGGCACGATGGCGCTGTGTACTAAGGCGTACTGCACGTCGATAGTGTGCATGTCTTCAACCAATCTAACCTTGCCTGTGCCGCGGTGCAGAGTTCAGAGTTACGATGTTGGAGAGCTGACACGCTGCTCGTCGTTGCTCGGTGGTTCTCTCCGGGTGCTCCGGCTTCCTCCACCCGTAAAGCTGTCACGGTCACGATTAGCCATTGTGCATAAGTATGTGACCTTAAACACCAAAAAATAAAATAAAAGTAAATACTAATCCGTAATTAGGAAATAGCTAAACAGAAATTACGGAATAGCTAATCGTTATTATCTAATCCATAAGTACGAAATAATAACTGATCAGCTAATTCGTAATTACGGATTAGTATTTAGTAATTACGGATTTGCTATATCGTAATTATAAATTAATCTTACGGCTTAACTAATTCGATTTAGTAAATCACAATTGCAGATTAATAAGTGAATTGCATGTGCTGCTGGTACGGATCTGTACCTCACAAACTGGTATTTAGTTATATTTTGTTATTGTAAGTTTGTGTTATTTTGTAGACACTGAAACTGCCCCTGACCGAACATGCTATAGATCAGATGATGAGTTTTATGGATGCAAACAAAGATGGAATTGTTGAAGCAGAGTAAGTAGTGTTTTGTTTGACTTAAGAATAGGATACACTATTTACAGCATTTTGAAAACGGGATTCAATGTCGTATAGGATTACTTTAAAGACTTGGAAGGACATTGTAGACAAGCATATAGCTTATAGAAAGACTTGATTGAGAAACAGATATCAGCCTAAATTTGCGTCTTCTTGCCTTCGACGTTGTTCATCATGGCCTCACACTGACGTTTGACAAATAGTGAATAAGAAACTTAGTATAACCCGCGCAGTCGTTTGTAGTTAAATGTCGTCCGCTCGAATAGGCAGACGAGGCGACACTTGACTATAAACAACAGCCAGACCAAACAGCTTGATACTTTTTAATGTTCAGGCAATTCTCTCTTATTTCCCCGACTGTTACAAGTTAAAATTTGAAACATATATAAAAATCTCCCGGTATGTAAAGGCTAATGTACAAATTTTAAGCACTTCCAAGGTTTTCAAAACCCATTCCCAAGGTATTCAAAGACCACAATTAACCCTCGACGAAATATGTCAGCTGCATTTTTAATGTACGGGTGAAATGCATCATTACTTGGTTCCATATAAGATCTAAATCCAACAGCTTTCAAGTTCCCACGGAAACCCGGGAATCGGAGTTCTTTCTGACTAATGTGGCGATCAGGTTTTTTCTTGAGGGTACTTAGATGCATCAGCAACGTGTAACCAACACCCAAGGTGCAATACCTGTGAGGTGGTGACATAACTGCAAACGGTTGTGTTTTTTTGTCGACTTGTGTTTGGGTCGGGATATATTTATAGATGCTGAAAGCAGCAACAAACATCAACAATTATAATAAAGAAATAATGCATCCGTAAGCCCACCAAACACTATTCGGTAAGACAACCCTGAGATTAAATCAGGCGAACCACTTAGACTGGTGACTGGAAAAAAAAGAGTAATAAATGTGTACTCAAGATCAAGATCTGTCTGTGAAGGAAATACAGCAAGGAAAGATAGCAGTGACCCATACCAACGTTTGACTAATAGTGAAAAAGTCTACTGGCCTTCGATGTTCCACTGGTCCGGACGTTTGTAACTAATAGTGATCAACAAATTTCGTATAACCCGAGCAGATGTTTTTAGTCAAGTGTCGTCTTCCCGAAGAGGGCAGACGACACATGACTAAAAACGACTGGCCAGGTTATACAATTTTTCTTGTCGTCTAATTCATAACACGGCATAAGACACTGTGATAAAAAACATGTCTTGAAAACCAAGCCAATTGAATGAATCATTCTTCATCAATGTTTGGGAGGCACATGTAGTTGAAGGTATTGATTTTTACTTTATCCTGCTTATATGAACAATGCCTAATGATGAAAATAATCAATTACTCTTTTAGCTCTCACTCTCACTTCTATTATGTCTCCCTGTGCCCCAGATAAACAGTGCGTTTAGATTCATCCGGACGAACGAAAACAATTGCGGTAAATGCACATATAGATATGAACATACATTGACACTCTCGATCCGCTTGAAAAATTTCATCTACGCCCTGAGCATGTAGCTCTGCACATGGGCAAGTCCAGTTCGCAGTCATGATCGGGGCACCATTTATAGTTTAGAACCCATGCACCTCATTCTATAGCTGAAACGGTGTGTTAAACGTTGTTTTCTTGTCGAAGGTCCAAATGTTCTGTACAAGCCGATTATTATTGATACTGGCGATATTTGGCAGTCGACGAACGTCAGAAACAAGAACATCAAATCGGCAGTTGCGGTCGGCAATAATTAAATTGAATTCTGCGGATCTAAGTGTGATAGGAACAGGTTAATTGAGAAGCCGCGGGGCGACTTTGAAATTGTGTCTGTGTGTGTGTGGGGGGGGGGGGGGGGGGGGGATAAGATGTGAGCAAGGGCCGAGAACTCTCTTGCAGGACATTTTTATAGACAGTTGTGAGCTAAGAAACGATCTGGATGATTTTAGGGAATTAGTGGACTTCCAGCGTCGATTCAGTGCCGACAATCCACTAATTCCCTAACATTGGCCAGAACGCCAAAGTAGGCCTACATTGTGTAAGCTTACACACTACTGAGGTAGTCACTACTCCGACACCCATTCGGATCATTGTGATCGCCGAAGCGAAAAGTAAATATTAACCTTATGGACCCTGATGGTATATCCCATGCCAGTTCAGAGCCATCAACTGGTATAGTCTATATTCGTTACTTGGGAGGAGACCAATCAATATTTTTAACGTGCAGCCATAAGGCTGCATGTTGAAAATCTTGATTGGTTTACCACACAAATTAACTGAGCAACTATCTAGTTTAGGACTTCAGGTCGTATCACAATCCTTAACCGGAAAAGCGGTCTTTCGGGTTTAAAGGGTCAAGGGTGACAAGTGGAATAACACGAAAATTACGAGTATAAATTATAAACACACCGGCTGGGATAATAAAATTACTGCTGTCAAAACTCATTTCGTTTACCATTTTCAAATAATTTGAACAGTGTTGGCCGAAAAAATGAGGGGGGCTGATGCTCCACTCCCCGCCACGATTACCCCACCTGAATTTGGCGTTGCAGGGTTATTAGTAGTATGTTTGGGGCTTTTCGAGCCCCATTGGCCGGACCTCGGTGCCGGACCCTGGAATTGACGTCATGTAACGTGACCCAGTGGCGCCATGTTGTGTTGTCATGGTAACCAGCGTGAGCGGCCATCTTGTGACGTCATCCCCATAGTGATACGTGATGTGAGTGCGCGTGCGCAGCGCGTGTTGTTAGGGTGATACGTGTTTCCGTCGTCCATTTTGTATACAGGATGCCGGCATCTTGATTTCTATGGTAGCACGTGGTTCCTATGTTACCCAAAGGCCTACAACAAGACAGGGGTATGTTCGGAGGGAGTGTTCCTTTGTACCGGAGTATTTTTCCGAATCGTAGAATTACACAAACAGCCCGACACGTTTTACTATTTTGAATTCTTTCAGAATTCTCTGCTTCTATCTATATATGCAATAGTTTTCGTCTACCTGACCATCTTCCTTTGTTCTGGAGTATACTCCAGTAGAGTAGAAAAGCCCACTAACTGGAACAGCTTTGCTTATTATTACTATATTTAGCTTTTCTGGTCTATTCTTATAATTTCTATTCCGTGTACTCTTGTTGTTTCATTTATCCAGATCATTTATATAGATTATAACTAACCAATCAGATTGCTTGATTTCCAATGATCTGTATGCAGATTTATTTCCCCTTATTACAACGAAGTCCTATCCGATTCTCATCGCCTCTATATCCAATGGCCATATCCCCAGGCACCCCAATTTCGGCACCCCTTTTTGGAAAAACATATGGCCTTCGGCACCCCTTTTTTGTCATATGTGCTTATGTGAAAAGGCACAATGTGACACAATGTGCCCTAGCATATAGGCACATGCTGGGTGTGCTGAAATGTGCTTATATGTGCTTATGTGGAAAGACACAATGCGACACAATGTGCTCTAGCACATAGGCACATACGGGTATTTGAGGATACCTATGGCCTGGTATTGTATTATTTGAGGATACCTATCGAGGATGCCTACTGGAGAATCCCTTTTTTGTCATATGTGCTTATGTGAAAAGGAACAATGTGACACAATGTGCCCTAGCACATAGGCTCATGCTGCGTGTGGCGATGTGTGCTTATATGTCCTTATGTGAAAAGGCACAACGTGACACAATGTTCCCTAGCACATACGGGTATTTGGGGATACCTATGGCCTGATATTGTATTATATGAGGATACCTATCGAGGATACCTACTGGAGAATCCCTTTTTGTCATATGTGCTTATGTGAAAGGGCAATATGTGACACATTGTGCCCTAGCACATAGGCACATGCGGGTATCTGAGGATACCTATGACCAGGTATTGTATTATTTGAAGATATCTATCGAGGATACCTTTTGGAGAATCCCTTTTGGAGAATCCTTTTTTTTGTCGTATTTGGCCATAATAAATCCCTCAATGAGGTCTAATGTAGTCTTACCAACGGCTTCCATCAATACTTCCAAGCTATACCTTCGCTCGGGCCTTCAAAATATTCAATCAGATTTCCCCTGTATACATATAAACGGGATATATAAGGCATTCCGTAATTGAGATTCTTAGCCGATTCCGTTTAAACTCTAACGTACGTTTGTGGTAATTCTACGAATCGGAAAAATACAAAGGAACACACCCTCCGAACATACCCCAGTCTTGTTGTAGGCCTTTGGGTAACATAGCACCCACGTGCTACCATAGAAACCAAGATGGCGGCATCCAGTGTACAGAATGGACGACGGAAATACGCATCGCCCTAACAACACGCGCTGCGCACGCGCACTCACATCATGTATCACTATGGGGATGACGTCACAAGATGGCCGCTCACGCGGGTTACCATTACGACACAACATGGCGCCACTGGATCACGTGACATGACGTCACTTTCGGGGTCCGGCACCGGGGTCCGGCACCGCCACCGGGGTCCGGCCAATGGGGCTCGAAAAGCCCGAAACATACTACTGTTACTACTGTATTCTTCTTCAACTGCAAAATCTTTAATCGATTTGCCGATTTGTTAGGAACAGTCTAGAGTACGAGGAGTTCATTCAAGAAAACAAGGTTAAAATGATCAACATTAATTCTGAACACACGCTCTTGGAAGAAAAGAAAATAGTTCAAGTTAAGGATGACTTCAAGAGATAGCTTATAAGAACCTGTAACAAATGCCATTCGTCCTTTGTCTGACATGAATAGTAGGGGTAACTGGCAGAAAAAAAACCCCCAGAAATCTAGAACTCGAACAACTAAAAATTATGTTCACAATCCCTAACTTTTTTCGTCATGAAAGTCAATATTCCATAAAGTTATCTCCCCTGAAATTATTCGATGCGCGAGGAAAGTCCAGTAAAGAAGTATGTAATTGTTGAGAAAACACCTATGGCATCAGTAAAATAAATCCAAGTTTCCCTTTGTAGCGTTTATTAAACGAAAACAACACACAGCTCCGAGAGCTGTCTGTTGTTTTCTTTTTTTAAAGCTTTTTTATGACAAGCTAATTAAAAGTAACTAAGTAAATGTCCGCTTTGGCTCTTTTTTGGCGAATGTGTTTTTGCAGTAATTTGTAAGTTTTTATTTTAAAATCTGTTCCCCAAAAATATAGCGTTTGACACCCTTATCACGAACACTATCTGTTTAAAAATAAGAAATTGCGGATCACTTCCATCCTAAAGTTACAGGATAATAAACCCCTAATTTGAAAAAAATAAGTTGACCGTTTCACAAAACCACAATTTCCGTTATGCAAACGTACCCTTTTGTTTTATAATATCATTCGTATTAACCCTTTACCTAACATGAAAAGCAGACGACACTTGCAAACAAAATTCTTGAATAACTAATTTTTTTCATTTTTTGTCTCAAAAACATGGGTTATGACCCCTCTTTGGAACGAGCTCGTACCAAAGAGGGGTCATATTCTATGTTTTTGAGACAACAAATGAAAAAAAATAAGGAAAATTAATTGGCGATTTTTGTGGATAGCGCTGGCCGGTTTTGGCCGTTAATTTGGGTAAAGGGTTAAAGCGTCCGATTCGATTAAATAAATTATTTTTAAAGCGATAATTTATCGGATATTTGGAAAACGGCATGCTGTAGTTTTTCTACCCGAACTGGTTAGCCGATCTTTTAGGGAAAATTCTACCCAGTGCAAACTGTAATATTATTTTCCATATTCTGTGTTATTTGTTTTTGCCTGTAAGTGTTCTATTATTTATAGCGAATGAGTTCGCGCAATTTGATCCGAATTGTCGTTGTCGATAAATGAGGTGTTGGTTTTATTTATTTATTTATTTATTTATTTATTTATTTATTTATTTATTTAATTGAGTTTTAACGACACTTTCGGCAGCTAGGGTCACCTCGTGTCGGACAGTTTTACGGGTGGAGGAAGCCAGAGTACCCGCAGAGAAACACCGAGCAACGGCGAGCAACTGTCAGGCTCCCCACGTACTACCTCCACACAAGCAGGGTTAGTATTGGTTGAAAACAAGTGCGCCATCGACTTGCAGTACGCCTTAGTACACAACGCCACCGTGCCCCCCACGTGGACAAGTGGGATTAAGTGCCTTGTCCAAGGACACAACACGGTTGCCGCAGGTGGGATTCGAACAGAGGACCTCTCGGCGTGCAGCCTGCTTCTCTATCTACTGAACCACCGTGCTCCCAGTGGGTTTTATTGGAAGCATATGTCTGCCTTATTAAAATAATACAAAGTTATTGATCTTTTATAATGTCAATTATTGCCAAAGTATTGCACATTTGTTGTTAGTGGCGGTCCTTCATTGTGACAGAAACAAAGGTAACAATTATAAACCACGAGTATTCAAAAATTATATTTACTTCCGATGACTTTCCGATTACTTCATTTACATCTTCGCAATGTCGTATCTAAAAAAATTAGTCTACATTAATTTTTTTTTTAACCCTTTCAGCCCGGTGTGCATAATTTTTGGCGTGACAAAAAAATTGGCAGTGAACGAGCAGACGATATAAAGAGCAAAATTCTGAAGCGAGGCTCGACAATAATGCAATCAGCAAAGCTCGGCAGAGCTGTTGGATTCAATTATTACTAAACCTCCCAACAAACCAGGATTGTTTCGCCGATTTCGCCGTTGACAGAATTGTCTGAATTGATACCTTCCAGGGCGCCAGTTTTGAAAGGGTTAAATTATCGATTGAAGTAATTTCGCGTTGCTTCTGGTGTATTAAACGTTGCATACAGTAGTTTTAACATGCTCTTCAAGTACAATCAAAATTTGAGAGTCGATATTTTTTCAAATTAATGGGTTATTATCCCGTGTAAGGGACAATAAGCCGCTATCTTTAAAAAAATATCATCTCTTAGATTTTGCTTGTATTTGAAAGAGCATGTTAAAAACACAGCATGCAAAATTTAAGACAGCGGCCAACAACAGCCAGACTCCCCACCTTATCTGGTTGAAAGCAAATTCACTATCGACGTACATTTCGTCTCAGTACACACTGCCACCGTGACCTCACATGGGAAATCGGGGTTACGAAATATCGCCCAGGGACAAAACTCAGTTACCGTTGGTCAGAATCGAATCCTGGAACTTTTGACTTGACGTTCAGTTCTCTGACCACTGAGCCACCGCGCTACGCCGTTTCGTAAAGTAAAGGGGTAACCCTGATTCTATATATGCAGTTCAAGTCGAATTTGCACTAAAGATATAGTAAATGTCTTGGTGTTTGAAATGTACATTAATAAACAGGGTTGTTTATCAAGAGATATCGAATTAACGGAAGAATATCGTCTTCTTTTCCAGTGAATTCATCAATGCACACAGACAGTCGACTCGTCGTGTAACGCAGCGAACAATTCGAGCCAAATCTATGAACAAAGAAGATGGAGGGTTAGTTGGAATGCGTAAAGCGATCAAACTTGTTCTTGACAAGAAGAAAGCAGAGTATGCAGAAGTAAGGACGACAGCGAAATTTACTCCGGGAGAATCGCCATCTCTTCCCAACTCTCCAAGAAAACTTCCTGCAATCGGTGGAAAACAAGTTACTGCTTCCTGACATAAAACAGAATACAAATTATAAAAAAAAAACAGTAACAAAGGAAAAAAGAAAATGTGACTCTGAATATAAGAAAAAACCCAGAAAAAGTTAATGCTGCCATAAACAAGTAAAAGAAAATAGAGATACACGTGACTCTCCTTGTCTTAATAAATAATCTTCACCCGGATAAATTTTCACCTGTTTTCAATATATCGGTCGAGCGCCCAAGAATGGGTTTCTATCAAATACCTTTAATTCACTTGATAACAATACTGGGACTCGCTCCGTTCAATTACAAAGACCGCTATGTCAAAAATACGAAAGTTCCTTCTTTTTTGGCTGTGACTGGGGATGGTGGAGAGAGAGAGAGAGAGAGAGAGAGGGATGGGGGAGGGGGGATGTCGGTAAAGTGTTGAGTCGTCTTTGGTAATTGCAAAAGTTACATTTCTGTTTACGTAAACCTCTGAATTTAATAGCATCCCCGTGTCAATTCAATGCCATGAACTGGAAGAGGCCATTTTCAGCATTTGAGAGAATAATAATTAAATTTTTCAACATGAAGCTTTGGGGATGCATGCTGAAAATATTGATTGCTCTATCCCATAAATGTATTGAACTGTCATTTACTTTATGATACTAGGGTGCATCAATATGATGACCCTGAATGGGGTTAACAAATGAAGTTTGCTTTTCTCTATAAACGATTTCTGAGGAAGTCACTGTAGGTTTCTCATGCTTACATTTATTCAGATTAGTTGAAACATAATTGAACGACATAGACATTGAAGAGTGTTCAGAAATATTGGTGCAATGTTTATAACGTTTATAATGTCTGTGGTGCAATAAGCTTAACCCTTTACCTAACACGAAAAGCAGACGACACTTGCAAACAAAATTCTTGAATAACTCATTTTTTCATTTTTTGTATCAAAAACAGAGGTTATGACCCCTCATTGGAACGAGCTCAACGAGCTCGTTCCAAAGAGGGGTCGTAACCTATGTTTTTGAGACAAAAAAATGAAAATATAATGAAAATTAATTGGTGATTTTGGGGAATAGCGCTGGCCGTTACGTTGGGTAAAGGGTTAAACATTTACCTAAGGAATCGGCCGCATTCGTCCGCGTTAATTTACAAACTGAGCAGTTGAAGAAAAAAAAAATTCAAAATTTTTCAACAAAACCATATCGTCTGACCCCTCCTTCCAAAGAGGAGTCACACGATATGGTTTTATTGAAATATTGAAAGATTTGAAAAATAAACAACTAAAATAACTATTTTGATATCATGTGCGTCGTGTAATGGGTTGACGTCTCAGATTCAAGTCTATAAGTTCTCGAGGTTTATACTAGCTCATCTTTCCTTTTAGCATGCAGTTTCCGGGTCTTTTGTTAACCGGAGAGTATTATTATCCCTGGTGAGTGAGGGTGTGAGATGGGGAAATCTCAACCGATGGCAAAGTATTTGGGCCAGACACGAGGCTTGCCAAGTGTCTGGACCAAATAACTTGCCCCGAGGGTGAGATGTCCTCATCTCACACGCACCCCCACAAGGGATAATTTTTCTCCCCAACCAAAACACTCTAACGTCATCAAAAGTAATCCAGGGGCACGTGCAGCTATATCTAACAATTTTGTTGTCCATTCCTAAAAAAAAATTATTTACTTATCGGAAGGAGCGCACAAAAGTTCTGTATATACTATTAGGTTTATACTACGAAATTGATTCCTTACGCCGGCAAGACAGTGGTTAATGATTTGTAGCGCAATAAACATTGACACATTCCGATGACGTCATATTATGAACTCTGCATTGTATTCGCATACCTTTTCGACCGTAATTTCGTCCACTCATAACGGCGTTCACGCAAAAAATTATATAAAAGATTCAAGTGTCCTTTGGTTTTGTGGACTGTGTTTTTATTTCTGTTTTCTTTGACAAACGTTTGTCTGCTAATATTATCCGACACCATGTTGTTTGTTTACAGAAGAACGTGTGATGATTGAATACTCCTGCACTCATTAAATATGCCAATAAGCCAGTCACGTGGGTCATGTGAGATGGATTTCTATCTCACATGGCCTTCTCACATGGGACATGCATACCTTGCAATAGAAAGTGTGGGAGGGGGGGGGGGGGTGAGCAAATCTCACTCCTAACCATTCGCGTCGACAGAAACATCCCGAAACACACAACTCCAACCGCACGTCATCACTCTTTGGAGATTTTCTGATCTGGTGTGATCCGTTTTACATTTCGTTCATAGAAATATGCTAACATATTTAGTGATGCACAGCATGAAGCAATGTTCTGGGGACCACGCTTCAACTGTGAGGAAAAGAGGATAAAACTGTCATCATCATTAATAGCATCAAGTAATTTCAGTTTCGAATGTTGTGACGGAAATTTTCGATTTAGCATATGACTTTGAATTCAATGCTCCTTCCCGTAACATTACTTTGTTGGGGTTGACGTTTCCTACGGGGGTAGTTGCCCTGATCATTACAAGCACGGATGTTTGGATCGCTGATGTAGTGTTACATCGTGCTTTACATGAGCTCCCCGAACTCCTATTTTACAGTGTAGTATATTCTCGTACAAATTACGTTAACAAGTGGAATTTTAGTCCACGAATTAACATGCTGGGAAGATAATTAATTGTCGGTGTGGAAAGTGCTGTGGCTGAGTGGTTAGTGCATTGGATTTTAAACAGAAACAGTCCTGTTAATGAGACGGGTGCGAGTGCAATTGCTCCCGTCAGCACCCGTGTTTTCTATTTTCCGGGAGCTAAAAAATGCACTTGTCGAAAAATATTGTGGAGCACTAATATACTGTGAGGACATATAAATGTGTGTTGTTTTGAGAAAGCAACACTCTGTGGCCAGTGGCAAGTTACTGTCATAATTCAGCAATTCCTTATACATTTAACCCCTTGAACTTGAGCGGCCGCTTTTCTGGCCAGGAACATGATATGCCATAACGTCATTAAATAGGATGGCTGTTCAGTAAATGTGTGGGATAGACCAATCAATATTTTCAACGTGCAGCCTCAGGGCTGCACGTTGAAAATACTGGCTGGTCTACACCAAATAATGACCTCTTCTAATTCCTGCCATTGAACTGGGATAAAAATTACCACTAGATTTCAAAGGATTAAGGTTTCTGGTGTTTGGTGACAGAATTCCTTCAAAAATTCATATACTAACATTTTACGGATGCAATTTACTCCTTTTTATGATTTCACGGGAGCTTCAAAACTGCACACGTCAATTTTGTTCATTTCCAGCACTGCAGAAAGGTATGCGGTTTGATCCTGACCAGTGGTAACTACGTTGTGTCCTTTGCCAAGACACCTAATACTGATTGCCCACGTAGAGACACGGTGGCACTGTGTACTAATCGTCGATGGAGCAATTGCCCCCAAACACTGTGCAGAGTTAGTATGTGGGGGTGTCTGACAATTGTTCGCCGCGGCTCGATGGTAGGATCTTTGAAATAATTATTGAGCGCCTTTGCATTGGTGGGGTACAGATGGCTGGCATGTTGATTGTAACTATGCGATAAAACGACAGGTGTAGACCAGCAAAATTAGTTTTGTCCAAATCACATCTTGAACAAGAAAAGAATTATTCATGACTCCACATTAAAACATACTTCCAATAGTGAGATACTATTTTCCATGAATAACACAAAACTAAAGTTATAATTTTGGTTATCTTTTTTAAAGAAGTGCATTTTTAAATTAAGGCAGAACAGGAAACGTGCCCCAAAATGGGGCACAATAAATCAATAATTTTCTTAGCGATCAATGAAATGATGGATTACTCCCCTTGCATTATATCACAACTAGTCTGCTTTTGCTAATAAATAAATTCCGACAGGAAAAAAAGTGCCGAAAACATGAAATGGTTTCAAACAAAACTTACGATGAAATTTCGGAGAGAAAAAAAACTTGGCTAATAAATACGTTACGACTCGTAACGTACGAGACGTTATAGTTGGCAGATACGATGTCACATACGGCTCGACGAGAACAAAATTGTTCACACTGTATCCGCCCACCGAACGCCCCGTG
Source organism: Pictodentalium vernedei (assembly GCA_031216915.1). Classification (NCBI taxonomy): domain Eukaryota; kingdom Metazoa; phylum Mollusca; class Scaphopoda; order Dentaliida; family Dentaliidae; genus Pictodentalium; species Pictodentalium vernedei. The sequence goes on from CM062297.1 coordinate 759,918,227, forward strand.
ACCAATAGTATTCAGTCCCCTTCATGTAGAATTCCTGCCATGCAAAATTCAGTTGAGAGGGTAAGTGGTCCCATTGAACGTTGCACCGGCTGAAGTTTGCAGGTTGGGTTTATCCTCACAAATACTAATGTACCCCACCCACTTAAAACTGCTAGGACTACTCACACAGAAACATACATCTCTCCTATTTGTAATAATTTAAGGGAATATCCTGGGCAAATTGGGGTAACAAAATCAAATTCAACAGACATATGTTGCTCTGACACCATTTTCTGATAGATTTTGGTCAGAGGTAATAGGCATGTGTTTGTTTGCTGTGCACCGACAAGAGCCTACAGTTATAACTAAGTACAGTTATGCTCCTCATGAACTTGCATATATCATGCAATCAGTGTATTTTCGAAATCATACAGAATCAAGAAGAGTACCTTGGCCTCTTTTCTTGTTGTCCCTTGGTTATTATCTTCCCTGGAGCACTTTTACCATCGCCACATCATGGATTGACTGTGGGATTTGCATCTGTTTATTGTAGTGCCAACACCATTTTAATTGGCCCAGAGTATCATCCATAATTCATAGAAATTAATCCATTAACTTATATGTTGCAGAGAACACGAAGTGTGGATTGACACTAAAACACTCCGGGGGTGGAAATTCCACAAACTCAAAAAGACTTGTATGAAAAAGCGCGAGATTGGCAAGCAAAGCTTCATATGTTGAACATCCGGGTTTACCCTGATGTTCATTGGCTGAAGCATTGGTTGTTGTTCTTATGCATTTTTGCTCTTGTGTGCTATCACAGGAATCAACAGTTATTGTCTTGGTGAAAATTCCACTTCAAGAGTGTTGAGTGGTAATTCACTTGCAAACTAAGTAAATCTACTCAGTTGTTATAGGGAGGCTCACGCTATTCTCAAAAATCGCCAATTAATTTTCATTATATTTTCATTTTTTGTCTCAAAAACATAGGTTATGACCCCTATTTGCAACGAGCTCGTTCCAATGAGGGGGTCATAACCTATGTTTTTGAGACAAAAATAAAAAAAATAGTTATTCAAGAATTTTTTTGCAAGTGTCGTCTGCTTTTCATGTTAGGTAAAGGGATAAAAAGTGATCATTTAGCCAGCGCTATTCTCAAAAATCGCCAATTAATTTTCATTATATTTTCATTTTTTGTCTCAAAAACATAGGTTATGGCCCCTATTTGCAACGAGCTCGTTCCAATGGGGGGGGGGGGGGGGGGGGGGGGGACAAATGTCAGACACCCCCACTGTGGAGCTGTAGGATTAATTGTTTTCGTATTCCCATCACCGGTTTATTGTTTAATGTATCGTCTGCTCGTTTACTGCCACATTTTTCTCCACACAAAGATTTATGCATTCCGGGCGGATAGGGTAACGGTACTTTGAAATCATAAAACTAACTCATTAAACCGGGTGGTATTTTCCATTTCAATTCAATGGCATCAATAGGAGGAGCCCAATTTCGTAATTTGGGGAACACCAATTAATATTTTCAAGTATCAGTGGGTCTGTCCCCGACATTCACTGTGCAACCATTTACTTAAGCGGTCTTACGGTTCAAAGGATTAATGCGTGTCAGTTAAGTCAGCTCAGCTTTCGGACAATGTTACAGCTGGAGGTATCCGGGGTACTCTAAGAGAACCGCCGAGCAGCGGCGAGCAAGTGTGAGACTTTCCAATTTAATAATCCAACACAAGCAGTGCTAGCATCGGTTTAAGGCAAGTGCATCATCAACGTGCAGTACACAGCGCGCAACCATGCCCTCACATGCGCAATTAGCATTCATTGTCTTACCAAGGAACACAATGCAGATGAGGCAGATGAGGATTGAACTGTCGACCTTTCGTTTAAAGGTCCAATGCTCTAAACTATACCGCGCTCCCATATTCCCGAGATAGTGATACATTTGATTTATTTGTGATCATCCGAGGTATTGGAATTGGGCTAAATGCGATTTAGGTGCCGGAACTACATGTTAATCCAGAAGTTGTCAAATGGTCTTACACAGCTCAGAAGTACATATCAACTGCTTCCTCTTAGCCAATGTTAGTTTATTCTTGAGGATGTCCATCAATTGCCCTTCGCAAACTGACACCCAGTCGGGGGTGAAAGGATAAATGGGGCTGGTAACTAGAATAATGCACACTTCAAATCCGCAAGGATGTATCTAGTTTTATATCGTTTATTACAATATTGCACATATCCTCAAAACGAGTCGGACTATTCTTGAAAGTTTCCATCTGGAAATCAATAGACGACGACTGCTGAAACAATAATGTCATTCAACATATTATTAACCTGTTGCGTACATAAGAAGTGTGCCCCAGTCAATGATTTTGTCAGAATCTTTTAGTTTCTGTCGAAATAGTTTTATTACACCCCCATTCTATTTATTTATTGGTGTTTAAGGTCACATACTTATGCACAATGGCTAATCGTGACCGTGACAGTTTTAGGGTGGAGGAAGTCGGAGTATGCGGAGAGAACCACCGAGCATCGACGAGTAACTGCCAGCTACTCAACATTCTCTGTTCAAGCTCCGCTCAAGCAGGGTTACAGCAGTTGAAGATATGTGAACCATCGACGTGCAGTACGCCTTAGTACACGGCGTCATCGTGCCTCCATGCAGGCAACCGGGATAAAGTGCCTTGCCCAAGGTCACAACTCGGGTCTACCCGAACGGGGATCGAACTCGGGATCTCTAGCATAGAAGTCCAATAGTCTACCACTGAGCCACCGCGTTCCCACACGACCGTTCTATGATATTCCCATCTAGAACAACACTAAACCATGCGGAAAATGAAAATCTGTTCCGCGCACTTGTGCGGAACGGAAATCTTGACGGACTATTTTTATAAAAAAAGCGAAATTTCAGTTGTCAAATGAGTTGCTGAGTGTCATTCTAATAATGTTTTTTCATGGACGTGAGGGCGTGTAATAAAAATAGAACGATACGCTTTGGCCTCTCGTTCTATCCTTCCGCGATGGCACAAGTGCCACATCGATTAACCCATTCACACACGCGTATCGTTCTGTGTATTTCTTGCATGACGGTCATTCCACTGATGTCAATTCAACTGGATTGCTGGAACGCACATTGGTCGCAGCAAGTGTCTCAACAGCCGACATCTTTGGGCGGATGTTACTCTAAATAAACAATGCTCAACAAAAAAAAAAGTGTTTTCATTTTCTGGACGCCCTCGCACTCTCCAATCACTTTTTAACCCTTTATTTAACATGAAAAGCAGACGACACTTGCAAAACAAATTCTTGAATAAGTAATTTTTTTCATTTTTTGTCTCAAAAACATAGGTTATAAACCCCTCATTGGAACGAGCTCGTTCCAAATAGGGGTCATAACCTATGTTTTTGAGACAAAAAATGCAAATATAATGAAAATTAATTGGCGATTTTTGAGAATAGACTGGCCGGTCATGGGCCGTTACGTTGGGAAAGGGTTAAAGAATATACTGTCTGTGGAAAATGAATTATGTTGGAGATTTGCACATTTTCGCCGAAATACAAATTCAATATTTGCAACTTACTTTAGTTAATATTTACAAAAAAAGAAGTACCGAGATTGTAAATTTGGCACAGCATCGCCAGTTTTCAGTCAAATTGTAACAGCTTTTACGTTATCAAGCGCCATCGATTGAGACAGTTCCCACGTTGATTGACCTGGCGGAAATTGGAGAGGGGCAGATTGTGTTGCGACGTTTTTCGCTGATGTTCGTGCGACGAAGAGGAGTGGTTCAGTGGCGCTAGAAACAGTTGCCAACTGTTAACCCTTTGAACCCTAGCGGTCGCTTTTCCGGCCAGGAACATGATACGTCATAACGTCATTACATAGGATGGCTGTTCAATAAATGTGTCGGGTAGACCAATCAATATTTTCAACGTGCAGCCCCGATGCTGCACGTTGAAAATATTGATTGGTCTACCCCAAATAATGAATATGGACTCTTCTAATTTCTGCCATTGAACTGGCGTGGAAGACACCACAGGAGTTCAAGGGGTTAATTATGGTCAATGAAAAATGTTAAATATCCATTTTAGAAAAAAGTGCCCTCATAAACTAGGGAGCCTTCACAAGAAAGCAGCTTCTGTGTTATTACTACTGTACAGGGAAACGCCATTGTGTTTGTGAGATCATGCGCACAGCGAATATACAAATTCGATAACATCTCGAACATTTTCATCTTTATAAGAAATTTCCATACTCTCAGTGTTTAATTTACTGACTGCTTTAGGAAATCAAGGTGAGCTAACATTCCCCTAAGGCTCTTCCAATGACGAAAACTGTCGGACACATTTGATTGACAATGGGCTTAGTGGGATCCATCACAATAATGAATCAGTTAAATTCCTAATTGCATCAGCGGAAAACAAGAAACAACTGGTTGATAATTTGACATCATTGTGCAGAGGGTTAACCCTTGGAACCTGAAATACCGCTTTTCTGGTCCAGGATCGGAACACGGCCTGAATTCATAAAGTAGATAGTTGTTCGGTGTATTTGTGTGGTAGAACAATCGATTTTTTCAACGTGCAGCCCTCAGGCTGCACGTTGAAAATATTGATTGGTCTTCCCACAAGTAACGAATGTAGACTCTACAAGATGATGGTTCTGAACTGGCATTGACTAAACCATCAGGATCCAATGGGTTAAGCTAACATTTATGAGAGTATGTGTAAATGGAAGAATATCGGCTTCACCGTTTCCACAGAACTGCGTTCCGTTCTTGAAATCGATCTTTCAACACAAGTTCAATGTAAACATGGTCTTAAATCAGACTGCAATTGTTGGAATAACATGCACGCAATTGTTAACTCTGTGTGTATAGCAGAGCTTTTCGAAAAGTTAAAAGCATCTCTTCATCTCTTTTCTTTCTTATCAGAATTCCGTTTGCTAATCTTAATAAAGTTTTATGGGCGTACAGTGGTTACAAGGGTGCTGGAAACCATTTTTCACCGAAAACTATTCAGATGGAATTTTTATTTTAAAGGTTTGTTCGTTTCGTTCTTTAGAGTCTAGCGATACACTCAATATCTGAACGTTTTGTGGGAGTGAAACTTTAAAAAGAGCCAACAGTGATGACAAGCGCCTGATCAGGGTTTTCAAAACCCATTGTGTGTTTGTTTATCGATGTTAAACTTTGTCGTCACTTCAGGCAACGAGGATCATAATCATATCGGGTGGAACAGTCTTAACCCTTTGAACTCTAGTGGTATCTTCCATGCCAGTTCAATAGCAGCAATTAGAAGAGTCCATATTTATTATTTGGGGTAGACCAATTAATATTTTCAACGTGCAACCCTGAGGCTACGCGTTGAAAATATTCATTGGTCTACCCCCACACATTTACTGAACAGCCATCCTATATAATGACGTTATGACGTATCATGTTCCTGGACGGAAAAAAAAACGGCCGTTAGAGTTCAAAGGATTAAGGTTGGAAAAAGCCGGAGAACGAAGTTGAACGTACCAGTCAGCAGCAAGTAACCGCCGAAAATTCCAAATTTGCTAATAGATAACAAACGAAAGCCTTCTTTCGTTTGATTGAAAGCACTGGTATCATGAACGTGCCGCCGTGGACTGGCTACTTTCCACGGGTGGGCAATATCTCAACGGACGCAATAATATTAGATTCAAAACACTAATTATAGGAATAATCATCAACCCGGTCATCATTAATTGAAATTTTGCTGATGAGGATTTTTATTACTTGGTAAACGTATATGTGGAAATCACTGCCCAAGTATGGATTACGGCCAATTCACGGCGACTGCAGTGTACAAGTTTCAGCGCCCAAAACCAACGCGTCTCCACGAAAACAAGTTGTTCCAAGTTTATTTTCAAAAAGGGTTGGTTGACTCGAAATCACGATCTCTTAACCGAAAGTGTGGCTAGCTAACCGATGATCCAAGTGTACCATGTTCACCTTATGAACCAGACTTAAACGGGATTTAAGTACACCTTGCATTGGCATCACTTATTTCTTTCCAGTTGGTTTGCTGGAATATCAGCGAAAAACGTCGCAACGCAATTCCACCCACGCCCCCCCCCCCCCCCCCCACAAAAAAACAAAACAAAAATGGAGTCAAGTCAATCAACGGGGTAACTCCTCCCAGTTCATGTCGTTTAATGACGTGAAAGCTGTTACTTTGTGACTGTAGTTACAGCGCAACAGCTTTCATTTCATCAAAGATCACGCGTTTACCTAGCATGAAAAGTAGTCATGCTCTATCAGAATTCCAATCTCGGCACTTGTTTTGTGTCAATGATAACTAAAATATTATTAGTTACACAGTTTGTTGGTGGCCTAATATGGTATATATGGTGTCAGTTTATTCCATATTGGACTCGAGCGAAGTTCGAGTCCAATATGGAATGAACTGACACCATATATACCATATTAGGCCACCATCAAACTGTGTAACGAATATATCTTACCGACTGCTGCATCGACGCACAGAACTAATAACAACAGCCATCAGACATCACAATTAAATGAGAGAATTCTCACAATGTGTTCACGTGTCTTTGCCTTGTTACAATTTATGGGAGAGTGCCTAGGCACTCTCCCATAAATTGTAACATGGCAAATTCATACATACCAAACAGTTTCATTTCGAAGGTAACATGACACACATCCACAAAATATGAAGCCTTTTAAGTTGCCTAACCTGCACTTCAGACCAAATATGGGCTTCCAACACTCAATCTTTCAACTTGAAGCGTTTACCGGCTGCCACCATTTTGAATAATCAATGTACAAAGGGGAGATTACCCATAGTTGTCAGAGTATATTGATGTTGATAGGCAGTATATGGTTTTATATGCAGTCTGCCTGTGACGTCTTTGAACCAATGAAATTCCCAGATACTTGTAGGAGGTAAGATATATTGTAAATATTATGTTTTTACTGCGGCGAAAATGTGAACATCATCAACCTATTCTTTTTTACAGACATCAAAGTGTATTGGCGATTGCGAGGCGTCTTCGGAATGGAAAACCATCGACAAATATTTTTTGTTGAGTAGTTTATTTATAGAGATATCTTCCCGAGCCCAAGATGGCGGCGGTTTGAGATACTTTTCTATATTTGACAAATAAACGTCCCAGCAATCCAGTTATACCGAAATCAGCGGTCGTTATCTGAAATCCCCTGACCGCTGTCACCCCCAACAACACAAGAATCGATTTTCTTTGTCATATTGTTCCAAAATACAGCATGTGAGAACACTGAATGGTACACGCCATTTTCATTTGATTTTTTTTTTGATTTAGTGTTGATTTTGAAAAATTGTAGTTAAGAAATCTCGACCTACTTGGATAAGAGCACCGCATTCAGATCGCGAGCGGATTGAGAAAGAGGCGGTCTTTGCTGCCACAGTATTGAGCTGCTCCGCGCTAATGAAAATAGTGGAGTGAAATATCTTGCTCACGAATACAACGCAGGTGATACAGTTAGATACTAAATTATATCTTCTCGACACAGAAGTCGGTCTAACTAGATGTTTTTCTGCGTAAAGAAAAATAAAATGTTCTTCACACAAATCTCAATCCTTCAGCTAACGTCTACCGAATAGGGTTTAGAACAGAGAACAAATTAGCCCTTTACCCAACGAATCGCCCGCATTATTTTTTCAAAACATTTCAACAAAACCATATCACGTGACCCCTCGTTGGAACGAGCTCGTCGAGCTCGTTCCAACGATGGGTCACATGATATGGTTTTGTTGAAATGTTTTGAAAAAATTGAAAAAATGATATTTAAAATAATAAATTTTTATATCGTCTGCGATGGGTAAAGGGTTAAGAGAATTTGCAAAATGCCTGGCCACTAGTAAGAATCACGATTAGGGTTTTACGTCACTAGATTTGTGTTCTTCCTAATTCAAGTCCTTGTTCTCACCCGTGTGTACTGTTACTTTTTCAGGTTTAGGGCCCCGAAAAGATTCGAAAATTCGATTCGATCCTAAATCGTCCCGATAATTCGATTCATTTCGATTTCAGTAGCGGCGATTCAAAAATTTTCGAATCACCAAGATGTTCTCAAAAATCTACAAAGCGTCTTCTCTTGAATGCTTCTTTTGTCATCAGGCCTCCTTAAAGGAGACCTGTTGATAGTAGAAGGGTTCAAGGAGATTCGCGCTACTTTCATTCCGTTCTGGAATATTCCGCCCGGAATTTGTGTAATGCATATTACGAATGGATAATATTAATGCATTAGTTAAAAGGTTAAATGTGAACCGACGTTAACTACTTAATTTGTTATGCACTTCAAAAAACGGAAGAGAAATCCACCACGTATTCAAAACAAGCTTCTTGCAGAATATACCGATATTTCATGCTGATTAGGTAAAAAATTCCCTGTTCAGTTTTGCGTCTCAAAGTAATATTGACAAAGAACATGTCTGCATTTTAATGCATATATAGGAAATGGAACACAAACTATAGCGGGAATTCATTTGCATGGAACAGCGCCCATACCAGGAAGACATATTAACCATGTGAAAGCAAAGGATTTCTCTTCATTCACTTGACTTTATCATGTTTACACAATTTGTGGAATAGACACCTTATTATAATATCCTTTTAATATATGTTTTTTATAAAACGAAATGGTCATAACTCACGAAATTTAGAAACAAGTCACAGTTATTTATTTATTTATTTATTTATTGATGTTCAACGGCACATCAGCATCAAAGATTATATGGTAGCCATAGACGTACCCTAGTTGGAATGAAATGCACGTATTATTTCTTTCATAACAATTATAATTTTAAATGCATTCAAAACTTCTTCTATATGCATTTGGCGACCATACAATACAACTAAATAGCTTCCGCTATCGTTGAGATATTCACAAAATATCTGAAAAATACCAATATTTTTCCCCCGCGGGAATCCCGGGAAGTGGAGCAGTACTTGTTTTCTGTTGTAAACAAGCTCTGTTTCATTGGTTAGATAGGACCCAGTCACGAATGCTTGGGGTGCGCGTCCTCTAAAATACGCAACATAGGGTATGCACGATTTACTGACCTTGACTTTTGTGTTGTGGTCATGATTAGCCATTGTGCAGAAGTATGTGACCTTAAACACCAATAAATAAATAAATAAACACCAAGACTTTTCAGCCACATTGAGTGAGTTTCCCTTCGCACCCACCGCCTAGCTAAACTGCGCTAAACCACGCACACCACCCGGTTCACCGAATGGTGTGCGTGGTTTAGTGTAGTTTGGCTAGGCGGTTGGTGCCGTATGACACTCTTTGGACATTGGTTCGAATCACAGCTATGCCATTTGCAATATAACCACTCTTCTTTCTGAATTCTACGGTACTTGGAAAAGTTTGAAAAACAGTAGTTCTCGTTGATTTCGTCGTTCCGTGTGAAAGTATGTCTCTTCCTGAACTTCATGCCAATAAAATATAACAATCACTTACCTGCAGATGACTAACAGGGGTACACTGACATGACAATGTTAGTTAACGGATATCAACAAGGAATCGTTTGGTACAAACTGCCGATTTTCTTAAAACTAGCATCCTATTATGGATATCCCTTGATCGAAAATAAGTGCATTGTTGCCACAGCACGGCAGTAAAAGTATTGGAATTTAAAGATTATATAATGGAAGACAATGTGAACTACCTCAGATTTACTTCTGTGGCCTTTGTTGAAGAGTACGCCCAGATATTTTTGTATTCTTTTCAGAGTTCAATGAAGCTTGTGAAAGCTCGAGAATGCATTCTCATCTCAAAGGAATAAATTATTTTTTATATATATATATGAGAGTTACAATTCTGTTATATGTTGGGTTACCTCGTCATTGTTGTGGCATGAAATCCCAAGAAATTCTACACCTTTGTCCAAACACGTCTATCATATTTGTTAAAATTGTTGTCGAGAAAAGGGATCAATGCGCAAAAATTGAGGTTCAGGAATCTGTCTCAAACGGTAGAAGATGGCAACCAAAAACTGACTTTATTTTGTTATGCCGGACATTTGCGGTTTTGAATCTGTTCTCCCTTGTGATAAATTTCGTATTTAGTTCTGTCCAAATCAGCTTTCATAATCACATCGATTAGTCTGGCTTGACTCATGGACGGAATCTCCTCTTTATATCACAACATGTACCTCGATTGTGTGCATTTTCCATTCACAGCTGCTCATTTTTGGAGTTTCTACACCATCTTGGACGCCAACAAAACATTCATTGCAATATTTCATGGTACGTGGAGAAAATATGCCCCTTAAAACAGGGGTGGTGTGGAGTTTCATCATGTCTAAAATGAAAGGAAAATAGGTTATTTTAAACTGGTTGCTTTGCATATTTCTAATAACAACAACATTGTTGAGAAACATATAAGGGAACTTGTCGGGGAGTTTGGGACTTTTGGACCTTCCAGTATCCGGTTCTATTTGTTCGAACTTGGGCGGTAGAACCTTAGTTAATATTTACTATGGGATAGGGCTGCACGATATTGAAAACAGAATACCGGTATAGGTATTCAAACAAATACCGCGGTATATCGGCATATCGAAAACTGTTCAGATATCTGAACTTAAGTACACAATCTAGACTTGAGGGAATCACGGTCGGAACGAAGCAGCATGCCTTGATGATGCGGTTCGAAAAACCTTTACCCAACGCAGACGATATCAAAATGTAGTACTTTAAATATTAGTTTACCAAATCTTTCTAAAAAGTTCTACAAAACAATATCGTGTGACCCTCACCGGAACAAGCTCAACGAGCTCTTTCCAATGAGGGGGGTCACATGATATATTTTTGCTGATATTATTGAAAATTATTAGATTAAACATATTTTTATTTGCCATTCAACAATGCAAATCGGGATTGGAGGACAAGCGCTTATCACTCAGAAAACCCTCGGCTCCTGTACAAAGACAAACAGATTACAAATGGCAGAACAAAATATAACAACATTATACAACTAAAGAGGGAGAGAGAGAGAGAGAGAGAGAGAGAGAGAGAGAGAGAGAGAGAGGGAGAGGGAGAAAGAAAGAGAGACGAGAGAGAGAGAGGGAGAGAAAAAATATTTTTTCAACTGCTGAATTTATATATCACGTGGGAACATGCGGACGATTCCTTGGGTAAAGCGATGATATTATTCATTCTGAGCTACAGTTAAAAAAACTCAAGACGTCTTGAAAATTAAATTGTGGGTAAATAAATAATGACGATAAACCGATATTTTTGTAATTACATTGTTCTTCCCACGTTTATAACAACGAATAGTAATGAGAATTGCCGGGTTAAAACTCCACTCCACTGGAGTTTTATTAGTAATTCACTCAGCAAGTGCAGAAGTGGAGTCAGTGGTCACCTACTCGAAACATGCAGCGCGTTGTATAACGTTGTGCAAAATATACCGTGGGATATGTATTTTAGTGCGGCTGGTCAACAAAGTAAGCACGGTATGTCAAGACGACTGGCACCTGGCCGTCTTTCCAATGATGTTTTAAGCGATTCGCCGGTAACTCTATCGAAAGTTTTAGAATCTTTCCAAAAGCACTTAATGAAAAGGCAACTTTGTGTTTTATGTTTTTTCCTCGTGAGGACATGTCGTTCGTAAAAGATATAATTCCCGTGCTCATTCAGGAGATAACCATCACTATCCTCCCAAAATCACAAGATACCATAGGTAGGATACATTCAGCAACACGGCGAAAAAAGGCAGTGAGAAATCGATTAAACGCGAAAACGTCTGATGTAAGTAGCAGTAAGTCAAGTTGCACGTCCTCTCATAAAGTAGGGACCGAGCCATGAAATGTCCTACAAAACCCAGAGATACATAATATTGTCGGAAGCAGCCAGTGACCAGCAATAAGCTTTTGTATTCCTTACTTGTATGGGTAATTTCATGATATAACTCATAACCCACCTTCTAATAAAAGTTTTTTATTACTTTCCAAAGTGTGATTTATTGGTATTTCCGGGTTTGATTATAAACGATAACTTCACAAGTGAATTATGCAATCAACAATTGTGTCATGTATCCGTGCGCGCAAACAAAGGCGCTTTGCCGTGGGTGTAATAGGGACTTCATTGTTTTTTGTTTGTTTAACCCTTTACCTAATATGAAAAGCAGACGACACTTGCAAAAAAAAAAATTCTTGAATAGCTATTATTTTCATTTTTTGTCTCAAAAACATAGGTTATGACCCCTCATTGGAACGAGCTCGACGAGCTCGTTCCAATGAGGGGTCATAACCTATGTTTTAGAGACAAAAAATGAAAAAATAATGAAAATTAATTTTAGCGATTTTTGAGAAAAGCGCTGACCGTTACGTTAAGTAAAGGTTAAATAATCTAATTATCGTTAATAATGAAAAGTAATAAACAGAGTAATCGCTTGACTGGACTGGTTACGTGAAATAATTCATTCGAGGCGAGGGACTATATCGTAAAACACTCATGCGCATTCGCGTACTCGTGTTTGTACAACGTCCCTCACCTCTCATGAATTATTTCACCTAACCAGTCCAGTCAAGCGATTACCCTATATTTACGCACCCGCTACTTTGTTCTTGGTAGCTGAATATTCTAACTACTGTCTAAATTTGGTTCCCAAGAATATACGATAAAACTGTCTGTGGATATTTCTCTGAGGGAATAAACAGTAAGAGAACTTTTTCGAAGGCAGTGTAGTTTATATTTGTAACTGAGGGTCATTTGTGCATTTCTTTCTGTAGCGCTATGGACTTCAGAGTTTCTGTGTATTTTTTAGGAAAGCACAAACACAAGAGTATAAACAACTTTCATCTCATCAACCACTAGTTGAACCAGTGATCCAGGAGCAGAAATTTAGCTTGGGCTTCCCTTCAGATCATGTAATTGAACCTCACGGACCACTTTGAACAATTCATTGATTCTGAGCGGAAAACATGCTTGTGATCCTTCTAAGAGTATATAAGTATCTTTCGGTTAAAATTTATCTTTCGGAAGAACTGTGTTTGGTTCGCGGAAAGAAGCCGATTGAACATTAATTGTTCTTCAAAGTTTTCTTACTTTAGGTTATCTTTCGAGCAAATGTTCACCAATTTAGATATTATCAACAATAAAAGATCGCTTGTTTTACCGAAACATGTATTTTTTGAATAGCTCACTTGTATTGTTTCTGCATCTGAACTGCCAGAACCCTCGGTGTTTTTCAGTAAAATGACGGATGAACTCAGGAGAGAGTGTGTTTGATAGAATACAATTGTAAGAGACAACAATAACATTCAAATCACAAAGTAGAAAATCACTGGAAGGCAAGAAGTTTCCAAATTAAATTTTATATTAAATGTGGGCAGATTTCTATTTGATGTGAGTTGCGCTACTTTTATTTAAAATCGAAGACAATATTGCCAGCCTACACCAGTGAATGTTGCCGCGCGAAGTAATCAATGCCGTGTATCCATTTATAACTACGTATAATTTTCATAAGGTATAATTTAACAAAGAATGGAACTTAATTGCCAGAAGGTTAGGAGACACTGTTATAACAATTTTAATAAGCATAACTCAAGGAAGCTTCTACGGATTATTTGTTTCATTTTGTAATTTGCGCCAACATAACAGGAATTAGATTTATATCGTCCATTCAGTGCAACAGGGCGAAATATTCAATGCCTTAGCATTGCAGATGTCGCCTTGCTGCACTCGAGAAATGATATAATGGCACCAGCAACACTATAGTACTACATTTGTGTTCTGAAATGATCACGCTTGTTTAATTTTGCTAACCTCGAACCCAGTGGACTGTGCTATTATGCTGAATTTCACAATACGTGATCCATTGAACTGTATTCGGTCTCAAGTTCGAGAAAACTGAAGCAACGGTGAACATCTTTGAAGGCCTCGATGATTTATAACAAAGGGAGAAGACACCATAAACTTCAGTCTATCTTGAATCAGTTTTCAAACCTTACATTTGCAACTACATGCGGCAAACATGCTCTCTCTCGTCTGAAAGTCCACGTACTTTTTTAGTTATTTTCCAACAAGACTTGTCTGCCCACAGTATTTGCTATTTATTTATTATTTATTTATTGGGGTTCAATGACACCTTCGGCAGCCAGAGTCACCTCGTGTTGGACATTTTTACGGGTGGAGAAACTGGGAGTACCCGGAGAGAACCACCGAACAACGGCGAGTAACTGCCAGATCCTCAACGTACTAACTCCACACACTCAGGGTTAGGAATTGATGAATACAAGCGTACCATCGACGTGTTGTACGCCGAGGTAAACAGCGCGACCGTGGGCAATTGAAATGAAGTGCCTCGTCCAAGGACAAAACGCAGGTACCCCTGGCAGGGATCGAACCGTGAACCTTTCCGTTAGAAGTCCAAAGCCGTAACCACTGAGACACCGCGCTCCCAACAGTATTTGGGGATTGACTTATTACTAAGCAACCATGAGATGGATTGTGAAGGAAAAACATTTTCAAATCACTTGAAGCAAACTTTCAGCAAATGGACCTCCGAGCTCAACCCGGAGGTCCATCCGGCTGAAACCTAACTTGTGCTTCTTATGCTTTTTTAGAGAATAGGAATTGTCTGGCAGTAAATCCACTCTTTAGGTATTTTAAATGCACTCTCCGCTGTCTGTCTTTAGGTTGCCAGACCTCAACTCAAAACAGAACTCCAAAATGATGCATTTTTATTTATACCAGAATACAACAATCAGGCAATTAAAGACGAACATTATCAAACTACACAGAGAAGAGAAAATCCTCAAGAGACGAATTGATTTTTAACCCTTTACCTAACATGAAAAGCAGACGACACTCGCAAAAGAAAATCTTGAATAACTACTTTTTTTCATTTTTTGTCTCAAAAACATAGGTTATGACCCCTCGTTGGAACGAGCTCGACGAGCTCGTTCCAACGAGGGGTCATAACCTATGCTTTTGAGATAAAAAATGAAAAAATATTGAAAATTAATTGGCGATTTTTGAGAAAAGCGCTGGCCGGTTTTGGCCGTTACGTTGGGTAAAGGGTTTTAATACAAATGAGAATAATTTGAAACGTGATGTGCTAGGATTACACTCCCACCGTGTACTGGGTACTAAGGCACCGTCTTTATTTTCATATTCTTTATTTGTTTATCTTTTCGAACCTCAGCTGATGACACGCCACTGTGACAATGTTATCCAGGCCGTTTAAAATATAAGGCAAGAGCTGTAGGAGACGTGGAGACAACACAAAATTAACCCTTTTGGCATAGATTGCTTTGGTTAGGGCCGTGAAGCTTCGTAATTTGATTCGATTCGAAATTGTCCGGATGATTCGATTCGATTCGCGCTGAAGTGGATTTTTTTTTAACCGGGGAGATGTTTCGAAATCCAACCAAGTTGTGTCCTCTCTTATACTCTTCTTCTGCCATCTACTGTACATGAGATCTTATGACAGGTGAAGGCTTCAAGGAGGTCCTAGTTCCTACAGTACGGCCTCCGTGGACTGGTCAATTTCCACCGACGCAATAATGTTAGATTCCAAACACTAATTATAGGAATAATCATCAACAATTTAATTAATCAAGCACCGGGTACAACCCGATGCTTCATTAATTAAATTTTTGCTGATGGTAATTTTTTTTACCTGGTAAGCGCATGCGCGGATGTCATTGCTCAAGTGTGGATTACGACCAGTCCATGACGACTTACTGTAAACTCCTTTGATTCCAATCTAGGATACTCCGATTTTTGATTCACTTACCCAAGCAGTACAGTCGCCATTAAATACAATACGTGAGTTGAGACTGGCAATATTTACAAATTGAAGTGTCATGAGATTCGATTCATGATTCGATCCCCTTGCCTGATTCGATTCGAGGCTATAAATGTAACCCGAAATATGAGATTCATAGATCCCTATGTCCGGCAAATGGGCGATTCTTTTTTGAAATATCATGGTGGCTCACTATTGATTTCATATCACAGTCATTGAGGACTGTATGATTAAAACGTTGCTGGTCCACCTACTGTGTGTTCATTATCTTACGTTATCAACAAATGCCCCCACCCCCCCCCCCCCCCCACCCCACCCCCTCCCACCCCCACCTGCGAAACGTAATGAAAACAGTGTCAATGGGGTTAAAGTAAATATGGTAAACTACTTTATGTTTGGTTTTCACGAAGTTTTTCAGCTAAAGACTACAAGAACATTTCTTTGGTAAAACGTTCATGTGGGAACTTATTTACAACCAAAGACCTCTCACATTCAATGCACGTGACACTGTCATTTTTGATGAGCAGAATATTGGGAATAGTGCCCCATTTGACATTTCACACAATCGTTTTTGTCGCGATATAAAATTCAATTAAATTCATCGATTTCAATTGCTTGAATTATATCCAGGATTGCAGCAATCAGACTCATCGCCGCCCTCAGTACGTTGGGCACAGTGCATCTCGATATCTTTTGAAAAAACATAATCTTCCTTTCAGGAATACGACATGCAAAGTACAGTTGAATTGTGGCTTTTTCTTCGCGAGGTTTCTTGGTGTTTTCAACAATGCTGTTCATTGTGGGAGTGGTATCATTTGCCGTAATACATTTTCCATTATCATAAAAAAAACTGGGTCGCGATCTAGTAGAAGTTCTCTATCCACTTTCCAGCCCTTGTGGTGTTGATATCAAGTATCGAAACCGAAACGCGAAGATATTGCACCTCATCTGCTATTCTCATTTGTTTTTCTTTATTCAGTCTTGATTTAGCAATGTTTTGTTCATGATACTTAGATCCACTGCTGTAAATGTGTCCCCACCAATTCGAGCTTACATCTACAAAGATGTGGCTTTTTGCACAGATCTACTAGCGGTAATCTGGCAAACAACACCCGGAAAGACAGAAAACAGGAATGAGGAATGTCGCTCTTTATGAATTCCCCCCCCCCCCCCCCTCAAAAAAAAAACAACAAGTATGTCTTGTATTGGGAATTCGGTCTTTAGGTACAGGGTTAACCCTTTACATATCACATCGGCCGCATCCGCCCACGTAATTTACACATTAAGCAGTTGAAAAAATATATATATTCAAACCCTTTACCCAACGCAGACGATATCAAAATTTATCATTTTAAATACCATTTTTTCACATGTTTCAAAATATTTCAACAAAACCATATCATGTGACCCCTCGTTGGAACGAGCTCGATGAGCTCGTTCCAACGAGGGGTCACATGATATGGTTTTGTTGCAATTGTTTGAAAAATAATATTTTTTAAACTGCTGAATTTGCATATTACGCGTGTGGATACGGGCGATTCGTTGGGTAAAGGGTTAAAGAACATTAACAAAACCATATCATGTGACTCCTCATTGGAACGAGCTCATCGAGCTCGTTCCAGTGATGGTTCACATGATATGGTTTTGTTGAAATTTGTTTGTTAAATTTGAGAGAAAAAAACAATAATTAAAATAACAAATTTTATATCCTGTGCGGTCTGTAAAGTGTTAAAGATATCTGAGCTAACACAGCAGAGCTGAAAGAATAAAACCAATATTTACTTCGAAAAGTTCAGAGAGGACATTCACATAAGACAAACTTTCTGACCCGTTTTGTATTTGTATTTAGTATTTGTGTCTCCGATATCATAATTAACTTGTCATGACAGCTACCTCGAAACCAGATGTTTACGTGGTATGTATGTAATTACTTGCGCCGCCCACAGTTGAAGCCTCGGCAGGGCTTTCACTGGCGGATGTATTTGGGTATGTATGTGTCTGTCTGCTTGCAATGCAGGAAAAAAACAACACATCTTTGATTACCAAACTAAGTACAGGAAGGATACTTGGAAAGTTATGAACACCTATTGTTTTGGAGGCCAAAGATTGAGGATGCTGGGTTACAGAACTCCTGTAGTGTAGTATAAAAATACAGAAGCTATTTTTTTAGAAACTTTTTTCCAACGACGACAAACGTTTGTCTATTATTGTCCATTTGAACCCACCATCTTTTGATGTCCAGTTACTTTTTTTTTGTTCATTATATCAACAACGTGCACATCGTGACACACAATACAAACACTATCCTTTCAATCAATTTTCATGTTTAGAAGGTTAATTTTGCGATTGTTTTTTTTTTCTAGGAGGTAATATATACAGAGTCAAAAAAGAAAGTATAATAAACTTCTGAGGAGCAATTTGTTTATTATTAACGACTTTAATCCCCAACTAATTATTGTAAATTCATATTTCGAGTCAAGCTGTAAGAATTTATATAATTTCATGTTCTTACTGTTGCCGGCGTCACGTCCGGATGTCGCATTTCAGACATGGGGTGAAATGAAAAGTTCACGCATGCAGTCAATAGCGTGTATGCCCACCCTTTGCCTCTTGGATGGCAAGACATCGACAGCGTATGGACCTGATAAGTCTCTGCATGTCACCCTGTGGTATTGCGTTCCTTTCTTGACTTAGAACATTACGTAAATGGCCTAACGTCTGAAGATCATGAAGTCATACCCGACGGTCCAATTAATCCAAAGATGCTCGATTGGCGACAAATCTGGCGAAAGTGGGGGCCAGGGAAGAAGTTCGATACTCTGCTCCTCAAGAAAATGACGATAGATACGCGCCACGTGACATCGGGAATTCTCTTGCTGGAATACCTGCAATCCGACGTTAGCGTTGAACAATGGAACAACAACAGCGATAGAATTTCGTCCCTATATCGCTGTTCATCCAGATTACCATCGATGAAGATCAACAGCGTTCGAGGGTGCAAGGAAATTCCTTCCCAAATCATTACACTACCCGCGCCGAAACGGTCGAATTCCCGCGCGCAAGCATCAGAAAACCGTTCTCCTCGTCGGCGATGCACTCTTGCCCTACCATCAGCATGCCGTAGAAAAAAATCGTGATTCATCACAAAAAAGAACTGTGTTCCAATGCTGCTGAGTCCAGCGAACACGCTGACGTACCCATTCCATTCTGACGGTACGATGATGTTGGATAATGATTGGTCAGTGGTATGGATGCCTACTTCGGATGCCGTGTTCAGCGTGTCTGTTGTGGACAATTTGTGCACAGATTCTATAATTAGTTCTACCAGGAGTAACTGCTGCTGTCCTCGTCGCCGGAAGGAAGCGATCCCGCAAGTGAAACGCCCTGATGTGTCGGTCTTGTGCAGGGGTTATAACTCTTGGTCGACCAGAACGCGGTCGGCCGGCAATAGATCCAGTGGTTCTATACCTTCCAATGAGACGGTAAATAGTGGCCACAGTGACTCCGAACTCAGCAGCGAGCTCATCTGGACGTATCCCAGCCTCATACATACCAATGGCACGCAACCTCTGATTTTCGGTTCACCTTGACATTTTTTGAAACATCGGAAGACAAAATCTAGCGTGTTTTCTCAATAACCCATGCTCTCTAGCACAACATAACACAAAGAAAATCGTCGGTCACCCATTCAATTTGACATTCTCAGGTAGCACGTGCTATTTTGAAATCCGTAGCAAAATTGTATACGCTTGGGTGGACAACAACAACATGTCATTAAACTCTTTGCACGTCTTCTTGTCCACAAACATGCAACATCAGAACTATTATATTTCATCCTTTATGATATTTTTTTTCACATTTGTATCTATTATACTTTCTTTTTTGACTCAGTGTATATTTTACCTTCAAATATTATGGATAATATAAGCAACACCAATTGGAGTGCCGCTCGAGAACTGCCTTCACCTCCGTTTTTTTCTGAAGAAGTGTTCTCGTATAGTTTTTCAATGTCAATGTATACTTGAACACATTCCACTATCAAGGTCGAACCAAGCATCGATAGTGTTGGGTGCAACACTAAATTTGACGCCCCTTCCCCGTAATGGCAAATCCGCATTAAAGAATGTACACGTGATTACTTTTGAAGATGTGCTTTAGTGGCAGTGTCAGCTTAGAGTATGTGCAGACGATTTAATATCTGAGTATATAAAATGGTTGAGCTGTTGCGAATACAAGAGGCTAAACCATTTTACACCCATTGCGTTTGTGGACTTTATGCGATGCTAAATCCCTGTGGTGAAAGAAATATAATACCCCGCGTCTTATCATGGTTTCTAACTTATCTGTAAACTGAAAATAAAACAATAGTAAATGTGAACAAACAATTTTGACGACTCTTGTAGAGTCGCCCAGGGCGGCTGCCCCTTCTGAAATAGCACTGCGACAGCTCTAGACGTCTCTTCGAAGAATTATTCCTCCAGGTACGCGTCTCGTCAAACCCCCCTAGAGCTATACTCAAACAAGTTAACGGCTAGAGTTTATTTTCCTCTAGAACAAAAGCATATTACCATGCCTCGAAATAACCCGCCAGCCTTCGTTTAGCTCTGGTGGGGGATATATCCTTTGAACGAAGTACGGTTACAAAAATACAACTTAAGTTAAAAAGTCCTAATCCCACATATCTTGCCAAACATACGTGATAATTTTTTGGCACTAACTGGACTTAGCGGTCACGCATTGCATCCACGCATGAAGAGAATGAATGAATAGAATGACATACCGTTTACATCTTGACAAGATTGTCTGACAAAATAAATATCGAGACTTAACTCACACAGTTGTTATTGTATATTTTGTCGAAAATTCTGTTAGGACGTAGCAACATCGTAGCATTACAATACTTTTTTCCTCTAGGTTACAACACTGTTTGTAGTGTAACCTACTAACACGTTGCCATGTATACTCTTTATTTACAGACCTATATTACTACCCGAAATATAATATGATCGTCCCCATATATCGTAGGGACAAAAGATTTATCTTGAAACATGGGCGTACTTCTTCGAATATAAGTAAAAACGTCTAGACCGAATACAAATCTGTATTAAGGGTAGCAGTCGCAGTGCGATCATTCGATTCAGAAAGAGAGCGCTGTTTACCTGCACTCATCGAAAACTGATTACCAATGTCGAGGCCGCCGTTTTTGATCACAGTAATTATGTGATACATAAACAACCAACTCAACGCAATAAATTAGACTAGATACTTTTTTGTCATGATATTTTTATATAGACCTACTAGGGCTGTCACGATTAATCGATTGTCGATCGGTCACGCCGAAATCGATTAGTATTTTTCTTTGTCGAAGAATCGGTAAGTTTTACCCTGTTTTAGACGATGAAAAAAAACTTGTAGAAAAAACTATTGTTTCTAAAAGTAAAAGTCCAAGAACGTCGACGTTAAACCCCAAGAAGCCGTTAGAAGCATTTGTCTGTTCGGTACATTCAAAGCTTTGATGTTCTGAACTTTTGAACCTTCATTGTAATAATCAAGACCGGTTGGCAGTTGCGAACTTCGCAACTGCCGACCGGTCTTGATTATTACACTGACGGTTCGAAAGTTCAGAACATCAAAGCTTTGAATGTACTTAAAAGAGCATCGTCTTCGTTGTTTATTTGAGGTAGGTCAACGGAACTGAACTTCATTTTTAACGACTTCAAAGAAAAGATAGGGAGACGAGGTTGGGGGGGGGGGGGGGAGCATCTAGGTACGATTAATCGATTGTTTATTATCGATTATTTGCGACGATTAATCGATTCCTAAATTAAAAAATCGTGACAGCCCTAAGACCTACCATGCGATAAACCTGAAAAATAAAACAAAGAGACATGCAGATGAAACACTACTATAAAATTCAGCGGCTGTAGTACAAGTAGGCTAATGGATGGGGATTACATTTTGCATAGCGGAAGGATGCAATACCACGACGTTATTGTTTTCATTCATAAAAAATCAACTCATAAACGCTGGACGATTGTCAATATATATGCGAACAGGTCAGGAAAGGAAGGAATATTTTAAGATAAATTGGTTATTACCACAAATTCGGTTTCTGAGATGGTGTATTGAAGTCCAGACCTCGTCTCGTGGCATATTTTTGATGAGTCCGTTCACCAACTGGGTTTCCGAGATGGTGTATTCCAGTCTGGGCCTAACGGACTCGTCAATATATACCCAGAGACTAGGTCTCGACTTCAATACACCATCCCGGAAACCCACATAGTGATAATAGCCTGTAAAAACTTTTGGACAAAAATTGCAGAACCAAGTTGTTTAAACATTGACATCAGACGCGTCATCCATAAACTTGTTTGGTGAAGGGTTAACCGGTTGGATATAATTTATGACTTACACATTACTAAACACACTGTCCAGTCATAATTGTAGGCATAAAAGCTAAACACAAACAAACGTTTAACCTCGTAGAATCGATATACTTAACTTTATTTCAATGGATAGTCTATTGTGTCAACTGTAATTTCTCACAATGTTTGAGAGCATTTGATGGAAAGCTTTCTGACGAATGACAAAACTAAATTAAATTCACAACATTAGTATTCTTCACTGCGTTAACACTGCGAGTGTTTTTTAATCGTTTTTTCCATTAATATAATGGATTTCTTTATGAAGACAACAATAGGTTTTGTCTTGGTTGAAACAAAAGTTTACTGGAGTGGTGACTACATTTAGATATTGGATCAGTACAAATCCTCAATTAATTCCAATTTATGTTGACAGTAAGTGGTGTTTTTGTGTGTCGATGTGTTGTGGAGGCAATGTTACAATATAAGTGATGGAAACCATTATTACAACTGACAAAAGGTATGTATTAATTCTGCTGATATTTATATAAAAAAAAATGATTGTGCGGTGAAAGCTGTTTGGCGATGGTTGTTCGCTCGACAGTGTCCGCGCTGTCCCAAAGCTGTCTCAAGCCAAATTCTGGATATTTTAGTACCAAACAAAGTGTTGTGGTTCCAAAGGCGTGGTTCTTCCTTGTCAGATGCAAATATATTGATCGAGTTTTGAAAAATGAACGGCAATTATTTCAAGAGAAAACGGACAATTGTCCGCGGAAAAATCCGACAGAACTCGAATGTTCTGACCAAATCATCCGAGGTCGAAAAGGGCGGTCAACTAAGTTAATTTGTATTGCACTGATTCAATTAATAATCAGGCTGAATGGAGTCGGTACGTAGTCTCAGTGTTGGACTTAATTAGAAAATAATAGATTAGTCGACTAATTACTATTAGTTTACTTGGGTCTTTACAAAGACAGCATTTAACTCTTTATCCAACACAGACAATATCAAAATTTATTATTTTAAATATCATTTTTTAAATTTTTTTTTTCAAAAATTTCAACAAATCCATATCATGTGACCCCTCCTTGGAACGAGCTCAACGAGCTCGTTCCAACGAGGGGTCACATGATATAGTTTTGTTGAAATTTTCTGAAAAATAATATTTTTTCAACTGCTGAATCTACATATAACGCGGTCGGATGCGGCCGATTCGTTAGGTAAAGGGTTAATTAGATAAATACTCCATACCGTTGCAAATCACTCGCGACGGTATGACGTATTTGTACCATGCTTACCTATTCTACTATATAGGAAAAGCATATGACATAAATTTTAGCTTTATACACCAACCGTGGTGAACACGCCAGCAATGGGATTTCAGTAGTTAAACTTTAAACCTACAGTGGAACTACATCCAAGTTGACCTTTGGTGATGTCGACCTGAATGCGAACTTGTCTAAATTTATCGCACTTCGCCTCGCGAAGAGTGAAATGAAAGTGGCAATTATTTGTTACGTTTTTAAATGAATTTACCCCATAAAACACCAAAAAATTAACAAACATGCATTGTCTCATGTTAATGAAGCATCCATAACTCGAAATAGTATGTTATTATGTTATTAAAATAAAAAAGGCCCTTTCTTTTTCTCTTTCCTTTCGGTGATAAAATTGACAGCGGAAGTACCGCCCACCGATGCTCATGTGAACAAAAACAAATTCGCATGTATGTACGGCTGCTGCTCAGTAAAATAGAGAAATAATAATAGCGACTCTTAATAATCTGACGATCATGGTATAAATAAAATATACCCAAAATAGCTTGGTGTACCAAATGTTCACCACTCGTGGTGAAGTGGTGTTAACCATGCGCCGAAGGCTCGCGGTTAACACCACTTCACCACTCGTGGTGAACATTTGGTACATCAAGCTACTATGGGTTTTTTCTATATTTATCTAATTAAATACTGTCTTCTGTAAAGTTGTTAACCTACAATGTTGTATTGAAGGCAAAAAAGGCACTATTACCAACCATTGACAATTAACGCTGTCCAAACACTATTTCTAGACCCTTACTGACAAAATTACCGATTTCGAGTGTGCGTATTGTTTGTTTCGTCATCTATCGCCGCGCTCTTTACTGCTACAGTTGCTTACGCTCAAAAAGAGAAAGGAACATTTTTGGTGCCATCATTTTAGCCAATGAAGATAGTTTGGTATCCATTCAAAATATTCAGTACAATTGGTTACATTGGCACCCGACAGCGTGAACACTACCGTTCGATAATGTTCTGTTGATGGTAAACTTGCGCTGTTTACATCAACCTTTCTTTTTAACTCGTAAGACCGAACTTAACTCTTCTATCAGGACAGACTGCTTTTGGAACCGATTTTTTAAAACAAGAATGCAGTTATTATTTGGACCATACTGACTCGCACGAAGCCATGCCTGTTCTATACGAATGTGCACGTTGATATACCTTTTATCGAACTTAGTCGGATGAGGAGTATTTATTGTGCGCGGAGGAGAAAAAATGTTTCGAGACGACGTAGAGAATCATAATTCTCCACATAAAAGTAACTTTTCTCGAGTGAATAAACAAACACTCAATCATACCATTTTAAGTGGATGCTGTCTCCATTAACATGCAAAGCGTGTCCTCCCAAATCCCCCTTTATTTATATTACTGCCAATTTGAAGCTAACAAATTATGTTTTCGAACAGAGCCACTTCATGGACTATTTTTGTTCCCCCCCCCCAAAAAAAAAAACCAGGCCTGACGTAATTTATTTAACATATCTATGATACAAATTGAGTTAGACGTCGTTTTTAATCATATAGTTTTGTCACCAATTGTCAACAAAATATGTGCTAATAGATATGGATAGCATGTGCTCACCCAGAAATTCTGGTGATAATAATTGTGCTCAAAAATGGATCACATCGTGAGCAACATCGGATAACATGCTCGTAAAGATTATGAGCGTTTAAATAGGCTTTTAGACAACATTTTCATATGGTATCGCGACAAGAGGTGACATTTCAGTGTGAATGTCAACGGGGCGCACGGTATAATTCCACAAAACTATTACGTCGCATGTCAAATACCATAATTTACTCTTCCTAACGTAATGCAAAGGAGAGAAATGTAAATCACTTATTTACGTTTTGCAAAGTGAAGTAGACTCCGAATTTAACGGAAATTTAACCTGTTCAAACACACGCGGAATCTTTTAAGAGCTTTCTCGCTCCCAGTACGCTATCATCGTATACTCCATAAACGGACTTAACGTATCGGTACTTCAAAGTACACACCTGCAGGAATCTTAATTTTTGTGTCGTTAAAATTGTAATCGTTGTGTCAGCCGTACAATAACAGTTATTTATGCATTGTACCTTTATTTGCAATTAATATTGTTTTCATATTTTATCAATGGTTAAGGGCGAGTATTGAGTTTCAACCTTTCTTGAGTTATAGGGTAATATTGTTGATTTGAGAATATGGTGGACGCAACATAGTTGCACAAAATGAGGAAAATGCCAACCATTACAGATTATCTTCTTTCAAGAATGTCTCTTAACATTGCGGCTTGGAATTTATAATTTAGTTTGGTCATTAAATATAAATATTGAAATGAGAGTATTGTTTATAGTGACATTTGATAGATAGGGATAGTTGCCAGACGTTGGATAATGGGATAATCAAACGATCAAAGAAAAATGAAAAGAGCGGTATGTGTATCCAACGAGTGTTTGACATCTCCACTGTTTACTGGTGATACCAGACACTGGAATTTCGGAAAAAGCCACCACCTTGTAGAATCATCCATTTGCAGATTAGTTCCTTATTAAATGCACGTTTGCTTGCATTGGTATAATCTGTTGTAATATGAACGTAAAACTTTATTGATTATGTCGGCATTTTGATACTTAAGTTAATAATGCTCTTAAAATAAAAACAATAATGTATATAGAATACCCGTCACATAAAACATTCCCCACTGACCGGTAATAAAGTTCTTGCCTGCAATAGAATGAATAAGGGGCCCAATATCACCGATATCCCCGCTTCTTCAAAAGTGTACAACAACAATTAAAATAATTGTCTGGGTTTTGGTAGTACATCATAATGTACTCATATTTTACACAGCTATTTAGGCCAGAGAACATCGATATACCCCTCTTTTGAGGTTTCTTCTTTCAACTTGTATACAACAATGGTATATATAATGCAAATTGGGTTTCGAAATTTACACTTTACATTGACACAATCCTGGGAACATTTTCGTTTGTTTTCGTCGTCCGCAAATATGTGGATATTGCTAATGACATTCGACGTTATGCCTCTTATATAGATAAAAAGTGATGGGGGTGGGGGGAAAAGAATAATCCTAGTCGGATACCAGGCCCGACGGACGCCAAGAGAAAACTCGGAATATAAAACTACTCTCCGTTGTTTGTCCGCTCAATAATATTTGAGAACGTTCAATGAATTACGTACGATACCGATCTTTTATTATTTATATAATAGGGCCGCATGACAAACCTTATATCAAATACTTCAATGAAATCACTCACAGGAAACAGCTCTACTCTCACCAAGAGCGTTGTATCGGTGGACTTGCACTGATGCAAGTCCTGTAAAAGTGCTTATATATATTTTTTTTTTATTCTGTTCATTTCATCCTCTTACCTTTCATTTCCCCAACACTGCGACTGAAGTACTTTAAAGAGTAGTACTGAAAGCGAAAGGGAGAGGGGGGGGGGGGGGGGTGCAGAGAGAGGAGAGAACGAGGCGTGAGAGCGAGGTGGGAGAGATGAATCTGATGCTAATCAAACACTCTCCAAATATTGTAAACAAAACCTCGGAGATGTAAATGTGAATAGTAATAGAAATGTCACGGTGCCCCAGTCACGCAACTTAGCATTAGAACATGGTGAAGAAGTCCCACTCCCACCCACTCCAAATATATTGTCTCAACTTGTACGTAAGTCGTACTCGTTGTTTACGTCGATGTATAAAGTAAATTCAGCTATTTTACTTAAGGCTGGTGTTAAACACTTTATCAGTTCTTGGCAGTATCCCGTTCGAGAGAAAATTTTTACTTTAAACTACATTATTTCTGAAGTATAATTATAGAAATCTGACAATACAACAGAAGCGTACGTGAAGTAAGGAAATGGATTTAGCATTAAGCTAGACCAAATGTCTAGTTTCTGCCCAAAAAGCAGACCAATATCACGGGACATCTCTTCACGCTATCCCAAACGTTAGATTCGACGAAAGCCGAAAAGGAACAGATGTTTACGCTTTGTTTGTGTTAAAGGGGCATATGGTACATTATAGAGAAGGAATGGGGAAAAAGCTTGAGATTTTGGCCGTGGCGGTGAATTTGTTAAAATCGTGAAAGCACTGTACAAAGATGTTCAAAGTGAACTCAGTCTTGGTTACGTAACAATGAAAACGAGTGACCATGGAGATTTTCCTCAAGCAAGGGAGCATCCATTCGCCGATTCGTTTTGCGTAGTACATCAACATTTTTGCGTAGTACATCAAAGATTTAGGAGATGAACTCCTACATAGCAATAATGTGGTAGCCGGAGACATGAAAACCACAGGTCTGTTCCCACGGATAATATGGTACTTGCATCAGAAATCAAAGAGAGGCCAGATGAAATGTTTGCAAACTCGAACTGAATGAAGAGGAAAGGAAGGTTATACCCGTGAGTCGTAAAATTTTAAAGTTAACACTCTCAAAATTGGCAAAAGAAGTTTCGATGGTCGTTTAGCAAACAACCTAGTGAATAACAAATTGTTTAGCGGAGCCAATACTAATTTTTACTGAATCACTCCACAAATGCAAAATAGGTTCCCATAATCGCTAGCCCTGTGTTATATATGGCAATCCCAAGCGGGAACGCCGTGTTGAAACGCTTAAACCTAAGTATGACACACTGTAAAAATTTGACTGGCCCAAATACCAGCCTTTTTAAAACTGGACTGGCATGGAGGGAGGACTCGCCAGAATTTATCCAGTTGGCTCGAACTGGACACAAGAGATACATCACGTGATGTGAACAACCACTTTAAACATGATCAAAGTCGACTCCCGGGTGTGATGTCGCTTTTTCTTCAAAATGTCAAGACAATGGTTTTTTGCTTAACTTTCGAAGCGCAATACACTATTATTCCTGACTGTGGCAATCACGTATAATATTATCTTTATATCTGTTTGGAAGTTCTGTAATAATTGGATCTTCCAGACCCATGT
The DNA here is from genome assembly GCA_031216915.1 of Pictodentalium vernedei. Lineage (NCBI taxonomy): Eukaryota > Metazoa > Mollusca > Scaphopoda > Dentaliida > Dentaliidae > Pictodentalium > Pictodentalium vernedei. The sequence continues at coordinate 759,946,640 of CM062297.1, forward strand.
GGCTGTAGGATTAAATTATTTGAGACCCTTCTGAAGGATTTGTCAACTATTTTGTCTTTTCCTCCTCCGTTGAGAATTTCTTTTCTTTTTTCACTCAAATGCATTTGCTTACAGGCTTGAAAGGGTTCAAACAGATATATAGAAGATATCTAGTGTTTTTGAGTAGATACCGAATATTATCTCATGAGTGACCGAGACAAATGTTTATTTTTCGCGAGCGCTTGCGCGAGCGAAAACAACCATTTATCTCGGTCACAAGTGAGATAATTTTTGGTATCCACTCAAAAACACTAGATTTTCTTTTTATTATACGCTTTGTGTAAGAATCTGATAATTCCACTCGTTTCAACCTTGAATTGATGCATGAAAGTAAACAGCGAATTGAATCATTGATACGTGGAGGTGATTTGATTGATATTCGGAATAGATAGCGCCTTGAAATCTGATTCAGCCGGTGGGTTTCTAGTCCAAACATGGCCTGAAAGTCCGTAATATAAGTTTTTGGTTTGGTACGTCCTTTGAAAGGACGTACCAAACCAAAAACTTATATTTTGGACTTTCAGGCCATGTTTGGACTAGAGGGTTTCATGCATCAACTAAAGGTGAATCGTGTTAAATTGTTGCTGGAATTGATCGGTATCCACTCAAAAGCACCAGATTTTCTTTTCATTATACGTTTTTAGAACAAATTCATCATTTCCAGTGAAAATTTGACTCGTATTCACCTTGAAGTGATGCTTTGAAAGCCGCCATTTTGATTGATGCCGTGAAAGTGAAAATTTCTATATCTTCACAGTGGGGGATACGATTTCTATCTTTCCACAATTTCTTCGATAATCTATCGTTTAGCGAATTATAATATAGAATTACTCGGCAGTGTGTATTTTGCATCGTCCCACATTCACCACTTCACTCCACTTCGTCCATTTCAAAGTAAAAAACAGTTTATACTTCATAACCCCTCGGAATGAAGATTACCATAAAACAGTTTTGAATAAAAAGTCTCCAAACAAATTTTAGTATCAAGTTGATACTTCGTTGCTGTGCAGGTTTCGTTTAAAAGCTACAAATAGGAAGGGACGTTGTACGAAGGTAATTGTTGGCCCCGGTAAGAAATATGTAGAACTCATATTTATAATTTGTTTCGTAAGACAAGCTGAAGAACAGAATAGAGCACCGTCAGAATCACGCGGAATAATATATAATTTATTAGATATGATTTTCTTTCGCAGAATGGCCCATTATCAAGCTCGGTCGATATGACTTCACACTCGTCTGATATAACGCAGATCTGGGCTGATATGAACCAAACAAGCGGTTTGCCCCTTGATGTGTCACCAGACGCATCCAATTTGTTCACATGGAAATCTTTCATCATTGTTCGTCGAACACAATCAGGAAATCTGGCGTTACCGAGAATAATTGAGTAGTTTGAAGCTGGGTTTTTGTATGGTGAGAGATTAATGATTGCAATAGGTAAGTATTAGGTGGATGGAGTGAAGAAAGAAGAGAGGTGTACTGAAAATTCAATACAAACTATAATTCAGAGTCGAAAGCGGAGATTCGTCGAATTGAGAGTTGAGATTCAGTAATATCCGAATGTCGCGGCTCTCTCAGGATAGCCGCAAAATTCGGATAGCTGATCTAGGAGAAGAGGAAACTTCGGACTTTGTGAAATGAATGGAAAACAATTACACTGTCAGAACTGAGAACATTTTGTAATTTTTTTTTTCTGGTTTAACCCTTTACCTAACGTAACGGCCAAAACCGTCCAGCGCTATTCACAAAAATCACCATCCAATTTTCATTAATTTTTCACTTTTTGTCTCAAAAACATAGCTTATGACCCCTCATTGGGACGAGCTCAACGAGCTCGTTCCAATAAGGGGTCATAAGCTATGTTTTTGACGCAAAAAATGAACAAAAATTAGTTATTCAAGAATTTTATTTGCAAGTGTCGTCTGCCTTTCGTGTTAGGTAAATAGGTCTCAGACTGATATGAAGTTACATCGAGCTGATATCTCGCACGATATTAAACTAACCAAATAATAACCTCTAATAATACAGTGACCCGCTAAAGGTTTTCAATAACTTTCAAAAATTAGAACTACATATTTCCAAGAACGAATACCAGCCAACCCCCTCCTTCCCCACCAAAAAAAAGGAAAATGTCGGAAATAACATATCACGCCTGCTATCCAAATTTCTGTCGTGTCTCCATATCGGGATGAGTGAGTGAAAAAATATTTTAATTCCTGTCACTGAAACCGTTAACCCTTTACCTAACATGAAAAGCAGACGACACTTAAAAAAAAATTCTTGAATAACTAATTTTTTTTAATTCTTGTCTCAAAAGCATAGGTTGTGACCCCTCTTTGGAACGAGCTCGACGAGCTCGTTCCAACGAGGGGTCATAACCTATGTTTTTGAGAGAAAAAAAGAAAAATAATGAAAATTAATTGGCGATTTTTGAGAATAGCGCTGGCCGGTTTTGACCGTTACGTTGGGTAAATGGTTAAGTAATTCAGCGCGCTTGGGTATTTATCTCATGAAATCTAATTTATAATGAACCAGATTTTACTGCGTTTTTCACTTCTATAATCTAAAATCTACTGTTTGTCAAGCAAATAATTGTAGGTTCAAATATCCAAGTCCCTGTAGAGATCCGGATGATACAAAGATTCATATCAGTTGAATAATGCTATTATTATCACGCTTTAATACTATTTGTTATTAATTTTGTGAAAAAACCGTTCGATATTGATTCTGGTACTGAGAAAGGTTGTTTATTCCACTGCTTAAAGATTTCCGATCAGCTATGCCGGCAGTTGCGCGCATTCAGTGGAGTAAACCGTGTGTCTTTTGGTAAGATTTCAAGCTCTCGGGCCACCAGTTTAATTCTATTCGGAATTCGACGCTGTTATGGGCCGTTTGTTTACCCAGATTTGTGGAAATTTGCGCACAGACCATCGTTGATATAATGTGATGTGCCTTTACTTACAAAGATATAAAGGTATTCTTTCCTGGCCCAGTATTAGACATTCTAACCAATAAGTATTTATCCCCACTTCAAACATCAAAATATTAACATTATTTTTGGAACTGCCAGGCGTAATCATAAAACATAGGTTGTGGTGAGTCTTCATTGCTGATTGTTTTTGTTATCAAAATGTCGTTTAAATCAATCTCGATTGAGCAACATTTCTGGCATCAAATAAATGAATCTTTAGGAAATGTTTAAGATTCAGTTGTCCGGACTATATCTCAGTTGGACAGAAAAGAGAATCATAAGTTCGCGTTTCCCACCAACTGAAATATTCCAGACGAGTGAATCTAAACATAGGTGGCGACCTATTTGAGATCTGGACTGGTTCCAGGCCACAGCAGGATTGGATTTCTTACATAATTGGACTGCTGACCTGAGAGTTTGATTATAGTTAGGGCCCTGCCAAGCTCAAATTTTGAGTCGAATCCAATATCAAATGAAATCGGGCAGAGGATTTCGTATCTGGAATCGAATCTTTCCACTTTTCAAATTGCAGATATTGCACCATCTTACAAATGTGGAATATACCAAATACTTTCAGCCTCCACCCAACGATGTTATTAAACCTTGATTCGTCTATTTGGACAAGTCAATCAATAAAAGGGCAATATTTCAGAAGCCGAATCAAATCTATTTCGAAAAGCAGAACCTCCTTGAACTTTTCTTAAATCACCGGGTCATCATTCGGATTTTGAGAACATTTTGACGATTCGAAGATTCAGAATCATCGCCAGTCGAATCAAAACGAATAATCGGGACAATTTCGAATCGAATCGGATCGAATTTTGTTGTATTGCGGGATCCGAGCCATAATCTCCGAGACCGATCACAAAAAGATAGTAAAACTATCACGCATCAACAGCAAGTGCAATGCTACTGAATTTCGAGAAAATAAAAATGTTTAACCATGATAAATTTGCAGAAGTACTAGGGAACAAAGTCCTCTTATCAAATCGTTATTACCACTTGTGGATCACGATTGGACATTCCCGAGCCACTCATAAACGAACACGTTCGTTTTTAAGTTGGGTATCTCAATCAGAACGGAACATTATAATTTGTTTTATTAATCAAACCGAGGTTCGTCATATGCAATACCACATTTACCAAAGATGAGAATCCACTATTCAGTTGTATGAATGTAGTGTAATCTTTTATCCTTGGGCTATTCAATGATCAGCGTAAATGCTTTGATAATGTCAATAAGATAAGGACAAAACGACTAGACTGGTTGAATCTGTACTTTAAGCGGGAGGAAGAACAGTGTCTTATTTAGGTTGATCTCGTCCACGCGTATACTCCCCCGGTGTCTTCCGAATTAAAGAAAAGGGTGTTGGGTGGAAGTGGCGTGGCACTAATTAATTTTTCAATTTTTGCGTACAAAACATAGCTTAACCTTTTAACCAAAGTAACGGCCAAAACCGGGCAGCGCTATTCAAAAAAATCGCCAATCAATTTTCATTATTGTTTTCATTTTTTGTCTCAAAAACATAGGCTATGATTCCTCTTTGGAACGAGCTCGTCGAGCTCGTTCCAAAGAGGGGTCATAACCTATGTTTTTCAGACAAAAAATGAAAAAAATTAGTTATTCAAGAATTTTGTTTGCAAGTGTCGTCTGCTTTTCATGTTAGGTAAAGGGTTAAATGCTTTTATCTAAGATAGGTTGGCGATGTAACAATATCAATATGTAAGCCCTAATCTGACATTTATTCAGATATTCACTACAACACAAAGGCTTATTTGTTGAGGATGAACTTCATATTATCTTCGAAGTAACATTATTTAGTCTTTATGGATCTGCCTTGTTGGAATTTATGGGAGAGTTCCTGTAGGCACTCTCCGATAACTTGTAGTAAGACAGATGCATGCGAATACATTTTGACAATCAAACATAAATCAGCATTCTACCGATTAAGTTCCATCACTGGAATGAGATCGCCGAGCCCATTCTAATTGGGGGTCGCGAGTTTCGTTTTTTATGCAAAGCGAGGAAAATTTATTTTCGAACTTTGGGCCACTTGTCTGATATTAGTTTTAGGCAAAGGGTTAAATAGTAATAATAATTAAATGTTGATCAACAAACGACCATTGGGCAATTTGTTATTTATAAAATGTGGTTGTTGGATTGGGCGGGGAGGAGGCAAAATATATGGAATGAAAAAGTGTGTGTAGGGGTGGCCGCTGCACATGCTACGTTTCCTCGGTCAGTGAGTACCCCACTGCAGAAGACTATGATGAAAAGGCTACATACTTACAATAATGGTATTCACACCATGATTATCTGTTCTACTATATATGAAAAGCCTATGACATAAATGTTAGCTTTACACACCGACCGTGGTGAACACGCCAGGAATGGGATTTCAACAGTAAAAATTTACACCTGCAGTAGAAATACATCCAAATTGACCTTTGGTGATGTCGAACTAAACTTGTCTAAATTGATCACATGTCGTCTCGCGAAGAGTGGAATGAAAGTGGCAGTTATTTATTACGTTTTTAAATGGGTTTACCTCATAAGATGCCAAATCTTAACAAACATACATTGTCTCATGTTAATAAAGCATCCATAACTCGAAATGGTATGTTATTATGCTATTACAATGAAAAAGGCTCAGTTTCTTTTTCCATTTCGTTTCGGCGATAAAACTGACAGCGGAAGTACCGCCCATCGATGCTCCTGTAAACAAAAACAGATTCGCACGCATGTATGTCTGCTGCTCAGTAAAATCGAGAAAAAATAATAGCGACTCTCAATAATCCGACGATCATGGTATAGATAAATATACCCAAAGTAGCTTGGTGTACCAAATGTTCACCACTCGTGGTGAACCTTTGGTACACCAAGCAACTAAGGGTATATTCTATATGTACATTATCATGAGCCCCTACTCGATGATGATGAAACGTCACAGAAAACTATTGTAATCGATACAAAAAAGCAGCAGTCCAAAGCTTTCCGTATGATTGTAACAGAATTCGACTTATTTACAAGTCTCCTTATTTGTTTTCCATAATGTATTGAGGATCACAACAATGGATAAAAACGTCAATACCTCAGTGACACATCTACAATAATCTATCGTCATTAAACATAAAATGTCCAATTAGGTAATTTATACGTGTTTACATAAATATCAGTTTTTACAGTCACGTCACGCAATAAACTACTGTGATTTAAGCTGTTCGTGATGGGGAAATGACTCATTACTGTATAACAGATTCAGTAGGTAGGTTTTAATTTTGCTAATGTTGTTTGTGGTAAGCCGTATTTGATATTGATTGCAAAGTCGTCTGTTCTGAGCGCCCAAGGCCCCGTGAGAAAATTAGCCAAAAAGGAACATTTGTACAGGAAGGTGAAAAAGTTGGGCTACAGACTGGACGTTTCTTGTTGTAAACAACGAGAGCAATATTTTTTCCGCACAAGTTAAAAAACTGTGCTGTCAAAAATTGTAACGACCTTTAACATTGACAGAAATATTAGATATCGCCCGTTACCACAAACTTTGAAGCCACCAGTCAAATTCTGTAAAGAATTCGACTCTTTTAGGCCTGGAACCAGTTTAATCCTTAAATAGTCCACCGCCTATGTATTAAATTCAGTCAACAGGAATATTTCTGTTGTTCGGAGAAGCGAACCTACGGTTCGCTTTTCTGACCAATAGAAATACTCTAGACTCTAAATCTAAAAGTACCATTAACCTTCACTTTCTATGAATCAACGCAAGAAGTGCTTCTCAATCGAAAATTGATTTGACAGGATCTTTAATGACATTACAATACTATTAGACATATTTGTAAAGTAAATACTTATAAATGAATTCTCAGCATGGCTGTAGTTTTATGATTACGCCGCGCCGATACAAGTTAGCCCTGTTGAAGGCTTCGTTGAACCATAATACATAAACAAACCAGCCTTCACTCAGAATTTGTTTAAGAAATTAATGTCTGAAAGGCGTAATCTCTATGACCATGAATGACAAAATGCATATACTTTGATCGCAAATAGTTCTTTATATCAGTAGAAATAACAACAAACCGACAAACTTTGCTGAGAAGCCGCGGTCCATCCGGTCCCTCCCATATTTTCCCGAATGTACCCATTGTGTCGAATCAAGTGTTGCATGCTTTCCAACAGACTTCACTATGTAGATTTAAAACGCATTTAACCCATCGAAAAAGGAAACCGATTTTCAGGTCTGCGATAATACGACGTCCAAATTTGAGGAAATGGGAGCGCATTGGCGTATTAGTTAGGGACTTTGACTTCAGATGGAAAAGTCGTAGGTTCGAACTTGGCCCGCGGCATCATCATTATCTACTTAGGCAAGAGACATATTCTCACCTACCCCAATGAGAGCACGGTGCGTAGTATGCTAAAACGTACTGCACATCGATGTCACATATGCCATCAAACGATGCCAACTCTATTTTTGCGGGGTAAGTAAGTTGGAGTATTCGACAGGTACTCGCCGATGCTCTGTGGCTCTTTCCGGCTACTCCAATTCATTCCATCCGTAAACCCCACCCACGAGAACTGAAACCGACTGCTGTACGTGGCATTAATCTCCAATAAATTAATAAATAATATTTGATAAAGTAAATGGTTGGTCCGAGAATTTTTATGGAAGACTAATTAATATTTTCAACGTGCAGCCCAAGGCTGCACGTTGAAAATATTAACTGGCTCACCCATCAGTAATGAACATGGGCTATTTCAATTGATGTAATTGAACTAACAAGGGAGATGCCATCAGTGTTAAACAAAACTTAGTTTCCATGAACTGTCGGTAAAAAGGGTTAATTCATGTTGATGTGAGGATACTGTATCGAAGCACCTACATATTTCGAAGTATCCACGCGTCTTGGGTTATGCGTACTATACATATGAAATTAGCGAATACTTAGTTTTGTTTTGTTTTGATGAACTGATCCATTCCAGTTGATAAATTTCAGCATCGATCGCGAACCATACATTTTAAATCCACTCTTGCGGGCCTTTCGTGACAGTCTTTGTTCTGTGGGATCCCCGAGAGCATGATGTATAAGGCCGTCAAACAAAGCGAAAAAATAATCAATGTTTAAGCAAGACATTATATCGGGGAACAAACAATGTAGTTCAAAATTATCAAATGATTTTCTTGCAGGAAGGATGTTCTGGTATTGCAGCTTGTGTTGTGACATGTTTCAGTGGAAAAGTCTTTTATAAATCCTTCGAAGTTGCTACAAAATGATATTATCTCTTACATTGATTTATGTCAATGGTTGGTGCGACTGTATTCTGACAATATATCGTTGACGTAGTTAAACATTTAAAAGTATTTTTTAAATCGTTAACACATTGTTGGGAGACGTTCTTGTACAACACAATGTGTTCTGGAGAACTATTCTAAAACTAAGATGTGCCGCATTTGTACATGTAATACACATGAACACGATATTCAAATGAAAATGCGTATTTCTTTTTAAATGTTTCATAAAAGGATTTAAAGGGTACGAAAGGCATGCTTTCATTGGCAGGTTAGACGTAATAGAAACCGATAAAGAAAAATACTTACAAAGGTAAGTACATCTCCTTTTTCGTTGCATTTCTTTGTCAACATAGCAGTAACCTACTGAGAGATATTAACTCAGTAGGTTACTGCTATGTTGACTTTACAATAGCTGCTAAAATAAGTTGTAGGATAACACAAGAAATATACAGTACAGTCGCCGTGGACTGGTCACTTTCCACGCGTGGGCAATACTTCCACGGACGCAATAATATTAGATTCCAAACACTAATTACAGGAATAATCATCAAAAAGTTAATTAATGAAGCACCGGGTACCACCCGGTGCTTCATTAATTAAAATTTTGCTAATGATGATTTTTACTACCTGGCAAACAGATGTGTGGACATAACTGCCCACGTGTGGATTACGACCAATCCACGGCGACTGTACTATACAAACATTCCATTTACCTTTGCAAATAATTCTAATACTTGGTATTTTTCATTGATGGTCCCTGATTTTGAAATTAGTGAGTAATGATGTCAATGGTGGGGGTTGGTACTGTATTTGTTAAATTCTGACGTAACACCAAATAAACAAAAACAAGCAAAATTTCAACATGTTTTTGTTATTTTCTTCAACGCTACGGGCGAATATTCATACCGAGAATAGGAAATATCTTGCATCGGAATATGTGTAATTTGTGCTTTTAAAACCATTGTTTACCCTATAAACTGAGTTAATATATTGATCAATGGTTTCTTGGTTTATAATTTTAAGAATGTTTTATTGAATATAGTCATGGCTGCTTCGGAGCAGCCATGACTAGATTTGATAAAAAATTATAAAATACTCATCAGGTTTAGAGTAAACGAGATTTGATAGTGACATTTTGCTTTTGATTTTTGAAATAATTTATTTGATTGTTTATGGGAGCGCACTTGGCTCAGTGGTTACAACACTGGACTCCAATCTGAAAGGTCCACGGTTCGATCCCCGCCAGGGGTAACGGCGATGTGTCACTGGGTAAGGCACTTAATCCCGATTGCCCACCTGGGGGCGCGCTGGGGCTGTGTACTAAGGCGAACTGCGCGTCCATGGTGCACTTGTCTACAACCAATGGTAACCCTGCTTGTGCGCAGTTAGTACTTTGGGGAGTCTGACAGTTTCTGCCGCTGCTTCGGATACTCCGGCTTTCTTCAACCGTAAAACTGTTCGACACGAGGTGATGCTAGCTGTCTAAAGAGTCGTTAAACCTAAATAAATAAATAAATAAATAAATAAATAAATAAATAAATAAATAAATAAATAAATCTGACTGTATATACAAGTCCGTGGTGTTTTACAGCAGATCACTGTGTATTTTATATAATTCTTTGGTAGAGCAGCCGAAACTAAGGTACAGATTAATACTAGGGAAAAAATACAGTCACGCAGATCGGGTTTCACCGTTTGAACCTAGAGGTGTTTTCCACGTCAGCTGAATGACAGCAATTGGAAGAGTGTCCATATTCATTACCTGTGGGTAGACCATTCAATATTTGCAACGTGCAGCCGTATGGTTACCCGATACATGTATTTAGCGGTCATCCTATTTGGTGAAATTATAAGTTACATGGCCTGTAGCTGGCTGATACATTTCCATACAAGGCGATGAGAGTTCATATCAGGTGAGGCGAATATGTTACGTGTTGCGTCATGTAACATATTTATTATGTCGAAAGTTCATGTAAATTAAGGGATTAATAAATTTTCACGAGAAACAAAGAACGACTAGCCGTTTTTAATTTTTGAAGATGTAATTGTCAGCATCGCGTAGTATCATCAACAGGAACTTGCACTGGTATGTGTCCATGGTGACAGGAAACAATCTTCGCTGCTCGAAGTGCGATATTTGTTTACAAAATAAAACTTATCATCACTACAAGCATATCTAAAATACTCTTACATAATTTACTGTCATTACCACATGAAAAGGGTGAACAAATCACTTTTAAATGTTCAAAACATCACTTTTAATCTGTTCACTAAACTGTAAAGAGAATGTTCGCATCAACATAAAAAAAAACGATAGAATTTGATCGGCTAGACTCTACTCTCTGGAGTCGTAAAAACAACAAAGAACTTTTGGGACAACAAATAATATTTTCTGTCTATTTTTTAAATATTTAATGTTTTAACCCCCTGCACACTGATGTCAAAATATCCAGATTTTGAAGTAGCCATTTTTCCCATAATGCAACTGGAAATTTAACCAATTCAATCTTGTTTGACAGAGCTCATTGAGCTCTGTCAAACAAGATTGAATTGGTTAAATTTCTAGTTGCCTTATGGGAAATATTTGCACCCTGAACTTTAGATATTTCGACATCAATGTGCAGGGGGTTAAATCAATAAATACCGTACCTTGAAAATAGTTTTGGTACTTAAATTATTTTATTTTGTTTCAATTCAAATTTTGAAAATTCGAAGCGAGTGAAAATGCCTCAATTTGATCAAAATTGAGTTGCTACTAACCTGATATCAAATAATATCAGGTGAGTTATCCGAAACGGCGGAACCCTTAGATGGTATTCTACCGTTCTAATTGGACAAACTAACTTTAATAATGTGACATACCATGTCCCTGGACGGGACAAGCGGCATCTAGGGTTCAAAGGGTTAAGGTATCTCGCATGTATTTCTTAGAGTTGGGTTAGACCAGAACTGCATAGTCAGAGTCCGCGTTGTCTGGCCAAGCCTGTCCTAGATGTTGAAAGTAGTTCCAGTCACATCGGACAATTCTAATGTTCGAATTGAAATGCAAATTTATGCGTGTCTCATTTGCCCCCGTTGACAACAACTATTCAGGTTTTTAAACTCTCTTCTTCTATACAGAGGAACGGAACTAAGGTGTGGCTAACCGAAGGGATCCCCTTGCTTCTCCCTCACACACTTTGTTTCGGCTGAAATGCTTCATAATTACCTGATGCATTTTACAAGTTGAAAATATACAAGCGCGTTAATATAAAGTAGTCTTATCCTATATTATCTGAAAATCTAAACATATTTAGATGTATTTGACCAACTAATTCCTACCTTTGGTACAGCCTAATTCTTCTACTTCAACCATCTTTCGGTCCGGTAAGCCTTCGGCTTGGGAAGTAGTTAAATAGAAGACGTCGACCAAACGTAACCAGCGGTACGCAAACTTGTCAGTCACCTCTCATGAGAAAGTGTTCAATGACACCCTTCCAGCAGGCATTACATTTGATTAATTAAGAATGACAAATCTACGGAAAAATATGAGTATTTTAATTGATCAATTAAAAAATTAATTAAATCATTTATTTATTTGTTAATACATTTTTATTTAGGTGTGTGCATCCTAGATTAAAGGAGAAGGCATAAACAACCACCTCCAGAAACGGTCTACACATTCTTAAATAAAACCTCAGAAACAAACCAAAAAGAACATTCTGTATATCAGCAGTGTATCATGTAATAAGAAAATATGGAATTCTAAATCAGACCTGTTTATGAGTGAACGAAAGGTAAGGTATTCCGAATAAACGTTTTGATGTACGGTTTCATCAAGGGAAGGGTTCTGGATAATTACAATAGAAACACAGGCCTGGCATTCTTAGAACTGCACGAGGACTCAAAATCGCTCCCCTCGCATGGTCTGGGGGGGGGGGGGGGATTAGCTCTCCTCAAGCTTACAACAGCTTAAAGTGGTAAAATGAAGTTTTACGATTAATGAATTCTGCCTAGTTGGCTTTGTACGTTTTATTTGGTGCTGCTACCAAGGTAGTCTATGTGAGACGGCTACACTGCCCCTCCCACCCCTCCGGGCCTCGGCAAGGCCCGAAGGTGTGGGCGGAGCAGTGTGGCCGTCTTACAGAGACCACTAACATAACAGAGATCTGAAGAGATATGGGTTTTTGGAATAGGCGGTTATGGTAATATTTTTTCTCAGGCCAGGAGGGCTACTTTTCGCCCTCCTTAATTTTTTTAAGGCGAGCACTAGGCGAGCGAATAAATCGTTCTCCTGAAAACACTAAGCCTGGAAACAGGCGAGCTGGAGTTAGGGTCAAGAGCTCTTTGAACGGCTTATACAAAAAAAGGTGTTTCAGCTTTTGAGCAGAACCTCGATGGATCGTTTGAGGGGGTCATTGTTGTTCTAAGTGATATCAAAGTCACTCAAGGTGAAGGAATAAATCTTGAAAACGCGAGGAAAGAGGGTATCAAATGTGCAGCTAATGAGTAAGGGAAACCCTGAAACATTTTTGAGAATGCCCTAAATATTTGCCTAGAAGAATAAGATTCTTTGAAGAAAAAAATTGAAGAATGGGATGAAAGCAAGAGAGATAAGTGGTTGAGGGATGATATGACGGAAAGAGTCAATATAATGGTTGGGGAGATTGCGAAAAAATTGGGGGAAATAGTAAAACAGTTTGTGTCAGAATGCTGGGAGATAAGGAGGGATAGTGAGGAAGAAGTAACTTGAAAGGTGCCATGTTAATTTAGAATGCTTCTTCTTTGGAGGACTGCCACAAATCAACTGAAAGCCAAAGAATTATTATTACTTGACGACCGCTCTCTGTATCATAATCAGTCAACACCGTTTTGAGCACTTTTCATTGTTTTATTTTGAAGAAAACAGAATCGAATGGCATATAAAGACATCTAAGCTCCTCTTTTTATTTAGCGTTGTACACTGTACGCCAACGAGCTCCACGCGACCTTCCCAATAATATTTGAACACGAATAAGGTATTTTTGCTTTCTCATGAAACTTCATTTGAACGGGCGTGTTACAATGGGGATTCAGGAGCTAAGATGTATGAGGTGTTTTGTTTTCAAACGAGTGTTGATCTATCTGTATAAATGGATTAACAGATTTGTTAGGTTCAATATAAAAGGAGTAAAGAAAGCAAACGGGAGTAATTAGAAAGAACGGCCATCTGAAATACTTACTTCCACATACAATCGTACATAATTAAAAGTAACATGGCACCAAAAAAAAAACAGGTCAGGGCCGTAGGAAATTCTTTGTTGACAAGTTCTGGGAGAGAGGTCTCATACTCGCCGATTTCTTTGCCTTGTCGGACAGAGGCCTACTACCGATAGAAGTCTACGCAAACAACAATCGTATATTAAATGTAACAATTGGATACGATGTTCTTAAGTGTTTGCCCGAAGAAACCGAAAATTCGGTAAACTGTAATGTGGAAGTACCACGTTGTTGAACGAAATCCCGCGGAGTTCTGTGAAATCCATATCCGGTGACTCGAAGTTGAAACACATATTTATAGAGAGTCAAAGGATAATACACGCGATCCAAGTTTGGCCCGATAATGGTCGTGGTGATTATCTGGTCGAATACCCTGGGCTCAGTGTATTATCTGACTTGAAACGCACTTTATATTCACTTTTTGTTTAACTCTTTACCTGACATGAAAAGCAGACGACACTTACAGATAAAATTCTTGACTAACTACTTTTTTCATTTTTTGTCTCAAAAACATAGGTTATGCCCCCTCATTGGAACGAGCACGATGAGCTCGTTCCAATGAGGGGGTCATAACTTATGTTTTTGAGACAAAAAATGAAAAAAATAGTGAAAATTAATTGGTGAATTTTGAGAATAGAGCCGGTTTTGGCCGTTACGTTGGGTAAAGGGTTAAAGGCGAAAAAAGAAAATCATTTTATCACATTGAGGAGATTTAAAACTAAACATTTGAACGGTTTGATCTATCTATGACGGATGTTGCAGTGGAAACTCGAGATAAAACCTACTCCGTATGGTCATGTTGAATGTTTGTATTAGAACAATAACTGTTTATTATTTATGAGAATGTCTAGTCATTTTAAAAAAATAACACACATTTAAGTTCGAGACGGTGATGATTCGTTCCGATAACAGTGAAGGAGAAACAAAGGAACTTGTCAGCCAGGACCGGACGAACGTTCGAGATTCGATTGGTTTCGAATCTTTTTACGAAAAATCGAATCCCGGAATATTTTGGATATCATACATTTCTTTTTAGTCGATTTTTGGAAGATGTCATCTCACCCTGCAGGTTTGCACAATATAAATGGCCTTTTCGTCGGCCACTTTGTTGACACCTGGTCATTTCTTGTTTGAATACAGTCCCGTTGCAAAGATAAAAACGTGATGAGTTGTCACCACTAGAATATTAAAAAGTCTAAATGTCTGAACCTATTGTAGTAGTGATATATTCAAAGCGATAGCATAAATGGCACTCCGATTAGTTTGAATGAAAGTGTCAGAATTCCGTCCTAAACGGTTCTAATATTAACCCTTTACCCAACGTAAATGCCAAAACCGACCAGCGCTATTCACAAAAATTCCCAATTAATTTTCATTATTTTTTTTCATTTTTCGTCTCAAAAACATAGTTTATGACCCCTCTTGGGAGCGAGCTCGTGCGTAACCTGTTTTTTAATAAGCAACTCACAAACTAGTGCTGTGTGTACTGAGATGGGGATACCTTAGTGTCTGAAAGATTCATTGGCCTTGTCTCCGGTACCCCTGGGCTTTTAGCCCAGGGGTACCAGGGACAACGCCAGTGAATCGTACTGAGACCATTGGTACTTTAAATGCCTTTGATATGGTAGTATTCCATTCAGCTGCATTATGAGCTTAACTCAGGAATTTTTCCAAAATTGTTGCGAGAGTGAAAAATAGGTTTCGCCATCACGAAGTTGCGCAACCTCTGCGTAACCTGAGAGATCGCTACCGCAATTTTGGCAGGCCTGAAATGGTGGAGTACGCATATTGAGGCTGCGTTTATATGAGTGAGATGCAGCACTAATTCGACGGCAATAGCATCGTTACATTTGAGAAGTGGATTGAATTCAGTTTGATTGGGTTTCATACCTTTTGCCTCATTCGATTTGAGAGAAAAGTCGTGATTCGCAAGGCCCTATTGTCGAGGTGTTTTGTTGTTGTCATTGTTGTTCTAAACCTTTACCCAACACAGACGATATCAAAGTTTATCATTTCAAATTCCATATTTTCTATTTTGTTAAAAAAAACAGCAAAACCATATCATGTGAACCCTCATTGGAACGAGCTCGCCGAGCTCGTTTCAACGAGGGGGGGGGGGGGTCACATGATATTGTTTTACTGAATTGTTTGAAAAATGTTGTTATATTTCGAGTGCTTAATTTGTATATTACGCGGGCAGAAGCGGCCGATTCCTGAGGTAAAGGGTTAACTGTATGGAAAGTCCAACCGCTCAGAGTATCAAGCATTTTTTTAAAAAAAAGCTTGAAAGTTTGGCCTTTTCAAAGATCTCCATATTGGCATAAAACTGTCACGAGAAATTATTAGTTTGTTAACTTGTCGACTCTCGCTCGACAGACGCAATCGGCTTTCGGGTATAATCAGCCACGCGGACCTATTTTATCGAAACACACGTACACAAAAAGTTGTGATGTTTGAAATGTCTCTGACGACATAACTGGAAATTGATTTTTGATGACGCTATATTGTGATTAGAATGGGAAAACAACAGTAAGGATCTCCGAAAACAATGTTTATTGTCTTGAGTCAGACCGACAGAAAACAGTTTAGGAGTTTGGTCGAATATATCTGAAGAAGTTTAACAACCAATTCGTTCTAAGAATAACGCGCGTGTGTAGTTCGTGATATTTATTTATTTTATTTATTTATTTATTTATTTATTGGTGTTTAAGGTCACATATTTCTGCACAATGGCTAATCATGACCACGACAGTTTACGGGTGGAGGAAGCCAGAGTACCCAGAGATAACCACCTAGCAACGGCGAGCAACTGTCAGCTCCCAACATACTAACTCCACACATGCAGGGTTAGCATTGGTTGAAGACAACTTCATCATCGACGTGCAGTACGCCTTAGTAAACAACGCCACCGTGCCTCCACTTGGGCAATGCGAGTGAAGTGTCTTGCCCAAGGACACAACGCGGTTGCTGCAGGTGGGATTTGAACCGAGGACCTCTCAGATTGCAGCCTGCACCTCTACCTAGCCACCGCGCCCCCAGTTCGTGATATTATATATTAGTATAGAGCTTCGGTCAGTGTTCGAAACATACGTGTTTATTGTTGCAGATAGCTACGTGACCACCACATTCGAGTTCGAAAATTACTTGGCCTTCTAAATGCGAATCCGTGTAGTTTTATTTCTTTATCACACATCTATTAATGTAAAACACGAGATTTCCACTGTTCTGCCTGTACGATAAAAATAAAGTTGTATCGCACATGTGGTGATACAAAACACGTTCGATTTCGTTTTCAACGTAAACGGACACGGAACCCGACTGAATAAATCGCATCATTATTGGTCGAATGCACTGGAGTCGAGATCGCTTGGAAATTCCAAGTTCCTCATTCAGATTTGTTTACCCGGGATATTTAAACAATCAGATTCGAGTGAAAAATGTACAAAATAAAAATAAGCAATCTCGTGCGATAATTCTTAACCCAATCAAACGAATGTGCGGTTGTGTATATTTATTTGTATGGGTGGTGTCTGACGCTGGAAGTTCTGTGCTTGTTTTCTTAGGCGTGGGGATCCATAATCAAATTGGAAGGTTAGATCCGTGTTCGAATCTCACCACCTTACTATATCATGGACTCCATGGAAGTTGCAGACAAGCTCCGAGCAGAGTTTACACACGGGGAAGGTGAGGACAAAAATTGCATTTTGGTTATTTTATCTAGAGAGCTGACTTGACTGCACTATTTGTAGAATCTATCCTTACATGAGAATTGAACAACTTTTCTACCTTAATGGAAACCGTTTGGGTGCATTGTGCTGACGTGTTTCGGGGGTTCTATTTTCAATAAACTATTAAGCAGCTGGGTATGATATTTATTTTATGTTAGGATGATATTAAAGAATTCACAAACGATAAAGGGAATGATATAAAGTCCATAATTATTAATAATAATTCTTTGGCCTTCCGCTGATTTGTCGCGATCCTCATACGAGATGGTCTACATCGATCCAGTCGTGCAGTCCAAACTACCCTACCACCTGAAGCTAAACAGTTCAGAAGCAGTCAATAATCGGACAAGTGAGCAAGGCCCAATTGTGGTAAGCTCTGTGTTTTTGAGGTGTGTCTGTTATTCGATTTCAAAAGGAAAATGAGAAAACTGTTTTCGAAATTTTGGGGCGAATCGGGATATCATTGTTTGTTTATTGGAGTTTAACAACCAGGGTAACATCGATGGAGGAGGGGGAGTAGCCGGCGAGAACCATCGAGCAGCGATGAGCAACTGTCAGACTCTCCAACTTACGAATTCTGCACACGCGGAGTTAACAGCGGTCAAAGGCAAGTGCACATTGACGTGCAATGCGCTTTCGTATACAGACACCGAGTCCCTCACATAGGTTTTTACACAGAACGACACGCACGAGTGCCAGCGCGAAAGGATAATTATTCTTCCGCGATGGCAAAAGTGCCATATCGATTAACCCATTCACACACACGTTTTGTTCTGTTCTGTGTTTATTACACGCCTTCACGTCTATAAAAACAATTATAAGAAGGACATTCTGCAATTCATGTGACAGCTATCAGCAAAAAGAATACATTTTATCGCCAACCAAATGTGCGAGGGGAACCCGTGCTACTATTCCGTCCCCTGAGTTCCAATGTGTTCTATGTGCCTACCGGCACATAGAACACACTGGAGCTCAGGGGGCGACTTTTAGATATCGCTAGTGATTCAAATGGTAATTGCAGAGCACGATTTGTAGAAAATTGCATTAAAATTTCTCTTCTATTTAAAAATAGTATGTCAACGATTTCCGTTCCACACATATGTGCGGTACGGATTTTCATTTTCCGCATGGTTTAGTGTTGCTGTAGATGGGATTTCAAAGACCAGGCGTGTAATAAACTTTAGTACACAGAGAAACCGAGTCCCCAGCATAGGTTTTTAGGATTAAGTACATTACCCAAGGCCACAACGCAGTAACCGCTCTTCGGGTTCGAACTGTCGACCTTTCGATTTAAAGTCAAACATTAAGCCACCGCGTTCGATAGGCCTGCAATCTGGATGCGAAATATTCACACCGAGGAGACTCAGTGAATACAGTAATGCAAAATCAGGACAGAAACATGAAGCTCATTAACGAAACAATAATAGTATAATTATGAGACGCAATTTTTGGGGGGTTCTTTTTCCACGGTAGAGACTCTACAGCGTTGTGGCCGAAAACAAACGGTCAGAAAATCTCGACCGGATCGAGACGCAGTCGTGACCCGGTTGAAAATCTCTCCGTGCTTTTGTATAATAACCATACTCCGTGTGCGTGAATAAGATACAATTCCCATACACGATATTGTGGTGTGTTAGAAATACACTTTGCCACATCTCAATGGGTAGGCTAACCTGAGCCGCTTACATTTGAGTTACTGGGCGGATAGCTGGAGGTGCTTTCCGCACTACCCCGTAATATCCTCACCTCAAAAAAAAAGGAAGTGCGATGTAGTATCGTGCAACAAGGGGTTATCTTTCCTTGGCGATATCCTTATCCCAATATAAAGTTTTGAGATGCAGCATAACAAATAAGACCACCCCGACGTCAAAACAAACGGATGCTACTCATATTATTTTATTCGCACAGGCGCATCGTTCTGTTTAGATATTACTTCGAAACAAAAACAATAACAATGTGAAACAGCATCTATTTTATTTTTAGCAATGGACACGGCGATTTATTCATCATTTTAACCAAAATATATTTCCCTCAATTGTGTGCTTAATTACCTCAAATACTCAACCTTTCATCATACAGTACGGCCATTTTGGACTGGTCACTTTCCTCGGGTGGACTGTACCCGGTGCTTCATTAATTAAAATTTTGCTGCTGATGATTTTTATTACCTGAAAAACGCATGCGTGGACATCACTGCCCACGTGTGGATTACGACCAAGGCACGGCGACTTTACTCTAAACCCTTGTTTTCTCTGTGGGAAGTGTGGATGACAAACACACTGGTCGGGGTTATGAGGACATAATATGAGTGCAAATCGGGACCACTGCACCGTGAAAATCAACAATCAACAAAAATGTCAGACGTAAAGATCTATTTTATCTCTCTAGACGTGGATGGTAAGCAGAAATATCTTTCTTAGATATGTCAAAAGAAAAGCCTAAGAAACATGTCTCCATGGAACGAAACGAGAAAAGTGTAGCTGTACGAAGTCGGCTAGTGCGCCGAAAGCCGGTTACATGGACTTCAAAGAAGACATTTGGTTCCGATTCCGAAGAGACATCAAATGCATCCAATGAGTTGAATCTACAATACAAAGAAATGGACAACTATGGTGAGTAGAACAATAAATATGAAGTGTAAATGTTTATTCCCACAAAGAAAAATAGGAGAAAAAAGAAGAAACAAAACTCAAAATAAAAAAATAACCCCAATACCCTAAGTCGACGCCGTGGTTACTGTCAATCCATTACTACATCCAAACCGAATTCAAGTTTTATCCTTCCGCGTTGGCATCAGTGTCGTATTCACGAACGCATTCACACGTCGTGGCTTTCTGTGTTTATTACACGCCTCAATGACATAGAATCCATTAATTTAAAAACTTAAATATTACACAGGGAAAATTTCAAACATTAAAACTCTTTGATATTTATTGGTCGTCTGCTTGAAATAAAAAGAAAAATAAAACTCAGATGCGGTTGGCACACACGTCCATATGTAAACAGAAAAATATAACTGAAAATTATGTTCAAGTAGGTTATTTATTCATATTTGTAATAAATTAGCTGCCGTTATGTCAGAGATATTCGCTTCAAAATCAGAACTTGAGTGTTATAAAATCACTCGCAAATTTACAGAATAAGTTTACTTTCGTTAATTTTAGTGGATTTGAACAAAAAAATTTTGCAAGTGACATTCGATTTATCAGCTGTCATCGCCGTTTCCGAATTGATCTCGGTCAGACCACGACATTTCGATTGGCCGATTACGAAACTTGGCGGAGTTTAATTCTTTTCATGGATCCATGACTTCAGGTGAAAAACTAGTCCGTCAACGGAAATCTAAATGGAACACATGTTCCTTACGGATTTGTAACTATGGATTTTGAGGAAAAGCACTAGGCGTGTAATAACCGTTTACCCAACGTAACGGCCAAAACCGGCCAGGGCTATTCTCAAAAATTGCCACTTAATTTTCATTATTTTTTCACTTTTTGTCTCAAAAACATAGGTTATGACCCCTCATTGGAACGAGCTCGTCGAGCTCGTTCCAATGAGGGGTCATAACCTATGCTTTTGGGACAAAAAAATGAAAAATAAATTAGTTATTCAAGAATTTTTTTGCAAGTGTCGTCTGCTTTTCATGTTAGGACTGGACTTACATATTACCAAACCTGCAACTATATGTCATGGTTTTAAAGGGTTAAATGCTTTTATCTGAGATAGGTTGAAGATGTAACAATATCAATTCTGAAATAAAGTACTATGGTCGCAAAAGTTGTCGCTTTATCGATCAGATTGCAGTCTGGTTGTAAAGCACATACTCCAGGTAATATGTAAGTCCAGTCCTAACATGAAAAGCAGACGACACTTGCAAAAAAATTCTTGAATAACTAATTTATTTTTCATTTTTTTGTCCCAAAAGCATAGGTTATGACCTCTACCTTTGTTCTGTTTTATTAATTATTTCACCAGTGACGTCGTGGGGTACACGAGAGATTCATTAACGAAACTTGTTATCGTTAAAGTTGACTTGGTCATTTCACAATGTAGGTTTTGGGTTACTGGCAGGGTCTTATTGGAGCATGTACGTTATTGTGATGAACTGAGAGGCAGCATGGTCTGAGGGTTGTGGCTCGGGGCGTATGTTTAGCTGAGACGCTCTGCGTCTCGGTTAAATATAAATTCCGAGCCGCAAACCTCAGGCTATGTCGCCGTCAATTCATCACAATAGCTTATAATATTGCGAAATCGAGAATGAATCAGGAAGAACTGACGAAAATAGCATCTAAGATATAATGTTTTTTGCACTTCTTTCTTGACAAATGAGATTTTATAGTTTTGTGGATCAGGAAAGGAACAGAGAATCTGACCAAGTCGCCACCTGGCCGAAATTCTCTATTCGTCTTTGTAATGAAAAAGCTATAACATTATGGGTTCAGTCCAGTGCCTTTGTGAGACAACTAACATCCTACTAATTGTAATCTGGGGATGTACCCACGCAGTCGACCTGAGTATGTATCTTATTCTCACATATTTTCAGTTCGCAGACGAAAAGCATATCTCACTTGAAAATTATGTGCTCGTGGCCGTAATGCTTTCCTCGATGAATTCACGATGAGATGGGTGCAGCGTTGCACTGTAGGTGGAACAGATTGACATTTGGCGGTTGATTAGAGTATGCCTCCGAGTATGAACGGGTGTTTGGTAATGCAAGACTCTTTTACGCTATACTAAAGGACGGAACTGTGATATACAAATTAGAAATGGCACTTGATACTATCATGGTATCCGATCATACATGGTACATATCATCCGTCACCTGACATTATCCAATAACTGTATCCTGTTGTTGGGTCTCTTCACGTCATGTTAACTTCATAAATCCCGACTAAAGGTTGTAGATTGGAGTCTCGGAATGCTTATTTTCTTGTATCCCTATCGTTTCTTATCGGTACGCTTTGAAATTTCCATTTACGGACCTTCAAAGGTATATTTCCACAAATACACTGGCAGAGTTTTTTCATAACCTGGTCAGTTACTATCTCATGCTCCACCATAACGTAAAGACTGTTATTGTGAGCACATGCCTATGCCTTCTAGAGACCTATTTATACGGGAAATCTACAGTCACCACAATTAGTCGTGGTCATCGGTATGGCATTGCTAAAAGCTGTGGCTTATTACCAAGGTTTTAACCACGACACTTCCGTTAATAATTTCCAGGGCTAATTCGACTTACATATTACCAAACCTGCAACTATATGTCAGGGTTTTATTCCAAAACGGAGGCATTTGCACAAAGCAAGCTGATACACTCTTTGAATTGTACTGGATACCCTGAGCAGCTCATGATGCTATCTAGGACGAATTCGTCCCTTGAGTAGGATAAGGCGCCATCTGAAATACATTTCAGACGGCGCCTTGTTCCTCTTAAAAAGGCGAACCTTGGATCGGATTAAATTAACTTTGGATTCAATTAAAATAAGCTTAAGATTGGGACAGAGTAATATCGGCAATATGGTACCTTATTCGACGAGGCAAATGAGGTTAGCGGTCTGAAATGCATACACCCTCCAGGAATTTACGCCTCTACTGGCGGTTAGTCCTCAATCCCATTAGTGAATGTTTAGAAACGTTTATAATCGCGAAAATTACGTATATTCGTTCGCTACTTAAAAAGGCGACTCGATGGTTCCTATGACTGATCATGTACAGGTTTCAAAAATGTAACAAGATGCAAAAACGGAAATCCAGATCGCTATTGTACGTGATAAAAATCATATAAATGATTCGTTGCGCGAGACAGACGTACTGCGACATTCGGTGTTCGACTCTACAGCACAATTGCATCTTCCAATGTTTTTCGTCACAACACCAGATTTTAACTTTCATTTACAATGCATCAATAACTTGTGTAATCTGCCATAAGTCTTTTCACATATGGTCAGTGTGTAAATAATTTGATTGAATGCAACCAACAGCAATCTGTTGAGCGAGTATGTCAATAAAATAAGCACCAACCTTAAACGAAAATTATAATCGAAGATAATTGGTTTGTTTGTTCAATTTTATATTATTGTTTACATTGCTCTTAGATTTAATAGGCAGCAAACGGTAAAGCTGTCACTGTAAAGGAGAAATTGTTAGACACACCTAATCTGCTGTCATCTGATACGTATAATATTCAATAAATCAAAACACAATTGTTTCCGTCACATTTAGTGTTTCTGTTCTCTTTTATAATCTTACAAAAGTGACCCTCAGTCAAAACTTTTAATGTCTTGCAATATAACGCGCTTGTGTTTCTCAAAAAAATACAGTCTATTCTTGAATATAATAATATTAGTTATCCTTGTGTTTTCCAGGGTGTATGAGAATTTACACCAGTTTGGAAACTAATACATCCTGAGGCGAAGCCGAAGGGTGTATGAGTTCCCAGACCGGTGTAAACTCCCATACACCCTGGAAAACACAAGGATAACGGATTTATTTCCAAGAATTTTGGTGTACTTAATACTTTACCCTACACTGTGCACAAAAACTGACAGAAAATTTGTACATTGTAAGTATTTTAATAAAACCAGACAAATATGGATGTCATTGGAACTGGCTCAATGAGCCAGTTCCAAAGACATCCATATCTGTAATATTTTATTGCACATAAATATTAAATTTCCTGTATTTTTATTTTTGTTTTAACACAACCGAGCAGAAGGTATGAATTAATAATTAAAAATGGGTCTTTTTAAGCCATATAGCCTGCTATTGTATATTCTTGTTTTTACACCGTGGTTAACCACGGTGTAAAAAAAGGCCACTGTGGATTGCAATTTACACCGTACCTCTCAGCCAATCAAAACGCAGTATTTTATTTCATTTGGAAATAATCTTATATACACAATTCATTTTTTATTAACCAATACTATACCCCGTCTTCCAATAGTACACACAGATTGCGTAAACAACAATTTGGAGTGCTGAAATGGATAAAGTCTCCATGAATAACTAATAATTCTAGCATTTTATCATGGCATCATTCGTTTCCAATAAGGAAACAAGATAGTCTAGTCTTCATTGAAAGGGGAAGGCAGTCATAACTAAATTCTGGACCCAAGGCGGAGTCTGGGAGTCGGTGATAGCTCTGTTCCTTCCTACAGAGTTGTGGTACTATAAATATCATACTGTGATTTGTGGCACTTGGTTCTCGGAATAGCTATTTCACCACTTATAGCAACTCACTTCCTTCCTGATTTGTGGGGAGGGGCAGTTGTGATTGACACCTTCAGCCCCACTCAAAAAACCCGATCGTGTAGATAAACTTGTACATATAGTGCTATTATCTTGCTGTCATTTTCGACATCTTTGTTTATTTTCTTCTCTGTTTGTTTGTCTACACACTCGTTGATTTGCATTTATATTTATGTATGCTCTACGATATCGGAGGAAATAAAGAAATATATATATATATAATTTTACACACAGAGTGGCGTAATCCACAATATGAACAACACTTAGGGCCCTGTGAATTGCGACCTTTTGCTCGAATCGAGTCTCGAATACAATCAAACAAAATATTTCACATCAAATCGAACCTCGAACAGAATCACATTTCCAAAGATTGCGGCTGTCGAACTCGTTATCGAGAATTATCTCCCCTGTATGCCAAGTATAGGATAAGTGTTTTGATCTATTGCGTTCCGTGACAATTCCATATGTTTCCAGTACACTCTTTTCTTACGTTGGCGACAGTACAAACCTTTACCCCTTCCTCGTGTCATCAGCAAATTTTGACAAAAGCAACCCAATATCCATTTAGTTTATCACCCTTTGAAAACAATATACTGAAAAGTATAGGTCACCTAATTTGATGATTCCTATACGACTGTCCAGGTTTGAACTGAATAAAATAGATACCACTTTTACATCTCCCACCCACTTCTTATGTTCTCTTACACTTTTCAGAAGACAGTTTTCTAAAATATGCACTTGAACATTTTATTCACACTTTCAAGCTCAGTTCATTATCCACAAAGTGGATACATGTAAATCGGAAAACGTTTATCCTCTATTAAATGTCGGGGTGCAACCCGCTGGAGGCACATTTTGCAGGAAAACATTGTATTGTAACCGCATGAATCCAACTGATTGTTTTAATATGGTCGTGTGACGGCAGGCAATAAACTTGTGTACATACCGCCTAGAGCCTATACTTCAAATCTTTTACAATTGTGTTTTCTAGAATTGTATTTTCTGCCTATTAATATAACTGACTAAAATGAATCATTAGCATTTAAAAGATATGGCAATTTGTAAGTTTTATAATATTCTCCCTTGATATCAATAAGCGAAATACATCACACTTTACGATTCGCTTAGAAAGTTACAGAGATTCGTATTCTTCCCCTGTAACCAAGCGCATTTCGAATCGAAACGAATTGAATAATTTAAAGGATATTAAATCGAATCCAGTTTAGAGTCACATCAATACTCCCAATCTACGATGACGGTGTCTTTAATGTACCCTTGCTCTCACAACGTTATTTAGCTAACTGTGGCTGAGACATAATGGCTTCACCTAATGACCGTCAATATACAATAGACATGAATGGGCTAGGGAAATACTACAGTCTGTCGCGATGTAATTTGTATCTCTATTTTTACGGGTCGAAGGTTACATATCACAGGCTGATTTACAGAAACGCGGAATAAACCAAAGGACAGGATCTTAGGTTAATTTGTGTAATGTCGATTTGGCTGGCCGCTGATTTGTCACGGTAGTTGTGTAGGCAATGGGAATTTGGTGAAACGTTTGATTAAAAAAACTGATGTTCTCGCATAGTAGCCGGAATGGTTTCTCTTCAAAAACAACGATCTTTACATTTGAGTGAACATTCCCGATTGATGTGTTTAGCTGGCATGTATATTCAGTAGACATCGGCTAAATATAAACTACTAAAGTTATTGCATGGACAACAACTTTGATCAAAGTTCTATTTATAATAATAATGTTCACATGACATCTGACCTTATCACTCTAGCCTTTTCATTGGAGCACCTTACTTTTAAGCTTGGTGTGTGTGTGTGTGTGAATTGGAATTTAGGTTAATAGTCGAAAATACTTTTCTGAAAAACTTCTATTTATAGTAACATTTCAGTAATCTCAAACCATACGGGTCCGAACTCGTAAATCTTCTAGCGTCACCTAAATTCGGAGGACAAGACATGAATGTTTTTCCAAAATATCATCAGCGTGAAATCCAAATCAATCTGGAATAAACAAAGAATCAGAGAACCAACAAAAATGGGATGCTGAGTTCTTTTTATTTTTTGTTTAACATTGCATTCACAATTCATTCGCGATAATTCTTAACCCTTTACCCAATGTAACGGAAAAACGGCCAAAAAAAAAAAAAACGAACAGCGCTATTAAAAAAAATCATTCAATTTTCATAATTTTAATTTTTGTTTGTCTCAAAACATAGCTTACGACCCCTCATTGGAACGAGCTCGTTCAAATGAGGGGTGATAAACTATGTTTTTGACGCAACAAATGACACATTAGTTATTCAAGAATTTTATTTGCAAGTGTCGTCCCTTTCGCGTTGGGCAAAGTGTTAACTTAAGTGTTCTTGAATGGGATTGCCACATACAATACTACATGTAGTGATTGGGCGACAACATTTTGTATTTCCATTGTGGTTCAAGAACAATTTAATTCATCAACCTTGTGATTATAGTGCTGACCCACCATAAGTATTGGTAGTCAATATGTTGTTTCTAAACTAACCACAGATTTTTTTACGCAAAACCTTATGGGCATCTTTTCCACAGGGTTAGCAATATTATTCTCGAAACTTCTCTCAGCATTGTTGACTATTACCGTATTAGAATCAGAAAGGTTTCATATCAAAGAATTCTTATCCCTGAGACAACAACTTTCAACAATTTTGGATAAAAACAGTCACATTTTATCGACTCGATATATGCATCTGGTCGCATCTGATCAATACTTTAATAGTGTTCTCGACTGATGGTTTCAAACACGGCTACGCATCTTAAATTGTGTTAGTAATGACTTTAGCTTGGCAATAATGGATAACAAATTCCCAAGCTTAGTTCTGAATTATTCACTTTTCGTTTTGGCTTGCGTGCTCATAAAAGCATTGGAGATTGATAGACGTACCATATTTATTTATTTATTGGGGTTTAACGCCACTTTAGACAACCATGATCACCTCGTGTCGAACAATTTTACTGTTTTACTGGTGGTGGAAGCCGGATTACCTGATGAGAACCACCGATCAACGGCGAGCAACTATCTGGCTTCCCAACGTAGTAACTCTACACAAGCAGGGTTAGCATTGGTTGAAGACAAGTGCTCCATACACGAGCAGTACGCCTTAGTACACAGCGCCACTGTGCCCTCACATGGGCAATCGGGGTGAAATGCCTTGCACAAGGTCACAACCCAGTTACCCCTGGCGGGTATCGAACCGTGGACCTTTCGGTTTGAAGTCCAATGCCGTAACCACCTTAGCCACTGCCCTCTGACGTACCATATCAGCTGGTCATTCAAAAATCCTGTCGGGTATTCGTTTAGTCCTACTGGTACGAGTTCGAGTTTTGTTGTCCCTATCACAGTCAGGGACATCGTGAAGATAACATGGGGTGGGTGGGGTGTAAACCGGATTTGTCCCGACAGTGATGGTTCAAGTCCCGATTAATAAAATATTTCAACTATATCATTAAGGGATGCCTTCTCTTGGTGATGTAATTGGAAAAAAAATTAGTAAGTCGGTAATATAGTTTAAAACCCGAGATTTTTTACAATTATTTGTGCATAAATACAATAATTATACATTATAGTAACCATGTACTTTCTTATACGACCAGATGCGACCCTTAGATGTATAGCACACAGAGAGATGGTAATATCAGCGAAGGTATCCTGTACTCGATTTGAGGTTTAAGGGTCCAGCATGACCTATTTGGATTACAGTGCATATTAATTAAACCTTTACCCAACGCAGACGTTGTCAAAATTTATTATTTTAGATATCATTTTTTTTAAAATTCAACAAACCCACATATTGTGACCACTCATTGGAACGAGCTCGACGAGCGTATTCCAAAGAGGGGTCACATGATATGGTTTAGTTGACATTTTTTTTAAAATAATATTTTTTCAGCTGCTGAATTTGCATATTACGCGGGCGGATGTGGCCGATTCGTTGGGCAAAGGGTTAAATAAGAATTTCCGTCACGACTAGTAAGAGTAACTCGATATCTAAGACACCCGCCCCCATGCAGACGAAAGTTCACCGACTGAAAAAAATGTTAGGGGTGTCACTCAACCTTCAATACCCACGTTAGCGACGCCCTGTAGCTTGTAAGCCGTAAAAGAACTCTTTGGAAGTATTACTTTCTTTTAGTTTTCGCGATTTTTTTCAAGAAGTAAACAGCGAGCCTTACATAAGGTTTGCAATAATAAAGATGTTCTGTTTCTTAACCCATTTACATAACGCATCGGTCGCACCCACGCGTAATATACAAATCCAATAGCTCATTCCAATGAGGTGCCAAATGATTTAATTTTGTTGAAATAGTTTGAAAGATGTGAACAACTAATATTTAAAATAATAAATTTTGATATCATGTGCGTACGTAATGGGTTAACTTTTTGAAAAGCTGTACCACGTCCTAATACAAAAAACACTATGAAAAAATTGTATATGCTATGTGCTAAATCGTCATGATGTCGACCTTTCTTTTATATGCATAGCTAGTATCTATTGAAAGATAATATTGTAGACTTGAGTAACAGTTTCAATTATGGTGTACAGTTAAAACTAGAAGCCCTGTCATGAAATAGCACGTCGATCTGCGCGTTAATCTACGTGTTATGGCCATAGTAAGGCCATCAAATTCTGTACATATGGCCTGTGCACAAGCAATGTTTCAGCCATTAGACCTCCGAGTAACCCGGAGGTCCACTGGCAGAAACATTGCCTGTGTTTGCTATGAGCAACCAGGAGAACCTGCCGTGCTTTGGATGTCATTCGATATGGCAAATGCGCGCAATTCCTACGCGCAATTTAGCCTAGATAAGCGCGCATTTCGTGACAGGACTTCGAGTTTTAACTGTATGCTATTGAAAGTGATTTTGTGTAATTCCATGGAATCTGTGATGGGACTCGTCGAAACTCGGTCAATTTGCATTCCAATTTTGAAGTCTGTCAGTAGTCGTGTGGCCTACGTGGCTATCGATATTTTCGCTAGGCGATTTAATATTGCATGGGGGTTCATTTTCTCTATCGGCAAGGAGGGGTTCGAATCCTGGCCGGCTCACTATATATAGTAACATTCAGGAATTGTCAGATCTGGCACATCGGACAGTTTCTGGATGTGAACACATATGCTGGCTGATTTAATTTCAACTTTGTGGGGCACGGCTGAAGTTTTCGGCATTGGAAGAGATTTACAGGAAAGATAGCGCCCCTTAATTTTCTAACGTTGTCAGACATTTAACACTAAGGATATGAGAATTATATAAAACTTGAAATTTCGAAATGTTAGCGAAGCTGTATCATGGATGGGCGCATCGTTTCACAAACTTAGGCATTTTGTGTTGAGTAGAATAAAAATACAGAAGCTGGGTTTTTACTATTGTTTCCTCAGTCAGTTTGAACGTTTGACCTCAAATGTCTGTTTAACCCAATTTAAAAATAAGAAAACGACGATTTCACCATCTTTTGATGTTCTGCAATGTCTTTTTCTGTTCATTATATCTTCAGTGTGGGGATCGCAGCATATAATACAGACACTGTCCTTTCCATTAATATGATAGTCTTGAACGTTTTGCTATTTTTTCTGTGAAGAATAAAACCTGCAAATTAGAATAAAAATATATCCACAAAACAAAGGTCCAAAGTGGACAGTTACTCAGTTACTTCTAATTTGCCATAAAAGCAAAGTTTCCTTTTTTAACTTTTAATAAACAAAACAACAGACAGCTCCGAGAGCTGTCTGTTGTTTTCGTTTATTACAAGTGATACTTCCCTCCATTTTCTACTGATGTATTCTCAACAATTCAATGCTTCTTTATTGGACCTTCCTGGGGGCGCGGTGGCGTCGCAGTACCCGGTTCTCGTCAGATCACCGAAGTTAAGCAACGTCGTGCTCGGTTAGTAGTTGGATGGGTGACCATTTCAGCGACTGATTCGCGCTGCCGCATTGTGTCCTTGGGCAAGGCACTTAACCCCGATTGCCAACATGGGAGCACGATGACGCTGTGTACTAAGGCGTCCTGCACGTCAAGGTGCGCATGTCTTCAACCAATTTAGCCCTGCCTGTGCCGTGGTGCAGAGTTCAGTTACGATGTTGGAGAGCTGACAGCTGCTCGTCGTTGCTAGGTGGTTCTCTCCGGCTACTCCGGCTTCCTCCACCCGTAAAACTGTCACCGACATGATATGACCCTGGCTGTTAATGTGTCGTTAAACCCTAATAATAAAAAAAAAATTGGACCTTCCTCACCCGTCTAATAATTTCAGAGGAGATAACTTTATTAAAAGTCGATTTTCACGACGAGATAAGTCAGGAATAGTTGTGCGTTCTCTCAGTTGGTATCGTGACAGATCATTCAGAGCTAGGCAACGGATGCCTTAGTCCCACGTTTGAACAGTCGGTGTTGTCTTCAGAAAACTTTTGAACTCCCAGTCCAGTTTCTTGTAGGAACACATACCTGATAGGAAATAACTTGGTATAGACAATGTATATGGTATAATTTCAGAAACAGACAGCGATGACGACCGTGAAGATTTGGATGATTTATTCTGGGAGAACTGTAAGTTTCAGTCAACAAGTCAACACATTTATCGTAAAGCTTGCAAGAGACTTGATATTGTGTCATCGAAAAACGTCTTCCGACATTTAAACGAATCAGTATTAAGTGTGCCATTCCATCCGTTAGGACCAGATGGAACAAAGGCGCTGTCTATTGCTTTGGTGGTATGTATTGTATTTATATAGTTTATTTATTTGTATATTTTTACTTACTTTTTTGTATTATTCATTTATTTACTATTTATTACTTATTAATTTATTTTATTATAGATTTATAAATTACTCCGCCAGCAGTGCAAAAAATAGGTGAATAATTACTCCGTCAGCCGTACAAAGCGTTGGGTGAACAGTAAATAAATATTTTTATTTACTTTTCGTATTATTAATTTATTTACTGTTTATTACTTCATAATTTATTTGATTAAAGGTTTACAAATCAAACCGTAAGCAGTACACGAAATGGGTGAATAACTACTCCATTAGCAGTCCAAAACGGGTGAATAATTATTCCGTCATCCGTACAAAATGTTGGGTGAACAGTAATGAAATTCCTCTCGAACTGCTCGCAAACCTTTAAGGTTAAATGTGAATAGCGTGTACATTGAGCTAAAAGGCTGTTTTGTATCTCAAAAGGCGCTGTACTTTCTGTCGGAATAAAACAGACTGGCTTCCAAAACGAATCTGAAATCTCCAAACTGAGTCTCGATTATATATAAAGAGCAAAATTGTGTGGCGGCAACACCAACGCATGACATAATCCAAAATATTTGTTATTTAGTTGAGATGAGAAATGCGTTTTGACCGATCGTTTTTACTTTTGCGGCTGGATCAGTCAGACGTAGACCAAAAGCAGTGAAGTTCCGATTGCGGTCGTATATTACTGCAAGCATCTTGTGGTAAGCCTCAAAACTGACCATGCCCGACTTACCTCGTTATGAAAATCGACTTTAGATAAATTTATCTCCCCTAAAATTATTAGACGGGCGAGAAATGGACAATTAATAAGTTTTACTTTTTAATAAACGAAAGCAACATACGGCTATTGGAGCTGTCTGTTGTTTTCTTTTGTTAAACCTTTGAACTCCAGAGGGCGTTTTTCCGGCCTGGTCACAAGCTACGCCATAATGTCATTAAGGGGGATGACTGCAACGTAAATGTGTGGTGGAGACCAATCAATATTTTCAACGTGCAGCCGTAATGCTGCACGTTGAAAATATTAATTGGTCTATCCCCATATAACAAATATGGACTCTTCCTATTGCTACTATGGAACTGACACGGAAGATACCACCAGTGTACAAAGGGTTAATTAATAGTTACAAACGGAAACTTGGCTTTTTTATGGCAAGCTAATTTTAAGCACCTAAGTAAATGTCAACTTTGGCTCTTTTTTTTCTCGAATGTGTTTTTACAGTAATTTGCAAGTTTTTATTCTTCACAGAATGTTCCCAGGAAAAAAAGCAAATCTTACAACCCAGACAGTTATGTTAACTTGAATGAAAAGGATAGTGTCTGCATTATATGTCACGGGACGCACACTGTTGATGTGGAAGAGATACAAATAACACAACACCAAAAGATGATGAAAACGTCGTTTTCTTATTTTTAAATGTGTTTAAACAGAGAATAACAGTCAAACGTTCAAACTGATTGGGAAAACAATTGTAAAAAACAGCTCCTGCCTTTCTATACTACTCAACAGGAATATGTCTAAAGTTTGTGAAATAATGCGCACATCGTTAATACAAATTGCCTAACATTTCGAAATTTCTATTTCTATATGAAATTTCCATACCAGTAGTGTTAAATTTACTGACAACTGTAGAACATTAAGGGGAGCTAACCTTCTTGGAAATCTCTCCCAACGCCGAAAATTGTCAGCCATGATCAAATATTCAAGTGACCCTTTTTGACCTTTTAATGAGAGAGTTGGGTAATCGTTGTCGAACAATGTGTTACTGAATAATGTCCACAGTTTGACCAGTTGAAAAACAACACATCCACGGTCAACTATCGGAGGATATATTTCGCTCCTGAGAGCTCAGAAGCGTTAAATTATGGTTTGTGGGAGGTGCATTATAGGTGAACATAGGCGGCTGAACCGTGGGGGGGGGGGGGGGGGGGGGGGCACAGGGCACACGCGTCCTTCCACTTTTTTCCAGA
The DNA here is from genome assembly GCA_031216915.1 of Pictodentalium vernedei. Classification (NCBI taxonomy): domain Eukaryota; kingdom Metazoa; phylum Mollusca; class Scaphopoda; order Dentaliida; family Dentaliidae; genus Pictodentalium; species Pictodentalium vernedei. The sequence continues at coordinate 759,979,912 of CM062297.1, forward strand.
CAAGTTGAGGGGTTACACAATGAGTTAAAATGGGCACATGCGTGTCAATAAATATGTATTCCTGTTTTGTCAACTTCAACCATCTCCCAACCCGTAGCCTAGCCTTCGGGTTGGAAGATAATTGCATTAAAAGAAATGGACAGGGCAGTGGCCGGCATGCTCATCTAAGCGTGAGACTATAGTGTGCCATGGTCCATTGACTGTTATACGATTGTAACTTTTCTCCCACTGGGCCGAATCATGGTTGTCTTGAACATTTGTACACCTCCACTTTTTTAGACCCTCCGTCGTCTCTGGGGGGCAATGTATCCATAAGTTGTGGTACCGTGACAACAGCGACCGAAAACAAAATACAGACCACTCCAAAGTATTTATCTTACTTCTCAAGTTTCTTTAGTCCAATGCGTAATCGCTTAATTGATTTTTATGAAATCAGAATTCAAATATTTGCTTTTGTTTTTGATACGTCGCATATAGGACCAGAAATCCATAACGACGTTAATAAAAGATCAAGTTGAAGACATGTTTGCATTCTAATGGAATCGAACTTTAATAGAGACCTAACCCCTCGCGATTGACAAAGTTTAGACTTGTGGGGGGAGTTTTGTTTACATTGTTTGTTTTATTGGGGCTTAACGACACATTCTTCACCCAGGGTAACATCATGTCGGAAGGTTTTACGGATGGGGGAAGCCGGAGTACCCGGAGATAATCAATGCGCAACGGCGAGCAACTGTCAGTCTACCCAACATACTAAATCTGCACAAGCAAGTGCACCAGCTTCATCGTGACCACACGCGGGCAATCGGGATTAAGTGCCTTGCCCAAAGGGGCGTTCCAGCGATCCAGTTGCTTTGAAGTCAGAGGGAAAGTACTCCCAAATGCAGCGTTGTGGCGACAGGTTTAAAATATTGAAAGGTCTGACCCCTGCCATGTAAAGTATTCGAATTCAACTTTATGAAATGATTCTAAGAACATGATGTCGGGTAGATATCAATTAATATTTTCAGTAACGTAGGAACAGCAGTGGTAAGGGCACAGGGAGCACTCAGAGAGAGAGAGGGAGAGAGAGAGAGAGAGAGAGATTAGGCGGACATCGTCTTACACGTTAGTCTTATTTTTTACACCATAATATCAAACCAGAGAAGCGGGGTGGGGGGGGGGGGGGGTGTCCTTCCCGCCTTAAATGCAGTCACCTGAAACTTGTGTTTCTCTTTTGGGGCTCACTTGATTTCAATCTCATTTGGGAATTAGCAGGCAATTATGCACCGACGTTTTTCTATCAAGATGTGACCAAAGATTCCCTCGTAGGATTGGTCTTTTCTATGGCATTGGCATTTAAAGTTGAGAAAAATACGCATTTTGGTCTCCTTTATAACACGCTGGTTGGGGCATTTGTTAAAAACGGTGCCAAAAATGTGCATTTTCCTGATTCCAGAGGTGAGTTATTTCCAAACAACGTTTTGTGTATTGCATTCCTACCATGCCATTAATGCACATGAGTCGCTATTGATATACATCAGTGTATGGGATCCATTCTATGGCCGTGCTCCAAAGTTCGAAAGGTGTCCCACACCCCTGAATATTTTCAACATACCTGTAGGTTGAAAGCACTGATCTCCATACAACTGGATAGCTGGAGCCTCGGCGAATTACATCGTTACTCAGTCTGCCTCCACTCACCCCTTAAGTTTGTGTCAAGTCAATCTACGCCTTAACTCCCCCAATCGATGAAGCTCGCTTGATAACGTGAATGTAATTAGGCTGTGACTGCAGTCACAGCGTAACAGCTTTCACTTCCTCAAACATCATGGTATTTACACAGCACGAAAACTAGTTAAAGGGTATTAACTTTCAGGTCTCCGCACTTTTTTCCTCGATAAGAACTAAAACATTTTATAAATATTCTATTTGTATTGTCGCGAAAAATGTGCTCATCACAAACATGTTCATTTCTCACATACACCTAAGTATATTCTTTAAAACGCGATAGGCGAGGCGTCGGAAATTGACAATTTACGAAAGAATATTTACTGTTGATCATTGTTTATTACTTTCCAAAGTGTGATTTACTGGGATTTCCGGGTTTGATTATAAACGATGACTTCACAAGTGAATTATGCAATCAACAATTGTGTCGTATCCGTGCGCGCAAACGAAGACGCTTTGCCATGGGTGTAATAGGGACTTTGTTGTTTTGTTTTTTGTTTTTTTAATCCTTTACCTAAGATGAAAAGCAGACGACACTTGCAAAACAAATTCTTGAATAACTATTATTTTCATTTTTTGTCTCAAAAACATAGGTTATGACCCTCATTGGAACGAGCTCGTCGAGCTCGTTCCAATGAGGGGCCGTAACCTATGTTTTAGGGACAAAACATGAAAAAAATAATGAAAATTAATTGGCAATTTTTGAGAATATCGCTGGCCGGTTTTGGCCGTTAGGTTAGGTGAAGGGTTAAATAATATAATTATCGTTAATAATGAAAAGTAATAAACAGAGTAATCGCTTGACTGGACTGGTTACGTGAAATAATTCATTCGAGGCGAGAGACTATATTGTAAAACACTCGTGCGCATTCGCGCACTCGTGTTGTACAACGTCCCTCACCTCTCATGTATTATTTCACGTAACCAGTCCAGTCAAGCGATTACTCTCTATTTATTTAGAAAAAGACTCCCCAAGATGGCGGCGTTGGGGACACATGTCTCTATGTGGCCAACGTACCTTTTCAGCAATCCAGTTCTTTTGATATTAATGGTGCAGCAAATTATTGAATGATCTTCTACCCTAGAAATTAATGAAGTTCAGAATTGCACAATTTTGTTTAACTCAGATAAGTGTCCTTTACGCTGAAGTATTTTATTTATGAATGCGACCCTTTATCAAGTTCCCCAGTAATTGAGAAAAATAAAATAACATCAAAAGTTGAGAAAAAAGTACCTCATTTCGTTTTTGTTTCTTATTAAACAAAAATGTTAATATTCAAAATGTAGTACAGCGAGGGGCTTGGCAGTTACGACAATCGACTTCAACCCGAAAGATCCACAGTTCGATCCCCACCAGGTGTAACTGCGTTGTATCCTTGGGCACGGCACTTAATCACGATTGCCCACTTGGTGGCGCTGTGTACTAAGGGGTACTTCGCTTTGATGGTGCTCTTGTCTTTAACCGATACGTACCCGGTTTGTGTGGAGTTAGTACGTTGGAGAGTCTGACAGTTGCTCGCCGCTACTCGATTGTTCTCTCCAAGGATTTGGGCTTCTGTCACCTATAAAACTGTCCTACACGAGGTGACCCTGACAGCCGAATGTGCCGTTAAACTGCAATAACAAAATTTATGGGTCGGCTGTCTATTGAAAATGGCCGCTTCCCATATGACCCAGGGTAATTGTTTGTAAGAGGAGTGTTTCAAGGCGGACTATCCCAGGGGAATTGTAGCAGGAGAAGTGTCTGCCCTTTTTCGGATAGCGTACCTAACTCAACAGTGTTTTACCCCTTTAAATCCTGGTTGTATCTTCCATATTAGTTTAATGGCAGCGATTTATTCTCGAAATTTAATTTTGAATCAAAACATATGATTTGGAAGATAAATTGACTTTTTACATAATTAAGTGAAAAAAATCAATTTTTCTTCCAAATCATATCTATGTATTATTTATTATCTAATATGTGTAAAGAATATCCTTGAAAATCCCCATTAAAATTAATGAAAATGTGAACTGAGTTTCTGTTAATTACAACTCCGGCTGAACTGCCCATAAATATGAAGCAGGTTATAGGTGATTAATTAGATTATCACACCTTATTCAGTGGCGTCATGCCAATGGTGCACGGGGAGGGGGGGAGGGGGGTGGGGGAGGGGGGGGGGGGCTCCGCTTAGATGGTGTTACCCACCTCCCCCCCCCCCCGATTTTTCCCTAGCAGGACGCCCCTGACCTTATTACACCTTACTGGTCGACTGTATGAGAACAATAGATGTTGGCATTTCCGGGAAGACCCCACGGCAGCAATTGGAAGAGTTCATATTCATTATTTGGGGTAGATCAATTAATTCTTTCAATGTGCAGCCTCGGGCTGCACGTTGAAAATATTAATTGGTCTACCCCAAATATCCACTTACAAGCTATCTAGTTTATGAATCCAGGTCGTATCACGATCCTGGACTGAAAAAAAAAGTCTTTCGGGTCCAAGTGGTTAATACTCTTCCACTTCCCATTTACTGGAATTTCTGTTAGCGGAAAGGGAATATGCTTGTACGGTTGTGTCACGCTAATGCATAAAACTAGTTTTTAATACATTCCACTGCGGTAAAGGTGTCAATATGTCGAAGTCACAGTAGACAAAGGCGCTGGTAGAAGAGTACTCTATAACATACTTGACTGGAGTGCTCACATAAAGAGATGAGACGAAATTGTAACATGATTGAATCGATTTTACCGTTTTAGTATATTGTTCTGGACATATTCGATATATCCTGTCATGCGGTACAAAATGATTGACAGTAAAGACTGTCCCCCATTTCAGTGCATTTTCTTTGTTGTGACAGTGCGCCATGGGACTTTTCAACCAAGAAAGTATAGTGTCTGTCTGAAAATTGAAAAAAAGAATGAATTGACAAGGATGAAATCAGGGTGCAATTGCCAATCAAACTGCTAATAACATAGAGTCTGACGATTTCAATATCTTTAATCAATATTTTTTTTTATCTTGAGTATTTTGAAGACATACTAAATGATATTTCAAACATATTTAATTCCGTTCCCAACTAATCCCTTGAGTGACAAACACACCCACTCGTGGGTCTGCTGATATGAGGGAAATGTTTAGCTTCGTCGTTTAACCCTAAACCCAAACAGCAATTTCAAAAAATTAATAAGTAATAATAATAGCAAATTCTTGATTGATATTTCATGTTGTGTGTGTGTATGTCTCAAAGACAGAGTTATGATACCCCATCGGAACGAGCTCAGTGAGCTCGAGTTCCAATATGGGACCATACATTAAGTCTCTGAGAAAAATTAGGAAAAAAACAATAAAATTTGAATTGCGAAGTTTGAGAATAGCGCATGTCGGACTTGGTCCCTACGTTTAGTCATAGCCTACACGTTTGGGAATGGGCTAACATACAATGATCGGCATACGGGCGTTGCTGCCCAACTGTACTCTTAGGTTCCAGTTAGATCCGTACTATGGTTTCTGTTAGTTGTGAACCCTAATAACTCGTGATTGCGAACACGAAAACCTATTATTAAAGTAATTATAATTCTTGAATTTATATAAAACTCACCATAAAATATCCATAAAATAGCACGAATTACCCTATTCCCCTCTTCTAGTGCCGTGAATCACTCAGAAGTTCACAGCTCTTTTAGTGAAAAGAGTATTCGTTCTAACGTGATCGACTCGTTTCTTCACGTTTCTGTTTAGGTGACAATGGAGTCCTACGGTTTAAAGTCAAGTGGTGGCAAAGTTTGCGCCTTGATGTACAGGCTTATTCCAGTCTTTTCGGTTGGTCAAGACCGAAATATCGCGCAGTCGATGCACATACGTTTGTGTGTCGATGCGCATCGCAGTCGATGCACATACGTTTTGTGTCGATCGACGCGTGTTACAATATTGTTTTCCTCATTTCAAAACTCTAGTAAGCGCAGTTGTTCGAGCCCTACATATTAAGTCATAAATATACGCCCCCACATTCTCTGCTGTATATACGCCATTAATTCTTAACATCCCGTCCATCTCAATCTGATGTGGTAGATCACCAGATGGGCATCCATATCACTGGTTGAGTGAAACAAGGCGCCATCTGCAATGATAAAGCATTGCAGATGGCGCCTTGTTTCACTCAAGCGACGAAATATCCCAGTGGTCAGCGTCTGTAGTTGGAGTGAAATGTAAGCTTACCTTCAAAGATGTCGGGTCTATGCTTCCTTCAGATAAACAAAGCACTCGCAGACTGAACAACTTCAGCTATTGGACATAGTATTTCAGACATTTTAACCTGGAAGGTATGAAACAGGTTGTTGTTCAACAAAGACAAAACACGTCCAATAAGCGGCTGAAACGGCAAGTTTACAATGTTGGAACCTTGTCATTTCACATTGGATATTCAAACATCCTTAATATGAACTACTTTGGGATTAATGTATAGTTATGGATGGTAGATCGCGTTGGTTCAAGTGCTTACGTATTAGATCGCAGCTCAAACGATCACTGGTTCGAGCCTGACCCGCGTGATCTACGTTGTGCCTAGAAAATATACTTAATTCCGATTAAGCAAGTGGGAACACAGTGGCGAAGTGTGCTAAGTCGTGCATTAGGTTGATGGTACACATGTCATCAATCAACTATCCAGCTCGATGGGACTCGTGCTGTTGAAAGTGGCCTTAAACGCTCAAAACACAACAAACATCAAAGGACGGTCACGTGTGAAATGTATGTAGCATGATGAGCAAAGGCACTACAATATACATGCTCGACAAGCCGAGGGGGATACTTCCACAAAATCTCTACAATGCTCCTGTTCCTCACACCTGGACTATTGTATTTCTGTTTGTCCTTCCAAACTAACTGCAATGAGTGCTGAAATAATGTTTTGATTAGAAAAAAATTAACTCGTTGAATTATTGTTTAGAAAACTTCGGGTTTTTTGCATACCCGTATCTTCTGTAGTATATATAGTCGGTTCAATTGCTAAGCAGCCTCCGTAAACCAGTAGACCAGACGGGACCAGCCATAGTAGGTTCGCTCTTCTCCCTCAATAGAAATGTTGTGTTGGGCTATTTAGGGACGCTCACCGCAGGCTTTATTTTGGACCCCCCCCCCCCCCCCAAAAAAAAAAGGCCAGTAGATACACTCACTACTTTAGTTTTAATAGTACGCTTTCATTTAAATAAAAAAACTACAAAGAATTAAAATTATAGATCATATTTTCTCTTGAGTGCAACAAGGCGCCATCTGCAATGCTTTGGCATTGCAGTTGGCGCCTTGTTGCACTCAATTACTGTTATACGTATAGTGTTGTGATTACACAAACGGACTTCGAATTCGTCAGGATTGCGCCCTGCAATACTGTGATCACAAAGTGGACCTGGTCGCGATCCAGTCGAAATTCTTTGCTAGCCATCCTCCTCGCAACACTCTAGATTCTTACCTGTAGAAAGGGAACTGATTGCGATAATACTAGCTAAACTGAATCTGATAGGCTGTTTCAGTTTGTCTTTTCTTGATGCAAGAAATTTATTTAGGAAATTTCAACGCATTGATAGGCGTCGCGAACATATCGCAATCTGAAAAAGACACCCTTTGTGATCTCCGTATTGTATCTGTCCGCTTTCCTCCACACCACAGTGTAGGAATTTTCAAGTCCTAAAAGAAGTGCAAGAACATTGAATCTGAGTTGTTATTTTTTCTTGGTTTGGCTTCTTTCTAGCAATATTTTATTTATGAAAACTCGACACATACTGGCATGACCGCGTCTCAACCATATCTGACAGGCGGAGAGAGACCCCCCCCCCCCCCCCCTCCCACTTTGCGACTACAGTGCTGTGTGTGAATATAAATTAGCCCATTCTTTGGTCGATTTACAAAACATTTAGTAATCTTTTGTTTATTTGTGACTGAAATTTTGTGTTTGTGACACACATCTCCTCTCCCCCGTACAGAAAAACCCAATCTAAACAAGAACAAAAAACCGATCTGCGCCATTTCGCTAAGGCGGTTCGAATAGTGGTCGCCGCGTCGGTTTAACACATTTGGTACCACGCTCTCGGCCCACCAGTCTAATTCTGTAACAAATCTAACGTTGTTATGAGCTGCTTCGAGCTCTTAGGTTAACAGTCTCTGTATTGAACTCGACGCAGTTTTGGTCTGTTTGTTTGCCCACTTTTTGTGGAAATTTGCACACAGGCAACCGTTGATAAAATGTGATATATTTTCACTCACAAACATATGCAAACATTCTTTCAGACTCCAACTATAGATATTCCAATCAATAAGTATTTAATTCACATTGAAAACATAAATATTTTAACATAGTGTTAGTGGAACAACGCAGCGTAGTCATAAAACTGTAGCTGTGGTGAGACTTCATTCATAATGATTTTGTCATCAAAGATTCGCCCAAGTCGCCCATCGATTGAGAAACATTTCTTGCGCTGACGCAAAGAAAATGAATGCTTATGGTATATTTTAGATTAAATCGTCTGGAATATTTCAATTGGTCGAAAAAGCGAACCTAAGGTTCGCTTTTTAGACCAATTGAAATATTCAAGACGATTTAATCTAACATGAGCGATGGACTAATTAATGGCTTACAAAATTCCTTACCAAATTAGGCTGGTGGCTTCAGTGTATGTTTGTTGATCCACTTTTCGTGGAGTTTGCGAACGTACGACCATTGTTGAAATATGCTATCCCTCTGTCCACAAAATATACAGATATTCTTTCGTGCCCAAATTATAGATATTCCCATCAATAAGTATTTTAATTCATCCCGAAAACATTAAAATATTTACATATTTTGTTGAATTATGCAGCTTGAACACAAAACTACAACTGCGATGAATTTTCATTCATAATGCCAAATGGCATCAACGATTCTGTCAAATCAGATCAGGATTGAGACACGTTTCAGGCGTTGGTTAAAAAAACGAATATGTGTGGTATTTCTAGATTAAATCGGATGGAATATTTCAGTTGGCATAAAAAGAACCAAAGGTTCGATTTTTCGACCATCTGAAATATTCCAACCATCTAAACACAGACATTGTGCTGGTTCTACACCATAACAGTGTCGAATTCCCGACAGAATTAGACTGGTGACCTGTGAGATTGATTTGGTACATTTGCCTTAGATAAAATCAGCAATTAGTACGTTAACTCCTTAAAGTAGACGATCAATAAGAAAACACAGTTCAATCAGTATGTGGTCAACATTACTTACCATTACAGAAAATTTCAATCAAAGTCATACGTGTTAAGATCTATTGTAAATCTGCTCAAGTAAATATCGCCGCACTCGAACTCCATCGACAATACACATAAATCCGTTACAATAAATAGACTTAATTAGTGGAAAATGTTCCATTCTCTCAAAAACAGAATTGCTATTTTCACAGGGAGGTCGCTGCGTATAAGATTTGAAATACCAATTTCCGGTGTTTTTTGTGTTTGTTTGTTCGAAAACTGTTGTATTGTAATTATTATTTTCTGTTTTAATAAATTGAATGATGCATTTTGGATCTGGTGGTGATAGTTACGCTTTTATACAGAGTACTATTAAGTAGATGCCAAATCCAAATCAACGTAAGAAACAGAAAATATGAAGCTGAGGCAAACCAAGTCGAATAGTTAACCCTTTGAACCCTGGTGGTATATTCCATGCCAGTTCAGTGGCATCAACTGGGTAAGCCCATATTCGTTATTTGGGGCTAGACAAATTAATATTTTCAACGTGCAGCCTTGAGGCTGCACGCTGAAAATATTGTTTTGTCTACCATAGAAATTCACGAAGCAACCATTTGCGTTATGATTTCAAGCCGCATCCCGATCATGAATCGGAAAAGCGGTCTCTCAGATCCAAAGACGTATGTTACGACCCGTAATGTAATAAATGCCCATAATGTAATACCTACCCATAATGTAATACAAAAACGACCCATAATGTAATACGAACCCATAATGTAATAAAAAACGACCCATAATGTAATAAATGTAATAACGTGTAATAAATGTTAGGTACCCATAATGTAATAAAATTTTTAAAAAATTAGATACAAATTACACTTTTCCAGACCCGTAATGTAATAAAATTCTAAGTTTGATTTTTGTTTTTTCTCTTTACTCCAGCAGTGCGTTCGGCTACTTATGACACATCCTACGCCTTCATCAATGCTGCCAATGGCCCCTATGCCGTAAACAGCCAACATGTGTGGGTGTGTTGGGATTATGATGGAGAGTATTCCGGGACCTGGGGCGGGTATACTCTGCTCTGAGTGGCAGGCATTATCCCTCTTCTATTTGTACCACCCGCGCAAACGTCTTCCTCAATAGCCTCTACTGCCCTGCCACAACCATATAGGTGTCTACCTTACCAGACATTCAGTAATTTTGATTCCAGGATGGTCATTTATAACTGCAATCATCATATTCGACCGGCTGTTCACTTGCACAAAAGCAATGTGGGTAGCAGGTTCCTACTGTTAATAAATGCAAGTAACTCTGGCCAAAGTTGCTGGGGCAAAGGGTGGAGTGGGTGCCGTGGGATTTGGGTGCACCAAGACTGGATAGTGCCGGGGGGGGGGGGGGGTAGTGTGGGATACAAGGAAAAGATGGAAGAGAAGCAAGACGTTGAGTCAAGCGGCGCAGAGGAATATCGGGAGGCGATATGGTAGGTGTACTGGTATTGGGATAGGGGATATCCTATAGCTCGATGGGATTTGGATTAGGCTACTTTCCGCCAAATTAAGCGTACGATCTATCCTCTGTCTCTCCAGTTTTCACTACCTAAACAAATTAGTCATTTTCCTGTACTGTACTACTATAAGTTTATGTCACACCCACCGCACCTGGAAACCAATGAGCCCGATCCCAGGATGACACTTAATAACGACCACATCATATTCCCGATCCTGTGATAACATGTGTCAAGTAATATTATTAGTCCACCACACGGCCTTCCACTTAAACTACCTACAGTCACGGCAGTTCCTGGCGGTTGGCAGGGACTTCCTGCCAACCGCCTACTCTATCACATCGACTATTCGCGTGTTCATCTCCGCTATTGTGCCATCTTCTCCTAAGTTACACTCAAACAACATACATAGCTAGACACGAGGAGTAACATGGGCGTATCCGTTTGACCGGGTGTGTGACCTTGACCATCAAACCGAAAACCTTGAACCTGTGTATCGGCTCCTGCTGGGCGATTGTCCTGAAACTTGGTGTGTGGTTCGGGCGCCCAACAATTTCGCCACACCCGATGCCCGTCATGTGTGACCTTGATATTCAAACCGTTGACCTTGAACTTGTATCTCGGTTCATGCTGGGCAGATTTTCGTGAAACCTGGTATTTGGGAGTAGTTCAGGACGCTCAATATATATATCTACCCCCACATACCAAGTTTCACGCAAATCGGCCCAACATGAGCCGAGATATAGGTTCAAGGTCAACGGTGTGAATATCAATCAAGGTCACACATGACGGGCATCGGGTGTGGCAAAATTGTTGGGCGCCCGAACCACACACCAAGTTTCATAAAAGATCGGCCCATACACAGGTTCAAGGTCACCGGATTGATGGTCAAGGTCACACCTCACGGTCAAACGGATATGCCCATGTTACACCTGGTGTTTAGCTGCGTATGTTGTTTGAATGTAGCCTAGGAGAAGATGGCACAATAGCGGGGATGAACACGCGAATAGTCGATGTGATAGAGTATTCGGTTGGCAGGAAGTTTCTGCCAACCGCCAGGAACTGTCAGGAAATGTAGGTGGTTTAAGTGGTAGTCCCCACAGCTCAGAAAATGCTGTGGAATGCTTTTCCAATCAACATAATCTCAAGAACCACCAAAACTACTCTCTATTATAGATCTGCATTCGTCCTGTGCATACTATGAGTGATGCCACACCACTGGTGAAATTTATTTGAGAATGCAATCCCCTGAGCTCAATACAAAGAGGCTGCTTTGTACAACCAAGTGATGTGCACATTAACTCGACTCAGTTGCTGGTCACAGCCACAGGTGAACATGACATACTCTTAACCAATCTTCTCGCAAAGGTGGCCTGCGTGGATGATAGCAGTCTACAAGGCGTTTAACTTGCTTCGGTTCATATCAATTGAGGGTGTTCAATCTGCGGTGTGTTGAGGTTTTAGAAAAATAACACTCAGAGGAGTTGAAACCATTTCACTCAGGGCTGTCACTATTGAAACTGATACAATTTTTATTGAAAATGTAAGGTCTTTCTTGCATGTGCGAAGTGCAAACTATTTGACTGGAAAGCATTTGATAATATTACTTGACACATGTGATCACAGGACCGGGAATATGATGTGGTCGTTATTAAGTGTGGTCTTGGGCTCGGGCTCATTGGTTTCAAGGTGCGGAGGGTGCGACATGAACTTATAGTAGTATAGTACAGGGAAATTACTAATTTGTTTAGGTAGTGAAAATTGGAGAGACAGAGGATAGATTGTACGCTTAATTTGGAGCAAAGTAGCCTAATCCAAATCCCATCGAGCTATAGGATATCCCCCATTCCAATACCAGTACACTCACCATATCGCCTCCCGATATTCCTCTGCGCCGGTTGACTCAACGTCTTGCTTCTGTTCTATCTTGTCCTTGTATCCCACACTATACGCCCCCCTCCCCCAACTATCCGGTTATTGTGCACCCAAACCCCACTGCACCCCACTACACTCTCTGCCTCAGCAACTTTGGCCAGAATTGCTTGCACTTATTAACAGTATAGGAACCTGCTACCCGCATTGCTTTTATGCAAGTGAACAGCCGGTCGAATATGATGATTGCAGTTATAAATGACCATCCTGGAATCAAAAATATTGAATGTCTTGTAAGGTAGACCTATATGATTGTGGCAGGGCAGTAGAGGCTATCGAGGAAGTCGTTTGCGTGGGTGGTACAAATGGAAGAGGGATAATGCCTGTCACTCATAGCAGAGTATACCCGCCCCAGGTCCCGGAATACTCTCTATCGTAATCCCAACACACCCACACATGTTGGCTGTGTACGGCATAGGGGCCATTGGCAGCATTGATGAAGGCGCAGGATGTGTCATAAGTAGCCGAACGCACTGCTGGAGTAAAGAGAAAAAACAAAAATAAAGTTTAGAATTTTATTACATTACGGGCCTGGAAAAGTGTAATTTGTATCTAATTTTTTAAAATTTTTATTACATTATGGGTACCTAACATTTATTACACGTTATTACATTTATTACATTATGGGTCGTTTTTTATTACATTATGGGTTCGTATTACATTATGGGTCGTTTTTGTATTACATTATGGGTAGGTATTACATTATGGGCATTTATTACATTACGGGTCGTAACATCCGTCGTTTCTCATGAAGTGACGGCTGCATGAACATTCTTGAGCAGCATGTAATGTTCAATAAACTCACTCTTATTTTCCCAGGCTTGTACGCGTTAACATATTTACGCACAGAAATCTATAGTAGATTTGTGATTAATATAACAATAACATGACTCTAGAGGGCATTGTGGTTTATTAACGGCCTAACAGGTATGAATAACAACCCGACGGCTCATAAAATGCCCGACACGAAGTCGAGGGTCGTTAAAAAGCTGAAGGGCTGTTATTCAAATCTGTATGGCCGTTAATAAACCACAAGGTTCGACAAAGTCATGTTATTACTGTTATTACCACGATATGTGCTTTCTGTTTTTGACTTTGTTCGAATAAATTCAATTGGTCTTCGTTTAATTTTCTTGATTGAGACATTTTTAACGCTTTCAATTTTGACAGATGTCAAACAAACTGGTGCCACATAATTATCACGTGATCGGTACCAGTAGGCTTTCAATTGCAACGAAGTTAGCAAATTCAAAAACAGATCCGATATTTACCGCTTTAAAGTCAGGAATGAAGGCTTAAAATGTATACAGACTTACTATTTTGAGCTCCTATTTACAGCTGCTTGTTTTTATGGGGCTAGGTTTGCTGGACATTTTAAATATTTAATAATTTAAATAAAAATCACATTGTTTACAAGCTGAGACCATTTCCGGAAACCGTTTCCATTTCCGTGTGTACGATTGCGAGGAACAAAAGTTACGTGACGTGTCGGGCTGTCGATGAGATTTTTAACCCTTTACCTAACGTAACGGCCAAAACCGGCCAGCGCTATTCTAAAAAATCGCCAATTAATTTTCATTATTTTTTTCATTTTTTGTCTCAAAAACATAGGTTATGACCCCTCGCTGGAACGAGCTCGTCGAGCTCGTTCCAACGAGGGGTCATAACCTATGTTTTTGAGACAAAAAATGAAAAAAATTAGTTATTCAAGAATTATTTTTGCAAGTGTCGTCTGCTTTTCAGGTTAGGTAAAGGGTTAACCCATTAACGACCCGACACTTTACGTGACTTTTTGAAGTTGAGCGTTATGTTCCTAGAATGCCCAAATAAACATTGGTAATGTACAAGAAAACGCCCTATGAAGTGGTAATAATTATAATTTAGTCCTGCAGCGTAGTTGTAAAAGCTTACTGGGATCATTAGCCTTTTTTCTTTTTGTTCAGCACATTACAGCAACATTTTTAAAGCTGCAGTAACCACATTTGGTATAGTTATTAAGCTTGATTTCTAGTTATAAAATTTGCAATTGGTTTTCTGATATCCGACCTTTAACCAAAACAACGTTACTTTTATCTTTTTTTCTCTATCTTTTAATATCAGCTCCTGTATCAAAACTCCCTCTTTCATATTTTGGATATATCATCTCTACCAAAAACCTTATCTAAAATGTGGTTCCGAACTGGCAAATTATCAACGGCTATAGTCGATTTTTCGGGTGATGTAATTCACGTTAACATCACAAAAACGTATATGCCGATCAATTTTCATGAAATTTAGTATGTTGTACAACTCATAAAAATAGGAAATATCTGTTTTTGGTCTTTCGATTTCTCGCCATTGTTGACGTTTTTACAGCACTTCAAAGTTTAGGCTATTTTCATTACAAACGCCACTTTTGTGATTCCATTTTCTCCGTATTTATACATTACACAGACATGAAACTTCACACCCAGTTTTATGGGCATTTCAAAATTGTGCACACCCATTTTTGGAATTAAAATGCCGTCCCCGATGCCAACGATACCAGCTTTACGTCATCTTCTTAACCTTTTATTTTCATCGTATTTTGAGCCTCAGTCTTTTGAAATTTTGGGAATATAATCTCCACAAAAAAACGTATCTTAAAATCTGGTGCCATCCTAGGAAAATCCTATACTTCTGGCCGAACTCTGTGTTGACGTCATGGGGAGGCGGAAGGGGGGGGGGGGGTCATAAGGTCGAAAATTAAAATGCGTGCGATTTTTAAAAAAAATTAATATGTTATAAAGCTAGAGAGATAGTGTTTTTGTTTTTGTTTTATTTTTCAATTTATCGCCATTTTGATGTTTTGCGTCAATTCAAAGTTTAGGTTATTTTTGTCACATTTCACTAAAAACGCTTCTTTTGTGGATCCATTTTCTCCGTATATACATATGACACAACTATGAAATTGCTCACACCGTTTTCTAGACACCTGAATTTGTGCACGCCCATTTTCGGAATTAAAATCTTTCTCCCGATGCTAGCGATGCCAATTTTACGTCATAATCTTGACATTTTAGTTTCAACTTCATTTGGAGCCTGTCTTTTTGACATTTTGGGAATATAATCTTCACACAAAAAACTTATCTAGATGTATTATGCCGTCCTGGGAAATTCAAACAGTTATGGCCGAACTCTGATGTGACGTTATAAGGTGGCATAAAGTTAAAAATTAAAATGCGTCGGATTTTTTTTTTGTTGTTGTTGGTTATAACGCTCCAAAAACAGGAGGTAACTGTTTTTTGTTTTTCGATTTATCGCCATTTTGATCTTTTGTACGTCACTTCAAAGTTTAGGCTATTTTGTCATATTTCATTAAAATCGCCACTTTCCTGGTTTCAGTATCTCCGTATTTATAAACTACACAGCTATGAAACTTCACACACCGTTTCTTGGCACCTGAATTTGTGCAGACCCATTTTTGGAATTAAAATGTCGCCCCGACGCCAGCGATGCCAATGTTACGTCATTTTCTTGGACTTCTAGTCTAAACTTCATTTTGAGCCTCATTTTTTTGAAATTGTGGGAAAATAATCTCCACAAAAAGCCATATTTAGAGAACCTTCTGTCTTCCTAGTAATTTCCGGCCGCCATGGTTGAACTATGATGTGACGTCATAAGGCGGGGGTAAGTAGGGTAAAAAATTAAAATGTGTCAGATTTCCTTTCAAATTTTAATACGTGATAAAGCTCAAACAGTTAGTATTTTTACCTCACTTAAATGTTTAGGCTATTTTTGTGAGATTTCATTTAAATTGCTACTTTCGTGATTCCATTATATAGAGAGTAATAGCTTGACTGGACTGGTTACGTGAAATAATTCATGGGAGGTGAGGGACGTTGTACAAACACGAGTGCGCGAATGCGCACGAGTGTTTTACAATATAGGCCCTCGCCTCGAATGAATTATTTCACGTAACCAGTCCAGTCAAGCGATTACTCTGTTTATTACTTTTCATTATTAACGATAATTATATTATTTAACCCTTTACCTAACGTAATGGCAAAAAACGGCCAGCGCTATTCTCAAATTATTTATTATTATTTATTTATTGGTGTTTAAGGTCACATATTTCTGCCCAATGGCTAATCATGACCACGACAGTTTTACGGGTGGAGGAAGCCGGAGTACCCGGAGAGAACCACCGAGCAACTGTCAGCTCCCCAACATACTAACTCCACACACGCAGGGTTAGCATTGGTTGAAGACAGGTGCAACATCGACGTGCAGTACGCCTTAGTACACAGCGTCACCGTGCCCCCACATGGGCAATGGGGGTGACGTGTCTTGCCCAAGGACACAACGCGGTTGCCGCAGGTGGGATTCGAACCGAGGACTTCTCGGCTTGCAGCCTGCACCTCTACCAACTGAGCCACCGCCCCCCCCCCCCCCCCCCCCCGCTATTCTCAAAACTCGCCATTTAATTTTCATTATTTTTTTCATTTTTTGTCTCTAAAACATAGGTTATGACCCCTCATTGGAACGAGCTCGTCGAGCTCGTACCAATGAGAGGTCATAACCTATGTTTTTGAGACAAAATAAAATGAAAATAACAGTTATTCAAGAATATGTTTTGCAAGTGTCGTCTGATTTTCATGTTAGGCAAAGGGTTAAAAAAGCAACAACAAAACAAAACAATGAAGTCTCCATTACACCCACGGCAATGCGTCTTCGTTTGCGCGCACGGATACATGACACAACTGTTGATTGCATAATTCACTTGTTTATAATCAAACCCGGAAATCCCAGTAAATCACACTTTGGAAAGTAATAATACGTATAATATACATAAATTATTAAGTATATCTGGGACATTTTCAAGCACATTCTGGACACTTTATCTGTATTTGTTTACTCATCCCTGCTGTTTGTATACATACCAATTAACAAATTTCACGTATCAAGCTAATAATACCTGCATCGTGGCTTGTGGCCTCTCATTGGAGCGAGTTCATTGAACTAGTGCCGATGGGAGTCCGCGAGCATTGCGAACTTTTGTGAGAAGTGCAATAATTCCAAGTAGCAATGCATCTAGTCCTCTATTATTACTTTTTTCCCTGCATCCGTCGACCCTTTTCCTCCATCCTTATCCTTATTTCATGTAAAAGCTTGATGTACCTCATGTACCAAAATGTATTGGTTTGAGTGTAATAAATGTTGTGTTATATGACACTGGCCCTTGGGAGAGCTTCCCGTGGATAAGTGTCGAGTGCAGGTATGTTTCAGTGAATAACAAACCCCGACATTTACGCCACAAATGACTGAAAACCATGGTTTGTAAGAAGATATTTTGACCAAAATGAGCCAGACAGTTTCACAAACTATATTTTTCACGACCCTTCTATGACTTTTGCTAAGAGAGTCTGATTTTGTGGGACTCCCAAAGGGTTTGGATTTCAGTTCTAACATTCAAGTACTTTCTAGAACCTAAACCAACCCTGTAACAGTAATATAATTATTCTTTCTCTATTTTTAAATAATACCTACCTTTATTTAAAACGTATTTCTAAACATTGTCTACCTTTATTGAAAACTTATTCCCAAGCAAATACATTTCACTAATTTTTTTAATGTGTTTTACAGCACAATTTGAGTGTTCAGACCTTGCGTTTATGTGGGAATCAGATTGGAGTTGATGGATTATTTTCTGTCTTGGAAATGTTAACAGAGAACCATTTTATAACGGAACTGGTAAGTCCTGTCTTCGTAACAGGGTAGAAGGTTAAAATGGATCAGCTTGAAACACGTGTAATGTGGGTAATGTAAAATATGGTTGCCGACTAAACAATCAAACAAAAGTCAAAATCCGGTAACGTGTATCAATAGTTATACTACACCCCTAATCTGGATTACATATCGCAATATTCCGTACACGATCTCAATGTATCCCGCCCTTTTATCACTTTCAGTTAAAAAAAACAGTTAGAGGAAACTCGTGTTGAAATTTATTTTCCATCTCGAATTATATTTCCCTTCAGTATCTAATCGCACCTAACGTACAACATTCCTCACCCAATGGGTACTGTTGCCTGCAATAAACTAATCAGCTTACTTAAATATGTTAACAGAGGCGGCGGAACCAGGGGAGGGGGGCACCACTGGGGACACTTTTTCCAACTCTATGGTACGCGGTTACACAATCAGTTAAAATGGTTGCATACAGATGTGTCAATATACAGGTATTCCTGTAATATATTATTTGCAACTCCAAACAACATGTGGCTAAAGAATCCCAAATTCGATAGCTTCGATACGTTCTTCTACTTACTGAAACCATCTTCCAACCCGAATACAAGCCTTCTGGTTGGACGATGACTCAAGTAGAAGAAGTGGGCATCTAAACGAGCGACTATAGTGTGTCATGGTACACCAATCGATATACGATTGTAACTTTTCTCCCACTGGGCCGAACCAGGCTGGTCTTGAAAATTAGTGCCCTTCTCCTTTTATGGAGCTCCCGCCGTCTCTGTATGATAATTGTTACGAAAATAAACAACATGTGCTCTTGTATGCAAAAAATGGGACGTCAGAAATATCCAACATGGAACGAGAACCAGGTGTCATTCGAGGAAGAAATAAACAGATTTTTCAGTGATTATGGATAGTGTCAGTGACAGGCTTTATGGCCGTCTCATGGGAAGAATAACATTTTGTGCGCATGTCATTTCCATGTACCCTTCGGAAAGTATTAGGTACCCTTCAAACCCAAACTCTCAAATCCTGCGAAGAGAAGATTCACTTCATCGGCGAGTCGAAATCGGAGGAGTTGGTGTTGTCATCATTACTTGTGTGAACAGAAACACATCCCCCACCTGTTATTTAAAGTCACAACGTTGCTTTTTTTGCAAACATGATTATTGAAAAATTCTGCGGAATACCCTGCTCCACATCCTACTCAGTTTAAGTATTGTATTTTCTCGTCTGCCGTGGCCATCGCGCTAACCATACTGGACATAAACTGTGGAACATTAACCACATCTATTCACCTTCAGTATCACTGATACACATCATATATATTTATTTACCTTTTCTATTTTTACCTTCGTTTTCATCTTATATCAGTAGTTGTTCATCTCTTGCTTACCTAATGCAACCGTTATATGCCTTTCAACCGTCTCCATCCACAACAGGCAACTAAAACGCTTGGCAACGTGCCAAAAGCTGTCCTTCGACACCCAAAAACATATTTTCCCGATTTTCATATTTATTACGTAACCGTTACAGATTTAATAAAAAACACATACTAGCGACATTTATTATTGTTCTTAAGCTAACACGAATTACACGACTATTAATAAGATCGGTCACTTGACGGGAAACCCTCAGCGGGGCGGAATAGGTTTATCCATATTTCATCGAGTCTCTTTTTCCAATACGTGTTCGGAGTGTCGACTGATTAAGTCTGTACCACACACGTCGTTAGTAAACGCAAGCGCATGAATCGGAAACATATTGTACACATAAAATGATTTAGTTTTCAGCAACTTTTACTCTTTGCTTGATGCAGGCGAATTTTCCTGCGTCATATACAACTACTATGTCACCAAATAGAGGTATAATTCTGGCTTGTACAATTAAAATAATTATATCCCTCCAAACAGGAGAAGTCATCTCCTCAAGGATTTCTTGATGTCAGGCCCTTTTGGATTTTTCAGCAAACCAAGTCATGGCTACTTTAATGCAAATGTGACCTGGTTTTATGAGAAATTCAAAAACATACTCGGCAGGTCAAAAGTTAACGCTTTACCCAACGTAACGGCCAAAACCGGCCAGCGCTATTCTCAAAAATCGTCAGTTAAGTTTAATTATTCTTTTTCATTTTTTGTCTCAAAAACATAGGTTATGACCCCTCATTGGAACGAGCTCGACGAGCTCGTTCCAATGAGGGGTCATAACCTATGTTTTTGAGAGAAAAAATAAAAAAAATTAGTCGTTAAAGAATTTTTTTGCAAGTGTCGTCTGCTTTTCATGTTGGGTAAAGTGTTAAGGGTGGACATGTACTATTAACTTCACTTTCCAAATAGAATTATAATTCTGGATTGTACTAATATAATAATTATATTCCTACAAATAGGAGAAGTCGTCTCCTCAAAGATTTCTTGACGCCAGACCCTTTTGTGTTTTTCACAAACCACGCCATGGCTACTTGACGGCAGCTAT
Source organism: Pictodentalium vernedei (assembly GCA_031216915.1). Taxonomy (NCBI): domain Eukaryota; kingdom Metazoa; phylum Mollusca; class Scaphopoda; order Dentaliida; family Dentaliidae; genus Pictodentalium; species Pictodentalium vernedei. The sequence continues at coordinate 760,000,443 of CM062297.1, forward strand.
GACTTGATTTTATGAGAACTTCAAGAACAAACTCGGCAGGTCAAAAGATAAGGGTGATACAGGTGATATGTACTTTTACCATCACTTTTTAGTCTTCCGAAAACTTGAAGACACTAAGCTTGCACGTTTGCATTTCAAAGACTTCAGCAGGAACTTCTCGGTGGTCTATGAGCCGATACGTTGCTTTCGTATGTCTTCCAGCAAGATGAAGCCTCGTGTCCATTTGTTGAGTGTTGAAGAGAGATTCACAGGGTGTAATTGTGGATAAATTTATTACGCATTACCCAAATGACGATGTGTATATTGAATATGCTCATAGCCATTGCCACAGTCTACTGTTGCTAATTTGCAATTGTCGATATAATTACGTAAACAAACAAAGCTGTCTGCGCCAGCGGACCCAAAAGGCAGCTTTTCCAACCAATTATCAAAATACGTCTCGATTTCGTAAATAGCAGCGCAGTGAATTCATTGGGAAGACCATCAACATTTTCAACGTGCTGTTTTAACGCTGCACGTTGAAAATGTTGATTTGTCTACCCTAATTAATGAGTATAGACACGTGCAATTTATTCCATTGAATCATTATTAAATGCCATAAGACTTAAAATGTTTAACCCATTCATACTCATTTACCGTTGTGTATCTATAACAACGGGGATAATTTTCTTTCAAAACTATATTTTTGAATATCTCTACCATTATTAAAACCCTTTCGTTTGAAAATAGTATCTCTTCGTGTAAACGTATGGCCTGCCCCATAACTGAAAAATGGCCATCACATGATGTGTAGGGCCCTTTTGAATTTCTAATTTCGGTTCGAATCGTATACAGAATCTATTCGAGCAGAAGATTTTGAATCGAATCTCGATTTTTAAGTTGTAGATGTTGCACCTTCTTACAACCTTAAAATTGCATCTTCTTAACCCCTTACCTATCATGAAAAGCAGACGACACTTGAAAAATAAATTCTTGAATAACTAATTTTTTTCATTTTTTGTCTCAAAAACATAGGTTATGACCCCCTCGTTGGAACGAGCTCAATGAGCTCGTTCCAACGAGGGGGTCATAACCTATATTTTTGAGACAAAAAATGAAAATTATTTGGCGATTTTTTAGAATAGCACTGGCCGCTTTTGGCCGTTACGTTGGGTAAAGGGTTAAACCTTAATATTATCATTCGCCTATCAAGTATTGTATTCAGCGACATCTCGTCATTTTGGGAAAATCAATCAATAATCGGAATAGTTCAGAACTGAATCAAAACAGACTTTGAACTGAAACCTCCTTGAACTCTTCGTCAATCATCGGATATCCTGCACCAGAGACCTGATGACAGAAGAAGTGTTTAAGATGAAACACTTGCAAGGGTTTTGAAGACATCTTGACGCTTCGAAAATTTGCGAATCGACGCAACTCAAATCGAATTAATGGGAGAATTTCGATTCGAATCGAATTTCGAAGCTTTGTAGGGCCCTATTAGTATATCCCCTGAATCGGTTCGACATGTTTACAAAGAACATTTATTTGCCAAGCTGTATAAAATTTTGCTTTCCTTTTCAGGATGTTTCTCACAATCTGGTTGGCACACAGGGTGCTAAATTATTGAGGGATGCATTTGTATCGAACGACATAATTCTAAAATTGAATGCTGCAGGTAAGTGCTCGATTAGAAGTTTTTTGTTACAGTGTGGAAAATTAAAATCTATGGTGGTTGTAGACCTAACAAGCTATCACTCATTTGTTTCAGCAACATATCGAAATTATTTTCAGATCTGTACTCTAAAAGGATAGTGATTATTGCAAAAAATACCCTCGGAGTGTGATTTTCGGAACAGAGGCAATAAAAGGTGTGACAAGAGATAGATTAGCAAGCAACAATACGGCTCATGAGCATACAGGAGCTTGGAGTAACGTCGAGACTCTTTTTTACTTTTCGGGTTTGGTAACCACATTTGCAGCATGCCTTTTGTTCAATTAACACGACGCGGACTAAGGTAAACTCAGTGGCCCACAGGTATTCAAGTTACGTCACTAGAACACCTTTTCCATGCTTCTATCAGGTATTTCAAGTTGTTTGCATATCTCGAAAGGACAATAGAGCCAGGATGTAAGTATTTCATGAATTTACACAACTCGGTGTTCAAGTGACGTCACGTGTTTAGTATACCTGAGTCCGTGCGTTTTGCTGATTGAACAAAAGACATGATATTAGTTAGTTACCAACCTCGTTGTCGGTATTTCGTGAATTTGAAAAACCTGTCTCGTGCTGCAACACCTAATTACAACGCGGCTCGTTACCACTCAACGCACAGGACATGTTGTTCAAATTCATGAAATACCCCCAGCTCGATTGGTAACGACCAGCTCCTTAGTATTTAGTGTTTGTTTAGCCACGAGAAAATGACGCTTACTGCACTGTAATACACTGAGAAAACTTATTCCCTCCAGCACGCTGCAGCTTTGGGGCATGGAATTAACTGGAGCAAAGTTTGGATTGAGACGATTTGTTCTGATTTAAGGTTAGAAAGGCGAGTTGTTCAATACCGTGATAAATTTTTAATTCACGAATGCTAAAAACCCACTGTCCTCCATTCCCGTTGTTTTACCTGCGCCGTTATACAAAAGAGTGACAACTTGAAACAATAAGTGTGTCATTATTTGTGATAATAACTGGGCATTATCAGAACAATTACTGCGCATTTTTATAATACATGGTTATTGCTCTAATACAAACATTTGCCCTGACCAGGGATCAACATTATAAAGCTTTTACAATTGTATTTTCTAGAACTGTTTTTTCTTCTTATTAAACTAACTAAAATGAATCATTAGCATTTTAAAATATATGGCAATTTTCAACTGGCAAATTGCCAGATCTTCGAAAATGCTAATGGTTCATTTTAACCCATTTAAAGTCAGAACTAGAACATAAAATTCTAGAAAATACAATTGTAAGAATTTTATAGTGCTAGGCTCTGACCGAGGTTTTACATTGAGTTTCTACTGAAACGTCCGTGCTATTATCTTTGTTGCTTTATTCCGAACGATACATTTTAATTCCCCCCATTGTGATAAAAGTATTTCATGAATTCGCATTTTGATTGCGAATACATGAACTAATTTTACAACATGGAATGAAGAGTGAACGAGCCTTATATGTCATGTGTAATATGATTTAAGGAACCAGCTTACATAAGCCACGTGCTTGCTGCTGAATCCTTTTCCAGAACTTTGTTAATTATTGTCTAACTTGAAACAATGTACACTTATAGTCTGGAATAAAATATTGTTTAAACTAAGAGTGAAAGTGAAGTCAGATAATACACTCGGTCCAGGATGTTCGTGAAGGTATTTTATGTATTTGAACAACACCGAGCCGCGTAGCCGTATTACAGAACGAGACAGGTTGTTCAGATACATTAAATACCGACAGCGAGGTTGGTAACGAACTTACACCACGGCCTTTGTTCAATCCACAAAACGCACCAATTCAGGCATGCTCAGTGTACCAGAGCTATTGTAGTGACGTCACTTGAACACCTAGTCTATTGTTCTATCAGGTATTTCAAGTTGCTTGGTTACCCAGAAGCCATGGTGTATATTAAGATATTTTACTCGGGCTTCAACATATGCATTCATGAACTGGAAATGAATGTTGGCCCACCCCTTGTACTTGTATTGTATATTACTTCAGTTACTGCTTACACGAGGTTTAACCTCATATAAACAGACAATGGCTCATGGACGCAGGGCGTCGGGTGTGGGGGGGGGGGGGGTAGGGGTGTGCCACAATCTTCCAATAATATTTATAGTCGGGACATTTTCGTCAGGATTAGAGTCTGAGATTATTATTATCCCTGATGGGGAGGGTGTGAGATGGGGAAGTCTCACCCGAGGGAAAGATATTTGGGCCAGACACGGGGCTTGCCGCGAGTGTTTGGGCCAAATATCTTGTCCTGAGAGATTTCCCCATCTCACACCCTCACCCATCAGGGATAATGTTTCTTCCACACCAAAACTCTCTGACGTCATCAAAAGTAATTCAGGGGTACATGTAACTTTTTCGAACAATTTTGTTGTCCATTTCGGAAAAAATACTGATTTGCTTATCGGAACGAGGTATAAGGTACACAGATGTATACCACGGAATTAAATTAATTATAGACAAGGGTTAAGGATTTGTAGCGAAATGAACATTAACACATTCCGATGACGCATTGTTATGAATTCTCCAATGTATTCGCATAACTTTTCTACGGGAATTTCGTGCAACTCTCTCCACTCATAATGGCGTTCACACATAAATTCATATAAAAGAGTCAAGTGTCCTTTGGTTTTGTGGTCTGTGTTTTTATTTTTATTTTCTTCGACAAACGTTCGTCTGATAATATTTCCGAAACGTGACACCATGTTGTTTGTTTACAGAAGAACGTGCGATGATTGAACAGTCCTGTGCTCATTAAATATGCTAATAAGCCGGTCACTTGGGTCGGGTGAGATAGATATCTATCTCACATGGCCTTCTCACATGAGACACGTATATCTTGTATAGGAAGTGAGGGTGAAATCAATTTAGTCCGGCGGCAAGCGGGTTAAATCCGAAAACAGCACAAAACATGAGTGGCGACTCAAATAATTTGGTTATTTCTAAATAAGCCATTGGGTAAGATAGAAAAACATAAACAGTCCTTATGTCATTCACATGATGTGAACTATAACTTAAAAAATATGCTGCCTGTGTCACCAGTAGGATATAAACTTGCAAGCGTTTGACTCCATTGGTGATACTGGTGTCTCTATTGGTCAGGCGGTAAGAGGGAGGAAAGCAGAAAAATTAGTAACAAACTAAATTTGGTGTCAATAGATGCAGGATTGATCACTGATGAATGTTTCCAAAATACGCTAAAATCCACCTTGAGAAAAATGTTGTACAGTAATTTTTCAAAATAGCGTCCAATTCAGCTGCTGAAATTGAGTAAATCCAACGCTGGAACAAATATTGTCTATTTGTATTTTCCAATTCATCGAAACCGTCGATATTTGGTCAATAGAAGATCTCCAGAGGCACAGAAATTGAAACTGCATGAGGGCGATCAAAATATCTTGTGGCGTCGGTCAATATAGCCGCCAAGAAACGCAAAATCGATTTTTCTACGGATATCCAATTGTGAAAAAAACAAAAGAGAACGAGGATTTACAAATGGTACCAAGAGGTCAAAAGTCGAATATTATACTTAGAGTAAATCCACATAACAAATACAGAGGTCGACCGAAAAACACACAAATCAGACTGACTGGAGTACCGAGCAGAGATGGCACCTAGACACACCCAGTTCATCGGATTGTGGGGCAGTTTCAGATTTCAGTCCACCGTTTACCCCCCCCCCCCCCCCCAAAAAAAAAGAAGATTTTTGCTGAACATGGAAATATGAACGTGTTAACGGGTACAGGTTCATTGTAAGCTTACCAGTGGTTACAGCTGCATAGAAACAGTCACACTGGAATCCATGGTAATCTTCTCTTCTATTAACAATAAGATAAAACAAGCCAAGTAAAATATACGACGTTGCTTCAACTTAGGGTTATTTGGCAGGACATGTTTTACAATCCCGTATAATATAACTATAGTATTATATGCTAGCCTCTGAATTATCGCGAATTATCTAAAAGATATTTCTCGATATCCATCGACTCGATGGATATCGAGAAATATCCTTCAGTTGCTTCCTAAATCACGTCACGCTTCGGCGCATGATGTCGCCTTGAACGTCGCCTTGAACGAACGATCAGCAGATCTTTGTTATCGTCTTGAAACTGTTTGCAGTGGAATTGGGCTGAATATTGCACAGTAAAATGTCACGTAGCATATAATAAAAAGAAAATCTACGCTATTTTAGTGGAATAATCTCATGAGTGTGGACCTGAAAGTTTTATTTTTCATGAGCGCTTGCGCGAGTAAAAAATGATACTGTCAGGTCCACACACTTCGGCGCATGACATCGCCTTGAAGAAACGATCAGCAGATCTTTGTTATTGTCTTGAAACTGTTTGCAGTCAAATTGGGCTGAATATTGCGTAGTAAAATGTCACGTAGCATATAATAAAAAGAAAATTTACGCATTTTTGTGAATATCGTGAATTATATCATTCGTGTGAACCCGAAAGTAATATTTTTCACTCGCGCAAGCGCTCGTGAAAAATAAAACTTTCAAGGCCACACTCATGAGATATTTCCCAATATTCACCAAAACAACGTAGATATCCTCTATATCATACTACAATACGAACTCGGTATGAGAACAAGAAGAATCCGAAAAATATCTCAATAAGACAGTCTCTGTAAAACTTTCATACCGTAGAAAACTGTACAAGACAATGGTTTCGAATCAACTTATGAAGAATGGTGGTCGAGTGAATAAGTGCGCTGGTTTCTCTTTCCAGAGGTCACTACATCGATCCCAGAGAGGTTAATAACTCGAAGTTTCCGAACAATCTGGTAACGTGAATTGTCAGGTTAATGATGTCGCGGCGTATCGTCCAAATTCAGTCGCGATCTGGTCGAAATTTTCTGTTGCCGTTTGTGTTTACAGTACCGTACCTATTTTCTCCCCGATGAGGGTCTGGTTAGCATGTGCAGAAATCTGGTTGTAAGGACTGCTCTCATGAGAAAAATCACAGGACTTTAATTACGATACTAAACAAGTTTTACAAGTCCAAATATAGTAGGTGAAAAACTGATAATTCTTCATCACGTCTACATTATTTGCGAACTCATCGTACCATTGAACTGGACACTCGTTAGAATAATAACATTTGAATACTTCAACGGCCGGATTATCAACTAGTTGCATGAGATGTAATTATTCTATTTTCCAGGAAGTGCTTTTCAGGAGACAGATGCTCAATATTTTGCAGATATAATGGTGGTATGTAAAAGCTGTAGTTTAGTTATGCTCCGCGCAAACAAAGTTTGCCGAGGGTGGGGGGGGGGGGGGGGGGGTGAAAGGCAAGCGTTTAATACTGGACAAACTCCAATAAAGATCGTTGAATCCTGCTCCCCCCCCCCCCCCCCCCCACACACACACACACTCCCGTTCTCTATGCAACACACTAAAAACTAAAGTGTTAAAACTGATACTTTCAAGGTGTTAAACCCATTCTGACTCTTAGGGTTTGATTTTAACACTCAAAGTGCAATGCTTTAAGCACTTAGACATTACAATCGTCAGACATCTGAAACTTGAATGGATGGCACTTCCCATGTGCCTTGCATTGGTGGTTCTTCCAGAATCGTCCATAATTTGATTTGCGCTTGGTGGGTACATAATTGAAAGGACACAACGCAGATGACGCGGATCAGGCTCGAGATTTCGAGCCTGATCCGCGTCATCTGCGTTGTTTCCTTTCAAGTGTCGCGACATTACACTTGTCAAGTGGTATTATTGTAACACCTGTCAGTTTCTGGGATATCTTCACTTGAACAAAGTGCTAGTTTAGCACTTAGTAAGTGTTAAATACAGCACTTCAAATGTAGTTTTTAACACTTTAGTTTTAGCGTGAAGTTGTGTTCTGTAAGTATACCACGATTAAAACTGAATTCAGTAAATGGACATGAAATATTTTTTTTAAAAATGGAGGTGTGTTTTCTTTTTTGCTTGACTCTGTTTTGTGTCAAAACATTTCATACACGTCATAACGTCTATCAGATTCGCAACGGCCTACTACATACCTTTCTTACATGGCGTTCTTACACAAATGATGGATTCTACGAGTAATGTATCTAGAACACATCTCAATGTCTGTATTCTATCGTATAATGTTGAATGCAAAACAAGAGTCGTGGTATAATCTTTGTTCTTCGGCTGAGTTTATTGAACTTCATTATAATTATGTTATCTCTTGTTAAATATATCGGCAGAGGCAGATTAGATCAAAATCGTAGCTGACTATCCGTCCAAAATTGTACTGGCCGATTTGGCGGGCGGTAGATATAACATTGGGCCAACTATACTTCAGAACAAATTTCACAATATTTTCTATTTTAGAAAAATCGCACCCTTAAGGGACTGTGTTTAAGTCACAACTCGTTCGGCGAATATGGTGGAATAATTTTAGGACAGGCGTTAGGTGAGTATTAGATAACATAATGTTTGAATGATTTGCGGTTAAGAACCCTGTTGGTCAGATATTGCATTGCCCCGAATACTAAACTTGCATTTGATGTACTTTCCTTGATTTTTTCGTATAGTGGTAGAATCCTCCATAAAGTCTATCAGAAACATACAACTCGTAGATTACAGCAAATCACAGAATTATAGAATGCGAAAACTTAAGAAACAACGTCCACGTCCCAGTCTGGGATAACATTTTTTCTTTTTCTGTTTGATCACATTAACCTGAACCCTTTCAACCAGGTGTGCATACATTTTCGCGTGAAGAAAAAAATGGTAGTTGACGTGCAGGCGACATAAAGAGCAAATAATCCAAAGCGAGGCTCGGTAATAATTTAATCCAACAGCTCGAGAGAGCTGTTGGATTAAATTATTAGCGAACCTCCCAACAAACCAGGATGGTTTCGCCCATTTCAACATTTTCAGTATTGACTGAAATGATACCTTCCAGGGCGCCAGTATTGGAAGTTTTAAGAGGAACGTAAACAGAAACACTTCGGCGAAAATCGTCGTGTATTTATGATGCACTCCTGGTGTAATTGGATTCTGTTTCAAATACAAGACACGCCGATGTTTCCACAAATTGTTTTTATAATTTAAACTCACTTTTAAAGTATATTTTTTTCTGGGCATGTATTGCCACTGTTGCGAGGAACATCCTCCACAGAACCGATGTCAACAGTTCTCTTTATGGGGAATACATGAGCTGAGACCCAGATTTGTTTTTACATATTGTGTCATAGAAGGTATTAGAGTGATAGTTTGGTAAATGTATTAATGAAACTGATGTACACAGAAAACAGCCATCTTCGTGTATGTTGGGATGAATGATTTTCTCAATAAGTACTGGAGTCAGTACAAATAAAAGATGAATCCCAGAGTGTGCTTGGTCCAGCTAATCCGCGAAAATACTGCTGAAACGCAGGAGTTTCATGGATGGCCGAGTCTCTATTGAATGAGATACCTCGGTGATTTTTTCCAGACAAACTCTTCTTGTTTGGAAGTTATGGAACCCATACAATTGTGATCACGTTAAAAGGAATTGTAATGCAAAGTACGCAATATTTGAATCTGATGAGCAAGAAATATAAAACTATTGGGTAAATTTCCCTTTCAATGCAACTGGTTTATGTGAATGGTATTTATGTGAACACATAAACCATGCCGCTTGAAAAAATGACGTTCATACAGACCACATTCCTGGATCAGGTCTGAGTTTTGCTTGGATTGAGTCGTTTGCAACATAATGGTGCTTGTACTGAGTTAAATACTGTCAACAGAGAACATTATTTTATACCATGATTACCTATTCTACTATATATAAAAAGCCTTTGACATAAATTTTAGCTTTACACACCAACCGTGGTGAACACGCCAGCAATGGGATTTCAATAGTTAAAATTTAGACCCATAGTAGAACTACATCCAAGATGATCTTTGGTGACCTCGTCTTGAATGCAATCTTGTCTAAATTTATCGCTCGTCGCCCCGTCAAGAGTAAAATGAAACCGGCAATCATTTATTACGTTTTTAAATGAGTTTACCTCATAAGATACCAAAAATTAACAAACATACGTTGCCTCATGTTAATAACGCACCCATAACTCGAAATAGTATGCTATTATGTTATTAAGATGAAAAAGGGCCCCATAATATTCGCGTTTCGTTTTCTATTTTGTTTCGGCGATAAAATTGCCAGCGGAAGTACCGTCCACCTGAGCTCATCCAAACAAATACAGAATCGCACGTGTGAATATTGATTTATTTAACATTTAAACTCTGACGTTCATGGTATTAATAAAAATATACCCAAAGTAGCTTGGTGTACCAAATGTTCACAACTCGTGGTGAATTTGTGTTAACCGCGCTCCAAAAACTCGCGCTTAACACCACTTCACCACTCGTGGTGAACATTTGGTACTTCAAGCTACTATGGGTATATTCTATATGTCTGTAATGACCCACTGTACTTTCTAGATAAGAGACTGCTCTCCTCACCAGCATGGCAGATTAAGTTTTCACCAGCTTCCTTAATATATTTTCCAAACTTTGAAACGTTATTTCTCTGTGGCCCAGTATATCGAATTGTCAGAGCTGAGCTCGCATACCCCACAAAAAGGCAGAACCATTGATGTTCGTTTTGTCCCTGTTGAATGTAACCACCATGAGAATGAGAGCTTAAAAAAAATATTTTTACAGTGAATTTAATAAATAGTTAAATTGTTAAAAACAAAACTGTAGCTCTCATGATATAGTATTTATTGCATAGAGTACTGCGAGTGACGGAGAAGATTAAGCTCCGGTGGTGGATTCACTGCTGAAAGTGACGGACTTTCACGTATAATAAGATATTTATATTTGGTATATTTTGTTGAACTCTTCACCTAACACGAAAGGTTGACAACACTTGCAAATACAATTCTTGACTAACTAATGTTTTTTATTTTTGCGTCAAAAACATAGATTATAACCCCTCATTGGAACGAGCCGAACGAGCACATTCCAATGAGGGGTCGGAAGCTATGTTTTTGAGACAAAAAACAAAAAAAAAATATTGAAAATTTAATGGTAATGTTTGTGAACAGCGCTGACCAGATTTTAGACGTTAATTAGGGTAATGGGTTAACAGATATTCAATATACATATATCACAATACCGCAACCTGTTTTTATTTATATTCACGTGGTCTGTCGATGGCGGTCATAATATTAAAGACATATACTCATTACTCAGGGGTGTAGATAGTTTTTCGAAAACTTGAAGAGCGGGAAAGGAGCAAGTTCACCAAAATGTTTAGACAGACCAATAAAATTTGTCGACAGATTTTACGACTTCTATCGTGTTGTTATCCAAAACGGACTAGTTATAGAAAATTCAGTCTAAAAACACATTTTGGCCAAATTAAAATTAATTATCTTTCCATTAAAAAAAATAATCAACAAAAAGCCCCAATTTTAATTTTTTTTCCAACAAGCAGAAAATATTCTGGATTTTTTTTTTGGAGGTGGGGGTGGGGGTGTAGGGTTGGATGTGGGGTGGGCTTTATCTATACCAATACAGTTAACTGCACCGAGTTAGGAAGTAACTTGACAAGATGGACATTAGGTTGCAATACAACATCCAGTTACCTATGTTATGAATATGGATTTATCAAATGTAAATAGGGTTATCTACGCCAGCATTTCCCCGAGGATACCCAGGGAAGTGAAGAGGAGCTTATTTAGTGTTGTAAACAAGCTCTGTATTACTGGTTAAATAGGACCAGATCACAATGCCTGCGGTGGAAGTCCTCCAAAATGGGCGACATAGGTATAAACGATTGGCTGGACTTTACTTTATATCCACGCTTAGCCAGTGTGCAGAAATATGTGCCCTTTACCCAACGCAGACGATATCAAAATTTATTATTTTAAATATCATTTTTTTCAAATTTTTCAAAAAATTTCAACAAAACCATATCATGTGACCCCTCGTTGGAACGAGCTCGACGAGCTCGTTCCAACGAGGGGTCACATGATATGGTTTTGTTGAAATTTTTTGAAAAATAATATTTTTTCTCCATAAACTATGCAATGCATTTAAATCGAAAACGCACCCACCAACTTCTAATGTACAACAACACAGAAATAGGCTACCTGCGATACGACAATTTAATACTCTTCATCTTACACATCAGTTGTACACCGAATTCCACCTGTCACGCAAGTATTCTAATGGCTCTTCAGCCAGGAACTGTTCATTCAATTCCTGTCCACTGTCTTCTTCGACTTTAAAGAAGATCCAAACATCACATAGTCGACAGGATTATATGTAATCTGTAAAGAAAGCAAAAAGGAAAATTACATTTCGAAATATATGAAAGAAAATTGAAAATGGCTGTGTCCGTCTTGCCGTATCGCTCCCAAATTAACTGTTCATACGTCAGAACCAAACTTAGTTGCCATAATTATCTCCCTTGATATCTCCATAGCACCTATGCTGACAACACAAATGCATTAATTCACCATGGAGAAAATAATTTCGGTCTATTTCGTACCTCAACCGACAGAAATAATATTTCAACTGCTGAATTTGCATATTTCGCGGGCGGATGCGGGCGATTCGTTGGGTAAAGGGTTAAACACCAAAAGATAGCGAGAATATATCAACATTTCAATGCTATTTGGCAAGTGCTATTCTTTATAACTGCCTTCGGCTGATTAGAAATACGCTGTACAATATTTTGATACCAAATACAGCAGATATAATCAATTATCTGATAACCATAGAGTATAACAACTGTTGTATATACTTGAAGTATATACAACGGGTGTTGTATATAATTATAATTTATGCGAACGACCTCTGACCTCTTTCAATTCCATTTTCATTCATTCATTCATGAAACATCGTTATATCACAGGGCAGGTTTTAATTGTACGCTTATTGCACTTTGTCAAAATCCTCTGATGGTGTCATTTCTTATTTATTTTGCTTCAATAAAGGCAACCTAAAATTTTGCTTCAAAACATTGTAGAAATTAATTGAATGTTAATAGTAATTAGTATGCGGCGACTGCGAACTATTTATAGTCACGGCCTCGATCAAAAGTACTCGCGGAACTGCGCTAATTAAAAGTTCTTCTGCTCTACCTGAAAAAAAAACACTTCGTAAAAAATGTAAACAAACGCAAAACTATTTGTTATATTGGGACTACAGCATAAAACACGGAAGAAAACTGGAACTATGTCAAAAAAAGAATAACTCTACTGAAACACCGTTTTGTTACCGTTAATAAAATAGTTGAAATTTATTTTGTTCCAGCGCAGTTACATGATGCAAGAAGTGCAATCGCACTTTACAATCGCCGTCATCGATTTTGTAAGGGACACAACTCTATGCGTCTTGTCCTATTTCTTTTGTCTCGTAGACTGGTTTTCTTTGGAGGCCCGTTGGAAGCATATATAAGTCGGGTAGACGCACGAGACGGGTGTCTGTTTGTTATCAGATAAAAACAATAAACATATAGTGTGTTTTTATATCTGTGTTATACAACTCGTTGAAATATGGTTTATTTTTTCTCGGCGAAGCCTCGAAAAAATAAACCATATTTCAACTCGTTGTATAACACAGATATAAAAACACACTATATGTTTATTGTCTATTTATACAATAAAAGAGTAAGCAAACATATTGGTCGATGTGCGAAACAAGGCAATTTTTATCGGTTAAAAAAAGAAAAATAGGTCTTTTTCGTATTTTCCTGTGCTTCGTTCGTTTTGAATAAAAGTTTCCACATACATAAATGATAAGATACCCAGGAATTCGATAGTAATGTGCCAATGATTCTCTTCTGAATATCCAGAAAGAATGAAAAGGTTTGTACATCAGAATTTGGGAAAAAGTGTGATGGTTGGAGTACATATGTCTGTGTCTCCAAACAAATTGACTCCATAGCTGGGAAAACAACATTCATTTCCTGATTCTATATAACACGAACAATCAGATGGTAAAGATCAATTGTTTCTAGAGGGAAAGGGGATGGGGTGGTGGCAATGAAACTGATTCAGAAGATGTTAAAGCTACTTTATAAAACTAGCTTCAAGACTTATTTCAGTACCAAAACATCGTTACACCGAGTAGACCAAGGGAGCTAATTTGAACAACACATACGCTGATGTTTTCGATTTGTCGAAAGTGTGTTGGTACAAACAGTGCTTTTTAGTGGAATTTTCCAATTCCTTTGAGTGCTCATTAGCTTAGCAGGAAACTCTCCCACTACAAAGAATTTTCAGACGATGGTTTTAATTTTATTTTCCATAAACAGTTTTTTTTCAGAAAGTTTCACCAAATCACCGCTAATGTCTCACGAACTCTCGATGGGAGAAGTCTGACCTGTCGTATTAAAGATGGGTTGTCCGTTGAAGGTTTGGTTTAGTTGTTATTTCATGAGAGGTGCGCGTCTTGATTATCTTTGATTCCAGTCTATTTCAATTTCAGCACTGAACGAAGAATTATTAGCTATCGATCTGAGTTGGAATCACCTTAGATTGAGAGGAGCAACGACCTTGTGCCAGGCTTTGATGGTGAGCTTTTTTGAAGCAGTTTACAATTTATCGAAAGGAACCCTCAGGAAAACTGGAAGGAGAGCTTTGTCAAAACTAATTCTCATACAAGAGTTTGTTGGAATGAGTAACTATAGAAGAATAATCCACTCGGTGGATCAAGGCCTTGTGCGATTTATCTTTTCCACAACATCTTGTTTCAATACATTGTATACACTCCCAGTGATGTGGTGAGGAGATGAGGGTTTTTTTAGTCCAACATTTGGAAACATTCAGGCTCAAATGCACTCTAAAACCAGTTGGGTTAAACATCAACACTAATCAACTGGGTTGAGTGAATATGAACCCAATTGGGTTCATATTCACTCAACCCACTTGATTTGGGTTGATTTTTAACCGAACTGATTTTAGAGTGTGAACACAGTGTAGTAAACACGTGGACATTGGAAGGACAGCTGATAAAAAGTTACCATGGTACACAACGGTATTGACGGTACTGTCCATAAATATTCCATCCCCAATTCAAGACTATCTTGCCACATCACTGAATTCGGCATTTTGAACTACCAACATGATTACATAAGTAGATGTGGAAATAAAGCTAAAGATTAGCAATTCTGTAGTTGAATCCAATAGACACACATGGTCGCTTGAAATAGTGAAATGGCTTGGGTGACTTACCTTCAAGGACGCCTTTCTTGAACTATACAAAACCATCGTTTGCCCCGTTTTCGTCTACGGGGACATGGTAGGTAAGAACCTTCGATAATACACCGTGCTCGCCTTGCTGCAAGTACCACGAAGGAAACGCACCCCATGACGATGCCGACATAAAAACTCGCGTGAATTCCTCAAGGAAAAAACTTTACTGCTGATCGACAACAAAACCACAATCTTATCTCAGAACTGAAAGAATATTAATCGAAAAATAGAACACAAATAGTGAGTCAAATAAAAAGTAATGACAACAAAATACTAATTTACAACATTATAAAACTTAACAACCATGTCAAGAAAGCTAAATGTCGATCCAAAAACAAAATTCCTGAAAACGAAAACACTCCCGAATTGTCGGAAACCGGGTCTTTGTCGCTGCTAGAAGAAATAGATTCACGCCGCGCATTCAGCCCAAACTCAAGGAGTGTCGACTGAATCCATGCGTGCCGTAACGACCCCCCCCCCCCCCCCCCACCCGTTTCACTTTTGTTGGGTTTGGGTCTTATCCTGAAGGGGTTAATAACTTTTCTTCGAAAAGCATAAATCAGCAGAGGTTCACTGATAACAACAATTTTAAAACATGTACATGTAAATAAATATGGTAATTAGTGACTTACATGAAATCTAATGAATATGATAAACAAAGCGTCAACCACCCCTACCCACACAGTTTTTGAGTCACTTGCGGGCTCGCACTCTCTGTTGTCGCTGGTTTTTCCTCCTTCTCGCTGGTATTTCTTCCTTGGTCGCCTCTTCACTTCACCCTTTCACTGTCAAGTATTGTCACTTTATCGGGACGCCTTTCCTCCAGCAAGTGACGGGATGTCACTCTACCACTGCCGTCGCACGGCCACTAGCTTATTGTAACTTTACTTGACGCTTTTCACTCAAGCAGTCGCCACCAATGGGGTTAAAATCTGCTCTACGTCTATCTCAGAATAATGCTCATACAGGCAAAGCGTACTTTGCCTATGTATGGCTTGCTTTCTAAAACAGGTTATGCCGTTTACCTAAATGCAAATTAGCTCCCTGAGCTCGTACTTCGTGTTTCTAATCCTATTCTCATATATGGCCACCGACTTGGCCCGCGACCGATGCGGCACCCCTTCTAACCTATAGCATGGGACTTCCCAATCTACGATCTACTCGCAACGACCCACAGCCTTACACACGTTCAGACTGGAATGCATTTTTCGAGAACTCCCCCCCCCCCCGGTTTTTATTTCGATAGCCAGAACATTAATTCCCAGTTTAATCGCTTCTCTTGAACTTGGCCGCTCAGATCTATTTTAATTTAATACTCGCTTTAAAGTTCCTTCGAAAGACTCGAATTTCGATATTTCCTGACATTCGTGACAGTCTAGATGCGTAATATGGGTGTGTGTCCAGAACATGTGGGATGGACTGTTATTATAATAATCACCTATTAACTGGCCATAATTACACAGATAATGACTAAGGGAGAATACTCCTTTAATCAGTTATCAGATAGTCCATGTGGCGTTCAACAAATGCGCCATAATGGACATTAAATTTCATACTTCATTTAGCAGCTCATGAACTATTGCTTGTCTGTTTAAATGACAAATTTGTTTTCGGGGTCCGTCATATAACCGCACTTTCTTATACCTTGTCCCGAACGAGAAAAATTATCAAAGATATATACACTTTTAAAACAACAAAATCGCAAATCCAAACTATCACCTTGACAACCCCTTACCAAGGAACATACTCTCAGTTGTTCCAAATAAACCAAGGGGATAGCTTTCGCGTGCATGCACTCTCCCACTCCTCTCTCAGAGCTATCTCACAATCTCGCTCTACTAATACACGAATACACTCAAAATTTGTATACACACAGTCACACACATGCGCACACTGACGCGCGTCTCAGATAACCCCCAGTAATTTGGCTCGGTTCCCCTTTGGAACCTATGAGTCTATCCACATCTCACATCAACTTCGCGCGCACACTTCCGCTGGTGGACAATAGGAGGTGGTCCGTTGGTACACATGCAGCCAACAGGCCCCCTATACACTCACTCTCCCCGTTGCAAAATATAATACTATCTATCTCTCACCTATATACACTCACGCAACACCTGCGTAAGACAAAAGTTATTGGCAAGGGGCATCCACCCTGACCCAAGCCAACCGATGGTCTCCTTGCCCCAACTCCCATTATCTCACTAACTTGCTCCTATCCGTACAGCGGGTTACCTGCCCGTTAGGCACTACCTCTAAATATTCCCACGTGCGGTGGGACCCTCCCTATACTTTAGAGATTTTCTCGGCCCTTTCCACCGGACTCTTTTCCTTAGGCGCGTGTTCCACCAAGGGCCCCACTCGTCTCCACACCAAACACCTACATGCCCACAGGCGATGCCTGCCGTAACAGAGCTCGCTGCCTCAGATGCAACGCTCTATTTGTTTACTTTCAATCCTCCCTTGTGTGCCCCACTCCAAGTCCCAGGGCTTCTCCTACCTCTATGTCTCTGATGCCCTTGTGTGGCTACTCCTGCCAACTCTCGCGGCCTCTCCTGGCCCAATGTACCTCTCACAGCCAATAGCGTGGGTTTGGCATCCTTTGTATTTTTGCATCTCCACAAAAACCTTGCGTGGTAAACGACTCCACGTCCATCTATGTCCACTTGGTAATGACCGTTGCCTATCATTTTTGTTACAGCGTATGGGCCCTCCCACTGTAACCGCTGTCCACCAAACTGTGTCGGCCGGAGCACGGTCACCTTTTGACGGACCCAAAAAATCCTAAGCTTTGGTCTATTTCCGTACCGATCCTTACTACGCCCCCTCTCGTTCACATGCATTGGCTGCTTCTGTTCAGCCACTCCCTTGACATCCGTCGTCGAAGGTTAACCTTTGGGGCCTCCATTGTGCACTCTACCTGTGCCTCCTTACTCTACTCCACTGGTCCCTCTAGTGATTTCGCGTGCCGCTCTGCCTCCGCAGCTTGGGTTCAGGTGACCGCCCCCAATACCCTTTTCGGTGCATTCCTCTCCGACCACGTCTTGTCGTGTTCTGAACATACCCCGGGTATGTTCCCAAGCACGAGATCATAGATGGGCGCCTCAATACACATTGCCTCTACCTCACCGCTACAGAAAGGGGTATTCACCCTCAACCTCGCAAGGGGGGACCTCCTAATAGTCCCATCTATTAGTACGCACATGTGGTCGTGCCCCGTTAGCAGTCCGTCGCTAACGAGTTCCCTCGATACCGCCGCGCTACTGCACCCTGTGTACCGTAGCATACGGACTTCTCGGTCACCCACACACGCAGGGTAAACCGGCATCTCCTCATTTTTCCAAGGGAGGAGTATCCTTAGCATAGTCCACTAATTATGGGAAATACCTGCCCCCCCTCCCCACCCCCCTTCTAGCCTGAGCTGCCCAGCCTCCAGTGCTTGGCGCAATGGGCCCCTCTCTGGCCCAATTGTTTGGCAGAATGCCGCTGCCTGCCTCCTCTCCACAGGCTGTATCGAATTACTCCTCCTTCCATTCCTAATCGGGGACAGGTCCCTCCCTCCAATTCTTTGGGGGCCCCGTTTTGTCTCCCCGTTACCATCCTTCTCCAACAGTCTCTGGTCAGGTGCCCCTTTTATTTACACACAAAGCAAGTTGTGTCCCTGGGCCCTGACCCTCTTTGATTCTCCCTGAAACTTTCCGTCTCGGGGCTTGGGTTCCTAAAGGATGCCTTTGCAACCACGTTACTCCCATTCCTGCCCGACCTATCCCGGGTCAGACCTCCCCCATGAGCCTCCAAATACTGCTCGGCCACCCTAGTCATTTGCTCCACGCTGCCTGGCTTCCTCTCCTTGACAAACAATGCCATCTCGGGGGGGGGGGGGGGGTGGGGCACACGATGACCTAAACTGCTCCCTGATAAGTAAGTCTTTCAGGGAGGGAAATGATTCTTCGATTTCAGATAATTCGACCCATCTGTCGAAATATATTGTGGTCCTTGACACAAACTAGTACACACTTTCACCCTTCTCAGCCTTACATTCTCGGAATTTCGTCCTGAAATGCTCCTCGGTGAGCTGGTACCTCTTGAGTATAGCCTTTTTCAGCTCACCGTAGTCATTAGCTTGGTCGGGGACATGCTCGCATATATTTGTAGCGGCTTGCCCGCCAGCAGCGGACTAAGACTGACCCCCCAGGCGTCATCGGGCCAACCCTGACTCGAAGCAAACCTTTCAAACCTCTGTAAATAGGCGTCAATGTCGTCAGTCTGTTCATTGAACTTGGGAAACTGGGGATAAGGTGCCCTTACCTTTCCTATGGGACTTTCTCCACCCTGTCTACCATTAGCTCCCTAGCCCTTAAAATTTCCATTTCCCTCTCATGTTGCCTTTCAGCCTCCTCACACACCCCTTCATCCTCCTCACGCGCCCATTCAGCCTCTTCACGTGCCCTTCACGCTCTAACGCAGCTTCCCTTCCAGCTCTTTCATCTCTTTCTCGGTCTAATGCGGCTTCTCTTTCAGCCCTTTCGCGCTCAACCTGAATTTCTTTCTCTCGCTCGGCAGCTCGTAGTGCTGCTTCTCTCTCTCCCCTTTCACTCTCAAACGCAGCTTCTCTTTTAGCTCTTTCGCGCTCAACCTGAATTTCTTTCTCTCTTATTGCTGCCCCTCTCTCAACCCTCAAAAGCTCATTCTCACGTTCGGCTACCCGCAAAGCAGCCTCCTCGCGCTTCAACATAACCTGATGCTCTAACTCCGCGGACATTTCTTTCGCCACACGCTTTTGTTCATCTCTCACAAATTTTTGCAACTCACTGCCGGCGAACCCCAACCGCTCTCCCATACTAATCAATTGTTTCAGGCTTGGGGTATCCATCATTAAAATTTATCACTAAAAATTTCACACAACATGTTTTTTTTTACTTCAAGGGGTAATTATTGCCTATCCCACACTGCGTCCTATTATTACGAGAGAATTTCCACCACCGTTATTTTAAATTCACCGATCGATTTTAAAAGCTAAATTAACAAATGGTAAACCCCTACTCAACTTACGAAAACTATTAAATTTCAATGAGGCAACCTTCATGAACATTATAACTGAAGCATGTATTAAAATTATCATTAAGTGAGCCTGTTGATTTTGAAATTTTCAATTGTTACCTTTTAGGAATATCCCGGTGTTAGCCACGCCAGATGTCGGAAACCGTGTCTTTGTCGCTGCTGGAGGAAATAGATTCACGCCGCGTATTCTGCCCAAACTCAAACAGTGTCGCCTTAATCCGAGCGTGAACCTATATATCGCCGTAACGAACCCGCCCGTTTCTCTTTTGTTGGGGTGGTTCTTATCCTGAAGGGGTAAATAACTTTTCCTCGAAAAGTATAAATCAACAGAGGTTCTCTGAAAACAACAATTTTAATACATATACATATAAATAAATATGGTGATTTGTGACTTACATGGAATCCAAAACATATGATAAACAAAACGTCAACCACCCCCAACTCACACAGTTATTGAGTCACTTGCGGCCCCGCATTCTCTGTTGTCGCTGGTTTTTCCTCCTTTTCGCTGGTATTTCTTCCTTGGTCGCCCCTTCACTTCACCCTTTCACTTCCGTCGCACGGCCACTAACCTATTGTCACTTTATGGGGACGCCTTTCCTCCAACAATTGACGGGATGTCACTCAACCACTGCCGTCGCGCGGCCACCAGCTTATTGTCACTTTACTTGACTCTTTTCACTCAATCAGTTGTCACCAATGGGGTTAAACTCTCCTCTACGTCTGTCTCAGAATAATGTTCATACAGGCAAAGCCTACTCTGCCTATGTATGGCTTGCTTTCTAAAACAGGTAATGCCGTTTACCTAAATGCAAATTAGCTCCCTGAGCTCGTACTTCGTGTTTCTGATCCTCTTCTCATATATGGCCACCGACTTGGCCCGCGACTGCTCCTATTCTAAATATGAGCTCTGTGGCTTCCCTATATCACAACGTGCCTATACTTTCGGACCGATGCGGCACCTACTCTAACCTATAGCATGGGACCTCCCCATCTACTCGCAAAGACCCACAGCCTTCCACACTTTTAGACTGGAATGAATTTTTTCGAGAACCCCCACCCTCACCCCCGATTTTTATTTCGATAGCCAGAACATCAATTCCCGGTTTAATCGCTTCTTTTGAACTTGGCCGCTCAGATCTATCTTAATTTAATACTCGCTTAAAGTTCCTTCGAAAGACTCGAATTTCGTTATTTCCTGACATTCGTGACAGTCTAGATGCGTAATATGGGTACGTGTCCAGAACATGTGGGATGGACTGTTATTATAATAATCACCTATTAACTGGCCATGATTACACAGATAATGACTAAAGGAGAATACTCATTTAATCAGTTATCAGATAGCCCATGTGGCGTTCACCAAATGCGCCACAATGGACATTAAATTTCATACTTCATTTAGCAGCTCATGAACTATTGCTGGTCTGTTTTAATGACAGATCGGTTTTCGGGGTCCGTCATATAACCGCACATTCTCATACCTTGTCCCGAACGAGAAAAATTATCAAAGATATATACACTTTTAAACAACAAAATCGAAAATCCAAACTATCACCTTGACACGAATGCATGAAAGTAAATCACGCAACTTCAGTCACTGGAGAGAGCAAAACATGGTAACCCTGGGGGACGATAGAGGTTTTAAGTTATCTCCGCCAACATGAATGGTATATGGAGATTTAATACCTGGATGTCGGTTTTTAAACACCGAGTCGCAGGCGAGGTGTTTAAATGAGACATCCAGGTATTACATCCCCATATACCATACATATTGGCGGAGATAACGTTTTTGTCCCGTTTGAAACACAATACAAACATAGTGGAAATAAATTTGTGGACACATTTCTCAGCTCCACAAACACTTGGACGCAAATTCGTGATAATTATTTTGTTTTAAAAATCGCAGAAGACACCAGACAGAGTTACATCCCTTGGGTCGTTAAGGAAACGAGTAAACAAGAAAACAGTATTTTGTTGACGTATCGTCCCCTGAGTTCCAATGTGTTCTATGTGCCTTCTGGCACATAGAACACACTGTTATTCAGGGGACGAATTATTTGCTCTTATTTTATTTTTATGATTGTATTGTCGGAAATCTGATGATATTTGTGACAATTTTCGGGTTTTTTGGTTCGAGTTTTATAATGAGGCGAGAGGAAGCGAAAAGCTTTCATTGAAACCATATACCCCCTGTTTCGCGTGCGTTTATACCCTGGATGTTGCACGGTCTCATATACCTCGGATGTTGGGTGCACCCTTTGGCATGGCTATTTGACCAAGTCTTTCCGACAAATCAAAAGACAGAATTTATCGGGATATAGGGACAAGGCCAGCTAAACAGTATAGTGCTGTTAGATGCAATGTGAAGAAGCTGTAAAGTTATCGTTAACTATTTTATTCTCAAATTCTTTATCGCAACATTCATTTCTAGCAAACATTATGCCGCCAGTGAAGGTTGTGAACAATGGTTGGAATGGATTTGTAATAACGCTCTATTTTTGTGAATGTGGATTACGATTTAGTATTTTGCATCCCTATGGCTACACTGGGGGTAGGTAAAACCTCAGGCTGGATATCCTTTAAATTATGTATTGTGAACACTGTATGATGTAGTTGGTGGAAGAGTATAGGCGGGATTACTTCAATAACAGGATTAATAGTCGACGAAGCCCTGTAAAATACATAGAGCTATTGACGAACGAACTTAATGTGTAACATATGAAATGAAATTGAGGCAGCGGGACGGGTGAGGGTACAAACATTGGGTGAGAAAAGTAGGATGGTTTATGAAACTTTAATGGGTTAAAAAGGTGTTTGTGCACTGATTGAATGCTGCGAGCTTGTATGGTGTAAAAGTAATAGCGGTTTCTCGCGTCTTGGAACTTGCTGCGCGTGGTTGCCATCAGAATTGTGAACACACAACCGGGAATACACAAATTCAACCAGCTTGATCCTTTACCCAACGTAACGGCCAAAACCGGCAAGCTCTATTCTCAAAAATCGCCAATTAATTTTCAATATATTTTCATTTTTTGTTTCAAAAACAAAGGTTATGACCCCTCATTGGAACGAGCTCGTGGAGCTCGTTTCAATGGGGGGTCATAACCTATGTTTTTGAAACAAAACTGAAAAAAATTAGTTATTCAAGAATTTGTTTTGCAAGTGTCGTCTGCTTTTCATGTTAGGTAAAGGGTTAAAGTAACTAGAATAGAAGCCGAATTTCAAACTGACTGAAACACTTTTGTGATGAGTTGTTTTTTTATTTCAAGGAAAATGTCACCTTGAAAAAGTTTGTAGTCTCGTGGAATGGATTTGGTGTCGAAGGATGTTACGCCATGAGCAAAGTGTTAGGAGAGAATCGCATATTACAGGAGCTTGATTTGAGCTCAAATCGAGTGAACATCGATGCCTTCAGGTTCCTGTTACGTGGAATAACAAGAAATAGTACTCTGAAGATATTAAAAGTAAGTAAATAGAGTGAAAATGTCAAGTAAATTTCTGCCTTAACCCTTAACCCAACACGAATAGAAGGCGGCACTTGCAAATAGATGTCTTGAGTAATTAAGTATTTCCATTTTACCCAAGGACACATACCCCCCCCCCCCCCCACACACACACACCCCCAGTGAAACGAAATCAGCGAGCTCGTTCCAAAGAAAAAATGAAGAAAAAATTAAAATTGAAATGGCGATTTCTGTAAATAGCTCCTGGCTGGTTTTGGTAGCTGCGCAATGTATAGTGTTAATTTTCAAAATCACCGATGGTGACTTTTCGGAAGTTCTGCTATTAAAGATCCAATACCCAACATTCTTGGTGTCTAGCAAGCGTCACTATAATGGCTTTGTGCTCACTTCAGCAAAAGTGAAGCTCTCGTTGCTTCACTCTTCTTCGTGCCCAAGACAGAGCTCTGCATGCGACTGTTTGCTGACAGCTTGTACAGCCATCAATCACTCACTGAGAACAGCGGGGCATTCAAATTCTCTCTGCTTCGAAGTCAGCGGGCACGTTTATGTTGTATGCGTTCTCGTTAAATGGAAAGTACCAGATTCAAATTTGCCCTTTGCTGATCTATAATCGTGTTGGCTGAGGCGATAGACCACTAATGTTTTGAAAAAAACAATCTCTTTTCCCAGCGAATGTAAACATTTGACATATGTTTTTACAGAGACTTGGTTTGAGTCAAAATAAAACTTTGAAAAGCTATGTTTTGCGATCAGAACTATCTATTCAGTTTGTGAGACCGTCCCCTTACATTACATGCATGGGCCGGGGGGGGGGGGGGGGAATTCCAGGAACATAGGCGCATTTTTTTAATTTTGGCCAAAATGACCACCTCTCACCCCTGGAAAACATTTTTGAACTTTTTTCCGCATAATTTTGAGACACCCAATCCCGCACCATTTCACGAAATATTTGAAGTAATCCCGTATATTCACCACATCGCCTGACATTGGTACTATGTATGTGTTGTACTTTTATATTTTGGTCACTTTTGAAGCCAAACGGCTAATTACGTGAAACACGATGACAGTTTATGTCATGCGGGACAGCGTCACCAAATTCCCCTCTGGACAGCTCTTGAAACCTCATTCTGCTTATGAATAATATTCTCGGACATCAATGGTCCGAGAATAAGTTCACAGGTGCAAATAGTTCTCTTGTATGCCATCATGAAGCAGGGTACTTTTAGTTTTCAGCTTTTCAGAAAGTGTTATGTGATGCACATTGGATAGCGCCAAATCAAAGAGTTTATTTAATTAAGTTCCGCTATTTGTTGTATTTTATTTTGATTAAATCTGTTAAAATCACACAATTCTCATTTAATTTGAAAAGTTAATGCAATCATTGGCGAAGTCAATGATTGCAAATTTTCCTTTTTCTGTCGCTGTGAGGCATGTGTCCATGAAAATCAACATATTATGACATATCCTGAAAATTCCCAAGCCATACCCCATTTTATTACACATCCATTAAACTTTAAACCCTTGTATTCAACGGAATCCCCGCTTTGATATAAATGATTCTGTATTCAACGGGTGATTTTCAAGCCGGAACTTTCGTTATACAATCGTCGACCATCTGTCGCACAGAGTGAAAATGAAAACGTCTAAAGCAAAATAAAGTCGGTTCACAAAAAATTAGTTAGCCAAAAATGAGAAAATATTTTTAAAAAACCCAATCATTTCCAACCAGAAAATTAACCCAGTCCCGTGGCCGTATCGTTTTGTGGATCCCATTATATCTAATTTGGTCAACATTATTTCGGTAAATCTTCGTACATCTTGACATGCTTCGAACTTCTTTTAAACACGTTTCTCCCAGCTGTTTTGCAAATCTGCACATATTTGTACTTACATTTTTACTAACAGTAACAGCCACCAAATGGTTAGGCGTGAATGGACACCAACCCATCCACGCCTAACCATTTGGTGGCTATTACTGTAAGTAAACAGCGATACGAACAAACACTGGTTCCGAAAAGGTTGTTTTGATTTTTTATAGATCCATATGATCAGTACAGCTTCAGTCAAAACAAACTCTTCACCTTTGGGTTTAAACATCAGGATTAAAATTTGTTTATTTAAATGAATTTTAATGCATGGGTTGTGTAATAAACACAGAACGCGATGTGTGTTTGACGGCTCGAGCGAAATCTGATTACGCTATTCCAACGAGTTATGTAAAACACCCACCGATTCAAACACACATCGCGTTCTGTCTATATATATGGTACCCCACCATATGCACATGCTCTAGTAGTTGCGTTTTGTTATTTCTCTTCCAACTAGATCACAAATTGTAGCAAAAAACCTTGTGGAAAAAATTGTTTTAGCGCATGGAAAAAACTCATTTTGGGGCCGACGGACACCCCCCCCCCCCCCCCCCGCCTATGTTCCTGAAATTTGTTCCGATCCCCCCCCCCCCCCCCCCCCCCCACTGCATGGGCGATATATGCTACGCAGGGATAGTGAATCACGGCAAAGATTGCGACAAATGCTTCAAACCACCGAAACGTCAACTTACTTCTTACTTGATGGTATTACTTTTAGTCATGTCGGATCCTGGATTCTAGATTTGGTGAGATGGGGTTGCCACTCTATCTCATGGGTCTTAATGTGTAGTTGCCATCCTACACGCACAACAACGAGTTGGGGAGAGCATGGATGGTGATCACTGTAAGAGGAAACTCCCCCACTTGTGTGCTGTAGCGGAAATCCACTCTCCGACTAGAGTTTCATCAGTGGCTACGCTTTTCTTTATTACAGATTGGTGTGAATCCTATCACTACAGATGGTGCTATTGCAATTATACAGACCTTACTGGAAGATACTCATTCGGGATTGGAAGTCTTGGATATGACGGTTTGTTTATTAAACCAATAGTTCGACATGTTCCAAGAAATCGAAATTCGCTTACCCTTTGTTCACTCTACAATCAGTTGAGATAAAAATCAACCCAAATCAACAGGGTTGATTGAATATGAACCCAACTGGGTTCATATTCACTCAACCCAGTTGATTTGAGTTAAGTTGAACCCAACTGATTTTAGAATGTTATTGTGACATAGCCGACCTTAGTCACTCATAATTCTACACCCAGTAGCCGGAAAAATACGGGTGGGTCTTGGAATGAATGCACAGTCGACGGAAAGCGGAAGAATTATTGTTCATTATTACCACTTTAATATAGTATATTAACGGAGTTTAGCGGGGCGGTAAGACTCAGTAATTCATGACGCCATGCAACCGGAAGCGAGCCGCGAGCGTTAATGAAAACAAAATTCATTAACAACCCGCCGCCCGCTTCCGGTCATGGCAATAATAGTAATAACATGATTTTGTCGAGCGTCCCGGTTTATTAACGGCCCCAGAGGAATGAATAACAGCCCTCTGGCTTATTAACGGCCATCGACTTTGTCTCGTGCTGATAATAAACCCTCGGGCTGTTATTCCTTCATCTCGGGCCGTTAATAAACCGTAACGCTCTCCAAACTCATGTTATTGTTATACTATCCTATTATACAGAAAGGGCGGGGTCGAGATGAAAAGCAGCGAACTCGATAACGTTCGGGAAAAGGAATAAATTCGGTGTCATTGCATTTAGGAAAAGGGGCACTTCTCAGTTTGTTTCCCAATATATGAAGCGATACTGCATTCGGGTGGTGTGACAATGGCATATTCAGGTGCCGACCTATGCCAGATCGATGTTTCTGCAATTCGTCTGTGCTTTAAAGGAAAAGCCCAACAGCTTACCTTTCACACTTTAACCGGTAGAGTGCTGGAAGCCCATATTTGGGCTTTACTCTGAAGTATAGGTACCATAACTTAAGGGCTACTTATTCAGTGAACATGCTTCATGTTATCTTTTAAGTGAAATTATTTTATCTGTATGGATTTTCCTTGTTGCAATTTATGGGAGAGTGCCTGCAGGCACTCTCCCATAAATTGTAACAAGGCAAAGACACGTGAACAAATTTGGGTGATGAAAAATAATTTAGTACTCTACCAGTTAAACATTATGTACTCACAGGATTTGAAGTTATTTTGTTACTAAAAAATTCTCACTTAGTCCAGTGTGAGAAAATAATCAGCGACAATAATTTTTGTTGAAGCGTGATCGTTTTGCGATATATGATTAAAGGGAGGTAACGTAACGGTTGTTACAATTCAGTTCTGTTGTAGCCCAAGAACATTAGGTTTCACTAGGGAAAAAAATCGGAGAAAGTTGATTTTTTCAGGGAATGTCGAGTACATGTCACTGAACGATTAGACAAAAGTCCCCTAAAATCCCAGTTGAGCTTTTTTTTCTACAGCCTTTTTTCGAAAACGCGTTTGAAAAAAATCAAAAAAAATCGCACGAACTTTGTAACCTCGAATTGATCCAACTGTATTTTTTGTTTACGCGTATTTCGAGCTACATAATGTCCAATATACATTTACCTAGAGGAAAATGTGCATTCTGTGACAATTTCTGCGAAAAATTATTGAAAATTCACAAAAAAGTATCGGATTTACGCAAAAAATGACGATTTTCCTAACGGATTTGCCCAAAGGGTCGTAGTACAGAACGGGATGTTAGTTGGACAGACGATAAAAAATCCACCACCATTTGAAGACTTTTATCATTGCTTACAAAATAGACATTATGGAAGACCCCCTCTGCTTCTGGCCGAGTTCCCCTTTTGGCATAAAATTCGTCAGCATGAGAACTCAACTATTTTCGGGCTTGGGACTGAACAGACACGTCTGTGTCTGGCAGCATTAGATCAATAAATAATATTTACAGAATGTACAAAAATCAATAAATAATATTTACAGAATGTACAAATCAATCAACATGGATTAAGTTACATTGACTATTATCAACGCTATATACAGAAATGACATGACCTATATACATATTATTCATCGAACTCAGAAATTTCCGACAGGACAGTGTTTCTGTGGTTGTTACAAGAATCCGAACTGCAATTACACAAACCTGAGCAAGAGAGTCCTGCCTTCTTACGCCCACACCTTTTTGTACAAACACTCTTGCAACCACAACTGATCAGATTCAGTAGGTTATCTGGGGCACATGGCTTTGTGGCTGCAGTCGGTACAAGAAGTCCATTGTCTAGCGACCACCCCCCAATCCGTCGGAGGAAGCGAAGTGCCCAGCCATTGTTGGACCTGGAGATAACATCTGTAGACATGTTGTTGTGCAGCATCGCTGCTTGGTGGGAGTGAGGCTAGGTCGATGGGTTTATTCAGTTTAGATTTTGCTACATAACGCTTGTAAGTGACATATCTATATTGGTCGAGAGAGGAAACAGTTTTACTCCCGTATAAGATCAGGAGAAGTTGTTCCCCGGCAGCGGCTACTGCACTTGGTGTACTGTCATCCGCCAAAATTCTGTTGACATACTGTTGTGAGACGCTAGTAACATCGGAGACAATTGTACTGAATACTTTCTTCTTACCAACTCGAAAGAGTGCAGAAGTAGTGTCACAACCACTTATAGAATGTGCTACAAGGAGGTTGCTTCTATGGTCACCCATTTTGGTTGCTATTTCACTAACTGAAACTAGTAAGTTTGGGGTAATGGAATACATCATGTGAATATTACATCCCGGTTGAACTCGAGAGGTAAGAATGACTAACAAGTCTGTGTCTGTTCCCACAACGACAACATTGTTGTCATCTTGAGCGATGTCAAGTGCAGTTTCGGCTATCAGTACATCAGCATCAGCCTCGGCCTGCTTGGACTGAATATTGATAGCAGATAGCGCCTGCATTAGAAGATCGATCAGTTGGGTTTTGTTCTTGGCATTTGCAAGGAAATCGGATTGGGGTGTGGTGACTGGTAACTCGGGTGAGATATTGATATCAATGGAATACCTGTCTTTAGATCTACGGGCTTGTTCCATGCCCTTTGTCGACATTGTACAAGCATAACCATCAAAAACAACCACGCCGTTCGCCCCAAAATGTCTCACTAGATAATTGGAATATGATGTACATATGTCCTTATATGACGACTGTTTAGGCCATACAACTGCCCTCAATAAAAATCCACCATCTACAACAAACAAAGAATGTTCTGGGATTTTAGTTTGCTCGGAACCGTATGTTTTGATGATCTTACCGAGCGTGCTTTTCTGTGTCTTCCTCATTCCAGCAGAATCAAACAATGCTGGTGGTTTCGGGGCGAGTTCATATTTGAGATACTCTTCCATCTCTGCTTGTGACTGAATAACACATGTGATGTGGTTGAACAGAATTGTGAGGTCAATCACTACCATACTTCCACGGACTTTGATGCTATTTGCCATCGATGCGAAAGACTTCACAGTGTCAACACGTCGTAGTTTGATGCTGTTGAACGTTTTGCTTACAACATTCGATACGCAACATTCACCAATTTTGCGAACTTGGTCACAGTTCACAGTTTCGTCGGCCACAAGCCCGGTCGCTATAGAGACTAATTGTAGTGGATCTCTATTCTGAAAGGGGGAATGCACTCTGAGCCAGTTCAATAATTTGGTGATATCATTGGCATCAGTCAATTGTGAACTTTGACGGAGATCCCGATGTTGTTCGCCATGACCAGTGTGAACATGAACAAAATTTTCGAGAGCATTACATATCGGAAGGCAAAGAGGTAGTCCATGTACCCATTTCGCAACAGTGCTATCGGTTATTCCCCTGCCATGTGTGAGACCACCAGGGAGCTTGAACATTCTCATTAAACACTGCTCTATGGTCTGATCAGAATATATCCCGTCCCAGAATTTATCTGAGCGCCTTATGGTAAAGTAACCTTTCTCAGTGAACAACTTCAAATCATCCTGTTGCATTATTTCTGTTAGCTCATTCATCTGCTGCAAATAGAGATGAGAACCTTTTGCGTATGCAAAATGACCACCTGCGTGAAATACTGGAATCATATTGCGAACACAATATGTGTGGAGTTCCCAGTCGCCTGTGCGCTCTGCTCTCAAGAACAACTGGAGAAGACCTATTTGCTCGTAGTATTGTACCCAAAGCTTTCCTGTGCGTCCTACGGACGCATTCTGGAGCAGTTCGTGTAATTTTGACAGTAGATGGTTGACACTTTCTTGATTGACAGCGTCAGCTGTTGTACAGTCACCTCTGGCAAGTCCACAGAATATTTCATTGACTTCTGTGCAGTCTATGTTACCTATTCAAACACAAGTTTTGTAATGGCAATTTGTGTTAGCAAATGGGCACGAACTGCTCTTGAATATGCATGACCACTGATCAAATGATGGATTGACCCACCAGCATAAACAGTCCCCCAAAGTTCATCCAAGCCGCTACCAGCCATGATCGAACCAATTGCCCCTAAATATGACATAATCATATGGAAGCCGCCGAGTCTAACGAAAACTTTTGTCAACTTATTTGACGAAGACACAATCTCCACTGCTTTGATATGATTTATGTGATTTAATCGAACATGGAAATTGAAACAATGATGCTATAATACGGTATTTGAATGAGAAAAGTCGATGCCGTTTGAATTTGAGTTTAGGGGGTATGGTTAATATTTCACACGTTTCACCAGTTCATTATGGAATAAATGACTATTGTTATATATAATTATAAAGCCACTGCTTTTCTGCAATTTTTGATATATAATTTAACTCCCAAAGTAGTCGTAGATTTGATTTAATGGACGTTGTGTACCGTTGTGTGTATGAAAACAATACATTTTTTTTCGTAATTTTGTACATTTTCGTGAATATTTCACCATTGAGTGTGAGGATTGGTACAAAGTTGGCATTTTCTGTTGGGGATATGTATTCTCAATATAATTCAGCACGATATTTATGATTCTCACCCTACTAAGGCGAATAAGAATGAGAAATATGGAGCTGGGTCGAATTTTTTTAAAAAATTTTTTTTTCATCAAAAAAACGCTATAACTAAAAAAGCTCAACTCGGATTCACGGGGACTTTTCACACTTTATCCGCAATGTGTGTCCCGGAAACATATAAAAAAATCAGCTTTCTCCGATTTTTTTCCTTACATTCTCATTTTTATGTCTAATGTGCCTGAACTATTGATCAACCTGCCTCGATGAAGCAAGTTGGGTTCTAAATCATTAACACTACACTCATGGTAACTCACTTGCACAAGAACTTGAGCTGATCTGATAGCGCTACCATTAACGGATTTTTAAAACGAATGAGCTTGCAGGCTACTGAGGTCTTTAGTTGACGTAGGGGGGGGGGGGGGGGGGGTGGGTTGTGTCGTCTCGTAACAAATTTTGTTTGATATTTCGCTTAAGCCGATTCGATCTCTTTGCCCAGATATATTTGCATTTTTCTGTGTGAAAAGAAAACCCGACTAGAGTGGGCGCTAGGGATGAGTTGAATCAGTTGATGTTGTTTCGAACATAATTCCGTATTCCAAGTGGCGAATCATAGCCTACCGTTCATGGTGATCTGCCTCCTGCTGGCTTCTGAGCATTTTTGTCAGCAATAATTAGTCTCACATGTACTACTAAACTGTTAACCCTTTACACAACGTAAGGGCCAAAACCGGCCAGCGCTATTCTCAACAATCGCCAGTCAATATTCATTATTTTTTTTCATTTTTGGTCTCAAAAACAGGTTATGACCCCTCGTCGAGCTCGTTCCAATGAGGGGTCATAACCTATGTTTTTGAGACAAAAAATGAGTTATTCAAGAATTTTGTTTGCAAGTGTCGTCTGCTTTTCATGTTAGATAAAGGGTTAAGACATATTTTCGGTCCATCATCAGCAGTTGCTGCTTCGTGATATTTACAAGTTTGAACTACTTTCGTCTATTGTGAGGTTATTTCTGATTTTGTTTGTACAAGTTTCGAGTGGTTCAACAACAAATCAGCTTTTGCCCACTTATTGAACGAGCCCTTGTAGGTTATAAAAATGTTTTTTTGATGATAATATAAACTTTTCCTCTCATCACTTTCCTTGAAGATGTTGCTTCTACAACAACCACATACCCCACTAATATATACTATTCAAAAAAATTGAGGGTGTATCCAAACTGATGTTGATATTTTCGGAAAATGGTATTGGATACGCGTGATTGGACACATCAATATGTTACCAAGTTTAGTGTGGATCACGAATGTCACCGGCCCACGAAAACATCGCGCAGGTTTTTCGCACGAGTGCCCGTTAATGTCTGTGGGGTACGTTTTATTTTCATTTGTACTGGACGGGCTTTTTCGGAGGTCTCATCGTTCTTTTCTTGGTATAAACTCGTTCATCAATAGTTTCTGGTCGAAACGTAACTTTTGAGGTATACGAAGACTGACACGTGACGAACGTTTACGTGCCGTTGGTATGTTGGAAGCAAGCAACAGACAGGCTGCAGTGGCTCAAATTCTCAACGTTACTCAATCGGTGATTAGCAGATTGTGGTCACGCTACCGTCAGACAGACAATGTTGACGGCAGACGTCGGTTAGGCCGTCCAAGGGCGACAACTGCTAACCAGGATCGTTTCATCCGAACCACAGCATTACGTAACCGCCTTCAACGAGCCTCAGAAATTGGACAGCAGCTGTATCGTGCGACAGATGTGCTAGTCAGTGGTCAGACTATCCGAAATCGCCTACACAGCTGGAATTTGCACGCTCGACAACCTCGAATAATTCCATGTGTGACTGAACGTCACATTGCAGCAAGGCGTAATTCGTGTGGGGCACGACAGCGCTGGGACAAGCGTCGGTGGAGCAACGTCATGTTTTCCGATGAATCGAGGGTCACTCTTGACTTCCACGACAGGCGAAACAGAGTGTGGCGGCGGCGGAACGAACGATACCATGACGTTACCGTTAGGCAGCACGATCGATTTGGTGGTGGATCGGTTATGGTGTGCGGAGACATAACCATGACAAGAAGAACAGCATTACATGTAATCTAAGAGGGTGTCACAGGGCAGTACTGCCGTGACAACATGTTAGCAGCTAGTGTGGTGCCACTTGCTCGACGTCTCGCCCGTTGATTCATTTTCCAAGATGACAATGCAAGAGCACACAGGGCCCGTATCGCTACAGATTTCCCCCAGGAGCAGAACATCACTACACCGCCTTGGCCAGCACTAAGTCCAGACCTTTCACCAATCGAGCACGTCTGGGATATGCTTGGCAGGCGCCTACGACAACGCCAACACCCCCCTACCAATGTCCAGGAACTCGCCGCTGCACTGCAGGAAGAATGGAATAACATCAGTCAAGCTGATATTGGACGTTCGGTGAGGAGTATGCCACGTCGGATCCGCGCTTGTGTCACGAACCAAGGAGGATTTACAAGGTATTGTGGTCTTGGACTGAATGTGGTAAATTCTTTGACTGACCGTCCATGTCTTCTACAGCTCAGTGCGTGGAATGTGTGTGCTTGCTAGACACCCAACTTTCGCTGAAACCATTCATCAGATGCCACAGTGCAATGCCGAAACTGTCTTTTTGATGAAAATATAAATATATTTCTTCATATATCTCACTTTTATCAAATATCCCCTACTTTTTATGAATAGAATACTTTCTACTATATATGTTTTTATTGCATAGATATGGGCCTGTTTATGGTCACTGAGTCTCCAACGTCGAGTATATACGATTAAACAACATGATTAATTTACCTAGGGCTTGCGATCAGTTGGAAGGAAAATAATACTCTTATGTAACCCATATAAATGTTCAAAGACGAATACCAACAGCACTGAATATTGTATATACCTTTTGCCCTTTACTCAACAGGAATGACGGACGACAGTGGAAAAATATTTTCTTGAATAACTAAAAAATTCGATTGTTTTCCTTCAAAAAATATCTTATGACCTCTATTCGTTGAGCTCGTTCCAACGAGTGGTCATAAGCTATGTTTTTGTGGACAGCTTGAAAACAAATTGAATGGCGATTTTTGTGAATAGCGCTGACCATATTCGTTCGTTACGTTAGGTTAAAGAGTTAAAAGTTAAAACGGAAGTAAAATTAAATTTGACATTGCCTTAGTTTAGAGATCTGATTTGAAATAAGAGCGGATTTGTAAACTCTTTGTGCTTGTAGAGCAGTTGCCTAGGTACGGAGACGCACCACGAAACATTTTCGCAATTCTCTGGTATTATTTTAAGACCAAACCCCAAGTGATAAATCAACGTAGAGTGTATGTTTGTATAGACTGGAAACAATATGTTACCACTGAGCTGTTCAAACTGCTCTTCAATATACTTTTCAAACTCATGTTTGCTTATCTGAACTTTTATTCCAGGACGTTTCAGTGGATGCTTACTTTCTCAGTGTGTTAGATCGAATGGCGAATAAGCGGAAATTGAAAGTAATTCACGGTCTTGTGCTACGTCAGGACGAGCTGAAGAAGGGTACAAGAACAATGGTGCTAGATACAGATGATCCTGTAACCATTTTATTCGAGTACATGCGGCAAAAGAACCTTCGCCTCATAGACCTGCTGCATAGTTTAGACAAAGACAACAGCGAAACTCTGTCGCGGCAAGAACTGAAAAACGGCTTGCAGGTATGACGTTTTATTTAATCGGAGAAGTTGAAAAACGGCTTATTGGTATGATGTTTTATTCGGAATATTTTCACCGTTGAAGGCCTTTGTTTGTTTCATTGGGGGCTAAATGATACTTTCAACAGCCAGGTATAGTTCGTGGTGGAGAGTAATATGGGTGGGGAGAGCCGGAGTTCCGGAAGAAGACTACCCAAGTACAGTGAGTTACTATCAGTCTTACAAGTCCAACACTAACAGTATTCGCATTGCTTGAAAGCAAGTGCACTATCACGACTTTGGCACTCAGAGCCTCCATACTCCCAATAACTGTCGTACCCCAGAACACACTTCTCAGTTAACCCGACACGCCAAAATGTAATTCATGCTGTCTGTGAAACAATGCAATCGTTCCACCCATTCTCAGTGAGGTACCTTTCTTTTACCAAACTATCTCTTTTATAGGGTAATGCACACACGACAAAACAACAAAAAGTCGGATCTGAATTGGGCATGTTGTATCCTATAACAATGATACAAATGTGAGGTTCACTAGACCAAGTTATCCTACTGGGACATTATATGGTTATATCATTGGAGCACCACGAGCATATCATAATAAGCCTCTCTACAGTACAGTTGCCATGGATTGGTCGTAATCCACACGTACCCGGTTGTACCCGGTGCGTTCAATAATTAAAATTTTGATGACAATTCCTATAATTAGTGTTTGGAATCTAATATTATTGCGTCCGTAGAAGTATTGCCCACCTGTGGAAAGTGACCAGTCCACGGCGGCTGCACTGTATATCGAAAACAAATACAGTACCTTTTCTTTGCTATACTGTTGAAACCTGCGGTGGAAGCTATGCGTTTTATTACCCTATGCATCAACGTTTGTGATTTGGTCTATATCCTCCCTCGTGTTAAACAATATGAACTAATTTCATAAATGTTCTAATCATTCTGTTTAAAGAATTACTTTGAACTAGTACTTTTAACCCTAAGACCAAGTAGCTCATTTATTCAACATAATATCTTGATTCCGAGTATATTTTTATGAGAACTTCATGTACTCAGGAGTATGTATATCTGCAGCATTTGGTCATTAACTTCTTCTCAATGAGTTAATTACTGGGTACATGGAATGAAAACAGGGATGTACAAGAACTGGGTGCATGGTGTTTGTCTAAAAACCGTCACATGGAAGGAGATGTAGGATTCCATGATCACGTTGCTCACATGAGTAACATTTAGATGCTATGAATCGCAGTAAGAGACTTCTAGAAGAATTGTCCCCTATCTCCAAATTCACAGATGTTTTTCATGGTATTCACGCATACCCGAACGCCTTGGATATTCTGACACATCAATTCACGTATTAAATAGTGTATGCATACCTCTTAGTCAACGTTAGTTTCCTATCTAAAATCCAGGTTTCACACAGTCTTCACTTCTAACGCCCTTGCTTCGAGATATCTGACACCTGATACCAATCAGACCATAGGAACATGTGTTGTACATGTATGTGGAATTGGCATAGTTCAATGTCAACAATTAATGCACCAGAACAATGTGATAAATAGACAGAGAAAAAGCTACATTAAACAGTTACAACTACTGAAAAAATTGATTTGTTTGTCAGCCTCTTACCCAAACCGATCCTGTGTCCGAAATGATTTTGCAGACTTCCACCCGCGGTCATAAAATAAATACCAATCCATTTTTAAAGATACTACTGTCAGGTTGAGCAATTGTTATCTTTCCAGATGATTGATATCCCATTGAGTAGAAGAGCACTGGATATACTGATGAAGAAACTGGATACAAACAAGGACGGCTCAGTAGATTATGAGTATGTATTCTTTATACCCCGATTGCTGTGCGTATTCAGCACTACGCGATACAACAGAGACATTAGGAAATGCGATAGATACACCACGTGCGGTATTCGGATTACTCGTAAGAATGCCACGTTCGAAGGCATCTAATTGGACGTTACACGTCCGAGTGATGTTATGGAGTGAATGAAATTCTTCGACACCACACAGTATCAAGCAAGAATGTTATGAGATCGCAGACGGTGATATTTTTCTTTAAAAAATTATCGGTTTCATTTACTTAACCCTTTACCCAACGTAACGGCCAAAACCGGCCAGCGCTGTTCTCAAAAACCGCCAGTTAATTTTCATTATTTTTTTCATTTTTTATCTCAAAAAAATAAGTTATGACCCCTCATTGGAACGAGCTCGTTGAGCTCGTTCCAATGAGGGGTCATAACCTATGTTTCTGAGACAAAAAATGAAAACAATTAGTTATTCAATAATTTTTTTGCAGGTGTCGTCTGCTTTTCATGTTAGGTAAAGGGTTAACCCTTTGATACTTTTGTGCGTCTTATGACGTACGAAATCAAACAGCGCGTTGATACTTTTGTACGTCTTATGACGTACGAAATCAAACAGCGCCTTGATACTTTGAGGTCATTTGTTTTGTTTTTATTTTTTGATTTTTTAAAGTTTTAACCTCAATTCCTATTTTCTCCCGAATAAAGCTCAGTAACAACCGTTGAGCCAAATATTATCGCAGCTTAAATACTAATATAATCCTGTTGTCAAGACTTCTTTACTGGTTGAGTGCGAGAAGCCGCTATCAGAGCGTTCAACAAATGAGGATACCAGAGCAAAAGCCAACACTTTCCTTGCTTATATTTCATATTCACTCAAACACAAATAATATTTTGTTTACATAAATTTGTTTTGTTACAAATTATTGGAGAGTGCCTTTGGGCACTCTCCAATAATTTGTAACAAAACAAGTTTTGAATAACAAATTCAGACCACCAAAAATAATCTAGCCCTCAACCAGATAATCACCAATGAGAAAAATATCTTGTTATTTGTACTTTCCGACGTTTGATGTCGCATTTTGAAAAACATTGAAGAAACCGAATTCCCAGTGACGTTTGAACGTCAGGATAATTTAAGTCTCAAAGGGTTAATACAAGCTTATCGGTGGTACAAGTACAGAACACCACTCGTGTAGAGAACGGTAAACAGTTAATTCCAGTCCCTCGTACTCCACCCTCGCTGTGTGCTGTCTTATTTTATTATCTTACAATCCGCCTTACTTTTTGTCCGGATTAGAGCTTAATGCACATTTTGTCCTCCAACTACAAAACCTGACTAACAGACGACATTAGCAAAAGTGTTTCGTGAATAGCAAACAATTTTCATCTTTGTTTCCAAAACAGAGCCTAGGGCCTCCTCATTGGAACGAGGGCGACGATCTCATTCCCATGGAGGCTCATAAGCTGTGTTTTGGACGCACAAGTTGAAAAGACAAGCAAATCCGAATGGCGATTTTTTTTTTAACGCAGACTGGATATGGTTGTTGCATTGGGTCTGGTCGTGTGCATTTTCCCAGAAATCTCGTATCGACTGTAATTGAATTCTTTTCCCCGTCACCGTGCAAATGTAAGTAAACATCATTCAGATGTTATCGAAACCAATCAGACAAAATGAGAATAGTAAGAAGAAATCACTCTCTCCCATTTCCCTTTGTTTTGTTTTTATATTAGAGCCAGGCATTGATTCTTGGAGAGTTTCCGAAGAATTCTCTTGAAGAATTAGACAAAAAAGAATATTCAGCGGTTATCAAAAAATATAGTTGTTATTGCAGTCTGTCAGATTTGGAATCTCGCCCTTGGGGCGTGCAATAAAGTATGCGCTGTCTGTTACCTAAAGAGAGAGTTTTGTGTGTGCACTTTGAGACAGCACTTCGTAATCCTTAAAATGGTTGTGTTTTCGAAGCCAAATAGCCAGGCAAATAGTTTGTTACGATTATAATTATGAATGAACGCAAACTGTATTTTTGCAGTCATTTTGCTAAGGCATGCAAAGGACCGTCTTTAATTTGTTCAGATGTGCACTTACAAACAACTCCCATGCAAAGTTTGTTCTCACACAATGTCAGTAAGAGCTTTTGTCATATGACTCGTCCGTTGTGTTCACTTTAAAACATTTGATATTTTGCTTTCATATTAATCAGTGATAAATAAAGCCTTCCGTCAATTTCATTGGTCAATTTCAAAACTAGACAATTTGATTGGCTGAACAAAATAAAACTGGGCCACATTTTCATAATTTGCATAATTAGAATTTGGAGCTTTCATTGGTCAATTTCAAAAGCGGACAATTTGATTGGCTAAACAAAATACAACTGGGTGACATTTGCATAACTTCAGTAGGCAGAATTTACGTTATCTGTCCTATTTAGGGTGGGTTATATTGTATTAATCTTTTACCTCCAAGAAAAACGCCATTTATTTTTTTTATATTTTCACTTTTTGCTTCCAAAACATAGGTTATGATCCCTCATTGGAACGAGCTCGACGAGCTCGTTCCAATGAGGGGTCATAACCTATGTTTTAGAAGCAAAAAGTGAAAAATTTTAGTTATACGAGGATGTTTTTTCCAAGTGCCGTCTGCAACTCAAGTTAGGTGATGGGTTAAAAAGTCATACTAAGTGGCTAATTTGTGCGTGTGTGCATCATATGATAAATAGAATATTAAATGAGTGTTTTTCTCATATAATATTTATGAAACTCGTCCGAATTTTCCGTTTGGGCTCGCCAGAGGCTCGCCAAAACGGAAAATTCTTAGACTCGTTTCATAAATATTATATGAGAAAAACACTCATTCCATATTCTCTATATATAGAACATCGTTTTGGCCGTGATCCACCAAAAGAGTTGCAGTGATATAACCTTTGTACTTAGTAGTCGATACTTTCTCGTTCTATTTACAAAAGGTCGTTATAATTGTACATCATGAGAAAGACGATACCAATGAAACCGATGTTTCTTGTTAGACATTCGCAACCGTAAATGAACATTGTTGTAAATAAAATCACGTCTTATCTTTGTTTAGGGAACTGGCGAGCGGGCTGAAGAAACACACGAAAAAAATGGCCAAAATGAAAATGAGCAGCAATACGTTTGGAATGGACCGCCTGGAACAACTTCGAGAAGTCGTTAGATTCCGACTCGACCCAAGCACAAAAGGTGATCAACAGAATTGACATGTACTTGGGAATGGATTTGAAATATTACGAAATGGAGAGCAATGCATTTTGCTAACCAAACATATGTTACTGTCTCTTGCAAGATGATAACAACTGAATCTCCAACACGAATCATCTTTCAGAAATAAGACCAAAATATCGTTTATTTTTGAAAGCTGAGTTCCTGAACGGTATCACCCTGTGGATTTTGTTAAGGTTAAAGTTTGATTATGTTTTTTGTACTTAAAGAGACGCCCAGTTACAATTTAATCCTACAGCCTTGTAGGACACTAGGCTGAAATTCTTACTGAACCCTCTCATCATATGTTGTTTTCATGATGTCTTAACATCAGATGTCCACTTTTCCTTCACGCAGACATGTATTTTCGGTAGGGCTCTGCAAAGCTTCGAAATTCGATTCGATTCGAAATGGTCCTGGTGATTCGATTCGAGTCGCCCTGAGTCGTAAATTTTCGAATCGCCGAGATGTTCTCAAATTGCCAATAAGTGACTTTTTGAGCTCTTCTTCTATCATCAGGTCTCCTTTGCAGGGGACCTGATGTTAGAAGAAGAGTTCAAGGAGGTCCTGCTTCCGAAACTACTTTGATTCCGTTTTGGAATATTCCATATTTTTCATTGATTTTCCAAAACTGATGAGTGGTTGTTGCAGACAATACTTGAACGGAGATTGACAATGTTTACGGTGGTAAGATGCGCGTTGTCTAAACATTCAGACCGGTGAGCTTGGATTCGAGTTTCCTTTCAATTCGATTCGAAATCATTAACCTGGATCGATTCGGAATTCGATCCGAAATTTGAGATTCCCAGTACTCTAATGTACATCGGTTGAAATGGCTACAGTGAACTACTAAGATGCAAGGACGGTAACTGAAGAATTTGCAAAAAGCCACAACACAGGAATAAAAATATTATGAAGTGGCCAACGGAGTACCGAACCACATGTGCCCTACAGTTAAAACTAGAAGTCCTGTCATGAAATGCGCACAAATAGTACATCGATATGCGTGTTAATCGACGCGTTATGACCGCAGTAAGGCTATCAAATTCTGTACATATGGCCTGTGCAAAAACAATGTTTCAGCCAATGGACCTCCGGGTAACCCGGAGGTCCGTTGGCAGAAACATTGCCTGTGTTTGCTCTGAGTAACCAGGAGAACCTGCCGTGCTTTGGATGCCATTCGATATGGCAATTGCGCGCAATTCCTACGCGCAATTAAGCATAGATAAGCGCACAGTTCGTGAAAGGACTTCTAGTTTTAACTGTATATGACCCTTTAGGAAGAAAATACACAATGTATGTCACTATTTAAAATTATCTGTAGTCATTCTGAATTTTCTCAAAGCCCATGATGTTGATGTTTTCACTACACAAAACGTGCAAAAGAAATGTTCCATAGTAGAAATATTCAATGGAACTTTGAAAACCAAGATGTAGATATAATTAACGATACAATAACTTTGACACTTCAAAACTTGGTGAGGTCTTATAATCACACTCATCACCGCAGTGTCGGTATGAACCCCGTTAAAAGTTTTTCCAACCCAGCATTATGCAAAAGGAATTCGCCGTACTAAAATCGGGTATTATGTGTTTGCGGGACCGCTTAAATGGCTATTTGATCATCATTGTCTGACCTCTTACTCGAAATCTGAACACATTCGTGTCATAAGAATATGTGTCCTCAAAAATAATTATTACTTTATTGCAACGACGGAATTGAACAAGTTAGCTATCACTGCCCATCTGAGCTTTTTAACCTGTGACATATCACACAGCAAGATTCTGTCATTATGAAGTAAACAGTTTGTTTGTGCTATGTATACGTTTTTCCAGAGAAACACAATAAAACTAGGAGAAATACTGGTGAGAGAGAAAAGCGTATCTTCATTGATGGGGTAAGATACGCGTTACTTTCGAAACTACCTTTGTGTTTTTCATTTGTGTTTCAACGTTGAATACCCTAGAAGAATCAGTCAAGTCGAATCTACTCACCTCCGGTGTTGTATGTACTGCAAATACTGGCGAGCAGGGAAACTTGTATAACCTAAGCAGTTGTTTCTGGTCAAGTGTCTTGTGCCTGAAAAGGCAGACGACTCTTGACCAGAAACAACTGCTACGTAATAAACGTAAAATTCCATTTAATTCTCTTTTGGCCAAATATAGTACGTACCTTTTTTTCTAAATAATTCCACAATGTGTTTACGAGATGCATACAAATGCAGGACGATCAACTGGTTGGAATTTTTGAATATCGAAACGCCATGATCAGCCGTTTTGCCCAAATGCTCGAGGACAATGCTAAGCGCATATTATAAAAAAAATCTACATCTGGTTTGAGTGAATACCGAACTACGTTCACTCCTAGGACAGAAAACATAGCTTTAGACGCGAAAATATTAACATTTCTACTTCACTTCGTGAATTAATGTTGATGTTCGCTGAAAACGGGTAAATATCCTCGGTACGTGACATTCTACCAGTCTAATTCATAATAAGGGGGCGCTGTGGCTCAGTTGGTAGAGGTGCAGGCTGCAAGCTGGAGGTCCTCGGTTCGAATCCCACCTGCGGCAACCGCGTTGTGTCCTTGGGCAAGACACTTCACCCCATTGCCCAAATGGGGGCACGGTGACGCTGTGTACTAATGTGCACTGCACGTCGATGGTGCACCTGTCTTCAACCAATGCTAACCCTGCTTGTGTGGAGTTGGTGTGTTGGGGAGCTGACCGCTGCTCGCCGTTGCTCGGTGGTTCTCTTTCGGGTACTACTGCTTCCTCCACCCGTAAAACTGCTACGGTCATGGTTAGCCATTGTGCAGAAATATGTGACCTTAAATACCAATAAATAAATAAATAAATAAATAACTCATAATACTCCATTCAAGGATGCATTTCAACTTGAATTCTCGTGGTGGTAAATTCTAATCAAGTCTAGGATACCGATATAACATACACTCTCTGTCCATTGTTGTCTGAACAAAAATTGTTCTTTATACCATGCTCACCTATCGTACTACCTGTGAAAAACCCGTATGTTAAATTTTAGCTTTTAACAGCACTACCTAAAATGTTTTCAGTGGGAATTCCATTATAAAAATTTACACCTACAGTAGGAACTACATCGAACTTGACCTTTGACATGACCCAAATTGCCGACTTCGATACATTCACACTTCGCGATTTTACATTCAAATATACGACATTTTGCTGTTTTATCTACTACATACAATGACTTATTAAGTTTAAAATACCTACAATTAAATATTCAAAATAAAATTTAAGAATTGTTAATAATAATTTAACTGAAAAAGCAAGGTAAATTCAATCACCTTTGCCGATATGTCTTGCTGTCAATCAAGCATCCACGTGTAGCCGGAAGTACTGCCCAGAGGAACAGATGGAAACAAAACAAACCCATGTGTTCGCTCGACTGCGAGAGGTGTTTTGCGATAGAAAGTATCGTTTTGTCTCGATCTTAAGTGACAAAATCGATTATTTATTAAGAGCCTGGTATAAATAAAACAGTTATGTACTAATCGGTAATCAGATTTAAACCACTCGTAGGATAAGGATATTAATCACTCGGCAGAGCCTCGTGGTTGAAACCCTTATCCTATTTGTGGTTTTAACCCTTTACCCAACGAATCGCCCGTATCCGCCCGCGTAATATGCAAATTCAGCAGTTGAAAAAATATTATTGTTCAAAATATTTCAACAAAACCATATCATGTGACCCCTCGTTGGAACGAGCTCGTTGAGCTCGTTCCAACGAGGGGTCACATGATATGGTTTTGTTGAATTTTTTTGAAAACATTGAAAAAATGATATTTAAATTAATAAATTTTGATATCGTCTGCGTTGGGTAAAGGGTTAATCTGATTACAGCCAATAGTACCTATTTATTCTATACATCATCTTGTATGTCAATACCACGAACATTGTTTGGCGTTTTCAGGTTATAAAGTGTTAGGATGGATTAACAAACTACCCAACACAAGTAAAGGTCGGCTGACCAATGTCTATTATTAATTGGTATGAGATGGGCAGTGTGAGAACATGTGCTTCGTTTGGGAAAGGTAAAAAGTTAGCAAATGCTTTTGGGGGAAGTTGTAACGCATATTTCGCTGAATAATTCTCTGCCAGCATATTAGAAGAAGACTGTACGGCAGATTGCGTGTGTTGTGTCACTATCTCTTCGACATTTTCTCTTGTGCTGCATGTTTTAACCGTAAGACTACAGTTTTGTGCTTTCTTGTTTGTTAAACATTTTGTTTGAATACATTATTCGTTACAAATGCGTGTTTTTTCAAATGTTATGTGTCTTTTCAATCCGGCGTTACTCAAACGTGAAGCCGCTGCAACCGTCATATAAACTTCAAAAAATGCTGATGAACATATTAAACCCTTTACTCTAGACGAGTGGAAGACGACACTTGCAACAGAAGTTCTCGAATAGTTTAAATATTTTATTTTTTGTTTCGATACCATAGGCTTTCTGACCTCATTTGAGCTCAATATACTCGTTCCAAATATGGGTCATAGGCCATGTTTTTGAGACACACAATGAAAAACAAAATAACAACTGAACGGCCATTTTGGTGAAGAGCCCTGTCTAATTTTCCGTTACGCTGGTGAAATGTTAAGAAGGACTCTCCTATAATCTTTTCCATTCTACGCCATTCTATACACAACTTGTTTTCTGGAGTTTGAATAAATATCTCAGAATCGACATGGACCAGTAAGAAAAAAGGTACCGGGAACACAGCTGGATGCCCCCACACTCCACAGCCTGGAGTCTTTCGGGGTTAAATTCCCAACCCATCTCAGACCGAGCCGACTATAGTTCTACCCAACATGAGAACATTTGAGTTTTCAGCTTCAAAACCCCCAAACCA
This sequence comes from Pictodentalium vernedei, assembly GCA_031216915.1. Taxonomy (NCBI): domain Eukaryota; kingdom Metazoa; phylum Mollusca; class Scaphopoda; order Dentaliida; family Dentaliidae; genus Pictodentalium; species Pictodentalium vernedei. The sequence continues at coordinate 760,045,411 of CM062297.1, forward strand.
TTGTGTCAGAGATTTACCGAGGAGACCCTAAGAGGGGTGTTCTAAAGTGCGGACGTTTCGAAGGAAATACGTCAGATTTGATTTTGACCTGCTATCATATTTTTCACAAGGTAATCCATGATAACCAAGATATTATTTGGCCCATACTTAATATTAACAACTGTATAACCCGTGGAACATCAGCAATACACATGACTGGGATATTTACCCCACGCGCCGGTTAGGTATGCAACTCACTGCCAAGAAAAACTGTCCGTAGAGTCGTGTATAGTTATGTGATCCAACGTTGTGAGATCCCTACTAAAATGCTTCACAATAAGAATTGAATTTTGTCTTTGCGATGTGTTGGTGTAAATATTGTCGGAAACGCTTTCGCCGACGTGTGGGTAGCGTTTGTTGAAGTGTTTTCGGTCATTACTCCAAAGGAAATACTCCTGTTGGAGAACAAATACACTCTTAAATCAATTGTGTTAACATATAAACCCAAATCAAGTGGGTTGAGTGAATGTGCACCCAACTGGGTTCACATTCACTCAACCGAATTGATTTGGGTTGATTTTAAACCCAACTGATTTATTTTAGAGTGTAGTAAATATTAACCCCAAATGAAAAAAAACAAATTTATTTCGAGTATACTCACGAACACATCTATATGGTGTATGATGAAATAAGTCGTTTAGAATCATTTTACATGAGTATTGTGTGGACACGACAAATCTGGGTTAGATGCCTTTCGGCACTTCCCATTAATCGTCTTTATCGTGCGAGGTGTAGGGGTTAATTTTTTCCGTAATATTCGTGTACAGCGCAAGGAATTTTTGATAGATTAATTTCCGAACGCTGATAGTGGATTACTACTAACACATTGCAGACAGGAACGTCGCTAAGAGGGGTTTAAGTGGATGACGCCCCCAATAATTGTGCCAGTCGGAATATTTTCGCCTGCATTGCCTGGAGTCTTAGCTATCAATTTGCTCTTGCAAGCAATCGTGTACTTTCTTACAGAGCTAGCTTTGGTACTTAAACTTACGCCACACATACTCGGCCCCACAATGGAGATCTGTAGTACCCAATTCGTGCCGTTGCACGACCAATTTAGAACGTCGGTACGGTAATGTCAGTTAAAAAGAAGTTGCCCCACGACTACTCAATGTATATTTTATTTATCTACACAACATTCCAAGAGGTTTTGAGTATTTTAACTGTAATCCCGATAGGCCAGTGTTCCAAGCATATCATTAAGGCGTGCCTTAGGCGAGTGCATGCCATGTAGTTGACTTGAGCCATCACAGTCGGAACACGCCAGGTAAGCCTACCCCCCACCCCCCCCCCACCCACCCCCCACCCCCAATCGATTATCTTCGCGACGGCCTTCATTGTAGGGTGGAATGTCGATAATACATTATTTACAGTTTCATAAATATGCACCAGGAACAGCAGCATGCTGAAGGTTTACTACATGCTTGGCCTCCGATATTGAAGATGTCTGCCGGATGGAAATTCCTCGCCACTATGTTATAGTATAAGTCCGCGTTCTCTCCCCATTATGCAGGTGAAGAGCTACTGTCAAAAGCATACACCCGCACCAACCACTCCCCTCACACATACGCACTTTGTTCCATCGACATGCTACTGGGTTACACAATGAGTTTAACCCTTTACCCAACACACAGGATATCAATTTTTCTTTTATAAACCTTTTTCAATAAAATTTCAACAAAGCCATATCAAGTGAACCCTCAGTGAACGAGCTCCAAGAGCTCGCCCCAGTGAAGTGTAACGTGATATGATTTTGTTGATATTTATTGAAACGTATTGCTTTCTTCAACTGCTCACTTTGTAAATAACATGGGCGGATGCGGACGATTCGTTGGGTGAAAGGGTAAAAATTCGAGTGCCTGCAAAGCATACAAGCATTCCTATAATATATACTATTCCAAAAAAGTAGGGGATATCCAAACTGAAATTGATATTTTCGGAAAATGGTATTGGATACGCGTGATTGAACACATCAAAATGTTACCAAGTTCAGTGTGAATCATGAATGTCACCGGCCCGCAAAAACTCCATGCAGGTTTTTCGCACGAGCGCCGCGTTAATGTCTGTGGGGTACGTTTAGAAATTTTCATTTGTACTGGACTGGCTTTGCCGGAGGTCTCATCGTTCATTTCTTGGTATAAACTCGTTCATCGATAGTTTCTGGTCGAAACGTAATTTTGATGTATGCGAAGACTCACACGTGACGAACGTTTACGTGTCGTTGGCATATTGGAAGCTGGCAAGACACATACTGCAGTGGCTCAAATTCTCAACGTTATTCAATCGGTGATTAGCAGGTTGTGGTCACGCTACCGTCAGACATGCAATGTTGATGACAGACGTCGGCCAGTTCGTCCAACGCGACAACTACGAACCACCACATTACGTAACCGTCATCAAAGTACCTCAGAAATTGGACAGCAGCTGCGCCGAGCGACAGATGTGCGAGTCAGTGGTCAGACATTCCACAATCGCCTACACAACTGGAATTTGTACGCTCGACGACCTCGAATAATTCCACGTTTGACTGAACGTCACATCACAACAAGGCGTAATAGGTGTTGAGAACGACAGCGCTGGAACAATCGTCGGTGGAGCAACGTGATGTTTTTCGATGAGTCGGGGTTCACTCTCGACTTCAACGACAGGCGAAACAGAGTTTGGCGGCGGCGGGGCGAACGATAGCATGACGTAACCGTTAGGCAGCACGATCGTTTTGGTGGTGGATCGGTTATGGTGTGGGGAGGCATAACCATGACAAGCAGAACAGCATTACATGTCACCCAGGGGCATGTCAGAGGGCAGTACTACCGCGACAACATGTTAGCAGCTCATGTTGTGCCATTTGCGCGATGTCACTGCCGTCAATTCATTTTCCAATATGACAATGCAAGCGCACACAGGGCCCGTGTCGCTACAGAGTTCCTCCAGGAGCGGAACATCACAACACTGCCTTGGCCAGCACTAAATTCAGACCTTGGGATATACCTGGCAGGCGCCTACGACAACGCCAACAGCCCCCTACCAATGTCCAGGAACTCCCCGCTGCACTGCAGGAAGAATGGAATAACATCGGTCAAGCTGATATTGGACGTTTGGTGAGGAGTATGCCACATCGGATCTGCGCTTGTCTCGCGAACCGAGGAGGATTTACAAGATATTGAGGTCTATAGGACTGAATGTGGTAAATTCTCTGACTGACCATCCATGTCTTCTACAGCTCAGTGCGTGGAATGTGTGCTTGTCAGACACCCAACGATCGCTGAAATCATTCACCAGATGTCACAGTACACTGCCTCAACTGTCTTTTTGATGAATATATAAATTTATTTCTTCATGTATCTCACTTTTATCAAATATCCCCTACTTTTTTGAATAGTATATTATCAGAAAAGTAAACAAATTCAGTAGCATTTGTACAATGAATGCAACTTTCAGCCAGCTTGGTTTATTTCTTCCATTAAGACCATATTTTAACATGAAGTACTGCCTCGTCATACTTCCCAAAAAAGAAAAGAATCTACATTTGATGATTTGTTTAACAATTTACCTAACATGAAAAGCAGACGACACTTGCAAAAAAAATTCTTGAATAACTAATTTTTTGTCTCAAAAACATAGGTTCGTTCCAATGAGGGTCATAACTTGTGTTTTTGAGACAAAAAATGAAAAAATAATGAAAATTATTGAGCGATTTTTGAGAATAGCGCTGGCCGGTTTTTGCCGTTACGCTGGGTAAAGGGTTAATAGATTGTCAGCAGCGCCGCCATCTTGGTGGGGGGTGGTGGGGTGGGGGAGGGGGGGTGGTGGGGGAGTTGCTATAAACAAACAATTATCAACTAATCAATTTTCTCGAAGGTATTCCGTTTCCCAATGCCTCACAATCTCCGATCGCTTTTTGAAGTATTTACCCTCATATCTGAAAAAATGAATGTGTTGTTGTACACACTTTTCGTGGCAATGCAAATTCAATATTGACAACATATTTTACATGTACAGTACAGTCGCCGTGGTTGGGTCGTAATCCACGCGTGGGCGGTGATGGCCACGCATACGTTGACAAGGTAATAAAAATCATCATCAGCAAAATTTTAATTAATAAAGCAGCGTGTTGTACCCGGTACTTCATTAAAACTAAATTTTTGATGATTATTCCTATAATTTGTGTCTGGAATCTAATATTATTGCATCCTTGGAAATATTTCCCACCCGTAGAAAGTGACCAGTCCACGGCGGATGTACTGCAGTTATTATTGACGAAAATGTGCCGAGATTGGAAAGTTGATACAGTGTTATTATTTTCGTGTCTGTAAATGCTATGACGTTTGATGAAATGGAAGCTACACGTTGTTTCTAGTAGTCACTGCTTGACAGCCTTTAACCCTCTGAAATCTAGATGCCGGTTCAACGGCCGAGGAACATGATTCGTCATAATTTCATTTAGTGGGTGGGTGTTGAGTGCATGTGCGGGGTAGAACAATTAATATTTTCAACGTGCAGCCCCAAGGCTGCACGTTGAAAATATTAATTGGTCTATACCCACATAATGGACATGGACAATTGCTGGCAATGAACTGACATGGAAGATACCACCAGGGTTCAAAGGTTTAACAAGCTAACAAGCGTCACCACGTCAATATCTAAGGATAAAAAGACGCCAGGTTGAAGAAGTAGCGTTTTCTATCTTACATAGTGTGTTTCCTACCCGAGTTCGACTGCACATGCCACAGCGAACCAAAACGTCGACTTGAAAAATGCAGGTAGGTGATGCACGTGTTGGCGGACTGTTTTGTTGATTGATTAACATATTTAATGGGGCAGGTTTCTCATCGTTACGCATTATATGGGAAGGTGTCCTTCTTAGAAAGGAGTGGGGTGTTTTAGAGGTTAGAGCATTAAACCAACAGACCTAAGTTCGATCCTAACCAGTGGTAACCGCGACGCGTTATTGGGCAAGACACAATTAATCCCTGCTGTCCACGTGGAAGCTCGATGGCGCTGTGTTCTAAAGCGCACTGCACGTCGAAGGTGCACTTGACTTGCACGGCTGCTAACTTTAATATTATTGCATCCTTGGAAATATTTCCCACCCGTAGAAAGTGACCAGTCCACGGCGGATGTACTGCAGTTATTATTGACGAAAATGTGCCGAGATTGGAAAGTTGATACAGTGTTATTATTTTCGTGTCTGTAAATACTATGACGTTTGATGAAATGGAAGCTACACGTTGTTTCTAGTAGTCACTGCTTGACAGCCTTTAACCCTCTGAAATCTAGATGCCGGTTCAACGGCCGAGGAACATGATTCGTCATAATTTCATTTAGTGGGTGGGTGTTGAGTGCATGTGCGGGGTAGAACAATTAATATTTTCAACGTGCAGCCCCAAGGCTGCACGTTGAAAATATTAATTGGTCTACACCCACATAATGGACATGGACAATTGCTGGCAATGAACTGACATGGAAGATACCACCAGGGTTCAAAGGTTTAACAAGCTAACAAGCGTCACCACGTCAATATCTAAGGATAAAAAGACGCCAGGTTGAAGAAGTAGCGTTTTCTATCTTACATAGTGTGTTTCCTACCCGAGTTCGACTGCACATGCCACAGCGAACCAAAACGTCGACTTGAAAAATGCAGGTAGGTGATGCACGTGTTGGCGGACTGTTTTGTTGATTGATTAACATATTTAATGGGGCAGGTTTCTCATCGTTACGCATTATATGGGAAGGTGTCCTCCTTAGAAAGGAGTGGGGTGTTTTAGAGGTTAGAGCATTAAACCAACAGACCTAAGTTCGATCCTAACCAGTGGTAACCGTGACGCGTTATTGGGCAAGACACAATTAATCCCTGCTGTCCACGTGGAAGCTCGATGGCGCTGTGTTCTAAAGCGCACTGCACGTCGAAGGTGCACTTGACTTGCACGGCTGCTAACTTTAATGGTACAGAATTATTAAGTTGGAGTGTCTGACAGTAACTCGCCGCTGCTCGGTGGTTCTCTTTGGGTACTCCGGCTTCCACCGCCCATTAACCTGTCCGACACCATGTGATCCTGTTTGTTGAAGGTGCCGTTAAACCCCAATAAATCACAACAAATAAACGAACCCTCCGCTGATCTGTCGACCTGTGACGAGGACATAAAAGTATAAAGCAGTGAATAGAAAAGTACAGTTAAAACTAGAAGTCCTGTCATGAAATGCGCACAAATAGCACGTCAATCTGTGCGTTCATCTACGCGTTGTGACCATAGTAAGGCTATCGAATTCTGTACATATGGCCTGTGCACAAGCAATGTTTCAGCCAATGGACCTCCGGGTAACCCGGAGGTCCATTGGCAGAAACATTGCCCGTGTTTGCTATGAATAACCAGGAGAACCTGCCGTGCTTTGGATGCCATTCCATATGGCAATTGCGCGCAATTCCTACGCGCAATTGAGCCTAGAGAAGCGCACAGTTAATGATAGGACTTTTATTTATTTTTTTATTTATTTATTTATTGGTGTTTTAAGGTCATACTTATGCACAATGGCTAATCATGACCGTGACAGTTTTACGGGTGCAGGAAGCCGGAGTACCTGGAGAGAACCACCGAGCAACGACGAGCAGCTGCCAGCTCCCCAACATCGTAACTTCGCACTGCAGCACAGGCAGGGTTAGATTGGTTGAAGACATGTGTACCATCGACGTGCAGTACGCTTGAGTATATGGCGTCATCGTACCCCATGTTGACAATCGTGGTTAAGTGCCTTGCTCTAGGACACAAGACAGGACTTCTAGTTTTAACTGTATTTGAAAGTGGAAACGACGAGAATAAATAAATAAACAAATAGGTCTTTAGACTTTTGTCACTCAGTTTGTCACTTTTTAAGTGCTTATAAACTGTAGGTATTCACTTTGTGTTATTTTACAAAACCCCTTTGTCCGCTTATGAAGATCAGTTTACAATCAACACATCGATCGGCGTGCGGGCAACACTTCCAAAATATTTTCTTGAATAAATCAAAAGTTTAGCCTAAAAAATTAAAAATCTGTTTTCGGGCTCTCCCGCATTGTCTTTTTGGCTGCCGTATGTATTACTAGAACTCCTCCTCCTCCTTCTGTTTCTTCTCCTCCTTCTGTTTCTTCTCCTACTTCTGTTTCCTCTCCTGCTTCTGTTTCTTCTCCCCCTTCTCCTGCCTCTAGTGTGGTTCAACCAGGTATATCGTACTCAGAGAAAGTCAAATCACCGAGCCGCAACTCGGGCCGCTCATTTGATTCTAAATTCTCCCAGTTTCGGCATGAAAGCGGAGTTAATTTTGACAAAAGGAATTGGCGCCTCCCCGATGTTTGTAAAAACATCCTTATGATTGGAAGTTCAAATTTAGGACGCACTGATCGAAATCCCCATCCGGACATCCATATTACGAACATTGATATTGATAAAGGTGTTAAATCAGTTAAAAATGCATTTGAAAAATATCCGGATGCGAAACGCCCGGATGAACAAATTTTGGATCTTTTAAAGCTGAGCTTAAAAGGTAATGACTTTCAATTCAATGGAGAATATTTTCTACAAATAATGGGTTGTCCTATGGGCAAAAGATTCAGTCCTAATTTTGCAAGCATTTATGTAGCGGAATGGGAGGAAAATGCCTTAAGCAAATGTGCAAAGCATCCTCTCGTATATCTCAGGTATTTAGATGACATTTTTATTATTTGGGAACATTCAAAAGAAGATTTTGATGAATTTTTAGAAATTTTGAACAATCACGATCCAAATATTAAATTGAAAGCTACTATCAGTGAAAATTCTGTTGATTTTCTCGATGTGACCGTGTATAAAGGCAAGCAATTTCAGGCGTCCGGTCATTTAGATTATAAAGTGTATTTTAAACCAACTGATTCACATCAATTGTTGCACACAAAATCATTTCATCCTCAACATACATTTAAAGGTATCATCAAATCACAACTCATTCGTTTCCATCGCAATTCAAGTGATAAGGTAAATTTCAATGAGGCTTGTTCTACTCTATTTGGCGCCCTCAGATCGAGAGGGTACTCGCTGCGCCTCTTGCGTAGCCTGAAATCCCAAACCCTGAAAAAGCTCGAAAGTCCAGCTGAAACTACCGATTTCGAACCACTGAAGATTGAACACAACAGACCGTTGCAGAATGGTAGTGGCGCGGTATTTAATTGCAAAAAACCTCGTTGTAGACTGCATACTTTTATGCCTGATCAGAAAGAGGAATTTTCCTCCGAACAAACGAAAAATCATTATCAGATCCGTAACCCCCTCCATTGTGATTCACCAAACATTATTTACCTTGACACTTGTAAGCGATGTCGGAAACAGGATGTTGGTCAAAGTCAAAATCCTTTTCGAGAACGTGCTACTAGACACAAACAGGATATAAAACATAATGCTGATGCCCCAGTAGCACAACATTTTAACCTTCCTGGCCATTCTTTGGACGATTTCGAAATCCATCCTATTGAACAACCACCAATTAAAGTCACATTAGAAGAAACGGATGAATTTAGAAAAAAACGTGAAGCTTTTTGGATCAATACGCTTCAAACCCTCTGGCCATTTGGTATGAACATATCAGAGGGCGAATGCGAAAGGAGGTCCATCATTCCTTTCACTTTAACGTACAACAGAATGAATATCGAAATAGCAAAAATGTTAAAAGATGAATTCAATTTTACCAATGCTAAATTAAATGAACCTTTGAATCTTCGACCTGTCATCGCCTATAAGAAAAACAAAAGCTTGCGTAACATCCTTGTAAGGACTAAATTAGAGCCCATCAATGAATAACATTAATTTTTGCCAGTCAGTTTAACCAGTTCCTAAGCTCATCACTTAGTTTAAATCAATTTTATGTAATTTTTTGTCATGTTTGAAACCCAACAGAGTTCAGTAAATGAAAACAATTTTTCGGCGGCATATTAAAAGAAAAAAACGTTTCAGTAGGAAATGTCTGTGCCAGTGCGATTTTTTAACCTCAAACACACACACACACACACACACACACACACACACACACGCGCGCGCGCGCGCGCGCGCGCGCGCACTCACTCACCTTAGACCATCTTTCCGTCGCTATCATCAGAGCTGAGGACCAAGTAGATCGTATTTTTGTGAATCCATTTTATTCTCTCATCTGGTCGAACCATGGTGGTTCTCTAGCATATTGGACATTTGTGCTCCCACACTTTTATTGATCTCCGCCGCTTCTTACTACTAACATAGCTGCAAGAAGAGTACAATTATATTTTAAATTTATTTGAACTGTGAAATGGCAATAAACGCCGTTGAGCAAAATGTAACTGAGTGGTTAAAAGCGTTACCCCTTTACCCAACGTAACGACCAAACCGGGTCAGCGATATTCACAGCGATATGCACTGCGTTTTGCGTTCCCTAAAGACTATTAACACTTTTGGCGCGACAGACAGCTAAAGTCGACAGCACGCCAACCCGCGGTATGCAACTATAGTCGGCATTTTAGACAACTGTGTGTGTCCATCTCCAAGTGCTATCATTCAAACATCAACGCATTCCTATAGTTCGTGCACGAGTTTTATTCTATCCAAGAACAGTTATATTGTCACTAGAAAGCATAAAGGTGCCAACTGCAACGCATCTGCGTTGCAGTTGGCACCTTTACGCTTTGAAATGACTATGTCACATTGTCTCTCATGGTGTAGATCACATTGTCTCTAATGATGTTATTTTGACTGTAGTCTACTTGAAATACAGAAATCAGTAGAAAATGGTCCCACAAAATCCTACTAAAATGCACGGCAATATATAGAGACATAAAATGTATATAAAACAACTCATGATCCAATTCTGAAAAACGCTCTATGAGATCCCTGCAACGCTTTTAAGAATTATAACTCTTTTATCTATAATAAATCGTGTTTTAGTAAAATGCCTGATAATTATTACGCGCTAAGAATTCTGTTTCTCGAGATAATCCGCGCCAAAAGAGTTAAATGAGCTGGTTTTGTAGTGATATATTCGTCAAAGAAACTTATATGCGTGCTAAACATTATGATGGAAGAACGCGTGCTGAACATGATGATGGAAGAATGTTTAAATCGGACGGAAAATTAACCCTATCTTTGACATTTTTAAAGCGGTAAGGGGGGTGGGGTGGTTAAATACGCAGTGTGCTTGTCGAAAAATAAATATTAGTCGATGTGTGAAGTACAAGCTCGGTATTCGTGATATTTATGTTACAACTTTTTAAAGCTATGTTACTTTTTTTCTGTGAACCTTGTGATTTAGTGTCAATCGCCTCAAAAATGGAGTGGAGAACAATTAAATTCTGAAGCTATTTTTAACCTAACCATTTTGAGATTAGGAACGTAACCTGTCACACTCATAAAACAGTCGATTACCAACGCACTGTTTAATGCTTTTCCGAAAAAAGAAAGACCTTTGTTAAGAGACGATTAGAATACTCAATGTTGCATTATTGGACGTAATTCATCCACGAAAATCCATTAATCCTGAATTTTAAGACCATAAGGTCAAGCGTTTACAAGTACACTTGAATCATAATTAACTGGAACAAGCCTCAGTAACACCCGTTCACATCCATGTTCATATCTTTTCTTAACCTATTCAACACCGTAACACTGACCGAGATGAGGTATCTGTTTGTTTATTGGAATTTAACCCTTTACCCAACGCAGACGATATCAAAATTCATTATTTTAAATATCATTTTTTCAATTGTTTCCAAATATTTCAACAAAACCATATCATGTGACCCCTCGTTGGAACGAGCTCGACGAGCTCGTTCCAACGAGGGGTCACATAATATGGTTTTGTTGAAATTTTGGGAAAAATATTATTTTTTCAACTGCTGAATTTGCATATTACGCGGGCGGATACGGGCGATTCGTTAGGTAAAGGGTTAACGACACTTTTAACAGCCAGAGTCACACTAAACGACACTTTCAACAACCAGAGACACACTAAACATTTTTTTCTAAGACACACATACTTCGAAGGCGTTGCGCCCTTATTCCTTATTTTTTTTTCAAATATGTTTTCAATTTTTCATAGTAAAAGCTAAGGACACATTGTTGGAGAAATCGCGATCGGTTTTGTGGGTGAACCAAGCCAAGGCAACCGGTGAGAATCACCTACAACTAACCTAGCTACCCGGCGCGCGCAAGGTTGGTATCTGTTGAAAGCAAATGTAATGTAGTGCTAGCGTGCTCCCACACAAGCAATCGAGTTGAAGGGTCTTGCTCAGTGATTAAACGTAGATGGCGCGGGCCAGGATCGAACCGTTGACGTTTCGATCTCACATCCAATGCTTGAACCCATTAGACACGCGCTTCCCAAATAAGATGAAACAACATCTGCATCAATGGGGTGGGGATATCATCCTTGTCTTTTCTTGTCATGAAAATCGACTTTTGATTAAGTTATCTCCCTTGAAATTAATAGACGGGCGAGTTTTCTTTTGTTACTTGTAATAAACAAAAACAAAAGACAGCCCTCGGTGCTGTCTATTGTGTTCATTTATTAAAAGTAACAACAAAAAAATTGGTTCTTTATCGCAAGCCAATTAGAAACAACTACTTTATCGATATGATATTTATGAAACTCGGCCGAATTTTCCATTTTGCCTCGCCAAAGGCTCGGCAAAACTGAAAATTTTCGGCTTGTTTCATAAACATCATACTGAAGAAACACTCATTTTATATCCTATATATACGTCATTCAAATTTTGGACTCCAAACCACAGCTGTTTGTGCCCACTCACAATGAGCGGCCATAAGCTATATTTTTGAGATAACAAAACAAAAATGAAACCTTTTAGTTATTAACAGAGCGGTTTTGCAAGTGCCATCTCTGAATGTACAGTACGTGGAGAGAGGATTATAACGAAATCATCCGCAGAGTGGGGTTATCACCCAAAGTATCACTTTCAAATTCTCCACATATGGACAAAAACACAAGCAATGTTTCAGCCAATGGATCTCCGGGTTTAACCCGGAGGTCCATTGGCTGGAACTTTGCTTGTGCTTGTTACGCTTTGCAAACAATTTGCAATTATTGTTTGGTTGGGATTTCCACTCCGCGGGTGATTTAGTTATAATACACTCTACACGTACTGTACTTGTTAGAAGGTTAATACGGGTAGTTGCAACAGTCTCAGTATCTGTTCATATATAAACACCAAATACATTGGCGACATTTTAAACCTCTGCCGAGAGTCGACGACGCCTAGAGAAACACTACTCGCCCACATAGACATCGCTACCGGCTACAGACAGAGTCTGACAGACACCCACACCACCCCACACACACTCACAATAAAGGTTATGTAAATGACTTACGTCGCCACCACCTGGCAGAATAGTATACTATAATACATATTTCAAAGACTCCGATAGACTACAATTGGAGATGCAAATACAGGCTGTTAAGGGAAACTACCATAATGGGAACATTCATGTTTTCACGGTAAGATAGTGACCCGTGCCAGGTCTAGTGTCTGGGGGTATTTGGTCAGACCTATTGATCCCACATCACAGCAAAACTGATCTAAAACCATACCCTATGTCATGCTGTCGAACGTTAACGTCATTAAAACGTTCATTTCCACTTGCAAAATGCTAATGCCTGCTTTGGATGTCGTGTATAAATCTAAATTCATCTCACAATATAGCTAGTGACCAGCGTCTGTTGTTAGATTTTTCACGTTCACGGTATTACTGACATTTTGTAAAATATAATAGTATATATATATATTATACTCACCTGTGGAAAGTGACCATGGTGCACGTTTTTTGGTATCTTGCCCACATAATGGTGGACTGAGTAACAATTAGTGTTTGAGCAACACACCTCGTAGAAGTGCCATTTTTTTCATATCTGTTGCGCATTGTCGTTCGTCAGTTACAGTCTGGTGTGTAAACCAGGTGTGAATAGGCGGGGATGCTATACACCCAAATGTTTTGTCTCATTCGGTAATGGTACAGGCGAGTACAATCATTCGATAACTGGCATGTTCATATACCTTCGCATAGGCATAAGTCTGCCGCAGGTGTTTAGTAGTGTGGTGATACGTGAGTCGGACCACCTACAGTACAGTCGCCGTGGATTGGTCGTAATCGTAAAGTACATGTGGGCAGTGATGTCCACGCATGCGTTTACCAGGTAATGAAAATCACCAGCAGCAAAATTTTAATTAATGAAGCACCGGGTTGTACTCCGTGCTTCATTAATTAAATTTTTTGATGATTATTCCTATAATTAGTGTTTGGAATCTAATATTATTGCAGCCGTGGAAATATTGCTCCCCCGTGGAAAGTGACCAATCCATTGCGGCTGTAAGACAATTGGCAACGTGTCTGTGAACGCCGTTACAGATTGTTACTGCTTATGCAATGGCATTATCATGTCTAATTACGGTGACTATGGACTGATTACCCATTACGACCATAGTTATGTACACAAACGAACCGTCGGGATAATTCCCTTTCTTGGTCCATCTAATAAATGTCCTCACCTAGATTTCTAAGGATAGTAAGACGCAAGCTTGAAGAAGTCGCCTTTTCAAACTTACACAGTGTGTTGTTTCCTGACCACCAAAACGTCGACTTGAAAAATTCAGCTGAATGTGATATACGTCTTAGCGGACTCCTGTGTTTGATTGACTGACATTGAACCGGACTCGTTTCTCATCGTTACTCATTTATGGGAACGTACCATCGCTTAAAAAGGAGTGCGGTGTTTTAGTGGTTAGAGCATTGGACTTTAAAGCAACAGGTCCACAGTACCATCCTAACCAGCAGTAACTGTGTGGTTGGGCAAGACACATGCGTCTGACTGTCTACGGAGCACGGTGGGGGTTCTCCTGCTTCATCCAGCCGTAAAACTGTCCCACACGAGGCGACCCTGGCTACCGAAAGTGTCGTTAAACACCAATAAATAAATACGCGCCGCGTAATTTGCAATTTGAGCAGTTGAAAAAATTATTTTCAAAAAAATTATTTTCAAAAAAATGTCATGTTACCTCATTAGAAGTCTGTTGCAAAAGATATGAATGTCATGTGTAAAATATTCAGCTCTTGTAGTGGAAAACATTGGAGGAAGATTACCTCTGAAGAACAGTACGCAACCACGCTTATGTGTTAATAGCTGATACTCTGGCGAACTGGATTTTTGTGGGTGTGGAAGGGGGTGGTCTGGTGAACTGTGTGCTACTCCAGTGGAAGTGTCAGGGGATTCAGGAAGGGGTGTACATTCACTGACCTACTTTCTTCACGTTCCCAAATGATAGAATATGTGAAATTTAAAAAGAAAAAATGTATATGGCGTTTCTGGATGTTAAAAGGCAGGGAGGGAGAGGGGAGGGTATTGAGGCGAACGCTTGAGGCGGGCCTGGTAGGTGAGTTTGTTGGAATCCTGAAAGCATAATATAAAGATGTACGAAATGAACTTAGTATGGGTAACATAACAACAAAATGGGTTCGCTTAAGCTCGCTGAACACGTTCCAGTGAGGGGTCACATAATATGGTTTAGTTGACATTTTCGGACATTTTTTTAAAAAAAAATATTTAAAGTAATTAATTTTGATATCGTGTGTGTTGGGTAAAGGGTTAAAATCCTCTTTAATCATGGTCAGCCATTATAAATTAGTGGTTGCCAACTTCACATACAATCGATGCCAACTGATCATGCGTTTTATGTCCATCACATACAAATATTGGTCGTATGGAGTTATAGTATAATTCAATATTTCAAAGTGGTAAACAACTGGGGGGAACGCATCATCGCTATTTTGAAAATAGACAAACATATAGATGACGAAAATAAGTTAAAGCCTAAATTTTCAGGTACTGTTTGTGGTCTACGTGAGTAGAAGGGGAAAGGTGTGGTAAGTACAAGATATCTATAAGTTGTCGACATATCTGTTCGCGCGGTGAAAATATACAAGAAGGAGATAACGATTTTTTTCTTGGACAAAAATCACACGAATATTTGTTAGAAATTGTTGAATCCAGAAAATATTTGTACAAGAGATTAATGTTTTTTAATATGAAGCACGGAACACGAAAGAGAGCTGCTCGGAATTTTAAACCTGCTGCAAAAGATATGGACGTTATTCGTAAAACAGTCTGCTCTTGCAGTGGAATACATTGTTGGAAGATTACCTCGGAACAACAGTGCACAACCACGCTTGTTTTATGTGTTAGTAGCTGACACTCTGGCGAACTGAATTTGTCGTGGATGTATGGGGTGGGGTGAGGGCGGTCTGTCAAACTATGATCTACTCCAATGGAAGTGCCAGGGACTTCTGGGAGGGAAGGAGAGCCACTGGCCATCTTTTTGCACTATTCCAAATGACAGAATCTGTGAAAGCCAAAAAGAAAAAAAAATGTATATGATGTTTCTGAATGTTTGAGGGCATATGGTAGAGTATGGGAGGAGGATGTGAGAAGAATGCTTAAAGCCTTTGGCCTGGGAGGTGAGTTTGTTAGAATTCTGAGAGCATTATATAAAGCTGACAAAGTAATCTTAGCATGGTAACATAACAACAGAACGGATGCCTATGAAGATAGGCCTAAAGCAGGGGTGTATCCTTTCGCCAATTGTTTTTTGCATTGTGCATCAAAGATTTAAGAGTTGAACTCTTGCATAGCGACGAGGCTGGTGCAGTTGGGGTCCGGAAGATCCCAGGGCTATTTTTCGCAGATGATATGATACAAGTATCCAAAAGTGAAGAGGGGCTAGAGAAAATGTTGGCAATTGTTGGGAGGTATAGGAACAAATGGGGAATCGAACCAAAGGCAAACAAAGCCAAGTTATACCCGTGGGTCGAAATGTGGACTCTACTCAAGGTGGAGAGAAGGAGAGTTCGGTACTCCGGAAAGTAGCAGTGAAACTTCACGAAAAGGGGCAGCTGCAAAAAACACGCGAATAAACTAACTGCGAAGGGGAAGCCAATTTCTAATCAAATACAACCTTTTGGCAGAATTCGGTTTTCGGGAATACCGTTTTCGTGGGGAAAACCATTGAGAAATCGTAGGTGTACCAATTACTTGTGACACCGAAGTGATACATCTTAACCAAACGGCTGGACGTAGCTTGGGAATTCTGCAGAATGAGGCAGACCAATGATAACAGGGTCGAGTAATGCCGCAGCACTAGAAGCAATCAAGGGTGAGCTTGGGTGGATGAGGATAAAGGACAGGATAGACTTAATGGAACTCTGTTATCATAACCCTTTTACCCAACACGAAAAGCAGACGACACTTGCAAACCAAATTCTTGAATAACTAAATATTTTAATTTTTTGCACAAACAACATATGTACCTTATTACCCAATGAGGGGTCATAAGCTATGTTTTTGAGACACAAAATGAAAATAAAAGGAAAATCGAATGGTAATTTATGTGAATAGTGCTAGCCGGTTTTGGACTTTCTGCTGGATAAAGGGTTAATTACTTGGTAAACTTCTCCGGCAGCCGATAGTGTAAACTAATGTTCAGAATACTTGGAATTCAAAAACAAAGACAGGATGGAATGAGCAAGTGAGAGAATCGATAGAGAACTTTTCAATGGAGATCTGAGTTAGAAGTGGGGACAACCCAGGGTAAAGAAGTCGCCATAGAAAAAGTCGTGGGGGATTGTAACACCTATATTGGCAGGGGGGGGGGACAAAGAGGTCGTTGGGTGGCCTGCATAATGAGAAGTCAGGCGTTGAAGATTACCTTGATGGCACATTTAGGAAGTCACTTCTATTTAAGCCGAGATCTCGGTCGCTGAAGCTTATGGAAAAAATGGGAACGGCGGCGAAAAGGAGTACCAAATGTGTAATGTAGGCGTAATGGAGGCCGTGGAACACTTTTATTAGAATATCCAAAATATCAGTCTAACAGAATAAAATTCACTGGTAAAATAATGGGGAACTTGGATGAGAGGATGAAGAATTTGTGGATATTTAGTAACACAAAGGAGAGGGTTAGAATGATTATCGGAGAGACTGGGAAGGATGAGGTACGGGGTGTCATCAAAGTGTTCGTTTCCGGGTGTTGAGATGAGAAGGGAGGAGAGGCGTGAGTCAAAGAGATATTTGGGAGCACAGGGTTAATCACAACCTTCTTATCTGAGAACCGCGATAAATCAGCACTCCCCCAATGGAAAGTGTCTATGCCACTCAGCTTCAAGTCGATGATGATGAATTTATTTAGCAGTATTCATTACAATGATTGAAGATAACAAGCAAATAAAATAAACGGAACGAACAAGAAAATGCATATGTACGAAACATTTAGACGGGCTGGTTGCATACTGCTAGGAGAAGTCATAGCCAAATTGGCTGTCTTCCTGACATCCCCGTTGAAGTAAAATTATGAATTAGAAAAAAGGTTGTGCATGTGGACAGGTGAGCAGGAACTGTTACGGTCTCATAGACTATTGAGTTCAGGGTTAATTTGGGGTGAAATGCAAGTTCAGGACCAAAGGTTTCAGTAGTATCAATATATGATACGAAGAGAAATTAGGAGATTTAACTGTTCCGCCGCTCGGACCAACTCGTAAAACTATACTATACTATACTATACTATACTATACTATACTATACTATACTATACTATACTATACTATACTATACTATACTATACTATATTTTACTATACTATACTATATTATACTATACTACACTATATTATACTATACTATATACTATATGTCAGTTCACTATACTGTTTCAGTTTTACTTCGCGAGGTATTCCAGCTCACCTGAGTGCTCAAAGTGTGCCGATACATTGTTGTAAATTATATAAAGCTCCAACAACCCTAGAACCCTGGTGTTATATTCCATGTCAGTTCATTGGCAGCAATTGAAAGAGTCCGTATTCCTTAACTGAGGGTAAACCAATTAATATTTTCAACGTGCATATTGACTGGTCTACCCACACATTCAGTTAGCAGCCATCCTACTTAATGACATTATGACGTGTGATACGTATGATGTTCTGGTAGGGTCTCTTCAAAGGGTTAAATTATTTTTTTCGCAGAACGAACACCGTGTGCGCCCAATTGTCTCCAAACCCAGTTTGACAAACTGCACCACCCCCCCTCCCCCCACACAACTACTTGTGCCTCTTACCAAATTCAATTCTTTATTCACATCTTCTTATATCAAATACATGACGTAGGGGTGCATAGAACTGTTTATTCAGCCGGATTAGCACAAACAGAACATTACCAAAATAAACCTTCCAAGAAGATAAAATCATTAAATGTTGTCTAAGCGCCCCCCACCCCCCCCCCCCCCCGCCGCCTTTTTTCATTTTACACACATTGAGCCAATCCAACACACTATACTTTTCTTATTACCCCAGCGAACGAAGCGGTCCCTCCTCCAGATGTTCCTCTATTGCACAACTCGCGGATCCTCGACAGGACGAGTCTACTCATTCAGAGACCAAGGGCTAATCATAATACTGTATCATCTCCCATTTCTATTAGGTACGGTACACATTAGCTAACACGAGAGATGCGGTTAGCAGTTTCAGTGATGGGTTCCTTGTGGAACGCGCAGAACGCCGTTCCCCTCCTATTCTCCGAGGGGAAACGCAGTTCCCTATAGTTACAAGACCCGAAATAGCTTCTTCGCGAATATTTAATACAGCAAGAACTCTGTCATTTTGATAGCAGCACTTAACCTATTTTAGCTCTGTGCAGCTCACAGCCCCGTACAGATAACAACGACGACTTCTTTAGAAGAGTTGAGAGTACTCGGATCCCAATCTTCTACAAGAGGGAGACACTGTCTGTCAACGACGCATCTCGAGTACGCCATCGCTTCGCGTTGAGCGCCCGTTATGAACGCGACACGGAACGCCCCTTCCTACTTATTAATTTTGGAAAGCACCACTGGGTAGAGCAAGACAAATCGATGTAGATCAGGAAGTGTGGGGAACGTGAGATTTAGCGAGAATCGTGTGTGCTTACGTACTGAATGTGCTTTATCTTATTGGTATATTCTAATGAATCCAGAGCATAAGCGTGTACATATAGAATATACCCATAGTAGCTTGGTGTACCAGATGTTCACCACGAGTGAAATGATAAAAAATACACTAGGCCTTCGGCGCGCGGTTAACACCACTTCACCACGAGTGGTGAATGTTTGGTACACCAAGCTACTTTGGTATATTTTATTTATAACATGATCGTCAGACTATTAAGAGTCGCTATTATTTTTCCTCAATTTTACTGAACAAAAGACGTACATACAAGCGAATCTGTTTTTGTTTACACGCGCATCGGTGGGCGGTACTTCCGCTGTCAATTTTATCGCCGAAACGAAATGAAAAAAAAGACACTGAGCCTTTTTCGTTTTAATAACATTATAACATACTATTTCGAGTTATGCATGCTTTATTAACATGGGTCAATGCATGTTTGTTAATTTTTGGCATCTTTTGAGGTAAACCCATTTAAAAACGTAATAAATAATCGCCACTTCCGTTTCACTCTTCGCGAGGCGACCTGCGATAAATTTAGACAAGTTTGCATTCAGATCGACGTCACCAAAGGTCAACGGGGATGTAGTTCTATTGTAGGTGTAAATTTTTACTATTGAAATCCCAATACTGGCTTGTTCACCACGGTTTGTGTGTAAACCAAAAATTTATGTCATAGGCTTTTCATATGCAGAAGAAAAGGTAATCATGGTATAAATGTACAAGGAACATAGAACTATTATTGTTTACGACAACCTTTAGATGTGAAACCAAAGATTATGGCTTTAGTTCGAGATCATAATTGTTCTCTCGCTATTTGTGTGAGTTACTTTATCCTTCAACAATAATCACTATTACATAATTACGAGCAAATGAATACGATTTCAGCAAACTTTATATAGGTGTGGCGCCATGTAGGTCATTGACTGTGTGTGACTTTATAAACAGTGCCGAGACTATAGTGGACAATAACGAGTTCTTGCTTTTCCGACGAAAGGATATGTTGTCTAAAAACATTTTTTTTCACCCTTGTAAGGAGAAAACTTCCTTTTCCAGCCGCCGACAAAGTCAATTGCAGATGTAAAATTCCCATCCGGAATAGATAAAAAGGAAAAATAACAGGGCAGCAATAGAGTGAGAACATATAGTTGTAAAACAAAATATAACAGTAACAACAACAAACTCTACAATGGTTCACATATTACAAAATAGAGTGGCGATTTACATTCTCAAATAACACAGCTTGAAAGGTGTGAAACAGGAAATCGCCAGAATATTTCAGAAAATTTAATTCAAAACAAAGTAATAAAAAATAAAATTAATAACCACCCCCGCCCCCTCTTCCCAGGCCACATCCCCACACACCAAGCTCGCAGGAAATATTTTTTACCAACTGTAGACCAATCCATTTGGTCGAATATCTTCCATTTGCGATTCAAGACCCAGGGCAAATGGAAATGTTTTAGTGTTCAACTAATAGGGTTGTATCTAGGCTTATACACAATGCTGAAATTTATTTATTTATTTATTTATTTATTTATTTATTTATTTATTTATTTATTTATTTATTTATTTATTTATATCAGACAAGGGTGTAACCGGCGCACACCTGGCCGTAAATTGTCTTAATTTTCTAATAAGTAAATACATTTCGTTCTAATTAGGTATTTTGCTTTTTTATGAAACAGCGTAATCGAATAATAATATCGGTATTGATTTCCACAAACAAACTATTAGTTCTAATACACATCATCGCCAGAAGCTGCTTGTGCAAGGAAATGATAAAAAATACACTAGGCAAACCCCCATAACACAATACAATGGTACACTGTGGATCAGGAGGTAGAGAGACTTTCGTCAAAGGGATGGGGGATGCGGGAAGATCTGAATTTTCCAACACATTAATACAATTTTTCGACTGATTTTAGATTTGGCAGGCAAATGTCTACCGTTTTGTCGCCGAAAATGGATTAACTATTACCCAATATAGTCCCTCGCCTCGAATAAATTATTTCACGTAAACAGTCCACTCAAGCGATTACTCTGTTTATTACTTTTCATTATTAACGATAATTATATTATTTAACCCTTTACACCACGTAACGACCAAAACCGGCCAGCGCTATTCTCGAAAATCGCCAATTAATTCTCATTATTTTTTTCATTTTTTGTCTCTAAAACATAGGTTATGACCCCCTCACTGGAACGAACTCATCGAGCTCGTTCCAATGAGGGGTCATAACCTATGTTTTTGAGACAAAAAATTAAAAAATAATGAAAATTTGTTGGCGATTTTTGTGAATAGCGCTGATCGGTTTTGACCGTTACGTTGGGTAAAGGGTTAAGGATCTACCAATTTAAAATTTTGAGTCGAAACGAATCCAGAATCGAATCAGGTAGATGTTTTCGATGGAATCTTATCTCGAATCTTATCTCACGGCTGTTGAGATTACAAACATAGCACCTCCTTGCAACCGTACATATTGCCGAACTGCACTCAAGTATTGTATTCAACGTCCACTCGTCTATTTCGTCCAGGCAATAAATAAGCGGAATATCCAAAAACGGAATCAAATGTGTTTCGGAAGTGGAACCTTCTTGAGCTCATCTTCTATCACCAGGTCTCTGTACAGGAGTAAAATAGGAGGCAAAAGGCAGTCTTTGAGAACATTATTTTTAGATTAAACATATTTTATTTGTTTGTTTATAAATCAACAAAAAGGATTCGATAACAAGTGCCCAGCACTTAGATTATTTCCTTTCCTTGAAATACGTTTTCAATTACAAATTATGACATGTTTACAAGTAGTTACATGAATGTATATGTAATGGCGAAACAAACCGTATGTATATATTGAAACAATTTTGTGTATGTGCAAAGTTAGAGAAGAAAGCTGACTGGTACTTAACTTTGCAAGAGACAGAACAAAGAAGTGTGTGTGTGGGGGGGGGGGGGGGGGGGTGGGGGGGGAAGAAAAATGAAATGCCACACTACAACACTGCTGGCTTGAGAACATCTCGAGAATTATGAAATTTTCGTATCGGTGTGACTTTAATGGAATCGAATGGAATCACTGGGATGAGTTCGAATTGAATCGAATTTTACCGGACCCTGTTAGTTATCGAACATTAAGTTTAAAAACACATGTTTATAGTCAAACTATGTTTTCTTGTACCACCTGAAGGCCTCTGAGGAGTCGGAAATGTAACGCCAAAATGTTAAGTTGAGGCGGATCTGCCATTGAGAAGTATCATCCCGCTTCAAGACTTGTCAACACATTGTTTTCCATGACTTGATTTCTCGTATGAGCAATGTCAATCCGTAGATATGGATTCGCCTTACAACCTGATGTACAGAACCGTGATTACAAAAGCAGACAGAGAATTTAGATTGGATCGCGATCCGATCGAAACTATCTTTATAGCATGATTACCTACTCTACTATATATGGAAAACCTATGTCATAAATTTTAGCTTTATACACCAACTGTGGTGAACACGACAGCAATGGGATTTCAATAGTTAAAATTTACACCAACAGTGGAACTACATCCTTGACCTTTGGTGACGTCGATATGAATGCGAACTTGTTTAAATTTATCGCACTGAGTCACCTCGCGAAGAGTGAAATGAAAGAGGCAATTATTTATTACGTTTTTAAATGAGTTCACGCCATAAAACACCATAAAATCACAAACATGCATTGTCTCATGTTAATAAAGCATCCATAACTCGAAACAGTAAGCTGTTATGTTATTAAAATAATAAAGGCCCTTTTCTTTTTCCATTTCGTATCGGCGATAAAATTGACAGCGGAAGTACCTCCCACCGATAGTCATATGTGAACAAAAACAGATTCGCACGTGTGAACGTCTGCTGCTCCGAAAAATCGAGAAAAAGTAATTGCTACTCTTAACAATCTGATGATGGTGGTATAAATAAAATTTTCCCACAGTAGCTTGGTGTACCAAATGCTCACCACTCGTGGCGTGGTGAAGTGGTGTTAACTGCGCCCCAAAGTCTCGCGGTTAACACCATTTCACCACTCGTGGTGAACATTTGGTACACCAAGCTACTATGGGTATATTCTATACTTCCACTTTTCTCCGTACATTAGAGTTGAATCTCATCCATCTTAACAAAATGCAAGAACTGTTCAGAATCTTAGATGCATTTGTCGTTTGTTTTGCGTGCTTCGGTCTTGATTTCGAAATATTTTGTTCCTAAGACATTGACCCACTGGTGTTATGCGGTGTCGCGATACGATCGTGATCAGACCGAGAAAAATATAACTACTGTAATCACAGTACTGCACACTGAAGAGATACGAGATTATTGCCTGTATTAACTGAACCTATGCGCTTCCAATATTGAGCCTTGATTACCATTATAACACCCACGGAGTGAATTGCACCAATGCACAAGCTGCGAAATTAGAAAAACTAACAAGTCCTCAAGACTTCGGCTAATGGTCCTGGTTGTTGGAGACGGAAAGTTTGTACTTCTTAATACTTTGTCAAAACATCTGAGATACACTTTGGGTATAAACCTAACTCTACTGAGGTATTATCACGTACAGTAAGCCATCGAAACATTGTAAAAAAATACTTCACGATTCTTATACTCAAATTAGTTTAAAAAATTCCTCATTCTGTCACCAATTTTTTTTTAGAAAACAGTTTTTGTCGACAAATGGAAGCTCTTCTGTAAGTCGAATTTTTTTGCGAAATTTATTATCCGACTTTACTAAATTCGATCCGCACGGGGGTTTAGCGAGGCTCGAATCAAAATTAGTGGACCATATTCGTGGATTTCGAATAGAATGGAAACCTGTTACGTCTCTTGAGTCTGTGCGGTCCCCCGACTAGCTGACGGTAGAAGCACGTAGGACTTAGTTCTGGGTGGAGTGCTCTTCTTTTAATTTCCAACTCTACCTGCTGTCCATAGGTGCTGTGCATCCTACGTTTGATAAAACCATTTGCACTCACATCAATGCTACCAGTGAATTTTCAAATGCTGAAGACATTCGAATGCACCATCTCCCCTTGTGTTCGACAAAAATAACCTTTGGGTTCTAGAGTTTTATAATGGTTTCTTAAGTGTAACAAAGCGCATCTTCAATACCTTAGCATTACCGACGGCGCATTGTTTCACGGACGTGATGAAAAATTGACTCAGACAAAAGTGACCAAACGTCTATTACAAACGGTCACAACTACAGATAAAACGCCAAGAAATCTACTTCCATAGAGCAGGACATACATAGAACGACACACGCGTGTGAATGGGTGAATCGATATGGCACGAGTGCCAGCGCGGAAGGATAAAACGAGAGACCGCAGTGTCGTTCTATGTTTATTACACACCGCCACGTCTATTTATTCATATACTGGTATTTAACGTCACATATTTCTGCACAATGTCTAATCAAGACCACGACAGTTTTACGGTTGGAGGAATTCGGAGTACCCGGAGAGAACCAACGAGCAACGGCGAGCAACTGTCAGCTCCCCAACATACTAACTCCACACAAGCAGGGTTAGCATTGGCTGAAGACAGGTTCACCATCGACGGACAATACGCCATAATACACAGCGCCACCGTACCCCCACGTGGACAATCGGGATGAAGTATCTTGCCCATGGACACAACGCGGTTGCTGCAGGTGGTTTTCGAACGAGGAGCCTGTACCTCTACCTACCGAGCCATCGCGCCCCGCCTTCACGTCTATAAAAAACAATTATTAGAAGGACACTCGGGAATTCATTTGACAACTATCAACAAAAACAACACATTTTATCGCCAACCAAATTTCCGACGTGGACCCGTGTTACTATTTTGTCTCCTGAGTTTCAATGTGTTCTATGTGCCTACTGATACATAGAAACATTTGAACTTTGGGGACGATTTTCAGCTATCGCTAGCGATTCACATTGTAATTGCGTAGCACGATTTGTAGAAAATTCCAGTGAATTTTTAAAAATAGTCCGTCAACAGATTTTCATTTTCAGCATGGTTTCGTGTTGCTGTAGATGAGGATTTCATAGAACAGGTGTGTAATACATTTCCAGCTTTTGGTGGTTTGCAGTTTAAATTTATGACTATTAAATGTTTTGGCCGGGATTTGGGGAGTGAGTCGCCAACCTCCACCAACTGTCGCTACGTTCCTGTATACGAGGCTCTGGACCCACCATGCCGACCATGTTTATTATGTTTCTTAAATTTTATCTGCGATTTAGAAAGGAAGTAAAACGTACGAAGTGTTTTTTTTTAATTCCATCATTTTCCATAACTTCGAGAGAACTCTGACGGTGTTCTCTCTTTTGGGAGAGGCGTATCGACAGGGGAAGGGGCATGGGAAGGATGGGCAATTCGACCCCATGCTTTTCCTCGGAAATGGCAATCTTACACTAATGTATGCCTGGAATTCGTAAAACTGGTTCACGTATTCTCAGTCTGATATTACTTGGGTCATATTTCTATATTGACATCTTCACTTTCTCAGTACTCTGTGGTCTTTAAAAAGTACTCCGGGTTCTCAAGTTGGCCTGGCCTATGATAGAAACTGGACCGTCACCCATGGGGAATACATGTACATACTCATTATCCAGCACGAGATGAAATAAAGTTGGGGAACCCATTTTTCTGCTATCAGCTACCAGCTGCCAGCTGCCAATGCCCCCCCCCCCCCCCCCCACACACACACACACTCCCGCACTCCATTTGGTCTGACTAATCATCTGGTTTTATTTAGAAATGACTGAAAGTTTTTTACAAATAGCTTTGTGCGCAGATCGAAGCGTGGACATATTTGACAGTAATTCAACAAATCATCGGCACAATTTTCAGAAATAAATGGAATATAATAAGCTCTCAATCTGTATTTCTTCATCGCTTTGTTTCCATTAATTTCCAAATAAAAGTTTGAAAAATCTCAATTTAATTTTTTTTCCAATGGTAGACCTTGGGCCATCATCTATAGTTAGGGTTTACTCCCTGGAGCTGGAAGTTTCTGGTGCTCGACTTTGAAAGTTAGTCACGACACCAGGAATTTTCCGGTTCTCGTTTCTGGATATCAGTCCCGATACCCGGGAATTTCATAGGACAGAACTGGGAAGCACACGTTGCGTCCCGCAACCTTTGATTCCCGATTCTAATCTATGCATTTTCTGGGCATTAGCTCTGATTTTCAGAACCGGTAACCGAGAAATTCCCGTTCGCGAGATTAAACCATAGCTCCAACGGTGATGCTGGTCTTGGGAGAAATTGATATTCGCCGTAATCTCATAAACCATTCTGCGCAATCATCGATTTAATGATTGATTGATTGATTTATTTATTGGTGTTTAAGGTCACACACTTATGCATGATGGCTAATCGTGACCGTGACAGTTGTACGGGTGGAGGAAGCCGGAATACACGGAGAGAACCACCGAGTATCGACGAGCAACCAACTGTCAGCTCCTCAACATTCTAACTCTGTTCTAGCTACGCTCAAGCAGGGTTACAGCGGTTGAAGACATATGCACCATCGCCGTGTAGTACGCCTTAGTACACGGCGTCATCGTGCCCCCATGAAGGCAACCGGGATGTATTGTCTTGCCCAAGGACAAAACGCTGGTCGTCCCGGACGGGGATCGAACTCGAGACCTCTAGCATAGAAGTCCAACAGTCGACCAACTAAGCCACTGCGCTCTCGCAATCATTGATAATGTGGTCTATGAATTTTTGGGGTATCGTGATTGACTTTCAGAACCTAGTGCCGCAGAGCTGTTAAATTCCCGTTCCTGTATTAAACCTTTCCTAGAGTGGATACATGTATGCACTCGAGGCGAAATAGAGTTGGGGGAACATATTTTTCTGCTGCCAGTACTCCCCATCCACCCATATACACACAAACACTTCACTCAGCCCGACAACGTCCCCTGGCCTGTTGATGGAGCTGATTGAAAATTTAAAAAAAAATCGTTTATGCGCAGATCGAAGTGTGGACACATTAGATAGCAATTTAACAAATCATTGACATAACTTTCAGAAATAAATAATGAGAACACAATAACCTCTAAATGTGTATTTTGTCAACGCATTGTTCCGTTAATATCCAAACAACAGACTGAAAATTCTCACTTTTGTTTTTAACTGCGGATCAGACATTATTTGAATCTTTGATTCCAGAAGTACAATACGGCAGGCGAGTTCTGGTCACTTCCAACAGATGGTCAATATTTCCACGGACGCAATAATATTAGATTCCAAACACCTATTATACAGTTAAAACTAGAAGTCCTGTCATGAAATGCGCACAAATATCTCGTTGATCTGCGCCTTAATCTACGCGTTATGACAATAGTAAGGCTATCAAATTATGTACATATGGCCTGTGCACAAGCAATGTTTCAGCCATTGGTTCTCCGGGTAACCCGGAGGTCCATTGGCAGAAACATTGCCTGTGTTTGCGATTAGTAGCCAGAACCTGCCGTGCTTTGGATGCCATTCGATATGGCAATTGCGCGCAATTCCTACGCGCAATTAAGCCTAGATAAACAGTTCGTGACAGGACTTCTGGTTTTAACTGTAGGAATTATCACCAATTAATGAAGCACCGGGTACAACCCGGTTCTTCATTAATTAAAAATTTTGTTGATGATGATTTTTAGTTTAAACAATATTTATTCATTCAGTAAATAACTACATATTTATGCATGCTTTACAATTGGATAAGAGAATATACACATGGTAAGATGTTATAGAACATGACTGTAGCATGACCAGGTATTTACAAAGATGGGGATCTGGTGTAAGCCTTTGGCTTATTAGGTACCATTTCCCCGCAACAAACAGTGGTTCAAATTGTAAAAGCAGAATGGTGGTCGAGTTATTACAATGTCTAACGTTTAAACTGAAAATGAATAATATACATATACTATGTATAAAATCTGCAGTACAGAGGAAAGATGGAGAAAGGAGATTGGGGGATTCCAGCTTGGTGACGTCATAGTAGGTTCAATGGGAACCTGCTAATTCTTGAGTGGAGTTTGTGTTTGTTGGTTAGCGCTACCGCCTGATCTTCACCCCAGTCTACAGTCTTCACGGTGAGAGGCCTATCGAGGACTATTGATCTAATCATGAGTGGTCGATCCTGAGCTCTGAAGAGTACACAAGTTGAATCTTGCAGACAGAAGGATAAAGTTATGTACTTCTTTAAATATTTCACAATTCTCCTTTTCGCTCAAATGTTCCGAGCCATAAAGGAGGGTTGTTATATCAACATTGGTTCTTAATCTGCCAATTGTGTTTCTACGTTGATTTGTAAACGCGTCACACACGAGAAGATAATGTTCAGGTGTCTCGAGATCTCCACATTGACAAAGTGGTGTATGGACTAGGTGATTGTTATATAAATGGAAGTTTAGGTTACTACACTGGAGTCGTAATCTACAATGATAAATTTGGGCTTTACGAGATTTTGCTGTAAGAAAGAATCGTGGTGGTCTTATATTGCCCTGATTGAGAAAATTCTTAAAATGGGTTAAGGAAGGATTTTCGCGTATTGATAATGGAATATTATTCCACTGGTCCGTTACATTGGGGACAAACGAGGATTGGTAAAACGAGGTCCTACAAAATGGAACCCGATGGTTGTGACTTGAACGCAAATTCTGTGCTGGGTTAGACGCCGAAAGGGATGGGGGAATTTTGTTGGCAATATACGGTGGGGCCATACGGTGAAACATTTTAAAGAACATGATAAGTTTGTGTTTTCTTCTTCGCTCCTGTAGGGTATCCCATTTAGTCTCCGAGTACACGAGAGACTTACTTGCACTAATCGTTGCCCCAGTAACGATCCTGGCAGCAGCTATTTGTATTTTTTCTAAGTCTTAGGCGTCTGAACCAGTGCAATTATCCCAGACAACATCTGCATATTCAAGTAAAGGCCTGATAAATGCAAAATAATTTTTTTCAAGGACACAGCGCTCAAGGCTGAATCTATACTTTCGCAGCATATCAATACGGGACCATGCTTTGGTACAAATATGTTTAATGTAGTTGTTCCACGTACATTTGTCGTTAAGATAAACACCCAAATGTTTGTGGATTTTTACATCAGATACTTGAGAGTTTCTGTACATTAGGGGTGGGTGGTGAGTAGTATTGGTTTTTCGGGATATGAGCATACTTTCTGTCTTTTGGGGATTGAACTCAACTAGCCAAGTATTTGCCCAATGTTCGATAGTCGTAAGGTCACTGTTTAGGATCCTGGCTGAGAGTTCAGCATTTTCTACTATTAAATACAAAGAGGTATCATCAGCAAACAGAGGAATGCAGCTTAGTAAATTTTCTGTGATATCGTTAATATATACGAAAAATAAAAGAGGTCCTAGAATCGACCCATGTGGTACTCCGGCGGTTACGGGTTTCCACGATGAGGCCTCGGAGCCGAGTATTACTCGTTGGAATCTATCGGTCAGATACGATTCTAAGAACAGTAAGAGGTCATCTTTGATACCTATTTTCTTTAGCTTGTAAATGAGCCCTTTGTGCCAAACTTTATCGAAGGCCTTACTGACATCGCAGAATACTACCCTTACCTCTTTTCCTTCATCAAGAGCTTTACAAAACTCGTCATACATGTCGGTGAGCTGCAATGCTGTTGAATCCCCAGCAGTAAAGCCTGATTGGTATTGTGTTAGAACGTTATTTTCTAACATAAAATCCCAGAGACGTTTAAAGACACACTTTTCACAGAGTTTTCCAACACAACTGAGGAGCGATATTGGGCGATAATTTGTAACTATGTTAGAAGGTTGTTTTTTTTCAAAACGGGGAGAACGTTGGCTTGTTTCCACGCACTAGGAAAGTGGGCATTTTCTAGAAGTATGTTAAACATGGTAGTTAGTGGTTCACACAATGACGACTTACACTCTTTAAGAAGCCTTGGACTGATGAGGTCAGGGCCAGACGCCTTGGATATCTTTATGGACGACAATGCCTCAAGAACGTCGCTAATTTGAAGAGTGATTTTGTCTATCATAACTTGCGGATCGGGTGGGGATGTAGGAAGCTGAGCTCGAGTGTCGTCAACAGATGATATGGAGCTGAAGTATTCGTTGAACACTTCGGCTGTGTTTGATGATGATTTTTATTACCTGGTAAACGCATGCGTGGACATTACTGCCCCGGCGTGGATTACGATCAGTCCACAGCGTTTGTACTGTACACGTTGATTTTACCGACATCTTCAGGTATAAAATTTCGACATGATATAATCTATAGAGCTATTGAGATAAGAGGATTAAAAACGAAAATGGCAAACCGGGAATCTAACTGTGGTAAAGAGTCTACCCAGTAGACACGATGTCTCCTTTAATAGGCACCACACTGTTAGATCTTAACATACCCGATTTACACGACCTGGGGAGTCTTTAATTCATAGACTATCACACAAAAAGAAACGAAGTCGACTGCTGTTTCAGATACAATAAAGGAATATATAGAACCACTTAGCAATTAAACATCATCTTTAACAATATTAAACGATAATAATAATTATTCGCTTCATTAATTTTCAGTATTTGAA
Organism: Pictodentalium vernedei; assembly: GCA_031216915.1. NCBI lineage: Eukaryota > Metazoa > Mollusca > Scaphopoda > Dentaliida > Dentaliidae > Pictodentalium > Pictodentalium vernedei. The sequence goes on from CM062297.1 coordinate 760,076,029, forward strand.
GGTAACGTTTTTTATTCACAAGGTGTGTGCTATCCAGTTTTTATTATTTCTACAGAATACGTAACACCATTCATAATTATACACAATTTTGTTAATCTCAGGAAAGGGAGGCCGACAAACTGAGAAGAAAAAATCGAGAGGAGAGCATTGTGAAAGTAGATTTCATTACGCAAAATTATTATTTGGACTGCAACATGGATACGGATAGAGAAGTAAGTAAAACAGGGAGAAATGTGACGCCTTATTACGGAGCTTTTTTCGAATTACACAAGAGAAATGACACCGAGAGTACGAGAAGAGTAGTCTATAATGAAAATACCTGCGGAGTCGTAAGTTCTACCCAAGTAGTAAAGGGGGCTCTATGAAAACGTTTGAAAAGCACTTACAAGGTTTCCGCAAATGGACCGGAGGTCCATTTGCTGAAACATTCTTAGCGCTTTTAGTGTTTTCAATAAAATTACGATAATTTTGTTTGTGTTTCTCGTAACTTGTCACAAAATTTGAGGATTTAATTTGACCGCAAACTGGTGCACGATGGTACGAAGTGCAAAGATATACGCCTCTCAAGTTACACGTCCACTCATCTCATACGAATCAAGCTCATGCTCGCCTTGTGATCGGTTACTAAATTGGAAATTCAGACTCTTACAGTTCGTTCCTTTGTAAAATTGTTTGACACGAGAGTTTAGATAATAGATCGACAAACCATTTGTTGTTGAAACCCGCCGAATGTCTGAGAGAGAGAGAGAGGGAGAGAGAGAGAGAGAGAGAGAGAGAGAGAGAGTGCAAGCGGCGTGAAAATCAATATACTCTTTTTGCATATCTTGTAATCATGGAGTTGAAGCTCTCCTTGGATGTAAATTGAGATGCTGCCAGAAATTCAACTGATACGTGTGACGAGACGGCAGGGATTTAAGTTAGGCCCAAGTGTTAGCTGCCCAAAGATGCAGACGGGAGTGAGAATGGCAGAAATGCTCTTGTTCATCAATCCCAATTCACTGATAGTGAAGAAAATATTTTAAAGTAAAGTATGTGCGTACATATAGAAAAGGGATATTTAGTGTTTTTGAGTGGATACCGACAATTATCTTATGAATGACCGAGACAAATGTTCATTTTGCTCGAGCGCTTGCGCGAGCGAAAATCACCATTTGTCTCGGCCACAAGTGAGATAATTTCCGGTATCCACTCAAAAACACTCGATTTTCTTTTTTATTATACGCTTTTTATAAAAATCTGATAATTCCACTCGTTCCAATCTTTATTGATGCATGAAAGTAAACAGCGCATTGAATCATTGAAACGCGGAAGTGATTTGATTGATACTCGGAACTGATAGCGTCTTGCAATCTTATTCAGCTGGCGGGGTTTCTAGTCCAAACATGGCCTGAAAGTCCTTAATATAAGTTCTTGGTTCGGTACGTCCTTTGAAAGGACGTACCAAACCAAAAAATTATATTTCTAACTCTCAGACCATGTTTGGACTAACGGGTTTCATGCATCAATTCAAGGTGAATACGTGTTGAATTATTGGCAATGATCGGAATAAACTCAAAAACACTAGATTTACTTCTCATTATACGTTGTTAGAACAAATTGATCATTTCCAATGATAATTTGACTAGTATTCACTTTGACGTAATGCGTTGAAAGTCGTCATTTTGATTGATACCGTGAAAATGAAAATTTCTATATCTTCACAGTGGGGGATACGATTTGTATCTTCTCTCAGTTTCTTCGATAATCTATCGTTCAGAGTATAATAAAGAACGGTATTAATACCTTTATTTTATAATATTTCAACAGAAAAAAAATTCAACTCAGCTGGTGAACTCGACGATTTGAAATTGCACTGGTAGAAACAGTTTCAGCGTAAACCCATCATGATTGGTAATTACAGAGAGAGCAATGTTAAGTTGCGAGATAATCACTGAACAATACAATGTTCTGTTTCTTTAAATGTTAACGCCAACCCCAAATACCGAGTCTTGGGATGCTCTCCGATATAATGTTTTCTAGAATTGGTGTCAGTGGCTCGTATTATGGCGAAACCGGAAAACGAGCTATAACATTTTGTACAGTTATACCGCAATTCATGTCGATTTGTTTACACATACAATTTGAAGTTAAGAAACTCTTTGTTCATTAAACATGAATTTAGAATTTTATTTATTGTTTCTTCTAGACAGAGCAAATTGTAAATTTCGAGAACGAGTGGTATGCGGCTGTAGGGCAAACGAGCTGTGCTCTTTGTGCGAGACCTCCAAAACAAACTCTTGTTCATGTATAGTGGGTAGGGATGTTTCCTTAATCTCCAGACTTTTTTTGGGCGAAATGGGGAAGGGAGGCAACCCTACTGAATATTCTGAACATCGGCATGTATGCGTACAATGCCCAAAGCATTCTGTGAGCAGGATATGGGTGCAGTACAGTGCAGCCGCCATGGACTGGTCGTAATCCACGCGTGTGCGGTGATGTCCACGCATGCAATTATCAGGTAAAAACAATCATCGTCAGCAACCCACCGGGTTTTACCCGGTGATTCATTAGTTAAATTTTTAATGATTATTCCTGTAATTAGTGTTTGGAATCCATTATTATTGCGTCCATGGAAATATTGCCCACCCTTATAAAGTGCGAGTATTATTAAGGAAAGGACAGCTTGTGTAAACTGGCAAGATATTTCAGGCTGTAACAAAGTGATAAAATGATTTTAAAGTGTATCGAATGAACTAGTCGTGGGCATTTGCGTTGTCACGAGTTGTCATTGTTTACTGGTAGAGTGCTGAATTATTTTGGCTACTAAAACATGTAGACATTAGAATAATACCCGATCAAGCACGACGACACTTGCAAATAAAATTCTTGAATAACTATTTTTTTTTTTCATTTTTTGTCTCAAAAACATAGGTTATGACCCCTCGTTGGAACGAGCTCGTTCCAAAGAGGGGTCATAACCTATGTTTTTTGAGACAAAATATAATGAAAATTAATTGGCATTTTTGTAAATAGCGCTAACCGATTTTGGTCGTTACGTTGGGTAAAGAGTTAACCGTGTAAATTCATCCGCGATTACTAATATGTTATGTTTCAAAACGAAAACTGGTAATTAGAGGTTAAATTTGACACAGTGTCGGAGAAGTGAAGTCGTCTAATTGTTAGTTACTTGAAAGTCTCCGTCCATTTCTTTAATTATCTTAGCATTATTCAGTCCTCAGGAATCATTTTGAAGATGGTATGGTTGATGACTCCGATTCTGCAGATACACCGTGACAAAGTAAATATTTTGTACATTGGTTTTCTTGTCACAGATACTCTTGTGATGCCACGCCCATCTTTAAAAATTATATGTAGGAATCCCCCAAGTTTTCATCGGAATTACATCAGTTTGAAATTCCCAGGTGTGGTTCCACTTGGAAATATTTTTTCTGGTGTATATGCCCCACAAAAGCGAAAACAAATTTCAGGTCCAAACGGTCTATACACAGAACGACACGTGTGCGTGAACGGGTTCATCAATATGGCACGAGTGCCAGCGCGGAAGGATAGAACGAGAGGCCGCAGGCCTTGAGTTTTATCCTTCCGCGATGGAACAAGTGCCATATCGATTAAACCATTCACACACGCGTGTCGTTCTGTGTTTATTACACCCCTTCACGTCTATAAGAAAACATTATTAAAAAGACACTCAGCAATTCATTTGTCAACTATCAACAAAACAACACATTTTATCGCCAACCAAATTTGTGAGGGGAACCCATGGTACTATTTCGACCCCTGAGTTCCAATGTGTTCTATTTGCCTACTGGCACATAGAAAACATTGGTACTCAGGGGACGATTTTTAGCTATCGCTAGCGATTCAAATTGTAATTGCCGTACACGATTTGTAGAAAATTCCAGTGAAATTTCGCTTCTTTATAAAAATAGTCCGTCAACGATTTCCGTTCCGCACATATGTGCGGAACAGATTTTCATTTTTCGAATGGTTTAGTAGATGCTGTAGATGGGAATTTGATAGAAGAGGCGTGTAATAAATTCTTTTAGTATAACAGATTCATGGGAGAGTACCTGCTGGCACTCTGCCGGCAAACCCATAGAGAGGAAATAATTTGATTCCAAAGTTAATATTATGGTCACCTTTAACCCTTTACCTAACATGAAAAGCAGACGACACTTGCAAAAAAAAAATATTGAATAATTAAATTTTTTCATTTTTTGTCTCAAAAACATAGGTTATGACCCCTCGTTGGAACGAGCTCGACGAGCTCGTTCCAACGAGGGGTCATAACCTATGTTTTTGAGACAAAAAATGAAAATATTTTGAAAATTAATTGGCGATTTTTGAAAATAGCGCTGGCCGGTTTTGGCCGTTACGTTGGGTACAGGGTTAAGTTGTGGTACCTACACTTCATAATGGAGCCCAGACATGAACTTTCAGCACTCAACAAGTTAATCAGACCAAACGCAGTGAAAGTTTGCCCTAAAATTAAGTTATTTGTGTGTTTGATTTGGGAGATTCCTTCCCTCGGTTTTGTGCTTATGCTCAGTATATTATTTTCTTGCGTGTATGTTTGTAGTTTTGTGACACATTTGTTAATTACCGTATCTTGTAGGTCAAAATTACAGCAAATATAATGAGAGTTTGACAATACGAGCGTCCTGAGTGTTGCGCTATTGCACTCCACAACGTCCTACTAATAGCCTATTACCACGAATTGCTAGCGCTTAATTGACCTGAGAAAAAGCCGCGTAATTAATTGCATACAGATACAACTTTTTCTGGTGGAGGTATAAAACATATTGAGAGATAATATATAATGACGTTTTAAAATGCGATAAAAAACTTTATTATACAAAACAACCACAAATAGATCTTCAATCGCGCCGGAATTTGCCGATTATTTTTTTAAAATTTGTTCCAGGCGTCTGTCAACCGAGGCTCAAATGACGTTAGCAGACTTCCGAGGCGACAATCTGCAAAGGCGAAATAAAAATTCGAGTGTCTTCAAGTCGAACCCTCTGGACAAACATTCCGTTCGGAGTCTGTTTTAAAGTGCTTTACACAACAATTTTCATGAAGTTGATCTACTATAGATAATCGGAAAGTTTCTGAAAGCGATTCCCAAAACAGATTAAATCAGGCCTCTTCTCATAGTAAGGTACCACTTATTTATTTGAAAAGTTATAATATTTTTTCTGTTTATAATTTATTTATACTTATTTATTTCAAAAGTTATAATATTTCTTCTGTTTATAATTTATTTTTCACATTTGAGGTGTCGTGTGCAGTTTTTAAATAATTCATCCTTGACTTTTCTCGTCAAGAATGTCCACTTTCGATAAAGTTATCTCCCGTGAAAATATTAGTCTAGCCAGGAAGGTCTATTTAACCCTTTACCTAACGTAACGGCCAAAACCGGCCAGCGCTATTCTCAAAAATCGCCAATTAATTTTCATTATTTTTTTCATTTTTTGTCTCAAAAACATAAGTTATGATCCCTCGTTGGAACGAGCTCGTCGAGCTCGTTCCAACGAGGGGTCATAACCTGTGTTTTTGAGACAAAAAATGAAAAAAATTAGTTATTCAAGAATTATTTTTGCAAGTGTCGTCTGCTTTTCAAGTTAGGTAAAGGGTTAAGAAGCATGTAATTGTTGAGAAAACATCAGTAGAAAAGAAAGCAAAGTTTCGTTTCGTTACGTTTAATAAAGGAAAACAACTGACAACTCTCGAAGCTGTCTGACGTTTTCGTTTATTAAAAGTTACAAAGAGTAACTTGTTTTTTTATGGCAAGCTAATTAGAAACAGCTCAGTAGTGAGCCACTTTGGCGCTTTTTTAATGAACGCGTGTTTACAGTAATTTGCAAGTTTTTATTCTTTCCAGAAAAAAATGAATGATATCCAGGCCACGCGCCTGATTTAATGAGCTGGCTGTGATCTCAAGATATGTTGCGAAGATGTCCGATGGTGGTGGTGGTGGGGGGGGGGGGGGGTGTCCCGGCTGTGATAACTCAATTCCCGACTGATCAAATATTCCAGCTATATCACCAAGGCATACTACTTTGAAGGAATGTCTTGGTGATGTAGTTAAAATATTAGTCAGTCGGGATTATAGTTAAAAAACTCACGGCTTCTTTGAAATTTATTAGTGGATAAAAAATACACATGTACATGTAATAGTCGCGCCGCAACATCTTATTGAATTAGCACGTACTGCGCCGGCACTCTAAGTTGGTCATGCTGACTCACAACAACCCGAATGGGGGTACCAGACATAAGTCCTAATATCAAATCCAAACTCATAAATAGTGGATCGAAAATGTCCCGAATGGAAAATTATTTAGGGATGTCACCCCCTCTAACACTCTCCCCATCCATAGCTACGCACCTCGTGATCCCAGTGAGATAGATTTCATTGAAAACCAGTTACTTCTCACCTGCTTTTCATAACTTACTGTCAGAAGTGTCATAGATAATTTGTAATTGTTGAGAAATTGTGTAGTGGTTACATTACTTGAATTTATTTATTTATTGGTGTTTAAGGTCGCATACTTATGCACAATGGCTAATCGTGACCGTGACAGTTTTACGGGTGAAGGAAGCCGGAGTAACCGGAGAGAACCACCGAGCGTCGATGCGCAGCTGTCCGCTCGTCAACATTCTAACTCTGTTCAAGCTCCACTCAAGCAGGGTTACAGCGTTTGAAGACATGTGCACCATCGACGTGCAGTACGCCTTAGTACACAGCGTCATCGTGCCCCCATATAGGCATCCGGGATAAAGTGATTGCCCAAAGACACAAGGCGAGATCGAACTAGGGACTTCCATCATAGAAGTTCAACAGTCTACAACTGAGCCGCCGCGCTCCCCCGTTACTTGAATATCTGTCTATTAGTCACAAATTCGGCCCTTGACATCGAATTAGTGCCTGGACTATAGTCATAGATACACACAGTCACCAAGACTTTCCTGAAAATGGTGTAATATGCTTGGGTTATGTAAGTCACATAATTAATCATCATTGGAATTATGTTTCATCCACATCCCTAAGTGTGGGCATAGAAGAATTCCTACCATGACCATGGATATTCAAAAGACAAGAAAGTGTAATTTTAAGTCTAAATTTTTATTATCTGTGTTCGCACTCTCGGCCTGGTGATCAACGGGAGAGGTTACTTTCTTAAATGGCGTTTCAATAATGAAAAATGAAGTGTGGTTAGAGGTTGAAATTCGTCAGATTGGTTTAATTCAGTCTCTATCAGAATATGGAGTCTCAGGAAACAAGATAGATCTATTTCTCTACTACTCGTGAAGGTGGCAGTGACGGGGATGGGTTTGGGTATGCGTGTGTGTGTTGTAGGAGGGGTTCCCGTCGCATGACTCAAGTCATTATTAATCACGTGTGTATAAAAGGGAAAGTCTCTAAAACAGAACTCACCCTTCACAAGAGAATAAAGAGCGGAATAAATTTGATGCGCCAGACTTATTCTGTCGTCAATCGCCAAAATGGAAAAACACGTTATTCCTTTCGATGTATACACTTTTCAAAATAAGTAACTGTTGTGTTTTCGACACACAGGCACTGTTATCTTTATGTTTGTATCGGCCGCCTCGTTTAGAACGTATTGATAATTTAGGGGATAACTATGTTGTATTTGATTGTTTGGGGTCGTAAACGATGGTTTTACTGTCGCAAATTGAGTTTTAACGCGTCGCCGGCAAAACTCAATTTGCGACAGTAAAACCATCGTTTACGGCCCCAAACAATCAAATACAATATAGTTATCCCCATTCTAATATAATTCGGCTGAAAACGGAGATAGTATTTGATCCCCCAACTATAAAACAAAGCCTTGTTGAAGACAACAATTTAAATCTAAAAATACAGTCTTCGTGACGTCATTTGGGAGTTCCGAACCAAATCATGAAATATATTTTACGCTGCCACAATTCAAATAGTTCCAAACGTTTTGGTCATTTTATCACCAATAACAAAATATATTTATATTTGTACTGACAACATTTATCATGTTTGAATGTTTGTGACAATCTGAAAACAAAATACGCCGGCTGTTTTCCCTGTTCAAAGTTTAGAGTTCACCTTGTGATGTTTCAGTCGGTGTCGGAAAGCACTCGCGGATTTACCATTAAAGTAAAAAAAAAATGAGATCTTTCATTAGAAACCCTTGTTCAGCCGTAATATTTACTTATGGCTACAGAACAATTGTTCATTTCAAACTGTTTTTAGGAAGTGATGTCTTCTGGAATTGGGCTACTGCTATTGACATAGGCTTAATTGTTGCAGAAAGAATAGTTCACCTCTCTCAGTGGTGAACGCGTTTCTGTAGATGCACACGTGGTGCCACGAACGCAGGTAACAAATTAGAAAATGAAAGGACCGCTTGCACTTGCAGTCGATGTTATAACATCGCTAGCGGATCGGTCAGAAATATTTGGCCTTGAACAATTAAAATTATTATTGCCAGTTGTCGGAATTTTGGTTTTCTATTTCGCACATAGCGTCCATAAATTCTTCATCGTACGAAAAATTGCTGTTCATAAATTATATTATAATATCACTGACTGGTTCCACAAGGTTGCCGTTAAGCGCGTCGAAATCAGTTTTTTCAACACTCATTTCATTACTGAGCAGTCTCTGCCAAACCTCTTCCACATTAATATTAAACTTTCCAACTTCATCCATATTAATTACAGTTAATTACAAGAAAGATAGAAAAAAACGTTTTTTTTTTTACAACAAGTCAACGCATTCACGGCGTTTGTTTACCTTGGATACGGTAGTCAATGACTCCAAATGGAACGAAAATAGAACGCCCACGGATACATCTTGACTTCTTGAAATAGTTTTCGACAACACAAAATTTGCGACAGATTACGCCGATTTTACTATCGCAAATTTTATTGATTAACCAATCAAATTTCGAGATTAACAGTTATTGTGTTAGAATGTAGTATAAACTTCGCAGTAAGTTCCGGCCTGGGAGGATTAGAATAATTCGCTGAATATTAATTGTTATTTTGTCGACTTTCGTTCCTTGTACCATGGTTTAGAAAATGGGTTAAGAAAGGGGATAACATTTCTGACGGAACTATTTTCCCCCTGCCGAGCACAGGACCGCAGATGTAATGCGATGTGCTTTCATTTAAAAAATATACGATATTCTTTCTTGCCCCAGTTATAGATATCCCAGTCAACAAGTATTTAATCCCCTTGAAAACATCAAGGTGTTAGCATAATTTGTGGAACTATACGCGGCGAAATCATAAAACTACGGCTGCGGCGAGTCTTCATTGTAACATCATCAAAATGTCACTCAAATCAAGTCTCGATTGAACAACATTTCTATCTTTGACTCGTTATGAAATTTTTCAGATTCAGTGTTACGGAATATATTAGCCGGGTGGAAAAGCGAACCGTACGTTCGTTTTTCTAACTAACTGAAATATTCCAGACGAGTGAATCTAAACATATGTGATGACCTATTTGAGAGCTAGACTGGTTCCAAGTAGAGCTGTAGGTTAACGGAAACCGAACCGAGGTTCTTAGGTTTTTAAAAATCAAAATCGAAACCGTCGACATCCCGTAATCTAAGGTTTTTCGTTTTTTTATTAAATACTCTCTTGCTGCAGAAATTTACAGAATGTAGCCATCCTAGAGTAGAGAGAGTACCCAGACACTATCACTGGCAGTGTCTGGGTACTCACTCCTCTGGGAAGGCTACATTCTGTGAATTTCCGATATTTCAGTTTAGTTGTGTTTGCAGCTTTCCTCAAGTTGCGTGTAGGTGTCAGACCTCGAAAAAGGGCCAAGCACAATAAAAGTTCTGTATATTTAGGTAATTATTATATTGGCCTTCCTGATTCTTTATGTTTTATAGCTTATTTCAGGCATTCATTGAGTTTCACTCAAATTCACTACCATTCAGTTATGACTCCGGACATAAGAATGAGTTTTATTGAATTTTACTTGGCCTTATGAACAAACCGAAAACCGAACCGAACCGAGGTTTTACTCCACCTGAAAAACCAAAACCGAAACCGAACAAGAAATTTAAAAACCTACAGCTCTAGTTCTAAGTCGTAACAGCACCATATTTCTTACAAAATTTGACTGGTGCCTTGAGAGCTTGAAATATAAGATATTGATAACCCACGAGGTTGCCCAGTATGTCTAACGTTGGCGAGAATCTAACGTCGTCATTGGAAAAAAATGATACGATGTACAGCTTTTGATAAAAGGTGTGAGGTCCATTGTAATTTAATGCTTTCCATTCGGTATGCATAATTCTTTGTAAAGCAAACACAGCTCCGTGATTTTGTTTGTTTGTTATATTGGGGTCTAACGACACCTTCAACAATCCGGGTCACATCGTGCGGGACAGTTTTGTGGGTGGAGGAAGCTGGATTGCTCGGAAAGAATCACCGAACAGCGGCGAGCAACTGTCGGACTCTCCAGCGTGCTAATCCGAAATGTCGAAATAATAACGTCCGGAGGCATGTGCACCATCTGCGTGCAGTACGTCAAAGTATACAGCCTCACTGTCGTGCCCCCACTTAGGGGACCGAGATTAAGTGTCTTTCCAAAGGATCCATCGCTGACGACGCGGTCAGGATCGAATTGTCCACCTTTCAGCTTCAATGCTCTAGCCAGCCAGCCACCGCGATCCAATCCGCGAGAAGAGATCACAATAAACACCTAAATGGAATGGGAGGTCAGTGATAATTTAATTTTAAAGCCCAGTAGGGCTGGAAAATTAAATTCTTACTGAACGGCCACGCAACTGAAAGAATGACTTCTCATTTTCGTTATATACAGTAGTGTGTAAGATGATACCGAAAAGTTGTCAGTGCTGAAAAGTGTTACTCCTGCAGCAACAAAAAGTTTGAAATATTTACGGAACATTTCCTAAGATGCAGTTTGGATAGGTCCATTTAGTGGAATCAGTATCGTGTGCGAAAGTTCGACTCATGTGTAAAGGATTAAAGCAGTTGAAATCACTATCACGTTTTGGAAAATTATCAAAACAGAATATCTTTAACCCTTCACACAATGTGACACAACTCAATGAAAAGCACTTGCAAAATGTTTCTTGAATAAGTAGAAATGTTCGCCTACAAAACATACCACGCGAGCTCATTTCATTGAGTAATAAATAGAATATAATTGGACTAAGTTATTCGACATTAGGGCTATCACGATTAATCGACTAATCGATTGTCGATCGGTCACGCCGAAATCGATTAGTATTTTTCATTGTCGAAGAATCGGTAACTTTTACCCTGTTTTAGACATTGAAAAAAAATTGAAGAAAAAACTATTGTTTCTAAAAGTAAAAGGCCAAGAACGTCAAGGTTAAACCTCAAGAAGCCGTTAGAAGAATTTGTCTGTTCGGTACATTCAAAGCTTTGATGTTCTGAACTTTTGAACCGTCAGTGTAATAATCAAAACCGGTCGGCAGTTGCGAACTTCGCAACTGCCGACCGGTCTTGATTATTACACTGACGGTTCAAAAGTTCAGAACATCAAAGCTTTGAATGTACCAAAAAGAGGATCGTCTTCGTTGTTTACTTGAGGTAGGTAAACTGAATTGAACTTCATTTTTAACGACTTCAAAGAGAGTGAGGCGGGGTGGGTGGTGGTGGGGGAGGGTCATCTAGGTACGATTAATCGATTATTATCGATTATTTGCGACGATTAATCGATTCCTAAATTAAAAAATCGTGACAGCCCTAGACTCGACATCTGTGTAATTTGTGACCAGAAGCGACTATTGGGGACAACTGTGTTTGGGATCAGTATTGGAGACAGAGTTGTCAGTGATCTTCCCTTTTATGAGCACCATCTCCACAATTGGCTGCTACTACAGTGACCAGTGTCATTACTATGGGACTTCTCTTATGGGCTTGTGCTACAAGGCCATTGAAACTGGCTGATACGAATACTACTGCTGTATCAATGTCGTTGTTTTTTTTTACGCACAGCAATAGCACATCTGCCATAGGCTGCATTTGTTCGCAGTCCTATGATAATTGTATTGTTAGCACTGAAGCTCACCAATGTCCTCTCTTTACCAATCCTAAGATGTATGAGTTTGCCTCCATGTGTGTGGACATACGATGCATGAAGACATCCCCCAGTAAGCATTGGGCTAATATCTTCCGTATGAATAATGTAGAATCATAGGGAATAGTTTAAGCGTATGTATTTTACAAGGAATAGCGAGCGCGTTCTACAACTTACGTAACCGCCTCTCGTTGGCCAAAAGGCGCCGGTATGTGGGATGACATGAGGAGGGGCAACTTCGTGTCCTCGAGCTAGTACAATACTGCAACAGAATCCTTATCCAGCGCGGAGTGTGCCCCTCTCCACACAATGGATGTTCATTTACGCCCCTACCCGATAGATACGGCACACTGTGACAGTATCTGCCACACATTTGATGCTTCTAGAGAGTGTTCGAACACATCGATAATTTTCCCAGGACATCTGGTATGCATGAACAACAACACATCTATTTAATCGGCCATCACTCTCGCCCAGAGAGGCAGGCTATCGAAGGATAACTTTCGGTGGATCATAGAAATTTAACCGTCCATTCTACGATTTTCCCAGATGAGACTGTGTGCTGGTATATAAAATGCCTCGAAACGATGAGACACAACTCAGGTATTGGGGAACAATAACCACCAGTACACTGTTGTCGAAATATCAATATTTCGAAAACCAAATGTTCCCCATAATGCAACTAGGAATTTAAAAAATTCAGTCTTGCTTGATAGACCTCATTCATTCCCATTTGTATTATGGGAAAATGCTACTGAAATTTCAATTCTATGAGGGTTAGCATACTTGTGTTCTACCGTAGGGCCAGCGGCATTACTTGGTTCTTCGATATAGTCATTCTTCTGAAAGCGAGATCATCTTGTCAAAGAAAAAAGTCATTTGCACTTTATATTATACTTCATGTTTATTATACCTTCTTATTTGTTATGTTTGTATTGTGCAACTGCTATTATGGTGTAATGCATTAGACTATTAACCCTTTACCCAACGTAACGGCCAAAACCGGCCAGCGCTATTCTAAAAAATCGCCAAATAATTTTCAAAATATTTTCATTTTTTGTCTCAAAAACATAGGTTATGACCCCTCGTTGGAACGAGCTCGTCGAGCTCGTTCCAACGAGGGGTCATAACCTATGTTTTTGAGACAAAAAATGAAAAAAATTAGTTATTCAAGAATTTGTTTTGCAAGTGTCGTCTGCTTTTCATGTTAGGTAAAGGGTTAACCCTTTGCGGCTACGGTACGTAATATTACGTAGGAAAATTACCATGCATTGCGACTTCCGTACATATTATTACGTACTCCGACTTTGAACCCGAGCGGCTGCTTTTTCGTCCAAGAGCATGATACTTCATGATTTCATTAAATAGGATGGGTGCTAAGTGTATATGTGTGGAAGACCAATTGATATTTTCAACGTGCAGCCACAAGGTTGCACGTTGCAAACATTAATTGGTCTACCCCCAAATAGTGAATACGAACTCTTCCTGCTGCTGTCATTGAACTGATATGGAAGATACCACCAGGGTTCAAAGAGCTACGTTTGGCGCCGCCAAAACCTGATTCTTCGTGACGTTAAAACGTCACGATAACCGCAGTCGGAAGGGGTTAAACTAAACTAAGCTATGAAGCTACATTGGCTTTGGCGAAATGCATGAATAAGCATATTAATGCATCCAATAAGACTAAAATCTTCATCACCTGGGGCCTTTCCTATAACGAAGCTGCACCTGTATACAGGTCCCAAGTCCCCTACACGGCTATTTACAGGAGTGGGATGTGTGCCATCAAAGTTTTATAGGATTCGTCAGTAGACTTTGGATTTGTGAATGCAGGCGGGAACATCACATACGCTTTTACAATTACAAGCGTTTTATAGTACTGTCGTGAGAGATGGCAATCGAGGGCCTGAAAATACAGGTACCTGTAACATTTGTTGTGATCACTGAGGCGCGTTGAATCGGTTTTCGCACTGCGCGTTGATACCGTTGTTTGGTGACTGAGCCACATAGCGCTGTAGAATTACCTTGCACGAATAAAATTACATCATGAGATTTGGACCGCACACTATCGCTGCATTAAGACTATGAACGTGGTGCCTGTTGATGTTGCTGGCCGCGTATATAGCTGGTGGTATCACGTTTATATGGAAACCGTCAACCGCCCCACATGCATTTGGCATTCCACTCAATTCCAAAACTCCCACTGCGACGCCAACTCCATTTTCAGGCCATTTGATGATTTCCGGTGCCAGGCCAACGGTGAGGGGAATCACCCGATGCACCGTCTCGCGCCCGATGCCATGGCAATCTTATATTACGTTGTAGAAACTATTTGTCCCAATAAAGTGGAAAAATACCAAAAGTTGCTGCCTCGGGGTTAGTGGGCGGTTCCTCTGTGTCGGGTGTTCCAAATGGTCCCCGATTCTCTCCACGAGAAAAACCACCACGCTTTCAGGAACCCGATACCGTTCCCTGTACTCTCTGATAGAACGGACATCAAATCGCCGCTCACTGAATATTCGAGATCTGCGTGAGACAAAATCATCATAAACCCCTTCTTCGATGTCTGTGTCCGACGAGTACCCTATGATAAAAATGAAGGAATGTCCTCGAATTCGATCGAGCGGAGACAATAAATAATCGATATAAAAATCCCACAAGTCCCTGTACACAAGTGCCGCCTCAAAATTTGTATGTAAATTTGCGCCTGTAATCGCGGACGCAAAATGCAAGTACCTGCCACTTGTGTGGTTTATAGGACGGGCAACGAAAAGTCACACCTGCGTTTTGTTCCAGTCACAACTGCGGGGGAATTACTGTACCCGCTTTGGTAAATCGATTTTTATAGTATTCGATTCTACCGGCGTGTGTGAATTGTAGGAAATTTCTTACAATTACAGGTGCACAAAATTTTATAAGAAAGGCCCCTGATTGGATGAGCTCGCAGAGTATTTTCTATGTTCACGGCTCCAGTGCCACACGTTACCGCCTGGCGTCGCCATGCGAAATATCTGAAATGACGTTGCCCGTTTCGAAATTATTTTTTCAACGGAGTGCCTCTCAAACTGCTTAACTTTTTCTAGATGTTTCACACGTGCAGAAGACGATATTCCGAATGAACATTTGTGCATATTACAGATCAGTTTACGGGTTGAAGTAAGATGGATAGACATCGACCTTTATCTGTTTTATTGATTTATTTACTTATTCATTTATTAGGTTTTAACGACACTTTCGACAGCTAGGGTTACCTCATGTCGGACAGTTTAGTGGGTGCGGGAAGGTGAAGTATCCAGGGAAAACCACCGAGCAACGACGAGCAACTGCCAGACTCTTCAACGTACTAACTCCGCACAAGCAGGGTTAGCATTGGTTGAATACAAGTGTACCACCGACATGCCGTACTCCATAGTACACAGTGCAACCATGGTCCCACATGGGTAATCAGGATGGAGTGCCTTGCCCAAGGATACAGCGGTGTAGCCCCTTTCGATTTGAAGTCCAAGCCGTAAACAATGAGCCACTGTGCTCCCCGTGTTATTGAGTACTTGCCCTCTGACGTCGTGGGTTACACGAGAGGTTTATGTACTAAACTTGTTATCGTTAAAGGTTGTTTAGTTTATTTCACTATGTGGGTTTTGGTTATGGAACATATACATTATTGTTATAAATTGACGTTAACATGGTCTGAGGTTTGCGGCTCGGAGCTTATGTTCAAACTAGACACTCCGCGACCCGGTTGAACATAAGCTCCGAGCCGCAGACCTCAGACCATGCTACCGTCAGATCATCACAATAACATATACTGTCTTCATCGGCTTCATCTAATAATCAGGATAATATTTTGGTCAGCGTGGCATTAAATGGAGTTAGGGAAAGGGGTACAGACACCTAAGAATAGTAAAGAGTAGGCAAAGTAGGCAAAGTTATATATTTATATATTGGGCTTTAAAGACACTTTCCATTGTCAGGATCGCCTTGTGTTAGTCAGTTTTTGCGGGTGGAGGAAGACCGAGTACTCGATAAGAACCAATGGACAGCGGCAAGCAACTGTAAGGTTGCTGAACGTACCAACTCCGCACATACAAGGTTAGCATTGGTTGAAGGCAAGTACACCACCGACGTGCAGTACGCCTCAGTACATAGTGCAACCGTGCTCCATATGGACTATCGCGATTAAATGCCTTGACCAAGGACATAACACAGTTACCCTTGGCCAGGATCGAACCAGGGACCTCTCGGTTTGAAGTCCGATACGCTAACCACTGAGCTACCGCACTCTCAGTAGACACAGTAAGGCATGCACTAGATAGTAGAAACACTGATGGAATGCAGAACTGAGTCTGGAATTAGCAGAAAAGCATCGAAAAGGTTTACAGAAGGCTGGGGTAGTAGCAATAGAAGTTTTCGTCTCCAAACAAGAAGAGTAGTTCACATTATGACATTGGGAACCAGCAAGGCATACCGGGCAGCTAAAAAAGAGTAACAAAATCCTGTTTCTGACCAGGCGTTAAGTTCCTCCGACCATCTAGAGTACACTCCTAAAATCGAATATGGTTACAAAAACAAGGTTTCCAGTGGTTGAACAAGATCACCTGGAGTTCCCAAAGTTACAAATATGCTAAATTTGGTATCGACCGTGCCTACTGCACTACCGGTGTATTCCTGTTCAATTGGACATATCACGTGAACCCACCTCCTACTTTACTGAAGGTCATTCGCGATAACAGCAACAAATTCCATGACGAAATCAAACATGGCGTCATTATCCTTCTAAATGCACGACGGAAATATATGCACACGCTTTAGCAAAATACATAGTTTAATGTGAAAATATTTTATTTGCAAAACAATACATTCAAAAGGAATTGGAGAAACTCCTCTCCAGTAGAATCAGTTAAATATGTTTAGGGGATAAAACAAATTTTCAATACTGGACTAAATTCAAGATCACAGGACAGAAGTAGAGTTTATAATACAAAACATTACCAGATATTTGTTTCCAGAAAACCTCCGGATCTGTAATGTGTGGTCAACAAAGGGCAGCTTTGCAGTTTCTATTTATCTCCAATAATGGCAGTGGCCAAAAACAATCTTGATAAACAACCTCATGAGATTCCATAACGTTTTTTGATCTATAATCAAGGAAACGCAGTACGTAGTGGGTCTGGCCCAGTATCAAAATACATTGTATATTTATCCTTGAATGTTGGGAAATTACGCGACGGCACACTTCAGACGTTTTTTGGGATGTGCTTCGAAGTTAATTCACAAACAAATTCTATTCGTCTTTGGTAATATGCATGTAGCGGAACAACACAAACAATCAATCTAGAAGTAAACTATATGTATATTTAGGTACACGTTAGTCATTCGATGAAAGCGACCGCTAGACAGAATGAATGGCTATACTTTTTGAAAAATCAATATGTGTTCCCTTGCACTTAGCGACGGTTTACCATACAGTAAATCATCCAGAGAAGTGATGTCGAACTTGTTGAGACGCTGAGGAGTATGTTAAGTCACTCGTCATCATAGAGAGGGTCCTGGAAAAATAAATGGTACATGCCATCTTTCATGTTACCACAGTCACATTTTGAAGAAGGAAATAATTAGAAAACTTGTGAATGATCAGATCACAATAGTTATTTCCAAGCTGTCAGTGAAGTATGAAAATACGCGGGTGACTTTGGAGTTCACGTAATCTCGTGTCCGCAGATGCTTTACTAACATTCAGAGTCAAACTGTTCCACAATTCTGTTGTTGATGAGAAGAAAGATTTCTTGAGATGCTCATATCTCGATGAATGGGAATTGAATTTTGTTGGATTCATGAAGTCATACAGGGTATGTTCGCTCGATCTAGATGCAGTAGCTCGGTAATGGGGCTCCACTGTGAATGCTCTTATAATTTAATTTTCTTTAATTATACTAGACTTACCTGCATATGGCTGGACAAAGTGGGGTTTTCATAACTCGATGAATGTTTTCCCATGGTGTGAATATTTTTTATTTTCACCTCTCATTTATCAGAAAAATTCCTAGGCGTGTCCAACGGTGTAGTTAAACTTTAATTGCTGCACCCAGTGTGTTAAGCCGTCGAATTTTATCTACTTGTTACACCAAAACAATCACTCGTATTTGTCCACTGAAATGTGTGTCGGTGCTGAACCCGAGAAAGGCTACTTTTATTATAAAACTGATAAATTAATTTGTATTGTTCACACCGTTTTCCTCTCGAGTATTTGAGAACGCGTGCGTTACCCTGTGAGATAATAAAACTGACGTTTGTACAAAGTTAACACAGCTCTGTAAAACATTCATGCAGCAGAAATGGTATAAATGGCGGAGACTTCGACCACCTTATTGTGGAGTGTAATACAAACAACCACTCCGGGTTAAATTATAAGAATTGAAATGATTTCTCTGTGGCTTTATCGGAGTATGAATGCGGGATGCGCGTGTTAAATTTTGCTTGAAGTGCTTTAAAGCACTTCACTCGAAACTAAACACGTGCATCCCACATTCATACTCCGATAAAAGGACAGATAATTCATTTTAATTCTTATATAACGTACAACATTTCTAAAAATAACTCCAGTGATGGAGGTGGATCAAGTATCACCATGGTAATGATGTCACAGCATGACCTATGGACCGTCCTAGAGTGACAATCCGCATGACACCCCTCACACACAGGGATATGACATTATTTGCAGGTATAATATGATGAATACAAATATATTCAACTGTTTTCCATTTATCAACTCATCCTAAGCGCGCGAACTGCAATTTTGACTAAAAGCGTTATGTTTGTTGATCTCTAATACATAGTATATGATGGAGAAATCTCCAGTGAAGAGTGAGACTGATCTTTTCAATGTCACAGTATCGGTCAGTTTTTGAAGAAGGCGAAGACCCACTTCTCTTTCTTACATCTTCGTTAACCTTTATATTCGGCATTTCCCGTATTAAAGTTAAATTCTTTCGATAAAGAGATTTCATGTGAGGATTTTAATATGGCAATTGTTTCAAGATCGAACCGTATCAGGGGCGGATCCATGATTCTGGGTTTGGCTGGGGAGCCACATTTCAATCATGAGCATTGCATCATCCGACGAGCGTAGCGGCACTTTACGGTCGAGCTCGAGAGGATGGAGCAATTCTCATCTACGGGTCCCGATGCCTCTGCGGAATAAATGTTGGAAAACAGAAGGTCAGGGTGACCCACCACTGGTTTCTGTGCACCTGACCGCAATGTTTTCCAGCCTACATTCCAGAAAATGTCTATACACTAAATCAATTTTTAAAGAATGGTTTCCAATTTATAACGCCTCACATGGGGTACGGCATATCCACGATAATGGATGTATTGGATAACTATGTGTTTTTGGTATTGGAGATGGTGAAAAGAATGAGTTAGCAGAAATAGTAGGTGCTCGTGCCAGCTGCCCGGGGTCCACCCATGACTATTGCAGTCGATAGTCATAAACTCCTTTCTTGGAGCCTCCAACGATTGGCCGTTTTGTTTGATTGCATGTGATTCATTGTCACCACGTCATGCGAGAAGAACGTTGCTCGCTGTGTGCAACACGAGTGATGCGAACAGCGCAATAAGAATACAGTCATTGATTCTGAGATTTAGTTAGGAATTACTGCTGAGCCATTAATCTCTGAACAATTAATGCTTCGAAGATGTGTTGAACAAAATGTCCGGTTCTTTACAAAGGGTTAAACCGGATGCAATGGTATTAATCTCTCAAGATTTATTTTTACAATGTAGTTTCCATTAACAAAAATAGAGCTCTTTTCATATTTTTCAATGTTTTCATTTGTGATTTCCTTCCCGAACTCTGCAATTTGTCACGTGCCTGAATTTCTACCATATACGCCACTACCCTTTTGCCGCTGTCATTCTCGTCAGTGTGTCAGTTAAATTAATACCCACATTCTGCTTTCCCATCACCTGTCAGCAGAAAATCGAGTCTTCAGTGTCTTATATTAAGTACCTATAGACTCTTTTATGTGATGGATGAGTAACTACGGGTACGTAGGGATCAGGTGGAGGCATAGGTGGCACATACTCTTCCTAACTTTATTCCATAGATAGCTGAGAGAGAGAGAGAGAGAGAGAGAGGGAGAGGGAGAGGGAGAGAGAGAGAGAGAGAGAGCGAGAGGGAGAAAGAGAAAATTCCTAGTATAGAATATGTGTACGGGACTATTGCGAACCCAGAAATGTCCATATGAAGACAGTTAGTTGGCTACATATGGATGTGTGACGGTACACAATAATCTAGTACTCATAAGTTATTGTGATGAATTGACGGCAACATGGTCATACACAGAAAGACACACGCGTCTGAATAGGTTAATCGATATAGCACGAGTGCCAGAGCGGAAGGATAGAACGAGAGGCTGCATGCCTCGAATTTTATCCTTCCACGGTGGCTCAAATGCCATATCGGTCAACCCACTCACACGCGTGTGTCGTTCTGTGTTTATTACACGCCTTCACGTCTATAAAAACAGTTATTAGAAGAACACTCAGCTATTCATTCAATATCATCTCCGAAGTGGCAGACTATACTTGCCTGAAAATCCAGATCGACTGCACCCTCGGGGAGAGGTAGTACCTTTGTGAGAGGACCCAACCTCCCACACTGGTCCTCACCCGAGGGTTCAACCGACATTAGTCAACGAGGCCACCACGCCGCAACAGGAGACACCTGCCGAGTACCGGAACCTTTTCCTCCTTCAACACGCCTAGACATGTGACAGCGAATCATATACAGTCACCGCGGGTCGAAATGGGCTTGGTCCCCAAGACTGTCCCTGCGCGCCTTCAGCGCGTGAAACCATTTCGTTCGTTGCACTCAGCTATTCATTTGACAACTATCAACAGAAACAACACATTTTATCGCCAACCAGATTTGCGAGGGGAACCCGTATTACTGTTTCGTCCCCCTGAGTTCCAATGTGTTCTATGTGCCTACTGGCACATAGAACACATTGAAACTCGGGGGACGTTTTTCAGCTATCGCTAGTGATTTAAATGATAATTGCGTTGCACGATTTGAAGAAAATTCCAATGAAATTTCGCTTCTGTTTAAAATAGTCCGTCAACGATTTGCATTTTCCACATGGTTTAGAGTTGCTGTAGATGGGGATTTCATGGAACAGGCGTGCAATAAAGAAGTTTGCGGCAAGGAATTTATGTTCAACCGAGACGCTTCGCCTGTTACTGTCAATTCATCACAATGGCGTATATGTTCCAATACGACCCTACCCATGGCCCCAAATCCACATCGTGAAACGAAGAAGGCGACTTTTTAACGATAATTGATTTAGTAAATGAACCTCTGGTGTAGCTCATGGCGTCACTGGACAAATAACCAATAAATCAGATGAAATTCGAGGTAACTCCATCTTAGTTCACTTCGGAAACTGGTTGGTAATTTAAACAACATTTCAATCGGAACATCGTCTGCTTCACGTGTGAAAAATCTAGAAAAAGTGAAGGGGTTTGAAAGTCACTCCGTTGATGCAATAACTGCGAAACGGGCATTCGCATTCAAATAGTTCGCGTAATTGTGTCAAACGGTAACATTTGATACTGGAGCCGTAAACATAGAATAACTGCGAAACGGGCATTCGCAGTCAAATAATTCGCGTAATTGTGTCAAACGGTAACTTTTGATACTGGAGCCGTAAACACAGAATAACTACGCGAGATCTTGCGCTAACGAATTTTACATTTGTTTGTATTATGTTCCAATATCCCAACGGATCTCGAATTCTATGACCAGTGAAAGGATTTCGAATAGAATTGAATCTCGAAATGTACCAAAAGCGCAGTTTATCTGGCTCGGAATCCCACAATACTCTGCTACATGACCTAACTTGCAGAGCATCTCCGCTATGGTCGTCCAAATATGGCATATTTGATTATATATAGGACTATCCTATCGGTGAAAATTTTGCCATCGCCCTGTCGGATTCTCCAAGGAGAAGCACGCGTAGTCATCTTACCTTATAGTAACTCCTGTATATCAGAGGGCGGCTCTTTCAGATCTAACTGCATCCCCACACCAAGGAGACTAACATGAGATAGATCTAACCCGGGATAAAAATGACTAAGAACACAAAAAGGTGATTTTTGCTTGCTGCGCCCGAATCTCGTCTAATGTGTATATGGTTTTAGGAAAACGAAGACGCTAAACAGTTGACAGAGAAGACTATACATTTATGAATGCAGTCTAAATAATGCATGACAACGAAACAACTTAAGAGAATCGGAAACCATAGCCGTCAGTTACAAGATTCGGACATTTTCTCCAGGACATTTCCTGGACACATTCCCCCAAGCGCATTTAGCAAATATTAATTGTAAGAGAGAACCATTCCGCCATACATAAATTTTCCATAAATATTAAATTGGCATTTAAGTTATAAAGAAATAAAAACGTCGCTTATCCACGTGGAACATTTTATAACAAACAATTAATTTGTATTAACCCTTTGAACTCTGGTGGTATCTTCCATGTCATTTCAATTGTAGCAATTGGAAGAGTCGATAATAATTACTTGGGGGTATACCAATTAATATTTTCAACGTGCGGCCTTGGGACTGCACGTTGAAAATACTGATTGGTCTACCCTGTATATCCAGTTAGCATCCAAGCTACTTAGAGAAATTATGAAGTATCAGGTTCCTAGGCCTTAAAAACGGCCTCTTCGTTTCAAAGGGCTAATAACTCTTCAAATTTTGTATCGCAAATCATGCGAAGGAAAAGCTCAAGTATTCAGTAGCAAAGACGTCAACAATCTTTTGCTATATAATCTATACATAAAATAAGCAAGGATGAAAGTAGTACGCCAATGCTTTCTTCACTCAAATAACATAAACAAGGTAGAAAGCATCAGGCAAAAAAATAATTTTTAAACTTTGCTGACTAATATCGTCATGAAAATCGACTTTCGATAATGCTATCTCCCTTGAACTTACCAGACGAACGATGAACGTCCAGTTAAGAAGCAAGTAATTGTTGAGAAAACACCATTGACATCAGTAGAAAATAAAGAAAGTTTTGTTTTGTTCCTTTTCATTAACAAATTCAACAGACATCACTCGCGTTTTATGGCAAGGATATTAACCCTTTACCCAACGCAGACGATATCAAAATTTATTATTTTAAATATTATTTTTTTAAATTTTTCAAAAAATTTCAACTAAACCATATCATGTGACCCCTCGTTGGAACGAGCTCCACGAGCTCGTTCCAACGAGGGGTCACATGATATGGTTTTGTTGAAATGTTTTGAAATATAATATTTTTTCAACTGCTGAATTTGCATATTACGCTGGCGGATGCGGGCGATTCGTTCGGTAAAGGGTTAAAAGCAACTAGTTCACATTCACAGATAATGATAAAGAAAATCGGACAGCGTCAAGCCTACCAACACTTAGTGTCCGCTTTATCACTTTGTTTAGCGAATGTGTTTTTGAAGTAATTTGCTAGATTTTATTCTTCCCAGGAAAAAATAGCAAATCTTAACCCCTAGACTTTCATATTAATACAAATGGCAGTGTCCGTATTATACATGTATGTCACGAGGCGCACACTGTTGATATAATGAGCAGGGGAAACAGTCACAGAACATCAAAAGGTGGTGAAAACGCCGCTTTCTTGACTTTAAATTGGTTTCAACAAAGAACCCTAGTTAAACGTTCAAACTGATTGTAGAAAACATGTAAAAAGTCAGTTACTGTATTTTAATCTTACTCTACAGGAATATGCATGAAGTTTGTGAAACGATGCGCACATCGGTGATACAAATTCGCTTACATAACGAAATTTCGTTTGAAATTCCCATACCCTTTGATGTTAAATGTCCTTACACTTTTAGGAAATTACGAGGAGCTAACCTTCCGGTAAATCTCTTCCAATGACGAAAATTGTCAGCCATGAGTAATAGAGTACCGCATATCATTCAGTCTGTATGGATAAATCATAACGTCCCCACAGGTCTGAAACATTCAATATTTTAAATTTTCAGCCATAATACTGGCCTTAAGTAAAAAAAAAAACTGTTTGTGGTTTTATATATAAACGAGAATGGGTGATCCTTCTCCCTGCCTCCGTTCCGCATGTATTCCTGAAATGATCTATTAATGGCGCTAATATTTGTCACTCCGGGTAGTATCCAAGTTGTAATGTGGAATGGGTGATGATTCACACCAATCACGCCTTTTTGTGAATTATCGCTATAACAGAGATAGGATTGAATTTATTTTTTTTCCAAGCTGATAAAAATCTACCATCCCGTATTTGTACAACTTTTTCAAAGTGCTGCCCAACACTTGCAGTACAATCGCCGCGGGGTGGCCACTTTCCCCGGGTGGGCAATATTTCCACAGACGCAATAATATTAGATTCCAAACACTAATTATGGGAATAATCATCAAAAGTTTAATTAATGAAGCACCGGGTACAACCCGGTGCTTCATTAATTAAAATTTTGCTGATGATGATTTTCATTACCCGGTAAACGCATGCGTGGACATCCCTGCCCACGTCTGGATTACGACCAATCCACGGCGACTGTACTGTAATTATCTGTGTGATCGTTCCCGTTAATGCAGAGCAACGCTGGGTACTTCCGGGAAAAAAACCTATATATACATATAAAGCCTGTTTCCATAACAGGTTGGCGTGAAAACAAACAACCAGGGCTCCTCCGTCGCTGTATGACATGTTTTGACAATCAATTCTAGAAATACCGACCAGCAATTTGTTGGTAGAGGGAGAGGTGCAGTTATAGGGTTGAAAATGTTGTTTGTCCACGCCGAAGGATCCACAACCCCCTTACTTGTATGATATAAACAAAACTCATTTCCAGACTATCATTAAAAAACACATCCTTCTAAAATGTCGGACCAATTGGGTTTGGCAACTCATTTTCGTAATTCATAATCGCAGAAACATCGGCAAATTATTAAAAGCTAATATGTAACAGTAAATAAAATGTTTATTCTCAGGTACCCCAGGTATTTTAGGATAATGCTGGGTTATTTGTGTGATCGTGTCCATCAGTTCAAGTTACTTCCCATTGTATTCTATTGACGTTATTAGTAATTTTATTCAAACTAATAGACTTTATATCGAGTCAGCATCACATGGCAGTCATACATAAACATGTGTAAAATGACCACCACCCCTCCATACCATTCAACGCTTGCAAATGTAAATACTTTGTGAAAAAAAAAATTATGATTTAGCATATTTTTAAAATTAAAACAGGCTTTCAGTTTTTCAAAATCTCAGAGACTTCATTTAATGGAAAAAAGGATGGGGCGGCAGGCGCATAGCCAGGATTCTGTAATAAGCGGGCGAAATAGCCATTTTTATTTTTTTGAGGGGGGTGGGGGGGGGGACATGATATTTGGAACGACGTTGGTGGGGGCCGGTATTCTTAACTAGAACCTCCCAGCCGTTACCCCTCCACCCACTTATCTTAAAGGGAAGTGGGAGAAGGGAGTAACAGTCGGGGCGTCGTAGTTAGGACTAGACCCACCCCAAGAACATTTTGAAAAATCCAGTGCTCTAAGAGAGAATCTGTTGGCATTTATAGAATATGTAGCCCTATATTGGTGTTCATTTTAGGACTGCATATGTCATGAGAAAGTTGCATTGGGCCAATATTTTGGGGAGGCAGTGATAATTTTAGGGAGGAGGGTCAAACTCCCTCTCTTTTTCCACAGGCCCTCCCGTGGCTACGCCACTGGGAAGCGGATAAAACCCATGAACCACATACATGTAGCTCTAGTTCTGAAGAAATGTCCCAAGAAGGAAATATCCTATAACCTCTACGGTGCAGTCTAAATAACGTCGGAGACTCAGTACCGTTAATACTATTATAAAAGATTATTATTCAAGGGTAATAAAACTAATTATATCGTAAGGAAAGAAGCCCCTATGTGCATATTCCGACTTCTAATCTTTAAAAAAAATAACAATGAAATAATTTGGCAAGTCTTTTCAACTTATAAACCGATATAATTATTAACGAGATCTCGGTGCGTCAAACTGGCCGGTTGCCTACACAAGTATTAAAATGCACCATTGTAACAAACATTTTATGATCGGCCCCCAAACAAATCCTTTATGCATGTCGTATCCGCTTAAAAGGCGAGTTATGTTTAAAGATCTATACAATTGTTCTTCTCAACTGTAATGGTTATTAAATTGCTACAATTTCGTGAAAACCACCTATTAACGCAATACATTAGGATATCGACCAAGTCTGCATGTAGGAAGCTAAATTATATTATATTAAGCATTTAGTGTACTTTTTCTGACGTGCTCGTGTAGATGAAATATATAATTGTGGATTATTACGAAAGTGTCAGGTAAAGTAGGAAATGTTCTGCGAATCATGGAATAAAATGTTCAAATGGTTGTGATTCTGGTTGTGAATAATGTACCATATATATTTTGTGTCAACAAAAACTGGTGGATGAAAGTTTGAACAGTTTCGTCAGACGGGTAAAAAGGCCTTCATTTCTGTTGGGATCTTACGTAGAATGGACATAGCGCGTAGACAATCCAGGCCGTGCAGTGCAAGCACACTGGAGATACAATCAATAATTCATGATTCGAAAGGAAGGAAACACTCGAAGGTATGTTCAGGGAATTAACTCCTGCATTCATATCATTTCTATTTGATTAACCCTTTACCCAACGTAACGGCCAAAACCGGCCAGCGCTATTCTCAAAAATCGCCAATTAATTTTCAAAATATTTTCATTTTTTGTCTCAAAAACATAGGTTATGACCCCTCGTTGGAACGAGCTCGTCGAGCTCGTTCCAACGAGGGGTCATAACCTATGTTTTTGAGACAAAAAATGAAAAAATTTAGTTATTCAAGATTTTTTTTGCAAGTGTCGTCTGCTTTTCATGTTAGGTAAAGGGTTAACCCTCTACGTGCTGATGTAAAAAAAAAACGAAATGTCAAATAACAATTTTATTCCAATAATGCAACTAGAAATTTAATACATTCAGTCTTGTTCGACAGAGCTCACTGAAGCTTACTAAAGATTCGGATTTCCGAAATGAAGTTCTGATATTTCGACACCAGTGTATAATTGGTTAAATTGGTCTTAGTGACCTCAACACACAATAGCCCTGAACCTTCAATTATGTTGTTTTTTTCAAAAATGTTCGTTTGTACCGATGAAAGTGAAATGAAACCTAAATTAGCATCTACTGGATTCAATACCATAGTGGTATAGTACTGTGGCTTATACAGACAATTTCAGGTCGAGTGGATGGTGGTAGGCGTAGGGGTGGAAAATGTACTGTTAATACGTATACCCGACCTCTCGCGGTCATGGTAAATTGAAGCACGTCAAACCTTTGGCTTGGCTCACTTGTGGTGAAGAATATATATAAATCTGGGGGTTGCAGGGTTGCACATTGGGTGGACAAAAATGCTGAGTTAATGTTTCGAAAGCACAACGAACGCGTTTGTACCCAAAGAATATAAGTCTGGAGCTTACTTGCAAAAAAGCAGGGCGGAAATATTTTGAAAGTCCTAAGGCCACCTATGTTTCTTGGTCTACGCCACTGCCTTAGGATTCTCCCCAGGAATGGATCTATGAGAAATCGGCTAAATAATTCTGTGTCTGTGAGGACGTTCAGTAGACAATTAATGCTCTAGCCACAAATGCGCGTACATTATGCTCATAAAGTACATATACAGAACCACACTTATGTTTGAATGGGTTAACGATTACTGAACGAGAGCGAGTGGCGCAGGGATACCACGAGAGCCGGTAGGCTCGAGTGGTTATCCCAGCGCCACACGCCCGAGTTCAGTAATCGTTAACCCATTCAAACATAAGTGTGGTTCTGTATTTATTACACACCCAACCCTGAAAAAGAATTCACTGTAATCAATCGCTAATTTAATTAAATAGTCGACGATTTGAACGGTTGAAAGAATTTTAGAGAGAAACGGGCAATTTTGTCAGAGAACCAGTCTTAAGTCTTTGACCTTGCCACTTGTAGAATCGCTGTTGATTCATTTTGTTCCCCCAAAAATGTCGGTCCGGCAGGGTCCGGCAGGGTCCGGCCACTTAAAACTCAAAAGATTTCGTTCATCATATCAGACGTCACAAATTATGAGGTCTGAAATGTGTTTTCAAAAGTGTGTGTGCAGGCATCATTATATCTGGAGGATGGAAAATGTACAAGGATTTTAATTTAAATACGGTGCGAACAGGCCGCTCTGTTTAAATTTCGTGCTTTTTAAACTGAAAGTGAAACTAAAATAGAAGTTTGAACTCGGCTTGACTTTACATGCACTACTGCTACTTAGTCTAGGCTATCGCCTATCGCATGAGGACATCGGTCATTTCTGTTCTGCACTGTAACAAAAGTACACATTGGACGAGAAAAGACATTTTGTGCAATAAATTAACTCCCCAGGGCAATATTTCAATCGTTCAGAGTAACTGAGGCAGTTTGAGATTCCATTCTGAGTGAACTTTGCAGTCTTGGTAAGTTAGCACTTTATTTTTCAACATTATAAAGTTTCTGACTTGAAATTTAGTCTTCTTTTTATTGACCTCAAGTCTTGATAACTTTTGTTTGAAATGGTCTGCACTTACAAAATAAAGGCTTTAGGTTGTCCACATTTACTACAAATAGGCATCTATACAAAGGGAGAAATATATTGCACAATAACTGCAAGAAAATGTCATGTCTTGTCTCCACAAGTAATTTAGTTTGTACACCTTTTTTTTCACCACCCCCCCCCCCCCACCCATCTATAACCTGACAACATTTTCTCGAAAGCTAATGAAATGAGTATCCAGCAGTCTTAGTCAGAGGCTCAAAGAGAAATAAGGGTGGGTGGGGGGGGGGGGGGTGTTCTCGCAGTACTAGTAAGCTCCAACTTATTTTGGTTGATAATATTTTCAAAGATTGATTAATGTTTACATTATTTTGTGCTAGTACTAAAACTATACTTCACCAGTTTGTTATCTGAATGGTTCTGTCCATATTTTTTTCTTGGTATCTGGTTTCAAAACAAAATAATTTTTTTATGTGTCTGCTCCAATATCTTGTCAATCTTAAATTTGGAATTTGGTATTCTGAATTTGCATTTAGTAAGAAGTTTTAAAGAGGACTGATAGAATGTGACTTATGATAGGCTTTTGGACATTTACTTGGGGATGGAGGCTGACCAATCAAACTGCCCTGAACTATTGTTTCAAAATCAAAATGCAGACCCTTTCCCCGAATTTGCCTATGAAAATGCTCTGCCCACCATCCTGATATTTGCCAAAATTATAAAAATACCCCCTCCCTCTGAACAATCTGTTCTGAAAATACCAGTCCCTTTCAATGAAAACTGCAAAATTAGCTGCTTATTGATGAAGGGGGGTGAAAGTGCCGCAACCCCTATTCCATCTCATACATCCATGTAGCTA
Source organism: Pictodentalium vernedei (assembly GCA_031216915.1). Classification (NCBI taxonomy): domain Eukaryota; kingdom Metazoa; phylum Mollusca; class Scaphopoda; order Dentaliida; family Dentaliidae; genus Pictodentalium; species Pictodentalium vernedei. The sequence goes on from CM062297.1 coordinate 760,105,610, forward strand.
ATTCATATAGGTGACATTCAATTTAAGTTTTGTTGCTGATAATTAAAGCAAAATAATACCTCTGTGTAAAACAGAAATACTAGCAAATAATTCTTAACTAGTCATTTAAAAATACACATCAATCTGTGTCTGGAAAATATTGTCATATTGACTGTGTTTTAAATATTCTAATAATTATTTTTGAATTTCATGGAAGTCATCTCATAAAATTGACAATATATTGCATTCATCAGACCACATTTATTTACCACCCCTCCCCTCTTTGTGGTCTCATTCCCACCCTACGAAGACCTTTCAGAATTTCAGTAGTGGGTAGCTGGTAACTTTTTTTAATTTCCCCAGTACAAACTCCAGAAAAAGTCATATTTTAGCAATACTACTTTCCCTACTCCCCCCCCCCCCCCCCCCGCAAAAAAAAAAAATAAATAAAATAAACCAGTTGCCCCAACAGGCAACACCCACTAGAACGTAAAAAAAACATTTGTTCCACAAATGTAAACTACTGAGTTTTCTTATAAAACGAGGCTTTTCATTCTTCCGAATTTATTTACTTTATTGAGCTAGTGAGTAGTGTAGTGTGGACGGAGGGGGGAGGGGTGGTAAGGTGTGGGTGGTAAGGGTGGAATTGGTGATAGTTAATCAGTAACTGCATGTACTAGCTGCCAAACATCTCAAGGCGCTTTCGGCGTATCGTCGTCTGTTTTACCGCTTCATGGTAACCAGTTTTCAAGATTGATTTAGTTTTGCTTCCTGAGAACTACTTCAACTTAACATGCTCTTCAAAGTATATTTGGGTTGGCAAACGTGCTGCTTCATTGCCAAAGAGTGAATCGAATAGGATTACACAGAAGACCTCGTATCACTCGTCGACAGCACGCAGCGGTGAGGGCAACATTGTAACAAAATTTTATGGGAACTGTGCAAGTGGCTGGCTGAAATATCGAACCCAATTGGACTTTTTTGCTCTAAAATTAATCATGTTTTCCTCGGTTTTCAATAACGGAGCAAAGGTTGAGTTTCACTGTTCAATTTCTTGGCAGAGATCACGTGTCTTTCCTGACTTTCAATCGTTTTTAGCACAGTTGTGCATCAAACATTTTGGTATGAGAATCAGTAATTCCGACAGATAAATATAGCCGATGGTTCTCATTGGTTATGTTCCACTGAACGCTGCAAACAATGAGAACCAGTCTATCGAGAGAACTTGTGCACGCGAAGGGTACTTTTTATCGGATCGCACTAGAGCTTTCTGTTTAAAATTACCGCATGCCCCTAAAATCCACGTGATCGTGAAAAATACAGTCACGGGTGTGTAATAAATTGCATGTCATGCTAAGGTTTTGACTCATACCAGAGATTTGTTGGATTAAGAAATAGAGAGTAATCGCTTGACTGGACTGGTTACGTGGCATAATTCATGAGAGGTGATGGGCGTTACATGTACAAACACGAGTGCGCGAATGCGCAGGGGTGTTTTACAATATAGTCCCTCGCCTCGAATGAATTATTTCACGTAACCAGTCCAGTCAAGCGATTACTATGTTTATTACTTTTCATTATTAACGATAATTATATTATTTAACCCTTTACCTAACGTAACGGCCAAAACCCGCCAGCGCTATTCTAAAAAATCGCGAATTAATTTTCATTATTTTTTCATCTTTTGTCTCAAAAACATAGGTTATGACCCCAATAATAGTTATTCAATAATTTTTTTTTGCAAGTGTCGTCTGCTTTTCATGATACGTAAAGGGTTAAAAAAACAAAAACAATGAAGTCCCCATTACACCCACGGCAAAGCGTCTTCATTTGCGCGCACGGATACATGGCCCAATTGTTGATTGCATAATTCACTTGTGAAGTTATCGGTTATAATCAAACCCGGAAATCCCAGTAAATCACACTTTTGTATCGCACTACGTGTTCCGTTCTATGAATGCAAAAAGCAAGTTTACTTATACAGAGTTAGTACGTTTAACCTTGGCAGCAGTTGAAAGCAAGTGCACCTTCGATGTGCAGTACACCTTAGTACACAGCGCCGCCATGCCCCCGTGAACAATCGGTATTAGGTATCTTGCCACAGAACACAACACAGTTACCGTTGGTCAAGATCGGACCGTCGACTTTACGATTTGAAGTTCAATGCTCTTATCACTGAACCATTGCTCCAAGCCATCTGTCCTGTTAGCGCATCCACCAATCTGTGACGTAGATACGATGTGCCATCACATGGCACACGCCAACTTGCGAGTGAACTCGGTTGTTCACACACGCCCGGGATTAGAAAATGTCCAATTCCCAAAGATTAAATCGAATTTCCATGGCGATAGCTAGCTCCATTGAGGTGTCACATGATATTGTTTTGTTTAAAAATTTAAAAAAATTAACTGCTCAATTTGTGAATTACGTGCGCGAATATGGCCGAATAGATTCGTTTTGTAAATGTTTGACGACAGTTTCAACAGCCAAGGTCACATCGTCTCGAACAGTATTATTGGAGGAGGAAGTCGGACTACAGGAGAGAACCGCCGAAACATAGCGAGCAGCCTGCAGACTCTCCAACTTACTAACTCTGCACAAGAAGAGTTAGCAGTGGTTGAAAGAAAACGCACCATTGACGTGTAGTATGCCTTAGGATACAGCGCTACAGCGCCCATGCGAAGGCAAATTCGGGATTAAATTTTTGCTCAAGAACAGAACGCAGTTACTGTTAGTCGGTATGAACCATCGACCTTTCATTTTAAGGAGCCACATCATGTCGGAGTGTTGCATTGGTGGTGGAAGCCGGAGTAACTGGACAGAACAACTGAGCAGTGGCGAGCAACTGTCAGATTCTCAACCTTACTAACTCGTCACAAGCAGAGTCAGCAGCAGTTGATGGCATGGGTGCCATTGACGTGTAGTACGCCTAAAATGGTTGAGTGCTAGAATCCACTATCAGGGCTTTAAAAAATGAGGATACCAGAGCAAAAGCCAAAATTTTTATTGCTCATGTTCAATATTAAGTCAAATGCAAATAATTTTTTTTTTAAATAAATTTGTTTTATTACAAATTATTGGAGGGTGTCTGATGAACAAATTTGGACCACCAAAAGTAATTTAACCCTCAACCAGTTGATACACAGCGCCACCGTGCCCCACATGGGCACCTGGGATTAAGTGTCTTGCTCAGGTACACAATAGGCCCCTGCGAATATGGAATTTTTTCGACTCGAACTTGCCAACAAAATGTTCAAGTCGACTGAACATCGAATTCGAAACAAGTTCGCTAAAACCAGGTGTCCAAGTGTGGTTTCGTGCGCGATATTTCCAGTTTAACCCTTTACCCAACGTAACGGCCAAAACCGGCCAGCGCTATTCTCAAAAATCGCCAATTAATTTTCAAAATATTTTCATTTTTTGACTCAAAAACACAGGTTATGACCCCTCGTTGGAACGAGCTCGTTCCAACGAGGGGTCATAACCTATGTTTTTGAGACAAAAAATGAAAAAAATTAGTTATTCAAGAATTTTTTTTGCAAGTGTCGTCTGCTTTTCATGTTAGGTAAAGGGTTAAAATAGCCACATTAGGATTGTTTTGGCATTGTTCTGATGATTTATCCACATATTCATGCTAACATTCAACGGTTCGCACAATACAGCACACTTGAACACATGGTTGAATCGGAGACAAAGAATCTGGACGTACCTGTCATTACTTCGCTCCCTTCTTGACTTTAAGCTTGGCATCGTCCGATCTTGCCTTATCGTGAAGGAATGAAATCTTGTTACTGAATTGTACCAGAAGTGAGCTGTAGTCATTTTCGCTTGAGTTTTATACGAAGTCTTACATGTATTACACGTGTATGTAGCCGTGGCTTTATCCACTGTAAAATATGAATGTATTACCGATGTCATTTGGAATCACGCGACACACCAAATGACATTGGTAATACACTATAACTTCAATGTTGACGACGTTTGCATGCGGTTCACGCTCAATTTCTCGTTTTGGTTTGACAGTTCAGCCCAGTATAAGATGTACGAATGTACGTATACGGAGACATTTATTAATAAATTTTTTTTTTATATTCGATTTTTATATTCGTGATTTTATTTTCGACTCGAATTTGTTGATCGACTCGTCTTCTACTCGAATAATCGAATATTCGCAGGGGCCTAGTACACAACGCAGTTATCGTTCGGTTTGAAGCCCAGTGCCCCAAATATTGAAACACCGCGCTCCAACGGGATTCAATCAGTCTATACACAATATGCAGGTCGTTTCTGTAAATATTTCCGACAGTATAGCCTTTTACAGCCAAATCCATCAACTGCCTATAGAATGCTCAAAGTGATGCTTATGCCCTCTTACTAATACCATATTTGTTAGTTGATCTGCAATATCATCGGAGAACTGTCAGCGTAAAACGATTTATAGTTGACATTTACACTTTTGCGTGGGAACCGGAATTATTTCATGAGTGACGACGAATAATGGCATATTTTCACGCCACGTAAGAACGTACATTATGTTTCTTCTCTCACGTGAAATATTTTCGGTATCCACTCTGATCTAGTCACTAAAAATATACTTTCTTTCTGCCATATTCCTCTGTCGATGCTTTTAGTGGGAACATTTACCCTTTATTATAGAACACCCAATAGACAGCACATCCTACAAAATTTCTTGAATAACTGAAACTTCACATTTGTAGCCTACAAACAATTTATGATCACTCAATGAAACCAGTTCAACCAGCTCATTCAATGAGAGGGTAATACCCTATGTTTTAGAGGAAATATTTGAGAAAGAATTTTGTGAATAGCGCTTGTCCCATATTCCCATTACGTTTGGTAAAGTAACAAAAAAGTATTAAGAAAAAGCAAATCATCGTGAGCTTGGCTTTGTAATTTGAACATTTACTGAATGGTCATTGTTGAAAGGCGTGCAGCAACGACATCAACTTGTTCAAATCATTTCAACTCCATCAACGAGTTTATTTTTTTTTTCGAACGAACGACATGTTTGGAAAAAGTGAGAGAATCAGGAACACGGGAGAAGGCCCACATCATCTCACAAAATGGGTGAATGGAGGTTTTCCAAACATGAGCTTGTAGAATGACGGTTCTCGTAGCTTCAATGCGAGGATCGTTTCGTGACAGATTCCTGGTACAGCGTCTTCATAATATTTTGTTAATGTGAAGTTACACTCTCTGAAATCTTCCATTGTTTCTGTATCGTTGATATGCAGCCTGTTTGTGTCTGTCTTATTCTACTGAAATAGCCCACAGATTCGTCGCTACCCGACTGACAGTCTAGATCCGACGTCTGGTTTGGGATGTGGTCTGATTGTTCAGGAAAAATGGGATACCAATAATTAGAGTAGCCAACTTCTATCTGCGCTCCCATCACCCTATCAACACCTTCCTGGTCTCAGAGCTCTTTGGCATATAAGTTACTTTAGATGTTAGAATAAAGGTGGCGGTCGCCAATCACTCACATTGATTCTCGGTCTCCGCCCCTCTCCTTTCAAACCATACCACCGAACAGCTGCAGTGCATCACTGCCATTGCTCGAGATCAGCATTTTATTACGATATAACAGATTATTTATTTATTTATTTATTTATTTATTTATTTATTTATTTATTTATTTATTTATTTATTTATTTATTTTGTGTTATTGTCATTTTTGCACAGCTGCTGCAGTTCTAAACTTGTAAGGCACTGCTTTGAAAAGATAGTGTGTTAGGATAGGCCTAGACTGTTCGTCGAACCTAATTTGCATAAATTAAATAAAATATTGTTAAAAAGATACAATGACAAAAAACGGTGTCAAGCAAAAACTAAATAGACCACCCAATGTGATAATATTTTTCTTAAAAAATATAAGTCTCATTTACTTATCCCTTTGAACTCTGGTGGTAACGTCCAGGCCAATTCAATTGCAGCACTTAGAAGGGTCCATATTCATTATCTGGGGTAGACCAATCAATATTTTGGAATCGTGGTATAAATACAAAACACACCTTTGGTAGAGTGCGGGGACAGGAATCAACGACACTCGTGTGAGCTGATTTTTCACTCCGAGCCTTTGGCGCTCATGAAAGACAGGACAAATTCCAACGGCGGTGTTGATTCCAGCACCCCGTACGCCATTCGCGTTGTGTTCTGTTTCACAATTTCTCTCTCTGAATGGAATTGCATTTTCTGTTTTCAACTATATATTTATTTATTTATTGGTGTTTAAGGTCACATACTTATGCACACTGGCTAATCGTGACCTTGACAGTTTTACGAGTGAAGGAAGCCGGATTACCCGGAGAGAACCATAGAGCATCGACGAGCAACTGTCAGCTCCAGCTCCTCAACATTCTAACTCTGTTCAAGCTCCGCCCAAGCAAGATTACAGCGGTTGAAGACATGTGCACGAGCAACGTGCAGTACGCCTTAGTACACGGCGTCATCGTGCTCCCATGTAGGCAACCAGGATAAAGTGCCTTGCCCAAGGACGCAACGCGCGTCGTCCCGGACGGGGGTCGAACTCGAGACCTCAAACATGGAAGTCCAACAGTCTACCACTGAGCCACCGCGCTCCCGTTTTCAACTATAAAGAATGTAAACGGTCCTAACAAACATCAAAAATAAAAGTCACGCTTATCATCAGTCGTGAAAACAGAAAGCCAACACGATCTGACCCTGCTGAAAGTGTCGTTAATCTCTAAAAAACACGCAAACAGACTTACTAGACCCGTAGAAGCCTGAACATCTGACAAGCAAATTTATGCCCTAGAGTCGGTATTGGCCCAGCAAATAAGGAGAAGGGCTGATGTCCATCCGATGGGTGGTCGATAACAAAATCACCCCGTGTGTACTCAGCACGGCTATCCCCAGCTACATATAGCTGTGCCATCCCTGACTTATCTCGTCATAAAACGCGACTTTCGTTAAAGTTATCTCCTCTGAAATTATTCAACGGGCATGGAAAGTCCAATTAAGAAGCATGGAATTGTTCTGAAAACACCTATGACATCGGTAGAAAATAAAGCGAAGTTTCCTTTTGGTACTTTTAATAAACGAAAACAACAGACGACAGCTCTTGGAGTTCGATCCCCACCGGTGGTAGCTGCGTTGGGACCTTGGGCATGGCACTTAATCCCGATATCTCACGTGGGGCACGGTAAAGTTGTGTACTAAGGCGTACTGCACGTCGATGGCGCACTTGTCTTCAATCAGTTCTAACCCTGATTGTGAGGAGTTCGTACTTTGTGTCTCACAGTTACTCAGTGGTTCTCACCGAGTAGTCAGGCTTTCTCCACTCGTACGAATGTCCGACTCGGGGTGGCCTTGGCTTTTAAACCCCAATAAAAAAATCAACAACAATTTGTTCTTATAACATCGATTCGTCAGATCGTCTTCACCCGATTACGGTGGTCAGCAACGATAAAATGAAAGGAAAATATTGTGTTTTTCCTCTGTAAACAACGAAAGAATTTCGTGACCAAACTTTAGCGAATAGCTTCCGTGAAAGAAGAACAACTTTGAGCACCTCATTAATTTGCAAACAACAAAAAGAAAGATTAGTTTCTGATCTTTAATAAACTGACCACCGTAAAGTAATACATATACGCCCTGGGTTGTTTATTGGAACACATTTTCTCTCATAGTATTCTATGCGTTATTCATATATATTTTAATTGAATAAATTGCTTATGGCAAGTTCTTTAACTGATCATTAGAATGTTCAATTTCTTGTTATTCTTAATGGCCTTCCGAAAATTACAAGCGCATTATATAACGACTACACACAAATGTCTGAAAGCTATGATTACCGGTTGGCTTTCATGTTGTTAAAGCACCCATGTTAAACACTCATGAACAGTATCTTTAAATGCCTTGTTTTAGTGAGAGCTTGCAATATATATATAAGAATTTCGGACCGCAGCAATACAAACACCATCCGTACAGTACGCGGGGATTGGTTTACCAATACAACATCCGTGGAGTGGTGTTTTCACCAAGACAATAACTCAAAGTGTAAGGAAACCAAGCAAAGTTTCAGCCAATGGACCTCCGGGTTTAACCCGGAGGTCCATCGTCTGAAACTTTGCTTGCCATTCGTATCACTATCAGAAAAATCAACAGTTATTGTATTCATGGAAATTTCACTCCATGGGTGTTTTGTGGTAATCCACGTCCCATTTACTGTTCTATAGTGCGAAGCTTCAATAGGGATCCAATGCTGACAACTGTGCCTTTGGAAATGTTAAAATAAAAATCACAAATCAATGATTTTTCTCACAAGTTACAAGCTTGTGATGGCTGAGAGTAGTGATACGCGCAATTAAAATAACTGTTTGGACCTCAGTGAAGACGCGGAATGAGGATGTTCGAAGTAGCGAATGGTGTAGTACAGTTCATGTCAATGAGGAAAACACGACCAAATAATAAGCGAACAGAGAAACTGAGTATTGGAAAAGTAAGATAGTTATATTATTTAACCCCTGCATACCGGTGTGAAAATTCCGAAATTTCAAGCAACAGATTTCCACATATTGCAACTAAAACAAGCAACCAATTCAATTTTGCTTACAAAAGCACGATGAGTTCTGTCAAACAAGATTTAATTGACTTAATTCCTGGTTATAATACGGGTAAAAATGCAGGCTGAAAATTTTCATATTTTGACACCGTTTTCAGAGGGTTCGCCACCTATTTTTCCTTTGATCCTTAATCCTCTCATTCCATTGGTTATTGATTTGAAAGTCAGGGTGTATCCATGTGTATATAACACCCCTCCCCCCTTTTCCATCAGTAATTTAATGCCCAGTCAAACAAACAAATCCCAACGCGGCAAACAAACATTTTACATGGATACTCATCTTTTTATTGTTAATTTGGTGTAATTGATAACCAGCGATTACCATTTATGGACAATGAGCAGAAATGGAGGGGTGATGAGGAATATCACTTTCCTCATAGATTATTTTGTCACCAAAAGATAAATTCCAACCAGCATTTGTGGTACGGAGAAGAAAATAAGAGTATAATTGCTTACCCTTCATCTACCTTACGTAGAATAAGATTGGACTATTATTTATTTTCTTAATCTTCAATAAATACTCTTCGCTTAAACCACAGATGTTTTCTCACCAGTCAAACAATTATTTGCCACTGTGCAGAAATATGTGACCCTAAACACCAATAATTAAATAAACGCTGTCAAACAATTTATATGGGCATGCCCTTGGTGGTTTCATAGCGTTTTCTTGTGGGGAATGAACCAATGGAACTTCCGACAGAATCTAGGAACGCAAAGAATCCAATGTCATGAATTAATAGTTTCAGAGAGAATTTTCATAGCTTTGGTTGCATTCCGAGGTGTACCCGTTCTAAACATAAAAAATGATTGTCTCAACCCTTTACCCAACGCAGACGATATCAAAATTCCAAAGAGGGGTCATATGATATGGTTTTGTTGAATCTTTTTGAAAAATAGTATTTTTTCAGCTGCTGAATTTGCATATTACGCGGGCAGATGTAGCCGATTCGTTGGGTAAAGGGTTAAAGACGTAATCTCATTGACTCTAAATGACAATTTGCATATCGTTTCTTGGGTGGGTACTACAAAATGTAACTCGCCGGTTCCACATTTGTCTTCTCCTCTGGGGGTGGGGGGGGGGGGGGGCATTCCAAAAAGGATTTCGGTTTGGAAAAGCGGGAAAAATCAACAAATAAGCATGGCGCTTAGCGGATGTCTTCAATACATAGGGTAATGGTTGCACAACATGCTGGATTTTCGTGTGATAATAATTATACGAATCATGCCTAGAAAAGGCCCGGTTCGCTGTCCTTTCCTCGCGCCCTGCTTGTAATAATAATAATAATAATGATGATAATAATAATGATGATAATAATAATAATAATGATAATAATAATAATAATAATAATAATAATAATAATAATAATAATAATAATAATAATAATAGTAATAATAATAATAATAATAATAATAATAATAATAATAATAATAATAACAATAATAACACTTTGGCCGGCCGATGATTTGTCGCGGTTCTCAGGTGAGAAGGCCCTGATCAGCCCTATGCTCCCAAATGCCTTCTGACCCCCGCGCCTCTTCTCTCCTCCCATCACTCTGAGACCACCTGCTTGATGACACCCCGTGCCCCATTTTTCCCAATCTCCCCGATAAGCATATAAACCCTCTCCTTTGTGTCACCCACTAACCACATGTCCGTCGTTCTCCATCCCACTTCCTCATCTTAATCCCGGTGAATCTTCCGTTACACTGGTATTTTGGACATTCTAATAGAAAATGTTCCAGGGTCTCCACTACGCCTAAATTATACATTCGGCACTCATTTTCATTGTCTTTCCCAGTTTGTCCCCTAAGCTCAAACGATTGAGAAGAAACACAAACAGAACTAGACTTGCAGTGCCTCCCGCAAGTCTGTTGTGAACTTCTTTGTGCTGAAGGAACTGTTTTTCTTTTTGGTCAGCAAGTCATAGATATTTGCACTTCTGTTAGATAACATGCAAAGAAACACTAGTATGTGTTGATCATGATAAACACTCGGACTTTATTTCTCTTCAGTGATCTAATGCGCCTGATATGATTCGTTTTGTTCTATATTGAAAACAAATCTCATGTTGATTGATTGCACTTAGACACGCTCGGGATAGTTGTACGTCATTACAGCAATTAATGGATTGAGACTCGGGACAGCAGGGAAGCAAAAGTATTTTCTTGCAGTGGACCACCAGTTTCTAGCTTTGTATTTGTTAATCAACAAGTCGCTGTATATTTTTATCATCCTTCTTGGAAACTGGTGGTGGGATAATTCATCTCTTTTTTTCTGCATCTTGAGTTGTTCAATGATTTGTTTTTGGGGATCCAAATGTTCACACCTACATGACAAGTAACATTAGTTATCAGGAAGAAGCACGAGAAAAACTGAAAAGAATTTTCAGCAATGATGATTTAATGTATCCCATTTAAGGTATGGATGCATTGAGTGACCTTTCGTTTAGGAACTAACTGAAGGTAACCTCTTCGGATATATGCTACTGAGTGGAAGGGAATACATACCACAGTGAAGACTGGATTTACGGTAGTGTACGAATTGCAGCGTATTAAGAAGTTGATTGTTCTTTCACAAATTGCTTCCGATTGAACCAAATTGTGAGTCATTTTCGATGAGCTACCCTTGATTGCCAAATTCAGTTGTCTGTATTGATGAAAATATTCCAGCTCAATGAGTTCAGAGTGTCTTCTGATATATAGTCCGGCCGCCGTGGACGGATCACTTTCCATGGGTGGGCAGTACTTCCACGGACGCAATAATATTATATTCCCAACATTAATTATGGGAATAATCATCAAAAATTTTAATTAATGAAGCACCGGGTACAACCCGGTGCTTCATTAATTAAAAGTATGCTGGTGGTGATTTTTTTATTTTTATAGCCTGGTAAACGCATGCCTGGACATCACTTCCCGCGCGTGGATTACGATTCGTCCAAGGCAACAGTACTGTAGCTATTTAGAGGTTAAAGTCACCCAAATAGAACTGCCATCGTTGTTGCATGGCCCACACCTGTTTTCAGATACCGGGAAGACGCGGACCATTGTTGCTCCACAAGGACATGGATTTGTCAGGCAGTTCTTATGTACCCATACCTCATACCTATGTTTCGCGGCGAGCTATTCAAACAAGGTAGCTGTAATCGCCGAAATCAGCCGTGATAGTCGGCAATGTAGTGGTAAATGCCGAGGAAGACTACCTCGACTTCTACGGCGGTATCGTCAATTGCTTTGGCTAAAATCTATGGCTAGTTCCACTCACATTTCAGAAAACTAGCACATATCTCTTACAGTTTTAGTCCAGTCAAGAAGGCTTTGAACAAGCCAGACTGCCACTCTATTTTTTATTATTCTGGACAGCTGGGCTTTCAAAGTGGCTATCTGGAACCATGTGTTCCAACGTCGCTCCTGTTCACAGCACTACAGGTGTCATCATTCAAAAAAATAGGATCCCACAAAAGAATTGAAAATTTTATAATTATAAAAATGAATCTTTGTATACATCAGTTCCAATTGAGATAGACTGGCTGGTGAGACGTGAAAATTTTGAACATATAGTACTGTGAAAACGGTCTTAATCGCGATCTGATTGCGATACGAACGTTCGAGGCACCTGTGTTTACACTTTCTATCGTTGGAATTCTTCAGCTCACATTTAACGTACAAGTGCACGGGTGTATATAGCTATTCATTTCGGAAGGAGTTCATATGACCTGATGCATATATGGGCTTCCATAAGCAATGTCCGTGTGCAAATGTCTAGCTGTAGCACACACAAAAAGAAAAGGGGAAATAAAAAGGGACAGAAGAACCAAAAGACACAAAACAAGAAAGAAACCAATTCACCTAGCGTTTTTTGTACTTTCCTAAACTCATAGTGTGTTGGACAATACATGTAGTTCGGACTCAAGACGATGGTTTAACTTTTTTTAAATAGAAATACATTTGTCCTGATTGGCACGAGTGTATTTTTAAAACAGGGGATAAAGGTCCTCCCGGAATGCCAATAATAAAACCCTACACCACAAATCGCGAATTGGTATGTGCGATTAGATCCAAACGATCCACTTCCCATCGGAGCAAACTCTTGTACTAATCGCTCCAATGGTCTACCGTCAAACTAAAGTAAATCATTCCTCCTCCTGAAAATGAAACGCAGGGAATGGTAAGTGTATATTGATCTTCGGATACAAATTGTTTCTTGTATTGAAAAACAGACATTACTTCACACTGTCTATTTTGTGATGCTAATGATGCTTCGGTTTGTAATCGTTTAAATTAAAAATAATATAATGCAAACAGTTTATCACAATAGTCAGTTGATCTGGGTTTGCATATCTCGTCGAACATGACGACTCAGATGGATTTATTGTTGCAATAACTTATTTATAGTATGAATGGATGTGATCTGGATGCTGTACCCTCGTCAACATGACGGAAATTGACAACGCACCTTGATTGAATGTTACAATAATTTATCTATATAGCATAAATGATGTTTAAAATTGTAGAGATACACGACGGTCGCCGTGGACTGGTAACTTTCCATGGATGTGCAATATTATCTCGGATGTAATAATATTAAATTCCAAACACCAAAAATCATCAAAACTTTAATTAATGAAGCACCGGATACAACCCAGTGCTTCAGTAATTAAAAATTTGCAGCTGGTGATTTTTATTACCTGGTAAACGCACGGGTGGACATCACTGCCTACGCGTGGATTACGACGGTGTCTGTACTCTACCTGATATATAAACAAAAAATAGTTTACGGAATGTTTGTTCAGAGTGTTCATCACAAAGGCACTCCTAATTATATCGCGTTTGTTTTGTTATCGCCTTGAGTCTGTGCTCAACAATGACGTCACTTGAACATTGTTTGTGACCGACTGGGTATGGATTTAGAAAAGCTGAAACTTTTTTATTCTGGTGAGCGAGTATTGACAGCAGCAGCATGGAGGAGTTATCTGTGGTTTTCATTATAATACGTTTTTTTTTATTCTGCGAAAGTTGGAGTGCATCGATTACCAATTTCACACTTTTTCGCTACGAAGGTCATCCCACAACCTGCGACACTGACCAAAGAGGAAGCGTTAATGTAAGTTGCATAACTTGCTCGACGGTTGTTGTGAAATAAGCTTAAAACTAAATTTCTGGGGCCCTTGAAAGCTTAACAATTTGATTCGACCCGAAACCGCCCCGATGATTCATTAGATCAGTTGCGCCTGATTCGAAAAAATCGAAAAATCGAGATGTTTACAACATCCAATCAAGGTCTCTTCTTGAACTCTTCTGCCACCAGGTCTACTGTTCAGAAGACCTGATGATAGAGGGAGAGTTGAAGGTGATGGTAACAACATGCCCAACAAATGGATGAACATTCGATTTGTTTTCAGATAATAATTGACAATTTTTAACCCCTTGAACACTGGTGGTATCTCCCATGTTAGTCCAATGACAGCAATTGGAAGAGTCCGTACTCATTATTTGGAGTGTTCACCAATTAATATTTTTAACGTGCAGCCTCGAGACTGCATGTTGACAATATTGATTGTCTACCCCACACATGTAGCAGTCATCCTCTTAATGAAATTATGAAATTATGACGTACCATGTTCGTACCATGTTCTCCATAGTCAAATTCCCGAATGTCTAACGAAACAAGAGACGTTTTTCTGCCCCCACATCCAATGCAAGATATGCGTGTCTCAAGAGAGAAGGCCATGTGAGATAGATATCTATCTCACATGACCCACGTGACCGGCTTATTAGAATATTTAATGAGCGCAGGACAATTCAATCATCGCACGTTCTTCTGTAAACAAACAACACTGTGTAACGTTTCGGAAATATTAGCAGACGAACGTTTGACGAAGAAAAAAGAAAGACACAGACCGCAAAACCAAAGGACACTTAACTCTGTTAGATGAATTCTTGAGTGAACGCCGTTATGGAATTCATAATATGACGTCATCGGAATGTGTCAGTATTCATTTCGCTACAAATATTTAACCCCTGTCTTGCCGACGTTGGGATTTAATTTCGTGGTACGCACCTGTGGTATATAAAGAATGTTTGTGTGCTCTTTCAGATAAACAAATTAATTTTTATTCAGAAATGGACAACAAAATTGCTTGATATAGCATCACGTGCCCCTGATTTACTTTTGATGAATGTAAGGGTGTTTTGGTGGGCTAGAAAAATTATCCCTGATGGGGATGGGTGTGAGACGGGGAAATCTCACCCTCGGGACAAAATATTTGGTCCAGACACTCGACAAGCCTCGTGTCTGGCCTAAATACCTTGCCCTCGTGTGAGATTTTCCCATCTCACACGCTCTCCCATCATGGATAATAATAATCGCCATTGTAATTCCTGTCATCGTTAGAAGTGAAAACATTCTCCAAACCCGTTTTATTTGAAGAGAAACAATAAAAACAATGCCATTTTCGATCTTGATCCGTTTGCCATGATCGAATTGACCAGGTGAACTTCAAAGCATGGACGCTAACAACCGTTGCCATAGAAAACAACTCCAGGTAGTGTTTGATCTGTGATAGGAGCGGTTTTGCGGCGTTTCTCGCGCGTAGCCTGGATACAGATATATTCTAATTGACCAACTTCCGGCAATTAGAGCACGGTAAGAGTGAATTTACCTGAGATTAGAGCACGAAGGAGACCGGCTCTCGGCCAATCAAATTTCGGGTTCAGAAAGAACAACGAGGTCGAATTTAACGGATGAATTACAATGCAATTCGAAATATGCACGTGTTCAGTTGTTGGTGTTCCTGTTTGAGAAGTTTCTGCAAAGCCTGTTCATTAATGAAGAATCTCGTATACAAATCTATATTTTATCTTCTATGCTGAAGATGAGATAACCTGGTCATAATTAATGCAATTAAACGTTTTGGAAATGTGTGACTGTTGACTTGTTAATGGTTATGTTTGAGCGATTCCATTGAAATCAGTCATTGAGTGGAGGAGATACTCACTCAAGAGTCTCATTTGGAAATCCATAATAAATCTAAGTTCAAGGGGACATATCTGTTGGTCAAAAGCGTCGTAGATTGAAAATGTGTAATATGAACATATTCACTTGTTAGTGGTCATGTTTAGAGGGTTTTTATCAAATTCGATTAAAAACTGTAGGATGAGTTGCCCACAGAAGAAAAATTTATATTAACTTCCAAGTCGAAGGAGAGGTAACCTGATAAAAGTCGTCGCAGGTACCAATGTTTTTGAGTATGGGCATGTGACCTTGTTAGTCGTAAAGTTTGAGAAGTGTCACCTTAATGCCAACTGGGACTCATTCACCAACTTCCTTTGTGACATTCAGCAAGGTGAGAACATGTTTGACGTGATTGGTCTCACTGAAATTTTCAAACTACATAAGCTACTGTGGGGATCTTGGGCTTTGTTCCGTCAGCAGGAAATTATTTGCTTGGCTCCTTGCTCAACGTGTCGGGCAAAACCGGCTGGCGCTACGCACAAAATTCGGCATTCAAATTTTATTATATTTTTCAGTTTTTGTATCGGAAGCGTAGCTTATGGCCCCTCATTTGGGGCGCGCTCGCGGAGCTCGTTCTGGTGGGGGTCATGGGCTGTGCTTTTGGGACGAGAAATGAAACTTTTTAGTTATTCGAGAATTTATTTTGTCGGTGTCGTCTTCTATCTGCGTTGGACAGGGGGTTAATTTAATTTAACTTAATTTAATTTGACTTAATTTTAATTCAGTTTAATTTGATTTATTTTAATATAATTTAATCTAATTTAATTTAATTTACCTTAATTTAATCTAATTCATAGAATAACCATAAAATAAAATGTCTGCACGTGTAGTGCAATCTTTCAATCAGGATGGGTGGAGGGCCAAATACAGATTCGAGGTCTTTCTTTCTTTCATCAGTTATTCTACCTTTGAGCCATAGGCAGTAGTAATTGTAGAGATAATCCAGTCTACTCCATGACAGTGTAGTTTTATTTACATATTTCCCGGGGACAACTGGAAGACAGCCAATGTGGCTATGTTGTCTCCTAACAATGTACCACTACATGCATATATGAAAAACTCTCTGTACAAATCTAACATGTGAATTTGGTATATTGTTGAAAAAACTTTCATTCATTCATTCAAAATCGGTTCATAAATATAGGAGTTACTCACACAGTAATCTCATTAACCCTTTACCCAACGTAACGGCCAAAACCGGCCAGCGCTATTCACAAAAATCGCCAATTAATTTTCATTATTTTTTTCATTTTTTGTCTCAAAAACATAGGTTATGACCCCTACATTTTTCAAGAATTTTCGAAGTTACCTTAACCCTTTAGCTAACATCAAAAGCAGACGACACTTGCAAACAAATTCTTGAATACCTATTTTTTTTCATTTTTTGTCTCAAAAACATAGGTGATGACCCCTCTTTGGAACGAGCTCGTCTTAAAAACGACGAGCTCGTTCCAAAGAGGGGTCATAACCTATGTTTTTGAGACAAAAAACGAAAAACATTAATTATTCAAGAATTTTGTTTGCAAGTGTCGTCTGCTTTTCATGTTAGGTAAAAGGTTAATATATTAAATGTTTTGATATATTAAATCTTCTAGGCTGAAAGGAGATAGCCTTGTGAAAAACGACGAGTGTCGAAAGCTCTGGAACGGACGTCCCAGTAAACGTACGGACGTATATGGTAGCAGCAACATAACACGCCAGCCCCCACCCACAATTCTTCGAAGTGAGGGTATAATAAGTAAGAAGACGAAATTAGAATTACACAGAAAAGTTTTAAATTATCATATTTTCATTTGTTGACAGTACAATCCAGGAAATTTTGTTAAGCGACCTGTCACAGCCGATCCATATTCCCTGACAGCAAGATACAGACTGGCGGGAAAACCCGTAAGAAGAGTAAAGAGTGGCGTCATTTCTCGACGAAAACGACGCCCGGATTCTGGTGGACATGAAAGCGATATTGTTTCATCCGGCAGCATCACGTCCAGGAACTTTAATTTCTTCGATACTGATGATTTTCCAGATGATTTTGATTACGACGGTAAGATATATTCCTGTGCTTCAGAGGTTATGGGCGTATATTGTATTGTATTGCTGGCCCCGCGGTGCCGCGAAAGGGGTCTCTGTGGGGGCGGTGAAGATGACGATAGCGCATGATAGCGATAGGTGAGGGTAAGTGAAAATATCCATTAGAATTTAGAGTGATAAATAAACTGTTGTATTTGGTTTGAGGTACACTTCACATTATATTGTTTTACACTATAAGTGACATCTTCAATGCATTATATTTATGGATCGTCGGTCCTGAATGTGTTTTGTTTTTTAAAGAAATAAGAGAAGGAAATTCTCTTGAAAGAGAAGATACAAATATAACATTTTTCTTCAAGCATCGGCTCTGCATAGCTCGTCAATGACTCATTATTTAGAATGGGTTTCAATGTTGGGTTACTACCTCGGGACCCTAAGACATCAGCATGTTTCAATTTACTTGTTGCATAACGGATTCGCGACGAAATCCACCTGCCGCTTTAAACAGAATAGTTACGCAGGGCGTTGTAATTTCTATTTTTTAACCAACGCATGTCTTATGGCAAACTGGGGAGATGTAAGCAGAAACAGTTGGATGAAAATCGTCATAGTCAACATCTGAGTATGCATAGTTTATGGTGCATTCGTCGTTCTATACGACAAATGCAGTTAAAACTGGAAGTCCTGTCACGAACTGTGCGCTTATCTAGGTTTAATTGCGCGTAGGAATTGCGCGCAATTGCCACGTCGAATGGCATCCAAAGTATGGCAGGTTCTCCTGGTTACTCATGGCAAACACAGGCAATGTTTCTGCCAATGGACCTCCGGAGGTCCATTGGCTGAAACGTTGCCTGCGCACAGGCCATATGCACAGAATTTGATAGCCTTACTATGGTCATAACGCGTAGATTAAAGCGCAGATCGACGTGCTCTCTGTGCGCATTTCATGACAGGACTTCTAGTTTCAACTGTAAGATATTCCGACGTCTCCAAAAAAAAAAAAATTATGTAAATATTTAATGAACTCACCATTAAAGAATATTTATTCTGGACACTTATTGTCATTGTTGTGAGGTCCAACAGTTCGTCCCCCGAGTTCCACTGTGTTCTATGTGCCTATTGGCACATAGAACACATTGGAACTCAGTGGACGAGTTCTCCCTTTGTGGTATATATGAACACAACCAGAGACTTTGGCTGTATTGTGTCACAAAAGGAATAACAGCGAAAGCTTGATAAATATGTTAATGAAACTGGTATAAGCAAAAACAACCATGTTGATGCATGTTGGGTTACAGGATTTTATCAAAAAGTATGGCGCGCAATATCTATCAATGGTAACATTCAGAGTGTGTTTGGTCCGGATATCGTGACAAAACCACTACAGAAATACGTAACAGTTACCAATAAGCTGGGGTATGCTACACGGTACCGCGACACTCAACGAACGGGGCAGGTTGTGTTTATATTCGTGAAATATTGACATCGAGGTTGATAACTGGCTTAAACTGTCCTTTGTTCAATCAATAAAATGCACGGACTCGGGTATACTCTATAAACCAGAGGTAACTCAAGTGACGCCACTGGAACACCTAGTGTATTGTTCTACCAGGTATTTCAAGTTGCTTGTATACCTCGAAAAATACAACAGAGCCAGGGTGTAATGCGATTTCATTGATGACCGGGAGCCAATACTGTAAAACTTTTACAATTGTATTTTCTACACAATTATATTTTCTACCTATTAATATGACTGACTAAAATGAACCATTAGCATTTTAAAAGATATGGCAATTTGCCAACTGGCAAATTGCCAGATCTTTGAAAATGCTGATGGTTCATTTGAATCCATTTAAAGTCAAACCTAGAAATACAATTAAAAAAATACAATTTTAACAATTTTATAGTATTGGGCCGGTCTCTATTGCGAGCTTTGTTTTCATGAGCTTAATTAAAATATTTTCAAAACATTTACACTTGACATCTTAGTTGCACGACATATCAAATTTCCAGTTCTCAGCTCATGAACACCACAGAGCTGTTGATATTGGTTTGGTCAAGGTCGGACCTAACCATGGTCAGAATAAGTGCCTCGCAAAAATATTCTTCAACACGAAATTTATTTAGTATTCAAATTGATAAAAACAAAAATGCAGCCCTGGGAGTATGCTATTTTTAGTATAGAATGTTGATCAACTGAAAAAAAAATCACACTCCAGAATTAATAACCAATTTTGTCCAGTGTGCTCTCTGGTAATTTTCTGCATATTGTCTCTGTTTACATTTCCCTTAATAGATACGAGCCTTATGAAATCGTCACGACAAATGTCTAAGCTATGGTTTAGAAGAAATCTCAACAAGAATGAGATTCATTCTTTTTATTAAAATATATATATTTATAGATTTTGCTTTGAATTGCACTTGGTTATTTGAAGAAAAACATAATCCGCAGAAGGCGTGATCCTTTAGCCGCCCTCAGTTTGGGGTCCCTACCGGGTGTCGCGAGTAACTGGAAACGGGCGAGCTTAAACGATTTAACAGCAAGGACAAGACAATATTAATGATATTACTGCCAATGAAATGCCGTTATGCGAAGCTTATTTTGAAACGATATGCTTTGCTTTTTTTGCATCAGCGTTTCACATGACAACATACTATTTATTTTTTAAGAAGTGCCATTATTATGTGCATCTTCAGGTCGCAGAGATAAGATTTTACAAAAGAGCAGTTTAACAGATTTTTGTCGGGTCCTGAGTGGTAAAAGGGAAGGTGGGATGTGTGATGAGCATATAAGTGACGAGCATTAAAACTTTTTTATTGTAATTTAGGATACGTATCTACAGTAGATTATATTGGCACTACCACAATTATGATTCCTGAATTACTATAATATACTGTAGTTTTTTATCACACGTTACTTCCCTTTCCCTTCCTGTGATTGACTGAGGGTTACTATACTATTTCCGACAGTTTTACTTATAGAAAGTTCTGAAAAAAGCCGTGCTCAAAACATTTTGTATAAATAGCTGTGCAATATTCTAGGACGTTCGACTGACGTAACTCAACGCGCCCTTTGAAAGACAATTCCCCAGAATTCTGTTTCGCAATTTGAAAGTTCAAGAATGAAAACGCTTGCGTTCGGCAAGGTCCTTAACAATATGTAGTGCACCTAGGATTGGAATTTTGATGTATAACAAAACTTTTCTTCGATTTATCCGATATAATACAATAATTATTGCACGACATGTTGCGGACTATGTCAAAATTGTGGTCCTCGTGGCCTTGACTTTCTAGCCTTCTGATTGGCTGATAGGTACTGCTCTATTTCGTGTATTTGTTTTAAGGAGAGAATTGTGAGAACACTTCACAGGGAACTACACAATTTGTGTATTTTTCGTTGAGTGCCAACCACACTTATCGATGGAAAAGCGTTGATAACGTGGCCATTTCCCGAAAGTGGACACTTGTGCTTGCAAGCATCATATTTGTCAACACATTCGTTGAAAAGTGTACTCAACAGACTAACACCAATAATTTCACAACATCGTACTTTTTAAGTGACCTTAATATTTCGTTGCTCTGTGCTCCAGATCCGCGCCTTGGATCGATCATACTGCACAACACTTCCAGGTATAAACTTAGTAAGTTTGGAAACTTTACAAAATAGTATAGGCAGATGGGTAACAGACAGTGGCGGCGCCAAGGGGGTGGGGGTATGGAGGAGGGGGGTACTTACCCCTCCACTTTTTTCGCCAAACGTAGTAAAAAAATACTATCATTTTAATTTTTGTATTGAACGTTGCGGTGTAATGGTGCTTAATTCCATATTCCCAAGTGCACTAAATCAGAGAAGTTTTTAAATTATGTTTGTGTGTGCCCCCTCCCCTCCTCCCACACACACACACACACATTAGCTGCAAACAACAAACAAGAGTCGAGGGCCCAAACTGCAATAAGGCGTGTCGCGTTCAAACGGTCTGAAACATACCGCTTAAGAGTATTCGAGGAATGCTAGAATCGAGAGCGTGCAACGCATCCGTTTGGAATGCAGCCTACTTTCATTTTCGATTTGAGTGTCGTTTGGTGCTTTGTGCTCGCACTTTACAACAGCGTTCTTCCGTTAAAATGTCACCATGCACGACGTATTCTATAACTGAAAGACCTAACCAGTAAGTTTCAAAAGGATAAAACTGTTTTAATTTAATTGTTTGAGAATGCTCCAGAGAACACCATTTACAACGTAAGTTTTAAAAATTTTCTCAACCTCCCCTCTCGAAACCCACCCCAGCTCGGTTCTGCACGCCGAGGCCGCTGCTGCGCGGCGGGCAATACCCAACCGTACCCCCTCACTTCTGTAACTCTGGCGCCGCCACTGGTAACAGAGTCGAGTAATGCAGCAGGCAGCGTTGATAGCAGTCGGTAGTTGGGGTGGGCTAGCTTCGGTGAATGAGGGTTCAGGGCAGTATAGATTTTATGAGACTCTGTTCTCGATTGAGAAAAAATTATTTGTTGATTCAAAGAAAATGAATATTCACTCGTTTGGAAAGTTTCAATTGATCATAAAAGTGGCCAACCGAAATATTCGAGACGAGTGGATTTAAACATATGTGAATGGACTATTTAAAGGCTAGACTGGTACCAGGCCGTAACAACGTCGAATTCATTACAGAAGTTGGCTGGTGACTTGAGATCTTGGTCCAGCTGGAGAAGAGATAAGCAAGTATCAGTCAGGACCAATATAAACACTTTTTTATTTGAATCATATTTCACGGATCAATTTTTTGTCTGGCCTCCATGTAAATGTCTCCCCAGTGTAGCATTTACACTTATTGTCAGTTGAAGAATAAAAAACGCCAATTCCGTAGCCTTCGCCAATTTCCGGAGGTGACAAAATCATATCTATTAGTTCCGTAAACTTGAAATGCAAAAGTGTTTAATAAGGGCACATGGAGAATTTTGATTGGATCGCGAATTGATTGCCAGTACCGGATGTTACTGTTATTTCATTTGTACGATTGCGATCCACTGGTAATCAAATCAAGAAAAAGACGGTTTTGCGGTCATAACTCCGTGCGTGTTTTATCTGAATGCATTCATGTTTTTCATTAAATATTCCACTTTCTGATTAATTTTTTTTCATTCTGTAACCCTTTATGGACATGGCATAGCCTTATCTGCTGGTGTGACGTTAAATAAATAAATAAATAAATAAATAAATAAATAAATAAATAAATAAATAAATAAATAAATAAATATGAGTGCATGTTAATTGCTCTATGGTAACTAGTTTCATTCTGTGTATGGAAAATTACCTATCCAACAAAATGTACACGGCAAAATCCCAGCAAAAAGAATAGAAACGCGGTGACAAGGCGCCTGATTGGATTAGAATGGATGAAAAAACCCTCACCTGATACAATGTGACATTAAGTGAAGATTGATTTTTTTATTTACATATTCTTTTCTCTTCATAAGTGTGTATAAATACTATACCAAACGCATTACACGCCTATTACTGTTCCTCCAGTTCTATATTTACAAATCTACAAGAAACACTATTCCAGACGGATTTCCGTTGACGGACCGCTTTCCAACTAATGCCACGGATCCATCAACAGCACTAAATGTCGCCCATTTTCGTAAGTGGCCAGTCGAGACGCCGCATTCTGGCCGTGTTCAATTCGGAAGCTGCAGTGACAGCCGATAAATGGAATGTCAATTGGAAAAGGTCTTTGTTCAAATTCCCAAAAACATGAATTAATTGTGGAGAGTGATTTTTATAACACGAAAAGTTCTGACTTTGAAGCCAATATCTCTCAGATAACGGCTGCTAATGTCTTAAAATATGAATACATAACCTACTGGTCAGATTTTACGTTTATATTTTTCGGTTTATGTATTGATCTGTCACAGGAGTTTGCCAATCACATCTGAGTTTTTTTATTTTTATTTCAATCAGGCGTCAGAAGTGGCAAAGTCTACAAATAAGACTGAAATGTTAAATAAAGGATTCTATGTCATAGAGGCCTGTAATAAACACAGAACGCCACGATGTGTGAATGCATTCATCAATACAGCACCAATGCCATCGCGGATGGATCGAATTCGAGGCTGCGCCTCTGTTCTATCCTTCCGCACCAGCACTCGTGCCGTACTGAGGAACGCACTCACACATCGTGACATTCTGTGTATTTATTTATAAATGTCACTTCCATTTTTGAAAATTTCCATGAATCATCTAGATTCTCAATGATTATTTTTCTTTCTAAACTTCAGATCTCGAATTAGAATGGACTAAACTTTTGTCACAAGCAATCTGTTGAAAGAAAAAAGCACATTTTCACCATGCTATTTCTAATTGCAGTTGTATTTAAGGGAATTAAAAATACATTTTTCAAGAATTTTCGAAGTTACCTTAACCTTTTAGCTAACATGAAAAGCAGACGACACTTGCAAACAAATTCTTGAATACCTATTTTTTTCATTTTTTGTCTCAAAAATATAGGTGATGACCCCTCTTTGGAACGAGCTCGTCTCAAACACATAGGTTATGTCCCCTCTTTGGAAAGAGCTCGACGAGCTAGTTCCAAAGAGGGGTCATCACCTATGTTTTTGAGACAAAAAATGAAAAAAATAATGAAAATTAATTGGCGATTTTTGTGAATAGCGCTGGCCGGTTTTGGTCGTTACGTTGGGTAAAGGGTTAATGGTATAAGGGTTGAAATCTTTACATTTCCAACATAAATGAGCGATGCAGTGATTTCCACGAGCCACATGTGGAGAACTGCGATTCTTGCTTGTGCGATTTTTATTGGGAAATGGGACTGACTCCTACAAGAAAACAAAATACCATCTATACAAGTGTGAATGGCAAATATGGATAAACGACATGTTTTATGAAGAATTTAAGTGATGATGTAAACACGTGTCTTGCTAGATACTTTCATTTCGGAAGGACCAGGAGATCTCGATTTGTACGTGCTCGGTTCTGATTGTCTGTTGTTTGGCACAATATTGGTCTTCGTGACAGATGGATGGCCCACGCCATCAGGTCTGACAGTGGTGATTGGTCCGTGACCTTGTCCTTGCTAATTATCTTGCCGAGTGCCACAGACCCCGTGTATTATCCATCTTTCACGTGAGTATCGAATAGGCGTGAGTCCTACAGAAAAATACATTATCAGTTTGAGTGATTGCCTAGGCCTGACCACTGCGAGTGTTATCCGCGGTTGGCTGCGGACGCTAACATTGACACTCACACACGATCATATAAATTGGTGTTTGTAGATCAATTCGGACGGCGCGGGCCGGGTTCGCCCGATTATTCAAATTGGCATTTTCCCCTAACCTGGGTACATATAGGAAGCATTTTACTTCAGCAGGTACAGGTACATTATAAATACTTTTCTCGTGTTAAATTTGTTCCACCATATTGAACATTTCTTTAAAAGTTACAATATACACCGTAAAATCTGATATCACTGATGTTAGAGTGAATAAAGTATTGTTTATTTGATTGATTACAAATAATCATTTTGTCGTCAGCGGTTGCTGCTGAGACACAGAAATAGGAATTTCTCTGTACATAAAACGTGCACACTCATCGAATTCTATGCTTATTCTCTACGTCCGGTTTGTTCATGTAACATGAAATCTGAACTGCTGGAACATTGAGGCTTCAGAGTCCTTAATTCGTAAATCCTGCCTTGTCGGGAGTGAGCATCCCAAAATTTACGCCGCTTAGTACAATTCGTAAGCATTTATTTATGATTTCAGCCGAAGAGGAAGTTTGCGACGGGAGAAGGAGCATCATGGGAAATCACAGCCAATGCATGTATTTGAAGATGTGTAAAGAGATGAAGTTAACTCCTTCTACATACCTATATAAACATTTGGCAGGAGAAAAACTAATCATGAAGCACCATATCCTGGCAGAAAAGGGTACAAAAGCATGTTGTTTTGCACTTCTGGTAAGCTGTGAAAAACTGAAATAGGGCTATTATATATTACGACAGAACACAACGAGGGTGGAGTGTGGGGGACTGGAATCAACGACGACTCGAGGTGAGTTTTCTTGTATGCCTTCGGCACGCGCGAAATACAAGAAAAACTCGAACAAGGGCCGTTGAGTCCCCCCCCCCCCCTCCCCCCGCTCTACCTGAATTGTGTTCTGTATTTATACTACGATTAAACTTGAAATAAATGAATGGAGCTGCTGTTCTGTTTACTTTCTTGTTTGTCGTTGTCTTGTGTCAAAACATTTCATTCACGTCACAACGTCAGTCAGATTTGTAACGACTCCTCAGATGGGTTGTTACAGGTCGTTCTTACCGTAGTCCGGATTCAACGAGTGAGTTATCTAGCTCATTCCTCAATCTTTGTATTTCATCCGGTAACGTCGAATACACGAGTGTGTGTCACCCTGTATTTGTTGGCTATGCGATCCAACAATTTTCGAATGTGGGGCTAAATTTTGTACTTGGGTTCAATTTATTTTCAAGGCGAAATTTGGGTTGGTTTGTGGTGTTCCAAACCTCGAACTTAGTACAATTTGGGTGGTGGAAATGGGTGGTCGTTCGTTGGATATTCCCGTGTGTACAGATATCGATGTGGTTAACCAATTTGATACTTTTCTGCATTCGGTTCCTTGGAATTTTCTGATTTTCGTCAGGTGGGTGAGTGGAATAATATGATCAGTTGTTCGCGGAATAAAAATCTTATCACACAAATATAAACACACTACTTAACAGGATGTCAAAATGGGAAGAATTATTTTTTGGACAGGAGAAACAAAAAAATGATCAAGCCCAATAAAATTGAGTTTGCAATGAGGAAAGTTCACGTGAATGTTGTGTTTGTTATCTGAAATGCCTAGACCTATATTTTAAGACCTTTCTCCTGCTACTCCATGTTCTTCAGCCTCCCATTTGCCCTGGTTGGAGACGGATTTCATTGTTTTTAAATTCTGTATCGGGCCTCGATGTCTTTACTTTGGAGCTTCGTGGCTATCTTATGAACTGATTTTTAGGAGCGTGTTTTTAAGCAAACTGCCTTCTTTTCATTACAAACGCGCCTTTGCATGCAATAAAGAACAAATCTTATCAACATTTACATATAAATACCTTTTTCCGCAGCTTTTTTTGGTGAAAAGATTCTGACAGGGCCAGTTTCGGTCGAACTTAATACATAGGCGGACCATTGTTGAGATCATCAGCATTGTATTTTCATAACGGTAACAGTTTCCGCACGTGGGAAGGCTGCTTGTTCAGCGATCAATATTAAAAATAACGAGCTGAATCGTCTCGTGGGATGGAAACTAATTGCTTACGAACATACGAACTACCATGTCTTCCAAATAAAATCTCCAGCCTTTAAATAGTGAGTAATCGCTTGACGGGACAGGTTACGTGAAATAATTCACGAGAGGTGAGGGAAGTTGTTCAAACACGAGTGCGCGAATGCGCACGAGTGTTTTACAATATAGTCCCTCGCCTCGAATGAATTATTTCACGTCACCAGTCCAGTCAAGCGATTACTCTGTTTATTACTTTTCATTATTAACGATAATTATGTCATTTAACCTTTTACCTAACGTAACGGCCAAAATCGGCCAGCGCTATTCTCAAAAATCGCCAATTAATTTTCATTATTTTTTCATTTTTTGTCTCTAAAACATAGGTTATGACCCCTCATTGGAACGAGCTCGTTCCAATGAGGGGTCATAACCTATGTTTTTGAGACAAAAAATAAAAATAATAATTATTCAAGAATTTTTTTTTTTGCAAGTGTCGTCTGCTTTTCATGTTAGGTAACGGGTTAAAAAAAACAATGAAGTTCACATTATACACCCACGGCAAAGCGTCTTCGTTTGCGCGCACGGATACATGACCCAATTGTTGATTGCATAATTCACTTGTGAAGTTATCGTTTATAATCAAACCCGGAAATCCCAGTAAATCACACTTTGGAAAGTAATCAAGAATTGTAGTGACGAAATGTACAATACGATCACGAAAAAATGCTGGTTATTTGTAAATATCACGTGGCAACCCGTGATTCATCTTCAATATGGCAAAATAGTGTTCGCAAAAGATGAACTATATCCATTATCAACTTGCCAAATACATTCGACTACATGTGTCTGCAATCTAATTGTGTGTCAACAGGTGTACTACGTAAGTTATAGCAGTTAATGTTGTTCATTAATTGTCCCATCATTGAGATCTTGGGTCCTTTTTGTTATTATTTCCTCACTTGATTTACATGCTAAATGCCTACTGTACCCTCCAGGAAATTTTAGTAGTCCTCTACAGCGAATGGATAAGTTTCCAAAGCTGAGTCGCTGGCGTTTTTGCATTCACGAAGTACAAGATGGCAGTTGGCAGCTAACACAGACTTATTCAAAACATTTTTAACCACCTATTAATGATTAATAATTTACATGTATTTCCTGACACGTAGGTTACATCGGTCGTGTCGGAAGCATCCCATGAGATGGAAGAGATAGATTATTTGAACCCTGATGGCATCTTCCACATCTGTTCAGCGACATTAATTTGAAAATTCCATATTCTTTATTTGGTGTTAGATCAATTAATTCTCTCGATGTGCAGCCTCAGGGCTGCGCGTTGAACATATTGATGGGCGTTTGCGAGAAATTCACCAAACAGCCATTTACATTACGACATGTTGGGGTGCCTTGACGCTGTCCCCATCAAACATGTCTCAACATTTAAAAGGTTAAGAAGGCATCCGATTTCGAAAAAGGACTCGACAGACATGCGTACCTTCATTTTTGATTAAGCAGGGTAAACAATGCCATACAGTTTGTGGCAATTAGCATCAGCACTTCACCAAACGTAATAAACACGATCGCGATTTTTTTCAAATTAAAAGTCGACGTATATGTGATAAAGGTGACACTGAGTTTCTCGTACTTTGTGGCAGAATAACCCTTTACCTAACGTGAAAAGCAGACGACACTTGCAAAAACAATTCTTGAATAACTAATTTTTTTTCATTTTTTGTCTCCAAAACATACGTTATGACCCCTCGTTGGAACGAGTTCGATGAGCTCGTTCCAACGAGGGCTCAAAACCTATGTTTTTGAGACAAAAAATAAAAAAATAATGAAAATTAATTGACGATTTTTTGAGAATCGCGCTGGCCGGTTTTTGCCGTTACGTTGGGTAAAGGGATAATATACTACTTTGTTTTCTGACGACCTTGTAAATATTATTACCACAGTCGGTCAGTAAACCACTCTATATGTAATGATATCGCAATCCAGTCTAAAGTCCGATTTCCTCTCTAGAACAGTGCATAATGTCACAAATAAAAACAATGCCACGACAATGAATGCAAGCGCTATTTTTGTTTGTTTCCATTCCTTCTGACTTGAATTCGTCATTCGTTGTTTTTGTTTTATTAGATATGATTTTCTTTCCCAGAATTGTCAGTATCAAGCCCGACTGACATGACTTCAAAACCAGCTGATATGACGCCGGTCTCGGCCTATAAAAATCTAACTAGAGTTGTCCCCCCCCCCCCTTGATACGTTACTGGGCCCACCCATGTTTACATCGAAAATCTTCACCGTTATTCGTCGAACACAATCATGACAATTGGCGTCACTAGGCATAATGGAGGATTTTGAAGAGTTTTTGTGTGATGAGGAAAAAATGATTGCAATAAGTATGCATTAGGTGTATGAAGATAAGAAGAGAAAATTCAAGGCAAACTGAGATTCAAGGCAAACTGAGATACACGGTCGTTAAGTGAGAGAAGAGATGGTTCAGCTATCCGAACATAGCTGCGCCAGCTATCCGAACGTCTCGGCCTCCCCAATGGGGAAGCCGAGACGTTCGGATATCTGAACTTGTAGAAGAGGAATCTTCGAACAGTGTGAAATGAGCGAGAAACGATTCAAGGCAAACTGAGATTCACGGTCGTTAAGAGAGAGAAGATATGGTTCAGCTATCCGAACATAGCTGTGTCAGCTATCCGAACGTCTCGACCTCCCCAATGGGGAAGCCGAGACGTTCGGATATCTGAACTTGTAGAAGAGGAATCTTTGAACTGTGTGAAATGAGCGAGAAACAATAACACTGTCAGAAACCTGTAACAGATCTGAGAATATTTTGTAATTACTTGTTTTGGTTTAATAAATAAAGAGGTTATTACTAGGTTAGTTTCATATTGAACGATGTATCAGCCCGAGGTAACTTCATATTATCCTGAGACCGAAGGTCGAAGATTTATGTGAAGTTAACTCAGGCTGTTGTGTCGACAGATATGAAACTAACCATGTAATAACCTCTAAATAAAATCTCGACCCGCTGATGAAAGTGTATCACGACTGGATTGCAAATCGGATTGGAAAAATAACTACATTGCAGATGTCAGAAGTGTAATTACATGAAGTAAATGTCTGCTCACTGAACTTCTAGCGTGAACCAATCAATATGATTGCTCGTTGAATTTCTAGTGTGAACCAATCAATGCTTTCCGCTCAGTCAACCCCTCAGGAATTAATACGAACTCTTCCAACCGATACCATTGAATCATAAAACATACGTGAATGGTCAAATCTCTGAAATAAAAAAAGCCTTTCTGATAACTAAATGATTTTGTGCCCGTATCGTGATCAAGGGTTGTGTTACATGTTACAAACTTAACCAACCAGAAAGATTGGTATTGAATTACAATATAACGTCTTTGATCATTTACCATTTTCAGTCGAATTCTTCAATACAACTCTTAGATTTAGAAGATAATGGTATAGGTCCTGGAGGTGCTATTTATGTTGCGGACTTGCTGAGAGAGAATACTTTCATTACCGAACTGGTAAGCATAACCTTTACATAGTATTCACGTATTCGTGCCCTTTGATTTATCATGCCATTTCAGCATCATCCTTTCAAAGCCCTTTAACTTTACAAGCAATGTCAGGATGGACATAGGCAGCGCTCGTTGAGGCCAAATTGCAGGATAGATGTCAAATAGAATTAGATATATATGGCTTCTTCTTAGAGAGTTAAGAAGTTCTGTTACAGAAATGAATATGGACGCTCTCGCTATATGCACCAACGTACACATGAATAGACTGAAGTACTGCAACACGAAAGAGATCCCACGAAGAGTACTCAGAGTGCTGCTGGTTTCTTACCTTTTTTTTAACATTTCATCAAATCAAGTCAGTAGCCACGATTGTTTTATGAAAAACGCAACATATGCAATGAAGTAGGTAAAATAGGTACGTCGAGAGGATGTGTTGTGGATGGCTCACTCGTGGAGTGGAAATTCCGCCCAAGCAATAATTGCAAATTTGTTGCAAAGCAAAATAGGAACGGGCAAAGCTCCGGCCAACGGACCTCCGGGTTGAACCCCGGAGGTTCTTTGGCTGGGACATTGCTTGTGCTTCTTATCGTAATGTACAAAATTTGAAAGTGATACATTGGACGATAGTTCCGCTCTGCGGGTGGTTTGGTTGCGATGCACTCTCCACTCGCTGTAGTTATCCGGTAAAATACTAGCTGGTTTGCTGAACCACTTCATTCCAGATACTTCACATACAAATGGCCGTCAATTCTTTGGTCTATCACTGAATGCCTTAAACTACCCGACCGGATGGGAGTATTGCTATGTGACCTTTGTACCTGTGCTGGCTGGATTGTAGTTCTTGTCTATCACTGGAAATGGTAGAAAAGCACATTTAGCTTTTTGAAATTAGTGGAATTTCTCTCGTATGAAAATATAAGTGCCTATTTGAATACTGTTGTCTCATTCTGACATTATTATTCTTATGTTTCTCTCCAGAGTCAGCAGTTAATACTTCTTGATAAACATTAATAAAAGTTACTCACCTAAGACAAACTATCGTAAAAACCGACAATTATCCAGATACCTCAATTGAAACAAAAAGGCACGGAATGAAGGTAGTTCAGCAACATACCAATTATAATCAAAACTCTTTTCTGCCATTTCTCCCCATTTTCTTCTTATCTTCTTTGTTTAAGTTATCAACATATACAATTATCTCTTATTTCCCTCTGTACCAAACCTACTATCAAATCATAACTATAACTTGAAAGTGTAATGAATAATTCACAGTTATAGGGTTTGGACAGTAATTTTGATTGTATGTGTACCTGTCTTCTCGACTGCACTGTGTTCAGTTGTTTTACTGGTGAAAGCAACCTCGAATAAGCTTACAGCTTACTGTTGGATCCACACTTACTATAACTTATATAGTTGTATATATTTGAGAACTGGAAATGAATACTGTTTAAACTAAAATAGGTTAATGTTGTTGGTTCGTTCACACCCAATCCCAATGCGTTTCAATTATTATTCAAACTTTTTAGGGACCTAATCCACATTTTTCGTGTTCCACCAATCAGAATTTACTGCCCTGTAGTTGTCTGGCTCAGTAGAGAATGGAATACACAATTTTTCAACCATTGCCGAATCCTATCTTAACCCTATGAACTCTAATGGTATCTTTCACGGCAATTCGGGGTTATCACTTGGAAGAGTCTATATTCGTTACTTGGGGGAAGACCAGCCTTGGGACTGCACGCTGAAAGTCTTGATTGGTCTGCCACACAATTTCACTGTGGAACTATCTAATTTACGAATTCGGGTCGCAGTACGATCCTGGAACGGAAATGCGGTCTTTCGGGGTGAAAGAGTTAAAAGGAAAACCCGAACTGAATGTAGCTGTACATCGTGAAAACAAATTTGTTAAAAGTCTCCTGGCTGTTATCCACAAGTCATCCATATGCACATGAACAAGGTAAATAAGTACTTTTTTCGGGATATCGTGTTCACCTCCACTCACAGTTTGATATTAGGAATATGAAGATATGATCTTGATTCTATGTTGTTGTTTATGAGTAGAAGAGAAATTTAAACATAATTTTCTTCCATTCTGGGCTCCACATGTAGCTGAAAATGTGAATATGAATACTTGTCTTTTTCGCTAGGCTGACCTCTCTCTGTAATAATAATATTCGGCCACCAGCTGTTTTATCGCGGTCCTCTATATGTAGTTGAAAGCGTGTGTGAGGAAGATGAATTCCCTTTAGGTTTTTAAATTTATAAGGATCAAATACATGACGCATGTATACATTATTTTCCAGACATTGTCCGAGAATAATCTGGGTGCTGAAGGTGCTAAAGTTGTACTAGACGTTATAAAAGACGTCGATGTCATTAGAAAATTAGATTTGTCAGGTGAGTAATATAATATTCACATAATCAAAATCGTCGTCCTTCCATGTATATGTTATATGTTACTGACCAAGCTGTAGTTTTAATGTGATTCAAAAAGCAATGAATCGCTTTTGTCGACCTCAACAGCTTCACTGCAGAATGACCGTAAGCCATTGGTGATGAATCGTGAGAAAAATAAGCCTCCGTGACGTTTGCAGAATTACAAGTGCGAGGCGACAATTTTACAAGAGCGAATAAAAACTGGAAAATTATGGGCAGGTGCGTTATCTGTTAGAAAATGCTTTACACAACTATTTTTTTTAAGATTCTCCATTAATAAAGTCAAACGAATCTGTGATCCTCAATATATTCGTAATAAAGTTGAACTTAGATCTTCTGGAACTGTAACATACAGAACAGTCGCCATGGACTGCTCGTAGTGGCAGTGAAGTCCGCGCATGTATTCACCGGGTAATAAAAATCATCATCAGCAAAATTTTAATTAATGAAACACTGGGTTGTACCCGGTGCCTCATTAAATAAATGTTTGATGATTATTCCTATAATTAGTGTTTCTAATCTAACATTATTCCGTTGGTGGAAATATTACCCACCCATTGGAAACGACCAGTTCATCGAGGTTCGATTCTTCTCGAAATAGCGTTCGGTTTTTCGTTGTCGGTATATTAGCCATCTCTAGTTCCATCATGACCAATTCTGAGTCTGATACGTGATAATTAAATAAGAAGTTTATCCACAAACAAATTTCCTGCATTTCTTAGCCCTTTACCTAACCTGAAAAGTAGACGACACTTGCAAAGAAAATTCTTGAATAACTATTTTTTTTTCTTTTTTTGTCTCAAAAACATAGCTCATTAGAACGAGCTTGACGAAAAAAATAAGGAAAATTAAATGGCGATTTTTGTGAATAACGCTGGGCGGTTTTAGCCGTTACGTTGGATAAAGAGTTAACTATAACCCACATTGCCAAGTATCCCAACCACATCATCAAGGAATAACCTCGAAGAACCAAGAAGGTATGACCTGACTTGATGATGTGACTGGAATATTTCTTAGTAGAGACTTGAGTCAGGACTGTCGGAACAAATTGGGTTTTCTCCTCACCTCTCCCCAGTCTGTCGTCTTCGCGACGCACCTGAATTCTACAACCACAGACGTATCCTACAGATCGATTTTCAAGCTCATCTTCATACAGTACAGTTGCCGTGGAATGGTCGTAATCCACGCGTGGGCAGTGGTGTCCACGCATATGTTTACTGGGTAATAAAAATCATCAGCAGCAAAATTTTAATTAATGACGTACCGGGTTGTACTCAGTTCTTCATTGATTAAATTGTTTGATGCTTATTTCTATAATTAATGTTTCTAATCTAATATTATTCCGTTCGTGAAAATATTATCCACCCGTTGAAAATAACCAGTCCACGGCGGCTGTACTGTATCACCATGGGATGGCTATTCCCAATTTCAGAGGCTATGTGTTATCTGGTTACTAAAATCCAAGTTTTGTTTACATTACAGGTTTCCTATTCAACTTATAGGTACCCACTGCCGTGTATTAAACAGTGTTGGTGCCGTCGCACACCAGTTTAACCAATTACACTAAAACCTTTGATTTGGCGTTAAAACGTCCCCGATTGGCTAATAATTTGGCAACAAAAACAATGTTTGATCTTATGCGGAAAATTCACCTCGGCAATCATGAGAATTTTTGAAAATAAAATAATTATTCATTACTTGCCAAAAAACTGACATCATCAGTTGGCAATTAAAGCTGAGAAAATAATAGAGTTGTGCCCAACATAGTAAAGCCCCGTGTTTATTTCAATAAAGTCCAGCTAGTCGGTTCAGATATTGACAGATAGAGGCTGATGCGACAGATCAGTATTCAAACAGCACTTAAGATGGTAACTTCTCAAGTCGAAGCAGTTGTCATTGATTGGTAATCAAGCTTTATTAAAAAAACAATATAGGTAAACACTGACCTTTACAAGATAAAATATTAAATTGAATAAACCCTTCACGCCATCGAAGACCAGTACGTCAGCACGAATTAAGTAATTAATTTATTATTTTTTGTGTCCCAACAACATGTGTACCAATATTCACATTGTTTGTGTCATTGATTAAGGCAAAAAGTAGACAGATGTTCGGATGCGCGGAGGAAAAGATATGCTGGAATCCAGGAGGTTTGCATGTTGGACACCGAGTTTTAAAAAAAATCCAAGTGAAGAGACATCTCTTAAAAGGGATTTAAGGTCAGAGAACTGGGCGATGCGAACTTACTCCACCTTTGTTCGGGGCAGAGATTTGAAGGTCTCATTTAATCACCAAAGAAACTATCTTCTCCACTTGCATGAGGTGTTTATACCATTTTTTGAACCGAAATATGGTGATTTTCGTCCATTTCTCCATCTTTAATTTCTGTTGTTGTCGTGTCCTAAAATTAGGTAAGTACAAACGCAGTTATTTTCGTTACTTCGTTTGTTGCTTGTTCGTGAGCGCTGTGGCTCAGTAGCTGCGATATTGAACTTCAAACTGAAAGGTCAACCGGTCGATCCCCGCCAGGGGTAATTTCGTTGTGTCCTTGGGTAAGGCACTTCATCTCGATTGCCCACGTGGGGGCAGGGTGGCGCTGGGTACCAAGGCATGTCGATGGTGCACTTGTCTTCAACCAATGCTAACCCTGCTTGTGCGGAGTTAGTACGTTGGGGAGCGTGACAAATGCTCGCCGTTGTTCGGTGGTTCTCTCTGGGTACTCGGCTTCCTCCACCCGTAAAACTGTCCGACACGATGTCGTGAATCTGGCTGTCGAATGTGTCATTAAACACAAATAAATAAATAAATAAATAAATAAATAAATAAATAAATAAATAAATAAATAAATAAATAAATAAATACATTGTGGCTTATTCTGTTTATATAGTACGCTGTCAAATTCATGTTTTCAAGAACACTGGAAAGTACGAAAGATAATTTTTCCCAAGTTTTTTTTAAAAATTCCGACTCTGAAGTTAGCGAAGAATAATATAATGTATTTATTAGATATGGTTTTCTTACCCAGAAATGCACATTAACGGACTCGCCTGATATAACTTCAAACTCGGCTGATATGACGCTGATCCCGACCGATCTGATCCAAACAAGAGTTGTCACCTTATTGCGTTACTGTGCGAAGCCATTTTCTTTACAGCAAAACCGTGCAACGCCGATCGTCGAAAGCAACCAGTTAGTAAAAGTGGCGTTACAAGACAAAAAGGGAGTAGTTTTTGTATGGTGATGAATTAATGATAGCAGTAAGTAAAGATTAGGTGGTTGAAGAGAAAAATAAGTGAGTTATTCAAAAAGATCATCGCAAACTAAAATTCAGAGTTGTAAGCGGAGATTCATCGACGTGGTGGGAGAGCCAGTTCAGCCCAGACGTTTGAACAACTCAGTGAACTTGGAGCGGAGTTTGTATTCCTTGATTTTTGCTTGTCCGAAAACTCATTAATAGCATTCGTGAATTTATTTTACATGTAGACACAAAAATCCATTAACAACTATAAATATTCTCTTACAAACACATTCTCATGATGAGAGAATTGAAAAGCCGATCCGAAAAAAAGGTAATGTAATGAAGGGATGAATATAAAGTCGGGTGTGCACAAATACTGAAGATTTCATTTTGTCTACGCACAGCAAATATGTGTTTCCACGGGCTGTCTGGCCGCACATATTCAACTATTTCTACTCCCTTGAATGCGCATGCATGTAAACAGTTGTGAAGATGACAACCTAAATTCCCACAGCGGTCCGTGGGAGAAAAACGAAAAACTTTCACTTGCCACAAATTTCATTTTTTTTTACATAATAGACGGACATATGATCAAATATTTCATAACATACTCATTAAAACTGTATCAAATACTTTTTGTTAAAATTAGTTTTTAATAGTTCCATTTTTGTTTAACATTTTCTCTTTTTATCCCAGCACATCGCCTTATTAATTTATTAGACAAGACTGACGGGGGTAATTTCAAAGTCCTAAAAATGTACTAAATCCCCATGAGAAAATTTGAACGGACATAGATTTGATTAAAGCAAAAATTAATCTTCTTTGTTCAAAAAACATATTTTGGATATGTTATTGTTTTAATGGTTTCATTTAACTTAGAAAAGAGGTATTTTCTATCTTTGTGACCTTGCGACAAATAATACTTCTCCTCCGCTAATGTCAGTCAACACGGTTAATTTCTAACGTCTGGGGAATAGGGGTGTTCATTTTTACAGTGAAATGCTTACAGTTTGGTTGTGTGTTTAGAGCAATAAGATGGAAATAGAATGAAAATGTCTACTTCTAATTTTAAATCCTTTGGTGTGGATGTTGTTTGTCTAACAATTATTCAATATCACGTTTTTATTGAAATAAAACCCCTAGCTCCCTAACACACGTTGAAAGTATTATTCGTTTAAACGGGATTCATTTAAAATCAACACACATAAAGCTTTAGCCATGGCAGAGCGGTAACTTCGGCCTCATAGAGAAATTGACTGGAAGAAACTATCTGAAGGAGAACAATTTCTCGACTAGACCGGAACGCACAATTGCAAAGAGATTAGTTTTGGACACAACTGATAAAGTTGAAAAACTTTTGTCCAGAAAGAAGGGAAAAAAACGTGAGTTACTTGTTAATTCAAATTCTTATTAATTTGTGTATTTAATCAGACGTTTTTATCTATTTTGTTCCCACATAATAGTATATATTATATCATAGGAACAAAATTTAGAAAAACATCTAATATTAAGATAAAAAGGTTAACAGGGAACTACTGTGGAGGGCGGTTTTGGTCTCTGAAGCTGCGGGGACAATAGCATGTCAAATATGATTGCGTGCGCCTTGGTGCGTGAAAAATCACGAGGGATAACTCGAAATTCCGGCCCGTACTACAGAAGTAGAAGTAGTTCAATATGAGGTGTAAATACATATTTTGTTATGCACAAAATATGGAATAGTCGTTGGTTATTTTCGCAAAAACACCAGGTGCTCTTTTTCGGAAGTGCGGTCAGAAACCATTACCTCTTGGAGTTTATTGAACTGCTACAGAAAAAATATAGCCCCTGAGGTTTTTGCACAACTTTCACAAATGGGTCGAAATTGTTTTAAAATAAGAGTATGAACAGATAGAAAACACAATAGAGCAATATGTTCGACAAATCTGAAACATTATGTCAATTTTCAAAGGTGTAGTTTCATCGCGTGTCTGGAAGTTGTATTGTCACTAATCTATATTCTTCTCCGAAGATGTTTAGAGGTCATTACTTGGTTAGTTTTATATCGGCTTAGATATCAGCCCCCGGTAACTTCATTTCATCCTGAGGGCGAGGGTCAAAGGCTGATGTGAAGTTACCGAGGGTTCATATACAGGCCAATATGAAATCTAGTCAAGTAATAACCCTTTATTTATTAAACCAAATGAAATAATTACAAATTGTTCTCAGATCTGTTACAGTGATATTGCTTCTCATTCTTTTAACCCTTTACCTAACGAATCGCCCGCATCCGCCCGCGTAATATGCAAATTGAGCAGTTGAAAAAAATTAATTTTTCAAAATATTTCAACAAAACCATATCATGTGACCCCTCATTGGAACGAGCTCATTGAGCTCGTTCCAATGAGGGGTCACATGATATGGTTTTGTTGAAATTTTTTGAAAAATTTAAAAAAATTATATTTAAAATAATAAATTTTGATATCGTCTGCGTTGGGTAAAGGGTTCATAAAGTCTGAAATTTTCCTCATTTCCAAATTCAGCTATTTGACAGTCTCAGCTTTGTCACTGGGGAAGCCGCGACATTCCGATAGCTGAACTATCTCTTCTTTCACTTCGACGAATGCCCCCTTATAACTCAGAAACTTACTTTGCACTGAATTTTCTGTACAACTGTCGTCTTTCTTCCTTTCACCCCGTAATCCTTACCTATTGCCACCATTAATTCCACACAATACAAAACCTAATCCCGTTTGCCCGGTAACACCAATTCTACTGATTGAGTGCTTTCGACGAAAAACGGTGAACGGTTTCGTTGTAAACAAAATGGCTGCACCTTGTAACACATCAAGACGGACAACTCTTGCTTAGTTCATATCTGACGAGATCAGCGTCATATCAGCCGAGTTTGAAGCAATATCAGGCGAGCTCGATAACTGTCACTTCTGGAAAAGAAAATCATATCTAGTACAATTTCCCGATAAATCGCGAAACTGGTTTCTGTAATTATAGTTTTTTCAGACAATGTGAAATAAAACTCCAGTTACATTATGCGTTGGAAAAAATGTGCGCGCAGAAGTTTATCATCCATGGCGGTAAAAATCGTCTCACATTTTGTTATTCTCGTCTTCTAAAACTTCGAACGATGATTGTGAAAATATAGCGTCACGTTTGCGTTTGCATTGCGATGTACGACATAACATTTCGAAAATATCGCCTAATGTTATAGAAATATCGCCATAATAAGGCTGATCACCACAATAGTTCTATTGTATAGGCAAAGGGTACACATAGGTGGAATTTAGGCTTTAAAATTACTTCTTATTATTATGAGATGTAACGGTTACAAATGCTGACGTCTTTTTTTTCCAGTTATTTTGCGATTGAACGAATCGTGCGAAAAACAAGCGCTCGAGGCTACTCTTACAAAATACATCGCCCAGTGTCGTATTCACTTCAAAGTGACACATTATCTTCCCAAGCTATCAGTCTTATCCTGAGAGAAATTTGACAAGATATTAACCCAATTAGTGGAACTATGCGGCGTAATCATAAATATCCATTTCTTCACTTATAATTCATTTATTTATAATATAATAATAATAACACTTTGGCCAGCCGCTGATTTGTCGCGGTTCTCGGAGGCTGCACGTTGAAAATATTGATTGATCTACCCTAAATAATGAATCTGGGCTCTTCCAAGTGTTTCCATTGAACTGGAATGGAAGATACCACTAGAGTTCAAAGGGTTAATCGGATAGAATATTTCAGTTGAATATTTCAGTTTCCGACTAACGGAAATATTCCAGGCGATTGAATCAAAACAAAAGTGATGGGTTATTTAAGGGCTAGATCGGTTCCAGGCTGTAAAAGACCCAAGTTCCTTACAGGCGTTGAGAGCCTAATTATGTCCATCAATCTTAACTCCATTTTTGGGCAGTGAAATCTATCGACTGATTGGATTTTCAGCGTTTGATAAAAATGTTTTTCTAGGTTGAAGTTATTCTCTCTCCCTCTCTCTTTAAAATACAATAGCTTTTATCCTTTACCTGACATGAAAAGCAGACGCCACGTGCAAACAGAATTCTTGAACAGCTAATTTTTTTCATTTTTTGCCTCAAAAACATAGGTTATGCCCTCATTGGAACGAGCTCGACGAGCTCGTTCCAATGAAGGGCCATAACCTATGTTTTTGAGACAAAAAATGAAAAATATAATCAAAATTAATTGTCGATTTTTGAGAATAGCGCTGGCCGGTTTTGGCCGTTACGTTGGGTAAAGGGTTAATCGTTGTTTATTTTGATAATAAAACAAACAAATAATTTGAAAACTCTCAGTGAAGACTAGATACTGTTAACATAGTTCCGATAAATATTATTCCAGGCAATGGTTTTCAAGAAAGCGATGCACCCATGTTTAGAGATTTTATTGAGGTATGTGTACTCGTAGTGAGTCTATTTTTACAATCTGAGTTCTACATGAATATTGTGAAACTGCGCAGTTTTCACTTCATGTTTCAGAAGCATTGTTATACAATTTAAATTTCAGGAGTGCAATAGCATCCGGGAACTTTACCTTCACCATAACAGTTTTAGAGAAGCAGGTGGTCTTGTCTTTGGAGATGCAATCCGTAAGTGATTTCTTTTTTCATTTGCTTTAAACATTACATATTTAAAAAAAACCTGCAAAGCGATGCATATTGGGTACATTATGTACAGCCACGTTCATCAGTAGAAGTATATTCGAAATTAAATGTTCAGTTTATATGAAAGTCGTGGTTTGGGATCAAGCTAGAAGCTTATACAAGTCATCTCCTCTGGAAATAAGAGTTACAAGATTAATTTCTAGTTTTAACCTCATATAAGAGAGGTGGCCTCAATCGAAATGAAAGGAAAACGGAAAAAGGAAAAACGGTAAAATGAAAGAAAAACTTGTGTTGGATTTTTGTTGTCATGACAGTAAATGTACCAACAAATTTAAAACGGATTGTCACGGGTGGGACCTGCAGAGCACGCCAAGGTTTGCCTTATCTTTGGGTAACTTTGATTTATATCTGCGGCCAATTTTATGTTTGAAGCTGAGAATTTAAACCATGTAACTGTATGTATGGAGACCCTGAAGTCTTGAAATAAACGTGCCGACAGCAGTCTGCACTCTAAAATCAGTTAGGGTAAAATCAACCTAAATCAACTGGGTTGAGTAAATATGAACCCAATTGGGTTCATATTCACTCAACCCAGTTGGTTGGGTTAACTTTTTACCCAACTGATTTTAGTGTTAGACGTGACGATGGTACAAAGCTCAGTACCTGAATTTTTAAATTAAATTCTAAAACAGGTTGAAAATGATGACGTTCCTTTCTTTTTGCGAATAGTGTTCGGAACCATACAACAGGATGTTCCAAGTTGTAAGACAGGGTCTGGCAAGGATACTGACTGTGTGGAAGTGGTACCGTTTCAATAGATTTTAAAAAGTCCTTTACCATCGACTAAACCTGTAAAATACGGAAACATCAGAGCATCATGTTGATTATAAACGAGCGGTAATAACATAATTCATCTCCCAACACCAAGTATGTACCCAGTGGGAGCTTTGGAGGCACAACCCATCCTTTGCCATGGCGTTCTTAATTTTGTACGACAAGGAAACTTTGCTGAACGTAGCATAAATTTAGGTCACTGCGAATCTCAAATTTCGGGTCGAATGGAAACCTGAATTGAACCTGGCAGAATACTGCGAATCGAATCTCGAATCGAATCTCGAATTGAATCTCACAGATTTCCAAGTTGTTGATATTGCACCTTCTTAAAACCGTAAATACTTTTCATTTTGTCTCTACTCAGGAAGTAATATATGCAACGATAGCTCGCTTGTGTGTACAAATCGAATAAAAAAGGAATATTCCAGAGGGGAATCAAAGCAGATTCGCAAAAAGACACCCCCCCCCCCCCCCGAATTCTCCTACTGTCATCAGGTCTCCCGAACAGGAGACCTGATGATAGAAGAAGAGTTCAAAATGAGACATTTTGTAGGATTTTAAGAATATCTCGACGATTCGTAAATCTCAAAATCAGCGCGACTGAAAAAGAACCATTGGGATAATTTCGAATCGAATCGACTTCGAAGCTTCGCAGGGCCGCCGTACTTAAACTAAACATATTAAAAATGTCGATCTCTTCGTTCGACTTGGAGGTGTGGGATCTTAAATTATGTTTTGAAGCAAAATTTGAAAAAAAAACTCTAAAATTTGAATAGCGATTTCTTTTGTTAAAGCGGGCCGGTTTTGAACCAGTCATAACCCCTGTCATCACTCTCTTATTACTGTATGACTGTTCGACAGCATGTAATGTCTGTAATTGCCTCCGGACTATTCTGAACTGAAACAAAGGGTATAAATTCTCGTCTATTATACCGAATCTATTGTTCAACTTGAAAGTAAAATATGAAAATATCAAAGGACATTTTTTTATAGCTTTGGAAGAATCATCTGTTACTACAGAGTCCGGTCAACTTGAGCCTCAGCCTTTCAGAATTTTGGAAATATAATCTCCACAAAAAACCTTGTCCATATATCCCGATAAATTCGGCCTTTTGATTGGTCAGAATGCTTTGGATAAATAGCCATGGCAAAGGATGCACCCAACATCCAAGGTATATGAGAGCGTGCAACATCCAGTGTATGAGCGCACGCAAAACATCGGGAGTATATGGTTTAAATGAAACCTTTCCGCTTCTGCTCGCCTCGAAATAAAAATCGAACCAAAAAAAAAAAAAACCGAAAATAGTCACAAATATCATCAGATTTCCGACAATTCAATCATAAAAATAAAATTAGCGCAAATAATTCGTCCCCTGAGTACCAATGTGTTCTATGTGCCAGTAGGCACACAGAACACATTGGAACTCAGGGGACGACATGTCAACAAAATACTGTTTACTCGTTTCCTTAACGACCCAAAGGGTGTAACTCTCTCTGTTGTCTTCTGCGATAATAAAAACAAAATAATTATCACGAATTTGGTCAAAGTGATTGTGGAGCTGGGAAATGCGTCCATAAATGTATTTCCACCATGTTTGTATTGTGTTTCAAACGGGTCAAAAACGTTATCTCCGCCAACATGTATGGTACATGGGGATTTAATTCCTGGATGTCTCATTAACATGTATGGTAATTTAATACCTGGATGTCTCATTTAAACACCTCGCCTGCGGCTCGGTATTTAAAAACCGACATCCAGGTTTTAAATCTCCATATACCACACATGTTGGCGGAGATAACGTTTTGATAACTTATAATATCTAAACTTATGTTACCTTCCTCAGCCGCCCTTGGGAATTCCTAACCGTTATGGCCGAACACTGAGGTGATGTCATGGGGTGGGGAGGGCGTCATAAGGCCAATAATTAAAATTCGGCGGAATTTTCTTATTTTGCTTTTATGGTGTAGAACTAAAAAAAATGTTTTCTGTTTTGATTTTTTTTTTTTTTTTTTTTTGGATTTCGAGTCATTTTGGACGTATTCACCTCACCTCGAAATTTAGCATATTTTTGACATATTTAATTTAAGACATGTTATCTTGTGATTCCACTAGCAGCATATTTACAGATGACACTGCTTTGAAAGTTCACACACTGTTTTCTGGTTATTTATAATTGTGCGGTTCAATTTCTTTTTTCATTTCAGATTTACGCATCCAATGCCAGCGAAAACAATTTCCCATTTTTGTGTATAACTTTTATTTTCAACTCACTTTTCAGCCTCGGTGTTTAGAAATTTTGGAAATGTAATCCCCACAAAAAACAATATATAAAAATGTGCTGCCGTCCTTGGAAATTGCAAACCATTAATACCGAACTTTGTTGTCATGTCATGGGGGTGGGGGTGGGGGGATCAAGGTAAAAAGATTAAATGTG
Source organism: Pictodentalium vernedei (assembly GCA_031216915.1). Taxonomy (NCBI): domain Eukaryota; kingdom Metazoa; phylum Mollusca; class Scaphopoda; order Dentaliida; family Dentaliidae; genus Pictodentalium; species Pictodentalium vernedei. Next base: position 760,149,641 of record CM062297.1, read on the forward strand.
TCCGATTTTCATGAAAGCTTAGTGTGTTGTTGCGCTCAAACAATTAGAAGACACCTGTTTTTTTTATTCGTTTTAACGCCATTTTGATGTTTTTATGTCACTTTTGAACTTAGCCTTTTTTTTTCTTCAGTGGCAGGGAGCAGCCCCCCCCCCCCCCCCCCCGGGGAAGGAGGGGATTGTCGAGCGGCTTTGTTTGATAAATATGACATACAGTTCCACTTCTTCCCTAAAGAAAATACATACATTGACATTGAGAAAATCTAATCAAAACACCTCACTCAGCAATTTTCATGAAATGTAGCAATAGTCATGAGGTGAATTCAATGATAATACAAAACAGACGATCTTGTCGTAAACCCTCTGAACACGTGAGACAATTTTCCATTCCAGGACCATGTTACGTGATAATTTCATAAAGTGGGATGGCTAATAGTTAAAGTGTGGAGTAGATCAATATTTTTTTTGAACGTGCAGCCCCGAGGCTGTTCGTTGAAAATGTTGAGTGTTCTACCCTCAAATAATGAATGTGGATTCTTCCAATTGCTGCAGTTGAACTGACATGGAAGATACCATCAGGGTTCAAAGGGTTAAATTTTAACTCATTCCCTCAATTCCGCTTTACGTATACGTATTAACATTATGTAATATTCCATCTTTACATTGCGCTAAACCCAGCGGTGACAGAAAGGGTTGGGAGTATGTAAGAATTTAAAATAGTTTGTGGCTACCCCTCTCACGGCCCCCTCCCCTACCCACACTTTCATTTTAGTTTCGCTGCCAGTGTCCTGAATCATTTGGAGAAGGGTCGCCACATCTCAATGCACTCCATCCACAAACGAATACCTCGTGATTTAACACCAGAGTGAGCTCCCCTTCAACACTGTAATGAACGTCTTGTCCGACGGAATGCGTGGAAATTCCCAGTGATGAAATTAAGAATTTCGAAGAATCGTGTGAACTGCACATGTGTGTACACGTGTGTGTAAAGGTGTGTTAATTGGCATGCGTCTGTACTTATCCTCACAATGTTGTTTATATTATTGTGGAGTCGTACAACGTAATCATTTATCATAAACGTTTTAATTTCTCAGGATGGAATGATACATTACAAGTGCTAGATTTGAGCTGGAATCATTTGCGGCGGAACGGTGCTATTGGAATCGCTGAAGGGCTTGCGGTATGTATATTAAGTAAATACGTATAGAATCATGTTTTCAATCAAACTAAGATGCCGTCATTTCAATAGTCGAGTGGTTTATTCTCTGTATTATTTATTGAAAAAAAGAACACGTTGAAACACAGCAAGCATAGGGGCCTGGTGTATATATGTCCAACCTATACATATGTTTTCAGGCCATTTCAGGCATTTGTAAATTGCAAGAACCAACAATGCGCTTAGAACAAGCGAAAAGGCGTTCTGCCTCTTGATGCAAAACGCATACGGCCTCATAGTGTCCTGTTATCGCCTGATACACAGTCATCTATACTCTATGATATCCGAGTATATGTGGATTCAAAGTCTATAAATAAACTCTTCTTTATGCAAAAATGGAAAGCTTGTCTGGCTGGGTACGAGTGTAATTTTTATATAAATAAGCATCTGAATAAAGATTTAACAGCCCTTTTAAGGGCTTGAGGGTGTGTGTCTGTGAGAGGGCTTTTTTTTGGGGGGGGGGGGGGAGGTCATTTGGAATTCCCGAAGGATAACCAGATACTTCATTATCACATACGGAATCCTATCTCCCAGAAGGCTTGATGGATGACTTCCGGATTTTCAAACTAAACTGTTGGAGCTTTCTCCATTCCTTTTTTTAACCGATGTGGTCATATACCGGGGCCGCTACCAAACCGGCGTTGCTGTTTGGTTTTCTTTTCTCTTCATCCCTTAAATTTGCCATCGCACAACATTATATTCTGGCTCGCCACCATGGTGGGACTCAAACCTCTACCATCGCCAAGCTAGAACCGAATAGAGACCACTCTCTAACAGTCTTAATGGCGTTGGGGGATTGATTATTGACAATCTATCACGCCAACGTAAACTGCCGGGAATTTTAACCGCGTACATACATCCGCAGACCCCATTTGAGGCAATAGGAAAGCTAGGCCTGTGTGATCCAAGTGAAATAAAATAAGGTTAACCGGGTCGCAAGGGATTTGTAAATCCCACATCGTCCCTGCGCGCCTTTGGCGCGCTAAAACCTTTCATTCATTCGAAAATGGACCAGAAGGACCACCAAGAACAAATGCAAATTACAATTGCGAGACAGATGAATTGTGTCAACAAATATAATGTACTGAATGTTAATTATCTTTATATCGTGAACTCTCTCCCAGTTTTACATGACTGACACTCCAGTAGAGTTTCACCAACCTTGCATTATTACTTCTCGTTTGTTGTAAACCTGACACATCGTCGCCTGAGTGCTAGAATGTTCTATGTCCCATAGGGGACATAGAACATTCGAGCACTCAGGCGACGACATGTTAATGTCAGGCAATCAGGTTAACTACAAATGGGAAAATCTAGGACAAAATTTATCGATACGTTTCCCTGTTTTCTCTTCCCTAAAACATGGAACAGCCTCGATGCTCCTTCCAGAGTACTGCCAAACAGAAATAATTTTCCACGGAACAGCCTTGTATAAGCAACACAGCTTGTTGCTGAATCTGTTTCCACCACTTAAACTCATCTGTATCTATTGTATCTGTGTACTCATTACATGGTGTTGGAAATAACTACTGTTTAAAGTAAATCATCTTAAAAAAGCATTGAGCAAAAGAATGACTGAATTATATTTATACCCGTTAACTTTTTTAACCCTTACTGTAATGATTACACGACATTGTAGTCTAAATTAGAAACTTTTCATCCAAAGTGGAGTTACACTATGTATAAAGTTGTCTGTGTTGCAAACCAGTTCGACTAAGATTTTAAATGTGCCCCCCCCCCCCCAAAAAAAAATAAATAAATAAAAAACAAAATACAGCTCTGTCGCTTTAAAATAATCGATATAGCTTTCCACACACCAAGTTGTTTAGTGGGGTTTGGCCGAGCCTCAACGGCCCTGTGCATTGGACTGTAGCTCATATTCCCTGTAGATATAGCAAGATAGCAAGATGGATGGCTTGGAAGTTCATCAGTTGTCCCACCCTACGACCATATGGAGCCATGTGGTCTACCATTCTATTTTAGATCTATTACACATCCCTCTGCTTAGTGTTTGGAATCGTTTAGCCATACTGAATACGACAGTAATTTAATACTGAATATGTCGAGATGCAAGAACGATACCAACGCTATCATCCTGTATTCCGGTTTACAGGTATCAATTTCGTGTGTGCGTACGTGCGTCAAAATTTACGCAAAAATATCACTTCTCGACTACACTAAAATAACAATACCAGATAGAGTGGTTCTGGCCCTGTAGCAACCAACATTTTTATAATTAACTGGTAATGTGATACCAAACAGTAATGTAATGGTCTTGGGCCCTGTTACAACCAGCAATTTTATAATTGACTGGTATTGCGATACCAAACAGTAATGTAACAAAACTCAACAAGTAATGTCATATTTGAAAATGGACACATTATAACAAGTCTACGTGAAAAGATGGGTGACCCCCATTGCGACAAACATCGGCTTTCGGCCTTTATCTCATGAAGAGATGAGTCAGGGATGAACAGCCACAATTTTGAATGAACTCCCATGCCGTGTGTACAGTACGTGGAGAGTGTATTATCACTAAATCACTCGCAGAGTGGAGATTCCACCCAAGCAATAATTGCAAATTTGTTGCAAAGCATAACCAGCACAACAAGTAAAGTTTCAGTCAATGGACCTCCGAGTTAAACCCGGAGGTCCATTAGCTGGAACATTGCTTGTGTTTTTCTCGATATGTACATAATTTGAAAGTTATAGCTTAGGTGATAACTCCACTCCGCGGGTGATTTAGTTACAATCCACTCTCCACGTACTGTAATAAAACTTATCTGATTCACCCCTGGTAACAAGCACCTAAGGACCTAAGGATCTGCATTTGCGAAATGCCCCAGTCACTTTATGGACATTTTATATTTTGTGCACCTTGAAGTATGCTACAGTAAAGTAAAGGTTGAGTACAGTTAAAACCCCATGGCAAGTATTTTTAACCTAGGCGTATGGTGTTTCACACTGCAGAAAGATAAGAAGCAATTGCCAATTTTCTGTTCAATTTGTACCGGATGGTCAATGAAATGCTTAATGTATTCGTATCGAAACTTGCAAAATTGCGTTACTTCGTGAAGCAAGCCCTCTGTTGTCTTCAGTAAAAAAATGTAGCATATATAATCAGTACAAAATTGCGTAGAAAAAAAACATTTGATCGTCTTATTCAATTTCAGCTGACTCAATAAGTGTTAGATTCTATTCCCGTTTTTTATAGAATCGTCAAAAATCTGACATGCCCAGTTAATTCTTTAAAGCTTTTCTTAGTACCGGCTGACGATAATTCATTAATATTCAGAAAAGATCTCGTAGCGTTCAGTTGTGCGGGTTGTCAAACGAAGCCTGAATGATTGTTTATGGTTCCTTTATTATCTTCCAGATCAACGAAGGTTTGAAAGTGCTAAATATATCCTGGAACGGATTTTATCTTGATGGTTGCAAGAATCTTGCCAAAGCTTTAGAAAAAAACACGGTATTGGAAGAATTGGACATTTCGTGTAACAGAATAAACAAGGAGTGTCTGAAATATTTTATGCAAGGTCTGAAGAAAAACACAACCCTGAAGACTTTGAGTGTAAGCAACTAGTTTAGTACCACAAACAGAGAACCTATGAGTATTGACACAAGAGGTGTTGGTACACAGGTCTGAAAATAACCCACGAATGATCGTGTAGGTTACACATTGGGTTACGTCTCTTAAAAAATACGCGAACGAACTACAGATTACAACAAAAACAGTGCAACGACAAAATAATACAGCATTAATTAAATTCCAATCCAGTATGTTTTACGAGTCAGACCTGACAATCACTCGGGACCAGCTCAGCTCATTGGTTGAGCACTGCATCAACATATGCGTAGAATGACATGCCATTTTTGTCTTAACAGAATTTCCTCCACATTAAATAGCAAAAACTACGTACGATCTCGCTGCAGCGAGATCGCGCGTTAGTTGTTGCTATTAATTGTGACAGAAACGGAAATTCTAAGACGTAAACATCATGGCTGGTGTAGTAAAACAGAAGGCAGAAAAGCATCACAACACATTATTTCTACAGGTCACCACCACTTTATATAGCGTAACATGCTAACCGATTACTATGTACGCTCTTTATTTCTAGGCCTGGGCGTAGGTCCTGGTAGGGGTGATCTTAAGGCAGCAAACTATTTTTTTTCTTAAAATGGCCTTTGTTTTTAGGGGATCATTAAACAAAAGACGAAATATTCGGGATTTATTCATCAACATTATGCTGTCACTTGAAGATTGTTCATTTTCGCATAGTACAAAACAAAGTAAAGGAGAAAAAAAGCCGCTTTTCTTTTTTTTCTGATTACGATGAGTTCTGATTTTTAGGACAAGGTATTTGATGTATATTTTGGATGCAGTCCACTAACTTTCGTTTCAAGTCACGATACTTTACTACATCTGATTGTTAAAGGGTTTTTGTTTGTCTTGCATGTCTTTTCAACTGTTGTGACAAACAAAGGTAATGGTAGTGTCGTATTAGGTGACTGGGAAAATGCTATGCTATCATTTCCCATTTGAATATACTTGAGTAGAAACTATGCCGTTGTATCCCTTATTCATATTCAACCTCCCCCTTCGTCCTCTCCAACACTGTTGGCAACCTGACAAGTGGTCGTGACATTTACTAAAAGGCTGTCCTCATACAGACTCAATTCGCCCCCTGGGTTCACCGGGACGACATCTGGAAGTCTGAGACTGCCGGTAGCGCCTTGGTACGCCCATGGGACGAATTGCTACACGAAATTCATACCAAGTTCATGGAATATAGGTTTGTAAAAGTCTGACCGCACCCCATACCCACCTAACTATAATTCACCTACCAACAATACCATTAATATAGGGGCATCCCTTTATTTACATTGCGTCCCTCTACATTTTGGTTACCTATTCCATTGTCCCCATTCTATTTGTTTGTTGTTATTTTTATTTGCTGTACCTCATGTACCATAAATATGGTTTGAGCGTAATAAAGTAAAGGTAAAGCTGAAGTTACTTTAATTGTTTATTCAAGCTTCACTAATTAGGCTTTTGGTGTGCAATTAAATACCCTTTTTTCTTGTTAGCTGCAGTTGTGGGCTGGCTTTTGACACTCTCGAACGAAATCACCTTGCGGACGTAATCAGTTTTGTGGATGTATATTTGGCTGAAAAAGTCGTACGAAATTTGAATGCATCCAATGTTCACATAAAACCCACATGCAAGGGTTATTTTGAACAATGAATTGTCTGTTTATAAACTTATATTTATTGATGAGATATGTTTAGTAAATTAAGAAAATGTTGTTGGGTGGAATACCAGCAGAAACAATCCGTTTATTCAATACTCATCGGCCATTCTTGGACAGGTCAAATTGGATACCAACGAATCCTCTCCAGCGTAATCTACTCTGCATCCCAGTTTGACGGGAGTTCTGTATTTATTTAAACAAGTTATTGCCTGCCTTAGACTGTGTTCGAACATTTGGATATTGTTAGCGACTGTGCGATTTGAAGGAAAGTGAATCGTTCAGACTTAACATTTAAAATCTCGCGCGCTATCCAACAGGAGCTAATGATGCCTAAAATACTGCCATCCAATCACTATTGGAAGTAGTATATACTACAATGGCACACAAGAATTCATCGTTGAAAGTTCTAAAACGGGAAGGAAGGACGGGGTGGGGGTTATACGTCCGTTTGACTCCGCAACAAATCACCAGTATAGTTCCTATTGTTCTGTCGAGATTTTAATTGGTAGCTCATTTAAAGAAGCACCGAGAGTTTCTCAGTTAATGGACCTCGGTGTTCAACCTGGCGATCTATTAGCAGAATACGTCTGGTGACATATTTTATTCTTTGCATCGGTTGGAAGTTTATTTCTTCAGGAAACCCCAACTTCCATCGTGTTTTGAAATACCTTTAAGCATTACTTGTCTGTTACATCTTCCTTGTTCTGCCGCCTTTGACAACAGGAAAACAATCACGAAAACATTATTTGCCCCTTCTGAAGGACAATAAATATAGTTTATTACCACCATGTGGGTTTCTAAGATGGTGTAGTGAAGTCTAAAACTCGTCTCTTGGCATATATCGGCGAATCCGTTAGAACGAGTCTGCATATGACCCACAGGTGGGTCGAGACAACGACATCAAATCGAAATCAGGAAAAGAAAATCTGTACTACTGGATTGAATACTGAAATTATTTCAATGATGAAAACTACAAATAACATATTGAACATATAATATATAGAGGATATGGAATGAGTGTTTTTCTCATGTAATATTTATGAAAAGAGGCTAAGAATTTTCTGTTTTGGCGAGCCTCGGGCGAGCCCAAACAGAAAATTCGGACGAGTTTCATAAATATTATATGAGAAAAACACTCATTTCATATTCTGTTTATCATATGACACACACACGCACAAATTAGCCACCTTGTATGACTTTTTAACCCATCACCTAACTTGAGTTGCAGACGGCACTTGGAAAAAACATCCTCGTATAACTAAAAATTTTCACATTTTGCTTCCAAAACATAGGTTATGACCCCTCATTGGAACGAGCTCGTGGAGCTCGTTCCAATGAGCGGTCATAACCTATGTTTTGGAAGCAAAAAGTGCAAATATAAAAAAAATGAATGGCGTTTTTCTTGTAGGTAAAATATTAATACAATATAACCCATCCTAAATAGGACAGATAACGTAAATTCTCCCTACTGAAATGATGCAAATGTCACCCAGTTGTATTTTGTTTAGCCAATCAAATTGTCCAGTTTTGAAATTGACCAATGAAAGCTCCCAACTCTAATTATGCAAATTATGAAAATGTGGCCCAGTTTTATTTTGTTCAGCCAATCAAATTGTCTAGTTTTGAAACTGACCAATGAAATTGACGGAAGGCTTTATTTATCACTTATCAATATGAAAACAAAATATCAAATGTTTTAAAGTGAACAAAACGGACGCGTCATATGATAAGTGATTTTATTACGAGTAAAAAGGTTTCTATGTCAGTTAAAAAGTGCACATCCTTCTCCCCCCCTCGTTCTCTCAAACACCCCATATTGTGTAGGTTTCTCAATTAGAAACCTGCATTAAAAGGGCGTTTGTTTTAGGTTGACGCTGGAATTGGCCATCGCACAACATTGCCAACGAAGCATCTTGTTTCTCGCGCCAATCACTTTCAGAACTATGTGGTACAGATATGTTTCATCCTTTTTTAATAGTTTTTTTTTTTTGCAGTTTAAAATAGTGCTTATTATATCTAACAAAATGTTTGATGTTTTGTCCTCATATACCCAACATTCGTCGGATACCGAGGATGTATTGATTATGATTACTAACATTCTGGAAATTAATCAATGATCAATTTAAATTTTCATTTTTTTCAGATTGCAGATAATCCTCTAACCTCAGTTGGAGCATACCAAATTTTGAAATTGTTGGAAGAAACTCCTTCAATCGGATTAACAAGTATAAACATGGGGGTAAATACACTAAAATGGATCTTTATAATGAGTTAGATTATATTGTTTTAATTTAAAATATTTTTATGCAACAAAAACCGAATTTAAAATTTGTTGGTTTTGTATTTCGTCTTGCGTTGATCATTTTTACTAAAGCTCTGACGATGGTCCCTTCGGAACATGATCCAAATTTTGTGCATTCCATTTATGTAACAATACGTTCACCTTGCTATATAAGATGAAACGCTAAATAATCATTGATGACAGTTTTCGTCATTGAGAAATAATTACAAGAAAGTTGTCTCCTATTAGTTTCCTAAAGTTGTCAGTAATGTTAACACGAATGGTATGGGAATTTCAGATAAAAATTGACATTTCGAAGTATTTGCGAATTTGTTTCATCGATACGCGCATAATTTCTCAAACATCAAGCATTTTCCTGCAGAGTTGTATGAAAATACAGACGCTGGCGTTTTAAAAAAAAATTCCATTCACTTTGAACAATTCACTATTATTCTCTGTTGAAACCCATGTACAAATAACAGAGGCGTGTTTCACCATCTTTCGAGGTTCGATAATTTTTTTCTGTTTATTATACCAACATGTTGCTAATCGTGACATATAATACAGACACTGTAACTTTTCATAAATATAAAATTCTAGTTAGTTCGATTTGCTAATATCTTACCTCCTACAAGTATATGGGAATTTCATTGGTTCAAAGACGTCATATGCAGACTGCATATAAAACCATATACTGCCTGTCAACATCAATATACGCTGATAGCTATGGGTAATCTCCCCTTTGTTCATGATTATTCAAAATGGCGGCAGCCGATAAACGCTTCAAGTTGAAAGATTGAGTGTTGGAACCCCATATTTGGCCTGAATTGTAGGCAACTTAAAAGGCTTCATATTCTGTGGATGTGTGTCATGTTACCTTCGAAATGAAACTGTTTGATATGTATGGATTTGCCTTGTTACAATTTATGGGAGAGTGCCTGTAGGCACTCTCCCATAAATTGTAACAAGGCAAAGACACATGAACACATTGTGAGAATTCTCTCATTTAATTTTGATCGCTGTTGTCATTAGTTCTGTGCATCGATGCAGCAGTCGGTAAGATATATTCGTTACACAGTTTGTTGGTGGCCTAATATGGTATATATGGTGTAAGTCGCTCTCGTCCAATATGAAATTAACTTATACCATATTAGGCCACCAACACACTGTGTAACTAATAATATTTTCCCTGGAAAGAATGAAAACTTGTAAATTACTGTAAAAACAAATTCGTTAAACAAAGAACCAAAGTGAGCGGTTAGTGTTGGTAGGTTTGATGCTGATAGATATGCTTAGTTTAAACAATATGTATTTCCAGTATCAAGCGAAAATAAGTCGCCTTGATATTTTATACATAGGTAACAAAGAAATGCTTTCAGCAGGAAGCTAGAAGCATATGCAAGGCTGTCTCCATAAATATGCTTGATGGTGGATTATCTGTGAACAAGTTGCTTCTTATTTACTTGTAGCAAAATGCCAAGTTTCCTTTTGTTACTTTTGTTATACGAAAACAACAGACAGCTCAGAGGTTTGTCGATTCCGTTTATAAAAAGTAATAAACGAAACATAGCTTTATTATCTACTAATGTAACAGGCGTTTTCTCAACAATTACTTGCTTCTAAAAAGGACTTTGTCGGTCGTCTTATAATTTTAAGGTAGATTACTGTATTGAAAGTCGGTTTTGATGACTATATAATTCATGGAATCACGTGGATTAATGTTCTTTGTTATAAAAGAAGACATATAAGTCTTATATCAAAGTAATGACGTGTCATTATTTGACACACTGTTGGCAAGTGCTCAAAAAGTGACTTTTCAGACGCTGAGTACTCTGATCGCCAAAGCTGTAATTTTCTTGATCGGTTCGCGACAGGATTGCAATTACACCGAGGGGTCGAGATTTCATTGATAAAATATTGCAATACTAATACTGACTGTAGAAAACAAACGACAGTAGCATCTTGTGTTCCATATTTTGTAACGTTATCGACATGAGTGATTCTTCACTGATGTGTGCAATGTAAATAGTGTTTGGACCAGATCAACCAAAAGTAAATCTACACTGAACGTAAGATACAAAGTCATGAAATATTTACTGTCAGTCAGCTGTGTAAGTCAAAATAATCTGAAGATGATGATTGACCCCTGATGACCCCTTTGTTAATGGTTTAACGCATTAGTTCCCTTGCCCATGAAATCTTTATGAGAGTCGTGGCCGAGTGGATACGTGCTCTGGTCTCTCAGGCCAGAAGTCTCTAAAGTTCTCGAGGTGCCCGAATACTCTCTGTCAGCATCAATTGTGGTGTTGATGCTGTCACACGCTACGGTGTGACAGCATCAACACCACAATTGATGCTGACAGAGAGTATGAAGTATTTATGAAGTATTTATCTAATTAAATACAACGACCCAAAGTGGACGTTTCTTAATTGATTCTAATTAGCTTGCAATAAAAAGGCCAATTTTCTTTTTGTTATCTAATATATAAATGCGATTGCCTGTATCTATCTCTCTCTCTCTCTCTCTCTAGCTTTGTTCCGGGTGAACTCCTCCGTTTCTCGACCGATCGATCTCAAATTTTCTACACGGGGGTAATTCGTCCCTGCGAGTAATATGGGATGGGTGCTGTGCCCATGCGGGGTGACCTTGACCTTGACCTTTTTATTTCGAAAACGGCTAGGCCGATCGGGCTAAAATTTCATATGTGCGGGTATATTGACCCATCGATTATTTTGACTTTATCGGGGTGACCTTGACCTTGAAATTGGTGACCTTGACCCTTTATTTCGAAAACGGCTGGGCCGATCGGTATAAAATTGCATATGTGCGGGTATATTGACCCATCGATCATTTTGACTTTATCGGGGTGCCCGCGCGGGGTGACCTTGACCTTGAAATTGGTGACCTTGACCTTCTATTTCGAAAACGGCTGATATAACCATCTTCTCCCGTGCAACGCTGGGTATCACCCGCTAGTTTATTATAAACGAAAACAACAGACAGCTCCGAGAGCTATCTGTTGTTTTTGTTTATTAAAAGAAATAAAAGAAAACCTGGCTTTATTTTCTGCTGGTGTCACGGGTGTTTCCTTAATAATTATATGTCTAAATTGGGCCTTCATCGTCCGTCTAATAATTTCATGGGAGATAGCTCTATCAAAAGTCGATTTTTCACAGCGAGATAAGTCAGAGATGTTTATTGTATTTGCAATTTCATGAAATGTGAAAAGCTTGCCAGACCGATAGTACAATTCATGTTGAATGGAGTATTTTGTAATGATTGGCGAATGTCATAAATCGTTTGTTCGGTCGTCCAACTTTTGCATCTCGACGACTGGTTAGTATGGTTCAGTTGGACCTCAGTCAATCACACCTACAAATCCACAAAACTGGGCCTGATGATTGTGATAAGACAGCTGTTTAGTAAACTGGGTTTCCGCTAGCGTTTTCCCCCAGAGAATAACTTCTTTTAAATTCATACTATCCAAAAATACATATAACTTTCATTTTACAGTCTCAGGTAGTCGAGTTGGATTTCATACAGGTGCTTGAAAAACTACGTGATACAAGAAACAATTTTCGGGTGAAATATGGTGATGTTATTGGACAGGACATTCAAAGCCATGATAAAGAGGAGAGAGAACTTGTTGATGAAAACCCTGTTCTGATATTAATGGAAATGGGTAAAATTCTTGGCTTCCGGTTGATGGATTTATTTGCATCAATGGACAAAGATGGTAGCAAGTCACTGACAAAAGAAGAGATTAAAACAGGCCTGACGGTAAGTAATCCGGCATATTGTTGTAATAAATAACAATGAAGAAGAATAAAGGTTTTTCGAGGATTTGCTTTACAGAAACTGATTTTTAAAAACCAATTAGAGGAAAGCCAAAAATGGTGATCAAATTTCACACAGGAGCATCTTGGACAAATACTGTTAGGCATATCTACCTAGGGCCCTGAGAATCCCAAATGTTGGTTCAAATTAAATCCCGAATCAGGCAGAGAATTTTGAATCGAATCGAATTTCGAATCGAATCTTACCTCTCTTTTGGTTGTAGATACAGTACGTGGAGAGTGTATTATCAATAAATCACCCACAGAGTGGAGATTCCACCCGAGGAATAATTGCACTTTTTTTCCAAAGCATAACCAGCACCAGCAAAGTTTCAGCCAATGGACCTCCGGGTTAAACCCGGAGGTCCATTGGCTGAAACATTGCTTGTGTTTTTTGTCGATATGTACAAAATTAGTGGGTGATAACTCCACTCCGCGGGTGATTTAGTTACAATCCACTCTCCACGTACTGTATAGCACCTTCTTACAACCGTGAATCAGACTCGACTCAAGTATTGCATTCAACGGCGACTCGGCTGTTTTAGAAAGTCAATCGAAAAAGCGGAATAGTTCAGAATGGAATCAAAGTAGTTTCAGAAGCAGATTCTCAATGAACTCGTCTGTCACCACCGTCTCCCGTACAGGACACACGATCACAGAAGAAGATTACAAGAGGAGACAGACTGTAAAGTTTTGAGGACATCTCGACGATTCATATTTATCCGAATCAGCACGACCCGAACCGAATTCAGTCATTGGGACAATTTCAGGTCGAATCGAATTTCGAAGCTTCGTGGGACGTAGTTCATTACTATATTTCACGAAGCGCCATTTCATATAATACCCCCTATTCAATCGTCATAATACTGCGATTCAGTTTGCGAGCAGACACAGTACTGGACATTTAATCCTTCGCCTCGCATGAAAAGCAGACAACACTTGCCACAAACTTTCGAATAACTAATTTTTTTTTCATTTCCTCGCGCCAAAAACACAGTTAATTACCCCCATTGGAACTAGGTCTACGAACTCGTTCCAAGGAGGGGTCATAAGCTATGTCTTTGAGACAAAAAAAGAAAAAAATAATGAAACCTAAATGGTGATTTTTGTGAATTGCACTGGACGCATTTGGGAAAAGGGTTAAATGATAAAAATGAGATTGATCCTCTACAGTAAATAGCAAAATTTTCACAAATATACTCTTTCCGTGATGGAGACGGGAATTTAACCCAACTGTATGTAAAGGAAGAGAAAGTACTAAAACAAAAGCACCTGGACTTTCTGGGTCTGGAGGGCAGACCCGCAATTATGTTTTTATGCCGCAATCTTTATTACCCTTCCGTAAATACTGCTTTTTGGATTTCTGGCCAAAAGTTCAGGATTTTTAAACCCTAAACCCTTGAGCAGCAGAGAGGACGAATGAAGAAGGGTGATCCGCTATACCCAGCAGAGGAAAGGTCCGCCAGGCCCACACCAAGAACCGAGCCTCTCAGTTCACGCTCAGGCCATATTGGCTCTAGTCATTATCCAAAAAGCACACAAGCCCCTTCACCGACACGAGTAGAAGGGATACTGCGGACACGAGATTAGCCCCCCAACCCTGTTCACCACCTTCGCCAGACCCCCGCCGGACCCCAGTGGACCCACCACTGCAGCTGACATAAGTGCACAGACCCCTTCGCCGACGCGGGCTCCTCTGCTTATTCCTATTTAGATCGGTCGTATGTTTTAGTGTGCCTGTTGCACAATTAAAGGCACAAACACATGCGCCTGGCTTGTTCACAGCTCTAAGCAGTTATGTGGGAAGAGCTATTTGGGGCAATACTATAAAATACAAGTGTCTCTTTGCCGGAGATTTCGGTGCCAGGTAGCGAACAATAGCGATGGCGGGACAAGGGGCGTGACATTTGGGATGAATTTAGGCGAGTTGCGGTGATAAATATCTGAAAAAAAACACATTTTAAACAGATGAAATTATAGTATCTATTCTATAAATGAACTTATCGACACATCGGAGGTGGGAGGATAATTTGCCCCTCTGAACCAACAGGCCTACCTGCAATGGCAGATGGCTTATGCGTCACCGCCTTAGCCATGATAACATCCTTGGGCCTCTTACCGGTCAGGCGCGTCACCTCTTGTTCAGAGCTGAGACGATAGCCGGGAGCCGGGCAATCCGTTCAGTGGATCTTTGACCTTGAATTAACACCATCTTCTGTGTGTACTGATGTCCAAATAGCTGTTCGACCAGTGTGTCGTTATACCATTCTACGAAGCCCTGCCCTCTGTGGGCTTCCTTTTCACCTCGTCGGACTGTGATGCTATGCCCGGCCACCAGATGTGACACAGAATAAACTTCCATCCAAAATCTATCTGAAGGTCTTTGGGCCACCTCACTGCTGAAAGCAGTACATCCGTCATAATATATGGTTCAATGGACAATATTGAAAGATAAAGGCTTTGTCGAGACGGCGAAATAAATACCATAAAATAAATGTTATCGCGCTTTCCACCCTCTTTTGATCCTCTGAACTGAAAGTCTTTAATTAATGGGCGTTTTGGAGACACCATGCGCCCATTCTTGATTTGCTTTGGATTTGAATGAGACGAAGCTATTTGAAAAATATTGCAATATGGACCTGCTCACGCAATCGGATTCGAACCAAAGACATTTATTTGTGTGATCGTGTGAACTGTTGGAAAGCTGGATATCCCTTGGATTTGAAAATAGCACTGCGCAGCTTCGAGATTTGATTTGATACATTTTCGATCATTTCGATTGGCATCCCTCCGATTTGTAAATGTTCAAATCGCCAGGATGTTCACAAACATTTTATCCAAGTGTAATCTTCCATTTGTTTTCTTCTGCAGTCACTATTCAGTGTGGAATGTAACTGCTCTTTGTAAGCGGAAAGGCAAACTCTCCTTACATTATAACTGATGATAGAAGAGTCCAAGAAGATTACGTTTCCAAAACTCTATTAACCCTTTACCCAACGCAGACGATATCAAAATTTATTATTTTAAATATCACTTTTTATTTTTTTTTTTAAATTTCAACAAAACCATATCATGTGACCCCCTCTTTGGAACGAGCTCGACGAGCTCGTTCCAAAGAGCGGTCACATGCTATGTTTTTATTGAAATTTTTTGCAAAATAATATTTTTTCAACTGCTGAATTTGCATATTACGCGGGCGGATGCGGGCGATTCGTTGGGTAAAGGGTTAATTCCTTGTTGGGAAATGTTTCTCATTTTTTATTGATTCTTCCAAACATACAGGGAATCGTTGGAATTTATACAGCATGAGTTGAGTCCGATAACTGGGAATCCAATACATGGGAGGCGACTCACACAAGGGTACGGTCAGATAGCATCCGGTTTAGAGGGTGCACCTTCGCCGAATTTCTACCTGTATTCCCCGATGCCGAACATCCATCTTTTAAGAAACAACTGTTGCACCCTCTTGTGTTCGATATATATAAACTTTGAATTTTAGAGTTGGTATTCGTTTCTTAGGTGAAACAAGGTACCATCTGCAATGCCTTAACATTGCAGATGCCACCTAGCTGCACTCAAGAGACGAACCATTGAATTCAGCTTGCAAATCCCTGAAATGTGGTTCAACAATCACTACATATCTTAGAAACGGTCACAGCCACATATAGAATGCCGCGAAATCTACCAGCATTGGGCATACAATTTCCAACTGCTGGTCGTCTGAGGCTTCAAATTTGTAACTTTTGAAAAATTATTGGCCGGAATTGGGGGAAAGTTTCATACCCTCCCCAACGCCCCAGTTGCTAAATCCCTACACTCACAATATTTATCATATCTCATAACTGTAAAACGTACAATATGCACATGTCCTGCTACTTCAAAAATGGTGAGCTTTTCATTCGAGATACATGTACGATTCTATTTTAAATCATCTATCAGATTCGATTCGACCCCGAAATTGAGATTCACAAGTCCTGATTTGAATGGGCAGTGCTATCCAGAAAATATAAATGAGCTTGCACACCCAATCAAATTCTCACCAAACGTTTACTGAATGATATTTATTTGATTATCCGAGTCCTACACGTTTTTATTGACTTTTCTTCTTTCTTTTCAGGAAGTTAATATTCCGCTGTCGGAGAGGAGTTTAGATAGAATAATCGAAAAGCTCGATATTGATGGTGATGGAGAGATTGATTTTTCGTGAGTCATTCTGTATTTTTATCACGTAACCAAAAAACCACTACTTAGTGCACTCAAAAATCAGTTGGGTTAAAAATTAACTCAAATCAACTGGGTTTATTGGGTTCATATTCACTCAACCCAGATGATTTGGGTTGACTTTAACCAAACTGATTTTAGCGTGTATGTCATATTTTACATTCTGTTTTACTTACGAACTCCAAGGTACATTAGCTGAAACAGTGATTTGGCGTTATTAGCATAGTAGCAACGAGTACAATGAGTGTTTTCGGAGAACTGTAACTGAGAATCTCTCGAGTATTCATTTCAAATGTATTTTCGTGCCAATAAAGGGCATTTGAGTTCTGAAGCTTTAAACATACTGTCCCTTGAGTGGTACAATGTGTCATCGGCAATGCCTTTAGCATTGCCGATGGCACCTTGTTCCACTCAAGAAATGATATATAATGTCAGTACTATGGAGTGCCACATTGCAATGTATAGTACTTTTTAAACTTCCTGTATTCGTACTCGGAGTTGAGTGTCCTTTTTGATACCCCTCCTCCCCACCCGTTCACCTGGGAAGTTTTAGCTAATGATCAAACTGGGTAAACCCAGAGATACATTAACAGGGTCAGCTTTTGCTTTTATACTTTACATAGGACTTGAAAATGAGTGTCTGCAGTGAAATTTCACTCTGTATATAACAGTGCAGTGTTTTTGGACCGCAGCAATTCAAACAATAAAAGTGATCTATAAATGTTGGAGTCGATGGAACAAGCAATATTTACATCCTCCTATGACACGAAACAATATATAATATAAATATTGCACGACTTGGAGTTGACTATGCCAAATAGTTTTCCTCGGGGAAGAATAGTCCACACGCCGGATGCGTGTTGATGCTTTTTTCTCTAGGATCAATATTTTGGCATAGGCGACGACAAACCGTGCATACCCTGCAATAATTATTATATTATATAGAGCAAACCGAGGGAGTATCTTGCTACCAACCAGGATTTCAATTCTAAGAATACTGCCTGTTGTCAGGGACTTTACCCAAGATAGCCGTGTGCATTCCTGAACTTATCAATAACGAAACAGAATTGTGAAAAGGATCATTCTCTTAAAGGGGCCCCTTGTGTTCCATCACTCGAACGTCCAAAAATATTTTATACCTAGTTTTAGAAAGTATATAGTGTAGTAGAATAGTGCATGGATATTTTTTGAACTCATGATGGGTAATAAGAAGAAGGAAACGTTGCATGAGATAAGAAAATCTAAAGGATATCAACGCTATCTTTGTGAATATCGAGAATTATCTCATGAGTATGAACCTGGCTATTTTTAAGTCCACACGAATGAGATAATATTCTCGATATTCACTAAATAGCGTAGATTTTCTTTTTATTATATGCTACATGACATTTTACAGCACAATATTCAACCCAATTCGACTGCAAACTCGTACGTTTCAAAACAATAACAAAGATCAGCTGACCGTTCCTTCAAAGCGAAGTGATGCGCCGAGGCGTGACGTAATTTACGAAGCCACTGGGGGATATTTCTCGATACCCATCAAGTCGATGGATATCTTTTTAGATAATTTGTGATAATTCACAGGCTTGCATATAATAAATAGGAGTATTTACGTTTTTCTTACTAAATATATGGAAAATCATATTGCCCATCCATCTCGTTTCACATCTGGCCAATAACTAGGCGGTGCTCCCAATTGCACGTCTTTTTATTTCAAATGGAAAGTCTAGGGGCCCCGCGAGGCTTCGAAATTCGATTGGATTTGAAATCGGTCCGATGATTCGATACGATTCAAGTCGCACCGATTTGGAAATTTTATAGTCGTCGAGATAAAAGTCTTGGGGGTGAGGTTCTCTATTTTATCATGGGAGGCATAAAATTGTAAAAACACATTCGTTAAACAAAGAGCCAGACTGGAAACTTACTTAGTATTGGTATGTGGGATACTGGCTGATATTCTTAATTATGGATTATCTGTGAAGTGGTTGCTTCTAATTGCCTTGCCGGGGGCGCTGTGGCGTTGCGGTAACCGGTTCTCGCCAGATCACCGAAGTTAAGTAACGTCGAGCCCGGTTAGTCCTCGGATGGGTGACCGTCTGAGCGATCGATTCGGACTTCCGCGTTGTGTCCTTGGGCAAGGCACTTAACCCCGATTGTCCACATGGGGACACGCTGATGTCGTGTACTAAGGCACACCGCACGTCAATGGTGCGCATGCCTTCAACCAGTCTAACCATGCCTGTGCTGCAGTGTGGAATTACGATGTTGGGGAGCTGGCAGCTGCTCGTCGTTGCTCGGTGGTTCTCACCGCGTACTCCGGCTTCCTCCACCCGTAAAACTGTCACGGTCATGATTAGCCATTGTGCATGACCTTAAACACCAATAAATAAATAAATAATTAGCTTGCCACAAAAAACCAAGTTCGTTTGTAACTTTTAATAAACGAAAACAACACACATCTTTCTCTTGTTTTCTTTTATTAACTGTAACGAACTTGGATTTATATTCTGCTGATGTCATAGGATGTTCTCAACAGTTACTCGCTTCTTAAATGGACCTTTCTCGCTCGTCTTGTACAATCTAGGGAGGTAACTTTATGGAAAGTCGATTTTCATGACGATATTAGTCGGGGATGTCACGTTTCGCACAAGTATACAATTGCTTATACCTAAACTACTTCCAAAATGTTACTGAATAATCGTTCATTACGACATTAGAAGTGTGAGCTCAATGCTTGGAGAAGGGCCAGGGCAAGATCACTTGGCAGAGAACAGGGAATAAATGCAAAAGAAATATGCTTGCAAACAATAATATTTTTAACCCTTTTACTGCCACACCCACTTTTATCCATATATGGAGGACCTCTATGTACGCCTTTATGCGAGGAAGTTTAATAAAATCTATGACATACTTGAAACTTTATCATCTGATTAATTGTTGGAAAGGGCTCTCTGAGCCCTTTCCAACAATTAATCAGATGGTAAGTTTGATCTGAGCATACAGAACGTACAGGTAACAGGTAATCATCATAAAATAGGCGACAATAGTCGCTTTCGGCTGCTTAAGTGTTAAGAGGATTCGGTTCGTTGTCCTTTCGTTAGTTTCCGTCAAAAAAATGTTATTATTATCAAATCAAAAGACATTATCTACTCTTTAAATGAAGTTTTAATTGTCGTAAAAAGACGTCCTAAGTTACAAAAATACACTAGAATTCCCACTGTTAAAATATTGGGTTCACCCTTCAGCGGAAACGCCGAGGCGATCAGCAATATTCCTAAAATATACCTGGTTTGTTTCACAGAATGCTTCTACGCTTTCGTTTCAAATTCAAAAGGCAACATGACATATATAGGCTCTTTGCAATACAGCCATTGATGTCATTGATCCCAAATTCATCAATCGATAGAGAAATCATATTTGCTAAGACGTCCATAATACCTCGAACTTTCTCAATTTCAAATATCACTATTGATGAACTCTGACGCCCACTGAAGGGGAGCTTACTCTACCTGTAAATCTTAATTCAGTTATGTTTTTCAGTGAACTGTTATCTGGACAGATGGAACATAGAAAAAAACTGAGCAAAATGCTTTATCAGCGAGAACATGGCGTAGATATTGAGGAAACTGAAGTGGGCAGAATTAGGCAGAAACTTGTAATCCTGATGAGAAAGAAAACGAAAGACAACCCAGCCCTAAACGCTGTGATGAAGCGAATGGGTATCAAGCCTTCTCCAAATATGCAACGAAGGGGAAGTAAATCTGTACAAAAAGACGAGTCAATCCCCTTCACTCCAGCTCACTCAGACAATAATCTCAACGAACCTCCAACAATGCTAGAGCCAATACAAGAAACGTCTTCGCTGAAGCTTCCTAAATTAAGGAGAGCATCGTTAATCAAATGACTATGATGTGTGTTAATCTATTTTGAATCGTGTTGTTCGTTCAGCCAGGTGAATGTGGTGAAACTTTATATTTTACCAAGCAGAAGCTTTAGAGAACAATACATGGATTTAGTCTCAAAGACCTTTGTTTTCTTTGATTATTTGGGTTAATTACTTTCCAAAGTGTGGTTTACTCGGATTTCCCGGTTTGATTATAAACGATAACTTAACAAGTGAATTATGCAATCAACAATTGGTCCTCGTATCCTTGCGCGCAAATGAAGGCGCTTTGCCGTGGGTGTAAGGGGGACTTCATTGTTTTTTTGTTTTTTAACCCCTTACCTAACATGAAAAGCAGACGACACTTCAAAAAAAATTATTGAATAACTATTATTTTCATTTTTTGTCTCAAAAACATAGGTTATGACCCTTCATTGGAACGAGCTCGACGAGCTCTTTCCAATGAGGGGTCATAACCTATGTTTTAGAGATAATAAATGGAAAAATAATGAAAATTAATTGGCGATTTTTGAGTATAGCGCCGGCCGGTTTTGACCGTTACGTTGGTTAAAGGGTTAAATAATATAATTATCGTTAATAATGAAAAGTAATAATCAGAGTAATCGCCTGACTGGACTGGTTACGTGAAATAATTCATTCGAGGCGAGGGACTATATTGTAAAACACTCGTGCGCATTCGCGCACTTGTGTTTGTACAACATCCCACACCTCTCATGAATTATTGCACGTAACCAGTCCAGTCAAGTCATTACTCTCTATTGAATCGAATTCTGAATCGAATGGGGCAGACGACTTCGAGTCGAATCGAATCGAATCTCAACTCGCATTTCTTAGCTATTCAAGTTGTAAATATTACACTCCCTTTCAGTCGTAAATATCGCCCATCTTCACTCAAGTATTATATTCATAGCCGATTGGCCCGTTTGGGTAAATCAACTAAAAAGGCGGAATATTCCAGAACGGAATCAAAATAGTTTCGGAAACTCCCTGAACTCTTCATCAGGTCTCCTGCACATGAGACTTGATGATAGAACACAAGAGTCCAATAGGAGGCACCTAGTACAAGAAACCTGGTTATACAAAATGAGTTCAATGGGAGACGCTTAGCAAGATTTTGAGAACATATCGATGATTCGAAATTTTCCGAACCAGCCTCATTCGAATCAAATCCAAACATCTGAACGATTTTCAAATCTAAACGAATGTAGAAGCTTTGCATGGTCATAAATCCACGACCTTCTGGCAGAAGCGGTAAAGAGTGAAAAGCATTGTTTTTCGTGGGTAGACATACAGAAAAGGCCCCACGCATGATGGGAATGTCGATTACGCTCATTTGTCGAAAAAAAATAATCGATATTGTTAGCAGATGTAGTGAGCTGGTGATCGAAGCTCAGACAAATAGAAGGACTACCCCTGTACTTATCACAATTACTTGCAAAAAATTATTCTTGAATAGTTAAACGGTTTGCGATTTTGTCAGTGAATTCATCGAATTCGTCCCAATGAGGGAACAAAAGCTATGTTTTAAAGCTCAACATTTTTAAAAATAATAACATTTGAATCATAATTTGTGAGAAGTGCTAATCTGATATGTCCGTTATCGGCACGTTTCGCAGCCGGCTAAAATATGAACCAGATGTGCTTTCATTGTGTTATAGTCAGCACGAGAAAGTAAGATACACTGTACAATTCCTTGCGTCAGATTTAATGTATTGAATTTGTGGCGTGTACTTGGAAGCGAGAAAATATTTTAAGAAGCGACTCTAGAACTAATTAATTAAAGCCTCACTCAACATGGCGTCAGGCCAATCAACGTTGTAACGTCTCCTCCAGCTTAGTGTTTGATGACGTGAAAGTTGTTACGAAGTAATTCTATTCACAGCGTAAAAGCTTTCAAATCATCAGACACCAAAGTAAAGCTCAGCACGAAAACTAGTTTCACGGTTAAACTTTCCAATCTTGGCACTTATTTTTAGGCAATAAATACACAGAGCGATACACACGTGTGAATGGGTTAATCGATATGGCAGGAGTGCCAGCACGGAAGGATAAAATGAGAGGTCTCAGGCCCCGAGTTTTATCCTTCCGCGATCGAACAAGTGCCATATCGATTAACCCATTGACACGCGTGTGTCGTTCTGTGTTTATTACACGCCTTCACGTCTATAAAAACAACTATTAGAAGGACACTCAGCAATTAATTTGACAACTATCACCAAAAAGAACACATTTTATCACCAACCAAATTTGCGAGGTGATCCCGTGTTACTATTTTGAGCTCTGAGTTCCAATGTGTTCTATGTGCCTACTGGCACATAGAACACATTGGAACCCAGGGGACGATTTTCAGCTATCGCTAGCGATTCAAATTGTAACTGCGTTGCACGAGTTATAGAAAATTCCAGTGAAACTTCTCTTCTATTCAAAAACAGCCAGTCAACGATTTCTGTCCCGCACATATGTGCGGAACAGATTTTCATTTTCAGCATGGTTCAGTCTTCCTGTAAAATAATAATAAATAAATAATAAATGTAGTTTAAAGCCGAAAATCCTCATAGAGCTCTCGGGCTTAACACAAAAAAACAACTTTATATATATATATCACTCTGCATTTCTTATTTCACTGACTGTCTCCAAGCGGATGAATCAAAATCATCGGTCTTCATCGTAAGTTATATACCCGCTGGAACAAATGTGATTTGAGAGCTGATCGGAAAGATAGGAGACTCTGGGATGCTTTCAACCCACTCGGAAGCAGGTTTCAAAGGAAGGGAGCAGCCACCGAAAAGGCCCAATCGCCAACAGCTGCGAGGTCACCTGGTACATGGAAAAGATTGTGTGACGTTTTCGAACGTAGTGATCTACCGTTTCATAACGTGAAACCAAAGTGGACAGATACGGTGGGGCCTCGCAATTTAAGCATTTCCAAGTTAATACAAGAATTTTGAATTCAATGCGTTCCCTCGGAGGCAGTCAGTGCAGATTTTTAAAAATAGGTGTAATGTGGCAGGAACGATTGGTCATAGTAATTACACGTGCTGAACATTTTTGTATTGTAGCAATTTTGTCAATGATGCCCTGTTTACAACCAAAATAAGAGAGAGTTGCAATAGTCTATGCGACTTGTAATGAAGGCATGGACAAGTTGTTTAGCTGTTGCTTCATCAACCACGCCCCGCACCCTGCGGGGCGTGGTTGATGTGGCAACAGATAAACAACTTTCTATGTAATCCTCATCTAAGCTATCTTAATCCCCATATAAGCTATGTTTTTTTGCCTCCGAAACATAGCTTAGATGGGGATTACATAGAACAGGCGTGTCATAATAACTAAAATATGTTTTAAATATTCAATTTCAATTGCCACCAAAAGTATGCATGTCATTAACTTATTAATTTTTCACTGACATGAAAGTGCTTTCCTTTAAAAGCATTCAGTAATTGCGATGCGTCGAAAAAATTAAAACCTTCGATAAAACGTATTTCGTTAAGCATATCTCTATATGTGACTAATTACTCTTCCAGCAATGGTGTTATACAGAAACCAGTGGTCTAGTTAAGTAAACAGTTTTACTCTATATATCTAAAATAGACGTTGCTTTGCAAATATTCCTTTATCACATAATCATCACCAAATTGCTCATTACGGAAAATAACGTACGCATTACGTCTAATACTAGAATTAAGTACGAAATCAACGTCGATGTTGTAACGTTGTAAGTGAATTGGTTTTGGAAGTAGAATTCAATTATGTTTCTCTTATATTTCATTAACCCTTTACCCAACGCAGAGGATATCAAAATTTATTATTTTAAATATCATTTTTTAATTTTTTTCCAAAAATTTCAGCAAAACCATATCAAGTGACCCCTCTGTGGAACGAGCTCGACGAGCTCGTTCCAAAGAGGGGTCACATGATATGGTTTTGTTGAATTTTTTCGAAAAATAATATTTTTTCAGCTGCTGAATTTGCATATTACGCGGACGGATGCGGGCGATTCGTTAGGTAAAGAGTTAATATTTATAATATTATATATTTCATTTCTTAATATATATAGCAGGCGACAATTACAAAAATCATTTTTTGATAAACAAAATAAGAAACAAACTAAACATTTCCATTTTTGCCTCGGAAACAGCTTATGATGCTTCATTGGAACGAGCACGACGAGCTCGTTCCAATGAGGACAACATGTATAAGCTATGTTCTCAAGGCATAAGTTGAAAAAATAGTAAAACTTGTTTGACGATATTTGAGAACAGCACTGCAGGCTTAGTCGCTACGTTAGGTATGTTTAAACTGCATATTATGTGATAATAGGAGACTTAAATTCGTCACGATTTGACATGAAATTTCTCAACCTTGTTGACTAAAATCGATCTCCGCCTCAGAAAATCTCGGTTCAGGTCGAACTTTTGGTGAACTCGGTACAGAAATTTCAAATGAAATCGCGATTCATGACAAATTCTCTATTTCCAAAATAAAACCTAATTTTAAAAAATGATCAATTGTTTTGAAAACATTAAGCCCTCGCGGGAACAGACTCGAATAACGACAGTCTTACATCAAATCATACTCATACAATCAGTTTCAGCCCTCGCATTCCAAAACCCGATTTTCGAGGTAGAATCAAGATTGGCTCTAATCTCAGAAAATAACCCTTGGAATTTTAGGGTAAACAGATGAATATTTTATATTATTACTTTCCAAAATGTGATTTACTGGGATTCCCCGATTTGATTATAAACGATAACTTAACCTAACATGAAAAGTAGACGACAGTTGCAAAAGAAATTCTTCAATAACTATTATTTTCATATTTTGTCTCAAAAACATAGGTTATGACCCCTCATTGGAACTGGACTGGTTACGTGAAATAATTCATTCGAGGCGAGGGACTATATTGTAAAACACTCGTGCGCATTCGCGCACTTGTGTTTGTACAACGTCCCTCACCTCTCATGAATTATTTCACGTAAACAGTCCAGTCAAGCGATTACTCTCTATTTCATCCGTCTCACCTTAAGTAAGAAAAATGGTCTCTTCCAGTTGATTAATCTGGCAAGGATGGTCCTATCAGGGTTCAAAGGCTGCCATGTGGGCGTCGTCCAAAATATATTTGTAAACCAGTGATGGACTGAGGCAAAGTGTCGTCATCGCAAGGATATTAATGTTGCCAACTCTTTTCACACTTCTGGTAGATATTTAAGTTCAGGATAGGATGCCTCGTATTACTATAGCGGGCATATATTGAAGACGTTAGGAACCCAAACCCGATGAAACAGATAAGAACATGCTTCATGCACCATATTGTTATTTGGTCGTCGAGTTAGTTCAAATGAGGACTCTAGCACTATGTTTTAGTGACGATAATGGAAGTTTTAAGTTATTTTCGATGAACATATTGTAAGTATTGCGTATTGGTCGTGTTTGGTAAAGGTATAAGCAAGGTATGTACATGTATCTGCGAATTTAATCAATGTGTTTTCGATCTTCTCTGGACCTTATGTTCCAGGAAGGGATTTGTATCAAATATAGTGGCTGATCCATCAAACACCAAGACTTTGGTATAACTTTCTGGTAAGGGAATTGCTCATGACGCTTTTGGTCGAACAATCCATCGTCTACATCACCGTCAGAAAATACGAGAAACATAATATAAAACTAATTTATTTATTGATCATCCCAGCGCTTCAAGTTATATCGTTTTCCTTGCAATGTTTCAGAAGCTTGTACAGAATGGTTGAGTGCTAAATTATTGTTGGACATCAAAATATGTTCACATGTCTTCGCTTTATTATCATTTATGGGAGAGTGCCTGTAGGCACTCTCCCGTAAATGGTAACAAGGCAAATTCATACTGACCAAATGATTTCATTTGCGATGTAACATGATGCACGTTCACAGAATATGAAACATTTATGTTAGAGTATCCGCACTCCAGAATAAGGCCCAAATTTGGGTTTGTGACACTCTCTCAGTTAATATCAAATATTACACCCAGACTCATGCTCTCTTATCCCAGTCATGAACTTACTGGAATAAATTACGCTTTCGTTCCACTTAGTATTTACCTTGTCATTTTGGCGACGTAATATGTGCAAATTCCATTAATCGCCATTATTTGTGTTTGCGAACAGACTACAGGGATTCGACCTGTTATTGGTGACTGCGTGTGATTCAAATGTCATCTGTTATAACAAATCTCAAACAATGAGGTGGCAAACTGGTTATATTCC
Organism: Pictodentalium vernedei; assembly: GCA_031216915.1. Taxonomy (NCBI): domain Eukaryota; kingdom Metazoa; phylum Mollusca; class Scaphopoda; order Dentaliida; family Dentaliidae; genus Pictodentalium; species Pictodentalium vernedei. The sequence goes on from CM062297.1 coordinate 760,176,588, forward strand.
AAAAATCAAACTTGCGTGTCATGACAGAGGTCGAGAACTTGGGTAACAAAGACCCAGATATTATGTTTGACAAACATCAAGCATATATTCTCTTTGGATTCATTAGATTTATTTATTTATTGATTGGTGTTTTAAGGTCATATACTAATGCATAATGGCTAATCATGACCGTGACAGTTTTACGGGTGGAGTAAGCCGGAGTACCCGGAGAGAACCATCGAGCAACGACGAGCAGCTGCCAGCTCCCCATCGTCGAGCTCGTTCCAATGAGGGGTCATAACCTATATTTTTGAGACAAAAAAATTAAAAAAAATAATTATTCAAGAATTTTGTTTGCAAGTGGCGTATGCTTTCCATGTTAGGTAAAGGGTTAAACAGTTACTAATTTTCGTGTAATGTTAACACCTTGGCCTTTGATGAAGTGAATGTTGTTAGCTTTTACGTCAACAAACGCCACCAATGGGAGTAACAGTGTTGATTGAGCTCATGCCATCTTGAGGGGGGGGGGGGGTTGAATCGGGGCCGTTTTCACTGCTGTTCCAGCAATCCAGTTGTATAGAGATAAGTGGATCGTACCCCAGTGATGGGTGCCAAATTGCGTATATTTCAAATGGAAGATCGATGACGCGTCATTGTTTTACTTTTATATGGGCAGGAGGCATGCGCGAGAAATTGCTCGCCTCTCCTTGTTGGAGCATTAAAAAACATTTTACTGACTAGATTACACATAATGTCCATGTAAAAGCCAGACAGAAGACAAGACACATACTGTGAGACAATACGGATTTCAAACATAGCCTAATGACTTCATTGTGTAACATACTCACGCCTTCACCGTTCTCAGACTTAAAAAAAAAACTTCAGAGAAATAACTTATATAATCATACATGGTTGGAGGTGTTCTGAGTTAGTGACGCTTTTACAGAAGTTGAGAGGTCATGATCATCCTAAATTTATTTTCATAAAGAAGTTACATAAGATTACGGCAGTAGTCTGTCTTCTTAAAATCATTGCCACAGTTGTGTCTGTGGTATCACGACATTTTGAGGATCGTCAACATGCACCCAGTTTATAACGCAATTTACGAAACCATTTCAGTAAAGACTCGGTCCAGACCTAATTTACTGGACGAGTTTTGTGAATTTTCACCTCGAATTTTATTGTTAAAAATAATGAATTCTTTCACAGGCCATCTATTCCTAAACATGTCCCAATTATTCCCAAATGTAAGAAAGGGAGTCATCCGTACCTCCCTCCCCCACCAGCTTCGTGCCTCAGAAACAACGCAGGCATGTCAATTTTTGCCTATAATGTGGTTATTTTATGGTTAGTGGAACTAACTCTTAAAAGTTCACGAAAAGAGATCGATTTTGCCATACTTTTATTACACGTCTGTTCTATGTAATCAGCAGCAGCACTAAACCACGCGGGAATGAAAATCTGTTCGCACATGTGCGGAACGGAAATCGTTGACGGACTATTTTTAAATAGAAGCGAAATTTCACTGGAATTTTCTACAAACCGTGCAACGAAATTACAACTTGGAATAGCGATAGCTGAAAATCGTCCCCTGAGTTCCAATGTGTTTTATGTGCCAGTAGGCACATATAACACATTACAGCTCAGGGGACGAAATAGTAAAACGGGTTCGCTCGCAAATTTGGTTGGCGATAAAATGTGTTCTTTTTGTTGATAGTCGTGAAATGAATAGCTGGTTGTCCTTTTAAAATGATTGCTTTTAAAAACGTGAAGGCGTGTATAAACACAAAACGGCACACGTGTGTGAATCGATATGGCACTTGTGTCATCGCCTGCGTCCTCTCGTTCTATCCTTCCGCGCTGGCACTCGTGACATATCGATTAACCCATTCACACACGCGTGTCGTTCTGTGAATGTCCTACATTTGAGTGATCGAAGTGCTGATATTTTTGTTGTGTCTGATTTTTGTTATGTTCCAGCTATATCCAGAACTTAGTTCCCTTCAAATATAACTCATTTGTCATAAATCTGCGGATTCCGTCGTACCATGGGATGTGGAAGTAAACTGCATAAGAAACCTCAACATGTGAGCTACGTTCAATTTAAAAAAATCAATGACCGATTTCCAAGTACTTACCATCTTCCTTAACCCTTTACCTAACGTAACGGTCAAAACCGGCCAGCGCTATTTTCAAAAATCGCCAAATAATTTTCATTATTTTTTTCATTTTTTGTCTCAAAAACATAGGTTATGACCCCTCGTTGGAACGAGCTCGTCGAGCTCGTTCCAACGAGGCTTCATAGCCTATGTTTTTGAGACAAAAAATGAAAAAAATCAGTTATTCAAGAATTATTTTTGCAAGTGTCGTCTGCTTTTCAGGTTAGGTAAAGGGTTAAAATTGACCCAGACTTTTGTGGTCTATTGACTACCAAGTAGGCGTTTGTGTGATTCTATAAGCATTATAACGCCACAAAAGTTCCCTCACGGATATCCGAAAACTGGGAACAAATATATTTACAAACGATGATTATATGTGAAACTGAAAGACGAAAACTCAACTCGGCAGTCGGGAGCGCGGTAGCGCAGCAGTTAGAGATGCAAGCTGCAAGCCGAGAGGTTCTCGGTTCAATCCCACCTGCGAACCCCTGTCGTTGGGGAAGAGACTTAATCTCAGTTGCCCACGTGGGGGCACGGTGGCATTGTGTACTAATGTGTACTGCACGTCGAATGTGCACTTGTCTTCAACCAATTTTAACCCTGCTTTTAAGGAGTTAGTACGGTGGGAAGTCTGACAGTTGTTCGTCGTTGCTTGGTTGTTCTCTCCGGGTACTCCGGCTTCCTCCACCCGTAAAACTGAATTGAATTGAAATATTTTTTCGCTCTATATCAGTTACTTGGAAAATACAATAATTAACACACAATCACTTAAACTTATTTTGATACACTGCAAGGAAGCGACATAGCAAAGTTAGCTGCCTTCCTGTCGCTCCTTAGAAAAAGCAAAAATCCTCGACAGCAGACCGACTTCTTCTTTTTTTTTTGGGGGGGGGGGGGGTTGGGAGGGGGGGAGGAATGTTATCACCTTGACAATATGGAATAAGGATCATATCTATTGAGAGTTCAATGCATAAGTGACCGAGAGTACCAGACAAAAGTGACTTTATTTGTATCATATAGTATCAAGTTTCATGATGTTCGGAATTGTAGAGCTGTATATCAGAAACAAAGTCCCTGTCCTATAATAATGCAGCCAGGCCCGGCGACCGAAATCTCCTTTAGAAGAGGTTTCGGGCTTCGGGCACTGGTTAACGCACATCATGGAGCAGATGATAACCGAAGAAGCAGAAAGTAAGTGAGCAGGATTCTTCAGTGGCCATGATATGAAATCAAGTCAATAATCGTCCCCTGAGTTCCAATGTGTTCTATGTGCCACTAGGCACATAGAACACATTGGAACTCAAGAGACGAATTGTCCGCCACAAGGTAACCCTGGCTGTCGAAAGTGTCGTTAAACCCGGCTGACGTAAACTCGCCTTACCCTTTCGTCATCGTGTTATGAAGGAGTAACAGGAGGATAGCTACATCTTCTATTTCATTCCCATCAATGGCGGTACGCCTTTAATCCAGGAGTGCTGTATTTTGTCACAGGCCGTTGGCACTAAGCCCCACAACTCCCGAATATGACCAATACTGACAATGCTCATGTTTATTTCCTTAACGCCAATGGGCCCTTACAGACCATGGCTTGAGTACAGGGGCGCAACGATGTGTACGAGACCCTCGCAATTTATAACTGAGACCTGCCAAACGTACATGTACAATGTTAAAGTTCGTGTAAAATAGAAAAGAATTTTCACAATTGTCAAAATGTTGACGGCAGGGGCGTAGAAATAGGAAGCATTTCGAACTTGGCGGAAGAAGGGGGCACGATCACCCTTTACCCAACGTAGACATATCAAAATTTATTATTTTAAATAAACTTTTTGTAGCGTGTCTGGTTCCCTGGCAGCGTTATTGAACATATATTTTTTGCGAGCACGTGCACTAGATTTTCTTTTCATTATACATTTTTAGTACAAATTGATCATTTCCAGTGATAATTTGACTCGTATTCACCTTGAAGTGTTGCTTTGAAAGCCGCCATTTTGATTGCTACCGTGAAAGTGAAAATTTCTATATCTTCACAGTGGGGGGATACGATTTCTATCTTTCCGCAATTTTTTCGATAATTTATCGTTTAGCGTATAATAAATATTGGTTGTTAGTGTGTATATTTTGTAAATACGGGTGCACTGCAAAATGAAAATCGATCATATAATAATAACATTCATAAATCTCACTCGGTACGGTTTTATCACGAAACTGGTCTGAAAGGTTCGAAGCTTGTCAAAATCGCCGCGTGTGTGATTCGCACAAGTAACTATCACACCTTGAGACAAGATACAGTTAAAATTAGAAGTCCTGGCATGAAATGCGCACAAACAGCACGTCGATCTGCGCGTTAATCTACTCGTTATGACCATATTAAGGCTATCAATTCTGTACATAAGGCCTGTGCACAAGCAATGTTTCAGCCAATGGACCTCCGGATAACCCGGAGGTCCATTGGCAGAAACATTGCTTTTGTGCCTAGATAAGCGCACAGTTCGTGAAAGGACTTCTAGTTTTAACTGAAAACGAATGCTCCCTTCACCCTTCTGACTCAGTCTCAACTTCAAAAACCGCAGGAATGACGCAATCGGTACACCAGTTTACATTCAAGAGCCCCCCTGTCTGCATTTTTCGGCTGATTACCCCAGCAGGCGACAAGAAAAATACAAATCTGTTATATATAAATGCTACTTGATTGTATTGAATAACAGAAATCACTTGATCGGATCACCATAATCCTGCATGAACTTTTTTACAGGGAAAGAGCCTTGTGACATTAAGATTATAGACGTACATATAGGAAATCATTCAAGTTCAATAGCTTTGTAAGTTTAGAAGCGTTTTCCCTCTTTGACAGTTGTATAGTTAAGTCTGATGGAGTAATTCATTCGCATTTTTTTAAAATTCAAAATTGAGAAGCAAATATGACAGACAGGTAAGTGGTCTACAACGGGAATAGAAAACAAATGTACATCTTAAAACATGTGAATTCACGACCAATGATGGCGTATCAACAGTGGTTGATACATTAAGCTTCTTCCGCTAAAACATTTGCTGAAAATTAGAGTTCTCGTTAATGTTGCTTTTACTCACACGCCAGTTCATTCGCTCGAAAATATATTGCCATTACTCAAAACTCTTTTCATGCTGCTAGCGAGTACTCATGCCCAGGGAACAAAATCTCTTGCCATTGAACTATTTATAATTTGGACATATTTAACCAAATGTCAGCCCAGTGAATTGAATGGACCTTTTGGCCATTGGATTCTCGAGTTAAATTTAGATGTTTTTTATTAAATCTAGTCAGAGCTGCTTTTCAGCAGCCATGACTAGATTTGGTGAAAAGTATTTTGAAAATTTCTAGCGGGCTAAGAGTTAATTAATTCGAGTAGATGAGAGAATCTAAATGTATTGTTTTCACGGAAAACCCAACTCTTTGCATTCACTTGCCAATGGGTAGGATAGGCAAGTGAATGCAATTTCCTATAACAGTTTGCAAGGTAAAACATCACCGCAAGCCATCGCTAATTTCAGTCCGTCACTTCAAGGTTTCAGATCTTTCCTTTCGTATAACAAATTCTCAAAGCTACTGCATTTGAATGTGTTTTCAATCTTGTTTTTTTGCGAACAGGTACAGGGACGTGGCTACAGAGTCTTGGTTCGGGCCTGTGACCCCTCTGAATTGTACACTCCCGGTTGCCGAACATCCAACTTTTGATAAAACCATTTGCACCCCCACACTCCTTGAGTGAAAATTGCCCAACTATAAAACGTGAATTGCAAACAGCGAAAGAAATACACACCCTGTGTCCTCAATACAATAATTTTGTGTTGTAGAGTTTTATCTTACAATCAACATGTATTTTGTCTGTATTAACTCCGCAACTGTCGTGTATCCGACCCCCGATACAGATCTTTGTATCAGGGGGTCGGATAAAAGCACGTTCCTACCGCGAGAGTTTTGTTCATCTTACGAATAAATGGTTCATTATATATTCGTCTACATTCTTGACGTATCCCCAATATATTGTAAGATAAAATGATTTTTAACGTTATGTGGATGTACAAAATATGTATCCCGAGTCTCGCTCCGGTTTCTTAGGGTAGATCACGACACGTCTTCGACTCGAAGTGATCTGCCCTTAGAACCCGTAGCTCGACTCGGATACATATTTTGTACATCCACATAATGTTAATAATCTCTAAGGAAATCGTCTCTTGAGTGCAACAAGGCGCCATCTGCAATGCTTTCGATAAAGGCCACGGAATCTACTACAATGGAGTATAAATTTCCAACTGTTGGTGGTTTGAGACCCATTAATTTCTAACTGGTGAAAATGGCCGTGTTGGGGGGGGGAGACACTCAGCCACCCCACCCCACCCCTGTTGTCACATCCCTGAACAGGCAAGTTGCTGTAAACAAATTATACCAACAGTTTCGACGTTTATTTTCACCTTGAGTCTCACGACACAGTGAAACTGACTCTTCTGTGCCGTGGACAGAGCCAAGGTGGGTGCCATCTTCTTGAGAGGCTTGGCCACTGTTGTTGCAAAGGGCGGCTTGGACGATATTGACATCGCGTCTCTGGAACAGACATTCAACTTATTCACGAGTTCATGGTTTCAAAGAGCTTCTCAAGCCACATTAGGGATGACGTGTCAGCTATACATTACAAATCTCCTTAATACCTATCGCATTGGAGGACATCCTGTCAAACCCAGTGTACGATTTGGTATAGTTATTCAACGTGTTCCCCACGTACGTATCGAATTGGCGGCAACGTTTCGTGCATGTCTTTGAGAAGAAAATCTATTTTGAAATTCAACGCGTCCAATGTATCGGTCAATGAGATTTACCGTTGCCGTGATCAAAAGTTTGTTTTGCCTTGAATAAATGTGTGCAGCGAAGAAATGTTTGTTTTGCCATGAGAAAAAGTTCGTTTTGCCGTGATTACATGTTTATGTCCGCCATGGACAAAATTGCCACAGAGAAAAGTTTTTTGCTATTTGCCCTGTCGCTTTTGGGCCCCCGTACAAACAATATCAAAATTTGTTATTTTAATTATTACTTTTTTACATTTTCAAATCATGTGACCTCCTCATTGGAACGAACTCGACGAGCTCGTTCCAAATAGTATCACAAGATATGGTTTTGTAGAATTTTTCAGCTGCACATATTGTAAATTACGTTGGCAGACACGGTCGACTCCGTAGATAAAGAGATAATTAACGCACATGTAATGGTCATATCCGACCAGCACTGTTATCAAAACTCGCCATTCAAATTTTAATAGTTTTTTTTTAATTTTTAATTTTTTGTCTCATAAACAGATTATGCATGATCCCTTACTGGAACGCTGATGTCGAACTTGTTCCAACGAGGGGATCTTAACTGATAGAGTGCTGGAAGCCCATATTTGGGCTTTACTCTAAGGTGAAGGTACTGCAACTTGAAGGCTTCATACTCAATGGATGTGTTTCATATTATCTTTGAAATGATATTATTTAGTCTGTAGGGACTTGTCTTTTTAGAATTTATGGGAGAGTGCCTGTAGGCACTCTCCCATAAATTGTAACAAGGCAAAGACATGTGAACAAATTTTGATGGCCAAAAATAATTCAGCACTCTACCAGTTAAGCTATGCTTTTGATGCAAAAATAGCTGTTTAACCCGTTGAACACGAGAGGCCGATTTTCCGCCCAGGAACATGATACGTCATAATTTCATTAAGTTGGATGGGTGCTCAGTGGATGTGTGGGGTAGACCAATCAATATTTTCAACGTGCAGCCTTGAAAATATTCATTGGTCTACCCCCAAATAATGAATATGGGCTCGTCCAACTGCTGCCATTGAACTGACGTGGAAGATACAAACAGGGTTCAAAGGGTTAAAATATATATGTGCATGTGTTATAAACTAATCGTGATAGGTGAAGAGTTGACATTACCAAAGGCAAATCCGCGCAACCGTATACACAAACCACTTATTTATTTCTCCATTTAACTTAACTAAACATAACTGGTGACCCAACACATGACGATTCCGTCATCTAATGTTGGTCACAAGCTGTCAGAGAAAAACACAAATGGCGGACACAATGAATGATTGGGATATTCTGTTAGTATCTCCTACTTACTAGCGTTAGGTTAAGGATTAACTGGTTTTGTAATAGGTATACAAAATGGCATGGATGTGAAATTATATGACTCAGTGATCACCAGTCTTCTCCAAATTACAATATATAAACCAAAAGAACGAATTCAGTCAACCCTCAGTCAATCTTGAAGGGCTGAATGAAAACAGAACAACCAAGTTCATTTAAGTTTATCCGCGTTTCAAAAATGTTGGTTTTGCGGAACTTTTTCAAATGATCAGCCACTTTGCAAGTGAACATCGTTCAATTAACAGAAGAATTCACTGAACAGGGATCCATGATTCTCTGTCAAACAATGTATAACAGATTAAATGTCTACACTGGATATACTGAGAGCAAAAAGGTCTATAAACAAGGGGAATCTGGCGATTGTTAGGGTAATTTTTCGGTATATCACAAGATTATTTATTCAGTGAACAGGAGTTTACTCTATAACCTGCACTCGGTTAACGAGTCAGAATTCTACTGAAGGTTTGATATATGTTTTTGTGTTTGGAAGTTATATTAAATTAAGATGGTTGTTCTGTCACGAAATACAAAATGAGAGTGGGCCCCCACCTTAACTGGAGAAAAGTCCATGTCGACACGATGCGTTCATTTAAACCAAACCGGTGTAGGCACAGTATCACAGTTCAGTAATGTGTTAATTGGATGAACATGAAGAAATTTGTCACAAACAGGAGAGGGAACAGGAATTGTGATAGGGAAGGACTTTGAAGTACATATATCGCAGAAGGGTCCAGGGCATCCAAGATCTCAGAAGTGGAGGATTGCGTGTGTCGTGTTTTAACAAGTAGCACGATTGATCATGAGGTACTCGGGTTTTATCTAACAATCATACAGATTTTGGCTTGGAAACCACGTGCAACGGTACGTATCAAATAATGTGTTCCGATTCCGTATCATATAGACGACTCATTCTGATTCCGTATCATTTTGATTCAACTTCCGGTAAACACCGCGCTATGACAAATAATATAATTATATGCATTGTTATTACGCACTAAAATATGAAATTCAAAATTTTGACCAATTCCAGCACAATTTAAACTGAAAAACGAAAAAACGGGCTTTATGTTACGGGGTTGTTAGATAAATGTATTATCATGACCAAATGCATGTCCTGTAATTTGTATCAGATTCTCGGTCCTGTTTACAATCGGATCACAACTCGCCCTGACGGGCTCGTTGCGATCTGATTGTAAACACGACCTCGAATCTGATACAAATTACAGGACATGCACATGGTCATGATAATGTACAAAAACCACGGCATACCAGGGTTTTTTACGACAATACCTTGTTAGCAATGTTATTCATTTATTAGAGATCTATTGTACCTTCACAGCCACTTCTTGCTGGCGTTCGGAGATATTAGTACTTAAATGTCTGTAAAAGTAAATGTCATGATTATAAAAGAATAGAAAAGGAAAACATCAGGAGATTGCCTAACCCTTTATCCAACGCATACAATATCCAAATTTGTTATTTTAATTATTTTTTTGACAAACTGTGAATAAAACAATATCATGTAAACGATGCAACGAGCTCGATGAGATCATTTCAATGAGGGGCTCACATGATATGGTTTTGTTGAATTTAAAGCATGTTTTCAACTGTTCAGTTTGTAAATTGCGCTGGTGGATGCTGCCGTTTTGTTACATACAGGGTTAAATGTGTCCATATCTGTGCAGTTATCATGAAATCAGAAAAAAATAAAATTACGAAATATGTTTGTGCGGTGGAGGTGGGTGGGGTGGGGGTCTCTGCCGGGTTCACCCCAGCATCCGCCAAGTACAGTTGCACATTCTTCCCAATTTGATCAATTCAAGTACTTTGAGTCGTGTTCAGAGGAGCTACGTAAACAGCCAAAATTTAAAACGATGTTCAGTGGACAAATGGACATACTGGAACATCTTCCCACAAATCTCTGATCTAAAAGAACTTTTATTTGCTGCAATATAACATCATTGCAATAATGATTATCAATTTGTTCCAATGAAGCTCTTTGAGTAAGGTGTATGGTTCTTACAGTGCCGCCCCTTTTAACAGTATTGGTAGCATGATGGGGAGATAAAAACAATAACTTTCTTCTGTCTGGATCCAAAGACACTGTAAACAGCCCGCAAAGTGGAGAATCTTGTCTCCAAATATTTTTCAGTACAAACTCTCAAAATTATAGCGTTGACGAGGCAGTTAGTACCATTCTAGGGCCTGCTTACCGATGAGATACTTAAGAAATAACTGGCTTTGATAAAAGGAAAATACCTGATTTTGTTACACTGCTGTCATACAAAACCGGACAAATACTTTCGACAGGATCGCCATCGGGTCGCGCTCTGAGCGAAATTATATGCCCCATTTCCTGGCCACGACTCTCTGGAATCTCATCTGTCGAAAAAGAAATGGAAAACGCTGGATCTCGAGTGTTATTTTCTTTTGTTTTTCCTGATCGGTTTCTCAATATTTTATAGTTATGAAAGCTCCATCTACTTATGTAAAAGTGTTGCGACACGATCATGATCCGATCAAGAAAAATGTCGCGTTTGTGATTCGCAGTATTGTAATTATTGGCACAGAATGTGCGAACGGGTTCTCATGGATATGAGGGTTGCAATCCAAACAGTGATTCGTGGTTTGCGGCGTGTAATTACTTTTGCTGTAGCGGAGGGTCAGTAGGAATAAAATTTTTGCTCTATTTGCTGTGTTGGGTGGCTCACCCTATTAGAGAGAGTGGACTAAGTTCAGAGGGCCTACAGCTCCTACCCCACCCCATTTCTTTCCACCTAAATCACAGTCGAAAGCAGGTATCACCGACTTGCTTCGTCATGAAATCGACTTTCGGTAAAGTTATCTCCCTTGAAATTATTAGGCGAGCGAGGAATGTCCAATTAAGAAGCAAGTAATTGTTGAGAAAACACCTTTGACATCCGTAGAAAATGAAGCCAAAGTTCCTTTTGTTACTTTTAATAAACGAAAACAACACACAGCTCTCGGAGGTGTCGGTTGTTTTCGTTTATTAAAAGTAACAAAAGTTAACTTGGTTTTTAAGTAACTGGTCCACAGATAATCCATCATAAAGAATATTTATCGGTATCACCCCTACCGACACACAGCGTCCACTTTAACTTTTTGGTTTAGCGAATGTGGAGTGTGTGTGTGTATGTGCACAGAACACCCGTTATTTATTTATTTATTTTTATTGGTGTTTTAAGGTCACATACTTATGCACAATGGCTAATCATGACCGTGACAGTTTTACGGGTGGAGGAAGCCGGAGTACCCGGAGAGAACCACCGAGCAACGACGAGCAGCTGCCAGCTCCCAACATTGAAACTGCGCACTGCAGCACTGGCAGGGTTAGATTGGTTGAAAACATGCGCACCATCGACGTGCAGTACGCCTTAGTACATGGCGTCATCTTGCCCCCATGTGGACAATCGGGGTTAAGTGCCTCGCCCAAGGACACAACGCGGGAGTCCGAATCGATGGCTCAGATGGTCATCCACCCGAGGACTAACCGGGCTCGACGTTGCTTAACTTCAGTGATCTGACGAGAACAGGTTACCGCAACGCCACCGCGCCCCCGAACACCCGTTCAATGGATGGACAGCACATGTACCAAAGGCGAATGAGTTAATGGGCTGATACATGTAACACACTTTTTGTTTAATTAATAACCATACAAGATTTATTGGGAACTAACGATTTTTTCTTAACCCTTTACCCAACGCACATGATATCAAAATTTATTATTGTAAATACTATTTTCCCACAGTTTTCAAAAATATTCAACAAAACCATATCACGTGACGCCACATTGGAACGAGCACGTCGAATTCGTTCCAATGAGTAGTCGCATGATATGGTTTTGTTGAAATTGTTTGAAAAATATTATTTTTTCAACTATTCGGTTTGAAAATTACGCGGGCGGATGCGACCGATTCGTAAGGTAAATGGTTGATATGATGTAAATATTTCCGTAAAACAACGTTGACCTTGACTTGATAATATTGGTTCATGTTGTGGACTAATGTGTGAAGTGAGAGAAACTGGGAAGCATTTGTAGCATGTCTTACCAAACCTGATTGGTTGCATTATGCATGGCTATGATTGTGAGTGGCAGATTATTATTAATGTGATTTGCTTGCATTACCGCAGGAGGGGGGGGGGGGGGGGGGGGGGGGTCAGGAAAAAATTTGCAGACACTAGGCCCGAAAAAATTTTTTCCACCCCTAAGGGACCCACCACTCCCCCTCTGCATATTTTTTCCACCGACAGTTCAGGGACCCACCCCCAATTCCACAAAAAACTGTTATGGATAGTCAGGATTTCAGTCATATTTGTTCCATTTCATACTTTCAACTTGCTTCCACATTTTTAACAGTCTTATTCAAGGGAATTAACTCCATTAGAACAAAATTGGAAGTTTCAGAGTTATGTTTAGAGTCACAATTTTGTCTCCAGTGATGAGAAAACAACAAACACATTATATGTAACTTGTCCTCAGAAAAAGGTATCAAAATAGTGTTCCACATTAAGAACAGATGTCTTTTAATGAAAAGTTTGTTATGTTTTTTTTGGTAGGAAGTGGGCATCCCTAAATTCGTGCTACTGCTAGGCCCCCATGATGATGCTCCTAAGCTTTATGAGAACATACAATTGAGTGAAGTGACATGCACTCATGTTGAAATGAACCAAGTTGAATCAACCAAGTTGAATGATCAAACCACAGTATTAACACTGGTACTAATATGAACTGAACAGGGGCGGATCCAGGATTTTGAAATAGAGGGGGCGCCATCCAATGACAGTTTGACACTCAGTTGCAAGTTCTGGGGGTGGGGGAGGGGGGCACTAACTCATCTGCGAAACGGAGGGAAAAAAATTGGAAAATGATAAATCAGCTTCACACTTTCCGTGGCTATTCGACGGTACATGGCGATCATTCGAATTGCGGGGGGGTTGGGTTGTTTGGGGTATTTATATATTCACTTCAGCACTTCTGGAGACTGTGACATCAACTACCAATGGTGGACTCAGAATTTAGCTAAGAAGGGGCACCGCTTGTTTGCCTAGTATGAATTTCAAAAAGATTGAAATTGGTAATCAATCATCATCCGCAAGATGCCGGTCAGGTTGTATCCAAGATAAATTTTGATTATTCAAGATCTCAACCCCCCAAAAACCAAATTTATCATTCTAAATGGGCTAGAATGCATCCAGATAGATGCTAAAATGGTTTTGTAAGCTCAATCTATTGCAAAAATGTGTTTTTTTGGCTGGAGGAAAAAATTTGCAAATTGTCTACTTTACGTGTTTTTTCCAGCCTCGGGGTACCCACCCACCCCGGCCTAGTGTTTGGAATTTTTCTGCAGCCCCCCCCCCCCCCCCCCCCCCCCCCCCCCCCCCCTGATTACCGAGGAATAATTTAGCGTTCAGTAACTGATTAAAGACTGATTTTCATTAACGCTGGTACTTCAACTAGGGGTGTAGAACGTTCTTCGCTGGTGATGGAGAATGGGCAAGTCCAACATTTTTCGACAGTCCAATGAAATCTTTCGAAATATCTCGGATTGGGTAACCAGATGTCTACCGTGTGGGCGTACAATACGGGCTAGTTATCAGATATTCAGTCTAAAACCATGCAGCGCAACAAAACAGATCAATAATTTGATGAACTGAACATTTTCAGACAACTGTTTTGTTTAGAGCGCACCACACCCACATTAACAATCCGCCCACCTTACCTTATCCCCGCCACCTAGTCTTCTGCATCTGCACCACTACATGCACTTCTAAATCTTCAGCAAAGCATCAGATGCACTCAATTAAATGAGTAATTTCCGTATGTCGAATATGGAAACGCGTAGCTGTTCTGAAGATTAGCGGACATTCGTAACCACTGATCTTAATAATATATATTTATTACTTTCCAAAGTGTGATTTACTGGGATTTCCCGGTTTGATTATAAACGATAACTTAACAAGTGAATTATGCAATCAACAATTGGGTCATGTATCCGTGCGCGCAAACGAAGATGCTTTGCGACGCTTTGCCGTGGATGTAATGGGGATTTCATTGTTTTTTTGTTTTTTTAACCCTTTACCTAACATGAAAAGCAGACGATACTTGCAAAAAAATTTTTGAATAACTATTATTTTCATTTTTTTGCCTCAAAAAAATAGGTTATGACCCCTCGTTGGAACGAGCTCGTCGAGCTCGTTCCAATGAGGGGTCATAACCTATGTTTTAGAGACAAAAAAATAAAAAAAATAATGAAAATTAATTGACGATTTTTGAGAATAGCGCTGGCCGGTTTGGGCCGTTACGTTAGGTAAAGGGTTAAATAATATAATTATCGCTAATAATGAAAAGTAATAAACAGAGTAATCGCTTGACTGGACTGGTTAGGTGAAATAATTCATTCGAGGCGAGGGACTATATCGTGTTTGTACAACGTCCCTCACCTCTCATGAATTATTTCACGTAACCAGTCCAGTCAAGTGATTACACTCTATGTATTGAACCACGTGACAAAAAGGATAGTTAGGTGCGATTTAACAACTGCTTTAAGAATCTTCTCCATAAAACTCTAACCCCGTTGACAAGAAACTGCGAGGCGAGATATAACCACATTTGGTAAGCAGATTACAAACAAATGGACGGAGAATTCCGATCGCATCATTCCTCGGTCTCGATCCGGTAGGAATTCCCTGTCCGGTCTCCTGCTCACAACGCTGAAAAATCGCGCATGTCGAAAACGAACGCGAAAACATTGCTTGTCAAAAGCCATCCGTGTTTGTCTTTTCTTTATTCAGTCTTGATTTAACAATGATTTATTTATGACATTTCGATTCGCTGGTTTAAATGTGTCGCCATCTGATCGAGAAATAGGCCACTGTTAAATTACATAACTATAGCTTTCATTTTTTGTGTGGCAGTATGGATTACTATGACCATACAGGAATAGCCGCTGGTATTATTTTTGCACGGCACCTTATGCCACGTTTAAGGAATATATATGTTCTTTAAAATAATAGTGTATACAGGGCATCCTAAGAGCCATCAGCTCTGTGTGGAGAATGCATATACTTTTGAACTAACAATCCCTGGCATTCAGCTAAATTTCCTCCGTTTTTCTTTAACAAATTTTATCAAAAACGTATCTGAGTACTAATGCTAACCCTGCTTGCGCGGAGTTAGTATGTTGGGGAGTCTGACAGTTGTTCGTCTTTGCTCGGAGATACTCTCCTCGCCTTCCTTCACCCGTAAAACTGCCCGACACGAGGAGACTCTGACTGTCAAATGTGTCCTTTACACCCCAATAAATAATACAATATTAGTTACCAAATGTTCTGTTTTTATTATTCGTCAAGCACAAAAGACCGGACTCTGTCGAGAGGTCGTAAGCAGGAAGCACTACTAGCTGTCAAATCGGCACACTCTAAAAGCCCCAATCAAATTGTCTCGAACTATAGACTTCATGTACCACAGAACAAGAAACAGCGAAGAATAACTGAAAGAACAAAACTGCCCGTTGCAAATGAACGCTTTTTCAACTTCGATGAAGAGGAGGAAAGAGAGTGTGGTCAGCCACCGCGAGACAATATTTCAGACCATATGAGGAACAGCAAAAAGTTTCGAAAGCTGGGCACTGATGATTTCTCTGACACTGACTCTGACGGTATGTATTACACGTAGCTCAAATTATTTTTTTTTTTAATTTTTAACAACGCAACGGCGAAAACCGCCATTCAAATTCTATTTTTTTTTTTTTTCCATTTCTTGTCTCAAAAATATAGCTTATGACTCCTCACTGGAACGAGATCTTTGTGCAATGAGGGATCATATGCCGTTCTTTAAATCCAGGGGCGGCGGAAGCTCAATAAAAGTGGAGGGGCAAAAATTCACAATGTTACCATAGTTCGACTCAGTCTGAAAAAGGTTAAAATCGTATATTGGTAAATGTACCATGACTCGCTACAGTCTCTCGTTTAGATGAATATGTCGCTGTTTGGTGACTGTCCTGTCCGTTTCTTCTACTTCAACCATCTGCCAACCCGAAGGCCAGCATTCAGGTTGGAAGACTATTGAAGTAGCAGAAACGGACCCGAGCGAACGAAAGTGGGATTTGTTGGATAAATATTGTTTGGATTAGCAAATTATGTTACAGGAATGCCTGTATATTGACACGTTTGCACGCGCCCATTTTACCTCATTGTGTAACTGCGAAATATATCTGGGGAAAAAAGTGATGGGGCACTTGCCCCATGTTCCCCCTGGCTTCGACGCCTCGGTTTAAATCAAAATTACGAAAACAATTCGTAATTCAAGAAAGTGTTTTTTTCAAGTGTCGTCAGCTATTCGACTTGTGTAAAGGGGTAAACGGCTATGTCGACCACGGCCAATAAGTGATTGCTGAAATATACCTGGTTTATAGTTAACTCCTTACCTTACGATTCGGTCTGCTCCATCTGCGGAATTTAGAAACTGATAAGTTGATAACACATTAATTTTCAAAAACGCTCAACTAAACCATATCATGTGCCCCCCCCCCCCCCCCCCCCTCACTGGAACGTTTCCATGATAGGGTGACATGATATGGTTTTGTTGACATTGTCTGAAGAAATTTAAAAAATAAAATTATGAAAACAACAGGTTTCGATATCGTGTGCGTTAGGTAAAGGGCTAATGAAATATCCTTTGAACTCATGTTCTGAGCTTGTGTGACTAAAGATTCTTTCTTCATCTCAAGCGCGAATATTTTTCGAACGTCTGGTTCCATAAGTGCCATTTCATGTGAGGCGTTTTCCAGCACAAATATGTAAACGTCAAAACATTCTCGACACACACAAACCCGGAGCGTACGAAAGAAACTCACAACATGACCATCGACGGGCAGTACGCCTTAGTACACAACGCCACCGTGCTCCACGCGGGGAATGGGGGTGAAGTGTCTTGCCCAAGGACACAACTCGGTTACCGCAGGTGGAATTCGAACCGAGGAACTCTCAGCTTGCAGCCTGCACCTCTATCTACTGAGCCACCGCGCCCCTTTAGGTTTGTATCAAAACACAGAAGCTGTCTCTTTACATTTTTTCCGATCAGTTAGAAAATGTTGATTGAACCTCATTTAAAAATAAGAAAACGGCGTTTTCACCATCTGTTAATGCTCTGTAACAGTTTACTATTAATAATAATAACTATAGCTCTTTGGCCAGCCGCTGATTTGTCGCGGTCCTCATAAGAGAAGGCCATCATTCCCCCTACACCCCACCCCCTCTTCCCCGCCTCTCTTCCCAGCATTCAGATATAAACTGCTTAATAGTGTCCCTCACTTCCTCTTTTTCAATTTCTTCAATAAGCATTCCTACCCTCTCCCTCGTGTCCCCCTTCAGCCATCTATCCTTTGTTTCTTCACCCCACTTCTGCATTATTCTTCCAGTAAATTTTATTCTATGAGGTATATACTGTGGGCATTCCAAGAGAAAATGTTCCAGGGTCTCCACTACTCCAGAGTGGCACATTTGGCATCCCTTTTCCCCATCTCTCCCAATTTTTCCCCGAAGCTCCAGTGATCTTGATCTCAGTTTGGACAGCAGTGACCCTCCAAAGGTGCCATCTAGGTACTTCTCAAAAGCTGGCTTTTCTTTATATTGTAACCCCTGCAGTGATCTTTTCACGCCAACCCCTGCTCGCCAGTTTCGATTGCAATCTTCCATGACTCTCTCTTTGACAAACCTTTTGCCTTCTTTCATTCCTACTTCTATGTTTGTGACCTCTATAGAGTAATTGTCCATTAGTTCCCTCACATGTTTTGACCACCCCGTTTCTATATTAGAATTCCAAATGGTATCGAGCATCAATTTGCACCACCGGTTGTCAGGCAGGTTTCTCAAGTAGTTAAAGTAACACAGTTTTCCCAAATCTACCCTGTCCTTGATTTTCATCCACCCAAGCTCCCCCCTTACTGCTTCCAAAGCTGCAGCATTACTCGACCCTGTTATCCATCTGCCGGCATCATTCTGAGTACTTTCCAACTTCTTAATAACGGTTTGGTTTAATGGAATCACGTCCGTGCCATACGTTATACTTGGTAAACCCACCCTCTCCCACAGTGTTTTCCCCACAAAGACCTTGTTGAAACTATTTTTCCCTAAAAGTTTTAGTTGGTTCAGAATTCTTTTCCCCTTCAGAATCCGTTTGGCTGAGTAATTTCTGTACACCCCTCTTCCCGTTATATTTATGCTTACCCCTAGATACTCATACTCTCCCTTTTCTCCTACAGTGATTTGTTTGCTTTCCCCTTCGGGGATTGAGAACTCCCCCACTCTCCATCTCTTCGTCATATCTACCTTGCGTCCAACGGGTATTACCTTGCTTTTATTTTCATTTAGTTCGAGCCGCCACGTGTTCCCATAACTACCAACAATTTCCAGCAATTTCTCTAGCCCCTGTTCAGTTCTAGACATTAACACCATGTCGTCCGCAAAGAATAAGCCTGGTATCTTTATGTCTCCAACATTTACCCCCTCCGCACTCTGAATTAGTTCGTCCCCTAAATCTTTAACATACAATGCAAACAAAATCGGTGAAAAGATACACCCCTGCTTGAGGCCTATATCCACAGGGACTCGTTTTGTAGTGATACTCCCTAGACTGAGTTGGCTTTGCACATCTGTATACAGTGCTTTCATGATTCCCACGAAGTCACCCCCCAGTCCGATGCCCTCGAGCTTTCGCCACATACCTTCCCTCCACATTCGGTCGTACGCTTTTTTCACATCTAGAAATGCCAGAAACATCTTTTTCTTTTCAGCCTTTGTTGATTCTATCAGTTGGGTGAGTGTAAATAGGTGATCAGTGACTCTTCGTCCTTTCCTGAAACCATTTTGAATTTCTCCTAAAAAAACCTTCTCTTCAATAACTTCCTCTAGCCTACCGTATATGACCTTACAGAATACTTTTCCGATGTTACTACTAACTGATATCCCCCTATATATTCATTATATCAACTGAATGCGTGTCGTGACATATGATACAAACAGTGTCCTTTCCATTAACATAAAAAGTATAGGAGGTGAGATACACTATTTTTTCTGGGAAGAATAAAAACTTGCACATTACTGCAAAATGCACTCGCTTAACAAAGAGCCAAAGTGGACGTTTACTTACTCTTGTTAGATATGATTCTAAAAGATATTCTTAATGACAGATTATCCGTGATGTAATTGCTTCAAGTTAGCGTGCCATAAAACCCGGGTTTTCTTTTGTAACTTATAATAAACGATAGCAATGGACAGCCTCGAGAACTGTCTGTTGTTTTCGTTGATTAAAAGTAACCATAGGAAAGTTGGCCTTATTTTGTACAGATGTCATAGGTGTTTTCTCAACAATTAGTCCGGCACAGATTAGTGGATTTTGGGTCGAACTTGGAAATTTTGGTATGGACGTAATATTTTGGGTGTTTCTAGGGTAACTTTTTGTGCTGAATTCGAATTCATTTGATGCCAGTCTGTAAAATTTGGGGAATTTGAGTTAATTGTATTTTTGCAAAATGGCCGACAAAATGGCGGGCGAATTTCCGGAATATTAAGAATGAACCATTTCTATGCTATTGTACCGTTATTTATAGGGTATATCATTGTGCTAAAATGAAATCAACCTACAGATTACACTCCAAGGAATTCAAGATAGTTGACCTTTGTAGGTTTAAGATGATCGCCAAAATGGCCGGGAAATCAACCAATTTGTCGAGGAAATCATTTTCATAGCCAGCTGTGAGATAGTTTGGAGACTTAATTAGATCAAGACAGACAATGTAGCAACACGTTCCTGGTGTAGATTGTGTGCAAAATGTCAACTTATTCCAGTCCCAGGAGTTCAGACATGGTGCATAATTTGTCCACTGCTTTCATGAAAATCCACTCATCTTGCACCGAGTTCATTTCAAGTGTTCGTCATCAACGTCATCATCTGATCTGTAGTGTGATTCGACATTCCTCAAAGTCAGCTCACTATGACACGTGTTTGAATCACCTTTGCAATGACATACAATGGTGCATGGTATGTTTGCGGAGAGGCAAGTGCATCTCTTGGATGAGCATGCCTTGGACGAAATACAACCGCACTCGACAAAATTGGGACAGCATGTACAGACTCGGGAATACCAATTGGCATCAAAGGTCTTTTATTTGTCAGCAATGGTCCATTCAAAATCAGATGGATCGAGTTTTGGTGGAATGCCCAAGTCACAAGAGTCTACACTATGATCACCAAGCCCGTCCAATGAATAACCCTACAGTCTCTTCAACATACATACTTTGCCCACACCGTGCAATTGTGCGACAGTGTCACAGCACGATAGCGCATGTGCTGCGATGCGTTTTGGGGACAATTGTGGCATTTTGCTTGCATGTTTCACCTTTGTCAATGACCTTTCGTTCCTCACTCGTAGCTTCCACTGTCAAAAGAAGCCCATTTTGTTCTTCCAATAGAAGAAATTTAGGAGGAGAAACTCGTCTGTGTCATCTGATATGACATTAATACCTCAAAGTCTTTGAATGATCTCTGATGTAATTGACTTGTTGGCAAACGATAGCGTCAGCCTCTACGTGCTCAGTGTATAACTCACCAACTTTTTCACGTCGCCTGACCTAATGAGTGATGGCGTGTAAGATTCACCTGTTGTGGCTAGTGTATTCGAGTAACTACCATTCGCGACGCATTCGGTGATGTGTGAACATATGAGACTTATGAGTTGCTTTTTGTTTGTGGAATTGGACAGAACGACTTGCGTTGGTGGCAGTAGGGTGTTAGGTGCCAGCCTGTGCTTTCTGGACATGCATTTGCCACGTTCTGTGCGAGCAGACGACTTGCTGCTAAAGTCAAAATACCTATCAAAGACAAGATATACATTCAACTTCATGAGGTGTGTCGTGATAAAATTAGAGAACGTTGACACAAATTCTTCATCAGTACCATTTGTGGGCCAGTGCAGTACCCACATGATTGTACAGCCGTGGATCACGGTGCACTGCGGTACAGATAACTTTCGTGGGCAGTGCAGTACCCACATGATTGCATAGCCGTGGATCACAGTGCACTGCGGTACAGGTAACTTTCGTGAGGTTACTACACATGCAAGCTTATTCTTCAGATCAAACTTGGATTTGGCAATATGCAAGTCACCCGTTTCAAGGAACATAGATAAAGGGAAAGGTGCAAGCTCGTATTTCAGTAGATCCTTCATTGACAAAGTGTGGCCAGAGAACTGGAGGGCCATGCATCTTGAATATATGAGAGAAGTGTCAACAAAGGATGTCTCTCCAACTTTGATTGCACGTTTGTTGGCAGCCATTGTAATAACTTTCTTACTCCGTGGATGGTAAAAACAATTTGGAAGAGTGGGTTTAAAGTCTCCGTATTGTTTTAATCCTATTTAAAAGGCCCTATCGACATTCACAGAATCTCCGGATAGTTTGCTATCAAAAATGTTCACAATTTGTTCGGGATGCTCTTCGGTGTCTGTTGGTGATATGCATGTGCTCAAGGCTGTCCATATTTTATTACGATCGACCATGTCAGCTTTCATTCTTGACGATGCCTCCTCTTCGTGAGCGAGAACGCTACTTTCGGGAAGATCTTCCTTCAGCTGAAGGAGATCATATTGCATCTTAATGCAAATTCACAAACTAAGTGCCCACTTCTGAACAGACTCTGGGCTTAGTGTTCGATTAGTTTTGAGATATTCAAGAAACACGTTCGCTTCGAATGGCAAAATCAGACGTTTGCGAAGAATAAACTGCGTTGTATAACCACCAAGAGTGCCAAACACTCACATAACAAGGGAGTCCTAAGATAACCCAATGCACACGATAGTTGTGAATGGCACTCTTGGTGGTTATACAACGCTCTTTATTTTTTATACATAACAAGGGCTGAGTAACCCGATAGTTTTTTGTTTAACATGATGTGGGCAGGTAAATATGAACTAACCACAATTATATCCTTCAGAAAGGGCGATAAAATTTCACAAAATTGCTCATTCGTAGTTTTCATTAAAATATTGCCGCAATTTTGTCGGCCATTTTGAAAAAAAGCAAATAACTCAAATTCCCCAAAGTTTACAGACTGGCATCAAACGGATTCTCACTCAGCAAAAACAGTTACCATAGAAACGTCAAAAACATTGCGTCCACACAAAAATTTCCAGGTTAAGCCCAGCCTGTGCCAGACTACAACTACTTGCTTCTCAAATGGACCTTCTCGCTTATCTATGGCAGATAACTTTATGGAAAGTCGATTGTCATTGCGATTTAAGTCACGGATGTGCTCAAGCCACCATCTCACTCGCAGTCAGGGCCGGTGAGAGGAATTTCCTGACCTGGTGTGAAATCTGTTAGAGAGCGTGGGCCCTGTGATAGTCGCTAGTCCATGGAGTCAAATATATGGGCGGAGTCTCTAAACAACAATTGGGAGAGCATGAGATTGAATAACCAGGGACATGATGGATATCCGCAACTTTTTCATTCCAAATCTGGACAACTTCCCGGATGTCGTATGCTGAGTTTGGCTTCTCTTAATCCGTTAACTATGAGATCCTGTGTTCGGCAGGCTGGGTGAGAGGAGTTTTGGGCCCTTTTGCTAGCTTCTTTCTCGTGGTGTTGAACGTGTCATCTCGGAGTGATGAAAGGGAGAATATTGGAGTGATTATTACCACATCCCGAGAAACTTCAAAAGTAGAGATTCCCTCGAATACCCACGCAAAAGTAACGAAATAATATACATGAGCGGTTGGGCTTCTCTCAAGTTTCATCTGTAACTGACTGATATATTTTAGTTATGCCAATTCAACAGAAATGTGTGTTGCTAGTACTGAGCAGGTCTGACCCATTCCCAATCATCGGAGTTACTACCTCGGCTCTCCATCCCTTACCTGCCGTGACTGCAATAATAATAATAATAATAATAATAATAATAATAATAATAATAATAATAATAATAATAATAATAATAATAATAACACTGGTTGGCCGCGGATTTCTCAGGTGAGAAGGTCTTGATTACCCATGTGTTCCCCAATGTCTCTCTATCCTCACACCTCTTCTCTCCTCCCAACACTCGGAACGTGTCACCCAATAACCACATAGCCTTCATTCTCCGACTTTACTTCCCACTTCCCCACTCTACGCCTAATGAATCTTATCCTGCCAGATTGATATTTCGGCCAGTCTAAGAGAAAGTCTTCCAGGGTTTCCACTACTCCTAAATTACATATTTAGCAATTCTTTTATTATCTTTCCCACTTTTTCCCTAAGCTCCAACGACCGCGACCTCAGCATAAACAGCTGTGACCCCAAGAATGGTGCTGGCAAAATGTCATTTTCATTCATATGACATGAAGATGCAACAGTTCATTGGTCAGGACACAAGCCATCTGATCAAGAGGGCATTTATTCACACTTGTTTGTATATGGGCACGGCGACGTATTGAGCTGAAGTGTAGGCACTAACGCACAAGTGCTTTCAACTAATGATCGCAGGGTCTCGCTATACTTGTGATTGGTTATCCCTTTACCTATTGAGCTGAAGTGTATTGCACTAACGCACAAGTGCCTTCAACTAGTGACCACAGGGACTACGCTATACTTATACGATAGGTTATCCATTTACCTAATGAATGAGCCACCTTCAGTGTAATTTGCAAGTTGAACAGTTTTTCCTCAAGAAATCTCAACAAAACCATAGCTTGTGGACACTCATTGGAACAAAGCTCATCGAACTCGTTCCAACGAGGAGTCCCATGATATGGGATTGTTGAAAGTTTTTGAAAAATTTTAGAAAGCAATAATTAAAATAGTAAATTTGATAGTGTGTGCACTGGGTAATGGGTTAATCTGCTAAGTATTTTCTTGGTTCTTTTATGAGAGAAAGCGAAATATTGTTTTGCTGATTCTTTTGAAAACAATTGAAAAATTAGTTAAAACAATCGTAGCATCTAGTGCGTTGGTGAAAGAGTTAACAAGCTGAATTATCTGATACTTACTTTCCGCTGCTCGGTTGTTTCCTTTGAACACTCTGGCATCCATAAATCTTCTCGACACGAAATGACCCTTGCTGTTGAAGATATCGTTTCCACCCAAAACGGTGAATAACTGGAGAAACACAAGTGTATAGCATGCCAGTATGTTACAAACTAATAACACACCCTTCCATGCGCCAGCGGAGTTTATGTAATTTTCGTCGGTCGCTTTGTTCTGATTTTCGCAAATCTATAATTCTTCTACAATGTCAATGTAATTCCACTCCTTTGAAGCGTTATTGCCAGTAATGCCGACCACTTTCTTTATTAACATGAAATGACATTTGCACGGTAATCTTGTGAGAAGTGAACTATTTGTGAAAATGTGCGTCCTCCTGGGTTGTAATATGAAAGTAACTGGCATTTAACGACTTCCTGTTGCTAGAACACATGTGCCGCAATGGTACGCGGTACAACTTAGCCCACCCTCACAACGACCAGATTACTATGTTCCAATCACTAATTACGGACACACGTTATTTACTTATTGATAGCGCCTCAAGTAATGGAGAGTAATCGCTTGACTGAGCTGGTTACGTGAAATAATTCATGAGAGGTGAGGGACGTTGTGCAAACACGAGTGCGCGAATGCGCACGAGTGTTTTACAATATAGTCCCTCGCCTCGAATGAATTCTTTCACGTAACCAGTCCAGTCAAGCGATTACTATGTTTATTACTTTTTCATTATTAACGATAATTATATTATTTAACCCTTTACCTAACGTAACGACCAGTGCTATTCTCAACAATCGCCAATTAATTTTCATTGCTTTTTCATTTTTTTGTCTCTAAAACATAGGTTATGACCTCTCATTGGAACAAGCTCGTTCCAATGAGGGGTCATAACCTATGTTTTAGAGACAAAACATGAAAATAATAGCTATTCAAGAATTGTTTTGCAAGTGTTGTCTGCTTTTCATATTAGGTAAAGGGTTAAAAAAAATATATTGAAGTCCCCATTACATCCACGGCAAAGCGTTGTCGTTTGGGCGCACGGATACATGACCCAATTGTTGATTGCATAATTCACTTGTTAAGTTATCGTTTATAATCAAACTGGAAATCCCAGTAAATCACACTTTGGAAAGTAATAAAAGTATGTCTCTCACTGGAGCAGTGCCATCTATTTTTTGGATAAACAGCGAAAGACATTTAGCATCGATTCTGGTCAGTTTAGTTTGGAGTCTTCGCGCCGAATCAGAATTCCAACTCTGCCTTAATTTCTTTCCCATTTAACCGGAAACGCATATTTTATTAATTTTTGGCCTAAGCTACATTGCAGTTTTATTTTCACAGATTATGAAATAGGACAAAAGGCAAACCGGAATAGTAGTTCAACAGCGCTGTTCCAAAGATTTAGTGAGGAGCAGAAGAAATATCAAGCTGCGTGTAAATTGTGTGGCGTTAAAGTTATTTCTCAGCTGAGTAAGAGCCTCAATAGTAGATTACTGAGAGTCAAGGGAGTGGCCCTGACAGCTGGAGACACAAAGGCGTGCGCCATAGCTCTACTTGTAAGTATGCTTACGCGGTTACTATAATTTACTAGATCCATGGAAAGCACTAGAGCAGCAAAGTGGCAAAAGTATTAGAAGGCATAATTTGTATGTCCCCTCCCCATGGGAACCCCGAAAGTGAAACTGTGTTTGCTTACAGTGGTGAACAAGCTAATTTTTACTGGTAAAGTAGGATCCGGTAACCAATGTCTGGGGTGGGAGTGCTCTGCAATCGTCAACATGGGTATAAATGATTGACTGGACTTGATTTTATATCGGCGTTGGAGTCACAGTTAGTCAGTGTGCAAAAATATGTGACGTTAAACATAAAAAACAAAAAAAAACAAATTTACCTCCCCAATTACAATGCGTGCAGGGCTTTTCGTTATGCGGTACCTGTAACTTTCTTCGCTTCATGATAACCGGAAATAATGGTGTTCCTTATAGTTTTCGATTCCAGACATTGAGTATTTGATGTGGTGCTGACTATGTCCCTTACTAAATTTAATTTCAGAAAGCTGTCAGTGAATTTAACATTAACCCGTTATCTAACATGAAATGCAGACGACACTTGCAAAAACAATTCTTCAATAACTCATTTTTTTCATATTTGTCTCACATAGGTTATGACCCCTCGTTGGAACGAGCTCGACGAGCTCGTTCCAACGAGGGATCATAACCAATGTTTTTGAGACAAAAAATGAAACAAATAATGAAAATTAATTGGCGATTTTTGAGAATAGCGCTGACCGGTTTTGGCAGTTACGTTGGGTAAAGGGTTAAAGGTAAGGGGAAATTCATATAAAATTGAAATTTCGAAATGCTAGCGACTTTGCATCATCGATGTGCGCATCATTTCATAAATGTTCGACATTTTTCTGCAGAATAGTATAAAAATAGTATAAAAATACCGAAGCAGGCTTTTTACAATTTTTTTCAAATCAATTTCAACGTATGTCTATTATTTTCTATTGAAACCCATTTTACATTAAGAAAACGACTTGTTCACCGTTATTTGATATTATTATGCCAGTAATTGTTATTGACCAATCAGCTTCAATATCTAGTGACACAGATGTCCACGGTGCTGTACATCTGTGTATCATCGAGCTGACCGTATAAAGAGCTTATATACGGTCAGTTCCGACATTTTGTTTTGACATCCAACGCTCGCTTCGATGTTTTTCCTAATTTCGCGTGTTCAATAACAACAAATAATTTCGCGTGTGTGTCTGTTGAGCAACGTACAACTATAATACGTTTCTTCCAGTCTTTGAGAAATTTTAATAAACAAATGTAAATAAATACAATAAATAAACCACTAAAACATGTATAGCAGCCAACCGGCACTGTCTGAGACGAATTCAAGCGAGAATCCTTACCCGAATAATCTGCCCTTCTCAGTTCATGCAAATATTTTCGAGTTACTCCCCCTGGATTGTAAATTTTATCGTCTGTTTTGTTTTGATTTGAATGATTGAACTTGAAGGTTGATCGATATCGAACATAAATTACTCTTATGGTTGTGTCTGTTTCAAAGGACTGGCATAATAAATACGTTATGGGGCTCGATCTCACTTCGCTTTATATCACACCATATCCGCCCCTGAAAGCCCCATAACTTATATTATGTAACTTTTATTTGTGCATCCTGACATAAAATACAGACACCGTCCTTTCCATTAATATTAAATTCTAGGAGATGAGATTTGCTAAATTGTTTTTCTGGGAAGACAAAAACCTTTCAAATTGCTTCGAAAACACATTATCTAAACGAAGATCCAAAGTGGACCATTAGTATTGGTAGGTGCGATACTGATACTGATACATAATCTCAGTGGCGGATTGTTTGTGAAGTAGTTGCTCCAAATAAACTGGTAATAAAAAACAAGTTTCCATTTTATAACTTCTTATAAACGAAAACAAGACAGAGTACCGCAAGCTGTCTGTTGTTTTCGTTCACATAAAGTAACAAATCTTGGCTTTATTTTCTTCTGATGCCGCAGGCGTTTATCAACAATTACTTCCTTTCTAATTAGACCTTATTTTCCCGTCTAATAAATTCCAGAGATAACTTTATCGAAAGTCGATTTTATGACGATGGAGGTCAAAGATGAACCTCTCATTGCAATATCGTCATCACAAACAAGGAAAAAAGGCTTCGATCGTATCGCAGCTGGGGCGCGATCCGGTTGTGGTCCCCCCCCCCCCCCCCCCCACAGCAGTCTTGAATCTCACCCATCTGAAAAGAACTGCGAGAACTTTAACTCTGAGATACTAATTTTAGTTTGATCGAGAAAATACCACTTTTGTGTCCACGGTGCTGTACATCTGAATTTGTTATGTCCAGCTAAGAAGTAATTCAAATTGATATTTCCGTGAATTATGGAGATAATCGAAAATCTAAACTCGATGAAAACGATTTGTTGCTATGAGTTATCAGCTAATTTTGATGATTTGAACGTTCAATTAAGATACCCCGGCGAAGACACTGGCAATATATTTTCTTCTTAAATAATTAGAAAGGTTCATTTGTACAGTGCGACTGTCGTAGACTGGTCGCTTTCCACGGTTCAGCAATATCTCTACGGACGTAGTAATATTAGATTCCAAACACACCAAATACGCTATTTGTCACGTCGGGCGGGCAACTATGGCGTTTAGCATAAAATCTTCATATGTACCTTGATGTTGTTACCGATACTTAAAGATGAATACCGAGCAGTGTCTCGGTATAAGTTCTTGTTCTTATGGAACCTCCAGGGTTTTGCACTACCATGACCCTTGGGGACATGTCGATCCCAGATGCAATACCCTAATATTACAGTTGACACCATCATGCTACCAAGACTGAATTTAACAATACAATAGCTTGTGGTGTTTTCACTCCGACTATAGAATTAATATGCATGACAAAATGTATACACGTATCCGACCGATACCGATAAACAGTTATTGACGATTGTCCCACCACTACTCATCCCGCTAGCCATATACACCCATAGAATCTGTCCTGGGCTCTCCTTGCTCGCCTTCGGCCCGATGAGTTGTTGAGCCCTCTTAAACTGTAGCCCATCAGTACTATCTCTTTCACCTGTTCTAACATCTTCACTCTGTTCAACTTGAAAATCCAATGTAGTAATATTTGTTTCCCAAATGACTGCATTCTGATATCATATTGAATAGAACACACTTGACATAGCAACAGCTATGTATGGTAAATATTTGGGTTATAGAAGTCATTTAATTAACATCTCGTACCATCACAGTTGTAAATGTAACCTTTAGTGGAAGCGACCTTTATAAGTTTCCAGCTGTCGAATGCACACACATTTCATTGTTGTATGTCTTTTTCTCTGATAATTGTCAATTAATATTGTTTAACCTAAGTTTAGGAACCATTTTAAACTATGCTCCGCATCTTTTCTGTTTAACACTGGTAGACTTTGTCGACTTTGTTGTCAGTTCAAGTAGATGATTCAACAACTAATGAACTCCTTCCATTAATTTGAAGACAGCAGTACTATTATCTCTCCCGAGGATTAATGTAGTTCAGTCCTGCAACAATGAATGTCTTAAGTGAAGTGTACGCGGGAAATCCCAGGCGTTTGAACTTGTCCGTTCCCCATTCTGGGTTCCCTACTAATGTAAATATCTTCTGACGTTTGTTGTTGCCCAATGTAATGGCCGTGACTTGAATTGTGTCTGGATACCTCGTATTGCATACCTTGTTGTCAACACCTACTCCACAGAGTCTTCGAATTTATACTTTATTATATACTGAAAAGTGTCCGTCAATATTTTTTCTGAAGCTCAATACTTTTTTTGAACCTCCAAGATTATATCGAATATAAGTACATAGAAAAAGGAGTGAGCTGGCATACAGGTTTAATTATCCTGGTAATTTATCAGATCTCCCACTGGACATATTGTGCTCCATGAATCATAGATCTGTTTCTCTCCGATTTGGGGAAATATTTGTTGAAAGAAAAAATTATTTTCTCTATGACATGCTTTCATAGTTGGTCTGCATTTGAACTGTTATTCTTTAAGGGGATGTCAGGTTGACAGCCATCGGCTATGTCATCCCATGCAGTGTGCGTTTCCCTGTAACCTGTGATGTACTGTAACCAAAATCCTCCTGCATACCGTGAATAAAATTTCTGAATCTGAATCTGAATCTGACTCTGAACTACAGACACTCGATTTCTGGAAATGCGACGATACAGCTAGAGAAACAGACTTGACTGGGATCAGTAAATATGAATCTGTGTGGAAGTGACGAAAACATTTGAACTAAACTGTATTGAAAGCAGTGGCGTAACTAAGGTATGGCAGGTATGACACGTCCTCTGGGCTCCTCTTGAAGGGGGCACAACAGAGAAGTTCTATTGAAGTCGGACAAGCCATCCTCGAATTGCGAAAAAAAATTCTTCTGATGTATGATATGTCTTTGATTATCGTAGGTGAGAAGCACTAGGGTGGAAGGATTGTTTAACCACTTATATAAGCTGGGAACAACACGACCACATATTCACAGTACCACTGTTGATCCTCCGTGGCAGCTGGCAGTAAGACATATCTCGCGCGCAAACTAGGGAGGTTGTGATGCTTTTCCGCCTTCTCTGTTTTTACTACGCCAGTCATGCTTTTTACGTCTCAACGAAATTTCCGCCTACATAATAATAACTCTTTGGCCAGCCGCTGATTTGTCGCGGTCCTCATAAGAGAAGGCCATCATTCCCCCTGCACCCCACCCCCTCTTCCCCTCCTCTCCTCCCAGCATTCAGATATAAACTGCTTAATAGTGTCCCTCACTTCCTCTTTTTCAATTTCTTCAATAAGCATTCCTACCCTCTCCCTCGTGTCCCCCTTCAGCCATCTATCCTTTGTTTCTTCACCCCACTTCTGCATTATTCTTCCAGTAAATTTTATTCTATGAGGTATATACTGTGGGCATTCCAAGAGAAAATGTTCCAGGGTCTCCACTACTCCAGAGTGGCACATTTGGCATCCCTTTTCTCCATCTCTCCCAATTTTTCCCCGAAGCTCCAGTGATCTTGATCTCAGTTTGAACAGCAGTGACCCTCCAAAGGTGCCATCTAGGTACTTCTCAAAAGCTGGCTTTTCTTTATATTGTAACCCCTGCAGTGATCTTTTCACGCTATCCCCTGCTCGCCAGTTTCGATTGCAATCTTCCATGACTCTCTCTTTGACAAACCTTTTGTCTTCTTTCATTCCTACTTCTATGTTTGTGACGTCTATAGAGTAATTGTCCATTAGTTCCCTCACATGTTTTGACCACCCCGTATCTATATTAGAATTCCAAATGGTATCGAGCATCAATTTGCACCAACGGTTGTCAGGCAGGTTTCTCAAGTAGTTAAAGTAACACAGTTTTCCCAAATCTACCCTGTCCTTGATTTTCATCCACCCAAGCTCCCCCCTTACTGCTTCCAAAGCTGCAGCATTACTCGACCCTGTTATCCATCTGCCGGCATCATTCTGAGTACTTTCCAACTTCTTAATAACGGTTTGGTTTAATGGAATCACGTCCGTGCCAAACGTTATACTTCAGCGAGATCGCACGTTAGTTGTAGCTATTTATTTTGGGGGGAATTATTTTAAGATAGAAACAGCATGACGTTCTATGAATAGGGCCTATTTTTGAAGATACACCGCTGATAGAAGATAAGTTATGGAGACTTATTTTCGGGAGTAAACTATCTTTCAAGAAATCAGAAACTGGTTTTCGCAAAAGTACACTCAGTGGTCTGCTGGTGACTGTCTATCAGTTTGCCAAAAAGTAGCGAGGTGGGTAGATTCGTAGTAGAGTTATCGTGCACAAAGAAGTGAGAAGAAGAAGACGAAAAAAGAAGTCGTACAAAAAACAATCATCTCTGTTTTTCACACAGAATAATTAGCATAGCAAGCCCATCAGCGTCGGCAGACGAGTGGGTGGTTGTACGAGGCTGAGAAATAAGGTTCAGTGTGGACTTGGGAAAGGGAGGAGGGACTTCTTGTATGATTAGCACCTCTGCACTTGTTGGACCGACACAATCAAACTGGGTATTCAATTTCAAAATGTTGAGAAGCAAAGTAAACACTACCCCCAAAGCATGGCGTGGGGGCGGGGGGGGGGCGTGGCGGAGAAGGGGAGGGGGTTAAAGTTCTGCAAACTGTCAAAATGCATCTTCCCATTACAAATCCTTACTACACGCACCAAAATCGTATATATTGTATTTTTATTAATGTTAATCAAGACACTGCATAGTTTAGAATTGTTTGTAAAATGCCACATATTTGTAACACCATTTGCAAAACACAATCCCAACAATTTCCACCAAGGCGGGCGTCTCTTCCTCAACACGCTACCCATCGAGACACCTGTTTTTCACACAGAATAATTAGGATGGCAAGCCCATCAGCGTCGGCAGACGAGTGGGTGGTTGTACGAGGCTGAGAAATAAGGTTCAACGTGGAGTTGGGAAAGGGAGGAGGAACTTCTTGTATGATTGGCACCTCTGCACTTTTTGTTCCCACACAATCAAACTGGGTATTCAATTTCAAAATGTTGGTGAAGCAAAGTAAACGACCCCCAAAGCAAACCTGTGGCGCGGGGGAGGGGGGGGGGGCGTGAGGGAGGGGGGGGGGGGCGTGTGGGTAATGTTCTGCAAACTGTCAAAATGCATCTTCCCATTACAAATCCTTACTACATGCACCAAAATCGCATATATTGTATTTTTATTAATGTTAATCAAGACACTTCATAGTCCAGAATTGTTTGTAAAATGCCACATATTTGTAACACCATTTGCAAAAAACAATCCCAACAATTTCCACCAAGGCGGGCGTCTCTTCCTCAACATGCTACCCATGGAAACACCTTTATTTAAAAAAAAATCCAAGTCTGCTGCATGTGACGGCTTGATATCCTTTCTATTCCTTCAGTGTAAATCACCAACACACCTCTGGAAACTAAGATTTGGCTGCTGTAATATTTTCTGAATTTGGTGGATCTCACGTTTTGGCTTTATCACTTAAAGTTTAAATCTCCGCCTTTCATAGAAACGTTTATAGTATGATGATTACACTAATGGTACTTTCTCGATCAGATCCCGATCAGGTTACGGCACACTTATACTTCAGTGGGCCGAGATTCCCCCTATTTAAAATATTGCGAGATAAAAATAGAATCACAGAAAACAAACGAAATTAGTATATCGGATTCAATGTTCACACTTTTTTTCCAGAGGTGAGATTCAACAGTGCGTTGTTGAGAAAAACGGAAAGAAAATTTCGACCGGATCGCAACGAAGTCGCGATTCGATCGAAATTCTCTGCCAGCCTTTGCAATCATGGTCCTCTGCAAAGTTCATCTTATGACTACACCCACCGGAACACGATGCGTACCCAACGTACGCGTGGTTTCGACATAAATATGAATATATATCAGCAATATGCCGTCCAGTCACAGGTGAGAATGTTACTTCAGTGGTTAATTACAAGGCAAATATTTTGCTGTATCACAGTTTTCGATGAGCGGGAAAAATGCAACTGAATACTTCTGACGATAAGTTAATCCCGTGAATGGTGGGTGCAGTGCAGAAACATAAGTGAATCTGACTTTCTTTGGATGATATCCATATAACTGAGACGCTTTGACCTGAAATCTTGGGAGTCTTGGGCGTTATTCTCAATCCGATGTACTGCATACACTGCAAAAAATATAGGTTCTCTTTAGAACCAAAACTGGTTCTACTCTTGTCCCTGAGATGGAACCAGTTCTGTTTAAACAGTATTTATTTCAAATCAAATAAATTTATAAAGATTAACATTAAATATTAACAGAATTAAACATAAATTGAGGGAGTTTCAGCCGTAAGTTTAGAGCTTATACGAGGTTGTCTCAAATCATTATTAAGCAAAGGAGAAATGAACAGTTGGCATATCGAACCAGTTTTGGTTCTCTTCAGAACCAAAACTGGTTCGATATGCCAACTGTTCACATCTCCTTTGTTTCAAAATGTTTGGCGACTGCGTTGAATAAGCTCCAAGTTTACTGCTGAATCTACTTCAGTTCATGTAATATTCTGTTAAAATTGAATGCTAATCTTGGTAAATTTATTTGATTTGGAATTAATACTGTTTAAACAGAACTGGTTCCATCTCAGGGACAAGATTAGAACCAGTTTGGGTTCTAAAGAGAACCTATATGTTTTGCAGTGTATGGCTAATCTACGTTGTTACGTAATTGTGTTGTTTCTTTTGCTAAGATAGCCAGTCTTTAAAAATGATTTGAATGTTTGTTAATTTTTGTTCCTTTCAGTCGAACACAGAAGTTGAAACTATCCATCTTGAGGCAAATGGGCTAGGAGCATCTGCCAGATACATTGCAGATGCAATGCAGAATAGTGTTTATGTCACGGAACTTGTAAGTAAACACCACCTTCAAATTAATCTTAATTGACAGTCTCGTGAATTTGCAAGATAAACCAACTTAAATTTTCAACTGATAGTCAAAAGCTTGCTAATTGATATTAAAACGGTTCGCTTTACTGACCAACTGAAAAAGTCCAGATGAATGAATATACAAATACAATAAACATTCAAGTTCGTTGAATCTGCGCAAGGAATGTTTCTCAAACGAGACTTGATTTTACTGAATCTTTAATGACTTTGTCAATACTGTTAAACATGTTTCTTTTATTAAATAATTATGAATGAAGAATCATGACAGTTGTACTTTTATAATTCCACCGTAGTTCCACCAAATTGTGTTAATATCTTGATGTTTGCAAGGTCAGGTTGATATTTATTTATAGATCTATAACTGGAGCACGAAAAATATCTGTATATCTTTTTGAGTAAAGGGATATCAAATTACATCAAAGGTATTCTGTGTGTAAACCACACAAAAAGTGGGCAAACAAACAGCTCAAAACTTGGTAGGATTACTTACAGAATTTGGTTGGTGGCCAGAGAGCCTGTTGCGTATATTGGAGGTGAACGCGTCTAACCATTAATATTGTTCTATTCCGCCAAGTCAGTTTTCAGAGGGATAAAGACAGGTAAACATTATACACATCCATCATAGAAAAAATGGTACTCTTCAAAGTCACAGTCGTTCAGATTGTATCGTGCAGTCTTACCGAAGAAGAGAGTAAGTCGGAAACGCTACATAAAACTACCAGAATCATCGACAACCCGCCAACTTCACATAACTTGGCGAACTAAGAGGCACACGTGTGGGATTGAACGCATACTTGCTCCCGGTAACAGTACAGTTAAAACACTAGAAGTCCTGTCATTAAATGCGCACAAATAGCACGTCGATCTACGCGTTAATCTGCGCGTTATGACCATAGTAAGGCTATCAAATTCTGTACATATGGCCTGTGCACAAGCAATATTTCAGCCAATGGACCTCCGGGTAACCCGGAGGTCCATTGGCAGAAACATTGCCTGTGTTTACTATGAGTAACCAGGAGAACCTGTCGTGCTTTGGATGCCATTCGATATGGTAATTGCACGCAATTCCTACCCGCAGTTAAGCCTAGATAAGCGCACAGTTCGTGACAGGGGACTTCTACTTTTAACTGTAGCTTCGCTCTTTATAAATGTTATCTTGCTGGGAAATTGACCTTGGCTTTAGCAAACTGATTCCCTCTTCTTGCGTAAACGAAATGTTCTCTTCGAGGAACTTTCTGATTATCCTTTAATGCTAATAAAGAGTCCTTCCCCAATATCTGAAGATGCTTACTGGTCTGTCTGATTGACTAAAATGCACGAATTTAAATTGGTGCTGCATGGGTACACAAAAGGTTTGTGCCAGAACGTATGGGATAGCAATAGTACATACACAATTGCGCGCTACAATGCTGTGTCAGAACGTACCATTCAAAGATTGTAAAGACGAATGCGTTTTGAAAGATGAAAAACTAAACTGAAATAAAGGCAGAGGACATGACGTTTCAAATGCAATGACATATCGCAACAAACACCATAACTGCAAAAAGAAACAGCATATAAAAGGTCTTAAATCTGATCAAAGTCCACTAATTACGTCATCAACATATGATAGATGGGCTTGAGGCACTATCTCAAAGGTAAATTACCGAACAATGTGATAAATAACATTTCGAAATGTATGTATAACTTACTTAAATACTTTACAAGTCAAACTGCGCACAAAATGTCAAATTTACATAGTCACTACATGACATGTCAACAAGAACTGCTGGCGTGATTGAAAGTTCGTAAATTGTCTAAACAAAAACAGTTGGAAATTTGTCGTACCACCTACGAACTCGTGTCATGTTTAGATGGCAGCTATGGTTCGAAGCGGATATTTTATCTTAGCAACGGATATGACGACACTTGCGTGAAGATGATTGTTAACACGATGCTTTCGCATTAGGTTTCATGTTGTGGGCCGAAGTAAGCTATCACGACAAGACAACGGATTGAGTTACCAATGAAAGAAGCACATTAAATGCTAAATATTTTCCAGACATTAGGGCGGTCATTGATTGACAAGTATTTGCCTTTTTGTTTACAGGTGGTCATAACAGGAACATGACTTTTTCCAGCACGTTGCGACTGGCAATATTTTTAAGCTGTTGTTAGCGCACCCATGTTACAGACATATCACGTTCTGATGCCATCCTCGTGAATTCTGGTCTTCTGGAATATTATAGTGGAATATTATAAAGAAAATAAGATATATGCAGTTGAAAATATTATACACCTTCGATTAAAAAAGTCTCTCGAGAATAATACAATAAAAGAAACTCGTGTCACAATTCAATAAAGCGACTTCGAAAAGCTAGCTCCAAATACGACTGGTAGATTACAATGAGAACATTTCTTGATTAACTAAATAGTTTCATTTTTGGCGGCAAAACATAGTATCAGGCCTTTTATGAGGGGTCGTAAGGAATGTTTTGGATGCTAACATTGAAAATAGTAATATCATTTGAATATCGATTTTTTCAAACTCCCTCGCCGGATATGGTTGTTACGTCAGATAAATGGTTCACAAGTAAAGTTATGTAAAACCTTCATGATTCTGAGATTGAACATGTGTTGCAATAATGTATCTTATGTCATCAACATTAAGAGTGGTCAACATGTTTGAAAATGACTGATGTCTCTTACATCCAGATACGGTATGTAAATAGATAGATGGCCATCTGTCAACAAATTCCTAATATGTAGCAAGGGAACTGTAACAGTAACTTTTCTCAGTTCCAGTTGTATACAGTCCAAGCAAATATTCTGAAGCTTGATACGTCCAAATTGTACTTTAATCATATACATACTAAAGTTAAAATACTGAAATTTCAAGTTACTCGTTTTCAAATGATGCAACCAGTTCAGAACCATCAACTTGTAGAGCCTATTCGTTAATTAGGGAAGACCAATCAATATTGTCAACGAGAAGCCGATCCTAGTCCGAAAAAGAGGTCTTTTGCGCTCAAGGGGTTAAACAATTCAATCTTGTTTGATAGAGGTCAGTGATTTCTTTCAAACACGGCTGAATTGGGTAAATGTCTAGTTGCAGCTGGGGATTTTAATATTAACACATCTGTGCGTTGAGGATTAAGATGGGATTTCGAAACTAAGCTATGGTCTTATTTTTTAATCTAAGCACATATCTTCCAGAACTGTTTAGCATGTAATAAGTTACAAAAGGTGTATTTCATTACTTGGTTTCTAATCAAACGCCCATTTGTAGGCGATAGGCAATGCTTTGGAACGAAAGCCTCGTCGTTTATATTTTGCTGAGCGTAATGGCCTATACATCTAAAGAAAATGTGCCCTAGTTTGCCATGAATGCAGCTTGGCACTACAGTTAAAACTAGAAGTCCTGCCATGAAATGCGCACAAATAGCACGTCGATATACGTTAATCTACGCGTTATGACCATAGTAAGGCCATCAAATTCTGAACATATGGCCTGTGCACAAGCAATGTTTCAGCCAATGGACCTCCGGGTTACCCGGAGGTCCATTGGCAGAAACATTGCCTGTGTTTAATATGAGTAACCGGGAGAACCTGTCGTGCTTTGGATGTCATTCGATTTGGCAATTGCGCGCAATTCATAAGCACAGTTAAGCCTAGATAAGCACACAGTTCGTGACAGGACTTCTAGTTTTCACTGTATCGCCTGAAGTTTCTATTATGTTTATTCACCGTCTGATATTTATTGTCCCTCGTTCTTGCAATGTATATGTTTTCGGAATATATTCTCACGTTTTCATCGAGCAATCTGTTTAAGCATAAGGTTTAATCAACAAAAAAAAAAATGCAGGAAAAACTTCTAGTAAATTCCTGGTTCATTTCATGGTAAAATGGTGCCTTAGATTTGGAGGTATGTGCGAAAAAATTGTAAAAATTTAATAATTGGCAATTGTCAGCGAGCGTAAAAGGGATCCACCATTTCTAGTATTTCGCTTTTCAAAAAGTTTATGTATTGATGCGAGTAACTCCCTTTTAACCTTTTGAAGTCGAGAGGCCCTATCGCCACCCAGGAACATGATACTTAATAATTTTATTGAGTAGGATGGCTGCTCAGTAAATGTGAGGGATGAACATTCAATATTTTCAAAGTGTCATCTTTAGGGCGACACGTTGAAAATATTAATTGGCCTACTCCCAAATAATGAATATGTTCACTTTCCATTGGTGACATTAAACTGACATGAATGGTATTACCATTGTTCAAAGGGTTAATGTGAGGTGGGCGAGAATTTAGTAATGCAAATAACACTGAGTCTCTCGTAAATTCTACTGCCTTGCAGTTCTCGGTCCTGCCAATTACAATTGCCCTCCTCAGATTGCTTAGGAGTGCAATTGCACCCGACATTTTCAATGCAAAAACTTGTATGCTATTTTGGTTATATTCACTTCAAGGTATTAATATTGTGACTGAAAAATTGTTCTGTATTCAGCTACAAGGTGGAAAAATTGGCACACACATCTTCTCATTATTATGTTGCATTCAATTCTTATGTGACTGTCTTCTACACTCAAAATATATGGAAAATGCGACACAGAATTGGTCATGAATTAATGCGAATCAACGCAACATTGACAAATCGTCCCTGAGTTCCAATGTGTTCTCTGTGGCAGTAGGCACAGAGAACACATTGGAACTCAGGGGACGAAATGATAAGCGATTTTAAAGGCAGTCCTAAACAGGTCCAGAAATTCAAGGGGTGCCAAAAATTGCCCTCCACAATTTTTTCTAGGCGTGCAGCACTCCTGCACTCCTGCACTCCTGAAGAATGCCAGGCCCGTGAGAACGAAACTGATCGCATGCTTATGAAGGTTTCTTAGTATAGAAATGTGCAATTGAAATGATGATGTGTTTTTTAGAGATATGAGTTATCTCAAACCACACCACGGCAATGGTGGTTTTAACTTATACCATAGATATTGTTGTTTTTTTATTGAATTATCTAAAGAGAAAACGCATATTTCCATGCCTGCCTGTTTATAACAAGCTCCGTCTATGAATATGTGATTGTCCTGAAGTGATTAAACTAACGGAAGACGGGTATAGTAACAATTAAACATAGTTCTCTATTTCACTAAACTTTTTTAACATGGTGATCAGGGTTTTGCTTGTTTTATTTTACACATCGGTGCGTAGTTTGTATTTTACTTGTTTGGCCCCAGTCAAACATGCGACGGATTTGGTTGGGTTTTTGTAACGTTAATTCATAGCAAAAGCGAAATTTTCAAATTTAGACAACACTCAGCGTACATACACTCCACTACTCAAATATATATTACACACATATATTAGGTAGAGAGTAACAGGTTTTATCTTAAACCGGTGTAAGAAAAATAATTTTATTTTCCAGAGAATAGTTGACAACAACATTGGAATTGAAGGAGCGAAAGCAATATGTGATGCACTAGCAGACAATACTACATGCCTTATTCTTGACCTGTCAGGTAATATGCCTAATCAACAGATGTTTATATACCAAAGTTTGGCGTTGATATTGTGAATTTGAAAATTCATGATAAAATACGATGGAAGAGAGGTTCTTCTTTCCATGTGCAACAATCTCCCGAGGTTCACAGCAGCATAGTTTTGCCTCATTATCAGACCCGAGCAAGGAGGGTTACCCGAGTTGGGCTGGTCACGTTCGGCCTTCTGGCTGTCAATTTGTTTTGTTATCTGTCGGAAAAAAATATTGACCGCCGGAGCGCGCTAAACGAAAGCAATAGTTTAAAATAATAGTAACAAACTAACGTTTTGTGACGGTTTCGTTTATTGTTGTTTTTGTATATTGAGTTAGATTTCAAGTTTTCCACCGCGGAAACCCTGTCATAATGTGTTTTATACCATGATTACCTATTCTACAATATATAAAAGTCTATGACATAAATCTTTGTTTTACATACCAACCGTGGTGAACACGCCAGTAATGGGATTTCAGTAGCTAAAATTTACACCTACAGTGGAACTACATCCCAGCTGATCTTTGGTGACGTCGACTAGAATGTAAACTTGTCTAAATTTATCGCTCGTCGCCTCACGAAGAGTGAAATGAAACCGGCAATTATTTATCGTTTTTTTGGAAAAGTGTTTACCTCATAAGATACCAAAAATTAACAAACATGCATTGCCTCGTGTTGATAAAGCATCCATAACTCGAAATAGTAAGTTATGCTATTAAAATGAAAAAGGCCCAGTGATTTGCGAGTTTCTTTTTCACTTGCGTTTCAGCGATACAATTGACAGCAGAAGTACCGCCCACCGGGTGCTCAAGTAAACAAAAACAGATTCGCAAGTGTATCTGCTGCTCACTAAAATCGACAAAAAAATAATAGCGACTCTTAATAATCTGACGATCATGGTATAAATAAAATATACCCAAAGTAGCTTGGTATACCAAATGTTCACCACTCGTAATGAACATTTGGTACACCAAGCCACTATGGGTATATTCTAGATATCTCTCACCCCATCATCCCGGAGGATTCGGAGCTCCTTCGTTCGGGCCTGGTTATTAACTAACCACTTGGGTGCGTTATTAAAATACACTGCTCTTAACTTTAAAACTTTCGATGCACTTTCGAACGTTTTGTCACTGGCGATCACAAAACACAGCACAGCTGGTGCACATTAGGTAGAGAGGATCATTTCTAAACCATTGAAGAATTGCGATCCGAATTGACAACTATTTACGACCCTGAGAAAAAGGCACAAAAATCACGAGCACCTTGGAGATCTATAGACTGAAGGCCCACCAGTTTTTGTCCAATTTCTTCTCAGAAATAATCAGTAGATTGAGGAATTGTAAGAGTATGCGAAGAAGGTAAAATGAGATATATTAGTGTTCACCTTGAAAATAATGTCTGCCAAAAATCTTCCTTCCTAAATTCTATCTTTTCACGTATTGAGTCTGTATTAATTAACCCCCCCCCCCCCCCCCCACACACACACACTTGTGATGTGTGATGTGTAATTGAATTACTGCAGTTACTGCTACAGGCTTGTGTTGTTGGAGATCGGAAAGGAGATCGGAAAGGATATAGTTTTTATGTGGTGATACAAAGTTGCCAACCCTTACCATTTATTCTTGACACGATTATACAAGGGAAAGAAGAGGGCTTTCTTAGAATTGGTGACAAGGGCTAACATTATTAACGGGGTAAAGAAACGGAAACAACACATTTCTACTATGCACATGCTTCGAGTTTTGCTTGGTATTGTGGATCCCGTATGTTTAGAGTGTTGCGCAATGAGTTCACCTGGGATGGTATCATACTGTACTTCACGATAGGATAGGTCTACCACTTAGAAATCGAATTTACCGCTTAAAATGTGTGTCTTGAAGAACATACAGGAGAGCAAAAAATAACCCAACTGCAGACCTTGTACATGCATCAGTGGTTTGCCTCGTTACTCAATATATTGATTAAATTTATAACTTGTTTATAACATTTCTTTGTTTTAATTACTGCACAGACGATGGTTTGACCGTTGATGAAGACACACAGTTAATAGTTAATGGTGTTGTTTGGAGTCCTTTAGCCCTTTCAGTCATAGTCGGTTCAATCCTGACAAGCGGAAACTGCGTTTTGTTGCCGGGCAAGGCACTTAATCCCGACTACCGATCGGGGGGTGGGGGGGGGGGGGGGGAAAGATAGCACGGCGTATTAAGTGTTACTGCACGTCGATGATTGCCTTCAACCAATGCTAACCATACTTGTGCGTAGTTAGTGCGTTGGAGAATCTGACAATAGCTCGCCGCTGGTCGATGGGTCTCTCCAGGTAAACCGGCGCCCTCAACCCGAAAAACTGTCAGACATGAGATGAGCCTAGTTGTCGAAAGTGTCGTTAATCCCCAATAAATAATAACCATTTCGATCCGTTATGAAAATCTTTTCTGTGTGAAGAAAATTATAGCATTTAATGACAAGATTACACGACAGACAACAAATCTGTCAGGACTCAGGAGAGTAGGCAATAGTTTAATCGCACAGCCTCATGTGATGGGAATAAATTATTACTGAGCTCCCTATGAATACAGAAAAAAAAATTTCCAGTTTGCTGTGTAATAGTCGTAGGGGCGATAGCATATTGGGGTTTAGTCTTGAAAGCTCGAATACTGCATTTGAGTTCACAAGGCTCTGAAACCGTTAAAAATTGTTTTTCGAAAGATTGGTGTTTTTTCTTACAACAAGAACGTATTTCCCCCAATAAAAGTAAAAACGTCTAGACAAAATACAAATCCATATTGATGGTAGAATTCGATTAAGAAAGAGAACGTGTTTTTACCAGAACTCAGAAAACTGATTATATATGTCGAGGCCACGTTTTGATGACAGTAATTAAATGATAAAGAAATCGCCAACTCTGTGAGAAAAACAATTGGCTAGATTATGTTTTGCCATGATGATATTTTTATATACATTTACCATGCGTTAAACCTGGAACATAAAACAAAGAAACACAGAGCTGAAACACCACTATGAATTGCGGCGGTTAAAGTACAAGTGGAACAATGAATGGGGCTTACGTCATGTACAGCTCAAAAACGTAATACCATGACATCATGATCTTCATTCATAAAAAGATCAATTCATAGACGCCGAATGATTGTCAAAATATATGCGAACAAGCCACGAAAGAGAGGAATATTGTAAGATAAATCGGCTATTATCATAAGTGGGTTTCCAAGATTATGTGCTGAAGTCTCGACCTGGTCTTTGAATCATATATCCGAGAGACATGGTGCCAACTTCAATATACCTTCTTGGAAACCCACACGGTAGTAATAACCTCTCTATATTTGGCATGTTTATGATTATCTAAAATTAAATGCTACAGACCTCCGATATAAGTATGTCACAGTTCGCTTTTTCCGGGTATTGTATATACGGAAGCATAGTATAGTCAGGCTGAAGTTTCTGTTTGTCTCGGTATCTCCTATGTAGGAATTATTATCTCCTACATAGGACATAGTATCTCCCACGTAAGACATA
The DNA here is from genome assembly GCA_031216915.1 of Pictodentalium vernedei. NCBI lineage: Eukaryota > Metazoa > Mollusca > Scaphopoda > Dentaliida > Dentaliidae > Pictodentalium > Pictodentalium vernedei. The sequence continues at coordinate 760,219,972 of CM062297.1, forward strand.
TATCCTACGTAGGACTTATTATCTCCTGTATAGGCCATATTACCTTCCACATAGGACTTAGTATCTCCTACATAAGTCTTAGTATCCGCTAAGTATGACTTAATATCTCCTACGTAGGAGATAATATCTCCAAATCTCCTACGTAGGATTTATTATTTCCTACATAGGACTTAGTATCTCCCAAATAGAACTTAGTGTCTCATACGTAGGACTTAGTATCTCGTACGTAGGACTCATTATCTCCGACTTATTAATATTATCTCCTACGTAGGACTTATTATCGCCTACGTATGACTTAGTATCACTACGTATGGCTTAGTATCTCATATGTTGAAGATAATATCTCCTACATCGGGATTATTATCTTCTACGTAGGATTTATTGTTTCCTGCATAGGACTTAATATCTCCTACGTAGGATATGATATATCCTACGTAAGACTTAGTGTCTCTTATGCAAGACTTAGTATCTCCCACGTAGGGCTTAGTAGTATCCGTAACTTTATCACGTTATGCTGAAGTCCTACTGGGTGACCTCAGCAAGGGGCGTAAGAAGTGAGACTTCACCACAGTTCATGATAGATGTCACGCAGATTGCTAGAAAAACACGCGTAAGTCATATTTTCCTTGCACGGTTACTATATCGTGATGTGCAGTGTTAGTGCACAGGCACAATACGTGTTGTCTAATTGCCGTAGTTCCACTTTTTACTTTTAATGACTGATGCCATCATCATTGCTGAAAAGATTCTTGGTTGCTGCTATGAGAGGCACGTAGTTCTATAGACTTGGCATCATGTTCTTCTGGTGTGTTTTATCCAATTGTAGTACTCTCGAATGGTATAAAATACGCGTTTGTACTTGTATCTGTTAACAAGTTCACTGAGATGTCGTCTGGTCCCTGCGGCATCCTGTACTCCTCCACACTATGGGAAAACAAAGTTTCTGTGGAATCCCCATAATCAAACGGATAAGGAAACATTCAGTGATTCTACATGATGGGCACCCCCCCCCCCCCCCCCCACTTTAGTTGATTATTTGTCGCACCATCGAGTTTTCGTGGAATATCCAAGCTGTCTCAATTCAGAGTATCATTTGATATGTTGATGTAGTACATAACAAAATTTAATATAACTAGATTAGTCAGCGAAGTACGGCAGCCCTCACTCAACCGCCGAGTTCAAATATTTAAATAAAGTTAGAAACATACAACAGAGATAATATGTTCTTATTTCTATAAAACGTGATAGCATGAGGTGATTAGATGACAGTTTAGTACAATGTATGTCAAGGACGTTAACGCCCAAGCAAACAGGTTTCTTCATGTCTATTTATCTTCCAGATTATTAATGTATACCAAGTTTGTCAAAATCTATTAAACACTATAGAAGAAGATGAGATGGCAAAGTTTCAGACGAAGTGTGATGTGTCAAAACTAGAAATAACTTGTCGGGCCGCGATCTGGTTACTTTATACACAACTTTCACAAATTCCGTTGATGTAATTCGTCGCCTGAGTGTTAGAATGTTCTATGTCCCCTATGGGACATAGAACATTCTAGCACTCAGGCGACGGTATATCTACCTTTTGTCATAATCAAATGGAAAATGCAGAAGGAAATGTGATGATGTTATTTTAGATGAAGTTTCAAGGGCAATAAATCTGGAACAAATTGGAATAACTAGATTATGTGATCAGTCTATAGCACCCCCACCCCCAGTTGCGACCAAAACTCATCCAAGAAAACCCAGCTGACGACCGCAGTTATTCCAGAAGAGCAAGAGAAATACGAAACATGATCGGCGCAATAACTCTACATATAACTATAGAGTGAGAGAAAAACATGCCCTTTTACATGCGTTGTACAGACAATCTGGCTTCCGAAGTATCTTGCTGTGATCACGTAATGTGACCAACACCGATATACGTAGCAGATAATAAGGCCTACGTTGGAGATAAATTTCAGTGGACACAACGAAAAACAGAAGTAGAGAATCTGGTGAAAATCGAGGCAATAAAATACCCCGAAGCTGTAAAATTATTTAAGGCACTCTCCCGCCCTTGATGTTATACCTTTAGCATGGTATCATGCACGAGACATGTTATTCAACCAATTTCCTGACGCTGATTCGCGTAAACAAACATAAAGGAAAACACAGAATGGTGGAGCAGGTAGGCACGCAGGTAGAGTGGAATAGTGAGAGAATTGCCCCCAGGATCCGTGAGCATAAGGGGTACGTTAAGAGCAGAGAAAATATTTATTTATTTATTGTTGTTTACGGTCGCATACTTCTGCAGAATGGCTAACCATGACCACAACATGGAGATAAAGTCAAGGTCAGTCAATCGTTTATACCCCATGTTGCCTATTTTAGAGGACTCGCACCCCAAGCATTAGTGACTGGGTCCTATTTTACCAGTGGAACAGAGCTTGTTTACCACAGTAAACAAGCACTGCTTCACTTCCCGGGGTTCCCACGGGGGAGAGCAGAGAAAGTAACCCGCAATTTTGCACATTCCACTGTATGTTTTATTTGATTTATAATATTACTACTTCAGATCGATTTCACCAGGGTGTGGGGGCGGGGGATACAAATTTTTAGTTTGTCAAGTGTGCAGAATATTCTTCTAGTTGTACTTACACTGAGTACCTTCGTAAAAATAACTGATAGCCGCGTGTGCGTCTGACTGCGTTTGTTGAAAACTAAGCGACCTCTCACGGCCGACACGTCAAGTGTTTATGCCCTTCATGTATCAATCCCTTCCCACACTAGGTATGTCAATGACGACATTCCTACGCTGTATGGGGTAGGAATAGTTATGGAAATGCGTATCATATTTTTATCGATCACTATTCCAGTTTGAAGAGCCCCGCGAACACGTTACGCTACTAAACTGGGAGGAAGTGAGGGAATATTAAAGAACCACCATTCTGCAGACATCTGCATGTTTGTCTGTCCATCGGTCTACCCGTCGATTTGTCTGTTCGGTCCCATGTCTTGCAGTTATTGATGGAATTTGACCGAGCACGGTACACATAAAGATCAAGATGGAGAGATATGCATAGGAAAACCAGGTTGCGGTACAACAATTTGTTCCCTTCCTATCGTCCTTAAAACTGAGTTAGAACACACCATTACGACTCCTCCTCCATTTCTCACTGGAGTGTAAAAAAATTAGATCAATGAAATAAGGAAAATGTGTGCATGAAGTAACCAGATCTGGGCTCGACAAGTTATTTCCAGTTTTGACACTTTATACTTCGTTGAAAACTGTCACCTCTTCTCTTCTATCGTGCTTCGTGGATTTTGATAAACCAAATTTACATTAAATGCATCAAAGGTAGATGCGCATGAAGTAACACGTTGCTCAAGAGTTAAAATCCTTTGCATACATTGTACTTAACTGATTTCTCGTTTCATCCCATTCTATAGAAATGAGAATTTATTATCTCTTTTGTTTCTTCATGACTTATTTAAATATTTGCTCTTGGTGGCGGCGTGTAGTCTACAATTAAAACTAGAAATCCGGCTATGAAATGCGCACAAATAGCATGTCGATCTGCGCGTTAATCAACGCGTTATGACCACAGGGAGGCTATCAAATTCTGAACACATGGCCTGTGCACTATCAAAGTTTGAGCCAATGGACCTCCGGGTAACCCGGAGGTCCATTGGCAGAAAAATTGTCCGTGTTTGCTATGAGTAACCAGGCGGGCCTGTCGTGCTTTGAATGCCATTCGATATGGTAATTGCGCGCAGTTCATACGCGTAATTAAGCCTAGATAAGTTCGTGACAGGACTTCTAGTTTTAACTGTATAGTGCTTCGCTGGCTGATCCAGTTATATTAAATTTTGTGATATGCTACATGTAAATCAGTATCCCATAGGTCCCATTGCCGACGTCACCCAATATGACCTCAACACCACATAATATAGTGCAGATACTACAAAGTCCTACATATGAGATTCAAGTCCCACGTGGAGGATAATAAGTCCTCCGTAGGAGATACTAAGCCCTTTGTAGGAGATAATAAATCCCTCATGGAATATATTGTCATTATCACCAGTCCTACGTAGGAGATACTAAGTTCTACGTATGGGAGACTACGTCTTACAGAAGAGATACTAAGTTCTACGTAGGAGATACAGAAATAAAAAAAATCAAACTGACCATACTACGATTCCGATCTGATTCCTTTCACGCATTTTAAACAAACACTCAGGACGTCGAAAATGCATTTATTTGGTTGGCTCTCAACAATTTTGTTTTTGCTGAGTAGACCCTCCCTAGACCTCCCATGCATAGTCGCTATGCGAAGCTGAGAACGAACATTATCTAAAAACTACCCTAATCCAGTCCCATGCTTACATGTCAATAGCTTCAAATCTTGTATATGGTTGGCCCTGAATAACGTACATGCTACGCTCACGACACGCGTACCAGTGTGTGTTCCAAGGATCGCATAATATCGAAGTAACTCCGCTTCCAAATGCCCTGAGAGCAAATCTATCTCCTGTTAAATGTAATGGTCACATTAGAAAACAAAAGGAATTCAGTAGCATGTACCCAGATGCGAATGCTCAAATTGTGTCAAAAGGGTGGGTGCATGTACAGCGAATCCCTAAAAAGTAGCACGGAACACCATGGCATTACTCCAAAATATCTTGGTGTACCGGATTTCTACTTTGGGATACTGTATGGTGTACAACGATCTCGTTTACAAGAGCCGTCGGAGCGCAGTGGTTCAGCAGGCTGCAAGCCGAGAGGTCCTCGGTTAGAATCCCACCTGCGGCAACCGCGTTGTGTCTTTCGGTAAGACACTTCAACCCCATTGCCCACGCGGGGGCACGGCGACGTTGTGTACTAAGGCGTACTGCGCGTAGATGGTGCCCCTGTCTTCAACCAATGCTAACCCTGCTTGTGTGGAGTTATTATGTTGGGGAACTGACAGCTGCTCGCCGTTGGTCGTTGGTTCTCACCGAATACTCCTGCTTCCCCCGTACTGTCGAGGTCATAATTAGGCATTTTGCAGAAATATGTGACCTTAAAAACACTAATAAATAAATACAAGCGCTGTCTAGTACATTCACGATTGTAAGCCGATGGGAATAAAATACAGTTTGTAAAAATAAATTTGAAGATACTTTTATCGTTTCCTCACTTAGTCGGTGAGGTGGAAGGCGGTGGCGAGGTCCCCAAACAAATCTGGCGATCCTTATTGTTTTGGTAACTATAGACCAATAAGTATTTTACCAGTTTTCTCAAAGATTTTGGAAAAACTCATGTTCAAGAGATGTGGGACTTTCTCGCTGAACGCAATATACTACATGAACATCAATATAGTTTTCAGAAAGACCACTCCACTTACCATCCTATTTTCCCTTGCTTCAACATATTGTCGATCATTCTAATAAACGAGCAAAAGATACATGTAGCACTTTGAGCCTCTTTCTTTCAAAAGCTTTCGATACGGTTCATCATAATATCTTGTTAGAGAAGCAGACGTTTTATGTTATTAGGGGTATAACTAACCTCTGGTTCCGTAGCTATCTGACAAAACGATCACAGTACATCATGTGCCGCGAAACGTCGCCCGATTTTGAATACATCACATGCGGTGTACCACGGGGTTGTGTTTTTGGACCTTTACTGTTTTTAATTTATATAAATGATTATATAAGTTGCTCAACGGACCTTAATCTTTTTGTCATTTGATTCAAGTCTAGTAACGACATGCGATCATTGCATAGAGAAGTGAATACGGAAATTGCCAAATTAACTGACTGGTGTAATGCTAATCGCGTATCCTTAAACGTTCAGAAAACAAAATATATCTTATTCAATCCCTCTCGTAACAAAAATATCGAATGGGATACTCACCTAATTTTAAATGACACTATACTCACGAGCATAACTACCGGAACACGGAAACCTGCTGTGAAATATCTCGGTGTTCTATTTGAAAAGAAGTCCCGAGTTCGATCCCCGTCCGGGACGACCCGCGTTGTGTCCTTGGGCAAGGCACTTTATCCCGATTGCCTACACGGGGGCACGATGACGCCGCGTACTAAGGCGTACTGTCTGACAGTTGCTCGTCGATGCTCGGTGGTTCTATCCGGATACTCAGGCTTCCTCCACCCGTAAAACTGTCACGGTCACGATTATCCATTGTGCATAAGTATGTGACCTTAAACACCAATAAATAAATTAATAAATAAATAATAAATTTGAAGAGAAGCGAAAATTTAAGCATTATGTTTCGCATATCGCATCGCAAATTGCTAGTTATTTGTACTTTATCAGTAGAGCAAAAACATTGTCTCACATAAAGCGCCGAAAAACGCTCTACTATGCGTTAGTTCATAGCCATTTAGTATACCCAGTACAGGTTTGGGGACATTCAAGAGAAACTAAGATACTTATATCTTTGCAGAAGCGAGACATTAGAATTATTAACAACCAAAAATATAACTATCACACCGACCCATTATTTAACATTTTACTCAACACAGAGAAAATGAAATTTTATTATTTTAATTACTATTTTTATATATTGCTCCAAAAACTTCAACAAAACTATAACATGTGACCCCTAATTGGAACGAGCTCGATGAGCTCGTTCCAATGAAGGGTCCCATGATATGGTTTTGTTGAAATATTTTGAAATATTTTCAACTGCTCAGTTTCCAAATTACGTAGTCGGACGCGGGCGATTCGTAAGGTGAAGGGTTAAGAGAGAAAATATTTTAAACTTTGATGGCGGCGTGTAGTCTACAATTAAAACTAGAAATCCTGCCATGAAATGCGCACAAATAGCATGTCGATCTGCGCGTTAATCAACGCGTTATGACCACAGGGAGACTATCAAATTCTGTACACATGACCTGTGCACTATCAAAGTTTCAGCCAATGGACCTCCGGGTAACCCGGAGGTCAGTTGGCAGAAACATTGTCCGTGTTTGCTCTGAGTAACCAGGCGGGCCTGTCGTGCCTTGAATGCCATTCGATATGGCAATTGCGCGCAGTTCATACGCGTAATTAAGCGTAGATAAGTTCGTTCCAGGACTTCTAGTTTTAACTGTATAGTGCTTCGCTGGCTGATCCAGTTATATTAAATTTTGTGATATGCTACATGTAAATCAATATCCCATAGGTCCCATTGCCGACGTCACCCAATATGACCTCAACACCACATAATATAGTGCAGATACTACAAAGTCCTACATATGAGATTCAAGTCCCACGTGGAGGATAATAAGTCCTCCGTAGGAGATACTAAGCCCTTTGTAGGAGATAATAAATCCCTCAATGAATATATTATCATTATCACCAGTCCTTCGTAGGAGATACTAAGTTCTACGTATGGGAGACTACGTCTTACAGAAGAGATACTAAGTTCTACGTAGGAGATACATAAATAAAAAAAAATCAAACTGGCCATACTACGATTCCGATCTGATTCCTTTCACGCATTTTAAACAAACACTCAGGACGTCGAAAATGCATTTATTTGGTTGGCTCTCAACAATTTTGTTTTTGCTGAGTAGACCCTCCCTGGACCTCCCATGCATAGTCGCTATGCGAAGCTGAGAACGAACATTATCTAAAACTACCCTAATGCAGTCCCATGCTTACATGTCAATAGCTTCAAATCTTGTCTATGGTTGGCCCTGAATAACGTACCTGCTACGCTCACGACATGCGTACCAGTGTGTGTTCCAAGGATCGCATAATATCGAAGTAACTCCGCTTCCAAATGCCCTGAGAACAAATCTATCTCCTGTTAAATGTAATGGTCACAGTAGAAAACAAAGGGAATTCAGTAGCATGTACCCAGATGCGAATGCTCAAATTGTGTCAAAAGGGTGGGTGCATGTACAGCGAATCTCTAAAAAGTAGCACGGAACACCATGGCATTACTCCAAAATATCTTGGTGTATCGGATTTCTACTTTGGGATAGTGTATGGTGTACAAAGATCTCGTTTACAAGAGCCGTCGGGGCACAGTGGTTCAGCAGGCTGCAAGCCGAGAGGTCCTCGGTTAGAATCCCACCTGCGGCAACCGCGTTGTGTCCTTCGGTAAGACACTTCACCCCCATTGCCCACGCGTCGGGGCACGGCGACGTTGTGTACTAAGGCGTACTGCGCGTAGATGATGCCCCTGTCTTCAACCAATGCTAACACTGCTTGTGTGGAGTTAGTATGTTGGGGAACTGACAGCTGCTCGCCGTTGATCGTTGGTTCTCACCGAATACTCCCGCTTCCTCTACCCGTAAAACTGTCGAGGTCATAATTAGGCATTTTGCGGAAATATGTGACCTTAAAAGCACTAATAAATAAATACAAGCGCTGTCTAGTACATTCACGATTGTAAGCCGATGGGAATAAAATACAGTTTGTAAAAATAAATTTGAAGATACTTTTATCGTTTCCTCACTTAGTCGGTGAGGTGAAAGGCGGTGGCGAGGTCCCCAAACAAATCTGGCGATCCTTATTGTTTTGGTAACTATAGACCAATAAGTATTTTACCAGTTTTCTCAAAGATTTTGGAAAAACTCATGTTCAAGAGATGTGGGACTTTCTCGCTACATGAACATCAATATGGTTTTCAGGAAGACCACTCCACTTACCATCCTATTTTCCCTTGCTTCAACATATTGTCGATCATTCTAATAAACGAGCAAAAGATACATGTAGCACTTTGAGCCTCTTTCTTTCAAAAGCTTTCGATACGCTTCATCATAATATCTTGTTAGAGAAGCAGACGTTTTATGTTATTAGGGGTATAACTAACCTCTGGTTCCGTAGCTATCTGACAAAACGATCACAGTACATCATGTGCCGCGAAACGTCGCCCGATTTTGAATACATCACATGCGGTGTACCACGGGGTTGTGTTTTTGGACCTTTACTGTTTTTAATTTATATAAATGATTATATAAGTTGCTCAACGGACCTTAATCTTTTTGTCATTTGATTCAAGTCTAGTAACGACATGCGATCATTGCATAGAGAAGTGAATACGGAAATTGCCAAATTAACTGACTGGTGTAATGCTAATCGCGTATCCTTAAACGTTCAGAAAACAAAATATATCTTATTCAATCCCTCTCGTAACAAAAATATCGAATGGGATACTCACCTAATTTTAAATGACACTATACTCACGAGCATAACTACCGGAACACGGAAACCTGCTGTGAAATATCTCGGTGTTCTATTTGAAGAGAAGTCCCGAGTTCGATCCCCGTCCGGGACGACCCGCGTTGTGTCCTTGGGCAAGGCACTTTATCCCGATTGCCTACACGGGGGCACGATGACGCCGCGTACTAAGGCGTACTGTCTGACAGTTGCTCGTCGATGCTCGGTGGTTCTCTCCGGGTACTCAGGCTTCCTCCATCCGTAAAACTGTCACGGTCACGATTATCCATTGTGCATAAGTATGTGTCCTTAAACACCAATAAATAAATTAATAAATAAATAATAAATTTGAAGAGAAGCGAAAATTTAAGCATTATGTTTCGCATATCGCATCGCAAATTGCTAGTTATTTGTACTTTATCAGTTGAGTAAAAACATTGTCCCACATAAAGCGCCGAAAAACGCTCTACTATGCGTTAGTTCATAGCCATTTAGTATACCCAGTACAGGTTTGGGGACATTCAAGAGAAACTAAGATACTTATATCTTTGCAGAAGCGAGACTTTAGAATTATTAACAACCAAAAATATAACTATCACACCGACCCATTATTTAACATTTTACTCAACACAGAGAAAATGAAATTTTATTATTTTAATCACTATTTTTATATATTGCTCCAAAAACTTCAACAAAACTATAACATGTGACCCCTAATTGGAACGAGCTCCATGAGCTCGTTCCAATGAGGGGTCCCATGATAAGGTTTTGTTGAAATATTTTGAAAAATTTAATATTTTCAACTGCTCAATTTCCAAATTACGGAGGCGGATGCGGGCGATTCGTAAGGTAAAGGGTTAAGAGAGAAAATATTTTAAACTTTGATGGCGGCGTGTAGTCTACAATTAAAACTAGAAATCCTGCCATGAAATGCGCACAAATAGCATGTCGATCTGCGAGTTAGTCAACGCGTTATGACCACAGGGAGGCTATCAAATTCTGTACACATGGCCTGTGCACTATCAAAGTTTGAGCCAATGGACCTCCGGGTAAACCGGAGGTCCATTGGCAGAAACATTGTCCGTGTTTGATATGAGTAACCAGGCGGGCCTGTCGTGCTTTGAATGCCATTCGATATGGCAATTGCGCGCAGTTCATACGCGTAATTAAGCCTAGATAAGTTCGTGATAGGACTTCTAGTTTTAACTGTATAGTGCTTCGCTGGCTGATCCAGTTATATTAAATTTTGTGATATGCTACATGTAAATCAATATCCCATAGGTCCCATTGCCGACGTCACCCAATATGACCTTAACACCACATAATATAGTGCAGATACTACAAAGTCCTACATATGAGATTCAAGTCCCACGTGGAGGATAATAAGTCCTCCATAGGAGATACTAAGCCCTTTGTAGGAGATAATAAATCCCTCATGGAATATATTATCATTATCACCAGTCCTACGTAGGAGATACTAAGTTCTACGTATGGGAGACTACGTCTTACAGAAGAGATACTAAGTTCTACGCAGGAGATACAGAAATAAAAAAAAATCAAACTGGCCATACTACGATTCCGATCTGATTCCTTTCACGCATTTTAAACAAACACTCAGGACGTCGAAAATGAAATTATTTGGTTGGCTCTCAACAATTTTGTTTTTGCTGAGTAGACCCTCCCTGGACCTCCCATGCATAGTCGCTACGCGAAGCCGAGAACGCACATTATCTAAAAACTACCCTAATCCAGTCCCATGCTTACATGTCAATAGCTTCAAATCTTGTCTATGGTTGGCCCTGAATAACGTACCTGCTACGCTCACGACATGCGTACCAGTGTGTGTTCCAAGGATCGCATAATATCGAAGTAACTCCGCTTCCAAATGCCCTGAGAGCAAATCTATCTCCTGTTAAATGTAATGGTCACAGTAGAAAACAAAAGGAATTCAGTAGCATGTACCCAGATGCGAATGCTCAAATTGTGTCAAAAGGGTGGGTGCAAGTACAGCGAATCCCTAAAAAGTAGCACGGAACACCATGGCATTACTCCAAAATATCTTGGTGTACCGGATTTCTACTTTCGGATACTGTATGGTGTACAACGATCTCGTTTACAAGAGCCGTCGGGGCGCAGTGGTTCAGCAGGCTGCAAGCCGAGAGCTCCTCGGTTAGAATCCCACCTGCGGCAACCGCGTTGTGTCCTTCGGTAAGACACTTCACCCCCATTGCCCACGCGGGGGGCACGGCGACGTTGTGTACTAAGGCGTACTGCGCGTAGATGGTGCCCCTGTCTTCAACCAATGCTAACCCTGCTTGTGTGGAGTTAGTATGTTGTGGAACTGACAGCTGCTCGCCGTTGGTCGTTGGTTCTCACCGAATACTCCTGCTTCCTCTACCCGTAAAACTGTCGAGGTCATAATTAGGCATTTTGCAGAAATATGTGACCTTAAAAACACTAATAAATAAATACAAGCGCTGTCTAGTACATTCACGATTGTAAGCCGATGGGAATAAAATACAGTTTGTAAAAATAAATTTGAAGATACTTTTATCGTTTCCTCACTTAGTCGGTGAGGTGGAAGGCGGTGGCGAAGTCCCCAAACAAATCTGGCGATCCTTATTGTTTTGGTAACTATAGACCAATAAGTATTTTACCAGTTTTCTCAAAGATTTTGGAAAAACTCATGTTCAAGAGATGTGGGACTTTCTCGCTACATGAACATCAATATGGTTTTCAGAAAGACCACTCCACTTACCATCCTATTTTCCCTTGCTTCAACATATTGTCGATCATTCTAATAAACGAGCAAAAGATACATGTAGCACTTTGAGCCTCTTTCTTTCAAAAGCTTTCGATACGGTTCATCATAATATCTTGTTAGAGAAGCAGACGTTTTATGTTATTAGGGGTATAACTAACCTCTGGTTCCGTAGCTATCTGACAAAACGATCACAGTACATCATGTGCCGCGAAACGTCGCCCGATTTTGAATACATCACATGCGGTGTACCACGGGGTTGTGTTTTTGGACCTTTACTGTTTTTAATTTATATAAATGATTATATAAGTTGCTCAACGGACCTTAATCTTTTTGTCATTTGATTCAAGTCTAGTAACGACATGCGATCATTGCATAGAGAAGTGAATACGGAAATTGCCAAATTAACTGACTGGTGTAATGCTAATCGCGTATCCTTAAACGTTCAGAAAACAAAATATATCTTATTCAATCCCTCTCGTAACAAAAATATCGAATGCGATACTCACCTAATTTTAAATGACACTATACTCACGAGCATATCTACCGGAACACGGAAACCTGCTGTGAAATATCTCGGTGTTCTATTTGAAGAGAAGTCCCGAGTTCGATCCCCGTTCCGGGACGACCCGCGTTGTGTCCTTGGGCAAGGCACTTTATCCCGATTGCCTACACGGGGGCACGATGACGCCGCGTACTAAGGCGTACTGTCTGACAGTTGCTCGTCGATGCTCGGTGGTTCTCTCCGGGTACTCAGGCTTCCTCCACCCGTAAAACTGTCACGGTCACGATTATCCATTGTGCATAAGTATGTGTCCTTAAACACCAATAAATAAATTAATAAATAAATAATAAATTTGAAGAGAAGCGAAAATTTAAGCATTATGTTTCGCATATCGCATCGCAAATTGCTAGTTATTTGTACTTTATCAGTTGAGTAAAAACATTGTCCCACATAAAGCGCCGAAAAACGCTCTACTATGCGTTAGTTCATAGCCATTTAGTATACCCAGTACAGGTTTGGGGACATTCAAGAGAAACTAAGATACTTATATCTTTGCAGAAGCGAGACATTAGAATTATTAACAACCAAAAATATAACTATCACACCGACCCATTATTTAACATTTTACTCAACACAGAGAAAATGAAATTTTATTATTTTAATCACTATTTTTATATATTGCTCCAAAAACTTCAACAAAACTATAACATGTGACCCCTAATTGGAACGAGCTCCATGAGCTCGTTCCAATGAGGGGTCCCATGATAAGGTTTTGTTGAAATATTTTGAAAAATTTAATATTTTCAACTGCTCAATTTCCAAATTACGGAGGCGGATGCGGGCGATTCGTAAGGTAAAGGGTTAAGAGAGAAAATATTTTAAACTTTGATGGCGGCGTGTAGTCTACAATTAAAACTAGAAATCCTGCCATGAAATGCGCACAAATAGCATGTCGATCTGCGAGTTAGTCAACGCGTTATGACCACAGGGAGGCTATCAAATTCTGTACACATGGCCTGTGCACTATCAAAGTTTCAGCCAATGGACCTCCGGGTAAACCGGAGGTCCATTGGCAGAAACATTGTCCGTGTTTGATATGAGTAACCAGGCGGGCCTGTCGTGCTTTGAATGCCATTCGATATGGCAATTGCGCGCAGTTCATACGCGTAATTAAGCCTAGATAAGTTCGTGATAGGACTTCTAGTTTTAACTGTATAGTGCTTCGCTGGCTGATCCAGTTATATTAAATTTTGTGATATGCTACATGTAAATCAATATCCCATAGGTCCCATTGCCGACGTCACCCAATATGACCTCAACACCACATAATATAGTGCAGATACTACAAAGTCCTACATATGAGATTCAAGTCCCACGTGGAGGATAATAAGTCCTCCATAGGAGATACTAAGCCCTTTGTAGGAGATAATAAATCCCTCATGGAATATATTATCATTATCACCAGTCCTACGTAGGAGATACTAAGTTCTACGTATGGGAGACTACGTCTTACAGAAGAGATACTAAGTTCTACGCAGGAGATACAGAAATAAAAAAAAAATCAAACTGGCCATACTACGATTCCGATCTGATTCCTTTCACGCATTTTAAACAAACACTCAGGACGTCGAAAATGAAATTATTTGGTTGGCTCTCAACAATTTTGTTTTTGCTGAGTAGACCCTCCCTGGACCTCCCATGCATAGTCGCTACGCGAAGCCGAGAACGCACATTATCTAAAAACTACCCTAATCCAGTCCCATGCTTACATGTCAATAGCTTCAAATCTTGTATATGGTTGGCCCTGAATAACGTACCTGCTACGCTCACGACATGCGTACCAGTGTGTGTTCCAAGGATCGCATAATATCGAAGTAACTCCGCTTCCAAATGCCCTGAGAGCAAATCTATCTCCTGTTAAATGTAATGGTCACAGTAGAAAACAAAAGGAATTCAGTAGCATGTACCCAGATGCGAATGCTCAAATTGTGTCAAAAGGGTGGGTGCATGTACAGCGAATCCCTAAAAAGTAGCACGGAACACCATGGCATTACTCCAAAATATCTTGGTGTACCGGATTTCTACTTTCGGATACTGTATGGTGTACAACGATCTCGTTTACAAGAGCCGTCGGGGCGCAGTGGTTCAGCAGGCTGCAAGCCGAGAGCTCCTCGGTTAGAATCCCACCTGCGGCAACCGCGTTGTGTCCTTCGGTAAGACACTTCACCCCCATTGCCCACGCGGGGGGCACGGCGACGTTGTGTACTAAGGCGTACTGCGCGTAGATGGTGCCCCTGTCTTCAACCAATGCTAACCCTGCTTGTGTGGAGTTAGTATGTTGTGGAACTGACAGCTGCTCGCCGTTGGTCGTTGGTTCTCACCGAATACTCCTGCTTCCTCTACCCGTAAAACTGTCGAGGTCATAATTAGGCATTTTGCAGAAATATGTGACCTTAAAAACACTAATAAATAAATACAAGCGCTGTCTAGTACATTCACGATTGTAAGCCGATGGGAATAAAATACAGTCTGTAAAAATAAATTTGAAGATACTTTTATCGTTTCCTCACTTAGTCGGTGAGGTGGAAGGCGGTGGCGAAGTCCCCAAACAAATCTGGCGATCCTTATTGTTTTGGTAACTATAGACCAATAAGTATTTTACCAGTTTTCTCAAAGATTTTGGAAAAACTCATGTTCAAGAGATGTGGGACTTTCTCGCTGAACGCAATATACTACATGAACATCAATATGGTTTTCAGAAAGACCACTCCACTTACCATCCTATTTTCCCTTGCTTCAACATATTGTCGATCATTCTAATAAACGAGCAAAAGATACATGTAGCACTTTGAGCCTCTTTCTTTCAAAAGCGTTCGATACGGTTCATCATAATATCTTGTTAGAGAAGCAGACGTTTTATGTTATTAGGGGTATAACTAACCTCTGGTTCCGTAGCTATCTGACAAAACGATCACAGTACATCATGTGCCGCGAAACGTCGCCCGATTTTGAATACATCACATGCGGTGTACCACGGGGTTGTGTTTTTGGACCTTTACTGTTTTTAATTTATATAAATGATTATATAAGTTGCTCAACGGACCTTAATCTTTTTGTCATTTGATTCAAGTCTAGTAACGACATGCGATCATTGCATAGAGAAGTGAATACGGAAATTGCCAAATTAACTGACTGGTGTAATGCTAATCGCGTATCCTTAAACGTTCAGAAAACAAAATATATCTTATTCAATCCCTCTCGTAACAAAAATATCGAATGGGATACTCACCTAATTTTAAATGACACTATACTCACGAGCATAACTACCGGAACACGGAAACCTGCTGTGAAATATCTCGGTGTTCTATTTGAAAAGAAGTCCCGAGTTCGATCCCCGTCCGGGACGACCCGCGTTTTGTCCTTGGGCAAGGCACTTTATCCCGATTGCCTACACGGGGCCACGATGACCCCGCGTACTAAGGCGTACTGTCTGACAGTTGCTCGTCGATGCTCGGTGGTTCTCTCCGGGTACTCAGGCTTCCTCCACCCGTAAAACTGTCACGGTCACGATTAGCCATTGTGCATAAGTATGTGACCTTAAACACCAATAAATAAATTAATAAATAAATAATAAATTTGAAGAGAAGCGAAAATTTAAGCATTATGTTTCGCATATCGCATCGCAAATTGCTAGTTATTTGTACTTTATCAGTAGAGCAAAAACATTCTCCCACATAAAGCGCCGAAAAACGCTCTACTATGCGTTAGTTCATAGCCATTTAGTATTCCCAGTACTGGTTTGGGGACATTCAAGAGAAACTAAGATACTTATATCTTTGCAGAAGCGAGACATTAGAATTATTAACAACCAAAAATATAACTATCACACCGACTCATTATTTAACATTTTACTCAACACAGAGAAAATGAAATTTTATTATTTTAGTTACTATTTTTATATATTGCTCCAAAAACTTCAACAAAACTATAACATGTGACCCCTAATTGGAACGAGCTCGATGAGCTCGTTCCAATGATGGGTCCCATGATATGTTTTTGTTGAAATATTTTGAAAAATTTAATATTTTCAACTGCTCAATTTCCAAATTACGGAGGCGGATGCGGGCGATTCGTAAGGTAAAGGGTTAAGCGAGAAAATATTTTAAACTTTGAAGGCTTACGTGAAGTTCATGTGAGGTTATTCATGCGTGATTGGGTAAGTGATAATCGTCCACGAAGTTTCTCTCATTTCGTTCAACCAAGACAGCAACCTAGTATAAACGTGAGATGATCAGGTCAACTACAAATGCCTTTACCAAGGACAGGGTTTTTGTCACAGTTCCCTAAACACTTCTTCCCGAAAATGTGGAATGATTTCAGCCAAGAACTGAGAGCAATCACATCAAGATACAAATTTAAAAAGACTATTACAAGTTCTAGTATTGAGTCACACCCGACCTCGGTGAGTTGCCTGAATGCAAGGTGTCCAGAGTGTATCACTCGCTAGATAGTATATACTGAGTCTATAGTCTTTACTAGCCAGTCTAAAGAAAATTGCTACCTTCATCAAGACGAGACGCCCAGTCATAATCCAGGCACAGTAAAATAATCAGAAGAAACAAGACAATTGACGCCTTTGGTGACATATGTTAGTCACTCGATTCTCTAATCTTTTAAGGGCCGAGGATTACATGTTTGGTATATCAATTGTTCTTCATTGGTGAAGAAATGAAAGCGTGTGTGAGATCCTTCCATATTACCCCATCTTAAAGACAGAGTTTGAGTAGATATATATTTATTGATGTTTAACGACACTTTCGACACCCAGTGTCACCTCGTTTCGGAGTTTGAGCAGGTATACACGTCTAACAACCATTTCGTGGGCAGCAACGGTGTCACCAATTATGTTCATATCTATGGTATTATTGGTCTGACCTCCTCAACCCAGCCTACGAACTTACATTGAACTGCCTATAGTATTACTTCTGATCTTGCTGCGATCGTTTAACTATCTGTATTTGTTATATTTTATTTCCATCTTTTTCCTCTGTTTGTGTATTTCCCTTTATATTGTTTTGTCATACTTTATTACTTACAGTACGTGGAAAGTGGATTGTAACTAAATCACTCGCGGAGTGACTTTCAAATTTTGTATATATCGACTAAAAACGCAAGCAATGTTTCAACCAATGGACCTCCGGGTTTATCCCGGAGGTCCATTGGCTGAAACTTTGCTTGCGCTTGTTATGCTTTGCAACAAATTTGCAATTATTGCTTGGGTGGAATCTCCACTCTGCGGTTGATTTAGTGATAATACACTCTCCACGTACTGTATGTGCTTATATTTATTCTTCGGGCCAACGGGAAGACCCCAACAATATACATGTTGGAACGTTGAAACTTAATAGCTATGAAATTACTGTATACTCATAATTATGTATATTGTTAGACAAATTCAGTTCAGTTCAGTTCGGATTGAAATGTTTACGCAGTTTGTTGAAAAAGGCAAAATACTCGCTTATGTCCACCTGTGTACATTTAAAAAATTGTGGATATTTTAGGACTCGTGCAAAAGTTTCGTCACACTTGAATCCGCCAATGGTGTTGTTGGTATTAAGTCCATGTGATGATTATATAAGTAACATGTACGAATCCTAGTTTGAATATATGAAGCCACTCATTGCGTTTCCGCGTTTCCACACCTCGGATTACCGATCAAACATTGCAACTCAACACCTTTAAACCTGCATCGTCTCATAGGGTGGGGGTGTGAATTTTACAAAGAAGTTTGTCTCGGGAATGTCGCTCTTACTGGATTCGAGCCAATTTTATTGGTATTGAGTTTCGGGTACTCTGACGGTCATTGCATCCTGTTCGTGGTTATGTTTCGCCAAAAGTACTCTTCAGCCTGTCTGTGTACAATATAGTTTGACCTTAAAACCATTGAAAACTGCTCGACAGGCAAAACATCTCGCTGTTATTTTATAAACGCATGTACTATTCTAGATGTTAATTCAATATTTTCATAATTGATCGGCCAGCTTACATTGAACGGTGATTACGTATAAATAAGATGAACAACACCAAAAGGTACCTCTGTTGAAAACATGCTGACCTCATATACTGTCAGCTCGTTACATACTTGGACTTTTGTTACTGTACTGACACTGTGTGCAGTTCTCATTTCACGCAAAGGTTGTTTTGGCGCAATGTCGACAAATTATGGAAAGTCCTACCGAGCCACAGTCACCGCGGTTTTGGTCGTTATAGGATGTGGCATTTATAACAACTTACTTTTCTCTCACAGGACTGAGCATGCGTATTACTATAAACATACACTTGGGATGACTTTAACGTCCGAGAATTACTTACAGTTTCCAAAGAAAAGACAAAAATGTTTTCAACACTCCAGCTATCTAACCGCCAGGTGAACACCAAGGCTCGTCAGATGAACGTTTACTTATGCACTATGTTCTTTTGTTAGCAGAAATAATTTCCGTCGATATATATTGTCGCATGTTTGTTGTAACGTTTTTCTTGCATGTTATTTCTACTTCCAGGAAATCATTTCTCTGAGAATGAAGCAGTGCACTTCAAAATATTACTGCAGGTGAGATAACACTAATAAGAAAGTTCTGTTGTGCTAATCAACTTTATGCAAATCCCCATAAACATTTCAGAACACCTTTAATACTCCCTTTGTGAAGAGTATATCCCTATAATGTTTCAAGCACCATAACCGAGGAGTCAACAGGGCAAGTCGCCAAGAAAGAGGCAAGTCAGGGAAGGTCATATACTGCCTGCAGCTGCTTTTGTTCGATAAGAATAATCTAAGCTAATAGAACAGAACACAACAATGGTGAATTACGGGGAACTGGAATCAACAATCCGAGGTGGAGTTGTTTCTGTATTTCACACACGCCGAAGGCGTACCGTGAAGTAGAGGAAAAACTCCACCAAGGGGCGTCCAGTCCTGTAACTGATATTTTTAAAGAAGAATATCACCTTAAGAGGTCTAATACCTTTGTTCGTGACACCTTGTGTTCAAGCATCTCATTCACGTCATAACGTCACTCAGAGACGGAACGTCCAATCAGATGCGTTCTTACTCGACCTTTTTGCGTAATTCAGATGCCACGCGTGGTGTTCCTAGAACATGTCCCAGTGTCTGTACTGTATCGGGTAACATTGAATACCACACAGGAACTGAGCTATAATGTTCAAAACTAACCGGTGCATTCTAGATAAAAAACAAAACAGTTACATTGCTATGTGGTGTTCTAAAATGTTGTGTTTGGTGTGTTTTCATAATGTGGTTTGCATGGAATTTCATACTCTACGTATTAACTCGATACAATTGAGTATTCTGAAATTGTTATGTGTGGAATATTCGTTCGATACTCCAGCGTGAATCGAATTTGACATTTCTTTTACTCCAACCCGGTGTAAGATCGACACAGAGGCCGACTACCTGGTACCGCATATTTAATTCCTAGATTTTGCATATTGTCTCGACACCGCATTGAAACAGTTGGACATATTGCGACCATAATACACAACATGGAAGTCTACGGCCGGAATATACATGAACCCGAAACACCTATCCCTGGGCCAGTGCGAAATGTGCTGAACTTCTCTACAATACGGGCAACTATCGACGGCACGTGTCATAACTCGAATAATCAAGATGTGAATGCAACGATGTGATGTGGCGTGACACGCCGTGTTACGAAATCGAGTTTTTGTGACGCTCGCGTCGGACGAATATGGACAAACATGATCAAATACTCCGCAAACTAGAGGGGGTAACCTTGCAATGTGGGAAAGCAAAATGTTTTTGGCCGTGTCTAGGGTAACGTTTGGCGCTGAGTCCGAATCTGAAAGATGCTTCTGTGTAAACCATGGGTAACTCCAGATATTAAAGATGGCGTCCAAGATGGCCGCCAAAAGCACAATTTTCATAAATTTGTTTATATATCACTTGCATATGAAACTTACACAACGTATGTGTCATCAGTAGATGGAGTGTCGGGTACAGAATTCCTGGCCGACAAACCGAGGTCTAGGTCACAGACAGAAGTCAACACATACAATGAGTAAGTACATCAACTTTTTCGTGTCGGGGCACCAACTTTTTATTGTGAAGAGATATCACAATGAAACTTACACAACATGTGTACCACTACTAGACGGTATGCAGCATATAACATTCATGACCGGCCCGCCAAGTTGAAGGACACAAATGGAGGTCAACACATGGAATGAGCATTCACAACTTTCTGAAGTCCAAAAGACATTTTAGTAGAAGTAGATATCACACTGAATCTTACACAACATGTGGACCACACCTAGACAGTGTGTCGCATACAAAATTCAAGATAGACCCACCAAGGTAAAGGTGAAAGTAAGGATCAACACATGGAATGAGCATGCAGATCACCCTGTTCGCGTGTCCAGGCCATGGCTTTTAATGGAAGGAGATACCACAATGGATCTTACAAAAAATATGTACCACCAGTAGATGGTGTGTGCATACAAAATCCACTATTAGCCCATCAAGGGCAAGGTCACAGGTAAAGGTCTACACATGGAATCAACATGCATATTTTTAGTCTCTGAGCCTTCACACTATAGTGGAAGGACACAACACTCTCAAACTTACACAACACATAGACCGCTCCTATACCATGTGTCACATACAAAATTCACGACTGACCCACCAAAGTCAAGGTCGCAGAGGTCACCCAATTGAATCAACATGCACAAACACTTTTTGGTGTACGCCCCCTAACATTCTAGGGAAGGAGATGTAGCAATGACAATTATACAACATATGTATCGCCTTAAGGTGGTGTATCGCGTACAACATTTTCCTTACAAATATGAGTGGTTGGGGCACGTAGCAAAATATTGGGATTTTCTGGTGGCCACCTTTGACGCCATCTTGAATATCTCGAATTTACAGAGTGACATCATTCAGTTCGGATTTAGTGCAAAACGTTACTAGAAAACTGTCAAAAACGTTTACTTTCCGACACTTCAATGTTACAATGCAATGGCCATTCTGCTTCAGACTGAAAGCGAAACGCTCATATCACGTGCTTTGTAATCTAGAACCAAGACAAGAACAGAATGCTACATGCATGGGCGACGAAATTCATAAAAATGTCGGGCAAAATTCGGGAATAATCGACAGGATATAATACACCACATTCTCTCACACAGTTGCAGTCCTGCATTTGGAGAGAGTTACTTCCCATTCCTCGATATTCCAGTTTTCTGTCTTTTCAAACGTTAGTTTGTGATGAGACATCTGTCAATTGAAACATTGTTTGTAGAATACTTATCCTACCGTAATCATATGATTTCGCGTTTCAGGAAAATAAAAGTATCAGAAGATTATACCTGAGTCATAACTTCTTTGCAGAAAGGGGTGGCGAATTATTGGCATCGGGAATTGGTAAGATATTTAGAGATATAGTTTGTACAGATAATTTCATTCAATTTGGAATAGAATTTAACATTTTTAAATGGTTTATAACCAATGACATTTTGATCTGCGATTTTACCCTTATTGGCGTTATTTTAAATTTTCCACGTGAATTTAAGGCAATCTTAGACATATGGATTATTCATGACAAGTGTTGTTGAAATCATACATGTAAACATATCTGTTTACTAACATTATAGGGCGAAGAAGGGTATCTACCAATGATACAGCTAAACGACCGAGGCAGTCATGTAGCACTTACTTAGCGAGAGGAAGAGGAGTGGTATGGAAGGTGCACTTAATATGCATGGCATCAATACAATCACACTTTCCTGTGTTTTATGGTCCTTGTGTATTTCACCATTTGCAGAGTTTAACAATGAAAAGGCATTGTATCCCATACCGGTTAATCCAAA
Source organism: Pictodentalium vernedei (assembly GCA_031216915.1). Classification (NCBI taxonomy): domain Eukaryota; kingdom Metazoa; phylum Mollusca; class Scaphopoda; order Dentaliida; family Dentaliidae; genus Pictodentalium; species Pictodentalium vernedei. The sequence continues at coordinate 760,242,286 of CM062297.1, forward strand.
ACTTCTCGGTCGTTCCCGTTCTTCCGCCCAGGCATCATTCGATAGATTACTACGGCTGAAAGAAACAAAATGGCGAGCCGTCACTCTCACTGCAGTCGTTCACTTGTGTTATGTCAGCATGTGCAAGATTCGCTCAATGTGGGTGACAAGTGCAAAGTGTACTCGTAAAATATTTGTGTTTCCTTCATACAGATGGCGTCCACCACTCATATATTTTAGATCTGTCTCCAATGATTGGTATAATGGATAGCCAGAGGACCAGATAATTCGCGCTTGTGATTAGCAATGTATAAGTGCTGCTAAGCGCAACTACACGCCAGAAAGATGAAGAATTTCTTACAATAATAGTTTGTCAACAAAATTAATTGTGTTGCTGTTTCTGCCTCATAACCTACACCACACTGGACTGCTCGGGGCCATATTCAAAAACAATTTAAGTTCCCCCTAAATCCACCAGCTTTGAATGGTCTGAAAAAAACCGAGAGAATGTGTTTGAGTATAGGTGTGTGTGGGAGGGGGAGGGGGTGGGGGCATGGGATCACTATGAAAAAGTACTCTTCGGACCTATGAGGTGTGGGGATGCTGTAAGGCAATGATGATATCACTTCACGGTGATCATGTAATTCCATCGCTGCGAGTCCAAGTGTTTTGAAAGGTCAAAATCAAAACATTAATGTGAATTGGGAATGATAAAAAATATGAATTAAAGATTTAATCGATTTTGTTTCTGTTTTTCTTAAGAATGCAACGATTGTTTACGAGTGCTAGATTTGAGTTGGAATCATCTTCGAATGAATGGTGCTGCAGCAATAGGCGACGCTCTTATGGTAAGATCTGATAGAAAATCGTACTGATTGTTGTTTCTATTGCGTTGGAATTTCCAAAAAGAATAGGAGATCACATTTTCTCTCAGTGGATGTATCAGAGAAAATTTTAATATTTTCCACGCCTGTTTTACCATTACTGTTTCGTATTTTGGGAGTGTCTTCAAACACAAAAGTGTGTCCGAAGAATACGCCCTAAGGACTCTCGATAAACAAAGATGCACGGCAAATCTTATTCGACATTTTGATCAACTCTGTAGTGGTCACACAAGAGCCCTTACGTTCGTTTTATTTCTAACTACATGTCATCATATCATCGATGAGAGTATATTATAAATATCAATTATTTTATATACTTCTCCGCTGATCTCACTGCTCGGATTCGGGTACGTTTTTTATCATCGAGTGGGACGTTCGGACGATTATTTCACAAGGCGTTAGTCGAGTGAAATAATTCGCGGGGCCCACGAGAGGATAAAATCGTACTCGAATCCATGCAGTGAACCTTTGTTTTTATTTTGTTTTGTCATTTCTTTTCCAAAAACAGCTCTTTATAATTGATTCAACTCAACCGATTAGTGAACAATAAAAATAGGTCGCCATCGCTGAGAGTGGAATACGATGCTGGGAGCGAATACCATTTTCGACGAGTGGTGGTGGGAATACGATTTGTTTGGGGGACGAAAAAAAAATCAAAATAAAACAAATCATATGAGGTCACCTACACATTGTGTAACAAATAGTATACCACAGATCATGATGTATAATACAACAGAATTGGACCTGGATGGATAGAGCCACGATTTTATTCCATCATTTTCTCGACATGCTTTCGCTCACCTTAGATGTGATTATCGGGCATATGATATCCAATTCAGAAAATCATAACTTATTTACTCTTGTCAGTTTGGGAAGTTTGTTCAAATGAGAAATGAGTTGCTCTGGAAAACTATTGCAAATGTGGTCTGCATAACGTGTTAGGGAAGGATTATATATGAAATATTTTTATAGCAAATGCTAGTATTGATTTTTCTTCATTACTGTCATCGCATCTTTTTCGTAACCGAATCGGGATAAGATCGCATCACACTTACACCAGATGGTCGGGATTTCGTCAATAAAATGATAAAATAATTCGAAATCAAGACCGCGTCAATAAAAGCACGCGAAAATAACTTTTCAGATACAATTTTCGAGTGGTGGGATTATATAGTATTGCGAGCCTGTGCCAGAAGCGCGGGGAGGGGGTGGGCAGGGGGTGGGCGGGGGGCAGCTTCCCTGCTTCCCCTGATGCTAGTGGTCAGCGCATGCACTTTTTCGTGGAAAATACTTTACTTTCCGAGAACTGTAACTGAGAAACTACCGAGTATTCCTTTCTGACGTATTGTACGTATGTCAATGGCAGTTGGGGTGGATATCAAGCATAATGACGAAGTCTGGTCGATACTTATCCACCAAAGCAGTTATACAAACGATGTGGTGAGTTCTGAAGCTACAACTCGTCCCTTGAGAGCATTGCAGATGGCGCCTTGTTGCACACAAGGGCCGAGATATATATATAATAAACTCCCGGTCTCAGCTCATACCCAGAGACGAGAGAGCGTTTTAAAAACCCTGTCACAACAACCCCCTTTTGTCCTCGGATTCTTCCAACGCCCTTGGCGAAAGTTGCAATCCGATCAAAATACTCTATCAGCCTTTATGCTGATATTACTGTTACATACAAGTTCAATTCATCGATGTTTATCTAACTATATTGTGATATGTTATTTTATTTGAGTGGGTTTGGATCAGAACAAAAACGATCTTCTGTTTTTCTTTTCTGAATTGAAGAACGGCCAATAGACTTTCAGAGCAACTCATTTCTTTGTCACAACTGGCGGGTAGTTATGGCTCAGGAGCTTTGAGAATGACAGCGTATGGCATAGGGATCACGGATTTGGACGGATAGCGCGTAGTTCAACATGGGATAGGGTGTAACAGGGGAAGAGGTGCGGTTAATCTTTTGTTTTCGACTGGAATACAGCTTATGACTAGGACGGTCCATCGGCCATCTTCCAAGCATGTGTTAGAGTCAAAAAAGGAAATATTTAGTTTATTTTGTAAAACATATTGACACTCACGTGTGTAAATTGTTCTAAATAAGTATTTTAAGTACTCACAATTAGGTAGTGCACATGCAAAGTTAGATTGCGAAATAACAACACTGACAATACAAGCACGTGTCGTCAGCAAAACACTTAGTTAACACAGTGAATACAGCTATTGCTCAAAACATATTGCCTTCAGCAATCCAGACATGCCGTAACCGACAGTTTGGTCCGATCTGAAGTATTGCATGTTTAATCAAATACATGCTTTAATGCTCATTTCCATGTATTTGATACAATATAACTTACCTTGTTCAACTGAAACACTGTAACTTTGTTTGGAGAGGAGAAAAATGAGAAATAATTTCATCTCACTTAACTTTTCCTCTAAATATAAATCCCCTTGTATGTCTTGTCATGACATATGAATTAAAATACAAGGATGTCTCTGTGAATCTTGTCAGGTCGAAATATACCTATCAACTGTTTCAAAGACCATCCTTGAGTTGAAAAAGGCACCATTTACAATACTGCAGCACTAAAGGGGTGATTTCGTTCAGAATAACTTATTTATTCTGATAAAAAAAACGAATCATTCTCATGCGTGTTCGATCGATGAGATGTGCGGGCCTAAAACGAAAAATGTTCATCTTTATGAAGCACCACAGTAAAATATCTAGCTAAACTGTCCAGGTAGATGTATTTATACAACGATTACTATGCGTATTCAACGTTACTCGATACAAGAGAGACATTGAATCAGGATTAGGCGCACGTACGCCATATCACAATGCACCTCATCGGACGTCATGTGTCTGAGTGACGTTATGAAGTGAATGAAATGCTTCGACACAAAACAGTGTTAAGCAAGAAAGTTATCAGAAACCACCGAAGGTGATATTTACCATTAAAAATATCAGCTTCATTCACTTAATTCGAGTTTAATCGTAGTTTAAATACAGAACACTACTCGTGTAGAGTACGGGGAACAGGAATCAACGATACTTGGTAGATTTTGTCCTGTATTTCACAACCCCACCTGGGGTCGTTGATTCAGTTCCCCGCACTCCGCCCTCGTTGTGTTCTGTCCTATTACTGTGCTGTTTCGTGCTTAATATTGAAGAATATTTCTTTCACATTACAGTTAAAACTAGAAGTCCTGTCACGAATTGTGCGCTTATCTACGCGTAATTGCGCGTAGGAATTCTGGTTCTTCTGGTTATTCATAGCAAACACAGGCAATGTTTCTGCCAATGGACCTCCGGGTTACCCGGAGGTCCATTGGCTGAAACATTGCTTGTGCACAGACCATATGTACAGAATTTGATGGCATTACTATGGTCATAACGCGTAGATTAACGCGCATATCGACGTGCTATTTGTGCGCATTTCATGACAGGACTTCTAGTTTTAACTGTATATATACGTCATTTAGAGCGATATTTATCAATGTCAAATGTTTTTACCTTTCAGAAAAATAGCAGCCTGGAGGAGCTAGATGTTTCTTGGAATGGGTTCAATGTTAGAGGAACCATGCACATCGGCAAAGCTCTCGCTGAGAACAAATCTTTACTCAAGTTAGATTTATCGAATAACAGAATTACGCGAGTTTGCGTTCCATTTCTGGTGAAAGGCTTGGGGAAGAACAGGTATCTAGAGACGTTGAAGGTGAGAACCTTGAAATGGTCAGTCCCAAGTGACGGTGGAAGACGATCAACATATTTGAAGGAATAAACTAACAGCATCCATAAGGATTTATGTAATATTTCTTTGATTCACATATTATTGTAGCCATACAGTACTCTGGCTCCAAGAGTGGTCAACAAATTTCGACCTGATCACGACCGGAATGTTCGCAATCCGGCCGAAATTATTTGTCCGCTGTCACAACCGTCTTACCTATTTAAAAAGAAATCTTAGAACATTGAATCCCAGATATTTTTGTTTCGTTCGGACGGTCTTGGTATCGCAAAAGTGTTTTTTATAAAACATTCGAACCAATGGTCTAACTGTGTCACGACTAAATCAGTCACAGTACTTGAAACGTGTATTGTGAGTATTGAAAACTAGAATGGTTACCTTTCTGATATTTCTAACTTCCGTCACAAGTTCTCACGCCACCGGCCAAATTCTGTGAGAAATACGATTTTATTATGGCCTGGAACCCGTCTAGCATTTAAAACGTCTGTCACCTATGTCCAGATTCACTCGTCTGAAATATTTCAGTTGGTCGGAGAATCGAACCCACGTGCCAGTTTTTTCCGAAGAAACTCCACGAAAAGTGGGTAAACAAAAACCCCAACACAGCGTCGGATTCCTCACAGAATTAGACTGGTAGGCTGAGAGATTACTTCCGTCCTTCAAAGAAAACAAAATATATGTCAACATTTTCGTGTTAACCCTTTAACAAAAACGAAAAATAGACGACATCTGCAAACAAGATTTTTGAATAACTATTTGTTTCATTTTTTTGTTTCGAAATCATAGCTTAAGACCCCTCATTGGAACGAGCCCAATGAATCCGTTTCATTGAGTGGTCATAAGCTATGTTTCTGAGACAAAAATTGAAACAAGTGAAGAAAATTAAATGGTCATGTTTGAGAAAAGCTCTGGCCGGTTTTTTTGTCCGTTACGTTGGGTAACGCTAACGCTTTTCAAAAAACCTATGATCTATTTGCAGGGAGGTTGAGTATAATCTCATTCTTCAGCCTGATTCACGCATGCCACATTTCCATGTTATATTTAGACGATGTCCTTCGTGTATTCATAAGCGACTTCTTCGTCTTTCTTTTTATGTTTATTGGTATTTAACCCTTCACCTAACATGAAAAACAGACGACACTTGCAAAAACAATTCTTGAATAACTATTTTTTTTCATTTTTTGTCTCAAAAACATAGGTTATGAACCCTCATTGGAACGAACACGACGCGCTCGTTCCAACAAGGGGTCATAATCTATGTTTTTGAGACAGAAAATCAAAAAATAATGAAAATTAATTGGCGATTTTTGAGAATCACGCCGGGCGGTTTTGCCGTTACGTTAGGCAAAGGGTTAACGATACTTAAAACATCCAGGGCCGCATCGTTTCGGGCAGTTTTACGGGTGCACGGCCGGCTATTTTCGTCACTGGATGAGATTTACAGGAAAATTAGCTCCCCTTAATTTTCTAAAGTTTAAATGTAAGCCTAAAGGTAGGGAATTTCTCCTCATGCATACGCACCCCCTGGAAACAACAAAAAACTTGTTGGAATATTCAGAGCACGACATCAAGGGCTTTATTTCTTTCAACGTACAACTGTGAAAAAAACATTACATGCCACTTAATGGCGAACTGACACATCGTAACACTTGCAAATAGACAAGGAATGATACAAACGTATAAACAGACACTGGATTTTGGAAAAACTAGATGCCAAAACGTGCCTAGATTCTGAAAAACCTAAAAACACACGTGCATCAAATACCTGCCAACAATTTCAACTATTGAATGTTGACATTGGTAATGATATATTACTGTGTAACAAAGAAACATTCACGGAAAAGAGTATCATATGTGGATCTGCTTCATTTTTTTTAAATGAAAATTAAGGTAGTGGTGGTGTTGTTGTGCTGAATGACTAAACCAACACGTGTATAACTCAAAACATACCGCCCTCTGGTGGCTTCGGCCAGAAAGAGACATTAATTTCTCTCTAATGTCCTCAGCGGTCAAACGCCAGAAATTATATTTCATAATAAAAGTGAAATTTCGAAATGTTAGCGAAGACGTATCATCGATGTGCGCATCATTTTACAAACAACCGACATTTTCTTATGGAGTAATGTAAAAATACAGAAACTATATGCCGTTTCAATGCATTATAACTTTTGTATAACTTAGGTTTTTCTTTGATTTCAGCTTGCTATGAACCCACTGACTGTAGATGGCGCCTTCTCGATATTGCAGCAACTGAGCGAAGATGTCAGCTCATCTATCACCCTTCTGGATCTTGGTGTGAGTACAGCATATTTTTTGTTTTAAATTTGTTTAAATAATAGTTAGTTCCAATAAGAAAGAGAACATACCTCAATAATATTGTGTACATAGATAAAAAGAAATGGATCATCAAGAAGGTAAAAAGCGTACTACAAAATTTGTTACCAGCATCTGAAAATAATAACTACTTCTTGTTGAGGAGTCCAACTGAGTGGGTTTTTTCCTCACTCTCTTTGGAACTTGAATTGTCAGTGAAACCACGAACGGTTGTATGTAATGTTGTTTTTTGCAAACTGTAGACAGGTAATTTGAGAATATGTGATGGTTCCCATAACAATTATTTCCAAAATCCAGACAGACTTTAATCAATCTTCAGACAAACGGGTGGATAAACCTAAATGGTGAATATAGTGTTTTGAGTTATGAGTGTTATTAACACGAGAATCCACAAAGATTCGTGACGAAGATGACCGTTTGTGAAGTGTAAATCTGTATGACCGTACTGGTCATATATTTCCGCTACACCATCAAGCCATGTCTTCATAAAAGGCATGCCTCGATGAGTAGTTGAGATATTATCCAGTCCGGCTTAAGGTTCAAAACCAGATTTTTGGAAATTCATTGTGAATAAATGCACGCAGTAGTTTTGACACACCAGCGGGCTTCCCAACTTCTTATTTCTTATTTATATACTTCAGTTACATCACCAAGGCATACCTTCATTGAAAGCCAGTATGGCCGGAGTGGTTATATATTTCAACTACATCATCAAGGCATTCCTTCATCGAAGGAAAGCATAGATGAGTAGTTGAAATATTAGCCATCCGGGATTAAGGTTCAAAAACAAAATTGTTTGAAATTTATTTTTGAATAAATTCCTGTAGTAGTTGTGACGCACGGTGTTCTCAACTTCCTATTTCTGATTTATTTGGTACGTACCGAATTCCAAAGTGGTCACGCTGGGCCCCAGCAGCCCGAATTGGGTTTTATTTGTATGACATTTTGTATGACATACTGTGCGTGTGACATACATGTACAGTTAAAACTAGAAGTCCTGTCATGAATTGCGCACAAATAGCACGTCGATCTGCGCGTTAATCTGTGAGTAACCCGGAGGTCCATTGGCAGAAACATTGCATGTGTTTGCTTTCAGTAACCAGGAGAACCTGCCTTGCCTTGGGTGCTATTCGATATGGCAATTGCACGCAATTCCTACGCGCAATTGAGCCTAGATAAGCGCACAGCTTATGGCAGGACTTCCCGTTTTATCTGTATAATCCCAAGAATAGTTCGGTAAGAAAGTGCATAATGACTAACAAAACAGAGTCGATATCTAATTCACATGAAAATGTCCATACCGGAAAGGGTATATGAGAGGCACCCCTACGCATCCCCCTATTTACGCCCCCGTATCCACCAAACGCCAAATAGGCCTTACTATTCAGATAACATTGGTTGCCAATAATTCTCCCTTTTCTGCATTTTTTGAAGAAAGTACAGTTGGAAGTGTGGAGAATAGATTTCGATTTCATTTTCCTGAAGGACGAATGAATCATTTTAATTGGATAATTGTTTAATTTGAGCACAATAATTCTCCCTTTTCTGCATTTTTTGAAGAAAGTACAGTTGGAAGTGTGGAGAATAGATTTCGATTTCATTTTCCTGAAGGACGAATGAATCATTTTAATTGGATAATTGTTTAATTTGAGCACGAGTCTGCTGTCGAGTATCTAATAATTGGAAATATAAACTAACAGGCCTGTAGACATCGAGCCGACATTTGTTTTTCGAAGGTAGTATCCGTACCATTCTCATTGGATAGCAGCATGAGCACCTGGCCTTGACTGTCTTTGTGATCGGTGCACTCGTTTATGAGCAGAAGGCACTTAGTCTAAAAAAAACAATAGAAGTGTAACTGAAAAACATATTTGCATATTAGGCTGCCAATTTCGAAAATGGTCTCCTTGATCAGATGACATCCTTATCGCAAAGCTGTCGCGCCAGGGAATCGAGATGTTATAAATAAATTGAGGCCAAATTTAGAAATAAAAATAACATATGAGATTCAAATGATTGTATTTCTTGTTTTGACGGATGAAATAACACTGTGTTGTGAGGAGTAAAGCAGTGACATAATTTCTGCCGAATCGCCACTCAGTCGCGATCCGGCTGAAATTCTCAATCCGCCTTTTTCATTAAAGTGTTGTAACTATACACTGATCCCTAGTATTCACGCCCGACAATGACCTCAGAAATATCAATACGTTTCATTTCTTACCGAATGACTTGTCTTTCCATTATAGGATCAAGCAGTGGAAGATAAATTTGAGGATCTTTTGTTTGAGACAAAGAAAACTAGAGAACTAGAAGTAAGATATGGAAGCGTTTTGAGATCTCAGCATATTGGATGCCCAACGAAAGGAACCGCTGCCTCCAGAGATGCTTATAATGAAATACAAGAGGGTATTAAGGGCGAACCCATGGTTGTATTGATGGAATTCATGAGACTCCAAAATTACAGACTTGTTGACTTGTTTAAGTCTTTGGACAGAGACGGCGACGCCAGCCTTACCAGGCAGGAATTTGAAAGTGGCCTCCGTGTGAGTACTAGGAAAAATCACATGTGTACCGCGTATTTAGGGTGGGGTTACTTAACGTCAGCAGCTACAGTACATTGAGAGAACAGCTTTACTGAAAACCCAGTGGACCTGATTTCCCCTCGACAGTGGTATAAAGATTCAAACGAAAAACCTCTAGGAATTCTTTGAGTTTTTAGACCACCGTGTACATCACGCTCGCCTGTTATCTGAGCGTTGCTTGTACCTGTTGTTCTTTTTTCATGAATTATGAATGTTTGTTATATACCTATCATTACGATCATGGTTTCATAACCAAATCTCTCTTACAGTAACAGAGAGAGTGTGATACTGCTGCCATTGGAAAAACGCAGGCAGCGTAATACTGCAAAATTAAAAACGAAGCTGAGTGAGAATTTTGTCATCTTCCACATTGCGCTACGAAATGTACTTTGTATCCACAAACCATCATTTAATTAAAATTTTGTTTTACATCTTCGTCGTTGTATGAATGTATCAGTTCATTCTTCAACGAATACTGTCGAATCTACATTACATTAATGCCAGATACACCGAGGTGGTGAGGTTAATAGAGTCCACCCAATCCGGAATGGAGAGAAAGATCACGCTGTAGCCACAAATTCAACAAATTTCATCTGTTTCTTTGAGTCATTGCTATTTCATCATTTTCACTTCTCCGAATAGGATTATTACCTAGGATGGGTATATAATAAAAACAGATCATCATTGTAGTGAAGTGTTCTGGTGTGCTGTATCGCATCTCGTTCAGGATCTTCACCCAAAAGTATCGCACAAGTCGGCTTTGCAGACTCACCCGATACTGCTTGCTGAAAATCTTCAACACGATGCGATACAGTACAGTACCCCTATACTGGTCGTACTCCACGCGTGGGCACTGATGTACATGAATGCGTTCACAAGGTAATAAAAACCATCATCAGCAAAATTTTAACCAATGAAGCACTAGGTCGTACGCGGTGCTTCATTAATTACATTTTTGATGATTATTCCTATAATTAGTTCTTGGAATTTAATATTATTGCGTCCGTGGAAATATTTCCCACCAATGGAAAGTGACAAGTCGACGGCGGCTGTACATTATTCTAATGATGATCTCTATTTATTGAATACAAAATCGAACTCTCGTGTTTTATCGGTAATCCACTCCACTTCGCTTGTAAGGTAGTGGTGTCTTCGCATTTTCCACAAAAAAAGTTTAAATTGCATATAAGCATGTTGAACAACGTCGGTTGAAGTATATCTCTGACATAAATTGTGGGTAGACTGTAGTTTTCAATTTTTCACATCGAAAACAAATATTTACTTTTATACGACTTGGATCGCCCTTCCCACGTACCAATGAGAGCTAATCTACCACATCAGCCGAAACGTTTGTTGTGCATGATGATAGACCAATTCATGGGCATTATACTAAACATATCTCTCAGTGGCAGGAACAGTACTCCAATGTGCAATATAGCCATGCAAGACTGCTCCCATATTCATGGCGCAATTTTCTCTTTGCCTAACACGAGCAGGGACTATGCTTACTCAAGGTTAGTAAATGACTATACTCTTTCATTTTCAGCTCACACACGTATCCCGCGACCTCTCATTGGACCGAAATCGACGACCTCGTGCAGACGATGTGCCATAACTTAACCTTTTGAACCCCGGCGGCAGCTTTTCCGGCCAGGAACATGATACGTCATAACGTCATTATTTTGGATGGCTGTTCAGTAAATATTGTGGGGCAGATCGATCAGTATTTTTAACGTGCAGCCCGAGGCTGCACGTTGAAAATACTGATTGGCCTACCCCAAATAATGAATATGGACTCTTCTAATTGCTGCCATGGAACTGGCATGGAAGATACCACTACAGTTCAAAGGGTTAAGAGTGTGAGACAAATATTGAAATAAACTGAATAACGAATTTTAGGAATATCGTAGGTCGTATACACCTTTTAGGATAGGTAAATGGGCAATAGTAACTATTTTTAGTTAACCCTATATATTCGAAGGTACCTGGATATCTGCATTTATTATAAAACACAATACACCCGAAGCGGAGCAAAAGGGTTTATCAGTATTGTTCACAAAACCAGTTTGTATTTCCATACGCACTAAAACATAAACTGCTAACGTTAAGATTACAAAGCTTTATTTCTATGGTGCGACATCGTCATCGATCACCTATGGCGAGCCTTATTTGTAGCTGAGGTACACGTTTTCCCGTGCTCCTAAATACAACATTTCCTACAGCTAAAACTAGAAGTCATGTCATGAAATGAGCACAAATAGCACATCGATCTGCGCGTTAATCTACGCGTTAGGACCATAGTAAGGCTATCAAATTCTGTACATATGGCCTGTGCACAACCAATGTTTTAGCCAGTGGACCTCAGGGTAACCCGGAGGTCCATTGGCAGAAACAATGCCTGTGTTTGCTATGAGTAACCAGGAGAACCTGCCGTGCTTTGGATGCCATTCGATATTACAATTGCGCGCAATTCCTACAGGCAATTAAGCCCAGATAAGTGCACAGTTCGTGACAGGACTTCTAGTTTTAACTATAAAACTAATGACATTGCGTTTCTATAAATGTTATCTGCATCTTTCATTTTAATGACATATGCCGCACCCACGGGAACGCTATTTACAAAACATGTGAAGAAAAATGGACAGAAAGCGATGACAGTTACCGGTATCGGTTTAGTTTTGCAATGCAACAAAAATGCTCAACTTGATTCAAACCTTTCGAATTCATATTCCAATGTATTCTTTTCCTAATGTTTTGTTTTCAACTCAGAATTATCAATTGTTAATGCACTGATAATGTTCCACGCGTAGTTTGTGTTGGAAACAAAGTTCGCGTGGGGCCATACATCATTAAGATGGAAGATGCTGATCTCAGCTTTTGCAATGACGCTGCGTCAAACAGGTTTTGGCAACCGACGTGTCTCGTTTACAAAAAAAAACGAACTCCACCCAATTTCGTTGGAGTTCGCAACATGTGTCATATGTAATGTCGCAAGCGACAAATTATCCTGATCTATAAATGTTCAAGGACCACGGGATTTAGCATCCATGACATTCCTAACGGACGTCTCCTGAGAAGGAAATATGCAGTTTGCCTGGGCTTGGTCGAATGTTGCGGGATGGCTGGAGGAAACAGGAGACCAGCCCATCGTTAAAAAGACAGAAAGGTTGACCCAAAAGATGTAAGCTCTTTAACAAACCTCGTTGTTCGCAAACTGATTGTTTATTGCAATAGTAAAACGATGAAATTATGCAAATAATGACTAATCAGACATCTTTCCAAATTAGTGCTCCCCTAAAAACAGTAGTAAAATACTTGATTTTTCCCTGTAGTTACTAATGTATATACCGCCCAAAAAGCGGACAGGTGTTAGACCCCCGTTCCTATATTTTAGAGTTTCTTCTTTGAAAATGCAAAACTGTGATTTTATCGTGTTTTATATACCCTTTAAAACTTCACAACAAGTTATGGACAGGGTCGGTCAGCGCTGTACGTAAATATCGCAGTTCAAAGTCATAATGTTTCAACGTTTGCCCTCATAATTATGACCTAACATTTGAACGAACAATGAACTATGTTTTTGGGGCACAATATGAAAATGTTTAGTTATTGAATCAGTCACTTGTTCTCAAGCGTCGCCTTCTAGTCATATTGGGTAAAGGGTTTATCAAACAAGTGTTGCTTGACAAAACACACTGGTTGAGATTCCGATACTACTTCTAAATAAAGATTTAATATCTTGTTGAGTTTTAGAGTGGATATTAGAATGTCCCTTAGATATCTTTGTGTCTCATGGTGTCTTGTGTTTGCTCTCTAACTTTACAATTGGTACATTTGGCTTAAAAAACACATGTAACCTTCAGTAAATTGTAACTCGTCGGATTCGTTGTTTGTTTAACGACACGTTCAAGTGAACCACTGAACAGCGACGAACTACTGTCAGTCTCTCCACCTTAATAATCTGGCACAAAGCGAGTTAACAGCGGTTGAAGGCACCTGTACCATTGACGTGTAGTACGTCTTAGTACACGGTGCTACCGTCATCCCACCTGGGCAATTGTGATTAGGTGTCTTGCCCAAGCACATAGCGGAAATAACATGATTCAGGATCGAACTGTTGATATTTGGTTTCAAATACAATGTTCTAACGAACGAGCCATCGCGCCACCTCATCAGATTGTAATAACAGATTCCTTTCTTTCAGTCCGTCAATATACCAATGGCAGATGAATCAATAAAAGCATTAGTAAGATCTTTGGATAAGGATGGAAACGGCGTTGTGGATTATAGGTAAGTACTTGCTAAGATGGCAGTAGAGCTGTAGGTTAACTGAAACCGAACCGAGGTTTTTAGTTTTTTAAAAAAACCGAAACCGAACCGTCGACAACCCGTAATCTAAGGTTTTTCGTTTTTTATTAAATACTCTCTTGCTGCAGAAATTCACAGAATGTAGCCTTCCCAGAGTAGTGAGAGTACCCAGACACTGCCAATGAAATTCACAGAATGTAGCCATCCCAGAGTAGTGAGAGTACCCAGACACTGCCAATGGCAGTGTCTGGGTACTCTCACCTCTCTGGGAAGGCTACATTCTGTGAATTTCCGGCATTTCAGTTTAGTTGTGTTTGCAGCTTTGCTCAAGTTGCGTGTAGGTGTCAGACCTCGAAAAATGGCCAAGCACAATAAAAGTTCTGTATATTTAGGTAATTATTATATTGGCCTTCCCGATTCTTCATGTATTATAGCTTATTTCGGGCATTCATTGAGTTTCACTCAATTTCACTACCATTCAGTTATGACTCCGGACATAAGAATGAGTTTTATTGAATTTTACTTGGCCTCATGAACAAACCGAAAACGGAACCGAAACGAGGTTTTTCTCCACCTGAAAAACCAAAACCGAAACCGAACAAGAAATTTAAAAACCTACAGCTCCAGATAGCAACAAAGTTGCAGAATTGTCTTCCTGGGATTCGCGTTCCTAACACACGTTCCGTATGGTGTACACTGTGGATTACCTCTAAACAAACGTGGAATTCGCTTCCAACTCAACTAGTAACTTATATCCTGTACACAACTACGCGAGGACTGTTGGAATAGCTTATTATGTGTTAGCTATGTTAAACTTCCACCATATGGGTGTATGGGTGACGCTATATGTTCCACGTACTGTATACTTTCTAACATTCTCTATCCACTAGCCCAGTAGTCTAAAGCTATCGTGTTTCTATTGCAACGATACATCACTGCATCATTGCAACGATATGCCGTGTGTATGAAAACATGCGAGCGTCCGAACATACTTTTATGATACAGGTACCTTTCATCATTCTATTCAAAGCTCGGTCCAGCTTGTAGCATTGATTTTCGATCCTTCTCTTCGAATTCTCTTGTTTCGTCATAGTGAACAGATCACGATTACTACACAAAAGTTTGCAGAATGGCTATTTTGTATCCTATAGTGGCCCGATATGGGGGTGCTCTCTTTTGTTGTGCAGCGTGAGTCAAGTAATAATGTCTACAGTTAATACTAGATGTCCTGTCACGAACTGTGCGCTCATCTAGGCTAAATTGCGCATAGGAATTGTGCGCAATTGCCATATCGAATGGCATCCAAAGCACGGCAGGTAATCATAGCAAACACAGGCAATGTTTCTGCCAATGGACCTCCGGGTTACACGGAGGTCCATTGGCTGAAACATTGCTTGTGCACATGCCATATGCAAAGAATTTGATAGCCTTACTATGGTCATAACGCGTAGATTAACGCGCAGATCGACGTGCTATTTGTGCGCTCTTCATGACAGGACTTCTAGTTTTAACTGTATCACCAGCCCCTGTGCGGTGGTAGATATTTCAAGATATCAACCAATATTTCAAGCCCGTATAGACACCGCACACAATCATATATTTAGAGGTTATAGCGTGGTTAGTTTCATATCAACCGATATATCCACCCGAGGAAACTTCATATCAGCCTGAGACCGAAGGTAGAAAACTGATGTGGAATTGCCGAGGGCAGATATATCGGCCGATATGAAACTAGCCAAGTAACAACCTCGTTATTTATTAAACCAAATTAAACAATCACAAAAATGTTCTCAGTTCCGTTACAGTTTTCTGACAGTATTATTGATTCTAATGATCTCAGTGAACCACGATTATTTTGTATCACATCCTATGTATATCGTTAAATAAAATAATCTAAATTTAAATCTAATCTAATTCTTTTCATATGAAGACCGAAGTTTCTTCTCCTCCTAGCTCCGCTTTCCGAATGTCGCTGCTCCCCTGGCGGAAAGCCGCGACGTTCTAGTATCTGAACTATCTCTTCTCTCCCTTCGACGAATCTCTGCTTTCGACTCTGAATCTTACAATTAAAACTAGAAGTCCTGTCATGAACTGTGCGCTTATCTAGGCTTAATTGCGCGTTGGAACTGCGCGCAATTGCCATATCGAATGGCATCCAGAGCACGGCAAGTTCTCCTGGTTACTTATAGCAAATTCAGGCAATGTTTCTGCCAATGGACCTCCGGGTTAACCGGAGGTCCATTGGCTGAGACATTTCGTGTGCACATGCCATATGTGCAGAATTTGATAGCCTTACTAGGGTCATAATGCGTAGATTAACGCGCGGATCGACGTGCTATTTGTGCGCATTTCATTTTTAACTATATAATTCAGACACGTATATTAACTGCGAACTAGTTGCTTCTAGTGAGCTCGACATAAAATCAAGGTTTCCTTTTCCTACTTTTAATGAACGAAAACAACAGACAGATACGTGAGCTGTCTGTTGCTTTCGTTCATTAAAAGTAGCCAAAGGAAACTGACTTTTTACTTCCTTCCGATGTCACGGGTTTTCTCATCAACAACGCGCGACTTAGTTGGACCTTCCTCGCCCGTCTAATAATTACAAGAGACATAACTTTACTGAAAGTCTATTTTCATGACGATATAAGTCAGGCATGGATGGTATTTTTCAGAATTTTCTTTCGATGTATTTATATCCTATTTAGCCCAAATAGTTAACCAGTAATAGCACAGGCCCATTTTAGTCCATCAGAATGGAACGGATGTGCATTGCATCCTACCCCTCAACATTCATAGTAATGTACTGTCGGTCGTGGTGGAGTAGGTTAAATCAAAATATAATAGGTTAAATCTACCCAAAGTACTTTAGGAAATGTCCACCGTACAACCAGACAGAGACTGGTCCTCCCCTAGCCCATCATACATCTAAAAAATAAACACTCCAGTTTAAACGTAACTTCCCATTAGCGGACAATCGTGGTGGGAAAGAATAAATAGAGTATATCTACTCTGTTATATTATATCTCACGTGACTTCCTTGCATTCTGATTGGCTGAAAGATGATACCCTATTTCGTGTAGTTTGAATCCACAGAACTGACCAGGCACTACACCCAGGCACTACACGTTTTCTATTTTTAGCACACTACTATATCAGTTTTCTTTTCATACTGGGCGAATAAAATTAATCAGGCTAAATTTAAATATCGATTCACAGAGGCACAACATCCACAAAACGACCCAGAAAGAAATCATCGTGGAAAAATGTATCGCTTTTCCATTGTTGAAGTCACATTTTCCGAGGCGTTCATTTTATTCCTTGAGAAGATAATCCATCTCTCGTTTCGAAGAGAATGATCCATACCTGGGTACAACTTTCATGAGAACGCGTCCGGATATGAAAAATCGTTTGTTTCGCTGCTCGTATTATTTCGCTATTCAGTTGTATGTTTTTGGCAGCAGACGAATAAATAATGGAATTCATTTGAATCTTCGGCGTTTGGTATCCCGTACTGACTCATTCGGTAATGTATATGTGTGACAAATGTGTGGAAATTATCAAACTGCGTTGTCAAATTTCGAAAATTGTAGTTTTCAGTCGCGAGTTGCGCGATTCTAGAATACACAGTTCCGTTTGGGGGAAATGTTTTGTTTACCCTTGCCGACCGATTCAAAATCTGTCTTCTGCTCAATCAATAATCCAAGTTAGCCGTGCTTTGGAAGAAGAAAATGTTCTTTAAAAATTATATGGTATTTTTTTCTATATAACGCTGGTTGGTAGGGCTGCTACCTTGGTAATAGATTAACAAATCGGACCGATGTTTTTCTTGATGAGTGTTCGATATAATATAAGGATTAGTGCATGTCTTGTCGCTTCGCGGCGGGAACTACACCACCTCACTGGGCACTATATGGGCGTAGTCAACTCCAAGCCATGCACTATTCCTTAATTAGCGAATATCGCGAATTATCTCGCGAGTCTGGACCTGAAAGTTTTATTTTTCACGAGCACTTGAGCGAGTGAAAAATATTACTTTCAGGTCCACACTCACGAGATAATTCTAGATATTCACTAAAATAGTGTAGATTTTCTTTTTATTACATGTATATGCTATGTGACATTTTACTGCGCAATATTCAACCCAATTTCACGACAAACACGTACTCTTCAAAACTACAATAAAGATCAGATGATCGTGCATTCAAGGCTACGTTCCAGGCGACGTCATGCGCCGAAGCTTAACGTCATTTAACTGAAAAAAATCAACGTGGTGACCTGAAAATATAATTTTTTACTCTCAGGCGCTCTAGAAAAATAATGATATTTAAAATAATAAATTTTGATATCGTCTGCGTTGGGTAAAAGGTTAAGCAAGTCACCGATCACTTTCTATTGAATCAACCAATAACACGACTGAGATTTGATTATAGATACCAAAGGACATCTCAATCAAGTCTAAAAGCTGGGCTTAAAATGCAAAAAAAAAAGTTGAAAAAAAAAAACATTTGTAAAATTTCTCTTGAGTCGGAGTTATCAAGCTTGTGGAAAAGCATCGTTAGCTCAGCCGACATGTTTGTTTGTCTTTGTTGAATTGTAAGACATTGTTTATAAACAAAAGTTTATATCGATTTATTACTTTCCAGAGTGTGATTTACTGGGATTTTCGGGTTTGATTATAAACGATAACTTCACAAGTGAATTATGCAATCAACAATTTGGTCATGTATCAGTGCGCGCAAACGAAGAAACGCTTTACCAAGGGTGTAATGGGGACTTCATTGTTTTGTTTTTTTTTTTGCTTCTTTTTAACCCATTACCTAACACGAAAAGCAGACGACACTTACAAAAAAAATTCTTGAATAACTATTATTTTCATTTTTTGTCTCAAAAACATAGGTTATGGCCCCCGTTGAAACGAGCTCGACGAGCTCGTTCCAATGAGGGGTCATAACCCATGTTTTAGAGACAAAAATTGAAAAAATATTGAAAATTAATTGGCGAGTTTTGAGAATAGCGCTGGCCGTTTTTGGCCGTTACGTTAGGTAAAGGGTTAAATAATATAATTATCGTTAATAACGAAAAGTAATAAAACAGAGTAATCGCTTGATTGCACTTGTTGCGTGTAATAATTCATTCGAGGGGAGGAACTATATTGTAAAACACTCGTGCGCATTCGCGCACTTGTGTTTGTACAACATCCCTCACTTCTCATGAATTATTTCACGTGATCAGTCCAGTCAAGCGATTACTCTATATTTAATTTTACAGTGAACTCGTGAAAGGACAAAGAGAGCATAAAATGAGGATTAAAGAACTCATGAAGAGTGATATGTCAATTGAAAATACGGACATAGGAGTAATTAGTGGGAAGATTAAAGACATCATCAAACAAGAAGTGATAATGAGGTTAGATTGACATCATCATTGAAGACATTTCTAGCTGATCCTGATGAAAACGGTTCTTATTTGTATGATGATAAATGTTACAGTTTTAGACGTTGGAGGCTGTGAGAGATGTTGTTCGTAGCACCGATTAAAAGACTTAAAACAGGATTTTAACAATATGCGATGAGGGAATTGGAGATATAGAGGCCTAGCTAATCAAATTAGAGACAGATTGCACGAGACTTAAGCCGCATCTGCGTTCACAAACTGTGTAAACGAATGTTATTTTTTATTGTTCTTCATACCTCGTAGATTTCATGTTTTACCATTTAACCCCTTACCCAACACGGAAAGCAGACGACACTTGCCGAGCTCGTTCCAACGAGGTGTCATAACCTATGTTTTTGAGACAAAAAATGAAAAAATAATGAAGATTAATTGGCGATTTTTGAGAATAGCGCTGGCCGTTTTTGGCCGTTACGTTGGGTAAAGGGTTAACTAACGAATCGAGCCCACCCGCCCGCGTAATATGCAAGAGCAAAGGCTGGAAAAATATTATTTTTCAACAAATTTCAACTAAACCATATCATGTGACCCCTCATTGGAACGAGCTCGTTGAGCTCGTTCCAACGAGGGGTAATATGATAAGTTTTGTTGAAATTATAAAAATTTAAAAAATAATATTTAAAGTTAATTTTGATATCATCTGCTTTGAGTAATGTTTAATGTACATTTGAAAAAAGGTCGTAGTAGATATTAGATTTTCAATTAAACTTTGACTTTCGATTTACCACTGAAGAGTAAGTAATCTACACATTTGCAAAATATGTTACAGCGGCTACCTGTTAAGAATATTGTCATGCAGAATGAACCATCACATCCAAGTTCATAGAAATTGTGTCTCCACAGTTGATATTCGAACCAGCCTAATGCGTCGTACCCCCAAAGGAACTCGTGATAAAATCTTACCAGTATGCAAATTTGACCCATTTATCCTACTACCTTGCCCGTAAATTCCGTACAGAAATATTTAAAGTGTTTCACTAACTGTTAAGTCAAGCGTGAAGATATGTTACTTTCCGTCATCACTCATGAAAAAATGCCTATATCCACTAAAAAAGATTTAGTCCATCATATGTTAAATTTTACAATACTGATTGGTCAGGAAGAAGCACTAGCAACTCTCGGTCCAAGACTGTGCAGACACTATGCCAAACGCCGGGACTGTGCCGATGTGATGACGTTTTCCTAATGAAGAAACCTCAAAACGATTTTTCCTCTCAGAAAATTGGAATTATGAAAATAGAAAAAGCCTGGATTTAAGATTTAATTTCAACAAACTAGAATTTATTTCAAATAATCCACTCTTTTGTATTTCTCAAAATAAGATTTGGGACTAACAAATACACCATGCACATCCACCAGGAACATTTCTTCGTTAGTGGTGTCTGGTCAAGTATAGTGATTTGCACGACAACACGACAGAACTATTTCCACGGAAAACGTCCATGCTAGAATAAAAAAAATACCACACCGCTATCGCAAAAGTAGTCTCGTTCTCGATCAAGTTCAATCTAATTGCGACTTGGGCTAAAACGGTTGGCTCATTTTCGTAACCGATTAACAGAGAGCTATAAAAGGATAATATCCGGTTATCCGTGGCCATTATTTCACCGAGTATGGGATCAAAACTATACAAATTGGAAAGCTGCATTCACAAACTATTCCGTAGTGTTTATACAAACGAACGTTGTCGAGTACTCGACAACGTTCGTTTGTATACACACTATGGAATAGTTTCTGCGATTTCCCAATACTCACGGAAACTGCCGATCATTAACGAAGTCTTGAACGCGAAAGTTAATTATTTTTCAATATATACAACGCGGCTTCGATGTGCAATCTGTCACAAATGAGAAGAGGCAGATTTACTGCGTTTTTAACGTGGAATAACGATCACTGTCGGTATTTCAGATAACCGGTTGACGGTTTTTCTAATCGGTTAGGTAGCTAACTGGTTTCAAACCGATTATCTGGTTAACCATTTCAGTACTAATTGCGACACAGTCAAACCAGCAGCCGAGTCTTCATAAAAGAAAAAATCAAAATCGAGACTGAATGATGAAAAACAATTTATTTATTTATTGGGGTTTAACCGCACTTTCGACAGCCAGGATCACCTCGTGTCGGACATTTTTACGGATAGACGAAGCTGGAGTACCCGGAAAGAGTACCCAGAAAGAACCACCGAGTAGCGATCAACTGTCAAACTCCTCAACGAATTAACTCTACACAAACAGGACTAACATTGATTGAAAACAAGTGCACCAATGGCGTGCAGTTCGCCTAAATACACGGCGCCACCGTACCCCCACGTGGGCAATCGGAATTAAGTACCTTGCCCAAGGACACACCGCATTTACCCCTGGCGAGAGAATCGAACCATGAACCTTTCCGTTGAAGTTTAATGCTCTAACCACTGAGCCACCGCGCTCCCAGGAAAAAAAATAATAGACAATAGCATCTGAGATTCTATTTCATCACATTTCTGTTTCAACTGTGGATATTCTACGGTGGTATGAGAATCAAGGGGGCGGGGAGTGTTGACCGGATCGCAACTTGATCGCGATCCGGTTGAAATTCTCCGCACGCTTTCTGATTATATTTCTCAATTATTTTGTGCATTATTCCGTATAAATTGGGCTTCATGAAAAGTTCTAATGCTCTCCAAAAAAAAATATCATGTGTGGTTTTCGAACTTTCTGTATAATGTCTATCAATACAGGGATATCCATTTGTTCACTTTTATTATTTTTGCCTTTTACCGTATCGTGGAATCTTGAACATGGTAACACGGAAATTCTAAACCCAGGATAGAAAATCATCAAACAATAATTCAGCGTATCGTGTAACGCGAGCATCGTGTTTAGTGTTTGGCAGTCTTAAATCTTTCATATTTTCATTTTATCGCTATTATTTTTCTCTATCTTGATAATTTTGTGATGTTCAGATTATAATTTTAAAACGCTGTATTCAATTATTTAATTTTCAATATTAATTTTCTTTGCTTTACGTTCATTGAAAAACGAAACCCCCGCGTCGATATTATATAATATCACACTAAACAATGCCACGATGAAATAGCAGTCTCCATTATTAATTAGAAGCAATCGACATGCAAACATACCTGCCGTCTCAATATACACGAGGGAATGCCTGTGTCGATTTAGCACTTTCAACGCGGCGAGGAAAGTGGACCAAGTATTCGTCTACAAAGCCAGAGGAGCCCAGCCTTCGTTTTGACGGTGTGCAATAGTGTAGTGGTTTTGATGTTACACTGCTGATTGCCAGGCGGGGATGCCGAGAGTTTGACTCACGGCTGGGGATCAGAAACCCACATTCTAAATTCCTCTAAAACACGATTGTGTTGTTCGAAAAACACACACAGGCTCGCGCTAGTCTCCGCTGAGGCCAACTTCAACACTTTCGTCTTACTGTAGCCAGCGCTTTCCACACGTTCTACCGACAGGAAGTTGAACGAAGGGGCTCGTTAACAAATGGTTTTCCACAGTCAAATTCCCGAATGTCTAACTCAACAAGAGGAGACGTTTATCTCTAAGTGAAGATACCCCCACAAAGCCACAAGAAGGTTTCATTCTATGATTGCACATTGCATTCAGATACCGTAGATATCAACCGCGTTGATATCTTCGATATCTGAATGCAATACTATGGTGCTTTGATAATAAAAGGCCACTTGCGGACTTGCGCTGCCCCCTTCATGTGGAACCGGTCCCCTACTTGCACCCTCTATGAAATATTTTCAGGCGCCGCCCCTGCTAACTACTTGTTCAGTGTTGTTGTTTGCTAACCATTCACCGACGTTTCTTTTACGCAAATACATATGCGTACCGGTTTAAAATGGTAAATAAACATACTTTACTTGTCAAGACCTCTAAATACGTTTTGACCCTTATCGCTAGAAGCCCCGATTACAACCGCCTAGATGTTTATATGCTACAGCTGGTCATTAGCTGGACTTACCCTTCAATACTATTGTACGTCTTATAACGTTCGAAATCAAACAGTGCGTTGATACTTTGTGATCATTTGTTTTGTTATTATTTTTCGATTTTTTAAAGTTTTAACCTCAATTCTTATTTTCTCCCGAATAGTGATCAGTGACAACTGTTGAGCTAAATGTTATTGCAGCTTAAAATACGAATATAATCCTGCTGTCAAGACTTCTTAACTGTGCAAGAAGCCACTATCAGGGCTTTCAAAAATTGATGATACCTGAGCAAAAGCCAACACTCTCCTTGCTTATATTTCATATTTTGTCAAACGCAAATAATAATTTGTTTATATAAATTGTTTTATTACAAATTATTGGAGAGTGCATGCAGATACGCTCCAATACTTTGTATTAAAACAAGTTTTGAATAACAAATTCAGACCACCAAAAATAATCTAGCCCTCAACCAGATGAATAATGTGAAAAATATCTTATTTGTGCTTTCCGACGTTTGACGTCGCATTTTGAAAAACGTTGAAGAAATTGAATTTCCAGTGGCGTTTGAACGTCAGGATAATTAAAGACTCAAAGGGTTTATACTACCTCGGAGCCCATTTGCTGGTTTTTCACGGGAGCCCTTTTGCATTAAACGCTTTGTTTCAACAAACCTTGGAACCACTTTTCAGATGGAGACCCATAAACTTAACCTGGTTGGCCAAATGGATGGCCCGCTACGAGAGCAAGGATTGAGACTGATTGCTGATTGGCCAGAGCACTGAACTTTAAATTGAAAGGTTGGAGGTTCTATCCTGATCCGGGTCATCTGCGTTGTGTCCTTGGAAAAACACATAATCCATGTTGCCCACGTGTGGGCACGGTGGCGCTGTGTACTAAGGCGTACTGCGCGTCTAGGGTGCACTTGTTTTCAACCGTTGCTAACTCTGCTTGTGCTGGGTTAGTAAGTTGGAGAGTGTGACATTTAGTCGCCCCTGCGCGGTGGTTTGTTCCGGGTACGCCAGCCTCCTCCACGCGTAAGACAATCCTACACAATGTGACCCTGGCTGTCGAAAGTGTCGTTAAGCCTCAATAATAAACAAACAACTAGGATTGACTGAAAACGGATATGCACTGTCCGACTGAAAAAAGTTTTTAATTCTTTGATTTTTTTATCTCTCAGTAATGTTGCATACCTTGCAGAAGTTTACAAAAGGCCCTCGCACGCATCAAAAAGGACAGGTGGGATGATAGCTGTTTGGAAATATAGGTGCAAGTAAGCCAGTTGTTGAGTTTTGTTTCTTTATGCACTTCTATATAAAAATAGTAGAACATTTCTGGTGCGTTGACTCAAGTAGAGCCACAATATTGCTCCTACAGGGTACAGTGCACAACTAACCATATCACTGCCTTTGACCAGAACAATATGAGCTACTACCGTTGCATCTATTTTACACTTCCCAACAAGGGGTGCTAACATCTAGTGGCCTTTCAAGCTAGCCTGAAGGACGTTCTAGTAGCCACTTCTGAGTTAGAGAACCGGTAGTGTATTCTTGGTGTGTCCGATTTGCATACTCTTATAATTGGGGGTTATTACTTGGTTAGATTTATATTGATCGAGATATCAGCCCGAGGTAACTGAAGGCTAATCTGAATGTCGAGGGCAAATGTGAAGTTACCAAGGAGTGGTATCTCGGCCGATATGAAAATACCTAAGTAATAACCTCTTTATTTATTAAACCGAAAGAAATAATGACAAAATGTTCTCAGATCCATTAATGTTTTCTGACACTGTTATTGTTTCTCCTTCTTTTCTCAAAGTTCGAAGTTTCCTCTTCTTCTGGGTCAGTTATCAGACCATATAGGCTTCCCCACTCGGAAGCCGTGACGTTTAGCCAGGTGAACTATCTCTTCTCACACTTCGACGCATCTCCGCTTACGACTTTAAATCTTACAGTTAAAACTAGATGTCCTATCATGAAATGCGCACAAATAGCACGTCGATCTGCGCGTTAATCTACGCGTTATGGCCATAGTAAGGCTATCAAATTCTGTACATATGGCCTGTGCATAAGCAATGTTTCAGCCAATGGATCTCCCGGTAACCCGGAGATCCATTGGCAGAAACATTGCCTGTGTTTTCTACGAGTAACCAGGAGAGCCTGCCGTGCTTTGGATGCCATTCGATATGGCAATTGCGAGCAATTCCTATGCGGAATTAAGCGTAGATAAGCGCACAGTTCGTGACGGGACTTCTAGTTTTAACTGTAGTTTGAGTTGTATTTTCTGTGATACTCTCTTATTTGCTCCCTTCATCAACCCAAACCTTAATTATTGTCATCATTAATTCCCCACCATACAAAAACCTGAGCATCAATCTACTCCATTGGTAACGCTGATTGTCCTGATTGTGTTCGACAAATAAGGGCGAACGATTGCGATGCGAACAAATTGGTTGCGGCTAGTTACGCATCTTGGGGGACCCTAGCATAGTTCATAGCGACCGAGATGGGCTTATATCGGCCGAGTTTGAAGTCATATCTGCCGAGCTTGGCAACCGGAAATTCTGGGAGAGATAATTATATCTAATAAATAACTCCATTTAATACTGTTAGAAACCAATATTTGCTTTGTGCGTCATTTTAACGTCACAAGCGGCATTTCAACGCCTCTTTGGAGAAACGACAGTGTGTTATTGGTAGATGTGGTCTTCCCTATTTCGGTTTGCTATTCAATCAGATATATATGATAAGCACGCAACTATTGGTGGACCAAAGCTAACATACACCGTGGGTGGGCTGCTGTTGACAGTGCACTACCATGCACGACGTTGGAATTAAATTCTTCAGATCTTTGCATTATACGTAAATATTTTAGACGTTGAAAATAACTGCAATTCTTTTTTATTTTACCCTTAAGGGTCTGGAGTATTTTGTTTTATACATTTTTTGCTTTACTTTGACCAACCACGTCCTATGACGTTGCAGTTGTTTCTTGGCAAGTCTTGGCTGCCTATGTAGGCAGCCAAGACTTGCCTAGAAACAACTGCCATGGAACTTCGACTGTAACTTGCAAGCCATACCCTAAAATGCATGTTGAGGCACCTGTTTTGTTGTAGAAAAATGTGATTAAAGTCGGAGTAATCGCTTAAGGGCTAAGTACATGTGCCAGTTTGATTTAGTTTAATACATTTAAAATGATTTTCGTCATCTTTGATTTCTTTTCTGTCCCTTTTCCTGTTTCATCTTGGTTTTGAATCGCAAGTTTTGTTGGTTGAAATGACTACTCACTATTACAATAATCTTGGTATACCATTAGACAATTTTAGGCTCTAGTGTCCACCCCATTGCTCTAATAAGCAATATAACGTTTTTTAGCCATATAGCAATCAGCAACATGTTACAGTCATGAGAACTCGAATAATGTCTCAGTATCGCCGATAAGATCTTCTCCTTTCCTTCCGAGTACGTAGTAGTGTTAGGTTTAGTAAAATTGGTCGACACAATCGAATGTTTTCTCCATTAGATGTTGGAGCTGTTAACAATTTCAACACTTCAATTTTTGAGCAAAAGAAAATTTATTGTCGAATATATGACCAGACAAACACGGAATGTGGGAGATTCAGTAATACTTTAATACCATACATAGAGCTGAGGGATTAAATTATTACTAAAACATCCATAAAATACAAAATAATACAAAATAAGATTCGCTGATTTTGTTCTACATAATATTTTGTTCCGAAAATTATTTGTAAGGGTCACAATCTTTAATAATTTAAAATTAAATCTGAGAGGAGAATTTCTTACATGAGGTCGAAATTCTAATCCAATTCATCGAAAGATATTAAGTTGAAAAATGTTTATTTCCCAGGCTTGTAAATATGCTGGAGTAAAGAGAGGGGAAGCAGCTCTTCCACACAACACATGTCTCTCCGGCCAAATCTGATAGGTCTGTGTGGAAAGGCTTTAGCACGGATTTCTCCTCCTCGGCTAGTTGCTTCTACAATATTTTTCCTAACAGTAAATGCTCTGTTATTTTAACTGTGTGTTTTTCTTCTTCCAATAACTCGTCAGACAGAATAGTGATATACAGTACGTGGAGCGTGTATTATCATTAATTCCACCCGAGCAATAACTGCAAATTTAGTGCAAAGCATAACCATCACAAACACAGTTTCAGCCAATAGACCTCCGGGTTAAACCCGGAGGTCCATTCGCTGAAACATTGCTTGTGTTTTTTGTCCATATGTACAGAATTTGAAAGTGATACGTTGGGTGATAACTCCACTCCGCGGGTGATTTAGTTACAATGTACGTACAGTGTTGTGATCACAGAAGCAGTATCCTTCTCGATCAGATCGCGATCTGGATGTGACACACTAACATCATTGACTGATAATTCCTACATGTACATAAAATATTGCGAACTCAAGACCGACAAAACCCGCAAATAGCATCTGAGATTCAACGGTTTAGCATAACTGTTTCGATAGGTGAGATTTTATAGTTTTGTGGACAGAAAAACGGACAGAGAATTTCGACATTATATCCACTTGTGTAATAAATAAAATAAGACTCCCGCGTTGTGTCCTTGGGCAAGGCACTTAACCCCGGTTGTCCACGTGGGGGCATGATGACGCCGTGTACTAAGGCGTACTGCACGTCGATGGTGCGCATGTCTTCAACCAATCTAACCCTGACTGTGCTGCAGTGCGGAGTTACGATGTTGGTGAGCTGGCAGATGCTCGTCGTTGCTCGGTGGTTCTCTCCGGGTACTCCGGCTTCCTCCACCTGTAAAACTGTCAAGGTCATGATTATCCATTGTGCATAAATATGTGACCTTAAACACCAATAAATAAATAAATAAATAAATAAATAAATAAATAAATAAATAAATAAATAAATAAATAAATAAATAAATAAATAAACGTGCTACTCTCCGCCCTGTTTTGTGTTAGTTTGTGTTATTGTATGCAACTCTCGGTAAATCGTTTTGGAGCGGAGGTCTTCCAGTTGTGATCCTCATTGTATCAAATTAGATCGCACCTCTGCCAAATAGTCGTAGTAGTCGTTATTTATTTATTGGGGTTTAAAGACACTTTCGACAGCCAAGGTCCTCGTGTCGGTGTCGGCCATTTTTAGTGGTGTGGGAAGCGCCGAGTAGCAGCGAGCAACTGTCAGACCCCCAACGTACTAACTCCACACAAGCAGGGGTAGCATTGTTTGAAGACAAGTACATCAATGACGTGCAGTACCCCTTAGTACACAGCGCCTCCGTACCCCATGTGGGCAATCGGGGTTAAGTGCCTTGCCCAAGGACACAACGCATTTACCCCTGGCGGGAACCGAACCGCGAATCTTTCGTTTGAAGTTTAATGGCCTAACCGCGGTTAATACTGGAGAGGATCGAACCGTGAACCTTTCGGTTTGATGTCCAGTGCCGTAACAGCCGAGCCATCGCGCTCCCTATGACGGTGGTAGTAGTTGTGATTTCTGCAACTATCATCGTCACAGTGATGGTAGAAACAGTTGTCATCGAATATTTAAGGAATAGTGCATGGCTTGGAGTTGACTACGCCCATATAGTGCCCAGTGAGGTGGTGTAGTTCCCGCCGCGAAGCGGAGGGAACAACACCACCTCACTGGGCACTATATGGGCGTAGTCAACAAGACATGCAATAATCCTTATGTTATATCGAACACCCATCAAGAAAAACATCTGTCCGATTTGTTAATCTATTACCAAGGTAGCAGCCCTACCAACCAGCGTTATATAAAAAAAAATACCATGTGGTTTTTAAAAAACATTTTCTTCTTCCAAAACACGGCTAACTTGGATTATTGATTTGAGCAGAAGACAGATTTTGAATCGGCCGGCAAGGGTAAACAAAACATTTCCCCCAAACGGAACTGTGTATTCTAGAATCGCGCAACTCGCGAATGAAGACTAAAATTTTCGAAATTTGACAACGCAGTTTGATAATTTCCACACATTTGTCACACATACACATTACCGAATGGGTCAGCACGGGATACAAACTCCGAAGATTCAATTGAATTCCATTATTTATTCGTTTACTGCCCAAAACATACTAATTAATTAAATAGCGAAATAATATGAGCAGCGACACAAACGATTTTTCATATCCGGACGCGTTCTCATGAAAGTTGGACCCAGATATGGATCATTTTCTTCGAAACGAGATATGGATCATCTTCTCAAGGAATAAAATGAACGCCTCGAAAAATGTGACTTCAACAATGGAAAAGCGATACATTTTTCCACAATGATTTATTTTCGGGTCGTTTTGTGGATGTTGTGCCTCTGTGAATCGATATTTAAATTTAGCCTGATTAGTTTTATTCGCCCAGTCTGAAAAGAAAACTGATATAGTAGTGTGCTAAAAATAGAAAACGTGTAGTGCCTGGGTGTAGTGCCTGGTCAGTTCTGTGGATGCAAACTACACGAAATAGGGTATCATCTTTCAGCCAATCAGAATGCAAGGAAGTCACGTGAGATATAATATATCAAGGTAGAATTCATTGCGTTCCCTCGTAATCATAGATATCACTGGAAACGGCAAGCTAAAGCAACGGCACTATTCAAGACAGTAAATACTGTTAATACGACTTTCCCTTGTGGAGGCCTGAGATGTCAATGGATGGATGGTGACATTACGTCCCCTGAGTTCCAATGTGTTCTATGTGACTGTAGGCACATAGAACACATTGGAACTCAAGAGACGATTACAAGTAACTAATAGGCTGAAGTAGATGTTTTTAGTGTAATACTCGAAACCTACCGTAGACCAGCATAGAAGTAAATTTTTGGAATCAAGTATTTTAGCTGAAGGTCTCATGATAACTTGGTTTACTTCTCTTACGGCAGCTACATGAACATGTGAAACGTGATGACTGCATTACGACAGCAGTGCTGTGAATGACCTCAAATGAAGACCGGCACGACTTTGAAGGACGGAAGCATGTTTGGGTGGAATTTAGAATGTTGGTTTCTGATCTCCACACTGCAAAAAATATAGGTTCTCCTTAGAACCAAAACTGGTTCTAATCTTGTCCCTGAGATGGAACCAGTTCTGTTTAAACAGTATTTGTTTCAAATCAAATAAATTTATAAAGATTAACATTAAATATTAACAGAATTAAACATAAATTGAGGGGGTTTCAGTCGCAAGTTTAGAGCTCATACGAGGTTGTCTCAAATCATTATTAAGCAAAGGAGATATGAACAGTTGGCATATCGAACCAGTTTTAGTTCTATACAGAACCAAAACTGGTTCGATATGCCAACTGTTCATATCTCCTTTGTTTCAACATGTTTGGCGACAGCGTTCAATAAGCTCCAAGTTTACTGCTGAATCTACATCAGTTCATGTAATATTCTGTTAAAATTGAACGCTAATCTTGGTAAATTTATTTGATTTGAAATAAATACTGTTTAAATAGAACTGATTCCATCTCAGGGACAAGATTAGAACTAGCTTTGGTTCTAAAGAGAACCTATATTTTTTGCAGTGCAAAAGGGTATCTAACTAACCCTCGACATTTTCGTCTGGCAATCAGTCCCACACCAAGAAGCTTGCATACCCCCAACGAACGATGCCTGGACTCTAGTTATATCATTCAACGAAGTCGAACGGATATATTGAAATCGTAAGACGGTTTTGTTTTCTTCTTTAAAAAAAACTGTTAGGTACTTTGTAGTGCTTACCCGTAGTGATGAAACCTTCAGGTTATCTGTACCTCATTTGCCGGTGGGGAATCACATTTTTAGAATGTTTCCATCTTTAACCCTTTGATACTTTTGTACGTCTTATGACGTACGAAATCAAACAGCGCGTTGATACGCTGAGGTCATTTGTTTTGTTATTATTTTTCGATTTTTTAAAGTTTTAACTTCAATTCCTATTTTCTCCCGAATAGTGCTCAGTGACACCTTTGATCCAAATGTTATCGCAGCTTAAAATACTAATATAATCCTGCTGTCAAGACTTCTTAACTGGTTGAGTGCAAGAAACCACTACCAGGGCTTTCAAAAAATGAGGATATCAGAGCAAAAGCCAACACTTTCCTTGTTTATATTTCATTTTCAGTCAAAGACAAATAATATTTGTTTATTTAAATTTGTTTATTACAAATTATTGGAGAGTGCCTGTGGGCAATAATTTGTAATAAAACACGTTTTTAATAACAAATTCAGACCGCCAAAATTATCTAGCCCTCAACCAGGTAATCACTAATGTGAAAAATATCTTGTTATTTGTACTTTCCGACGTTTGACGTCATATTTTGAAAAATGTTGAACGAACTGAATTCCCAGTGACGTTTGAACGTCAGGATAATTAAAGTCTCAAAGGGTTAACCCAGACAACGTAAAATTAACGTAAATTTTTCTAGAATTTTTAAGAACTGTTCTAGTGGTAAACAGTCATATTTTCAGTTAGATTTCACAAAATATTTAATGCACGTCTACAGCGTCTTTACGTTTTCAAAATTAGGTCGCGATGCGAATTTTAAGGTATATTCTTTATGTTTTCATTTCAACCTCATTTTTGTGCTCATCGTTTCACAATTTTGGGAAAATATACTACTCAAAGTTTGCTAAGCACCAAGTACATCCAACTACCTGTTTTACGTTTTAGTTGAAATATTGTAAAGAAATGAGTATATATATTTTATTTCATTATATCTTTAATGATCTTTTATTTGTTTTTTACATTATTTTTTTAGCTTTTGAATACGATAACCATGGAAAATGGATATTATTGGTAAAAGAGGAAATTTTTCAATACGTCAAAAACTTGACGGAGCGAACTGGTATGACTTCAATATCGAGTATGAGACCCATTACTGTTAATTACAGCTTGACAACGCCTCCTCATGCTCCCAATCGGGCTCCCGATGGTCCTTTGTGGGATGTTGTTCCATTCTTGAACCATCATGGCACCAAGCTCCTGGACACTTCTTGGCTTGGCTGGACGGGCTGAAATTGCAAGCTGCAACTCATTCCAGACATGTTCGATTGGATTGAGGTCAGGGGATCTTACTGGCCAATCCATACGCCCAATTTCCTCCCTCTGTCGGTACTTCCGGACAACATAGGCACATGAGGGCGAGCATCATCGTCCATCAGAATGAATCTATCACCCACTGCACCTGCATACAATCTGACGTGAACATCCAGGATCGCATTAATATACCGTTGTGCAGTCAATGTACCACGTTCAAGGACACAGAGCTCTGTACGTCCATCCCAGCTGATGCCGCCCCAGACCATGATTGACCCTCCACCATAGCGATCATGCTCTCAGTAATGTTGTCTGCATGGAATCTCTCTCCTGGCCATCTCCATACTATAGAACGCTTATCTGTGTGGTCTAGGCAGTACCTTGACTCATCTGTAAAAAGGACAGGTCGCCAATCCATCCAACGTGGTCCATGGCCCATTCATATCATGCCTGGCGGTGGTTCGTGGACAGCGGAGTGCGAATACATGGTCTTCTCGATCGGAGACCACATTCGTGCAACCTTGCCCGGATAGTTTGCGTCGAAACATTTACCCCGGATGCATCCTGAAGGTCACTGCGAAGCTGGGTTGCTGTGGCAAAGCGGTTCCTACGAGCCTGAATGATCAAAAACCGGTCTTCGGCTGCAGATGTTGTCCTGTCTCTGTCACCACATGCCCTCTGACTGGTGTCCCATACTGCTGAAATCTTGCCCAGGCTCTGGTGATCAGCGTATGGTGCACACCAAGGGCTTCCCCGACTGACGATGGGTAGCCCCTTGATCCACCATCCCTACAACCCGCCACATTTCTGCTTCAGACAAATGTCTTCTTACATTTGCATTTGCCATAGTCAATCATTAAATCGTAAGGCTTTGTGTTCAAATGAAAACTGAATACCCAACACGTGTCATGTACATGTAGACAGTACACGAAAACATCATGGAAATCAATAGGTACATGCTTTCCAAGACTGTCACGAAAGGTCTGTCTGTCAAGAGAGCTAATGTCAACACTGGGGACCATCTCAATACATTCCTCAATCATATCCACCAAAAATATCGCAAATATGTCACAAGCAAATTTCACGATGATGTGTCAAATATTTGGTGCTTAGCAAACTTTGAGTAGTATAATATCCACAAAAACATGTCTAGAACTGGTTTGACATCTTGGGACATAATGAACGGTTAAGGCAAACCTGGCACCACAGGAGGTCAAAGTCTAAAATATTAAAAGTGCGTCCGATTTTCACGAAATTTTAGTATTTTGTAGAGATGAAAAAAATAACACGTGTTTTGGAATGTTTTCATTCAACGTCATCTTTTTACCCTACATACCATTTAATTGTGTTAAAAATCAGAAACTGCAAGAGATGCCGCTTTCATATTTTACATACACTTAACACTAAATCTTCTGAAAGCGACTATTGTTACCTACTTTATGATGATTATTTATTTATTTATTTATTTATTGATGTTTAAGGTCACATATTTATGCACAATGGCTAATCGTGACCGTGACAGTTTTACGGGTGGAGGAAGCCGGAGTACCCGGAGAGAACCACCGAGCAACGACGAGCAGCTGCCAGCTCCCCAACATCGTAACTCCGCACTGCAGCACAGGCAGGGTTGGATTGGTTGAAGACATGCGTACAATCGACGTGCAGTACGCCTTAGTACACGGTGTCATCGTGCCCCCACGCGGGCAATGGAGATGAAGTGTCTTGCCCAAGGACACAACGCGGTTGCCGCAGGTGGGATTTGAACCGAGGACCTCTCGGCTTGCAGCCTGCACCTCTACCTACTGAGCCACCGCGCTCCCCTTTATGATGATTATCTGTACGTTCGGGTATGCGTTCATATTTTACATAAACTTAACATTTACGCTGTTGAAAGCGACTATTGCCACCTACTTTGCGATGAGTATCTGTACGTTCCGGTATGCGCAGATCATACCTACCATCTGATTAATTGTTGGAAAGGGCTCATAGAGCCCTTTCCAACAATTAATCAGATGATAGAGTTTCAAGTATGTCAAAAATCTTATTAAAGTTCCTCGCATACACCCCCTCATATATGGCTAAAGTGGGCGTGGCAGTAAAACAGTTAAATGAATACTTGAGTTTATTTAGAATCACATATTTATGCACATTGGAGCGATATATTCAACGCTATGACACTGACCCCAAGCGAGCGACGGAAAATGCAAAAAGTAAATAAGTAATATTCCAATTAAATGGTATTTTTGTCCACCTTCCCCTTTGAGTAGCACTGCTTCGTTGGATAACATCTGGGAATTTTCGTTGCGATTTGATATCCATCTAGCCTTTAGCAGAAGTACGCATTATCAGTTGGTTCACTTTCCTTTAGGAAAAGTATTTGATTACTAGGAGAGATTTGATTCAGAAGTAGCAGTAGTAGTAACGACAGTAGTCCCGAACGAATTCACAAACAGTTGTTCATATAGACCACAAATAACAAGTTGAGGACTTGGAGGGCTTCATAGTAAACATCGCCGAGGAAGTCCCACAGAGCATATGATACCGACCCGAGAACTCTCCGGGAAGGAACTGGCACGTCCTAGGAGTGGTCAAAGGAGACGAACAAGTGATTCAATGTAAGATTCATGAATTGTACAGCTGGAAGGCTTCCTACTGGGGTCGCATATTCATCGGAAACAATGAAACATGGGTTAGAAGGAACTTCTGATAGATAGCTGGAAGTGCGTTAGCGATAGATCCATACATATACGTAGTAGCAATGGTCCGGACGGTTTTATGAATGGATGATGGAAGGGATTGAATTCAGAAGAATTAAGAAGTGTAACTTGGTAATTTGCTCTGTGGTAGTAACTTGTTGAGACTTGAGTACGTCAATGTTAAAATTAGCCCAGCACCCCGCTGGTCTCCATACAACCGGATTGCTAAAAGAAAGCTCATTCGTCAAATATAAAAACGTGGGTTCACCGCTGCCATTTTTGAGGCGGAAGTTGGTATAAGTGAAGAATGCTTAACAAAAAAAACCAAACAAACAAAAAAAAAAACAATTTCTAGCCGCTTTTCAAGTCACCGACATCTAGCAATCGCCAATCACGTTTAGTATATTTTTGATGCATGGAAAAAAATTATTTCACGCCTGTTCTTTGTTCGTACACTGTTATTAGGTTTCTTACTAGGTAAGCGCCATGACGTTTAATGAAGTGAATTGATTGACTTTTAGGATCGGTGGGTTCAGTTTGATTGGCGACGACTTTCTAGCAATCGAGCTGTATATAGATCAGCGCAAAACACTTATCATAGAGAATGGGTCATGACCCTAACAACTTAACATAGGATTGTACTCTGGACATCGATAATGGGCAATGTTCCTACGACGTCGCGTGGGCAACCTAACATCGCGTCATTAGTAACGCCAACCGAATCGCCGGAAATCAAAATCTAGAAAACTATCAGTTTTCCCATATATCTTCAACATAATGTACTGCATACGTGTACCTGCTGGCATCAACATGGATACATACAATAACATACGACATTATGATCGGATCTCACAAAAACACGCCTCAGGTGAGATCCGGCAAAAGGCCCACAAATCTCCAGCAAACATCTACAAACAGAAGTCCATTCATACATGCCATACGGTATTAGATTAATTTGAAGATCTTTTGACCATAATAACAAACCAAGCGTGTTCTCGAATAGTTCAGGCAAGCCAGAATTGCTGGACAGAGTATAGAGATAGAAAGGATCTATTTGTAGTAGTCATACAATACAGCCGCTACGGGCTGGTCACTTTCCACGGGTGGGCAATATCTCCACGGACGCAATAATATTAGATTCCAAACACAAATTATAGGAATAATCATCGAAAATTAATTAGTGCTTCATTAATTAAAATTTTGCTGATTATGGTTTTTATTACTTGGTCAACGCATGTGTGGACATCACTGCCCGCGTGCGGATTACGACCAATCCACGGCGACTATACTGTATAATAAACCCGAGTGTGTAGTGAATGAACCGTCAGGTGAAGAAAATTAACCGCCTAGCCACACCTCAGGAAACCCATCATCGAAGTTTACTCTAATGTAGACGTACATCGGTGAGCCAGAAACATGGTTGTCGTAAACTTCTAATCGGGAAATCAGTCGGTGCCACATGCTATGCATTGGAACGGTAATCCATTAAAAGAAAATAAATTAATTTTCAAATGAAGGGATTAAGTACACGAGTGGAAAATTATTTTTTTCATTTCCTCATGTCATAATGCATGTGACTTCACAGCTAATTAAAGTGTGCATAAACCCATTAGAATGTTAGTATCGGTAAATCCGATTTGCTTTCTACCAATCTTTTGACTAAGGAATCGAACAAATCCAATTACTCTGTGCATGGAAATCACCATTGAAAAATTGTATTTTTTAAAAAGATTGCTTCCAAGAAAATAGATTTCGTTGCCTTGCTGCAACACGTTAGCTGCATATGTATTGTTTGCTTGTTTATTTGTTCGTTTATTCTGTCTTAATGACACTATCAACAGCAAGTGTCACAGCGTGTCAAACTATTTTGCGGATATAGGAAGCTAGCGTACCTGGAGACAACAACGGGGCAGCGGCGAGCAACTGTCAGACACACCAATTCACTAACTTTGCACAAGCAGGTTCAGCAGCGGTTGAAAAGTACCATCTATACACAGAACGACACACGCGTGTGGATGGGTTAATCGACATGGCACGAGTCCCGGAGCGGAAGGATAAAACAAGAGAACGCACGCGTGT
The DNA here is from genome assembly GCA_031216915.1 of Pictodentalium vernedei. NCBI lineage: Eukaryota > Metazoa > Mollusca > Scaphopoda > Dentaliida > Dentaliidae > Pictodentalium > Pictodentalium vernedei. The sequence goes on from CM062297.1 coordinate 760,279,325, forward strand.
CGTTCTGTGTTTATTACACGCCTTCACGTCTATAAAAAAACAATCATTAGAAGGACTCTCAATAATTCATTTGACAACTATCAACAAAAATAACACAGTTTATCGCCAACCAAATTTGCGAGGCGAACCCTATTACAACCGATAATGTTACAACGCCGCATAATGTTACACCAACGCATAATGTTACAAAAAATGTAGTAAACAACCGATAATGTTATAAACACCGCATAATGTTATAACTTTTTCCAACCCGTTATGTTATAAAAATCGACGCATAATGTTATAAATTTTTTCAATCCGCTATGTTACAACAAATTAACAGATAATGTTATAACTTCTGTATTCTAATTCCAGTTACCATTTATTGCCGCATAAAGGTATGTAATATTTATACTAAAGGTTTCTGCTTTGGTTAAGGCGAGAAGATACCCCCCCCCCCCCCCCAATTCCCGGGGATTTATCATAGAATGACCTAGTCACGTTACATAGTCGCGGATTATCCTGGTAACTCAATCGTGTGACGTCATTACCATGATCATCCAGTGCCCAACATGGTGAAGGCGGGGGTGGGGGGGGGGGGGGGTTGCTATTTTTATTGGTACGTTTACCAACATACGTAGTCTCCGCTTCCAGAAATGTAGTGTACCATAGTCCCTTGACGCCATTGGGGATGGTTTGCAGAGAAGTTAGGTCTCTGTTTTGGTGTGCTCAATTTACCAGAACATCTAGTGTCCATTACGGAGAGATTTTGGTATATTTTAAACGTATTTTCAAAACTTTCAAGCAACATTTTATTATACCAATCATACATAAACAAGCGAACCAGAAGTTTTTACAAGTCTATGAGTTTAAAAGAGTGAGCGGGTGTGTGCATTGCTTTTTTGTTGCGTATGGTGCGGGTGGTTATATTTTGTGGTTCAGTGATCATTTCAGTTGAAGGAGAGTACTCCCAGATATGACTACCGTACAACATGTGACTGAGGATCAGAGGACAATGCAACGTTTTCAGTTTTTAGATACTCTTTTGGCAGAATCCTTTCACCCCTCATAGGACACATATGAAAGCGAAGTGATCTTAAAGCTGTTAATGTTGTTCCACAAAGTTACTAACATCGTTTCCTTTCATAAATACGAAATACGATCGCTGTCAGTATTTCGCCAGCAGAAGAATAGACAATTATTCGGGGGGGGGGGGGGAGGGTCGGTGATAACCCATCGTAGATGGCATGAGGTGCAACCAGATTTGTTCCGACTGTGATGGATCAAGTTCCGAATGATAAAATATTCCAACTATCATGGAATGCCTTCGTTGAAGATATATTTTGATGATGTAGTTGGCATCTTGGTCAATCGAGATTATAGTTTAAAAAGACAAGAGATAGTAGACATTTATCTGTGGATAGACTTCATATTCAGTTTGCACGTCATGTACACCACTTTGTCACGTTGGTTTCCCAACAGCCCAGGTCGACCTTTAAAACCCTCAGTATCTACATGCGACGGGCGTGTGGCATAAGTCCAGATATGTCGTACATGTCACGCACAGTTCTTTTCTGGTCAGAAACTTAGCCCCCATCGCTGTTCGTTTGTTTACAGTTTGTACTCCATGTATCGACAATATTTGGCATTTGAATTTTTGAAGTGTTTTTCCCAAAACATGGTACTAATGAATGCTTCAAAATATCTTTGTCAATTTAGTGCTTCATTTTTTTTAGCATACGCTCTAAAAATATTTCTCATATACAACGTAATTGGATATGCTTTGCCTCACGATCCAGTGAGGCATCGTTTATCGGATTTTGGATCAATTGTGTCTTCCCTACACTGTGTATTAAAAACAAAACACTAAAACTATTTTTAGTACCTAGCACCGAGCGACGCGGACCTATATGGGAGCATATATGCATGTGTATACAATCTTATCAAACAGACATGGCCATTAACGATTCACACAAAAAAACCCCAGTAGTGACAGAGTCTTCGCCGGTCAGAAACAATCACCTTTTCTCTTTTTTTCTTGTTTCACTATTTTTATATTTAGGCGGAAGTCTGTAACCAGAACCAGGTGCAAACACTGTCTACGGGGTGAGATGCTGGTCCTCATCTCAGAGTTAAAATCATGATAGCGTGACCTTTGTGTTAACTTCAGATTTCAGTAAAAACCTCAATTAAATCTTAGAGCCGCCACCCTTTAAAAAAAAAGCAAATTCACTCACGTGCGAAATTATACGATAAAAATAATGATCTCGATTTCGTACCAAAGAAAGGCCTGCATAAACGTTATGAAAATAAATCCCCAGGATCTGAAGAAAATTAACAATCTATGAGTCACCTGGACATGAATTTAACTCTTCAAGTATTGAATACGTATCATGACAAAATAACGGATTTCTTTTTTAATTCTATTATCAAATACCGATACTGGCATGTTTAAAATTCCACCGGAATGTACAGTTAAAACTAGAAGTCCTGTCATGAAATGCGCACAAATAGCACGTCGATCTGCGCGTTAATCTACATGTTATGGCCATAGTATGGCTATCAAATTCTGTAGATATGGCCCGTGCACAAGCAATGTTTCAACCAATGGACCTCCGCGTAACCCGGAGGTCCACTGGCAGAAACATTGCCTATGTTCGCTATGAGTAACCAGGAGAACCCGCCGTGCTTTGAATGCCATTGGATGTGGCAATTGCGCGCAATTCATACGCACAATTAAGCCTAGATAAGCGCACAGTTCGTGACAAGACTAGTTTTAACTGTAATTGACGATACTGCCGCATAAAATGGCTGGTACATCCCGGTGCTTCATTAATTAAAATTTTGCTGATGATGATTTTTATTACCTGGTAAACGCCCGCGTGGACATCGCTGCCCACGCGTGGATTACGACCAGTCCACGTCGAATGTACTGTACAAAGAATTTCAATCTCGTCCCTAGAATATATTTAAATTTATAAAACTCGTCCAAAAAATTAGGCCAGTGCCAAATTTTGGGGACTTGTTTTGTAAATGTCTTTGTTTTGGGAAAATCTGTATTTGTAGCAAGAGGTGATCCTGGATGTCGTTAAACCCCAATAAAAACAGTAGAAACCATCTTCCAGTAACCTCATCTAGTTTATAATGTCATCAATAAATTATGATTGGGATTTACTAAGTGAGTTTCAGTCAATGTATCTAACACCTCTATCTCAAAATAAATACCAATTGTCATTTGTTACAATACTCTATGTTGCTTTTCAATTCGTCATTTCAGTGTCCACGAATAAATTAATAACTCCGAAATCGCCTCGATACCCACTCCCCTATATACGTTTGCTATATAACACTCATGTTCGTTTTCGTTCCGAATGGTCTTAATTGCCCCATACCAATTTAACCCTCGTGGTAGGACGATCAAAGTAGTAACAACAATCATTCAGTAGGTTTAATTATGCAATTATATGGTAAAAGAAAAAAGCCTGGAATATACAAAATTTACACATTGCTTCGTACACATATAACATAAATGTCATGACTTATTCAAAGTATATAATATCAAATGTATAAATATATATACAGTGGCCGGAAACGAACATAGTGACAGCACACGGTAATATACGAAATAATATATGTAGATATATTATAAACATTTCAGATATTATTACTTACACAGTTTGTTGGTGGCCTAATATGGTATATATGGTGTCAGTTAATTCCATATTGGACTCGACTCGAGCGAAGCGCGAATCCAATATGGTATTAGCTGACACCATATATACCATATTAGTTCACCAACAAACTGTGTAACGACTAGACTTTATGATTCTGGAGAATCATGGCTTTTCCCGATGAGATTCCATGATTTTTCATGACTCCACAGTGTCTGATGAATTGTTTTTAGCTGTCTCACTGAAGTTCCTTCATTGATGTTATGAGAAAGGTGAGTATAGTAGTCTCAAATGACTCAGTTTGTTAAAAAAAAATTGTTTAGGTAAAAACCATCATTAAAGGTGGAGGGGGTTAATATCAATATCGTCGTCCAACAAGTTAATGACCGACAAAATGAGTTACAAGTGCTAACAGGAATATTTATTCATGCAACTTGTAATGTCACATCAAGAACTGCGAATGGCCATTTTTCTTTAAAATCTACAGGATGTTTTCAGAGAAATCCAGGGAGAACATGAATTTTAAGCTTTTCATAGGTATCATTGTTTATCCAGCCCAAAACGGGTTAAGTGTTGTTTTTTGAATACTCTTATTACTTCCAAAAATAATTCTCAGTGAATTCTACTTCCTCTTATTTTGATCTCTCCTCTCCCCAGGTACACATTTGGTGTTATGGTTGCCCAAGAACAGCCCATTTTCTCCAAATGTCTATGCTTGACAGCCTCTGGAGGGTTAACAAATGCTTACCGAAATATTTTGTCCATGCAACTTTTAATGTCACTCCAAGACCTGCGAATGGTCAATTTTTCTTGAAAATCTTTTTTGAGAAATCAAAAGAAAACTGGAATTTTAAGCGTTACCGTATTAGTCCATCAACAAACTGTGTAACGAATATATCTTACCGACTGCTGCATCGATGCACAGAACTAATAACAACAGCGATCAAAATTAAATGCGAGAATTCTCACAATGTGTTCACGTGTCTTTGCCTTATTACAATTTATGGGAGAGGACCTAATAGGCCCTCTCCCATAAATTGTAACAAGGCAAATTCATACATACCAAACAGTTTCATTTCGAAGGTAACATGACACACATCCACAGAATATGAAGCCTTTTAAGTTGCCTAACCTGCACTTCAGACCACATATGGGCTTCCAACACGCAATCTTTCAACTTGAAGCGTTTATCGGCTGCCGCCATTTTGAATAATCAATGAACAGAGGGGAGATTACCCATAGCTGTCAGTGTACATTGATGTTGACAGGCAGTGTATGGTTTTATATGCAGTCTGCATGTGACGTCTTTGAACCAATAAAATTCCCAGATACTTGTAGGAGATAAGATATAGATAAATACAACTTTGCAGAAGAAGATATAAACAAATGCTGCGCCCGAGTTAACGTGCTGTCATTCCATCAGAGAGATGGGTTGGAATTAAAGCGGGATTTTAGTTTAGGTGCCATTTTGGAGTGAGCTAGTTAGTGTAGAACATGCACGGTGAGTAGTGCCTAGTCACTTGGTCAATAATCTGAATTGTCACTGAAGTGTAATATGTCAACAAGAAGAGCATCTGGACAGCAAATGTAGAAAATTAAACATGAGCATATTGTTACAATAACGAGAACCAGGTTGTTGAGTGAAGGTTCAGAAATCGTCTTAAGGGCGTAGCTTGTCAAACCAGAAATAATTATCCGATTAAATGTTATTTGGTGACACAAGTCCATATAGTTTTGCGTTTCTTCTTAATAACAACCTCATTCTAAACGTGAATTTTTATATCAATGTGAATATTCAAAAACATTATTGGATTAGGCGTTCTGATCCAGCAACAAAAGTTTAAAACGAATAAAGAATAGCTGTTGTGAAATATTTCTTTTGCGTATATATTAGGGTTTGTTTTATTATAAAAGGCATTCATAGGTTGAGGATTGATATTTAAAAAAACAGAACTTTAAATGAGTGGACTAATTCGTTTGAAAGATATCACAATTATGTTTTACAAACTTCGATTTTCAAGTACATATGTAATTCTGAATCAATATTCTGAATATATGTGTGGCTTTGTAATCACCGACAATCGTACAGTTTATTTCACTCTGGACGGGGGAGGGGGGGGGCGTGGACAGCTGAACCGCTGAGTCCCCAGTTGTAATAATCGCATCTGCATGCAATGAAGGCAGCGAAAATAACTCTAACGTCCTAATTTGCAAACCTCCTCGTGTGTTACCGATAAGCTACTTGTCTACATTTCTTTTTTGGAAAAAAAAACTTGAGTATATCGAAATATGATATGCGTGTTCATATATTACTCACCGGTTAACTACAAACCAGTGTATGTGTGTTGCACCAATGACAGACAACCGAGGATATGTTTGGCACTGAACACTTTCAAATAGGGTCGTCCCGGTTTTCGACGCCCCCGACTCCACCCGTGTTTTTTTATCTTAGAGGTGCGTGAGCTGAGACAATGTCAAAGAGACAAAATATACGCCTCAAATGGAACAAACGGGGTTAGAATTCTTTATTAGAATGGAGTGAAATTTCCAATATCCAAAACGCATTTTCGATTTTTTATTGGCAAACGTTGAACTTCCGGTTTTGCGTGTGCCCGGTACTTACACACATACAAATAAGCAGTTTGTGAGTGAGTGTGAAAGGCTTTGCGTGCAAAATGTTGCATGTGTTTTGAAGATAGTGGACAGAAAAGTAGGAAAGGTCCGTGTGTGTGGTGATTCGTTGGTTATATTGTTGTCCCCCAGTGATGAAATTTCTCCACTATTGTGTTAGAATATTATTATCCCCTGTGGGTGAGAGTGTGAGGTGGGGAAATCTCACCCGAGGGAAATATACCTGGACCAGACAGGAGACTTGCCGAGTATCTGGACCAAATATCTTGTCCCGAGGGTGAACTTTCTCCATCTTACACCCCCCCCCCCCCCCCCATCGGGGATAATTTTTCTTCCCCCACCAAAACATTCTGACATCATCAAAAGTAATCCAAGGGCACGTGCAGCAAGATCTTACAATTTCATTGTCCATTTTTGAAAAAAACTGATTTGCTTATCGGAAAGAGCACACACACGTTCTGTATATACCAGAGGTATAAACCACGGAATTAAACACCAACGCCGGTAAGACATGGATTGAAGATTTGAAGCGAAATGGACATTGACACTTTTCGATGACGTGAGTCGGGCGCGTGCATCAATTTGCAATGTATTCGCATAATTTTTCGACGGGAAATTCGTGCAACTCTCTTCACTCATAATGGCGTTCACCCAAAAATTCATATAAATGAGTCAAGTGTCCTTTGATTTTGCAGTCTGTGTTTTTATTTCTATTTTCTTCGACAAACGTCCGTCTTCTAATATTTCTGAAACATGACGCCATGTTGTTTGTTTACTGAAGAACGACAATATGTGTGAAATTTCACGTTTTTGTGTGTTAGCGTTCTATAATTATACAAAGAACCCGCATTCTGTTGACCAGTGACATACACTAAGCGGGAATCTGGTACATGATTGTCGGTTATCTTCTGGACTAAAGTTTTCTTTCACTGCAATTAGTGATGTTCCTGTTTTCGAGATCGGGTAAGTCAGCTTTTTTCTCCATTTTCGTTCGTTCCTTCAATATGCTAATAAGCCGGTCACGTGGGTCATGTGAGGTAGGTATCTCTCTCACTTGGCCTTCTTACATGGAAGACGCATATCTTGCATAGGAAGTGTGGGGGTGGGGGTGGGGTAAATTATTGTGTGATGTTTGTATGTGACGCACTGTGAAAATTAATATTTTCGTTGTTTAAAATCTTTCGCTTATATAAATAATTTCTTCAAATTTCATAACCAGACACTAGATGTTATTGCCGTTTCATTTTTTCCCATCAAGGGCAAATATTAGATTCATTTCTTTACAATATTAACAGTGGGGACGGAATATAATCTGTGTCTTTTACAAATCCCGAGTGTATAGTCAGAGTATATCTGGTAAATATATATCCAAGGGAGAGACAGAGAGAGAGACAGAGACAGAAGGGGTAGATAGCTTTTTATTTATTGATGCGCAGACTCCGCGACATTTGTAGTATTTTTGAGAAATATTTAATCCATATTTATGAAATTTCCTCATCTGGTATCATCACGCACAATAATGCACCGTTTCCACAAAACATTATTGATTACGGATTAAGGAATTGTAGCGAAAGTCATATTGATTGCAGAAACGTTACTGCATCACCAATTGAGCCATAGCTTTACAAATAAATCATTATTGAAGTTCCAGTCCGGCAATAATCGTAATGTTGCGATGTATATTGGGTGCGGTCCGTTGGGGTTTATGATTAAATTTGTTTGAAGTAATTGTCTTTCATGATAAGTTGTTTTACTACAGGGTACTGTGATCCCCTGCCAGGGGTTTCTGCGTTGTGTCCTTGGGCAAGGCACTTTATCCCGATTGCCCACGTGGCCACGGTGGTGTTGTGTACTAAGACGTACTGCACGTTGAAGATGCACTTGTCTTCAACAAATGTTAACCGTGATAGCGCGGAGGTAGTACGTTGTGGAGTCTTACAGTTGCTTGCTGTTGCTCTGTGGTTCTCGCCGGTTTCCTGCACCCGTAAAACTATCCGATACGAATAAAATACGAAATAAATAAATATATTAGGGAACTGTTATCACAAAAGCGGAATGATGATTTTGACAGCCAGTCGCTCTCCGGTAGAAATTATTTGTCCGCTTTTTTCATCACATCATTCGTCTTCATCTTCGTAAGAAATCTGCATTTCCGCGTGCGGCTTGCGAGTGGAAACACACATTTCTTGTGCCCACTCGTTAGACAATCCTCACAAAAAGAAATAGATACCCTCCAAGTATAACTACTGGTTAAGCCCTTCATGGATGTTTCTGAACCCGTTTAACTGTTTGCCATAATATATACTCGCCCAAAAAAGAAAGTGTGCATTGCAGAAATTGATCAAACTCCAAAAAAATAATTTCGTAGGTGTAAAGAGTGTTAACCTGTTCATGAATTATTTATATTGAACACAAAAACAGCTTTCCCCGTTAAAATTGCATTAACGTTAAATGACGTGCTGCACGTTTGTGAAAAGGCATGTTTTGCACGTGGAGGGTCTGAAAATTCAGGCAGCAGTGTGAATCCTTGGGTATTTAAACACTAAAGTAAGGCCTTCCTATCGTTCACATTCAAACTTGCGCTGCTGTTAAAACGACTCCACATTAGCATGCCAAGATTGACAATGAATCAACGTCTCATCCGATTTTGACGTTACGTCATCGTCGTGCTCGACAGCAGTGGTGTAGACAAAATCTCAGGCATCCCTTACACTGGTGGCGACGTGTTTCATTCACAGATGAATGTCGTTTCCATCTTTCATCATCAGATGGCCGCCAGAGAGTGTACAGACGAAGAAACGAACGCTACGCAAATCCATGTGTCGTGGAGCGAAACCGTTATGGGGGAGGGTCTCTCATGGTGTGGGGTGGCATCACTGCCCGTAACAGAACTGAGCTGGTCATTATTGATGGCAATCTCAATGCAGCCAGATATCGTGATGAAGTGCTTACACCTGTTGTTGTCCCATTTCTGCAACGTCACGGCCCCGGCGTCATTCTACAGCAGGACAACGCCCGACCCCACGCAGCTCGTGTTGTTCAACAGTATCTGCTGCAACAACAAGTGGATGTTCTTCCCTGGCCCGCAAATTCGCCCGATATCTCACCCATTGAGCACGTATGGGAAGAAATGAAACGTCAGCTACGCCGGCTTGCCCATGCACCGTCAACGCTTGTGGAACTCCAAAGACAGCTTATCAGAATATGGAACAACATCCCACAACACTTCCATGCTAACTTGTTCGCTTCCATGAGGCGTAGATGCACAGCAGTAGTCGATGCAGACGGAGGTCATACCAGATATTGGGTGTGTGACTTTTGTGTTTGACCCTTAGTGTCTTTGACTCTCCATGGCACCAAGAGTATTCGTCGTAGCGTAATGAAATTCCACGTGTTGATCACAAATTGATTCATCTGTGATTGAATAAAATTTCCACGAATGAAAATGATATATATCTTTTTTTAGTGTTATTTTTTAGCATGCACACGTTCTTTTTTGGGAGAGTATAGTTTCCATTAGCTCACAAAAATAAACAAAAGAAAACACTTCGGTTACTCCCAGCAGTTTTAGCCCAGTCTTTACGGCAAACAACTTTTTCACATATCGGAGCTCCAGATCAGAGTCTGATAAGAACTGTATTTCTGTTTGACTTCTTTTTTCATACAGGACGCACTTCACCACCGGCAAATCTTTGCAAACATATTCTGAAATTTTCAGAAGATGAATTAATACTTGCACAGCGGAGAAACAAGAGCGAGACACATTTTGTGGCGTGGAAAGAATGGTATTGCATAAGCATGTTTTGATCGATTCTGCAGAGAATCCATCAAAAATGTTATCAAATCTCATTTGTTTAACCCTTTACCCAACGCACGGGTAATCAAAATTTATTATTTTGATTATTGTGTTTACATATTTCATAATCAATTTAAAAATAAACCCTTATCAAGTAACCCCTCATTGGAAATAGCTCTACGGGCTCGTTCCAGTGAGGGGGTCACATGATATGGTTTTGTTGAAAGTTTAAGATTTTTTTTAACTGCTTAATTTACAAATTACATGAGCGGACGCGGCCCATTCGTTAGGTAAAGTGTAAAACTCTAAACTCGTACGAGCGTCCGTGATTACAAAATCTTAAGCACTCTTGTTGTTAATTTTGTTAGTTACGGCAGAGACCTCTACTATTGGCTCCAGTTTTTCAGTGTTAGGCCTATGGTCTAAATTTATTAGCAAAATACGGAAATTAATCTATAATTTATCTCACCCTTGTAATTTATATATTCGATGGATGATTATGGGTCAAATGTATTATTCAATTACTTTGTGAGTATGATACGTGAAAATTCTATGTGATGACAGAAAAAACCCCATGAAAGCCAACATCTCTGTTCTGAAGAAGATTTACATTCGCAGTAATGAAATAACGCACCATCCATCTGTATGTTCGTTTGATAAAGGTTGAACGCAACAGTTCATATCTTGAAAGTAAATTTGCTTGTTTTTTATTGAGGTTTAACCCTTTACCCAACGAATCGGCCGCATTCGCCCGCGTAATATGCAAATTCAGCAGTTGAAAAAATATTATTATTCAAAAAGTTTCAACAAAACCACATCATGTGACACCTCGTTGGAACGAGCTCGTCTAGCTCGTTCCAACGAGGGGTCACATGATATGGTTTTATTGAAATTGTTTGAAAAATTTGAAAAAATGATATTTAAAATAATAAATTTTGATATCGTCTGCGTTGGGTAAAGGGTTAACGACACTTTAAAAAACAGGTTCATATCGTATCGGGCATATTTACGGTTCAAGGAAGGCGGAATAAAAGGGGACAACCGCCATGCAGCTGCGAGGAACTCTCGGAGTCTCGTACGTATTAACTTCGCACGAGCGGGGTTAGCGTGGGCTGAAGACAAATGTGCCATCGACGTGCTTTGAGCACTTTAGTGCACATCGCTTTAGAGCTACCAACAGACCAATAGGGCAATCGGGAGTAAATATTTTGCCCAAGGACACAACGTAGATGACGCGGGTCGGGATCGAAGCGTCGACCTTTCGATATGAGATCCAGTGCTCTAACCAATAAGCGACCGTCCTCCCTTGTAAGTAATACAAAATGCGGCTTCTTATATGAAACAAAACAGTGTACAAATATCGGGTGAACCCTTTGAGTGTGTGATGGCTCGCGTCGCCGAGATGACTAATTTATTAAAAAAACAAACTGGTAAGGATGTAGAGAAATGTTTGGTGGTGGCTTCATCAGTCTGTGTCAAGTGATGCATGTATAGTCAGAATTTCTCTACCAAAAAGCTTCCGGTTTTGCGTGTGCCAAAACATAGGTTATGACCCCTCATTAGAACGAGCTCGTCGAGCTCGTTCAAATGAGGAGTCAAAACCTATGTTTTGGAGACAAAAAACGGAAAAAATTGGTTATTCAAGAATTTTTTTTTGCAAGTGTCGTCTGCTTTTCATGTTAGGAAAAGGGATAAACACCAAAAATTAACAGCAACGATACCTTGATTTTTTCACTTGACAAGCGAGGAAATGAGCTCTCAGTAGTTCATATTTCACAAATGTTCCTGGTATCCTCCTCCCGCACTCTCCCCGGGTTTGGCTACGCGGAGCGGGCCGCCAAAGGCACCCGTGCTGTTCACTACAAGCTCCCGTTAGTAGAGTGATTTATGACTCACTGCGAAGCACGTAGCAGCCCTTACTTTTAAAATACTTTGATCTGTTTTATGTAACCCGTGTTCGACAAACGTGGTGCTCTATTTGGATAGAACACAGCGACGGTGGAGAATGGGGGACTAGAATTAACGACACGGGGTGGAGTTTTCCTGTATTTCACGCGTGTCGAGTGAAATACAGGAAACAGTGCACCAATGGTCGTTGATTCCTACACCCCGTACTCTTCCCGTATTGTGTTCTGTATTCATACCACGATTAAGCATGAATCCAGTGAACGAAACTGATGCTTGTGAAAGAAAATATCACCTCCGGCGGTCTGATAGCTTTCTTGCTCTACACTGTTTTGAGACGAAGCATTTGATTACGTCATAACGTAAGGCAGACGCTTAACGTCCAATCAGTTGCGTTCTTCAATGGTATTCTTACGTGTGGTCTGGAGTCCGCGCGTGGTGTATATAGCACATTCCCCAATGCCTGTATTGTATCGCGTAACGTGGAATACGCAGAGCTATTGTGGTGTAATGTCATGGTGTTGCATTACTTTCTCCATATATTTTACTTCTCACTGAAGAAAGATGGATATATATCGAGAAAAACCGTGAAGTAAAATTGATCTACATACTGCTGTGGTGGAGAAAACAAGCGGCACGTAGTTTCACCGGACGGTCTTCCGGGTCAAATAATTTGTTCGGGTGGGGTAAAGTCCTACGAATATTTCGATTAGATTTCAAATCTTTCACTTTATTCATTAACGAATCTCTTATCATGTAAAGCACGAATTCGATAGGTTGGGGAGTCTGACCGTTGGTCGATGGTTCTCTCCGGGTACTCCTGTTTCCTACATACGTTAATCTGTCCGACACGAGGTTACCCTGGCTGTCGCAAGTGTCGTTAAACCCCTATAAATAAATAATACGACAGGTATACAATATAAACGTCCACGAATGTTTTCCCGGAAAGGCTTACGGTACAGCCACCGTGGAATGGTCGTAATCCACATGTGGGCAGTGATGTACACACATGCGTTTACCAGGTAGTAAAATATCATCAGCAGCAAAATTTTAATTAACGAAGCACCGGGTTGAAATATTAGTTCTATAATTAATTTGTGTTTGGGATTTAATATTATTGCGTTCGTGGACATATTACCCACTCAGGGAAAGTGAACAGTCCAAGGCGGTAGTTGTTGCGGAAACGACGTTAATCACCGCCGACACAACCTAACGAACAATCCCACTACTACTTAAATATTGGCAAGAATCCGTTGCAATTGTGATTTATTACTCCATTGTGCGGAAAAAGTTTCAAGTTACAACCAATGGCGTAAAAAAGAAAAAATTCCAAAACTTTGTAAATCATATCTAGTATCTACACGAAAATAACCACATACATCTGCATATTCTACATTATACCGGCGCACATAAAAACTGTATGATCTACACCATTTACAGTGCATAGAAAAGTTGGTAGCCGATGTCACTGACTGATTTGACGCTCAACAGGTTAACATCTTCCTCTCTGAAATACATCCTCCTTTAACCCTTTACCCAACGTAACGGTCAAAACCGGCCAGCGCAGTTCCCCAAAATCGCCCATTAATTTTCATGATTTTTTTCATTTTTTGTCTCCAAAACATAGATTATGACCCCCTCATTGGAACGATCTCGTCGAGCTCGTTCCAATGAGGGGTCATAACCTATGTTTTTGGAGACAAAAAATGGAAAAAATTAGTTATTCAAGAATTTTGTTTGCAAGTGTCATCTGCTTTTCATGTTAGTAAAGGGATAAACACCAAAAATTAACAGCAACGATACCTTGATTTTTTCACTTGACAAGCGAGGAAATGAGCTCTCAGTAGTTCATATTTCACAAATGTTCCTGGTATCCCCCTCCCGCACTCTCCCCAGGTTTGGCTGCGCAGAGCGGGCCGCCAAAGGCGACCGTGCTGTCCACTACAAGCGCCCGTTAGTAGAGTGAAACGGGGGTTCGAAGCGCATTTCATTTTTTGTCTCGATCGCACCTCATCAAAAACATATTTTTTTCGAGCAAATCGCGTTCATCACGATCGAAATGTATGGATTTGTACGATGCGATACGTACACGATCACATCGTCACTTTTTCCTGGTTTTTGCAGTGTTTGCGGTAGATGAGGCATCGCGGATTTAACGTTCAATTCTCTAACGATCGACGTGGATCCGACTAATATTTCGACGGAATTTTAACAAACTCTATAAAATTCCCTCCCTTAAGAATTCACTTTTAGGTGCGCTAGTAAATCTGACAACGACCCTTCTCGGGAAAACACTCACCTTTTTCGCAGAGGTAACACGGACCCACCATTTAGGTGAATTTTTTCGACAGAATACCACCAAAAAACACCATCGGTGCGGATGGAAGACTAGCGATCCAACGTCGATTCCCGCGCAAAACGGAGTTCGAATCGAGTGGTGAATTTTATCGGTGCGCCCGAACCCGCCAGCTATGACGTGGTGATGTTTTTTGCAAGCAGAGAGAGATAGCTCGCAGAGTCTAAAACGTGCGAGGTGCGCCTGCTCCGGTCCGCGATTATGTGGATATTGCGAGTTGTGAGACGGACGATAAAAAGTTGTTTTTTAAAATATATATATAAACAACATTCAAAAAATAAGAATACAAAAGATATATAAAACAACATTCAAAAAATAATAAGAATACAACAAAATGATTATTTTTTATTAAAAAAAGAAAGAAAAAAATAATAATTAATAAAAACAATGTTTCTACACATCGGAGATTCGAAGCGAAGGGACGAGCAGGTTCGTGAATTAATACGGAGTAAGGAGAATATTCAAGCGCAGGATAGGGCCAGACGATTGGGAGAGATGGGATTGGGACGAGAGGCTACCAAGTTGTTCAAACCCGTCAAGGAGGTTCAGGAACGAGCTAGGAAAGAGATCGTGGAGGAATTGAGACCCATAAAAGAAGGTTCTCTGAGGATGGGTTTGCATCCTTGTACTTTAGCACCGAGAACATTCTCCAATTTCGTTCCGACGAGAATCGAGACCGATCCGAGTAGCGTCGGTAGTGTTACGTCGAAAAGTTTGTTCGACACTCCGGAGAGGGTCGAGACCGATGCGAGTAGCGTCAAATTTGACGACGGTAGAGAAAAATATGAGATTTTCGGATTTCGTCAGGAAGGTGATGACGATTTCGTTGGTGACATGCAAATATGGTTTGAAAGCGACTATTTGATCGTCGCTCCGAACAAGTATGAAATGATCGATGGATTGCACACTCTGCTCTCTCACAGGAGACCCGGTGATTACGCCGAGGAGGATTACAAAAATTACGTAGACATTCTGGTTCAGACTCACGCCATGAAGAAGAACGACGATCCCCAAGAGACGAGACCAAAGGATAGGAGAGGTTACAAGTAGAAGCACGTGGTGGAAATGGAAGGCAAACGAGTATTTCGTTAAATCTACCACCGGGAAGGGAATGACCGATACGATATTTCTTCCGCGCGATCCCGATGCCTTGATGGGGAGATTGAATTTGTTGATGGCAAGCAGAGAGGCTGGTAACACCGGAGTGAATAACGAGATAGTGAGTGTGTGCGACGAATTGTTGAGGCAGAAGGTCTTGACTAAGAAGGATTATCAAAAGATGATGAATCGTTTGAAATAATAAAATAGTAAGAGAAAAGAAAAAAAAACAAAAAAATATTAAGTAAATAAAAAAAATATATATTTAAAAAAAAATAATAAATAATAATTAAAAAAAAATATTAGTGATAAATAACAGAGGATACACTAGATCTTACGTCTACGGCGGATCGGGCATCGTCGATTCGATGATGTGATTTATAACTCGTAAATTCACCGGCGATGCCGCGAAACGGATCGCGTCGAGCGCTCTCAAAATCGGAAAGAAAATGGCGATCGATGCGGGTAAGAAAGCTGCGACTGACGCGAGCAGTAGAATAGCTTCGGAAGCCGGTAAGAGAGATGCCGATGCTTTGATTAATAAATTGATAAGTCCACAATCTGCCAAACGATCGTGAATGGAACCAAAAAGTTGGTGAGATTTCTATGATGATGTCGTACCGATACAAGACCTGGCTAAAATGACTAAAGGATCGGGATTGAAAGTGATTTATAAATAATAAAATAAAACTTATATATATATAAAAATAGAAATTAAAATATCCAAAAGATTAGAAAAAAACATCATTCAAAACATAGTAAAAAAAACAAACTAGAGAAAAAAAATGAATATCAAAGACATGTCTTGGAATGACGTGGTGACCAAGAGGTCGAACGTCGAGTTCTTTCCCAAGAGCATAAGAGGTCTGATAGGGGGAAATCGAATTTGCGGGAAGACCAATCTCTTGATGAATCTATTGTTGCGGACCTGGTTGGTTGGATTACGACAGATTATTCGTTTTTGGCAAGAGTCTCTTTCAACCGGAATACAGATTGCTTCGAGAGTGCATGATGCGTAAATTACCCAAGGATGTTATGTTGAGAATCTTTGACAATCGAGACGAATTCGAAGGACACGAGCCTTCGAATATATTGGAATGAACGGCGAGAGAATTGACCAAGAGAAACTTGGAGTGTTCGAACATGGAATGTCAGTTTTACGAGAATGCCGACGACGTTCCCGATCCTAGACAGTTGAAGTCGGAGAATAAGAATCTCATGATCTTCGACGATCTACCGTTGGAGAGACAGAATCGATGCGAATCGTATTACGTTCGAGGACGTCACAGCAACGTGGATTGTTTCTATTTGTCTCAGAATTATTTTCGACTGCCCAGACAGACGATAAGGGAGAATGCTAATTTTCTGTGTCTCTTTCGTCAGGATCTCAAGAATCTCAATCACATCTATGGAGATCACGTGGCCAATGACATGGGAAGGGAAGCATTCAGGAGATTTTGTAAGAAGGTGTGGGACAAAGGATTTCACAATTTCGTGGTGATCGATTTGACTAGCGAATTTAACAACGGAAAATATCGATGTGGATTCGACGATTTTTTTTTTATATTTCTAATAATAATAATAGAGAAGAAAATAAAAAAAAACAATATCGATAAAATATAAAAAAAATATATATAAATAATAATAATAAAAATGTCGGAATATGATCTATTAGAACAGATAGTCGAGAATACAGCTGCGAAACAATCCTTTCAAATCGTAGTGAGTCACGACACGACACAATTCATGACTAAATTCGAACCTTCCATCGAATTGAAGAAGGAAAAGAGATACGAGATGGCGTTGGTTAATCTCGAGCCTTACTATTCGTTTCCCAACGTCACCGAAAAGAATAACGCGTTCAAGTATTCCAACGGAGCGGATAGGTTCGAGATACGAATTCCCAAAGGAAGTTACGACATAACGATCTGAACCATCACATCCAGACGAGACTGAAGACCGACGGTCACTGAGGCAATATGATAAGAATTGCACCCAATACAAGTACCCTGCAGATGATATTAGATTTTGAAGATAATTTTCGAGTGGATTTTAGTGCAGAAGATTCGATCGGTAAGATGTTGGGATTCGATCGAAAGATGTATCGAGGTCATGCAGCGTCCGAAAATATGGTCGACATTCTCGCGGTCAATAGCATTTTAGTGAATGTCAAAGTGATCTCGGGAAGTTACGTCGATGGTAGCGCTCAGCCTACGATCTACTCGTTTTTTACAAGATCGTGGAACGACCTCGAAATCTCGTCTATCTACCCGTGATCCTGGACACGTTGTAAAGCATTGTTCGAAACGGAACAAGGGCATTAAATACATACTGACGGTCATTGACGTGTTTTCGAAATACGGATGGATGAGGCCTCTGAGGAATAAATCGGGACCTTGCGTGGACGAGGCTCTGAAGAGCATATTTGCATCGTCTTCTCGAAAACCGGATAAATTGTGGGTGGACAAAGGGAAGGAATTTTACAACAGTCACGTCGTTCATCCATTGGTCGACCTCTATTCCGTCGAAAATGAAGGGAAAGCTAACGTGATCGAACGTTGGAATAGAACCATGAAGGAAAAAATGTACAAGTATTTCACGGCTAATAGGACCAAGAAATATATCGACGTTCTAGACGAACTTGTCGATGAATACAACAATACGCGACACAGATCGATCAAGATGACTCCCGCGGAAGCTAGTGATCCTCGAAATGAAAAATGCGTCTTCACTAATCTCTATCCCGAAAGGATCAAGATCAAGAAGGAGTCCAAATCACCGAAATTTGCAGTTGGCGATCGAGTGAGAATCACTTCTTATAAGTCACTCTTCGCAAAAGGTTGCACTCCTCGATGGACTGAAGAAATCTTTAAGATCGTTAAAATATTTTACACGGATCCGGTGACTTACAAAATAGAAGCATTAGAGGATGATGCAGATGACAGCAGAGAAATCATTAGAACAGTTTACGAACCAGAATTGCAGAAGACGACTTTTTGAAGAACCAATCCTTCACTTTTATTTTTTTGCATATAAAAAGTTAAAAGGAGAAAAACAATAATAAATAAAATTAATAATTAAAAGAAAAAGAATTAATAATAAAAAAGTGAATTAACACACACAGACAACAACAAAAAAAACAAAACATGACGAATATATTAGATATAACCGAAGGTATATTGAGAGACGAAAGCATTCAAGAATATGAAGTTCACGAATACGAACCAGTGACTGGAACCAGGCTAAACAATGCCGGTGAAATAAGAATCAACGTTGAAACTCAAGATCTGTTCGTTCATCCCAGCGAAAGTTACATAGTGATACAGGGGCGTCTCACCAAGGAAGACGGGAGTGATTATGCCGATGATGATGTGGTCAATCTAGCCAATAATGGTATGATGCATTTGTTCAGTAATATAAAATACATGCTCTCGGAACAAGAGATAGAATCTGTGTTTCATCCCGGACAAGCCACCACGATGTATGGACTCTTAACGTATCCGGACGATTTTTCGAAATCTAAAGGACTCAATCAATTGTGGGTGAAAGACACTATTGCCGACATGAGTGCAGCCAATAACGGTGGCGCCCTGAGATTCGACTACTTTGTCAAGACATCAAGACCCAAAGGAACGTTTTCGTTCAGGATACCTCTGAAACACATATTCGGATTTGCGGAAGATTACGATAAGATTCTCTATGGATTCAAACACAATCTGACGTTGATTCGAAAAGGAAACGACGAAGCCATTATGAGACCCGCTGCGACCGATGCGAGTAAGATACATCTGAACAAGATATCTTGGTTCGTTCCACACGTATTGCCTTCAGTTGCGGAGAAAGTACATCTCTACAAGATCATAGAATCGAAGAGTAAATTACTGGTGGGATTTAGAATGAATGAATGCAACACGACTAGTATTCCACCGTCTACCAATCACTTCAACTGGAGATTGACCGTGAAATCTGCTTCAGAAAGACCACGATTCATCGTAGTGGCATTTCAAACTGACAGGGATGGGTCTCAACAGAAAAATCCTTCCCTATTCGATCATTGTATCTTGAGAAACATGCAGGTATTTCTAAATGCCACGAGATATCCGGCCATCGATTACAATGCCTCTTTCGATAAGAACGATTTCTGCAGACTATACGGCAACGCCGCGGATTTCAGAAAGAAATATCATCGACTGGATGAATTGATGGGTAATCCTAACATCAATGCCACTGAATATAAATCGATGTATCCCCTGTTCGTATTCGACGTTCGTAAACAGAGTGAGCAACTCAAGAGTAGCATCTTAGACATTCAGATCAAGATGCAATTCAATAAGAATGTGCCGAGGAGAACGGAGGCTTTTGCTCTAGTCCTATATGATAGAGAGTTAGACTTCGAATCAGACGGACAAAAAATGTTTATCGTTCGATTATATAATATAAAAAATAGAAATTAAATACCCCAAAAAATATTGATAAAATATAAAAAAAAAATAATAATAAAAAACCCTAAAAAAATAATAATCAAGATAGAGAATGTTTGAGACGAAATCGAACGTATTTGGGATATATATTAGATTGATTGGAAATGACAACACCCTTAATATTGACTTCGGAAATGGTAGAACGAATTAAACAACAGGGAACAACCACGAAAGATTGCGTGAGACATTTATTAGATACGTTAACGAATAGAGAAAAAACGACTTTTGAAGAATTTATTATTGCTATGTTGAATCTTGATTTAGACATGGACGAGTGTTTTTAGAATGTTAAACCAAAACAAATAACAATTTATGCAAGTTCGGAATGTCAAACCAAAACAAAATAAAAAGTAATAAAAAAAAAAAATATAATTGGATTTTTGAGAGAGAGAATAAATCAATGTCTCAAAATCCAATTATATTTTTTTTTTGAGTTGTCTCCTTTCCATTACACAATTTTGAAACGGTTTATAACTTCACAAAATATATATTTCTCTTGCTGTTTGCTTAATTTTTTAAGCAAGAATAATAACTGTAAGAGTTTGTTGAACTTAGAAACGTCTTTTAGGTTTTCTCCTTGATAAGACGCGAAACACGATATCAAACGCAATTTATCTTTCTTGCTTCTCAGGTTTTCAAGACTTAAGAATCGTTTGCGTTTGAGATATTGTATTAATTTTTCACCGTCGTTCATTTTTTGTGTTTTTTCTTTTTGTTATTATTTTCAAATTTTTTTTTGTACTCATTGATTGTTTAGAGGGTCCAGTTCGATCAACAAAGAGACCACTGAAGTGGCAGCTTGAGGATTATTGTTTTTCATCTTGAAATTGATCCTATCCCCCATTTGCACCTTGAGAGGTGTACTGAAGATGCTAGTGTTCGAATGTTGCTTCTTCATCTTTAAGACACTGTAACTCTTCTCACATTCCACACCGTTCACCACGATATTGACGATTGCTTTTTCGCGCAAGTCCACAGAAGTCAGACTCATTCGAATGATATCGCCTCCCACAGGCATGGGATATCCTATCAGACCGTGCAATGGTCCGCTACCCCCATTTCCAAAAGACCATTCGGCTTTTTCCTCATCTAACGCACTGCTCTCCTCGGCCCAGATGGTGATCAGTTATCTGGCGTATTTTATCTTTTCCATGACGGAGATCAGATTGCATGCATCCGTCATGTGAGTGGGAGGCGGCAGATTCGTGAGTACGTGCCCTCCCATGTCTAGGTTACCTTCCATGATATCACCTTTTCTCCAAACCGTATTTTCTTCCAAGAACTTTCTACTGACTGCACTGGAATCGTATTCCGGGTTGTCATCGAGACCGACTAGTTCGTAACCATTCATGTTGATGCCGGCCTCCATTTTTCCTCAGGATTGTTTGTTCAGATATAAGTCGTCAACTTGAGATTCCAGATAGGATTGAGAATCATGTATGGCAGAATCCACGTAGCCTTTATTGACTACCGTCGAGTCTTCGTCCAAATCGTCGATCGCAGACAGAGTCAATATCTTATTGAATCCCGCATCCAGATCCGATTTCATTTCTAGCTCGTTGACGTTATTCTTTCTCAGTTCCAAGTCTATGTATTGTTTGGTTGTCGCATCATTGGGATTCGTGGGATAGGGTACGTTAATTATCTTGTTAGAATTCGCGTTCAATTCGGACTGCATCACTTTAGGAACGTAGCGATCTCTCAAATGTTTACTGAATCTCCCGTTAGCATCGTCAGCATATCTTTTAGCGGCAAGATCGGTCGAATATCTAGGATCCGCTACATTCACGACTCATTTACATTTAAAGTCAAGATCGTCCGTCATGGCTTTATTCACGTAATTATCTCTCATCATCTGCTGGAGATTTTCGTCTTCTCTATCGACATATTTTTTAGTCGCGGCATCCGACTGATCGATTGGTTTGGGAAGATTGTATATTTTCTTATTGTTTAAGTTTAAAGGTTCTTGTCAAGGTTTGTATCTTTGAACGTATCGTTCGTCCAAGTTCGACCGTGGTTCTTCTTTTCTTTCTTTATGAACCTTCATTATCGTCAGCGTGACCGAATTTATCGACTGTCATGTTTTGTTTTGTTTTGTTTTTTTGTTATTTAAAATTATATAATTTTTTTATTATTTTTAATTAATGCAGCCAAACATTTTTTATTATATCTCTCTCTATATATATCTCAAAAAACAATTTTCTTTAATGTAAATCGTTAAGAATATCTTGAAAGTGATCCCCTTCTGACCATCTCTTGAGAATGTAGAGGCATAGGTGACCGCAAAACACTCAATCTGGCCCTTGCACTCGTTCTGTATTGTAAATAACTGACATTAAATAGTTCCTTATTTCTATCGGCAGTGAGATTCCGTGTCTATCAAAATAATAATTTTTATTCAAACTCGAAAACCACGTGAACGATGTCATCCAGATTTAAAATTCCACATTCCGAATCGTTGTTTTTTTTTCTTGGCAAGGCATCTCTAGAAAACACACCTCGAAAATGTTAGATTTTTAAATCTTTTGCTGCTTTCGATACATCAATGTTGGATAGGAGTTCGTTGGGTAAGACGACACCTTCTACGGATATGTGTTTTATTTTCTTATTATTCATATGTTTTTTTTTGTTTTGTTTTATTTTGTTTTTTATTTATTGTTTTTTTTCTTTTCTTTTTTTAAACCTACGACATTTCGATGTCTTCAGTCGTACTCCATTCATCATCCTCTTGATTTTGTTGAAATGTCGCAGAATAATGTCCGAGTGCGAAAGTGTGTATTTTATCCTCGCATATAATTCTCTTATCGTCGTCAGCCATCAACGCAATCTTATTGATTTCATTGGTGTATATCTCATGAATTTCGCTTTGAATCATAGCCATCTTTTTATACACTGCCAAATTTTCGAAAAGACAGTCTTTATACTCTTCGAAAGCGATGTTTTTATTCGTCACATACGCTTGAATGCCTTTACATCTCTTGATCTCTTCACCATCGATGAGATAAGCATACAATTTATGTCTCAAACCCACGAATTCGGTAATTTGTCTTCCACCACTCTCCTCTTTAAATTTACCCAACACCTTTTTATTGACACCCTTTCGAATCTTAGATGGGTGATCGTCGGGATAATTACTCGTGTCGAACCATTCATTCACGTCTGACGCTATGTCCTCATAAATGTCCCTGGTCTCTATTTCGTAAGCTAAACTGTCCGTGTCGGTGAACAATAGTTTAGCTTTCGAATCGAATTTTGCTTTGACGTAATCGTAGTGAAACTCATAAATCAATTGATTGCTAATGTCTAAGATGATCGCTCCGAGATAACAGGGTTTATCGAATCTTAGATATATCTTTTGCATGTGCACGGCCACCAGATTTTCATCGAATATGGTTCTATGTTGATAACTGGGTTTTGCGATTAATTTTCTAGACTTCTCTTCAGTCATTACTAGTTGAACGTTAGTTCTATTCCTAATGTTTTCATAGATTTCCCAAACACGCAATTGTTCATGAGTTTGAAGAAATCTTTTTCGAAGTCGCTCTCGGCCTGCATTCTTAAATTCGTGTTGAGATCGATGTATTTTTTCATCCAAGGCTCCTCGTCGAATCAAATGATTCGATGCACGTTGATCAATTTCAGCCCACGATCGACGTAATGTTTCAGATTTTTGCAGTAGACCACATACTTGCGTTTGTGATTTAAATTAGGAACGAGTTTTTAAATGCCATTCACTTCTATTCGTTCGGGAACTAGCGAATAATCGTTGTGTAGATCGTGTAATTTTTCCGGATAGTCCAAATCAACCTCTAGAATACAAGGATAGTCTCTCCATTTTTCTTTTTCTTCCAACCTTTCGACCCATTTGAAATTTCCGATTGATAAAGGATGACTCATGGCCCTACCGTACAAATTATTAGCGTCCCAATACTGTATGTATTTACTCAGTTTTTCCGAATCGAAATCTTTTCCCATGTGATAATTATTAGCTTTAGCATATCTAGTAGAAATCATAGAGACACCACCCCTCACAGCTTTTTCGAACATGAGCAACATGTCTACGTCCGTTAATAATTCCAATCGAACCTCGGTCATTTTCAAGAGAGCATCCCCAGCGAGACCGGGTGCAGTGAAATACCACGCCGGATCTAGGTCGTAATGTCGACGACACACTCGTCGAAAATTTTCGAACACATCAGCCAAGAGAAGCACGTCAGTTTTCAAATAGAGGTTGTGATATTCTCTCATGGATTTCATGTCAAATAATGTCCACACTTTTTGCACATGTTCGTACTCATCGTCGGAAATGTGAGACTGGTATAATTTCGAATAAAAACCTTCTTTGGGAGGTAGAGCGATGTCGTCGAATTTTTCCAGATCACTCATGTATTCATAAGGGCAGACACCTTTCCTCAACATAATGTCCACCAATTTTCGTTGATCATTAAAATGTGTACTCATGATTTTAAATTTCTCCCTATTCAAACTGTTGACTAATTTTTTCAGACTGGTTGACATAAATTTATAACTATCGATGAAACGTATCTCTCTATGGATGGGACTCATTTTCTCAATCAAACCATCGATTACTCTCTCTTTATCAACGACGTTACAATTAGTGAATGAAATGTATTTGTCATCATTTTGCGCAATGCAATTCAACCCCCCTCGCTAACACCCATATTTTTCACGAATAAGTGACTGTCGCAAGCTGAGAGATTGCGAAATATCACCGGATAGAATTGAGCGTCTCGAAATCTTAAATTGCATTTGTTGTCAGCAGCACCGTGAAACAGACTTGTGTAGTCATCGTGATCTCTAACTTTTTTTTTTATTATTTTCAGACTGATTATCGAATAATTGTCTACAGATGTGACATTCGATGGTTTCGTTGTATTCTCGCCGTTGCTCTGGCGTGATGATCATGTCTTTAGGTTTTTTAAATTTGTCGTATAATATTTGAATTTTCGATTCTAACTCTTCTACGAATCTTTGAGCCACACCGTCATCATCTGAACATTTGGTATAGATGAATGGAGCCGACGATTCTCGATCGCCAAAAGAACATTTCACATAATAACACGCCGGATCTAGGTGCTTCTGATATTTTTCATCATAACTCCTACGCTCGTCAGGCTGGCAAGAATTTATTTTCGTTGTGAAACATTCGAAATCAGCGTAGATGACAAATGGTGGTTCTAATCTTTTTTGTAGTTGCAAAAATCCACGTAAGTGTCAGGTTTAGGCATTTCGACGGCAACGCCTTTCTTTTCGCTGCAATATTCCTGATGACCCATCAACGTTTCTTGACTATGGAACGAATTCATGCAGTTAAAACAGAAAAATCTCTCGCACTTACGTTTACTAATCTGCCTCATCAACAATCGACTCATTTC
Source organism: Pictodentalium vernedei (assembly GCA_031216915.1). NCBI lineage: Eukaryota > Metazoa > Mollusca > Scaphopoda > Dentaliida > Dentaliidae > Pictodentalium > Pictodentalium vernedei. The sequence continues at coordinate 760,304,638 of CM062297.1, forward strand.
TTTTATCCAGCAATAATGTTGATGGTCACCCTCTGAAATTAATAACAAATTAACAATCTTTTCTCTCTCTTTGTGTCAGTCTGAGAGGATAGACTACTCCTTTTTTTTATCGTCTCCCAAGACGTTCACGGCCACGGCGGGATTTAACTTTTCTAAATCTCTGATATCTTTCAACCACGTCGAGAAAGACACTCCCGTCCAATCAAGATTTTTACAAGTCTCTGAGTACTTGCAAACTCTCTGAGCATCCTTTTCTACGGGATACAAGGCCGATGTGATCGCCCATTTGAAACACTCGTTATCATCTTCATTTTTCACGTTGATCACGGCTTTTTTTAAAATATGAAATAAGGTAATTTTATGTAGGAAGATGCTTTCAAAGGATCGTGTCTATCCACATAAATCTCGAGATTCAATATCTTCTCCAACACTCTACCCTTCACCCATTCCATGAACGATTCAGGATCAATTTTTTACATGAGATCGGGCTTCATGTCGAAAGTTTTAAACCATCCTTTGATGGCTTCATCTCGTTCTATCAAAATCAATGGTGATTTCAACGCTTCGATCATGATATCCGATCATGATATATTATAACACAGAGACCCTTTTTTCATTCACCACTCTCTCGATTGCATCCATCGTTTTTTTTCTAACAAATCATCATCTCGACCCACGTTGCTTTTCATTTTTTTATTATTCTCTTTCGAAACCTTCTGCTGTTCTACCACTTTTCATTTAATGGGTATCTTCTTCTTCTTATTAGTTTTCTCAGTCGTTTGTTGACGTTGTTTTGTCGTCGCTATTTTCTCATCCTTTTTATCGTGATTTGAGTTGTTTTTGTGAATACCGCACATCTTTCATCCATTCCTTTCCATCGAGCAAATGACTTATGCATTCGTCTTTTTTCATGTATTTGACACCTTTCAATTTCAATGACTGACGAACTTTGGCTTGTAATTTCACCAGTGATAGATCACAAGTCTCCTCGCACACGGCTTCGATCAATCGTTCTTTGGTTTTGTAACGGTTATATTTTTTAATTCCTAGATTTCTACAATACTTTCTCAACTCGGATTTGGTAGAAAAATATAATTTTTTTTCCACAGTATACATTTTTGTTTTTGGCATTTTTTATTTAATATATAATATTTATTTTCGTTTTTCAAAAAAAAAATTTGTGAAGTTTTAAACTTCTTCTTATTATATATATATACTTTTTTGTTTATTTTTTTCTTTAATGACAAAAAAAAAAATAGAAAATATATTTGTTTGTTTATTTTTCTTTTAATGACAAACAAAATAGAAAAAAACAGAAAAAAACAAGTACTACTTCATGATAAATACTTTAATAAGCTTTCAAGTCGAGATTAAAATCTATCTGTAATGAACTAACTCTCTCTTTTTTATCATATTTCCATGACCGTGACGAACATGTTAACTTTAAAGCTATCGTGTCCCTCCTGCTAAAGCCATCGGAAAACCAGATTCACCCTCTCAAACGTCCATTTTTCCTCGTTGATCAGATTCAATTTGTCGACTACTTCTTTAGAGATGATCGGATATATATTACTCAAGTAGATGAACGACAGACCATCTGGATTGAATTTTTTTTATCTTCTCATTGAGAATGGCTATGAGATCGTCTTGACATTTGTACATTAAATCCAAGGTGGTCTCGTTCAATTTCAAAGGCAATGTATATTTGTTGTATTTCTCTCTCAATCCACTCGTCTCCACGTCCTTCAATTCGATGGCGTTGTGCGATTGCAGTCTATAAATTTTACTACCGTACTTTGAATATCTCTCAATTCTCTTCAATTTTAATACGGATTGTTTAGATACTGACGATGTCATGACTGATTATTTTTTGTTATGATAAAAAAATGTTTGTGATTTTCAAAAAAAAAATTGTGAATTGTTAAACTTTTTACGATAATAATTATTAAATGTAAAAAAAAAAAATGTTGTTTTTCTACTTCTTATTATATATGTAAAATAACAACTTTTTTTTTAACAAGTTTTTTTTCTCTAATGACAAAATTTTGTGAGCGTATTTTTTTTTAATGATAATAATTGTTAATGTAAAAATATGTTTTTTGTTTTTTTTCTACTTATTATTAAAATATTTTTTTGTCAAAAATTATTTGTAATTTTTCATTTTTTTTTGTGAATTGTTAAACTTTTATGATAATAATTATTTATTGTAAAATATTTTTTTTCTACTTCTTTGATGTTGCGTTTGAGATAGTCAAACTACTTCTGACTTGAGTCTGACTGCTCCCCTTTTCTACTTTTCGGAGGTACATATGGATTTTCCCCTAGTCAGAAATATCTTGTTTGAGATTGAAATGCATTCATGGGTTTTCCTCCAGTCAGAAATATCTTGTTTTTGAAATCGACATGCATTCAGGCAGCAAAGTAAATATGGGTTTTCCCCTAGTCAGAAATATCTTGTTTGAGATTGACACGCATTTCATGGGTTTTCCTCTAGTCAGAAATATCTTGTTTTTGAAATCGACACGCATTCAGTCACCATTCATTCTCACCGACGATAATAGCGAGCAAAATTATTCACTGACTTTTCAAGTTCAGTGAAGAATAACGGACGATACATACCGATCATACTTATACATTTCACAAAGAAAAACACACTTGCCTAATAGTTTATATAAAGAGTGCATTCATGAGATTATAACTGTCCTTTCAGTAGAATAGAACGAATAAAATTTTTGTTTACCTAATTCACATCATAAATTCACATCACAATCTGCCTTGTTGTAGACAGTTACTTGAGTACACTTTTCACACACTAAATTACAACCTCGGAGCGGGCGCACCTCGCACGTTTTAGACTCTGCGAGCTATCCATCTCCCCTTGCCAAAAACCTCACCGACAAAACAATGTGGCCGTGTTATGTTGGATAAAATACCAAAATACAGAACCACTATAGGAATTATAACTGCTGGAATTCAATTTTGTCATTAGTTTTTCACCTAGCGAATTAGTCAAACCCACACTGTGAGATATGTCCAAACTAAACGCAAGCCACAAAAAAATATCACTCAACCGTGGGATGTTTTCAGTCTCTTATGATCACTCGATCATTCTCGAAAATATACCCAAAGAGTTTCATTCTGTAAATTCCATTAGTTTTGTTCTCAGAAATAAAAACAAAATTAATCTCGGAACAGAAGACCTCATATTCTTCGAAACATGCATCAGGTTAATGATGGTTATTCAGAACCTGCTAAATGTGAAAACCGACATATTTATAAAGCTAAGCCTGTGTGGGGTACTGGAGAAAGGACAAAACAGAAAACATTATATCTTTCAACTTTCCGAAATATGTCGCATTTGTTGTCTCACTGTGTGTATTTCCATTATTTTTCATTGTATTTCACTTGAAATGAAATCTTTTGAAATGAAATCTATATTACAGCATACCAAAATCATAAACAAAAATACAATTGCTGTGCATAATGTCGAAATAATAAAAAAAATTGTGCTGTAACGAGCAATTGTTATTGATGAGGGAATATTTTTAGTAGACTTCGGGGAAGCGACACAGTCAAAAAGGCTGTCGTACTGTCGCCCCTATTGAGACCGAATTTCGCAGTACAGTATTTTAAGCACATTTTAAAAGGGTCAACATAGTAAGTCATAAGTTGATGATAATGGGAGGGGAAAGTTGAGGTATCAGAGTAATTCAGGATTTAGTCAATCTGATTGTTTTGTTGAAGAAGGCAGAGAGAACCGAGAATTCAATAAGTACACACAATGACACCTGTAAAGCCTTCACGGCAAAGGCTGACAAGTGTCATTCTGGACTATTTCCTCTGTTGCAATCTGGACACTGAGGTTAACCTTTTACCTAACATGAAAAGCAGACGACACTTGCCAAAACAATTCTTGAATAACTAATTTTTTTCATTTTTTGTCTCAAACACATAGATTATGACCCCTCATTGGAACGAGCTCGACGGTCATAACCTATGTTTTGAGACAAAAGAAATGAAAAAATAATGAAAATTAACTGGAGATTTTTGAGAATAGCGCTGGCCGGTTTTGGACGTTACGTTGTGTAAAGGGTTAAGTGCAGCGTGCATTTGCTGAGTATTCACTCAGGAATTGTTCTGTCGATTTCTTTTAAAAAGTGTCAAAAGACTCGTAACATTTCTGAAGAGTGTTTTGTCCTATAAATCGGGATTTACCTGTTAGGCTCGCGAAGATTTCAATTTCAATTTTTCTCTCAAAGTGTCATCTTCAAAACTGATAATCGAGTTAATAAATCGCGCTATTGATTTGCTGAGTCAAATGGAATATTCATGTTTCGAGATTTATCAGACAAAGGAGTTGAGCAAAAATGTGTCGATATGCCCCTAATGCTCGGTTTAAATACGCTTTGTTGCGGATTGAACCGCACAATACCGGTCCAGTACCGGTCTAGAGCTGGACCGAAACGAGATAGGATCACCCCTAATGTACCGGTATACACACGAACTCGAACGATTCTAGGCGGTCCAAGGTCGTTCAGATGGGCATAGTGACGAGCCAAATTATGGCTTTTTTGGACACAACGCTAATTTTGGGACTTTATATTCCTACTTAACGTGTGAAATAACTGGGAGATTAGTTCTGTGAACACGCTCCCCTCACAGTCCAAGATTCACCCCGTTCCAGATAGGAGAGCCATGCCCATTACTAGTGAAGGTATAAGTGATGCAGTATATCACCCATTGAGTGTAACAAGGCGCAATCTGCAATGCTAAAGCATTGCTGGATGGTTCTTTGTTTCATTCAACGTCGGCAAGGGAAGATTTAAAATTCGCTTGCTGCAAATGCACAATGGCTTTTATCACACACACAACTTAATGTAAAACACGGGATATCCATTGTTCTACCTATACGATAAAAATAAAGTTGTATCGCACATGTGGCGATACAAAATACGTGCGATTTCCTTTCTAACGTAAACAGAGACGAAAGCCGTCTAAATAAATAACGTCGATCATTGGTCGAATGCACCGAAGCCGAGATCGCTTGGAAATTCCAACGTCCTCATTCAGATTTGTTTTTAAACAATCAGATTCGAGTCATAAATTTACAAAATAAAAACACCATTCTGGCTGCTTGTTTCTGGATTAATATTTTTCACAACTGGTCATATAATGATGGAGTGTGATAAACTTATTAGCTATTTAAAAACGTTTTGTTGTGTTATATTTTCCCTGCAGTTAAGTTATGCTTTCCCATGAAATACTCTTGTTATTCTTCTTTTTCAAAATTTTTATTCATTATTTTTTTTTTATATTTTTTTTAGATTCACCTATTTCCATTAGGTGAATCTTTAGTAATTCTTATTTTTCTTTTCGATTTTTTTTTTATTTATTTATTTTTTCAATGATTCTTGTCTACACGAAATCTAGAAAACGAAATTTGGTATATTCTCAGAGTTTTGAGAGATATTGACATAGAATATTACGTCATTGCTGAATTTTTCTTTTTCTGCCAAAGCCGGACTAAATGTGAGCCAAATGTGAAATGTCGGCATAATTCTCAAACCTCTCTAGACGATTTGGCTGGAACTTTCCTAAAATTGGAAGCATAACCAACCGCATATGCCTGCATAGGTGGTATTACCAACGTTGACCCAAGTTTTGCCACAAACTTACCCGGAAAATGCATTTTTGGCAAAATTGGCAAACATTCAGATGCAATTTCTCAGCACTGCAGACACATTTTCTCGAAACATGTCCCATGAGAAGATTGGGCATTCATCCAAGAACAATTTTGCTGTTATATGCTTTATTCAAAGTTTTAACCTTCACCTAGTTTCGGGGCTTGAATTGGAGTACCCTCAAATTCTTCATAAAATCGGCTCATTTTGATTTAACTTTTTTGCCACTTTCAAATGGAATATCGAAAAATGATTCGCATGTCCGTTTTCATAAACACCTACACAGCATATCTGCTGTTGTAAGTTTGCTTGTAAAGCTTAATCCTATGTCCATTATGGTTGCATAAACGCACGTGCCATCCAAAGAAAATCCCATTGTTCAGAATTTGGTACGTTAAAGTGACAATTTACTCCATTCCTAAATGATTCAGCGCTGAATATGCTTTCTATGGCCGCATGAAGGGGCCATAGTATGACAACTTTGTTTTATATGTTATTATTAAAAGTTTAACCCTGGACAGATTTGAGAGTTCCTTTAAGGGTCCTGTCGGAATAATTGTCATTTTCGACAGTTTTCACATGCGATTTCTCAGCACTGCTCAATTTGCTCAAAACGTTCCCACGGAATGATAGGGCATTCATTCAAGAACAATTTTGCTGTTATATGTTTCATTCAAAGTTTTAACCTTCACCCAGTTTCCGTGTCTTGAATTGGAGTACCCTCAAATTCTTCATAAAATCGTCTCATTTTGAGTTAACTTTTCTGCCACTTACGAATGGAATATCGAAAAATGTGATTTGCATGACCGTTTTTACAGTTACCTTGCGAGCACATTTCTGTTGTAAATTTTGTTGTAAAGTGTAACCCTATGCCCATTCTGGCTGCATAAAGATAGGTGTCATCCAAAACAACTCGTTTTTTTCAGAATTTGTTATGTTCAAGTGACAATTTCCCCCATTTCTAATTGATTGAGCGCTGAATGCTTTCTATGGCCGCATGCAGCCGTCAAAGTATGACAACCTTTGTTATATATGTTATTATTTAAAGTATAACCCTTGGCAGATTTGAAAGATTCCATAGGAGTACTGTCGGAATAATTGTTATTTTCGTCAACTTTCACATGTGATTTATCAGCACTGGAGCCATATTTTCTCATAACGTTCCCCATGAGAATATAGGGCTTTCATCCAAGAACAATTTTGCTGTTTTATGTTTTATTCAAAGGTTAACCCTCACCCAGTTGTCAGGCCTTGCATTGGAGCACACTCAACCTGTAGCTGTTCATTCAAATACCAATATTCAAGATTCCTCCATGTCTCTTATCAGACACTCGGTCTGTTATTGACATCCACACATTTGGAGAATAATATGATATACCAAAATCCCCACACAAATATTTCAAAATTAACCTATGTTGGCCAAAACTGATATGAATTTCAAAATTGACTAACTTCATGGGCAAATTTGTATAATTACAATGCTGTTGTAACAATTATTTTGGTATGGATATATGCAACAATGATTGCAGAAGAAAGTTACTATTTACCCTTTAACCTCAGATTTAACACTCAAGCACATTTAAAAATAATCTTACCATTTAAAAATACCAAATTTAGTCAACTTTGGTTGCTCTTTTCTGTCATTTTGGAAAGGATTAATTTCAAACACTTTGCTTTGCTATATGCAGAGATACTTAATGAACACATCCGCTTTTGTAAGTTATGCTTTGGGGCTTAACCCAGCAAGTGCTTTCGCCACTTAAAGAATAGTACCATCCGAAAAAAAAATTGATTCCAAAAACAAAAATAAATTGTGATTGTGCATTCCATAACTGCATTAAAAATCATTGGGGAACAAATTTTTTGTGTAAAATGTTTTTGTGTACCGCTTTATCCAGTACCAGTTCTGGCCTTACAAATATGAGTACAGTTAGATAAAATTCATTTTCCGATTAATTTCGTACTTTTCCGTACTCAGTTTCCCTGGGTAGGATTGGTACACTTTTTTTAATCTCAGATTTAACCATCAAGCACAATGAGGTCTAGAATAAGAGTACCGTTTAGAAATACCAAAATTAGCCACCTTTACTTGCTCTTTACTAGCATTTTGGAGGGGGTTAATTTGAAACACTTTGCTTTGCTATGCGCAGAGATGCTCAATTAACAGATCCGCTGTTTTAAGTTATCCTCTGGGGCTTAACCCAACATGTGCTTTGGCCACTTAAAAAATAGCACTGAATGATTTTAAATGATTTTTAATGAATTTTGCGAATTTCTGTACTCACTTGTCCAAAAACAAAAAGGAAAGAGCTCTTTGTGTTCTCCATAACTGCATTCAAAAAACAATGGGGGCCAATTTTGTGTTATATGTTTTAATGTCTGATTTTAGCCTTAAGAACCCCCATGGATGTCTGAGAAGTAAAGGTCTGCATGTCGACTGAAGTAGATTTTTTCCTCCACTGGTAAAATAGGACCTGGTAACTAACGCCACTGAGGTGCAATCCATCGGTAGGTGGGCAAAATAAGCATAAACGATTGACAAAGCTTGACTTTACACTTTGTTGTATATTGATGCAGCTAAGATGCTGACAAGGACGTGAGGCACTAATAAATAACACTTTAGAATACCGGATTGGAACCTAGAATAAGAATACTGTTCAAATATACTTATTTTTGGTAACTTGTTTCTATCAGTTTGGAAAGGACTAAACTTGAAACACTTTGCTTCATTGTGTGTACAGTGGCCTATTTATGGACAACCAAGAATAATACAAACATGACATGCCAAAAGCCAATATTTATTTCGACGCAACAGGATCACATATGCGTAACGTGTATGATGCAATATATGCATTGGTTTCAGCAGGTGAATATAATAATAAATCTTGGGCTTTCCGCTGATTTGTCACGGTACTCCAACGAGGAGGCCTACATTAAGCCAGTGCCCAGCCAGGGTATTTCTCCCTCCTAATCTCCAAGCATTCAGTCAAAAACTGTTTCATAATTCCCTCGCTGGCATCTGCTTATCTTATGGCAGCTGGTTTACATACACGAAGCATGTACGCTGCAATCTATACAGGTGTCTGCTCGTGAATATGCAGGGCTTATTTTATGGCAGCTGGATCACATACACATAGTGTGTATGCTGCAAAATATACATAGGTTTCAGCAGCGAACATGAGGGACTTACTGGGAAAACGTGGACACATGAAGCTGGTACCAGAAGGGTCTGTGTATCTTGAGTTAATTATTTATTGGTGTTTAAGGTCACATATTTCTGTACAATGACTAATCATGATGATCAAGACAATTTTACGGGTGTAGGAAGCTGGAGTACCTGGAGAGAACCACCGAACAACGGCAAGCAGCTGTCAGCTGCCCAACATTCTAACTCCCCACAGGCATGGTTAGCATTGGTTGAAGACAGGTGCGCCATCGACGTGCAGTACGTCTTAGTACACAACGCCTCCGTACCCCCATGTGTGCAATGGGGGCGAAGTGCCCTGCCCAAATACAGTATCGCGAGTTTACTGGAAAGTGCGGATCCAGGGATGGCATGGCGCATTGATATATAGAATGTAACTAACATCCCCTGATGCATACCAACACGCATGGTGTTGAAGTCAGCCCTGTAAGTGGTCTGAAAGAAAGCCTGCATACCTACACGTATGGTTGTGAAGTCAGTCCTGGATGGGGGACTGAAAGAAAGCTCTAAAGAGATTTGCAGATAATACGGTGCGGGAATGGCTAGTCCTCCTCGTTCTCCTGTTCTGCAAAGTAGGTGGCTAAGATACCTAATGAAAGGTACGCCTCCGACCGTGGAGCTACGATATGAAATCCGCTGGACACCTGCAGAAAGAGACGGAGGGGATAAGGAGAATGAAATAGCAGGAAAAACTGGTACCACATGAGTAGACTTGATGGTGGTGTACATTTTCATCCAACTACAAGATTCAAGATTCCTCCAAGCCTCTTATCAGAAACTCAATCTGTGATTGATGTCCAAACATTTAGAGCATAATATGATACACCAAAATCGCCACATAAATGTTTCAAAATTAACCCCAATAGGCCACAAATGATATGAATATAACATTTTATCTTCAAGATTGACCAACAACAAGGGCAAATCTTTGTAATTGCAAGGTTGTTGTAACAATCAGTTTGGTATGTATTGATCCAAAAATGATTGCAGAAGAAAGTTCTTGTTTACTTTTTAATCTCATCTTTAACCCTCATGCACAATGAGGTCGAAAATAAGAGTATCGTTTGAAAATGAAAAAAATAGCAAACTTCAGTTGCATTTTTCTATTATTCCGGAAAGGATTAATTTCTGACACTTTGCTTTGCTATAGGCAGAGGTGCTTAATGAACAAATTCACTATTGTAAGTTATGCTCTGGGGCTTAAGCAAACATATGCTTTGGCCACTTAAAGAATAGCACTTTCCGAAAAAAATTGATTTTCAGTGAACTTTGCAAATTTCAGTACACATTTGCTCTAATTACAAGGTTGTTGTAGCAATTATATTGGTATGGATACATGCAACAATGATTGCAGAAGAAAGTTACTGTTTAGTTTTTAAACTAAGATTTAACCTTTATGCACAATGAGGGTAAGAATAAGAGTACTTTTTAAAAATGCCAAAATTAGCCAACATTGGATGCTTTTTTCTATCATTTTCGAAAGGGTTAATTTCAAGCACTTTGCTTTGCTATATGTAGTCTGCCTTTTCACAGTAAACAGTTGGGAAAGACCGTAATTTGTCCAATGGATTACAAGTCTCTAGTTAATATGTGAAGTTCGATCATCGAGACCGTGACACTGGTCAGCGTCAATTGGTTTCGACCAACTGAAGGTCGTAAAAATTAAAAAAGCACATTAGGGTTGGTACCCCCGCCAACTAACAGTGGTGTCTTGCTGGCAAAGAAGGAAACACAGCAATTGTCGAGTTAAAAAGTGCTTTACGTTCCATTCTCGTGTAGACTGGTTGTTACATCGGAGGTTGTGATAAATACAGAATCGCGCATACGTTTGAATGGTTTAAGCAATCTCGTGTGATAATTCAAACGTATGTGCCATTCTGTATATATATATATTTTTTTTTAGTAATTCATGAAACGTGTATGACATCCACTAAATACCTGCGACCACCACCCACCCGCCCCACACCCCCTCGATCGAATAAATACTCGGAAGGCGTCAAAATGCCCTTTTTTGTTAGTCCTTTTTGTTAAAACGAAAACACTATAGTGGGCCCTCTTTGACGGGTACAATAGGTAAAAAGGACCACACACCCGGGTATCAGATCGCGTATCGGAACGCTTTTTTGACTGGACCACCAACGACTGTTCTGTACGCTTCGAGTCATTATCTTTCAACAACAGTCCAGAACTCTGGTGAAAATATGCTGAAAACGGTAATAATTTAGTCTAAGCAATAGTTTTATTGAAGATATTTTATTTTATAGAAACCGTTTCCAAGATTTCGCAATAAATGTTACATGTATTGTACTATACTAGTGTTATGATAGGATTCGACATTTTGGGAATATAACTTCCAATAATAACCTAATCTAAAATGTGTTGCTGTACCGGGAAATTCCGAAACCGTTAAGGCCGAACTCCCGTGATGTTGTAGTAGGTCAGTTGTCCAAAAATAGAATGGGTCTGATTTCCACGAACTTTTAATCCTTCGCCGAGTTTGAAAAAGTAAGAACCAGCCATTTTCATTTGTTTCAATTCGTCGCAATTTATGGTGTTTTTTACGCCGCTTCAAACTTTGACCAGTCTTTCCATGTTCATTAGAACACTAAGTTTTTGTTTAAAACCCCAAACCACCACATACACTACACAGTTGACCAGCCAAACGGCAATTAATATCAGTTAATAAGAAACACGAGTTTGCAGTACATACATGGAGCAGGTGAGAAAACGGAGAGGGAGAAACGGAGCAAGTGCTTGAAGTTCCGACGAGGCTAACGCATTGTTCCTGGAGTTCGGAATGCAATAATCAAGTTCGACAGAGGTCAGAAAAACACAAACAATTTAGAACAGATACTCCCAGAAGTTTTGCCACATTTTATTCTTAACAGACAGTACAGTAATTTCAGTGTCAAATACGTACTGCCTGGGAAGTGGCAGGGGCGGCGTTGGATGCGTTATCGGACAGTTTGGTACGTTAACCCTTTACCCAACGCAGATGATATCAAAATTTATTATTTTAAATATCATTTTTTTAAATATTTCAAACAATTTCAACAAACCCATATCATGTGACCCCTTGTTGGATCGAGCTCGACGAGCTCGTTCCAACGAGGGGTCACATGATATGGTTTTGTTGAAATTATTTGATTCGATTGGACCCGAAATTAGATATTCGTAGGACCCTATTCAAACTGTTATTTATTTATTTATTTATTTATTTATTTATTTATTTATTTATTTATTTATTTATTTATTTATTTATTTATATATTAGGGTTTAACGACATTTTAACAGCCAGGGTCATATCATGTCGGTGACAGTTTTACGGGTGGAAGAAGTCGGAGTACCCGGAGAGAACCAACGAGCAACGGCGAGCAGCTGTCAGCTCTCCGTAACTCTGAACTCTGCACCGCGGCGCAAGCAGGGTTAGATTGGTTGATGACATGCGTACCATCGACGTGCAGTACGCCTTAGTACACAGCGTCATCGAGCCCCCATGTAGGCAATCGTAAGTGCCTTGCCCAAGGACACAACGCGGGAGTGATTCAAACTGTTAGCTTTCGATATGAATCAACTATATATATATATATATATATATATATATAACTTCGTCAAATTGCCGTCATGCTCGGAAGTTTACTTCCTTCTAAGCGGCTTTCATTTTTGACTAATACTTATTCCGTTACGTTAAGTGCCGTACCAATGTGTATCGCGTCATGGGAGCGTAAAATTTAGCGTCACGCTGATCCTAATTGTTGAATGGGAATTATAAAATTGATCGTGATACGCGTACGTCTTACAGATCGATTTATTATTTGGCAAGTGGCTGCCTAGCTCCTAATCACGAACCCGTCTATAAAATCGCCGATGCATGTCTTCCTTGGGTGGCAACAAGTAAAGATATGTTCCGCATTACACGTTGTTCACTGTTTTTAATTGTAAATTATGGACAAATAAGACCGTATCATATCTTACTAAGGTGGTAACGAGTGGAGATATATTCCGCGTTATAGCGCGCATTTTTTGTTCTCAGCCTTAGAATTAGAAGCATTCAATCATTTATCTCAACCTCGCCCTGGTAACAGAGGCAGAAGCGAGTTCGCATGCAGTATTCACACATTCAACCATTCCTTGACCCGAATTGTTCAAACGCGTTGTTCTCCATATTCAAGTGTATTGCTTGTAAAACCACCGCATCATATCTCCCTTGGGTGGTAAAGATATGTTCCCCGTTTCATGTTGTTCCCCGTATCCGAGTCTATTACGCACAAAATAACCGTATCATATCTTCCTTGGGTGGCAACAAGTAAAGATATGTTCCGCGCTTCACTTTGCTTTTTGTATTCAAGTGTAAATTATGAAAAAAATACCGTATAATATCTTCCTTGGGTGGCAACAAGTAAAGATATGTTCCGCGTTATTACGTAAAAAGCAAATATGAATTAGACACTATTTCTAAAACCTCGCCCTGGTAACAGAGGCAGAGGCAAGTAAGTTCGTGTACCGTATTCACATATCCAACCACTCCTTGGCCCGAATCATTCAATCATTTAAAAGCGCGCCTCCATATCTCCGCCCCAGTACCCAACCCGCGTCAATCAGACATCAATACCGCTGATGGAAAATATAATTTTTTATACTCCCCTTGCGTAGTAATAACCTCCCACCCCCCCCCCCCCCGCCCGATCCTTCCAGGGTGTGTAAATGTCTTGTCCCCACCCACTATTGCAGCATATATCTGCCCTCCACCACTGATCTAAGTGCAGTCCCTCCTATAATGTCTACACTGAAAATCGTAGGCTAGGATTCCATACACCCCCCCCCCCCCCCACACACACACACACACACCACATACACATGATGTACGCACTGACATACACCAAATGATCATAATCTCGCAACATATACAAGCTATGTTCAACACAATGCGTGTTTAGGTGTAATTGCTCTGTACACTAATTTATATCCCCCCCCCCCCCCCCCCCCCCCCCCCCCCGTTCAGCAAGTTTATAAATGAGAATATTTGGAATTATTCTTGTCTATTGAGCCCATTGGGTTCTAGTGTTTGAAGTTTGTTAATTCAAAATGCTTCACGACCCCTCCTGTAAGCTGTATTTTGTTTATTAATTTGTTGTTCAATCCCAATAATCTTAAAATTGTTTATACTATGGTTTTTGGTCAGAAAATGATGTGGTATCGGTTCATCCATAACCTCAAGTTTTATTCTACTCAGGTGGTTTTGCATTCTCTCATACAATTTTGTCCCCGTCTCTCCCACGTACACAACTTCATTGCACTTGTCGCAGAAAATCCCATATATCACATTCCTGGACATGCAGGTGATTTTTTTGCCTATGTGGTAGGCCGTCCCGTTCTTGTCTGCGAATTGTTTTGCTTGGAGCATAAACCCACAGATTGCACATTTTCTCTCGCATCTATCAGATCCCGTCCCTTGATTGTTGAACATTTTATTATGCTTGCTGTGGACTATGATATCTCCCAAATTTTTCAGTCTTTTGTACGAAATCAGGGGAGGTTTTTCGAATGCCAACTTCATGCGTTTTGAGCGGTGTAAAATGGGCATCCGCTCCCGCGTTATTTTCCCGATGTCGGGGAGGCGCCGCGAGTAGGTGACCACAAACGGGACTCTTTCGCCGGTTGATTTGTTGGATCGTTTTTCAAGTAACTGTTTGCGCTCAATTTGATCGACCTTTTCTAGTTGTTCGCTTACAAACTTTTCGTCGTTACCTCTGGCATGCAGGTGCTGTTTTATATCATTTTTGTGGCATTCATATTCAGCATTATCGGAACAAATGCTTTTTACTCTTGAAGCTATTCCATATGGTATCGCTCTTTTGGTGTTGATTGGGTGATCTGACTTTGCGTGCAGGTATTGATGCGTGTCCGTGGGTTTTGTATATAAACCGGTTTTAAGAAACCCGTCTTCAATTTTGACTATCGTGTCTAAGAATTCTATCTCATTTTCAGACCACCTTAAATCAACCTGTATTCTTGGGTGTATCGTATTTGCCAAAGAATGATATTGTTTCAGAGACTCCAACCCATGCGTCCATACTCCCCAGATATCATCAACGTACCGTACCTGTTCAAGGGGGTGTAACTTCGATGCTTTTGACAGTTTCTCTTCCCATTCACCCATATATGTGCACGCATAATTCATCCCTAATCGCGAACCTATTGCAACGCCGTCGGTTTGTAAATAATGTCTTCCTTTAAATGAAAAATTGTTGTTGTCCAAAACAGTTTCTATTAGTTTAAGACCTATCTCTGTTGGGAATAATTTTCTTTTAGAGTTTTCTGGTGCTTTTTTACATGCTAATATACCTTCATTACGTGGGACGCTTGGATATAGTTTCTTGACGTCCATACAGTACATTATGCTGTTTTCAGGGAGTGGTTGGGGTATACTGTCCAGTCTGTTCAAGAAATGTGTGGTGTCGCGTATGTAGGATGGTAATGACTCAACGTGTTGTTTTAATTCAGACTCCATCACTTCTGCTATTTTCTCTGTTGGGTGGTTTATTCCCGAAATTATTGTTCTTAAAGGGGCTTCATTTTTATGCATTTTGGGGTTACCTTTTACTCTACCAGCCTGTGGCTGCTTAGGTATCATGTACGCTAATACTTTTTTGTCTATCAGTTTGTTTTTTTTCTAGTTTTTTGAGTTGGCTTTTAATCTTGTTTGTTATTTTCTCTGTCAGATTTACAGGTACTTCTTTGTATGTTGTTTGGTCCCCCAACTCCATCAGGATCTCATTTTCATATTTACTTGCATCCAAAACGGTTATTCCAGACCCTTTATCGGCTGGTCGCACGACTATTGTATTATCATTTAACAACTCCTTCAGAGCCTTCTCTTCCATTTTTGTTATGTTGTTTCGCACGCGTTTTATTATGCCCTTCAAAATATCTTCCCGTACTATCTCTAAATAAAGGTCAAGGTGCTTATCTCTACCTTCTTTAGGGGTCCACGGGTTACGCTCTTTAAATGTATCATTAATATATTGCTGTTTATTGTCTTGGAAATACTCACATAGTCGCATTCTTCGCTCCCATTCTTTTATCTCAACGATAAGGTTCGCCATATCCAAAGTTCTTTCCGTTGGGACAAACTTGAGACCCCTTTTAAGTAACGTTCTTTGGTGTTTTGTTAGTTTCTTACCGGATAAATTAAACACGTTATTTTGCTGATTTATTTTAGTTTCGTTGTGCAGAATTTTACTCTTTATATCTACATACATGTTATTTTGATCATCGCTCATATTCTCAACTTCTACAGATTCATCCTTTATGGAGGGTTTCTCAGACTTTTTGTCGGTAATTTGTGTTGTATAACCCCGGGGATTCACAGATTCGTCCTTTTTGGAGGGTTTCTCAGACTTTTTGTCGGTAATTTGTTTTGAATAATCCCGGGGATTCAGTTTTGGTTCATCCCTACGAAACGCGGAAATATTTTGTGACTGCAAGTATTTGTATTTGATTGTTTTAGGCCCATTTGTCTTTTTCATACTTCCAATCATTTGTGCAACCTGAAAATGAGAATCATTCAAAAAGAGATAGAAATTTAATTCATTTGTACTCACCGGTTTTTCAAGTTAGAATCGCACCAACCTGTAATTTTGACCATACTTACAATATACATGAATCCCTATTCCCAGCATATTCACCAAACCTATTATATCCTCATCTGATGCCCAGCTCTCAATACTACCATTCGTTTTTGATCTGTTTCTAATGAATCCTGATACTGGCCCATCTATATATTTAGACATTATTTTCGCGTGATGTTCCACATACTCCATTACTCGTTTCCGTATTACATGATGATATTCCTCATCGCCTGTACAGATTTTGCTGATGCACCTATAAAAGCAATTTCCATCAGCTCTAACATTTTGCAATCCAAACCCTTGCCTTCTCAGTTCAATGTTGTGTGTTGCGATATCAGTGTGGCTGGGAAGTTTCTTCTGTAATTTTATTCCTAATACTTTTAACACATTATTTATTTCCAACAGCGATACATTCTTTCCAGGCAGGTCGGTACCGTCTGAACCACCCAGTCCCGCTATCTTCTTATCTTTTGTTCTTTCAATAAGGACTTGGATTTTACCACCATGGTTCTTTATTATCTTCAGAATTGCCTCTTTATCCGAGATGTTGAAACGGGAATTTATCGAATTTTTTAACTTCGCGAACTCATCCCTCAGAAGACCCAACTGTTCCTCGAATTCTAATCGCGTAATATCTACCAGTCTCTCTGATGTTTCATTTAAAAGGTTTTCATATTCCGATTTTCGTCTTCCACTGACATCCGATGTCATATTCCATTTCACTTTGAATCCTCGCGGTATTATATTTTCTTCCTGGCATTTTCTAAGAAATTTTATATGTGATTCGCGTTTGTTTATTTTTTCAATTAGTTTCCGTCCCACATTGCAGACCGTCTTCCCTTTTCGCGATAATTCCTGAAAATCCGATTTTGTACGTTCCTTTCGCGCATTACTTGGTACGACATCTTTCCTTGGAATTCTTTTAGTCGGCATAAACATACACTTCATCAAATATTTTATTTAACTTCGTCAAATTGCCGTCATGCTCGGAAGTTTACTTCCTTCTAAGCGGCTTTCATTTTTGACTAATACTTATTCCGTTACGTTAAGTGCCGTACCAATGTGTATCGCGTCATGGGAACATAAAATTTAGCGTCACGCTGATCCTAATTGTTGAATGGGAATTATAAAATTGATCGTGATACGCGTACGTCTTACAGATCGATTTATTATTTGGCAAGTGGCTGCCTAGCTCCTAATCACGAACCTGTCTATAAAATCGCCGATGCATGTCTTCCTTGGGTGGCAACAAGTAAAGATATGTTCCGCATTACATGTTGTTCACTGTTTTTAATTGTAAATTATGGACAAACAAGACCGTATTATATCTTCCTAAGGTGGTAACGAGTGGAGATATATTCCGCGTTATAGCGCGCATTTTTTGTTCTCAGCCTTAGAATTAGAAGCATTCAATCATTTATCTCAACCTCGCCCTGGTAACAGAGGCAGAAGCGAGTTCGCATGCAGTATTCACACATTCAACCATTCCTTGACCCGAATTGTTCAAACGCGTTGTTCTCCATATTCAAGTGTATTGCTTGTAAAACCACCGCATCATATCTCCCTTGGGTGGTAAAGATATGTTCCCCGTTTCATGTTGTTCCCCGTATCCGAGTCTATTACGCGCAAAATAACCGTATCATATCTTCCTTGGGTGGCAACAAGTAAAGATATGTTCCGCGCTTCACTTTGCTTTTTGTATTCAAGTGTAAATTATGAAAAAAATACCGTATAATATCTTCCTTGGGTGGCAACAAGTCTGTAAGACGTACGCTTATCACGATCAATTTTATAATTCCCATTCAACAATTAGGATCAGCGTGACGCTAAATTTTACGTTCCCATGACGCGATACACATTGGTACGGCACTTAACGTAACGGAATAAGTATTAGTCAAAAATGAAAGCCGCTTAGAAGGAAGTAAACTTCCGAGCATGACGGCAATTTGACGAAGTTATATAAAATATTTGATGAAGTGTATATATATATATATATATATATATATATATCAGTTTCATAAATAACACCTTTTATTTCATTTTACTACACGAGCTTTCGACTAATCATAGTATTTATCAAGTGACGGACACAGTACAAACTGACTAGAGAAAAATATATAACAGAGTTGGAGACGTACGGTAACGTAGCATGACGTCTGACGTTGAGAATGTGTAAACAAGTCTATGGGATACGCACAGGAAATGTGAGCATCATTTTGGAAGTCCCAGGAAGAATAAAATTATACCCAGGAAGACATGTATCCTGCGTCTCTGTTAAGTACGGTATTGAGGCTGTCAAAGGATGAGATACATTTTTGTTCAATTATTCTCCCCCGGCGAGTATTTTGTAGATGGCCTTCTAATACATGAACCCTAACGTATTTTGCCGAATGATTGTTTGACGTGAGGTGATTACCTACCGGTAAATCATCGTGATTGTTAATGTTTTGTCGGTGTCCCGTGATGCGCCTGCATAGCGCCTGTGATGTCTGTCACTTGTTAAAGACTATGATTAGTCGAAAACTCGTGTAGTAAAATGAAATAGGTCTAAAAGGTGTTATTTGTGAAACTCATACATAGAAATATATATACAGAATGGCATGGCGGGGTTTCGAACCCACGTCGAGAGAGTTTCCTACGGCACCAACCGCCTAGCGAAACTGTACTGAACCACACACACCCCTCGGCCACCGACAGACCCCCCAAAAGGTATGCCAGTTAACCAAGTTTGTACGAGATCAGTACCGATCACACGGAATTCTCTCTCAGTTATTTTTATGTTATTTTTTTATCAAGTAATTGATCGATTCTACATACTGTGCAGCAAGGAAATCAGTGAGAACTTCTCTGTCAAATCTCCGCTTGCAATAGAAATTATTAGAATCAAGGACGCTGGTTTTGTTTACAATGGCATGGCGGAGGTTCGAACCAACGTCGAGAGTGTTTCCTACGGCACCAACCGCCTAGCGAAACTGTACTGAACCACGCACATCACTCGGCCACCGACAGACCCCCAAAAAGGTATGCTAGTTAACCAAGTATGTATGAGATCACACGGAATTCTCTCTCAGTTAATTTTCACCTAGCTTTCGGTCGGATGAAGACCTTCTTCAGGGTACAGACACAATAAGAAAAAGTACACACAGACGACGAAAGAAATGAAATGTCGGCGATAAAAGTTCTGGTAACCCAAGTTCTGACTAAACGGGTGTGTAATACAACCCGAAAAGAAAAGAAACCGGCGTAAAAGTAGAAAGTAAAAGGTGAAAAAAATACTGTAAGACAAATTCGGAAAAGTATTCAGTATACATGTAATGTATTAAAATTTCTCTGTGTTAACACTTGCTTTACGCCATGTAAATGGTTAAAAGTGAATAAATGAAATGAAAAAAAAGTTGCCCGCTAGGAGAAAAGTTTAGTGTTTATGTGTTTTTCTAGCTGTGCGACTTGACGTGGGAATGTGCGTGCTGACACTGTCGTCGCAATGGGATAGAGCCACCAAAGGCTTGTTATTCACTGTTACTCGTGCAGGGAAGCGACTAAGTAAAACTTGCATCTACAAGACCATTGTTAGTGGGTTCCGACACTGCCTAAAACACTTGGATGATCGCCAGAAGTTAACAGTGAACAGATTTCGCGGTAGCGTTAATGGGTTAATGGCGAAAATTTGTAAATAAGCTAAACAGACATTGAAGATTATGAAAATAGTAGCGTCGGACAAAAATATAATGCGTCCAGGCCGTTGAGTGCCGTTGCCTAGGCCGCGTGGAAACAACATGGATCGCGTGAATACCGAGAGGACGATTCGTCCCTGCTTAAGAATAGTTTGCGTATGAAGTTCTGTTGAGACTGAGAGGTCTATATGTGCATAGTTGTTCGATCCAGAATGTTTCCCGGACGACACGCTCAACTTTTGTCCAGTCGGACTTGAAATCAATGATGAAGGGTCTGAAACGAAGTAAAAGGGTAACCTGTTGACATGCAGTGTCGTGTAGTAGCACAGTCAAGCTCAACTTTTTGAATGACCGGTGGTTATTCACATGTATGTGAAACGGGGTACAGGTTTCGCTGACAAACTGGATTTGGCAAATTCCACATTGAAGTATATAGATCATATTTGAACTTTTGCAGGTTCCGCGGCTAAAAATTCTAAAAGATTTCCCAGTTCTGATGCTGTTGAATGAATCAGATGTAGGCATCATGATGCACATTTTACAACCGGTTTTACCATAGGCTTAGCTGACACCAGGTTCAGAATAGACTGGGCTGAGCCTGGCACTAACAAGAATGTCGCCAATGTTATTTGGACTCTTGAAAGCCACGACTGGAGGTTTGGGCAACTTCTTGGATAAGGCTGGATCATTATCAAAAAGCGTCCAGTGTTTTCGAAGAAGTATGTTGGAAAAATTTGAAAGATCTGGGTGAAATGTTGTGACAAAAGGTATGCACGTGTTCAGTGCTGGTGGGCGATATCGTAACAGATCGTCCCGTACTAGTGCATCAGCTTTACTAATGGCACTATCAACCCGCTATCGCTTGTAGTTACGGCTTATAAGATGAGACCGAAGAGCATAGAAAGCAGCTTCCTTGTAAGCGGGCTCAGAACACTTCTCTTGATTCTGATAGCGAGACTGTATGGAATGTTTTTGATAATGTGCCTGGGATGGCAACTAGATGGAAGCAAATATTGGTGTGAGTTTGTAGGTTTGCAATATAAGCTTGTAACAATGTGGTTATTGTCAATGCGTGAGGTGGTATCAAGAAAGGTGATGCTATCCGCAGAGATTTCTACAGTGAATTTGAAAGAATGGTGAAGTGTGTTGCAGAAGGAGACAAACTCCAAAAGATCAGATTTAGTTCCACTCCACTTTAAATCAATATTATCAATGACCCTGAGCCAAGATGTGATCGAGGGAAATTATCTTGAGAAGTTATTCGCTTTTCCTCACCATTTTAAAGCGACGGCCTGCAAACATTTTTTTTTAAAATCATCCATTTATCATACTTTAATGTTATACATGGAAGTAACTTGACATATTTAAAATTCTAGTTCCTTTTAATTTTCGATGGGTGTATTAAAATCGGGTTTTACAGGAAGTTAGGACTTTCTAGAATGCTTTTGAGAATTTGTCTAAGAATATTTTTTTTTAACCTTTTGTTTTCTACTTTTACCTCGGTGTCTTTTCTTTTCGGGTTGTACACTGCCAAAAATATAGGTTCTCTTTAGAACCCAAACTGGTTCTAATCTTGTCCCTGAGATGGAACCAGTTCTGTTTAAACAGTATTGATTTCAAATCAAATAAATTTACCAAGATTAGTGTCCAATTTTAACAGAATATTACATGAACTGATGTAGATTCAGCAGTAAACTTGGAACTTATCCAACGCAGTCGCCAAACATTTTGAAACAAAGGAGATATGAACAGTTGGCATATCGAACCAGTTTTGGTTCTGTATGGAACAAAAACTGGTTCGATATGCCAACTGTTCATATCTCCTTTGCTTAATAATGATTTGAGACAACCTCGTACGAGCTCTAAACTTACGGCTGAAACCCCCTCAATTTATGTTTAATTCTGTTAATATTTAATGTTAATCTTTGTAAATTTATTTGATTTGAAATAAATACTGTTTAAACAGAACTGGTTCCATCTCAGGGAAAGATTAGAACCAGTTTTGGTTCTAAAGAGAACCTATATTTTTTGCAGTGTATCACACACCCGTTCAGTCAGAACTTGGCTTACTAGAACTTTTGTCGCCGACATTTCATTTCTTTCGTCATCTGTGTATATTTTTTTTCTTATTGAGTCTGTACCCTGAAGAGGGTCTTTTCTAGTAAATGTGTCATATCACCCCTCATTCTCCGAACTAAACCATGTAACACAAACCGATGCCGAACATGCCCACTCATTTCATATTTCGACATCAGCTGTGAATCGGGCAATCAAATTTCTCCTAATGGTAGTTTTTTCCTGTAGATAAAGCGATCTGGTATATTATTTAACGTGTGCTCGTTATCCAGATAATCATCACATTGGTGAAACCGGGTAACTCTTATGCAGGAGAATGACAGGGAAGAGACAGAACATAAAAATCAAACACGACTTTCCAGTGGCCAACGATTTCAAGCTTCGATCGCACTCCGCAGATAATATTCGTGTTCAGATTCTCGAGGCAAATTTGACGGACACTAATAGGAGAAGGACTGTTGAGAAGAAGTACATATGGGCATGCAACAGCCTCAATAGAAGCATAAATAGAGATGCTGGTTTTATGTCTGCGTGGCTCTGATTAGCGTCACTACAAACTTTCTCCTTCCATTAATTTCTACGCCAGAATTTACGTTACGTCAAACGCAATGACTCGTTCTTTCACTTGAACTATATTTCCATTTCATCCCTACCATATTATCACCGGAAGAAGACCGAGAAGGTCGAAAGCTCGTGTACAAAATTAATCATAGGTCGAAAAGGTGTT
Source organism: Pictodentalium vernedei (assembly GCA_031216915.1). Classification (NCBI taxonomy): domain Eukaryota; kingdom Metazoa; phylum Mollusca; class Scaphopoda; order Dentaliida; family Dentaliidae; genus Pictodentalium; species Pictodentalium vernedei. The sequence continues at coordinate 760,327,632 of CM062297.1, forward strand.
ATTATTTTTTTCTATATCAAGTACAACCTATACGGTTCACCAATCTATACAGCATGTCTGAGAACACCGCCAACAGCCGAACAGATGGTAAGATAATGAAACTCAAAAAACGATATGTACAGATTAACACTGACCTGTATTTCATTTCTGAATGTAAGAAAAAGCAACTGATACCTAAAGGACTAGCCATTAAAAAACCTCGTGCTAACACTTATTGAACAACATTTTCTGATAAACTCTGTAAACGTTCAAGTGAAAGAATACGGACGGGGATGTGGCTAGAGGGTTTCTGCTGGGGGGGGGGGGGGGGGGGCACCGGTGTAAATTCCAACGGTGAGTAGTTTCGATAGGTGGTTGCACTGCAGCGCTGGGTGATATCTTTTAACCCTTTAACCAACGAATCGCCCGCATCCGCCCGCGTAAGATGCAAATACAGCTGCAGAAAAAATATTATTTTTCGAAAGATTTCAACAAAACCATATCATGTGACCCTCTTTGGAACGAGCTCGTCGAGCTCGTTCCAAAGAGGGGTCACATGATATGGTTTTGTTGAGATTTTCTTTTAAAAATTTAAAAAATGATATTTAAAATAATGAATTTTGAAATCGTCTGTGTTGGGTAAAGGATTAAAGTAATTATATATATATACACATGCTTATGAACCCTTCTGAAAATTTTCACTAGTCCTGAAACGGAAAAGACATCATTTATAATGTGTCTGGGTCAGAAACTTTACCGGATTGATGTCAGAGTCGAAATTTTGAGGCCAATGTCAATTTTAGAGGAGGAAATTTGAAACTCAAGTTTCCAGTTGGAAATAAAAGATCAAAATTTCTCATCATTAAGTTGGAATTTTAATATTTTTCATGAACAATGTTAATTTATTGAATTTCCAACTATTTGATTTTTGACCTCGGAATTTCCAACTATTGAAAAAAATACTCCTTCCTGGGGGGGGGGGGGAGGGGGGGAGACGCCCCCACCCCCACCCCCACCCCTGTCGCCACATCCCTGAATACGGAATCACCTACTAGATATACTCTATAGCAAGAAAAGAAGCATCGAGCAACAAATTGCTTCCATAATGGACACTAACGTTACTGTTAATAATCAATACCCAGATGGCGTTTACAATGAAACCCTATATGACCTGCTTCAACTGAAAAGCAAACAAATTAACTAAATAGAAAGAACAGCCTTTCAGTTCCGATATTAAAGAAGCTCAGTGTGTTCACAATGACTCTACTCAATATTCTGTGATAAATCACGTCCCAAGCCACTCTCCCAATGATGCTGAATTATTAATTTTGAGAAAAGGATTAACGTTTTGAGCTAGTACAAAATTGGATAAAGTTCAACTTTGAGACGATTTGGATGAGTATTTCCGTCGTTTAAGACTAAAAGAGTATTTTTACAATCGCGATCAACAACCCATTAACTCATATAAGCACGAAAATCATTCACACTCGGCACATAAGCCTGGTTGTAATTCCAAAGTTGATCTTTAAATTGAAACTGTGCGTGCCAGTGTTAAATCTAGTCTCCTTGTGCGCAATCACAGAGTGTTCCGGATTATTAAACCTACAGAAAGAAAAGCTATCCCGAGTTTGCGAAACAATAGAAACATCACTATTAACCCCAGCGACAAAGGTGGTGCAGTAGTTATTCAGAATACTTGTGACAAAATATCGGAAGGATACAGGCAATTAGATGATCCAAATTATTATGAAATCTTGAAATCTGATCCTACCGACAAATTTTAAAATTAACTTTCTAAACTTATAGATTCCTTCCCGGGGGAAGACAAAATTATTGCTCGTTCTCTGATTGTCGGAAAAACCACGCATTGCTCAGTAATACACATTATTTAGGGTACACAAGGAAGGAGTTCCGGGTCGACCGATTGTCTCAAGTTTCGGTACCTTATCCGAGAATATTTCTAAATTTGTTGACACGGAGCTCAAGCCTCTAACACAATCTACCGGTAGCTATGTAAAGGACTGTACAGATTTCCTTAATAACATTTCAGATGTTGACATAACTGAACAGTCTATATTTGGGACACTTAATGTTACGGCTCTATACACAAATATTGATCACAAAGATGGTATAGAAGCACTGCGACGTTCGTTAAATTCACCTAACCGTAGACCTACATCCGTTGATTCTTATACGACGGTTAAACTTGCAGAATTCATCCTGAAACACAATTATTTTCAGTTCAGTGGTAAGGTGTATTTACAGAAGGGAGTAGCTATGGGCACCCCCATAGCTACTGAACTCGCCAATACATATATGTCGGATTTTAAAACAATATTTCTCGAAAAAAACTCCATTGATACCTAGAGTTTATCTCCGTTTCATCGACGACATTTTTCGTATATGGGAACATGGTGAGTCGGCGGTAGAAGCAATCTATCAGGAAATTAACTCTCCTAACTTGAAGTTCACCATAGAACAGTCTACAGAAACTGTGAATTTCCTGGACATCACAATTTTCAAGAATAATGGGAAGCTAAGAACTTCAGTTTTCAGGAAACCTACCGACCGCTTCTATTATTTAAATTCCAGCAGCTTCCATTCGCAACATACAAAAAGATCTGTTATTTGCAGTCAAGCCCTTCGATATCATCGCATTAACTCAGACACTGAAATTCGGGATCGACAATTATCTACACTCAAACTGGATTTCTAGAAAATCGGATATGAAAGACACACGATCAACAAGGAATTCGACAAAGCCCTCGCATGGGATCGCCAGGATTTACAAACTTACAAAAATGAAACTGAACAATCACGCGTTTCTCTTGTTGTGACTTATCATCCAGCTACTCAGAAAATTAGAAAACATCTTCGAAAATCTCAGCACATCCTCGATACGATGAATATCTTAAAAGGGTGTTCTCTGAGAAACATATTCTTGCAACAAGACAGCCACCTAATTTGCGGTAAAAACTGGTTTCTTGTAAAGGTGTCACATCACCCCTCATTCTCGGAACTAAACCATGTAACACTAACCGATGCCGAACATGGCCACTCATTTTATCTTCCGACATCAGCTGTGAATCGGGCAATCAAATTACTCCAAAGGTTAGTTTTTCCTGCAGATCAAGTGATCTGGTGTATTATTTAACGTGTGCTCGTTGTCTGGATATGCAGATATGCTTTACATTGGTGAAACCGGACAACTCTTAAGCAGGATAATGACAGAGCATAGATAGAACATACAAAATAAAGATGACTTGCCAGTGGCCAACGATTTCAAACTACAAGCACACTCCCCAGATAATATTCGTGTTCAGATTCTCGAATGAAATTCGACGGACACTCATAGGAGAAGGACTGTTGAGCAGAAGTACATATGTGCATTCAACAGCCCCAATAGTGGCATAAACAGAGACGCTGGTTTTATGTCTGCGTGGCTCAGTACACACTTTCTCCTTCCATTAATGTCTTCGCCAGAATTTACGTTACTCCAAACGTAATTACGCTTGCACTGTATTTCCATTTCATTCCTACCATTTTATCGCCGGGAGAAGACCGAGAAGGTGTTTTTTTAATTAAAATTTGGCTGATGGTGATTTTTATTACCTGGTAAATGCATGCGTGGACATCACGGCCCACGTGTAGACTACGACCAAACCACAGCGACTGTACTGTATATATAGTCTTTTTGGTAAATGTTACAAAGCATACAGAAAAATATTTGATGTAACATGGCGTGGCAGCTGACTGATTATTTGCTGACGAACTACTAAATCGTGCAATGAACGTTTCAGTAAAGAGTGGTATAATGATTCTAGATGACGTAATCACAAATTGAACTTAATGATTTATAAAGAGGTATCTCTTCAAGTTACTACAATTTAATGTCATTCTGTTTTGTACTTGTCTTCTTTTCGCGATGCAGTGGTAATAGAATTTAGAAAGTTTGCCGTTCTTATTTGTTAATTTTTTAAAGGCCTCTGGAGTGTTTACGCGTTATAGAAGGCAGTTCTTTCCAAAGCACAACTGTTGGTGGAATGAATGTTTTTGACTCAAGGTAGTTCGCAATGTCGGTGGGTTAAGTTTTCCGTGAGTTCCAGTTGCGACTTTTGTACACATGTTGAGGTGTCAAAGATAGCTTGACAAGTGACTGTGGTACATTTTATGGAACTAGACCAGTTTATGTTTTTGAAGTCTCTGGTGTTGGGATTCCCACCCAATTTCAGTATATATTCTTACTTTACTTGCTGTTTTAATGGCCCCAGTGACAAATCCGGTAGCGTAAATCTGGAGTTTTTCGAAATTATCAGGTTCAGAGGTAGTTCAGCTGTCCCAAACTTGAGACGCATATTATATGACTGGTCTTACAAAAGGGAAACATAATTGCTGGATAGGTCTTCCAATCAAATTTAAATTTGATCCCCGGAGAATATTTGGCCAGTTCCATCATTTATTAACAATAAAACCAATATGGCCCTTCCATGTACAGTAAAACTCCATTATAGTGATGTCACAGAAGCTCCGGAAAAGAGTTCGCTATAAATATCCACAATATCTGAATTATTGGAAGAAAACATAAAACAAGCTTTACACGTGGTATATGACGTATGTGAAAAAAATGTAATGAAACGTTTTGCATTATTTTTTTAATTTTGTTTTGAATTCACTAAAGTTGACTGACGTTTTGCCACAATTTAAAACGATCAAACGGCTTAAATTCGCTTTAACTTTATTGCCACTTAAACTTTAGCCGCAGACGCAGCTTTGTAAAGTAAAATCGGCCTCCTGATAGAAATATATTGATCTTCTGACTCTGTAAATCACTTGAACAATACTTTGTCAACATCTTGATGTTCACTGACGCTTACATGAATTGGATACGTCTGAAAGTTGATATGTCGTGAGAATTTCTTCTTTCTTCTTAAGAATGTGTTCAGTAAAATACCGAAATCAAATACCATGAGCCTTTCCGCCCGATCATCTTTCTACACAGCTTTAATTATTTCGTACTTGTTTTCAAGAGTACATGCAGTTGCTTCCCATTTTCAACTTGGGTCCATTATTTACTCACAGTAATCAAAATAAGGGCATGAAGTCACTGCTTGTTGCTAATTGACACATGATTTATCCTCAGGACTCACAGTTAGTATTTGAGTTAGGTGCAGAAATCAATTAAGGTGATGGAAGAATAGCCCAATGTAAACAAAACTTCGTATTATATGATGTAATTTTACATAGTTGGGTTAATAATTAATATTCGTTATAACCGATAACGTTTTCGCTATAAGTATAAACCTTAAGGAGGAATTAAAGGGGCTTTGGCCTGGGATTAACCCTTTGAATAATGGTGGTATCTTTCATGTCAGTTCCATGGTCGCAATAGGAAGAGTCTATATTTATTATTTGGGTGTAAACCAATCAATATTTTCAACGTGCAGCCTAAAGGCAGGATTGGTTTACACCACACATTTACCTTGCAGTCATCCCCCTTAATGACATTAAGACTTAGCTTGTGACCCGGCCGGAAAAATGGACTCAATGGAGTTCAAAGTGTTAAAAGCAAATCGCTGTATCCGATTATTCGTTATATCCAGCTTCAGTATAAGTGAGTTTTATAAATGATCTCACAAAATAATTATATTATCAGTTGGTTGGCAAATGATGAAATCACCCGGAGGTGACGAACAGCCAAAATTCCGTTGAAAATAGGGAATCGCAATATCAAACCGGACATGTCTATCCACATACATGATAACGTCACTGATCAACTATCATTTCATTCCGTTAATTGCAACTAAAAATATCGTCCACGACATGAATATCAGAAATCCTAGGTCTACAGAAGGCCACAACTATGGCAAACCAGAGACACTTCAAACGTGATAACGGACACGTGGTATGAACAACAGCGAAACTATTCAGCATGATGATATGTGCAAATCATTGATCATTTGAGGATGCACTACACCAAGTAACCGCCATTTGTAACATTCATTTTGGTAAAAACTAGATATTTTTCCTATTTTTAACCCAACTGTGCAATAGGAATCTTATTAAACCTAAAGAGTATAATCACAGACTTATGATTTATTTCAATTTTTCAAGAGATGCGTGACACAACAAAGAAAATGTGTGTCGTTTCGCCAGAAGGCTGATATCTTCTGCATTTTCGTTTCCACTCTTAGCAGAATTACAGACATAAAGTATTCGAGATGGCAACAGTATAGCTGTCATAACCCAAAACGTTGTTTCCAATCTTCGGTTTGTTCAGCACCTTAACAATAAAGAGCAAGCAAAGTTGTAGTTGGAAATAAATTAGGGGAGTTAGAAGTCAGAGTAGACAAAGATATAGAGAGTAATCGCTTAACTGGACTGGTTACCTGAAATAATTCATGAGATGTGAGGGAGGTTGTACAAACACGAGTGCGCGAATGCGCACGAGTGTTTTACAATATAGCCCCTCTCCTCGAATGAATTATTTCACGTAACCAGTCCAGTCAAACGATTACTCTGTTTATTACTTTTCATTATTAACGATAATTATATTACTTAACCCTTTACCTAACGTAACGGCGAGCGCTATTCTCAAAAATCGCCAATTAATTTTCATTGTCTTTTCATTTTGAGTCTCTAAAACATAGATTATGACCCGTCATTGGAACGAGCTCGTCGAGCTCGTTCCAATGAGAGGTCATAACCTATGTTTTTGAGACTAAAAAATGAAAATAATAGTTATTCAAGAATTGTTTTTACAAGTGTCGTCTGCTTTTCATGTTAGGTAAAGGGTTAAAAAAACACAAAAACAATGAAGTCGCCATTACACCCATGGCAAAGCGTCTTCGTTTGCGCGCACGGATACATGACCCAATTGTTGATTGCATAATTCACTTGTGAAGTTATCGTTTATAATCAAACCCGAAAATCCCAGTAAATCACACTTTGGAAAGTAATAATGGATTTAAACCTACATTGGAGATCTGTTGTTTTGAAGGTTCCAATGTACCCTTTCGTCATTCCTGTTCAAAGAGTTTCGACATAAATGTAGCGGAGTCATTTGTTCTATGGTTATCTCTATCAGAAATATTTCCACAGTTGTTTTTCACCAGATGGACATGTGTAACGTCAGCCATGACCGATGGCATGTGTCTAGTGATAAAAGAGCAGTTGAACAATACTTCCAATGCAGAATATAAATCAGAGTAACTACATCAAAATTGTGTTCAGGGTTTAACGACTCAGATCCTTTAGACTTCCCATTTCTGAATGTTTAAAGAAGCTATAAAAAGAAACATGGGCGGGTAATTCCGGAGTATCCAGTTTCTCAAGACAGTCAATCCATTCATAGGGCAGAAATCATTTAATTACCGAACAACAAACAGCCTTGAGAAATTTGTCACAACTAAAAACAGGCGCCAAATTATTGCAAATATCAAAAAGATCAAGTTCTAAATCATGAAGTTCTTACTTTCCTTATCTACAAAGGACAGTGGGTCATACTTTTGAGATAATGCATCAGTTCTCGCGTAACCACGTTGATACTGTAATTTCTTGAATTAAAACCTAATACGGACATTTCCTTCATGTAATGATCAAATTCCGCAGCTACTTTTTTCAAAGGGGTTGGGTTTAGAATCGAATGTACCTTCCTGTGCCAAAGTGTCTTGAATCACCATCCTTACGAACAATATTGTGCCTACAGTACGTGGAGAGTGTATTATCACTAAATCACCCGCAGATTGGAGATTCCACCCGAGGAATAATTGCATATTTTGCAAAGCATAACCAGCACCAGCAAAGTTTCAGCCAATGGACCTCCGGGTTAAACCCGGAGGTCCTTTGGCTGAAACATTGCTTGTGTTTTTTGTCGATATGTACAAAATTTGAAAGTTACAGCTTGGGTGATAACTCCACTCCGCGGGTGATTTAGTTACAATCCACTCTCCACGTACTGTATATGAATTTGTGGCATGCGGGAGCAACTTTTTCCAGAATTTTCCATCAAATAATTCCTCATTGTTTCAACAAAATTCTGTGTATCACTATTTATAATAAAACATTTGGAAGTGACAAAATTGGGTACATTACTGCATACACTCATAATGAGGGGTTGGTGTTGGGCTTGCAAGACTAGAGTATCAGTAGAAATGGGGGAGGTGGTTGGTTTGTCAAAATAACACTAGAAATCGAATGTAACCCTATAGGGATGCGACCGTAAATGTTCTGGAAGAGCGATTCCTTCGTTGTGTAACTTTTCAGAATGGACATGGTTGTGTGGTAGATATTATCAACATGCTAAAAGGTTACATCATCAGTGGAAAGGAATTATGGTGATTGAGTCTAAATCCTGTATTCTGCAATTAATCATTTTTACGATAAGAGACCGACATACAATATTGATTAGGGTCCGTGATGTAACTAAAATGCCTTTGACAAAAATTGAAAAACATGGTGCTCTTAATATTCCCTTTCGACCTATGTACATTCTTAACAATAACTTCATCATCTTCCAGTATGTGGTCAGGTACATGTTTAATGATCTCAAACAACTTAATCCATTTTAACACATGAGGAGTTATTCTTGGATACATCTGTGCATTTACTGAACAGCGTCTCGGTTGAAGTGTTCAAAGTATGGCGCTCACTTTCGATCCAGGGGGCTAAACATCGGAATAAGCAAAGATTGTTACTGTAAACAAAATGGTGGTGTTAATCTTTGACTGGGGCAACAAGTGAGTGATTTTCCAGAATGTACTTGGGGAGATTTTCCGGGGCTCCTTTGATTGGGTGATTTATGTTTACTTTGTTGACATAAAAAGTTATGTTGATCAGCTGATGGGCATCATATTTAGATTTGATCTTTGTTGCCTTGTCCATTCTAAAATATCCTCATGTTCATTATCGTCCAGAACATTTCCAAAATCTGCTGCGTTTTCTATAACGGGTGGCCGATCTAAAACCCGGGCATTGTTTTGAGAAGGGTGGTAAAAAAGTTCTTCAATTTCATTATTGCAGAAAATGAAACTCTGGAAATTTAAATTTCTGCCTCTCAGTCAATTTATAGCCTAATGCATTTAAATATGTCGTGTCTAATCTGTAATTGTATGTATCCTGAATATTCATATTTTGTATCTTGTAGGTCCTAATGGTGTTCCATTTCCTAGGTAAATTTAAAAACAATTCTTCATCAATTTCAGTAAATCGTTCTCCATTAAAATCAATGGGGATCTTTGTACAAAACAGTATGGAATCTTTTGAGAGTCGTGGCCGCTTTTCGGAATTTCTTTTCTCTGGAAGTGTGACGGGGAGATGTGCGATGATCTTATGCCTAGTAAGAGCTGGTTAAATTGCTCTCCACATTCTAAACAAGTGTAAATATCTAAGTAGGTTTTCCCATATTATACTATGTCTTCATTTCTGGAATATTTCTTAAAGCAGTTCTCATAGACAAATGCCTTGCCTTCCTGGGTTGTCTTTTGATGCATGTTCTGTTCCTCACAAGAAAAACCATCCCCGATGATTCCATATTCCTTTAAATAATGAATACACAAATCATAGAACCCCTTAAGTGAATTCACACTCACAAAATAACGCACACATTTTATTAAATAGTCTGAGTACACAGAGGTTATTCTTTTCCTTCCAGTGATAAAAGTAGAATGAGCCCGATGTCAAATAGTCCAGGAATATAACTGTACTTAACGGACGTACAGGAAAATACCATGTAGTTTTGATCGACTCATCGGAACTTGATTATGGTTCGTGTTTTTTGTCCATACGATTATGGGTTAAAGTCGGAAATTTTGGAAATTAACATAGAAAGTAATGGATTTGACATTCAATGCATTTTTCTAACGTAAGGCCTTTTAATGATCAAACATGATTGGTTGAATTGACTTCAATCTCGTTAGTATGTTTTTGTAATTCTCACCCTGAAGATTTAGTTTTGATATTAAAATAGATAGGGGTCATTGTAGAAAAGGCGTTCGACTACAATGGTATGAGATATAAAATGGTCAAAATAAACCTCCCAAACAAAATACTTCGATTTATTTCATCTTTCCAAACAGGAAACAAATTGCAGACACAGGGTCTAAAAAAATGTTTCCGCCTGCCGGGAACCCACCACCCCAAACCTGTAAATTTTCTCCACCCCTCCCGAGGGGACCCACCTCCCATATTTCATTTCGGAGCTCAAAACACTGCTGAAACCTGGCCAATTACCAATGGTCCGTTTTCTATGCTATTGTGCATTCCCAAATTTTAGTTTGTTCTGCATAAACTAATACAAGGGAAGTCATTCTAAATTGAAATTCAACCGCATGTTATAAATCCATGTAAAATGATTTAACAAAGTTATCAAAACAGAGATTTGTCATATAAATAGTGTTAAGGTGAAATATTTTCTGAGACACATTCTACACCCTGCAATTCTTTATTAGCGCCATATACCTTTGTTACATAATATAATTTGATGCTCAAAGTTAATGTATCCTATTTCCGAGGCATTGCTGACATCACTACATGTGAGTTGTGATACCTGAAGCTGAGCGAGGGATGAAATCAGTGGTGCAGTGGAGAATGTCAAATAGAATGTAAAACATATTCAGAACTTAATTTTATGTTCACCAGTCTGGGATATTTCAATTTTACAAATATCTTAATTTTTTCAAAGAGTTAACTCCTTAACCAAGCTATTGTTGAATATTTTTTTGTTGATTTTAGTTACGTTTACATTTAATATAAACTAATCAAAATGAATATGATAGTTTTTGCTTTTTATATGTGGAGAGATGAGCTGTGGGATTATGAAAACTCAAATGACTTGGTTCTAAAGACTATATAGCAAAGACATTTTGTTAAAGTATTTTAATAGCTGAATTCCGTAGGGTAATTCTACATGAGTCAGTTTGGTTGAATGGAAAAAAATTGTTTATAACAAAGCTCAATTGCAGATTATTCAAATTTGATCAGTGTATGTTAATGTTTCTAATGTCCACTTCAGTTGCCGAATTTGCGAATCTTCACTCAGAACATTTTGACTCTTCTGAGCTTGGCTATACCCCACATTATCTCCAAAGCATGTTTAAAATACTCTATTCACCACCCTGAATCATCTTAAAGGTATAAGAACATCATTCTTTGAATTAATTCAAATGAAGGAAAAAATAGCAATTTGGGTCATTTCCACGTTTTTTCCGGGCCAATAGACCCACCCACCCCTACCCTGTGACTGGAATTCTTTTGGCAGACCCCCCCCCCTCTCGGTCATACACGCAATTCTTGGGGTCTTCTCGATTCTGTGTAGTACCACGTGCTATTCTTATAAATCCTAGATGGCGGCTTCATTGGTTTTAGGTACTTTTTGATGATTTTCGAGTTTATTTTGATAATTAGATTTACTCAAGTTCAATCGAACGGGCCCTCAGAACACATCCTCGTCCTATTGTAGGGCCATGGGTAACGTGGCACCCACGTGCCACCATAGCAACACAAAAGGCGGCCTCCAGTAAGCAAAATGTGCGATGGAAACACGCATCATCCCAACAACGCGCTCTGCGCATTTGCACTGACAACACGTATCATAATGTTGATGACGTCAGAACATGGCCACGCACTTGGGATAACATAACAAAGCCACATGATGTCACTGGGTCACGTGACTATGACGTCACATACGTGGTCCGACCAACGGGGGTTCGTCCCATCCTTCCTCTGCTACTTACTTGTAGCGGATTTTGTCGACCCATTAGTCCTGTACATTGAGGCATACTCAGGTGCTGTCACACACGATACAATTGTTTCGTACATATTGGTACGTACATTCACTACGAAAATAATAACTAATTGACAGTTAAGGTTGAGGATAGTTTAGGAGAGACTAAACGCTCCGAAGAAAATTAATGACATTGCGTGATCCACTCATTCACGCTGAGATACTTTACATCACACATACATGGTTTCATGGTCTCGATCCTACAATGTAAATTACAATATTTACAATACAATATACATGTACATATAGTGTAGTTACAAATATAAATGTATTTAGATGTTTTCCGAAAAGAAATATTATGTAACTAGGGCCGTGACAAGATGTAACAACAAGCATATTGTAAGGAGACGGCATAGCCCAATGGCTGTCTTCTTGCCGTCTCCTAGTTGGAAGTGCGAAGGTGTGGCATCTGCCAGCTGATAACCTTTTGAAAAATTCTTGTTGAAATAAGACATCGACCCTCACCCCTACTGGAAGGAACGGTAGTTTGCCTCGCTGGGTTCCACCATTCATGTACATGATATACTATGAGATACCTCATGGCTCGAGAGCCTACGTGCCATACAATATTTATTGTTCGTTTGTTATCGATATTTGTCTTAATAGAGTTGTTCTACCAGAACAGATATGCTTTTACAAAAACGATATCAACTAAACATGTCACAATTCACCTCTGCGGAGATAAGGATTTTTCTCTCTTACTTTGAAAGAGATCGATTTGTACCAGAACAAAGAAGATACGTAGCATCTGTGTAGATGGAAATGCCTATAATAAACTGCAAAGACCTCCCGTTAGTGAACGCCGTCAACACTGTGTCGACGAATACATGCTTTTTAATTAAGTAACACACGACATTCTTGCAAGTCGTAAACTCCGAATGAGTTTTATTCTTTTGATTAGAAGACAGTATTTAATCGATTGCACATGGAATTCTGCAGTTGAAAATGCTTCGTGAAATCTACCGAGAGATATAAGAATGGCAACATTCTGGATGTACTATTCAGTTTTGTTCGTTCAATATTTCAGGCCCACGCATGCCATTGTACTAACTCACTGCTTTGTATAAACAACCACACCATGGAATTCGACGGGTGCCTTTTAGTTATAATTTTGTTTATTTATATGATGGCAGAAAACGTTAGAATCTCCGCTGGTGAAATGACAACAAGGTAAGCTGTTTTCATTAATGGGATATATGCTTCTAAAAAGGGCACCGAGGCGCTGTGTACTAAGGCGTACTGCACGTCGATGGCGCACTTGTATTAAACCAATGCTAACCCTGCTTGTGTGGAGTTAGTACTGTGGGGAGTCTGACAGTAGATCGCCGTTGCTCGGTGGTTCTCTCCGGGTTCTCCGGCATCCGCCATCCGTAAAGTCTTCTGCCCCCTGACTGCTCGGTGTGTTTTAGCAAATATACACCTACTACGAATAGCCATGCTCTCAAACCTGCAGTCAGAGTATGTAAGGAATTCGACGCTGTTATGGCTAGTAGGCAGTCTATTCCTTAAATACTCCAACGCCTATGTTTTCAGTTCGTTGTGTGGAATATTGCGGTTGGTCGGAAAAAGAGAATCAACGGTTCACTTTTCCGACCAACTGAAATATTCCAGTCGATTGCATCTAAAAGTAACATAAACATTTATTTTCTTTGAACCAAGACAAGACATATTTCAAAATCCAGAACTGTTTGGACTGAATCTTCAGTAACATTTTAGAGTAGCCCCGTCCATAAAAATTGACCATAAACTTCGATTAAACTATTGTATATTCTGTGTTGTTTATAGGGTGGACCTCCGGATGCTGGGAACATATGTTTAATATAGTCAGCAACCTAGACAGTATTGGCATCATTTTGCCCCGTCCCAACACGGATAAGAACTACACTTATTTGGAGTGGATTGGTTGATTGAATATCATAACCGTTACCCCCGACTTCATGCTGGCCTGACTGTCTAGTTGACTTCAAAGTCACAATTAGAATTGTAAGTGATGTCAAACATTAGGTGTCTTTGGGTGAGAGCACTTCGTTCCTTAACAACGACGAGAGAGGTGTTTGGTGGGTATGTCCACGACAATGTTTATAATTGCGAATAACGTTCAGTAGGTGGAAGTGTGAACTATATTGAAGTACACATCAAGGTGTATGTTTATTGTTTTCTGTATTATGCTTATTGGTCCTTAGGGTCACCGTCCGGATACATTTCCATCTCTGGGCTGCAGCACTAGGAATGCGCCAGCGGTCACGATACTGCTATAGAACCCGAATGTAACCTCGAACAACATTAAGTGAAAAGGTGGGATTGAGACATAGAAGAATGAGGGTGAGGTACGGTGGACTAGAATCAACGACACGAGTAGGTGTCCATCCAGTATTACACTCTCGCCAAAGGTGCGCGTGAAATACAGTATAATCTACAACAAGGGGCGTTGATCCCTGCCAAACTGTGTTCTGTAGTTGTACCACGATTGCGCTTTTATTGCACGCCTATGCTTTTATTTTCATAAATGAAAAAAACCGAAGCGAACAATAATTTTTTTTTGTATCGTCCTTGAACAATACGGATAACGTGCGCGTACTATTTAACTATTTTTTCACGTTTGGGTTATTTTTGGCAATAATATACGTTTTTAATATTTTTTAGTAAACTATAAGCGTGCAATAAATACAGAACAGCATACACGTTCGAACTGTCTGTTTGTACGGCACGAGATCGATTTGGGCGGAGGGATAATATTGAACAGGAATCCGAAACCTTCGAGTTCAGTATTATCCCTCCGTCAAAATCGATTAGTAAACTGTAGGCGTGCAATAAATACAGAACGACATTCGCATTCGAACTGTCATTTTTACCGCACTCGATCGATCTGGGCAGAGGGATAATATTGAACTCGAAGCCTATCCCTCCGAACAAATCGACCTCGTGCGGTTAAAAAAATGACAGCTCGAACGCGAATGCCGTTCTGGCTATGATTTAAATTAATGGAGCTGATATTGTCTGAGAAAAAGAAAAAGACTCGAGGCGGTCTGTTTAAATTCTTGCCTGACGCTGTTTTGTTTCCAAGCATTTCGTTAACGCCATGACGTCTTTCAGATGCGTAGCGATCTCTCAGATGAGTTCTTATTACGATTAGGTCTACTTTCACGGGTGAAGTACCTAGCACATTTCTCAATGTTTGCTTTAAATCGGGTAATGTTGAGTACACACAACAATCGTGGAATAAGGTCAGGTCTCATCAAACTCTGATACTTATGTTGTCAACTTGGGTCAACTTCACACCAGGCATTGATTTTCAACACTTCTCTCAGCAAAGAAACAACTAAATATGTTGACCGCCGTAAACGCGCACTGCATGACTATTCGGTATTCCTATACGGATTCAAAGGGTAGGTTTACAATCTGGATACATACGACACGAACAAGTGACACTAGACCCGTTGCTGTGTATGTAATTAGCTGTTTTTGAAAAAGACATCTAGAGGAGGAGACTCGGATGTCGGTCTCACTTTCATTCCAAATCGTGGGAAAGTTAAAGTTCGGACTTTTCTAGGTGCATTGGGGTTTTTTTGTGTCTGAATCATCAGCCCAGCTTGTTTTGTGGAATGAATACTGAAAAAAGGTTTCGAATAATTCAGATAAATATTATTATATTGTGCAAATCGCGCATAAAACAGGAAATATTCACTTTGTAAAGGTCTCAGAATTTCAGAATATCATTACATTTTTAATTAGGTATCTACATGTATGCGACTGTTATATTTCACATGGCACACTTCAGTACAGAACCTATTTTACTACGGTTTGGCGCATGGACCAAGATATATATTTGTTTTAGTGGGTGACTATAAACAACGTCTCGTCCAAAAATCCTTGAGGTGTCGAGAGTAGAAGGCCCTCAGTTGTTTTTAAGCAATACTTTATGGTGGATATCTGATGCTTGAAGTTCAGATTTTCGTCCCGATGTACTCTTAAGAACTTAGCCATCTGGTCTTGCTGCGAATTTCCAACGGATGAGAGGTTAGTAATGTTAATAAGTATCTTCATAATACAGGCTTTACGGGACTATTTTGTGGGGGCAGAAACATATGTGTGTTCTTGTTGGCGTTAATTTGGAGCTTATTTCTCCAGCGGCTTTTAATATTTTAGAGAGCTCAGCCCAAGGATTTCAATCCTGCCCACCTACGTTTGTAGTTATGCCGTCTGTGAATGATATTATGTTAACCCTTTACCTAACGTAACGGAAAAAAACGGCCAGCGCTATTCTCAAAAATCGCCAATTAATTTTCATTATTTTTTTTCATTTTTTTGTCTCAAAAACATAGGTTATGACCCCTCGTTGGAACGAGCTCGTCGAGCTCGTTCCAACGAGGGGTCATAACCTATGTTTTTGAGACAAAAAATGAAAAAAAAATAGTTATTCAAGAATTATTTTTGCAAGTGTCGTCTGCTTTTCAGGTTAGGTAAAGGGTTAAGGAAACTGCAGTGACTTATAATAGTAATATACAGTAGGAATAATATATGCGCCATTACTAATCCTGGAAGAGCACCGCGTTAATTTGTCGGATTAATCCTTTACCCAGCGCAGACGATATCAAAATTTATTTTTTGAAATATCAATTTTTCAAATTTTTCAAAAAAGTTCAACAAAACAATATCATGTGACCCCTCGTTGGAACGAGCTCGTTCCAATGAGGGGTCACATTATATGGTTTTGTTAACATTTTTGGAAAAATAATATTTTTTCAACTACTGAATTTGCATATTACGCGGGTGGATGGGGGCGATTGGTTGGGTAAAGGGTTAAAGGCTGTTGCTAGTGATACTCCACAAAAATCGTTATTTGTTTGATAAATCACTTTGGAACCATGTTTTACCTATTCCTCGTGCTCCATAGAACTCAACGCTAGTTCCTTCAATAATATGCAATGGCTGGTTGTATTAAATGCTTTGGGCACGTATCTGGAAAGTAATGTGGAGGAGCACTTCATGAGTTTATAATTACATTCATTTACATAAAGGGACATCACTTTAATTTGTCGGATTGAAGACTGTTGTTACTGATACTCAAAAAACGTTATCTGTTTGATAAATCACGTTGGAGCCAAGTTTTACCTCTTCCTCGTATTCCATATTTGCTGTTTATTCAAGCAGACAGCGCTGGAATAGAGGTACCCCCTTCGGTTTATCACTTCATTCTGGTCTCTCTATATTGAACCGTCAGTGCTAGAACACCTGTCATATCCTACAGACGAGTCGGAGCGTCCTCATGTTTCCGGGTGTTAACGAACTGGCCAAACACACAACACCACAGAAGTGAACAGAAAAAAAAAAACATTCAAAGTTTGTCAGTTTTTTTGTTAACCCCCTATTTCTATTACCCCTTAGTAGATCAGGCGTGTCGTCCAAGCTTCAGTGCACAATCAGAAGTTATGGTTTGAGTAAAAACAATTGAGTTATTTCGAAGAAGATAAATTATACTGTTGTTCATAAATTTTGTCATGTAAATGGTCCTATGTAGTCTCTTTTGGGATCATTCATTCATACAAAAGTACTTGGGTGATGTTATAAAATTTTGTTACATTATACAGAATTTTGACAAGGTCATCGAAACAGAGACACCGCACCGTTGCCGTGGATTGATCGTAATCCACGCGTGGGCAGTGATGTGATGTCCACGCATGCGTTTACCAGGTAATAAAAATCATCAGCAGCAAAACTTTAATTAATGAAGCATCGGGTTGAGCCCGGTGCTTCATTAATTAATTATTTGATGATTATTCCTATAATTAATGTTTGGAATATGATATTATTGCGTCCGTGAAAATATTGCCCACCCGTGGAACGTGACCAGTCCACGGAGGCCGTACTGTATTAACCCTTTACCCAACGTAACGGCCAAAACCGGCCAGCGCTATTCTCAAAAATCGCCAATTAATTTTCATTATTTTTTTCATTTTTTGTCTCAAAAACATAGGTTATGACCCCTCGTTGGAACGAGCTCGTCGAGCTCGTTCCAACGAGGGGTCATAACCTATGTTTTTGAGACAAAAAATGAAAAAAATCAGTTATTCAAGAATTATTTTTGCAAGTGTCGTCTGCTTTTCACGTTAGGTAAAGGGTTAAGAACGGATTTAACCATGTTTACCCTTATCTAATACAAGTTAAGTTACATTCCCAATTTTTGCATATACCTGCAACATTTCACTTCTTACATTAACTTTGATTGTCTTTTAAGGGATCTTGGTGGGCTCATTCCAATCAGACATCACGGTCTATGTTTTGAGAAAAAAAATAACAAATATTTGTTTTGCGATTTTTTTAACATTCGGCACAGCCAGGTTCGATTAATTTGCTAGGTAAACGATGTGGGTGGTGTCATTCTAGAACACTTCTTGGAAAGCAAATTTGAACTTACCATTTCATGATAAACGTGCTATTTATAAAGAGACCGTCTGTCCCGTTTTAGCCTAAACTATATTTTATTCAATAATTTCACGAATTCATTTAACAAGACGAGCAGTTGTCGAGATTTGCATCAGCAGTAAGTTGTTTACATATTGTGTTATACAAATGAGCAATGAGTGGATTCGAGATCAAATCAAAAGCTTTTGTGAGTCGTCTCCCTAAACGGAAATGTTACAATGGCAGTAATTGTAGATTGCCATCGTGTATTCAGAACTCACGATGGCTCAGAAAATTAATCGAGCAAGAGGAGAATAGGCTAAGGTTGTCTGTGTTCCTGACAATTACTCGTTGCTTCCATCGCTGTTTATTTCGCTGACACTGCATTGTTACAATATTATTGTCTCATGATTTTTAGCAGTTGTTTATGTCTTTTTTTACGAAACACCTTTTTAAAGCTACAGAACCCCAAGAGATGGCGAAAACGCCCCTTTCTTATTTTTAAATATCTTTTAACCGAGAATATTTGTTAAACGATCAAACGGATCGGGTGAAAAATTGTAAAATGCCAGCGTCTGTGTTGTTTTACTACTCTACAACAAAATACTCGAAGTTTGTGAAAGGGTGCGAACATCGATGGTACAAATTCGGTAACATTTCGAAAATTCAATTTTTATATGAAATTCCGATACACTTAGTGTTAAATTTACTGACAGCGTTTGGAAATTAAAGGGAAATAACTTTCCCGTAAATCTCTCCCAGTGACGGAAATTGTCAATCATGTTTTTATTTTTCTTGTGCGTGGATGGTCTATTAATTAACAGCTTAACTTGTGCGGTGCTAAATCATTTTAGTCGCTAGAATTTACGCAGTTTATCTAACTAATACCATATGCAGAGAGTATTTCGACACGACTTGGCCCTAGTTGTTGAAGGTGCCGTTAGACTCCTATGAAACAAACAAGAAAACAGACATACATGTAGTAGTTGATTAAATTAGATATTTTGTTTACTGTTCATTTAAAGTGAACTCTTGACCTGTTGTTTTGAATATTTTCTTGAATTTCTCCCACCGGTATTAAAAATAGTTCATGAAGGGATTACATTTGGACTTCTATTTGTAGGGAGTACATTCTGTTAACGAGGCATACTTTTACCTCAGCCAGGAAACAGGTAACAGGTATTATGTGCTGGCAGAAAAAATCCCTCCAGCAGGGAAAGACTTAATGTAACTTTCAACATAAATTGGCTACATCGCGACCGGGATACAAGTATAAAATACTGTTTTTTGGTAGGACTCTCACCTTGGCGTGGGTTGCATGGTCCTATTTCCACATCGATATAAAGTTACCGTTGAATTTTGGAGGGCCAAAATGCCATAAAAGGGAATTTAGTCCACGCGATAACATTTGAAGCAAACAATTCTGGTTTGAAATTGTCAAGCTGTTAGAAACTAGTGTAAACAGGTGTTTCTAAAAAAAATATTCTACTTTTCAACCCTCCTTCCGACCAGGTCACTTCATATTTTTTCGGTGTTTTTTGTGTGGTCGTATTGGGATAACTTTATGTTTTTTTTTAATTCTGACACTTCGCATAACTTTACTACTTCTTTTTCATAACTAAACGATCTAAAAATGTCGTCGATTTCATTTAATCGAATATTTATGACACAATCACCAAAAAGGCGAGTGTGAGAAAATTATCCGATTTCGATGAAATATGGTAAGATCGCGTTATCCCATTTCAGTTAGGTGTGATTTTTTTCAAATATCTCTTACCATTTTTGAACTGTGGGCTATTAAAGTTTGGGGCTATTTTGCCGAAAAATGTCCCCGTTTTCACCCTCCCGAAAAGGATACTTCCCAATGTCCTATTTTTCTCATGGATGCATCTTCAAATTCCACGGGGTACTAGTTTTAATCAACGCCGTATCTTCAACCATTTCCGAGTTATGGTGAAATGAAATGTAACAATTACCTCCCTTTATGCCGATATTACAATATCCTGGAATGGGTATTTCCTCTTGTCAGATAATGTTGAAATTTCTTATATGCACAGATCGTCACTTTCTAAGGACGGATGGGGGGGGGGGGGGTGGAGGGGGGTCATTTAAATCGATGGAAAATCACTTACTATTTTAGAGTTAAGGGCCTTATAATTATGGATTTTTGGTGTAATCACAGTCTTCCAGAAAAAAATATCCAATGTTTCGAAGTCTCTGAACATCTTGAAAAGAAAATTTCCTGTATCCCGATCATCTTGAAATTGCGCTCGTGGATAGCTTATCGAATTCCACGGATACCTGCCTTTGAAGCGTCCCAATACATTTTACCAATAGCGTCACGGAAATGGCCGATTGGGATGAGGAGGTAAATGTGATTTGTCCCGACTGTGATGGCTCCAGTCCAGACCGACTAATATTCAAACTATAGCACCAAGGCATGCCTTCGTCGAAGGCATGCCTTGATGATGTAGTTGGAATATTAGTCAGTCGGGATGATATAGTTAACAAACTCAAGAAATCTTGAAAATGTATTTGTGAATAAATGAAATAGCATGTAGTCGCGGTGAGGCAACTTCTTATTTGACGAATACGTACTGTACCGGTACTTCAAATTGGCCATACCTGATCCCTGACCGCCCGGACCGGGCACTATAGATCTCCATCTAATAATCTGAAAGTTCGCACGTACTTGCCGAAAACTTTGTAAAAATATTTAAACATCTCTTGGAAAACAGTTTGTATCTTAGATATTCTTACGGCAATCACATGTCTGTATTAGTAATTATACTGCATGAATATTTGTATTATATATCTTTCTTGAGAATTGTTAACACTAATTATGGGTTGCCTTGTGGGTTGTAGTTCAAACCGAACAAGCATCGATTCTCTTTCTAAGATTATTCTGTTCTTTTTAGGCATGTAATTACAGAAAACATTCTAAGAGGGTACGATTCAAGAATCTCACCAAAAGTTAGTGGAAGTAAGTGGCTTTGATTACATATATAGTATCCCGCCAAGTATGCGACTGGTTTGTAAATTTTGAAGTTTATTTCATCCCGTATTGACTAGGTTTGAACACAGGTCTGCCGTGCCCGTCCTATTGCTTAGCACAGAATAACCTACCGCATCACATTTCAGGACATTTTGGGTCACAACCACTGATCTCCATACAACTGGATTACGACAGCAAAATAGTCTCAACACAATCTGCCTCTTCACAGCCACAAGGTGGCGTCACATCATCCAGCGTGGTTGTTCCGTCTATCGGCGATGTTAGGTGACGTGGAAGCCCTTACGCTGTGACTGTCGTCACAGCATAACAGCTTTCACATCATCAAACATGAGACGAAATCTAGCACGAAAACTTGTAACCCCGTATCAACTTTCCACTCTCTGCACTTTTTATCATTGATAACTAAAATTTGCTGTAAATATCCAGTTTGTATTGGCACGAAAATGTGCACATCGCCCAGCGTTATTTATTTATTTATTTATTTATTTATTTATTTATTTATTTATTTATTTATTTATTTATTGGTGCTTAACGCCACATCAGCAGCTAAGGCCATATCGTGGCGCGGAAATGTAGAAAATAAAATAGATGCCAATGATGAAGAAAATTGGTTGATGAAAAACAAGAAATAATTACAATAGAATGACAAATATATGAGTAGTTCGAACAGAAATGAACGAAAATACTAATATAGTGAATAACTTATAAAATCATCTGATGATTTGAAACATAAAGAGTCTAGGTTAAAAGAATAAAACAATATTAAAATTTATTAAAAAGGTTGATTGCATTAAAAAATGATTGAACTTTGTGTGGGCTCGTATGATAAAATATATCTCTTAGACATCCAACAGTGAAATACCGCCATCTGACATTATTAAAATCAGTGTAATGTAAAAGAATGTGCTCCACCGACAACACCTGCTGGCAAGGAACACATTTTGGTCGCATATTACCGTTTTACAAAAAGGAATGTGCAAGCCTTTTGTGACCAATATGATATCGTATCAAAACTACATGATCTTTTCAACAAAGGTTACTAGCCGCGTAATGATCAAAAATATATTCATTTTTAACTGACCTCAGAGCATATTTTTCAAAAAGCGATCGAAGATTGCAAGGCGTCGGAAATTGAAAACCTTCATGAATTTTGTTTGTTTTTGTTATTTATAGCAACACATACACCTCAAAGACAGCGGCAGGTAAGAGGTTTTTCTATAGGTGGCCGTGAGAGTTGCAGCAATCCAGTGATCACAGCTCACACGAGGTGGAGTATTTGCTTCATACAGGCAGTGCACAAACAAATTCAGGCATACACCTTCTCGCGAATCTCTCATTATAATTAAAATACTGTGTAAGTTCAGGTGGTGAATACATTCCGTAGATAGTACAACTTAAAAACAGAGGCTTTTGAGTGTCACGGAAAATGGAAGTGCAGTGGGCGGGGCATACATACTCTAGGCAGCGGAATATTTATGGGTCGGCTCTGTGGAAAATATTTGAGAAATGAATCCAAAGAAATATCATGTTCTTGGATTTCAGGGTTTCACGAATGCGGGGAGATGTATCAGAAAGTGTATGTGTTTGTATATGTATGTATATCGGGGTTAGGGAGGTGGGGGGGGGGGGGGGTAATCGATAAATATACTATTCCTGTGGAAATATACATTTCCTTTGAAACAACTGACGACATTCTAATGTTGGAAGATGGCTGAAGTGGAAGAAATAGATCGGCCAGCCAACGATGAAGGTCGACAGCTGTTTTCACGGTATAAAAGTGCTAAATTCGTTGGTTTACGATTTGAACTTTTCCCACGCTCAGTTTGTGTTTAAACTCGCTTTTGCGGTGATTTCACTATCGTTCCAAAATCGATACTATTGCGTTGTTTATAGCTGACGTGCACTTGCTTCGATACACGAATGTCTTTGTACTTGTACAAACAATCGGTAACATGCAAAGAAAAAGCTATGTTTTCTCCGAATACATAATGTAGGTGACATATCCATATTCGATTGTTGTGTATATTTTTCCAAGTAATCCATGTTGATTCTCAACGCATTCGAGCACGCGTTTGTATCTGACACCACAAAGTTCGCGATGTGCGTTTGAAAAACCCACCTTGCCCCGCCATCAGTGGTTCTTCACCCCGTCAAGCAACGATTATCGGCTAAACGTCTTATTGCATTTTTTACACACTGATGTTTAGTGATCATCACATACCACGTATTGAGTGTGTTTACGAATTTGTCAACACCAACAAAACATGTTTGTGGAAGCCTTTTCGAGACACACGATCTTTACATGCAGGGGTGGGCTTAGGAATTGTGATGACCAGTGGCATGACAGTTAAACCAGAATCGCTTAGGTGTCCGGCGTACCAATAAAACCGGGAGATGAAGGATTCTGATTCCCCTTCATTTTCCAGTAGAAAGTTATGATATTGTCTCAAATACTCAAGTATACAACATAATTGTCCTGGTATATTAGTGTGTTTGAGGACAATAGAAGGTATACCATTGTAATTGTTTGTAGCTGGATGGGCCATGGGATGCATCAACCAACAGTAATTCAATTCAGTAGTCATCCACCTCTCCGAAATACCAAACTATAGTTGCTGTATTCTATGGCTACAAAATGGAAATTGGGAGTTGTAAATTGATAAGATCAAAAAGGGTCGACTCATCTGGTCAAATCTTATGAAAGTAATTCGATCAAAAACAAAAATAAATTTAGGATATTGATGTATGACAAATACGTTTTCGCCAATTTCACATACCCACTCAGGCATACCCTTTGAGAGGAGAATTGGGTAAAAATGTCTAAAAAGAAGTTTCGCCTGCACACCGATAAACACACTATTGGATGGAGTGACAGAGATTTACAGACACACACGAACTTTCGTGTATCCAAGTGTCCAGAAAATGTATATATACAGTTTCTTACACGGACGGACACGACTAAGGGCGTTCTTCAAAACAAAAGCCTTTCCGAATACGTCCTTGGATAAATATCGAAAATGTTTTAACTTCTGGTTAGCTCACAGAAAGTTTAATTTTAGGTGAGTAGTCAAAATCTCCTGCCTGAATCGTACAACGGACATTCGAGAAGCTGAAGTGAAGAAATTCTAATTTTGAATCCTCCCTGCCCAATATTTTAACATATTTGTCATAGGTTTCTGCACCGAATGTATCAATAAATTACAGTACGGCCGCCGTGGACTGGTAACTTCCCACGGGTAGGCAATATTTTCACTGTCGCAATAGTATTAGACTCCAAGCCAGAGCCTTCGCAGCAACACACCCAGAAACAAACACTTTCAATCTTGACTCACTATCGATAAACTTTATCTCTCTCCTTTCAATCCTCCTTGTATACTCTCTACTCTCTCCTTCCTTCTTCTTTCCATGCATACTCTTTCATCCCCTCCTCTACACCGCTTCTCATGCCTCTTTCTATAATTCTCTCTACACACATCTCTTACCTCTCTCAGATACTCACATCTTGCAAATTCTCTCTTCTCATTCCTCTTTACTTTTATACTACCTGTTCTCTCTTCCTCACACCCATTGTACACACTTGACTCTTGCTTTTAAAACTCACTAAATTCATTATCATCGTAATCTAAAATTAACCCTCTCCCATCTTCCATTCTACACCTATCAACATACTTAATCTCCCTGTTTTCAAGCTTACTCTCAACATTTAATATTTTTTCCCTGAATAATTTTTGTTCAGCATTGTCTAAAGAGTTCCTAACAACACTCAGTCTCAGTATCTTCTGTTTTCTCCCTGGTTTCTTCGACGTTAGTGCTGACGCTGTGTAAAACTTCCTGTTGATTTTGTTTCTGCCGAGATCTCGATGACACATGTGCTTATGTCACAGTTTGTGCCAAATGTTACCTTGTAGTCGGTCCTCGAATTAATCATACAGTTGGTGGACCTCTCCTCTCTTGGACACAACTCTAAATGTCTTTTGCACCCTTTTAGATGCCGTCTAATCTCCTTCGATGTAACGCATCGGTAGCTATAAACACTGCATCGGAATGGAACTAAATTTTCTTCCTGGTGTATCGCAATTAAATGTTGAATACATTTTTGCTTGACTCCTGTTGTGTTGCATCTGTTACATCTCCACATGGTGGTTTGGTTTTCCATTTCAGTTCAATAGAACTTAGTTGCTGTGTATTTTTCTTTTTGAATACTATTTGCCCATTTAGGTATTTTTCCGGCCTGTGTACATGTACATTTTATGCTGGTGTATGTGTATTGTTGTCTCTTTGTTTCGTGCCGAGATTTTGTAAACAATACTACTTATTCTTTTAGCGACTATATACGGCCCTAGCCAGGCAAATTCTAGTTTCCTCTTTTTGGATTTCTTTTTTCACTAGGTCTCCTGGTTTGAATTCTTTCTCTATTATATGAGGGCCAAACCTTTTGGTTTTTTTTGTTCCTGCAGCTTGATTTAGATTTTTAAGTGCTGTATGATAAGAGATTTCAGCTGTTTCCTTAATTTTTTTTTTGCATAGGGATATGCTCCATTTACAATTTTATTTATGGGCACGGGAAATATGAGTTCTGATGGTGTGGTTGCTTCTCTTTGTTAGGATAGAACGCCGTGGCAGGATGAGTGCTTCGGTATGCTGCCAACAACAAACTTATATTTTCATCCCATTCCCATTTCCATTTACAAAACATCTGAGCATCTTACCTAGCGTAACACTGAATCCCTCCATTATACTCTTTGATGGAGGGTGATACGGTGTGATGCGGGTCTTCTTTATACCCAGAAGACGTCATGTCTCATTCTCAAAGCTTTGTCGGTATAAATTTCGAGTGGTACCCCAAATCTCGATATACATCCAAAACAACTATGGTTTCAGCGTGGGTGTCTGAAATTGCAAAAGCTTCCATCCATCGGGTGAAGTAGTCCCCTATTACAAGAATATATTTATTCCCACGTTTGGTTGTGGAAAGTGGTCCCATGATATCCAAGCCTACTCTATCCAGGGGATAACAACAACATAGTCCTTCAGAGGTGCTTTAAACCTTTACCTAACATGAAAATCAGACGACACTTGCAAAAAAAATTCTTGAATAACTATTTTTTTTCATTTTTTTGTCTCCAAAACATAGGTTATGACCCTCGTAGGAACGAGCGAGACGAGCTCATTCCAACGAGGGGTCATAACCTATATTTTTGAGACAAAAAAATGAAAAAAATAATGAAAATTAATTGGCAAATTTTGAGAATAGCGCTGGCTGGTTATGGTTGTTACATTGGGTAAAGGGTTAAACTTGTCTCCTGTGGGTCTGTTCTTTGAGCAGGTTACGCAATCATTTATATGTGATTTGACATCTTCATCTAATTTGAACCAGTAAAAATCCTTTTTTACGCTCTGGGTAGTCTTTGATATCCCATTATGAGCTGCAATCAGGGAATCATGACATTTCTTCAATACTTCATTTCTTAGTACTTTTGGCACCAACAATTGCATTGTATTCTGAAGAATTTCATCATTTTCAACCCAATTTGGTACAATATACTATCTTCTCCTTTGAGATTAACCCAGTTCAGCCATAGTTGTCTAGTGGCAGGGCTATATCTGGTCACTTTCGCTCTGTCTGGAAATATCTCTGCATCCACCCAACCATTGATTGGTTTCAGATCGCAATCATTCCTCAGAATATTTATTTATCCAGTGATATGACTGCTTTGGCGAGTTATTCATCTTTGAATTCCGACCATTCTTCTGTCATTTTGAGACAATCCTCATATGTGTCTACACTATCTCAGCATATATGGTCATCCATTTCCATCCGAGATAATGTGTCAGCATTCTGATGATGATTACCAGCACGGTGTTGTACATTGAAGTTATATTGTGACAGAACTTACAACCATCCTGCCACTTGACCTTGTGGATCTTTAAACTTCAACAACCAAGTTAAAGAGCCATGGTCTGTTCATAACAGGAACTTGTTCCCTAGCAAATAGTGTCTCTAAACTGGTGTATAGACAACTGGAAGCAATTCACGCCTGGTGACTCTGTATCTCTTATGTTTGTCTAACTTCTTGAGTCATAAACAATGACTCGTTCCTTTCCATTTTGGACCTGGGAAAGGACACTGCCTATTCCAATATTAATTGCATCTATATCAGGTGTATATAGGCTTTGTCGTAAAGGATATGCCAAAATATCCGCCTTGAATGGCATTTTTACACTCATCCGTCCATAGATATGGAATATGTTTCCAGGTTAGATGACTCAGAGGAGGTGCTGCATCACTAAAATTCTCGATATATCATCTGTAATCATTACAGAGCCATGTGAACTGCTGGAGCTGCTTTACATTGTTTTTTTTTTGTTTTTCCCATTCCTTCACTTTTGAGATTAGATCTGGATTCGGCCTTATACCCTGTTCTTCAACTACATGTCCTAAAATAGGACTTATTTTCTTAGTTCAACTTTAATCCCTCATTTTCACGTCTATTTAAAAAATTCCTGAAGACGATGCAGGTGTTTCTCAATGTGCGAGCTAATAAACGTTATGTCATCTAGATATGTCAAAATGGTTCTCCATTTTAACCCTCCAAATATGAGTTCCATACATCTCAGAAAGGCGTTTGGGGCCGAAGTTAACCCAAAGGGGAGCATGGTGTACTCAAAGCCCGTATTTTGTATTTCTTATAAATGCAGTCTTTTCAAGATCCTATTCTGCTAGTTCTAATTGCCAGTATCCACTTTGTAAGTCAATTGTTGAGAAGTATTTTGCATAGCTAAGCAATCGGGGCACATTTCTATTCTTGGAAGTGGATATGCATCTTTTGGTTACTTTGTTTAGCTTTCTATAATCTGTACTCAGTGTGTCGAGCCATCATGTTTACACACGAGAACCACAGGTGGTGCCCATGCTGAGTTTGTCCTTTGCACAACTCCACAGGCCCGTTGATCTTGAAGGTATTTCTCATCTTCACCCTCAAATTCCTGGGGTGTTATCCTCAGTGGTTGTTTGAGTGGTACAGCTCCTTGTGTATTAATCTCATGCTTCACAACTGAATACGTTCCAAGGTTCATTTTGCTTTTGGCAAAAGCACCCTTATGTCGTACAAGCAACTCTTTCAATTGATCCATTGTTTTTCCTCTGGTAGATGCATGCAGCTTTCCTCATATGATTCTTGCAAAATGTTCAGGCAACTCTATATTCTTTTGTATTTCTTTTATGTGTGGTTGCTTTCTATAATCAGATTCGTTGACAGTGCCAACAGCAGTTGATACACCAATTGATTTTCCAATATCTACTGTTGGATGTAGTTCCCCCTACCATATATCAGCTCCTTAGTGTCGCAGGTGAACTGGAAGTGTTGGTAATCCCTACTTGTGCTGTATTTTACGGTATTTGTATTAGTGCCCTGGCAGCCAGTAAATCTCTATTATCTTCCACTAAGGGTTCTAATATGTTGCTATCATCAACTTTGCCAATGTACCCTTTAGCAACTTCAGTTGTTGTCAGTTCTGATTCTGCTGGAACTAGCACAGCGCTGTCTAGTACTAATCGGGTGACTCTGTTTCGTGCTACTTTACACTCTAACTATTCATCCTTTACTTGTATTCCTCACCTTGTATTTATGGTGATGGCTTTGTCATCAGTACTGTCGCGTCGCAACAGGAAATCATCTTTGGTTGTTGCTTCATATACCAGCCAGTAAAATTCCATTAATCCTATTTTTAGATGGCATCTTATCATTCCTAATATTTTAAGTTTTATCCCAGCCTCTGATACCACTAGCTGCTGTCGCGCACACTGGAGGGGTTAAAGCTCACCCTCGGGAATTTTATAATACATCTCTTCACTCAAAACACTCACTTCAGCACTTGTGTCTGTGACTGTCTCTATCAGTAGGTTTTCAACCTCCATGGGTACCTTTATAGTGATAGCACTTAGTCTGTCTATGATTATAGGGATTGTTTTTTTTTTGACAGTTTTCGTGGTAGCTCTGCATTGTCAACATCACATTCTCTAGATGAGGCTTTGATTGTTTTATTTTCCATAATGTGATTTTTGTTTTGTAACATTTCCCTTGCAGAAATCTGTATCGCTTGTTTTACAATTTTTATCTTTATTGGCGACACTACTATTTCTTCCACTTTCATATACCATGTACATCCGCTTCACTTGCAGAGTTTTCTTGTGATATCATAACAACACCTTTTTGATGACTTTGTTTCAGACATTTGATTTGAACATTACCCGTATTCCGAATCTCTGTCTTTAGATTTCTTCTCATTTCTGGTGTTTCTTCAGAACATTTCATAGGGACATTTCTCCCCTATTCTCTGTCTGTTCAGACATCTGGCCCAGGTCTCAATGGGCTATGCTTTGATCATTTCCTTCCATTTGTACCCCTTTACTTATGTTACCCATTTTACATATAATGTTTTCCCCTCTTCTGCTAACTGGTCCTTCTTCGCTCATTTTGTTGTCAGTTACCTCCAAAATATTTTCACTCTGAGGTTTGGAATTGTACGTTTCAATAAAACTTCTTTTTTCTTGGGTCAAGGCTTGGACAACAGTCTTGGCCCTTTCTAGTTTAGCTGTTGTTGGCTCTGTGCTGGGGTTACTGTTGGATTAAATCTCCATTCCCCTCTATTGCTGGTGAAGTTCCTGGTTTATTTCTGTTTTTCGGACAATTGCGTGAAATATGACCAACCTCTTTGCAATGGTAACATGAGATCGTTGTTAACATTGTTAGTCTCGTATGTCCATCAGACTTTGAATAGTCACTTGTTTTCCGCCGTAGGTTCTGTAACCCTTGGAACTCCCCATCAGACATCAGGACTCTATTTATATTCTTCTCCTCGAATGATGTTGCTCACTTTCCAGCCATAACATGAGTCACTGCATCTTTTACACTTCGATTAATATCTTCTGTACCTGAAGATTTAACTTCCTTTATAATTGAGGTTTTAGGGTCTTGGCCAAAATGGATCAATCTTTTTCCTGTTACATAGTTTTTCCCATTAACCCTCCTCACAGCAAAGGTCAAATCTACTTCATTTCTTTGGGGATCTTCAGTATCCCCAATACAAATGCATTTCCTGCATTTTCATTATCATATGGAGACAATTCCTGACAATGGTTCTTCTGTATGTTGGATTTGAGACACTATGTGAGGCACTGGTTTTGCAACATTCATGCCACTGGACCATTCCAAGTGCCTCCTCCATTGACCTTGGATGCTTTGTCTTTACATTATAGGCTATATTTTAATCTTGAAGCCCTCTAAGCAAGTGTTGTATTGCTATTTCAGTAAACATCAGGCTGTGTTCCATCCCAAGGTATGCTTTTGTTATCAACGAAGAGAGGAGTGATGCATATTCCTGGGGACTTTCCTTTCCATGTTTATGTATCTGTTGTAAGTTCATCCTATGTGTCTCTGGTAAAATATGATCTCCCAAACGCCTTTTCATGGCTGCTTCAAGGGATTAGATATTTCCTCTTGTCAATTCAGACAAACTTGTAGGGCTACACGGTATTTGAAACTGAATACTGGTATTGGTGTTCAAAGAATACCACGGTATACCGGTATATCTAAAGACTGTTCAGATAGATGAACATTCGTACCATAATCAGGACTTGAGCAATCACAATAGGAACAAATCAACATGCCTTGATGATACAGTTTGAATAACCCTTTACCCAATGCAGATGATATCAAAATTTATTTTTTTTAATATTACTTTATCAAATTTTTCAAAACATTTCAACACAACCATATCAAGTGATCCTCACTGGAACGAGCTTGCCGAGATCGTTCCAATGAGGGGGTCACATGATATAGTTTTGTTAATTTTGAAAATTATATTTGTTCAACTGCACAATTTGTGTATTATTCAGGAGGATATGACTGAATTGTAGGTACATGGATATATAGAATATACCCATAGTAGCTCGGTGTACCAAATGTTCACCATGAGTGGTGAAGTGGTGTTAACCACGAGCCTTTGGCGTGTGTTAACGCCACTTCACCACGAGTGGTGAACATTTGGTACACCAAGCTACTTTGGGTATATTTTATTTCTACCATGATCATCAAATTATTAAGAGTCGCCATTATTTTTTCTTCATTTTACTGAGCAGCAGCTGAACATACCTGCGAATTTGTTTTTGTTTACATGAGCATCGGTGGTCGGTACTTCCACTGTCAATTTTATCACCAAAACGAAATAGAAAAAGAAACATGACATTTTTCTTTTTAATAACATAATAACATATTATCTCGAGTTATAGATGTTTTATTAACATGAGACAATGCATAATTGCCACTTTCATTTAACTCTTCGCAAGGTAACGTGCGATAAATTTAGACAAGTTTGCATTCAGGTCTACGACACCAAAGGTCAACTTGGATGTAGTTCTACTGTAGCTGTAAATTTTAACTACTGAAATCCCATTGCTGGCGTGTTCACCACGGTTGGTGTGTAAAGCTAAAATTTATGTCATAAGCTTGTCATATATAGTAGAATAGGTAATCATGGTATAAATGGATAATGTTATTTGATCTGGACTAGAGTTAAACAAAATTTAGAACACAGAAATTGTATTCTGTAAAATAAATAATGACGATAGACCGATATTTTTGCAATTAAACCGGTATTCAATTGATACTGGTTTGAATACCGGTATGTTTTGGTTTATCGATATACCGTGCAGCCCTACAAACTTGCCGCATTTACCAGAGACTCGTCTTTCAAGCAGAAGAAAAGTTTCCATGCTTGCTCTCTCATATCCTATCTATATCTCTGTGCCATCATGTGGAACTGGATCCAAAACACGTTCCAAGCTGATTATTCATTATATATTGGGGTTCTTGCCCTTGTCTCCTCGCATGGTTGTCCACAAGAAGATTGAATCTGAGAACATCGATTGTCTGGCATCATTTTTGAGGCGCTGAACTCATAAGTATGTCTCCCTCTTTGTAAGGACTGGTCCGTGTGTGTTTGCAGTCTATCTGGATAGTTTTAGCCTGTGACCCTCATTGACATTGATGGACTATGTGTTGGCCCTGGATGTTGAATGTAGGTATGTGCCGTCCCCCTACCTGAATACTCTCTGAGGTTAGTGGAATATCGCCCTCACCAACAATATGGCTAACTGATTTAGACCTAAGTTCCATTACCTAACTGCTATACTCTCTCTACTATGGAGCAACACCTTTTCGTATATATTACTCAAAATTTACTTGTCCACAAAAGCTGACTTGCCAATACAATTTTATACTTAATTAACTTCAGTCAGCTTAAAAATGAGAATTTATAATTGTCTGTTCGCCCATTAATTATTTTACATGTAGTGCAGTGAAAGTGATTGTATATCATGTACACCCCCTATAACTGAACGGGTAAGTACAGTGAAAGAGAATGTATATTATGTACACCCCCTATAAATTAACAGGTAAGAGCAGTGAAAGTGATTGTATGTGTATGTACACCTGCTATAAATTAACAGGTCAGTATGATAAAAGTGATTGTATATGTATGTGCTCCCCCTGCAAATTAACAAATAAGTGCAATGAAAGTGTTTTTACATGTATGTGCACCAAATTAACAAAGAAATCTATCCTAAATGATGCATGATTTGACTTTGTGAATGATGTCAAATAATAGATGTTGATTGCGAACTGGTTGAGAACTGTTGTGAACTTGAGGCGATGAAATGACTGGCAACTGATGAAATTTGCTTCAGCACCCTCCGAACTCAAAACCAAAAGTCTAACGAATTTCTCTCGGTCCCAATAATACGCTTGACCGTGAAGACGTGGACAAAGCGTAGAGCTTAAAACATAGCACTAGACAAGCTATAAAGAGAAAGAGACAGCCGAATAGAATAGTATAATATAAACTAATGGCACAAGATTGACCTTCGGGCACTATAGTTTTGAAGTGGTAGCCTTTAATTAAATATATGATAAATAACACAAATAAATAAAATGGTTAATTCTTCCACAAATATAGCAACAAGGGCCGTTTATAAAAGACAGAAGAAGAGAATGAATCGCTTGTTCCAAGGTTGCCCGATGACACAGTCACAGGGTCGTGCTAAGCGACCTTAACTTGTTTCTGGTTCTAGGTTCTAATTTAACACAGAAGCAATGTTGAGAATCTGCAAAAATTGAAACCTAAAATGTGACTACAAAATGATAGAAGATGACTTCACACTGGCTGAGAATCACTGTGCGCATTATAACAACGTGAGATGAGTTGGAACGGCGAGTTTAAATGGTGTATGTGCGATGCTTTTATGATCGAGGCGAATTACTTTAGAAATGCAGGGCTAATTTAATAGAGAGTAATCGCTTGACTGGACTGGTAAAGTGAAATAATTCATGAGAGGTGAGGGACGTTGTACAAACACGAGTGCGCGAATGCGCACGAGTGTTTTACAATATAGTCCCTCGCCTCGAATGAATTATTTCACGTAACCAGTCCAGTCAAACGATTACTCTGTTTATTACTTTTCATTATTAATGATAATTATATTATTTAACGGCCAAAACCGCCCAGCGCTATTCTCTAAAATCGCCACTTAATTTTCGTTATTCTTTTATTTTTTGTCTCTAAAACATAGGTTATGACCCCTCATTGGAACGAGCTCGTCGAGCTCGTTCCAATGAGGGGTCGTAACCTATGTTTTTGAGACAAAAAATGAAAATAATAGTTATTCAAGAATTTGTTTTGCAAGTGTTCTCTGCTTTTCATGTTAGGTAAAGGGTTAAAAAACAAAAAACAATGAAGTCCCCATTACACCTGCGGCAAAGCGTCTTCGTTTGCGCACGGGTTACATGACCCAATTGTTGATTGCATAATTCACTTGTGACGTTATCGTTTATAATCAAACCCAGAAATCTCAGTAAATCACACTTTGGAAAGTAATAAATTATTGTAAACAATGGAAAATGACGGTGCGTTTATTATGAAATGAACTCTCTTTATCCTGTGTGGCTACCAGGTACACACATACAACTCTCCGCGTCTCTAAACGTACATTCTATACAAATCCCTCGAGTACCGTCCCCACACCTTTTCCTCACTTTACTAATTATATTAGCAGCGCCCAACTGCCACTGTGCATTAGTTCGATAACACTCTCGACTATATAAATTCAACCGGGTGGGGACTATGTCGCTATCCGATCGAAGATATATTTTCATTTCTGCAATATGTGCACTTTTTCCGACATATCCAATTGCGCTTAAACTCCATTTGTGACATTCCATTTCTACATGTACAGCACAGCATGCCAACGTAATATTGGGGTGTATTCCGCCACACCCCAAGTCAGTTAGTTCGATCACTTTCCTTAAACGAGAAGTTGCGTGACATCCACATAACTCGTTTGTAATGTTGCCTTACAAATTAACTTCTGCGATGCCTTTATCCACCATTATGTATCGGATTGATAGCACTTTCGGAGAGACGAATTGGATGGGATGGCGACCATGTTGCGACAGACTCGATCACATGGGATTCATGTTGTGATCTAATCGAAGTTATCCTCCCATGTCTCCATTGTGTGTGGGTTCTCAAATATATCCTGCATATGTAATATGTGAAAAACCGGCGACATTGGGGTATACCTCCCCCCCCCCTTAACTGGCGCTGGTCTTTCGGAGAGACGAATTGGATGGGATGGCGACCATGTTGCGACAGACTCGATCACATGGGATTCATGTTGTGATCTAATCGAAGTTATCCTCCCATGTCTCCATTGTGTGTGGGTTCTCAAATATATCCTGCATATGTAATATGTGAAAAACTGGCGACATTGGGGAATACCACCCCCCCCCCCCCCCTTAACTGGCGCTGGTCTGATCCCCTTCCTAAGCAGTTATATCGTGCTCATACCATGTCCCCAGTTGTTTTTTTTTTTTTTTTTTTTTTTGCTTCCATTAACGTAACAGTTCTATGACGCTACAGTCCACCCATATGCATGCTTGATTGCAAAACTTGGCAGATAAATTCGATCGGAATGACGGTGTCGCGGGTCAATCGTTGTTGTCTTTTCTCCTTCTAAACCACGTATGCCATGTTACCCTTCCGTTCCTTCATTGTGTGTACCAACTCAAACATATTTTTCAATGTATAGTACGTGGAAAACCGGCGACAATGGTGTACATCCCCTTTAATATGCGCTGGTCTGATCCCCTTCCCCAAAAGTTATATTGTGCGACACACCAACTTACCATTTGTTACGTGGTCTCACTAATTTGTTACGTAGTCTCACTAACTCAACAACTCTGCGACGCTACCATCCACCAATATGCATCAATTTGATTACGATGTCGGATTGAGAAATTCGATCGAATGTGAATGTGATACCCTTCCGTTCCTTCATTGTGTGTACCCACTCAAACATATTTTTCAATGTATAGTACGTGGAAAACCGTCGACAATGGTGTACATCCCCTTTAATATGCGCTGGTCTGATCCCCTTCCCCAAAAGTTATATTGTGCTACACACCAACTTACCATTTGTTACGTGGTCTCACTAATTTGTTACGAAGTCTCACAAACTCAACAATTCTGCGACGCTACCATCCACCAATATGCATCAATTTGATTACGATGTCGGATTTAAAAATTCGATCGAATGTGAACTGTGTCGCGAACCGATCGAAGTTATCTTTCCTCCTTCCTATGGTGTTTGCCAGTCCAAACATATCGAAATCTAAGTACTTGTATCTGTGACACTCCTAGTGTATATGCGTAGTATACACATGCAATCGTTAATATTTCGTGTCATAGGTATTCCATGACTGCAGCTGAATCAATCATGATGCATTACTGTGATTGTGATGTCAGACAAACTCGATCGGATGGGGACTGTGTCGCGACCCGATCGAAGTTGTCTTTCCTCCTCCCCGACAGTGTGAACCAGTCCAAACATATCGAACTGTATCTGTGTAACTGTGACACCCCTATTTTATAAGCGAAGTACACACAGGCAATCGTTAATATTTAGGGTCACAGGCATTCTATAATTGCAGCTGAATCAATCGTGACTTAATCGAAATAATGTTTTCTCTGTCCTTCCGCAAATTTCTATAATTGCATCATATTGTTACGTCAGAGTATTTTGCGAAGATATTGTTGCGGCTCCCGTTTGGGTACAATTAATTGGAAACAGGCGAACCACATCTAAGTGTTGACGTAGGGTTGCACCAGATACATCAACCACAGGTGGAACGCCCTTAATTCCCTCTTGCAAATGCTGGTCCTGCAATTTCTTTCTCTCGTATCCGTGTTAGCGTATTTGTTGCAAGATGGATCTATTATTAGGGGTGGATCCACCCTCCTCCATGCCATTGTTGAATGTAATACAAATCTAGCAGCGCTTTCTTCCAGCCAACTTTCGACACTTTCGTGGTAGGAAGGGCGTGCCGCTCCTGTTGTCAGTGTCACTGTTTGGTACAATGGTATATATAATTCTTAATGAATCTTGTGCATCTCGCACTTCCCATTGACATTCTTTTATCGGAAATGAGTGAAGTCGAAATCAATATTTAGGCCTAAAGTGCAGCCATTCAACTCATCATCTCATACTGATATTCCACTATGTGTAAATATATAATTTTTGACTTTGTTGAGGGAGTCTAGAAAATCTACCCCATTTTAAACACTCAAGTTACCTTGTATATACTTTATTACTTTAATCTTTTTTAGTGTCCTTTTGTAACCTTTATTTTCTAGTCTTAAACTCAAACACTCTCTTCTCTAATCTACGCCAATTCTTTTTATACCAGCTTGAATACAGTTTAATTCCGATACTACAACTACTCTTCATGTGTTCTCTTGAACTATACCGTGCCCGAATAGGAAATAACAACCTTACAGTTTATTCTAGAAGCTTAAGGCATTGTCTGCCGAAAGATAGATCTGCATGCATCTTAATTTACTTGCTCTTGCGTCTCAGTGGAGCTGAGATGTATAAAAGCTTCGCTGCAATGTTTGCCTTGTTCATTGGGCAATCAAATGTGTTTATTACCCCTCTCAGTGTAGATTCCACTGAACCAAATCCACATCGTTCAAATTGTTTGATTGTCTCGAAGGCTAGGCCATTACTAAACGTTCTAACTGCATTGGTTCTATTGACGTCGTTTTTTTTCTGTTCGGTCATAAGTTTATTATTATCAGGTGACATTGAAACCAACCCTGGTCCAAATTCTATTAATTCAGATCACAATCAAGAAACTTTAAAAATAGTTCATCTTAACATTCAGAGCCTTAAACCTAAACTAGATATTGTACAATGTGAATTTGCATCTTTGATATTGTGGCTTTCAGTGAGACATGGCTTCAGAACAATGATACCTCATCCGATGTCCAACTTCATGGGTTCCATGAACCATTGCGATTCGATCGTTCGTCAAGGGGAGGTGGGGTTGCCATTTACATAAAAGACAGCATCTCGTTTCGACACAGATCGGATCTTGATATGCCGAATACGGAGTGCCTATGGGCTGAAGTATTTACTAAACGGGGTAGGTCGTTATTATTAGGAGTATTTTACCGTCCACCAAACAGTCCCCCAGATACATGGGATGCCATATCAGCCTCCATCGAAAAAGCTAGAGATACGTCAGTTGGTGACCTAATGATCACGGGTGATTTCAATGACAACCAAATGGGATCCCCAAGAAGTAGCTTTTCTGAAATAATCAATTACCTCAACCTCAGACAACTTGTGAGTGAACCAACTTGTTTTACTGAAACATCCGCTTCATTGTTAGATCTCTTTGCTGTCAGTGATACAATCAACGTGAAAACATGTGAAGTCCTCGAACCAATTATTCCAGACATGACCCGCTATCATTGCCCAATTTCAATTGAAATCGAATTTCTGAAACCAAACCCCCCTTATTTCCGCAGGAGGATATGGCTTTACTCTCAGGGTAAGTATGATGAATTGAACGAGGCTTTCTCAAAAGCAGACTGGAATTCCATTTTTGACACCCTATGTCTCGATACCATAGTCACTAATTTCACTGATAAAATACTCGATATTGCATCCAAACATATACCTAACAAATTTATTACGGCGAGAGTCGATCAACCGAAATGGATGCATAATGAAATAAGACTATTAATGAGACAGAGAAAACGCCTGTATCGCATTGCTAAACGCATCAACCTCCCTTACGCCTGGGCCAAATATAAAATTAAACGGAATGAGGTTGTATCGGCCATCAGGAATGCTAAAGCCCAACATCTTGCAAAAATCCAGTCCACACTGAGAAGTAACGAAACCCCAGCTTCACTGTGGTGGAAGACCCTAAAAAGCTTAATCGGTAACTGTAACGCAACAGCAATTCCCACCCTTATTCATCAAAATAAAATATATTCTTCAAGTGTTGAGAAAGCTGATGTATTCAACGAATACTTCTGCTCTATATCGACAGTTGATGACTCGAATGCTCGCTTACCAGATCCACCATCCCATGTTTCCCAACGCATTGATAGTATCACCCTACACTGCAGTGAAGTATATGCCGCAATGAAGTCGTTAAAGGTGTCCAAGGCGTCAGGTCCCGATCAAATAAGCCCCCGTCTTCTAAAAGAATGTAAATCCTCTCTCTGCGAACCACTCTCAATTTTATTCAACATATTACTGAATAATTCCTACTTTCCTACATTGTGGAAAAAGGCAAATGTCTCTCCAATTTTAAAAAAA
Source organism: Pictodentalium vernedei (assembly GCA_031216915.1). Classification (NCBI taxonomy): domain Eukaryota; kingdom Metazoa; phylum Mollusca; class Scaphopoda; order Dentaliida; family Dentaliidae; genus Pictodentalium; species Pictodentalium vernedei. Next base: position 760,366,539 of record CM062297.1, read on the forward strand.
CAACCCTCAAACTTAGTCACTAATTATCGTCCGATATCGTTGATCAGCTGTGTTGGTAAATTATTTGAAAAATGTGTCTTCAAACGCCTGTGGGAGTTTTTGAGTGACAATAATATTCTCAGTCAATTTCAGTCAGGTTTTACACCCAGAGATTCAACCGTCCTTCAACTAACTGACATTTATGACGAATTCTGTCGTACGCTTGACGAAGGCAAAGAAGTTAGGGTGGTATTTTGTGATGTTAGTAAGGCGTTTGATAAGGTATGGCATGCTGGTCTTATCCACAAGTTGGAGAGTATTGGTATCTCAGGTGAACTACTTTTATTTTTGGAATCGTATCTTGTAGATAGGTCGCAGCGAGTTGTGATAGCCTCGGAGACATCGTCATGGAGACCAATCAATGCCGGTGTACCCCAGGGGTCTATACTCGGACCGCTACTGTTTTTGATATACATAAACGATATAACCTCTGACTTACTCAGTAGTATTCGCCTCTTCGCAGATGATACGTCCTTATATCTAGTTATTGAAAACCCGGAGCAAGCCGCGGATATAATCAATAACGATTTGGCTTCAATCGAACACTGGGCCAAAACATGGTTGGTCGAGTTCAATCCCAATAAAACAGAAAGTATGTGTATATCACGTAAAAGCAATCCCAACTCTCACCCACCATTATATTTAAGTGGCACACAGGTATCTGAAGTTTCTGACCACAAACACTTAGGACTCGTAATAAATAATACATGTACATGGACCAACCACATTGACCACATTTGCGCCAAGTCCTGGTCTCGCATTGGCATGTTGAGAAGGCATAAATTTAACCTTGATCGCTGTGTCCTGGAAAAAATATATTTTGCCTTTATTAGGCCTCTTCTCGAATATGCGGACACTGTCTGGGATAATTGTTCGTTGACAAATGTCGCAGAACTCGAAAAAATACAAATTGCAGCAGCAAGAATCATCACCGGAGCAACAGTTAGTGCCAGTAAGTCCTTGTTATATTCGGAAACACGGTGGGAATCCCTGCAAGAAAGACGCCGTAAACATAAACTAATTCAGTTCTTCAAAATGTATCATCATATGTCACCCCCATATATTTCCAACAAAGTCCCTCCACTTATTTCATCGACGAACTCATTACATAGTCTCCGATCCAGTCTAAACCATCGAGTACCTTTCTGCCGAACGCAACTGTATCAGTCTTCTTTTATTCCCAGCGTTACTGACCAATGGAATAAAGTACCGTTACCTGTCCGGGAGAACTCATCACTGATTAACTTTAAAACGTTTCTCAGTAATGGTAACCAAAGACCACCAAAGTTCTATAGTAATGCTAAATCGCGCAGGGCTCAAATATACCACTGCAGACTGCGGACACATTGTAGTAGTCTCAACTCCCACCTTTTCGACAATCACTTATCACCCAGTCCCTTCTGCCAGTGTGGTGAACGTGAAACTACTGATCACTTCCTCCTCTATTGTCCTTTGTTTTCTAACGCCCGTAATTACACGATTAATTTACTCCCGTACGTAGCCGACACACCCATGCTTCTGTTTGGCTCTGAATTCTTGAATAACGATGACAACCGTCTAATTTTTGAAGTGGTACATGACTTCATCTTGTCAAGCAAGCGTTTCGAATAAGTCGGAACTCATCACTGCACCCCGACCACTGTTCCTTGTGAAAAGTCAGTACTGAAATCGCCACTGTTGAGAGCATCAAACAAGTTTGGTTTAGCTGGCATAATAGGACCCATTGACCAATGTTTGTTGTGGAATTCCCTCCCATGTCTTTCAACTCCTAACACCTCGAGGTCTACTTACACCCGACTTGCAACTAAGTGAACTAGAAGTTATCATGGTATGTCCTCGACTCATCGTGAGCTGTTACTGGAAGCCTGGGCCTGACTTCGATGCATGCTTTTTTCTATCCGCTTAACGGTGATAATCTCTATCTATCATGTATTCAAGCTGATATCGTTATATTATTTACTTTTTCACTTCTTCATCTCTCAGTTTATAAGTTCTCTTCTCAACTCTTCTTCCTTTCCTTTCATTTCACCTTGGAGTATAAACAATTTCACACGGCATTGTCTGGCGGTCGAGGCGCCTCCCTCTACTCTGTATCTGTTATCATGTGACGCTTATCCCACTTGATCTCCAATCGTAGTATGTAAATTGTAACCTAAGTTACAATTGAGGAGGGGGTGGGGGCTCGGCTGTCATGTGATGACGTGTGGGTTCTTCCGCTGATCTGAACCACCTACAGGAGTACGTCATATGATGATAGGGAGACGACTTACATAAGCTTTAGCTTTCTGTCGAATCCCTCTTTTACATAGTATTCTGCTTTCCTTGTCGTGTGTATACTCTTGTAACTAGTGTTGTTCATATTCTTTGTTATCCATGTGTTATTGTGAAATGTACACACATGTTAATTACTGAATAAATATTGTTTAAACTAAACGTACATTCTAAGCTACCATTTTCTCAAACCAGTGATAACATATTCACAACACTTGTCTTTTCTATGATGAAACCTGTTTGATTAGGATCCGTGTTTTTTCTCTGCTATTGTTCACAAGTTGTCCTTATTCTTTAAGCGGTGGGTGCTGGCATTGTGGGCATCTGCACAAGAAGCCTGAGAAAATTATCATTGTTAATACTAGGAATAATATTACTCTGAAAGCACTGGGTTTTCTTTAGCAACAAAGAAATATGATGCAGTAGTTAACAGCGTGTCATCGAGACATGCTCTCAACACATGGCCACTAAAAGGCGTATTTTACCAGACTTGTGGTACATTAACGGTAAGCCAAGTTTCTTTCGTCCACGACAGTCAGCTAGATATCAGATGAGCAGACTGTCGTTGGCGAAGATCCATTTAACTCAAACCCCGGCTATAGAACATATTTTAAAAGTAAATGGTAGCATTCAATGTAAACAAAGTGTCATTTCAGTCCAGTTTTCGAACACGCTCGCTGTAAAAATAACGCATGAAAACAAAGCTTCGATACTCATTGGATGGTTGGCTGTAAAAGGTGCTATAAATTTCCAGTAGTTTCTCAACGACTAGCAACGATATCTTTTAATAGAATTTAGTCAATACGTGTAATTTTTCCGTAAATTTCCGGAGCAAGGACGAGATTACCATATTCTTTGAACAAACTGCTGCAGTCTCCCGTTAATTTCAGGAGCAAGAACGAGATTGCAATGTTCGTTCAAAAAACCGCTGCAGTCCTGTCCACCTCTCTATTTCAGAACGTTGGCGTGTTATCCCATACACTGCATAACTTGATGAAAGGGAAACGCGCGAGCGTTGTTATTCAGCCGAACTGATTCGAAAAAGAATCGATGTTTCCCTATCCGATTCGATTCGAAGTCAAATTTTCTATTCGTAGAGCACTAAACCTGTCTTAACCCTTTACCCAACGAATCGCCCGCATCCGCTCGCATAATATGCAGATTCAGTAGCTGAAAAAATATTATTTTTCGAAACATTTCAACACAACCATATCATGTGACCACTCTTTGGAACGAGCTCGTCGAGCTTGTTCCAATGAGGGGTCACATGATATGGTTTTGTTGAAATTTTTTGAAAAAAAAAAAAAAAATGGTATTTAAATTATTAAATTTTGATATCGTCTTCGTTGGGTAAAGGGTTATTATTTAGGGTAGTTAAGTACACATTGAGGGTCTGTGACCATAACTAACATTGTTTTGATTTTTACAGGAATGCCAGCTCCTAAGATTCATTGATCACACAATGCCTTTTAAAATTACGTATTCGGAGATCTGAGTAGTAGAAAATAATACCCTGATCTACTCAAAACGTCGACGAGGACATAAGGGAAAATTCCAAAAATGGTTTAACCCATCAGGCATAATTCGAGATCGCCCCAACATGCAATCTCTGGGTAACCTCACAAGTTATTTCCATGCAAGTTTTGGCAATCTACATGGGCAGCCAAGACGTGCCTAGAAATAACTACAAGTCAGAATATTTGGACTGACAAAGTGTATCAAAAATATATGACAATATCTTAAGAGTTAACCCTTTGAGCCCGAGTGGTCGCTTTTCAGGCCAGGAACATGATATGTCACAACGTCATTATTTTGGATGCTTGTTCAGTAAATGTGTGGGGTAGACCAATCAGTATTTTCAACGTGAGGCCCCAAGGCTGCACGTTGAAAATTGTGATTAGTCTACCCCAAATAATGAATATGGACTCTTCAAATTGCTGCCATTGAACTGACATGGGCGATACTACTAGAGTCCAAAGGGTTATAGGAATTGCTTTCTAAAACGAAAACAAGAGACATTTTAAAACGAGCGCAAGTAGCCATATGTTGACAATAACTATATGGACAAAAATAAAAATCTAGAACATATATTCTTGAAGACAGTTTGAAACGCTGTGAAATGTCCAAGCATCATACGGCACTATCCTTTTTTCCCAATACGAATAGAAGACGACACTCGCCAAAACTTTTCGCGAATAAATAAATTTGATATTTTACAGCTAAAAGACATAGCTTGTTCCAATGAGTGGTCGTAAGCTATCTCCAGGGAAAAATTAAAAACTTCGAATGAGGATTCTCTTGAGAATAACACTAGCCAGTTACGTTCGTTACGTTGTATTCTAAACAGGTACTTGGTCTTCGGGCGTACGTTTGCTTTATTGGGATTTAACATTTCCAATATTCGGAGTCATATCGTGTCAGACAGTTTTACGACTGGAGCCCGGAATACCTGGAGAGAACCACCGTGCAGCGGCGAGCAGCTGTCAAACTCTCCAACTTAATAACTTGGTACATGCATTGAACGCCTAGTGCTCAGCGCCAATATGCTACAGCGAGGGAAAGAGGGATAAGTGTTTTGCTCAAAGACACGACGTAGATAGCGCGGTCAGGACAGAACCATGGTCTTTTCGCTGTTTGGCAAGAAGTAACTTATATTTTGTTAATTTGAATTTGAACTGTTACAGTTTAGTGGGAAGTGCCTACAGGCGCTTTTCAATTAACTGCAACAGAACACTCACAGGCGAACAAATTATTGCAATCAAATTAATATAGCACTCAACTATTTAATGGGTATACGGGAATATCAAACTGTCGACAATCGACATATCCTCCAAGGGATCGCATAAATGATTTGTGAAAACAACTAGAGAATTACATTTTGTGGAAATACATGACGTCACTTCAGTTATAGTTTTTAGAAGTGTGCAAATCATAACGGATTGACGTTACGAATTAAAACTTTCTTACTGTCACTTTCTGTCATTGAGATTCGTCTCCATCTATGTATAGTTTTGGTGTTACACATAGTGAATTGTTTATGTAATGGATCCTGTGATTCCCAGTAGCACAGAATGTATGTTAAGAGTACACCGTTTGTTGCAGCGTTATTAGCTTTTGATTGCGGTAACCGGTTCTCGTCAGATCACCGAAGTTAAGCAACGTCGAGCCCGGTTAGTCCTCGGATGGGTGACCGTCTGAACGATCGATTTGGACTCCCGCGTTGTGTCCTTGGGCATGGCACTTAACCCCGATTGTCCACATGGGTGTCGATGACCCGTGTACTACGGCGTACTGCACGTCGATTGTGCACGTGTTTTCAACAAATCTAACCCTGCCTGTGCTGCAGTGCGGAGTTACGATGTTGGGGATCTGGCAGCTGCTCGTCGTTGCTCGGTGGTTCTCTCCGGGTACTCTGGCTTCCTCCACCCGTGAAACTGTCACGGTCATGATTAGCCATTGTGCGTAAGTATGTGACCTTAACACCAATAAATAAATAAATAAATAAATAAATAAATAAATAAATAAATAAATAAGCTTTTGATGGGAATGACTTGTGTTTGCCAGTACCGGTGAAATAGTCCACCAGTCGCACAGGCGCGTTCGTTTCTCGCATCGTCGTTTGACATATGTTGTTACCATAATAACGATACATGGTCTTCTATCGCCGAAATGTTATCGCCAATGATACTGCTGTTTACGATTGCGTTTTAGGTAAATAGTATATATAGAGGATATCTAATGTTTTCTTGTGAATACCAGGATTTATCTCATGAGTGAGTGAGAGAATACGTATTTTCACGAGCAGCTTCCTGCGAGTGAAAATACATATTCTCTCACTCACGAATGAGATTAATCCCGGTATTCACAAGAAAACATTAGATTTTCTTTTTTATTATACCCCTTTCATTTGAAGCGTCAACTGAAACGATCCAAACCGACGCCCATACCACGCAAGAAATATGTTTACACAATCAGCTGATCGCTGTTTCCGCTGACACAGATCACATTGGATGTTGTGTACATCGACACAAAATAGTTTTCGGGGTAATTGGCGAAATGACGTAATTATGACGTCTTGTTGTACTCACTAGTGGAGCGAGAACAACTTTTTTGTTATACTCACTAGTGGAGCGAGAACAACTTTTGTTTTGCGCTTGTGAAAATTCATTTGTAAATTTCAAGTTCACACGAAATGTTAATCACCGAGGTGTTTGATCTCACTACTGAGGGGAGAACGCAATTTATTTTTTACCGATTCCTATTATAATTAGACGTTAGGGGTGTAATAGAAACGATTATACCATTCCAGGCGTTAGGGTTAACAGGGTCAGGATCTTCAAAAATAGGCCATTAATTACTTTTAAAGGATAACATGTGAGTGGACACATGCATCGAGGACAGCATTCAATTATCGATGATTTCGGAGGTTTGTATAGACTGAGGTAAAAATTGTATTCTCACAATTTTATTGGGTTTTGTAAACATGGATTCCCGCATGAAAAGCAACAAAAAATGCTGATTTAGACTTTCACTTTTCAGTTCACCCTATGAACCTGAGAGGTCGCTTTTCCGTCTCAGGAACATGATACGTCATAATTTCATCATGTGGGATGACTGATAAGTGAATGTGTTGGGTAGACCAATCAATATTTTCAACGTGCAGCCGCAAGGCTGCACGTTGAAAATATTAATTGGTATATCCCGAAATAATAAAATTGGACTTATCCAATTGTTGTCATTCAACTGACGGAAAAGATACCACCAGGGTTCAAAAGGTGAAAATAAAACATGTCTGTTGAGAGTAAACCGGCTACAGCCTCATCTCGTACTTGTAGTTTGAAAGTTACAGTCAGCACTAAGTTAGTTAACCCTCTCCACTTTGATGTCGAAATATCGCTATTTAAACCTGCAAAATCGTCCCATAATGCAACTAGAAATCCAACCACTTGGCAGACCTTTGTCAAACAAGACTGAATTGGTTAAATTCATAGTGCAATTATGGGAAAACATTGCAGCGAAAAGTTTCGTTATCTTGACATTAGGGTGCAGAGTGTTAAACTGAAATTATAACGCAGCTGTCTTAAAGAACAGCAGAATCAGCTACTAAATTTGCGATGTTTGCAGAAGTAATGTTCCATTTTCTAATTACGCTAAAACACACATGTCTGTTTGTAATTGTAAATATTACCAGCACAATGCATGGATCGTTCTTCAATACTTACTCGTTATTCGTTAATTGCGTTGAAATATCGTAATCCTAATTTAATACACTATTCAGAAACAAACCTCTTTTTAAGAGATTGCCATTTGTATACGGAACATGTCTGTTCTTGATAATTTTGCATTGTCAGAAAGGCAATTGAGTATTGGATATTACTGCGGTGAACAAACATGTATTTTTATGTTTTGAAGATGAAGGCAAACATCTAACAATGTCCCAATAAGACTAAAATCATGACCCTCTGATTCATTACGTGAACACTCCATATAAAACCGCACTTCGCGTACCCCACTTTTTGTGTAGAAAGTGGGGTACAGTTGTGAGAGAAGCATTACATAATCAATTAGTGCTGAACGAGAAATTTCTTCCAGAGTCTGAACCTGATTAGCAATATTAGTCTTCAGTCAGCGAATTTCTAAAACCTGCATGCCATAAAATAATGACATAAAAATACCATATCTGTCTTTTCCAGATCATTGTACCCCGGAATAATGTCCCATTTTAAACAATTCGCCAAGTATTTTCCGAGATATTGAACTTGTTCCCGGATAAAAATAAAATGTTTCGCCGATATGTCATTTGGATTCCCTGCCCCCACCCCCACCCCCACCCCCACCCCTGTATAATTAAAGGTAAGTTTGTCGCCATCGAACATGATCGTGTCCACCTTCATTCTCGAAGCAGTTCGAAGAGACATTTTTAAATAAAATTACCAAACAGAGGAAGTATTTTAAAATAAAACGTATTCTCTGCGTTGTTATGTTTTTTAGAACACAAATGTGACAGTCTCGGCGATACATCCTATCTTTACGAAGTGCGGCCCCTGTTTTTCAGACTCGGGATCATTACGAACCCGGCACATGATTTAATATCATCGCAGATAAGCTGCTTCACGTTTACCTCAGTAATTATTTTTGACGAACGAAATTGAGAATGGAACAGAATTAATAAATAAATCCATCTACTTCTTCCGATCATTTTCGTAACAACTCTGGTTGATTTTTCAAATTAAGTTCCGTCTTCGGAATCATGAAATTTTAGAAGCAAGGGACGGATGAATCATGGCCTACGGTAAACAAATTTATAGTGCAGTATAGGAAGTGGATTAATACTAAGGCACCCGCAATGGGATTTTCTTGTCAACTTCCAATATCTGAAAAAAGGCATGAAAAATTGGTGGTGTCATTGGGGGCCGGTGGGGGGGGGGGGGGGGGGGGGGGTGGGGGGTGGGGGTAGGGGGGGGTGAGGGGGGGGGGGGGGGGTAGGCATTTGCCCTTTAAACGTAGATTTTGCCCACATTTGCTTCCCGCGTCCATAACACCCTCTCTCTCTCTCTCTCTCTCTCTCTCTCTCTCTCTCTCTCTCTCTCTCTCTCTCTCTCTCTCTCTCTCCCCCACCCCGTAACCCTGGCGTATTCACGCCTCCCGTGAGTCAGCGATCGACAGTATGGTCTCTCCACTTTTAAGTCTGATCCGCCGCGCCTGGAAAAATTCTCAATTAAAATTTTATATATTTGCCTTTTTTACAGCTTGTGGCCCTCATTGACGGGGGAGGGGGGGGGGGGCATTCCAATGAGGGGCCATAAACTATGTGACTGAGACAAAATATGGAAATTCACTATAGCTCTACATCCAACGCTAATGGCCGAATTTGGCCCGCACTCAGGCTATACAAAAATCTGCATTCAAATTTTATTATGTTTAAGTTTTTGTTTCAAAAACATAGCTTATAACCCTTCATTGGAACGAGCTAATGGATACTGAGTCTTCCATTGAGGGGTCCCAAGCTCTGTTTTGAGACAAAAAAAAATCAAATTTTTTGTCGGCAGTTTCAAAGTGGCATTGCGCGTGGGACATATGTTTTTCAGTGATGATCGGAAAACTCACATGAGCATGTTAGTTTTGCTACTCCTTTTGTGAAGAGTACCTCTTTGGCGGTATGCTTTGCACCTATACTTGAAACGGGATGTTACCTGTATTGTACAAACATATACGGCCATATAATGGGCCAGTGTGTCCAAAACGTCAGCAAGGGATTTGTAAATGTCGCAAGGGTTTTGTAAAGTCGCAAGGGATTTGTAAATCCCACATCGTCCCTGCGCGCCTTCGGCGCGCTAAAACCTTTCATTCATTCATCAACGTCAGAAACAAATTCAAACAATGGAGTTTATAGCTAATGGTAGAGGAGGGGAGACCCTTTGCTTAGATGGTTATACGTACACCAAAAAGAATGAAAAGAAGTCTGGTATCCGTTGGGAGTGTTCGCAGAGAAGAGGGCTCCAATGCAATGGGGCACTTACGACCAATTTAGGTAAAGGAGAAGTACTGTCACAAAAAGAACACAGTCATCCAGCGAGCACAGATAAAGTGGGTGCTTTGAAACTTCGAATGAAGATTAAAGAAAATTTGACATCTGTAAGGTCAAAAACATCTCAGATCTTGGCAGATTCTGCAGCAGGGGCGCCTATCAGCGTGCAGGCAGAGTTGGGCAGGTACGAAAGTGTCAAAAGATTTATTCGACGACAAAAAAACGTGCTGCACTTCCTGAAGAACCGGCAATGTTGAGTGGATTAACTATTGAGGGTGCATGGGCAAAAACCTCAGACGGAGACAACAATTTTCTCATTTATGACAGTGGGTGTGGTGCTGAGCACAGGGTAGTTGTATTTGCAACAGACGAAACTCTAAAACATTTGGCTAATAGTGATGTGTGGTTTATGGATGGTACATTTGACACTGCACCTAAATTATTCAAGCAGATTTACATCATTCGTGCTCCACTTGGTAATTCTGCAGTTACATGCATCTATGCTCTTTTGACAGGGAAAAATCACGAGTTATACGAGGAACTTTTAACATGGTCGACATCTCTTGTCTCCATAAGTATTTAATTATTGAGTTGAGCTGTTGTTAACAACACTGAGTCTTTATGAAAAACGGTGGCAAACAAAACAATAATTTTTTTGTCAGAATCAACAATGCATGTGCCAGCTGCATGTACATTCATATAAGAGGCTTTAAGGGTCAATGTGCTATGTGCCTAGGTGCTGATTTTATGTGCTTTGTGTGTTATTTTCCTATTTTGTTTAATTTTGTTCTTGCCATTAAATTCCTGCTTTTTTTGCAGTAAACAGTAATAAAATAATGAAATATATTCTGTTGTTAGTTTTTTTCCTAAAATGGCTATCCTTATCATGTTAGGGGGGAGGGGTGGGGGGCTCATGTCCGAGTGGCAAATGTCCGGGTGGGAAATGTCTTGGGGAGGGGGGGGGGGGGGCAGCCATCCGATCGGATTGGAAAAAAAGTGGGGCTCATGTCCATTTTTGCTATAACGAGAGGGGGGGGGGGCTCATGTCCGGGGGGCGGGGCTCATGTCCTGGTGGCAAATGTCTCGGGGGGCCATTGTCCGGGTCCGGGCACCGTTATTAAAGAATTTATCTTGCAAGTGCCACTTGGTCCTGTAGACAGGTGGATACTAATTGATCACCGGGTTTATCTTCCCAGCATTTGGTACGTTTTTTCTTGGAAATAGTATGTTTATTTTCGTGGCTGGAAATTGGGTAGACTGATAACATTTTGGCCAGACGCTGTCGTCTGTATGTTGGTGTTTTGGAGGGGGTAGTAGCATTAATTATCCACATCATAGTATGATGCCGCAACATTATCACCGAGTTAGGGCGAGAACGGTTTGAGTTTGGCCAAATAGAGCATGCGTTTTGGTCCTAATATTTTCAAAATCACCCCCCCCCCAAAAAAAAAAAACAAAAAAAGAAAAAAAAAGAATGGGAGCCTAAACTCGTTTTATCGCCTCTATCAGTCACCGCTGATATGACCGATTCCCCGGGTTGAATAAGATGTCACGACAGTGTTCTCGTGACCATAAACTCAAGTAATGTATTCCTGGGTGGCGTCATTTCGTTCGCGTGGGGACACACTTCATCGATCGGAATGGTCCCGAGTTGATTTTTTATACCGTGTTTTAAAGTAGCTCCGGGAGAAAGATAAGAGAAGCACGGACCGGTTTTATCCGAATTGGATCTGATCCGTGTTTTGAAGATAATCTCCCCCGTGCCTGGGGTAAAATAGCGGCTGTCAGATAGAATAAAAAATGAGTTTTAATTTAACATTTGGGAGGATTATGATGTTATATCCCGGGCGAAAAGCAGATAAATTGCCAGTGTGTTCAAAAAGAAAAATGTGTAGTTATCTGTACCCGCCCGTTTCGGCTGAGAATCAGAATGTTTTTTTCAACTACACTGACCTCGATTAAGCGAGTTCAGACTATTTTATGTCATGTAAATCCAATAGATGGAAGAGCCACACTGCTTCACGGGATCGTCAAAATTCGCCTTTTTTTAAAGATTTATTAGAAAAGAAAACGTGAATTATTGGACCGAAGTAGTAGGAGATGTATGAAACGACCCTCATTGGGGGAGGGAATGGGGGAGGAGGAAGTGACGTCAGGTCAGGTGACCCAGTGACGTCATGTTGTGTTGGCATGGTAACCCGCGTGAGCGGCCATCTTGTGACATCATCTCCATAGTGATACGTGGTTTGAGTGCGCATGCGCAGCGTGTGTTGTTAGGGTGATACGTGTTTCCGTCGTCCATTTTGTATACTGGAGACCGCCATCTTGGTTTCTATGGTAGCACGTGGTTGCTATGTGACCCAAAACCTTCTAACAAGACAGGGGTATATTCGGAGGGTATGTTCCTTTGTAGAAGAGTAATTTCCCGATTCGTAGAATTACCACAAACAACCTGACAATCCCTCCAAATCACCGAAATTGACTTTATTTCCCCAATTTATCGGTATAGCACGTAGTGCTATAGTACCAAGGGGTACCGGGGGTGTGTTTGATTGAATAGGAATATGTTTCTGACTTACAATTTTCCCCAGAATTCTCGTTTAATTACCACAAACAACTCAACAAGTTTTAAGATTTCGAATTCTTTCAGAATTCTCTGCTTCTATCTATATATGCAAAAGTTTTCGTCTATCTGGCCATGTTCCTTTCTTCTAGAGTATACTCCAGTAGCGTAGCAGAGCCTATCAGCTGGAACAGCTTTGCTTATTATTACTATATTTAGCTATTCTGGTCTGTTCTTGTTAGTTCTGACCCTATTCCAAGTACTCTTATTGTTTCATTTGTCTAGATTATTTATATAAATTATAACTAACCAATCAGATTGCTTGATTTCCCATAACCTGCACTTAATCGTACAGAGTTATCTCCCCTTATTACAACGAAGTTGTATCCGATTCTCATTACCTCTATGTCCAATGGCAATATCCCCGGGCTCCCCAATTTCGGCACCCATTTTTTTTTTAAAAACATATGACCGTTGGCACCCCTTTTTTGTCATACCTGCTTATGTGAAAAGGCACAATGTGTCACAATGTGCCCTAGCACATAGGCACATACTTTATGTGCCGATATATGCTTATGTAAAAACGCACAATGTGACACAACGCACATACGGGTATTTGAGGATACCTATTGCCTGGTATTGTATTATTCGAGGATACCTACTAGAGAATCCCTTTTTTGTCGTATGTGCTTATGTAATAAGGCATAATGTGACACAATGTGCCTCAGCACATAAGCACATGCTTTATGTGCCGATATGTGCTTATGTGAAAAGGCACATTGTGACACAATGTGCCATAGCACATAGGCACATACGGGTATTTGAGGATACCTTTGGCCTGGTATTGTATTATTTGAGGATACCTATCTAGGATACCTTCCGGAGAATCCCTTTATGTCATATGTGCTTATGTGAAAAATCACAATAATAATATAATAACACTTCGGCCGGCCGCTGATTTGTCGCGGTTCTCGTATGAGAAGGCCTTGGTCACCCCTTTTCTACAAACTGCCTCCCTATTCCCGCGCTTCTTCGCTCCTCCCAACACTGCTTGATGACATCCCTTGCCCCATTATTTCCAATATCTTCGATTAGTAGATTAACCCTCTCCTTTGAGTCGCCCCCTAACCACATGTCCTTCATTCTCCCATCCCACTTTCCCATTATACTCCCCGTGAATCTTGTTCTTTTAGACTGGTATTTTGGGCATTCTATAAGAAAGTGTTCCAGGGTCTCCACCACGCCCAAGGTACACATCTGACACTCCTTTTCACTGTTTTTCCCAATTTTTCCCCTCAGCTCCAGCGACCACGACCTCAGCTTGAACAACATTGACCCCCAAAGGTGCCATCAAGGTACTCTTCAAAACCAGGCTTCTCTTTATCACGCAGGCCACCCAAAGATCTCTTTGATTTGACCCCCTCTCGCCAATTACGGTTACAATCCTCTATGACCCTTTCTCTGACGATCTTTTTACCCTGGTTTGCCCCAACGTCAAGGTCCGAGATCTCCAATGAGTAGTTTTCTACTAGCTCCCTCACTTGGACCATCCACCCAGTCTTGATATTTGAGTTGAAAGTTCTCAGGAACATTACTTTACACCATCGGCTATCGGGGAGATTTATCAATAATTAAGATAACCGAATTTCAATAGGTCTATCCTGTCCTTGATCCTCATCCACCAAAGCTCACCCCTGATCGCTTCTAGCGCTGCGGCATTACTCGAGCCTGTTATCCATCGGCCTGCATCGTTCTGCAGGATTTCCAAGCTCTTAACAGCTGTGTGGTTAAGGGGTACAACTTCCGTACCGTATGTTATACTTGGCAGCCCCACCATTTCCCAAATGGTTTTCCATACGAAAACCTTATTGAAACTGTTTCTCTCTATAAGTTTCATTTGGTTAAGGATTCGCTTCCCCTTCAGAATCAATTTATTTGTGAGGTTTCGGTAGATGCCTCTTTCTGTGATGTTTATATTTACCCCCAGGTACTCATAGTCACTAGTCTCTCCTACACTAAGAAGTCTGCTGCTACCTTCCGGAATGCAGAACTCCACCACTCTCCACCTTCGAGTGGGGTCCACTTTGCGGCCCACAGGTTTTACTTTGCTCTTGCTTTCATTTAGTTTGAGTCTCCATTTGCTCCCATATTTCCCAACAATTCCCAGCATCTTCGCTAGCCCCTCTTCGCTTTCTGCCACTAGCACCATATCGTCTGCAAAAAATAGCCCTGGGATCTTCAAGTCACCAACTGCAACCCCCTCGTCGCTATGCAGGAGTTCATCTCCTAAGCCTTTGATGTACAATGCAAAAAGAATTTTAGGCCTGTTTTAGGCCTATCTCCATAGGCACACGTTTTGTTGTAATGTTACCCAGGCTAAGTTCACTCTGTACATCTTCATATAATGCTTTCATAATTCCAACAAACTCGCCTCCTAAGCCCAGAGCCCCAGCTTGCGCCACATGCCCTCCCTCCATACTCTATCGTATGCCTTTTTAACATCCAAAAAGGCCATAAACATCTTTTTCTTTTTTGCTTTCGCGGATTCTATCATTTGGGATAGCGTGAAAGATGGTCAGTTACCCTCCTTCCCTTCCTGAAGCCATTCTGGATTTCTCCCCAAAAACCCTTCTCTTCAATAACCTCCTCTAGTCTCCCATAAAGGACTTTACAGAAAACCTTTCCAATGTTGCTACTGACAGAGATCCCTCGATAGTTATCCAAAACGTCTTTTTCCCCCTTTTTGTGAATAAATGTTACTTTGCTTTCTCTCCACTCCTTTGGGACCTCTTGGCTGGATTGAATAGGGCAGTTAGGCTTTCCACGAGTTCCCCCCCCCCCCCTTTTTTGATAAACTCCTTAGGAATTTCATCCACTCCGCCCGCTTTTTGATCCCTTAATTTTGATATCACCTTTCGCACCTCCTCCGTTTTAAGTTCGCTGCACACGAAGTTCGATAGGTTTTCCTCGACCTCATTCGGACACTCAGGTGGGCTCTCCATGCCCCATCGCTTATCGTTTACCTTTTCCCAGTGCTTGACTAGTTCTGATGCGACTTGATCTTGCTCGTCTGTAACTCTGCCATCTACTTTAATACTCTGTGGGTTACTTCCTTTGTTACGTTTATTCACCCATTTCCAAAATACGTTCGAACTCGACCCCCCCCCCCCCCCACCCCCCCTGTCGTTCTTATCGTTCTAAAAAGACTGCTATTTCGTACTCTCCGATTATCGTCTTTAATCTTATTTACTTTATTTCGTGCTCGGTGGTATTCTTCCATTGCTACTGTGGCCTCATTGCTTTCCGCCCCCTTAAGTTTCCTACTTCTCCTGTATGCAGCACATTTAGCTTTTCTTCCCTTTATGGCCCTTTTCAGTTCTTCATTCACTCTGTACCCAAGTTCCCGTGTTGGCACCCTGACCTTTCCTACACTTTCCTTTCCTGCCTCCACCAGGTTCGCAACTATGACGTCGGCCATCTTCTGGACACTGCCCCTCTTGGGTACGGTTGCAAGCTTTGGTTTCAGTTTTTCATTGAACTTCGCCCAGTCAGCATCCTTTTTGAGTTCCCAAATCTCCTTAGAGCTTCCTTTGCTTTTTACTAGAGTTATGGCCCTGATCGTCACTGTAATCAAGTTGTGATCACTATCCGCCTCCATTTTACCCTCCTCATCCACTTCTACCCCTACCACCTCCCTCCATAAATTAATATCTGTGAGGATGTAGTCGATTATTGATTTTCTGTCGTTTCTCTCCCAGGTCCATTTCCCTTTACACCTCGCGTCCCTTTTCAGAATCTTCAGACCGAGCTCGTTTGTGAAGTTCAACAGCTTCCTTCCATTCCTGTTGACTTTATTGTCCCCACCCTCTATGCCTTCTTCATCATTACCTATGTGGCCATTAAAGTCACCCATCAGAATTACATCGAGCCCCTTGTATACAAGGGGCACAATACACATCTCCAAGGGCAATACTTTTGTTTTTCAGACTGATCCTTACCCATCCAATTTCTTTCGATACCTCAGCCGGGGTGCTAATGTTTTCCAGGTCTGTGATCAGAGACGGTTTTAAATCCTCTTTAACGTACATGCCTACCCCTCCCCCTTTTTCTGGCCTTCCTTTCGCCCTACACCTATCCATACGTACCCCCTTACTTGGTCTACCCGTTCCTCGTGTCTTACCCACGTTTAGCTTAAGCCCATGACGTCAAACTCCTCTGCCTCGATCAATGTAGCAATTTCACTTACTTTCCGGCGGAGACCCTGGATGTTGCTATAACCCACTTTCAGGGTATCAACGTTCATTGGTTTCCGCCTACTGGTCCCATTATTATCTAGTCCCTGTATGTTTGTATATCCTACTTTGTGTACCTGTGCTTTCCTTGGGAAGCTATTCCTATTGATTTGGATTTTTGGTCCCTTTTCCTTATCCCCCTTGTCCCATTGTTTACACCTATGGTTCGTGACACATTTCCTGTGATTATTCCCCCCTTCACTGATCCCCCCTCCCCTCCCTATACCAAAAAAGGCTCCACCATCTGCAGCATATTTCTTCCTAAAACCTCTGTACCCCTTGGGCTAAGATGGAGACCATCCCTTCCATATAGGTCCTTTCTGCCCCAAAACTATCCCCAATTGTCTACAAAGGGTATCCCAAGTTCCTTACAATACTCCCCTAATTCCTCGTTGGTCCCAATGATCCGCGAATTACGCTCGCCCCCACCACCTAGTACTGGGAGAAGCCCCGAAACCACTACCTGTGCATTCTTGGCATTCAGTTGAGTTATTAAGTCCTTGTAAGTCTCAATAGGCTGAACTGATTTTCTCTCCCTGATGTTGTTGGTCCCCACGTGTACAACAACCAGTGGGTCTGGACCTGACCCCTTTACTAATCCAGCCACTCTGTCCCTTAGGTCCTCCACCCTAGCCCCCGGAAAGCACAAATTGGTCCTGTTGACACTGTCGGGCCCACACACCACGCTATCTAATCCCCGCGCTATACTACTCCCTGCAACCACCAACTGCTTCTTTCCTGTCCTCTTTCCTGTCCTACTACCCCTGTTACCACCTCTGTTCCCACTGGACCGGCTCGCAATCTTGCACTCCGCCACACTAACCTCCATGCCTACCTCCACCTCCACCTCTTCAGACCCAACCTGCTCCTCAGAATTCTCGAAATTACCTAACACACTGAATCTATTTTGGACACTGCACTCCACCTTCTGCCCACTCCCATCACAAGCCACCTTGTCCTCGTTTACCACCTTCCTAACCTTCCCTCCGAATCCTGCCCTGACAGGCTCCACATGGTCATCGCTATCGCCCTCACTATCCGATTCTAAAAGAATACGCCTTTTCGCCCCCGACTCACACTACTAGCCTGGGAATTTCACACTCTAGCCCCTACTTCTCCCCTACATTCAACCCGACGCACCTTCCTATTCCCAAAAGACCCACTATCCACGTCAAAAGTCCCCTTCCTACTACTCACCACCTTCCATCCCCATCGAATGCCACCCTAACTGGGGTAACACCAGACTTTCCTGCCTTCCCCAGTTTCCGCCTCACCACCTGCACCTCTTCCTCCAACTTTACATATGCCTCTAGCAGCTGCATTAACTCTACGCAGATGGCACACATCCCAAAATCCCCAAACTCACGCCCATCCACATACACCATATCACAGTGCCTACACACATCCGACCGCTGGCCGTCCGTTGGTAACTCACTAGCACCCCCTGTGCTGGCCTCAACCACTCCCCCATCTGTGCACCTATACTAACCGTCTCTTCCCTGCTGGTCTGAACCTCTCGCGTCACGAAACACTTACCATCCATAGCAACCATGGCCAAAATTAGAATGAGAAGCTTGAAGTTTGAAGAACAGGTCGAAATCGTAAACAAAACAAAACACCGAAAATGACCCGCGCGAAAATAGGGAACACGCCACTGATATCCGATAAAGAAACTAAACAAAACACTAATATAACTATCTTTTATTAAAAATCACATCTATACAGTACTAAAACAATATATATATATCTATAGAACACCTGGAAGAAAAATATAGATACTTGAGCTAACTTTTGACAACTGAATCGAAAATACTTCCTGTTGGTTTGGATATGGACAGCAACAATAGTGCTTCTTTCCCCGTGGCAACGGGAAGTGAAGCCGTGCTTATTTACTATGGTAAGAAAGTTCCGCTTTACTGGTGAAATAGTACCCAATCACCAGTGCCTGGGATGGATGTCCACTAAAATGGGCACCAAAGGGGTAAACTATCGGCTAAACTTGACTTTAGACCTTTGTTGTGGTCACAATTTATTTATTTATTGGTGTTTAATGTCACTTTTCTGCAACTATGGCCAATTGCGACCGCTGGGCACAATTAGCCATAGCTGATGAAAAGTGACCTTAAACACCAATAAATAAATAAATAAATAAATAGATTATGCTTCTTGCAAAGTGTCAAGTTTGTTCACACAATTTATTTCGTGTGTAGATAAGTGCAGGGTGGATTACAACCAAATCACACACAGAGTGAATTATCCACTCAACTTTAACTTACAGGCGCCGCTAAACAGCAGCCAAGCAAGCAAATTGTCTCTGATGGATGTGTAGATAAATCTGGTGGCCCTTAAAAAAAGTCAGTTTCTGTAAAAAAATATGAGTTCTGTAAAACATTCACTTAACAAGTGGTTTGGTAGTAGTCCACCTGTCACATACTGTGTATTTTTACCCATTAGAAGTTGAGTGCTAACTCCATGAAATATTAGCAGAGATTTTCTATTCAAAAGTGCAAACAAAACCCGATCGATATTATAGTGCTTTGAAAGAGTGCTTGTGTATATATTTTTTTTGAAAAGATAATATATTCTGTCATTCATGTGTGCAAATGTTTATAGATACTTGTAAAGCATTAAAGTCAGATATCATTAATCACAAAACCCGATCGATATTATAGTGTTTTGAAAGAGTGCTTGCGTATATATTTTTTTTAAATATAATATATTCTATTATTCGTGTGTGCAAATGTTTGTAGATACTTGCAAAGCATTAAAGTCAGATATCATTAATAAAAAAATTGCTTAATAAAGTAACACAGCTGACTGTCCATAAGATCATCATTGGCAACTGCACTTATTATTGTTGAAGTAATTACCATGGATACTAAAAAGTTCCCCTCAAAGCCAATTAGCTTATCCTATTTTTAGACACCCTATTATGCAATCGACTAGTGGAGAGGAGAGAATAGTTTAAATGGACTGTACACGTAATGTGCTTTTGTTAAATTTTTTGAAAAAATTTAAAAAATGATATTTAAAATAATAAATTTTGATATCGTCTGCGTTGGGTAAAGGGTTAACACGTACAGTAGACGATGTACCGAATGGAGTGTTGTTTGAATTACAAATCAGTTCATGACTTGAAGTAAGATGGAGTGACTTCGACCATCAACTCATTTACTGATTATATGTCTAGTGGCGTCGAAGGGTACATGTGAGCTTTATTTACTAAATTTGTTCTCGTGAAAACTTGTCTTATTCATTCCACCATTTGGATTTTGGGCTATAGGTGGGGGTCGTATTGGAACATATGCGTTATTATGATGAATTAACGCAGGGACAGACCTGGGCATGCGCCAGTGCGTATTTTGTTCTGAAACATCAGGACCTGGCTCTTAAAACTCAGAAATAGCCTTCTCAGTTGGCGCGTAACTTCTCAGATCATATTTTGATATTCTTTCGATGGATAATCGAGAGAGACACTCTTACATGTATTATATATATGATTATCATTTATCATTGTTGTAAATTGCTTAAGTTAATATTTCAAGTCTTAATTACCAAGCATTAATCTTCACTGTGGTTTCTGATCAAGTCTTGGCTGCCTAAATAGGCAGCCAAGACCTGATCAGTAACCACAGTGAAGATTAATGTTTGCTATAGTGAACTAAATGAAAATGATGAGAGCTATTACATACTTGCAGTATGTGTTACAAACAGCAGTGTGACTCCGTAAATTGAAATCTGGCGCATGAGTTGAAAAAATAGGCTCCGAGGCTGGAGCGTATTTTAAATAGTCCTGATCGGTCCCTGTAACGGTGTGATTGTCTGAAAGTTACTGCTCGGAATGGATGTTTAAACTCGACGCTCCGTGTCTCGGTTGAACATAAAGTCGGAGCTGCAAATCTCAGGCCACCTTGCCGTCAATGTATCACAGTAAAACATAGTATTATGTCTTAGCTTAACACTTCTAGAAGACGACATTTGCAACAAAACCCCCAAATTCTCGGGTAACTGAAAAATGCAAGTCTTGTCGAGTCTGTTTTGTTGTGTTTTGTACTACTTATTACATGTTTTAAGGTTTTGCCCTCCCATTCTGTTTGCTTTTTGAAATGCTTATTACAATTTTGCTTTGTATTCCCCATTTCTTTGGTTACGCATAAAACACAAAGAAACATTCAATGGAACACACAGATAAGAAAACACGCGTAAGATTTGCATGATAAGGTGAAAACTTATTTGATGTCTGGTTTGAAAAAAAATGTTTCCTACATTTTACATCGTTTCTTTCTATCGATTGTGTTACCTTTTATAATATGTATTACATTTTGCAAGGTTATCCTAATCTGTACTGTTTTTTTGTTTGTTTTTTGTTTTGTTATGGTTTAACGACACATTAACATCCAGGGTCATATCATGTCTGTGACAGTTTTACGGGTGGAGGAAGCCGGAGTACCCGGAGAGAACCACCGAGCAACGACGAGCAGCTGTCAGCTCTCCAACATCGTAACTCTGAACTCTGCACCGTGGCAAAGGCAGGGTTAGATTGGTTGAAGACATGCACACCATCGACGTGCAGTACATGTACACATCGTCATCGTGCCCCCATGTAGGCAATCGGGGTTAAGTGTTTTGCCCAAGGACACAACGCGGGTGCACGAATCAGTCGCTGAATTGGTCACTCATCCAACTACTAACCTGCGCGTGACGTTGCTTAACTTGTACAGTTACATTACAAATTAGCTGAAGATTTCTTCAAAAGACACTGCATAGGCAATGGACTGATACTAGTTCATAAGAATGTCGTTTGATTAGTTTATTCACCCCAAGAATACCAGTTGAGCTTGAGGTACTCGAAAACCGAGTATTGATACAAAGCACTACACGGTTTTTCAGTCTAGTCTTCTGTTACATTCTGTTTACGATCTATACAAAGACGATTGCCAACTCAAACATTAATCTGTTTCCTCGATTAGATGTCTAACTACAGAACCAAATATCTTCGAACATGATACTGATCAAATTCTGATGGATTCGAAGAAGTGTTATTTTGATGAGATCACTAGGCTTCCTATCACGGAACACTATAATTTTCTTTCTCAAAAGAGTGAACACAAGAATTGAAAATGATTGTTAAACATCCATCTGGTGAGGAAACAAATTGTTTATGCCTACATTTGTCATGTACTGATTTGCGGTTTATGATAAATTTGCCCCTGGTCATTTTTGTCATGACCTCGCAGATTTCTAACAATCATAATTCGATTATAAAATATTATTTCATTACAACACGAAAAACCCGTAAGTTTTCACAGGTACACTTAAAACTAGAAGTCCTGTCACGAAATGCGCATAAATAGCACGTCGATCTGTGCTTTAATCTACGCGTTATGACGAAAGTAAAGCTTTCAAATTCTGTGCATATGGCCTTTGCACAAGTAGTGTATCAGCCAATGGACCTCCGGGTAACCCGGAGGTCCATTGGCAGAAACCTTTGCCCGTGTTCCCATGAATAACCAGGAGAACCTGCCGTGTTTTAGACGCTTTCGATATGGCAAATGCGCGCAATTCCTACGCGCAAATAAGTCTAGATAAGCGCACAGTTCGTGACAGGACTATTAGTTTTAACTGTATGTAAGTTTGGTGTCGCACAAATGCAACATTTATCGGAAACCCCTCCCGCCACAGGAAATGTGACCGGAACATTGCACCAGGCAAATTCACATTCTGTTTAGTCGGTCTATTATTCACCAGTGTCGTAGCGACACAATGTGGTGATGGTTGGCACGCTACTGCACCGAACGCCGATTCGAACTATTGGCCGAGTGTTGCTATACAAAGTGACCCTGCCACACAAATAAGCAGTACATTTCGCACAAAAAAAAATCTTCTCCAAAAAATTAACATCTTCAGTGATACATTCAACACACGGGTGGTCATCAACAAATACGTAAATCTTTGCGACTGATGCTTTTACAGTGCTAACTGTTTTCCCAAAGGTATCTGGAGTAGCGTTTGTCAGAAGAAAAATATAATCTTGATCATTTAAATTGATGCATGTAAATATCTCCGTCAGATATATCTCCCTTAAAACACCTTTTACTGCCCGACAATCTAAAAGGATGGTTAAAAAAATACGAGAAACCAAATAACGAATCCAAGAGGTTCGTTCAACAAATACGAGAAACCAAATAACGGGAATAGAAGTGCCGATCACACGCATAAAAGGTTCTGCAAATTCCTAACGATAATTAATTGCAGTTCCTCACCCCATAGCACCCCCCCCCCCCCCCCAAAAAAAAAAAAAAATATCACTTTTTTACCATACCGGAATATTCAGCAGTGGTACAAAATTAAAATATATCATATGGTCTGTAAAACAATATATCATACTTTGAGTGCAACAAGGCACCATCTATAATGCTAAAGCGTTTCTGAAGCCTTCTTGTTACACTTAAGGGACAATATTTTTCCCAGGATTGCTTAATTTAGTTTCAGAGATTACACCAGTTCCCCCGTTCAATTAATTATTTTCTTTACACCTGATATTTTGATATCTAAATGCAAAAGTGAATATATATAAAGATGAAGATTTAAACTCATTTTTGTTTTGTATTTTAACCCTTTGGACCTGGCGGTATTTCCTACGTCAGTTGAAAGACAGCAATTGAAAGAGTCCATATTTATATTTGGGGATAGAACGATTAATATTTTCAACGTCTACCCTATACATTCACTTAGCAGCCATCCCAAAGAAGGAAATTATGTTGTATCAAGTTCTTCAGTCGGAAAAGTGGTATTTTGGTTTAAAGGATTAAAATGTGTCTATCACCGTCTGACGTCAAAATAGACATATTTACCAATCGCAACCTACAGTTGTGTTTGTGCAGAAACGGACAAGGAATGTCGACTGAGTGCAGACTGCGTCACGATTAGTTCTGCATTGCCGGCCTGCTTTCCTCCCCATAACACTGTAAATTCTCCCCCGCTCCCCATGAAATATATGGGTGTCTCCTGTGATAAGGCCATGTGAGATAGATATCTATTTGACAAGACCCACGCGACCGGCTTATTAGCATTTTTGCTCATCATCATTCATCGCACGTTCTTCGGTAAACAAACAACATGGTGTCACGAACGTTTGGGAAATATAAGCAGACGAACGTTTGTTGAAGAAAACAGAATAAAAACACAGACTGCGAAACCAAAGGACACTTGACTCTTTTATATGAATCTTTTGGGTGAACGCCATTATGAGTGGAGAGAGTTGAACAAAGTTCCCGTCGAAAAGTTATGCGAATACATTGCAGAATTCATAATATGACGTCATCGGAATGTGTCGATGTTCATTTCTCTTTAAATCTTTAGCCCCCTGTCTTGCCAGGGTTGGAATTTAATTTCGTGGTGTATACCTGTGGTATATACAGAACTGTTGTGCGCTCTTTCCGATAAGCAAATCAGCTATTTTTCAGAAATGAACAACAAAAATGTTTGATATAGCTGCACGTGCCCTGAATTACTTTTGATGACGTCAGGATGTGATGGTGGATGGGAGAAACATTATCCCTAGTGGGGATGGGTGTGAGATGTGGAAATCTTACCCTCGGAACAAGATGTTTGGTCGAGACACTAGTCAAGCCTCGTGCCCGGCCCAAATATCTTGCCCGAGGGTGCGATTTTCCCATCTCACACCCACACCCACCAGGGATGATAATAATTTCACCTTTTGAACGCGAAGTGTAAGAAAATTGAATCCCATAAGCCATTTCTTTTTCTTGATTGAGTCTTGATGACAGAATAATTTAATTTTTAAATCACAACCCACTGGAGAAAATTTGTCGCAACCGAATCACGATTTTGTCGAGAAAGAGACTCATTTTGGCATCACCGGAATGTAATTTTTTATAACTAAATACAAGGATGACAGTTTATTCACCAAAATCAAACTAGTTTTACATTGTTCAATGTGCATTATTGGGAACTTGGAATAAACAGATATCGGAGTGTGGTGATGCACAGATGATTCCATTATGAATCACCTTGAATATACAAAATCGACGTCGATCCAGTGAACAAATTGACT
Organism: Pictodentalium vernedei; assembly: GCA_031216915.1. NCBI lineage: Eukaryota > Metazoa > Mollusca > Scaphopoda > Dentaliida > Dentaliidae > Pictodentalium > Pictodentalium vernedei. The sequence continues at coordinate 760,391,309 of CM062297.1, forward strand.
GAATGGGTATTTTTTTCATTCCGAAACTATCGTTACTTCCCATAACTCTGAAACTGGCAACTACTGTCTCTCTGAATCACAAAGAATCACAAAGTTTGCTCGAGATGCCCGATGGATTAGCTCTGATTAGACTGTGAGCATAATCTCAAATTGTTGTAATTCATACGAAATTCCAGCGGAAAGAAATTACAATAAACAACATTAATGAGATGTTTGCGTGTTTGTTTGTTCATTAGAGTTAACGACACCTTCAGCAGGTAGATCCTGTGGTATGGGACAGATTTACAAAAATGCTCTGGGAAAACCACCAAGCACTGGCGAGAAGCTCTTAGGCTCTCCACTTTACTAACAAATCACTTGTAATCAGAATTAACACTGCGTGATGGAATTCGTACCATATAACGTACTATCAACTTTAGCACTTAGCCGTACTACCACTTTGGTAACTCGGGGTGAAGTGTCTTGCTCGAGGATATAACGCAGATGAAGCGGGGCAGGATCATGCACACCACTTTTCGATCCGAGATCCAAAACAGTAACCAATCCCACTTATGGATAGTATAACCCTTTACCCAACATAACGACCCATAACGGCCAGCGCTATTCACAAAAATATCCATTCTATTTTCATTATTTTTTTCCATTTTTGTCTCGAAAACATACCTTACGAACCCGTATTGGAACGAGCTCGTTCCATTGATGAGCCATAAGCTATGTTTTAAAGCCAAAAATGAAAACAATTTAGTTTTTTCACTCAAGAATTTTGTTTGCATGTGTCGTCTTGTTTTGGTGTTAGGTAAAGGGTTAATTAAATGCATGTGTATTGAACTTAATGATAAAAATTGCAAGTTTTGTTAAAAAAAAACAACTGTATTTTCTTGGTAATAAAATATAGACAGAACATTTCAGGTTTTGGGGCTAAATCAACTGTTTCAATCCGAAATACTTTCAAACACAGATCTCAAATAAAACTAGAGAATTGTAATTTGTTAGTTTAAACAGTATTTATTACAAAAAAAAAAACAAACCATAACAGATACATTTCAAACATTAATGTGAATTCGGCAGTAAGCTGAAAGCTTATACAAGGCCGTTTCCACCAATACAAGATCACAAAGATACGTCGATGACAATAGCAGTTATGAGTATCAAGTACAAACAGTGTTTATCTGCATTATACAAGCGTTTGAAAAGCGGCAGCAACTAATCTTGTATGGAAACAGTGGGATGGGTTGGGCTGCAAGAAGAGTTGGAAAGTGCGGGATGGATGTATTCATTGCGTAGAGTTATTTAGTTGTGTTAATGTCAATCACCTATGCGAAATGACTACGCGTGACGAAAGATAGAAATATAATCAAGGTAACTCCAATTATTTGCCACCCAAGACGCCCATTTGGACTTTCACCCAAACACCGACAACAGAGTCACGGTTGACTCTGTTATCAATGTTTGGGTGAAAGTCCAAATCGATCAGTGAGGCTTCGCCTGTTTACCACAGTAAACAAGTGTAGCTTAGTTTACAGGCATTCCCACGGAGATCATCTTGATTTAATTGTGGGTTAGTGTTTATTATAGTAAGTATATAAAATGGGCTAGTACTACATTGGGGTTAATTAGTGAATCGCTTACTTGATAAAATAAAGTCGTGTACCACTTCAAAGATAAGGCGGTTGTCATCATTACTCAGGAATTCCGAACCGAATAGAAGTGTTGAGGATTCCGCTCTAAACGGAAGGAGATTAATTGAATAATTACGAGCATCGGAGAAAATTGGACAATGCAGGAGAAAATGAGCGGGAGTCTCTTCCTCTCCACACTGGCATAGAGGGGTTGCTGATATGTGGTTGCGATATAAGTGAAAATTGAGGTTACTACATCCTAGTCTCAATCTACAGTGATATATTTGGGCTGTGCGAGATTTTGATCTGCAGTAGAACCTTGGCGGTCGTCGGTTGCCATCGTTTAGAAAAGTCTTGAGGTTTGCCAATGATGAGTTTTCACGCACGGACAAGGGCAAATTATTCCATTGGTCAGTAACGCTGGGTATGAAGGAAGATTTATACAGCTCAGTCCGACAGAACGGAACACGGTGGTTTTGACCTGATCGAAGACTAAGTGAAGGATTGATCAAGGAAGCACGTTGCGGGATTTTACTGGAGATGTGCGGAGGAACCATACGGTGGTACATTTTGAAGAACTGGATTAACTTGTGTTTGTAGCGTCTATCTTGCAACGGTTCCCATCCTGTTTCCGTATAAAGTAAGGACTTACTAGCACTGACGGTTGCCCCAGTAATAATCCTTGCCGCAGCAATCTGGATCTTTTCCATTTCCTCCACTTTAGTTACAGAGCAATTATCCCAAACAGTATCGGCGTATTCAAGGAGGGGCCTGATAAAAGCAAAATAGATTTTTTCTAAGACACTACGGTCTAAGTTAAATTTGTGCTTCCTAAGTAAGTCTAGCCGGGACCAGGCCTTTGCACAAATATGGTCGATATGGTCATTCCATGTACACGTGCTATTTAATATGACTCCCAGATGTTTATGATTAACGACTTCAGATATCTGAGAACCGCCAAAGAATAATGGTGGATGGAAAGTAGAGCTACTTTTTCGAGATATTAGCATACTCTCAGTTTTATTTGGATTGAACTCTACCAACCATGTTTTAGCCCAATGTTCAATTGTGGCCAGATCTTGATTAATTATTGTCGAGGCTTGTTCAGGGTTTTCTATAATTAGGTATAAAGAAGTATCGTCTGCAAATAGGCGTATACTGCTCAGAAGATCTTTGGTTATATCGTTGATATATATGAGGAACAGCAGGGGTCCAAGAATAGACCCCTGTGGAACACCTGCATTTATGGTTCTCCAGGACGAAGTCTCAGACGATATCACAACTCGTTGCAACCTATCTGTAAGATACGATTTGAGGAACAACAGAAGTTCACCCGAAACACCAATACTTTCCAACTTGTGGATAAGACCTGCATGCCATACTTTGTCAAAAGCCTTTCTGACATCACAGAAGACAACCCTAACTTCTTTGCCATCATCAAGGGCGTGACAAAATTCATCATATAAGTCAGTGAGCTGGAGGACTGTTGAATCACCGGGTGTAAAACCTGACTGAAATTGGCTGAGAATTTTATTGTCAATCAAAAACTCCCACAAACGTTTGAATACACATTTTTCAAGTAATTTACCGACACAGCTAATCAAAGATATTGGCCGATAATTCGTCACATAACTGGAAGGGTGTTTTTTCAAAATCGGAGAGACATTAGCTTTTTTCCACAATGATGGGAAATACGAGTTGTTCAAAAGTATATTGAATAAAATTGTAATTTGTTGGACAAACTACGGGCTTTTCTCAAGTTTTAATGTGAAAAGGCAGACTGTATTGTATAGAAAGCACATTGAGCTATGCACTTTTGGTTTTTGGAGAAAAAGAGTGCAGAAAAATGCAAAATTCATTGAAAATCACAATATTTCAAACTGTACTATTCTTCAAGTAGGCAAAGCCAAGTTATGTTGAGTTAAGCCATAGAGAAAAAATTAAAACACAAGATATGTTCAGCGAGCGGCAGCCAGACAGGCCTGTATAACAACTGTACCGACTGTACTCTTTCAGACTGGCATGAGCTCTTGAAGTTGGTCAATTTTGAAGAAAAAATGCTATATTCATGTAATTTTAGGCAATCGGGGTTAATTTTGAAATATTTGTGTGGTGATTTTGATGTATCATATTATGCTCTAAATGTTTGGAAAACGGGAGCTAAATAACTGGAAACAGTTTTGAGACTTTTGAAAAATGACGAAATTTTGATGGTTTTAGCAGAATATTTTGAAACCACAAGCATTTTCACGAATATGACACCTCATTTCACTTTCCAGAGACCTGCCATCAATCACAGCTTGAGTTTCTAATAATAGACATGGAGGAATCATGAACCTTGGTATTTGAATGAACATATACAATTTGAGAGTACTCCAATTCAAGGCCAGAGAACTGGGTGAGGGTTAGAATTTTGAAAAAGGCATATAGCAGCAAAATTGTTCCTGGATGAATGCCCGATCTTCTTATGGAAAGCAGTTGGAGAAAATATGGCTCCAGTGCTGAGAAATCGCATTTAACAGCTGGCGAAATAACAATTATTCCGACAGTACCCTTATGGGAAGTCTTAAATCTTCCAAGGGTTAAACTTTTAATAACAACATATAAACAAAAGTTGCCATACATTGACTGCTGATTGCAACCATAGAAAACATTCAGACTCAATTATTCGGAAATGGAGTAAATTGTTCCTTAAACTTACCAAACTTTGGAAAAAATATTTTTTTATGCAACCAGAATGGGCATATGGTTAAACTTAACAAGCAAACTTACATCAGCAAATATCCTCTGTAGTCAACTGCGAATACAGACAGAAGTGTTTGAAATTAACCCTTTCCAAAATGATAGAAAAAAGCAACCAAAGATGGCTAATTTTGGCATTTTCAAATGGTACTCTTATTCTCTCCCTCATTGTGCTTGAGGGTTAAATACGAGATTAGAAAGTAAAGAGTAACTTTCTTTCGCAATCACTGTTTCATCTATTCATACCAAAATAATTGTTACATCAACCTTGAAATTAGAGAAATTTGCTCTTGAAGTTGCTCAATTTTGAAGAAAAAAAGCTATATTCGTGTCATTTTTGGCCAATGGGGGTTAATTTTGAAATATTTTTGCGCTGATTTTGGTATATCATGTTATGTTCTAAATGTGTGGGAAATTTGAGCTAAGTAATTGTTAACAATTTTGAGACATTTGAAAAATGATGAAATTTTGACGATTTTTTGGCAGAATATTTTGAAAATAAGCGTTTTTAGAGACATCACGATACCATTTGACTAGATTTTATGACATTACATAAGTATGCCAAATTTAGTTGAAATCGTACAGCTTATTTTTGAGGAGTGCAACAGACAAAATTGACGGGGGAAAAAAATTTTTAAAAAAATAAAAAAAAAATAGAGAAGAAAAATTTTAAAAAAGAGAATAACAAGAGTCTTTCCCCATCTGGGTTTGGGAAAACCTAATAAATGTACAGATTGCCATGAATCGCAGTATACGTGGGTAATGTTTGTTCAGCCAACGCATGTCTAACCAAAATGAAGGGACTCGTCCATTTGCTTCTTGCTTGAAAGGCTGCGTCTTGAATCCAGCCATTAGACTTGATATTCACACATCAACCATAAATTGAGATTCAACCTGTCCTCTATTTCTGAAACACGGAGACTCATGCGAACTAATGACATTATTTTTGAATGAATTTGCGAAGCTGTTTTAGAATTCTACTTCCAATGAAAGAATGACTGCAGATGTTTGTGAATAAATGGGTCCATAATGCGAAGGATTTTGGATTTTCTCGTGTTGAGTTTTTTGTTTTCCATTTTTTTTTTTGTTGCTTTTTTTATCTAATAATATGGGGTGTGGACGGAAATGGTATTCTATAAAAAACGCAGGCGTGACGTGAACAGGGATCGGGACTGCAAAACACAAAACCCTATCATTGCCGCACATAAATTGTCTGATCTTTTTAGAAAGTTGGCACTCAACTCATACTTTGCTTTTGCTGTTTATGAGAAGTGTTCAGGAGTATATGGATTGGAGTATTGTACAGGAGCGTCACAAAAAGGACCATTTTGAGGGGTGGGGTGGAAGAGGTTTGTAAGCCTGATTTGTCCTGACTTCGATTGCTCAAGTCCGGACGAATAAAATACTCCCATTTCCATCATAAGGGATGCGACGTCCAATGCATATCCTGGTGGTGTAGTTGAAATATTGGTCAGTCGGGATTAAAGTTAATCAACGCGAGATTTCAAAGAAATTTATTTGTGACTAAATACAATATACTTGTAGTACTCATGATGAAACTTCTTATTTAATGAAAACATACAAAACTACAAATTGGTGATGCTAGGTCCTACTACCCTAATTGGGTACCGCATCTGTTCACTTGTATGATCAACTGTGTGTGTGTGACATAAGTCCAAGAATTAAATCTAGGCCCGTAAGAAAGTACATGATACTTGGCAAGAGCAAATCGATACCTAAGACTCCAATGCAAACGAAAATGTCTCGACTGACAAAATTGTTGCTGGGGGTGCCACACATTCTTCGGTAATTTTGTTTAACTCTTTCAACACTATATATTGCTTCCCGGGTTCTTAAAAACATTTAAATGTTATCGTAGTTAACTCCAGTCAATTTAAAAAAAATATTTTTTTAACGACATATTTTTTTATTTGTCATTTTCAATGACAAACACAAGGAGGCGCTTGGAAATAACCGCGGGTGTTTGTTCAGTACAAACCCTAATGCTTTTTCTCGGTAATATCATAATCATGGTTACATATGACATATGACCAGGTTTGAAACTAGCAGGGTGGACAGAGGCGGCTCCCCCACTGCATGACCATGGGTCAAATTTTGGTTGTCTGTCGGAAAAAAATGTTCTTCGCTCGAACGCTTACAGTTTCTCTGAAAGCCGCTAATTTGAGTACCTTCATGTTTAACATATTCTTTTCATGAAATCGCTCTTTCCAAGTATATAACAATTGAGTAGTTATGTCAATTTCGTGTATTATTATTATACAAAAACATGATTTTCTAGGGCGTTGGGCTCCATTACTGGACCGCCATCTGTGATAACAGCCTAGCCGTCATTAGCGGCTCAAGGCGATAGCCTGGGGCCGCTAATGGTTGTTGGGCTGCTACGCACAGATGGAGGTGGAGTAATGGAGCTAAGCGACGTCTGAGAAAATCATGTTATTATTATTATTATCAATACTTGAAAATCATAAGAACAATTTTGACCCTTTGGGATTTATGTTATTTCGTGAAAAGAATCAATGTGAAACACCTTTTATTAAGCAATATGAGGCAGAACGCTTAATATTTATACTGTTTATAGACAACAGTAACTCGAGAGTATTGTATAGAGACTACAGTACAGTGTACAGATATATGATCTTATTTCGACTTCAGTTTTTACTGTAGATTTATCTTTTTCGAAAGGGGGAGCCCGGTGGCTCAGTAGGTAGAGGTGCAGGCTGCAAGCCGAGAGGTCCTCGGTTCGAATCCCACCTGCGGCGACCGCGTTGTGTCCTTGGGCAAGACACTTCATCTCCATTGCCCGCGTGGGGGCACGGTGGCGTTGTGTACTAAGACGTACTGCACGTCGATGGTGCACCTGTCTTCAACCAATGCTAACCCTGCGCTTGCGTGGAGTTAGTATGTTGGGGAGCTGACAGTAGCTCGCCGTTGCTCGGTGGTTCTCTCCGGGTACTCCGGCTTCCTCCACCCGTAAAACTGTCGCGGTCATGATTAGCCATTGTGCATACATATGTGACCTTAAACACCAATAAATAAATAAATAAATATCTTTTTCGAAGGGGGGGGGGCGGTAAAAAATAAAGACACATGCGATTCTTCAAAACGTTTTGGTTTCCAGCAATACTTATCTTGCTTTATATTTCACATAATACCAAAGTGAGTTCAACCAAATATAGAACTGAGGCGATAGGCCTCCTGATAACAGTGGGCTTACACTTCCATAATCTAGAAGAGTGTAACTGGAAACTGAAAGTGATAGCCTAAATCTTGTTTTCATTCTGTCTGATATTCTGTTGATTGCCAAATTACTTTTGGTACCTGTTGGATCCAATAATTTTTTTCAGAACATCAGATTACAGTATGTGCTAGAATAATTTTTAAGATTACCTCAAAAAGTCGCAATTATCTTCAGCATTAGTCTTTGTAATAATACTTGATTCTCTGGCATCATTTATTTAAAATACCTGAAATTTTCTGCGCAGTAATGTCTAAAGTTAGTATTAGCCCAACTATTCAAGAAAACGATAACAGAAGGTTCGAGTGGTTATCTTACATCACATTTCATCAGTTTGGCAATCATGCTAACTGCTGCGCGCCTATTTTGTAATATTTACAAAAAAATAAATTGCTCCACTTAAGCCTACACACAGAAAAACACCACCTCCCTCAACCCTACACCCATCCCCATCCCCTCCAGAAAAAACAAAACAAACTGTTCACACGCTAAAAACTAAAGTGTTAAAAACTACACTTGAAGTGCTGTATTTAACACTTACTAAGTGCTGAACTAGCACTTTGTTCAAGTGTAGATATCCCAGAACTTGACAGGTGTTACAATAATACCACTTGACAAGTGTAATGTCGCGACACTTAAAAGGAAACAACGCAGATGACGCGGATCAGGCTCGGACTCTCGAGCCTGATCCGCATCATCTGGGTTGGGTCCTTTTAATTATGTACCCACTAAGCACAAATCAAATTATGGACGATTGTGGAAGAACTACCAATGCTAGACACATGGGAAGTGCCATCCATTCAAGTTTCAGATGTCTGACGATTGTAATGTCTAAGTGCTTAAAGCATTGCACTTTGAGTGTTAAAATCAAACCCTAAGAGTTAGAATGGGTTTAACACCTTGAACGTGTCAGTTTTAACACTTTAGTTTTTAGTGTGCATGTGCAGTCAGTTTAAAACTTTCCTTTCTTCTATTTTGCTTCAAACTTATAGGGCATAACCGATTATTGCACTATCTTTATTAGGAATAAACTCCTTCGAAAGGCTGAATTCTACACAGTAACCCCCGACTCATAGCCAGGTATATATATTATAGGAGGCCACTGGGATCGTTTTTTGGAAGGGGGAGGACAAGTACTTTTAGGCCCCAGGAGTAAAATTTGAGTTGGGGAAACATATGGTTGTGGTGTTCTTCGTGTGTGGACGTGGAAGAGGTAATTTAAAAAAAATCTGTAGGTTGATCTTCCAATCCCCCCCCCCCCCCGAGAGATTTTTAAAATTAAGCCCCAATTGACACAATTAAAAACATTTTTAGGCTAGAAAGAACGTAAATTTTCATCAAGCCTCCCCAATGCACTAACTCCACACAAGCAGGGTTAGCATTGGTTGAAGAAAAGTGCATTCTCGACGTGTCGTACGCCTTAGTACACAACGCCACCGTGCCTGCATGTGGACAACTGGGATTAAGTGTCTTGCCTAAGGACGCAACTCGAACCGAAGATCCCTCGGCTTGCAACCTGCATCTCTACCCACTGCGCCACCGCGCTCCGCATAACTTAGTATAAGACTTCATATTATTTCATCAAATTCTTTCGATCTATAGTGTGCTGTTGGAAAGCTGTCGAATAGCTTAATCCATTATATAATTGGCTTACACCATATGCAGCTTCGATTTGCCAGGGACCGACCTGGACATGCGCCAGTGCGTATTTGGTCCTGAGACATCAGAACCTGGCTCTTAAATCTCAGAAATAGGCTTCTCAGTTGGCGCGTAACTTCTCAGATCATATTTTGATATTCTTTCGATGGATAATCGAGAGAGACACTCTTACATGTATTATATATATCATTATCATTTATCATTGTTGCAGAGTGCTTAAGTTAATACTTCAAGTCTTAATTACCAAGCATTAATCTTCACTGTGGTTTCTGATCAAGTCTTGGCTGCCTAAATAGGCAGCCAAGACTTGATCAGAAACGACAGTGAAGATTAATGTTTGCTACAGTGTACTAAATGAAAATGATGAGAGCTATTACATACTTGCAGTGTGTGTTACAAACAGCAGTGTGACTCCGTAAATTGAAATCTGGCGCATGAATTGAAAAAATAGGCTCCGAGGCTGGAGCGTATTTTAAATAGTCCTGATCGGTCCCTGATTTGCTATAGCCAAAGGAAGATATTTTTTTATTATTTTATAGGTAGATCCTAGTTTTGAGAGAATTATCAAAATTGATGTTAACTGAGCAGAAATCGCGAAACTCTAGTCTAGCGGCCGAAGGGAAAAACGGTGACCTTAAATTACATTTGAGAACAAAAAGGCAAAAGAGATGATCGTTCGCCCAATTTGTGGAATCATGATATCAACTGGAATTCACTCAATGAGCGAATTGGCGTAGGGCAGGAGAACTTTGAACACTACTCTAACATACATTGAGACCCCCACCCCCCACTCACCCACCCACACCCCCTCTTCATTTTTTTCGGACTAAAATTAATCTATTCTTTACTAAAGATAGACACCTGTAGGGACACAGTTTTACATCTCATAACACATGGTTATCCACTGCAAGCGGTAGTGGATTTTCATGTGTGCTGATAAAAATATTGTGCAGCTATAGCCCTTGCGCGGTCGCCTTTGAGCTGTTATAATTTGTTTTTTCTTTTTCATAATTTAACGATTCCATTCCAGTAACGGGATATTAATGGTGCAAAGGTATGTGTCCTTAAACACCAATGAATAAAAAATAAATAAACGGGATTTTAAATTTGTGGCTGAAAAGTGTTGTGGACATGTGCAAAAAAAAAAACACTGGAGGTGAAACTGCCCTTCTATTTTACAAAGGAGCCCCCCCCCCCCCTCCGCCGGACTCTGTCAACCCTTTCACAACTCGCTCGGGTGAACTGGTTAATCCTTTGCATCATGACCAAAAACAAAATTTGCGCCCTTCCTCCCCTGAATCCTTGATCCTCCATTCGCAAGACTCTTTGTTCGCACCGTGCCGGTCTCCCGCATCTCTGAACTGAGCACACTGACCAGTGAACAAAATAACCCTTTGTTACCCATACCATGCCACTCTTTCTCTCCCTGGCACTCTTAGACAAATGTTTTATATTTTACTCTCCCCATGCTATCCTCCCCACTCCCACCTCTCTCGAGTCGCCCATTTTCATAAAAGTATGTCAGTTGTATGTTGGATTTGATAATGAAAGTAACTTACTAGTCGATTTTGTTACAACAGAGTCCAGGCATTGACTCACAGGATCCAGAATTTCTCGCTGGTGGGTGGTGGTGATAGTGGGTTGGGGGGGGGGGGCGTGGCTGCCATAGCTGTTAAATGTCGGAATAAGTTTAACTGGAATTATGTTTTAAAAAAGGAACAAAGGAACTTTTATCATTTGTGTGAAACAGACATGATCATAAAAACACCTGCGATACAAGCTGGGTCGGACTCGGAAAAATTAACGCATCTTCAGTCATTAAATTATCGATCAAACATTTCTCGATTAGTATATGGGTTTGGGTACTAGCTAGCGGGAACACTATTGTTTTATCAGAACTATGTTTGGATACCAAATGTCAAAAATAGACATACTAACTCCGCACAGGCAGGGTTAGCATTAGTTGAAAACAAGTGCACCATCGACTTGCATTACGCCTTAGTACACAAAGCTACCGTGCCCCTACGTGGGCAATTAAGGTGAAGTGTCTTGCCCAAGGACACAACGCGGTTGCCGCAGGTAAGATTCGAACCGAGGACTTCTCGCCTTGTTGCCTGCACCTCTACCTACTGAGCCACCGCGCTCCGCCTCTATCTCAAAAGAACCTTGGTGATAGTGGTGGGTATGGTGTACCTGTTTTTATTTGTTGTTTTTTTTCCTTTTTCTTTTTTTTTAAATTCCTTCAAAATGTTTCATTAAGTTTCTGCTGCTGCTATCTGAGTTTTTTAAACCGTAATTTTCTGAAACGTTAATATATCAAGACACGAAACAAGGAAACCATCAGTTAGTTGTTTTATTTGGAAATTATGCCAAAAACACAAGGCTAGTGAGTTTTTTAACCCTTTACCTAACGTAGAAAGCAGACGACACTTGCAAAAATAATTCTTGAATAACTAATTTTTTTCATTTTTTGTCTCAAAAACATAGGTTATGACCCCTCGTTGGAACGAGCTCGACGAGCTCGTTCCAACGAGGGGTCATAACCTATGTTTTTGAGACAAAAAATGAAAAAAATAATGAAAATTAATTGGCGATTTTTGAGAATAGCGCTGGCCGGTTTTGGCCGTTACGTTGGGTAAAGGGTTAATTTATTAATTATCTTATTTCCTTTTCAGTACATTTTATGGTGGTTTCTGTAAGGGGCGTAGTGAAATATTTCTCTACTGATGAAAATTTAAAAAAAAATATTTTCCATTTCCATTCGAGATTCCCATTCTCACATCATGAAACTATTTCCACAGTGAAAGCTCATATGGTGATGGTGATCTGTGTTCACTAATACTTAACTTGTCCAAAAGAAACAACTTGGTACTGCCTGCAAACGTCAATAGTCTGTATTTGGTTATTGTTTTCATTTTCAAGATCGATAACGTCGCACAAACGCATTTTACGGGTATTACGCTGAAACGTCAAACGGTCGATTTAAGTAATTGAGCCCTTTGACACCCCACTTTAGACCCCACTATGACCCATTTCTAACTGTCAGATGATCCTGAAACTTTTTTGAAAAGGCTGTTTTCCGGAGATTACAGATGCGAAATTAACTCAAATTCATTTTTTGATCCCTAAGGTCCCTTTTCTCAGCTCACGGCCCAAATAGCCATTAGCGACATGCTGCATTTTACAGTCTTTTTTCAGGTTTAGTATTCTTCCTTACAGGCTGTGTAAATTAATATTAATGTGAAGGAAGCGCACAATGAATTGATAATAATTCTTATTATTATTACAATTATTTTCCTTATTATTATTTTAATATTATTATACGAAAGTAATTCTTTAAAATAATAATAACGAATTCACGGTTCAAACCTGCTTCTGTTATTGTTTTAACCCTTTACCTAACGTAACGGCCAAAACCGGCCAGCCGCGGCTATTCTCAAAAATCGCCAATTAATTTTCATTTTTTGTCTCAAAAATATAGGTTATGACCCCTCGTTGGAACGAGCTCGTCGAGCTCGTTCCAACGAGGGGTCATAACCTATGTTTTTGAGACAAAAAATGAAAAAAATTAGTTGTTCAAGAATTATTTTTGCAAGTGTCGTCTGCTTTTCAGGTTAGGTAAAGGGTTAAAGAGGAATAATATTATTGACTCAGGTTTCAAGTTTGTATCGACGGACAACGACCTTGGAAGACAGTCAGTAAATTTTAACTCCCATCCACCATGTTGGAACATTTTAAGGTGCCAGCTTTGGGCCTGAATATGACAGTTTTCTGTTATTGTTGAGTAAATCATGATTGGTTTGTAAGTGGTTGTTATTGATTATTAAGGCAATATGACGTCAACTTGTTGAATGCAGGTGCTATACGTTATCCAATTTTCTCTTTTCCTTTCAGATAATTCCGCAGTGGTTGTTATGGTGCAGATTTACGTAGTTAATCTTGATACAATACAAGAAATAACCATGGTCAGTACAAAGTATATATATATATATGTACTTTACAACAGTCAAGGGCGGAGCCACAGAGAGAGAGAAGACTATGGGAAAATTCCCCTCTCCCCCACACTTTTCATAAGAAATTTCAACCTTGCAGACATTCATGCCTTAAACTAAAACTAGTTCATGTAGTCTCATCCGATATTTCTTGTGTCATTTTCCTATGGTTATTCATCAACTTTGGGGGAATTTAAGACTCCACAATGTTTCCAAGGTTCTCCAATTGACATGAGAAGTTATTGTTCACTGCTGTGGATAACCCTGGATCTTCACCTATGGGGAAAACACCATCTTAAGCCAGAATGAGTGAAATGAAGTGGGGGATAAAATATGTTTCTGCAGTCAGTGGCAGCAGAAACATATTTTGTCCCCACACTACTTTGACCTGGCCACACCCCTGGGAAAAGTGATATTCATTAATTTTTATACTGAATAGGATGTTCACTTACATTCCCGTTGTGACATTGTAGCAAACTATACACGGACTACAAATAAAAATAATTGCATACTAATTGCTTTTTTCTTTGTTCAGTATAGCAATTACATCAAATTTTCCATTACATTTCCATGGAAGATTAGTATTTTTTTAAACAGTATTTTATTTCAAAACTGTGTGCAAATGTTACACTATTTCGGGGTAAACAATCACAAAGCGTACAATGCAATATACGATGGATTCAAGAGCAAGCTGGATGCTTATTTTATCTGTCTCAATGATATGAGTTGGAAGTGTTACGTCAATAGCTGGGGAATTGCCGTAACTTAACCATTTGGGCTGATTTGGCACCTTACTGTTGACTTGGGGAACTCGCTGACTGTAACACATATCCTTGGGCTCACGGAAATCTGAAGAAAGTAATTATGCATTCTTTTCTAGAAAGTATACTCTCCCAAAAAAGAAAGTGTGCATGCTAAAAAATAACACTAAAAAAGATATATATCATTTTCATTCATGGAAATTTTATTCAATCACCGATGAATCAATTTGTGATCAACACGAGAAATTTCATTACGCTACGACGAATAGTCTTGGTGCCATGGAGAGTCAAAGACACTAAGGGTCAAACACAAAAGCCACACACTCGCTATCTGGTATGACCTCCGTCTGCATCGACTACTGCTGTGCATCTACGCCTCATGGAAGCGAACAAGTTAGCATGGAAGTGTTGTGGGATGTTGTTCCATATTCTGATAAGCTGTCTTTTGAGTTCCACAAGCGTTGACGGTGCATGGGGAAGCCGGCGTAGCTGACGTTTCATTTCGTCCCATACGTGCTCAATGGGTGAGATATCGGGCGAATTTGCGGGCCAGGGAAGAACATCCACTTGTTGCTGCAGATACTGTTGAACAACACGAGCTGCGTGGGGTCGGGCGTTGTCCTGCTGTAGAATGACGCCGGGGCCGTGACGTTGCAGAAATGGGACAACAACAGGTGTAAGCACTTCATCACGATATCTGGCTGCATTGAGATTGCCATCAATAATGACCAGCTCAGTCCTGTTACGGGCAGTGATGCCACCCCACACCATGAGAGACCCTCCCCCATAACGGTTTCGCTCCACGACACATGGATCTGCGTAGCGTTCGTTTCGACGTCTGTACACTCTCTGGCGGCCATCTGATGATGAAAGATGGAAACGACATTCATCTGTGAATACAACACGTCGCCACCAGTGTAAGGGGTGCCTGAGATGTTGTCTACATCACTCCAGTCGAGCACGACGATGACGTAACGTCAAAATCGGACGAACTGCAGGTCTTCGAGGACGTAAGCCGTATTCTCTCAGCCGGTTGATTACTGTTTGAGGATGTATCCGTCTCAGGTTAGGGATGTTCCTGGCTGTCGTCGTTGCCGTTTGTTGCCGGTTCCGGAGATGGACGACACGGATATACCGATCTTGTGCAGGGGTGGTAACTCGGGGTCTCCCGGAGCGGGATCGGTCTCGAACGTCATCATGTTGTGCATGTCGATGAACTAGCCTGTCTACAGTGTTACGGTGGCAGTTCAAATGCTGGGCAACCTCTCTGTGTGTTCTGCCAGCTCTAATCATACCCAGGGCAAGGAGACGTTGATTCATTGTCAATCTTGCCATGCTAATGTGGAGTCGTTTTAACAGCAGCGCAAGTTTGAATGTGAACGATAGGAAGGCCTTACTTTAGTGTTTAAATACCCAAGGATTCACACTGCTGCATGAATTTTCAGACTCTCCACGTCCAAAACATGCCTTTTCACAAATGTGCAGCACGTCATTTAACGTTAATGCAATTTTAACGGAGAAAGCTGTTTTTGTGTTCAATATAACTTATTCATGAACAAGTTAACACTCTTTACACCTACGAAATTATTTTTTTGGAGTTTGAACAATTTCTGCAATGCACACTTCTTTTTTGGGCGAGTATATAAATTGAATGCTACACCTTCTTTGAATCCGTTTCGCATCTACTGTACCTGCGTGTAAGGGCCACAACCCTCTCGAGTATATAACTTGCACGCGTCGGTTATCGTGATCAGCCAACCACCAACCGTAAGCGCAACTGGTAAAGCAAACACTGAAGATGGTTGCCGTGAAGATATAAACCTCGAACAGAATGTGCCCTGTTAACCCTACCTTAACCTATATCAAATTAAATAGAGGCACTGGATTAACCGACGAGTGCACCTGCAGAGGCATAGTTTATTTCCTTCGAGTGCCATATTATTTTACAACGAAATCACCTCGGTTAGCTAATTCCAACAACGCCTACAATAATATGACACACCAAGTGTTCCTAAACTGAAATATAACAACATAATCCTTTTTTGTTACACAAATTGATATTATTCTCAGATGACTGAAGTGCTGGCTTCCAGTCCCGTTAGATTATATATACCTTCTTCAAGTAACCTAAGAAACCCGTTACCCAAAACACAAGTAAACAAACGTATTAGTGTCCCATTCACCTAATTTTTTTATTACACGAATTAATATTTATTCTCAGATGACTGAAGTGCTGATGAATGAATGAAAGGTTTTAGCGCGCCGAAGGCGCGCAGGGACGATTTCGGATTTACAAATTCCTTGCGACCCGGTTAACCTTATTTTATTTCATTTGGATCACACATGCCTAGCTTCCTATTGCCTCAAATGGGGTCTGAGGTGGTATGCACGCGGTTAGAATTTCCGGCAGTTTACGTTGGCGTGATAGATTGTCAATAATCAATCCCTCAACGCCATTAAGACTATTAGAGAGTGGGCTCTATTCGGTTCCAGCTTGGCGATGGTAGAGATTTGAGTCCCCCCCCCCCCCCCCCCATGGTGGCGAGCCAGAATATAATGTTGTGCGATGGCAAATTTAAGGGAAGAAGAGAAAAGGAAACAATACAGCAACTCCGGTTTGGTAGCAGCCCCGGTATATGACCACAGCGGTTACGAAAAAGGGGTGGAGAAAGCTCCAACAGTTTAGTTTTAAAAAAACGGGAGTCATACATCAAGCCTTCTGGGAGATAGGATGCCGTATGTGATTATGAGGTATCTGGTTATCCTTCGGGAATTCCAAATGACCTCCCCCAGCCCACCCCCACCCCCCCCCCCCCCAAAAAAAAAAGAAAACACAAAAAAAACCTAAATAAACAACAAAAAAGCCCTTAAAAGGCTGTTTGCTGGCAAGATTGTTTCAATCCTTGCCTTGGTCTTATTTAGGTTTTCTGCACATCTTTCCATGAGGATTGTTTAAATCACCCATAGTTTACCATTCAGTTTTGGTCGTGTGTCTGATGAGATAGAGGAGGAGGGAAAGACAGAGAGCTGGAAATTAGAGCAATTCGGTTTTTATTTTACAACTGTTCCATCCGTGACGACCAGCGACATGTGGATGGGGAAGCCATAATTTTTTCCCCGAAATTTATATCTCGGGGTGGGGAGACCCGGCAGCAGGTGGAGATTTTCCTCTCTGTTTGCAACTCCCACTGGTAACAGGGGCAAGCTTTCGTGCGTATCGTGTCACCCGCAGCCAGTTCTGAATTTATGTCACCAAGTGACAGTGACTGAGTTTACGTCATTGTTTAGATTGAGACTGCTATCCAGGGTGAATCCCAGAAACTTTGCCTCATTACTAGCTTCCATTTTGTGATCGTAAAGCTTAAGCTCAATATTAGGGACAGGCTTTTTCCTTTGCTTTTTTATAGAATGTGATTCTTTGTGTTTTCGCGCCATTTAGCTTGATGCGCCAGTCTTGCAAGTCGCGGATGGTCGCGGATGGTATTCTGCAGGCCGTTTTGTATTATGTTTCGAGACTTACTGGCCGTCCCCATTCCTTTGTCGTCTGAGAATTGAGATAGTTCAACATGGTTCTTCCCTACTTTGTCAATGTCATTCACATATATTATAAATAGAAGCGGGCTAAGGACGGAACCCTGTGGAGTGCCCGCTTCGAGTTTTACCTCGTCTGATACCTCGCTGTTGACACTCACTTTGATTTTTCGATCAGATAAAAATGATGATATGATCCTTAGAATTTTGGTAGGTAGCCCCATTTTAGCTAGTTTGTATCTTATGCCATTGTGCCCGACAGAGTCAAACGTTTTTTCTACGTCGAGTAATAGCGCGGTTCCTATTTCATTTTGACTAAACGCCGTTTTCATATAATCTACCAGTCTATAAACATGCTCGATTCCCTCTCTTTGGCTTCTGTAGGCTATTTGCCACTTATTGAAACAGCTGATTGATTCGAGATAGCTGCGGAGTCTAGTCGTGAGCATCCGTTCGAATTTTTTTCCAATACAGCTGAGTAGGCTGATTGGGCGGTAATTAGCTGGGTTGCTCAAGTCCTTGTCGGGTTTGGGTATCAAGACTCCTGTAGCTACTTTCCAACATTTTGGGAAGTATCCGCTAGAGAGACAGCAGTTTAGGAGGTTAGTGAGTCTTCTGAAAAAAGTATTGGGACATTGTTTTAGGATTTTGAATGAGACCTCGTCCCCTCCTGGTGAAGAAGAAGACTTATATTTTTTAATTGTGTTAGCCACTTCTTCTTGGCTTATTGGTTCCGTAAGTTCATGGCCATCTCCGTCCTCGGGCGTTTGGCTAAAGTTGGCATCGTTAAACGTTGTCTTATTGTCTTGAACAAATTTGTTTACTTTTTCTTTGAACTCGTCATCAAACCTATCGCCCCCATGGGGGCGATGATATTTCTTAAGGAGCTCAGCGAAGGCGCCAGCCATCGCCTTGTCATCCAGGGCCATAGTTCCATCGCTGATCTTAAGAGCCTTACTGTTGGCGTCTTTATGTTTTTGTCCAGTAAGGGTTTTAAAAATATCCCAAAACTTTTTTAGGCTCCCTGAATCCATTTAGATTTTCCGTTGCTTTTTCTCATCTCACGCGATTGTCGTTTGCTATTGCCTTTTTAACTTCGCCGTGGAGGCGATTACACAAGGCTTTAAGTTCGACCTTTTTGGTTGGAAGTTTTTCTGATTTGAATGCAAGGAAGGCCTTTCTTTTTTGTTTTATTATTTGGAGTGTGGTTTCAGTTATTCTGTTGGCCCGCGGTTTAACCGTCTGTTTGGGACAAATCTCATCAAGAGTGTTGTTAATGACTTCACTCAGATTGGTACATGCTTGCTGGAGCTCGCAAGTATTCATTGGGTCGTTTTTATTTATTTACCTGAATTATTTTTCTGAAGAGTCAATTTTGAATAGATTTCTCCTACTCATTGTGGGGTATATTGTGGGTCCGGTGCAACCGTGTAATGTAGTGCTGATTGAATGAATGAAAGGTTTTAGCGCGCCGAAGGCGCGCAGGGACGATGTGGGATTTACAAATCCCTTGCGACCCGGTTAGCCTTTTTTTTATTTCACTTGGATCTTGGATCACACAGGCCTAGCTTCCTATTGCCTCAAAGGGGGTCTGAAGGGGTATGCACGCGGTTAGAATTCCCGGCAGTTTGCATTTGAGTGATAGATTGTCAAAGACCAAACCCTCAACGCCATTAAGACTATTAGAGAGTGGGCTCTATTCGGTTCCAGCTTGGCGATGGTAGAGGTTTGAGTCCCACCATGGTGGCGAGCCAGAATATAATGTTGTGCGATGGCAATTTTAAGGGAAAAAGAAAAAAGAAAACCAAACAGCAACGCCGGTTTGGTAGCGGCCCCGGTATATGACCATAGTGGTTACAAAAAGGAATGGAGAAAGCTCCAACAGTTTAGTGCTGATTTCCAGTCCTGTGAGAATTATATACCTTCTTCAAGTTACCTGAGAAACCCGCTACCCTATACCCTGATATTTTTTAAGTAAACAAACGTATTAGTGACCCATTCACCTAATAACGGATTTGATTGTTTGTTCACACTTTTCAATACTCAATACATATTTTATTCCGTATTGTCACTAATTACTTAGTGTGACAATGAACCCTTAATCTTTTTAACAATACTGCCAACAATGTTCAATATTATAGCTTGCTTAATTCTAATATAAAACAACTAATTTATTAGAAAATACTGTAAACGTCAAAATGTGTATACTTTTCATAAAAATAATAATAAACTTCAACTTTTCTAGTCTTTAACATCAAAGCAACAGACATGGTGCTTGTTTTAGCTGTTTGCAATGCTTATTTTAGCTGCCTCCAAGCAAGCCAGCATGATGCGTATTTTAGCTGTCTCCAAGGATCAAGAAGGATGCTTATTTTAGTTGTCTCCAAGTTGCAAGCCGGATACTTATTTTAGCTGTCTCCAAACAGCAAGCAGGGTACTTCAGGGACCGATCAGGACTATTTAAAATACGCTCCAGCCTCGGAGCCTATTTTTTCAATTCATGCGCCAGATTTCAATTTACGGAGTCACACTGCTGTTTGTAACACACACTGCAAGTGTGTAATAGCTCTCATCATTTTCATTTAGTACACTATAGCAAATTTTAATTTGCAAACATTAATCTTCACTGTGGTTACTGATCAAGTCTTGGCTGCCTATTTAGGCAGCCAAGACTTGATCAGAAACCACAATGAAGATTAATGCTTGGTAATTAAGACTTGAAATATTAACTTAAGCACTCTACAACAATGATAAATGATAATCATATATATAATACATGTAAGAGTGTTTCTCTCGATTATCCATCGACAGAATATCAAAATATGATCTGAGAAGTTACGCGCCAACTGAGAAGCCTATTTCTGAGATTCAAGAGCCAGGTCCTGATGTTTCAGAACCAAATACGCACTGGCGCATGCCCAGGTCGGTCCCTGGTACTTATTGTAGCTGCCTTCAAGCAACAGGCCACGATGCTTATTTTACTTGTCACCAATGCAGAAAATTTATGCTTATTTTAGCTGACCCCAGTCAGCATGCGGGGGTACTTATTTTAACTGTCTCCAAACTTTGTAGATTAATGAAGATTAGTAGTTTCGGAAGAAATCATTTGCATTTAATTTATATTAACGGTGCGTCATGGTGGATTGAGAATTGAAGATTATTTTATTTGTATGATTAACTGTAAATTCATTGATAACCAATAAGTTAGCACCTTTCAGTTGAGAATTATTCCTTGTAGAGTATACGCCCTTAAGTAGTAGTGCACCTGGTGATAAATTGAAGAGACCTGGTAGTATGCATTATTTGTTTCATGTTCATTTTGCACTTGATTAACCACCACTACGGTGTTAAAAGAAACAATGCCTAGTTTGTTCCTACTACGTGAAGAACCTTATGAAAACTGTGCACTAAATTCAGTGTGGAGGATTCAGAGGTTCGGACAAAGCAAATATACTAAATTCGTCCGGTAAATTTCTTCATTAACCCATTAACCAACATGACCACAGCCATATAAAACCAACGATTTCACAAAATCACCCTTCTAATATCATATCTTATTTTTTTATTCCAAAATATAGCTTGCGATCCCTGATTGGAACGAGGTTATTGCAATAAGGGGTCGGATAGATGCTGTCTTATGGAGACAAATAAATAAAAAGTCTTAGTTATCCAAAAAATGTTTTGCTAATGTCCTCCTCCGGCAATGATAGTAATTGCTTAAATAAAATAATGTAGTTTTGAGCCCAAGTATCCACAACAAGGTGTTCACATGTATTATATAAAAAAGGCAAATTAGTTATAAGCAACATCAATCTGATGACGATATAAATCGGTTTATAAGTATTTGTAAATAAGATATCAACAATTAAGATTCTGGAAAATGTGTGCACTGATACATGACCCTGACTTTATTACCTGCTGTAGATGCACTTCTGATCAATTTGGGGAAAACTTGGTGAAAGAGGTGAGTTTTCTGACCTATTCTGAAGCAAGAAAAACTCCGTGGAACACATAGGTGATCAGGTTCATCGTTCCACAAAATCAGAGAGATTAACTGGAGACTCCTTCAATGATCCTTTAATAGCAGCGTACCAAATGATACAGTTCGTTATGGGCGGAAGCGCTGTATTCTATATGAGTGCGTGCAAGAGAAGAGTGGCTGTATAATTCTGAAAGCATCTGGTAACCGAGTAAATTCCCTAACTTCATCTTTTAAGCCCAGTTAGGCCAGATTTTGTTTCTGTGTTGATTTAAACATTATTTATTTCGTAAATGCGACGTTAGAACAATAATTACATAGTACATTGATGTGGATTCGGCAGAAAGCTATAAGCTTATGGAAGGCCGTTTCCACCAACAGCAAGAATACAGAGTCAACTTGGAGACAATGACAAGAATCAGAAACTACATGATTAAATCTGTAAAGCCAAAAATATATTTGACAGCTAGAATATAAGGTACATTGTCTTCACACAAGGTAAGGAACATGGAAACAATATGGCGTGACTCGCAGTAATTTTGTAGTCATGTATATTCGCACCAAATTGATGGACGATGGGTAAATGGAGTGAATCGTTGTGGTATGTGCATGTACTAACACATGCATATATGCATGTATACATGCATGCGTATATATCCAGATAGGTACACACATACAAGCATATACATACACACAGGCACAAACACACGCCCACAGATACACATTGACAAGTATTCTATAATATTGGCAATTGGTTAATGAAATCTCTTACTTAATAAGATATAGTCTTGTACAACCTCGAAGACGAAACAGTTCTCATCATAGTTCAAGAATTCTGATCCAAAGAGTAGTATTAATGTGTCAACTGCAAACGGGAGAATGTTAATTGTTTGATTACGAGCATCGGTAAAAATTGGACAATGCAAAAGGAAATGCTCGGAAGTTTCATTTTCACCACACTGACATGAAGGGCTTGGTGATAAATGGTTGGCATGTAAATGAGAATTGAGATTGCTACATTCCAATCGCAATCTACAGTGATATATTTGGGCAGTCGAGATTTCGCCTTAATGTAAAATTTTGGGGGTCGTAGGTTACCCTTGTTTAAGAAGATCTTGAAATTAACCAAGGAAGCGTTCTCGCGGACAGACAGTGGCAAATTATTCCATAGATCGGTGACACTTGGGATAAAGGATTGCTTGTACAGTTCGGTACGGCAAAAGGGGATACGATGGTTCTGACTTGATCGAAGACTAACCGGAAGCCCTGTCGAATGAGCAGGTGGAGGGACTTTACAGGAGAGATATGGTGGCGTCATCCGATGATACATTTTAAAATACTGAATTAACTTATGTTTGCGACGTCGATCTTGTAGTGGGTCCCACTGCGTTTCAGAGTAAAGAGAGGACTTACAAGCGCTGACGGTTGCTCCTGTAATAATCCTCGCTGCTGCAATTTGTATTCTTTCTAGGTCTGCTGCTTTCGTTGCCGAACAATTATCCCAGACAGTATCGGCATATTCAAGGAGGGGTCTAATAAAGGCAAAATATATTTTTTCTAATACACTGCGATCTAATATGAATTTGTGCTTCCTCAATAAATCTAAACGATACCAGGCTTTGGCGCAAATGTGTTCAATGTGATCATTCCACGTACAGGTACTATTCAGTATTACTCCTAAATGTTTGTGCTCGGATGCCTCAGTTATCTGAGTGGCACCTAAAAATAGTGGCGGATGTGAAATGGGAATGCTTTTACGCGATATTAGCATAGTCTCAGTTTTATTTGAATTGAATTCTACCAGCCATGTTCTAGCCCAATTTTCAATTGTGGCTAGGTCATGGCTGATTAAATTCGCGGCTTGTATGGGATTTTCTGTGTTGTTAAACTTACATATAAAAACTAACGGAAACCTCTCGCCGTTTTTAGCGCCGAACGCTTTTCTCGAACAAGACCATCGTTGTGTAATTCTGCGTAAGGATCGGTTGTGTGATACACTGGTATAAAAAGCTATCAGAGCTGTTTTAAACCCCGAATTGCATTGCAGGATATCACAGGCACAATCACTACCAATTAGAATGGATCCGGGAATAACATGGTTTATGTGGTTGGAATTTGCCACCATT
Organism: Pictodentalium vernedei; assembly: GCA_031216915.1. Taxonomy (NCBI): domain Eukaryota; kingdom Metazoa; phylum Mollusca; class Scaphopoda; order Dentaliida; family Dentaliidae; genus Pictodentalium; species Pictodentalium vernedei. Next base: position 760,414,974 of record CM062297.1, read on the forward strand.
CGAAGTACTTTCTTTAAAATGCTACTCCTTTCCGTAAGTAAGCATAAACGTTGACGAAAAACTTTGTTAAGTAAGTAAATGTTATTTAACATAATACAGGGGTGCCAACTACACTCCATACTCCGACGGGGTTAAAAATTAACACAAATGAACTGTTAGGAGTGAATATGAATATGAACCCAAACAGTTCATTTGTGTTAATTTTTTTTCCCATGGCGTGGGGAATAAAGTATATTCACTCAACCCAGTTGTTTGGGTTGATTTTTAAACCATGTGATCTTAGAGAGTATTGTGACAATAATTAATAAAGAGATAATGATATTCATGCGCGACATCATGGCCAGATTGGTGGTCTTCCTGCTAAATCCGTCAGTGTTATCACATGAAACTATTTGTGTCAGAGAAAGTGTTTTCAGAAGAATGTGTAATATCGAACCTCTATCGGTTCTTCGTCTTTAAACTTTGATCGGTGGACACGCAGACAAAATAAATACCAACTTAAAAAGGGAAATTTACAATAATTTACTTCTGAAGCCCAAGAGAGGGTGAACATATAGAATATACCCATAGTTGCTTGGTGTACCAAATGTTCACCACGAGTGGTGACGTGGTGTTAACCGCGAGCCTTTGGCGCGCGGTTAACACCACTCCACTGCGCGAGTGGTGAACATTTGATACACCAAGCTACTATGGGTATATTTTATTTATACCATGATCGTCAGATTATTAAGAGTCGCTGTTATTTTTTCTCGATTTTTCTGAGCACCAGGCGTACATACGAGCATCGGTAGGCGGTACTACCACTGTCAATTTTATCGCCGAAACGAAATGAAAAAAAGAAACTGAGCCTTTTCCTTGTAATAACATAATAACATACTATTTCGAATTATGCATGCTTTATCAACATGAGACAATGCATCTTTGTTAATTTTTGGCATCTTATGAGGTAAACCCATTTAAAAACGTAATAAATAATTGCCACTTCCATTTCACTCTTAGCGAGGCGACGTGCGATAAATTTAGCAAGTTGGCATTCAGGTCTACGTCACCAAAGGTCAACGGGGAAGTAGTTCTACTGCAGGTGTAAATGTTTACTCTTGAAATCCCATTTCAGGCATGTTCATCACGGTTGGTGTGTAAAGCTAAGATTTAAGTCATAGGCTTTTCATATATAGTAGAATAGGTAATCAGGGTATACAATTTAATTTTTACTTTACATCGCTACCATTGTAGTAGGATAGTTTTTGCTCATGGCCGTAATGTACACATAGAATACATGGCGTGGGCAATAAAGTATTGAAATGCTATGTCTATTTTTATGTTGTAGGATTATCGTTTAGAAGTTTATCTCCGCCAAACGTGGCTTGACGAACGACTGTCATACAATGCAAGCGAGGAGTTTGCATACTTGGAGTATGGTTCTACGAGCGTACCGGATATATGGATACCTGATTTATTTTTCAGTAATGAAAAAAATGCAAAGTTTCACGATGTTATTTTACCCAACCGACTCATGCACATATATCCTACAGGGAAAGTATTTTACAGTGTAAGGTATGTGCCCAGTAAATTATTCTATTTACTTATCACACGCGGGAGGCAGAGGCCGTGCGACGGCCCACCCCTACTGAACTTTTAGTAGGGAAATTTTTGACAGGCCATGGAAACTTTGCGGCTCTATGTCAGTAAAGGTTTTCCAGTTATTCATGTTTTAACTGAAACGTGTTTTAGATACCTACACCATTTGTTTGTGTGTGTATGTGGATATGTGGGGGGGGGGGGGGGGGGGGCAAAGCAGTAAATATTTAGCTGCTCCATTTGCATTTGGGCGTAAAATGTTGTATTGGTCTGTCGCAAAATGTTGGAATTCCCCTCCTACCCTACTTCCCCCTCCCCGGCGAAAAGCTACCGCGTTTCATACTATACCCGAGTTATCAATTTATGTTGACCCTTACGATATAATGCCGGAAGAGGAGTAGTTAGTTCCTGGGAGCCCACTGGTGTGTAACTCATGTACTTTGATTATAATAGGTGAAAATAATTAATCTGTCTGCTCTCCTCCTCCGCTGTAAAATCTCAATCGTTGAAGAAGAACTTTGACAACATTGAATATCATGCACTATTGTGTTTTCCTTCCCGCAGGTTTGCATTACAAATACTTTTATTCCTGAAATCTCGACCCCCCTCCTCCAGAAAAAATAAATGTTAGTGTATCACGACCGAATCGCGAACTGATCGAATAAGAGTATACTTCTGTGATGACAGTACTATATGGCTGTTGCATTGATTAGATTTAACCCTTTACCTAACGTAACCACCAAAAACGTCCAGCGCTATTCTCAAAACTCGCCAATTAATTTTCATTATTTTTTTCATTTTTTTGTCTCTAAGACATAGGTTATGACCCCTCATTGGAACGAGCTCGTTGAGCTCGTTCCAATGAGGGGTCATAACCTATGTTTTTGAGACAATAAATGAAAATAATAGTTATTCAAGAATTTTTTTTTACAAGTGTCGTCTGCTTTTCATGTTAGGTAAAGGGTTAACGCACAAACCGTTCGATCCAAGAGGTGTTCTGCTCCAATAAAGTTAAGAGTATTCTTCAGTTATTGCTTAGAAACCGCAATTCGGAGATATGATGTTCAATGATTCACGACCTCGCGTAATAATTCTTTAAACCTTTAACCCTAGCACATTATTTCAAAATTTGTTATTTTATTTATCTTTTTCAAATTTAAAAAAAGTCAACAAAGGCATATCATGTGACTCCCTCCTTGGAACGCACTCGTTCCAATGAGGGTCACGTGATATGGTTTTGTCGATTTTTTTAACATATTTTTCATTCAACTGCTCAATATGTAAATTACGCGGACGGATGGGGCCGAGTCGTTAGGTAAAGGGCTGAAGAATATTGATTAGGGTATCGGAAAATAGTTAAATCCTAGACAAAATTACCGAAATCCGAATAAATGTTCGAAATAGTCCATACATGGAGTTGCAAGGATATAAAGACCTTTGTCAATAATTGAAATGTTTCCCCCTCAAGTGAAAATATTATTGATTGCTGTACCAATAACCAACATTTCCTCTTTTGTTCGTATGACATCGCTTTGAGATCCAGTACAATGCACTTACGTGTATTGTTCAAATGTTTGAGTTCAAACCTTTACCTAACGTAACGGCAAAACCGACCAGGACTGTTCACAAAAAATACTATCCAATTTTCATTTTTTATCACAAAAAATATAGCTTATGACGCCTCATTGGAACGAGCTCGCTGAGCTCGTTCCAATGAGGGGTCATAAGCTATGTTTTTGTGATAAAAAATGAAAAAAATTAATTATTCAAGTATTTTATTTGCAAGTGTCGTCTGCTTTTCTTGTTAGGTAAAGGGTTAAATAGGTATTTTTACATTTTTGTATTCATAGCTAACAACGTCGCTTGTAAAAATAAACCATATGCACAACCACGGTCCATGGATGTGACAACTGGGTGGGGATGGGTGGTGTGTGGCATGAGGGTTGTGGAGGATTGGGGTTGTCTCACCCTTCTCCAATCCCGAACAAAAATGTCAATAGTTAGAAATTTAAGCATTAAACTACCATTATTATTTATTTATTTATTGGCGTTTAAGGTCATACATTGATGTACAACGGCTAATCGTGACCGCAACATGGATATAAACTCAAGTCCAATCATTCGTTTACATCCATTCTTCCATTTTGCCCATTTTACAGCATTTCACCCCAACCATAGGCGACTAGATTTTACCAGTAAAACTGAACTTGTTTATCACAGTAAATAAACAGTGCTTCAATGGGGAATTTCATGACCTACGGTAGTTGCTTTGGTTGCTTTCTAAATGTGGCCCTTTTTGATTGTCATTAAGTGATTTTTTTAACCAAGTTTCATGGGATTTTCTAACTGGAGTAAATATTTCTTGACTTTCGTGCAACAAACCATTATAGATGACACAGTTTTGCACTCGGGAAACGATTACCAACTTTCGAAAATAGAGAAGAGGGTACATTCGAATTTCTTCAACACTTAGACTATTCTCAATAAGGGTGGGGGATTGCACATGAGTTTCCCCTGACCAAAAACCCGCTACCCACCTCCCTGTCCTGGTTCCTGGATCGTAGCGCCGTGTATCATATTCAAGTGCAATGATCACAAACGTTGTGTTTTTCTTGTTCAGATCGCGATCGGGTCGCGCCATACTAACAAATCAAAGGGTAGAGATTTCATAAATAATCTACTGCGAAGTCAATTCACGAAAAGAATCAAATAAAGCATCTACCATTCAAGGACCTCCCATTTATTTTATGGGTGTGATTCTACAGCGCTGTGAGGAGAAAGACGGAAACAAAATTACGATCGGATCGCGACTTTTTGTTTCCATTTTTTGTGATCACAGTAATGTATTTATAAAAACAGTGGCGTATGTTTTTTTATCGCTATATCCAGTGTCGTTGATATAAAAAAGAGTGTTTATTTAGTTTTTGAGGTAAGGTTCATCATATTGTGTATCCCACATTTTTTGCTTTTCCGGAAAAATTGACTAGAACCCAAACGGAAACATAATTCGAGAATCTACGATGGTGTCGCAATCCCACTTTCATCTATGGTTGTCCAGGTAACCCACGATAAACCGATGTCGCCATATTATCAGCTTTAGGATAGGAAGTGGTTAATCGATACCGCTTAAATGATATGTTTCGAACGACAACTTATAATAAATTCTGAGTCTGTCACCCACTCAATAAAGCTTTCTCAATGGGGCATTGTGACAGTTTTTCTCAAAGATACGAGATGTGTGTGTGACAGAATTGTTAGATAAATGCATTATCATGATGGTCGCCGGACATTTCCCCATCGGACATTTCCCCATCCGGACATTACCCCATCCCATTTAGGCCGGACATTTCCCCATCGGACACTACTCCATTCTGATTAATAGAAAAACGGACAATTCCCCAAGCGGACTTTTCACCATGCATTTCTTAATGTTTTGTGGGTCCGTCTGTTTGAAATTTTCCTATTGATTTGTTGTGTATCATTCCTTTTTTATTAAGCTGATATGGGTAATGTTGTTTGAATTGTTCGATGAAAGTGCTTTTATCACTATAATTGACGGGATTAAACCAAATCGGGATTTAACAGTATTTATATATTTTTATTTGTTCTCTCTGAGAAGCTACTTTTGTTCAAAGTTGTTGTCGAGTTGATTGATAAACAGTGGTGTCTTCATTAAAGGAAATGTCAATGAATGCATCACTTTTTATCACACAAGTGGATTGAACAATATGGATGTTTTCATTGCAATTCTAGTATTTGTTCTTTCTGTCAAGCCACTTTCGTTCAAAAATATTGTTAAGTTGATTGATAAACAGTCGTGTCTTCATTTTGTCACTCATTCACATGTGGAAGCTGTCAGCTACTCTGGACATGGGGGGTTTATTCCCACTCAGCCAACCTTCCTAAAATACCAGTTAATAATAATAACTCTTTGGCCAGCCGCTGATTTGTCGCGGTCCTCATAAGAGAAGGCCATCATTCCCCCTGCACCCCACCCCCTCTTCCCCTCCCCTCCTCCCAGCATTCAGATATAAACTGCTTAATAGTATCCCTCACTTCCTCTTTTTCAATTTCTTCAATAAGCATTCCTACCCTTTCCCTCGTGTCCGCCTTCAGCCATCTATCCTTTGTTTCTTCACCCCACTTCTGCATTATTCTTCCAGTAAATTTTATTCTATGAGGTATATACTGTGGGCATTCCAAGAGAAAATGTTCCAGGGTCTCCACTACTCCAGAGTGGCACATTTGGCATCCCTTTTCCCCATCTCTCCCAATTTTTCCCCGAAGCTCCAGTGATCTTGATCTCAGTTTGAACAGCAGTGACCCTCCAAACGTGCCATCTAGGTACTTCTCAAAAGCTGGCTTTTCTTTATATTGTAACCCCTGCAGTGATCTTTTCACGCTAACCCCTGCTCGCCAGTTTCGATTGCAATCTTCCATGACTCTCTCTTTGACAAACCTTTTGCCTTCTTTCATTCCTACTTCTATGTTTGTGACCTCTATAGAGTAATTGTCCATTAGTTCCCTCACATGTTTTGACCACCCCGTTTCTATATTAGAATTCCAAATGGTATCGAGCATCAATTTGCACCACCGGTTGTCAGGCAGGTTTCTCAAGTAGTTAAAGTAACACAGTTTTCCCAAATCTACCCTGTCCTTGATTTTCATCCACCCAAGCTCCCCCCTTACTGCTTCCAAAGCTGCAGCATTACTCGACCCTGTTATCCATCTGCCGGCATCATTCTGAGTACTTTCCAACTTCTTAATAACGGTTTGGTTTAATGGAATCACGTCCGTGCCATACGTTATACTTGGTAAACCCACCCTCTCCCACAGTGTTTTCCCCACAAAGACCTTGTTGAAACTATTTTTCCCTAAAAGTTTTAGTTGGTTCAGAATTCTTTTCCCTTTCAGAATCAGTTTGGCTGAGTAATTTCTGTACACCCCTCTTCCCGTTATATTTATGCTTACCCCTAGATACTCATACTCTCCCTTTTCTCCTACAGTGATTTGTTTGCTTTCTCCTTCGGGGATTGAGAACTCCCCCACTCTCCATCTCTTCGTCATATCTACCTTACGTCCAACGGGTATTACCTTGCTTTTATTTTCATTTAGTTCGAGCCGCCAAGTGTTCCCATAACTACCAACAATTTCCAGCAATTTCTCTAGCCCCTGTTCAGTTCTAGACATTAACACCATGTCGTCCGCAAAGAATAAGCCTGGTATCTTTATGTCTCCAACATTTACCCCCTCCGCACTCTGAATTAGTTCGTCCCCTAAATCTTTAACATACAATGCAAACAAAATCGGTGAAAAGATACACCCTGCTTGAGGCCTATATCCATAGGGACTCGTTTTGTAGTGATACTCCCTAGACTGAGTTGGCTTTGCACATCTGTATACAGTGCTTTCATGATTCCCACAAAGTCACCCCCCAGTCCGATGCCCCCGAGCTTTCGCCACATACCTTCCCTCCACACTCGGTCGTACGCTTTTTTCACATCTAGAAATGCCAGAAACATCTTTTTCTTTTCAGCCTTTGTTGATTCTATCAGTTGGGTGAGTGTAAATAGGTGATCAGTGACTCTTCGACCTTTCCTGAAACCATTTTGAATTTCTCCTAAAAAACCTTTCTCTTCAATAACTTCCTCAAGTCAACCGTATATGACCTTACAGAATACTTTTCCGATGTTACTACTAACTGATATCCCCCTATAGTTATCTAGAACTTCCTTATCCCCCTTTTTTTGTGCATGAACGACACCTTACTTTCCCTCCACTCTCTGGGGACCTTTTGCTTTCGCAGAGCCAGGTTGAAAAGGTTTGTCAGGACTTCAATAATTGCCTCCCCTCCATTTTTGAGGAATTCGTTCGGAATTTCATCAGTCCCTCCCGCTTTACCATTTTTTAATTTCGAGACCACGTTCCGCACTTCTTCTGCCGTTATTTCGCTACATACACGATTGGATAGGTTCTCCTCCACCAGTGTATTTCTTTTTGGTGGGGACCCACTGCCCCATCGTCTATCGTTTATCTTTTCCCAGTGCTTGACTAACTCTGAAGCGATACGGCCTTTATCTTCTGTACTTTCCCCATCCACTTTGATACTCTGCACACTACTTTCCCCCCGTTTATTTACCCAGTTCCAAAATACGTTTGAGCTCGAACCCCCCGTTTTCTTTATTGTTCTGGCAAGACTGCAATTGCGCTCCTTCCTATTATTATTCTTTATCTCATTCACCCTTTTCCGTGCCAGTTCATATTCTCCTTTCATTAGTCTCGTGTCATTGTTATCCACCCCTTTAAGCTTCCTACTTCTTCTGTAAGCAGCGCATTTTACCTTCCTTTCTTTTATAGCCTTTTTCAGTCCCTCGTTAACCCTGTATCCGAGCTCTCTCGTTGGGACCCTCACCCTTCCTATACAATCCTTCCCTGCCTCTGTTAGGCTATTTACTATGCCATCTGAAATACTCTGGACATTTGCATCCCTAGGTATACGTTCAAGACTTGGTTTCAGTTTTTCCCGAAACTGCTTCCAGTCGGCTCCTTGTTTTAGTCCCCAAACTTCCTTGAAGGTATTTCTGTCTCTATTCGTCTTTTTGCCCATAATCTTAACTGTTATCAGGTTGTGATCACTACCCAAGTCATTTTTTCCCTCGTCATCTATTTCTACATCTATAACCTCCCTCCATACGCTAACGTCAGTGAGTATATAATTATTGTTTTCTTATCGTTCCTCTCCCAGGTCCATTTACCCTTACATTTCGCATCCCTGTTCAGGATCTTTAAACCAAGCTCTTTTGATAGGTCCAACATCTTCCTCCCATTCGTGTTAATTTTCCTGTCACCTCCCTGTATGCCCTCCTCCTTATCCCCGATGTGCCCATTGAAGTCCCCCATTAGGACAATACTGAACCCTCCGCTTTCAAGCTCTGTGATATTCGATCTAAGAGTTGTATATATTGAATCATTCCACTCGGGCTTACTTCCCTCCACTGCTAAGTATACAACACCAACGGCAACACTCCTGCTTCCTAACTTGATTTTTGCCCAGACTATTTCGTTGGATACTGGAATCTGAGTCCTTGCTTCTGTGAGATCTGTAATCAATGAGGGCTGTAATTCCTCTTTAGCGTAGATGCCAACACCCCCACCCCGTTTCTGACCCTCAGTTCGCCCAGCTCCTATCCACACGCAACCCTTCATCTGATCAACCCGCTCATCCCGTCGTATCCACGTCTCACTTAGAACCATTATATCGAAGTCTCCTTCGTCCATCATTGTTGATATTTCGCTTACTTTCTTGTGCAGACCCTGGATGTTGCAGTACCCAAACTTAATGAATCTTTGTTTTTTTGTCATCACTGGCACATTATTATACCCCTGGTATGTCCCTGTGCTGTGCATGTTTGTTGTTCTTCCTATGTTCCCAGCATTTGTGCCCCTCTGGGTTATCGGCTGTGGTCCCCTACCCCCCTTTTCTTCAAAAAAGGCCCAGCCACCTGTAAAATTTGTTGGCCCAACAGGTCTGTACCCATCCTACTTAAATGCAATCCGTCTCGCCCATACAACTCTCCTTGTCCCCAGAATGAATCCCAGTGGTCAATGAACTGTATTCCCAAGTCTTTGCAGTGCTCTTCCAGCTCCTCGTTTAGTGCCATAATCCGCGAGTTCCTCTCATTCCCACCACCCATAACGGGGAGCACCCCTGAAACGATGATCCGAGCATTCCTGGTAAGTAGCTTACTAATTAGGTCCTTGTATGTGTCCACCAAACGAACTGATTTCCTCTCCCTGATGTTATTGGACCCCACATGTACTACCACTACCGGATCAGGCCCCGACCCAGCTACAATACCGTCCACTCTATCCCTCAGGTCCTCCACTTTAGCCCCCGGAAAGCACAGAACTGTTCTATTTTTACTGTCCGGACCACAGACAACCTTGTCGATCCCCCGAACTATGCTACTTCCCGCAACAACCAACTTACTTTTGGCCCTCGCCCTATTTATCTCCTCTAGTCTCCTATTGTTTAAAGCGTCCTCTTCCTCTCCAACAGCCCCACTCGGGATCACTATCGGTATCGGTATCTTTGACCTAGGATTACTCCTATCCTTGTCCCCCCGTCTCTTTCCAGGCCCTGAACTACCTGGACTACTCCCCTGGTCTTCTCCCGGATCCCTCCTCCTTTTTCCTGGCCTAGACCCCAAGCTACTATCTGTTGCAACTACCTCCATCCCCTCCTCTGACTCTTCCGAATCGAGCACATCAAATCTGTTTCTGGTGCTGCACTCCCCACTGCCTTTGGGCTTTACACCCCTATCTACCTGCTTCTCTGGCCCCCCTTTCCTACCACTTTTGATAGTCCACGCCAAACGCTTTACAGCATTGCTCCGGCCTGGGCCCCCCTCATCTGTCCTACGTACTTTTCTAGCAGCCCCCACCTCATCACCTACCTCATTCACATCAAAAGTTCTACCCCCATGTTTCCTCTTGGAACCACCGACAGCCATCCATCCTTCTCGGAAAGCTACTTTCACAGGCGTAACTCCAGACAGCCCCGCCCTACCAAGTTTTCCCTTCAGCTCAGCAATCTCCCCCTCAAACTTAACAATTGTCTCAAGTAGGCGGAGGATTTCCTGACAGTTTGCACATACCTCTCCATATCCCATCGAACGACAGTCCCCATACATCATAGAACACTGTTTACAAACTTCAAGCCCAATATCGCCATCGGTGGCCCCACCAACCCGGCTCTGACCGACACCCCCAGTGACCTCTGTCTGCACACCAATACTTACCCCGTTGGCACCGTTGACCTGGACCGCGATATTACACGTATTTACCTCCATACTTACCTCCGTCTGAACAGACTTGCTCGCCATCATCAAAACAAAATTACGCGATCGGACAGAGGAAACTGTAAACACGCGACAAAAGGCAAAACGACGAACCGTTCGACAACTTAGCGCTCACAGTTTTATTTAAGACCTCCTAACTTTGTCCCAGTTACTATACTAAACTAACTCCCCACAAAGTTGAATAAAATAACCTGAAAATGAAATATATATGATTAGTAAACAATAAAAATACTTAATTTCGATTCGTAGCCAAGGAGACTTCTTCTGTATGATAATGTGCATGTCCTGTGAACTGCGTCAGATTATCGGTGGTGTCTAGAATGGGATCACAACTCACCGGCAAAGCAGGCTCGTTGACATCCCATTCTGGACACTCCCTCGAATCTGATACAAATCACAGTACATGCACATTATGATAATCTGTATGTATCAATGCACGAATAGGTTCGAAAATTCATCAATAATAAATTCTCCACGGCTATTCTTCTCTTTGCTCATTTGACACCAGACACTCAATGGTGAGTCAAAAAGAAAACACGGACACTTTTTACAAAATCAAAACACATCGAAAGTTACCTATGAGATTCAACCCTTTACCCAACGCAGACGATATCAAAATTTATTATTTTAAATATTATTTTTTTAATTTTTAAAAAAAAATTCGACAAACCCATATCATGTCACCCCTCGTTGGAACGAGCTCGACGAGCACGTTCCAACTAGGGGTCACATGATATGGTTTTGTTGAAATGTTTTGAAATATAATATTTTTCCAACTGCTGAATTTACATATAACGCGGGCGGATGCGGGCGATTCGTTGGGTAAAGGGTTAAACTACCTATTTCTGTTCCTAATATTTGGCGCAAGGACTCATTTACCCGTTCGAGGATCACTGATATCTTCTGAAAATCGCCGTACATTCCCCCTATCAATGCAAGGGTCTCAGAGATTTCAAATGCATATCATCTAGTCTTAAACGAGGCTCAGGTGAAATACGCCGAATTTCAAGTCGACGAGTCATCAAAGGAAAAACAAAATCCAAATGACTATTTACTCAACAATCTCGATAAAAGTTCCACTGAATGACTGTGCGAATATTCTTCACTCAAAACATTGACATGAAGCAAATCCACCAAAGTATAGGATAATTTGTAATCTTGAAAAGTGGATCGGAATAAAGTTGAATTTAGATCCTCCTGCATTGATAGATTTTACTAGGGCGAGGATATTTCCCTCTTTAGAACCTATACTCTACTACCTGATCAGTATACAGTACAGAGGCCAGAGAGGCGGGCAGATAATTTCCCCCCGTGCGTTGAACACTGAAATAGTTGGTACCTAAAGTAGGTGTGACGTCACGAACGCCATTACACTGCCACAAAGACGTTACGGTGCAATATTTTCACTAGAGAGAAAACACAATAATTAGATGTTATTACTTGGTTAGTTTCATATAAGCCGAAATATCAGCCCGAGGTAATTTCCTATCAGCCTGGGACTGAAACTTTAAACCAAAACAATAATTACACAATATTCTCAGATCTCTTACGGTTTTCTGACAGTGTTATTGTTTCTTCTCATTCTTTTCACACAGTCCGAAGACGTTTCGGAAGTTTCCTCTTCTCCTAGTTCAGCAATCCGAACATCTCGTACTTTCCACTAGGGAATCCGCTGAATCCGCGACATTCAGATAGCTGATCTATCTCTTCTCCCACTTCGATAAATCTCCACTTTTGCGTCTGAATCTTACAGTTAAAACTAGAAGGCCTATCATGAAATGCGCACAAATAGCACGTTGATTTGCGCTTTAATCTACGCGTTATGACCATAGTAATGCTATCAAATTATGTACATATGGCACGTGAACAAGCCATGGCTAAGAAAATGTTTCCCTTGGTGCGATTCTTTATAACATTACCTCCCCTTAATTTGGTAAAGCTTCTTCAGGCATTTAACGCTGAGAGAGATGGGAACTTCATATAAAAACTTATTTTTTTTAATATTCGTGTATTTTTATCATCGATGTGCTCATCATTTCACAAACTACAGTTCTTTTCCTGTGGCGTAGTATAAGCAAATAAAAGCTATCTTGTTACATTTTTTTCCCATTCAATTTGAACATTGGACTATTGTTCCCAGTGGAAACACATTTAAAAAATTAGAAAACTGCCTTTTCAGACCCTTTTGGTGATCTATAACGTTTTTATATTCATTGTATCAACAGTGTGCGCATCGCTGCATAAAATACAGACATTGTTCTTTTTAATAATCTAAAAGTCTGTCAGATGGGGTTTTCCAATTTTCTTCCTCTGATGAATTAAAACTTCCAAATTGCTATGAAAACACATTCTCGGACTGTGCAATAACGCAGAGATGGATGAGAAATTACACAACAATTGCTTTAATTGGTGTCGCTATTTCACACCTCATTGTCATTCATCCACGCACATCAAGTCTCAGAAATTTCACACCTCACAACCCACATTCACTGCCTTCTTAATTGGATTTCATCTCGCAAGTTCAGTAATCTCAAGGGAGATAATTTTCGCGTAAGATATTATTTTATTCAACATTGTTGGGTATGAATGTTTCAGCCAATGGACCTCCGGGTAACCCGGAGGTCCATTGGCAGAAACATTGTCTGTGTTTGCTATGAGTAACCAGGAGAACCTGCCGTGCTTTGGATACCATTCGATATGGCAATTGCGCGCAATTCCTACGCGAAATTAAGACTAGATAAGCGCACAGTTCGTGACAGGACTTCTAGTTCTAACTGTAGTCTACTTTGAATTATTTCTTCAGTCATCTCTTCAACCGGTTATCCTCACTTGTTGTCATCGTTGATTCCTCGCCATATTGTGATTTGGGGGATAATATAAAGCGATTTCGATGTGAACAAATTAGTTGCGCCTAGTAACCCATCAAGGGTGACAACTCTAACTTGGTTCATATCGGCCGAAATCGGTGTCACATCAGTCGAATGTGAAGCCAGGACTGATAAAAGCTGCCTCTGGGGTTCAAAAGGTTAAGTTCTGAGAAATGACTCTTGGTATGATTAAAATGATTGAGTTATCAGAAGTTATATAAAAACATCACGATACAAATTTACCCTCTTGCCTTATGCGTGATAGATAATTTTATCTAACAATCATATACATTTTGGCTTGAAAACCACGAGAAACCATACGTATCACATAATGTGTTCCGATGCCATGTCATATAGACGACTCATTCTGATTCCGTATCATATAGATGACTCGTTTCCGGGAACGCAACGGGCTATCATAAAAGGTGCATGAATACATTCTATGTGCGTTTCATTGATCGACTCAGCTGATCGCTTACAAGATAAAACAGAATTCCTTACAATTAGCGACAGAACTATTAATGGCCAATGCCCCCCCTCCCCCGCCCCCCCCCCCCCACACACACAATAAATAGAAACTGCACAATAAAATATTACACACTTGTAAATTCAAGCTTATCATCATAGGAAATGACATTGAGAGTGAATAATTTTACAACGTAACATTGGAAATCTGCGGTTACCACAATACTCATTGTTTGTTAAAGTGCACAACAATATTGTTCCATAAAATATGGGTTTTTTTTTTAAACTTTTTACCGCCCAACATTATGTCCCAAAACTGTATTAATAATTTAAGATATAATCTGTGTATGTGACGGAATTGTTACATAAATGAATTATCATGATAATGTGCATGTTCTGTGATTTGCATCAGATTCTCGGTGGTGTCGAGAATGGGATCACAACTCGCCGGCAAAGCCGGCTCGTTGAAATCCCATTCTGTACACCACCTCGAGTCTGACACAAATCACAGCACATGCACATTATCATGATTATCTGTATTGGCTTCAATAGTTCTCATATGCCTTCATGTGCAGTACAGACGACGTGGACTTGTCGTAAATCAGGCTTGCGTTTACCAGGTAATACAAAATCATCATCATCATCAAAATGTTAATTAATGAAGCATGAGGGTTGTACCCGGTGCTTCATTCATTACATTTTTGGGTGACTATTCCTAAAATTAGTGTTTGGAATCTAATATTATTGCGTCTGTGGGCATATTGCACACACGTTGAAAGTGACCAGTCCACGGTGGCCACACTTTGTACCATGATTACCTATTCTACTATACATGAAAAGCCTGTGACATAAATTTTAGCTTTACACACCAACCGTGATGAACACGCCAATAATGGGATTTCAATAGTAAAAATTTACACCTACAATAGAACTACATCCCCGTTCACCTCTGGTGACGTCGAGATGATTGCAAACTTGTCTAAATTCATCGCACGTCGCCTCGCGAAGAGTGAAATAGAAGTGACAATTATTTATTACGTTTTTAAATGGGTTTACCTCATAAGATGCCAAAAATTAACAAACATGCATTGTCTCATGTTAATAAAGCACGCATAACTCGAAATAGTATGTTATTATGTTATTAAAACGAAAAAGGCTCAGTTTCTTTTTTTTCATTTCGTTTCGGCGATAACATTGACAGCGGAAGTACCGCCCACCGATGCTCGTGGAAAGAAAAACAGATTCGCTCGTTATGTTCGTCTGCTGCTCAGTAAAATCGAGAAAAAATAATAGCGACGCTTAATAATCTGACGATCATGGTATAAATAAAAAATACCCAAAGTAGCTTGGTGTACCAAATGTTCACCACTCGTTGTGAAGTGGTGTTAACCGCGCGCCGAAGGCTCGCGATTAACACCACTTCCCTGCGAGTGGTGAACATTTGGTACACCAACCTACTATGGGTATATTCTATATGTACCTTCGTTAACTAGAACGAAACAAAAGTAATTTTTCGAATATTGACATGAGCAGAGTGCTCCTAATATTCTATTTCATATACAGAGTACGTGTATGCCAAATGTATTATTGAGTTCCTTTTTTATTGTTGAATTTCCAAATGTGATCGGCAGATAGCACATGTCTTAAAGAGTTCTGGACCATCCTATGTGAGCCGGAGTGGTTATCGGCATAGTCATATTCATATACGATGGTGCATTATAGGGGTCCTGGACCTCCAGCGGTCAGAGAGACTGGGTTTTGTTTAGGATTTAATAAATAGGAAAAAACATTTATTTAATGCTCAGGCATCAATTCACGCTGAAAAATTAAGTCATATTCCCCTGTCGGTCGGCAAAACGAAATATCAAAATGATATTTAGAAATCGATATTTCATCGTAGGTTCGGATGACGAATCACATGTACTTTAAACGAGTCAGCACATCAGTAATGAATTCCAGAGTCCCAAATACAAACGAATTCGAATAATTGATAGTGACAGTGACTAAATCAATTCATTAAATCAGCGGTTTCAAAGTTTGACTTTCTCATTCACCTTCCAGCGAAAAGCCGAAATCACTTTCAAATTTCTTCAGTTCAACTTCACACGTCTTCAGTGCATTGAGTTCAAAAAAAAATAAAATGACGTGTCTTTTTATTGAAAATAAGAAAGTGGTGTTTTTTGTTATTGTTCTATTTCTTCGAAACAGATTGCGATTATTTCAATTCGCCAGCCTTGGTAAATCGTAAAGTTAGGGGAGAAATAAGACGGGACTACTTTTTGTGCGGATATTCACACATTCCAATGGTTGGAGTTTGGTTGTTGTAATTTTTGTATGGACGCCGGTTCGGCACATAAATTTTGCGCCTTAATGGCAAATAAAGGCCACAAATTGGAGAGTTTGTAGTCGTAGAGCATTAAATAAAAAGAAAATTCACGAAAATTTGATGAATACCGAAAATATCTCGTTCGTGGCTACAAGAAATATGAGGACACTGCGTCGCTCGTGAAGATCCTCATATTTCTTTGTAGCCACTCACGAGATATTTTCGGTATTCATCAAATTTTCGTGAATATCCTCTGTCTATTTTTCCTCATCGATGATTATAACAGATTCCATTGCATGATCAGACTTATCACCACTCGATGGTCTTGGTCCTTTTCTACACAGAAATAAAAAACCTGTTTAGCCGAAAAAGTGCACTTAATTATTGGTACCCACCAGATGATATGACTCTTGGAAGATTATGAAATGTTAACTTCTGGAGATCAGTTATCATGATAATAGCTGAATTATTGTTTTTCTCATGAAAACAAATCACCAGAAATCCACCCTACCTAATGTGTTGCAACATACCCCCCCCCACCCCCCCCCCCCACACACACACCCACGCACACCTGCTATCTGGTCCAATATACACGATTTCTGTTTAAGAAGCCAACGCAATTTTTTTTGCGTGCCCGCCGACACTCGACAGTCATCATCCACAACTCTCTGTCCTTGATTCTATTTTATGTTTCAGACTCTCTCTGACATTGAGTTGTCCAATGTTCCTAGCAAATTATCCATTTGACGAGCAAGTGTGTCCTATATCCATTGAAAGTTGTAAGTATAAAACAAGTTTCAGATTTTCAGATAACCTCATTTTGCTATATTTGTTTCAATCGAAGAATAAGAAATGTGAATGACAAACCCATTTGCAGTGAGTTAGAGCCATTTCCGATATTTTCTAAGTTCAGCCGTGGTAATTCACCCTCGGCAATCAGCAGTGCCGAGTAAAATGCCGCGGAAACGAAAAATATCCACAGCAAAAATGCTGCCGAGGATGGCTTCTTCAGAAAGCCTTGTGGTGGCAGAAATTGCACAACTTCCAGGTTACACAAGGAATCAAACCATGTAGGCTGTACTATGCTGTACTGCTGACCTTACAGTTTACAGTACAAATTGCAGCATAAGCACTAGAAACTGTGTTATGCTTCCTCTACGTTGATAACACTAGAATCTAACATCAGTTTCTGGAAAGCTCTTACAGAGCTTTCCAGAAACTGATGTGAGATTCCGGTGTTATCAACATAGAAGCAGTGAGATACTTAGTTTGTGGTTATGCTGCCGCTTATTTTCACTCATACTATACATACTAAGCAAGTCGCCTGCTTACTTCAAAGATTTTTCTCATCATTCACATGGTTCTTGATATTGGCATGATCTAATTGAGTGAAAGATTTTGCACATTGATTGTGATCATATACACATGTATCTCGAAGTACTTTCACATGTTAAAGTTACTTGAAACTTTTCACTTCACCGCATACTACATATAAATGGCAATTGAGACTGTGACCTGCCCCTGATGATTTTTACACAATCTAATAGGATTCACGGCAATTGCCGTAGAAGCACCAATTTTCCACAGCATTTTTTTTGCTGAGGAAGCCAGGATGAATTACCAGGACTGTAAGCCACGAGCGCGCCATACATCTAAAGTTATTAACTTCAGAGGAGAGTTGTGTTATTGTGAGTTAATATGGGATTTTGACCCAAACTGTTGCCGGCCAAGCAATACTAATAAATGTCAATGTCGGATTTCCAATATAGTTACATATTTTGGACATGTCTGGGTCTCGGTGATAGAACACTTTGAAGCTGTATCCCAAATTCAACGACCCCGAGGATATGTACAAGTTTCGAATACAACGATTATCAATTTATTTCCTACAAGACGTGGATACCACATGAGGCCATCTGATAAAAGCAGGATTAAAACTGTTAGAAAATTCTATAGTCGGTTAACTTGTTATGCGTGACCGTTCCGTCACCAATTAACCGCATGTTACCATGAAACAGATAACATGCAGATACTGGGATGTCAATCGCCGATAAAGTAGCCCAGACCTTAATGGAATTAGTTTATTTTAGTCTAATCAAAGAATGCGAAAAAAACGTAAACTGTGACTTCAGCAAATCCTGAACAACAATACCCAGGCCTGACAGGATGTACATTATGCAAATCTTTAAAACATTCTTACAAGCTTAAGAGAATGTAACATATGCGAAAATATTATACAAAATACTCGGGCCTGGTCATCAGGCCCAGTATTTTATGCAAGATTTGCACGAATTACATTCAGCGTATTCCTCATTGTCCGAATCCACTAATGCAAAGCACACTGATGTCATGAGTGAGCGTTTAACCAGTAAAAGGATCGAACAGGAAAACGCTTGTTATCGTTCCGATACGGGTTAATTGATTAATAATGAGGATACGTGATTGAGCTTAGAAACTTTACCTGTCAGTACAGTTTGCAGTAATATGCTACACCTCTCTCCTTCCCAATGAGTTTAATCCTCGTGTACAATAGCTACATCGGATGAATTGGCAACACTTCTTCCAGGCTGATTAAATTTTAAGTTTGAAATGCACGTGATCTTTGATTTCTCTAGCAATTGTTGTTAATTTTTTAAATATTATTCCTTTTTTGTTCCTCTTCTTTTGATTTTTCACAGACACGATCCAGAAAAAATAAAAAAATTACATGGAAGTTAGTAATGTTTGGGAACGGCTTTTCTAAAGATTCTGGCCATTTTCTGCAGGAAGAGACACCTATTCGCAGGTGAAATGAAACCCAAAGTAATTGCATTCCCACTAAAACATAGATTACGTTGCAATGCGCCCCTACTCCCCCCCCCCCCCTCCCGACTGAAGTATATTAAATCTGTGTCGTCTGTCCTTCTGTGCGTCTGGCTGGCTGTCCATCTGTACGAATTTTGTCTTAGTCATAACTCTATAACGGCAGGGTGGATTTTCACAAAACAGCGCACAGGGGTCAAGAACGAAGGAAACGCGTGTTGTTCGGCACCAACAGATTCAAATGACAAAGGTCAAGGTCTCACGATTATGAAAAATCGTAGAAAATTTTGGTCTGTCCGTGTAAAATATTTTCTGTTAGTTATACCGCTATGACGACTGGGTGGATTTTCACAAAACTTCCCACAAGGGTAACGGACGAAGGAAAGGTGTCCTGTGCAGCACGGTCCCAATGACAACGTTAAACGTGTACACAGTTGTGATACCTGTACTACAAGCACACACAGCTGGCTGAGTTTTGTCCAGTTAGATTATTTTCTAATTATGTTTTTGTGGTCTTGAGTATCTTTTGTGATGCCTGTTTACGGACTACCACCAGCTTGTTTACTCCAAAAATTATAATCCCGGGTAGAAAGTGCTAAACTTTGAAACAAACAGCAGTTATTTACAGTGTGTTACTATAACAACAGTGCTGCCGTCGTGTATTCCTAACCCCGAATACTCAAACGGTGTTCGACAATGCGATTATAAGGTATCTTCGAGTGAAGTAAAAACAGTTATTCCGATTTAATTCGTTTTGTTTGTATATTTTTTTTTTCTATTTCTAAATAAAAAAAAAAACAATTACAAAACTAAAACCGTACATATAATTTTGACCAGAACGGTCGTAATCTGGTCGAAATTATCTGCACGCGTTCCTCCTCACAGCAGTGTTGAATCACACTGGTCACTTAATCTCAAATACTACTTTTGGTACATTTTTCGTGATTCTGTCTTGATTTCGCTCCTAATCAATCACATTCGCGATGTGATCGAGAGAAAGACCGCTTTTACAGAACTGTACATCCCTCCCCTCTTTCAGTTAACTTAGGTCCCAGTAAATTCCATGTCTTATCCATTATCTGATTTCCTAAAGCTTTCTGAAAACTTCACTAAGATATCTCGTGGAAGCTTCGAAAAAAACATAATATGCAGTCAGTACAGCGCGGGTGACGTGGACTGTGCACTTGCCACGGATGGGCAATAGTTGCACGGACGCAATCATATTATATTCCAAACACTAATTCTAGGATTAATGATCAAATATTTAATTAATGAAGCACCAGGTACAGCCCGGTGCTTCATTAATTAAAATTGTGCTGGTGATGATTTTTATTACCTGGTAAATGCATGTCTGGGCATCCCTGCCCACGTGTGGATTACGACCAATCCACGACAACTGTACTCTATATACCGTGTTCGGCCACCAAACAACTGTGCAACGAACATATCACACCGATGAAGTTTCCTCTAAATGCTGAATTAGCCATTTCCGTGATAAACGAATAATAGAAATTTTATTTATTCATTTATTTTATGGTCTTCAGTTTTTCAAAAGGGATATTATTCTTTCATCTGTGCAGAGATTTTAAATATTATATTGAGCGTGAGCAAACAATTAGAATGACATCCCCTTTGGAGGACTGTACTGCGTGAAATAAAATAATCTATCATATACAACGTGAAACAAAAAATTCTATCAGATAAGTATTTCATTTATTAACTGGTAGAGTGCTGGAAGCAGGTACATAAGGTTAAAGGTTTCATATTCTGTGGATGTCCTTCATATTATCTTCGAAATTACATCACTTCATCTCCATCGATTTGCCTTGTTACAATTTATGGGACAGTGCCTGGGCTCTCTCCCATAAATTGTAATAAGGCAAAAACGCGGGAACAAATTTTGAGGATGAGAAAAAAAGTTTAGCACTCTTCCAGTTATGTGCAACAGATATTGTTCAATATTCGTGACACTGTTCCGACAAACTTAAGTTTTTAGCCATTCCAAATCTAGGTTCCGAAATGCAATCGTTTTTTTGTGAGGACTTGAGCCTCTGCTTGGGCGGTTCATGAATGTTGTCTTTAGCTGCAGTGTCAGTTTCAGGAATAAGTTATGATCCCAAATTCTCTTTAAATGCGCAGTGCCAAACGCAAAAGAAGAAAATGAAATCTGCGCTATTTGGTTGGATACATAAATCAAGTTAGCCCGCAAAATTTGTTATTTGTCGCACCAAATCGTGAACTGTTATTTTATTACACATCCATTCAACTTCAAACCCTTGTATTTAATGGAATGCACGCTATGACATAAATGACTCTGTATTCAACAGGTGATGTACAGGCCGGAAGTTTTTTTCCCAGTACCGTTCATACTTGTTCCTGTCCCATCAAGTCATTTGTTACGCTTCGACAAGTTTCCAAATTTCGTTATACAATTATCGATCGTCTGTCGCATAGTGTGAAAATGAAAACGTCCTGAGCAAAATAAAGTTGGTTCACAAAAAATTAGTTAATCAAAAATAATATTTAAAAAAAAACCCAATCATTTCCAACCAGAACATTAACCCAGTCCCGTGGCCGTCTCGTTTTGTGGATCCCGTTATATCTAAATTGGTCTGCTTTATTTCGGTACATCTTCGTACATCTTGACATGCTTCGAACTTCTTTTAAAAATGTTTCTCCCAGTTATTTTGCAAATGTGCTCACATTTGTACTTATATTTTTACTAACAGTAATAGCCACTAAATGGTTAGGTGTGAATGCGCACCAGTCGAAGAGAAACAGCGATACGAATTCCTCAAATTATGGTTCCGAAAAGGTTGTTTTCATTTTTTATCGATCCAGTTGATCAGTACAGCTTAAGTCAAAACAAACGGACTCTTCATCTTTGGGTTTAAACATCGGAATTAAAATTTGTTTATTTAAATGAATTTTAATGCATGGGATGTGTAATAAACGCAGAACGCGACGCGTGTTTGAATCGGTGGGTGTTTTACATAACTCGTTTGAATGCCGTAATCATATTTCGCTCGAGCCTCCGGCTCACCGCCGATTCAAACACACATCGCGTTCTGTCTATTTCTTTCAACCATTAAATGGAGATTATATCTATCCCTTTCACTCTTCATAATGGATGATTCTATTAATGAGTTTATCGTGCAATTACCGAACAACCACAACTGTAGAACACAGCTTAAATGGTTTATTCCCATTTGCCCCACTTTCTGAATTTAACATCTACAGATTGCTCTTTTAGGTTCTCCCACTTTGCGTAAAACAACATGTTATCGTTGCTTTCATAATTTGGACACTACACATTTTATGCAATAAAACAATATATTATAGTATAGTATTTTGACAGTGGTTGTTTCGTTTTATCGTGTGAGCATCTTGATTTAATTAGGTAGTACAAATATAGTTATCGTATTGTTTGCATTTTAGATTTTAAATACTAGTAAACATGCGTACTTTATCAAACATTAGGTCTGTCTTTTTAACTTTGACATTATTGTCGTGCAACTATTTTATAAATAATGTTGCATTAACAGACACATCACACAGCCATATATCACCAGTTCAAAGCCATGATCAATAGCTATCTGTGTTACTGAAACGGCCATATCCTATGTACAGAGTTATTATACTATATGTGTGTGTAATGGTATGTTTCAACTGTTGTAATTGTACAACAGTTAACAAACATGTTTACTATTGAATTATTACTTCCTTGGGGCAGCCATATCCTACCATACCCAGCCATATATCAGCAGGTCAAAGCCATGATCATTAACTATTTGCGTTACTGAAACAACCTTACCCTATGTACAGAGTTATTTTATTATGTGCTTCCTCAGCACAGTCATGCCTGTGGGTAATGGTATTTTTAACTGTTGTGATTGTACAACAGTTAAAAAAACATGTTTAATATTAAATTATAGTCTTAGGGCAGCCATATCATACCATGCCCAGCCATATATTACCAGTTCAAAACCATGATCAATAACTATTTGTGTTACTAAAACACCCTTATCTTGTGGACAGTGTTATTCCTCTATGTGCTTCCTCCGAGCAGCCATGTCTATGTGTAATGGTATGTTTGGCTGCAGTGATTGTACAACGGTTAAAAAATATGTTTAATATTAAATTATATCCTTGGGCCAGCATATCCTACCATATCCAGCCATAAATCACCAGTTCAAAGCCATGGTCAATAATTATTTATGTTACTGAATGAGCCTTATACTATGTACAGAGTCATTTCACTATGTGCTGCCTCAGAGCAGCCATACCCATGTGTATTTTTAACCGTTGTGATTGTACAACAGTTAAAAAAATATGTTTAATATTAAATTTTTATTCATGAG
The DNA here is from genome assembly GCA_031216915.1 of Pictodentalium vernedei. Classification (NCBI taxonomy): domain Eukaryota; kingdom Metazoa; phylum Mollusca; class Scaphopoda; order Dentaliida; family Dentaliidae; genus Pictodentalium; species Pictodentalium vernedei. Next base: position 760,438,234 of record CM062297.1, read on the forward strand.
GCAGCCATATTTCCTACCATATCCAGCCATATATCACCAGTTCAAAGCCATGATCATTAACTATTTGTGTTACTGAAACAGCCTTATCCTAGGTAGAGAGTTATTTTACTATGTGCTTCCTCAGAGCAGCCATGTCTATGTGTAACTAAATGCTGTGATCAATAATTAACTGTGAGAAGCCATGTCAATGTGTAGTGGAACTTTTAGCTGTTTTAACTGGCCGCCGACAGGAATGTGGCTGCGGTACAGATTACAGTTAAAACCTTAGTTTAATATTCAAGTAGCATATCCGAGTAGTTTCTTATATAGCTTTTAATAATGACTAATAATTAATAACCTGTAATTACCCTGCTATTACTTGTAAAACCACACATCTCACTGAAAACACATGTACATCCATGGAATTTTCTCCAGTTAGAAATTTTGCCACAGTGAACTGATGCTACCCTCTTTCATAATCTTTAAAACTGCATTACACGAAATCATGTATCGTGATTAGACATGTTCTCTCATTGGCTAATGACACAGTGACACAGAGAATACGACCTCAGTAAACAAACCAATTAACCAACCACAAACAAAACGATTTTCAACACAGAAGCGAGATATCGCCCACTGGTGATAGCTTGATGAACGGTGATGACTTTTTATCCTTTCTTAAGGTCTTATCGAACGATGTTTTTTTTCATAGCCAATCGTTGATATCACAAAAGTTATCTTCATATGTAAGCTTTGTGCGGCAAACGTGATATATTAGGAATATGATTCAGATGGCCCATATGGCTAATGACACAGTGACACAGAGAATACGATCTCAGTAAACAAACCAATTAACCAACCACAAACAAAACGATTTTCAACACAGAAGCGAGATATCGCCCATTGGTGATAGCTTGATGAACGGTGATGAGTTTTTATCCTTTTTTAAGGTCTTATCGAACGATGTTTTTTTTTTCATAGACAATCGTTGATATCACAAAAGTTATCTTCATATGTAAGCTTTGTGCGGCAAACGTGGTATATTAGGAAGATGATTCAGATGGCCCATATGGGGATAAAATTTAATTGCGAATTTACTTATTTATTTGGTCGATTTACTTCTACACAAGTAGGAGGACCCGGGACACTGAGCTGATGATGAGACTGAAGGGTATAGTTATCCCTCAGTCCTGACTGTGCCATGTGTCCTAGTATCTTCACTACTGATCTATTAGTTAACTTATCCTATACTACAGTTAATATGACTTAGTTCAACATCTGTACCATCGGTTATGCAATTTTTTAACGGGATGTATACAATCCTATCACCCCTGCAGATACCACAATTATATAACCAGTAATTTCCAATTGGGACACTGAGCTGATGATGAGACTGAAGGGTATAGTTATCCCTTAGTCCTGACTGTGCCATGTGTCCTAGTATCTTCACTACTGATCTATTAGTTAACTTATCCTATACTACAGTTAATATCGGTTATGCAATTTTTTAACGGGATGTATACAATCCTATCACCCCTGCAGATACCATAATTATATAACCAGTAATTTCTTCTCACCGGACAGGAAAACAGAAAATTTCACCCCACCCCTCATCTTGGAAATTAATACATTTCTCAATTCCCTAATGTTCTTAAAGCTTATTTTTTGTTACGCAACATTGTTTTTTGTTGAATCGCCATTGAATTATGTCCAAGTGAACAGTTTATCGGAGTTTGTCATATCCTCAAGATTCCAGAATAAATATGTATTTTTTGATGAACTTCCAATTGTGAATGGTAATATCCATTGTGTGTGCTATTGTGATGCCCGTGGTCGGTCCATTTATCATGGCGGGTAGTACTAACTTGGGCGAGATCCAGACGAACCCTGACTACGACTTAGGTCATCTACTGATTGATAAAACAGATGAGGACTCGGCAGCCATATTTACTAAGACTGATTGTACATATTTCAGCCCCGGCGAGGTGCGAGCCGAGCTCGGAGGTTTACATAGGTCCTTCTCGGCATTTCATATCAACTGCCAAAGTCTCAATGCTCACTGGGAGCCTCTGAATTATTTACTATCAGAACTGAATGATAAAGAGAACACTTTCGATGTGATTGGCCTGACAGAAATTTACAAAATCCCTACCAATATGTCATATACCTTAGAAGGATATCACCCCCTACAATATAATTCGAGACCTGTTGATGACGACGGTCGCGGTGGGGTCGGTCTGTTTGTAAAAAGCGATATTTCTTTTAGTATTCGACAAGATCTTTCCATGTTTATACCTCACGTCTTTGAGTCTATCTTTGTTGAATTAAAGTATAAAAACTCTTCTAAGGTAGTTGGCGTAATATATAGGCCAAACACGGCCCCTAGAGCAGATATCGATCTTTTCCAATCAAAAATTAACCAAGTGACTGATATACTCAATACGGAAAAGAAACCCTCCATTATTATGGGCGACTTCAATATTGATCTACTAAAAGTAACGTGTCATACCAAAACCGAATCATTTGTTGGCCTAATGTTTAGTGATGGCTTCCAACCAGTTATTACAAAACCAACTAGAGTCACTGGTAGCACAGCGACACTTATTGATAACATATTTTCCAATGAGGTCTCTAAACTTGCAAAATCTGGAGTAATCCTTACCGATGTTTCGGATCACTTTGGAATTTTTTGTACCCAAATTTCACATTCCAAACCGGTCAGGTCAGATCCGATTTTGACCAGAAAAATAAACTCCTATTCTGTCGAGCACTTCAAGTCGCAGTTATCCCAAAGTGATTTCAGTCCGGTGATGGAAGCTAATTGTCCTAATGAAGCGTATGAAACATTCCTCAATGTTTATTTGAATGCCTATGAAATGGCTTTCCCCTTACAAAGCCTACACAAAAGTAAAAGATTCATAAAGCAACAACCGTGGATGACAAAAGGCCTTCTCGTCTCAGCCAACAACAAGAACAAATTCTTCAATAAAAAGTTAAAAGCTCCAACAGAGGTCAATATCGGAAATTATAAAAATTACTGTCGGATATTTAATAAATTAAAGAAACGATGTAAAGCTATGTACTTTGAGAAAATTCTTCTAGAAAATAAGAACAACATGCGGAAAACGTGGCAAATCCTGAATAACGCACTGAACAAAAATAAAAACAAACGGACTTTACCGTCGTTCTTTAATCTTGGTGATACGAAGATATATGAGCCAAATGAAATTGCACAAGAATTTAATAATTTCTTTGCCAACATTGGAATTCAGACGACAACTCATATATCCCAACCTCGTAAGTCATTTGTCGAATTTTTAAACGCTTCCTTTACAGGAAACTTTTTTATAAGACCCACATCGCCTAATGAAATCCTAAATATTGTAAATTCAATGAAACCTAAGCCAAGTCAGGATTGTGAAAATATTACGTCCAGTATTTTGAAACAATCAATAAATCTAGTCGTCACCCCACTTGCTCAAATTATGAATAGCTCATTCAGTCAGGGAATAGTTCTAGACAGAATGAAACTTGCCAAGGTAACTCCTGTTTTCAAAGCGGGTGATGAGAATAATTTTACAAACTATAGGCCAATCAGTATTTTACCAGTTTTTTCCAAAATTTTAGAAAAGCTCATGTCTGTAAGGCTTGTTAATTTCTTAGATAAATTCGAAATCCTCTATCATCACCAATATGGCTTTAGAAAGCGCCATAGCACACTACATCCTGTTATGCATTTACTGAAATATGTCGCCACGGAAAACAATAAAAACAGCAAAGACACTACATTAGCTCTATTCTTGGATCTTTCGAAAGCCTTTGACACTATTAGTCATGATGTGCTACTTCAAAAATTAGAATATTATGGAATAAGAGGGGGTGCGAACAAATGGTTTAAGAGTTACCTACAGAACAGAAAGCAGTATGTCTCTTTTGGTGATAGTAAATCTGACCTATCTGAACTAAGCTGCAGAGTACCACAGGGCTCAATACTGGGACCTATTCTGTTCCTCATATACATAAACGATATTTGTAATTCAACTAAGTTAAATCTACTCTCCTTTGCGGACGATACGTCCACATACAAGGCTGCGGCAGAGTTAAATATGCTGGTGTTGGAATTTAATGAAGAACTTCAAAAGATATTTGACTGGTGCACAGCCAACCAGTTGGAACTAAACCCCAAGAAAACAAACTACATTGTTCTTAATCCATCCCAAAATAAGAATGTCATACTTCAGGACATTAAAATTAATAATCACATTATTAATGCTGACAATTGCGGAAATGGGGGAAAGTCTATAAAGTTTCTTGGTATTACTATTGATGAAAAACTATCATATAATGCTCACATATCACAGATTTCCTCGAAAGTTGCTCTTGCGAATTATGCCCTTAATAGAGTAAAACATATTTTACCACACAAAATCTTGAAAAGCCTATACTTTACACTAATACAGAGTCATTTTATCTATGGAATTCCATTATGGGGTGCATCAAAAGCCTGCAACCGTCTCTTTAAATTACAAAAGAGATCGATACGAATTATAAATAATAAAAAGTACAATGCCCACACAGACCCTCTATTTATCAATGATAAAATACTAAAAATAAAGGATTTGTATACCCTACATGTTTCCTTATTTATGTTCGGTTGGCATAATGGTAACCTTCCAAAGTCCTTTGCCGATTTTTTCTCTGTTACAAATAACGAATTTATGAACACGCGGCAAACGGGACTAATTCGTAGGCATAGAACTAGAACTAAAGCGCTAGACAGCTTACCTGTGTTCGCTTTCCCAATACTATGGAATGACCTAGATAGGTGTATCCGAGAAACCAAAAATAGGAAAGAATTCAAGACCAAGCTCATAACAAAATTTTTTGCGACCTACTCGGAAAATGTTTCCTGCTCCAACCCCTACTGTCCAGATTGTGCCTTCTAGTATACCGTTGAACCTAAAATAATGCCTCTTACTATTCCCGGTTACTACTCACAATGCATTTGTAAACTGTTGACTCAACAAGGAATATCCGGATAATAAAGGCATTGCAATGTACCATCTGTACCAAACAGTCTTCGGTCAGTACATGATCTATCTTCAATGGGAACAATCGTCTGGCATCTCGTCCTATTTGGTCTCCCGGCTTGGTCTCTATTACTTCAAAATATGGAGTGTTACTTTTGTAAAATCAGTCCTTTTCTGTTCTAATTAACCGCAATAACTCTAGAGACCAATCGGAGAGTACTGTGTTGTAACCTACGCTGACCACCTAACATATTTTGCACAAAAGCCATGATTTATTAGAAGAACTTTGGATTGGTAGACAGAGAAAACAATGTTGCCTCCACATACCCCTTTTGGGTTATTTCCGCCATTCTAGGGATTCTTTGGTTTTATTTCCCCTACTATAGGGAAGGACTGGAAGACAGCCAATCTGGCTATGCCTTTCCCTACTGGTATACAAAAAGAAAATGTGTCATACCATTATATGGGTATTGAAAATATCTTATTGTACAACGAATTTTGTTATGCTTGTAAAACTATTATGTATATATCTATACTTTTTGTATACTGGTGAATAAATACATATCATATCACATGCCCTCTCCCAAACCATCGTTACGGAGTGGTCTCTTCGGATTCATCTTGAAGCAGATGGTATTCCGCCACAAAAAAAGACAAAACAGAGAAATATTGACTGTTTGTATCTACATTTCGACCTTTGAGTGCAATAAGGTGCCATCTGCAACGCAGAAACACTGCAGATGTCACCTTGATGCACACGAAAGATGATTTGTAAATAAGCTGTGACATTTTGTATATATTTGTTTTTGACATTATCAATATTTATTTTTATTAGAGATCCGATTTTCAGAGTAAATTTAGTTTACATTTTGTCCAGTTTTTTAGTACTTTTGTATGAACTTTATTTATTATTGATACGATTTTCAGTGTAAATATTGTGTAACATATCTTCAGCTTCTTAATTGACAGATGATTAAGTGATCTATTGGGGAGCACGGTGGCTCAGTGGTAGACTTCTATGCTAGAGGTCCCGAGTTCGATCCCCGTCCGGGACGACCCGCGTTGTGTCCTTTGGCAAGGCACTTTATCCCGGATCCCTACATGGGGTCACGGTGACGCCGATGGTACACATGTCTTCAACCGCTGTAACCCTGCTTGAGGGGAGCTTGAACAGAGTTAGAGTGTTGAGGAGCTGACAGTTGCTCGTCGATGCTCGGTGGTTCTGTCCGGGTACTCCGTATTCCTCCACCCATAAAACTGTCATGGTAACGATTAGCCTTTGTGCATAAGTATGTGACCTTAAACATCAATAAACAAATAAGTGATTTATTCAGCAAGCTGACTCACCAAGGTGAAATGAACTATAAATCATTACTTTTGATCTAGCCGATAGATAATCAATTAACAGTTCCCCCATCGCTCCACTGTATTTTCCTACTTAAATTAAGAAAATTGGACAAACGCGTTGCCACCGCTTAAATTGTTCAGAGTCTCATAGTTTATTGTTATTATTCGAGTGATACAAAGGGCTACCTCTAAGAGAGGTGCATTGGAGTGTTGAGCGCATTTCAACGAAGGTCAAAATAGTTTTTCGACAATTCTGAAGTGAAAACACAAAATTTAGAAGTGGAAGCTATCATCTATCACAGGAAGGGTAGGACAACGATTTGGAATCAATGGCATAAAGGCTATAGATATGTTATCTTTTTCAAAAACCTTCAATAAAGCGAGCAATAAAATTTAAAAGGATCGGAACAAGGTTCGAAATATAGGGGTCTAGGCCATGGAATCTCCTTCAGGGATTTGCTACCAAAGCACAGTCGCTTGTCATAAGTACAACACGACGACGAAATGCATTGCTAATTTCTGTTTGGAAGGTAATTGACTCATCCCCCATTAGAAAAAGCTATCTCTGGCGCTGTACAACATCCAGTAACTTAACCTTTTGCCCAACACAAACAAGTGGTTCGATCCCAGCCAGGGATAAATGCGTTGTGTTCTTGGGTAAGGCACTTAATCCCGGTTGTTCACGCGGGGGCACGGTGGCGCGTCGATGGTGCGCCTGTCTTCAACCAATGTTAACCCTGCTTGTGTAAAGTTAGTAGGGAGTGGGGAGTCTGACAGTTGCTGAACGTTACTCTGTGATTCTCTCCGTGTTCTCCGCCTTCCTCCACCCGTAAAACTGCCGACACGAGGTGACCCTGGCTGTCGAAAGTGTCCTTAAATTCCAATAAATAAGTAAATTAATTAATTAATTAATTACCCTGGCCGTCGAAAGTGTCGTTAAATTAATTAATTAATTAATGCCGCAAACCAATTCACAATTTATTATTTGAATTATTTTTTCACAAATTTTCACCACACTCATAGAGCCCGTTCCAATGACGGGGGTAAGATGATATAATTGTGCAGTAATTTTTTGTCATTTTATTTCAACAGCTCAGTTGGTAAATTACGCGAGGTTATGCAATCTATGCAATAGGTAAAGTGTTAATCGTGCACCAACAAATGCTGTCAGAAGGCTTCCGAATAATCATTTTGAACAATTAAAGTACCGCCTCTTTTGCCACAGGTTTTGGAAGCAAAAAATAAATAAATAATAAAATTCAATTGGTGAATTTTGTGAACAGCCTTCGTTGTACTTTGTCGTTACTTCGGTGCAATGTAATTGTCGGGTGTTGCACCGAAAAGAAAAGTACGCTATTAATAAAATATGTCCGTCTATCTGTCTATGTGAACACGAGTAACTTTGTCTTATTTTGTAATGTACTGACGTGAGGTTTATTATACTCACGTCTTATGGGAGATAAAAGTATGCCTTATTGATACAGTCAACAAAGACCCTCAACATGTTAGAAAGAATAATAACACCCAAATTGACCTCCCTGTCTGTTCCTGTAACTGTTATCATTAATAAAACATCATCTTTCAGAAATGTTTTTATCGACTTTAGTGAGTCAAACATGAATGAATGATTGAATGGACACACGCACTTTATTGTTGTAAAATAAAAAGCTATCTCTGGGTATAATTATTTAATCCTACACCATGTACGACTTAGTACACATCCACTGGGATCTGTAGAAAGGTTTAATATTAATTTAATCCTACGGCCGTATATTGCTGCCACCAATGGGCGAATCAATTTTTGTATTTGTAGGAGTGTTTAATATTAATATAATCCCTGAATCAGCCGATGCTCTCTTACAGAGGGTGAATCCTGTTAGTATTTGTAGGAAGATTTAGGATTAATTCAACAGTCCAAGAATGGGCGAATCCATTTTGTATTTTGGGACAGTTCAGTAACAATAAAGTCCAATGGCCCTGAAAGACTCCAGACGTTCACCTATGGCACGTGTCGACGTATTTTGATGACCTTACGAGGTCAGCCCGATTGATTAAACGTCACACCACAAAAAAAAGAATGCGAAATCCATTTTGGACCAAGTAACAAAACAGACAGAGTGTAGAAAATCTTACAGGTTACAAGGTGGAACCATATTCGTCTCGTTTATTAAGCCTCTTAACCCTTTACCCAACGAATCAGCCACATCCGCCCGCGTGATATGCAAATTCATCAGCTGAAAAAAACATAATTTTTCAAAATATTTCAGCAAAACCATATCATGTGACCCCTCTTTGGAACGAGCCCGTCGAGCTCGTTCCAATGAGAGGTCACATGATATGCTTTGGTTGAATTTTGTTTTAAATTTTAAAAAAAGTGTTATTTAAAATAATGAATTTTGATATCGTCTGCGTTGGGTAAAAGGTTAAGTCTTTTATAAGTTATGTCCTTATTTTTATTCTAATCTTCTTCATGTCCTTCCTGTTCTACTTACTAATCTTTCGCTGTCACTACCAAACACCTATTACTAAACATATATTATTATTGCGCAACATCCTCGCCGTGATCTCAGACTTTGATGCAAATCTCGAGTACGTTGCATGGAGACTACTAACACTGCCATTATACTTGCTACCGGGTCTCTTTCATGTGTTGTTTTGTATTGAGCGTCATGTTGTTCTTCTCTTATTGTAATCGCTGCATTTAACATTGAAAGAAAGTATTGTTCACGTGAAAGGAATTATTTCTTCATCACCGGAACTGCTAAGTTGATTAGCGGAAATTGTTTCATATTGGACAATGATGATTTCAGCGCGGTGGCATAGCGTCACAACGAATAATACACAAGAGGCTATGCAAGCTTCACCAGCGATGCCATAATGTAATGGTCTGTGAATTATATAATCTTATCCTTTCCATTAAACGAAGCCACTTGATAAAACTTCACCCAATATGCAGGGAATAATATACAATTCGTCGCCTGAGTGTTAGAATGTTCTATGTCCCCTATGGGACATAGAACATTCTAGCACTCAGGCGACGAATTATTAATTATAATTTTCAAGCAACTGATAGTTGCCTCAAAATTCCTTTTAATGATTTTATGTTTACTTTTGTCACGTTAGTCGCAGTAATAAAATATTTTGCTTGTCCTGCAGCAATGCCTACATCACAAATATTGTATGTTTGTGTATTGACGTTTTCAACAGCCAAGGCCACATAGTGTCGTGCAGTTTTACAGGTTGAGGAAGCGGTTTACCCGGGAAACCCACCGAGCAGCGTCGCGCAACTGTCCGACTCCCTAACTTACTAACTAGGCAACAGTAGCGATAGCAGCGGTTGAAGGTTAGTGCACAATCGAGGCGCAGTACGACTTCGTACACAGTGCTGCGGATTTTTGATACATTGTGTCATAAATAGGAGTGAAAGTTTAGTAATTATGTTAATGAAGCTGGTGTAAAGATAGAACGGCCATCTTAATGCATGCTGTACCAATCACAGATGAAATTCAGAGCATAGTCGACCTGGTCCCCTAGAAAAGTACCGCAGGAACATAGTAAGTTCATGCATGGCCGGGTCTCCATTGTATGAGATACCTGTTTTTTCAGACAACGCTCTTCTTATTTGGATGTTTTGCAACCCATACAGTTGTTATTACATTAAAAAGAAGAATAATCTGGAGCACATAATGTGTGACTCTGATGAGCTAGAAATCCAAAAATAGGTAACATTTCTCTTTCAATGCAGTTGGTGGTTTTAAGTGGTATATATGTACACACTTGCACATCCTTCTTGAAAAATAAAGTTTATTTATTACAAGCCTGTTCTTTGTAATCCCCATCTACAGCAATACTAAACCGTGCGGAAAATAAAAATCCGTTCCGCACATATGAAATCGTTGACGGACTTTTTTTTAAATAGAAGCGAAATTTCACTGGAATTTTCTACAAATTGTGCCATGCAATTACAATTCGAATCGCTAGTGATAGCTGAAAATCGTCCCCTGAGTTCCAATATGTTCTATGTGCCAGTAGGCGCACAGAACACATTGGAACCCAGGGGACGAAAAAAGTGACACGGATTCCCCTCACAGATTTGGTTGGCGATAAAATGTGTTCCTTTTGTTGATAGTTGTCAAATGAATTGCTGAGTGTCCATGTAATAATTGTTTTTATAGACGTGAAGGCGTGTAATAAACACAGAATGACACACGCTCTGGCCCCTCGTTCTATCTTTCAGCGCTGGCACTCACGCCATATCGATTAACCTATTCACACGCGTGTGTCATGCTTCGTGTCTGAGTCTTCCATGGATTGAGTCGTTTTCAACATAAACGTATTTGCACTGAGTTAAGCACTGTCATAGAAAACATTATTGACTGAAATGACCCACCCTACTTTCAAGACAAAAAACTGTTCGTCCAGCCAGCATGGACGATTACCTTTACATCAACTTCAATTAATATATTTTCAAAACTTTTAACCTTTATTTCTTTGTGGCACAGTATATCGAAATTTCAGGCCTCAGCTCATATACACAATGAAAAGACAGAACCGTTGATGTAGGTTTTGTTTATGTTGAACCTCACCACGGCCAGAATGTGTGCCTAGAAAAAAAACGTTTTCTTAAACAGAATTTAGTAAATATTCAAATTGTTAAAAACAATACTGTAACTCCTAGGATACATTATTTATCTACCATTTACCCCCAAACACAATCTTAAACAGTAATATTAGTAGCGATACAAATTCTGCGATAAAAAAAATTTGTATCGCTATTGCAGTAACAATACAAGTCACATGACGTCGCGTGAAGCAAACGCATGCGCGCCTGTTGACCTATTCCAGTGGTCAAGGTCATTCCCTTCAAAAGCTGGCATTGTAACAGCGTTTGGTGCTCTCCCAACATACATTTCATGCTGCATGGAATTACGCGAGCCACACTATAAACAACCCACAATGCGAAACACAGAAACCAAAAAAAAAGAAAGAGAAATCGCAATAACTGGAAATGCCAGCGAGAAAGTAGTGAAAGGTAACGTCAATCTCAATGTGGTTTAATTATGAATGAAGTGACGCCATGTATTTTAAGCGATCCATGCGCACTACACAAGAATAATTCCCTCGTTGTTTTTTGCAAACCATCCACCTGTCTCGTTGGTGGTCTAATGAATTGAATAGAGCTAAATATGGTTTGAAATATCACTTTACAACCGAAAAAGCCTATTTGGGCTGACTTTGATTATTTTTCATCACAATGTATAATCTCGTTGGGTTGAGATAAGTTAACCCTTTATCCAACGCAGACGATAACAAAATTTATTATTTTAAATATCAATTTTTCAACTTTAAAAAAGTTCCAACGAGGGGTCAAATGATATGATATGTTTTTGTTGACATTATTTGAAAAATAATATTTTTTCAACTGCTGAATTTCTATACTGCGCGGGCGGATGCGACCGATTCCTCGGGTAAAGGGTTAAACGGGAGCGTAGTTGTTTTTATGAGTTGAGAATGGCTTTTTCTGTTTGTCGGCGACAATTTTCGAGAAGTCATGATAGATAAAAGTGTTATGTGCTTATTTTGCTTGTATACAATCTTTTATTGCGGCGAGACTCGTTTTTGGGGTGATATAGCTACGAGTCGAGATTGCGACTGCGACAGGTACACATAACACTTACTCATTGTAGAGAATACAAATAAACCAAAACTATATAAAAATTGGAATTAATTACCTCTATTCCCAGTGTGCTCTTTGGTGATTCCCTCTGTTTTGTTTCTGTTTACATTCCCTTTATTTCAATACTACACATATTACAGTACAGTAGACGTGGACTGGTCGTAATCCGGGCTTAAGCATTGATGTCCAAGCATGTGTTCACAGGGTAATAAAAGTCATCATCAGCTAAATTTTAATTAATGAAGTACAGGTTCGTACCCGGTACATCATTAATTAAATGTTTGATGATTATTTGTATAATTATGTCTCTAATCTAATATTATTGCGGCCGTGGAAATATTGCCCACCCGTGAAAAATGGCCAGTCCACGACCGTTGTACTGTAATGAAGTAGAGGTCAATTATTGCTAATCAACCCAAGGACTAAAAAGAATAGTTCATTTCTTAGTATTGTATTTTATTAGTTAGACAGATAGATTTGGTCTTTTGATCACAAAGGTGGACTGAAAACTTCGACCGAATCGCGACTGTGTCGCGAGCCGGTCCAGATTATTTTTCTGCCTTTCTTTCCACAACGCTATAGAATTTGGCCGGTCGGAAAAAAAGAAGGAACATTGAATCGGAGATGCTTGTTCCATTTGTTTTTCTCGATTCGGCCTTGATTTCGTAATTTTATATTGATTTATTTATTGGTGTTTAAGGTCTCATATCGTAATATAATATTAATGCAATCTATATTCATGGGGTGTAAGTGTATCGTCACCCGATCGCGATCTGATCAAGAAAAATGCCATTTTGTGATCACAGTAAGGCCACACAAAGTAGATCTTCTATTTCTCACGCCATTATCTGTAAAATTGCATGCGGGCGAGCGATTTTTTTTTTGATTTTTTTTTTCTGTAATTATTTCTTGGCCATCAAAGTTCATGTTCTTGGTTTATGTTTTAGGCCTAATATTCTACGGAACAGCATGGGTGATGGTGTATTTCGTCCCTTGAGAGCAAGAAGGCTTTGCAATGCTGAAGCATTACAAAGCCTTCTTGCACTCAAGGTACAAATTTATTAGTTTTTTAACTTGGGCAAAATATCAGACATAAACCATTTAATTTTTATTTTTTTAAGTGTACATTGGTTATAAAAAGAAAGCATGCGGCAGCCAAAAGGACCATGCGGGAGGACCCGAGAAACAGATTTTTTATTTGTTTAGGCCTAATGCAATTATTTTATTATAGTGTCAAGTTTCAATACATTCAGCTCGATATCTACACGATTTTAAAGAGATATATTTGCACGAAATCAGATATCAAACCCTTTAGACGAAACCAATCAAGAAACGAGAGTTGAAAGAATCAATCATTGAAGAAGCCTTATTGCTACGCCGCAATTTTATTTCAAAACCGTGATCATTCGTGGAGAAATTCCATAACGGGAACCTTTTGTATGAGCCTTCGGAAGTACTCGTCGCATATTTACAACAATTCCATTTCTGCTGATACCTCAACTTTAATGGAAAAATACTTGTTTTTTTCAATACGTTCCAATATACTGTTCAAGTGTGCATACGTTTCAGTTTCATAATGTCAGAGAAATCGGCCATATTACTTGAATTTATGTTATAGTTTGAAAAAATCAACAAATAAAGTGCCATTAAGAGAACAATCTGTATACGTGTTGATAAAGAAGATATCAACTGGCAGCCTTGTTCTAAGCTGTATTGGTGTTGCATCTCGCTGATCGACCAGTCTTACTGAATCTGTGTCAGCATTGTTTTCTTATTGACCCCATGATACAGCACATAAGGATAATAGGTCACTTGAATTCCAATCGGATGGACACCTTCTATCCAACTATTTGTTAAAAGTCAGGAGAAAACTATCGGAACAAACACAATTGCCCGTCACGGAAGGCCGGGTTGATCACCCGGTGGTCCATGAATGACAAATTTGATAGCCGCGTACCGTGACCTAAAACCTTCTTATAGGATAGGGGTATGTTCGGAGGGTATGTTCCTTTGTACAGGAGTAATTTCCCCATTCGTAAAATTACCACAAACAACCCGACAACTTGTACTATTTCGAATTCTTTCAGAATTATCTGCTTCTGTCTATATACTTTCAATAGTTTTCGTCTACCTGACCACGTTCCTTTGTCCTGGGGTATACTCACTCTTTAATAGCTACAGAAACTCGATTGTACGAAGTCATACGTTCAAAATTTTATAAACCTATGTGTAATAATATCCAGTTGTATTGCATCTATTTTTCACAAATGTGTCTGAATAAAAAAATCTAAAAAACCAAAAAAAACCAAGTAACTGGACAGGAGGGTAAATGATAATTTAGGCATACAGTACAGTCGTTGTGGACTGGTCGTAATCCACGCGCGGTCAGTGATGTCCACGCATGTGGTTACATGGTAACAAAAATCATCAGGGAAGCACCGAGTTGTACCCGGTGCTTCATTAATTCATTTTTGACGATTGACGATTATTTCTGTAATTAGTGTTTGGAAAATTTAATATTATTACGTCTGTGAAAATATTGCCCACTCGTGGATAGCGACCAGTCCACGGGGCCGTACTGTACAGACTAGGGTTTTGGATTGAATTGTTAATGGACCTCCTACAACTACAATATAAACTCGTTCACCCCGTTGTATATCAGTCTAAAAGAACAAGATTCACGGGGAGTATAATGGGGAAGTGGGATGGGAGAATGAAGGACATGTGGTTAGGGGGCGACTCAAAAGAGAGGGTTAATATACTAATCGGAGAGATTGGGAAGAATGGGACAAGGGATGTCATCAAGCAGTTCGTCTCCGAGTGTTGAGAGGAGAGAAGAAGCGCGGGAATAGGAAGGCAGTTGGTAGAACATGGGTAACCAAGGCCTTCTCATACGAGAACCGCGACAAATCAGCGGCCGGTCGAAGTGTTATTATTATTATGTATACTTTAGTGCATCAGACGATACCATTGATGGCGTCCTGGTTAAGCCTTGTTGCACACGCTGTTTTTGATACAATTGGGAGTGGTAGATTTGAAGAGGAAAACGTTTGAAAACGTTAGCTGCTTGAAAAATCATTTAGCACAGTTGCAAATGTGATGTACTTCGTTCCTTCCCGGAAACGGTACAATCGCCTTGAACTGGTCGTAACCCAAGCGTGGTCCGTGATGCCCAATCATGCGTTTACCAGGTAATAAAACTCAGCAAAATCTTAATTCATGAAGCACCGGGTTGTATCCGGCGCTCGAATAATTAAATGTTTGATGATTATTCCTATAATTAGTGTTTAGAATCTAAAATTATTGCGTCCTTGGAAATATTGCCAGTCCACGGCGGCCGTGCTGTATGATAATCAACTGCGTCATTCTAATGATGTTAACCAGTCCTGTCTAGTTTGACGGAACTCTGTCAGACAGGACACACATAGTTAATTCTTTCAGAAATTATGGTATTTTCCGTTTCTATTATTTAGGATCGACCAGTTATAATCTTCAACGTGCTACTATCCCCAGAGCTGTATGCTAATAGTATAGATGGGCCTTCCCCACAAATTCACTGAACAGCCATTTACATTTATGAAAAGTCATGAATGTTCTGTCGTCTCCAAAGTGTTAATCATATTTTTCCATAATAGAAGATATAATTTGTACGTGAGGTTTGGGGAATGTTTTCACCTCGAAGTAGAAGGTTTCACACCACAGTTGACCTGAAAGCCATTCGTACTCCATATATAAAAAAAACTCATTCATTATTTTATTAAAAGTTCTGATCACACCTTTGATTTAAACATTATTTATGTCGTAAATGCGACGTTATAACGATAATTACATAGTACATTGATGTGGATTCGACAGGAAGCTATAAGCTTATGGAAGGCCGTTTCCACCAACAGCAAGATTACAGAGTCAACTTGGAGACAATGACAAGAAACAGAAAATACATAATTAAATTTGTAAAGCCATAATATATTTGACAGCTACAATATAAACTCGTTCACTCCGTTGTATATCAGTCTAAAAGAACAAGATTCACGGGGAGTATAATGGGGAAGTGGGATGGGAGAATGAAGGACATGTGGTTAGGGGGCGACTCAAAAGAGAGGGTTAATATACTAATCAGAGAGATTGGGAAGAATGGGACAAGGGATGTCATCAAGCAGTTCATACAAGGTAAGGAACATGGGAACAATATGGCGAGACTCGCAGTGATTTTGTAGTCATGTATATTCGCTCCAAATTGATGGACGATGGGTAAATGGAGTGAAACGTTGTGGTATGTGCATGTACTAACACATGCATATATGCATGTATACATGCATACGTATATACCCAGATAGGTACACACATACAAGCATATACATGCACACACGCACAAACACACGCCCACTGATACACATTGACAAGTATTCTATAATATTGGCAATTGGTTAATGAAATCTCTTACTTAATAAGATATAGTCTTGTACAACCTCAAAGACGAGACAGCTCTCGTCATAGTTCAAGACTTCTGATCCAAAGAGTAGTACTAATGTGTCAACTGCAAACGGGAGAATGTTAATTGTTTGATTACGAGCATCGGTAAAAATTGGACAATGCAAAAGAAAATGCTCGGAAGTTTCTTTTTCACCACACTGACATGAGGGGCTTGGTGATAAATGGTTGGTATGTAAATGGGAATTGAGATTGCTACATTCCAATCGCAATCTACAGTGATATATTTGCGCAGTGCGAGATTTCGCCTTAATGTAAAATTTTGGGGGTCGTAGGTTACCCTTGTTTAAGAATATCTTGAAATTAACCAGGGACGAGTTCTCGCGGACAGACAGTGGCAAATTATTCCATTGGTCGGTAACACTTGGGATAAAGGATTGCTTGTACAGTTCGGTACGGCAAAAGGGGATACGATGGTTCTGACTTGATCGAAGACTAACTGGCAGCCCTGTCGAATAGGCAGGTGGAGGGACTTTACAGGAGAGATATGGGGGCGTCATCCGATGATACATTTTAAAATACTGAATTAACTTATGTTTGCGACGTCGATCTTGTAGTGGGTCCCACTGCTTTTCAGAGTAAAGAGAGGACTTACAAGCGCTGACGGTTGCTCCCGTAATAATCCTCGCTGCTGCAATTTGTATTCTTTCTAAGTCTGCTGCTTTCGTTGCCGAACAATTATCCCAGACCGTATCCGCATATTCAAGGAGGGGTCTAATAAAAGCAAAATATGTTTTTTCTAATACACTGGGATCTAATATGAATTTGTGCTTCCTCAATAAATCTAAACGAGACCAGGCGTTGGCGCAAATGTGATCAATATGATCATTCCACGTACAGGTACTATTCAGTATTACTCCTAAATGTTTGTGCTCGGAGGCCTCAGTTATCTGAGAGCCACCTAAAAATAGTGGCGGATGTGAAATGGGAATGCTTTTACGCGATATTAGCATAGTCTCAGTTTTATCTGAATTGAATTCTACCAGCCATGTTCTAGCCCAATTTTCAATTGTGGCTATGTCATGGTTGATTAACTTCGAGGCTTGTATGGGATTTTCAACAATTAGATATAAAGACGTGTCGTCTGCAAAGAGACGTATACTACTCTGAAGGTCTTTGGTAATATCGTTAATATGAATAAGAAACAATAAGGACCAAGGATCGACACTTGTGGAACACCGGCATTGATGGTTCTCCACGATGATATCTCTGACGATATCACCACTCTTTGCATTCTATCTGCCAGATATGATTTTATGAACAACAGGAGCTCACCAGAAACACCTATGCTCTCTAGCTTGTAAAAAAGACCGGCGTGGCATACCTTGTCAAAAGTCTTGCTTGCATCACAGAACACGACCCTAACCTCTTTGCCTTCATCAAGAGCACGGCAAAATTCATCATATATGTCTGTCAGTTGAAGGACGGTTGAATCACCCGGTGTGAATCCTGATTGGAATTGACTTAGTACATTATTGTCTACTAAAAACGCCCACAGACGTTTGAATACACATTTTTCAAGTATTTTACCGACACAACTGATCAGTGATATTGGGCGATAATTTGAAAACAAATTGGAGGGTTGTTTTTTTCAAAATTGGAGATACATTGGCTTTTTTCCACAGTGATGGAAAGTATGAATTATTCATTAATATGTTAAATAAAATCGAAAGGGGCTCACACAAAGATGACTTACATGCTTTGAGAAGACGCGGACTTACTAGATCTGGCCCTGACGCGTTGGACGCCTTTGGCGACTTAAGTGCGGTATATACTTCGCTGCAGTGCAGAGTAATAGAATCAATACCTTCAGAAGCTTGGGGTTGCGCGGTTGGTAGGGAAGCATTCGAGTCATTGATGAATGAGATAGAACTGAAGTACTCATTCAACACTTCAGCTTTCTCTGCATTTGAGCAAATTGTTTGTTCGAATGAATGAGAGTAGGAATCGCTGCGTAGTTACTGTTGCCAATAAATGTTTTCAGGGTCTTCCACCACTGGGCTGGTGGGGTTTCGCGGCTACTCAGAGTGGATCGGACTTTAGACAAGAATGACGCTTTTGCCTTCCTAATGGCCGATACAACTTCATAACGTTTCAGTTTATAATTGTGCCAGGCCTGTGGAATGTTGGTGCGTTTAGCATTGCGGTACAAGCGTTTTCTCTGTCTGATCAATAATCTTATTTCGTTATGCATCCATTTAGGTTGGTTTCCTCTTAGGTGACAAATTTGTTAGGTATGTGAATAGATGCCGTGTCAATTATTTTATCTGTAATATTAGAAACTATGGTGTCAAGACAGGGATTATCAAAAAGAGAACTCCAGTCGACGTTCCTAAAAGCCTCGTTCAACAGTTCATAATTACCTTGGGAGTAAAGCCATATTCTTCTTTTAAATGAGAGGGGTGGAGATTTAAAAACTCAACTTCAAGTGAAATTGGGCAGTGATATCGGATCATGTCTGGGATAATCGGTTCTAAGACGTCACAAGCTTTCGTGTTATTTGTATCACTGAGAGTAAAGAGATCCAGTAATGAGGCAGACGATTCGGTAAAACAAGTCGGCTCATTGATGACCTGTCTTAGATTAAAACAGTTTGATATTTGTGAAAAAAACACTTCTTGCAGGAGCCACTTGGTTATCATTGAAGTCGCCTGTGACAATTAGGTCCGCGATTTGCGTATCTCTTGCGGTTTCAATAGATGCTGATATGGCTTCCCGTGAGTCCATAGGACTGTTGGGTGGCCGGTAGAATACTCCTAGAAGTAAAGATCTAGTCCGTTTTGTAAAAACTTCAGTCCATATGCACTCTATGTTCAATGTGTGTAGATCCGGTCTCGGTCGGAACGAAATACCGTCTTTGATGTAAATGGCGACTCCACCTCCCCTTGATGAACGGTCATATCTTAGTGGTTCATGGAACCCTTGAAGAAGAACTTCAGAAGTGAGATCGCCGCTACTCAACCATGTTTCAGTCAGGGCCACAATATCGTGTGATGCAAATTCATACTGAATTGTAACTACTTTAGGTTTTAAACTCTGTATATTAAGATGGACGATTTTTAGTGTATTCTGACTTTGGCTCGAGTTAAAAGAGTTTAGGCCAGGATTAAGTTCAATGTCACCAGACAATGGTAGATTTAAGGCCAAGTAGAACAACAAGATAGGGAATCCTGTGATCAGTATTCTCAGACTAGGGTGGAGGTCAACTCCACAGAGATATTGTAACAAATAATGAGTAATACACATGTTACTCTTATTCAATGAACATCGTTTGAGGCCATTATAGCAAACCTTACAGTTAAGAGTGCCTATTCGGGCACGATATGACTCAAGAGAACACATTTAATGTGCAAACAGATAAGAGTACGGATGCCAGAATATATTCAAGCTGTCAAATAGAGAATATCTAGATATGAACAAACCTGAAAAACAAAAATATATATACAGATAAACAACAAAAAAGATGTTGTTAAAAATTTAAGGTTAACAAAATTAATGGAATTTAACTAACTTAGTTAAGAGAGGTATTTGGGATCACACCTTTCTATTAGAACAATTTAATCTGCCGTATGTTTTTTACGAAGAGACCCCACCTTTAAACAGATCACTTCAGACAATGGGGGCGAACTTTTATAGCCTGTTCTGTCAAATCGAGATAACAATTAATTGCTCACTACTATATATATGAAGTATTTGTTTGCAGGAAAGCACTTTCTGTCATTCATCAAATAATGTTAAACTACGAGGGGAATAATTATTGACTGAAACGGGAAAAGTGCTAGGCAATCAAGTAAATAAAACAAGATCATGCTAGAACATCAACAAATCCTCGTAGAGTAACATGTCTAAACCCTGTTAAACAGTATGGCATCTCCGAGTCATTTAAAATAGTTGATTAAAAGAAGTTGTCTTCCATGTTAAAGATATATCAAGTAATATGTAACCCCTATTAAATAGCCTAACGAACATGCTCTTGGGGCATGTTCGTTAGACAAATTGTTAGAGGTTAATCTGTCAAGTAGCATTTTAAATTCCTATTAATTGACCTACTGAACATGCTAACTGAACTTCCATTAATATAGTACGAAACTATGACAAATCATGTTGCTGACATATCGCCACAGAACACCGTGTTGGGAGAGTTCAGCTAGGTAGGCTACGCAGCAACTATTCAAAAGAATTTTACAATATATATTTATATCACATTAAACGTCGTTAATTTCGACGTACCAACCCATGTCTTATTTTCTGATTATCAACTAGTGTCTAATCGGCACGTGGTCCCATAGCAGCAGCATTGTATTCTTGACATGACGTTCACATTACGTCAATTACGGCAACAGGTTCAAGTAAAGCGCATTCATGACGTCATGGGGTGAAGGTCTGAGCCAATGAACTGATTGCCGGTTGTTTTGGAGAATTTGGCGACAATGAATTAAATAAAAAGTGTACAAAACATTCGAAATCTCATGTGATATACAGAATCTTTACCTCATGATGTTTGGATATAAGATTTTTTGAAACTCGTTTGATGAATTCGATTCACAACTCGCCTAAAGGCCGTTATGGAACTGCAAATCTGTCATACCGAAGTTTCATGGATTCGTGCGAAGCGACATTCCCGTTAGTGAATCCTCAAAGCGTCTAGTACTGCAGTGAGAGTGTTGCTTTGCCATGACACCTTTAATCGGAAATTGAAGAGCAGAAAATTAAACAACAATAATTAATTTGACTTCTTTAATGTTTTTTTAATGTTCTTCGTCTTGGTCATATTGAGATTATCGCCTAAAACTTTACTGCTTAACAATCATATTCGTTCGTGAGGTTGACAACATATGGGAACACTTACTAACGGTGGTTCACCATCGAACTGTAGATAGCAACGGGTCCACAGGTCATACCATGTTTGAGATATGGGCGCGACCCACTTTAAAATTGTTTTGCACCGCCCACTTTTACGAATGTAGAAATGCAGGTATGAACTTCGGCAATCCACCAGGGGGTCATAAAGTGCGATTTCCAACAATATTAAGAAAATGGACTCAATGACCCTGTGTGACCCCAGTGAACTTGACCAACATTTTGACCCCCCAGAGTGTTTTGATTGATTTTGTGTTGGTCATCTGTCCACAGGTCACGCAATGCTTAAGAAAAGAGGGTTACCCACATTCAAAATGTTTGGCTCCCACACACAATTTTGAGTGAAGAAATACATGTATGAACCTCAGGAATGGAATAGATGGTTATAAACTAATTTCCAGCAATTCTGAAATGCACTCAATGACCCATGGGTGACAGCAGTGACCTTGACCCATATTGTGAACCCCTATCGAGGTTTGACTCAATCGATATTTGATTCCAGGTCCATAGATCATACCATGCTTGAGATGTGAGTGTGGCCCACTTTCAAAATACCCCTAGGTACACCTCCTGTGCCTCAGGAACTGAGAAAAATATAGATGGCTGAGTACTAGTGACTGTCTATCAGTATGGTAAAACGTGACCCACTTTCAAAACACCCATAGAAACACTTCGTATTTGAGTTACGCGCGGACAAGGAAATAGTGGGAAGACAGAAGACCAGAAAAAAAAGAAAGAAAAAAGGAAAATAAGAGAAACTATAGAAAAGCAATAGTCAGTGTATTTTACACGGCCAAATCAGACGAGACCTGAATAATTCTCCGGTATTTTTGTGCATCGCGCTAACAAGCGCGATGCACAGGAATGCTGGCGAATTGTGTAAAACATGTTCACGGGCGCCCAGTGGGGCCCAGTAACAAAACCCCGCTGGACGCCCAGAAATTCCACAAATGATGAGTTCCAACAGTAAAAATCAAAATTGGTTGAAATAAATTGAAGACAGATATAAAAAAATCCATATTGCATTCAAACACTATTTTGAAACCCGTTTAAAACAGGGTATTTATTTATTGGTGTTTAAGGTCACATACTTATGCACAATGGCTAATCGTGACCGTGACAGTTTTTCGGGTGGAGGAAGCCGGAATACCCGGAGAGAACCACCGAGGATCGACGAGCAACTGTCAGCTCCTCAACATTCTAACTCTGTTCAAGCTCCGTTCAAGTAGGGTTACAGCGGTTGAAGACATGTGCACCATCGACGTGCAGTACGCCTTAGTACATCGTGATCGTGCCCCCATGTAGGCAACCGGGATAAAGTGCCTTGTCCAAGGGCACAACGCGGGTCTCCCCGCACGGGGATCGAACGCGGGACCTCCAGCATAGAAGACCAACAGTCCACCACTGAACAGAGTGTAGTACTGTGCCAGTGAAGGCAGTCTCATACAGCATTAGATTGCGATTTGGTTTTGACACATTTACTCATCCAGACATAGTATATTACAAAATTTAAAAAAACGGAACAAAGGAAAATAATTAAAAACAGCACTTGAGATGCAATCTTCTTTAGGTACCTTGCTCAAGTGGAGAATAAGACCCAGTCGTGATTCTGTCAAAGTTCTTTGACTGCTTTTACAATGTCAGTAATGCATGCCAATCTAGTAGACAGCGGGTTGACTGAAGTTAATTAATACATATAATTGTCACAAAATACAAGTGGACAAGGCATTTTTTCAAAATATTAACTCTCTCTCTCTCTCTCTCTCTCTCTCTCTCTCTCTCTCTCTCTCTCCCCCCCCCCCCCCCGTGGGATAGGGCCAAGTTCCAGTCTTGCCATTATCTGCGTGGGCTAGTGTTATTTAACGAAAAAACATTTTGAAATTATTGCACATTATTAACCCTTTACCTAACATGAAAAGCAGACGACACTTGCAAAAAAAATTCTTGAATAACTAATTTTTTTCATTTTTTGTCTCAAAAACATAGGTTATGACCCCTCATTGGAACGAGCTCGACGAGCTCGTTCCAATGAGGGGTCATAACCTATGTTTTTGAGACAAAAAATGAAAAAATAATGAAAATTAATTGGCGATTTTTAAGAATAGCGCTGGCCGGTTTTGGCCGTTACGTTGGGTAAAGGGTTAAAACAAAAACAGTGGAAGGGCTGTAAATAACGTGAAGAGGTTAAACAGCCAGCTGTACTGACGTTGTTTTGGAACTCTAATAACAGAAAACCTCAAGGCATATTGTTTAGTAACAAACAACATACCAAACAACTATACTTTACGTGCTTGATAATACGTGTATTTAACAAACGCCCAAGTAAAACCAGCAAAGAGAAAAGAGAGTCGGAAAAGGTAATCGACTTTCTTTCCCGTACATTCGCGATATGTTAAAGCGCTAGGTGTAAAGCTTTGACCTCTGGTGTGAAAATATAACTTTTGCTTGGTATTCTGAATGAGCGGTAACAGCTGATGATAGTTTGTCACCACCTTTAGATCCATCTGTACCGTTTATGTGCACTATACTTAGAGTTTATTTCGGCATATGTTTGTTTGAACTGGAGAGAGTTTGTCTCAGATTTTTTTAGGAAGCAAGGTTCAAATTAACAGTAGATTTTTTTAAGATACCATTTTGATGTTTGAGCTCATGTGTGAAAGATTGCACGAGTCAGTGTGTTTCCTTCCTTCAAATAACATCTGTCTGTAAATAACTTGGAGTGCATGTGTGACAAAGTGCACGACTCCCATGTGCTTCTTTCTTTCAAATAACATCTGTCCATTCATTCTATAATTACATTGTTAATGTAGTTATACGTTTTGGGTCCAAATACTCAATTCCCATTGGTCAGCTGGATGAAAACGTCATGACCAAATGTAATTAATTTTCCAATGAATACATTTGGTCGAACTTTGACCCGCATTTACGATAGAGCGCAGTTGACAGAATGTAATTCGGACGGTGTTTGGGAGGGTTTATAACTTTTAGCGCCTCTCGCGGTGATCAGTGATTATAGTTTACTGATATGTTAAATAAATTGTTTTGAACATTCCAAGTTTCGTTGCGAAAGACGGCAATTTGACAAATTTGGGTCAATGCCGAAAACCGGCGCTCAACTCAGAGTTGTGCGCTTTGTCTTTTGTGTGAGGGTGGTTTTTCGCCTCGTTCGTTCGTACATGTTTTACCATTCCCACACGTTCATACACCAATAAAGATTATAAAAATTGCATTCAATTCTTAATTGAATGTGTGCATGACTGAGTGGGCTGACGAACAGTTGATCACTGGTTTGTTCATACTCTCTCTCTCTCTCTCTCTCTCTCTCTCTCTCTCTCTCTCTCTCTCTCTCTCTCTCTCTCGTACTCTCCTCCTCTATCCTTTTCAACATCCTTCCAAATAAAAGCTTTTATATCAGAAATGAACAGAAGTACTTATATGTATTAAAATTGGTTCTACTGAATGTATGATGGGTATTTACATCCATTCATTCACTCATTTATTTATTTGTTCATTTATTCACTCAATCATTCTATCTATCATTCACTCATTCATTCGTTCATTTTATGCATCCAAATTATTGTACTTCTCACTTCATGCATTCATTCATTCATTCATGTTGCTAATTTCAATCCATCCAGCCATCCAATCATCCATCCATCCATCCACCCATCCATCCACCCATCAAATCTTTTATGTATCAATTCATTCACTTATTTTCTCTTTGACATGTGATGATAGAATGCATACATTATCAACCACAGATACCGAATGGTAAATCAATTTCGTTCTCGATATCAACTACATTGTTTAACAATTCATTCGTTCGTTCGTTCGTTCGTTCGTTCGTTCGTTCGTTCGTTCGTTCGTTCGATCGTTCGTTCGTTCGTTCGTTCGATCGTTCGTTCGTTCGTTCGTTCGTTCGTTGTATGCATCTAAATTACCGTACTTCTCACTACATTCATTCATTCATGTTGCAAACTTCATCCATTTATTCATTCATCCACGCATTCATTCATAGGCCTATCACAACTTGTGTGAAAGGACAGACACAATTTGTGTGAAATAAAACTCAGAGAGTAACATTTCATCCATCCTTTCACCCATCCATCCAGTTATTCTATAACCCATTCAAACATCATCTAGATGTTTGAGTGCCTGTGTGATAGACTGCATGGTTCAATGTGCTTCTTTTCTTCAAATTACGTGTGTCTGTAAATATCTTAATTTCCGATTACAGCGATACATCCATCCATTCATCCATCAATCCATACATCCCAGATCCATCCATCCATTCATCCATCAATCCATACATCCTAGATTTTCTATATGATGACCCCTGTATAATGTAGACTATAATAATCATTCTTCTTCCATCTTCCTATCAATCCATACTGCAACATTCACCCACACACCTTCCAGACTTTTTGGACTAAAATGTCTCGTGTGAAATGGGACTCAGTGAGTAACCCACATTCAAGTCATTAGTTGTCTGTGATTGGCTTAATAGTTTGTTTTTTTTTTCTACGGTCTGAGCGTTAAACAATTCTACTCACTCACTCAGTCATCATTCATTCAACCAATGAATGTGTACATGTTTGATCGAATGGATGAACAGTAAAAGCACAATAGCTCTCTCTATCTCCCCCCTCTCTCTCTCTCTCTCTCTCTCTCTTTCTCTCTCTCAAAATCCCTAGAATTGAATATCCTTTAGTAGAATTGAATAATCATATCTATGTTGAATGTATGTTATACCACACGAGTTTATGACTTTTACATGTCCACCCACCCATTCACTTATTCATCTCGATGACATATAAACAAGCCTATCCGGAAATGGCACGATTCAATTATCGATATAATTCGCCAGTCCTACCGTGGTCATTGGCTTTAACCAATAACAACCGCAGCAGACAAACTGGGTCGTCCATCCATCCATCCATCCGTCCATCCAGCCATCCATTCATTATTTGATTGTGTGCATGACTG
Source organism: Pictodentalium vernedei (assembly GCA_031216915.1). Classification (NCBI taxonomy): domain Eukaryota; kingdom Metazoa; phylum Mollusca; class Scaphopoda; order Dentaliida; family Dentaliidae; genus Pictodentalium; species Pictodentalium vernedei. The sequence continues at coordinate 760,464,604 of CM062297.1, forward strand.
AGTGAGCTGAGGACAGTTGATTCATTCATTCGCTCACTTATTCACTGTAATCCTGTATGATGTGCATCTACATTCATTCATTCATTCATTCATTCATTCATTCTTTCATTCATTCATTCACTCATTTTTTATTTGTTCCTTCATTTATTCACTCATTCATTCAGTCATTTTGTGCATCCAAATTACTGTACATCTCACTTCTTCCATTCATTCATTCATTCATTCATTCATTTATTCAATCATGTTGCAAATATCATTCCATCCACTCGTCCATCCGTCCGTCCGTCCGTCCGTCCGTCCGTCCGTCCGTCCGTCCGTCCGTCCGTCCGTCCGTCCGTCCGTCCGTCCGTCCGCCCGCCCGTCCGTCCGTCCGTCCGTCCGTCCGTCCGTCCGTCCATCCATCCATCCATCCATCCATCCATCATCCAACAAATCTGTTTATGTATCAATTCATTCACTTATTTTTTCCTTGTCATTTGATGATAGTATGCATACATTATCAACCCCAGAAACCGAATGGTAAATTAATTTTGTTCTCGCCTTGAAGTCGCATAGTATTCTAATGCTGAAAGACCGTCACATATCAGCTACATTGTTCATCAGTTTGAACATTTGGCCATGGATGTATCCACTCATTGAGATTTTCACCCATCGATTCATTGGATTGTTGGATGGACATGTGAATGAATGGGCGGCTAAGACCTTGCCGCTCTTGGCCAACCCATTTTTTGGATTACTCTTTTAGTTGCTAGTTCAGCTCATTGGTAAGATACTTAATTTGGAATAGGAAAGCCTTACCATCCTATGAACTAATCGAATATTGAGACCTATCTCTCCCAAATCTCACCATTCCTATTTAGTGAACACCCCTAACCGACCCACTACAAAGTATACGATTATCACTGGCCCTATAAACTAGTCAAATATTGAGACCTCTCTCTAGCCCAAATCTCGACATGTTCTGAACCCAATCCTGTTTTTTGGAGCGTTCCTACCCGACTCACTAAAAAGAAAAAGCCTCACCCTAGCCATACCCGCATATTTTCATTCAACCAAATCACCAGCTACTGGACAGCAGAGAAGAATCGTACTACAAAGTATCTACTAGAATACTGTAGATCAGAAAACTTTTACAATTGTTTAATTCTCCCCAGTGTCATTTCTAGCGATGACTAATGTGGTATCTCTCGACAAAGTACAAAATGACGTCTCATTTGACTTTGTTACTCTGTTCAACCATGTGATCAACAGTGTTTCCAATAGTGATACTATTACTCCACTCCAGTCCGATGGCAACAGCTGCCAATGCTCCTCATCTGAAACATTCTCCTCAACAATCGATACGAATAGGAAGTCCTTTGCCCTCCTTAACATTAATTGCAGAAGCTTAAATGCTAACTTTGAACACCTACAGAACCTTATCTGTGATCTCAAAAAGATGAAAACTTATTCGACATCACAGGTTTGACCGAAACATTCAGTGTGAAGGAAGGCGTTTCTTATGTCTTAAATGGTTACCACCCACCAGTAATACATTCTCGTCCTGATGGCGATGGCGGTAGAGGGGGTGTCGTGGCGTTTATTAAAGACCCCATACCTTTCAAAATCAGAAAAGATTTGAGCATTTTTGACCATATTTTCTGCAATAAAGCAAGTCATAATACTACTGGAATAATCGTTGCAAGATGTTAGTGATCACTTTGCCACTTTCTGTATCGAAAATCTCCAACCGACCCATCTGAAAAACATTACCTGTCCTCCTAAAAGAATTTTTAACAATAGGAATATGAATACATTCAAACATCTGCTATCCGAATCAGATTTCAGCAATGTATCGCAAGAGTCCAATTCTAATGAGGCTTATGAGAAATTTCTCAAAACCCCCAACACAGCGTTTGATCAAGCCTTTCCATTGACGTCGTTAAAAATCCCCAACAAATACATAAAACGAGAACCTTGGATGGCCTCCGGACTTCTCCAATCTTCAATAAATAAACAGAAATTACTTAATAAGAAATACAAATTCCCAACTGACGAGAATATTACTCGTTACAAAACTTATTGCGAAGTTTTCAGCCAACTTTTACGAAAACAAAAGAAAAACTATTATAGCCAATCCATATTAAAAAACAAGGGGAATATTAAGAAAACTTGGGAAATTCTCCGCAAGGCAAGTAATAAGTCGACACCCCTCCTCCTCTACCGTTATCGTTCATGAATAATAACGTGGAGTTATCCAACCCCAAACAGATTGCTGAAAAATCCAATAACTATTTCATAAATATTGCTAAACGAGTAACCCAAAACATGGAAGGACCAACGCACCACTTCTCTTAGTATCTTAAAAGTAGTGTTTCCAACTCATTTTATATACTACCTCTATGTACCGATGAAGTGATATCCGTAGTTAGATCCTTGCCTACAAAAACATCAACTGGCCTGGATAACATTTCCCCCAAACTACTTAAAGGCATAATACATGAGATAGCCGTTCACTTGACACATATGCTTAACGCTTCATTCTTAACAGGAGTTGTACCATCCAAAATGAAACTTGCTAAAGTAATACCAGTTTTTAAAACTGGTGATAGGCAGTCCTTTGCAAATTACAGGCCTATAAGTATTCTCCCCTCTTTCTCTAAAATTCTGGAAAAGTTAATGCACAAAAGGTTAATGGACTTTTTAGACGCAAATGACATAATCTACAATTTCCAGTTTGCTTTCAGAAGGGGTCATTCAACTTTTCACCCGATAATGCATCTTATCAATTACGTTTCAACAACGAACCACAAAGTAAGCAAGGACTGCACCTTATCCATTTTCTTTGACTTCTCAAAATCATTTGACACCATTGACCATGAAATACTCGTGCGTAAACTCGAACATTACGGAGTTAGGGGCATAGCAAACGCCTGGTTTCAAAACTACCTATCAGGAAGGTCTCAGTTTGTTCAATTTACGAATAAATCCTCCGATCTGCAAAATGTTACAGCCGGTGGGTGTTCCTCGGGGTTCTGTACTCGGCCCACTCTTATTTGTTCTGTATATCAATGACTTATTCCAGTCGACTGATATGAATATTTTGGCCTTCGCGGATTATACAACTGCTTATACATCAGGAAATAATCTTAACTTATTGACTGAGAGGACAAACGACGAATTAACGAAAATCAGTGACTGGTGTCTTGCCAACAAGCTTTTGTTGAATGCTAACAAAACCAATGCTTTACTTATTCATCCCCCAAATGATAATTATAATTATAGCCATGTACAGACACAAATACTAATACAAAAAACACAGTATCAGGTAATAATCGCGAAATGAAATCAGTAAAATTTTTAGGTGTTAACATAGATGAAAATCTCAAATTTAATCACCACATGGCCGCTGTTTGTATAAAATTGTCTAGAGCTATTTATATCCTGAATAAAGTGAAAACAAAATGCCAGTTGACACTTTACGTGTACTTTATTTTACGTTGTTCCAAAGCCACATAATTTATGGAATCAATGTATGGGGTAACACACCTGCAACAAAACAAATTCTGAATTTGCAGAAAAAATCAGTGCGTATCATAGCAAATAAAAAATTTAACTCTCATACCGACCCTCTTTTTAAACATTTGAAAATTCTTAAATTCACTGATCTTTACAAATTACATTCACTACTATTCATCTACGATTGGTCTAAAAAAAACTCCCCCTGTCAGTTTTAATAATACGTTCCAAGTGTACGAAAACCCCTTAGGCATAAATACCAGACAGTGTGGGAATCTAACCACACACAAACCCCACACTCAGTTCTCAGCCGTTCTTCCCCGCTTTTCTTTCCCGAAATTATGGAATGAATGACTTAGATTCAAGATTAAAATTCCTCCCCCGCGTGTCATTTAAAAAGAACACTGACCAATCAGTTCCTAAATGCTTATAGTGAACACATAAATTGCTCAAATCCGAGATGTTCCGACTGCTCACATAACTAGTTCGTCTATGTGGGTCTTCCTTTTCCCATCCCCAAATGTCTATGGCTTTTGCAACTGTACATATCCTAATAATCCGTACTACTAAAATGGAGGAATATCGTAATTTTCTTTTCACTTTGGAAACAATGTTGATCACAAGGTCAGAATAACAACTAATCTAACAGTGGAGTTAAAATGTCAAAATAAACCAACACTGTTCTGAACTATTCACATTAACCATCTATTGTCCAGACCCACCTTTCTTCTAAACAAAATGTCATTCGCCATATTTGACACTTATTTTTTGTTCAATTTTGTTTTATATGCCATGTTTTTTTGTTTGTTTTTTTTTCTATTTTTTTTTCGAAAGGATGACAGGAAGACAGTCGCAAGACTATGTCATTCCCCACGGTATACATGTACATCTACTCATTTATCGAATCTTGTAACATTATTTTTCTCTTAAAACGTACTGTATTTGTATTCTGTGAAATAAAGTGAATTGAATTGATGCCAAGGAGAAATATGTGACTCGCGGTTTTCTTTTAACGCAGCAGATTCAAGTGTGGCGGACACCATGCTTATTCGCACTGAAGGAATTTGCATGTGGTGTCTGTTAAAAACTTCTGGGTCTGAGGCACAATTATAAGCAGGATTTGATGAGTTAGCCATTAGATTAGAAACATACTGTAGTGACAGTTTAATCCTGCGCTTCTCAAGAGAAGAATCCTCTGCTTCAATACGCAAGGTTAACGATATTAATTGATCTACTTTTGATGACGGGTAAACGTGGGTCTGGTATAGTGAGACTAAATATACATATCGTATAATTGGTTCTGTTTCTGAATCGAACAAAGTGTCTTCATCGCGAAAATACGGGGTTTTACCGCAGCTAATTGCCGGGAGTTTATCGTATTTTCAACAGTATTTTGTACACTGTATTGAATTGAGTCGAGTTCAAACAATTACTAATCAAGGGTTGTATTGCTATTGTTTAAATATTGTCCTATCGTTTTCAAGGTCATACTTCTACAAATCCCATCCCGGTACTTTACCATGTTCTTGAATATTCTATCGTTGTCGCCACCCGTCAACTAAATAGCACATAAAACATTATTTTACCACTTATCCAGAGTTCAACATCACTGTACTTGCAGATGGATACACTACAGATCACCTGATATTCAGATGGGCCACTGAAGGACTTCAAAAACCAAATGCCCTCTTTTCACCTCAGTTTAAATGGGTATCATTCACTCAAGACGAAGGAATAGCAGAATATGTCGGCAGTAAGTTCTGAATAGACATACAAATAACAAACTACAAATATAAACAAATACCGGACACGGTACAGCAGTTGTCATTCTTCTCACTTTTTTCAGAACACTCGAATACTTAAACAGGTAGGCATGTTTCCCTGGTCGATAAGTTATAGCATTCAGACTAAGCCAGTATGCATTTGGTATTTTATTTTATTTGTCCGTCTTTGCCAGATCCTTTCAGTTCGATTGTTGAGATAAGTGTATGCTAACAATTTCCCACTGTCGCATACATATGACCTTGAATTTTCTGTTGCATGTACAAGACTTTGGACTGAGTGGCCCGTACAGTATTAGCGATTAACCTTCGCGCCACAGGACGCGTCGGGATATAAAGTACGTGGAGAGTGGATTGTAACTAAATCACCCGCGGAGTGGAGTTATCAACCAAGCTATAACTTTCAAATTTTGTACATATCGACAAAAAACACAAGCAATGTTTCAGACAATGGACCTCCGGGTTTAACCAGGAGGTCCATTGGCTGAAACTTTGCTGGTGCTAGTTATGTTTTGGAAAAGAAATGCAATTATTCCTCGGGTGGAATCTCCACTTTGTGGGTGATTTAGTGATAATATACTCTCCACGTACTGTATTACATCGGTGTTTCATTGGGAGAACCGACTGTATGTCCGACTGTTGACACAACATAGGTGAACGTGACAGATTCGTGTGCTCAGTTTAATACAGCCCTGTAACTAATACGAATAGAAGACGACACTTGCAAAATAACTTCTTGGAGAACTGCAAAAAAATCATTCTTTGCTTCAAACACATAACTTTTTATCCCTAACTGGAACTAGCTTGTGGAGCTTGTTCCAGTGAGCGATCATCAGTTATGTTTTCGAGGCAGAATAGCTAAAACAAAATAACATTTGAACGAAACTTTTTGTGAGAAGTTCTGGTCGGTAATGGCCGTTAACTTAGACTAGACACAACCGGTCAGGATCGAACCATTTTTTTATATATTACAACAATTTGTATAATTAAGTATTTAACAATTACATATGTTTGAGTTTGTAATACCCGAGCCTTAACCCCACGAACTTATAGTTCGTACGGTCCCGACTAGAGGTCAGCTTTGGGATCGCAACCCAAAATCTTAATTGGTTCCCAACACCAGACCCAAATCTGCACTTAGGATAGACTTTATGATTACCCCAAACAGGAATACCCAAGGCATCAATCCATAATTTCGGGTTCTCAAAAATGTGGGTGGATTGGGCGCGACTCCTTGGATTAGTTCTGGTATTTGAATTTATATATTTATATATATTTATTGGTGTTTTAAGTCATATACTTATGCACAATGGCTAATCATGACAGTGACAGTTTTACGGGTGGAGGAAGCTGGAGTACCCGGAGAGAACCACCGAGCAACGACGAGCAGCTGCCAGCTCCCCAACATCGTAACTCCGCACTGCAGCTCAGGCAGGGTTAGATTGGTTGGAAGACATGCGTACCATCGACGTGCAGTACTCCTTAGTACACGGCGTCATCGTGCCCCCATGGGGACAATCGGGGTCAAGTGCGTTGCCCATGGACACAACGCGGGAGTCCGAATTGATCGCTCAGGCGGTCACCCATCCAATGATTAACCGGGATCGACGTTGCTTAACCTGGGTGATCTGACGAGAACCGGTTACCGCAACGCCACCGCGCCCCGGTATTTGAATTACTAGCACTTCGGTGGGAACTTGCCAAGCTGAAAACATATCAACACTTATGGAAGGTTTATATGATGTTTTATTTCACTTGCAAATGTTCTTGGTATTTATTATTCACAGAATAATGAACAAGTTTACCATTCACCGATTATTTATAATTCTTACGGCAATCATACCTTAAATCAGGACTCAACAGGTTCCAGGGGATGCACGTCAACAAGCGCCCCGCATCTGCAGGCGAACCAAAAGCACCGTGAACGAATTCACAATGCCCTCGATCCGTCGGCAGGTGCCGGAAGCCTACCGACAAATGATGTTATAAACATTCTCCGGAAGAAAGACTTTAGTGTATTCGCCCGATTGTCCACATGGGGGCACGATGACGCCGTGTACTGAGGCATACTGCACGTCGATGGTGCGCATGTCTTCAATCAATCTAACCCTGCCTGTGCTGCAGTGCGGAGTTACGATATTGGGGGGGCTGCTCGTCGTTGCTCGATGGTTCTCTCCGAGTTCTCCGGCTTCCTCCACCCGTAAAACTGTCACGGTCATGATTAGTAGCATAAGTATGTGACCATAAACACCAATAAATAAATAAACAAGTGTATTCGCAGGCTAACATTAAATTATAAGTTCCCAGGACTAACACTCCCCTTTCATGTGATCCAAACTCTAAATGATTCGGAGCATCAGCAAGCGCCCCGCATCTGCAGGCGAACCAAAAGCACCCTGAACGAATTCACAATGCCCTTGATTCGTCGGCAGGTGCTGGAAGCATACTGTTATACTACCCAATAAGCATTCTCCACTGGAATAGTTTGAAGGAATTAATAAGTTAGCATTCTTAATAACACTATACAGTGGTGTCCACCCGCTGTCTTTCGGAATCCAAATAATAAATGATAGCTACCTTACTCCATGCCTGCCAACTGGAATGTGCACAGAATCAAGTGGTACACATAATTTTATGGAATGTTGGCCAAATAATTTCCAAGTTTCTCGTAAAACGTGCTTTTGTGAACTCTCTCGCATTACTCGGACTGGATAACATAATCAGCCTGGTAATAAGATGCAATGGGGACATAAACAGTAGTCATCAATCATACAGTTGACACGGGAGCAGTCAACCTTTGCCGCTAACAACATATGATTTTCATCTTGGCGAAATTTAAGGCAGTGTGTAATGACATTGTGACAAGTTTTATATTGTTAAAAGGGAAATAATCTGCATCTCTCTGAATAAACTGTACCTCTACTTTTCGGTGACATGATGGACTGGTAACCGTTTTTCTAAATAAATGTACCAAACTAGTCCAGCTTCAAACGCAAGATATATCTAACAAATGTTGTTTTGTATTACTTGCTACCTTATAACATAAAAGAAAATGTCTAACAGAGATTTGTTTCGGTATTTCATGTTACAGCAGAGATAAGAGAATATCTCTCTGGGAGCGAGGCGCTTCGCGCAACAAGTCACGATTGATATCAATACGCATTTGCAATGTTTTGTTAGTTTAATTGCAATTAAAATATGTTATTATTGCAACTAAACGTCGCAACGCCCGAAAAAAAAATCTTAGATTTTTTGGTAGTTACAGTGACTATGAGGAAATCTAAGTTTTCACCGGCGGTTTTCAGGCGCTCATTCAATCCTATTTTTCCTAGGAATGCCGTCAAAATCCTCTCACGACATAACACCCCCCCCCCCCCCCCCACCCTCATGACACAATCCCCCAACAAAGTCCCTTCGCGACAGAATACCTCGCGGACAAAATCCCTCCCTGACAAAATCCATTTTTTAAACATCTGCTGCTAGATAGCATTTAGTTAGGGACGAAGAACACCTGATACTTTTCAGTTAATGGACAACTTACTTCACAAATAGTGGTCCGATGTTTATTTTACATACATTTACTAATAATTACATTGTTAATGTAGTTATACGTTTTGGGTCCAAATACTCAATTCCGATTGGTCAGCTGGATGAAAACGTCATGACCAAATGTAATTCATTTTCCAATGAATACATTTGGTCGAACTTTGACCCACATTTACGGTAGAGCGCAGTTGACAGAATATAATTCGGGCGGTGTTTGGGCGGGGTTATTAACTTTGAGCGCCTCTCGTCTTTCTGCTTTGTTGTTTGGTAAAAAGTAGTTTAAACAGTTACGGAATGTAATTATAAGAATTGAATGCAATTTTTATAATCTTTATTGGAGTATGAACGTGTGGGAATGGGTACAAATTGTATGAATCCCGAAGGATTCATACATAATTTGTTCCCATTCCCACACGTTCATACTCCAATAAAGATTATAAAAATTGCTTTAAATTCGTAATTTAATGAAGTTACAAACGTATAGCTTTAACCCTCCTCACACTTATGTCTACAAAAATCAAATTTCGAGTCAGAAAGCTCGTTCTTTATAAAAAAATATGTGCACAGTTGTTTAGAGTATTGATGTAGCTGTGTATACGTTACATTAGTGGAGGATATTTTCGTTTATGGATCGGTAAGTCATCAGACGTATGTCCCGCGGATAAGCTCATTAAAAACGTTTGCGTTTGGGCCTGCTGACTGTACCATCAAATAGCCGAAACACTATGTGTATCGCACACGCATGGTGATGGATTCTTTTAAAAACGTTTCAAGTGAATTTAAAAGAGATAACGTTTTCACACAAGGAGACTACAGACGTGTTTTAGTGGCAACATGAAAGTCGAAGCGCCACATCTCGAATGAGATGGACGGGGATTTCTGAAAGAAATGATTATCGAGATTGCATGTGCAAAATTTAAAACGTGAAAGATGATTTTCAAGTAAATTAACGATGATGATTTCAACATAATTTCTGTCACTTTGTTACAGTTTATTGGAGAGTGTCTATATGCACTCTCCAACAAATTGTAACAAAACAATTAACTTGATAAGATATTATTTACGTGTATGTGATACTGAAAGCCTCTGAATGTGAGAATTTTGTCGCTGTTTAATGAAACCCAGGCCTATTATTGACGAGTATCGTTCAAAAATAAATGTAGTTCGAGTGCCAAAACTGCCGTTATTGAATATATTACCCTTAGGCCCTTTAAATCCAGGAGCTTGCTTTTCTGGACCAGGGTGATACTACATCCTAATTTTATAAACTAAATGGTTGGTCATTAATATAACAATAACATGATTTTGAAGGGCATTACAGTGTATTAACGGCTCAACAGAAATGGTTAACAGCCCAAGAGTTTATTAACGGCCCGCGATGAAGTCATGTTATTTCTATTAAGTCATGTTATTTCTAATATTGCCACTTTCGTACATCGGGTACATTACAATTAAATTATATGGGAAATAAGATAAATTAATGAAGTTTGACATTTTAGAATTAAAAAACAGCGACACTATCGTGTTATAGTTTGACAAACAAACCGGGTAACATGACTATCGTCTGATCAGTCTACGGCGAAATTTGGGAAGTTAGATGATGAAATATATCTTCGAAATGCGAACTTTAGGCAAGGCGTTTATTCATCAAAGATGTCATCACTTACTTTGTGCGTATCGCTTCCTATATTTGATACATTATCTATCCGTGACACAAAGGGAAACACTTGAAAGAAATGTGTTAATTGTGTTTACAAATTAAAAAAATCCGAATTGAATTTCGATCCCAATGGAAATCGGAGAAAAATATTGTTGATCGGCTGAGAGATGTGACATCATTGTTTATATTTAGACGTGTCGGGCTGTTATTGACGTGTTGGGCTGTTATAGTCAACAACGACCCAACACATCACATGACTTGTTGAGCATTACGAGGTTTCAACGCCCGGTAAAACATCGTTAATGTGCACTGAACGCCCGCAAAAGTGGTAATAATTTTATGTGATATACCAATGAATATCTCCAACGTGCCACCCCAGGTCTGCACGTTGAAACTATTAATTTGTCTACCACAAAATAACCAATTTGGATTCTCCCAAGTAATGGAATAGAACTGCCATGGAATATAACATCAGTGTTCAAAGGGTTAATAATATTTATTCCAGATATAGAATAACTTTATTCACGATGGTGCGTCGTTGGCTGCATTCTTTGTTGAACTCTCTTAACCCTTTACCTAACATGAAAAGCAGACGACACTTGCAAAAAAAATTCTTGAATAACTAATTTTTTTCATTTTTTGTCTCAAAAACATAGGTTATGACCCCTCGTTGGAACGAGCTCGACGAGCTCGTTCCAATGAGGGGTCATAACCTATGTTTTTGAGACAAAAAATGAAAAAATAATGAAAATTAATTGGCGATTTTTAAGAATAGCGCTGGCCGGTTTTGGCCGTTACGTTGGGTAAAGGGTTAAAACAAAAACAGTGGAAGGGCTGTAAATAACGTGAAGAGGTTAAACAGCCAGCTGTACTGACGTTGTTTTGGAGCTCTAATAACAGAAAACCTCAAGGCATATTGTTTAGTAACAAACAACATACCAGACAACTATACTTTTGAAAATTAATTGGCGATATTTGGAAATAGCGCTGGCCGGTTTTAGCCGTTACGTTGGGTAAAGGGTTAAACTGAAGCGTCAATTCGCACACGGTCGAACTTTTTATCACGAACTACTCAGATTCGTCAGGGAATACACAGGTTGAGTTACGTCTCTGTTCACCAGACCCCAAAATGGTCATCGCAACCAGTGAAAAGAAACACGGCAACTCATATTGGCACCGATGCGTAAACTTAAACAAAACAGTACACTGGTATTCAGAAGATTTCATTACAGCAGCACATGTACATGGAAACGGCTCTGATTGTACGACAGTACTAATACAATAATCTGTTTTCTTTCTTTTCAGAGGCTTATTCGTGGATTGTAGCTAAAATAAAACTCAAGCGACATTATGGATACTACATCACGCAAGTTTTTGTACCCTGTATTTTAGTGGTTGTGATGTCGTGGGTATCATTCTGGCTAGACGTCGATGCAATTCCTGCCAGGATTTCCCTCGGATTGCTTACTGTACTTACCACAACAACAGAAACATCCGGGATAGGTGCCTACCTCCCTAGAGTGTCATATGTAAAGGCCATAGATGTATGGCTTGCAGTCTGTTTGTTTTTCGTATTCGCTGCTTTGTTAGAATTTGCACTTGTAAATGTTATAGCACGAAAATCTGAACCACTGAAAATAACAACACAGGCACTGGAACCTGTGCCGGTCGTAGCGCAACCAGTAAGTGATTTCTAATGTCATTCTTGTTCACTCATATTTTCAACATGTTTCTAACACAATGAAAGAGGGCAGTTACAACATTTATTTCCGCAGCTACTAGAAAGTCATTTTTTTCTAAATTGTTGATTAGAACACACTAACAGACAATCGCTTTATGAAATCGTTTGAGTGAAATGAAGTGTCATAGGTTTTGGCTTGAAATGAAATATTAAAGACATAGCATAATTGGCATGGCGAGATGTTCGTTAGCAAAATGCGGATTTTCTCGATACCGCAGCTAAAGGTGAAGCCAAACTGAAACACTTGAGTTTTTCTTCGCCCCCCCCCCCCCCCAAAAAAAAAATAAATAAAAAATAAAAGGGAATTGATAATCCATTGTTCATTTGGCGCGGACTATTTCCCATGAAGGTGACCTTCACCGATGAGGAAAAGAAGTAGCCCAGAAGTGCTAGCATCTCGCTTGTCAAAACTTCAGTTTGGAACATTGAATCTCCGATGTTATTTTCGTTTTTAATCGATTCAGTTTTGAATTCGCAATCGCAGTTATCACTGACCTTTATAGAACTGCATTGCTGGGTTGTCAAAAAGGCCGCCACTCAAACTGTCTACACCCCTACCTAAGATAATGTAAGTCAATCAGCTTCTTCCAATCCATGATGTTGGATGATATGTGAGATATTACGCTGTGACAGTAGTCACAGAATAACAGTTTCACTTTATTACACGTCATGGTTGTTTCCATTTCAAACAAATGCACTATAAGTGTAGTAAAAGCATCAGAATACAATGTACGGGAAGAGGTATAGAGAGTTCTGTGGTCACAAAAGCGTACTATTGTTCGGTCCGATCGCGTCCAGGGGCCAATACTATAACACTTTTCCAATTATGTTTTCTAGAATTGTATTTTCTAGTTATGACTTTAAATGGGTTAAAACGAACAACTAGCATTTTCAAAGATCTAGCAATTTGCCAACTGGCAAATTGCCATATCTTTTAAAACGCTAATGATTCATTTTAGTCAGTTATATCTATGGTTAGAAAATACAATTCTAGAAAATACAATTGTAAAAGCTTTATAGTATTGAATTGGCTCCAAGTCGCGACACATTTAAACCAGTGGGCGGAGATGTCAAAAATAAAATGCTGCTACTTATCTCATAATAACTGGATCGCTGGCACACACATTGGTCACATATGGAAAAGTGTCTCAACCGCCGCCATCTTTGGTTGTGGGCCGAAGTTGCTACAAATAAACAACGCTCAACAAACAAAAGCACATCTCGAAGAGTTTCACGTTCCCGACGCCTCATAATCGCCGATAACTTTTAGAATGTGTACTTTCACGTCTGTGGGCAATAGATATGTTGATAATGCGCACATTTATCGTGGCAATGCATATTGGGTATTTATTACACATCCATTAAACTTTAAACCCTTGTATTTAACGGAATCGCCGCTATGACAAAAATGTTTCTGTATTCATCCGGTGAGGTACAAGCCGGCACTTTTTCACAGCACCGTTTATACTAGTTCCTTTCCCGTCGAGTCATAAGGTACGCTTCGAAAAGGTACGACGAGTAGCTGTCAGCTCCCCAACATCGTAACTCCGCACTGCAGCACAGACAGGGTTAGATTGGTTGAAGACATGCGCACCATCGACGTACAGTACGCCTTAGTGCACGGCGTAATCGTGCCTCCATGTGGACAATCGGGGTTAAGTGCCTTGCCCAAGGACACAGCGCGGGAATCAGAATCGATCGCTCAGACGGTCACCCATCCGAGCATAAACCGGGCTCGACGTTGCTTAACTTTGGTGATCTCACGAGAACCGTGACGATGGATGAAGTGAAAGCTGTTACGCTGGAGAACTGAAAAGTTACTGCGTCGATTGACCTGACGCCATGCTTGTGGCAGGGTGAGAGCAGTTTCGAGGCGATGTTTTATCTCTGACGTTCCAGCAATTCAGTGGTATAGAGATCTGTTGAGGTGAATCTTTTGAATAACAAGAAGATGTTTTCCTGATTTGCAAAACGTTTCAAATTCCGAGATGTTTTTTCCTCTGTTTGTGTTAACAGGCACTAACATTTCCATATTGTATTCTGTTTCAGTGACTGTATGTTCCGCTGAGCTTTTCCGTCTTTACTTGTTACCGCACATTTCAAAGTACACGCCACTTTTTTCAACGTTTAACCCTTTACCTAACATGAAAAGCAGACGACACTTGCAAAAAAAATTCTTGAATAACTAATTTTTTTCATTTTTTGTCTCAAAAACATAGGTTATGACCCCTCGTTGGAACGAGCTCGACGAGCTCGTTCCAACGAGGGGTCATAACCCATGTTTTTGAGACAAAAAATGAAAAAAAATAATAAAAATTCATTGGCGATTTTTGAGAATCGCGCTGGCCGGTTTTGGCCGTTACGTTGGGTAAAGGGTTAAACGCAATCTTATTTTCGTACCATTTTCAAACAAGAATTATCTCCCTTGACCAGGTAGAATATTGTTGTCTTACAAAAAGAATGGAAAATAGGTGTAGGTATCTCTACAAGGTAACCAATCACAATACGACATTTTCGCTTGAATGTGACAATTGAATATAAGTATAGCGTGTTGACGCTGACGTTGGAAATACGGACTCGGACTGATTTATCTCCGTCATTAAAATTACACGTAATATATCTTTCAGCACTACCAGGGTTATTTCGAGACAAATAAAATGCAGATGTCTTACCAGCCAGTAGGAGAGGATGATAGTGTATAAAGTATAGATCGTAATTTGTGTTCCCTCTTAATGCTGAATCTTGGTGTGGGATGGGAGCGGTTTTGAAAGGAAAAGAGTAATGTCAAAAAGACACGATTTAGGTGGGAATTAATTATTTTCGTTTCATGTATTATTCAGAACAGAAATACTCCCAAAATAAATGAGTACTGAGATAATGAATAAGCAGACGGAGAATGAAAAATTAATTCTGAAGTCAGAGAACCATACTCAAAATATGAGAATTGTTGAAAACCATTTTTCTAATATTTGTTAAAGGCAGATTTAAACGACCCTCTCCTGCGTGACTCTCTGAGACCGACAGTACGATTGTGGAGCACATGGTATTAGACTGTGTTTCACACAGCAGGAAAAGTTTCTGCCAACCCTCACTGTAATGACTAATAGACAGTACTCGGAGCGTCGAGCATCACAAACACAGGTGCTGACAGCGGTCTCTGCCAGGAAGTAGCGAGTGCAAGCGCCCAGAATACTAGTTTAATTCTGTTTGGAATTCGGCGCTATTATTAGCTGTTTGTTTACCTACTTTACGTGAATCTTGCGCCCTGACTATAGTTGAAATAATGTGATGCTCCATCACACAAATGTATGCATATATTCTTCTAAGCTCCCGTTATAGATAATCCAATCAATAAGTATTTAATTCACTCTGAAACCATAGAGATATTAATATAATTAGTTGGACTACGCGGCGTAATCAAAAAGCTACTTCTGTGGCGTGTCTTCATTCCTAATGGTTATGCCACCAAACTTTGGTCAATCCAAGTCTCGAATGAGCAGCATGACTTGTGCCCATTCAAAGATAATGTTTCTTATGGTACTTTTTTATATTCAATCGTCAGGAATATATCAGTTTGTTCGCATTTCCGACCACCTGAATATTCCAGAACAGTGAATCTCAACATAGGCAATGGACTATATAAAAGGCTAAACTGGTTCCATTCCATAACAGCGTCGATTTTTTACTTAATTAGCCAGTAGCGTGTGGTCTATGGCATAAGAAGAACGAGGATTACTGGCTAACCATTGCGTGTACATCTTATGCTAATGATTGAGAGTCATTGCCTCGATGTTAACTACACTCTGTAAATATTACAGTAACAATACACCGTCCGCGTTCTGTAGCATCCTTTCATCACTTGGCCAAGATCTGAATTTTGCCTCGACCCTGAAGTAATAAAATAAAGAACTAAAAGTAAAGATTCATATACTTCAGTGCGTTGAACAATGAACAGAAAATTGTGAGCCTTATATAATTGTGGTATTATCCTATCTCCTTACTCAATCTTTCAGTCTTTTTCTTTCTTCTAGAGAATCATTTGGTGTTGGTGGGTGAGTTATTCTTTTAACGACAGTAACCCATTCAATCGGGGATGCTGCGAAGCTGAGTGGTTGGGGAGGGGTTGTAAGTCTGATTTGTCCTGAAAGTGGTGAAGCAAGTGCTGATTGACAATATAACCCAGCTACATCATATATAATCCAGCTACCTCATCAAGGCATGTCTTCGTCGAATGTTACAGCACATGTTTATTTATTTATTTATTTATTTATTTATTTATTTATTTATTTATTTATTTATTTATTTATTTATTTATTGGCGTTTAAGGTCACATACTTATGCACAATGGCTAACCGGGACCGTGACAGTTTTGCGGGTGGAGGAAGCCGGAGTACCCGGAGAGATCGAATGAGCATCGACGAGCAACTGTCAGCTCCTCAACATTCTACCTTTGCTAAAGCTCCACTCAAGCAGGGTTACAGCGGTTGGAAACAAGGTGCAACATCGACGTGCAGTACGCGTTAGTACACTGCGTCATCGTGCCCCCCATGTAGGCAATAGGGATAATGTGTCTTGCCCAAGGACACAACGCAGGTCGTCACGGACGGGGATCGAACTGTGTACCTCTAGCATAGAAGTCCAACAGTCTACCACAGAGCCACCGAGCTCCCAACATATGTTTACATACTATGGAGAATAAGACAGAACACAACGATGAAGGAGTGTGGAGGACTGGAATCAACGACCCGAGGTGGAGCTGGTGGTGTATTTCACGAACTAAGGGTGGTTGATCCCTGTCCCACGTACTGTACTCAAGTTGTGTTCTGTATTTACACCACGATTAAACTACTTGAATTACACTGCTATTTTTTAAAGACAAATATCACCTTAGGCGGTCAGATAACTGGTTGCTTGACACTGTCGAAGCATTTTATTCACGTCATAACATCACTAAGATCCGTAGCGTCAAATCAGAGGTGTTCTTACATGACGTTGTTATGCGTAATCCGGATTTCACACGTGCTGTAAGTAGAACATTTTCTACTGTCCGTTTTGTATCGCGTGACGTTGAATGCACATTGCAGTTGTGGTATAATTCACATTATTGCCAAGTACTACGATGGTACTATTGATTTTAACTGAAAAGTAGGCACCGATAAAGAAAATGCCACTATGAGAGATCCCCATTTTTGCGGGCGTGAGTAGTTCTCACAGGTCAGGTACTAGGCCATGGTACCCCATGCTAATTGTCATAGTGGCGCCATCAAAGGATGATAGAGGTGATGGATTGTACCCAGAAAAGGGACCTGCTATGTGTGTGAAGAGGTCAGGGTGCCGGGAGTGAATTTAAATACATATATGAGATAGACGCGTACCAGTAAAGAGTCATCTATAATTCTTAAGGAGGACAAACACTAGCGAATATATCCTGTTGTACAGATTCTGTTTATACATAGAAACCCCACACTGTGCAATGCTGTGTGCAAGAAAAGAGACAACTGTATTCTAAACCAGGCCATACAACAGGAAACATGTTATGTTTACATTTTAAACTCCATGATGCTTAATAGCATTATACCAGAAAAATAATACATATATTCTGAATTAGATTAGGGAAAAGCTTCTGTTTTATATATAGATCTCATTTCAAATTAAACAACATTAAAACAAACAAGGACAAGATTTCATTTGAGAAGTCGCACAGATGTGATTGAGTCAAGACCCTAAGAAAGAGCCAACTGTGTACTAGGGTCATATGTAAGGAGTTTCCTATACACATACAGTTTGTTAATAAAACCACGAATAGACGTTGGTGGATGGACATGGACTACAATACCACAGAAATAGAAATGATATAATAAGAGCTGTTCCTGAGGGGCAATCACAACGCTTTAACCATCAAGCAAACATTCTCTGACCCTTCAATCAACCACCAAGATTCACTAAGTATGCCTTTGAGATGCACAGAATTAAGACATTTGAATAGAATACATGTTAACAACTGAATATGTGAACGAATCAAGGAATTAGCACAAGAAGGGTTATTCACGTTCCTGAAGACCAAAAACTTTAGAGAGAAAGTGAAGAACAAGAATATTATAGAGACTATCCGTTAAAATGTATTGTCTGCATGACCGACCGTGCCTCAATCGCACCTCGACTATGTCACCATTCATGTCTGTGTGATTATTGTAGCAGATCATTGAACAAATGCTTCAGATGCAGGATAACTATATAATAGGCGATAAAAATATACACCTGGAACTTAATTAAGCACCCCCTGCAGGGCTCAAAATAAGCGGTGTCGCGTCGCCTTTTGCTATGCAAAACTTGCAAAAAAATACACAATGTTAAATTATGTATAGCATTTGCGATACAAGATAATCAACTGCAGCCTATTAGGCTGGAGTTGATTATCTTGTATCGCAAAATGTGAATGAAAATTTGCAAACAAATTTGAAAACTAGTTCACTGATGCTTTACTTCTGATTGTGGAACATTCCAGGAATAACTCAGATTAACTCTCCATCAAGCATCATTAGCAACTTCATATGTAAGATGAGTTCTGTTGGTTTAAATACTTCCTGTTTGTACAACATTTTGCATAAAATGTCCATTAAAATAACTACAAGCCCATCAAATTAAAAATCCCAACTTCCATTTTGAGAACTCTATTAAACAACCAAGACGCCATTTATAACAGTATACAAGTCCATGCAACCCTTAAAGGCAGTTCAGTTAAAAAAACATAGTAAATGTTTCATGTGTTGCAGATCATTTGGAAATGCCCAGAAATGGATGGAAACTATTCTATCTACTTAGAAGAATTCAATATAAAACAGCATAACATAACTCTGGTATACAAAAATAGCTATGTTCTTTTTACAAAATGCTATTCATTTTTTGGAAATGCGTAGCATTTTGCTACGCAAAGAAAAAAGTTATTTCGAGCACTGACCCCCTGAAATGTTTCATCTATTGAATCACGATGCTTCTGGTTGATTGCGTATCCCAAGCACATCCCCTCGTCCACGTGAAACATGCTTTCCACGAATGTCACAAAAACACTATCATCTGTCGGATCAGCATCAAAGATGACAAGAGTGTGGCGGCATAGGAATACAGCTTGTGTGCCCAGTAACATCAGACTTACTGTTCCTTATGGTGGAGGATCAGTAGTGATCTGGAGATGCCTCTCTCACGATTGTAAACTTGATATGGTGACTGTACGAGGGAAGCTCAGTGGTCATCAGTACATCCGGATCATTCTCAATCCGGTTGCCGTGCCTCATTTTGACAGCCACCCGTTGGCTACTCGCTTTGCTTTCATATACGACAATGCATGGCTACATTGTTCCCATGCTGTGAAAGCATTCCTTCAGAACAACGCTATTACAACACTACCTTGGCCTGCAATGAGCCCCGATTTGAATCCCTTAGAACACATCTGAGACTTTCCTGGACGTCGTGTGCAAGCAAGGGATCCGCCTGTACATAATTTGGTCGATTTGGAAGCTGCATTGCATGAGGAGTGGAGCAGTTGTCTCTGGACCGTATCAGAAGGCTCACTGGTAGCATTAGGAGGAGGGCTTAGGCTGTCATCCGGACACGTGGTGGATACACTCGCTACTGACGGCAGACACTGCTATTGTGTTCAGGAGATGACAAGTTACATTTTTGACAGTAATTACCGGCATTTTTTCGTCATGCACTGTTCCAGCACCATATTTGTCGAGAGAACATTTTGCCATCAAAAACATTAGTGACAGATATGTGAAATTGGCGCCATTAAAATATTGCATATTTTCATCATTGTGTTGTCTTACTTTTGTCAATAGACCATTCTTTCCGCAAACAATCACTTTTGGTCATCTGAAAGACAGTATGAAAGTTATGACAGTTAAGCTTAATTAAGTTCCAGGTGGATATATACTCCATGGTACACGATGCATGCCTAGAAACAATCTATAAAGGGGGATGTTATGTTTTCCCATGTATAATTTTACAGTTATATTGTTCAAAAGGTAAGTAAATAATATTTGAAAAAAAATTCTAAAGTACGATACAATCCAAATTTGATTTTAATTAATTTAACAAGGTTGCAGGATATTCAGTCCACCATAACTTAAGCGTCTGAAAAGAGGGAAGCAAGGCTCAAATATCATAGCATAAAAATGTTATGTAAATGTAACGTTCAATCGTCATTACTGTTGAACAATACAGCCAATCATTCCGCATAACGTATATAATACAAACAAAAAGCATATATGTAAGAGTGTTTACTATTTATTTCTAATTTAAATACACTCAGCAATCATGACAAAAGGAGATTATAATAATCCCTGATGGGTACGGGTGTGGGATGGGAAAATCTCACCCGAGGGCAAGATATGTGGGCCAGACACGAGGCTTGCCGAGTGTATGGGCCAAATATCTTGTCCCGGGGGTGAGATTTTCCCATCCCACACCCGTACCCATCAGGGATTATTTTTCTCCCCCCACCATACAGCGGTTACGTTAGCCAGAGGTAATCGGCGGTCACGTGCTGATATAATCAACTCATTTGGTATTCATTGTTTTGAAAAACTAATGACACCATCGGAAAGACCATGCAAAAGTTATGTATATACCAAAGGTATATACCACGAAATCAATTAGGGACGGTGGCATCTTGGGGTTTAAAGAGTTTTAGAGCATCAAACTTTGAACACACGGCATTCTGATGACGTCAATATGAATTAGTTGGTAGCCAAAAACTATACATAGCGTCATAATAACGTTATAAATGTATAACGTAACGTGGGTGGGGTGGGATACATCTGTCTCTACCTGCTGTCTCACCCTGGATAGACGTATGTTACACATGCAGTGGGGTGGGGGGGGGGGGAGAAAGTGATATGCACCTACAGGAATACGTTTTACACAGCAAACAAAATGAAATAACAGTGTTTGTAGATACCAAAATGGAAATTATTTTTAAAAAAGACGAAGACGAAAATCATTCTGGAAACTGGTTTAAGAATACTTCGACTGGATCTACATACTTGATATGTGATATGAAGATTAGTGTTTAGTACTTATTCACGTACATTAATGGTGACAGTTTTCAAGAAAATTAACTTGAATTGGGAGAAAAGATTATTCTGATATACTGCTTTGCATAAAACTGTGGAAAATGAGGGCACAGTTTTAGACAAATACACTTATAAAATATCAAACCTCGCATCATATTGTGGGGGAGATAAACTGTACAAAGTTTTAAAACATAATGATGCTCCGGAATTATCAAGAAGATTCAAAAAGGAATGAGTTAAGAAACAGGATAGCAATAATCTCTACCCGACAGGTTCGACATAAATTCCCTAGACTAACAATAGTGCCGTCTGGTATTGGTGAATATAAAAATGGTTATCAATATTTACTTATGATAATTGATGTGTTTATATTTATGGTGATGTGCACTTAACCCTTTACCTAACATGAAAAGCAGACGACACTTGCAAAAAGAATTCTTGAATAACTAATTTTTTTTCATTTTTTGTCTCAAAAACATAGGTTATGACCCCTCATTGGAACGAGCTCGTCGAGCTCGTTCCAAAGAGGGGTCATAACCTATGTTTCTGAGACAAAAAATGAAAATATTTTGAAAATTAATTGGCGATTTTTGAGAGTAGCGCTGGCCGGTTTTGGACGTTACGTTGGGTAAAGGGTTAAAGATGAAACAGCAAAGTCTGTTCTACATGCTTTACAATTTATTTTAGATAATACACAAAGGAAACCAAATGAAATAAGAGCGGATTAAGGGAAATAATTTAGTAATAAATTAGTTAAAGAATATTTAAAATAAAACACATACGCTTATTGACTACACGGAATGAGGTAAAAGCATAGGTTGTTGAGGGGGTAAATCAGACAAATGAGTGGTTAATATGCAGGTATTTTATCAGAGCACTGTATAGTCTGACACGTCGGAAAAGTACTATCTTTTGTTTTAGGCCCTCTCATTTTCGCATGTGTATTGCCAGGAAACAGAGTTTTGATGCACTTTTGGATCCCACATTTTCGTGGGAGACTTGTGTTGAAAACGTTATTCAATGTTCTACATTTATTATGAGTGAGGAGAATTAATAGAATTATCAAAAACACGAGACCACTGGACGTCCCACGCAGGTCAAACCGGAAGGGAAGAAACCAGTCAGATTGAATTTCATTCATTTTTAGTGTACTCACTTACTGTTTGGTGTTACCTTCATACGTATTTAATTGGGAAATTACGATATTAGTCATTAGCTGATAGTACGATTTTAGTCATTAGTTGTTAGTGCATGCATACTACATGTATATAATATTCTATACTATATGTACCTGTGTTTCTCACATTTAAGACATACACTTCTTCATTGACAGAAATATCTGGATAAAGGATGATGAAGAGTTTTGTGCCATATAATGTGAAATTAGTTGATAGTTAAGCATAGGACCTTTTCTTTATTCATTTTTCAACAGATAATTCTGACTTTTAATAGCGGGAGGGATTCCCAGGAAAGATGTCGAGGTCTGGATTTACAACGGATTATCTGACCTATCCAGTCCCCTTTAGGAAAAATCCGGGGAGGGGAGAGGGGCGTCCCAGAAAATATGGCTAGGGCTGTAATCATCAAATGGGAACATGGGACTAATTTCTTGAAACATCCTTCAACATATATCAGGTGGTGTTCTGTGTTATAGGTTATGCGTTATCCTGGCTATTTTTTCAACTCGAATGTCTGTCATGGAGTGGTCATTGAGGAAGTATGTATCGGGCAAGCCATTAGAAGTTGTGAGGTAACCACACGGGCATTCTAATTTAATTTTTCATCTTAAATTCCCTATTGTAACAGCCTTTCTTTGGAAGCACTCAGAGCTTATATAATTCTAATCTTCAACACGCTTCATGAAAGTATGCCAAGTATTTGATTCTGCAAGTAAAAGAGAGATCTTTAAAAACATGTTAAGGTTATCCAACGACTTGACTCATCAGGTGTGGTATAAAGAATGCTGTGTATAATGTCTATAACCTTGGATATTTGAGATGATATTTAATAAAGAATGCTTCAGACTTTAATTTATTTCATGATTCTGTATTCATTCAATGAGGAAGGGTTGAAGAGTTGAAAAATAGAATACCCATACATAGAACTCGGTCCCCTTCAGAGTAACTTAACATACATTCTAAGCGACACGCTGTGGGTTTTGCTGTTACCGTGAGTACTTTACTGTTTCTGAAGAAAGTCTTTGACAAGGTTTTTGTTTTCCATTCTTCTGAATTCTAACAGACATGGATGGCAGAGTATACCAAACATTTTATGTAGATTAGTGACACATTTCCTGTTAATGAACTATTGGAAGCAGCTGTGGGATGGAGAGGAAGGAGGGAGGGAGGGAGGGCCGAGGGAGCGATCGACTAAAGTTGACAATGATATTATCTTGTGTGGATACACCACCTCCAGCATGCTTCAATTGTTTACATGTTTTGTATATTTATTATTACTTTACCCCATATTACATGGGAATAAGTTCAAAAATAAACTGTAAACTGTAGCCATGAGGTGAAAGTTTGCCTTTGCAATGTGCTTGAACAAGTGTAATTGTGTTGCTGGGATAAATGAACTCTTGGAATTACTAATAAATTACAACCTAATGGATCATTGACTGTATCTGTGGTCCACGAGCAGATGTTTCTTTCACAATGCTCTTGAATAAGTGTAATTTCGCTGCGTTCAAATGGGACTTTGAAATTTCCAACATTTCCCAGTTAATGGGTTATTGGATGCAGCTTGTGGTCCATAAGCTGTAAGTGTAATATTTGCTTGGTGAAAATATGGCCTCGATATAGCTGGATGTGAATTACTAACAAATTATCAGTTGATGGGCCAATGACTGTGCCCATTGGTCCATTTGCTGAAGCTCTATTTTTCTTTCGTTTTAAGACAATGTAATAGAGGACACTTTTTAAAGTAGTTGTCTATGAAAGAAATTATATTGTAACCGGTGAATGTGATTTGAGTGACTGTGTCCTGTGTGGACATCCATTCCCGTAGTTAGATGGCCTCATACGACAAAAAGGAGTGCCGAAGGCCATATGCTTTCCAAAAGGGGTGCCAAAAATGGGGTGCCTGGGGATATGGCTGTTAAATATCGAGATGAGGCTAAGAGGGATAATAAATTATTCCTCATTGAGGGTTTTTCTCATGGCCCTCCTGCCCTCAAAAGAAAGGAGGCTATGAGGTATAGTAAATGATGCCTCATTGGGGGATTACTCATGGCCCGGATGGCCTCATACGACAAAAAGAGGTTCGGAAGGCCATATGTTTTTCAAAAAAATTGGATTCCATGGAATATGCCTGTTAAATACCGAGATGAGGCTAAGAGGGATAGTAAATGAGGCCTCATTGAGGGATTTTTTCATTTCCCTCATGTCCTCAAAAGAAAATGAGGCTAAGAGGGATAGTAAATGATGCCTAATTGTATGTATTTCTCAAGGCCCTCATGGCCTCATACGACCGAAAAAGGGATTCTCCAGAAGGTACCCTCGATGGGTATCCTCAAATAATACAATACCAGGCTATAGGTATCCTCAGATACTAAAATGAGGCTAAGAGGGATAGTAAATTATACCTCATTGAGGGCTTTTTTCATGACCCTAATGCCTTCAAAAGAAACGAGGGATAGTAAATGAGGCCTCATTGATGGCTTTCTCATAGCCTTCATGGCCTCATACGACTAAAACAGGATTCCATAACAGGGACGTTAAACAAAAAGGGATTCCATGGGACATGGTCATTGGATATAGAGGTGATGAGAATCGTATAGGACTTCGTTGTAATAAGGGGGGGATAACTCTGCTTACAGATTATGAGGGATGAAGCAATCTGATTGGTTAGTTAGCGTCAGGAAAGTGAAGTGATTGGGTGATCTAGATAAATGAAACAACAAGAGTACTCGGAATAGGATCAGAACTAACAAGAACAGACCAGATATTGCTAAATATAGTAACAATAAGCAAAGCGGTTCCAGTTGATAGGCACTTCTACTCTACTGGAGTATACTCCGCTTCAATCGACCTTTCCACCCCCTGTGCCCCCTCAGTACTATAGCACTGGGTGCTAAGCCGATAAAATGGGGAATCCGTAGTAAATAAAGACAATTTCGGTGATTTGGAGTAATTGTCGGGTTTATTTGGGTAATTCTACGAATCGGGAAATTACTCCTGTACAAAGGAACATACCCTCCGAACATACCCCTGTCCCATTATAAACCTTGGGTCACATAGCAACCAAGTGCTACCATAGAAAGCAAGATGACGGCCTCCAGTATACAAAATGGCCGACGGAAAACGTATTACACTAACAACACGCGCTGCTCATGCGCACTCACACAACGTATCACTATGGGGATGACGTCACAACATGGCCGCTCACGCGGGTTACCATGGCAACACAACATGGCGCCACTGGGTCACGTGACTGTGACGTCACATATGAGATCCCCCATGAGATCCCTCCCAATAGGACCCGATCCATACATGCTATACTACTCATATTGCTATTTAATTTATTTAAGTTGGGTACGTGTTTTAGAACAATGTACCATTCGCCGGTAAAACACTAGTTCATAACCATTAGTATTTGTCTATTTTTTTTTTTTTTTTTCGTTTTCTCGGAATGTCACTAGAGAGTGTTGAGAGTGGGCAATGTGCAATACTTAATTAACTGTAATACCAGTGCGTTAGTAATTGTTTAGTATTCAATTCAATCCTGTTATTTTAATCTTTACTCTGTTCCAAATGTAATTTCCCGTAATATTTATCCAAAGTTTATACCTCATTTTATGATCGTAAATGTTTGTTGTTATGCATTATATTTTTGTTTTGGTTTTCTTTTTGTTTTCGCGGGATGTTAGTAAAATTTATTGAGAGTGGAAAATGTGTAGTGCTTCATTAATTTTAATACCCGTAAGTCAGTTATTATTCAACATTAAAATCCACTTATTATTTAAATCTTCAGTCTGATCCAAATGTAATTTCCCGTAACATTTATTCAAAATTTTACTTCATTTTTTGTGATGGCAAATGTTTGATGTTATGGAAAAATACATTTTTCTTCATATATCAATTTTAATTTTGGGATAGATAGCTTTATATAGGTACATGTATTATTTTGTAGTATTTGAATTTATTTACTTTTGGATTTGTTATTGTGCAGTGTGAAGTTTCGACGTATAAACGGTAAGTG
The DNA here is from genome assembly GCA_031216915.1 of Pictodentalium vernedei. Taxonomy (NCBI): domain Eukaryota; kingdom Metazoa; phylum Mollusca; class Scaphopoda; order Dentaliida; family Dentaliidae; genus Pictodentalium; species Pictodentalium vernedei. The sequence continues at coordinate 760,491,103 of CM062297.1, forward strand.
TAAAACATGGTCTGTTTCCTAGTGTATTACCTCCATAAGAATTACAGATGACTCTTTACTGGTTCATGACTCTTTGGTATATGTATCAAGTTACACATCCTGCGTCTTGACCTCTTCACACTCATAGCATGGGTACCGTTTCGGGTACAATCCATCTCTCCTCTCCCCTCCTTTTGATAAGATTATGGGGATTAGTATGGGTTAGATTGGTCCAGTACCTGACTTATGACTACTACCAACTCGAACTTTGAAACAAAATCTAAAAAATGTGGCAAGCGGCCTTTCAAACCCCTGCCTCAGATGTCTTTCGGACTCCCGTCATTCCATATGCCTTATCCAAATCCACGAAAACCAGTTTTAGATCTATGTTCCAAGTTATTTCACCAAGTTTTTCTCACAATACACTTTTGAAAGGCGATTTCTCACATTATATTATTTTGAATATTTTTTTGTCTTTTTCAGGCTGTCTCTCCTTGGAAGAGTCCACTGAATTTCAAAAGACTATTTCGAAACAAAAACAACAGGCAAAAAGCATGCATGATAGACAAAATATGTCGCATCTTATTCCCTGTGCTATTCACAATTTTTAATATTTTGTTTTGGTACCTCTTACTGTGAAAAGTAAATGAGAATGACGAAATCACCTTCGTATTTTAACCATTTACGCAACGAATCGACTGCATCCACACTGGCAACGAATCGGCTACATCCGCACGGGTGTTTCACAAACTAAGCAGTTGAAAAAATATACATTTTTTAAAAAAATATCAACAATACCATATCATATGACCCCGCACTAGAACGAGCTCGCCAAGCTCGTCGTTCCAAATGAGTCACATAATATGATTTTGTTGCAATTTTTTTAAAGCATTAAACAAAAAAAATTAAAATAATATTTTTTGATATCGTGTGCGTTGTGTAAATGGTTGACAGATATTATTATATGCAGCAGATTTGTCTATATGGGCCTCAGTGTTCAAATGTGTTTTCCAAGAACAACATTTTTTGGCAGCTTAATTTTAGTTTCCTTCATTATTGTCTTGGGTTTTTCACTTACAACATGTCATTAAAAATTATTACTGATCTTCATACAACTGGACTGCTGGAATAGTCACTGGTCACAATGAGAAAAAGTTACCACTTGCTGTCACCTTGGGTTGAGACAGGGGTCAATTGTTGCTATAAACATACACTTTTTCCTCTGTAGTTTTTAATTTTCAAAACACCTCGCGACGGCCGAATGCTTTACAAAGAATATACTTTGATGCGTTTGAAAAAGGAGGACATTTAAAAGTGGAAGTCCTGTCACGAACTGTGCGCTTATCTAGGCTTAATTACGCGTATGAATTGCGCGCAATTGCCATATCGAATGGCATCCAACGCGCGGCAGGTTATCCTTGTTACTCATAGCAAACACCGGCAATGTTTCTGTCAATGGACCTCCGGGTTACCCGAAGGTCCATTGGCTGAAACAGTGCTTGTCCACAGGCTATATGTACAGAATTTGATAGCCTTACTATGGTCATAACGCGTAGATTAACGCGCAAATCGACGTGCTATTTATGCCCATTTCATGATAGGACTTCTAGTCTTAACTGTATGTTGGTGGTGAATATATTTCTACAACAATGCAAACTAAGTATTTAAAACTACAACCTATTTTAGACATTATTTTTAAAAAAGTGCCGACAATGGAAATATGATATGTGTTACTAGTTTTCATGCTACGCCTTAACTTGATGTTTGATGATGTGAAAGCTGTTGTCACGGCGAAGGAGCCTTCAAGTCATGAAACGTTACCGATGAGGGTTACCGCGTTGATTGACCAGACGCTATCCGGAAGAGGGCTGGTTGACTAACGGTTTTTTGATGAAGTTCCAGACCTCAGTTGTATAGAGACCAGTGATTATGTTTAACTCATTATATTGAGCCCTTTTGCCACTATGGTCAAAGAACAGATTATGGTGAAGTTGACTGAGAGTTTGCTTGCTTTCATGCTCGTTTACCCCCAGTAGCCATTGCTTGTTAGTAGAAGCTTATGCCACAAAGCCAGGGGGCGCGACCACTAAGTGGTTAGAGCATTATACATTAAACCGATAGGTCGACGGTTCGATCTTTACCATCGGTAACGGCGTTGTGTCTTTGTGGGGGGCACGATGGCGCTTTCTACTAAGGTATACTGCACGACGATGGCGCACTTTCCTTCGACCGCTGCTTACTCTGTTTGTGAGGTGTTAGTAGGCTGACGAGTTTGGTAGTTGATCGTTGTTGGTCTATCTGGCGTCTACCACCCGGAAAGCTGTCCGATACGATATGGCCCTGGCTGTTGAAAATATGTCGTTAAACAAACAAACATATCCCCCAAAGGCCAAACTGTCGATATGTTAATTTCTGAAACATTAACCCTTTACCTAACACGAAAAGCAGACGGCACTTGCAAACAAAATTCTTGAATAACTCATTTTTTTCATTTTTTGTCTCAAAAACATTGGTTATAACCCCTCATTGGAACGAGTGCGATGAGCTCGTTCCGAAGAGGTGTCATAACCTATGTTTTTTGAGACCAAAAATGAAAAAAATAATGAAAATTAATTGGCGATTTTTTGTGAATAGCGCTGGCCGGTTTTTGAGGTACGTTCGGTAAAGGGTTAACTAATACTTAGTAGTTTCATAGAAACTACCCTCAACAGATTAAACCAACGCCTCAAAAAATCATCTCACTTGACGACAGGTAAACGAACTAACAGTTCGCACATCGTATTGCAAGTGACATACGCGTCACATGTTTTGGATGTGGCATATCATCTTCACCCATGCAACTGTTTTAAAGACATTGGACGTCTTTTAAAAGCGAACGTGTCAAATGTGAAACATTTTAGTTTGTTTTTCCCCGTGGGCACTCCGGGAAGTGGAGCAATGTTTGTTTGCTGCGGTAAAGAAGTTCTGCGTGACTGGTAAAATAGGACTAGGAACCAAGGATGTTTTCTAAAGTGGGCAGAGTAGGTATAAATGATTGGCTACACTTGACTTCATACCTATGTTGTAGTCATGACAAAACCAAAGATTCTTAGTTTTTACACATTACGAATATTTACATTTTCGCATACCTGACCAATATCATCATGAAAATTGACTTTCGATGATGTTTACTCCCTTGACATTATTCTACGCGCGAGGAAGGTCAAATTAAGAAGCAAGTAATTGTTGAGAGAAGCCTATGATATCAGAAGAAAATAAAGCCATGTTTCCGTTTGTTAGTTTTAACGAACGAAAATAACAGACATTTTATTTTATTAAAAGTTACTAAAAGAACTTGCTATTTTATGGCAAGCTAATTTGAAGCAACCAATTTAGCTAATCCGTCCGTCATTAAGAATATATTTCAGTATCATACCTACTAACACTCAGTTACATCCACTTTGGCTCTTTGTTTAGTTAACGCGCTTTTACAGTAATTTGCAAGTTTTTATGCTTCCCTGGAAGAAAATTACCAACTCTCAATGGACAATGTCCGCATTATATGCCACGATGCTCATACTGTTGATATATGGAACAGAAAAAACCAGTTACAAAACATCAAAAGATGGTGAAAACGCCCGTTTCTTATCTTCAAATGTGTTTGAGCCGAAAAGAGAAGTCAAACATTCAAAGAATTGTAAAAAGGTAACTTCTTTATTTTTATACTACTATTTTTGTACAACAACATTTCTAATGTTGGCGCAATGATGCGCACATCGATGATACAAATTCTCTAATATTTCTAAATTTCAATTTTCATGTAAAATTCACATACCCTTCGTGTAAAAGTTTTAGCCAGCTTTAGAAAGTTAAAGGGAGCTAATTTCCTGAAGTCTCATCAAAATTTAATGAAAAAAGTTGTTAGCCATGGGAAAACAATACATAAGACTCATTGGTAAAGTTTCTTCACACAGACCCCCGAGTTGTACTTGGTAGTTCATGGGCGGAATATTTCTCTCGTGCGCCATCTACCTTCTCAGAAATCGTAAATAATTTTGGGAATGGAAAGCTACCCCATCGTAAATGTTACAGTAATCTACCATCCCCCGTACCTACAGTACAGCCACCGTGGAATGATTACTTTCCACGGGCGGGCAATATTTTCATGGATGCAATAATATTAGATTCCAAACACTAATTATAGGAATAATCACCAAAATTTAATTAAAGAAGCACCGGGTACAACCCGATGCTTCATTAATTCAAATTGTGCTGACGATGATTTTTATTATCTGGTAAACGCATGCGTGGACATCACTGCCCACATGTGGATTATGATGGTTCGCGGTGACTCTACTGTACCTACCGTACGAGAATTTAACTTGTGGTGACAGACTACAACAACAATCAAATTAACTAATAATGTTACTTACAATTTTTTTTAATTTTTTTTTATTTGAAACCACCTCTTTCATACGAATGCTATACAAAAAAGGCAAAACACTTGAGAATAAGAGAGTTAACAGTCTTATTAGCCTGCATGTAACAACGAACCATTTCTTGTTTTTCAAGAATGGCCATGGCAGTGCGTGGGCTCACATTGCGCTGGCAACAAAGTATATTTTTTTCTCGTAAACTTCATTTTGTTCTCCAAGTCACGTTCAGATTTTGTTGCTGCTGTTTTCACTGAGGTTTGGTGTGGGGATGTGAACAGTTGGTATCAACGTGATACGCCGGCGATTCTATCAGTGACAGAATGATAGATTCGCGCCACACAAAATACAAAGCAGGGCTTCAATGAAGCCATCGTCATTTGAGCTTCTACTTGATAATTCGGTTAAGTCGGGCATCAGTTTGTACGTTGACGTCTGACATAAACTATCACTGTTATCTGGAAGGTTTACATTTAAAACTAGAAGTACTGTCACGAACTGTGCGCTTATCTAGGCTTAATTTCGCGTATGAATTGCGCGCAATCCTGGTTATCATAGCAAACAAAGACAAAGTTTCTGCCAATGGTTACTGAAGAGTTATTGCACTTTATCGATTTAGAAAATTTTGAAGGGATAGACATGTTATGTACCATCATGATGTTGTCACCTCATTCTGCAGTGTTTAATGGTACTGGAAACTTTTGAATGGATAAGCATGTTGTGTGCTTTCAGGTTACCCAGAGGTCCATGTGCTGAAACATTGCTTGTGCAGAATTTGATAGCGTTACTATGGTTATAACGCGTAGATTAACGTGCAGATCGACGTGCTATTTGTGCGCATTTCATGACAGGACTTCTAGTTTTAACTGTATTTGTCTTGTGAGACATATAAAACCCAAGTGAGTTCGCTTTCGGGTGATATTTACAAGACTTTCCAATATGTTGCGCTCTACCGAATACAGAAAATAAACGACGAATGTCGACATCTTGCACTAAATATCAATATGGAGCGTGCATGTTGGAAGTACTATCAGATACATTATCTATAACATGTCAATTTACATTAATCCTTTACCCAACGTAGACGATATCAGAATTTATTATTTTAACCATTTACCCAACGCAGACGATATCAAAATTTATTATTTTAAATTTCATTTTTTCAAATTTTTCAAAACATTTCAACAAAACCATATCATGTGACCCCTCGTTGGAACGAGCTCGATGAGCTCGTTCCAACGAGGGGTCACATGATATGGTTTTGTTGAAATATTTTGAAAAATAATATTTGTTCAACTGCTGAATTTGCATATTACGCGGGCGGATGCGGGAGATTCGTTGGGTAAAGGGTTAAACATTATGTTTGTCGTTTTTAAAAAATTGTTCAACCAAACCATATCACGTGGCCATTGAAACGAGCTCGTTCCAGTGAGGGATGACATGACAAGGTTTTGTAGAAATACAATGAAATTTTTTTCAACTGCTGAATTTGCATATTATGCGGTGGGTATATCCGATTCGTTTGGTAAAGGGTCTTTTATTTACATTAGACAGAAAAATCCTATTACCGCGGGTTTGGAAACCGTAACTCAGTATCGGTCGACTGGAAAATTGTACGTTTTCAGCTCACTTGCAAGGAGATGGGGGGGGGGGGGGGGTCGTAACTGGTTTATCAGGTTAGATCGGATGGCCTTTTGCTGAAACACTCGTTGTTCTTCTTGTGTTTTTTTTTACAAAACGTGCACCAATGTACAGTATGTGGGTGATTATTATAAATTCGCTGTGGGGTACATTTTCTACCCCAAATTAATAGCTATATTTAAAAAAAAACGCACACTGTCCGCTAATTAAACACAGGGTAGCGGTGATGGTTTGAGTTATTCTCATAACATTAAACAAATTCGTCGGGGTGTAAAATTTTTTACCGTGATTTGGGACTGAGGGCAAAATTATGATTGGAAACCCCCACCCACACAACAAAATTTTGTTGTCCATTTTATTATATGCTCATTAATTGCCCCTTACTTTATTTCTTTACAACAGTTGCAGTACTATTCTACAGTGGGGATAGTCTATTTGTGTGTATTCGACTTTATTTATGCAATGCTGTTATGCGATGTGCTGTGGAAAAGTTTTTACTCTACTTATTCAAGTAGCGTGCACGAAAACCTTAAGCGTCCCGTCCAACCTTATTCACGGCAAAAATCCCTATTTATATCTTCATTTTACATATTTCCTTCAAAGTATAGTTTGTGCCCCTCATTCGATCGAGTTCGTTCAATTGAGGGTTCTAAGCTATGTTACTGGGGCAACAGAGGAATTATTTAGTTCTCGAAGAATATTTCTTTGCATGTATCGCCTTCTAGTCCATTGTAAATAGGCAGCATGTAGCCCAAGAACATTAGGTTTCACTAGGGAAAAAAATCGGAGAAAGCTGATTTTTTCAGGGAATGTCGAGTACATGTCACTGAACGATTAGACAAAAGTCCCCTAAAATCCCAGTTGAGCTTTTTTTTCTACAGCCTTTTTTCGAAAACGCGTTTGAAAAAAATCAAAAAAAATCGCACGAACTTTGTAACCTCGAATTGATCCAACTGTATTTTTTGTTTACGCGTATTTCGAGCTACATAATGTCTAATATGCATTTACCTAGAGGAAAATGTGCATTCTGTGACAATTTCTGCGAAAAATTATTGAAAATTCACAAAAAAGTATCGGATTTACGCAAAAAATGACGATTTTCCTAACGGATTTGCCCAAAGGGTCGTAGTACAGAACGGGATGTTAGTTGGACAGACGATAAAAAATCCACCACCATTTGAAGACTTTTATCATTGCTTACAAAATAGACATTATAGAAGACCCCTCTGCTTCTGGCCGAGTTCCCCTTTTGGCATAAAATTCGTCAGCATGAGAACTCAACTATTTTCGGGTTTGGGATCGAACAGACACGTCTGTGTCTGGCAGCATTAGATCAATAAATAATATTTACAGAATGTACAAAAATCAATAAATAATATTTACAGAATGTACAAATCAATCAACATGGATTAAGTTACATTGACTATTATCAACGCTATATACAGAAATGACATGACCTATATACATATTATTCATCGAACTCAGAAATTTCCGACAGGACAGTGTTTCTGTGGTTGTTACAAGAATCCGAACTGCAATTACACAAACCTGAGCAAGAGAGTCCTGCCTTCTTACACCCACACCTTTTTGTACAAGCACTCTTGCAACCACAACTGATCAGATTCAGTAGGTTATCGGGGGCACATGGCTTTGTGGCTGCAGTCGGTACAAGATGTCCATTGTCTAGCGACCACCCCCAATCCGTCGGAGGAAGCGAAGTGCCCAGCCATTGTTGGACCTGGAGATAACATCTGTAGACATGTTGTTGTGCAGCATCGCTGCTTGGTGGGAGTGAGGCTAGGTCGATGGGTTTATTCAGTTTAGATTTTGCTACATAACGCTTGTAAGTGACATATCTATATTGGTCGAGAGAGGAAACAGTTTTACTCCCGTATAAGATCAGGAGAAGTTGTTCCCCGGCAGCGGCTACTGCACATGGTGTACTGTCATCCGCCAAAATTGTGTTGACATACTGTTGTGAGTCGCTAGTAACATCGGAGATAATTGTACTGAATACTTTCTTCTTACCAACTCGAAAGAGTGCAGAAGTAGTGTTACAACCACTTATAGAATGTGCTACCAGGAGGTTGCTTCTATGGTCACCCATTTTGGTTGCTATTTCACTAACTGAAACTAGTAAGTTTGGGGTAATGGAATACATCATGTGAATATTACATCCCGGTTGAACTCGAGAGGTAGGAATGACTAACAAGTCTGTGTCTGTTCCCACAACGACAACATTGTTGTCATCTTGAGCGATGTCAAGTGCAGTTTCGGCTATCAGTACATCAGCATCAGCCTCGGCCTGCTTGGACTGAATATTGATAGCAGATAGCTCCTGCATTAGAAGATCGATCAGTTGGGTTTTGTTCTTGGCATTTGCAAGGAAATCGGATTGGAGTGTGGTGGCTGGTAACTCGGGTGAGATATTGATATCAATGGAATACCTGTCTTTAGATCTACGGGCTTGTTCCATACCCTTTGTCGACATTGTACAAGCATAACCATCAAAAACAACCACGACGTTCGCCCCAAAATGTCTCATTAGATAATTGGAATATGATGTACATATGTCCTTATATGACGACTGTTTAGGCCATACAACTGCCCTCAATAAAAATCCACCATCTACAACAAACAGAGAATGTTCTGGGATTTTAGTTTGCTCGGAACCGTATGTTTTGAGGATCTTACCGAGCGTGCTTTTCTGTGTCTTCCTCATTCCAGCAGAATCAAACAATGCTGGTGGTTTCGGGGCGAGTTCATATTTGAGATACTCTTCCATCTCTGCTTGTGACTGATAAACACGTGATGCGGTTGAACAGAATTGTGGGGTCAATCACTACCTTACTTCCACGGACTTTGATGCCATTTGCCATCGATGCGAAAGACTTCACAGTGTCAACACGTCGTAGTTTGATGCTGTTGAACGTTTTGCTTACAACATTCGATACGCAACATTCACCAATTTTGCGAACTTGGTCACAGTTCACAGTTTCGTCGGCCACAAGCCCGGTCGCTATAGAGACTAATTGTAGTGGATCTCTATTCTGAAAGGGGGAATGCACTCTGAGCCAGTTCAATAATTTGGTGATATCATTGGCATCAGTCAATTGTGAACTTTGACGGAGATCCCGATGTTGTTCGCCATGACCAGTGTGAACATGAACAAAACTTTCGAGAGCATTACATATCGGAAGGCAAAGAGGTAGTCCATGTACCCATTTCGCAACAGTGCTATCGGTTATTCCCCTGCCATGTGTGAGACCACCAGGGAGCTTGAACATTTTCATTAAACACTGCTCTATGGTCTGATCAGAATATATCCCGTCCCAGAATTTATCTGAGCGCCTTATGGTAAAGTAACCTTTCTCAGTGAACAACTTCAAATCATCCTGTTGCATTATTTCTGTTAGCTCATTCATCTGCTGCAAATAGAGATGAGAACTTTTTGCGTATGCAAAATGACCACCTGCGTGAAATACTGGAATCATATTGCGGACACAATATGTGTGGAGTTCCCAGTCGCCTGTGCGCTCTGCTCTCAAGAACAACTGGAGAAGACCTATTTGCTCGTAGTTTTGTACCCAAAGCTTTCCTGTGCGTCCTACGGACGCATTCTGGAGCAGTTCGTCTAATTTTGACAGTAGATGGTTGACACTTTCTTGATTGACAGCGATGCCGTTTGAATTTGAGTTTAGGGGGTATGGTTAATATTTCACACGTTTCACCAGTTCATTATGGAATAAATGACTATTGTTATATATCATTATAAAGCCACTGCTTTTCTGCAATTTTTGATATATAATTTAACTCCCAAAGTAGTCGTAGATTTGATTTAATGGACGTTGGGTACCGTTGTATGTATGAAAACAATAATTTTTTTTTCGTAATTTTGTACATTTTCGTGAATATTTCACCATTGAGTGTGAGGATTGGTACAAAGTTGACATTTTCTGTTGAGGTTATGTATTCTCAATATAATTCAGCACGATATTTATGATTCTCACCCTACTAAGGCGAATAAGAATGAGAAATATGGAGCTGGGTCGAATTTTTTTTTAAATTTTTTTTTCATCAAAAAAACGCTATAACTAAAAAAGCTCAACTCGGATTAGCGGGGACTTTTCACACTTTATCCGCAATGTGTGTCCCGGAAACATATACAAAAATCCGCTTTCTCCGATTTTTTTCCTTACTTTCTCATTTTTATGTCTAATGTGCCTGGACTAATGCACAAAGATGACGAAACACAGTCACTTGGACAGAGTTATTGCACTTTATAGACTTAGAAAACTTTGAAGGGATAGACATGTTATGTACCATCATGATGTTGTCACCTCATTCTGCAGTGTCTAATGGTACTGGAAACTTCTGAATGGATAAGCATGTTGTGTGCTTTCAGGATGTAATCAACTCGTGTTGCAGTTTCTAATGGTGTATACAAACATTGAATTTATAGAGATTACGTAAAAATATTTTTAATGGATTGATTTTTTGCCCTTTATCGAGATAGAAAATCCCCAATGTTTTCATCTTCCGGGTATCTATGAGGTGAAATCAACTAAAATTAGCGATTTGAAACTCTTGGACGTTGTTGTGAACATTTTGCAGATGAGAAAAGTTATATAGATACCGAAAAAAATATATTTTGTACAGATTTATTGCTTTTATCTGATGTAATTAACGCCTCCCATAGTTGCATTATAGAGGGTTAAAGCTTCAGGACGTTGTTGAAGATGTGAAATGAGTGCATAAATAAAAGAAAAAAACATGTCTTGACAGGGTCATTGCCCTTCATCGACTAAAAAAATTTTAAGTTACTGCATGTTGGGTGCCTTCATTGTGTAATCAATACCTCCTACGGTTTATGAAGTAGCGAATTGACAGGTTATGTGCGTGGTTACACATAAATGAAGACATGCAAGATGTATTCAGTTGCCTGAACCAATCATTTCTTACAGATTGATTGCCCTTTATCTATTAACTTCGAAATTGCCTCCCCATCCCGTCCGAGAACTTTTCATCAGCTACCCTTTATCGCCCTTTTGCTTTCACCAATGCCAGCGTTCTATTGCAGCTATGTTATGCGTAAGGGTGTGTATTTGTGTGTACACAGGCAGTCGAAACTCTTCATGCACACCTAGCTTACATTTTAGTGTAGAGCAATGCCATATGATAGAACACATGTTCATATAAGAGCATCCTGTCAATCATCCCTTTATTGTGGGGTCTATACTGATATCGGGGTGTATACAACATGCTTGCAAACGGGATTCCATCACCCTTCACTGCCATTTCAGTGCTGATGTGTACCATTTGGATATTTTCTACCTTCCCGTGCCTTCAATGGTTATAAGTTATTGTGGTCGCGCTCTGGTAGCGACACATCTGCACCAGTGGCTCGGGACTTCAGGAGTAAAATATATATATTTCCAGAGAAAACAAACGCAAATTGCATCTATGATTCAATGTAATCGCATTTCACTATTTCACTTCTTTTTTTTCTTGGACAGAAAATATTCTATAGCTTTGTAAGATTGAACAGGGACAGAAAATTTCGACCCTATCGCGAAGCAGTTGAAATTCTCTGTCCGTTTTTCTGATTTCAATGTTGTGCTTATGTCGACGTTTGCAGCAGACTTGTCCATTTCTTTCCGACAATAACAGTTACCATGGGGAGAGTATAGGGCGACGTTGAACAAAGATCAATACTCATTCCATTTATCGAGACGAGACCCATTTCAGTTGAAAAATGGAAACAGTGTTAGGCCTCAAAAAAATCTAATCATTCAGTGAAATTTGAGTGCCTGTTCTAGACTATCAGATCATGGGTGAGAGAAAGAACATTTTATCCGCATTTTTGAACCACATTTAGACGTTTATTTGACTGTGAGTGGGGTTATAGTTTTTCTTATTCCTTCAAGGAAGACTCGAAAATTGAAATTTTCGTTGTTTATAAAAATAGATAACTTGAATAGAAATATTCAGTACTGTGATCACCAAAAAATATTCTTTTACCTCAATCGGTTCGCGATCTGGTCGCAACACAGTACAGTACATCCGCCGTGGACTGGTCACTTTCCACTGATGGTCAGTAGTTCCACGGACGTAATAATATTAGATTATAAACACTAATTAGGGCCCCGCCGTGAGGCGGACGCCCTATAGTGATCGCTCTGTCCGTGCGTCCGTCCGTCCGTCCGTGCGTCCGTCGGTTCGTCCGGGCTGTAATCTTTCTCTCTTCATAGATAAGGTTTTGATATTTGACATGTGGGTATATTATCTCAAGACGATGTGTCGCATACCAAGGTTGCCATGCTTTGACCTTGAACTTTGACCTCAAGGTCAAATTATTCCGTTTTCGGGGTTCTTTTCTGACAAGTTCGTGTCCGGGCTGTAACTTTTTTCCCTTAATAGATAGGGTTTTGATATTTGGTATGTGGATAGATTATCTCAAGGCGACGTGTAGAGTACCAAGGTTGCCATGCTTTGTCCTTGAAGTTTGACCTCAAGGTCAAATTATTCAGATTTTTTTTTTTTTCGGACAAGTTCGTGTCCGGGCTGTAACTTTCTTCCCTTAATAGATAGGGTTTTGATATTTGGTATGTGGGTAGATTATCTCAAGATGACGTGTCGCGTACCAAGGTTGCCATGCTTTGACCTTGAAGTTTGACCTCAAGGTCAAATTATTCATAATTTGTTTTTTTTTTCTGACAAGTTCGTGTCCGGGAATGGATTTTAATCAAATTTTACCTATTGCTTGAAATATTTTAGTATTACGGTTCACATCAGTTTATAGCTAACATCGGTTAGTTGCTGCGGGGCCCGCAGAGATAGATTCCATCTCCGTGATATCTAGTTACAGGAATAATCATCAAAAAAATAATTAATGAAGCACCGGGCAAATCCGGTGCTTCATTAATTAAACTTTTGCTGATGATGATTTTTATTACTTGGTAAACATCACTGCCCACTCGTGGGTTACGATCAGTCCACGGCGACTGTACTGTAATACCGGAGTATTGTAATTGTCTAAATAAATATTGCGAAATAAAAAGAATATAAATCGAGGAGAATCATTATTTAGAATTATCAAAGTGTATTTGGGTTTTCGCTTATTTATTGGTTAGATACTACATGGTTGTGGAGACTAAAGCGGGAAGAGAATTTCTACCACATCGCACGATTTCGGAGCGCATGCGTTTCAATTGCCATTAAAACACCACGACTCGCATAACAAATACTTGTTGTTTCTCAGCCGCTCGTGAAAACTTATATTTCCTTGTAGTTACATATGAGATAATTCTGGTAACAACTGAAAAACAATAGGTATCCCATACCTACCTGGGATTCGCCCTTTAGGGCTTACCTTGGGCATGCGGGCAGGCTGGGGTCTTTTCTAGAAGTGTACTTTAGAACATGTCTCCAGCATCAACAGTGAAACACAACGACTACGTCCCGATTCTAGAGCAACAGTGGAACTAAATCAACTGCGACACTATACGAAGTTTCTATGAGATATGCTTTAAGTGGTATCGCCTCGCATTATGCGACGCATTATGTTTAGCGCTCCCATACATCCGGAAAACGCGTGAAACCATTATTTCTACTCAAGGACAGTTACACTCTACTATCACTGGCATCCATTTGCCATTCAGTTCACCCAGCCTATTATATTATCATGATGACAGCAGAACACAATCACCCGTATTGTGACGAACGAGTAACAGTCACTCTAACATGTAGAATTCAACAGACCATCCCCACACCCCCCTCACCCCAAGAAGTATTAAACAGCCCATCTGTAGTTTACAAACTCTGTTTGGCCCAGAATGGAGGGGCCGGATATATAGTTACATTAGGAAAAACAGTGTTCGTTAGTACCATAGCTTTCGGCTTTATTAGCCTTAATCAGTGGTGAAACATAAGAGAACCTTACATGTCGGCTTTCGAACATATACACAAGTATAAACAAAACATCGTTGACGTGGACATGTTATGCGGGAAATTATTCATTTGGGGAAACTGAGCCTGTTATTACAGCCTCCGTTATTCCTGGTGTCCCTTTTTCTGATCCACTTAGCCCCTTTGATTTAAACGGAGCTGTTTCCCACCACTCAGCCGTTACACCACGGCCACCTTCAAGCCCTGGATTGAGTGCCCCCCCCCCCCCCCCACCCACACCTCCTCTCTTATTGAAAGGCTGGAAATTCGGTTTATCTGGGTGCAACCTTATGTCGACGTAAGTGGTACGTGATACGCTCTCCCAACTGCATCTCTTTTTCTCCAACATACAAAGCTGTTCACAGTTGTTACAGGTCAATACATACAATGTTACGACACTTACAGTTGTAGTTCCTCTTAACCGAAAATTGTTTTGCTTTGAATGTATTGCTCGCGTCCTGCTGTGAAATAATGCCACATACTTTACAATCACTACATAATTTTGTGCCGGGGGGAAGTGAGTTTTCTAGTTTTCTTGTGGACCAACATGTCATTTAAATTTCCGTCTCGTCTGTACGCAATTATCGGTGAGCTGAGGAACATCAGTTTCATTGTGTCTGATTCAGATAATACTGGCATATATTTCCGACAGATGTTGCCCAATTCTAATAATCCTGCCTTGAATGTTGTCACTAGCGGTACTCTCTCCTTTGATTTTTTCTTGCCAGTCTCCTTCGGACGCAATAACAATTTTCTGTCAAGATTGTCGGTATATTGGAGAATCAACTCGATTGCGTTTGACCAAATTGAAAAATGTTGGGAACAAAATATTCCCAACATGTAACTTTACTGGACTTCGAGAATGCTTTTGATTCCTTGGAATGGTCCTTTATTCTGAAGACTTTACTTTTTTAAAACTTTGGTCCTTTGACCGTCAGATGGTTTCAAACATTCTATAACAATATTTACAGTTATATTTTAAATAACGGCTATTGTTCTGAAAAAATAAAGTTAGGTGTCGAGGTGTGAGACCGGGAGATCCACTAACACCTACTTGTTTATACTCTGTGTAGAATTCCCGAGCGCAGCACTAAAATATAACCCAGATATAAATGGCATTAAAATGAACAATTCCGAATATTAGGTAAGCCAATACGCTGACGACTCCACACTCTTTCTGAGCGACGACAGGCACTCACTAGATATAGCTCTTGAAACAGTGAACTCGTTTTCAAAAATCTCCGGATTAAAAGTAAACTTTGATAAAACCGAGGTGATATGGATTGGGACAAAATGGGATTGTGGTGAGGAAACTCCTACAGAACAAAACGTTAAATGGAATCACAATAACGCCTTTAAAATTATAGGAATCGAATACGATTTGTTTAGCGAGAATTACATTAACAACTACCTCAATCAGATTGGAAAAATTGAATACTTCTTAGTGACTGGTCATTCAGGAATCTGACACTTATTGGGAAAACGGTAGCTATTAAAACCCTTGCTCTCCCAATGCTAATACACTGCTTGATAGTTCTCCCGGATCCACCTGAAAATAACATACGTAGACTACAGATTCGCCTTTATAAGTTCCTTTGGTCGGGTAAAAACGAAAAAGTGAGACGCCGTTCATTGATCAGTTTGATAGAATATGGACTTAAATTCCCGGATATAAAAACGTACAGCTACTCTCTAAACGTTAGCTGGATAAAAAGGCTTTTAGACTTAGGCACACTAACTCCCTGCAAAAGTTTGGTTTTAGACCATTTTGAGGATCAATGAACCTACACAATTTGGTATTTACACAAGGAAGGACTTCTAAAGGTTGGGGAAAAATTAAATACTCTCTGGAAGAATCTAGTATATATATGGTCTCTGCTAGATACAAATGTTACCTCAACCCCTGAAGATATTCTGTGTGAACCTTTATCTTATAATGAAAAAATTAAAATCAATGATCGACCCTATTTCCATAAAAAATGCTGTAGAAAGGATATCTTTTTTATCAACCATCCCTTAAGTGAGCAAGGAGGCTTTTTAAGCTTCCCTCTTGTTTCAAGGAAGTACAACCTCGAGACGCCCTTCACAATTTACCAAGGAGTGATCAATGCAATACCAAAGCCGTGGAAAGAAGCGATAAAAGAGACTTGTAGAATCCCAACCATAAGAAAGGAATACATTGAAAAATTTAAGTTTTCGAAGAAAACGTGCCAAATTTTCTACCCCATCGTTTTAAAGTTGGCTGCTGCGAGACTTAACAAATCCCAGAAAAAGTGGGAAGAGTCCTTGGGTATCGACCTCCAACCGACAGACTGGGAGTCGATATACAAGGGCTCTTTGACTATTAATGATGACCCCTACCTTCAAAGCCTCCAATGCAAAATATTGCACAGATCGATTTAAACCAATTTCAAACGACTTAAAAGTAAGCTGTCTGAACTATGTACCTTCTGCAACAATACAAAAGAAACTCTGTTGCACCCATTTTTCAAATGCAGTCACTCTAAGACGATACTCGCGAATCTCCGAGATAAACTGCGAATTAATGGTGCTCTGTCCTTCCCTCTTACTCCACAGTATGTGCTTCTTGGTTTCCCAAACCAGGAGGTACCGCAGAAGCTTCTGATCTGTGTGTACTACATTTCAAAAAAAAATTATTCTTGCAAGGTGATGGGGTGTACACCTGTCTTCAAAAGCTTCCTAGAGGATATAAAAGTATACCGTACCTTAGAACTAATGTCTGTTCATAAATATTAATCAAAAAAGTAAAGTCCATTCAAGAGAGATGTGACCAACTACAAGACCTGCTTGGTATACAGCTTCCTTTCAATGACACGAGCGGGGGGAAGCTCTAGACGAATCCATGGTTCCCATTAGTATTTCCTCTTAGGCCCAATTCTTCCCCATTATTCTAAGACCTTATAGTAACGACAGTACACACTGATCATCACCCTCTTTTCAGACACTAGTATAATCTTCTCATAACACCCAGAACTCACTAGAGAACCAGAAAGTTTGTATTATTTTATGTACATTTATTTATATATATGATATTGTTAGTTAATAAGACAAACTTTGTGAAAAACGTTTTTTCTGTATCTGCTGAAATTAAACATTATTAAAAAAAAAAGATTGTCGACTTTCACCAGTTGTTCCTCAATAAAACGCGAACTATAACCTCTCTTCCTCAACTGTATTTTCAGTTTTGTTCAATTTCGGACATAATCTGGTTCTCTCGAACAAATCCTTCTAATCCGACCTCCGAGACTGTAAATTACTGATCGTTTTGTGTGTGGCGGGTGACTCGACTTGGTTTAGATAAAGCATTTTGTCTGATGGCTTGACATATAGGTCGGTATACAGTTCACGTTCATCCAGCTTCACACGCGTATCAAGGAAGTCAATCTCATACGTTCCGTATCTCAACTCCACCTTAATATTTTGATGTATTGAGTTAGCATGTTCCGCAAATTGCTCCAGCGAGCCCAGTCCATGTGTCCATACTCCTAAACCGCCATCTATATACCTTTTATATACCACCGATTTACTTGGGACATCCAATAGTTTCTCATCCCATTTTCTCAGGAATACACAGGCATAATTTCTCCCTACACGCGATCCTATTGTCACTCCATCAGTTTGATTGAATGACCTTTCACCAAGAACAAAGGCCTTAGTATCTAGCACTAAATCGACCATTTTCATAGAATACTCAGTAGGGAAGAGAGGTTCTGTCCTGATTTGGAAAGCCACCTTGCACGCTTCCATGCCCCCCTTGCGTGGAACTGATGGATACAGTTTACAAACATCGAAGCACAATATTATAGCTCTGTCAGAGATTTCCTTAACATCCGAAATCTTATTATTAAAATCAGTAGTGTCTTTCGAGTAACTTGGAGTTTCTGTGACAATTCTTTTAAGCTGACTCCCAAGAACCTATGCCATTATGTTGGTGTATTTGCCGCGCTTACTATTTACCTGTAAGGTGTATTCGGTTTATGAAGTTTAGGATTTCCCTTTAGATTGGCCGCCGCCGGGTATCTAGGTATCATATTAGTCTTCAGATCCCCATCAATCACACCATTCTTCTCCATTCTATTAAGAAATGATTTTACCTGTTCAGTGGATACTTCCATCAGGTTCTTTTCAGTCTCCTTGTATGACTCGCCTTGTTTCACTCCGTTGTATAACTCAATCCTTTGAGACTTTAATTATTCTGACGTTCAAACGTCACTGAGAATTCAGTTTCTTCAACGTTTTTCAAAATGCGACGTCAAACGTCGGAAAGTACAAATAACAAGATATTTTTTTATATTTTTTACATTTGTGACTATCTGGTTGAAGGCTAGATTACTTTTGGTGGTTTGAATTTGTTATTCAAAACTTGTTTTATTACAAATTATTGGAGAGTGCCCACAGGCACTCTCCAATATTTTGTAATAAAACAAATTTATATAAACCAAATATTATTTGTGTTTGACTGAAAATGAAATATAAGCAAGGAATGTGCTAGCTTTTGCTCTGGTATACTCATTTTTTGAAAGCCCTGACAGTGGTTTCTAGCACTCAACCAGTTAGGAAGTCTTGACAGCAGGATTATATTGGTATTTTAAGCAGCGATAACATTTGGCTCTACGGTTGTCATTAAGCATTATTCGAGAAAAAATAGTAGTTGGGGTTAAAAATTTAAAAAAAACGAAAAAGAATAACAAAACAAATGACCACAAAGTATCAACGCGCTGTTTGATTCCGTACGTCATAAGACATACAAACGTATCAAAGGGTTAACATTACATTTCACGTATGTAGTAACTCTGTCAAAATACAAAACAATTTTGACTGGAAATCAAGAATGCCATTGATGACATATCCCTGAAGCATTGCAGATGGCGTCTTGTTGCACACCTGGAACGATTTTCGAACAATGCCCCAAACTACAACACAATAGCATTTCAGATACGTTGGCGAAATAAAGCAGACTGCGCAACCTGAAGATCATTTCATACGCGTTCCTAAAATCGAGAATGTTTCAAGGCAGTTGCGCTGTGATGTCATGTCAGTAAATCTATGCAAATAAAGAATTTTCTTAACTGATTTCTGTGGATTGAAAATTGCTTTTCAATCAAGAAAGGACATATTTCTTCTCACTCTAAGCCAAATTGTTTTTCAAAAGTTTAGAATTATTCCCTGTGAAAATCAAGTCAGTTGCAGGTGTATCAAACAAGTGAGGTGAAAATGTGAATTCTGTTTTTTACTGTTCATTTCCCACAGGTTTCTCTCCCCACGGGTCACCCCCTCCTTAAACTTCTCCCTGGAGTAACGGACGAATCTGCCTAGCGCTGTACACACCAACATGCCATTCATATTTTATTAGGGATCTGCGAATTACACATTTTTTTTCGAATCGAATCTTTCTTTATAGACAAGTTATTTCATATTGCACCAAACGGAAGTTACTGTACACTGTTATGACCCTTACAAGACTAACTGACACCTTAAACACCAATAACTAAATATTCTCTGTAGCACCGTCGCTGAAAGAGCTAGGCCTATTATCCATAGTTTTAGTTTTTGAAGGATTAACTTATTACTATTCACGTTCTTAAAAACG
This sequence comes from Pictodentalium vernedei, assembly GCA_031216915.1. Classification (NCBI taxonomy): domain Eukaryota; kingdom Metazoa; phylum Mollusca; class Scaphopoda; order Dentaliida; family Dentaliidae; genus Pictodentalium; species Pictodentalium vernedei. Next base: position 760,510,693 of record CM062297.1, read on the forward strand.
TGAATAGTAACAAGCTAAGCTTTCAAAAGCTGAACTATGGAGAATGTTCTGGGCAATATTCACTACTTACCTAAGAATTAACCTTTGTCAATAACTGAATTCAATATGAAATTGAATTGAGCAACATAAATGAATTGTCTGATGTCAATTTTATCCAAATTTTGTTGGAAATGTAAAAAATTGAAGTTTAGTTCGAGGGATTCGAAAAAATCGATTCTTGAGACTGATTCGGGATAGATACGTATGGTATCGATATCGAATCGAATCTCGAATTTTCGCAGGACCCTACATTTTATATTTCAAAACATTTGTAGCCCAGAACATAACAAAAACCTCACGAGGATGCGAGCAACATCGAGTATTCACAGATAATGCATTAAATAAAAATAAAGACGGATTTTGGATATTCGTAGAGTAATTCTGCATTGAATAACACTAAACTTATCTTGTTTTATCGGGTAGGCCATTCTTTTCAGCTCTCTTAACCAACCTATTCTTGAACTTATGCAAAAATTCTTATTAAAATTCCACCTGAAACGACACCTGCTCAAGAACCTGCCAGCCCCACCCCACCCCGAAAATGGCGTACATTTGTTGTTAGTGCGTTATACTTTATACCCCTTTGACATATTTCGTCTTCGTAGTGCAAAGGATAATACGTGAGGCTGGGGTTACTGGGCCAGATAGTGGTCGAGGGCGAAGTCCGAGACCAATATCCGGACGAATATTCCGTGCCCTGTGTATTATCTGATTTAAAACCCACCCGACATTTAGTTATTGTTTTAATGATAAATACACGTGGAGAAGAACCAAACAGCGGCGAGCAATTGTCACACTCCCCGGTGTGCTAACTACGCTCGGGCAGGGTTAGCATTGGTTGAAGGCAAGTGTACCATCGATGTGCATTCGCATTACATAAGGTTTGAGATCTCAACCCACTTTTGAAAGGATATAGTGACCAGATAGCGATCCTATTGAGACACGCCACTTTTCTGATCAAAGTACTGTAACAAATATACTCGCCCAAAAAAGAAAGTGTGCATTGCAGAAATTGATCAAACTCCAAAAAAAATAATTTCGTAGGTGTAAAGAGTGTTAACCTGTTCATGAATAAGTTATATTGAACACAAAAACAGCTTTCCCCGTTAAAATTGCATTAACGTTAAATGACGTGCTGCACGTTTGTGAGAAGGCATGTTTTGCACGTGGAGAGTCTGAAAAATCATGCAGCAGTGTGAATCCTTGGGTATTTAAACACTAAAGAAAGGCCTTCCTATCGTTCACATGCCAACTTGCGCTGCTGTTAAAACGACTCCACATTAACATGCCAAGATTGACAATGAATCAACGTCTCCTTGCCCTGGGTATGATTAGAGCTGGCAGAACACACAGAGAGGTTGCCCAGCATTTGAACTGCCACCGTAACACTGTAGACAGGCTAGTCCATCGACATGCACAACATGATGACGTTCGAGACCGACCCCGCTCCGGGGGACCCCGAGTTACCACTCCTGCACAAGATCGGTATATCCGTGTCGCCCATCTCCGGACCGGCAACAAATGGCAACGACGACAGCCAGGAACATCCCTAACCTGAGACGGATACATCCTCAAACAGTAATCAGCCGGCTGAGAGAATACGGCTTACGTCCTCGAAGACCTGCAATTCGCCCGATTTTGACGTTACGTCATCGTCGTGCTCGACTGCAGTGGTGTAGACAACATCTCAGGCATCCCTTACACTGGTGGCGACGTGTTTTATTCACAGATGAATGTCGTTTCCATCTTTCATCAGCAGATGGCAGCCAGAGAGTGTACAGACGTCGAAACGAACGCTACGCAGATCCATGTGTCGTGGAGCGAAACCGTTATGGGGGAGGGTCTCTCATGGTGTGGGGTGGCATCACTGCCCGTAACAGAACTGAGCTGGTCATTATTGATGGCAATCTCAATGCAGCCATATATCGTGATGAAGTGCTTACACCTGTTTTGTTGTCCCATTTCTGCAACGTCACGGCCCAGGCGTCATTCTACAGCAGGACGACGACCGACCCCACGCAGCTCGTGTTGTTCAACAGTATCTGCAGCAACAACAAGTTCTTCCCTGGTCCGCAAATTCGCCCGATATCTCACCCATTGAGCACGTATGGGACGAAATGAAACGTCAGCTACGCCGGCTTCCCCATGCACCGTCAACGCTTGTGGAACTCCAAAGACAGTTTATCAGAATATAGAACAACATCCCACAACACTTCCATGCTAACTTGTTCGCTTCCAAGAGGCGTAGATGCACAGCAGTAGTCGATGCAGACGGAGGTCATACCAGATATTGAGTGTGTGACTTTTGTGTTTGGCCCTTAGTGTCTTTGACTCTCCATGGCACCAAGAGTATTCGTCGTAGCGTAATGAAATTTCTCGTGTTGATCACAAATTGATTCGTCTGTGATTGAATAAAATTTCCATGAATGAAAATGATATATATCTTTTTTTAGTGTTATTTTTTAGCATGCACACTTTCTTTTTTGGGAGAGTATATGTTACCTCCATTGCGGCGCAGGGAAATCAAGACACGATAAATCATCTTATTCTTGTGTTAAGGAGTTTTCCTTGTGAGTTCCGAAAAGGCATGCCCATAGTTTCAGTACGCTGTTATTATAGTTGCGTTGTGGGAAGGCGTAGTTGAGGGCTAAATTGTCGTATGGGCACAGTGTGAACAATATGAGGTTCCGTTTTGTCTCACTCAATATTAATGCCTCTTTATCTCACAATCCCTTGATTCAGAAAAATGAAAGAACATGTAATCTATAAATCATACTGATGTAACACGTACAAATTTACTAACTTTCTGTTTCGCATAAATCGGTATTAACATAAGAAAAACGGGTGGCAATCTCACATTATCGATTCTACGTGGAGTAGTTAGGGTTGACATTTGCCAAACGTCAATATTCGTTATCTTGCTTCGTGATAATGTCAGTTATAATTGAAGGGTTGAGCCTCGTTAAAACACGCAATCACAAATTTACTTTCCAAGAATAAACACCTTGACATTTTCAAATATGTATTATTATGCTGTTATTATGTTATCTGTAATATTGTACCCCGTTTTCACACATCGGCATGCAGATGTACGCGCAGTTCAAAATCTGAAGACCAAAACATCGCTGGCGATCGGATCCATGAAGGGTACTCTGAAATGTTGGTAACACTGCATACACTGTTACCAAACTTCCTGCGGCACCTTTCATTGCAAAACAGAGGTTACTGTATACCACTCTTTTCACAAAATCCGATGTTTCCTCTTCTCCTAGTTTATCTATCCGAATGTACACCCTGATTACCTATTCTACTGTGTATGAACAGCCTATGACATAAATTTTAGCTTTATACACCAACCGTGGTGACCACGCTAGCAATGGGATTCCAGTTACAGTTTACACGTACAGTGGAGCTACACCCGTGTTGACCTTTGGTGACGTCGACGTGAACGCAAACTTGTCTCAAATTTATCGCTCGTTGCCTCGCGAAGAGTGGACTGAAAGTGACAATTATTTATTACGTTTATAAATGAGTTTACCCCGTAAAATACCCAAAATTAATAAACATGCATTGTCTCATGTTAATAAATCATCCATAACTCGAAACAGTATGTTATTATGTTATTAAAATGAAAAAGGCCCTGTTTCTTTTTCTATTTCGCTTCGGTGATAAAATTGACAGCGGAAGTACCGCCCACCCATTATGTAAATAAAAACAAATTTCCAGGTATGTACGGCTGTGCTCACTAAAATCGGGAAAAAATAATAGCTTCTCTTAATAATCTGACGATCATTGCATAAATAAAATATACCCAAAGTACCTTGGTGTACCAAATGTTCACCACTTGTGATGAAGTGGTGGCCGAAGGCTCGAGGTTAATACCACTTCACAACTCGTGGTGAACATTTGATTCACCAAGCTACTATGGGTAGATTCTATATATCTCGCTTTCCCGCGAGGTTCGGATAGCCGAACTGTATTTTTTCCTACTTCGAAGAATCTCCGCTTGCGACTCTGAATCGTAGTTTGCGAAGAAATTTTCTGTTCAACTCTTTCCTTTCTTTTCTTCATCCACATAATTTTTACTTATTGCCATCATTAATTCCTCACATGCAAACACTTATCTTCGAAATACTTCATTATGTCTGGAAACGCCAACTTTTGCGGATTGCGTTGCGCGAATAACGATGAACGATTTCAACGTGAACAAGTTGGTTTCAGATAGTAACGCAACCTGGGGGACAACTATAGATAGGCTCATATCGACCGAGATCGTCGTTATATCAGCCGAGTAGATTAGATTAGATTTATTGCAAAATACAACCATAGCGGGCAGAATGCGTAATAATACACGATAAGGTAGATTCATTACAATAATTTACAATGTACAACAATAAGTAATTAATAATATACACTACACAATAATGACCATTCACCAATTTTTCAACCCCTCTCGCGTGCAGTGAAGAATTTGCGCACAGCACCACAGATTTCATTGCAAATGGAAGGATTTTTATTCTGCATAATATAAAGAAATTTTGCAAGTATCGTCTATGTCACCAAATAAACGATTAGTATTTACAATAACTTCCCAAAGTTCTTCACGTAATAGCTTATATTTCGAACTCTCAATTATGAAGTGAAATTCATCTTCCACCAACCCAGTATCACAATGTACACAAGTACGGTTTTGAACTGAGGTTGGGGGCTGACTATGTCGGCCTTTCTGTATTGCTAGTGCGTGGTTACTGACACGCAGACGAGTGAAAGATGTTCGATTGAGCACCGACTTACATCCTGTCAAATATGGCCTGAGGCTAAAATCGGCCTTAAATAGCCGATATGTTCGTAATATATTGGAGCCACTCCTACGATTGTCATATTGAATGGCACCATAAAATACAGAAATGTGACCTTCTTTAAGCTTGGATTCAATTTCAGTTATTGCAGTTGTGGTCAGGGACTCTGTATTAATTTGAAACCGCTCAGCGAATTATTTAAGCTTTCTGTGCATTGCATCTGATGGCGTGTTCGAAAACGACTTCATAAACGCGCTATCTAGTAGTTCATTTACCGAACTGGACTGCAGTTTTCCAACATATCTCAGCATCTTTACATATGAGGAAATGTGTAAGGGAAACTGGCAAAGTTCGGCTCGCACCGCATGGTTCGATGCCTTTTGATTGACCCCTAAAACTGTTTACATGGTGCGGTATCCGCGTTATTGAGTTCAGGAGACCATAATTCCCCGAGTATGACACCATATCTGCCGAGTTTGATAATGGTCAGTTCAGGGAGAGAAAACCATCTTTAATAAATAACTTTACATATTGTGGAGCGCTCGACCCATGCTTGCCAGAGCACAGTATGAAGTTGTCCGATTGTACTTTTGTTCACATATCTATTTTGTCAAACGATTCAGACAAGACTTCAGAAAAAGGGATCTACAATCACCCAGATTAGACGTAGTTGTGAACATTGCAGCTGCAAATGCCGCGACAGAATATCACTGCTTTTACCACGGTATTCTCAATTGGTACATGGCTAATTTCGAGAACTGTCTAACTCATATATCACTAAGCTAGCAACTACCCATGGCAGTTTTATGCCTATATGAAGATCTTTTGACAGGCCTTCGATAAGACTGGATATCTAAGACGGCTGGGGTGTTACACATTTAGCTACCAAAGCTGTCATTCCAAAATCTAATTCTGCGTGGATTTGACTGTGTTGTGGCCTGGGACAAGTATAGTCCTTAAATAGTCCATCGCTTAGGTTTACATTGAATCGTCTGGGATATGTTAGACAATCGGAATAGGGGGAATCGCTGGTTCCCTTTTCAGCCCATCTGAAATATTCCAGACGATTGCATCTAAAAAAAACATAAACATTCATGTTCTTTGAGTCAATGCAAGAAACGTTTCTGAATCGAGACTTGATTTGACGAATCTTTACTGACTATATCATTATGAATTAAACGACTCACCACTGCCGTGTAATTCCACCAATTGTGTTGACATTTTGATGTTTTCAGGGAGAATTAAATACTTAATGATTGAAACATCTATCACTGTAGACCAAAATAATATCGGTATATCTTTGTGAGTAATGGGACGCCACTTTAAATCAACGGTAGTCTACACGAAAACTCCACGAAATAGCCAACAACAGTGTCGAATTCCGAACAGAATTAGACTGTTTGCCTGAGAGCTTGGTACCACTCCAGACAAGACAGGTAATTTGTAGGGGATGAGACCCTCAACCTCCCACCCACAGAATGATTTCACTAAGAACAGTTTGTGAATATACACATTTAGTCAATAAGTATAATTTGACGCAGGTCACCTGTTATTCCTCACCTTGGGAGCGAATAAAAATCAATCATTAACCTGACGTTGCATGTTAAGAAAGTAACCAATAATCATCTTTCAGTACAATTTTGTAAGGCTTACAATTTTCAAAATTAATATATATAGTCTAGAATATCGATATCGGGGCGAGCTGTAAATAAAAACTAACATACTGGTTGAGTCATTTGCAACTTTTTTGCGGGTTGTCGTTGGCTCAGTTTGTATAGTGGCAGAGCATTTATGGCCAGGCGATTGTGTGTAATAGACCCTGGAATCGACTCCCATCGAGGCAACCTTCCAAAAAACTTCACAGTTTTCAATCCAGTGGCGCTGTGTTAGGACGATGCCTGGTGGAATTCCTGCTTGACATAGGCGATATAAATTAAATTCAAGCAGTTGCATCTTCACGTATCTTCTATTAGATGAGATTCCTGTGTTTAAAGGATCTTTCATTATAACAGTAATCTGTTCCAGTTGCATTGGATATATATAATTTTGTCAAATTGCCGTCATGCTCGGGAGATTACTCCCTTCTAAGTGGCTTTCATTAAATATGGCCAGGCGATTGGGTGTCGTATACAGGTCAATGGTAGGGGATATACATGCTGCAAAAGTGGGTGGGGACAAGACATTTACACACACTGGAAGGATCGGGTGCGGGGGGGGGGGTGGGTGGGTGCGGTATTGATGTCTGAATGATGTGGATTGGGTATTAGGCGGGGACGTGGAGGTGCTATTTTGAATGATTGAATGATTCGGGACAATGAGTGGTTGGATGTGTGAATGCTGTATGCGAACTTGCCTCTGCCTCTGTTCCAGGGCGAGGTTTTAGACATAGTGTGTAATTCATTTTTGCTTGCATAATAACGCGGAATATATCTTTACTTGCTGCCACCCAAGGAGGATATTATACGGTATTTTTTGCATAATTTACACTTGAATACACCAAACAACGTGAAGCGCGGAACATATCTTTACTAGTTGCCACCCAAGGAAGATATGATATCGTTATTTTGCTCGAAATAGACTCGGATACGGGGAACAACGTGAGAAAGGGAACATATCTTTACTTGTTGCCACAAAAGGGATTTATGATACAGTGATACACTTAAATATGGAGAACATCTCGTTTGTATGATTCGGATCAAGAAGGAGTTGTTGGATGTGTGAATACCGTATGCAAACTTGCCTCGGCCTCTGTTACCAGAGTGAGGTTGAGATAAATGACAAAGCTGAGAACAAATTTTGCGCGTAATAACGCGGAATATATCTCTACTTGCTGCCACACAAGGAAGATTTATACGGTATCTTTGTGCATAATTTTCACTTGAATACAGAGAACAACGTGAAACGCGGAACCTATGTTTATTTGTTGCCACCCAAGGAAGATATGAAACGGTGATTTTATAACTGGGTTCGTGATTAGGAGCTAGGCAGCCACTTACCAGGCAAAAAATCGACCTGTAGGACGTACGCGAATCTCGAACAATTTTTTAATTCTCATTTAACAATTAGGATAAGGGTGACGCCAAATTTTACGTTCCCGTGACGCGGTATACATTGGTACGACACTTAAAGTAACGGAATATGAATTAGTCAAAAATGAAAACCGATCAGAAGGGAGTAATCTCCCGAGTATGACGACAATTTGACAGAATTATAAAAAGTGTCTGATGAAGTGTATGTTTATGCCGACTAAAAGAATTCCAAGGAAAGATGCCGTACCAAGAAATGCGCGGGAGTAACGTATAAAATCGGATTTTCAGGAAAATATCGCGAAAAGTGAAGAAGAAAAGGGAAGACGATCTGCAGTGTGGGACGGAAACTAATTGAAAAAATAAACAAACGCGAATCACATATGAAATTTCAAAGAAAATGTCAGGAGGAAAAGATCACGCCGCGAGGATTCAAGGTTAAATGGAAGATGACATCGGATGCCAGTGGAAGACGAAAATCTGAATATGAGAACCTTTTAAATGAAACATCAGAGAAATTGGTAGATATTACGCAATTAGAATTCGAGGAACAGTTGGGTCTTCTGATGGGTGAGTTCGCGAAGTTAAAAAATGCGATAAACTCCCTTTTCGACATCTCCGATAAAGAGGCTATTCTGAAAATAATAAAGAGCCATGTTGATAAAATCCAAGCCCTTACTGAAAAAAAAACAAAAGATAAAGAAGATAGCGGGACGGGTTGATTCAGACATTGTCGATCTAAATAGAAAGAATGTATCGCGGTCGGAAAATGAAATTTCTGTCGGCACAGCGTGAAGACAGAAATGCCCGCCTTGACGGCGCGGTAGCAAAGGGTTAAGCACATCTGACTGTAGTGATCGGTCACGTGGTAAGCAATGCGAATCGGTTAGTCAGTTCTAGCACACTCCTCGTGTTGTGCAGTCACTTTCATTAAAGCGGTCAGTTTCCATTATGGACGCCACTGCTATTTCCATCACTGACTCCTAAATTTCTGAAGCTACAGTTAAAACTAACAGTCCTGTCACGAACTGTGTGCTTATCTAGGCTTATCTGCGCGTAGGAATTGCGCGCAATTGCCATATCGAATGGCATCTAAAGCACGGCAGGTTCTCCTGGTTACTCATAGCAAACACAGGCAATGTTTCTGCCAATGGACCCCCGGGTTACCCTTAGGTCCATTGGCTGAAACATTGCTTGTGCAAAGGCCATCTGTACAGAATTTGATATCCGTACTATGGTCATAACGCATAGATTAACGCGCAGATTGACGTGCTATTTGTGCGCATTTCATGACAGGACTTCTAGTTTCAACTGTATTTCCTCGTCGCAAAATAAACTGCTGGAAAGGCTCAAAACGCTAATATCCAACCAATTAGAGATGTTTGAAGAGACAATTCAGGAGAGCCAAAAGTCTATATCTGAGAGTCAACTCAGCAGAAAGCATTCAGTAGTCGCCAATCAGGATAATTACATTTTCAACAAAAATAGTTGTGAGGACTAGTTTAAATTTAACAGTAAAGTTTTACACAAGCTGCGGAGTTGTGGGGCATTGGAAGAATGAATGTTCCAGGAGAATGTCTGTTGAAAAGATAAATGGATTATTTCGCAACAGTACAAGTAGCGAGTGATAAAGTGGTGCTTGAGGCGTCAGAGTCTGTGACCTCGGAGGGCAAGGATAAAAATCCGTCCCCAGTTGGGGGTTAAGATCGGCTCTTGATGCTTGGAAAGCTATTGGCGTATGTAAGTTTGTAACTGATATCATTATGGACGGATACAAATGACCGTTCATTCATATTCCGGAATCACAAATTGTACGAAACAACCGTTCCGCACGGGATAACGGCTCTTTGGTGTCGAGTGAGATCACATATGCATACACACATATGGAAGAATGGGAAGAGAAACTGTCAAAACCATCGAAGTTACACCCCCTTGAACACGTTGATGATATCTGTTGAATAAGGACACATGGGTTGGAGTCTCTGAAACAATATCATTCTTTGGCAAATACGATACACCCAAGAATACAAGTTGATTTAAGGTGGTCTGAATGTAGGATAGAATTCTAGGACACAGTAGTCAAAATTGAAGACGGATTTCTTAAAACCGGTTTAGAAACGAAACCCAGGGACACGCATCAACACCTGCACGCCAAGTCGTATCACCCAATCAACACTAAAAGAGCGATACCATATGGGATAGCTTGAAGAGTAAAACGAATTTGTTCCGATGATGCTGAATATGAATACCACAAAAATGACATAAAACAACACCTACACGCCAGAGGATACGACAAAGAGTTTGTAAGTGAACAGCTGAAAAAGGTCGACCAAATCGAGCGGAAACAGTTACTTGAAAACCTATCAGACAAATCAACCGACGAAAGAGTCCCGTTTGTGGTCACTTACTCGCGTTTTCTCCCCGACATCGGGAAAATAACACGGGAGCGGCTGCCCATTTTACACCGTTCAAAACGCATGAAGCTGGCATTCGAAAAATTCGCAATGAAAAGACTAAAACGTTTGGGAGACATTATAGTCCATAGCAAACATAATAAAATGCTCAACAGTCAAGGGAGGGATCTGATAGATGCGAGAGAAACTGTGCAATCTGTGTGGGGGAGGGGGGGGGGGGGGTATAAGTTAGTGTGAAAAGCAATTACACATAAAGGCGCGTTGATGTTGAACCTGGCATGAAAATGTTGTGCGATTATGATCATTGTGTGTATGTGGGGTCGTACTTCCTGCGTATCGGGCAGGCGGGGGGGGGGGGGGGGTGGGGGTGGATGAGGTGCTTGGACACCCTAGCCTACAATCGTCAGCGTAGACATTATAACACTGGCCGTATACAGGCCAATGGTGGGGGATATATATGCTGCAAAAGTGGGTGGGCCAAGACATTTACACACACTGGAGGGATCGGGTCCGCGGGGGAGGGTGGGGGGGGGGGGTATTACTATGCAAGGGTAGGTATAAAATGATTATATTTTTCATTAGCGGTATTGATGGCTGATTAACGTGGACGGGGCATTGGGGCGGAGACATGAGGACACTCTTTTGAATGATTGGATGATTCGGGTCAAGGAGTGGTTGGATGTGTGAATACTGTATGCGAACGTGCCTCTGCCTCTGTTACCAGGGCGACGTTGAGATAAATGATAGAAGGCTCGTAATTCTAAAGCTGAGAACAAATTTTGCGCGTAATAACGCGGAATGTATCTTTACTTGTTGCCACCAAAGGAAGATATGATACGGAAACTTTGTGCATAATTTACACTTGAATACAGAGAACAACGTGAAACGCGGAGCATACCTTTTCTTGTTGCCAACCACTGAAGATACGAAACGGTGATACTGGAGTCGTGACTAGGAGCCAGGCAGCCAGTTGCCAGGCAATAAATCGACCTGTAAGTCGTACGCCCATCTCGAACATTTTTCTAATTCCCATTTAACAATTAGGATAAGCGTGACGCTAAAAGTTACGATCCCATGACGCGGCATACATTGATGCTGCACTTTACGTAACGGAATATGAATTAGTCAAAAAGGAAAGCCGCTTTGACGTGAGTATTCTCCCGAGAATGAAGGCAATTTGACAAAATTATAAAAAGTATTTGCTGAAGTGTATATTTATTTATTTATTTATTTATTTATTTATTTATTTATTTATTTATTTATTTATTTATTTATTTATTTGGGTTTAACTGCACTTTAACAGCCAAGGTCATATCGTTCTGTGACAGTTTTACTGGTGGGGGAAGCCGGAGTACTCAGAGAGAGTCACCGAGCAACGACGAGCAGCTGGCAGCTCCCCAATATCGTAACTCTGCACTGCAACACAGGATTGGTTGAACACATGCGCATCATCGACGTGCAGTACTCCTTAGTACATCGTGACCCCATGTGGACAATCGATCGGGAATAAGTGCCTTAATCACAACGCGGAGTCCGAATCGATTGCTCAGACGGTCAGCCATCCAAGGACTAACCGGGCTCGACTCGACGTTGCTAAACTTCGGTGATCTGACGAGAACCGGTTATATATATATATGTGTGTGTGTTTCTTCGTTGAAAGGACTAAACACCAAATTCATTGAAAAGCATAAACACCTAAAACTGGATCATTGAAAAAAATAACAGCGTTCGCTGTCATGCGATGTGGTGGCTAGAATGGCCATCTGTTAAAAACAAAAACGTTCTCTGTTCACTTTTACGGTGACCTATTATTGGCCAAAAACTGACGCTACTCTTTCATTTGCTAACCTGACTAGCTATGACACATTAATTGAACTGTAACGAAAACGAACCATCCGTTCGTAGGACAAACATTAACCCGGAACACGCCAATATTTAATATCGAAACAACAAAACAATGTGTTTCCCATTCTATCGAACCGCGGAAAAATACAAAACTCGAAACGCTTCATAAGTAAAATCCGAATGATTACGGTTTGATTGAGAAAACGACTGCTTTGTGACTGCAGTCAATATGCTGTTAGAAAGTGTAAATACACTGAACTACACGCGTGTGCACATTGGTTAATCGATATGACAGGAGTGCCAGCGCGGAAGGAGAGAACGATAGGCCTTCACGATTATAAAAAAAACAATGATCAGAAGGACACTCAGCAATTCATTTGGTCAACTATCAACACAAAGAAAACATGTTATCGCCAATCAAATTTGCGAGGGGAACCCTTGTTGCTATTTCGTCCCCTGAGTTCCAATGGGTTCTATGTGCCTACTCTTTGGAACTCTAGGGACGATTTGTAGCTATCGCTAGCGATTCAGGTTATAATTGCAGTGCACGATTTGTAGAAAATTCAAGATATACTTCGTTTCTATTTAAAAATAGTCCATCAACGATTTCCGTTCCGAACATATGTGCGGAACAGATTTTCATTTTTCACATGGTTTAGTGTTGCTGCCATTGGGATTTCAATGAACAGGCCTGTAATAAAATAAAGTACTTCATTCGGGCAGAATAATGTGTGTTCTGTACTATTAAAAAAGCAGGGGATATCCAAACTGATGTTGATATTTTCGGAAAAACGTATTGGATACGCGTGATTAGACACATCTATATGTTACCAAGTTTAGTGTGGATCATGAATGTCACCGGCCCATGAAAACTTCGTGCAGGTTTTTTGCACGAGCGCCTCGTTAATGTCTGTGGGATAAGTTTTGAAATTTTCATTTGTACTGGATGGGCTTTTTCGGGGGTCTCATCGTTCTTTTCATGGTATAAACTCGTTCATCAATAGTTTCTGGTCGAAACGTAACTTTTGAGGTATGCGAAGACAGACACCTGACCAACGTTTACGTGTCGTTGGCATGTTGGAAGCTGGCAACAGACAGACTGCAGTGGCTCAAATTCTCAACTTTACTCAATCGGTGATTAGCAGGTTGTGGTCACGCCACGGTCAGACAGGCAATGTTGATGACAGACGTCGGTCAGGTCGTCCAAGGGCGACAACTGCTAACCAGGATCGTTTCATCCGAACCACAGCATTACGTAACCACCATCAAAGTGCCTCCAAAAATAGACAGCAGCTGCACCGAGCGACAGATGTGCGAGTCAGTGGTCAGAGTATCCGAAATCGCCTACACAGCAGGAATTTCTTCGCTCGAGGACCTCGAATAATTCCACGTTTGACTGAACACCACATCGCAGCAAGGCGTAATTGGAGTGGAGCACGACAGCGCTGGGACAAACGTCAGTGGAGCAACGTCATGTTTTCCGGTGAATCGAGGTTCACTCTCGACTTCCACGACAGGCGAAACAGAGTGTGGCTGCTGCGGAACGAACGATACCATGACGTAACCGTTACGCAGCACGATCGTTTTGGTGGTGGATCGGTTATGTTGTGGGGAGGCATAACCATGACAAGCAGAACAGCATTACATGTCATCCAAGGGTGTCACAGGGCAGTACTACCGTGACAACATGTTAGAAGCTCTTGTGGTGCCATTTGCATGACGACACGGCCGTCGATTCATTTTCCAAGATGACAATGCAAAGGCAAAGAGGGTCCGTGTCGCTATAGAGTTCCTCCCGAAGCAGAACGTCACTACACTACCTTGGCCAGCACTAAGTCCAGAGCTTTCACCAATCGAACACGTCTGGGATATGCTTAACATGCGCATAGGACAACGCCAGTACCCCCCTACCAATGTCCGGGAACTCGCCACTGCACTGCAGTTAGAATGGCATAACATAAGTCAAGCTGATATTGGACGTTCGAAAAGGAGTGTGCCACGTCTCTGACTGACCGTCCATGTCTTTTTCAGCTCAGTGCGTGGGATGTGTGCTTGTCAGACACCCACCTATCGCTGAAATCATTCACCAGATGTCACAGTACAATGCCTAAACTGCCGTTTTGATGAAAATATAAATATATTTCTTCATATATTTTACTTTTATCAAATGTCCCCTACTTTTGTGAATAGTATATATAATACAAACAGAACATAACTGGGCGACAAATAATGTGAAATTTAAATCTTCTGAACATCCGATGTGTGTAAAGGACATTTGTGTAGTAAATCCGTGATCTAATAAAATATGTTGTTATCTGAAATATTATCGCCGAAAAGTGAGGACAGGGTTTTTTGTGAGTGACACATCGGGCAAGAAATGATGAAAATGATGAAAGTAAGATATGTATTTAAATATAAGAACTCACCGGGGACGCGGTTGCGTTGCGGTAGTCTGTTCTCGTCAGATCACTGAAGTTAAGCAACGTTGCGCCCGGCTAGTCCTCGGATAGGTGACCGTCTGAGCGATCGATTCGGACTCCCGTGCTGTGTCCTTGGGCAAGGCACTTAACCCCCATTGTCCACATGGGGGCACGATGACACTGTGTACTAAGGCGTACTGCATGTCGATAGTGCTCATGTCTTCAACTAATCTAACCCTGCCTGTGCTGCAGTGCAGGGTTACGATACTGGGGAGCTGGCAGCTGCTCGTCGTTACTCGGTGGTTCTCTTCGGGTACTCCGGCTTCCTCCACCCGTAAAACTGTCAAGGTGATGATTAGTCATTGTGCACAAGTATGTGACCTTAAACACCAATAAATAAATACATAACTAATTAAATAAGAACTCGCCCACCAACATCTAAATTACAACAAGGTACTAGGATACCTGGAGATACGACATTTATCTACACCAATGTGTATACCAGGGGCCAATACTATAAAACTTTTACAATTGTATTTTCTGGAATTGCATTTTCCTGTTATGACTCAAATGGGTTGAAATGAACTATTAGCATTCACAAAGATGTGGCAACTTGCCAGTTGGCATCTTGTCATACCCTTTGAAATGCTAATGATTCATTTTAGTCCGTTATATTAATAGGTAGAAAATACAATTCTAGAAAATACAAATGTAAAAGTTTATAGTATTGACCCCTGCATGACATCAACACTATAATTAAGTCACTTATTATAATAGCTCTTCAGTCAGAAACAGTTGATTCAGATTTTACTGGTAGCACATTCCTACTTAAACATTAACCTTTTGAACTGTGGTGTTATCTTCCATGCCAGTTCAATGGCAGCATTTAGAAGGGTCCATATTCATTATGTGGGGTAGACCAATCAATATTTTCAACGCTTAACCTCGGGGCTGCACCTCGAAATTATTGATTGGTCCACCCAACATATTTGCTGAACAGCCATCCTATTTTATGACGTTATGGCGTATCATGTTCCTTGTCGGAAAAGCGGCCGCTCGGGTTCAAAGGGTTAAATAACTCTCATATTCGGCATTCATTATAAACTTGATCTGCAAATAAAGAAAGATAACAATCCAAATCACTTGAGTTGGGGGCGAGGGTGGATCAGCAGATGTGAGGGAAAGAGCGTACTAAATGTCTAGCTTAGAGGCCTATGAGTAACGGAGAGCCTGGAGCGTTTCGTTTGAGAATGACCCAAATATTTGTCTAAGGGAACAAGAATAGGTGGGAAAATTATGGAAAATGGGATGAAAACATGAAGTTTATGTGGAAGAGGAATGGCATGGAGGAAGAGAAAGATTATAGTTGGGAAGATCGAGAATGCGCCAATTGGGGATATTACGAAACCATGTTTTCTTGAATGTTGGGAAATTAAGAGGGAGTTGATGGAGAAATAACTCGGAGGGGGACTGGGTTGATGTAGACCTCATCGTTAGAGGACCGCGACAAATCAGTGGAAGGCCACCGAATTATTATTGTTAATACAAATAACATTTCTGTATCCTAAGAACAAATAAAACTGAAAATGACTGTGTCTTTCTTGCCGCCCCAAAGTGGTCACTCAGCAGGTACACCCCGAAGCAATTCCCACGGTAATCTCCCTTTAACTCTCTCCATTTCTCAATTAAAACACGACGTGTGCATTAACCCCACATGGAGAAAGTAATTTGTGTCTATTTAGACCCTCGACCGACAGAAATGATATATCTACACATCAGTCAATTAATTTACTCACGACTTATCATTGATAATAAGAACTCTTCTAATTGCTTTGCTATCAGGGAATATTCCAGATAATGATGTGACATATCAAGTTTATAATGAAAGCGCACGTCAAGATCGATACTTTGCACTTCCTTACCTACTTTTGAACAGCCAATTAAGATCTCCTTGAGATAACTTGTAACCCATAATTGGGAGCATCAACGATTTTTCATGCAAAAGCATTCTAATCATTCATCAAGCCCAGAAAAGAATGGATGTGCTAGCCATCTAACTATTCCAATTACTTATTCTCAGCACCATGATGTATAACGCCCCCCCCCCCCCCCACCCCCACTTCCCCACTATAATTTTCTAGTCGAGGTATTTTTGTCAAGATTGGAATGTAAGTTATCAATTCTCTTTTGCTACTAACTATAAACATTCTTAAAATAACTAGAGTTGAACTCGTGTCACTCACAGTCGGTTATATAAATGGAGGTTTGTGCATTTTTATGTTTACTGAATGAGAAGTTGCGCCACGGCTACTACATGTATATTTTATTTATTATACACTAGCTGTAAATTATCGTAAATTATCTAAAAGATATTTCTTAATATCCATCGACTTGAAGGATATCGAGAAATATCCCTCAGTAGCAACCTAAATGAAGTCAGGCCTCGGCGCATGACGTCGTCTTTAACGTCGCCTTAACGGAACGATTAGCAGATCTTTGTTAATTGTCTTGAAACTTTTTGTAGTAGAACTGGGCTGAAACTGCAGAGTAAAATGTCACGTAGCATATAGTAAAAAGAAAATCTACACTATTTTGGGTGAATATCTGGAGTTATCTTATGAGTGTGGACCTGAAAGCATGGTCCACATGCTTCGGCGCATGACGTCGCCTTGAACGTCGCCTTAAAGAAATGATCACCTGATCCTTGTTGTTTTCTGGAACTTCTTTGCAGTCGAATTGGGCTGAATATTGCGCAGTAAAATGTCACGTAGCATATAACAAAAAGAAAAGCTGTGCTGTTTCAGTGAATATCGGGAATTATCTCATTCGTGTGGGCCTGAAAGTATTTTTTTATTAATAAAACTGAATCGGTGGGTGTTTTACATAACGAGATGGAATGGCGTGATCATATTTCGCGAGAGCCGTAGGCTCGAGCGACATATGATTACGCCATTCCAACGAGTTATGTAAAACACCCACCGATTCAAACACACATCGCGTTTTGTGTTTGTTACACAACTCATGCATTAAAATTCAATTAAATAAACACATTTTAATTCCGATGTTTAAACCCAAAGGTGAAGAGTCTGTTTGTTTTGACTGAAGCTGTACTGATCAAATGGATCGATAAAAAATCAAAACAACCTTTTCGGAACCAGTGTTTGTTGAATTTCGTATCGTTGTTTCTCTTCGGCTGGTGTCCATTCACGCATAATCATTTGGTGGCTATTACTGTTAGTAAAAATATAAGTACAAATTTGGGCAGATTTTCAAAACAGCTGGGAGAAACATTTTTAAAAGAAGTTCGAAGCATGTCAAGATGTACGAAGATTTACCGAAATAAAGTTGACCAATTTAGATATACGGATCCACAAAATGAGACGGCCACGGGACTGGGTTAATGTTCTGGTTGGAAATGATTGTTGTTTTTTTTAAATATTATCTCATTTTTGGTTAACAAATTTTTTGTGAACCGACTTTATTTTGCTTTGGACGTTTTCGTTTTCACACTTTGCGACAGACTGTCGATAATTGTGTAACGAAATTTGGAAGCGAAGTTAATGACTCGATGGGAAAGGAAATAGTATTAATGATGCTGGGTAAAAAAGTTCCGGCTTGTACATCACCCATTGAATACAGAATCATTTATGTCAAAGAGGCTATTCCGTTAAATACAAGGGTTTAAAGTTGAATGGATGTGTAACAATTCCCAATATTCCATAAAACAGCGTAGAAAACCTTCTATTTATTCATTAATAAATTGCCAAGAAATCTTTAGTTTTTTAACTACAACCCCTACTAACTAATATTCCAACTACTTCATCAAGGCATGCCTTCGTCGAACGCATGCCTTGCCGTGAAGTTGTAACATTAATCAGTCGAGACTTGCATCATCCTAGTTGTGTCAAACCAGGTTTACACCCCCTCCCCCACCAATCGGTCATTTACGCGACGAACCTGTCTACACCTCTAGTGTGGTTTTAACTTTCATCATAACTCTCCATCGATCTTTTTTTAAAACTAAAGTAGAATTAAAACAATAAATAAACATAAAGATATTCCTTATCGAAATAATACCGCAGGCTGTTTTATCCAAGAACTGTTTCAAAATAGTAATCACGGAATGTTATGATTAAAAGAACATTTCATCCTGAAATGAAGAACTAGGATATGCATCTTTGAGTGGTCTAGGACTTTGGAAAAGGGTGTCCCCGTTCAGACAGTTGATTTATCTAAGACCTTGAGCCAGGGGTACATATAGAATATACCCATAGTAGCTCGGTGTACCACGAGCGCTGAATATTTGGTACACCAAGCTACTTTGGGTATATTTTATTTATACCATGATCGTCAGATTATTAAGAGTCGCTATTATTTTTTCTCGATTTCACTGAACAGCAGACGAACGTACGAGCGAATCTGTTTTTGTTTACACTAGCATCGGTGGGCAGTACTTCCGCTGTCAATTTTATCGCCGAAACGAAATGAAAAAAAGAAACTGAGCCTTTTTTTCGTTTTAATAACATAATAACATACTATTTCGAGTTATGCATGCTTTATTATCATGAGACAATGCATGTTTGTTAATTTTTGGCATCTTATGAGGTAAACCCATTTAAAAACGTAATAAATTAGAGAAACAGAATTTACTGCTACCAGTAAATTCAAGTCTGTGTAAAAAAAGGGTTAAATAATCAGGAAAAAACTATATACAAAGAGAATTTATGGAGGCTTAGTTTCAGGAGTAAAATATTTTTAAACAAATCAGAAATGGATTTTCGTTAACAGTATTTACAGATATTCATACAGGAATCAGAACAATTTTCATAAGAAGCCAGAAAAGGCATATATGTGACCAGCATTCAAAGGGTTCGATACACGAATCAGAAATGGACATTTTTGGCTCTGCCAATTATTTGAATGATGAGATACATGGATAATATTCAGCATTGCATTAGCTGTTATAAAATGCAATTCCTAATATTTCTGAAAAATATGCGCTTAATGACCTCCGTTGCCCGCATTGAGGTGGACCACATTTTGAACCTCCAGAAGGTTTCTACTCGTTCGGTGTAGGTCCCATGTATATAGGTCATTTCAAACCTGAAGTATAAGCATCTTCCACTTTAAAAATGTTGGCTCCACCAACTCCGGATATGCCATGTTTATAGATGATAGCAAATATTCATATTACCAAGAAAAAGTTAAGGTACATGATACCTCTGGAAAATATATTGCGAGTAAAAGAATTCAGTAATGTTGGAATATGGAGGTAAACGGCCCCAAAGAGCCCATGCGTGTTTAGAGCATCATTGTGAGAACGGAAAGTGTTATCATTATTCCTGCATTGCAAAAGTAACTGTTTGGTGACCCAGATTAAGGTAGTGAGACGGTTAAAATAATCCCGTTAAATACTCCATTTTAACTCTTTAAAAAGGAGCTCATTCCAATGAGAGGTCATCAGCAATGTTTTTCAAGCAAGAGAGAAATGAAAATTGACTGGAAATTTCAGTGAATAATGCTGGCTGGTTTTCGCCTTATGTTGGGGAAAGGGTTAAGTATACCTTACTTTGGAATGTAAACCTGGAAAGGTGTCGCCTTCCATATAGAATTAAATGTTACAGAAAGGAAAGCATAAAAACATTCTGTAGCAATGAGTTACCACAGCTGGGATTCGAACTGAGGACCTCTCGGTTTGCAGCCTTCGTCTCTACCTACTGAGCCACGGAGTCCCTTCTATCAATGTAATTGGAATACTTTGGAGGCTTATTTTCGGGGATAAAATAGTTTTAAAGAAATCAGAAATAGGTTTTCATTAACAGTATTTAAAGATATTCATTCAGGAATCGGATACATTTTTCCAATAAACCAGAAAAGGCATATATGTACAGAGCAAAAAAGGTTCGATCAAGGGAATGCATTAGGAGGCTAAAATGTGTTTTCCAGCAATTCTGAAGATTGCGCTCAATGACCCCAAGGTGACCTCAGCGGCCTTGAACCATATTTTAACCCCGCCTCACGAGGGTCGACTCATCTGTGGTTGGACCCAGTCCATTCATCACACCATGTTTGAGATGGGTGTGTCCACTTTCAAAATATTTGGCCACACCCACTTTTTGTCATGTAAAAATGCATGTATGGGTTTTTGGGAATGCATTTGGGGGTTCAAAATGTGGCTTCCAGCAATTCTGAGAAATGCACTCAATGACCTCTGGGTGACCTCAGTGACCTTGACCCATATTTTGAATCTCCATCGAGTGTCGACTCATTTGGTATTGGTCCTAGGTCCATACGTCATCCCATGCTTGAGATATGAGCGTGACCCACTTTCAAAACTGTTGGCCACGCCCACTTTTTTTCGTTTTAAAATGCATGTACGAACTTCGGGAAAGCATTTTGGAGTCCAAAGATGTGATTTCCAGCAATTCTGAAAAATGCTCTTATTGACCTCTGGGTGACCTCTGTGTGATCGCAGTGACCTTGACCCATATTTTGAATCTCCATCGAGTGTCAACTCAAGTGGTGTTGCTCCAAAAGTCATACCATGCCTGAGATATGGGCGTGACCCACTTTTCAAACACCCCTACGGATATCCCTAACGCCCTGGGAACCTGAAAAACATTGGTGGCCGAGAATTTGCAATTTTCGATCAGCATGCCAAAAATCAGCGAGATAAGAAGATTCGTTTTCGAGTTATCTTGCGGAGAAGGAAGTGCATAGAAGACAGAAGACAGGAGAATAAAAAAAAGAAGAAGAAAAAGAAAAAAAAAAGAAACCGTACAAAAACAATAGTCTGTGTGTTTCACACAGACTAATAATTGCCACTTTCTTTTCACTCTTCGCGAGGCGACGTGCGATAAATTTAGACAAGTTTGCTTTCAGGTCGACGTCACGAAAGGTCAATGGGGATGTAGCTCCACTGTGGGTGTAAATTTTTACTCTTGAAATCCCATTGCTGGAGTGTTCATCACGGTTGGTGTGTAAAGCTAAAATTTATGTCATAGGCTTTACATATATAGTAGAATAGGTAATCATGGTATAATTTCCTGTTTTTGTTAACAGTACGCCTGGTATTATAGCATTTTTTATGAGTTGGGACCTCACATTTAACTTCTGTGTTTGAGGGAGTACCTGAAAAGAATAAGTTGAAGGAACTCTGCAACATATTTTTATTTCATTCTTTGATAATGCCAGCTTCTGAAATCATTTGGAATGATGACAAAATATGCTTATCTCATGCTACTGAACCCCATACAAAATAAGCCATCTTTCGTTTTGAAGATACCGGTAATATTCTGACCGACTTCAATGCTCATCAACTAACCCTTTTCAAGAATTTCATGAATTTTCTCGACTTTCGTTTCTTTTTAAGTTCAGCTCTGTTCGTGGTGACTTTTTTTTACATTTTAAAGCCTTAGGAGGGAAATGGGCCATGAACCTACTTAAAATCATCAAAAAAATTCGAATCTGTACAATTACTTTATTTTCGCGGTGCTTCCTCCTGATCTGTGAAATTTTAGATTTGATTATCATATGTTAGGCCAACTCGAAATTATACTACAACTATCAAAACGTCAAGCAGATGTTCATCTATGGACCTACTCAATCTATTGAGTAAGTTTAACCCTTTACCCAACGCAGACGATATCAAAATTTATTATTTTAAACATCATTTTTTAAAAATTTTCAAAAAATTTCAACAAAACCATATCATGTGACCGCTCGTTGGAACGAGATCGACGCGCTCGTTCCAGCGAGGGGTCACATGATATGATTTCGTTGAAATTTTTTGAAAAATATTTTTTCAACTGCTGAATTTGCATATTACGCGGGCGGATGCGGGCGATTCGTTGGGTAAAGGGTTAAAAATATGCACTGTGACTCTCTCATCATGATATTCTTTTAAGTATTAAGCCACCAAAAATGTGAAAAACAACAAATTCAGGAATGGCATTTTCTGATAGGACTTAGCAGTAGCAAACACAGTTATCTTGTTAATGCTTTCCATGCCCAATTCAAGTTCAACATGTACAAATCTTACCAGTTATCTAAAGCGAATAAAAGGCCACGCTTGCAAATTATTTGCTTGAATAAATAATTTTTTTTTCATTTTTTGCCTCAAAAACAAAGATTATGACCCGTCATTGGAATGAGCTCAAGAGCTCGCTCCAATGAGTTGTCATAAGCTATGTTTTTAAGGCAACGATTGAAAAGCAATAACACTGTAATGACGATTTTCTGTAAAAAGCGCATGCCGTGTTACAACCGATAATGTTACAACGCCGCATAATGTTACATCAACGCATAATGTTACAAAAAATGTAGTAAACAACCGATAATGTTATAAACTCCGCATAATGTTATAACTTTTTTCAACCCGTTATGTTACAAAAATCGACGTATAATGTTATAACTTTTTTCAACCCGTTATGTTACAACAAATTAACCGATAATGTTATAACTTCTGTATACTAATTCCAGTCACAGCTATTATAGATGGACTTTTCCACTTACCATTTATCGCCGCACAAAGGTATGTAATATTCATACCCAAGGTTTCTGCTCTGGTTAAGGCAAGGAGACACCCCCCACCCCCAACTCCCGGGGATTTATCATAGAATGACCTAGTCACGTTACATAGACGCGAATTATCCTGGTAACTCAATCGTGTGACGTCATTACCATAATCATCCAGTGCCCAACATGGTGAAGGCGGGGGTGGTGGAGGAGTGGTGCTATTTTATCCGGTTGGTTCGTTTACGAACATGCGTAATCTCCGCTTCCAGAAATGTAGTGTGCCATAGTCCCCTGACGCCTTTGGGGATGGGCAAATGCCTCTGTTTCTGATTGTTTTGGGCATCTAAAACTCATTTGTCGCATATTTCTTAGTCATAAGAATATCTTATTGTTCATTAATTTGACATTTTAACAATTAACAGTGAACAAACATGTGGTGGAGTTAAAAGAGGTCAAACAGTTGGATGGAGCGAGGTACATATGGTGGATGTAGCGGGATGGTAGTGTCGCACGGAAGCAGAAAAAGATGCGAGACTGGGTAGGAAGAGGAATGGGGTTTAGGAGGATTGAAAGGGGTGGGCAGGGATTAGGCTGAGGAAGAGAGGAGGTCATGGATTAGTACATCAGGGTGATTGTGCAGAGAAGGCTATCTGAGAATGCTAGAAGGGAGTAGTGCTAGACGGTATGATAATATAGATGGTGGAGATGTTAGATCTCTGTCGCAGTTATTAAACACGCAAGCTAGTGGGATAGGTTCCAGTCACGATACTGAGCACAGCGGGGAGTCTCTTCCCGCCAGTGGCTCCAGAAATATGAGCCAAAAGGGGGGAAGACTCCCCTAAAAAGAAAACAAAAAAGTTATGATTCTGAGTGCGAGTTGCAGGAGGTAACGGGTGCTGATGGCTTCCCCACTTTGACACCTAGAGCGGTTAAGAAGTGCAGAAGCCTCCAGCATCCCCCCCCCCCCCCCTCTTCCAGTTCCATTCAGGTCAACAGTACTAATTTTCATAATGGCATTAACAATAACCACACTATCAGCAGTAACTCAACTGTTGACGATAATGCTCTCACTGCCACTGCCATCAAAAACGTTACAGTCAGAGAGTCTGGCCATGATGTAGCCACTCAACTTATGAGTCTAGACTTCTCCGCGGCCATAAAATGGACACCCACGAGAGCTGTAAAGAAGATACCCACGAGGGTACCCATGGACAAATACAAAACACAGGATAAACAGCCTACACTTCCTCTAGGGGAAAAAACAACAGTAAATAGTAGATATTG
Organism: Pictodentalium vernedei; assembly: GCA_031216915.1. Taxonomy (NCBI): domain Eukaryota; kingdom Metazoa; phylum Mollusca; class Scaphopoda; order Dentaliida; family Dentaliidae; genus Pictodentalium; species Pictodentalium vernedei. The sequence continues at coordinate 760,535,037 of CM062297.1, forward strand.
CCGTGGTGACAAGGGTACACCCCGACACCCCAAAAGAGGCCATCAGCCAGGGTATACCAGGGTGCAAGTGGGAAAGATTCACTTCCAGAGCCACGGGCAATCTCACGTGGAAGCTGGAGGTGATCTGCCCTAACAGTATTATCCAACAAAAAATAATTTTGGAAGGGGTTACCATCAATGGTAAAAAGCACGTGGCAGAGGAGTACCGATCTACCCCTCCCCCAATCCAATGCCATAAATGTAAAAAATGTGGGCACGTAGCCAACAGATGCAGGGGGGACTCTGCCGGGGGCGCGGTGGCGTCACGGTAACCGGTTCTCGTCAGATCACCGAAGTTAAGAAACGTCGAGTTTGGTTAGCAGTTGGATGGGTGACCATTTCAGCGACTGATTCGCACTCCCGCGTTATGTCCCTGGGCAAGGCACTTAACCCCGATTGCCTACATGGGGGCACGGCGACGCTATGTACTACGGCGTACTGCACGTCGATGGTGCGCATGTCTTCGACCAATCTAACCCTGCCTGTGCCGCGGCGCAGAGTTCAGAGTTACGATGTTGGAAAGCTGACAGCTGCTCGGTGGTCCTCTACGGGTACTCTTCCTCCACCCGTAAAACGGTCAGAGTCATGATTAGCCATTGTGCATAAGTATATGACCTTAAACACCAATAAATAAATAAATAAATAAATAAATAAATAAATAAATAAATAAATAAATAAATAAATAAATAAATAAATAAATAAATAGGGGCAGTCTGACCTGCAAGAAATGTGGAGACAACCATCTCACCAAGGCATGCAGGTCAAAGTCCCCCTCCTGCCCTAACTTCAAGGGACCACACACCAGTAATTACCGGGGGTGCCCCCACTTCAAAAAAGTGAAAACCAACATAGAATTATAAAACCTAAACTTAAAAAAGCCCGACAACGCTTCCTCACCCCACACAATTTGCTCCCATGTCGCGGGAGCGCTCCACTCTGTCCTAAACAAACATGTCAGCACAAGTCTGTCTGACATTTGTCATGATGTTAGCCGGTTAGCATCCCGGCTATTCAAAACCAAATATCCGAATCCTTAATCAAAGCCGCAATCAACACCCAATAAAGTCACTATCTCCTCTAACCAAACACCGCGAATAAATTGCAATCCCCATCATGAATAAGCTACAAATAGCAGTGTGGAACGCCATCAGCAACAGTCACCTCCGGCAACTCGCACTCAGAATCATAACTTTTTTGTTTTCTTTTTAGGGGAGTCTTCCCCCCTTTTGGCTCATATTTCTGGGGCCACTAGCGGGAAGAGACTCCCCGCTGTGCTCAGTATCGTGACTGGAACCTATACCACTAGCTTGCGTGTTTAATAACTGCGACAGAGATCTATTAGGGTTAAAAGATTTGGTTCCCAGAGGATAATAATATAGTATTCTCAGATAGCTCTCTCTCTGAACAATCACCCTGATGTACTAATCCATGACCTTCTCTCTTTCTCAGCCTAATCCCTGCCCACCCCTTTCAATCCTCCTAAACCCCATTCCTCTTCCTACCCAGTCTCGCATCTTTTTCTTCTTCCGTGCGACACTACCATCCCGCCATATGTACCTCGCTCCATCCAACTTTTTGACCTCTTTTAACTCCACCTCATTTTTGTTAACTGTTAATTGTTAAAATGTCAAATTAATGAACAATAAGATATTCTTATGACTACGAAATATGCGACAAATGAGTTTTAGATGCCCAAAACAATCAGAAACAGAGGCATTTGCCCATCCCCAAAGGCGTCAGGGGACTATTGCACACTACATTTCTGGAAGCGGAGATTACGCATGTTGGTAAACGTACCAACTGGATAAAATAGCACCCCGCCTTCACCATGTTGGGCACTAGATGATCATGGTAATGACGTCACACGATTGAGTTTCCAGGATAATCCGCGTCTATGAAACGTGACTAGGTCATTCTATGATAAATGCACGGGAGTTGGGGGGGGGGGGGGGTGTCTCCTCGCCTTAACCAGAGCAGAAACCTTGGGTATGAATATCACATTCCCTTGTGCGGCAATAAATGGTAAGTGGAAAAGTTCATCTACAATAGCTGTGACTGGAATTAGTATACAGAAGTTATAACATTACCGGTTACTTTGTTGTAACATAACGGGTTGAAAAAAGTTATAACATTATGCGTCGATTTTTGTAACATAACGGGTTGAAAAAAGTTATAACATTATGCGGAGTGTATAACATCATCGGTTGTTTACTACATTTGTTGTAACATTATGCGGCGTTGTAACATTATCGGTTGTAACATTATGGCCTGTTACAACCGATAATGTTACAGCGCCGCATTATGTTACACCAACGCATAATGTTACAAAAAATGTAGTAAACAACCGATAATGTTATGAACTCCGCATAATGTTATAACTTTTTTCAACCCGCTATGTTATAAAAATCGACGCATAATGTTATAACTTTTTTCAACTCGTTATGTTACAACAAATTACCCAATCATGTTATAACTTTTATATACTAATTCCAGTTACAGCTATTGTAGATGGACTTTACCTCTTACTATTTATTGCCGCATAAAGGTTTGTAATATTTATACTAAAGGTTTCTGCTCTGGTTAAGGCGAGGAGACACCCCCCCCCCCCCCCCACCAACTCCCGGGGATTTATCATAGAATGACCCAGTCACGTTACATAGACGCCGATTATCCTGGTAACTCAATCCTGTGACGTCATTACCATGATCATCCAGTACCAAACATGGTGAAGGCGGGGGTGCTATTTTATCCGTTTGGTACGTTTACCAACATGCGTAGTCTCCGCTTCCAGAAATGTAGTTTACCATAGTCCCCTGATGCCTTTGAGGGTGGGCAAATGCCTCTGTTTCTGCTTGTTTTGGGCATCTAAAACTCATTTGTCGCATATTCTTCGTCATAAGAATATCTTATTGTTCATTAATTTGACATTTTAAAAACTAACAGTGAACAAAAACGAGGTGGAGTTAAAAGAGGTCAAAAAGTTGGTTGGAGCAAGGTACATATGGTGGATGGGGCGGGTTGATAGTGTCGCACGGAACAAGAATAAGATGCGAGACTGGGTAGGAAGAGAAATGGGGTTTAGGAGGATTGAAAGGGGTGGGCAGGGATTAGGCTGAGAAAGAGAGGAGGTCATGGATTAGTACATCAGGGCGATTGTGCAGAGAAGGCTATCTGAGAATGCTAGAAGGGAGTAGTGCTAGACGGTATGATAATATAGATGGTGGAGATGTTGCAAGAAGTGGAAGTGATGAATTTGGGATTACAGGTTCTGGAAAAGGCGGAATCACCGGAACAGGCAGTATAGGGAGAAGGGGGAGGTTGTGGAGGAGGAGTTGTGTTGATGTTGGTGTTGTGGCGGTGTTGGTGATGGTGTTGAGTAGTTATTGATGTTGAAAACGAGCCATTTTGTAGGATCCCAGACCAGGACTCCGCAAGTGACGTCATGTCACGTGACTGGGCGGACATGTTGTGTTTTCATGATAATGCATGTGGGTGGCCATGTTGTGACGTCATGATCATGCGAATAGGTGGTAGGGGTGCGTATGCGCAGCGCGTGTTGTTATGGGGACACGTGCTCCGTCTCACCCCTAACAAACCGACAATAGATATCGAATTAATCCAAACAACCCGGAAAACTGACCCAAACACTCCCGAAAACACTCCCAAATAAAGGTAGGATAGTAGCCTTAATGAGGGTGTGCGACGTGTGAAGAGGTACTCATTGCGCTCATTTTCAAAGCTTTCATTTTGAGACGTATGATTTTGTGCGCATCGTGCTCATTTCCATAGCTTTTATTGCTTCATACGACGAAAAGGGGGATTCCGTGGGTTTAGTATCCTTAAAATATAGGATAGTATCCTTACCTAATGACCGACCAAATAATGGACGCGTAATTTATCACAGAAAAGGGTTTATCACAATAATGGTATATATTATTTAAAGTCAGAATGGTCCAATTCTCCATTGAGATCTGAAAAGTTCCCTCAAGTACAGACCGACGGTTTCCATCTGAACCTGATGCCATGACAGTATAAATTACCAAAGATATGTTTATTTGAAGTTATAACATTATCGGTTAATTTGTTGTAACATAACTGGTTGAAAAAAGTTATAACATTATGCGGAGTTTATAACATTATCGGTTGTTTACTACTTTTTGGAAACATTATGCGTTGGTGTAACATTATGCGGCGTTCTAACATTATCGGTTGTAACATGGCCGTTACGCTTCGTAAATGGTAAATACCACACACTTTCATTTGGAATTCACATATTTCCAAGAGAGGGATAATAGCTCACGACTTTTTGACGTTCATAAGGAGTTTGCCTTCATTAGAAGATTGTGCTTTCATCAACGGATAATTCATTGTTGACCAATTAGAACCCAAATGTGAGTGAGTGACTTTTAAAATGTTATGTTTTTCAATTCGTTATGCACTGATTTACTGAGAGTAAAGATTTGATTCGTGTTCCCTCGTTTCAATAGAGCTATATGCATTTAAGATATAGAAGATTCTATTTCTGACACTGGCCAAAAGATTTGAAAGTAGGTCACGTTCATATCTCAAGCATGGTATGACGTATGGACCTGGGACCAACACCAAACTAGTCGAAACCCGATGGAGGTTTAAAATATGGGTCAAGGTCACTGAGGTCACCCAGGGGTCTCTTCGTGCATTTTTCAGAATTGCTGGAAATCACATTTTTGGACCCCTAGTGTTTTCCCTTGATCGGACCCTTTTAATGCTGTACACATATATGCCTTTTCTGGTTTCTTGGAAAAAGTATCTGATTCCTGAATGAATATCTTTAAATACTGTTAACGAAAACCTATTTCTGGTTTCTTTAAAACTATTTTATCCCCGAAAATAAGCCTCCAAAATATTCCAATTACATTCATAGATGGGCGCGGTAGCTCAGTAGTCAGATTACCAGGCTGCAAGCCGAGAGGTCCTCAGTTCGAATCCTACCTGCGGCAACCACCTTGAGCCATTGGGCAAAACACTTCACCCCCCCCCCCCCCACCCCCATTGCCCACGTGAGGGCTTAGTGACGTTGTGTACTAATGCACACTGCACGTGGAAGATGCTCTTGCACTAACCCTGCTTGTGTGGAGTTAGTATGTTGGGGAGCCTGGCAGTTGCTCGCCGCTGTTCGGTGGTTCTCTCCGGATTTTCAGGCTTTCCCATCCGTAAAACTGTCCGACACAAGGTGACCCTGGCTGTCGAAGATTTCGTTAAACACCATTAAATAAATAAATAACATCCATAGAAGTCATGCCTTGATGGTGTAGTTGGAATATTTCTGCCTTCTATGCACTGTTTGTCAACACGATAACCCGAATACAATTAATCCTATCTCAATGTTGTTGGTATACTGATAGACAGCCTGCCATCAGCACTCGGTCATCTATGATTTGGAGGCATGTGGGGCCTTGGGGTCTAGCGGTTAAATATGTTTACAACATGTACTGGCAAATGAGTTCGCCGAAGCATTAGCCATTATCGAAAACAGAAGAGAATTTCTCATAAACAAACAGTCAGAGAGAAACATGTAACTGTTGCATGGAACAGCATTGTAGGTTTATTTAGTATCATGTTACAAACTCCATTCTCAAATCATGTTGAACAAAAAAGAATCCGCCACTTTTCAAAGCATTTTTAAAATTTATTTATTTTCAATCATAACTCAGGATCGACAGGTTTTGGGATGGAGTGGTGTGTGGCTTTCTCGAAGTGCCTATCACAGTTATAAAATAATAAGATGGAATATTAGATGGTCTGCTTTTAACCCTCTTAATACTTCAATGTGAGTACAAACATCAGTCTGTAACATTTAATTCTATGTGGAATGGGACACCTTTTCAGTGTGCCTTCCAAAGTAAGGCATTCTTAACCATTTACCCAACCCTAACTTGTCAGCGTTATTCACAGAAATGTCTATTCAGTTTTAATGACTTTTTCATTTTTGCTTGAAAAAGATAGCTTATGACCCCTCAATGGTGTGAGCTCATTTTTTAAAGGATTATTTATTTATTGGTGTTTAAGGTAACATATTTCTGCACATTGGCTAATCATCACCACGACAGTTTTACGGGTGGAAGAAGCAGGAGTATCTGGAGAGAACCACCGGACAACAGCGAGGAACTGGCAGCTCCTCCACATACTAACTCCACACAAGCAGGGTTAGCATTGGTTGAAGACATGTGCACCATCGATGTGCAGTACGCCTTAGTACACAGCACCACCGTGACCCATGTGTGCAATGGGGTTGAAGTATCTTGCCCAAGGAAACAGCTCGGATGCCGCTGGTGAGATTCGGACCGAGGACCTCTCGGCTTGCAGCCTGCACCTCTGCCAACTGAGCCACTGCGCCCCCTTTTAAAGGATTGAAATTGAGTATTTAAAGGGAGTATTTTAACCCTCTCAAGATCTTAATATGGTTTCCAAAAATTTTATTTTATGCAAAATCGAAAATAATGAAAACCCTTACCATTCTCACAATGTTGTTCTGAACACGCATGAGCATAGATGGGACCTCGGTATTTTGCCAATGCCAATAAATCTTCAGATAGGCTCTTGGGGGCCTTTAATGCCTTTTTAGTCTATATTCCAACATTACTGAACTCTTTTACTCGCAATATATTTTCCAGAGGTACCATGCACCTTAACATTTTATAGCTAATATGAATATTTGCCATCATCTACAAATATGGCAGATCCGGAGTTGGTGGAGCCAATATTTGTAAAGTAGTTTATGCTCATACTTCAGGCTTGGTATGACCTATAGACATGGAACCTGCACCGAAGGAGTTGAAACTTGCTGGAGGTTCAAAATGTGGTCCACCTTAATGCGGTCAACAGAGGTCATTAAGAGCACATTTTTCCGACCTATTAGGAATTGCATTTAATACCAACTAATGCAATTCTGAAGATTATACATGTATCTCATCATTCAAATAAATGGCAGAGTCAGTAATGTCAATTTCTAATTCCTTGGTCGAACCCGTTAAATGGTGTGCACATATATGCATTTTCTGGTTTCTTAGAAAAATTGTTCTGATCCCTGTACGAATATCTATAAATACTGTTAACGAAAACCCATTTCTGATTTGTTAAAAACTATTTTACTCCCGAAAATAAGCCTCCATAAATTCTTTTTCTATATAGTTTTTTTCCTGATACTTTAACCCTTTTCACACAGACTTGAATTTAGTGGATGCAGTAAATTCTCTTTCTCTAGTTTTCCTCCTGTTTTCATTAACCCACTCTGACAATAGTCAGAACGCGGCCCGGGCTTTCACCAAACGCGTTATGAAGATGACCGAGTTGGCGCGGATGTTCATGCCTTATTTTCCACGACTGCATAGTACAAATGACAGTCTCGTGTGGACAAAGTTTTGCTTTCGTTGGCACAGATTTCAAAAGGTGCTTCCGTGTTGTTTTGTTGCTGATGCAAATAGTAGTGGATTAATTTCTATCGCATCAAGCGACTTCTTAACACATATAACTATGCCTGAGAAGCAGTTTGACCTGTGTTAGGAGTGAAGTGGCATCGCAGGAACCGGGATCGCCTAAATGCTCTGGTGATCAGTGCAAGGTTATGGTGGCTCTATTCATGAAGCGCGATCATGGTGACGGAACTATATATTATTTTGCTTCATGATTTCAGCTCGTGCTGTAGTGGTCCCTGTACTTTGATTAGACGAATGACAACAAGATTGCACGCCGCGGGGATGGGAGTATATCTAAATTGTCCCTCAATATTCAAGATTCGACGATTGCCGCTAACAGCTGTGTCCGTAATGTAGGTTAGTTCGTGGATGAAAAGCTGACATCAGATTCTAATGAACGTGTTATCATTTTGAACCCCCGTTTCCTGGATGGTGAGATGGCTCAGTCCAGTATCAATTTACAGGGAGGATAAAATAATAACTGCTGTCTGCCGTCTATTTCATCATCAATGCCCCGTGTATAGCCCTCTTATAATAAGATAAAAATGGGATGAAATTATGTCTTGGACCGAAAAATCGGTTTTACGAGTTCAAAAGCTTAAGCACATTTGTCAGTGTTCGTTTTTTCATCAGCGCAACATCAGTAAAATTCGGTCTTTCTTTGACACAAAATGAGAGAAGCTTTCTCACGTCCTTGTTCCTAGTCGCCTTGGCCATTGTCTTTTGATAGGTTCTAAAAACTGCACTCTTGAAAAGCTACATCACACCCAGCATATCGAAACTTGTGCGGTACGTGTCATCGCCCGGCTTAGAAAGGACTACCACGTTGTATCGGTCCTCTTAAACGCCACTGGCTTCCGACTGAGCAGAGAACTCAATTCATCTTTTTCCCTTAAATCTTTCAAATGCATCAGAAGATCTGCAACACTCTACTTGTCTAGTTTCTTTGTCAGTCCCACATCGCAGAGGTTGCGTAGAGGTCTCTTCGATCATCATATAATTTTAATCAGGTTCAGCCATTATCTAAACTAGGTTCTGCTGATAAGGCCTTGCCGTTACCGGACCAAAGCTATGAAACTTTTTTTTTTAACCCATATAAGAGAAATGGATTTCCAAGCGAAATTTAAGTCGGAAATTAAAACATACCTCTTCCATAAGGCATTTTGCGATTTGTTCTGCCATAGAGAAACGTGTCTGGATTTAATGCTATAAAAATATTATTATATTGTGAGAAGCACACTGCAAAATCACACCACATTCCCGTACTCTCCGACAACATCAACCCCAGAACAGCTGCAAACAAACACATAGAGCCACGCCAGAGTGAATACGGATAGGCAATAACGACGAGCTGCATAAACTTTGTTCACCATCTCAAGCTCCAGGTCAGATAAGGATCGGGAAAGAAATGGGCAGAGCACTTTCGCATCAACGTGAACATTTGTTAAAATGCACTTTTTAAGCGCCTGCGTCCGGCTAGTTGTAACTTATCATTCAGCAACCAGAAAGATGAGAAAATCCTCCGTGAATCACAACACATTCTCGATGGAGATAACCACCTAAAGTAGGTATTCCCAGATATATCTAAATATGTCTAGATGATAATTTAATTGCTGTAGTGCCATATTGTATATCTTATATTTGTTGCGCGGTGTCCTGTTGTTATAAAGGGTTGTCTGATGTATTCACTGCCATTGCCTTGTACATATGGTTACTGACATTGGGGAAGGTGAGAGGTATCAGGAGTAACAAGAATGCCAAGTTTATAATCGGAATTTATTGACAAAATCAGTTAATTACTTGACTTCGCCCACATGTAGGCACTTATAGCAAAAATACGAAAACAATCAGTGGGATGTACGCCCCCATCTGAGACGGCCAATGGCCGCGTGTGTACCAGGCCCCCGGTGTTTTATTTATTTATTTATTTATTTTATTTATTGTTGACCTTGTTGCCTGTTACATGCCACGATTGGTGTTTTTGATGAAACGTTCACAGAAAAGGTGTGAGCAGGAAAATGTAACTCCTCCCTTATGTAGTATGATGTACACCAGGGCGGCTCATGATTTTTGCATCTTGGTCCGCTAAATTTATAATGATAATTCTGGGTTAATTCCCAAAGATGTCGTTTCAACGTGATCAGGTGTCCAGTTCTGCAATTTTATCAATACGTCAGTATCTTTGTGTGCAGGCTTCTCTAAATGATTTCAAGAGAGTGTCCTGTACATCTGGAGACAATATTACAGCTTAAAGTAGACGTCTGAGTGCAGGAACAGCGTCAGTGGCTGATGATTTTCCTTAAAACAGAGTCAATGAATGGGTCGGGGTCCGGTTGAAATTCTGTGTTCGCTATCCTTCACACAACACCCTGTCGAAAAAGGAAGCGAGAACACTTATAGAATGCTACAGTACAGTCGCTGTGGACTGGTCACTTTCCGCGTGTCGGCAATATTCCCACGGACCAAATAATATTAGATTCCTAACACTAATTACTGGAATATTCATCAAAAATTCAATTAATGCTTCATATAAAGTTTTTGTGATCACAATACTGTTTTTTATAAAAAAAACTATTAAATTTTAACATCAGCTATATATAATCTCGCGTGTAACGATATTAAATATTGATTCGGGAAATGTCAAATCACTTCTGTCTATCTGCCACAACCTTTAAGTATATGCTCCATACATATTTTTCAAGGCCAAAACTAATAGACAATACTCTTAAAATGAAGACGCACTGATTGCAAACATCAATGTTCTCTACAAACTGTGTTGAGCATTAATGCGTTTATAAATTGCCACAGTAAGCAACTATTGAACCCTTTTCTCCAATTACAGTAAATTGCTAATGACACGTTTTACAATATCAAATAGAACCCCACGACACAACGCAATCGCAGGGGTCGTGCTCGCGGTAATGTAAATTTCATTGTATTTTGCCAAGAACGATTTTCAAATTTTGATAATGATGTAAAGTATTTCGTCATATTCACACTTAAACTGTTCCATTTACTAATCTTCTCTTGCTTGTTTCCTTCCTGCTGAAATCATCCAACAAAGAAAACATATATCTAATCAGTGTGAAGTTTTCGAAAGGCTTTGTTTTTCATTTTAGCAGGCTGGCATAATGTCACTCCACTATCATGCAGGGACAGGCTGGTCAAATATGTTACACACACCCAGTGCGTTCCCTTCTCGATGCTGTAAGACCCTCAAGGACAATCGAAACCACGTGCAGGGCATATGGTCATCGTGGCTTCCTTCATTCGGCACGTGGGCATGCATCCCCTCATTTATATGTATGCTGTATGGTGGCGGCACCACAAAATGTTTTTTTCGGAGAAGGGTGTGAGGGGAAAGTGGGGACAAGGTTCCCCATGAGGAGTGCAAATCTAAATGCGCCTTCTTTTTTTTACAATGATAGCATTGCATTCAGATGTCTACGTTATCTGAATGCAATGAAGCATCATAGAATGAAGCCTTCTGGTGGCTTGGGGGGAAATCTCCACTTGCTTTTGGACATCGAATATGAAGAAGCGCAGTTAGGGTCGCGCAACTTTCACTTGAAGATCTGGGTAAACAGCAGAAACCCAAGTTGGCTCTGTCGACTGGGGGAGTTTCAATTGCCACAATAGAAATCTATTCTCATTTTATCAACCTGTAGCAATGCATTCTGGATAACTGATTAATGTTCCGGGATATTTCCGTATTCTTCCTCTAGTAAAGGCATGGAGACCCAAGGTGCCTTTTGTGGGAGTGACAGGTCCCCCAGCATTGGCGTTTAGGGTCGTCATGCAGTATATTCCCCTCTGCAGTTTAAACCAACCACTTGATTACAGTTTGTTAAAATAAAGAGATGTGCTGTGTGTGGATTATGTGGTCAAAGTCTATGTTCGGGGTGACAACTGTTCCCATTTCCAATCTCCCAGCCTGTAGAGCCACAACTCTGTATGTATTAGTGTGGTGTAACAAAGGTTATGATTTTTCCAAGTGGTTGATGTGAGTATGAGTCCATCATTGACAGATTAGTCTGTAAGTTAAAGATGGTAAGGGTTCTAGGGGTAGTCCTTGATGCTCTTCAAGTAAGTATAGTTTCCCAAATGTTGTAATTCCAAGACAAGTATAGCCCTCTCCGGCTCGATAGGGCCCGCTGGCACCAAAGCACGCACACGAGAGAGTCTTGATTGCGAAAGTTTAGACGCCCTCCAAACCGGTCGATGCTCACGGATTACCTGGAGCCTCCGTTGGAAGGTAATTTTAATTCCGCCAGGACAGGACAAGCCAAATGGAGAAGCCTGATCGGACGGGAGAGAAGAAAAAAATCCCAGTGGTCCCGGCATGAAATTCCTTAACGGTTACAAAAATGGTATGTGGTGTTTTTGAAGGCTGGGCGTCAGGGAGGTTAGGATTACATGTTTGAAGCCTTCCCCTTCAAAAAAAAAGAGTCAATCAGTGTATTTGTGGGTTAAATGTACCGCAGTTTGTTTGTGTGGCTTCTTGTGATTTGTTGAGTTGGCTGAGGCAGGGTCATGCATTGCGCGGTACCGAGCAACGATGATACTGGCATCTGCCATAAGCGACCGCGATGCAGATAGTTATGTATCTCGCTAATATTAATCTGCCCGTATCCACTCTGGCATGAGTTTGTCTGCTGCTCTGCTGAAGTTGTGTTGTTGGTGTGTACGCGAGTTGGTGTGATGTGGTAGTTTTGATAATGAATGGCTGAGAGCAGGATGAAACTATAAGCGGCACCCAGCAACGACGATGCTCGCATCTATTCGAGGGAGCCTGGTAAACGAATAGTTATGCAGCAGGTATCTTAAGCTTATCCGTATCCACTCCGAGTGTTTGCATGAGTGCACTTCTATCTGTGCTGTGGATTCGGAGCCGGTATGAATCCGAATTGGTGTGATATGGTAGTATTAGTGCTGAGTCGGTCGGGACAGGGTCAAACTACGAGTGGCATCCTGCAACGACGATCCTGGCATCTGTTCGGGGAGTATGAAAAACAGATATTAATGCAGCGGGCAGGTTTTGCCTATCCGCATCTGCCCTGTGGTGCTTACATGTGTGGGTTTGTGGAGTTCCCACTCTGTTACGAGCGCGTGGGTTTGGTGTTGTACAGGAGTTTTGTTGTCGAATTGCATGTGACAGTGGTAAGAATTGTAATGGATGGACGGAGGATTCTGGGACAAGCATGAAGTTTGAGGTGTTGTATCTTCAGATTGTTTCTGCGGCACTGATTCAGTTTGGAAATGAGCTCGCTATCATTGAGTCTGTTAAGAGAGTTTTATCCGCGGTGTGTTTAAACCGCGTTTCTAGCATCTCAATGTCAGCCTAATCGAGGAACTGAGTATTTGGTTTATCTTCATTACAACAGCAGGTTGTCCAGTTGTCACGGAGACTAGCCCTTGTCACGGAGACTAGGCCCACACAAATAATATCTTTAATCTTCCGCTTTATGATTGAGGGTGAAGACAATAATCAGTCTACCTTAAATACAGCCTTTTTTGAAGCAGGGCGTCTCTCAACACGGACGATGTCATTTTTCAAAAGCAGGAAGTAAAACAGTTGAATGCAGTACAGTCGCCGTGGACTGGTCGTAGTCCACGCATGAGCACTGATGTCCACGCATGCGTTTATCAGGTAATAAAAATTATCATCATCAAAATGAACTCCATGAAATATAAGTTTAGCAAGTATTGTAATGATATAACAATGAGCCTACTTAAAAAGTCAATTGACTTAACAGTTGAGTCAATAAAACACATTATAAACAACTCATTTTGAGGTGGAATAGTAACCGCGCAAATGAAAATAACTAAATTAATTCTAGTATTTAAATCCTGTGATGACAGTGAGTATACTTCCAGTCTTCTCGAAATTGTTGGATAAAATAATGTACAAAAAACTTTTGAGCTTCCTGGGTAGAAATAAAACGCCAACGCCTTATCACTTTGGCTTAAAAAAAACATTACACTATACACCCTGTTATGCATCTCGTAAAGCATGTAGCTATAGAGAATAACAAAAAGAGCAAAGAGATCAGCCGTGCCATCTTACTTGAACTATCCAAAGCATTTGATACGATCAATCATAATATCCTACCTACTAGACTGGAAAAATTACTAAGGGACTTAGCAATGATTGGTTCAACAGCTATCTCTTGAACAGGACTGAGTATGTGAGCTCTAATGAAATTGATTCTGAAAAGGCCGAACTCACCTACGGAGTGCCACAGGTCTCGCTTTTAGAACCCATTTTGCTTCTCCTATATGTAAACGACTTCCACCGCTCCGCACTGCTAATTCTTCTGCCCCTCGCCTATGACACCACCGTATTTGCCTCCTATGAAGACATTAATATCCTGATCAATTAAACAAACTCAGAACTAATAAAATATTTGAATGGTAACTACCTAATGCTAAATTCAAAGAAAACAAAATACATCTTAATAAATCCAACGCAAAAGTTTACTCCTGTGAGTCAGGACATCGTCATCAATGGCCAAACAAAAAATAGGGTCGGTCAGAATGCATTTGAAACTTCTTTAATTTTTTAGGAATCATAAAGGATGAGCACCTATTCTATAAGTACCATGTTGTACAAATATGCACACACATTTACGCGCGCTGATTATCTTAAGTAGAGTGAGGAAATTACTACCGCATGATCCAATGATAACTACATATTACGCCCGGTACGCGGTGCTCGGTAGGTAGAGATACTGCACGTCGATGGGGCGCTTGTCTTCAAACAATGCTAACCCTGCTTGTGTGGACATAGCACGTTGGGGAATCTGACAGTTGCTAGCCGTTGCTCCGTGCTTCTCGTGGGGTGCTGCGGCTTCTCCCACACGTACAACTGCCCGACGCGAGATGATTCTGGCCGTCGTTAAACTCCGATAAATAAATAAATAAATATTACGCCCTTATTCATATCCATATTGTTAATTGAATACACATTAGGCGCAACTCTGAATCAGTTCGAAAAATATCCCTCCTGTAAAGCGTTCTATACGCATTGTAAATAATAAACGTTTTAATGCCCATACCAAGTCCGTTTATCGTAAAAATCGTATTTTAGAAGTAGAAGCCTTGCATAAGCTATAATCATTCCTACAATATTAGACTGGCATAGCAATAAACTACCCATCTCCTTCAAATATTATTTCTCCTCTACGAATAGACCTCGATCTACGAGACAAACAGATACAACGGAAATTGTGAGCACTAGAACGAAATCTTTAGGCCTGTTCCCAGTGTTCGCATACCCAAAACTATGGAATGATCTTGGTCACAACTTACGCATAATTCACCCTTTACCCAACGTAACGGCCAAAACCGGCCAGCGCAATTCTCAAAAATCGCCAATTAATTTTCATTATATTTTCATTTTTTGTCTCAAAAACATAGATTATGACCCCTCTTTGGAACAAGCTCGTCGAGCTCGTTCCAATGAGGGGTCATAACCTATGTTTTTGAGACAAAAAATGAAGAAAATTAGTTATTCAAGAATTTTGTTAGCAAGTGTCGTCTGCTTTTCATGTTAGGTAAATGGTTAAACAGATCACCCTTTAAGAGAAGCTATTAGATATATTTGTGGCAACTCACCAGAATAATGTCCATTACAAAAACTCTCACTGCATGGTCTGCGGCCAGTAGCATTTCCACTCGGCTCCCTCGGCTCGTCCTTGTACCTCTCCCTTCCAACTTCTGTCCTGTTTGAATGGCACAGAATTCTGGAATTGCTTCTTGGAAGGCTCTCATTGGGGACATTCCATGACACAGTTCCCCGTTGTGAGGAAGGTTATTACAATGAGCATCGAATTCATTAAAACACTTTATTAAGCATAAAATTGACTGATGTGTGACAAATTGGTAGAAATATTACTAAGATGATATACATTACCCTGAAATTGGGGGAGAGACAGACTTATCCACGCGACAGTCATGAGGTCCTAAACTCGATCAAACTTTAACCTCGATCAAGTCTTAAACTCGTTCAAATTATGTCCCAAATTAATTCGTAAAGTTTCTTTTTTTGAGTAAGCATAGGCTATACCAATTTTTTAAGTCAGACCCGTTGCTCTGCTTCCGGTGGGAGAGAGTTACAACTCCTCGAGAAGGGAATGTAAAGCTATCCATTTACGCACTACCTTCATAGGGAGGTAAATAACTACACACCATTGCAAGTCCGGTGAAATGTGGCAATATGATATAAATTGGGGATAGTGCGTATGTGTTATCATTGAATTATAACTGTTTAACTATATCTGTGTATATTCTGTATGTGTGAATGCTGTGAAATAAATAATCAATCAATCAACCCACCTGGTGCAGTTATAGTTTAATTGCACCATCAGGCATGACCATATCGTTACGACAGGTGTGCGACCAAAGGCAAATTCATTCAAACAACAGCAAAACCATTTATCAAGTTTCAGAAAAGTCACCTTTGATCAATCATTTGCGCACAAATCAGACTGGCATTGAAGAAAATTAAATTATTGTGAATTCAAGGAAAAAAATAGAACTTAACCTGATCAACATTGCAAGCCTTCTTTGGGGATAAAATATACTACTCAAAGTTTGCTAAGCACCAAATATTTGAAGCATCATTGTGAAATTTGCCTGTGACATATTTGCGATATTTTTGGTGGATATGATTGAGAAATGTATTGAGATGGTCCCCAGTGTTTACATTAGCTCTCTTGGCAGGCAGACTTTTCCTGACAGTCATGAAAAGCATGTACCCCTTGATTTTCATGATGTTTTCGTGTACTGTCTACATGTACATGACATGTGTAGGGTATTCAATCTTCATTTCAACACAAACCCTTGTGATTTAATGATTGAATATGGCAAATGCAAATATAAGAAGACATTTGTCTGAAGCAGAAATGTGGCAGGGCTGTAGGGATGGTGGAGCTAGGGGCTACCCATCGTCAGACTGGTGAAGCCCTTGGTGTGCACCATACAGTGATCACCAGAGCCTGGGCAAGATTTCAGCAGTATGGTACACCAGTACGACGGCATGGTGGTGGCAGAGACAGGGCAACATCTGCAGCTGAAGACTGGTTTTGATCATTTAGGCCAGTAGGAACCGCTTTGCCACAGCAACCCAGCTTCGCAGTGACCTTCAGAATGCATCCGGGATAAATGTTTCGACGCAGACTATCCGAGCAAGGTTGCACGAAGGTGGACTCCGACCGAGAAGACAATGTATTTGCATTCCGCTCTCTCGGAACCACCGCCAAGCACGATATGAATGGGTCATGGACCACGTTGGATGGACCAGAGAAGATTGGCGACCTGTCCTTTTTACAGATGAGTCAACGTACTGCCTCGGCCACAAAGATAGGCGTTCTAGGGTATGGAGAAGACCAGGAGAGCGATTCCATGCAACCAACATTGCTGAGCATGACCGCTATGGTGGAGGGTCAACCGTGGTCTTGGGCGACATCAGCAGGGATGGACGTACAGAGCTCTGTGTCATTGAACGTGGTATATTGACTGCACAGCGGTATATTGATGAGATCCTGGATGTCCACGTCAGATTGTATGCAGGTGCAGTGGGTGATAGATTCATTCTGATGGACGATAATGCCCATCCTCATGTTGCCCATGCTGTCGGGGAGTACCGACAGAGGGAGGGGATTGAGCGTATGGACTGACCAGCAAGATCCCCTGACCTCAATCCAGTCGAACAATTATGGAATGAGTTGCAGCTTGCAATTGCAGCCCGTCCAGTCCAGCCAAGAAGTGTTCAGGAGCTTGGTGCCATGCAGGTCCAAGAATGGGACAACATCTCACAAAGGACCACCAGGAACCTGATTGCGAGCATGAGAATGCGTTGTCAAGCTGTAATTAATAGTAATGAGTCTCATACTCGATACTGAACCAATACCAGTCCGCTCCGTCAACTTTTTGGCAAATTGAAAAATTTCCTCTTTTACCAATAATATCCATTTTCCATGGTTATCGTATTCAAAAGCTAAAAAATAATGTCAACCACAAATAAAATCTTAATTTATGTGCTTAAACCATTAAAGATATAATTAAATAAAAAATATATACACTTTTCATTACAATATTTCAACTAAAACGTAAAACAGGTAGTTGGATATGCTTGGTGCTTATCAAACTTTGAGTAGTATAACAAATACGGTGTCGAATACTTTACTACAATAGTATCACTAGCGAAAAGGTTTGTTACTGCTGGCATGCCCAATTTCTTCAACACTTCACCCCCTGAGTTCCAATGTGTTCTATGTGCCGGTAGACACATAAAACACATTGGAACTCAAAGGACGAATTGCCAACTTTTTAGTGAACAATTATGAATGATTGATTTCATTTTACAGGCGCATGGAATCCAGTTTCTTCTCCCATCTGTGCAATTATAGTTGAATTTCACTGTTGCGCATGCTTTGATTTCTCTTTTCACCAGCAATGTCTTTGTTCGTGTAAATTCAAATCATTTTCAGCTGCATCTTCTAAAGACAGTTTCATCAATGAATACCTATGTTAAATTCAGCAGGAGTTCAAACGATCGCTGATGCATTTGTGTGACAAAAGAAAAAGGAATCTAGCCAACCCGCTATTAAAAAAATATTGGAAAAAAGCTGCTGCTTTAATTAATGTTTTCCTTCCGTCACTCAAGGTGAATCCATATAAAATAAGTAACAAATACTCTTTGATGAAAGGATTGCATACTGAGGTATGAGATGATAGTGGTCGTTAGAGTGAGGTCAACGGAGTGTGTTATAGATTCTAGATAGTTCATCAAATATGCTGAATAGTTTGTTCATTGTATTCTAAACTCTATTAGCAGGAACAATGTCAGGTTCTAAGCAACATAATCATTTTTTATACCATGTTTACCTATTGTACTATATATGAAAAGCCTATGACATAAATTTTAGCTTTACACACCAACCGTGATGAACACGCCAGCAATGGGATTTCAATAGTAAAAATATACACCTATAGTAGAACTACATCCACGTTGACCTTTAGTGACGTCAACCTGAATGCAAACTTGTCTAAATTTATCGCACGTCGCCACGCGAAGAGTGAAATTAAAGTGGCAATTATTTATTACGTTTTGAAATGGGTTTACATCAAAAGATGCCAAAAATTAACAAACATGCCTTGTCTCATGTTAATAAAGCATGCATAACTCGAAATAGTATGTTATTATGTTATTAAAACGAAAAAGGCTCAGTTTCTTTTTTTTCATTTCGTTTCGGTGATAAAATAGAGAGTGGAAGTACCGCCCACCGATGCTCGTGTAAACAAAAACAGATTCGCACGTATGTACGTCTGGTGCTCAGTAAAATCGAGAAAAAATAATAGCGACTCTTAATAATCTGACGACCATGGTATAAATAAAATATACCCAAAGTAGCTTGGTGTACCAAATGTTCACCACTCGTGGTGAAGTGGTGTTAACCGCGCGCCAAAGGCTCGCGATTAACACCACTTCACCACTCGTGGTTAACATTTGGTACACCAAGCTACTATGGGTACATTCTATATGTAAATAATGAATAATCCAAACCACAGGTATCTACAGAACTGGATTGCTGGAACGCTCATTGGTCATACGGGGAAACGTGTCTCAGCCGTCGCTATCTTTGGGCATGGGGGAGATGCTATAAACAGAACAGTGCCCAACAACAACAAAAATTGTCGAAGGTTTTAAAATTCTCGATGTATCGCAATCGATAATGGGGATTACAACTCAGACATGCAAGAAGTGTGATTTGGAGTTCCGCAAGGCTCAGTACTTGGCCCGTTACTATTTCTGCTATATATAAATGATATTCACCTGGCCTCTTCGTGTAATCTTCTTTCATTTTCAGACGACACTACTACCCATTCATCAGGTTCCGACATAGATTTGCAAATCGAAAATTTTAATCAAGAACTTTCGAAAATATTTGAATGGTGCTCAGCAAACAAATTGGCGATAAATGCTAAAAAAAACCAAAATATGTGATCTTTAATCCTTCTGCAAGGTCAGCCGTTCATAGCAACAAAGACATAATGATCAACAATGAAAACATAGAAAGAATTGGTAACAATGAGGCAACACAAAGTGTTAAATTTCTGGGGATACCCATGGACGAAAAGATATCTTATAAAGCACATATTAGTCAAATATGCTCCAAAGTGGCAAGGGCCAACTTTGCATTGAATAAAGTTAGACATACTCTCCCACACAATGCAAAGAAAACACTATACTATTCACTTACACACAGTCATCTCCTGTACGGTATACATATTTGGGGCAACTCGAGAGGAATTAACCAACTTCAAAAAATACAAAGGCGCTCAGTACGAATACTGAATAATAAAAGACGCTTCGCCCACACAGACCCTCTGTTTTTCCACGATGAAATACTCAAGGTAACCGATCCTTACACACTGAACGTCTCATTATTCATATTTGACTAGTACAATAATCTTATACCAAATTCTTTTAATAATTTCTTTAGTTGTGTCAATAACCCGGACGGTACCACAACAAGACAAACAGGTCTCTTGACCCTAAACAATTCCTTAGACTACTTGCCTACATATTCATTTCCCCAAATTTGGAATCGACTGGACCGGGAGATTCGTAATATAGAAAATAGAAAAGTTTTTAAGAAGACCCTGACACTCAAACTTATAAGTACATATGTGACTGAACGAAATATCGAGTGCAACAATCCATATTGTCCCGACTGCGGATCTATCTAAGTCCTAGTTTTTGTTTTTGCGCCCGAATAACACAAATCAGAGTAAGTATATATATATGCATATAATACCCGATATACAGTAATTATGTCTGATTTTCTCATCCATTTTGGAGGGGCCCATTGCTTTGTTCGCGCGTCTAGAATCTGTAATGCACGGACGGAGCAATTGACTCATTTCAATAAAACAGTTGTCAGCACCGAAGTTGTTACGAAACATTTCACCAACAAACCTTTTCAAATTAACCCATTTCCCAGCGTAGGCTGTGAACAGATATAACTATACAAGTTAATTATTTGCTTTTGCGGCATAGCTTGTGACCCCCTCATCGAAGCGAGAGCCATAAGCTCGCTTCGACGGGGTGTCATTGGCTGTGCTTTGAAGGAGTGAAATTAAAAAAAAATAACACCATTTTAAAAGTAAGAGTTTTAATAGCGTTAGTAATTCCTTCCAGCACGCTGGGTGAGTGAGGTACAAAAATTACCATTCTAACCCATAACAGTTACTAATATAATCACTTACTGAAACATCTGCCACAGTCTGTTTGATACCATATAGAGCCGTACGATTTTCTTTTTTCCCTTAGGAAATGGCAAGTAGACAGCCAATCTGGCTATGCCATTTCCTAACAGTATACATTCAAACTGTAGTAATATTGTGTGTAACACCTTCACCATTGAATTGTATAATGTGTACTGTTGAATAAAATATCATATCATATCATGTCACATCATATCATATCATATCATATCATATCGCCGATCGCATTTTAAGGAGTATCCTTTGATGTTTAACCGTTTGAACCCGAGCGGCCGCTTTTCCGGCCCAGGAACATGATACGTCATAATTTCATTAAGTAGGATAACTGATAAGTGAATGTGTAGGGTAGACGATCAATATTGTCAACGTGCAGCCCGATGGCTGCACGTTGACAATATTGATTGGTCTACCCCCAAATGACGAAAATAGAATCTTCCAATTGATGTCATTGAACTGACATGGGCGATTCCACCAGTGTTCTAAGGGTTAAGAAAAATGAATATTTTGATGATGTACACATTTTTCGTAGCAATGTAAATTGAATATGTTCAACACATTTTGGTTATTGACAACAAAATAAGTTCCGAGGTTGGACAGTTAATACGGTAGAAGGTAATAAGGGCCGATTCAAACACAGATGACGATGTACGTGTACATGTACACGTACATCGATGTACACCTCCATAGGATTTAGTGTTAAAATCGTGTACAGGTACACGATTGTAACGTTTTTAGGGTGTTTTAGAATCACTGGATTGTATCCAAGAGTGAAAAAAAACGCATGAAATTTTACGTATGTGTACATGTAGCGTTTTGTGTTTGAATCGGCAAATGGGTTTCCCCATAGGATTCAGTGTTAAATTGCGAGCAAAAAACGTTTTGTCGTTTCTAAATCATCATCTTGCTGATTCTAAATCATCCGCGTCCGTACACGATTTTAACACTGAAACCCTATGGAGGCGTACACGGAAATCCATTTGCGGATTTTACGTCGGAAATCGAATCGTGTACGGTACACGGTAAAGAGGTGTTGCTGAACCAGCAAACCCACTGTCATGTTTCCTGAAGTAAAACTAACACATGTTATTGTTGTGACTGAATGAGGTTTTCGTTCAAAAGAGTAGACTATAAAATATGAGCGTCAGTTTTAAAAAGGAGTTGCGTGAATGAAAGGTATCCGTTCAAAAGAGTCGACTATAAAATATGATCTGTAAAAATAGACATTCGTGTTTTGTTTTGATGTAATGAAAGGAAATTGAGTTTAGAGACAATTAGAGAAAAGAATCCAAAAAGTGATTGATATATATAGGAGAGAAAAAAATATATAAATAAATAGTTATTTAAAAAAATAATATATCAAATCGAATAGGTAATAAAAAAATAAATACGTAAATCATGAGCGATTCTCAGACTATTAGAGTAAGGTTTCTTTTAAAAATGCTGATGAGAGCCTACGCATTCTGCGTGAACGAACAACTAGGTCGTCTCCTGTTAGAACGATGCGTCGGATGTCGGGATCACCTAGACTTCGATCACGAGAATCATTCGTGTCTGTGGATGGAAAGGGAAGATATGGTCGTCAAGTATTTCGAACCGGCGTTCGAACGCGTTCAAATCGATGAAGTGATCGCGTTTTGGAAGAGATTACTCTTCTGTAAGGATCAAAGCAGGCCCACAGTTTCGGAAGAACAGAAATTGGCGCGTAAAAGTCTGACTTTACGAGATAAGGGACGCATCATGAAATTATTGTTCAATGAAGCATACGTCTAAGTTTCTCGTTGATATAAAATAAGGGAGAATAGAAAATAAAAAATAAATACACACATAAATTTTTTATCTAATATTAGAAAGAAAAAAAACAAAAATGAGAACCAGAAATGAATTCTATCCGACGTTAGTGGACGACGAGGATGAGAAGCCGATCAGCGTTTTGCCAACGGCACCGTCGCTAGAAGAAAAAGAAAGAGGAGAGAGGTATCGCATCGATCAAATCAGTAGAATCCAAGAGTATCTCACTCGAGAGAGAGATTCTCGTCATTCTCTCAAGAAGAAGTATTCGCGTTTCGTGAAATTCGTCAACGCGATCGACACGACACTCATCACGATTTCCATGGGTTTACACGCGGCCGGCATCGGATTGTTGTCGACCGCGGTCGGCATTCCGATCGTGTTGACCGTAGAAGGAGTGGCTCTCGCCGCCGGATTGTTTAGCACGCTCGGAAACTTTTTGAGTAGGAAATTATATCTGAAGGCGAGGAAATACGACAAGATTCGCGTCTTGGTCGACTCCAAGATCGACACGATATCCGAAATGATCTCTATGGCGTTGAAAGACGGTAGGATATCAGACGGAGAATACTTCGCGATATTGAGCGAGAAAACGAAATACGATGCCATGAAAGAAGCCGTGAGAATCAAGACTCGTCAGATCATCAAGGAAGAGATGAAGGATTCTCTCGTGGAAAAGGGGAGGAATTCAGTAAGATGATAGTACTCAAGAGCAGCGATTGAAAAAAAAATATATATAATAAGAACAGAATTAATTAATTTTTAAATGTATATATAAAATAAAAACAAAATTAATTTAAATAACTCTTAAAAAAATGTATTGCGTAAAGTGTAAGAGAGTTACCGAGACGAGTAATTCTCGAGAAGTACGAACTAAAAACGACAGACAGATGCTTCGCGGAATTTGCGACGTGTGTGGTTCTGTCAAGACTCGATTCGTCAAAAAAAGAACGCGAGCAAAGGTAAATGCATCGTGAATAAAATTATCAATAATCTACCTTTCGAAATGCATCTGCCCGGTCACAGTTTCACGGGACCCGGAACGAAATTGAACAAGAGACTCAACGCCGATCTGACACCCAAATCTTGGAGCAAACCTGTGAATAGGGTGGACGCGGCCGCGTATGATCACGATCTGTGCTACGCCGGACACTCCGACACCAAGACTCGCAACGACGTCTGCGATAAAAACATGTTGGGGAAATTGAGAGGCATATCGAATCCGACCAGGAGAGAGAAGATAGAACGTTCGTTGGTCGGCAATCTGATCGGTGTGAAACGTCGATTCGGATGGGGCGTTCAAAAAAAAGCGCATCTGAAAAGAAGAAGAAACGATTATTGACGAGCGAATTGGCCGAGGAGTTACACAAACCCATAGTGCGTAAATTTCGAAAGAGAAGGGTGTTCGTGAAGGGTTTGGATGATATTTGGTCTGCCGACTTGGTCGACATGAGATCGTTTTCGAGGTGGAACGAGGGCGTCAAATATCTATTGACGGTCATCGACGTGTTTTCCAAATACGGATGGATCAGAGCTTTGAAGAATAAATCGGGACCTTGCGTCGCCGAGGCTCTGAAGAGCGTGTTCGACTCGTCTTCTCGAAAACCGAGTAAATTGTGGGTGGATAAGGGAAAGGAATTCTACAACAAGCACGTTCATCGATTGGTAGACCTCTACTTGATCGAAAATGAAGACAAAGCCAGCGTGGTGGAACGTTGGAATCGAACGATGAAGGAAAAGATGCACAGATACTTCACGGCGAATTCGACCAAGAAATACATATACGCTCTGAACGGTCTGGTCAAAGATTACAACAACACGCTACACAGATCGATCAAGATGACTCCCGTGGAAGCTAGCGATCCTCGAAATGAAAAACGGGTCTACGCGAATCTATATCCTGAAAGATCTAAGATTAGGAAGAAGTCTAGAACGCCGAAATTTGCGGTCGGTGATCGAGTGAGAATCTACGCTTATAAGAAGCACTTCGAAAAGGGTTATACTCCTCGATGGACCTCGGAAATCTTCGTGATAATCAAAATATTTCACACCGATCCGGTGACTTACGAAATCGAAGCTTTGGATGGAGAAGATTTCATCGGAAAGTTTTACGAACAACAATTACAGAAGACAAAGTTTTGATAAAGAAAACAAATTTCTTTTATTTACTTTCTTTAATATTTTCTTGTTTACACATATATATATAAGAGAGAAAAATAATAATAAAAAATAATTAAAAGCTATTTTTAGATAAAGAAAGCAAGTTAATTAATAAACCAAAAAAAAAACTAAAAATCCTTTAAAATGACAAATATACTAGATATAGCACAAAGCATAGTGAAAGATGAAAGTATTCAAGAATATGAGGTTCATGAATATGAACCAGTAACCGGAACGAGTTTGAACAATGCGGGAGAGATAAGAATTAACGTCGAAACTCAAGATCTATTCATACATCCTAGCGAGAGTTACATAGTGGTGCAGGGACGTCTCACCAAGGAAGATGGGAGCGACTACGCCGACGATGACACGGTTACTCTAGCCAATAATGGTATCATGCATCTATTCAGTAATATAGAATACATGCTATCCGGACAAGAGATAGAATCTGTGTTTCATCCCGGTCAGGCCACCACGATGTTCGGACTCTTGACATATCCTGATGATTTTTCGAAATCTAGAGGACTTAATCAGTTGTGGGTGAAAGACACCATCGGCCCTGCTAGCGTCGGCGCCGCCTTGATATTCGACTACGTCGTCAAGACGTCCAGACCTAAAGGAACGTTTTCGTTCAGGATACCTTTGAAACACATCTTTTGATTTGCGGACGATTACAACAAGATCATGTACGGATTCAAACGCAATCTGACGTTGATTCGAAAAGGAGACGACGACGCAATAGTGAGACTCACTGTGACCAATGCGGGTAAGATAACTCTACACAAGATATCGTGGTTCGTTCCGCATGTGGAGCCTTCGATTGTGGAAAAAGCGCGTCTCTACAAGATCATAGAATCCAAGAGTAAATTACCCGTGGGACTTAGAATGAGACAGTGCGACACGGCTAGCATTCCACCCTCCACGAATCACTTCGATTGTAGATTGATGGTGAAATCCGCTTCCGAGAGACTGCGTTTCATCGTGGTTGCGTTTCAAACTGATAGGGACGAGTCTCAGGAAAAGAATGCGTCGCTGTTCGATCGCTGCCATTTGAGAAACATGCAAGTGTTTCTGAACGCCACGAGATATCCAGCAATCGATTACAACGCATCGTTCAACAAGAACGATTTCTGCAGACTGTACGGTGACGCTGCTGATTTTAGAAAGAAGTATCACGGTCTAGACGAATTGATGAGCAACCCTAACATATCTCCCGGTGAATACAAGTCGATGTATCCCATGTTCGTATTCGACGTCAGTAAACAGAATAAACGACTCAAGAGTAGCGTCTTAGACATTCAGATCAAGATGCAATTCGATAGGAACGTGCTGAGAAAAACCGAAGCCTTCACCCTGGTCCTGTCGGATAGAGAATTACAATTCGAATCGGATGGAAATAAGATGTCGATCATTCGATGAGAGACGAGTGTGAAAAAAAAAAAATATATATAAATAAAATTAAAAAATTATTATAAAAATGAATGATAAAGAAAGAGAATACTTAAGAAGAAACAGACGTGTTTTGATTAAAAATATTTCGCAAGATTCGTTAGCAATAATTCTAGACACTTTAGTCGAAACAGAACCTTTGATATTGACTGATTATATGAGACGTGAAATCGAAAGTAAAATCTTGATAGAAGATAAGACCCGAAAACTTTTAGACGCGTTGACGTATAGAGGACCGACTGCTTTTCAAGAATTTATAAAAGCTCTTTTCGAAATGCTAAAATAGATGTTGACGCGTGTTTCGTGATAGGTGATCCAATTTCACGAGATGAAACATTATGAGAAATAATGTATTAAAACAAAACCTCAAAAAAAAAAAAATAAATAAATAAAGTAATGTGATCTAGAGAGATTGAACATCTTTCTAAATCTCATTACTTTTTTTTTTTTTGTTTTTTTAATAAATCACACATTATTTTTTTTTTTAATTCATTATTTTCCACGCGTTCACTGTTTGTTCAAAGGAACTAATTCAATCAGTAGACTCAGCACGGAAGTGGCGGCTTCGGGATTATTGGTTTTCATAATGAAATTAATCCTGTCTCCGGCGTTCACTTTGAGAGGCGTGCTGAATGTGCTAACATTTGCATGTTGATTCTCAGTCTTTTCGACGCTGTATCTCTTATCGCTCTCTACTCCATTCACCATGAGATTGACGACCGCTCTGTTATTCAAATCCGAGGAAGCCAGACTCGTTCGAAGGATTTCACCTCCCAGCGGCATGGGATATCCCACCTGACCATGTTTCGATCCGCTACCTCCATTTCCAAAAGACCACTCAGCTTTTCTTTCATCTAAGGTGCCGGCCTCCTCAAGCCACACAGTGATCAATTGTCTAGCATATTTGACTTTCTCCACCACCGAAATCAGGGTGCAGGCATCCGTCATGTTCATGGGATCTGGTAGATTCGTGAGCGCGTGTCCACCCATGTCTAGTTTACCTTCCATTATGTCACCCTTTCTCCAGATTGAGTTGTCATCCACGTACTTTCTGCTGACTGCGCTGGAATCGAATTCGGGATCGTGACTGAGTCCGAATAAATTCTTACCGTTCATGTCAATACCACCCTCCATGGTTCCGCCAGATTGTTTGTTCAGGTAGAGATCATCCACTTGCGATTCTAGGTATTCTTGTGATCATATCACGGCAGAATCCACGTAGCCCTTGTTGACCACGGTTGAGTCCGCATCAGTGTCGTCGACCTTCGACAGATTCAATATCTTGTTGAATCCCGCATTCAGATCCGATTTCATTTCTCGTCTGTCAGACTTTCTCTGTTCCAGATCTACGTAGTGTTTGGTCGCCACGTCCTTGGGATTCGTGGGAGTGGCCACGTTCGTTATCTTGTTAGAATTGGCGTTCAATTCCGAGTGCATTGTTTTCTGAACGTATCTATTTCTCAGGTGTTCACTGAATCTCGTGTGAGAGTCGTCTGCATATTTCTTGGTCGCGGCATCGGTGGGATCTATGGGATTCGCGACGTTCACCAAACGTTTGGATTTCAGATCGAGATCGTAGGTCATGGTTTTATCCACGTAATTATCTAGCATGATTCGTTCGAAATCAGCGTTCCCCCTGTCGACGTATTTTTTAGTCGCAGCATCTGCAAGATCTATTGGCTCGGGAAGATTGTAGAGCTTCTTATCATTCATGTTCAAAGGTTCTTCTCGAGGTTTGTATCTCCGAACGTAACATTCGTCCAAGTTGGCAATGTCGTAACCATCATTGACTTCAAACGTCTTCCTCTTCTTTCTTAGGTTGACTTTTTCATCATCACTTCTACCAAATTTATCGACTGGCATGTTGTTGTGGGATTTTTTGTTTTTTAGAAAAAATATATTCAAAACGCAGTTTATTAAAAATGAACTATTTTATTTTTATTTTTTTGTTTTTATTCGTTTAAAATTTTTTTTATATAATTTATTATCTTTATATATACTATAAAAAAAAAATCTCTCTCTAATGTAAATCATTGAGAATGTCTTGAAACCGATCTCCTTCAGACCATCTCTTGAGAACGCAGAGACACAGGTGACCTCAAAACACTTGATCTGGTGATTGCACTTGTTCTGTGTTGTAACGAACCATCGATTTGTTGAAATAGTTCTTTATTTCTTTTGGCGGCGAGATTCCGTAGCTGTCAAAATAATAATTTTTCTTCTTCCCGTTCTTGATCCACGCCACCCAGTGAGTGCCTTCACCCGATGAATCATCTAGATTTAAAATTCCGCATTCCGATTGTCGAGGTCTTCTCTTCGGCAAGGCATCTCTGGAAAACACGCCTAGAAAATCTTTGATTTTCAAATCTTTTGCCGCATTCAACAGATCGATGTTGGATAGGGGTTCGTTAGGTAAGATGACAACTTCTACGGATATCTTTATTTTCTTATTCATAAATGCGTATATATTTTTTTTTATTTATTTATTATATTATAATTCACTAAAATGACGTTATTTTTTTTTTTTTCTTTTTCTTTTTAAACTAACTCTCTCGATGTCTCTATCGATTTCTATAATTTCGAATCCATCTAATTCCTCTTGATGTTCTGGACTCTCGATGTCTCTATCGATTTCTATAATTTTGAATCCATCTAATTCCTCTTGATTTTCTGGAATCCTATCATCCACAATCGTATCTGGAATCCAATCATCCACATTCATATTATCTCTAATTAGATCTAAAGTCCAATGTCCGAGTGTCGCTTATTTTATCATCTAACACGAATCTCTTATCATCGTCAGCCGGTAGCGATATCTTGTTGACTATTTCGGTATACAAGTCGTGATTTTAGCTTCGAATCGATTTCATAGTCTTATACACTGGACCACTTCCTAACAGACAATCTTTATACTCTTGGAAAGAGATGTTTTTCTTCACCACGCACGCTTTAACTCCTTTGCACTTCTTGATCTCTTCATCTTCTAGATGATAAGCATACAGTTTGGGTCTCAAGCCCACGAATTTGACGATTTGTTTACCACCGCTCTCATCCTTAAATTCACCCAACACCTTCTTGTTGTCGTTTGATTGAATGTTGGATGGGTGATCGATGGGATAATTGCTCGTGTCGAACCACGCGGCCACGTTCGGAGATATATCTTGGTAGACATCTTCCGTCTCTATCTCATAAACTAAACTGTCCATGTCGGTGAACAGTAGTTTGGCTTTATTACCAAATTTTGGTTTGACGTAATCGTAGTGAAACTCGTACATGAATCGCTTGGTGATATCTAAGATGATCGGTCTGAGATAATACAGTTTGTCGAACTTCAGGTGCGTCTTTTGCATGTGAACGGCCACTAGATTTTTGTCAAATATGGTTCGGTGTTTGTAATTGGGTTTCGCCACTAATTTTTTAGCTCTTTTCTCAGACGTGACGAGTCGAACGTCGGTTCTCTTCCTGATGTTTTCCATTGATTTACCGTACACGCAGTTGTTCATGAGTTTGAAGAAATCTTTTTCAAAATAATTCTCGGCTCAAATTCTGAGGTTCGTGTTGAGATTGATGTATTTTTTCATCCAAGGCTCTTCGTCGAATCGAATGATGCGATGTATGTTGACTAATTTCATCCTGTAATTGACGTACTGTTTCAAATTCTTACTGTAGACAATGTAGTTACGTTTGTTAAATAAATTGGGAATGAGTTTTTCCTCGTCTCCTTCGTTCGGTTCCATTCATTCGGGAGCTAGCGGATAATCATTGTGTGAAATGTGTAATTCTTCCGGATAGTTCAAATCGACTTCTAAAATGCAAGGATAGTCTCTCCATTTTTGCATCTCTTCCGGTTCCGTCACCCATTCGAAATTTCCAATCGGTAAAGGATGACTCATAGCCCAACCGTACAGATTATTAGTGTCCCAGTACTGTATGTATTTAATCGACCATTTCGAATCGAAACCTTCTTTCATGTAGGGATTGTTAGCTTTAGAATATCTGTGGGAGATCATCGAGACGCCACCTCTCGCAGCCCTTTCGAACATGAGCAACATGTTCACGTCAGATAATAATTCCAATTGGACTTCGGTGGTCTTCAACAGAGTGTCCCACGCCAGACCGGGTGTGGTGAAATACCAAGCAGGATCCAGATCGTAATTTCGATGACAGACGTCTCGAAAATTTTCGAACACGTCTGCCAAGAACAGAACGTCGGTCTTCAGATAGAGATCCTGATAATCTCTCATGGTTTTCATATCGAATGATTTCCACACGTTTTTGGCATGTTCGTAATTCTCGTCAGAAATGTCGGATTCATATAATTTCGAATAAAAATCTTCTTTCGAAGGTCGTGCGGTGTCTTCGAATCTCTTTATATCGTTCATGTAATCGTAAGGATAGACTCCTTTCCTCAACATGACGTCTACTCGTTCTCCGAAATGTTGGCTCGTGATTTTAAATTTATCCTTGCTCATGTTATCGACTAATTTTTCCAGTGCGGTCGACGTGAATTTAAAACTGTCGATGAAACGTATGCATCTATGCATAGGATTTCATTTTTTCTTGCAACGTATTTCCGTCGATTACTCTTTTCTTTTCCATGAGCTTCCATTTCGTGAAGGAAATGTATCTTTCTTCGCTGTTCGCGATGCAATTTAATTCTTCATGTGAGGTGCCGAGATTTTTCACAAACAGATGACTGTCGTAACCCGAGAGATTGTGAAACATCACCGAATAGAAAGCGGCATCTCGATATTTTAAATTACACTTGCTGTGAGCCGGACCGCGATACAGACCCGTGTAATGATCGTGGTCTCTAACCTTCTTATTTTCCTCCGAATTCTCGTTGAACGATTGTCTGCATATATGACATTCGGTGTCTCTGTTATTTTCGTCCTGCTGCTCTCGCGTGATGATCATTTTCACCGGTGTTTTGAATTTGTCGTATAACATTTGAATTTTCAATTCTAACTCTTCCACGAACCTTTGAGCCACGTCGTCATCTTCATACTGTTTCATGTAGGTGAAGGGACCCATGTCGTGTTGCGAGTCGAAAGCGCATTTCACGTAAATGCAATAGCCTGAAGGTGTGTGTTTTTGATATCTTTCGACATAACTTTGAAGAGCGTTGGGTTGACAGGAACTCATTTTCATGGTGAAACATTCGAAATTGGCGTACACGACGAATGGTACTTTTAACCTTCTATTGCGATTTTCAAACTTCACGATGGTGTTGGGTTTGGGCATTTCGACGGCAACACCTTGATTTTCATTGCAATATTCCTGATGTTTCGCTAATGATTTTTTCACTCTTAAACATGTTCATGCAGTTGCAACATAAACATACCTTATGTTCATGTTTATTATTTTGTCTCGACAGTAATCGGCTCGGATGTTTAACCCAACAATAATGACTATTGTCACCATTTGAAATCAATAATAAAATAATCATCTTTTCTCTTTCGAGATACGAAGTCTGTCTGAGAGGATAGATCATTCGTTTTTCATTGTCGTATCCCAAGACGTTCACTGCTATGGTGGGATTTTGAACCTCGAAACGTTCGATGTGTTTTAACTCTGTTGGAAAAGTCACTCCGGTCCAATCGAGATTTTTAGAAGTCTTCTCGTAATGAGAAACTCTATCGGGGTTCATTTTGACAGGGTATAAAGCGGAGGTGACTGCCCATTTAAAACACTGATCATCTTTATTTCTCACGTTGACCACGGCGTGTTTTTTAGCTAGGAAATATGGTAATTCCACGTAGGAAGATCCTTTCAATGAATCGTTTTCAGTTATGTGAATTTCGAGTTTCAACACCTCATCGAACGTCCAATTACTACCTTCATGTTGATAATTTGTGAGAGATGTCAACATCTTGTCTTTCATCTTTTCGAAAATGTCCGATAAATCTGAACCTCGAAATACGGGTTCAACGTTAGATCTGAAATATGCATTTTTCACGATGCTCTCACTGGACTTCACATCGATTTTATTCATCACACAATGGAGCATCATCTTAATTTTTAGTCCCACCTTCATGTATTTGCGAAACAAATCCAATACTTTTTTCTTCACCCGTTCCATGAACAATTTTGAATCGATTTTCTTCTACGAGGGAACCACGTCGAAAGTTTTAAAAATACCTTTGATCGCATTTCCTGTTCTACGGTCTTCGATTGAAATAGTTCCACGGCGAGTGGTGCTAGATATTATTTTCCTTTCCCTTCATTTATTGCTCGTCGAATTTCGCTCGATATATCTCGTTTGCCTAGAATCTGAAGTGCATCACTCGTTTTCGATTTAGTTTTTCTTTTCTTTTCTTTGGAAACTTGAAGTTCTTCATAAACGGCTTTTCGTTTAGTCGTCTTCTTATTTTTCACAATCGAAACGTTTTTTGTTTTTTTTCGACGTCGGCATTTCAATTCCATTTACTATCTTTTTCTTCTTCTTCTCATTTTTCACAACCGCTGCATTTTTTGACGTCGTTGCTATCGGCATTTCATTTGCCTTTCCATCGTTTCGCAAATATTTCTGTATGACTTCAATTTTTTTTTTATTTAGTTCTATAATTTCTGAAATGTGAAATGTTTAATAGTTTATAAATCTCGTTTAACTGAGGTACAGTTTTCTCATTTAAATTTTCCAATTTTTTTTATCTGTTTGCTTCATTTGTAAGAATATTTTTTTTCGAATTTGTATTTAAATAATTTGTTGAAAAGTTTTGTTTTTATTTTCTTTAATGTGAAAAATATTTTTTGATGAACTTAATCAATTTTATGTTCCTTAACGTGAAAAAATTGAATTAATATGAGAAAAAAGGATGTTAAAAATTTAACTTTTTATTTATATATATATATAAAGAGAAAAAACAAAACTTTTTAAACAAATTATTTAAATACAAAATTTAAAATATACATTATATGCAAGAATTCGTAAAACAAAGAAAAACAAGCAAATAATCAATCATGACGACAACATCCACGACGGAATCTCAACATAAACATCGACATTGTTTAATAAATCGTTATTCTCCAAAAAACCAAGAAGAAAAAAATCGTAATTTATATTTACGCGTTTCGAAAGAAAACGATACGATTTGCGATAGAAAATCGAATCGTAATACTATTAGCGAACAAAAATTAATTGACAATGTCATTCAAACTATTAAAAAAGAAGAAGAAGGTTCAAGACAAATATAACTCTTACGACTTTTACGCGAAGTCTCGCACAATGTTCAAAACAAATTTCCGCAAAGCAGACGCGTGTTCATGTCACCTGATTCATTCTCAATAGATGATGATAACTGCAAGATGCAAAGGCCAATTCTTAAACGTTCGAAGTCTTGCACGTTCTAAAAACTCGTCTGCTTCTTTCATGAATCGAATCAAATCTTCTAAAGTCAAGAATTGAGATAACGTCTTGTTTTGCGTGATTCAATGTATTGTACAATTGTTCTAAAAAATTTTCACATTAAAGAAATTAAAATTAAAAAAACTTCTTTTTTTTATATATATATATATATATAAAGAGCAAAAAAAAAAAAAAAACAAAACCTTTTAAACAAATTATTAAAATACAAAATTTAAAAATATACATTATTGCAAGAATTCATAAAACAAAAAAACCCCTAAATAATCGATCATGACAGCAACACCTAAAAGATGCGAATTGAAATTGAAATGAGTCGAAACGTATAAGAAATTGGGTCATAAAATCTATAGATTACAACAACACGATCCCATCGAATTGAACGAGGTTGAGATGAAGGACTTAGAGCATAAATACGACAGATATAAGATGACTTTGAAATTGGATAAAGCCATGCTCGATTTGTTTTACGAGTACCAAAGCGATCTGCAGAAAATCGTCATCGCTAAAGATAAAGAATTCGACAAGGACGATTTGACGTTGTTCTATGGAAGTTACATATATTCAAAAATCTCACGCGAACTCGTGGACAAATCGAGTGGTGAGAGCGCGTTCACCAATGTAAAAAAACTCAAAAGAGTAAAGATAAACATTCAACACATTTTCAAAAAAGGAGAAAACACGAGTGTCAACATGCAAATAACAGACTTGGAAATATAAACAATAGAGAGATTGAAATGTTAAAATTTAACTTTTTATTTATATATATATAAAGAGAAAAAAAAACTTTTACTAAAATTTTTTACATTAAAGAAAATTAAAAATTAAAAAAAACAAACTTTTTTTATATATATATAAAGAGCAAAAAAAAAAATAAATAAACGTTTTTCTAACAAATTATTATTTAAATACAAAATTTAAAATATACATTATTTGCAAGAATTCATAAAACAAAAAAAAAACCAAATAATCGATCATGACGACAACAACACCTAAAAGATGTGAATTGAAATTGAAACGAGTCGAAACGTGTAAGAAATTAGGTTTTAAAATCTATAGATTACAACGACACAATCCCATCGAATTGAACGAGGTCGAGACGAAGGGCTTAGAGCACAAATACGACAAATATTGCATGCCTTTGAAATTGGACGAAGCCGTACTCGATTTGTTTTACAAGTACAAAAGCGATCTGCAGAACATCGTCATCCCCGAAGATAGAGAATTCGACAAGGACGATTTGTCGTTGCCCTATGGAAGTTACATATTTCCAAACATTTCATTCGAACTCGTGAAGAAATTGGGTGGTGAGAGCGAGTTGATCGAAGTAACAAAACTCAAAAGAGTAAAGATAAACATTCAACACATTTGCAAAAAAAGGAGAAAACACGAGTGTCAACATGCTAATAACGGACTTGGAAATATAAACAATAGAGAGACTGATTTTTTTTAGCGAAGAAAAAGGAAAAAAAAAAAGTAATCAGATCATCTTTAGATCTTATTATTTTTATTTTTTTTTTTGTTTTCCGTCTTCACTATTACCATATATTATAATAACGTTTCCTTTTTTCTTAAATTTCAGCGTCGATTCTTCTTTTCTTTTTTTTGTAATATGATACGTTTTTATAACAACACATTTGTTTATCTGAATCATAATTATGAATGAATGTTGTGCATCTCTTGGTAACACTCGCGTCATTACCATTCTCTTCAGAAGGTAGTGGTGACGGTGGAAAACATCTCATTCTTTTCATTTTCAACTGTCTATCCCGCTTTTTATCTAACTCTTTCATCAGTTCTTTCCTTAGATATCCATCATTAGCGTCTAACCATTTTTCCACATCTTTTTTTTAACACTCTGTCTCGCGAGATTCATCATTATCATCTAATTGTTTCTCCACCTATTCATCCATTTTATATATTATTTTATACTTTCTATGATTTATATTTTATATAAATTATGTAATTTTATATTATAACATATTCAAATTCGGTGTATTCTTAAACGGCGAATTCTCACCGAGCAACAAACCCTTGCCGAGACGCTCAACATTCTGTCCACTCTTCAGATAGAGACCGTTTCCACTCAAAGAGTTGCCACCTCTAACGGGTTCTAGATACAATCCTTTACCACTGTCGTCTACGTGAACGCGACACACGGTCCTCCCTTCTTCAAAAACAGTCCGCTGCCACCCATTAATTTCTCAACTGCCGAACTCGCGAGTCCCGTGAGAGCTCCCACGCCGAGAGTCTTTCTGAGAAGCTCCACGATCTTATAACCCGGCGACACGTTTGGAAAGAAGCAATAGATTGTCGGTTGAGCGCTACCATTCACGTAGCTTCCAACAATCACGTCCACGTTCACCAGAATGCTATTGACTGCGAGAATGTCGACCGTATTTTCAGATGCCGCATGGACTCGATACATCTTTTGATCAAATTCCAACATCTTGCCTATAGAATCGTTCGTGTTGAATTCCACTCGAAAATTATCTTCCAAATCCAACATCGTCTGTAAGGT
Organism: Pictodentalium vernedei; assembly: GCA_031216915.1. NCBI lineage: Eukaryota > Metazoa > Mollusca > Scaphopoda > Dentaliida > Dentaliidae > Pictodentalium > Pictodentalium vernedei. Next base: position 760,571,107 of record CM062297.1, read on the forward strand.
ATTAGGATTGGGAGCGAGTCTGATCTTGTTGCTTCCCTTTCCATCCGTCTTCATTCGCGTCTGAATGTAATTGTTCAAATCGTCAATGTCGTAACTCCCTTTGGGAATTCGAATCTCCAACCAATCCACTCCGTCGGAATACTTGAACGAGTTATTCTTTTCGGTGACGTTGGGAAAGGAATAATAAGTCTCCAGATTCACCAACGCCATCTCGTATCTTTTCTCTCTATTCAATTTGATGGAAGGTTCGAATTTCGTAGCGAATCGAGTCGAATCGCCACTCACCACGATTTGAATGGATTGTTTTGCAGCTGTATTCTCGGCTATTCGTTCTAACAATTCTCCATGTTCGAACATTATATTTAATTTTATTTTTTTTTATTTTTTTCAAAAACTAATTATTTGAAGATTTATTATTTTCTAAATTTTTTTTTTTATTTTCACGCTCTATCTTATTATCATCAGAAGCATAAAACTTGTCGGATCTGCACCGATATTTTCCGCGATTAAATTCGCTTGTCAAATCGATCACAACGAAATTGTAAAGTCCTCCATCCCAAACCCTCTTGCGGAATCCCCTGAATTCCGCCACGCTCATGTCGTTTGCGACGTGGTCGCCGTAGATGTGATTGAGATTCTTGAGATCTTGGCGAAAGAGACATAGAAAATTAGCATTCTCCCTTATCGTCTGTCTGAGCAATCGAAAATAATTCTGCGACAGGTAGAAACAGTCCACGTTGCTGTGTCGACCCCTAACGTAATACGATTCGCATCGGTTCTGTCTCTCCAAAAGCAGATCGTCGAAAATCATGAGATTCTTATCTTCCGATTTCAATTCTCTAGGATCCGGAACGTCGCTAGACACTCGACGTTCGAAGATGCATTTCTCTTCATCAGCTCCATCGCCGCACCGTCCAAAATGGTCGAAAGTGGAGCTTCACTCTTGTCGAATTCCTCCCTACTGTCAAAGATTCTGGCTATGACGTCCTTGGGCAATCTACGATCCATGCACTCTCGAAGCAATCTGTATTCGGGTTGAAACAAGCTCTTGCCAAACACGAACAATCTGTCGTAATCCAACCAGTCGGGTCGGGACAACAGATTCATCAACAGATTGGTCTTTCCACAATTCGATTTTCCCACTATCAAGCCTCTTATGCTTTTGGTAAAGAACTCGTTATTCGACCTCTTGGTCGCGGCGTCGTTCCAAGACATATCTTTAATGTTCATCTTTGTTTTATTTTTTTTTTTTTTTGTTGTTATTTTAGATTCTTTTCAAACACAAATTTTATATGTTTTTCAAACTCAGTTTTTAATATTATTATTTATTTATATCACACCGTCGCGAGTTCTCTTCAATCCTGATCCACTCGTCATTTTAGCTAAATCTTGTATGGGTACCACAGCATCCTTAAAATCTTTCCAACTTTTCGGCGTTCGCTCTAACGCAGCTCGCTTCGCCGGCGGACTGATCAACTTGTCGATCAACGCGTAGGTTGCCCTCTTGCCAGCCACAGAAGCTATCCTACCACTGGCTTCGGAAGCGGCTTTCTTACCAGCATCCAAAGCCGTCTTCTTACCGACCTCAAACGCAGTCGATGCGAGTTTTCTACCCGCATCGCTCGTGAACGCTCGCATTATAGAATCGACGATGCCAGAACCGCATTGAACGTAAGTTCTGACGTATCCCCTGTTCTTTATCACCAACATATTTTATTTTTATAATATATTGTGTTTTTTTTCACTGGTAAATCGTTTTGTTGTTTAAATACTTTTATTATTCTAGTGTAAAAAATTACTGTTTTAATTTTATATATTTTTGTTTGTTTGCTTCTCTCTACTTATTATATACACATCAATCCTTCAATTCGTTCATCAGCCTTTTATAATGGTTTTTATTCAAAACCTTCTGTCTTAACAATTCGTCACATATAGTAACTATCTCATTATCTAATCCTGTGTTACCAGCCCGTCTGCTCGCCATCAACAAACTCAATCTCTGAGACAGAGCGTCAGAATCGCTCGGAAGAAAAGTGGTTTTCACCCCTTTGCCAGTCACCGATTCGACGAACTTCTTATTCATATCCCATATGGGTTTCACCACTTTCGTCCACTTGTAACCTCTGTTGGCTTTGGGTCTCGTCTCTCTGGCATCGTTATTTCTCTTCATGGCGTGGGTCTGAACCAGAATGTCGACGTAATTGTCGAAATCCTGTTCCGTGTAATCGCTAGTCTTGTCGTAAAGGAGCAATCTGCGCAGTCCATCAGTCAATTCGTATCTGTTCGAACCCACGATCAATTCATCATCGCCTATTTCTACTTCTGTGTCTCCAATAAAAGTATTATTGTCCGAATCCTTATAAAATCCATACAACAGATCTCTCTTACCGCCATCATCAGACGATGCGACGCTATCAGTGGTGATAGTCGAAGCTCTATCGGTGTCGGTCTCGCTCTCTGTTTGAATTTCCGTGGGAACGTAATCCGGTGTAGATTGAACGGAATGCCGATTTCCAAAACTACCGGGCAACGAACCCATTCTCAAAGAACTCTCTTTTATGGGTCTCAATTCTTCGACTATCTCTTTCCTGCTTCGCTCTTGACCCACCGTCACGGGTTTAAATATTTTAGTGGCTTCGCGTTTGAGTTCAATCTCACCAAGGCGTCTGCTTCTGACAGCCGACTGAATGCCCTTCTTAGCACGTTCATACGCGTCTAAAATTTGATTTCGGCGTCTAGAATCCATCTGTAAAAACATTTTTCGTTTTTTTTAATTGTTAATGTTCCTTTCAGTATGCTAATGCGAGTTATTTTATTATTTTCAAAATTAAATGTATAATTATATTTTTATGTTTTAAGTTAATAAAAATCTTTCTGTCTTTAATATAATAACTAAAAATATTCACATCTCAACTCAGTATTGATTGAATTGGGAAAGTATAAAAAACGTTTTAAGCAGTACATGACAAACCGGTTTTTGATTTAACGCATTTGAGAGTAATTTACGTTTGTTAAAAGGAATTCCATTCACATATCAAAAAACCATTAACTCAGTGTCGAATTAAGAGAGAACTTTTGATGACAGTTAAAACATTCCAGCACATAAAAGAAACTGTTTTTTCTAATTTAACGTTAAAGGAATTCATTCATTCATTCATTCATTCATTCATTCATTCATTCATTCATTCAAATCTCTCTGATCGTTATCATGAATATATTTAAAAATTTACCACTCAAACCTAATTGAGTGGAAAATGCGTTTTATTATAACATTATTCAAACATTCCATTAAGTGTTTATTAAGATTACTTCACAAGAATTAATAGTGACAAACGCGAACAAACAATTTTTTTACCACTGATTCGTTTCTCTAATTGTCTCTAAACTCAATTTCCTTTCATTACATCAAAACAAAACACGAATGTCTATTTTTACAGATCATATTTTATAGTCGACTCTTTTGAACGGGTGCCTTTCATTCACGCAACTCCTTTTTAAAACTGACGCTCATATTTTATAGTCTACTCTTTTGAACGAAAACCTCATTCAGTCACAACAATAACATGTGTTAGTTTTACTTCAGGAAACGTGACAGTGGGTTTGCCGGTTCAGAAACACCTCTTTTCCGTGTACCGTACACGATTCGATTTCCGACGTAAAATCCGCAAATGGATTTCCGTGTACGCCTCCATAGGGTTTCAGTGTTAAAATCGTGTACGGACGCGGATGATTTAGAATCAGCAAGATGATGATTTAGAAACGACAAAACGTTTTTTTCTCGCAATTTAACACTGAATCCTATGGGGAAACCCATTTGCCGATTCAAACACAAAATGCTACATGTACACATACGTAAAATGTCATGCGTTTTTTTTTTCATTCTTGGATACAATGCAGTGATTTTGAATCGGCAAAGCCGATTCTAAAACACCCTAAAAACGTTAAAATCGTGTACCTGTACACGATTTTAACACTAAATCCTATGGAGGTGTACATCGATGTACGTGTACATGTACACGTACATCGTCATCTGTGTTTGAATCGGCCCTTATTACCTACTTACGGTGTTATTAGTTTTTGAAAATTACGCGCGCGGATGTGGCCAATTCGTTAGGTAAACGGTTAATTGTTTAACAGGACTGGTCGTCCAAGTTCAGCAGCTTATCTTAAAGTTTCTTCTCGACCACCTTAGACTTATTATGGTCGCCGATCTACCCAGCGGCAAATTTGTGGTCTCCCTCTTTCCGGAAATTCCGTATAGATTTTTTATCCTGAGTAGTTTGTGTCTCTTCTCGTACAAACTACAGCACCAATGATCATTTCAGAGTATATGTGGTGATTTCCAAATATCTATTAATTTAACAAGGAAATACACTACCTGGTCCACGAACTGCAAGTTTCGATTTAATATTTAACTTTCTATCTGACTTATAAAGAATGCTTTGTGTAGAATAAAACTGTTTGCGTCACCGATTGCTAGATCACCTTGCGTGCAGTCTATTCCCACAGCTATGTAATACAAAATAGACCCAAAGAATTCAGCTGGACACACAGTCTTTCTTTAAAATGAAGAAACGCATTTCATTTATGGACTCGTCATTTAAACAATGGAATCGCAGTTAATAGGAGATCCATGAGGATGCAACTATTTGTCTTTTTTAATTTAAATTAAATGTTTAAATCAATATTTGCAGTTGCACCTTCGCGTATCTGCCATTAATTGAGATTTCTTTGTTTAAAAGCTGGGACAGAAGACCAATATAACAGGAATCTGTTCCAAACTGTGAAAGCAAACGATCCACGGGATGTTTCAGAATAAAAACTAGCGCTAGCGTAGGCAATTACGAATCACAACACAAACAATCCTACACCTATTGTCAATTCTCGGTATACTAATAATAACTCTTTGGCCAGCCGCTGATTTGTCGCGGTCCTCATAAGAGAAGGCCATCATTCCCCCTGCACCCCACCCCCTCTTCCTCTCCTCTCCTCCCAGCATTCAGATATAAACTGCTTAATAGTGTCCCTCACTTCCTCTTTTTCAATTTCTTCAATAAGCATTCCTACCCTCTCCCTCGTGTCCCCCTTCAGCCATCTATCCTTTGTTTCTTCACCCCACTTCTGCATTATTCTTCCAGTAAATTTTATTCTATGAGGTATATACTGTGGGCATTCCAAGAGAAAATGTTCCAGGGTCTCCACTACTCCAGAGTGGCACATTTGGCATCCCTTTTCCCCATCTCTCCCAATTTTTCCCCGAAGCTCCAGTGATCTTGATCTCAGTTTGAACAGCAGTGACCCTCCAAAGGTGCCATCTAGGTACTTCTCAAAAGCTGGCTTTTCTTTATATTGTAACCCCTGCAGTGATCTTTTCACGCTAACCCCTGCTCGCCAGTTTCGATTGCAATCTTCCATGACTCTCTCTTTGACAAACCTTTTGCCTTCTTTCATTCCTACTTCTATGTTTGTGACCTCTATAGAGTAATTGTCCATTAGTTCCCTCACATGTTTTGACCACCCCGTTTCTATATTAGAATTCCAAATGGTATCGAGCATCAATTTGCACCACCGGTTGTCACAGGTTTCTCAAGTAGGTAAAGTAACACAGTTTTCCCAAATCTACCCTGTCCTTGATTTTCATCCACCCAAGCTCCTCGCTTACTGCTTCCAAAGCTGCAGCATTACTCGACCCTGTTATCCATCTGCCGGCATCATTCTAAGTACTTTCCAACTTCTTAATAACGGTTTGGTTTAATGGAATCACGTCCGTGCCATACGTTATACTTGGTAAACCCACCCTCTCCCACAGTGTTTTCCCCACAAAGACCTTGTTGAAACTATTGTTCCCTAAAAGTTTTAGTTGATTCAGAATTCTTTTTCCCTTTCAGAATCAGTTTGGCTGAGTAATTTCTGTACACCCCTCTTCCCGTTATATTTATGCTTACCCCTAGATACTCATACTCTCCCGTTTCTCCTACAGTGATTTGTTTGCTTTCCCCTTCGGGGATTGAGAACTCCCCCACTCTCCATCTCTTCGTCATATCCACCTTGCGTCCAACGGGTATTACCTTGCTTTTATTTTCATTTAGTTCGAGCCGCCAAGTGTTCCCATATCTACCAACAATTTCCAGCAATTTCTCTAGCCCCTGTTCAGTTCTAGACATTAACACCATGTCGTCCGCAAAGAATAAGCCTGGTATCTTTATGTCTCCAACATTTACCCCCTCCACACTCTGAATTAGATCGTCCCCTAAATCTTTAACATACAGTGCAAACAAAATCGGTGAAAAGATACACCCCTGCCTGAGGCCTATCTCCATAGGGACTCGTTTTGTAGTGATACTCCCTAGACTGAGTTGGCTTTGCACATCTGTATACAGTGCTTTCATGATTCCCAGAAAGTCACCCCCCAGTCCGATGCCCTCGAGCTTTCGCCACATACCTTTCCTCCACACTCGGTCGTACGCTTTTTTCACATCTAGAAATGCCAGAAACATCTTTTTCTTTTCAGCCTTTGTTGATTCTATCAGTTGGGTGAGTGTAAATAGGTGATCAGTGACTCTTCGTCCTTTCATGAAACCATTTTGAATTTCTCCTAAAAAACCTTTCTCTTCAATAACTTCCTCTAGTCTACCGTATATGACCTTACAGAATACTTTTCCGATGTTACTACTAACTGATATCCCCCTATAGTTATCTAGAACTTCCTTATCCCCCTTTTTGTGTATGAACGACACCTTACTTTCCCTCCACTCTCTGGGGACCTCTTGCTTTCGCAGAGCCAGGTTGAAAAGGTTTGTCAGGACTTCAATAAGTGCCTCCCCTCCATTTTTGAGGAATTCGTTCGGAATTTCATCAGTCCCTCCCGCTTTACCAATTTTTAATTTCGAGACCACGTTCCGCACTTCTTCTGCCGTTATTTCGCTACATACACGATTGGATAGGTTCTCCTCCACCAGTGTATTTCTTTTTGGTGGGGACCCACTGCCCCATCGCCTATCGTTTATCTTTTCCCAGTGCTTGACTAACTCTGAAGCGATACGGCCTTTATCTTCTGTACTTTCCCCATCCACTTTGATACTCTGCATACTACTTTTCCCCCGTTTATTTACCCAGTTCCAAAATACGTTTGAGCTCGAACCCCCCGTTTTCTTTATTGTTCTGGCAAGACTGCAATTGCGCTCCTTCCTATTATTATTCTTTATCTCATTCACCTTTTCCCGTGCCAGTTCATATTCTCCTTTCATTAGTCTCGTGTCATTGTTATCCACCCCTTTAAGCTTCCTACTTCTTCTGTAAGCAGCTCATTTTACCTTCCTTTCTTTTATAGCCTTTTTCAGTCCCTCGTTAACCCTGTATCCAAGCTCTCTCGTTGGGACCCTCACCCTTCCTATACAATCCTTCCCTGCCTCTGTTAGGCTATTTACTATGCCATCTGAAATACTCTGGACATTTGCATCCCTAGGTATACATTCAAGATTTGGTTTTAGTTTTTCCCGAAACTGCTTCCAGTCGGCTCCTTGTTTTAGTCCCCAAACTTCCTTGAAGGTATTTCTGTCTCTATTCGTCTTTTTGCCCATAATCTTAACTGTTATCAGGTTGTGATCACTACCCAAGTCATTTTGTCCCTCGCCATCTATTTCTACATCTATAACCTCCCTCCATACGCTAATGTCAGTGAGTATATAATCAATTATTGTTTTCTTATCGTTCCTCTCCCAGGTCCATTTACCCTTACATTTCGCATTCCTGTTCAGGATCTTTAAACCAAGCTCTTTTGATAGGTCCAACATCTTCCTCCCATTCGTGTTAATTTTCCTATCACCTCCCTGTATGCCATCCGCCTTATCCCCGATGTGCCCATTGAAGTCCCCCATTAGGACAATACTGAACCCTCTGCTTTCAAGCTCTGTGATATTCGATCTAAGAGTTGTATATATTGAATCATTCCACTCGGGCTTACTTCCCTCCACTGCTGAGTATACAACACCAACGGCAACACTCCTGCTTCCTAACTTGATTTTTGTCCAGACTATTTCGTTGGATACTGGAATCTGAGTCCTTGCTTCTGTGAGATCTGTAATCAATGAGGGCTGTAATTCCTCTTTAGCGTAGATGCCAACAGCCCCACCCCGTTTCTGATCCTCAGTTCGCCCAGCTCCTATCCACACGCAACCCTTCATCTGATCAACCCGCTCATCCCGTCGTATCCACGTCTCACTTAGACCCATTATATCGAAGTCTCCTTCGTCCATCATTGTTGATATTTCGCTTACTTTCTTGTGCAGACCCTGGATGTTGCAGTACCCAAACTTAATGAATCTTTGTTTTTTTTGTCATCACTGGCACACTATTATAACCCTGGTATGTCCCTGTGTTGTGCATGTTTGTTGTTCTTCCTATGTTCCCAGCATTTGAGCCCCTCTTGGTTATCGGCTGTGGTCCCCTACCCCCCCCCCCCCTTTCTCCAAAAAAGGCCCAGCCACCTGTAAAATTTTTTGGCAGAACAGGTCTGTACCCATCCTACTTAAATGCAATCCGTCTCGCCCATACAACTCTCCTTGTCCCCAGAATGAATCCCAGTGGTCAATGAAATATATTCCCAAGTCTTTGCAGTGCTCTTCCAGCTCCTCGTTTAGTGCCATAATCCGCGAGTTCCTCTCATTCCCACCACCCATAACGAGGAGCAGCCCTGAAACGATGATCCGAGCATTCCTGCTAAGTAGCTTACTAATTAGGTCCTTGTATGTGTCCACCAAAGGAACTGATTTCCTCTTCCTGATGTTATTGGACCCCACATGTAATACCACTACCGGATCAGGCCCCGGTCCAGCTACAATACCGTCCACTCTATCCCTCAGGTCCTCCACTTTAGACCCCGGAAAGCACAGAACTGTTCTATTTTTACTGTCCGGACCACAGACAACCTTGTCGATCCCCCGAACTATGCTACTTCCCGCAACCACCAACTTACTTTTGGCCCTCGCCCTATTTATCTCCTATAGTCTCCTATTGTTTACAGCGTCCTCTTCCTCTCCAACAGCCCCACTCGGGATCAATATCGGTATCGGTATCTTTGACCTAGGATTACTCCTATCCTTGTCCCTCCGTCTCTTTCCAGGCCCTGAACTACCCGGACTACTCCCCTGGTCTTCTCCCGGGTCCTTCCTCCTTTTTCCTGGCCTAGACCCCAAGCTACTATCTGTTGCACTATCCTCCATCACCTCCTCTGTCTCTTCCGAATCGAGCACATCAAATCTGTTTCTGGTGCTGCACTCCCCACTGCCTTTGGACTTTACACCCCTATCTACCTGCTTCTCTCCCCCCCCCCCCCCCTCTCCTTTCCTACCACTTTTGATAGTCCACGCCAAACGCTTTACAGCATTGCTCCGGCCTGCCCCCCCCCCCCCCCTCATCTGTCCTACGTACTTTTCTAGCAGCCCACACCTCATCACCTACCTCATTCACATCAAAGGTTCTACCCCCATGTTTCCTCTTGGAACCACCGACAACCACCCACTTTTCTCTGAAAGCTACTTTCACAGGTGTAACTCCAGACAGCCCCGCCCTACCACCTTCAGCTCAGCAATCTCCCCCTCAAACTTAACAATTGTCTCAAGTAGGCGGAGGATTTCCTGATAGTTTGCACATACCTCTCCATATCCCATCGAACGACAGTCCCCATACATCATAGAACACTGTTTACAAACTTCAAGCCCAATATCGCCATCGGTGGCCCCACCAACCCGGCTCTGACCGACACCCCCAGTGACCTCTGTCTGCACACCAATACTTACCCCGTTTGCACCGTTGACCTGGACCGCGATATTACTCGTATTTACCTCCATACTTACCTCCGTCTGAACATACTTGCTCGCCATCATCAAGATAAAATTACGCGATCGGACAGGGAAAACTGTAAACACGCGACAGAAGGCAACACGACGAACCGTTCGACAACTTAGCGCTCACAGTTTTATTTAAGACCTCCTAACTTTGTCCCAGTTACTATACTAAACTAACTCCCCACAAAGTTGAATAAAATAACCTGAAAATGAAATATATATGATTAGTAAACAATAAAAATACTTAATTTCGATTCGTAACCAAGGAGACTTCTTCTGTATCAGGAGACTTCTTCGGTATATCGGACTGGTTCCGAATGTGAACTGAAATACTAGTTGAGTTCATTCCAGCATTTTGGTTAGGGTTGTCGTCAGCTCAATTGTATGGCGGCAGGTCATTCAGTGCGATTCAGTTCTGCTGGCAGATGATCCTACAATCACTACTCTATCTCTGAAAATGACCCAACAATCCCCGAAAGACCATCATCTTTCATGGCACTTGGCTGCTATGATACCAATGTCCTGCAATTGGACGGGAGTGTGATTTGTTGGTGTGTTCCATTCGATTAGAGTATTTCTAATTACTGGAAACTATCCGGCAACGGCCAAAACTATCGAAAAGAATTTTATTTGCCCCGATTTCTTTCGGGAGCCCACCGAAGCGAGTTGCACATAGTGCTGCATTGCCACCAAAGAGGTATGTTCGATTGTATGAGCGTATGTTCAATTACTGAAAACGATCCATAACTGTTTATTTGGTTCGTATTATTTCAGTATCCTCGGTTTCTGCCTATTCCTTTCTATCACTGGCTACACTCGTCGTATCAAAATGCGCAATATGCCACAACAATGTATACCACACAGGCGCATACGACGACCACAGCAGGGATTCCGCGAATGGGATTTCGCTAAACGTGGCCGTTCAATACCTAGATGAGGATATGGTGGCCATGAGGTTATATATCAATGAGATATTTCTCCTAACCCTCGAGCCCTCCTACGACGAAAGGGGATTCTAGAGGCAACGATAAATTGTGTAAGGGATTCAGTAAGAAGGATTCCGCGGAACGTGGCTGTTCAGTACCAATATGAGGATACGGCACCATGAGATTGTACCCCAGGGAGGTAGCTTCAAGCCCTCATACGATGAAAGTGGAGATCCTATAGGCAAAGGCTGACTATAGAAGGGATTTAGTAAGTGGGATTTCGCAAACCAAATCAAGTCTGCTTCGGTACATTTGCCGGGTCATATTCTGTGATTCTAGATAGTGCAATCCAATTGAAACGCACCCCATTGGCACACCCCGTCGTATTGTAGGGCTACTATGCGCCCTATTGTAGACAGGAGCGACTATAAAAATTACAAGTTATTGTAAAATCGTGTTCGGCAACCTTCGTTAGTTGCCGGTCGATTTATGTAATAAGAGTTTCTCCCATACAATTGTTCCCATCCCAAGAACACACATCCTATTGTATGACTTTCAGTTACATAGCAACAATGTGCCGTCATAGAAACCAAAATGGGCGGCAAAACCATGTCTTATCTCAACAACATACTCTGCACATGCGCACGCACACCGCGCATCGCAATGTTGATTACGTCAAAACATGACCGATAATGCGTTCTAATAGGACAGCCCAATTTAACGTCGTTACGTCACGTGACTCTGGCGTCACTTCCACCTATGGATCTCCCAACGAAAAGCAGACACGATCGATCAGAGCTCTACTACTTCCATTGATTCAAACTTAGGTTACAAGCTAGGAGTTGAAGAGTTGAACTCGAAAAAACATTAAGCTACTTTTGTTGTTAATCACTGCAGAATTACACCACAAACAACATATCCAAAAGGCGCCAAAATCCGCGCGCACATTCTGAGGCTGCCATCTTGGTTTCTATGGTTGCACGTGCGTAGTGGGACACTGAATGGGCCCGGGTGAAGTGGGAGGGTATTCTGGGGGAAAGGGGTGTTCGATTGGAAATGAGTACATCTTACCGGAAACAATCCGGCAAGTGCCAATAATTATCCACTTGGATCTTTCAAGATTGCGATCATGAAAAGTACGAAGTTCTATACGACCGCCACTAACCAAATGAAGTCCACTCGACTGGTCAGGGGTACTCCGGTAGAGACAAAGATCCCCGAGCCGGAGTAAAGTCGTTGTTTTTTTTTTCTATTTTCTGGCCTGGTCTGGTCATTTTTGAACATGACACTCTATTTAAACTTAGCTACCTATGGCGCCGACACCTTTCCCTGGCAGTGTCTTAGTACATTCAGTCAGATTGCTCCACTCCCTTCAGCACGTATCTGGCTATATATTTTGTTCACCAAGTTGACACGAGTGTGATCTTTGTCTGGCGTCTATCCAGCACAGCGCATGTGATACCTGGCCACATTCTTAAAGAACCTTATGTGATAGATCGTGTTAGGGGACTAGTGGAAGCTGATGATGCCTATTGAGGATTAGCTCCTAAACCATCCGACCATCCCATGTCTCCTGGCCACTAGACTGCTGATACTTTCATGGCTTCTGGACTACTGCCACTGTAAATAATTATTCCTTCTCTCTCTACCTCAAAGTTGAACTAGTGCTTTCTACCCCTACTATAGCGTTCTACCCCTAGTACACTATCCATGATGCCTATTACTGTTCTTATGGCTACCATTATCTGCCATGTACTAGAGTCGTCAACCATTGCTAATGATTTGTAGCACTACTACCCGCTTGCTAACCAGTCAGACTGTACCGTTCTGCTTAACCCAAAGCTGTGTATACAGTTCTTTGATCGAGTGTATGTTGTGATTACTACGTGCGGAGACGATCTGCTGATTGTACCGATATGTGCTTATGTGATAGTTAACAATGTAAGCACAAGTCAACACAAACAAGACATGTGATAGATCGCAATGTAACTCAAATATAATGGGAACATGCGGGTAGTGGGAATACTTATGACGTGTGTACTACATGAGGATATTCATCTGAGGACAGCTATCTGAGGGTTGTCAACTGATGATATATTTCATTGGAAAGTTATCACTGTTTGGCTACCCTTGCAGACATTGCTAACTGAGATATCTTGCTGTCACCTGTAAAGACCGGTAGTAACAATATATACTACCACGACTACTGGACTTAAAGCTATGTGTTATCTCTACAGTGATACACCCCAATCACTTGAGTGATGGATTTTACAACTGCTTCTGGCTTATACCTTTAAGTAGGCACTGGGCACATCTCTACTGTTAACACTACCTCCTGCAACTGCCAGTCCTGTCATCCCTAGCCAACAATGAAACTATTGTTATGGGTTCTAAGGCGTGCGTCTACTAATAAGACCTAACACATGAATTAAACCTCACTCATTCGACCATTCTAAATACTCATCTGGGCAAATTGAGGATACGTGTGGCATGGTGGTGTATATAGGATGAAACGTAATGGAGGATACTGCCAATAGAAACCCATGACTCCTACAGCATTGCTGTATGATGGCTGAAGCCACGAGTGCAGACCTCAACCTGTAATCCTTACCTGGTTATTGGAAGATGTTTAGTACACGATGTTGTAGTTTTAGAGGATAGTCAACGAAGGATGCTGTTTTTTTTAAAAAAAATAACTTCGGCGCCTACAAGTTTATCTAAGTCAGTCCCAGTGTACAATTTCCAGATGTAATGTGCCCATTCATGATGATTGCAGAAAACCAGACAGATTACAACACTATTCACGGAACTGAAGGTGTTCAAAATCAACATTCCCTTGATGCTCATGCACACGCGTTGATTGGCAATATCAGTAATTCCAGTTAGAAGGGTGTGTATACAGAGTGAAATCACATCGGTGCAGTTATGTACCCATGGTCCTTATAATAGTAAAATTACGACTCCTGAATGTAGTCTACAATCACACCAGATTGAACTATATGGTCCATGATGATTGCAGACCGGATATACACAGAACGACACGCGCGTGTGAATGGGTTAGTCGATATGGCACGAGTGTCAGCGCGAAGGATAGAACGAGATGCCCCAGGCCTCGAGTTTTATTCTTCCGCAATGGCACAAGTGCCATATTGATTAAAACATTCGCACACACGTGCCGTTCAGTAATTATTACAGGCAGTCACGTCCATACAAACAGTTATTTGAAGAACGCTCTGCAATTCATTTGACAACTATCAACAAAAGGAACACATTTTAATATCGGCAACTAAATTTGCGAGGGGAACCCGTGTTACTATTTCGTCCCCTGAGTTCCAATGTGTTCTATGTACCTACTGACAGTTTTAGCTATCGCCAGCGATTCAAATTATAATTGCTGCGCATGATTTGTAGAAAATTCTAGTGAAATTTCGCTTCTATTTAAAAACAGTGCGTCAATGATTTCCGTTCTGCACATATGTGCGGAACAGATTTTCATTTTCGGCATGGTTTAGTGTTGTTGTAGATGGGAATTAAATAGAACAGGCGTGTAATAAAACATATGGCATCACCTGGGTATTGGAAGACATGGCATGGTGAAGTAGTATTCAGGATTTTTATCGGATGATACTGCCTGGTAGTCGTGTTAGTATGATCAATAGACGACGGTTCTGGTAGTAGAATTAGTAGAACGAGACACCAAGCACGGGACCGATAACTAGCAGCAGCAGACTTGACAAATAATACTTAGTAGCGGGGAGACATGGGATTGTCTGTGCGCTGTCCCCAATCCCCCCCCTCCCGTCATCAGCCCACACTAAACTCCTCCTATCCACATCGAGTAGACCACAATAAGCAGTTTTAGTACCCAAACGTCCTCACAATGCCCTCATGTATCCATGTGCCAAATATTGTTGAGGCACATTGCGATCTAACTACCACATAGTGACATCTCAGTCTTCCTAGCATATTACACATGCGCTATGCTGGATAGACAGCTTGTGGGCAAACATCACAATCACGCAATGTACATATAGGGACTGTATAGGCAGACGCGGGCCAGAAAGAAGGAAGCAATCTGCCTAGATCAAATAAGACTCAGTCGAAGACAGAAGTCGACATTATAGATAGCTAGAACTCGATGGAATGGTACTGTGGAGATTATCAAGAACTCGCAAGAACAGCTAGAAACAGTAACACAAACACCGACTTTTATACGATATGGGCTCTTCTTATCCATCGAAGTACCCCATGGCCCAATCGAACGGATCCTTGGTCATTCTCTACTTGGTTAACGATCCTATATTACTATGAGCTACTCAAAATAGTAGCCAGGTTCTTTTGGGTAATTTTTGGAAATTTTCGGATGGTTTCTGGAATTCAAATATACTCATTAACCACGTACCACCATGAAAATCAAGATGATGAGCTACATCGTACAAACTGGGAACGGAAACATGCATTATCCTAACAACACGCACTGCATATGAACACTGACACCACAAATCACAATGGTAATGACGTCACAACATTGCCATCACAACATTGCCACTCAAGTGGTCTAACATGACAACACACGTGGCATAAGAATACACCGTGAATTGACGTAAAATGAGATCCTCCAGAATTGTGTTTGAAATTACGAAGCTTTTCTACTTACGCCACCCAAATCAACTTTCCGCCAGTGCAGCTGTATGTTGGCGCCATTTAGGACGTGATTAAATTCTCTGGAGGGACCCCCCCCCCCCCTCCGCGTCCAATCCAACCTCGAACAACCGGAGAAAGAGCTCCTTCCATACCCTCCCCACTCAAATCTTTGCCGTTCGTTATATGTGAGCTCCACATTGACCTGGGTGTGTGTGTGTTTGAGGTTAAAAATCGCACTGGCACAGACATTTCCTACTGAAACGTTTTTTTCTTTTAATATGCCACCGAAAAGTTGTTTTCATTTACTGAACCCTGATTGGTTTCAAACATGACAAAAAAGTACATAAAATTGATTTAAACTAAGTGATGAGCTTAGGAGCTGGTTAAACTGACTGGCAATAATTGATGTTATTCATTGATGGGCTCTAATTTAGTCCTTACAAGGATGTTACGCAAGCTTTTGTTTTTCTTATAGGCGATGACAGGTCGAAGATTCAAAGGTTCATTTAATTTAGCATTGGTAAAATTGAATTCATCTTTTAACATTTTTGCTATTTCGATATTCATTCTGTTGTACGTTAAAGTGAAAGGAATGATGGACCTCCTTTCGCATTCGCCCTCTGATATGTTCATACCAAATGGCCAGGGGGTTTGAAGCGTATTGATCCAAAAAGCTTCACGTTTTTTTCTAAATTCATCCGTTTCTTCTAATGTGTCTTTAATTGGTGGTTGTTCAATTGGGTGAATTTCGAAATCGTCCAAAGAATGGCCAGGAAGGTTAAAATGTTGTGCTACTGGGGCATCAGCATTATGTTTTATATCCTGTTTGTGTCTAGTAGCACGTTCTCGGAAAGGATTTTGACTTTGACCAACATACTGTTTCCGACATCGCTTACAAGTGATAAGGTAAATAATGTTTGGTGAATCACAATGGAGGGGGTTACGGATCTGATAATGATTTTTCGTTTGTTTGGAGGAAAATTCCTCTTTCTGATCAGGCATAAATGTATGAAGTCTACAACGAGGCTTGTTGCAATTAAATACCGCGCCCCTACTATTTTGCAACGGTCTGTTGTGTTCAATCTTCAGTGGTTCGAAATCGGTAGTTTCAGCTGGACTTTCGAGCTTTTTCAGGGTTTGGGATTTCAGGCTACGCAAAAGGCGCAGCGAGTACCCTCTCGATCTGAGGGCGCCAAATAGAGTAGAACAAGCCTCATTGAAATTTACTTTATCACTTGAATTGCGATGGAAACGAATGAGCTGTGACTTGATGATACCTTTAAATGTATGTTGAGGATGAAATGATTTTGTGTACAACAATTGATGTGAATCAGTTGGTTTAAATAATACTTTATAATCTAAATGACCGGACGCCTGAAATTGCTTGCCTTTATACACGGTCACATCGAGAAAATCAATAGAATTTTCAATGATAGTAGCTTTCAATTTAATATTTGGATCGTGATTGTTCAAAATTTCTAAAAATTCATCAAAAACTTCTTTTGAATGTTCCCAAATAATAAAAATGTCATCTAAATATCTGAGATATACGAGAGGATGCTTTGCACATTTGCTTAAGGCATTTTCCTCCCATTCCGCTACATAAAAGCTTGCAAAAGTAGGACTGAATCTTTTACCCATAGGACAACCCATTATTTGTAGAAAATATTCTCCATTGAATTGAAAGTCATTACCTTTTAAGCTCAGCTCTAAAAGATCCAAAATTTGTTCATCCGGGCGTTTCGCATCCGGATATTTTTCAAATGCATTTTTAACTGATTTAACACCTTTATCAATATCAATGTTCGTATACATACTGTCGATATCCAAAGTAGCCAGAATTGCATTTTTTGATATTTTCAATTTCGAAATTTGTGACAGGAAATCCTGTGTGTTTTTTAGATAGCTCGGATGTCTATTTGCTATAGGTTTCAGATGATAATCAGTTAATTCCGAGATCGCATAAGATTCCGAATTACAATCTGATACAATTGGCCTCCCGGGTGGAGTTAAGTCATCCGTCCATGAAGAACGGTCCTTGTGGATCTTTGGTATGATATAAAATTGTCTTGTTTGAGCACTGAGCTTAGCTGTTAAATATTTCAATTGTTTTTTGGTAATGTGACCTTCGTCGAGGAGAAATGTTAAGATCTTATTGAATTTTTCGATATTACTAGGCCAAATAAGTGAATCTATTTTCTTATAATGTTTAGTATTGCTGAGTTGTCTCATGGCTTCCTTTATATAATTATCCCGAGATAGAACAACTACCGACCCACCTTTGTCGGCTGGTTTAATTACTAATTTCTTATTTTTTCGAAGTTTCGTGAGGGCTCTCCGTTCATCAGCTGTTAAATTGTCTTCATCGGAGAGTATGTTCATGCTGAACACCTTTTGGATGATTCGTTTGCTAGCCTCAATAATTTCGGGATCTACTTCACTATCTGGAGGTGACCAACCAGATGATTCTGTAAAAGGAAGTTTCCGACCGCTGGAGTTTCTAAAGCGGTCGGCTAATTTCATTTGCCTAAGAAAATTACAGTTGTATGATGGTAAATTTGTTTGGTTATCAGTTTTAGGCTTTGGTGCTGGTACAAAAGTTAAACCGCGATCTAAAAGCGATTTCTCTTGGGTTGTTAGGTCATTGGTGCCAGACAGGTTAACCACATTAGTTCCTAATCCCACATCTGTTAGGCGGCTGTTACCTTTGCCTTTACTTAGCTTAAATTTAGGTGGTTCAACCAGTGATCGTACATAATATTGGCGGTTCTCGTGGTCCAATGGATTAAATCCTGAGCAACATCAAACTTCGCGTCATCAATTTTAAGTATAACGTTAAGGTCCTTCACTTTCCGAATGGTTTCGTTGATGATGCTCAGGGTTCTCCTCTCAGCCTGAGTGAGTTTTTGCGAAAAGTTTAGTTCAGCGAAATAAATTTTTGCTGATCTAAACTTGACCCTGATATCGCTAAGCATATTCCGCAACTGCTTAACTACGAGATCAGAATTATCGTTTCGAGAATTCACGCCAATATTTAATAATATTTTTGGGGGACTGGACTGGCCCCTGTGCCCTTTAAACATAGAGCGCAGATGATTGAATTTGGCGCCGGGGTAACACTCCACCTGGATGTCCGGATGGGGATTTCGATCAATGCGTCCTAAATTTGAACTTCCAATCATAAGGATGTTTTTACAAACATCGGGGAGGCGCCAATTCTGTCTGTCTGTCTGTCTGTCTGTCTGTCTGTCTGTCTGTCTGTCTGTCTGTCTGTCTGTCTGTCTGTCTGTCTGCCTGTCTGTCTGTCTGTCTGTCTGTCTGTCTGTCTGTCTGTCTGTCTGTCTGTCTGTCTGTCTGTCTGTCTGTCTGTCTGGGCGCGCGTCTGCGCGTGTGAGTAAATGCGTACCCATGTAAAGTAAACATTTTTATGTATCCACTCAACTGGTTTAGGCAAATGCTACAAGTACAATGTGTTTGTCACGCTATATAACTTCTTTTGTGTTAAATCTGTGCCACGGAAACAGCCAAGTACAAGCTACACAGCTTGTTGCTGAATCCGTTTCCATCATTCAAACTCATCTGTATCAATTGTATCTATTTATTAATAAATGTGGATCCGAGATTAGTAATTGATAAAGGTATACAGTTAATATTTGAATCTGCCCTCCATATACAATGGGACTTCGAATTATTTATAATAAATCGGATAATTGTCGCTCGTAAACCTCATTTCACTGTGCACTTTCTTGTCCGCTAAATGTTTTTCGGCCTTTTCTGCGACTTCTCCCAGTTATCATGAACAACCCAAGAACACCCAACGGTCATGTAATACACCACTGTAAAGCTTATTCATTCCCCTTTCCATTGATGCTGGGTATTGTTGTATACGTTGTGTGAATCAAATTTGACGGGGGAAAACGAAGATGAGTGCTATCGTTTTCGAAAAGCGAGTTGTTTACCTTGTTAATATTTATATACCATTACAGGGGCACGTCAGCATAGGTTCAGAAATGGTATCAAATATCATTTTTCTTTTGATTTCCCAGCTTGTGCCGAGTACCTGTGGCTGCATGTTGAAAATATTGATTGGTCTACCCCACACATTTACTGAACAACAATCCTATATAATGACGTTATGCGAATCATGTTCCTTGTTGGAAAAACGGCCGCTCGTGTTCAAAGGGTTAAACAGTCATCATAAATAAATGCATTTAATCATTACATGCCGTCTAGCACTGTATTTAAATGCCCAAACAGAGATCAAATCCAGTGATAAAATCGTGCTAAAGGAAATGCTATACAACAGTTACAGCAAGAAAATTAATGTGCAAGGCGTGTCAAACAAAATTTATATGACGATATTTGTATCATTCAACAAAAGAAATGATGAAACGTTTTTGAAAACGAAAGTGAAGTGAACTTGAAACATACTATCAGCAAAATCTACCAATTGCGTGAAATCAAAATGGTCGGCAAACTGAGACTTGATAATTTCAAAAGGTTGATTGTGTGTAAAAGATCCAGTGATAAACTACTAAGGATGATCCACAATAAATTATTTTCACTGGGGGATTAAATTTTACTGCAGTCTCCTAAATACACAAATACAAAACACTTCAACCGCAGAGCACAGTATTATGCATGGTAAGCCATTCGGGGGCACAAGTTGAGAGGGCATATTACCCTTTTACAGAGATCGGGTATCGAAGTGTGATATTCGTTATACGGAAATTAGAATTTCGACTGAATCGCGACAAGATCGTGATCCGGCCGAAATTTTATTCTTTTTTCCGGTCCTCAACATCGTAGAATCTCACCTGTCGAAAACGAAAGGCCGGGAAACTGGATCTCAAAGGCCTGTTTCGTTCGTTTTTCTTCAGTCAGTCTTGATTTTGAAATACGTTATGAATTCACGACCGTTGGATGTTTCGCGATCTGATCGTGACAAAGACCGCTTTTGCGGTCGCAGTTCGTTCTGTACCTTGTTGATGAATTACTCTCTATAAAAATGTACATGCGAGGGCACAGAGTCTTCGTATGTACAAAACAACGACAAGACATACTAATATCATATCTTACCTCCTACAAGTATCTGGGAACTGCATTGGTTCAAGAGACGTCACACGCAGACAGCATATAAAACCATATACTGCCTGTCAACATCAATATACGCTGACAGCTATGGGTAATCTCCCATTTGTTCATTGATTATTCAAAATGGCCGCCCGATAAACGCTCCAAGTTGAAAGATTGAGCGTTGGAAGCTCATATTTGGTGTAAAGTACAGGTTAGGCAGCTTGAGAGGTTTCATATTCAGTGGATGCATGTCATGTTACCTTCGAAATGAAACTGTTTGGTATGTATGAATTTGCCTTGTTACAATTTTTTTGGAGAGTGTCTGTAGGCACTCTCCCATAAATTGTAACAAGGCAAAGACACGTGAACACATTGTGAGAATTCTCTCTTTTAATTTTGATTGTTGTTGTCATCTGTCCTACGTACCTTTCTAGCAGCCCCCACCTCATCACCTACCTCATTCACATCAAAGGTTCTACCCCCATGTTTCCTCTTGGAACCACCGACAACCTTCCATCCTTCTCGGAAAGCTACTTTCACAGGCGTAACTCCAGACAGCCCCGCCCTACCAAGTTTTCCCTTCAGCTCAGCAATCTCCCCCTCAAACTTAACAATTGTCTCAAGTAGGCGGAGGATTTCCTGACAGTTTGCACATACCTCTCCATATCCCATCGAGCGACAATCCCCATACATCATAGAACACTGTTTACAAACTTCAAGCCCAATATCGCCATCGGTGGCCCCACCAACCCGGCTCTGACCGACACCCCCAGTGACCTCTGTCTGCACACCAATACTTACCCCGTTGGCACCGTTGACCTGGACCGCGGTATTACACGTATTTACCTCCATACTTACCTCCGTCTGAACAGACTTGCTCGCCATCATCAAGACAAAATTACGCGATCGGACAGGGAAAACTGTAAACACGCGACAGAAGGCAACACGACGAACCGTTCGACAACTTAGCGCTCACAGTTTTATTTAACACCTCCTAACTTTGTCCCAGTTACTATACTAAACTAACTCCCCACAAAGTTGAATAAAATAACCTGAAAATGAAATATATATGATTAGTAAACAATAAAAATACTTAATTGCGATTCGTAACCAAGGAGACTTCTGATGTATACTGTATGGGCGAGACGGATTGCATTTAAGTAGGATGGGTACAGACCTGTTGGGCCAAAAAATTTTACAGGTGGCTGGGCCTTTTTTGGAGAAAAGGGGGGTAGGGGACCACAGCCGATAACCCAGAGGGGCACAAATGCTGGGAACATAGGAAGAACAACAAACATGCACAATACAGGGACATACCAGGGTTATAATAATGTGCCAGTGATGACAAAAAAACAAAGATTCATTAAGTTTGGGTACTGCAACATCCAGGGTCTGCACAAGAAAGTAAGCGAAATATCAACAATGATGGACGAAGGAGACTTCGATATAATGGGTCTAAGTGAGACGTGGATACGACGGGATGAGCGGGTTGATCAGATGATGGGTTGCGTGTGGATAGGAGCTGGGCGAACTGAGGGTCAGAAACGGGGTGGGGGTGTTGGCATCTACGCTAAAGAGGAATTACAGCCCTCATTGATTACAGATCTCACAGAAGCAAGGACTCAGATTCCAGTATCCAACGAAATAGTCTGGGCAAAAATCAAGTTAGGAAGCAGGAGTGTTGCCGTTGGTGTTGTATACTTAGCAGTGGAGGGAAGTAAGCCCGAGTGGAATGATTCAATATATACAACTCTTAGATCGAATATCACAGAGCTTGGAAGCAGAGGGTTTAGTATTGTCCTAATGGGGGACTTCAATGGGCACATCGGGGATAAGGAGGAGGGCATACAGGGAGGTGATAGGAAAATTAACACGAATGGGAGGAAGATGTTGGACCTATCAAAAGAGCTTGGTTTAAAGATCCTGAACAGGGATGCGAAATGTAAGGGTAAATTGACCTGGGAGAGGAACGATAAGAAAACAATAATTGATTATATACTCACTGACATTAGCGTATGGAGGGAGGTTATAGATGTAGAAATAGATGACGAGGGAAAAAATGACTTGGGTAGTGATCACAACCTGATAACAGTTAAGATTATGGGCAAAAAGACGAATAGAGACAGAAATACCTTCAAGGAAGTTTGGGGACTACAACAAGGAGCCGACTGGAAGCAGTTTCGGGAAAAACTAAAACCAAATCTTGAATGTATACCTAGGGATGCAAATGTCCAGAGTATTTCAGATGGCATAGTAAATAGCCTAACAGAGGAAGGGAAGGATTGTATAGGAAGGGTGAGGGTCCCAAAGAGAGAGCTTGGATACAGGGTTAACGAGGGACTGAAAAAGGCTATAAAAGAAAGGAAGGTAAAATGCGCTGCTTACAGAAGAAGTAGGAAGCTTAAAGGGTGGATAACAATGACACGAGACTAATGAAAGGAGAATATGAACTGGCACGGAGAAAGGTGAATGAGATAAAGAATAATAATAGGAAGGAGCGCAATAGCAGTCTTTCCAGAACAATAAAGAAAACGGGGGGTTCGAGCTCAAACGTATTTTGGAACTGGGTAAATAAACGGGGGAAAAGTAGTGTGCAGAGTATCAAAGTGGATGGGGAAAGTACAGAAGATAAAGGCCGTATCGCTTCAGAGTTAGTCAAGCACTGGGAAAAGATAAACGATAGGCGATGGGGCAGTGGGTCCCCACCAAAAAGAAATACACTGGTGGAGGAGAACCTATCCAATCGTGTATGTAGCGAAATAACGGCAGAAGAAGTGCGGAACATGGTCTCGAAATTAAAAAATGGTAAAGCGGGAGGGACTGATGAAATTCCGAACGAATTCCTCACAAATGGAGGGGAGGCACTTATTGAAGTCCTGACAAACCTTTTCAACCTGGCTCTGCGAAAGCAAGAGGTCCCCAGAGAGTGGAGGGAAAGTAAGGTGTCGTTCATACACAAAAAGGGGGATAAGGAAGTTCTAGATAACTATAGGGGATATCAGTTAGTAGTAACATCGGAAAAGTATTCTGTAAGGTCATATACGGTAGACTAGAGGAAGTTATTGAAGAGAAAGGTTTTTTAGGAGAAATTCAAAATTGTTTCAGGAAAGGACGAAGAGTCACTGATCACCTATTTACACTCACCCAACTAATAGAATCAACAAAGGCTGAAAAGAAAAAGATGTTTCTGGCATTTCTAGATGTGAAAAAAACGTACGACCGAGTGTGGAGGGAAGGTATGTGGCGAAAGCTCGAGGGCTTCGGACTGGGGGGTGACTTTGTGGGAATCATGAAAGCACTGTATACAGATGTGCAAAGCCAACTCAGTCTAGGGAGTATCACTACAAAACGAGTCCCTATGGATATAGGCCTCAAGCAGGGGTGTATCTTTTCACCGATTTTGTTTGCATTGTATGTTAATGATTTAGGGGACGAACTAATTCAGAGTGCGGAGGGGGTAAATGTTGGAGACATAAAGATACCAGGCTTATTCTTTGCGGACGACATGGTGTTAATGTCTAGAACTGAACAGGGGCTAGAGAAACTGCTGGAAATTGTTGGTAGATATGGGAACACTTGGCGGCTCGAACTAAATGAAAATAAAAGCAAGGTAATACCCGTTGGACGCAAGGTAGATATGACGAAGAGATGGAGAGTGGGGGGGTTCTCAATCCCCGAAGGGGAAAGCAAACAAATCACTGTAGGAGAAACGGGAGAGTATGAGTATCTAGGGGTAAGCATAAATATAACGGGAAGAGAGGTGTACAGAAATTACTCAGCCAAACTGATTCTGAAGGGGAAAAGAATTCTGAACCAACTAAAACTGTTAGGGAAAAATAGTTTCAATAAGGTCTTTGTGGGGAAAACACTGTGGGAGAGGGTGGGTTTACCAAGTATAACGTATGGCACGGACGTGATTCCATTAAACCAAACCGTTATTAAGAAGTTGGAAGGTACTCAGAATGATGCCGGCAGATGGATAACAGGGTTGAGTAATGCTGCAGCTTTGGAAGCAGTAAGGGGGAGCTTGGATGGATGAAAATCAAGGACAGGGTAGATTTGGGAAAACTGTGTTACTTTAACTACTTGAGAAACCTGCCTGACAACCGGTGGTGCAAATTGATGCTCGATACCATTTGGAATTCTAATATAGAAACGGGGTGGTCAAAACATGTGAGGGAACTAATGGACAATTACTCTATAGAGGTCACAAACATAGAAGTAGGAATGAAAGAAGGCAAAAGGTTTGTCAAAGAGAGAGTCATGGAAGATTGCAATCGAAACTGGCGAGCAGGGGTTAGCGTGAAAAGATCACTGCAGAGGTTACAATATAAAGAAAAGCCAGCTTTTGAGAAGTACCTAGATGGCACCTTTGGAGGGTCACTGCTGTTCAAACTGAGATCAAGATCACTGGAGCTTCGGGGAAAAATTGGGAGAGATGGGGAAAAGGGATGCCAAATGTGCCACTCTGGAGTAGTGGAGACCCTGGAACATTTTCTCTTGGAATGCCCACAGTATTTACCTCATAGAATAAAATTTACTGGAAGAATAATGCAGAAGTGGGGTGAAGAAACAAAGGATAGATGGCTGAAGGGGGACACGAGGGAGAGGGTAGGAATGCTTATTGAAGAAATTGAAAAAGAGGAAGTGAGGGACACTATTAAGCAGTTTATATCTGAATGCTGGGAGGAGAGGAGGGGAAGATGGGGTGGGGTGCAGGGGGAATGATGGCCTTCTCTTATGAGGACCGCGACAAATCAGCGGCTGGCCAAAGAGTTATTATTATTATTAGTTCTGTGCATCGATGCAGCAGTCGGTAAGATACGTTCGTTACTCAGTTTATTGGTGTAACGTTCTCGTCCAATATGAAATTAACTGACACCATATATACCCTATTAGGCCACCAGCAAACTGTGTAACTAATAATATACGCGTGTGGTCTAGCAGTGCCGTCATTATTTGTGCTTTAAAATTTCCTACCTGGTTAACTGTTCATCTTCAAGTCTTTCTCCCTGGGGTAAAATAGCACATGATAAACATTTATTGAATAATTAATCCAGCACACATGTCAGTGATGGATGGTGCATATTAATAATGTAAATCAGTACCATCCTACACGCGCACTTTCTCTCCCCGTCCCCGGTAATCATTTATTTAACCCTTTGAACCCTGATGGCATAGTCCACGTCAGTTCAGAGTCAATAATTCGTAAAGACTATATTTGTTGATTGTGGGGTGGGGGGTGGGGAGAACAATCGATATTTTTAACGTGCAGCCCTGGGGCTGCACGTTAAAGATATTGATTAGTCTCCCACACAAATTCACTAAGCAACTATCTACTTTAGGAAATCAGGTTGTATTATGACAGTGGTCTGGACCCCCCCCCCCCCCCCCCCCCCCCCCGCCCCCGAGGGCTCAAAAGGACCAGTTATGTAAATAGAGATAATATATATATCTTGTATATCCAGCAACGGATAAAATATAAAATATTATTATATGCTTTTTTAAAAGATAGCGAGAAATTTTTAACCGATATTTTTCTACATCTATCGTCACGATAGATATAAGGGAATATCCCTTTGTAGATTAATCGAATCACGCAAGAAAATTAGAATGGAATTACTCCGCCGACGAACGTACTTTTTATATGTCCAATACACGCAGCACCGGTAAATGTGTATTTTAGCTCGTCTCAAAGTAACAAAGTTGGTGTTGCGAATAGTCCAAAAAGGAAGTACAAGAAAATCCGACTCATCGATAGTGACAGTGACAGTGATTGGCAAATATGCTAAAACAATTTGAACATTTGAAAAATCCTCCTTCGTCCTTCATTAAACATTTTTTGAACTGTGTCGTGTTTGTGTGCATCTGCGCAGTGCACTTTTGTTATTACTTTTGAATAAATGTGCCACCCATTGTTTTGGGGGGAATGTCATAAACCACTTTCACACGCGTTTATTGATTTTGTGTGCGTAACTGACAATATAGCCATTTTCTAAGGGGATTTATGTGGAACTATTTTGTTGTGTGGTAGTTTGATTTTGAAATCGGGGCCAGTAAGTAAATGGGTCAGCTGCGTCAGCTGATTTTTGTTGACATTGTTATCATTTTCTCCAACTCCGGTTTTTGATTGCAATGAACACACCACATTACCTCTTTTAATCGCAACAAAAACAACGCAACGCATATAATAAAAAGAATACCTACTGTTTTTGAGTGAGTATCGGAATTATCACATTCGTGGTGGCAAAGGAATTTAATTTTTCACTCGCGGCTTTCAGCCGCTCGTGAAAACTAATATTCCTTTGCAGCCACTCATGAGATAATTCCGATACTCACTCAAAAACAGTAGGTATCCTCTGTTTACTTATTTTTGTACAAATATATTAATGGCTGGCTCCAGAATATTGATCTACATTTGTTAAGCCCTATACCCCAGTCAGTAATCTCCACTCCTCTGAATCCTATAAGTTGGTGATACCAAGTCTAAACTTGCAACAGCGGGTGACATAGCTTTCATATGCGCCGCACCTGCTCTCTGCAACTCCATCCCAGCGCATCTAAAATTTCCATTGACAATAAATCAATTCAAGTCCGGTCTCAAAACCCTTTTGTACAAACAGGCCTTTGTCTGTTGATTTTGTAATCCCTGGTCATTACATAGTTTTATGCGCGCGTGCGTGAATTTAAGGCTTAAACATTATCATTATATCCCTTGACCAAAAACCGGAACCAATATGCATTGAGAACAATGCTTGCCTCGGCAATTTAATGTTCATGCTTTCTAAGCTCAAATATGAGTATCAATTATCGAGTTAGGCCTGCATGTACGGAGAAACAAACCAAAGTATTCGCGCAGTAATTGATCTGAACTGGAGATGATAAATGTAGTGTATCGTTTGTTCTCGAATTGTACTTCCTTTATTCATCACGGAAACACACTCGTATTACCTGTTTGTATATTGTACTAATGACGTCGTCCCTAGAATCCACTTTTCAACCACTCTCTTCATTTTTTCTGTATATGTCGTTTTAACATGCGAGTGCAGTATTGTGAATAGACGCATGACTACATAGAGTGCATGTGAGCACAGTATTGTAAATAGAAACGTAATGAGAGTATTCCGAGCGCATTGTGACGTAATCTCTGACACTATTTCATTTATTTTTATTTCTGTCTCCATTTAGCACTAGTTAATGCAATATATCTCGACCAATCGGTATATGTGTGTCGCAAACGCTAATCCATATAAATCTGAATTGCTGAAACGATTGCGAGATAGGTTGCAAATCAATATGTAACCCCCTCCACCCTCCCTTAAGATGTCGTCAAGTTAATCCAGGCGATAGCTCTTCTCATCGATAACGTCTGATGACTTGGAAGCCGTTAAGCTGTTACTGTAATCACACTGTAAACGATTTGACATCATCAGAAAGCTTAGAACGAAAACTAGTAACACGGAACCAACTTTTCAAGCCCGGCTGTTAGTCAATAATAGCTAAATATATTTTAATTATTCAATTTGTATTTCCGCGAAAAAAATATACACATCACCAGCATATTCATTCTTTATGGCCCACAAAGTTTATTACACGCCTGTTCTATGTAAGCTCCATCTACAGCAACACAAAACAATGCGGAAAATCAAAATCTGTTCCGCACATATGTGCGGAACGGAAATCGTTGAAGGACTAATTTTAAATAAAAGCGAAATTTCACTGGAATTTTCTACAAAGCGTGCAACGCAATGCAATTTGAATCTCTAGTGATAGGTAAACATTGCCCCTGAGTTCCGATGTGTTCTATGTGCCAGTAGGCACATAGAACACATTGGATCTCAGGGGACGAAATAGTAACACGGGTTCCCCTCGCAAATTTGGTTGGCGATAAAATGTGTTCTTCGTGTTGATTATTATCAAATGAATTGCTGAGTGTCCTTCTAATAATGTTTTTTTATTGACGTGAAGGCGTGTAATAAACACAGAACGACACTTGTGCCATCGTGGAAGGATAAAACTCGAGGACAGCGGCCGCTCGCTCTATCCTTCCGCGATGGCACTTGTGCCATATCGATTAACCCATCCACACACGCGTGTCGTTCTGTATATATATTGTTCAAAACGCGATTGGTAATTGTGAGGTGCCGGAAAGTCAAAAACCTTCAAGAATTTCTTTTGTTGCGCATTGTTCATATTTAGCAATAGTTGCACCCCCTCCCCCAATCTCGGCAGGAGAGACACTTTTCTTTTTGTTGTCAATGTCTGTTACAGCAGCCCAATTGTACAGAAGCCATTTGTCCCGACCAGGTCTGCTGCGATCGTGAAAAACATCGCTTCTGTGATCACAGTACTGTGCTTTCTTCTTTTTAATTGAATGAAATCTTGGCAACCGAAAACTACCGAACCGAAGTTCGCTAATGTGCAGCCTTCCTGTGTGGTTAAAATTCATTAATATTCAGCACATGAACTCCAGTCTGCTGACACAACTATAAACATTTACCTCCACATGTGAATTCCTACTTATCTTTCTGAAGAGGCAATCGTGCCATTACATCGACCGTCCTTGGCCTTTAGCCGTTTGTTTATTTGAGGCGTTAGCGTGAGACAACCCTACTTTAGATTACACTCAGAGTGGAATACCACGAAAATACTACCGTGTTTTCATTCCACAAAAAAACTCTCAAAGTATAGGAAAAACATGCGAAGCACAGAAAATTGTTCATGCGTTGGCCTTTTGGTTTCATCATGGATATCCATTGGCCGAACCGGTTATTTATCTTTGCGCTACTAACAAAAAGGCGCCATTAAAATTTTGTTTTCAATAGTTGTCTCCTAGACATAGCCGATGTTGTTAGTGGAATTTCAGATAATACAGCTAATTAAATAGGTACGAAAATCGGAAATAATATTGCCAGTTCGTTACTCTCGCACAATCTCTCAAATTTCGGCGGCATTTAAAAATCCTCTTTTTCAAAATGAAATTGATTTAGAAAGATAAAAATTATTTGTACTTTTATTTTGATGTACAAACTTCAATCTGTGCTTTCACTATAACGACGTCGGGGTGGTACTTTTTTAACAGCAGTTTTATAATAATTTAGCTTTGGATCAGCACCGGGGAAGAGTATTTTTAATATTTTACGAACAGTTCTACAGGAAGAAATGTGCCAAACTTTAAACGAAAATGAATGGTAGTTAAACATCACCACACTAGACCCTAAATCATAGATCATTGGAAAGCATTTGTTATGGAGTCATGAACTGATGTCCGGCGATTAAAAAATAGTCATTGATGTTTTAAGTCTTAACATTAATTATTTTCTTTTCAGAGCGCTGCAGTAAACTGTGAGCAGTGCACAACTCTTAGTTTCGAGGTTAGAGTACACGAAATTGCCACCTCGGGCAATTGTTTGCCTCATTCATTACAATCGATCCACTTTTCCTGGAGAATGCTTTATTATGTTGCCGAACACTCCAGTACTGAAACAAGATATTGGCGTTACATAGAGTAGGCAGATATCCCCATGTATATTTTGTTAGAAAATATTTCAAGAAATGGAGGTGGATGTTGTTATGAAAGCGGAATCAATTGGCAGTGCAAAAAATTTTATTGGCACATTTTAGGGGTGGTAGTCATCATTCTACACACAATGGTTAATGTTCCGAAAGGGTTGTGTGCTGCTAGCATGCTTTTTTTTTATTTCGCAGATTTGCCCTAGAATAACCTGATATATTTCTAACATGTTTTTTCAAGAACACCAATTGGCCTTTAGAAGGCTACACAAAGAGAAATCCCTCTATTCTGGGTAATAACCATTTTATTGCGGGCCTGTTCTGTGTAATTCCCATCCAGAGCAACACTAAACCATGCGAAAAATGAAAATCTGTTGCGCACATATGTGCGGAATGGAAATCGTTGACGGACGGTTTTAAATAGAAGAGAAATTTCACTGGAATTTTCTACAAATCGTACAACGCAATTACAATTTGAATCCCTAGCGACATCTGAAAATCGCCCCCGAGTTCCGATGTGTACTATGTGCCAGTCGACACACAGAACGCATTGGGACTAAGGGGACGAAATAGAAACATGGGTTCCCTTCTCAAATGTAATTGGCGATAAAAAAGTATTCCTTTTGAAAGTTATAAAATGAATTGCTGAGTGCCCTTCTAATAATTCTTTCTATATACATGAAGGCGTGTTATAAACACAGAGCGACACACGTGTGTGAATGGGTTAATCGACATGGCAGAAAGTTGTTCATGTGTTGGCCTTTTGGCCTCTCGTTTTATCCTCTCGTTTTATCCTGCGGCCTCTCGTTTTATCCTCTCGCGCTGGTACTCGCGCCATATCGATTAACCCATTCATACGCGTGTGTCGTTCTGTTTTTCCGGTGGGCACAATTGCAGATCGAACCATATAGTTCAATCTGGTTTGACTGTGGACTACATTCAGGAGTCGTGCTTTTACTGTCATAAGGACCATGGGTACATAACTGCACTTCTATATCGATGTGATTTCACGCTGTATACACATCCTTCTAACTGGAATTACTGATATTGCCATTCAACGCGTGTGCATGAGCATCAAGGGGATTTTGCTTTTGAACACCTTCGGTTCTATGAATAGTGTTGCAATCTGTCTGGTTGTCTGCAATCATCATGAAAGGGCGCATTACATCTGGAAATTGTACGTTGGGACTGACTTAGAACAACTTGGATTTGTATTCAGATCTGGGTCCAATTCTATAAAACATTTGCCATTGTATTTTCTGGGATTGTATTTTCTGTCTACAACTATAGATGGTTTAAATAAATCAGGAGTGTTTTAAAAAGCATGGCAATTTACAGGCTCTTATTATTTAAAACGCTAAAAATCAATTTTATTCCTTATATCCAAGATTAACATAATATAAATTGGGGAAATACAATCGTAGAACTTTAGTAGAATTG
Organism: Pictodentalium vernedei; assembly: GCA_031216915.1. Taxonomy (NCBI): domain Eukaryota; kingdom Metazoa; phylum Mollusca; class Scaphopoda; order Dentaliida; family Dentaliidae; genus Pictodentalium; species Pictodentalium vernedei. Next base: position 760,602,551 of record CM062297.1, read on the forward strand.
ATCCTCTCCTCTTCAGATCAAAATTTATAGTTTTATCTGTACCTCTGCCGGACTTATTATATGCACGTGTATTTGGAATCATCTTATTCGAAACATTAGTCCAACCCAGTCGCGATATCACAGAGCATCACGGAGCTGGCGAAAACTCTTGTTACTCTCCCAAATTCTATTAAGATTACATCTCAACTATCCATGTCCGCACGTTCTATATTGTGCTCTCACCCTGGCGCAAATGTGTAATGTCCCCATAACAGGTTATTTGTTATTTGACACATAGAGGATATATAGTGTTTTTGGGTGGATACCGACAATTATCTCAAGAGTGACCGAGACAAATGTTTATTTTTCGCGAGCGCTTGCGCTTGCTCGAGTGAACATTACCATTTGTCTCGGTCACAAGTGAGATAATTTTCGGCATCTACTCAAAAACACTAGATTTTCTCTTTTTTGACGTTTTTTATAAGAATCTGATAATTTCACTCATTTCTACCTTGAAGTGATGCCTGAAAATAAACAGCGCATTGAATCATTGATACCCGGAAGTGATTTGATCGCTAATCGGAACAGACAGCGTCTTGCAATCTGAGTCAGATAGAGGGTTTCTAGTCCAAACATGGCCTGAATTTTCGTAATATAAGTTTTTGGTTTGGTACGTCCTTTGACGTACCAAACCAAAAACTTATATTACGGACTTTCGGGTCATGCTTGGACCAGAAGGTTTCATGCATCAATTCAAGGTGAAACGTGTTGAATTGTTGCTGGAAATGATCGGTATCCACTCGAAAACACTAGATGTTCTTTTCATTATACGTTTCTAGAAAAAAAATCATTTTCAGTGATAATTTGCCTCGTATTCACCTTGAAGTGATGCTTTGAAAGCCGCCATTTTGATTGTTACCATGAAAGTGAAAATGTCTATATCTTCACAGTGGGAGATACGATTTCTATCTTTCCGCATTTTTTTCGATAATCTGTCGTTTAGCGTATAATTAAAAAAATGTATTTTAGGATATTTTTATTGATGTTTTTGTTCACACCTCTCACAAATGCACATTTTTGCTTGCGCTGTACCAGCTCTGCTGTGTCCCATGTTTATATCATCGTTGTGTAATCAGAGATTCATCAAGATTGATGTTTATTGTTCAGTTTTATCAGGTTCAGTTTCCAACCTCTGCATTCAGAGGACATCCAGATTCATTACATAGTTTCCAGTTATCATCCAATTTCACTGATGAACTCTGTTGGTGGTGTGTTTGAAATGAAATCATTTTCCAACTTTATAATTAACCCTTTACCTAACGAATCGCCCGCAGCTGCCCACGTAATATGCAAATTGAGCAGTTGAAAAAATTAAATTTTTCAAAATATTTCAACAAAACCATATCATGTGACCCCTCATGGGAACGAGCTCATTGAGCTCGTTCCAATGAGGGGTCACATGATATGGTTTTGTTAAAATTTTTTGAAAAAATTAAAAAAATGATATTTAAAATAATACATTTTGATATCGTCTGCGTTGGGTAAAGGGTTAACGGATAATTATGATGAGTTCTGTCATGCTCCTGATGACACAAAGAAGTTAGGGTTGCGTTCTGTGACGTTAGTTAAGCATTTGATAAGGTATGGTGTGTTGGTCTCATTCACAAACAAGAATTAGTATTTCTGTCTGTATATCTACTCTTATCATGGATATAAACGACTGGCTGGATTTGACATTATATCCATATCGCGGCCACGATTATCCATTGTGCAGACATATGTGACCTTGAAAACCAATAAATAAATCAATAATCTATTCCTCTTCTTAAAATCCTACCTTTCAGATAGGTATCCTCTGAGACATCCTTTTGGAGACCAAATAACTCTGATGCTGTATGTCTATCAATCTACACTCGTAAGCTAGGACTAGTCGTTGTGTTAACTGATAGAACCGCGAAGCCCCACCAGCCCGTGGCGTTTTGGTTTTCCCCTCCAGACCATATTGGACGCAGGTTCCAAATGAGTTTCAGCTTCCAGTAACTTCACGAATCTTGTCTCGTGCATCAATAAATTTAACGTAACAAAGACTGGATTCTAGTTATCAAGCATTTATTTCATTCATACTCTACTATGACGTCGTTATCTCTGGTTATTTACAGAAAAGTATCAGAATTAACAAAGTTCATACCTAAGATAAGCTGTGGCGGCATCCATCAAAAGTCTTGTATGTAGGTATATTGCGCGTGATGAGCCAGGAGAAAACATGGCTGGATCACCCAGAATAAAGTGCTTATATTCACCAATTTTCTGATGGAATACCTAATCACGCGACTAGGAAAAGTCAGGGAAAGTCCCTTGACGTAGTAGTCGCCATTTTTTGGACTCTTATACTGCCATACAGACTGAATCGAGTCCATGGAATCTCGACTGTATTCTGTCGGGTGCCTGTTAACCGCAGAATGTCATGGTGGAATTCAAAATTCTGCAACGCGCAGCATCACCTGATATCTCGTGATGTTCCACCAGGTGTAATTTATGATTTGGTGATAGCTTGAACAATAACATCCCCGAAAATACTGCCGAATGTTAAAATACTTTCTATCAACAAACCCTGCTATTTTATTGCTTGTTGACAATACTAGCCTACCATGTTATGCCTGGTGTTGTCAACAAAACATCTGGCGTCCAGTCCTATGTGGAAATTCAAAGTACTTCTGTTCTCTGATCGCCAGTTAATACAATTCCATGTAATTTCAACTTTTATAAAACTGTTAACCCATCCTACTTAATGAAAATTCGAGTCCTATTCACCAAATAGAAATTATCTATTTATTCTATTATGACCCTATTATATCACCTAATGTAGAAGAGCTTAGAAAAGCTGTAGCTTTTCTCTGGAGCTTGATTACCCCTACAGGCTAATTTCGCAACAGTGCTCACAAGGATCAATGATTTGTCCTTCCCTTACATCCCCGCGCTAACCCCAAGAAGTGACGCAGAGTTTGTTTACTGTGGTAAATGAGCTCTGTTTTACTTGTAAAATAGGAACCGGTCACCAGTGCATGAGGTGGAAGTCTTCTAAAATGGGCAACATGTGTATAAACGATTGACTGGACTTGACTTAATATTTATAGTGTGGTCACGATTGTCCACTGTGCATAAATAGGTGACATTGAACACCAATAAATAAATAAATAACTTGATACCTTACCTGTTTCTCACTTATATTAACGATATCACCGAAAACTTACTTACCAGTATACGACACATCTGTGGCGTATAGAGTGGAGAACCCAATCCAGGCTTCGGCCTTCATCAGTCGTCATTTGTCAACAAATGAACATTGGTTTAAAGCGTGGTTGGTTGAGTTCAAACCTCAAAACAGTACCTATCCACATATCACACAAGATCGGCCATTTGACCTATCCACCTTTATTCTTTGTGGATCCAATCTGGGAAGCTAAAATCAGAAGTACCTGGGAGTAATCTTGAATAGTACCTTACATGGAATTACAATACTGAACGCACCTGTTCAAAGCCTGGTCCCGTATAGACATGTTAACCATTTACCCAACGTCGACGGTATCACAATTTATTATTTTAACCCTTTACCTAACATGAAAAGCAGACGACATTTGCAAAAAAAATTCTTGAATAACTATTTTTTTTCATTTTTTGTCTCAAAAACATAGGTTATGACTCCTCATTGGAACGAGCTCGACGAGCTCGTTCCAATGAGGGGTCATAACCTATGTTTTTGAGACAAAAAATGAAAAAATAATTAAAATTAATAGGCGATTTTTGAGAATAGCGCTGGCCGGTTTTGGCCGTTACGTTGGGTAAAGGGTTAAATATCATTTTTTATTTTTTTTTGTCTGAGCATAATGCTAAACTCTTGCGCTACCTGTATAAATTTCGGAAAGAGTAGAAAATGGTGAATCAGTGAGACAGTGTGATTCCAGGAGATGGTCGGAACACTGAATACTCTTATTCGTATAATAACGTAGAGTTAGGTTTTTTATATCTCACTATGAGTATCAAATCATTCCTATTGGTATACAATGAACAGAAAGTATCAGTGGTAGTGAGTAACAATTTTACTAAACGTTTTCCAAAACTTTATACAGTGCTGGATTGTGCGAATTCGGTTACGGTTACGAAAAGTTTCGAGTGTCGTTTTCTCATTTCCATGCACCTCCAGCTTATAAATTCAAGGTCACATTCCTCTGCTTCTTGTCATTTGTTCACAACTTCTTATCTTGGAGGAAGATTGCTATTGTCGCATGTTTGCTGTCTGGCCTTGGGTCCCTCCAGCCTTTGCCTAAAACGATTTGGGTGACAGATGTAATAGAGAGTGTTGAGAGTAAGCATTTGGTCATTTTGCTCCCACTATATAGTTCAACAGTTGACAGTTATAGAGTCAGATAGATAAGCGCCTTACCTCTGATGTTGTGGTTGATGAGTTTCGGGAATTTGGATAAGTGATATTAAACTTTTAAGGCCGAAAAATTGTGAGGCATTTTTAATTGTCAATACGTAGTTATTGTTATTTTCCAAATTGCAGTCAGTTTACAAGAGAGACTTAATTGTTAATGGTTCGGCTGGTTAGCCTAAAATTACTGAAGCGACAGCGAAGCCATTTTGGTTTCGCCAAAATTCGCTTGATCAGAGCCATTTTTAGAAGCATTTTGCCGGATTTGCCTACAGGTAAATCCGGCACCGTGGAATGTGATCAAATGTGAGCTTGCCTAAGTAAAATAGCCTTCAATAGCTTCCGGAATTTACGATGAACCATCAACCATTATAGCTCAAAATTGCCCGCCTCCCCCCTTTTGTCCTAGTAATTGTAGAAGATAACAACTTTACAAGAAATGTCATAGAGTTAAATTTCTCTCCTTTGTTGTAAAAACTGCCATTAAAATAATTTCATGTTCGTCAGGTATGACTGTAAACTTGGAGAGCCCATTTACTGCTATACATATAAAAAAATTGGGGCAAAGGAAGCCATCACGCAGTTCGAGTCCGAGTGTTGGGTGGAGAGAAGAAGCGTGGGAATATGGAGGCAGTTGGGAACACAGGGGTAACCAAGGCCTTCTCACCCGAGAACTGCGACCGGACAAAGTGTTATTATTATATATATCCCTCAGGCTTTTGTGGCTCACACACATAATAGGTTCAAGTTTAGATTACATCGCTGTCACTTATCCTCGTTTTCTGAAGACAAGGGATGTCAAAATCTGAGATTTCATCAATACATTCTGGGTGTTTCATCCGTTGCGACAGAAGGCCGCATACCTTGTCTTGGCTGAACAGTATTTATAATATAGAACTATTTTACCAACCTTCGACACGCATGCGTTATGAAACCGGAGTCGTAGCCGATATCAAATTTACTATTGAGGTCTCTGAGAGAAAGATATTTTCATTTTCCTTAAACATTCTTTTTTGCAGAATAGACGGATACATAGCGAAATAGTGCAAGACAAACTTATTAAAATGGTACTAAATGCCAGTTGATAAAATCCTTTCTCCATAGTGCCACTTCTGCTTAAGTTTTTTTTTTTGTATTTTATCCGTGTGCATTGCCTTAAAATTCGCAGAAGTGGACTGATAGGAGTAACTTCAGGGTAAAATAAAAAATACTGAAGGCCAATGGGAAAATTTCGACTGACATAGATATGAAGACAATAAAATATTTTGGGGTGTGGTATTGTTTTAATGATTCATTAATTTTGTAAAACATGCGTTTTTATATGTTTCAGGTAAAAATGCAGACGATTCTCCACTCAAATCTCCAGCTGTCTCACGGTATATGTAATTTCTAAAGGCCGGGCAACGAAGGCGTTTATTATTGCACTGGCGATATATTGCTTTTAATCTGCGTTGCCGCCTCATTCAAACCGCTGTTTTAATCAGCCTCGTGGATGCAACAAGAACAATATCACATTTGATCACATGTGTTATGAATATTGGTGGGTGGAAAGCAATTGCCTGATAACTGGCAACTTGGATATGAACTGCAACAGTATTTAAAGTCCAATATGTTTCCATATAGTTTCAAAGTGATACAAAGCTTGTAGCTTCCAATAACATTGATTGTGGTCGATTCAACAATTTGCTGATAGCTTATCCACGATCATTTCCACTCAAAGTGTTTTATTATTATTATTATAGTAATGTAAAATGATGCTCAATATTCAACAAGTGTAAGAAAACTAAACAATATGTCACCGAAATATTGAAAACACGAAAGCGACATTCTCCTAAACGGGAGTACTCACGAGGTCAATAAAGCAATATTCAAACATGTACATGGATTTATTACGGTAACAAAGCGTTTTAGGCTCTTCTGCATTTAAAAAACGTCAACAAGCCGATACTGAGGTGACTCTGCGATGAATACCAGTCAAGGGAATTAAGCTGTTCCATATGCCGAGGTGAAGTAGTCCTACACTCTAAATTCAATTTGGTTAAAAACCAACCCATATCAACTGGGTTGAGTGAATATGAACCCAAATGGATTCATATTCACTCAACCCAGTTGATTTGGGTTAATTTTAAACCCAATGGATTTTAGAGTGTACTTCATTAGTATCTTGGGAACTGGTAAATAACGCACCGAGTGCTGTGCACGAATGTGTGCTCGCTCGTGCGTGCGTGCGTGCGTGCGTGCGTGCGTGCGTAAGCTTGTCCATGCACACCGGTCTGTGCACACATGCGTGCCTAACATTGCGAAAACTATAGAATGGATGGCTGAGGCTCGCACGCCGCTTTTAATCATGGTTAACCTCCTATCTAGTCTAACCTTGGCACTCCTATTATTATTTCGCTCACAGTACGGCCGCCGTGCTTCATTAACCCTCTGCACACTGATGTCAAAATAGAAATATTTGAAAATATAAATTTTTCCTGTAATGTTCTTCTGAATTTATCCAATTCAGTCTTGTTAGACAGAGCTCATTGAGCTCTGTCAAACAAGACTCAATTGGTTAAATTCCCAAATGCATTATGGGAAAAATTTTGTTTTTAAAAATTTGATATTTTGACATCAGGGTGCAGAGGGTTAACTAAAATGTTCCTGATGATGATTTTTATTCTCTGGTAAACGCATGCGTGGACATCACTGCCTGCGCGTGGCTTACGACCAGTCCATGACGACTGTACTGTTCTTCCATTTTGATTTTTTCTCCGCTCTGTCTTCTCTTTCTTTTCCCATTTCCTTCTGCACAAGTCTTCTATATGAGAGTTTTGTTTTTTTTTCACTCGGAGAGCATGGTGGCTCAGTGGTTGTAGCATTGAACTTTAAGCCGAAAGGCCCACGGTGCGATCCCTGCCAGGGGGTGACTACGTTGTGTCCTTGGGCAAGGCACTTCATCCCGAATGCACACGCTGGGGGCACGGTGACGCTGCGTACTAAGGCATACGTCACGTCGATGGTGCGCTTGTCTTCAACGAATGCTAACCCTACTTGCGCGGAGTTAGTACGTCGGGGAGTCTGACAGTTGTTCGCGGTTGCTCGGTGGTTATCTCCAGGTACTCCGCCTTGCTCCACCCGTAAAACTGTCCTACACGAGGTGACCCTGGCTGACGAAAGTGTCGTTAAATCCCAATAAATAAAATAAATAAATAAATAAATAAATAAATGAAAAAATAAATAAATAAATAAATTTCCCTGTTGAAACAGATGTTTAAATTGAAGCATAATACAGCTTACTCTCCATAAACGAATTCACTTGTGCCTGATCTGTGAAATGAAGATGGGTTACCCCTTTACCCCAACGCAGACGATTTCAAAATGTATTATTTTAAATATCATTTTTTTAGTTTTTTTTAAAAAAATCAACAAAACCATATCATGTGACCCCTCTTTGGAACGAGCTCGACGAGCTCGTTCCAAAGAGGGGTCACATGATATGGTTTTGTTGAACTTTTTCGAAAAAGAATATTTTTTCAGCTGCTGAATTTGCATATTACGCTGGCGGATGCGGTCGATTCGCTGGGTGAAGGGTTAAATGAGATTTATGCCTGCCGTTGAGCTCTTTTGTCGGGTTATATTGCTGTTGATCTCAATATAGTCTCAGTTTCAATAAATAATGTATCTGTATAACTCCATAAAAACAATGTTGAAACTGAAGAAATATCTGGTTCTGAGCACGTTATAAAATCAATATCTCGGCAGACACATGAAAATCAATTAAAATACACGACAGCCTTCTTGGAACTTAATGTCCTCACTGCTAGTTCAGATAATATCCACTGTCACGCCGGGGTGAACTATTGGGAAGGCAATTTAACTTTTATTTAAACTCACCACTGAAAAATAACTACGAAGGAGTCGTTTGAACTCAAGAAAAATGTCAACCAGAAATTTGATGAAAATTATTCTTGCTGCGTTTTTGGTCTATGCATGGACAGGCTATGTCACAACTCAGCAATCAAGGTAAGATTTTATTCTCGTAATATTCACGGTCTGTGTATAAGTATATTCATTTTGAATAAGTCTTCAAAATATAAAGGAAGAATGAAAACAAATACAGCAGGATATCTGACGAACTTGACGATTTACTGAAGAAATTCGATAACTTTTCATGTCATAGATTCATTTGTGCGTCAAATGTAGTTCAAATCTGTTGTATAGATGGCCAGGCCATTTAGAAAGTTCTTTGTACTCTTTGTGTGTTTTTTTTTGGGGGGGGGGGGGGGGTGGGGTGGGGGTGGGGGCAGGTAGCAGCTCAGATGTGCTGTATTTTGTGTTCTGCAGCTTCTAAATGTAATGAATAATACATTTTGTACGCATTTCTGAACGGTAGATCAAGATAAGATAGACTTAATTTTTACCGAAACTGACAAATGGAAAACTATAACAACACATTTTGGAAAAGTTAAGCATTTTAATTTATTGCGTCCAAGATAGACCTTATGACTCTCGTGGGAAATAGCTCAACAAGAGTGAAAAACAGAAAGAACAAACACTGAATGGCGTTTTGTTGATATCCCAGGGCAGATTTGCGATGTTGTGCAGATAGAACTGGACAGGTTCTTTTCATCGATACGTTAGATAAAGCTTTGACGTGCCAACGCAGTCTCCAGTTTACTGTGGCAATCTACAAATAGCATGCTTTTTTATTCGGCTCTTTTCGTTTCAACACAATGTCTTGTAAATAGACATCCCGGTGAAATGTAAGGTTCAAATTGCCTGGCGTTATGGTGTGTTGTCGTAAGATCAAGCATCTTTGATGACCCGAACAATACACTCCAGTATTTTGGAGCTTTCGACCTCTTGGTCGAAAGCTCAATAAAACTTGAGTGTAGTTGTTGATTCGTAAAGTCCGGTTCCCATGCACAGCAGAAGTGATGACCTATCCTCACAAATATTTGTAATATTTAAAGTACTCATTCTATGCCAGACCAAAACGTATACAGTTATTCCACGCATCCCCTTTGTTCAAGACGTTTTAAAATTAATGCCATTTACACGAAAAGGTACATCTTCGCACATCATTTACTAGAGACTGTTTTTTTTTTATATCATTGTTTGCGATGAGATAGTACTATTGTGAGACCTCCCATCATTCAGGCCTCATTTTTAATTCAAAGAAAGAATTGTTCTGACACATCGCGTTCAGCTCATCCATCCTGTCATAATTACCAGGGACCTGAATATTTCCTTCTGATTAACTGGTAGAGTATTGGAAGCTCATATTTGGGCTTTGCAAAAATGTATTGGTGCCACAATAAAGCTCCTGTATTTTGAACATATGATTTATACACAGCAGCAAAAAAAAACTATATTTGATTAACCCTTTGAACAAAGGTGGTATCTTCCATGTCAGTTCAATGTTAGCAATTGGGAGAGTCCATATTCATTATTTTGGGGTACAGCAATTAATATTTTCAACGTGCAGCCTCGGGGCTGCACGTTGGAAATATTAATTGGTCTATCCAACACTTTAACTTAGGAGCCATTCTGCTTTTTGAAAGAATGACTTATAATGTTCCCTGGCCGAAACCGGCCTTTGGGGTTCAAAGGGTTAAGACGAGCTTGCCCTTTGGCATTCAGTGGGGAGTGCTTCTGTGTGCTGTAAAGCCAAGAAAATCCGAAATGTCCTTGTCAAGTGGAATCATGAATCGAAACGAGGTGGGTATTCTAGGTCGAAGCGAATTTCGAACCTAATCTGACGAAAAGAACCACGCCGTTAATTACTGACTGGGAAAAAATCAAAGAATGAACCCGCTTCTAAATCCCACCCCCCCCCCCCCCCCACCCCCCAACTATCAATTCATCATCCCGTTCATGTAGCTGTTTACAGTCACACCGAACTTCACATGTGTGGTGGAAAAAGAAAGGGGGATTTGAGTCTCTACCAGAGCTCAGCAATAATGAGGATCAAAGCAAAGTGAGAGACCACCATTGTATCGACGTCGATAACGAACAATAGTTAACAGCGGACCTGACCTGAATCGAGTCGAGGAGGGCAGCACCCCCACCCTTTATACCTCCTGACATGTAATTAATCAGTGATTGCTTTTTTCCTAATATTTTCTTCTGCATTTTGGCATTCTGACAAGTGGGTACTGGTCCCCATCTCCGACAAGCAATGAAGCTAACATTAAATTCAGTTTTGAGAAATCGCCCGAAGTTAGCACATATCGACTTTCTGGTGTGCATTTCGACTAATTAAATAAAAGAAACGATCATGTCTACTCAATACACAGTCAGTTTTTAACACAGATCTCTTGTTGTCAAACACAAGTGCAGGTCCCGTATGAACAAACTTCATTGATTGCGCCGCAAATTACCAGGAAATGCTGGGAAGTAAACACATTAATGGTCTGCTCTCGACACTATTTTAAATGTACATACAGACACTTGTAATTCTCATCAACTGAATGTACTATCCCATCCTTTAACTTGGTCTCAGAATCGTTGATGAAAAGGTAAACATATTTAAATGAAAGAGTCATTCTATCCCGGTCTTCACCACTGCAATGTTCAGAACAGTGTCCAATCATTCTGTTTGAAAACGCGTGTATTTTTTTTATTTTTGTACGGACTATTAGGCAGTATTTTACGTATGTTTACCTCCATACAAGAAATATAGAAAGAAAGGCGATTTATTTATTTATTTATTTATTTATTTATTTATTTATTTATTTATTTATTTATATTTTTTATTCATTTATTTATAACTTTTTATTTTTTTATTTGTTATTTGTTTCAACACCACTTTCAGCAGCCAGCGTCGTATCGCGTCCCGACTGTTTTACGACTGGCTGAAGCCGGTGTAAAAGGAATGGAAGTCCGTAGGAACGTTGTTAGTCCCTCTGGACTATTATTCCGCGGAATTATAGTCGTAGGTCTAACATTTCTAAGAATAGTAGTCCGGCGGACTACTATTCCTAGAAATGTTAGACCTAGGACTATAATTCCGCGGAATTATAGTCCAGAGGGACTAATTTTCCTACGGACTTCCATTCCTGTTACACCGGATTGCCCGTTGAGAAACATCGAGCAAGCGGTTAATAACTGTCGAGCTTTCCAGCATGCTAAGTTATTCGAGCTGTGTTGCTGTGGAATTTCGTGAGATAAAAAACAGTAGTAGATGTAAACATGTGTTTCCATTTACCTATATTTGAGTTGGTTATTAGTAGTCGATAGGTTTTTCATTCGGAACAAGGATGGCTGATAATTTTCATCATTGGAAGACCTCTCTAGACAACACTTTGTGAACTGTGAACTACTTACTTCGGCAGGTGGGTGGGCAGCGGTGGCTTTGTTCTTTCATGGCTGACAATTTTCATCATTGGAAGGAATTTACTGGAAAGTTAGCTCCCTTTAATTTTCTAAAGTTGTCAGTAAAGTTAACACTAAGGATATTGTAATTTCATATACAAATTGGAATTTCGAAATTATAGCGAAGTTGCGTCGTCCATGTGCGCTTCACTTCACAAATATCAGGCATTTTCTTGTTGAGTACTATAAAAATATAGAAGATGGCTTTTTACAATCTTTAATATCCATCAATTTGGACGTTTGACTACTATTCTCTGTTTAGACTCTTTCAAAAATAAGAAAACGGCACTTCCAACACTTTTTGATTTTTATATAAACAATCAAAAATATGTGCACTGTGACATGTAAAACAGCTACTATACTTCCCAGTAATATACTAGTCTAGCCCTTTACCCAACGTAACGGCCAAAACCGGCCAGCGCTATTCTCAAAAATCGCCAATTAATTTTCAAAATATTTTCATTTTTTGAGACAAAAAATGAAAAAAATTAGTTATTCAAGAATTTTTTTTGCAAGTGTCGTCTGCTTTTCATGTTAGGTAAAGGGCTAGGAGGTAAGACTTGCAAATTACTGTAAAAACACATTCGCTAAACAAAGAGCCACAGTGGACAGTTACTTCGCTTCTAATTAACTTGCCATAAAAATCCAAGTTTCCTTTTGTAACTTTTAATAAACGAAAACTACAGGCAGCTCCGACAGTTGGCTGGTGTGTTCGTTTATTAAAAGTAACAAAAGAAAGTTTCGATTTATTTTCTACTGATATCATAGGTGTTTTCTCAACAATTACTTGTTTCTTACTTGGACCTTCCTCGACATCTAATAATTTCAGGGGAGATAACTTTATCATAGTCGATTTTCATGACGAGATAAGTCAGGTATGATTATCTGAGGTTAGGCGTACCTAGTATCGTGGTAACCTTCCATGTGTTTACCAGTTTAATAAAAAAAAATCACATATATTTAGTATGCACGTGGGGAAAGGGAATATAATTGTTCGAGTCGATCCTCAACTCTCTCCCGCGATATTATTTTTAACGGAACGGCCAATTCACTCTCAAATTGGGGTGCAGTCAGTAGCCTGGCTTTGCATCACACCCATTGTGCAGCATACATGAAGTTGGCAAAGGTAGCGCTCCTCAGTACGACTCAACAAAGAAAATATTCACGGGCGAATGCTGGATCTCAAAGTTAATGGCTGAACTCGATTAATTAAAGACAAGACCTAACGAGACAAGACAAACTCATTTTCACTCAAACGGACGTGCACAACTGCTCAAAGTAGTACCTTTAATTACACTTCTCAGTCAGTTAACATTAAATCATGATCTGTTTAAATGTGCTTCTTTTGCTCCAATATATTGGGAGGTTCTTGAAAACAGGACAAGCTGAAGAGTTGGAAAAGTTGTAAGTCGACCTGATTTCGCACTTAGCATAAAAACTTTTAGTAACTGCTATTACAAAAGCGGACAGAGTAATTTGGCATTTATTTATTTATTGATTCGGGTTTAACGACACTTTCGGCAGCCAGGGTCACCTTGTGTCGAACAGTTTTATGGGTGGAGGAAGCCGGAGTACCCGAAGAGAACCACCGAGCAACACCGAGCAACTGCCAGACGCCCCATCGCACTAACTCCACACAAGCAGGTTTAGCAGTGATTGAAGACAAGTGCACAATCGAAGTGCAGTACGCCTTAGTACACAGCGTCACCGTGCCCCAACCTGGACAATCTTGGATGGGGTGCCTTGCTCAAGAACACAACGCAGTAACCCCGGCGGTGATTGAACTGTGGACCTTTCGGTTTGAAGTCCAAACCGTAACCACTGAGACACCGCGTTCTCGAGTAATCTGACAGGTTTGTTACTGGATGGAGAACTGGTCGACATTCGTCGTCCTATTATCTACCTGCAGCACTGTGCTACAGTACTATGATCACAAAAGCGGACTGGGAATTTCAACCGGATCACGACTGGGTCGCGATTCCGTCGAAATTCTCTGCCCGCTTTCCTCACTGCAACATTGTAGAATCTCACCTGTCGAAAGGAAAATGCAAGAACATTGAATACCAAATGCTATTTTTGTTTGTGTTTTCTTGATTAGGTCTCGATTTCGAAAATATTTATTTATAATTTAATCATTTGCCCCGCCTCTGCGTTTGATTGGTTGAAAGCATACAGCGTGAAAGTCGTCAAAATCGTATGAACCAAGTCACGTCATGATTTGGAATATCGCTACACGTTCGCACATCCGATCCAACTTTGAAGACTCTGGAAGCCCCGCCCACTCAATCCAATTGTCACCGTGAGGGCGTGACAGCAGACTGATAGATGGATAACAAGCATGTAAACAAAGATCAATGATCGATTTTTCATCGCCTCCAGTCAGCGAGAATATAATGATAATTTCTCGGGAACAATTGAATTTAATAAAATATACCGAAGTGGGAGACGAATAAAAGATCATAAAACATCCAAACATGATTTTGGGGGAACTTAAAAAATTTTTTAATGATATTGTTACGTGACTTGCTAAATATCTGTCGTCTGCGATCGAAAATCAAAACAACAAACAATTTGACAATGATTGACGTGACTTGTTTGTGGCACACTTTCCTGAGTTTGACTGTTGTCTTTTGCGGAAATTAAAAGTTTTTCGTTCACGTACACATAGTTTTTATATTTTAATATTACAGCCGGATTAAATTATAAGAAATAACTGTTGTTTTCCTTCCGTTTATGCGATATAGATCGAAAATTTTCAGCACAAGCTTAATCATAACTCGCTACGCGAGTTATGAAGCTTGTGCTGAAAATATTCGGTTTATATCGCATAAACCGAAGGAAAACAATAGTTATTTCTTAAATAAAATCTCAAGCCACAAATATAACTGTGTCGTGACCAGATCGCGATCTGATCAAGAAAGATGCCGCCCTTGAGATCACACAACAATACTTTTCAGCGAGACATATCCTCTTTATGGAACATTTGAATTCCTTTTTTGATCATAGAGTAGTGAACGTCATTTTTGTTCAACTCCGGGTACGTCTCATAACGCCACACAGCCTCATGCCGATCACAGCCCTCCAGTTATGTGCAAAAACACAATGTGTATTGAACAATTTTAACTCCCCTATACCCTGACGCCGAAAAGTCAAATGTCAACATGCATATTTTCCCCTGCTTTAAATTTCAGTACTGACATCAGTACTTAGGGGGTTAATCAATGCCATTGATCGATCATTCTATCAACCAACATCCGCCGCACGTTCTAATCAATACACAGTCAACACTTTTTCCGCTTAAACTGACAGTTACAAATCTTCAGTTATACCACTTGTTCGTCAGGTGACAACAAACGAATTTTTTAACCCTTTACCTAACGTGAAAAGCAGACGACACTTGCAAAAAAAATTCTTGAATAACTAATTATTTTCATTTTTTGTCTCAAAAACATAGGTTATGACCCCTCGTTGGAACGAGCTCGACGAGCTCGTTCCAACGAGGGGTCATAACCTATGTTTTTGAGACAAAAAATGAAAAAAAATAGTGAAAATTAATTGGCGATTTTTGAGAATAGCGCTGGCCGGTTTTGGCCGTTACGTTGGGTAAATGGTTAATACACGTGGAGGCATTCTGCCTCTTTTCATCAGAGATACCACCTGGAACCTTGATGAAGAGGTAAACAGAACAATAACTGAATGACAGATTTGATCATCAGAATCAAAATTTGCTCAGTACGCTGTCTTTTCAAAACAGCGGGATGTTTCCATCATCGTACGACCTCTATCCTTTCGTTGGGACAAGCATTTATACCTGCTTAAAGCAACTATTTAGGCTTTTTGCTGAATTTGTTAGCAGCTATTGGAATCTTGTGTACATTGACTTGTTTTTTTTTATCTTACTAGGCTAGGCTAACGCTCAGAGTGGGAACGAAAAAAAAAGATTGTTGGACGAATTCCAACAGCAGTGAATATATGACCCCATCAGTTATTTCAAGCTGCATGTTATCATCTGAACACAACGTAAAACTTAACCATAAAAATATCCGTTTATAGCCCATTGCAGTACACTAGAACCCAGTTAATCCGATAATCTTAAATGAATAACCCCGTTAAGTGGATATAATTTCCAAACACAAAACCTTTTGCCCCACCTCCAGTGCAACTTTGACCTGTTAATTCCCGTATAGGCTGTAGGGTAAATCGAATAAAACATGCTGTGATATAATGAATATTTCTTCTGACAACCAATACATTCCCTATAGATATAATGCACATTTGGTCACTTCGGCTTCAACCTTTGTTCCTGTTATATGGATGTTCCTGTCAATTGAAATCCAAACTAAACTCCAGAAGGCTCTGTCGGTGGCCCTGGATGTCTTGTCCCACCACCCGTACTCTCCATATAATAGGCAAGCGCTTCTATCTGACCCTAGAATTTAATAATGCAGTAGAGGATACCACCACCACACCACCTTCCTCGAGTAGAGGTAGCACCTTTTCCGAGAGGAAACCACTCTCACACTGGTCCTTACCCGAGGGAGTCCGGAGACCCTGGAAAGAAGAGGAAAAAGAAGACCAGATGCCCGGTAACTAGAAGATTTCCTGAGAAGAAAGAAGGAAGAGAAGGCGGAGAAGATGACTGAGGAAACTACAACCATTTCCCCACCCCATGTCGTGTTACTCCTATCCACACTCCAGCCGTCTCCCCTCGGGGGGGGGGGGGGGGCAACCAGGAGGATGCAGACGTTTTCAGTGAGGCGGAGGTGGAGATGGATTCTGGATCTCCAAAGCCCTCTACTCCAATCTCTCATCCTCCCCTGGATCAGGAACAAGGACTTCCGGACCTCACGAAGGTCCTGGAAAGCTTGAGAGAGGAAGTCAAATAAGCCACCAGAGAGGCAAAGGAAGGCACCGACAGATGGGAAGCATGTTTGGCAGAGCTCAACATCCAGAAAACTCTTGAAGTAGCTAGGACTATACCCTACCACCCAAGTCAGTCTTCTAACATCAACAGCCCAAGACCACCAACAACCACTATGGTCTCACCATCACAACCTCCTCCACCAAAAAAGGAAAAACCAGAGACAAAAAAGAGACATAAACGCTGCTAAACAGCCAGAGGGTCGGAAGGGGCTTGTCCCTAACCGTCCCAGCTTGCGTTCGGCGCGCGAAACCATCGATTCATCGAAACCTTATGGTACACGTGTCCATACGGATTTGGAAATATGGAACTGGAGAAAAAGTAACAGGTGTTTTATCAGGGACGTGGCGCCATCCTAGCTGGAACTTCGGGGGACAAGTCATGAGTAGGTAGAAATTCCATTTATCTGGATTTTAGAGCTTCCTTGATGATGCTGATGTCTCCTTTACTTCCCAAAACTCGAACTCGATTTCAAATCGGCAAAAATTCAAACTGTTACTATTTACAACTGTAGTGTACGCAATATCGAGCTTCATAAGTATGCATGATGTCAGTCGGTACGAGATTTCTAAAGTACGTTTACTTAAGGTAATAAAACAATTTCTCGAAATGCACTTCAAGAAAATCTCATCATGTAAAATCGTTATTCTGAGTTAATTCCGTCATTCACAGTTACAAAATGATGAAACATCGAAAATTGATCATTCCTGCATATGATCTGATTTAATGTTAGAACAGTGTGAATTGCCCAAATTTCGCAGCTTGAGCATTCGTGTAGCACATATTCAATTCCCAGAATAATTCCAAATAATAACCTGATAATTCTATCAAATGTGTTGGCATTTCAGTTGCTAGAATCTATTTTATGTTCCCTTTCATGACTTCATTTTCAAAATGTTTCTCGGTAGTGAATTTCCAGCTATGGGGAGGGACCGGAAGGGGGTTCCCCTCCGGTCCCTCCCCCAGTTGGAAATTCACTACCCTATACCCCCCAATCGGAAACCTCTAGCCACGTCCTCCCTGCGTGTAATAAATAATATTTATATGCGCTCCTTATAGTTAACCTTTATTAATTGACGGCACTGGCATTTTATTTTGCTTCTAAAACAATCCTCACGCTCAGCTTTAGATGGAAAATTTAAATTTGCAACAAAATGGAATGGTTGTTATTGTATGTTATGTTTCTGTTTTTTTAAGAGATGTCGTGATATATTGCTCATATAGATTTTTCTTGTATCTCTACCGGGATGTTGGTTTCGTCGCACACTCTAGATATGTATCAATAAGATAATTATTTGAATATTAACAAAATATTTCTCATCATCGACTTGTAATGTGTAAGGTCCTTATCCTACCTGTTGCCATTCGATTTCTGAGGGATATAGATGTGAAAAGTTGTTATCATTATACCATCTGGATTATTGTTAGACGGAATATTTCTCATCATCGACTTGTAATGTGTAAGGTCCTTATCCTACCTGTTGCCATTCGATTTCTGAGGGATATAGATGTGAAAAGTTGTTATCATTATACCATCTGGATTATTGTTAGACGGAACGGAAGATCCTTTTTATACCATGCACGCCTATATTACTTCTTGTGAAAAACCTGTATGTTAAATTTTAGCTTTTAACCCCACTATCGATGTAAAGCTTCTACTGCGATTAAAACATTTACACCTATAGTAGGAAGTTCATCCATCTTGATCTATGACATGACGTAATTTGCCGACTTCGATACATTCACACTTCGCGATGTTTCATTCAACCATACCACGTTTTGCTGTACTATTTCCTACGTGCAATGATTTATTAAGTTTGAAATACCTACAATTATAATTTTAAAATAAATATAAGAATTGTTTATAATAATTTGACTGAAAAAGCAAGGTAAATTCAGTCAACCAGTATACGTATTGTATTCGATCTTGCATCTTTGTGTTTGTATTGTGTTTTGAATGCAAATATTGTGTAAATGTATATGTACATTTGTAAACACTGCATTATTTTTTTTTTATTATTTTTTGTATACTTGTGAATAAACATATCATCATATCATCATCAACTTTGACGATGTGTCTAGCCCCCAGTCAAGCATTCACGTGTAGTCCTGCCCACCGGCGGAGATGTACACAAAACAAACCCATCTGTTTGCGACAGAAAGTGACGTTTTTCTCTATTTTAAAACTAGTGTCAAAGTCTATTATTTATTAAGAGCTTGATTTAAATAAAACAAATAGGCAAGCCTCGTGGTTAAAACCCTTATCCTACTCGTGGTTTAAATCTGATTACCGGCCCTAGTACTTATTTATTCTATATATTGAAGAACGTTCTATCTGTGTTGACGATTTGCTTCAGTGTGATTTCAATGTGGAATTTGTGATTCTGTCTTTATTCAAATTGGTTTATACGTGATTCTTTTCATCTGCAGAGAAGAGATTTCAAAGAGAATATTTAACAACTACGATTCGAAGCTTGCTCCACCATCTATGAAAGGTAAGCACACAAAGTTAATATTAGTCCATCCTTCTGGGACGCCGCTGAATACACCAAATTGGAGGAAATAGAACCTGGACGCCAGATGGTTTTCTCCAACAAACAAACATGTGAATTAGCCGATCAGCAACGACTCCGTGCTCTCGTTGTACAGGGGTCGCGGAACCGTGGGGGCTGGGGGGGGGGGGTTCTCCCCCGTGCACTTTTTTTGCCTGGCCATGTTTTTGTTGTATGCATATATTTTAACACAACCAATGACTGGTGAAACAAGCGGCGGATCCAGAGCCTCCCTCATATTTTCGCCAGCTGTTTCTCTCGTACTGGTTCAGTTTCAGTGGATTTCGGATCATTTTTTGCAGTAAGTGGCAGCAAACGCTAAAATGTATGCAGTCTGTTAACAAATCGGTTAACTGAAACTGATCGTAATCTTACAGACATACAAGTATCAAATCCACCCCAAGACAAGATAATTCACAGACAGTATAATTGCTGTTAACGTCTGGTAAAGTATACAGGTGAGTTCTATTTGTCAGCTTTGGTCGTTACGACCAAAGCTGATAAATAGACCTCACCTGTATGCTTTACCGACGTTTTTTAACGGCTCTCAAAGTGTGAAATCTTTCAAATACATCTCCTGAAAAATTTCAAACTATCCGCTTAGATGCATGGAAATGGGAGTTTAAAATGTTCGTATCACGGGCGAACCATGGTCTGCCCGTCATACCGCTGACCAACCATCGTCCGATCCAGACCCCAACTTTGAAAATCGTTTCGCCGCCCCTGTTGTATACAAATATTAATGATCTCTGGCTACATCCGAGATTTGTCTCGTCATGAAAATCGACATTCTATAAATCTACCCTGAAAATATTCGAGGACGAGGAAGGTCCAATTAAGAAGCATGTAATTATTGAGAAAACACCCATTTCATCAGTAGAAAATAAAGGCAAGTTTCTGAGTTGTCTGTTGTTTTCGTTTATTAAAAGGTAGAAAAGGAAACTTGTTTTTTGGGGGGAAAACTAATTAGAAGTAACTAAGTAACTGTCCACTTGGCTCTTTGTTTAGTAAATGTGTTTTTACAGTAATTTGCAAGTTTTTATTCTTCAGAAAACAAATTAGCAATTTTTTTTATTATTTATTTATTTATTTATTGGTGTTTAAGGTCACATATTTATGCACAATGGCTAATCGTGACCGTGACAGTTGTACGGGGGGAGAAAGCCGGAGTACCCGGAGAGAGACACCGCGCATCGACGAACAACTGTCAGCTCCTCAACATTCTAACTCTGTTCAAGCCCAGGTTAAGCAGGGTTACAGCGGTTGAAGATATGTGCACCATCGACGTGCAGAACGCTTTAGTACACGGCGTCATCGTGCCTCCATGTAGGCAATCGGGATAAAGTGCCTTGCCCAAGGACATAACGCGGGTCGTCCCGGACGGGGATCGATCTCGGGACCTCCAGCATAGAAGTCCAACAGTCTACGACTGAGCCACCGCGGTTTTTTTTTTTTTATAGTACTGGTAATGATAGTATATGCGATATATGTCACCAGTCTCACACCGTTGATATAATGATACAAAAAAGCTACAGAGCATTCGAAGATGGGAAAAGCGCCATTTTCTATTTTTAAATGGGTTTCAACAGCGAATAATAGTCAAACGTTCAAACTGATTGAGAAAATTTGTAAAAAAGCCAGCTTCTGTATTCTAATACTACTCTGTAGGATATGCTTGAAGTTTGTGAAATGGTACACACATCGACGATACAACGTACGTCCCTAACATTTCGAAATTTCAATTTTGATATATAATTCCCATACCCTTAGTCTAAAATTTATTGACAACTTCAAAAACTTTAGGGGAGCAAACTTTCCTATAAATCGTTTCCAATGACAAAAATTGTCACGTAAGAACAAAACCACCGAACATTCCCCATTTGCCAACCCACAAGCCGAAGTGAGTAGTTCCAAGTTCACAAAGTGCAGGCCAATGAATTTTCGGAGAATTCTCCAGTTTAGCAATAAATAACTGCTAACCTGGGCACTCTTTCAGACATTTCTTTGTGACTGTACCTGTTATGCATTATATCACAAATAAAGACACACCACGTGTATGCATCCAGCATGCATTCATTATTGACATGAATAATTCATGCAGTTGTGTGTGTGTTTCTTTCAAATTTTCATCGGCATCTTTTATTCATGAGGATCATCAATGGTTGGGAAGCTCTGTAGACTGAAACCGATTTACAGTGGGTCAAAGGCTGCCTTTGGCGAAGAATTGAGCATCGGTTATTACGATCCATTTCTTATTTGAGGGGAGTTCATGGAAGTTCTTGCATAAAATTAATTAGAGGTTATTAACCTTTTACCTAACGCTAAAGGCAGACGACACTTGCAAACAAACTTCTTGAATAACTATTTTTTTTTAGTTTTTTGCTCAAGACATAAGTTATAACCCCCATGAGCTAAACGGGATCTTTCCAATGAGGGGTCAAAAGCTATGTTTTGAGACACAAATTGAAAAAAAATGAAAATTGAATTGTGATTTCACTGACTTCTGTGAATAGCGCTGGACAGTTTTGACCTTTACTTTGTGTAAAGGGTTAGCAACACATAATTGCAAAATGTTCTCATAACTGTTACAATTTTCTGACAGTGTTACTGTTCCCCATTCTTTTCATAAAGTCCGACATTTCTTCTTCCCTTAGTTCCGCTATTAAAATATCTCAGCTTTGTAACTGGTGTACAGCTCTCTTCTTTCTTTGTTTCAGTATTCGTACCAACGTAGATCTGTTGTGAAAAATTACTATTCTCTTTTATTCATTTATTATTGCTTTATTATAAGGGGCTGTGGGTTGAGCGAAAAACATTTTTTTTATTTGTTTCCATTACCAACAGTTTTAAAATCTGATGTCCCCCATTGCACCCATACATACCGCCTACCATAAGCCCCTAGCGTTCTGGCAGATCCCCACATTACAAACCAAATTGTTTTGTTTTGTTTTTGTTTTGTTAATATTTCTTATACTTTTGATGTTCAATATTTATGCCATGATTACCTATTCTACTATATATGAAAAGCCTATGACATAAATTTTAACTTTACACACCAACCGTGATGAACACGTCAGTAATGGGATTTCAGTAGTTAAAATTTACATCTACAGTAGAACTACATCCAAGTTAACCTCTCGTGACGTCGACCTGAATGCGAACTTGTCTAAATTTATCGCACGTCGCCTCGCGAAGAGAGAAATGAATGTGGCAATTATTTATTATGTTTGTAAATGAGTTTACACCATAAAACACGCAAGATTAACAAACGTGCATTGTCTCATGTTAATAAAGCACCCATAACCCAAAAGAGTATGTTATTATGTTATTAAAATGAAAAAAGGCTCCTTTTCTTTTTCCATTTCGTCCCGGCAATAAAACTGGCATCGGAAGTACCGCCCACCGATGCTCATATGTAAACAAAAACAGATTCGCACGTATGTACGTCTGCTGCTAGGTAAAATCGAGAAATTATAATAGAGATTCTTAATAATCTGACGATCGTGGTATAAATAAAATATACCCAAAGTAGCTTGGTGTACCAAATGTTCACCACTCATTGTGAACATTTGGTACACCAAGCTACTATGGGTATATTCTACGTATATACTTTTACTTTTTTTTTGGTTATCAATCCTGCAATATGTAACATATGCATTGAATAAATATTGTTCAAACTAAATACCACCTGGAAACATTTGAAGAAGTGGTTTGGGAGAAGAAGATCTTTTGATGTTTGTTCTTTCTGTATCGTGTTGAAACGTGTGTACTTTTTACATACCATAAGTATGAAACAAGAGACTTGAATTGAATCAACTTGCAAATTATTTTTACCCATCAAACATTAAAGCAAGTTGGGAAATGGTGGATGTAGCATGTATGACTGTACCGAAGTGATACCAAACAGATGTAAAGAGTCTGATAACTCTGTAAAACGATGCCGATCGATTGTTTAAGTAATGTCATAGCACTAGAAGTAATCAGAGATGGGCTTGGGTTGGAGGTGATCAAGGACACAATAGACGTAATGGAACTCTATTATCTTAACTATTTGGCAAATCTCCCTGGCATCCGATCGTGTAAACTATTGTTTCAGAACATTTGGAATTCTAATATCCAGACAGGATGGATTGGACAAGTCAGGGACTTAACCCGTTACCCAACAAATCGCACGCAACCGCCAGCGTAATATGCAAATTTAGTAGTTGAAAAAATACTATTTTTCCAAAAATTTCAACAAAACCATATCATGTGACCTCTCGTTGGAACTAGCTCGTCGAGCTCGTTCCAACGAGGGGTCACATGATATGGTTTTGTTGAATTTTTTGTAAAAATTTGAAAAAATGATATTTAAAAAAATAGATTTTGATATCGTCTGCGTTGTGTAAAGGGTTAATTGAAAACTATTTAGCAGAGAGTTCGGACGTAGAAGGGGCCAAGACACAGGGTAAAAAAAGACAAAAATGTATCAGAGAATGTGAGAGAGAGACAGAGAGAGACAGAGAGAGAGAGAGAGAGAGAGACAGACAGACAGACAGACAGACAGACAGACAGACAGACAGACAGACAGACAGACAGACAGACAGACAGACAGACAGACAAGACTGACAGACAGACAGACAGACAGACAGACAGACAGACAGACAGACAAGACAGACAGACAGACAGACAGACAGACAGACAGACAGACAGACAGACATTTTTTGTCTTTACTATGTCATTTAAGTAGAATATGAGATAGTTTTCCCTCGAATCATTACCTTCAGAGTTTCCCCTGAAAAGCTGATCATTTGAGGTAAATAAATGTTGCTCTATTGTTTCTTTAATGGTCTTTTTAACTATATTTACATAAACTGTGGCGTTCAATAGACTATTGTTGAATTTCCAGAAGCCTTGTCTCCCTCTTGGTTTATGAATTTTAGGACAACTAAAACAGGGGAGTGGTCTGATTTGTACCTAATATCGATATCGGTGAGACTGAGGGCCGTTTGTAAATCTGGCGTAATTGGGAAGTAGAATAAACAGGCCGATTTATTGTGTGTACCACCGCATGTGTATCTTCTTTTATCTGGGCTTTCTCAGCGCCAAACATTACGTAAATCTAAACTCTCCAAGTAGGAGTGGATGCATTCGTTGCATTTAAAATATTGTTTCTGTGTTTGTAATTTATTGTGTCAACACCATAGTCTAGCCGAACATTCCTGTCACCTCCGATAAGTATAGACGTGCAACCTATAGACACAACTTTTTCCAGAATTATTTTTTGACGACTCATTCTGATACCGTATCATATGGACGACTCGTTTCTGATAGCGCTACGGGCTATCATAACAGGCACATGGATACATTCTATGTGCGTTTCAGTGATCGATCGAACATTATGTCCCAAAAATGTTTAAAAATAATTTAACCCTTTATTTAACATGAAAAGCAGACGACACTTGCAAAAAAGATTCTTGAATAACTATTTTTTTCATTTTTCGTCTCAAAACATAGATTATAATCACTCGTTGGAACGAGCTCGTCGAGCTCGTTCCAACGGGGAGTCATAACCTATGTTTTTGAGACACAAAATGAAAAAATAATGGAAATTAATTGGCGATATTTTGAGAATGGCATTGGCCGGTTTTGGCCGTTACGTTGGGTAAAGGGTTAAGATTTAATCTGTTTATGTGACAGAATTGTTAGATTAATGAATTATCATGATACTGTGCATGTCCTGTGATTTGAATCAGATCCTCGGTGGTGTCCAAAATGGGATCACAACTCACCGGCAAAGCCGGCTCGTTGAGATCCCATTCTGGGCACCACCTCGAATCTGATACAACTCACATGATACGCACAGTATCATGATAATCTGTATATACAATTATATGCAAATCTGTTTTAGGTCAAAGCAAAAATCAGTGTCTTACATGTACCTTACAGTAATGGGCGGTTTTGAAATACACATACCGATAAATCAGCCGTAACGCCATTCATATACCAGGTTATTGTATTTGAGTATCATTTTTATACCATGATTGGGGGCGCGGTGGCTCAGTTGGTAGAGGCGCAGGCTGCAAGCCGAGAGGTACTTGGTTCGAATCACACCTGCGTCAACCGCGTTGTGTCCTTGGGCAAGACACTTCATCCCCATTGCACACGTGGGGGCACGGTGACGTTGTGTACTAAGGCGAACTGCACGTCGATGGTGCACCTTTCTTCAAGCAATGCTCACCCTGATTGTGTGGAATTGGTATGTTGGGGAGCTGACAGTTGCTCGCCGTTGCTCGGTGGTTCTCTTCGGGTTCTCCGGCTTGCTCCACCCGTAAAACTGTCACGGTCATGGTTAGCCATTGTGCAGAAATATGTGACCTTAAACACCAATAAATAATAATAATATACCATGATTACCTATTCTATTATATATTAAAAGCCAATGACATAAACTTTTGCTTTATACACCAACTGTGGTGAACAGGCCAGAAATGGGATTTCAATAGTTAAAATTTACACATCCAAGTTGACCTTTGGCGACATCAACCTGAATGCGAACTTGTCTAAATGTATCGCACGTCGCCTCGCGAAGAGTGAAATGAAAGTGGCAATTATTTATTGCGTTTTCAGATGTGTTTAACCCATGAAACACCAAAAATTAACATGCATTGTCTCATGTTAATAAAACATCCATAACTCGAGACAGTATGTTATTATGTTATTAAAATGAAAAAGGCTCTGTTTCTTTTTTTGTCTCATTTTGGTGATAAAATTGACAGCGGAAGTACGGCCCACCGATCCTCATGTAAACAAAAGCAAATTCGCACGTTTGTGCGGCTCCTGTTCAGTAAAATCGAGAAAAAATAATAGCAACTCTTAATAATCTGACGATCATGGTATAAATAAAATATACCCAAAGTAGCTTGGTGTACCAAATGTTCACCACTCGTGGTGAACATTTGGTACACCAAGCCACTATGGGTGTATTCTATATTTATATTCTGCTACAAATCAAAAAAAAAAAACAACAACAAAACAAAACATAAAAAAACATAAAAAAAACTATCAAAAATCTATTATAATTACTAGTACCGTCGATCATCGTTAATTTTTTTTTATCTGGGGGCTACTATATCCCTCTGTCCTATAAGACGGCCCACCCTTCCAGTTATTTATGAAATTTAAAAATAGTATCGCTTTAAGAATCCCTTGATTGGGGCGCCCTTTAACAAATCATGGTACACAGCTTACAGGCTTTTAATTTTATCATTGGCATCTTGTATTCACGAGGATCATCAAAGGTTGGGAAGCTCTGTAGCTGAAGCCGATTTACAGTGGGTAAAAAACTCTGCCTTTGTCGAAGAATTGGGCAGTGGTTTATATGATCCATTTCCTATTTGAGGGAGGCTTTGGGGGTGTTCATGGAAGTTCTTATGCACAATTAATTAGAGGTTATTAACCCTTTACCTAACCTGAAAGGCAGACGACACTTGCAAACAAAATTCTTGAATAACTAATTTTTTTAATTTTTTTGCGTCAAGAAATATGTTATGACCTCTCATGGGAACGAGCTCAACGAGTTCGTTGCAATGAGGGGGTCATAAGCTATGTTTTGAGACACAAATTGAAAAAATAATGAAAACTGAATGGTGATTTCACTGGCTTATGTGAATAGCGCTGGACAGTTTTGACCTTTATGTTGTGTAAAGGGTTAGCAACACATAATTGCAAAATGTTCTCATATCTGTTACAAGTTTCTGACAGTGTTAATGTTCATCTTTTCATAATGTCCGACATTTTTTCTTCTCTTTGTTCAGCTATAGGAATATCTCAGCTTACTAACTCGGGTACAGCTCTCTCCTTTCTTCTCTTCACCCACTTATTACTTATTGTCATCATTAACCCTTTCATAATTTTGTACGTCTTTTGACGTACGAAAACAAACAGTGCGTTGATACTTTGTGGTCATTTGTTTTGTTATTATTTTTCGATTTTTTCAAGCTTTTACCTCAATTCCTATTTTCTCTTGAATAGTGCTCAGTGACAACCGTTGAGCCAAATGTTATCGCAGCTTAAAATACTAATATAATCCTGCTGTCAAGACTTCTTAACTGGTTGAGTGATAGAAGCCACTATCAGGGCTTTAGAAAATGAGGATACTTGAGCAAAACCCAACACTTTCCTTGCTCATATTTCATCTTCAGTCAAACAAAAAAATAATTTGACTGCATAAATTTGTTTTATTACAAATTATTGGAGAGTGCCTGTGGGCACTCTCCAATAATTTGTAATAAAACAAGTTTTAAATAACAAATTCAGACCACCAAAATAATTTAACCCTCAACCAGTTAATCACTAATGTGGAAAATATCTTGTTATTTGTACTTTCCGGCATTTGACGTCGCTTTTGAAAAACGTTGAAGAAGTTCAATACCCAGTGACGTTTGAACGTCAGGATAAATAAAGTCTCAAAGGGTTAATTCTACCGCATATAAACCATTTGCCCGATATCGACAATTCTACAACTAAAGCATCAAGGAAAAGAACTCTAGCTTGGATCATATAGGTCGTGATCGGTATCATAGCAGCCGAGCTTCCAGTCATATTAGCTGAGTTTGATAATTGGCAATTCTGAGAAGGAAAACCATATATACTGAGTCAAAAAAGAAAGTATAATAGAAACAAATGTGAAAAAATAGAATAAAGGGTGAAATATAATAGTACTAATGTTGCGTGTTTGTGGAAAAGAAGCCATGCAAAGAGTTTAATGACATGTTGTTGTTGTCCACCTAACAGTATACAATTTTGCTACGGATTTCAGCATAGCACGTGCTACCCGAGAATGTCAACTTGAATGGGTGACCGACGATTTTCTTTGTGTTATGTTGCGCCAGAGAGCCTGGGTTATTGAGAAAACATGCTAGTTTTCGTCTTCCGACATTTTAAAAAATGCCAAGGTTAACCGAAAATCAGAGGTTTCGTGCCATTTGTATGTATGAGGCTGAGATACCTCCAGGTGAGCTCGCTTCTGAGGTCAGAGTCACTGTGGCCACTATTTACCATCTCATTGGAAGGTATAGAACTACTGGATCTACTGCCGACCGATCGATTTCAGGTCGACCAAGAGTTACAACCCCTGCACAAGACCGACACACCAGGACGCCCCACTTGTGGGGTCGCTTCCTTCCGGCTACGAGGGTAGCAGCAATTACTCCTGGTAGAACTAACAATAGAATCAAAGCACAAACTGTCCGCAACAGACTCGCTGAACTCAGCATACCATGGACCAATCCTTACCCAACGTCATCGTACCGTCAGAATGGAATGGGTACATCAGAGTGTTCGCTGGACTCAGCAGCATTGTGGCACAGTTCTTTTTAGTGAAGAATCACGATTTTGTCTACGGTGCGCTGATGGTAGTGCAAGAGTATATCGCTGACGAGGAGAACGGTCTTCTGATGCTTGCGTGCGGGGATGCGACCGTTACGGTGGGGGTAGTGTAATGGTTTGGGCGGGAATTTTCTTGCACCATCGAACACAGTTGAGTTTCATCGATGGTAATCTGAATGGACAGTGATATAGGCACGAAATTCTTAACGCTGTTGTTGTCCCGTTGTTCAATGCTAACGTCGGATTGAAGTTATTACAGCAAGACAATGCCCGATGTCACAAGGCGCGTATCTGTCGCGAATTTCTTGATGAGCAGAGCATCGAACTTCTTCCCTGGCCCCCACGTTCGCCAGATTTGTCGCCAATCGAGCATCTTTGGGATCAATTGGACCGTCGGGTACGACTTCATGATCTTCAGACGTTAGGCGATTTACGTAATGTTCTAAGGCAGAAGTGGAACGCAGTACCACAGGGTGACATCCAGAGACTTACCAGGAACATGTTCTGTCGTTGTCTTGCCATGAAAGAGGCAAACGGTGGACATACACGCTATTGACTGTGTGAACTTTTCATTTCACCCCTATGTCTGAAATGCGACGTCCTGACGTGACGCTGGCAACAGTAAGAACATGAAATTATGCAAATTCATACAGCTAGACTCGAAATATGAATTTACAATAATTTGTTTGGGATTAAAGTCGACAATACTAAAAAAATTGCTCTTCGAAGTTTATTTTACTTTCTTTTTTGACTCAGTATGGAATACATAATAAAGAATCGACCGAGATATCAGCCCAAGATACCTTCATATCAGCTGATGTGAAATTACCGAGGGCTATATGAAACTAACCAAGTCATAATCAATTTATTTATCAAACCGAAATAAATAATTATAAAGTGGTCTCCGATTTGGTGCAGTTTTCTGAAAGTGTTATTGTTTTTAATTTTTTTACAGAGTCTGAAGTTTCCTCTTTTCGTAGTTCAGGTATTCGAACGTCTCGGCTTCCCATTGGGGAAGCCGCGACTTACGATTAGCTGAAGTATCTCTTCCCCACAATGACAAATATCCGCTTTCGACTTTGAATTTTAGTTTGCAAACAATTTTCTGTACAACTCTTGTTTCTTCTCTCATCCACTTAACCATTAATAATTGCCATCATTAATTCCTCACCATACAAAAACCCAGCATCAAACTACCCCATCAAGCCCGATAACACCACTTTTCCCAATTACGCAAACGCTTTCGAGGTAAACAAATTTAACCCTTTGTGACAACAATACGTAATATTACGTACGAAAAGTGCCGTGCGTTGCGACTACGGTACGTAATATTACGTACTCCGAATTTGAATCCGAGCGGCTGCTTTTTCGTCCAGGAACATGATTTCATTAAATAGGATGGATGCTAAGTGCGTGTGTGCGGTAGACCAATCAATATTTTCAACGTGCAGCCACAAGGCAAATATTAATTGGTCGACCCCCAAATAATGAATCTGGACTCTTCCTGTTGCTATCATTGAACTGATATGAAAGATACCACCACGGTTCAAAGGGCTGACGACTGTTTTTGACGTCGCCAAAACCTGATTTTTTAAAAAAATGTGTTTAAACACACCTGGAACTTAATTAAGCACCCCCTGATTTTTTTCGCTGTGGTGTTAATAGAAACTGTCATTACTTTCATGCTATCTTTCAGATGAACAAACGTGATTGTTTGCGGAAAATGAAAGACAACACAAAGATAAGAATATGCAGTATTTTAATGGCGCTAATTTCACATATCTGTCACTAATGTTTTTTGATGGAAACATTTTTTTCTCGACAAGTATGGTGCTGCAACGGTCCATGATGAATCAATGCCGGTAATTACTGACAAAATATTGTGACTTGTGATCTCCTGAACACACAAGCAATGTCTGACGTCAGTAGCGAGTGTATCCATCACGTGTCCGGATGACAGCCCGAACCCTCCTCCTGATGCTACCCGCGAGCCTTCTGATACGATCCAGAGGAAACTGCTGACACTCCCAGTGCCACGCAGCTTCAAAATCGGCCAAATTCCGTTCAGACGGTCCCATTGCATGTATACGACGTCCAAGAAAGTCCCAGATGTGTTATGAAGGATTCGAATCGGGGATCCTTACAGGCCAAGGTAGTGTTATAATAGAGTTGTTCTGAAAGAATGCTCTTACTGCATGGGGGCGATGTGGCATTGCATTGTCGTACATGGATACAGGGCGAGTAGCCAACGGGTTGTTATCAAATGAGGCACGACTACCGGATTGAGAATGTCCCGGATATTCTGATGACCATTAAGATTCCCACGTACAGTCACAATATCAAGATTACAATCATGAGAGCGACACCCCTGGATCATTACTGATTCTTCACCATACGGAACAGTAGGTCTGATGTTCCTATGCACGTAAGCGGTATTTCTATGCCTCCACACTCTCGTGCGACCATCTGTGACGTGATGCAGGAACCTACCCTCGTCTGACCAATAGTCTCTCCTCCACGTCCTGAGATTCCAGTATTGCCGTTCCATACACGACCCTAAACGTCGTCTGTGATGCTGATCGGACAGAGCTGGACGCTTGATAACCCTTCTGGACCTCATACCCAGTGCTTTGAGACGGTTTGGGACAGTTCTGTTGGGGAGCCAAAGGCGTTTCAAAACCCCACTTGAAGCAAAGGTTTCACGCCTAACGAGGCGTGCCAGAGAGGTCCTTTGGTGTTGTTCGGGCCCTTGTCGGTCCTTAACATCGTTGGTCTGTTGATGTTTTCGGACAAGTCTGCTGATGGCAGAATGACTATAGATAAGTTGTCTTCAGTAGCTTTGGATTACATGCTTGTTGTATGCATACCAACGATTTGCTATGGAAGTGCCTCTGACAGTCTCCTCAATGCCATATCAACATTTATTGATGAAAGAAGTGATAAATTTTCTTGTTTTATACCCAGCCATTGCATGTGGGTGATAGTGTTTTTTGTGACACTCGTGGGAAGCATGCTTCACGTGGACGAGTGGATGGGTTTGGGGTACGCTATCAACCGGAAACATCGTGTTTAACCAGATGAAATGTACTGCAAGACAAAGCAATAATTAAAACATGATCATCAGTAACAGAGACTTCACTGTCAGTGAAACATGTCAGGGGGTTCTTAATTAAGTTCCAGGTGCATATAATTGAACACACATATATTTGAAAATTCGTTATTAACTGGTAGAGTAACTGGTGGTTAAAATTTGTTTACATATCCTTATCTTGTCACGATTGATGGGATAATGCCTACATACACTCTCCCATTAACTGTAACAAGATAAATCCACGGAGATGAAATAAATTCACTTCAAAGGATAATATGAACCACATCCACAGAATACGTCTGTGAAACGTTTAAATTGTGGCACCTGCTCTTAAAAATGGAGCCATGGTATGGGCTTCCAGCACTCAGCCAGTTAACAAACAAACAGAAGGTAACAAATAATAATAAAAACCACCATCCTTCGTGGATTTGAAAGGGGGCGCGGTGGCTCAGTAGGTAGAGGGGTGCAGGCTGCAAGCCGAGACGTCCTCGGTTCGAATCCCACCTGCGGCAACCGCGTTGTGTCCTTGGCAAGACACTTCACCCCCATTGCCCATGTGGGGGCACGTCGATAGTGCACCTGTCTTCAACCAATGCTAATCCTGCTTGTGTGGAGTGAGTATGTTGGGGAGCTGACAGTTGCTCGCCGTTGCTCGGTGGTTCTCTCCGGGTACTCCGGCTTCCTCCACCCGTAAAACTGTCATGGCCATGATTAGCCATTGTGCAGAAATATATGACCTTAAACACCAATAAATAAATAAATCATGGATTTGAAAACAAAATTAATTGCGCGAGAAACAAATGTATTTTTTTATTCGGCCTAAATGGTGAATTGTTAATATCGACAGTCAATGAACCAAAAACAATAGTCAGCATCCATTGTTCAGATGTAATGAAAAGATGTAATCTGAACTGTGCCCTGTGTCAAAAAATATTTTACAAATATCAATATGATGGTCTGAAATAATTTCCGCATATATATATGAGATTTAATGAGCCACTTCAGAATTTCAAAACGAAAAAAAATATTTGACAGCTGCCAATCAGAACAAATGCATTGTGTGAGTACTTCGATACTGCTGACATGTTGTTTCATCACCTAACACAATGATAATAATGCACTGTTTTGCACGTGACGTGTTCGTCAAAAATGAATGGTTTGGACAATTAACCCCCAACCCAACCGGATAGTTTTGTATCATATAATACAGTGTACGAATTAATTTTGAATTTTTTACAAGTCTCATTGGCAATTTAAGCCTACGGCTCGCTAGAGCTATAGGATTAAATTATTACAGAATC
Organism: Pictodentalium vernedei; assembly: GCA_031216915.1. Classification (NCBI taxonomy): domain Eukaryota; kingdom Metazoa; phylum Mollusca; class Scaphopoda; order Dentaliida; family Dentaliidae; genus Pictodentalium; species Pictodentalium vernedei. The sequence goes on from CM062297.1 coordinate 760,635,558, forward strand.
TCGCAACCGATTTGTTCATTTCTTTACACAAACATGTGTACATACCGCGTCCACGGAGTTAAGCATGCTTTGTTACTAAATTATTCATTTCCTGTTTTGCATACAGGTCTGCACATGCCTGGACTCTAAAGTGCCGATGGCTGCCGGAATGGCATTCAGTTGTTCTTACGTAACTCCTGTGCATTCGAATACATTCTTTCAATTTAATGCTTGTTGACTTACTTTCCAATTTACTTGATACCATCTTGGTGGGGGATGGCAGATTGCATTGCGACGTTTTCTTGGTTGATGTTCCAGCGATCCAGTTGTGTAGAGATCATTGCTGTAAGCTTGAACAGTTTAACAAGCGGATACTACAAACCCTTTTCTTTAACTCGTATAAACCTTTACCCAACGTAAAGACCAAAACCGGTCAGCGCTGTTCACAAAAGTACCCATTCAATGTTCATTATTTTTTTCATTTTTGTCTCAAAAACATAGCTTATGACCCCTCATTGGAACGAGCTCGCTATAAGCTATGTTTTTGACCCCCCAAAAATGAAAAAAGAATTAGTTATTCCAGAATTTATTTTGCAAGTGTCATCTGCCTTTCGTGTTAGGTAAAGGGGCGTAGACAGGCTAAATGAAGTGATGGGGCAAAGTATTCCCTCCCACGTCATTTCACCTCGTGCTGGATTGAGAGTGTTTATTCCCTATAGCTGAAGATCCGGGGTCTTCTCCGAGAGAATCAAAGAACTCTTCCTGCCAATTCGCGCACTTGGAGTGCTGTTTGAAGGCTTAAATACACAGAAAGCGAATGAAATACACAGAACGACACACGCGTGTGAATAGGTTAATCGATATGACACGAGTGCCAGCGTGGAAGGTTAAAACGAGAGGCCACAGGCCTCGAGTTTTATCCTTCCGCAATGGCACTAGACACGAGTATGTCGTTCTGCGTTTGTTGCACACCTTCACGTTTATAACAACAATTATTAGAAGGACACTCAGCAATTCATTTGACAACTATAAACAAAAACACCACATTTGCGAGGGGAACAAGTGTTACTGTTTCGTCCCAGAGTTCCAACGTGTTCTATGTGCCTATTGGCACAAAGAACACATTGGATCTCAGGGGACGATTTTCAGCTATCGCTAGCGATTCAAATTGTAATTGCGGTGCACGATTTGTAGAAAATTCCAGTGAAATTTCCTTCTATTTCAAAATAGTCCGTCAACGATTTCCGTTCCGCACATATGTGCGGAACAGATTTTCATTTTCCGCATCGTTTAGTGTTGCTGTAGATGGGGATTACAGAGAACTGACGTGTAATAATAACTATAGAAACATTACCCAAGAAACATCAGGGTGGGACTACATGAACCAGTGTTAGGGATTTCAAGCATTAATGTATATATGGTTGACATTTTTCAGAAACAAATGTGTTAAGGGAGGGGTTTCCTCCCCCAGTCCAATACTCCGGTGACTGAATAATCCACTGGTTGTTCTCGACTCTGTTATGCTGTTGGCTTTTCCACCCCTTCACCTGTTATTGCCATATTTCACGTCACTATTTTTTAATTTTGTATGTTTGTCAGTTACACTGTAGGAAGAACGAAAGATAGATTTCCGACACGGCACAAGGATTTTAACCTTTAAACCCTAGGGAAATCTACCATATCAGTTCAATGGCAGCAACGGGAAGAGTCCATATTCTTTATTTGGGGGTAGACCAATTAACATTTTCAACGTGCAGCCCCAAGGCTGCACGTTGAAAATATTGATTGGTCTACACCACACCTTCACTCAAAAGTCAACCTACTTAATGAAATTATGAAGTATCATGTTACTGGGCCGGAAAAGGGGCCTCCGGGGTCCAATGGGTTAAATATCACAATTTAAGTTTCTATGAAACACCTCACCTTAATAACATGCCACTTGACATTTTTCTCGTCAATAGTATCCTGCATCATTTATTAGTGCAAACAGTCTCTCAGAGATGTCAAATAATTATCCATTTGTGCAGCGGCATCTTTAACGGTTTCCGTTTTGAGTTCCAGCAGAAGACAATTTTGACTGATGGTTATCTGGTTTTGATATTTTATTGGTCGCCCCACCTGAACAACTGGATATAGCGTAACAATCGTACGGAAGCCCATTGGGGCCAACATGTGTAACGGGGGATCGAGCATTGCGAATATTCGTATTCAACATTGTGAATATTCGCATTCAACATTGTGAATATTCGCATTTAGCATTGCGAATATTCGCATTAAACATTTCGAATATTCGCATTCTGTATTGCGAATATTCCCATTCAACTTTTCGAATATTCGCATTCAACATTGCGAATATTCGCATTCAATTGCGGATATTCGCAGTGCAATGCCAATATTCGCAATGTTGAATGCGAATATTCGCAATGCATTCAACATTGCGAATATTCGCATTCAACATTGCGAATATTCGCATTAAACATTGCGAATATTCGCATTCTGTATTGCGAATATTCCCATTCAACTTTGCGAATATTCGCATTCAATATTGCGAATATTCTTATTCATTTGCGGATATTCGCAATGCAGTGCGAATATTCGCAATGTTGAATGCGAATATTCGCAATGCATTCAACATTGTGAATATTCGCATTCAACATTGCGAATATTCGCATTAAACATTGCGAATATTCGCATTCTGCATTGCGAATATTCGCATTCAGCTTTGCGAACATTCGCATTCAATATTGCGAATATTCGCAATGCATTGCGAATATTCGCAATGCTCCCACTACCCATAATGGCCCCATTGGGTTGAATGCGAATATTCACAATGTTGAATGCGAATATTCACAATGTGAATACAAATATTCGCAATGTTGAATGCGAATATTGGCAATGCTCCCACTAAGCATGTTATCCCGAATGAGTTTCCGTACAATCGTTCAGTATCGGTATTCATGTTGGATGGACATAGAGGGACCTAAAAGAAAGACTTACGAGTAACGAAAAGTTGTGTACATACGGTAGAAGCTAAGTGCACCGTTGGAGGGGCTCAAATAGTAAAGGCATGGAAACGGGCAGTTGAAGATATTAGTCACCGAGTTCAAATCGAGTATCATAAAAAGTGGTGGCATCATTTAGCTCTTGATAAAAATTGCAATACCTTTGGTCCCTTTGTAGTTACATATTAATTCCAGAATTAACTCAGTTCTAAAATGGCTTTCCAAATATGTTCAGTGCCAAAGGTCAATATTAAGGCTGTATCAACCATCTGCATACTGCTTTCGAAATATAAAAAATTGCAACCTGAATTTTTTCTCATAATACAGCTAGGAATTTGACTAATTTAATCTAGTCTGACAGAGCTCACTAAAATCTGTCAAACAAGATTTTATTTGTAGAATTTCTCGTTGCATTACGGAAAAAAATGTTTCTTGAAATTGTGCTATTTTGGCATCAGTGTACGTTCAATGATAAACTTCTCATATGCTGTGCTTGTGCCTCATATTTAGTTGTAAGTGGATGATATTCTGTTATTATGGATTTGTTTTGCAACAATTTATTGGAGAGTGCCTATGGGCACTCTCCCATAAATTGTAATAAAACTAATGATGATGATGATGATGATGATGATGATCATGATGATGATATATCTACTAATAAAATTAATTTAACACTCTACTAATGAAGACTGAATAATTCATCTTCAGTACATTAATTTTACGCCTGTGACTTTTCTTTTTCCCAGGTGCGGCTTGTTAAGAGCTGACTGGTGAAAGGGTTGCAGTAAATTCCTCTATTATCTTCTCTATGGCCAGAAAGCTTGACATGTCGATGAGATAGGAAAATATTGTTGTTGCTGTTGCTGTTGTTGTTGTTGCAGGACCAGGGCCTCGCTTTTTCATAAAAGTATTCATCCAGTTACGCCAACAAGGTCGCATTTCTGAACAGATTGTGTGGTGCATCTGCTTCGGATGCTACATAGTCACTTTATCATCCTATAATTTGCGAAACGTTTATGTAATTCTCTGTTTGCGTGTCTGTTCTTTCGGAGCTATTAGACCGCTCGCTTAACCAGTCATCACCATGTCTACATAGCTCAAACCCAAGCATTGCATTGGGTGCTGTGGTTTCCATACGGGAGACGAAAATGGTGGAATGGGGTGAACACAGGGAAGAAATGTGCCATTTTCTTCTAAAAATCTACATTTCTGACCTGGGATGGGTGGGGCACCTGGTGTTCTATAATAATATATACTCTTCATAACAACTCTTTAACCCCAGCATGAAACTATGAACGGTGGGGTGGTGAGGGGTGCTCACATAAGTGGATTTCAAGTTTAACTCGGTGTCTGGAAAATCATCAAGATTCGCTATATGAGAAATATCTAGCAAAATTAGCTATTTCTTGTCCTGAAACGCAACTTAGCACCCCTCGTGGGGACGAGCTCGAACAATTCGTTCCCATGATATGTCATACGTTGAGCTGGAAGAGAAAAACATCAGGTTAGAGTATTTGTTCGCACTGTTTTCTTTTACCTTCCTTACGTAAAAGAACTGAAGTGCGCCTCTTCTCTGGCTTTATTTGCATGCGATTTTAAACATTTAAGGAGTGAAGAGACATATATTTGTGGCTCTTGGTAGATAATTCGAGATTTAAATATGGTAACTTAGACGTGAATTCCACAGAACACCTGATTTTTCCGTGCAGAAGAGAACAGAGGGCGGAATTTCCAATGAATCTCGGGATCTCTACCCCAAATTTTCTTTATTTTGTGACCGTTGGGAGACACTTCTAGAAAACGTATGGTGACTTATAGATGTAAATTCCACAGGACACCAGCTTCCCCTTTTTCTTTATAGAAGCGAGCCGCGGGCTGTATCCCTCACCAATCTTACGGCCTCCACTACACCAGCTATTTATGTTGTCGGGCATTGAGGCATTTCTTGGTGAAGGGTTTGAGGATTCTCCCCTACCCCTGGGATAAGGCTTACTAAACGGTAAGTAGTAGGAGAGGGATGAACCGGGGCCCATTGGCCGGAGGGAGAGCCGGCGGGGGAAGTGAAGTAGTAGGAGATGTGGAGATCGACCCTTATTGAGGGCAGGGAATGGGGAGGCGGAAGTGACGTCATAGTCACATGACCCAGTGGCGCCATGTTGTGTTGTCGTGGTAACCCGCGTGAGCGGCCATCTTATGAAGTCAGCCCCAAGTGATACGTGGTGTTAGTGCGCACGCGCAGCGCGTGTTGTTAGGGTGATACGTGTTTCCGTCGTCCATTTTGTATACTGGAGGTCGCCATCTGGATTTCTATGGTAGCACGTGGTTGCTATGTGACACAATTGTCTGCAATGGGGCCTGGACATGTTCGGAGGGTGTGTTCGATTGAACAAGAGTAATGTCCCGATTCGTAGAATTACCACAAACAACCCGACAATCCCTCCAAATCACCAAAAAACGACTTTATTTACTACGGATTCCCCATTTTATCGGCTTAGCATGTAGTGCTATTCTACCGAGGGGGCACCGGGGGTAAGATCGATTGAACAGAAGTAAATGTAATTATCCAAATAAATCCGACAATTCCTCCAAATCTCCAAAATCCACACCAAACTACCGAAATTGACTTTATTTACTACGGATTTCCCAAGAATCCTTTTTAGGACGGCCATACCATAGCTTATAATAGTAGCACGTAGTGCTATAGTACCGAGGGGCCCCTTTGGATGATAGCCAACTGATAGACAACCTCCATGAAAGCCTATATCATTCCTAATGCCAAGAATCTATAGAGCAGTTACTGATAAGTCATTGCTCGAACGAAACTTTTCTTGGCGTTCTTATACATTATGAGAGAAATCGACAGTAATTGTATGCGTGGGAATTCCACTCCATTGGTGTTTTATTGCTAATTCCCTCACCAGTTGCCGTATGTGTTTAACTCAACATACATATAATTTGCTTCTTTATGAGATCGTGAATTCTCGTCCGTTTCGGTTTATGATTTATTTACCTTCTATCTACTTGTTTGCTTCAGATAAACCAACCGAAGTCCTAATTCAGATATATATTGTCAGTATCGATTCCATCCAGGAGTTGTTCATGGTAAGCCAAAGCTACTTATATCAACAGTATGAATAATTGATACCGGTCGACTTGTAGAGCGTCCCACACGTAGCACAAATTACATGTGCTAGGACATCTTACTCTTCTTTATGTATCCGTAATTTCTATCCCAGAACAGCATTTGTGGAACAAATAAAAACTTCGCAGTGGCAAGCTCACCCTGTCGTCTTTTGTGGTACTGGATCTACAAACTTTGTTGTCAGGCACAAAACCCCAACTGGACGAGTGAACGAGGGTATCCTTGGGCAAGACACTTCATCACCATTGCCCGCGTGGGGGCACGGTGGCGTTGTTTACTAAGGCGTACTGCACGTCGATGGTGCACTTGTCTTCAACCAATGCTAACCCTGCTTGTGTGGAGTTCGTACGTTGGGGAGCTGACAGTTGCTCGCCGTTGCTCGGTGGTTCTCTCCGGGTACTCCGGCTTCCTCCACCTGTAAAACTGTCGCGGTCCTGATTAGCCATTGTGCAGAAATATGTCATCTTAAACACCAATAAACAAATAAATAAATAAATAAATAAATAAATAAATAAATAAATAAATAAATAAATAAATAAATAAATAGAACGAGGGTATCATTAGACAATAGCGGGTGGGGTGGGGGATCGATGCTATGCCGAAACTGGGCCCATAAATAAGACAATTACATCTATATTTATGCAACTGATTTTTCTTCTGGGTAAGGATATAATTTAAATTAACCCTTTACCCAACGAATCGGCCGCATCCGCCCGCGTAATATGAAAATTCAGTACTTGAAAAAATATTATTTTTCCAAAAGTTTCAACAAAACCTTATCATGTGACCCATCGTTGGAACGAGCTCGTCGGGTCACATGATATGGTTTTGTTGAAATTTTTTGAAAAATTTGAAAAAATGATATTTAAAATAATAAATGTTGATATCGTCTGCGTTGGGTAAAGGGTTAACCTTCAGCTAATGTAAATAACGTCACTTTTTTCGTAAAAAGCTTAAAAGTGTCATTTTGTTTGTGAAAAAAAAGTATAGCTTATGAGCCCCATTGGAATAAACTCTTCTAGCTTTCAGTATATTTCAATAAGAGGCAAAAAGATATGTTTTGCAGACAAAAATTGAAAAACTAGTAATTGAAATCATTATGCAATGAAGGCAATCGATAATGAAGTCACCAAATGTTAACATTGTCTAATTTTCACTGGTTGATGAACAGCGTATTTTGAAGGCAGAAAAGAGTTCCTATCCACAAGTTTAGCAGATTTCTCCACATGACAGCCCCAAGCAGTGTCGGCGCTACGGGGGGCATGGGGGGGGGGCATTTGCCCCCCCCCCCCCCCAAACGAAGGCTTCCCCCCCAGTTGCACCCCAAACATCTCGCATGCATTTCCATCCACCCTCACACACAAACACATTCAGTCACTCTCTCTCACACACACACACCCTCCTCTCTTTTTTTATTCCCAATAATTTCCCATACACACTTAGCCCAAAGCCTCAGGCTAGCTGATGAACACATCCAGGCAGTAGAGATTTAAAGACTCGGATGCAGATACTTATAAGTTATAATTAAGTTATGAGCCAACAAAGGCATGTCTATCCATATCCCTTGTCTAAAAAAATTCATGGATTTCGCATTATGACAGACGGGCATTATGAGTCTCTCTCTCTCTCTCTCTCTCTCTCTCTCTCTCTCTCTCTCTCTCTCTCTCTCTCTCTCAGGCACAGACCCACCAGACGCGGATCCAGGATTTTTTGAAAGGAGGACCGCTAAATACCATTACATTTAGTCGAAACTTGGACCCAAAGTCCGTAATATAATTTTTTGGTTTGGTACGTCCACAGGACATACCAAACCAAAAAAAGTATATTACGGACTTTGGGTCCAAGTTTGGACTATCTCATAACAAAGTAATGATATGACCCTTTACGTATTTGCCCCCACAAAAAAATTTCTGGCGCCGCCACTGGCCCCAAGCTAAAATTCGTCTTCCTTTTCTTTGCATGGCGAACTATTTATCTTTATTCTACTGAATTATCATTAGCCGCATCCTACGCTTTCGTAGAAAAAAAATTAAGATGTGTTAGGCTAATTTTTGGAAGAACAAAAACTCTTTAAATTCTTATATGCCATGGACGTCAGAATTTATTTATTTAACGACAGTTTAGACAGAGAGGGTCACTTCGTCTCTAATAGTTCTACGAATGAAGGAAGCCGGAGTGCCCAGAGAGAACCACCTAGAAGCTGCGAGCAACTGTCAGACTTTCCAACGCACTAACCTCGCATAAGCAGGGGCAGCATTTGTTGAAGGCAAGACCACCATCGACGTGCAGTATGACTTAATACACATCGCCACCGTGCACCCACGTGGGCAATCGGGATTACGTGCCTTACACGAGGACACTACTTAATTACCGCTAGAAGGGATCGAACCGTGGACCTTCGGTTTGAAGTGCAATGCCCTTACCGCTGAGTCACTGCGATCAAATCCTCTGAAACAGTATGCGTGTACTTAATAAACCGTGACCTCACCGTGCTTTGGATTGGGGTATTACAAACGATTAGGGCGAATTAAAAATAAGAGTATGTTTTTTTCATGATGAGGTATTATGTAACTGATGTATGCTTGATACATCGGGCAGGTCACATTCATATAGGAACTGAAAGGAATTATCTGTCGATTTATCGAAGTATGAATGTGGGATAGGCGTGCCATGCTGTATGGAGTGATTAGCACCCCATACAAAACAAAACACGCCCATCCGACATTCATACAGTGCAACCGACGTGGACTGGTCACTTTCCACGGGTGGGCAATATTTCCACGAACGCAATAATATTAGATTCCAAACACTAATTATTGGAATATTTAATTAATGAAGCACATGGTATAACCCGGTGTTTCATTAATTATTTATTTCTGATGATGATGTTTATTACCTGGTAAACGCATGCGTGGACATCACCGCCCACATGTGGATTACGATCAATCCACTGCGACTCCGATATAGTGACAGATACATGGAATTAATTTCAATTGTTATAATTTAATTCGGTGTGTTTGCTTGTATTATAATCTACGCGGTCGAAGTCTCTATCATTCGTATCACTGCAGACATATCAGCTTTTGTGCACATGACAATTTTATGATCTTCAACATAAGGTAGTACAGGCGGTTTCGAAAACTGAAGAGAAAAACTAGCCCACGTGAATAAAAACAGCCCACCTACAGCAGTCACAGTTTAATTGCACTATTGACCACGGGACAAGGACATTCATACGATAGGAATATTATTCATCGAGTTATGAAAAACTTACCCCGACCAAACATATACAAGCAAATCAAGAAAAAAATTAATGTAGGGATCTGCGAATCCCAATTTTTTTTTTCGAATCGATTCTTGAATCGAATCTTGTCTCTGATATCGAATCGAATCTCGAATAGAATCTTAAAAGACAAGTTATTTCATATTGCACCAAGTGGAAGTTAAGGACACTGTAATGGCCCTTACAATACTGCATGACCACTTTAAACACCAATAAAAATATTCTCTGTAGCACCGTCGCTGAAACAGCTGGCCTATTATCCATAGTTGTAGTTTCTGAAGGCTTAACTCGGATTATTCTGAACCGCAGATCTCTATACTGCTGGATTTCTGAAAAAGCTTATTGTTCACATATATAAACCATCTCGACCGTCGCCATTTTAACGGGGGTAGGATGAGGCGGAAGTTGATATGAATAAACGATTTGCTCAACAATAAAAATGTCTCGAAGGTTTTCAAGTCACAGACACCTCTGAGTCGCTGATCACAGTTTAAAGAGTATACTTTGATGATGGTGTAAAAAAGAATATGTTCATGATGTGTACATTTTTCGTGGCAATGCAAAATTGAATATTTACAACATATGTAAGTTATTTTTGATAAAAAAGGCAGGTTCCGATCTTGAAAAGTTGACACAATGTTATTACTTTTCGTGCTACGTAATTCATACAACTGAACACGCCCATCACTGTCAAGGTGATGGCTTGGATTTTCGATTTTGTTGTTTAAAAATGTATATATTTTCGATAATCTTTCTCACTCGGGCTAAATGTAAAGCGAAAAGATAGGTTTATAACTGACCGCCAAAACCGATTTGTCATTTAAACAGACCAGCAATAATTCAAGCGCTGCCAATTAAGCATGTTTAACGCTATAATGGGATACTTAGTAAGAGATTAAACGTAGTGGCAGCCAGTGCTCTCCTGTAGTCATTATCTGTGTAATTATGGCCAGTTAATAGGCAATTGTTGCAAAAATAGTACATCGCACATGTTCTGGACACACACCCATATTCCGCATCTAGCCTGTCACCGAATGTCAAGATACACTAAAAATCGAGACTTTCAAAGGAACTTAAAAGCGAATATTAAATTAAGATAGTTCCAAGCGGCCAAGTTCAAGAGAAGCAATTGAACCGAGAATTGATATTCTGCGTATCGATATAAAAATCGGGGGATTTCTCGAAAATTTCATTCCAGTCTGAATGTGTAAGACTGTGGGTCTCGGCGAGGAAACGGGGATGCCAGGATGGCCCATGCTGTAGGTTAGAGGTGCCGCATCGGTGCGAAAGTATAGGCACGTGGTGTTGTAGGGAAGCCACAGAGTTCATATTTAGAATAGGGGCATAGCGGGCCTAGTCGGTCGCCATATCTGAGTGTAGAATCACAAATAGAAAGTGCGAGCTCAGGAAGCTATTAGTATTTAGGAAGACGGCATACCTGTTGTAGAAGGCAAGACATACGCTGGCAGAGTAGGCTTGCCTATATGAACATTTTTCTGAGATAAACGTAGGGGAGAGTTTAACCCCATTGGTGGCGACTGCTTAGGTGAAAAGCGTCCAGTAAAGTGACACTAAGCTAGTGGCCGTGCGACGGCAGCGGCAGAGTGACATTCCGACATTTGTTAGAAGGAATGCGATATAGTAAAGTGACAATAAGTTAATGGCCGTGCGGCGGCAATGGTACAGTGACATTCCGTCACAGGTTTGAGCAAAGGCCTCTGGTGAAGTGACAATACGTTAGTGGCTCTCCGACGGCAGTGAAAGAGTGAAGTGAAGAGACGACCAAGGAACAAACACCAGCGAGAAGGAGGAAAAACCAGCGACAACAGAGAATGCGAGCCCGCAAGTGACTCAAAAACTGTGTGGGTGGAGTGTGACTGACATTTTGTTTTCTCATTCATAGGATTTAATGTAAGTAATAAATTACCATATTCATTTTTATATGTATGTATTAAAATCGTTCTGTCCAGTGAACCCCTGTTGATTTTTGCTTTTCGAGGAAAAGTCATTGACCCCTTCAGGATAAGAACCACCAAACAAAAGTGAAACGGGCGGGTTCGTCACAGTGAGACATACGTTCACGCACGGATGCAGGCGACACTCCTTGAGTTTTGGCTGAATACGTGGCGTGAATCTATTTCCCCAATCAACGACAAAGCCCCGGTTTCCGACAATCGCATATTCATACTCCCATAGATATAATTCATTTCAGATTTTGTATGAATATGAACTGCCTGATATATCAAGCTCACATCAGTTACACAATACCTTATGCATGCTTTTATTTTTAATTTGTTCTTCGATTCCGCCATTCTTCATTTCATCTTGTTTTCCTTCTGCTTATACCGTCCATTCCACCACCATTCGTTACCATAAGGTTTCTCTTCTGTTTACAGCACCGTCGATTTTACAGTTTAACACGTCCAGCAAACAAAGCATGCTAATGGGTTTAACACAATTACAGGTGCGCTTCCTGTTACTGAAGTACAGAACATTTAAAATAGCATTTTGTACAACAATACAAAACTGTGTACAGCAATATCCAGGACTCTACAATAAAAGCGTTGCTGTGTAACGAATAAAGGCACAAAAGTCATCTAGTATGCCAAACAAAGAAAACAGGCATTACCTTGTTAACGACAACGAACACATATTACTGTTTCGAGTAATACTGTTAGGTACCCACTGAAACGATCGATTGAATGCTTCATATACAGGGGATCAAGTTTTCTACCCGATCCAACACTAGATGTAATAATTACCATTCGAGTTTGAGGTATTTAATGGATTTGAACAACCTGCCCCGTGCGTTGGGTGACAGCTCCAGACATGTTGTTTAAATTCATGTAATACCGGCCGAGAGGTTGATTACTGACTTACGTCGTGTCCTTCATTCAATCAATACAATGCACGGACTCAAGTTTTCTCAGTGGACGACGGACAGGCCAGAAGCTGGTGGACTTAGAAGGGATGTTCGCCCCCTTTAACAATGTCTGTCGGAAAATTTTGTTGACGGTAGAAAAAAATACGGGTCTCTTGAATAGGAACGTTTTTGCCAATTTGAAGAAAAAGTTGAAAAGTTTAACCTATTACGCGGGAGTGCGGTGGCTAAGTGGTAGAGTGTTGTACTTCTGTGCTTGAGGTCCCGAGTTCGTTCCCCGCCCGGGACTACCTGCATTGTGTCCTTGGGCGAGGCACATTATCCCGGTTGCCTACACGGGGGCACGATGGCGCCGTGTACTAAGGCGTACTGCACGTCGATGGTGCACATGTCTTCAACCGCTGTAACCCTGCTTGAGCGGAGCTTGAACAGAGTTAGAATGTTGAGGAGCTGACAGTTGCACGTCATGCTCGGTGGTGGTTCTCTACGGGTACTCCCTCTTCCTCCACCCGTAAAACTGTCACGATTAGCCATTGTGCATAAGTATGTGGCCTTAAGCACCAATAAATAAATAAATTAACCCATTACGCAACGCACACGATAGGAAAATTTGTTATTTTAAATATGTGTTTAAAACAATTAAAATGGCTTATCATGGGACCTCTCACTGGAACGAGATCGACGATCTCGCTGCAATGAGGGTTACACGATACGATTTTGATGAAATTTTGGGTTTTCTCTTTTTATTTTTTTCAGCTGTTTAATTTGCAAATTGCACGGGAGTATGTGGTCAATTCCTCAGTTAAGGAGTTAAAGAAGTATATTGAGATAGTGTCCAAGTTCATATAGAATGGTCAACGACCCGGGAACACTCATGGCCCACAATTTTTGTCATTGGTCGAGATTTACAGGAAAGTTATCTCCATTTAATTTTCTAAAGTTGTCAGTAAATTTAACACTAAAAGTATGGGAATTTCATATAAAAAATGAAATTTCCAAATATTAGCGAAGTTGTATCATCGATGTGCGCATCATTTCAAAAACGTAACGACCGTCTCCTGTAGAGTAGTATAAAAATAGTGAAGCTGGCTTTTTACATTTTTTCCCCAATCAGTTTGAAGGTTTGATTATTATTCTCTGTCTCCACCCATTTAACCCTTTACCTAACCTGAAAAACAGACGACACTTGCAAAAATAATTCTTGAATAACTAATTTTTTTCATTTTTTGTCTCAAAAACATAGGTTATGACCCCTCGTTGGAACGATCTCGACGAGCTCGTTCCAACGATGGGTCATAACCTATGCTTTTGAGACAAAAAATGAAAAAAATAGTGAAAATTAATTTTTGAGAATAGCGCTGGTCGGTTTTGGCCGTTACCTTAGGTAAAGGGTTAAAGTAAACATATTATAATAAGGTCGGGAAATATTTCATCTATAAAGCCAGTTTGACGAACGACATTAAGGAATTTCGTTAGAATCACTATTCTCTATCAAAGTTCCAGTGCTGCACGGGTTCGAGACTGACAAGACGAGATATCTGCATTCGATTGTCGGAAATTTCTCGTGAAGTCGGGTTTACGAGACTCTCCGACGGACTGACTAAAAATCTCCGACGGGGGTGGGGTGGACCTCTCCGACGGGGAGCTGTACCCCCCCCCCCTGACCACCCCCCCACCCTAGCGCCACCACTGCTGTGAGTTGATAAGAGACAATTTGTAATATCGGTTTCAACCTGACCATTAAAGAAGCAGCCAACGAGGGGTCATAACCTATGTTTTTGAGACAAAAAATGAAAAAAATAATGAATATTAATTGGCGATTTTTGAGAATATCGCTGGCCGGTTTTGACCGTTACTTAGGTAAAGGGTTAAAACAAAAAAACGTCGCTTTCGCCATGTTTTGATGTTGTGTAACTTTTTTTTCTGTTGATTATATGAACAGTGTGCGCATCTTGGAATATAAGACAGACACTATCCTTTCTATTTATATAAGTCTAGGAGGTAACATTTGCTATTTTGTCATGGAAAAAATAAAAATTTGCAACTTACTGTAAAAATACATTCACTAAGCACAGAGCCAAGGTGGGTAGTTACTTAGATGCTTTTAATTATCTTGCCATAACCATAAAAAAGATATCATCCTTCTGTCAAGACTTCTTAACTGGTTGAGTGCTAGAAGCCACTATTGGGGCTTTCAAAAAATGAGGATACCAGAGCAAAAGCCAAAACTTTCCTTGCTTATATTTTATATTCAACCAAACACAAATAATATTTTGTTTATATAAATATGTTTTATTACAAATTATTGGGGAGTGCCAGTGGCACTCTCCAATAATTTGTAATAAAACAAATTTTGAATAACAAATTCAGACCACCAATGAGGATACCAGAGCAAAAGCCAACACTTTCCTTGCGTCATCTGATGGCCTACTTTATGGGATCAATTCCTTGTATATTAAAATGGATGGTCTGCTCCTTCGGAACGAAAATTTCATTATTAAGATTACATTTTGTCATGGAAAGAATAACAATTTGCGAATTACTGTAAAAATGCATTCACTAAATGCAGAGCCAAGGTGGACAGTTACTTAGATGCTTTTAATTATCTGGCCATAATCATAAAAAAGATAAGTTTCCTTTTGCAGCTTTTAACAAAACGGAAACAACAGACAGCAGTACCGAGAGGCCGGAAGCCCTCATACAGCATTCTAAGAGCCTCAGCTTTTCTGGATTTTTTCCTTGAATCGACAGCTCCGAACATTCCCGACCACGTACCCACACCCTCACTGCAAGTTGCTCACCATTCGAGTCCTCGCCGCCTCGTGCTCGCCTGTTGTATTGACATATCAGTGTCTCTTTTTGTCATTCAGAGGAAATAATTTTTATTAACCCTTTGATACTTTTGTACGTGTTATTACGTATGAAATGTTTTGTTTAATTTAACCCTTATATACTTTTGTACGTGTTATTACGAACGAAATCAAACAGCACGTTGATACTTTGTGGTCATTTGTTTTGTTATTATTTTTCGATTTTTTAAAGTTTTAACCTCAAATTCCTATTTTCTACCGAATACTGCTCAGTGACAACCGTTGAGTCAAATGTTATCGCACCTTCGGAACGAAGGTAATATAATCCTGCTGCCAAGACTTCTTAGCTGGTTAAGTGCTAGAAGCCACTATCAGGGCTTTCAGCAAAATGAGGATACCTGAGCAAAAGCCAACACTTTGTTTTGTTTATATAAATTTGTTTTATTACAAATTATTGGAGAGTGCATGTGGGCACTCTCCAATAATTTTTAATCAAACCAGTTTTGAATAACAAATTCAGACCACCAAAAATAATCTAGCCCTCAGCCAGATAATCACCAATGTGAAAAATATCTTGTTATTTGTACTTTCCTACGTTTGACGTAGCGTTTTGAAAAACGTTGAAGAAACTGAATGCCCAGTGACGTTTGAACGTTAGAATAATTAAAGTCTCATAGGGTTAAATCACTATTGTGGCTGATATGACTTGAACAGCAACAAAAGAAATACAAAACAAACGGATATTGAGTATTTACCATGTATGTTATTCTGCATAGAAGTATTTTATTTGTGACATGCCTAGTTTAACCTTTCGACAACTTATTGCTCACTTACAATACCAACACGCAGAATGCAAACAAACCGTATTGTAGAGGACAGATAGCATTTTCATAAAACACAACTCTCTAAAATTCCACGGGGTGTCGGTGTCGTGGTGCGGTGAACTGAAAACCTAAAGTGAGTTGCACATTTTTTTCTTTCATTGTCCAAATTATCAAACTCGTCGAGCAGACATGATGGCTCCGGTACAATTCTATAATATAAGGTCATCTGATGGCCTACTTTATGGGATCAGTTCCTTGTATATTAAAATGGATGGTCTGCTCCTTCGGAACGAACATTTCATTATTAAGATTACATTTTGTCATGGAAAGAATAACAATTTGCAAATTACTGTAAAAATGCATTCACTAAATACAGAGCCAAGGTGGACAGTTACTTAGATGCTTTTAATTATCTTGTCATAACCATAAAAAAGATAAGTTTCCTTTTGCAACTTTTAACAACGGGAAACAAGAGACAGCACCGAGAGCCCGGAACTCACATACTGCATTCTAAGAGCCTCAGCTTTTCTGTATTTTTTCCTTGAGTGGACAGCCTCGGACATTCCCGACCACGTACCCCTACCCTCAAAGCAAGTTGCTCATCCATTCGAGTACTATCCGCCTCGGGCTCTCGTCACTGACCAAAAGACCATCTCCTGCTACATTACATTTCAATAAGATCTAGCTGAGGCACCGACATAGTTTGTAATGTGCCTTCGTAAATGCCCGACAAATCCAGAACGATTGGGTACATACTGTTGTACTGACATATCAGTGTCTCTTTTTGTCATTTAGAGGAAATAATGTTTTTTAAATCACTATTGT
Organism: Pictodentalium vernedei; assembly: GCA_031216915.1. NCBI lineage: Eukaryota > Metazoa > Mollusca > Scaphopoda > Dentaliida > Dentaliidae > Pictodentalium > Pictodentalium vernedei. The sequence goes on from CM062297.1 coordinate 760,652,304, forward strand.
GGTCGATATGACTTGAAGAGCTACAAAAAGAAATACAAAGCAAACGGATGTTGAGTATTTACCATGTACATAGATGTTATACTGCACAGAACTATTTTATTTGTGACATGTCTGGTTTAACCTTTCTGGAGCTTATTGCTCACTTACACTACCAACACGCAGAATGCAAACATACCATATTGTAGCGGACAGATAACACTTTTATAAAACACAACTGTCTAAAATTCCCCGGGGTGTCGGTGTCGTGGAGCGGTCAACTGAAGATTTAACGTGAGTGAAGTCTGAAAAATCCGGAGTACGCGGAGTGAACCACCAAGCAGGGTGAGCAACTGTAAGGCCCTCCAACTTACTAACTCTGCACAAGCAGAGTTAGCAACGGTTGAAGGCAAGAGCATCATCGACGTACATTGGGCCTTACTACATAGCGCCACAGCGGTGGGCCTTAGTACACAGCGGGTCCCGGTACGTTGGGTAAAATGTTAAAACATTCTCAGAAAATGGGTCTAAGTAGCTCATTAGTTGGCACGTCGGAGTTTTTGTTGAAAGTTTGAATCTGATCCACGCCATTTGCGTCTTTTCTTGAGTTGGGTACTTAACCCCGTTTGTTCTAGTGGACGCGCAGTGGCAAAGTGTTACGTAACTTGAATTATTGCGAACGGAACTCAAGCCAATTTGTTGACGGTTTATATTTTGAATTGTCTGGTCGGTGTTTATCACTGCAGGTCATTCTTTTTGGGTACAAAGACAGAACACATGATTGGTGGGTTACGAAGGACTGGACTCAACGACCCGAGTTGGAGTTTTTCCTGTAATTCAATTGCGCAGAGAGCAAGCCCCAACTGAGGACGTTAATTTGGATCCACCGTAGTCTACCTGAGTTGTGTTCTGTATTTATACCACGATTAATCCTGAATTAAGTGAATGAAGATTGGTGTTTTTGTTCTGGCTAAGAAGAAAGGGGTAAGTGGAAAAGACAACCACCAATCCCCTTCCTCACCCAACGGATCAACGACCCCGTCCGGACAGCTGACTGCACTAAGGGTGTCAACGGATGCGGAGCAATCCATGGAAATACAGGCGAACATGGAGGTTGACTTCTTCTCACTTCCACCCATCCCTTGCTGCTTCCTCCAGACCAGACCTTCTCCAGCAGAGGCTATAGAGCTGATGTTAGAAATGAGGGAGCAGATGGTTAAGACGTTTATTGATGGGTTATCAGAAGAAATGGACAGGAAGAACACCAAGCTGCCCGACCGTCATCAAAAGGTCTAAGCGCACGTAGGCCAAGAAGAAGAAAAATCCATTCCAGAAAAGATAGGGTTCAGCCTCTCCCACTTCTTGTCATCTATCTTAGCCAGCCATCTTTCAACTTTTCGACAAATGTTTAATTTACTATCCAAGGGTCGAAAATTTCTAATCTGCCTCACACCCCTACCCAGGTCTTTGGTGGGCACAGCCCATTGCTTTTGCAGTAGTAGTATCAAATTGATGATGTGGAAATAATGGACAATATTTATGCCTATATCCTTCAATGGATTCTTCAGATCCAGTCCTGTCAACTTGCAGTGGACAAACCATATTTTATATTTTAGTTTAAACAAGATTTATTACCAGAAACTAACGAACAGAGTTAAGCAAAGACAAAATTTAGTGGTCGGTTATCTACTGAATCTTATATCGTTTGACCTTGCATTCCTATATGGTTTCAGGATTAAATTATCAAAGACCCCCCCCCCCCCCCCCCCCCCCCCACCCACACACACACACGCACAAACACCGACGTGCTGTTCAATGTATACTCGTGGGCAATCAATATTTTCAAGATGCTAAAACGTATACATGTCGGAATGAAAATATTAATGTGAATCTCTTTTACTTCCAGGATTACAAAATGGAGATCTATCTGAGACAGGTCTGGTATGACCGTAGACTAATGTATAATACAACAGATGATATACAATATATACAGTTTGGTTCTGTAAATCTTACACAAGTCTGGCAACCCGATCTCTGCTTCACAAATTCAAAGCTTGCAAGTTTTCATGACGTTATACTGCCTAACCGTTTACTGCACATATACCCAGATGGAAAAGTGTTTTCTAGCATAAGGTAAGATGAATTAACTCCTAGCTTACAGCTGATGGATATTCCTTCCCAGGCCAAAAAATCCCTTACCACTAAAATAAGTATAATTTGGGCACTTATAACCAAGCTAGTCCCTATTTTATTAAATCAACGGTTTGACCAATCATTTTGGGGTTAAATAGTCATGATTTTTTTGTCAAACGTAGTCATCGCTGCTTGACAGCAGCTTGGCTAGATTTGGTAAAAAATATTTATAAACGGTTAATTGTTACATCAACGAGATTTAAAAATTGCCTACCGTAATATGGAGACTGTTTTAGGGCAGTGGAAACTGGGTGAACGAGCGTTATATTTTCGTTTTAGTGTGCATTAAAATGGGACGACCTTTTATTTTATTCGCTGTGTGGAAACCTGTTATACAAGCCAGTCATTCAACACACCAGACATTTTATCAAATATGAGTTGTCTACGCCTGTAAAACAACTGCCGATATGCGACACGCAAGAGAACTCAAAACCCCCAAATGGAGCAGTTATGTTCAAATGTCACTGAAACCAATAAAAGCGGTACGTTCGTGAACGGGCCAGGTGTGGCTCCAGCCACGACAACCAGATACTAAACCCGTCTTCAATCAGGTGTGTCAGGACAGACACTTCCCTCCATGTTGAGACAAATTTGTGTATCCGTGTATCCCCCTTACCTTATAAGGGCCAGCCCACTTCAATATGGCAAATAATTCATCGTTAGAAAAATGTTATCATTTAATGGAATGCTTGAAACACATACAGTAACACAGGGGCATAACCTGAGCATGATGATGAAGATGATGATGATGATTTATTTTGCAGTGTACGTTCATACATGTCATACAGTATAAAAATGTGGTACTAAAATATTATTAGTCACCCTTGTGTTTTCCAGGGTGTATAGGAATTTACACCGGTTTGGGAACTCATACACCCTGAGGCGCAGCCGAAGTGTGTATGAGTTCCCAAATCGGTGTTAATTCCCATACACCCTGGAAACCACAAGAATAACGGATTTATTTCCAAGAATTTTGGTGTACTTAATACTTTAACCTACATTGTGGGCAAAAACTGACAGAAAATTTGTACTTTGCAAGTTTCCTAAACAAAACCAGACAAATATGGATGTCATTGGAACTGGCTCAATGACATCCATATCTGTACTATTTTATTGCACATAAATATTAAATTTCCTGTATTTTTATTTTGTTCCAACATAAACGAGCAGAAAGTATGAATTAATAATTAAAAATGGGTACATTTTAGCCATGTAGCTTGCTCTTGTATATTCTTGTTGTTACACCGTGGTTAAACACGGTGTAAAAAAGCCACTGTGGATTGCAAGTTGCACCGTACCTCTCAGCCAATCAAAATGCAGTATTTTCTTTCATTTGGAAATAAACAAACATATACAGGCATAATTGAAAAGTGCACAGCAGAGAGGTGTCACAGCCAGATTGGGTGTCTACCTGACGCCCCCTGAAATCATGATGATGAGGCTTTGCAGAAGTCTATGACAGTTGATCAGAATATGTATTATTGAGTATTATGTTTATAATGAATTTTGCAATATGGATAAATAATTTTGTACTCCGATATTGAAAAATAAAAATGACTATGGAGTTTTTATGATCCGAATGATATGTGGGAATGCTAGATGTGAGAGTGAGATCTAGAAGTGAGGTTACATGTTTTAGCCTAATCTCCTAGGGCTGATTTTATTAAAAAATGTGCATGATAAACTCATGTTGCAGTTGAACATAACTGACTCGACCAGCGCAGGAGGTCAGGAATGGACGAGACCACGAGATATACTTCACATATAGTTCCAGTGGTTGGCATCAGTCAGTATGAGTAAATGAGATAAGGCAATTTTTTCTCAAAACATGAAACTATCACATGTTTTGCAAGGTATGAAGCTGACACGTGACATGAAACAGGGGCCAACACGACAACGCCCCCACAAACACCCCTGGAAGTTTACTACGCACTCCATCTTAATTACATACAGTCCCTTTTCGAGAGCAAAAGCCGCAAGAATACAAGTAGGGATACGAGGCATGATTGGCCCCAGATTAGGTATTCCGTGTTTGAATGGTCTAGACGTAATGCACTCTATGTCTTTTAGCGTTAATGCTCGTGTTTGGATGGCACGCTTACCCAACTGCGCTAGTGCTTAGTAGGGTAAGCCAGAATAATTCAGGAGCCTGTTCAGCGATATCGCCTGAATAATCGTTGAGAGAAAAGGTCATGGTATTAGGAAGAACAATCAGGGCAGTATGGGTTGTTGCACTGAACATTTTGAGAATATAATGCTAGGAAATCTGTCACCAATCTTTTTTCAAATGAGTTTCTGTTGTCAATAGTGCGAATGTCTCTGTTCAGTCCATTCCACAATTTGGGGTACAAATAGGATGGAATGATGTCCAGCGATTTTGTCCTTGTTCTACAGTACAGACGCCGTGGATTGGTCGTATTCCACACGTAGGTAGTTATGTCCACGCACTTGTTTACCAGGTAGTAAAAACCATCATTAGCAAAATTTTAATTAATGAAGCACCGGGTTGTACCCGGTGCTTCATTAATTAAATTTTTGATGATTATTCCTGTAATTAGTGTTTGGAATCTAATATTATTGCTTCCGTGGAAATATTGCCCTCTCGTGGAAAGTGACCAGTCCACGGCGATTGTACTGTATATACGCGGAGGAAATCAGACTGTCTAGTTGTTCTATTGGTTTGGTTATCATTGAGTCCAAAGAAATCGCCGAAAGGTGAGGTTAAATTGCCATGCAGCCAATCAAAAATAAATAACGGAGCATGTAATTTGAATAAGTCATTTACTTTTAGTATTTTATTCTCCAAGAACAAAGGATCAGTGTGATCGTTGTATCTTGTATTGTTTATTATACGCAGTGATCGTTTCTGCATAACGAGGAAACTTTTCGTTGCTTTTGAGTTACCCCAGACCTGTATTCCGTAAGTCAAGAAGAGGCTACCCCTGCATTATGGACCTTCCTACTTCAAAAATATTCCTGTGAAGTCTTCCATTTTAATCAGGCAGGGTGTATGGTTTCTGAACGTTTAAAGGTTCCGAGAACGTGGCTTCTGTCACTGTCTCCAGTAGTTCGTGGTCCACCTTCATCATGTAATGAAAGCAAAGTATTATCGCAACCGAATCAGCGCATTTTACATTGGATGTCAAGTTGGGAATTTATTTTTCTGTGGGTCTCAATTATCAGTTTCCGCATTTCAGACCTTGGGTATCATATACATATAATATTGCCTTTCTTGGACGTTTTACGGTGCTGCAGCAAGAAATTAAAGTCGTTTTAGGTAAAGAGATAACGGTCATGTGATGTGGGTGGAAGTTTGTTTCCTATGATGAGTGCTTTATCATCGCCCACATTTTATTGTTTTTAAATTATTTATTACAGAGAAATAACATAAATATTCATGAAAAAAAATTTTAAAAAACCCAAAATGTCTGATTGTGCAAACTCAAATTAAATGACATAGGACTATGTATTACGGTGACATACTGCTCGTATGAATCATGCCTATCTACGTCTAGTATTTTCCATGTTTCTGAAAGTTTTAAACGTGCCGTGCAAGCTGTGTTTAAACTTTATAAAGTCTATAGAGCTGTATATGCGGCTGACTCTCAGAGTGATCTTCCATTTGTTCATTCATCTTTCAACATATGTCAGCAGACGATACCCCTTTCCCGTTGAACAACTAAGAGTTTATAGTTTATTCATTCGTCGCGCTCGCAGGCCTGGCATTTCCAGGAGAGCGATTTATTCTCTCGCCTGCTGCTCGCCTTAAAAAAATTAAGGAGGGCGAAAACTGGCCCTCCTGGACTTAGAAAATAATAATTACCATAACAGCTTGTTCTTAAAACCCATATCTTTTCAGATCTCTGCTTTGTTGGTGGTCTCTGTAAGACGGTCACACTGTTCCTCCCACACCTCCGGGCCTTGCCGAGGCCCGGGGGTGTGGCAGGGGCATTGTAGCCGTCTCGCAGAGACTACCCTGTTACCACCAAAAACGTATAAAACCCACTAAGCAGAATTCATTAATAGTAAATACTCATTTTGCCATTTTCAGCTTTTATAAGCTTGAGGAGAGGTGATCGCTCCCTTGGGCCATGCGCGGGAAGCGATTTTTAGTTCTCCTGCATTTTAAGGATGTTAGGCCTGCACTCGTGTTTAGCATATAAATAGTAGAACTCAAGATATATTCTTTATACAGTCTGGGACGTAATGTGGTATATTCGGTGCCAGTGAATTCCATATTGGCGAGAGCTCAGCTCCCTTCAATATGGGGTTAACTGATACCATATATACTATATTATTATTACCACTTTAGCGGGCGTTTTTTGGGCATTATCACTAATTTATTAGGAATTAATATGGGACAAATGCTCTGGTCATCACGTGACATTCCTTTTCATTAACGCACGGCGGAGCGACACGTTACATGACCGAATTACTCCCCCCCCCCCCCCGTTCCGAATCTTCTGTTTCCACTTTTGTTAGAACGGATGCCGCGTGAGGTAAACAAACCCCATAGCAGTTATTTTGGCGATTGCTCCAATTAAAACATATCTATTGGAACACAAGGGAGCCAAATAATGATGTAAGGTCAGTATAGATAAGTATCTAACAATCATACAGATTTTTGCCTGAAAGCCACGAGCAACGGTACGTATCACATAATGTGTTCCGATTCCGTATAATATTGACGACTCATTCTTATTCCGTATCATATAGACAACTCGCTTCTGGTAACACGACAGCGACAGTTACGGGCGATTCGGTAAACATTCTACGAAAAATAGAACCTGCACGAATCAATATTACACCTACCCGGTTTCTGAGGATGTACCCCCGTAAATTCAAGAGGATCTTCATAGGAAGGGACATTAAGAGTGAATAATTTGACAACACAACTTTGAAAATTACGGTCACCTCGTTACTCATTGTTTGTGAGACTGCACAACAATATAGTTCCATAAAATATGTTTTTTTTTAACTTTTTCTCACCTACATTATATCCCAAAACTGTGTTAATAATTTAAGATTTAATCTGTTTATGTGACATAATTGTTAGATAAATGAATTATCGTGATAATGTGCAGGTCCTGTGACTTGCATCAGATTCCTGGTGGTGTCCAAAAATGGGATCACAACTCACCGGCAAAGCCGGCTTGTCGAGATCCCATTCTGGACACCACCTCACATCTGATCTAAATCACAGGACATGCACATTATCATGATAATCTGTATGTATCATTCTGTTTTTGAAGCTGCTAAACGCCGATGTTGGATTGTTTGCTTCTGTTATTTCGTATTTTGTTTTCAAAAACTTTAAAACTTAAATTATGCCGACAACTCATGAATATTCAAAACTCTTAACTTAATTGTTTATTTTTCTATTCACATTAAAATATCAGTATATTTCTTGATTAAAAGACAAGTATGTTGAATAATTCTCGGATTTGATTAAACTATTGATTTGGCGTTATTTTGAGGTTACTTGATTGTTCTCCCCTATTAGGGGCAATAATAGTAATAACATGACTTTCTCAGCATTACGGTTCTATTAGCGTCTCGGGCTGCTCTTACGACCTCGGACTGTTAATTATTTCTGTTGGGCCGCTAATGAACGGTAATGCCCTTGAAAATCATGTTTTTGTTATATTACGACACCAACAAATTGTGTAACTAATTATATCAACACTGCGTACAAGAATGTCGAATTAGAGATGCAACCCTACTCTGCTTTGGTGAGGGGTTAGCGGTAATATGGTCCTAAATAACCAAGAGTCTGTGGGACGAATTTGTTACTGATCCTCCTGACGAACTCCTGTTCTTTGAGTTGTGTCTATATGAGACGGGTGGTGATCTGTAGAACACAAAACCGCATAAACGAGTGGATATATACACGCACTGAATGCGTACATGAGCATACCAGTACTGCAGGAGATATGTGTTTACCGAATTCGAGTTCGTGTCAATAATAGGTATTTAATAAAGTGGCATATAAGGCTCATAGAATACCACATCTGTGTCCGACTACTTCTCAGCCGACATTGTTTCTCCTCGACCCAGAGGGTTCAAAGACTGTTTAGTGATTTCTGTGAAACATATCTATCCACAAAAATTAAAAATAAGAATCTAACTACTTAGCCCTTTGAACCCCGTTGGTATCTTCCATGTCAGTTCAATGGACGCAACTGGAAGAGTACACATTCACTATTTCTGGGTAGACCAATTAATATTTTCAACCTACTCCACACATTCACTTTTTCCACCCCACTTCATGAAACAATGACGTATTATGCCCCCGTGTGGGAAGAGCGGCCTCTCGGGTTCAAAGGATTTAGGGTTTAATTTGTTCACATTGTCATTTTCCACATTAGATAAGACGCATAAGTTATATTTTTTATTACAGGCTTTCGCTTACACTGGGCTGCCCAATGTCATTGCAGAACTATCCATTCGACAAACAGTCTTGTCCACTGTCTCTTGAAAGTTGTGAGTATATTCTCATCATAAGTTCTTACTCCTTATCAGAACGACTTAACAGATGCAAATTATTCATGGTTCTCTCATACAGTTAAAACTTGAAGTCCTGTCACGAACTGTGCGCTTATCTACGCTTAATTGCGCGTATGAATTGCGCGCAATTGCCATGTAGATTGCATCCAAAGCACGGCAGGTTCTCCTGGTTACTCATAGCAAACACAGGCAATGTTTCTGCCAATGGACCTCCGGGTCACCTGGAGGTTCATTGGCTGAAACATTCCTTGTGCACAGACCATATGTACAGACAGGACTTCTAGTTTTCATGACAGGACTTCTAGTTTTAACTGCAAGTCAAACCTTGTAATTAGAGGCACAAACTAGATATCTACTAGTGGGGAATATTTGGTCCATTAATCAAGAAATCACAAATTAGAGAATGCGTGTCGAGGTGCAAAAACGATTGTTCGGAAATAATAATGTGACAATTTAGTTTAAGGATTCGGGGATTCCGGGAAAATTGTACCTATCGACAACTGCATGTACAGTTAAAACTAGAAGTCCTGTCATGGAATGCGCACAAATAGCACGCCGATCTGCGCCTTAATCTACGCGTTATGACCATAGAAAGGCCATCAAATTTTGTACATATGGCCTGTGCACAAGCAATGTTTCAGCCAATGGATCTCCGGGTAAACCGGAGGTCCATTGGCAGAAACATTGCCGGTGTTTGCTATGAGTAACCAGGAGAACCTGCCGTGCTTTGGATGTCATTCGATATGGCAATTGCGCGCAATTCCTACGCGCAATTCAGCCCAGATGAGCGCACAGTTCATGACAGTACTTCTAGTTTTAACTGTAGCACTCACAAGTGTTGCTATTAAAAAGCAATCTGTCAGAAAAGTCTTTTGATGGGTTTCTTCCAGACGTGCACAGTGAGACTGTAAGTTACACTTTAGTGTGCTATATCCTCACGCTCTTACGTTTTTACCTTTTAAGAGTGGGCAGAATCCGATTCTGTCTGTCCCGCAAGCCCAAAACCTCGCGACCGCGATTTACCACCTTCGATAATTTGAATTTTGACTTGTACAGTTAAAACAAGAAGTCCTGCCACGAGCTGTGTGCTTATCTAGGCTTAACTGTGCGTAGGAATTGCGCGCAATTGCCATATCGAATGGCATCCAAAGCATGGCAGGTTCTCCTGGTTACTCATAGCAAACACAGGCAATGTTTCTGCCAATGGACCTCCGGGATACCCGGAGGTCCATTGGCTGAAACAGTGCTTGTGCACACTTCTAACAACCCCGCGCCCTGTCTCCACAAAAGAAAATATATATTGTCTGTATTGTTTATTAGGACTCAACGACACTTTCAACATCCAAGCTTATGTTGTATCGAAAAGTAAATAAATAAATATTTCCTTTGTGTTCGTCTAAACTTTCAAATCCAGTGGCATTGTGCTATTTCTATTTTACATTCGTGAACCCTTTGGACCCGAGAGGCCTTTTTCCGCTCTAGAAACTTTGTACGTCGTAATGTTAGTAAGTAGGGTCACTACGCAGTGAATGTGTGGGATTAACCCACAAATACTTTCGACTGGAGCTGCACGTTTAAAATATTTATTGGTCCACCCCCAGATAATTAATGGGACTCCTCCAATTGCTGCTATTGAACCGATCTGGAAGGGCTCAAGGGGATAATTCATGTATTTAGTATTTACTTTGACTTTTCTTCCTTCGCAGATAGTCATACAACACGTGAGCTGATATTCAAATGGCAAGGAGATGCATTGACGAAACCGGATGAATTATCTATTCCACATTTCGACTGGAATGGTTTTACGCTAACGGAAAGAAACAAAACTTACGCTTTTGGTATGTACCAATGAACCGTGAGTACGAGTCGTCGTTCTTGCTAAACATGCATTCCCATATTATATGCCTCGCTACATTTACTGGTAAAATCATAAACATTATTATTTATTGATAACAAAAATAAATCAGTTATCGACAGTTCTGCACGCATGCACACGTACTTGAAGCAAATTTAGACAGTGGGGAAAAATTATAAAAGAAAGTCGCTGGTTCTTGTTTGCGGGTCGGAAAGCATGACATATTTCCTCTACAATGTTCTTTGGAAATTGAAATCTTGACTTGAAATGCAACATCGCCTTTTGACGTCTTCGAATTTGAAGGTGACTGTTGGTTATCGGCGATTCATATTTTAAACTTGATGTGCGTGAATTAATGAATTGAATGAACACTTGGAGATCGATGCTTGACCCTTTGCACTCTAGCAGCCGTTTTTCCGGCCAAGAACATAATATGTCACAACGTCATTAAATAGAATGGCTGTTCAGTAAGTGTGTGTGGTAGAGCAATCAATATTTTCAAAGTGCAGCCCCGAGGCTGCACGTTGAAATATTGATTGATACACCCCAAATAATGAACATGGACTCTTCTAATTGCTGCCATTGGACTGTCATGGAAGATACGACTAGAGTTCAATGGGTTAAACAATTCAAGAAGAAGAAATGGTGAATAAAAACCAGTAACATTTTAATTCAACAGTCTTGTTGGGCTGTAGGATTAAATTATTAATCATCCTTCTTAACTATTTGAACGTCAAGTTTTACGCTCAAATTCTATACACCTCCATACAAATGCAGAGGGTATTGTCACAAAAGCCCCTGATACTTCTTAGAAATATATTTGCGAATTATTATGATCCCTGGTGGATGGGTTGTGAGATGGGGAAATCTCACCCGAGATTAAGATATTTGGACTAGACAGGAGGCTTGCCGAGTGTCTGGACCAAATATCTTGTCCCGAGGGTGAGATTTCCACATCAAACACCTGCCTCATCGGGGATAAGTTTTCTCCCCACACCAAAATAGTCTGACGTTATCAAAAGTAATTCAAGTTCACGTGCAGGTGCATGGAACACTTTTGTTGTCCATTTCTAAAAAAACGGATTTGCTCATCCTAAAGAGCACACAAAAGTTCTGTACATACCACAGTTATATACTACAAAATTAAATCCCACTGCTGGCAAAACGGGGGTTAAAGATTTGTAGCGAAATGAACATTGTCACATTCCGATGACGTCATATTGTGAATTCTGCAATGTATTCGCATAACTTGTCGATGGGAACTTCGCTCAACTCCTTCCACTCATAATGACGTTCATCCACAAATTCCTATAAAAGAGTCAAGTGTCCTTTGATTTTGCGGTCTGTGTTATTATTTCTATTTTCTTCGACAATAGTCCGTCTGCTAATATTTCCGAAACGTGACACCATGTTGTTTGTTTATAGAAGAACGCACGATAATTGAATAGTCCTGAGCTCATTAAATATGCTAATAAGCCGGCAACGTGGGTTATGTGAGATAGACATCTATCTCACATAGCCTTCTCATATGAGAAACGCATATCTTGTATAGGAAGTGGAAGGAGAAAAATAAAATACACATCTGCTAGTCATACCGGGTCTTCAAATTAGTCGTGCTGGGCCTCTCTAACTACTTAAACCGGGCGCTACAGACCCTCGTTTGTAACACAGGGTACCTGCGCCGAAATATCACCTGCAAGACAGTATCAAATCAAACCAAGCAAGAAAGTACAAGATTACTAGGAAGAGAGGATATATCGTTCCCTGAGTTCCAATGTGTTCTATGTGCCTACTGGCACATAGAACACATTGGAACTCATGGAACGATATAGCTAAGATTCACTGCAGATGGAAATGTCCCAACTGGAATACTTATTGGGGGTGTTGTGGGGTCACACATCACTCCTCTTAGAGACGTTTTTGCTTCGGTAAGACAAACAACGCTCTCCGAGAAGCCTCTTATTATGTTGCAAAGAACAATTCGTTGTTGTGCAGTGTCCTCCCCCAAAGGGGTTCCTGATGGCATAGATATATTGAGGCGGTCAACAATAGAATTTTATTGAAACAGCGATTCAAAACTCGATGAACAATATGAATAGAGACGGTTTTATTTCGTTCCTCATCGACGTTTCACTGGAACCTCTGAGCTATGCAAGTGAACATCAATGATTCCATCGTAAACATTTCTAAAAATAGAATGCGCGCACCGATAAGACATTCTTTTCGATACATAACGTCCGTCTGTCAGTTGGGCCATCTATCCGCCCCTTGACGTTTTGACAAGATAAATACTTTGTCTCTTCGTCCTTTCATTCGTCCATACCTCCCTATGTTTGTCTGTTCCTATTTCCTACTGCCCCACTGAGTTCCTACTGCCCTACTCGGTTCCAAACAATAACTTTTGAATCCTTGATTGCACAATCTTTATTCATATGTCGCCCATAATAGATCGGCGATTAGGACTGCATTTTGGTCAAATGTCAAGGTTACTGCTACTTTTAATATATTCTTCATTTCCATTTCACAATCCAAGTTTCCGTTTTCATACGTACCTGCAACTCCATACACAGATTGCCCATAAGATTTTAAATTTATAAAATTTCGATTTCCTGCCGTGGGAGTGTCGCGACCAGGTCGCGAGCTATCCGAGAAAAAGATCGCTTTTTGCGATCATAGTACTGTACTAGTAATTCCAAAATTTTCTCAACTTCGCAAATGTCAAGCGCATATGGCATATACCGGCAAGCTCTCGGGATACGAGTCTAATTCCGTGAGGAATTTTAAGCAGATCTGGGCTATTTGTTTACCTATTTTCTGTGGTTTTTGCGGGCAAACTGCAGTTGTTTTAATATGATGTCCCTTTATTCGCAGAGATATACAGATAATCTTTCGTGCCCCGGTTATAGATACTCCAATCAGTACATAGTTCGCCCTTGGAGAAAATATTAACATAATTGGTGGAACTATATGTGGCGTAATCATGAAACTACAGCTGTGTTGAGTCTTCATTCTTAAGTGTTTAGTTTACAAACAAGTCTAACAGCATTGTAATGTGAATAAAGATTTGGTCTAATCAATTCTCGATTAAGAGACATTTCTTGCGCTGATTCAACTAAAATTAATGTTTATGGTACTTTTAGATCCAATCGTCTTTAATATTATAATGGATAACTGTTTCGAATTCCTTACATAATTTGACTGGTGGATGAGAACTAGGGCTGTCGATCGGTCACGCGGAAATCGATTAGTATTTTTCATTGTCGAAGAATCGGTAAATTTTACCCTGTTTTAGACATTGAAAAAAAAATGAAGAAAACAAGAACGTCGACGTTAAACCTCAAGAAGCTGTTAGAAGCATTTGTCTGTTCGGTACATTCAAAGCTTTGATGTTCTGAACTTTTGAACCATCAGTGTAATAATCAAGACCGGTCGGCAGTTGCGAAGTTCGCAACTGCCGACCGGTCTTGATTATTACACTGACGGTTTAAAAGTTCAGAACATCAACGCTTTGAATGTACCTAAAAGAGGATCGTCTTCGTTGTTTACTTGAGGTATGTCAACTGAATTGAACTTCATTTTAATGACTTCAAAGAGAGGGAGACGAAGTGGGGGGGGGGGGGGGCATCTAGGTACGATTAATCGATTATTATCGATTATTTGCGACGATTAATCGATTCCTAAATTAAAAAATTGTGACAGCCCTAATGAGAACTCCATGTAGCAGCTGAAGCCGCATCATGTCGCAGACGTATAACGAGTAAAGTACCCTTTGATTATTTTAAAATCTTTTTTTTTTTTAAAATGGTGCTATGAGAGGTAAAATATACTCAGCAAAATGTGAAGATAAAATGTATACTATTCGAGAATCTTACATGCAGCTCATAATAAGTAAAAGGTATACTGCTTTTCAGGTAAGCAGTACACATATATTGGTGCAGAAATACACTTATCAAGACATTATGGATATTACGTCACCCAGATTTACATGCCTTGCATATTGATAGTGATAATGTCGTGGTTGTCGTTTTGGTTGGACGTGGACGCTATACCCGCCAGAATATCTCTCGGCTTATTGACGGTGTTGACCATTACCACAGGTACTTCTAGTATTGGTGCCTCCTTACCACGAGTATCGTACGTCAAAGCAATAGACGTGTGGATGGCAGTTTGTTTATTCGCAGTTTTTGCTTCACTTGTGGAATTTGCTTTGGTCAATGTAATTTCTCGAAGAACTGAAAAGAGAAGAATATATGGTAAGGAAACGGGAAGCGACACAACAATTCCGGAAGTGAGTTTGTTTACTATCTTTAATTTTAGTCAAATCTATGGATGCCGTTTTATGTCATTTAAGCCTTTCCCACCCCACCGTTCTTGCAACCGCCTATAACAGTTTTATGCTTATGTGGAGGGCTTTGAACATGTCCAATATGTGGCAATGGCATCCTGCCATAGTAATACCTGGCTAGACAGATATCATTTTTTGGAAGGGGTGAGGTGGCACCCTCAAAATTTTCACCCCCTGTTTGCAGGAATTTTTACAAAGATCAAAATTACACTCCATTCTTTTATTATGACTCTTCATGTAAGTGATGTCCATATATATATTATTTGCATGAAGAATGATTTTTGCTTCTGCGTGGTTTGGATGCATTTCATGAAACCGGGATGAATAAAAAAAAATCTCAAATTCTCTTCTGACAAATGGATAACTAATGGTGTTAGGAGGCAAGACAGATCTGGAAGATCTGTAATCTACCTCATTGTTCGCAAAAGATCGTTCAATAAATAGGGATATGTCATGTTTATTCCGAATTTCAATGCACCGTGGGCGTTATACCCATTGGTGGAGATAGTACAAAAAATAGAAGACAAAAACATAAGCACACGCGTCTGACTCTACCTGCATTTTACAGTTGAAGACCCGCAATAATAGCCATATAAATATCAACAACTCCTGCAGCCCTATTTTGTTACTGTGGGTTTGTTCCATTATTATGCGATACGCCGTTTGACAATGAATATCTTGTCAGCTGCTCATCTGCAAAATTATTGATACACAAGGGCATTTTTTCTGTTATATAATGGATAACTGTTCTGTTCCGCAAGAAAAAGTGTTGTTCAAATGAGATATTTATTTATTTATTTATTTATTTATTTATTTATTTATTTATTTATTTATTTATTTATTTATTAACGACACTTTCGACAGCCAGGGTCACCTCGTGTCAGGCAATTTAATGGTGAAAGAAGCCGAAGTACCCGAGAGAACCACCGAGCAACGACGAGCACCTGTCAGATTCCCCAACGTTCTAACTCCACACAAGCAGGGTTAGCATTGGTTGAACACAAGTACGCCATCGACAAGCAGTATGCCTTAGTACATGGCGCCACATGAGCAATCAGGATTACGTCCCACACCCAAAACCACAACACAGTTGCCGGGGATCGAACCGTGAACATTTCAGGTTTGAAGTTTAATGCCAGTCGTGACCACAACATACATATAAGGTTACGCCCAGTCACAATTAATGTTTATACCCATGATGCCCATTTTAGAGGACTTCCACCCCAGTCATTGGTCCTATTTTACCAGCAAAACAGAGCCTGTAAACAAGCACTGCTTCCCTTCCCGGGGTTTCCACAAGTCGAGATATCGCTATATAATAACAACTATATATAACGTGGCGACATGGGCGGGAGACGTGTGTGTGTTTGGAAGGTGACCCCCCCCCCCCCCCATCTCCCCACCGGTCCTGAACCAAACGTTTTACAGTTGGAAAAATAGTAAAAAGGGTTTCCCCACGCGAAGGAAATTCCGATTTTTGAAATTCTGAGCTACCATTGCCAAACAAAGAGGGTGGGGAGGTGCAAACGGGGGTCGCTAACGTTGACCGTTTGGTAATTCGGAGGCCACCCAAGGAAGGGCAAATACCATTGGAATTCTAGTGGTTGATATCCCTATTCACGAAACTCACTTCCCTGTACCACTGCTGTTCAGCAGATGTTTAAACGCGGTGTGCTATATTTGTGTGTAGAGAATATTGAAAATAAACTCACAGCCATCAGAATAATAACTAAATTATTTTTTTTATTTATGGTGGCCAAGGCGCAGGCATTGGTAAACGGATCCCATTTAAGCAATAAAATAGCGCTTGTTTACAACTATAAACAAGCACTACTTGACTTCCCTGGTTTCCCACGGGTAAATAATGATAAAATATTTAAAGGAAATCAGAATTATTTTAATTCTAAAGCCCCTTTATAGTAGGGCCCTGTTGGGTTGAATCGAATCCCAAATCGATTGAGACGAGAGATGTCGAATCGAATCGAATCGAATCTCGCGTCTCTTTGAATTGCAAATACTTCATTTCTTATATTGTCAGTCATGTATCCAATCATATCAAGTATTGTATTCAATGGCGACTCGTTTGTTTGGAAAAAGCAATAAATAGAGGATCTCAAACGAGTGATGTTTGGATATAAGATTTTTTGAAACTCGTTTGATGAATTTGATTCACAACGAGCCTTTAGGCGAGTTGTGAATCGAATTCATCAAACAAGTTTCAAAAAATCTTATATCCAAACATCACGAGTTAAAGATTCTGTATATCACATGAATTTTCGAATGTTTTTTACACTTTTTATTGAATTCATTGTCGCTAAATTCTCCCAAAACAACCGACAATCAGTTCGTTGGCTCAGACGCTTCACACCATGACGTCATAAATGTGCTTTACTTGCACCTGTTGTCGTAATTGACGTCATGTGAATTACGCACAAGAATACAATGCTGCTGCTTTGGAACCACGCGCCGATTAGACACTAGTTGATAATCAGGAAATAAGACATGGGTTGTTTCGTCGAAATTAACGACATTTCATGTGATAAATAGAGGATATTTAGTGTTTTTTTGAGTGGATACCAAAAAGTATCTCATGAGTGACCGAGACAAATGTTTATTTGTCTCGAGAGCTTGCGCGAGCGAAAATTAGCATTTGGCTCGGTCACAAGTGAGATTATTTTCGGTATCCACTCAAAAACACTAGATTTTCTTTTTATTATACTCTTTTTATAAGAATCTGATAATTCCACTCGATTCAACCTTGAATTGATGCATGAAAGTAAACAGCGCATTGAATCAATGATAAAGGGGGCGCGGTGGCGTTGTGGTAACCGGTTCTCGTCAGATCACCGAAGTTAAGCAACGTGGAGCCCGGTAAATCCTCGGATGGGTGACCGTCTGAGCGATCGATTCGGACTCCCGCGTTGTGTCCTTGGGCAAGGCACTTAACCCCGATTGTCCACATGGGGGCTCGATGGCGCCGTGTACTAAGGCGTACTGCACGTCGAATGTGCGCATGTCTTCAACCAATCTAACCCTGTCTGTGTTGCAGTGCGGAGTTACGATGTTGAGGAGCTGGCAGCTGCTCGTCGTTGCTCGGTGGTTCTCTCCGGGACCTTCGGCTTCCTCCACCCGTAAAACTGTCACTGTCATGATTTGCCATTGTGAATAAGTATGTGACCTTAAACACCAATAAATAAATAAATCATTGATACACGGAACAGACAGCGTCTTGCAATCTGATTCAGCTGGCGGTTTTCTAGTCCAAACATGGCCTGAAAGTCCGTAAGATAAGTTTTTGGTTTGGTACGTCCTTGAAAGGACGTACCAAACCAAAAGCTTATATTACGGACTATCGGGCCATGTTTGAACTGGCGGGTTTCATGCATCAATTCAAGGTGAATACGTATTGAATTATTGCTGGAAATGATCGGTATCCACTCAAAAATACTAGATTTTCTTTTCATTATACGTTTTTAGAACAAATTGATCATTTCCAGTGATAATTTGACTTGTATTCATCTGGTGATTCTTTGAAAGCGGCCATTTTGATTAATACTGTGAAAGTGAAAATTTCTATATCTTCATAGTGGGGGTACGATTTCTATCTTTCTGCAATTTCTTCGATAATCTATCGTTTCGCGTGTAATAAAAAACGAAATATCATCGCGTGAGAACCATAAGGTTCCATCATCCAGCAAAATATAGAACTTTATGACTCTCACACGACGATATTGCAGGACGGAATCAAAGTAGTTTCAGAATCGAAACCTTCTTGAACTCTCCTGCTATCTCTGATGATAGAATGAGAGGTCAAAGGAGACACTTCGTAGGATACCGAAAACATCTCGACGATTCGAAAATTTCGGAATCAGAGCGAATTGTAATGAATCGAACCGAATTGTTGGATCGATTTCAAATCGAATCGAATATCGAAACTTCACGGTGCTCTACCATATAGCATTAAATAATTATTATTAATCTTGACCGCTATAATAAAATAGATTTGTTCATTTTATATTGTGTGTAGAAAAAAGTAGAGGCGGTCTGACGCGCTGATGAGCCGAAGGTTTCCCATTAAAACGGCAAACGGTTTTCCATGTTCATAGGATTTTGATCTTTTCTATATAAAAAACATTTCTATGAGTGTATCGAGGAGAATCAAATATCAACATGACATACTGTAGCATGGTCAATTTGATGCTCCGTCCGTCCGTCCGGGCCAACATTGGGAGTTTAGGGGATATTATTATTAGGACTACCTCCAAATTAAAGTAGTGTTAGGGTTAGGAGTGGGGTGAGGTTAGGTTAGGGTTAGGGGTAGCCCCAGAGTAGGGCTTAAGGTTGGGGAGGGTTAGGTCCCGGGCCGTCCGTCCGTCCGTCCAGGGGGTGGGGCATTCATGATTTTATACCCATAATGCCCACTTTAGTCCTCTAAAATGGGCAACATGGGTATAAGCATTTGACTGGACATACTGTGGCATGATCATGTTGATGCGCCGTCCGTTATGGTTTATTGTCGCATTTTGTCTCAATGGAACGGTCTTGATGTGTTAATTTGATTGAGAGGTTTAAATTCGAACAGTTTTTGAGAGAGAAAAATGCAAAATTTAAATGACTACTTTCGCGAACAACGCAGATCCGTCAATTCCTAAGTGTTGAACGCATTGGCATTGTCAATGTCCTGTAATATTATCGTAGTTGTGCATAACGTTTATGTGATACCGTGTCGCAGGGGTTGTATCACTTCAACATAGTCTGTGAGTTCACCGATTTGTTTGAAAAATGCATGGTCAGTGTAGCATGGATACCAAACGAGTTATTCTGGCATGTGGTGTTTCAAATCTATCCTCGTGATTTTATCGGAATTCAAACATTTCTTTTCTTTATTTTGTCTTTGCAACATGTACACGGAACATACAGTAGAGTCACCGTGGACTGGTCGTTATCCACGCATGGGCAGTGATGTTCACGCATGCGTTTATCGGGTAATAAAAATCATCATCTGCAAAGCGTTAATTAATGAAGCACCGGTTTGTACCCAGAGCTTACAATCCAGTGTTTCATTAACCCTTTACCCAACGTAACGGCCAAAACCGGCTAGCGCTATTCTCAAAAATCGCCAATTAATTTTCACTATTTTTTTCATTTTTTGTCTCAAAAACATAGGTTATGACCCCTCGTTGGAACGAGCTCGTCGAGCTCGTTCCAACGAGGGGTCATAACCTATGTTTTTGAGACAAAAAATGAAAAGAATTAGTTATTCAAGAATTTTTTTTGCAAGTGTCGTCTGCTTTTCACGTTAGGTAAAGGGTTAATTAAATTTTTGATGATTATTCCCACAATTAGTGTTTGGAATCTAATATTAGTGCGCCCGTGGAACTGTTGCCATCTCGTGGAAAGTGACCATACATATATAAATACATTTCAAGTGGTAGGTTAGGTATCTTGAGTAGTATGTTGTCAGACGAATACAAAAGCACATCAAGATGGGTGGTCTTGGTGTGAAAGTGTGCCTCCACTGAATTTCCAACTCTACCCCTCTCCCTGGCTGCAAACATCCACCCTTTGATAAAACCATTTGCCCCCACCCTCCTTGAGTCCGAATGCACCCTCCCCGCTTTTGTTCGAAATATATGACCTCTGAGTTCTAGAATTAAATATCGCCTTTTGAGTGCAACTAGGCCTCATCTGCAATGCTAAATGGCGCCTCGTTGCATTCACGGGATAAACAATTGACTCAACATTGAAAATCACATGAAATGTGGTTAAAAAATCACCAGATATCTTGTTACAAAGGATCCGAGCTAGGAATAAAATGCCACGAAACCACCTACGACAGGTAATGAAATCTTCAGCGTATGGTGGTTGAGGCTTAAAATGTCTACCTGTTGAGAAATCTCTACCAAATATATATTGCTATGTATTCCATTTAACTGCTCCCAGAGATCATTTGGCGTCTGGTTCTCAATTAACAACTTTTATTTTTTCAAATACAGAAAAATATCAGATAATCAATTTAGAAGATATTGTATTTAATGGTATTTTACGATGATGGCAATACATATGATGATGGGGGTGATGATTATGGGGTGAAATCCCAACTGAAAGCTTTAATATTATTCCCGCCAAATATGTGTGCTTCAATTTTGTGTAGTGGGCAATTTGTCACTCAGAGGGTAGACGATTACGAGTCAGTAGATCAGTTGGAAAGTCCACTAAAATTCCAACCCTACAACACCCTTAGAGCTGTAGAGCTGAGCCGATGCTTATCCTTTCAATTGACCAGCCCTGAATATGCAGACGAGATTTAGCGTATTAGTTTATTATTTATTTTGTCGCCTAATCATGAATATTACTGTTCTCGGATCTATGGCAGTACATATAGGGCTGTCACGATTAATCGATTGTCGATCGGTCACGCGGAAATCGATTAGTATTTTTCATTGTCGAAGAATCGGTAAATTTTACCCTGTTTTAGACATTGAAAATAATTTGAAGAAAAAACTATTGTTACTAAAAGAACGTAAAAGGCCAAGAAAGTCGACGTTAAACCTCAAGAAGCCGTTAGAAGCATTTGTCTGTTTGGTACATTCAAAGCTTTGATGTTCTGAACTTTTGAACCATCAGTGTAATAATCAAGACCGGTCGGCAGTTGCGAAGTTCGCAACTGCCGACCGGTCTTGATTCTTGCACTCACGGTTCAAAAGTTCAGAACATCAAAGCTTTGAATGTACCTAAAAGAGGATCGTCTTCGTTGTTTACTTGAGGTAGGTCAACTGAATTGAACTTCATTTTTAACGACTTCAAAGAGAGGGAGACGGAGTGGGTTGGGGGGGGGGGGGCATTTAGGTACGATTAATCGATTATTATCGATTATTTGCGACGTTTAATCGATTCCTAAATTAAAAAATCGTGACCGCCCTAAGTACATGTATGATATACAAGCACATATGACTGATGGAGATATGAGTCTTTTTAAACGCGCGTGTAACGGTATAAAATATTGCTTGTTTAACATTTTAGCGAACCCGATTTTCATGGAATAAGATATTTGAGTTTGAAATAATTTCGAATAGTTTACGCAAAGTTTAGTTTTTGATACCAACTTTTACGAAATGACTGGTCATGTGTAATAGAGGTGAGAAGCGTAAAGATTTCGATTCATTGAGTCGTTGCATGTCAAAAAACGAAGAAACACTTTCGATCATTCCAAAAGCGATGTTTTAAATTGTTTTCCTTAACTCTTTACCCAACTTAACCGCCAAAACCGGCCAGCGCTATTCTCAAAAGTCGCCAATTAATTTTCAGTATATTTACATTTTTTGTCTCAAAAAACATAGGTTATGACCCCTCGTTGGAACGAGCTCGACGAGCTCGTTCCAACGAGGGGTCATAACCTATGTTTTGAGACAAAAAAATGAAAAAAAATAGTTATTCAAGAATTTCTTTTGCAAGTGTCGTCTCCTTTTCATGTTAGGTAAAGGGTTAACCAAATCATTAATGGGACGCATTGATTTTGTTCGAACAAATAAACTGGATTGAAAGAAAACAAAAACAAAGAAACTTTTAAAAAAACTGTTAGCTTCTGATGTATTATCTCAACAAAAAACTCATTGCAATATGGAAGAGAGAGGCGGAAAGTTTCAATGAATTCTTGGAGTCAACACAAGTCAAATAATCAAAAGAAAATACTCCAGATCAATATATTCAACGAAAGATGTTAATGCATATCAAAAACATGGCTTACAGTTTTCTTTATTGGAAGAGGTTTATGGGAGAGTTACCCCCCCCCCCCCCTCCCCCCCCCCCCCCCCCCCCAAATTGAAATTGCGAAATAACATTGATGCGTGTATCATTTTGGGCATTTTCCTGTAGAGTAGCATAAAATGCAGAACTTGGCGCTTTACGGTTTTTTTCCCAATAAGTTTGAACGTTTGACTCCGATTCTCTGTTTAAATCTTTGATACTTTTGTACGTCTTATGACGTACGAAATAAAACAGAGCGTTGATACTTTGTAGTCATTTGTTTTCTTATTATTTTTCGATTTTTTTAAAGTTTTACCCTCAATTCCTATTTTCTCCCGAATAGTGCTCAGTGACAACCGTTGAGCCAAATTTTATCGCAGCTTAAAGTACTAATATAATCCTGCTGTCAAGACTTCTTTACTAGTTGAGTGTTGGAAGCCACTATCAGGGCTTTCAAAAAATTAGGATACAAGAGCAAAAGCCAACACTTTCCTGGCTTATATTTCATATTCAGTCCAACACAAATAATATTTTGTTTTTATAAATTGTCTTATTACAAATTATTGGAGAGTGCATGTGGGCACTCTCCAATAATTTGTAATAAAGCAAGTTTTGAATAACAAATTCTGACCACCAAAAATACTCCAGCCCTCAACCAGTCAATCACTAATGTGAGAAATATCTTGTTATTTATACTTTCCAATTTTTTACGTCGCATTTTGAAAATCGTTTTAGAAACTGAATTCCCAGTGACGTTTGAACGTCAGGAAAATTAAAGTCTCAAAGGATTAAACCTGTTTAAGTCTGTTTCAAAATTAAAAAAAAAACGGCGCTTGCACCATTTTTTGATGTTCTACATTTTTTTCTGTTCATTATATCAACAGTGTGCGCATCGTGAAAAAAATACAGAAACTATCCTTTTCAGTAATATACTAGTCTTGGAGGTACGATTTGCTAATTGTTTTCCTGGAAAGAATAAAGACTTGCAAATTACTTTAAAAACTCGTTCGAAAGCAAAAAGCCAAAGTGGACAGTTACTTTGTTGCTTCTAATTAACTTGCCAGAAAAATCCAAGTTTCCTTTTGTAACTTTTAATAAACGAAAACAACAGGCAACTCCGACTGTTGTCTGTTGTGTTTGTTTATTAAAAGTAACAAAAGGAAACCTCAATGTATTTTCTACTGACGATGTCATAAGTCTTTTCGCAACAATAACATTCTTCTAAAGGGGTCGTTGAACATAAATTTGGTCAGATTTCAGTAAATTTTCTCGAGAGTCCAAAGATGGCCAGAAAGAAATAATGCCAGCAAATTATGTACCAAAATGTTTGGAAAGGAACTTAGAACACGTGGAAACTGAAATGTGCCATAGAAAAGCTGTCATGTGGTTTGGTGCACTGCCTGGAAAGACTGTTAACCCCCTGCACACTAATGTCAAAATATCCATATTTGAAGTAGCCATTTTCCCCATAATGCAACTGCGAATTTAACCAATTCAATCTTGTGTGACAGAGCTCAATGAGCTCTGTCAAACAAGATTGAATTGGTTAAATTCCCAGTTGCATTATGGGAAATATTTGCACCCTGAACTTTTGATATTTCGACATCAGTGTGTATGGGGTTAAGGCATAAGTAATAGACCAAAGTTTTGACATGCCCAAATGGTTGTATTTTGCAATCCTTCCAGTACAGACTCCGAGAAATCTTTTTGTCATTCATGACAGGAATGGGTAGTAATAATAATTCAGATCCATGAAATCCACATTTCCCAAATACTGCCATTTTGTCTTGTTTGTATGTTGATGAAGAAAGTCAGCAGGGGTCTACTCCACACAGTTCAGAGCAACAGATATGGAGGCACAAGTGAGCGGATTAAAGAAAAATGATGACGGTTCAATGTGAACGGCAGTAGTAATTATATCTCATAATTATGCTGAAGATGGTTTAATATTCTTGCCAAAAGCACAAAAAAAATTTCATTGATAAGCCAGGAAAAGAACTACCCCGGCGTATATCTTTGGTATCATGTGGGCCATTTCTGACAACTGCCATTTGATAGATAGGTAGATAATTTATTCAACGGTAAAAGCGTAAACAATAAATACATTGTGACATAAAGATTAATCATAAAATGCTTTTCCGTTGGGAAATGCCATAGCCAAATTGGCTGTTGGGAAATGCCATAGCCAAATTGGCTGTCTACCTGGCATCTCTCAATAATGTGAGTAGGTAAAATTGTTTACAGACCATAAATAACATTTTGTATTGGTTACATGGAATTAAATGCAACTGAAAGAAACTGGTGGCATTTTAATGGCAGGGAACAACCATGGACGAGATAACCAGTCGTATCTTGTCGGTATCTTGGGTTGATATTTCATACATTGCAATATATTACGGATCAGTTGAAGATCAATTGTACAGAACTACGATGAGACTGGAATACATATCCTTAGCAGTCATGTCGATTGATGAATACTAGGATGACAGTAAAACAATTTTTTTTATAAACAAACTATTATTTGTGTTTGACTTAATATGAAATATAAGCAAGGAAAGTGTTGGCTTCTGCTCTGGTGTCCTCGTTTTTTATGAAAGCCCTGATAGTGGCTTCTAGCACTCAACCAGTTAAGAAGTCTTGACAGCAGGATTATATTAGTATTTAAAGCTGCGATAACATTTGGCTCAACGGTTGTCACTGAGCACTATTCGGGAGAAAATAGGAATTTGAGGTTAAAACCTTAAAAAATCGAAATATAATAACAAAACAAATGACCACAAAGTATCAAAGTGCTGTTAGATTTCGTACGTCATTTGACGTACACAAGTATCAAAGGGTTAAGAAAAAATCTATCAACCAACCGATTTTGTATAGGTTGTGTGGATGTTAATTCTAGGTTTTACTTTGCATAATTTTGTTTTTAAAATATCGTTCTCCTACAGTATGTTTCCGGGAAGGTTGACTGTTAACAGAACCGGCCGATTTTACAACAGTACTTGCTTATTTGTTGATGGAATCGAATGTGGTAATCAGTCAATGAAAGGCGTGAACAAAACCAGGATTATTTCGGCTAATGAGTTCATTTATCTCTAATTTCAAAAGCGACGGGCCTCATGTCGGTTATCTGACGATTCCAACTACGACAGAATGTTGGTGTAGTGGATACAATTTTGACATGCGATTTCGGTGTTACCAATGTCAAATTATAAGTTTTTTTACGCTAAAGGTGATAAGATCGGTGTAGATCAGTTTGACTCTGAATATAATCGCGTGGCAAAGAATGTTTAACCCTTTGAACCCTAGTGGTATCTTCTATGCCAGTTCAATGGAAGCACTTGGGAGAGTCCATATTCATTATATGGCGGTAGACCAATCAATATTTTCAACGTGCAGCCTCGGGGCTGCACGTTGAAAATATTGATTGGTCTACCCCACACATTTACTGAACAGCCACCCCATTTAATGACGTTATGACGTATCATGTTCCTGGGTGGAAAAACGGCCGCTAGGGTTCAAAGAGTTAATACAGTTGCGTGGCAAAGAATGTTAATTTTAGGTGTTCCAAAACTTCACTGCAGATGGACGGCTAAAATTGTTGTTGTTCTCTAATTTCGAACTCTTTGAGTAGCAGACAAAACATGAAAATAAAATACCGGAAGTTCTGTTATAAATTAGTTCGGCCTTCAGTCAAACGAAATTTTCGTATAACACAATTATGGCGATTACCATTAATGTTTGTGTGAATATATTTTTGTTTTCAAACCTATTTATCTAGTTTTATATTTTACGTATCGACAGCAACAAAATTATAATATTGCGAAACATGGCGTACTGATCCATTTCTAAAAATGGCATAAAGAAAGACATCCTTCAGTTTCGACTTCATCTCACTACAATGGCGTTGTCAGAGCATCTTTCATTCGTGAATGTATTGAACCTTTTCAATTCCATCGCCTTGCCGATTTAAGAAGAGTATGGTCGTTTCTGTAGATCTTAGACATTTAAAAACAGTTTTTGCCCAAGTTCATAATTTGCCTTATGTGGTTACAATGAATGAAATGGAAGCTTATTTCTTTTCCGTGCACTTTTTTCGGAACGTTTGTAACCCATCAGGGACGTAGTGGTGAAATATGCTTTCTCCGAGTCTTGAGTTCGAAGACTTTAATTTGAACCCCAGTCATTGAACTTACCGATCTATTCGTGATATTTGGAATTGGTTAATTATGCCTTTGGAAGCTTGTCTGTTATCAACAAACTCGTATTTCTTTTTCATGAAAAAGTGAATATATTCCACTTCTTTGTTCTCTAGTCATTATTTCGACATATAATGTACCATTATTTACTTCTTTTAGCACACCTTTGGGCACTGGTGAAAATTTTTTAAAAATCTAAAAAATTTGTTGAACGACCAACCTCACCAGTTCAATATTTTCAGGGGAGATAACTCTATCGAATGCCGATATGTTATTTATTATTAGATATCAATATATTCAAAGAAAGATGTTTTTAATGCACATTTAAAATTATTCTTCAGTGAATTATTGACTTTTAGCAAATAAAATGAACTGATAACATATATACCTGAACATTGCTTCACCCTTCCAATATGGATTGCATGTTTCGGGGTAAAAAGACAAAGTTGGCAGCCCGTGAGCAGACCATAAATATCTTACTAGACAAGAGGATCAGGTATAATTTTAACCCACAACGCTGTTGAAGTGCATTATCGTTGGACATCAATATAGGTGTAAGATAGCCACCCCTTTCCTTATATACAGAAGTCTTCAAGAAGATGCCATTCAGGGGGTCAGCGAATAGAATTGAAAAATGTGGCCATATTCCCAATTTCCTTGTTCTGCCTTTGAAGTGATTTTGTCTCATCACTTGATCATTGACACTAGGTCTTTTAACTCTTTACCCAACGTAACGGCCAAAATCGGCCAGCGCTATTCACAAAAATCGCCAATTAATTTCCATTATATTTTAATTTTTTGTCTTAAAAACATAGGTTATGACCCCTCTTTGGATCGAGCTCATCGAGCTCGTTCCATTGAGGGGCCATAACCTATGTTTTTGAGACAAACAATGAATATAATTAGTTATTCAATAATTTTGTTTGCAAGTGTCGTGTCGTCTGCTTTTCATGTCAGGTAAAGGGTTAAGTATTGTTGTAGTATTGCTTCCGGCAACAAAAAAAAACATTTTCGCTGTGGGATAATCTACGCCCCCTTCGTAATTTTTTAAGAAAAGGCTATCATCTTTTTGTGAGAGCACAACCGTCCACTTCCATAACTATACAGGGTACATACAGAGGTGTCTGGAGAATCAACATAAATTTAAGAAAAACAAACAAAAATCACCTGTAAGATGCAGTATTTTCGCATTTCGTTTTCGACGGATGGGATTTTACAGTATTGTGAGCAGAAACGTGACATAGAATTTTGACTAGATCACATCAGCGGCATTTACTATTTCCATTGTAAACTTTACTGAGAATGTCGACCAGATTACGACCAAGACGCGATCCGGTCATAATTATGGGTTATGTCTGTAAAGACAAAATCTTAACTCTTTACCCATCACACTCGATGTCAACTTTGTTAATTTTTTTTCAAATTGTTAAAAAAAAAGTTAACTGTATCACGTGACCCACTCATTGGAACAAGCTCATTCCAATGAAGAGTCGCATAATATTGTTTTGTTGAAATATTTGATTTTTTTCAACTACTCAATCTGTAAAGTGCGCAGGAAGATGTGACCGATTCGTTAGGTAAAAGGGTTAATGCCATTGAAACGATACCATCTTCAATCAAGTTTCTTTATGCCTCAAAGTCATCATATAATCACGGCGACGACAATAACACTGTCGCCTTTCCCCACCTTTGACCTTTGTGATGTATTATCAGAAAGAAGAACAGCTTATATATGATTTGATTGTGCCTTGAAAAACACATTCATGAACGTGTTTCGTTATATTGTCGACGTCTTGTTATAATGTCATATTTTACAAACTTATTGCATCCACTCGCGAATGTTTTTGCACATCATTGAAATGTTTCCTAACATAGAATAAATGGCAGTCGATTGCCGTTATCGTACATGTGCACTCGAAGTTATTTACAACGAGTAATGCCAAAACGATATTTGTCTTTCAGAAACACCAAAAATCTGACGCTGGTTCTGGTAGGAGTGGAATTGTGAAGAACACATCCTGTAGACAGAAAGCAGAAATGATAGACAAAATATCTCGTTTCTTGTTCCCTTTGGTTTTTGGTTTGTTCAATGCTGGCTACTGGGTTATTGTTTTCGGTTTGATTTAGTTATAAATAGATACTGATTCAGCTTTATTGTTTTATTTAACCCTCCTTCACGAGGCAATTTCATGGGCCTGCTGATAAGGAAATTTTAGGTGCCCGGTGTGTCCTTGGGACACATGATCGCATGTGCACGCAATGGTAGATCGATAATTACTGAAAGACGTGGACCAGTCACTGTGAACTATCCGTATTGGAAAGAACCCAACCCTCTGAAGGTGTTCTGTTTAACCCTTTGAACCCCAGAGACCGCTTTTCCGGCCGTGCCACAAGCTACGTCGTGATGCCATTAAGTGGGATGGCTACAAGGTAAATGTGTGGTGTAGACCAATCAATATTTTCAACGTGCAGCCCTAAGGCTGCACGTTGAAAATATTAATTGGTCTAACCCAAAATAATAAATGTGGACTCTTCCAATTGCTGCCATTGAACTGATATGGAAGATACCACAAGGGTTCAGAGGGTTAACCTTAACCTTTCTTTCTGTGTGAATGAGATACAGCAGCCAGTGAGCAGACTTCACAATGATCGGTGATTGGTTAGAAAGAATCAGAAATAATTCAATCCCCAGGGGCATAAGAAGCATTTCGAACTTGAAGGAAGGGGCTGGACATGGTTAAAGAAAGTGACTTGCAAAAATACAATGCAAACGGTTATGTATGAGACTTGCGCACTTTGAGAAACATGCACATTTTTTGCTCCATATCCAACAACTTTCCCCATCGGGCCGGCGTTTGTTAAATATGGAGCAATTTTCACGACTTTTAAATTGCGGAAGCGAAAATCACACGCGGGTATCTCCTGTTACATCTTATGAGTAAAGAGTCTGTACCCCCTCCCCTCCTTGCTGATTCCCAATAAGACTGCGATAACGTGAAACCAGAACAGTAGTGCAAGTTTCTGGTGGCCGAATTGGCGTCATGAATCACCCCGATTCTCTAGTGTTGCATTTTGGTGTAAAATTATATTGCTAAATTTTTCTCTCTCTCTCTAACTCTCTCTCTCTCTCTCTATTTCCAGACACATTTTTGGGAGGTTCCTACATCTCTGTTAATCCTGAAGTCCTGTGGGGCTTACAATTCAAGCTACCTACACGTCTAGCGCAGCGGTCCTTACTCGCAATAGATAGTATTTTGTCTCATCTCCTAAAAACCTCTTCCGGAAAGTTTATACTCTATCGGTTGAGTGTGGTCACAGAGAAACACGGGGTAACTCCTTTTCATGTAAGCGTTTTCACCCAGCGTCTGCAGATTGAGAAATAGTGGGTTCATGGTGCGGAGTAGAGAACTAATATTGATTTTATGTGAGATATCTAATGAAATATTAAAGCTTTAAGTGTTTAATAAATATATTTTGAGTTAATATTTCTCGAAATACTTACAAAGATGTGGAATATCTTGTGTGCAAATAGGCGTCATCTGAAATGCGATAAAATTTCCGCTGAGACGACATTGTTCTTGATGCGATTTAACCCTTTACCTAACATTTATTTATTTATTTGTTTATTTATTGGTGTTTTTAAGGTCACATACTTATGCACAATGGCTAATCATGACCGTGACACTTTTACGTATGGAGGAATCCGGAGTACCCGGAAAGAACCACCGAGCATCGACAAGCAACTGTCAGCTCCTCAACAATCTAACTCTGTTCAAGCTCCGCTCAAGCAGGGTTACAGCGGTTAAAGACGTGTACCATCGACGTGCAGTACGCCTTAGTATACGGCGCCATGTAGGCAACCTGGACAAAGTGCCTTGCCCAAGGACACAACGCGGGTCGTCCCGGACGGGGATCGAACTCGGGACCTCTAGCACAGAAGTCTAACAGTCTACCACTGAGCCACAGAGCTCCCTTTACCTAACATAGCAATCAAAAACGGCCATGAAATTGACCAAAATAAGACTACTACAGCCTAAAATATCTTACAAAATGCCTCAATAAAACCATACAGATATGGATATCATTAGAACCGGCTCGTCGAGCCGGTTCTAATGATATCCATATTTGTATGTTTTTATTGAAAAATTGTGAGAATTCTTTTGGAACAATGTGAAATTTAATTAATTTTTTTTATAAATGTTGTGTTAGGTAAAGGGTTACACATTGTGCGTAGTGTTCACGTCATTCCCATGGAATAGTTTTCATTCACTTGGTCTATATCGGTCACAAACTAAGTACACCGCGAGTATTGTTTGAACTGGAGTATTTATCTTGTGTAAAATTTACCTAACAAAATAGAATTAGTATTGAAATCGGACATCGTTTGACTAGTTTTTCGTCCATGGCCAAATGAACTGAAATCGTTGAAGGCGTTTCTTTTGAACCATTCACACCAAATGGGACAGAAATATTGTTATGCCTTGGCGATTGCTTTGTCGATTCCATCAGGGGCGTAGTACAGCGATTCAAATGGGGTGACACCTCCCACTCCGTTCCTCCACGAGCCAGACATGTTGTCGGAAAGAAAATTCATCGGATCGTCGGTAAACCTTTTCGATAATTAACTCTTAACCCACTTAGTATTGTAAAAGCAATTTCCTTAAAATAGATTTGATGGTAAATTCATTAAACTTTCACTCAAGTAATCGCCGGTCAAAAAGTTGATTCAATTTACTGAGGGAATTTTGGTTAACAATGACCGAATTATACTTATGTTTGTGGCAAGCGAATCCCTAAACATCCTGGAATATCCCTTAGCAGCTTGTAGGGTGTTAATCCCAAAAAGTTAATAAGTAAAGCAACCTCTAACATTCACAACATTACCATAAATAATTGTTTGGCTAACTTTGAATTTATATTTATCGTATGGTAGTGATATAGCCACACAGGCTTACATTGACCCTACCCCCGACCCCCACCCCATATATGTACATAAAAGCCACGCCCTCCCCCGTCCAGGTCACAGTATTGAACCAAATAAATGATATTTGATCTGCAAAGCTTATGTAGGCTTATGACTAAATGATTAAAAATCAATGAGATACTCCAAAATTATAATTGGAGCTACACAAAAATGTTCTGAAATATCGTTGAAAAATTTTTGATTTTCATGGAAGTTTATTATGCTACTGGTAAAAAGTATTGCATCATTGGTTATTACCGCTGGTTCATTTCTGTTCCATTACTGGTTGATTATTACACTACTGGTTGATTTGTATTATATCACTGGTTAATATTCAACTCCTGTCTGACTATTACATTACTGTTTGTTTACACGCCACCAACCGTCAGTCAGGTCAGAGGTTTCTTACGACCCAAATGTAGTTACATGAAACGTGCTTTTTATTGCATTCTTATTGGGAATTAACAGGAAGTGGGTACCAGCCTCTTTGCGCCTAAGATGCGAACGAAGATTTCTCCTCTTGAACTGTCTCTTCAACGATCTTTCAAGTCGAGAAAAGTGCACATTTTGTTTGCTCCATATTGAAGACATTTGCAAAATATGGAACCGAAAATGTGCACTTGTCTCAGCTTTAGAGGTGTTTTAGTGCCAAATGGATAGCAATCAACACCCGATTCGATAGCCGTGGGTAGAAATGTAAAAATATCTGAAGAAAAAAGAGAGACGACAGGCGAAGTTCCGAATAGTCAAAGAAGTCTCCATTGATGTGTTGATGAAGGTGGGCAAGCGATAGGGTGGGCGACTGTGCGGGTGAGAAGGCGGGCGAACTTGTCGGTGGGTGGGTGGGTGGTCGGGGCGGTGAGAAAATGGGCGACCTGTTGGACTTGGGAGATTCAAGCGGTGGGACTGATGAGCGGGCGCCCAGGTGGGGGAGTGTCGGGGGGAGGGGGAGGAAGCAATTGGTTTCCGGGAGATAACTTTAGTTCTATTCAGCGCTGCTCCTCCTCCAAATGTACAGGGTCGAATTATATCGATTTTCAGGTTTGTCGACCGGACGATAACTTTAGTTTTACTTATAGCCCAACAAAACCTGCAAACAGTAATCGTATGTGGACAGTGAAAAACTCAAGTGATTTTGGAAGTGGTAGCAGCAAGGTCGAAGGTCACTCGCCTGTTACCATAAATAGCACTTTGTCAAATATAGGATTTGGGAATATAACCTTTGCTTTATATGGCATACGTTTACCAGATTTACAGATTAGGCACCGGTATAGGACAGAAACAATCGTATATCACAAAATGTCATGTTACTGTTACTAAAAATAACACGTTTTGGTTTCCAGACGATAACTTTACTTCTGTTTTTGTCACAGCTTATCCACTTCATAAAGTAATCACACATGGACAATAAACAGTCCTATTGGACATGGTAGCCACAAGGTCAAAATTCACGCGACTGTTACTATAAATAGAACTTTGTCGAAAGTTGGATTGTGGGCTATTACTTGTATTTTATATGTATTTTATATGTCTCCGGTTCACCACATGTACACATTAGGAATCAATTTGGAAGATAAAGAATCCTAGATCGATTTTGCTGCAACCACAGGTCAAGGTCACTGTTACTAAAACAGCACGTTTTAGGTTTCTATTAATTATCTCCCAACCAAGCCTGAGGAAGAATCATATTGATTTGGTTGCCTGCAATCGAAAATTCTGATTCCACGGTACCAAGCCTGAATATAAGCAACCTGTCATTTG
Organism: Pictodentalium vernedei; assembly: GCA_031216915.1. NCBI lineage: Eukaryota > Metazoa > Mollusca > Scaphopoda > Dentaliida > Dentaliidae > Pictodentalium > Pictodentalium vernedei. Next base: position 760,685,843 of record CM062297.1, read on the forward strand.
CAAAATGAGGACCCCAGAGTGTGAATTTGCTGATGCACTCCCATATACTGGACCAATTTATCCTCTAGGTACATCTTTCTGTTTTGGCTTGAGACCTTGATTCAGACTGAGGTTCACAGAGGGTAAATTCATCACAAAATTCACCCTCTAAGGACCTCATTTTGCAGATGACAGTCTGCTTATTTTCAGGCTTGCACGGGACTGTTGCAATAAATGGAACTTGGTGTAAAACATGTTTTTTGAACAATAACGTTTGTTCAACATTAGGCGCCCTCGTGCAAAGAGAAGAACCCCATGTTTCATTCTTACTAAAAATAACACTTTTGGATTCTCAAGTACAGTACTGTAACTATAAATGTAAATTTTTCAAAAACATTATTTTCAAATCTCGGCTTGTGGAACTGTGGACATTGCATTTTTTATTGTTTTGTATTCACACATTAAATATTGTCTGAAATGCATGTAGATAATTTAAAACAAAAAATACTTTATAACCAAACATGCTATTACTTTCTACCTAACAAATCCAGTATAATAACTGTAACCTACAAATGGATGTTTTTTTTCTGTTTTCCTGTTTTTTGTCCTGTAGAAGAAGACAATTTATTTATTATACGCCTGTTCTAGGTAATCCCCATCTACAGCAATACCAAACCGTGCGAAAAACGAAAATCTGTTCAGCACAGATGTGCGGAACGGAAATCGTTGACGGACCACTTTTAAACAGAAGGGAAATTTCACTGAAATTTTCTACAAATCGTCCAACGCAGTTACAATTGGAATGGCTGGTGATAGCTGAAAATCCTCCCCTGATTTCCAATGTGTTTTATGTGCCAGTAGGCACATAGAACACATTGGAACTCAGGAAACAGTAACACGGGTTCCCCTCGCAAATATGACTGACGATAAAATGTGGTCTTTTTGTTGATAGTTGTCAAATGAATTGCTGAGTGTCCTTCCAATAACTATTTTTTTTATAGACGTGAAGGCGTGTAATAAACACAGAACGACACACGCGTGTGAATGGGTTAATCAATATGGCACTTGTGCCATGGCGGAAGGAAAAAACTAGAGGCCTGTGGCCTCTAGTTCTATCCTTCCGCGCTGACACTCTTGACATATCAGTAGTATGTCTCGCACGTTTCACCCCTAGGTTGGGGGATCTCCTCGGGGGATCGCAAGTGGCGTCATAGTCACGTAACCCAGTGGTGCCTTGTATTGTCATGGTAACCCACATGAGCGACCATACTGTGACGTCATCCCAATAGAGATTCTAGTCGTTAGTGCGCATGCCCAGCGCGTGTTGTTAGGGTGATACGTGTTTCGCTGTCCATTTTGTGTACTGGAGGCTGCCATCTTGGTTTCTATGGTAGCACGTGGTTGCTATGTGACCCAAAGGCCTACAATAGGACAGGGGTATGTTCGGATGGTATGTTCCTTTGTACAAGAGTAATTTCCCGATTCGTAGAATTACACAAATAAACCAGACAATCCCTCCAAATCACCAAAATTGACTTTATTTACTGCGGACTCCCCATTTTATCGGCTTAGTACGCAGTGCTATAGTACCAAGGAGCCCCAAGGGTAAGTTCGATTGAAATCGAGTAGTTTTTGTCTTGTTCGGATTCCCCCAGAATCCATATTTACTTCGTGGAATTACCACAAACAACCCCATAATTGTTTACTTGGCTCTGATTTCCCAGTAACTTTTCTATTTCTACCTATGTATCTACAAGCTCTGTTATGACTTCTTTGTTCTATTTATTCTGACTTTCCTAAACATGTTTATGTACTATTGTACACTTTACATGTAGCACATGCTGTAGGTGCGAATATGTACTCATGTGAACAGGCACAATGTGACACATTGTGCACTAGAACATAGGCACATACGACTAAAAGGATCCTATAACCACCGACGTTTCCCCAAAAAGGGGTTCTATAGGGATTCCAAAAAAGGGATTCCATAAGTGGGGTTCCATCTTACCTCGAGTGACTCGCACATACTGCTCGAACGACTCAAATCCCATGGAGCAAATGTGCTTTAGAGCAATTGCTCGATCGAGTGACTCGCACATACGACTCATAGCCTTATTTCGGGAAAAAAATGGGTGCCGAAGGCCAGGCGTTTTCCAAAAAGTGATTCCAAAAAGGGATTCCAAAAAAGGGATTCCATTAGTGGAATTCCATCTTACCTCGAGTAACTTGCACACACTGCACGAACGACTCAAATCCCATCGATGAAATGTGCTTTAGAGCAATCGCTCGATCGAGTGACCCGCACATACGTCTCTTAGCCTCATTTCAGGAAAAAGGGGTGCTGAAGGCCAGGCGTTTTCCAAAAAGGGATTCCAAAAAGGGATTCCAAAAAGGGATTCCATAAGTGGAATTCCGTCTTACCTCGAGTAACTTGCACACACTGCTCGAACGACTCGAATCCCATCGATGAAATGTGCTTTAGAGCAATTGCTCGATCGAGTGACCCGCACATACGACTCTTAGCATCATTTCAAGAAAAAGGGGTGCCGAAGGCCAGGCGTTTTCCAAAAAGGGATTCCAAAAAGGGATTCCAAAAAAGGGATTCCATAAGTGGGATTCGGTCTTACCTCGAGTGACTCGTACATTTGCTCGATGGGATTCGAGTCGTTCGAGCAGTATGTGGCCTTTGGCACTCCTTTTTCCTGAAATGAGGCTAAGAGTCGTATGTGCGAGTCACTCGATCGAGCAATTGCTCTAAAGCACATTTGCTCGATGGGATTTGAGTCGTTCTAGCAGTATGTGCGAGTCACTGGAGGTAAGATGGAGTCCCACTTATGGAATCCCTTTTATGGAATCCCTCTTTGGAATTTCATTTTGGAAAACGCCTGGCCTTCGGCACCCATTTTCCCTGAAATGAGGCTAAGAGTCGTATGTGCTAGTCACTCGATCGAGCAATTGCTCTAAAGCACATTTGCTCGATGGGATTCGAATCGTTCGAGCAGTATGTGTGAGTCACTCGAGGTAAGACGACATCTCACTTATGGAATCCCTTTTTGGAATCCCTTTTTGGAATCCCTTTTGGGGTATGTCTGTTGCTATGGAATCCCTTTTTCCTGAAATGAGGCTAAGGGTCGTATGTTAGAGTCACTCGATCGAGCAATCGTTTTGTAGGTAGAAAGAGAGAATTTACTGGGAAATCAGAGACAAGTAAACAATTATGGAGTTCTTTGTGGTAAGTAAATATCGATTCTGGGGGAATCAGTACACGAAAAAAACTACTCTAGTTCATTCGAACTTAACTCTGGGACCCCCTCGGTACTATAGCACTGCGTGCTAAGCCGATAAAATTATCCGTAGTAAATAAAGTCAATTTTGGTGATTTGGAGGGATTGTCGGGTTTATTTGGGTAATTCTGCGAATCGGGAAAATACTCTTGTACAAAGGAACATACCCTCCGAACATACCCCTATCCTATTGTTGGCCTTTGGGTCACATAACAATTACGTGCTACCATAGAAACCAAGATGGCGGCCTCCAGCATACCAAATGGACGACGGAAATACGTATCAGCCTAACAACACGCGCTGCGCATGCGCACTAACAACACGTATTACTATGGGGATGACGTCACAAGAGGGCTGCTCACGCTGGTTACCACGAAAACACAACATTGCGCCACTGGGTCACGTGACTATGACGTCACGTGTGATCCTCCGATGAGATCCCCCAACCTATGAGTGAAACGTGCGAGACATACAACTCATGTCGATTAACCCATTCACACGCATGTGTCGTTCTGTGTATTTACATCACATTCTGAATAGATGGTAGTGGATGTAGCTACCACTTTTGTTACAACAACCACTTTTGTTACAGCTCACCACTTTTGTTGCAACACTTGCCCACTTTTGTTACAGATCACCACTTTTGTAACAAAATCAACCACTTTTGTTCCAAACTGAGCTCACCACTTTTGTTACAACCATCGCCCATTTTTGCAACAAAGAAAACTCGCTCACAACTTTTGTTACAACAATCGCCCATTATTGTTACAATTTTTGTCAGTGTGAAACATGAAGTAATCTGAAAGTAATGCGAGACGTGACGTTCAGTCATAATTATCGGGAGCGCGGTTGCTTGGTGGTTAGAGCGTTGGTCTTGAGATCGCGAAAGTTTGTGAGTTTGATGTCTGGCCGGGGTAACTTGCATTGTGTTCTTGGGAAAGGCACTTAATCGCAAATGCCCGCCTGAGAGCACAGTTGCACATGTGCTAAGGAGTATCACGCGTTGATAGCACACATGCTTATAACCAATGCTAACCATCTTTCTGTGGAACTAGTACGTTAACGAGTCGACAGTTACTTGCCGCTGCTCGGTGGTACTCTCCGAGTGCCCCGAAATCCCACAGAAACTTACCTAAACTGACCTTTGTGGGCTTCACCACACACGAGTACAAGAAGCCTATGGGGAAAGGCCTTAATGAGGTCCTAACTCATAGCTCTCACAGCCTCCTCTGGCCTCTAAGCCCGCACCTCATGGCATTCCCTTACTCGAAGCCCTCACCTCATGGCCTCATCTTGCCTTCATAGCTCTCTAGTGAACATCTCCCGTATGAATATAAAAGGTTATGATGTGAGGTCTCAGTGAGACCTCGCCTCACACCCTTATCCTCATCTCGGTTCGAGTGATCATTACTGATCACCTATGGTGAATACTAGTGATCGGCTGTGGTGATCATTAGTTATCTTCTCCCCGTAAGGAGATAAGAGGGGTGTGAGGTGAATCCAGGGTCACTGGGTGGAGAAGGATGGGGCTTCTGAAAGGAGAGGGAGGGCGATTGTGTCGCTCTTGGCCAGGGTGTCTGGTGCCGGGTCATTTGGAAGGGCCACCAGGACAGCTCACCATAGATGACGGGGAAAGCTAGGGATAGGGTCACTGGGACGGGTCACCAGGTCACATATGGATGGGTACAGTGGGTCACGTGGGGAGGTCTTCGGGGTCAAAGTTTCTCCACTGGGTTTGGGTCTTCCTTGGAATGGGTGGTGAGGTGTTGGGTCAAATATAGCAGGCAAGTGCATCTGGAAGAAGGGCGACTGTGTCGCCATCGCTTATCCTGTTGGGTCACCTCGCTAGTGATCCCCTGTGATGATCACTAGTAATCATCCTCACCATATGAGGAAAAGAGGGGTGAGAGGCCTCAGCTCATACCCCTCTTATCCTCATCTCGGTTCAAGTGATCACTAGTGATCACCGCTGCTACTCCTGTTTCTACTTCATAACAGAGGCCTCGCCTCACACCCCCTCTTATCCTCATACAGAGAGAATGATCACTAGTGATCATTAAACTGAGATGAGGACAAGGGGCTTTGAGGTGATGCTTCACCTCACACCCATCTTACCCTCATTCAGGGAAAATGAGCACTAATGAGGTGACCAAAAGGGACGAGCAAGAGCGACAAAGTTGCCATTCTTCCATAAGCCCTTGCCTTCCACATCTGGCCCAACTCCTCGCCATCCCTACACAGGAAGATCTGCCCTGGGACCCTACTCCTGCACCCCGACCTCGAGTAACACAGTTCCCCTGCGACACAAGCACAGCGGAGAAACTTCGACCACTTTCCCACCATCCTATCCATGGGCAACACGATGACCCTTCTCAGTGACTCTATCCATAGCTTCCCCCATCATTCTTTAAGACCTGTCCTGGGGACCCTTCCAAATGACCCTGCAGCAGACACCCTGGCCAAGAGCGACACAATCACCCTCCTCCCTCTCCTTCCAAAAGTCCCTCCTCCTCCTCCCATTGACCCGGGCCTCACTTCAACCATTCTTATCCTCATACGGAGAGATGGTCACTAGTGATCACCACAGGCGATCATTACTGACCACCATAGGTGATCACTAATGATCACTCGGGCCGAGCTGAGGATAAAAGGGGTGTAAAGAGAGTCCCGGATCACTAGGTGAAGGAGGATGGGCTTCTGGAAGGAGAGGGAGGACTCGCCTCATAGGCCTCTAATCCTAATATGCAAGATGTTCACTAGAGTGCTATGAGGCAAGATGATGCCATGAGGTGAGGGCTATGTGTCAGGGAAGGCCATGAGGTGGGGGCTAGAAGGCCGGGGAGGTCATGGGAGCTATGAGTTAGTCCTCATTGAGTCCTCTCCCCATAGGCATCTTGTACTAGTGTTAGGCGAAGCTCACAAAAGGTCCCTTCGGGTAAGTTTCGGTGGGGATTGGGTCTAATAAATGATCCGTTGGAGTAGGTTTGGGTTGTCGTTGGGTTGTTTGGGATAATTCGATGTACTCCCGCTAAATCGAATACGCCCTCAGAACACGCCCATGTCCAGCAAGACCATTGCCCTCCATAGCAACCACGTACTACCCCAACAACCAAGATGGCCGCGCCCAGAGTCAAAATGGTTGGCGGAAGAGTGCATCACCTTAGAAACACGCGTTGCGCATGTGCAGTGAGGCCCCGTGTCACCATTGGAATAACGTCACAAGATGCCCGCTCACGCGGGCTATCATGGCCTCCTCATCCCGTCCCTTCCGGTCACGTGACTGATGACGACAGATGAAAACCTGCATGAGAACCTTCTAAAAAGGCCAGAAATCAACATCATATACTACTAGGGTCCAAGGCTCAAGGAGTTGGAATCTCCTATAACTGGCACAATTGGCACGTGCCATTTCAGATATTCGTGTGCGCGTGCGCACGATACACCACATATCACCACAACAATGATGTCGCAAGGTGCCAGGTTACTATATCACCCAATACTAAGCAAGGGCGTGGCATTACTACTGAACTTGCGCGACAATGGTTTGGTTTGATAATCATTATTGGATTGTTGGTGTTTTATGATACTTTGATAGCTGAGGTCATATTGTGTCGAAGATTGCTTTGCGTGTGTAGAAGAGTACCACTGAGCAGAGGCGAGTAACTGTCAACTCCCCAACGTACTAATCCCTCAGCAACAGGGTTAGCATTGGTTGGAGGCATAAGTCCTATCAACGCACGACACGCCTCAGCACATTACGATATGGTGCTCCCAAGCGGGCAATTGGGATTAAGTGCCTTGCCCAAGAACACAACGCAAGTTACCCCGACCAGGCATCAAACTCAAATAAGAACGTCTGACACTGTAATTAGGACAAGCACACATCGATGCACGATTTATACAGCGAAACATAATATTCCCATATAATATCGCACAGCGCGTCTTCAAAATTCACATGTTTAACCCCCTTCAACTAACACGAAAAGCAGACGACACTTAACACTTAAATTATAAACTAATTTGTTTTAATATCTCAGCATATCTTATTTATGATACAGAATGCAAGTGCACAAAGGGTCCATCCCAAATTAAAAATAAAAAGAAATTCCACACGACAATTTGCACTAAATTCTTTCTGTTTACGTTCCCCTTAATTTAGGAGAGTAGAAGTCGGTGATCCATTGAGCAGCTTTTATTGACGACTCGTCCTCCTTGATTGGCAGTTTATCAAACTAAAATAGTGGCGTAACTAAATTTTCGGGTGTGTCGTGGTAGTTGAGCTGAGGCTGGCGGCGAGACCCAAACTCCAAGCAGTGATGTCAACATCACCCCCCCCCCCCACCACCACCACCACCCCTCCCCTCGCTACGTTCAATATAACACTGCAAAAAGTTACTGAACTATTTATATCTAACTCTAGATTTACGGTAAGTCCAGCAACAATGAAACGGGAAATGGAAAGTTAACATGGCAAGGTGTGTGATAAATACGCCATACAAATTGCCTGTGACTGGTTTGAAAGGTTTTGTATATTTGAACAGAATTATTTTTACACACTGAAAATTCAACAATCGAAGTTACAAAAGGAGAACGTTTAACACTTAACTGCCTATTTAGTTGATGCATTTCATGAAGAATAACAAGGAGTCCATCGCTGGCAACGAATCCTTCCGCATTGTCCGAAAAGTAGCGAAACATGATTTGAACCCCAAAATCTCTCTCCTAGGGTATTAATTTCTGAAGTTCTGTGAAATTTCAATTATCAATTTCAATGCCGTCACCAGCGATCTTTCTATGGTTTACTTGTATTGACCCTTTCTAAAAGTTACATCTTTGGTATAGTACATGGCGAATGGACTTTTAACCCTTTACCCAACGTAACGACCAAAACCGGCCAGCGCTATTCTCAAAAATCGCCAATTAATTTTCATTATTTTTTTCATTTTTTGTCTCAAAAACATAGGTTATGACCCCTCGTTGGAACGAGCTCGTCGAGCTCGTTCCAACGAGGGGTCATAACCTATGTTTTTGAGACAAAAAATGAAAAAAATTAGTTATTCAGGAATTATTTTTGCAAGTATCGTCTGCTTTTCAGGTTAGGTAAAGGGTTAATGCAATGCCTCTTATGTGAAGTTACCAAAATTGCATCAGGCCGGAAACAGTCATATTTTGTGAAAACGTTTTGGAAACCACAAAGTTTCAGCTAATGGGCCTATGGGCTCAACACCAACCTAATGTTGAAGTTCGGAAGCTATTGCACAAAATTTGAGCTTTTGCAATGGGGTAATTTATACTCATTGGGTGTTTTCTGTCATAATTGAGACTTGATACACTGGAAATACCAGAATAGCTAAATTTGACCAAAACAAAACAAACCCACAACAACACAACACAAAAACAGTGACTAACTGCAATTTGACCACAAAGTGTAACAACATACATATTGACATACGACCTAGTCTTTGCAACCTTACTTCTGTTACAAACGAATCCAGTTCCTGTTATCATTTTTGTTTTTAATTTGAAAGAGAATGTACAGTTCCAAGGGATTTATTGTAGGGTAACTGTGCGAATATATCTGTTTTACTGCCTTGATAGTTCCAGACCTCGCCAGAGTTCAAGTCTGAACAAAATAGAAATTAAGACTACCTGAAAAAGGATTATCTTCTGTTTTGGGAATCTTCCTTTTCTGGGTAACACTTTTTTCACAAAACAAGAACAAGCGAAAAGATACATAGAGGATATCTAGTGTTTTTGAGTGGATACCGAAAATTAACTCATGAGTGACAGAGACAGAGACAAATGTTTATTTTTCGCAAGCACTTGCGCGAGCGAAAAACACCATTTGCCTCGGCCACAAGAGAGATTTTCGGTATCCACTCAAAAACACAAGATTTTCTTTTTATTATACGCTTTTTAAGAACCTGATAATTCCACTGGTTTCAACCTTGGATTGATGCATGAAAGTAAACAACGCATTGAATCATTGAAATGCGGAAGTGATTTGATTGATACTCGGAACAGATAGCGTCTTGCATCTGATTCAGCTGGCGGGTTTTTAGTCCAAACATTGCCCGAAAGTCGATAATATAAGTTTTTGGTTTGGTACGTCCTTTGTAAGGACGTACCAAACCAAAAACTTATATTACGGACTTTCAGGCCATGTTTGGACTAACGGGTTTTATGCATCAATTCAAGGTGAATACGTGTTCAGTTATTGCTGGAAATGATCGGTATCCACTCAAAAACACTAGATTTACTTTTTATTATACGTTTTGAGAACCAATTGATCATTTCCAGTGATAATTTGACTCGAATTCATCTTGAAGTGATGCTTTTGAAAGCTGCCATTTTGATTGATACCTTGAAAGTGAAAATTTCTATATCTTCACAGTAGGGGATACGATTTCTATCTTTCCGCAATTTATTCGATAATCTATCGTTTAGCCTATAATAAAGTAATATTCTGATATGTCTGAAATTGTCGACGCATAGGAATAAAAGAGAAGTCCAGAATAAGAATACTAGTGTTTATTTGACGCGTTTTGTTCACTCACCTGATATGGTTTTCTGGAATATACTGTTGCAAAGGGCAGAGACAGCTCGTTTATATTTCCGACAGCACATTATATCAACATAGTTCATCTACAGGATCAAACGACAAACAGGTCAGGGTTCTGCAAGACTTAGCATTTGCAAGTACAGTTCATCTAAACTTCGTTTATTTGTGTCTGATGCAAATGAAAAATCCCAATTCTGTTTTATTGATAAATTGGTAAACAAAACAACCGTTTGCCAAATTTGTGTGTGCCTAAATAATATCTTGTGAAAATAAACATTTCTCAAAAAATGAAGTAATGAATTCAAGGTCTGAAATTATTAACGAGGGGAAAAAGGTTTAAAATATTTTTTGTTTTAACTCCACAACTTACTTTCCGTGGCAATGTATGCGTATTCATTTCCGTTTAATTTTTTATATTGGGTTTTACGACACTTTAGACAGCTAAGGTCAACTCGTGTCGGACAGTTTACGCACGGAGGAAGCCTGTGTACCCGAAGTGAACCACCTGGCAACGGCGAGTAACTGACATACTTCCCAACATCCTAACTCTGTACAAGAAGGATTAGCATTTGTTGAGGCAAGTACACGATCGACATGCAATACTACTCTACAGCCTCTGCTATTCGCCCTAACGTGCCCCCACGTGGGCAATCGGACTTAAGTGCTTCTCCTTCCAAGGACACAACGCAGTCACTGCTGGTCAGGATCGAACTGTGGAGGTCTCGGTTTGAAAATCAATGCTTTAACCGCTGAGCCACCGCGCTACCTTTTAATTTATTTGAATATTTATTATATCAACTAACACCTTTTCTGCAAAAAGTTGTGGTAACCAAGCACCAAAATGTACCACGTCCAGTGTGCGGAGAGTGGATTACCATAAAAACAATCGGGGAGTGGATATACCGCCCATACAAAATTATCGATTCCAGTGATAACACATAGGAAGGGTAAGCACAGTTTTAGCCAATGACCTCTGGGTTCAACATTAAGATCCACTTTCAGAAACTTTGCTTGCCCTTCTTATGTTTTTTCATAGACAAGAAGTTTTTGTCTGAGTGAAAACTCAATTCTACGTTGGTTTTAGTGATAATTCAGTCTCCATGTTTTGTACGCTGGTTGTCATAGTCAATGGCAGACACACTCTGCATGTTTGACAGGGTATCAATTCATTTTTACCCAGCGCGTGGTCATGATTAGTCATTGTGCAGAAGTATGTGACCTTAAACACCAATAAATAAATATACCCAGAAGAATGGCCACTAAAATATGTATCTTGAAACTCAGTGGAAGTGGATATGAACATTTCAAAACAACCATTGGTATATTCACGCAAGCCAGCAAGTAAGTAGCCTGGTCTTTAACATGCGCACCGTGTATGTTTGACAGGTACCAGTCTAGTTGTCTGACAAAATGGCTAGTACAATATCTTGGGACTGAAAATGAATCTACAATATGAACTTAATGTCCAGGTTTAGTATGCTTCTTCAGTACCAAATCCTCGGCTGATTATCTTTTATTGGAAAGCTCTCTTCCAGAGAGCTTTCCATTAAATGATAAGACGACATGGTTATTGTCAGATCTGTATATACAATTATAACATATATTCATACTTATAAACTTGTCATGTACAAAACTCGCCCCTGGGGCTTAGGAAGAAAACGAGAACGGAAGTTTTCAAATAAACTATTCATCATCAATTTTTTTCCAAGCATAGATGAATGAATCAATACTTACCTTCTATCAGCGTTCATTGCCAATGGATTACTGCAATTTCAAGCAACTATACAAACGTTGACTGACAAAGTAATGACATATCACACTTTTAGGGCTGTTTCTATGACAGGCGCGCGAGAAAATAATATTATTTGCAAGCTAATATATTCAAACCTTTTTAACGGTACTCTTTGTAATTCAGTAAGATGATCAATTTTATGAGCCTCCAACAGTTTCTCGACTTGTTCTCGTTTAATAGAAAGCTCTCCAATAAGAGAGTTTTCCAACATATGAAATACGACAGCATTTTTATGTTTAATGCCTCGACTGACTCCAAGTCGTTTATGAAAGAAACGACATGTGCTTTTCCTTATTTACAAACAGCGTGTGGTTATTGCGTCCTCATGTGTGAACTATCTTTCTTTCGTATCGGAAGATTGCATCACTTAATTCCACATACTTCACTTAATGAAAATCAACGAGAACGTCCTTTTTCAAATTTCCCGCGTGCCATAGAATCAAGAAAGGAGCAGGTTGCGACACACTTATATGTACACCTGTGGGTTGTGTTGTGGGGAGGAAAGGAGACAGAGAACTTTGACTCAATTTTGATCATTGAGCAGAACTATAAAACGTTTATAATTGTATTTTCTAGAATTGAATTTTCTAGTTATGACTTTAGATGGGTTATAACTAATCATTTGCATGCTGGTAAATTGTCATATCTTATAAAATGCGAATGGTTTATTTTAGTCAGTTATTTTATAGTGTTGGCTCCCGGCCAAACGTCCTTTTTCTGCTTTTGTAATTACAATCCCAATACGATGGTTACAAACAAACTTTCCAGATCAGCAAAAAACCTGCCTTTTGCTATATTTATTTCGCTTTCTCCGAGTTCTTATTGATGCAAGAAATATTCAAGAAGTATTTTTTGAAAATTCCTTCTCGGGTAATTGAAGCAGAGCAATTTGCAATATGCTCAATGTAAATTTAAAAATCAAAACTGCACAATATACTATCTGCAAGAATCTTGCAGATTGGACAGTTTTGGGACAGTGATTATCGAGTGTAGCGAGGAGAGACACCACTGTCTGGAATTTGGGAGAGCGCATTTGACTTGCAACAAAAACTAATGATCCACCAGCGTGCCACAAATATCACATATTGCACATGTAACATACATCAATGTTTTGATTGGTAAATACCGTGGGAAGTACTGTCCATCTGAGATAATTTTGTAGAGTAGGACGTGGCAGGCCGGTTCCAGCTCTTTTTCTCTACAGATGGCCTCATCAAGGTTACATGTATAAGTGTGAGAAACTTTGCTCGAATATAGGCAACATGCTATTTTCGATGTCATCAAAAGTCTGAAAATGATGTACTTTTTATTTTCTGTTGTTCAAAATTGTGAAGTATTGTGCCAAAATGCAGATGGACAACACAGAAGTAACAAACTATTTTAATTTTTCGATTTTTGTCGACATTGAAAATTACCGATTTTCAAGCTAACTTTCCATTTCTTATATTACAGCACCTTAAAATTGTGATTGTGAAATAGAACAACAAAGCTTTCAAAAACAAACGCAAATATCGTTTCCATTGTTGTATAATAACGTTTGTTTTTTGTTTTTTGGTGTTTTTTTATTAATATTGTCTTTTTAATGACGAGCTAATCAAGGCGGCTGGTTACCAACATTACCGAAATCTTAAAACTGGCCTCTTTCTGGATCAGATTGCGAGAAGGTCGCTACACACTGACATGTACACCAGTGGGTTGAGATTTCATGAATAAGATACTCCGACGTCAAGATCCAATGACGCAAAATAAAGAGGAAAATGTCAATCGTGCTGTAAGAAGGAAAGGAAACAGAGAATTTCGACTTATTTGCAATCCGGTCAAACCTCTTTTTTCTGCTTTTGTAATCATAATGTGATGCTTACACCCACAATTTCTAGATCAGCACCAACCTGACGACCTAACAAGCAAAATTACATTTATTTATTCATTAAGGTTTAACAGCCAAGGTTATATCGTATCGGTGACAGTTTTACTGGTGGGGGAAGACGGAATACCCGGATAAAACAACCGAGCAACGACGAGCAGCTGCTAACTCCCCAACATCGTAACTCCGCACTGCAGCACAGGTAGGGTGAGATTGGTTGAAGACATGCGCACATGCGACGTACAGTACGCCTTAGAACAACACGGCGTCATCGTCCCCCATATGGACAATCGGGGTTAAGTGCCTTGCCGAAGGATACAATGTGGGAGTCCGAATCGATCGCTCAGACGGTCACCTTTCCAAGGATTAACCGGGCTCGATGTTGCTTAACTTCGGTGATCTGACGAGAACCGGTTACCGCAAACGACAGCTCATCGACCAATGGGGTGATGGGAAATAACGTCGTTGTTAGCAGCGACGTAGGATTCTGGGGTGCCTAAGGGGCACATGGCCCCCACACATTTTCCAGAAATAGTTTAAAGTGAAATAGAGAGAAAGAGAAAGAGAGATTATCTTTTCCAATGTATTTTTACACTATAATAACACCACCAGAAAACCGAATGTCTGCAGCCTAAATTACCTGATAAACTTCCCAAACAGCAGGTTGTGTAAAACGATGCTCACTATGTACGGAATGCCAACATTCTGACAAGATGAATAAGACAGGTAAGCTAATGGACAATTATTCTATTGAGATGATAGATCCAGATGGTGTTAGAAGATTACAATAGAGACTGGCGAGCCAAAAGCTCGTTGCACGAGTTATATGAAAAAGATGTACCAACATCTGAAGGGTACCTGGATGGATCTTTTGGGGTCAGTGTTGTTCAAAGTGGGATCATAGTCACTGATGTTGCGGGGTAAGTCGGAGAAGCGAGAAAAGGTGGTGCTAAATATGCATCTTATGAGTAGAGGAGACACTGAAACATTTCAGTTTAGAATGTCCCAAATACGTGTCTTGTAGAAAATACTCCTTAAGAAACCAATTGAGTGATGGGATGAAAACAGGAAAGACAAGTGGATGAGAGTTGACATGAGGGAAAGAGTCAATATTGTAGTTGTACAGATTAAGAGGTCCTCAGTGGGGAAAATTATAAAACGATTTTTGTCTGAATGTTGGGAAATTAGGAGGGAGGATAGGGTGGTGATGGTTGCCCGTGCGATATCCGATATAGGTCTACCTGTTAGAGGAGCACGGCCAATTAGAAGATGGCCAATGTAGTATTATTATATCTACCAATTTAAATTGTTGCAATGAATAGAATAATCAACTGAGCATGCTTTCGCGATTTGTTTTTACAGTTGTTAGTGAAGCTTCCCTTCAGTAGTATATATCTTTGATTTTCTTCCAATTTATCATCTTTTGTCATTCTGATAACCACAGAATTTTTGTCAAGCTTCTTGTTCTTTCTCAAAACTCATTTGAGGACACATCCAAGAAGGCGTCGTCCGATGATGACCGGAGAAGATATCCCGCCTCTTTTATCGTTGTCCCTCGTTTTCCTCGTTGTCCCTATCTCGAAATATTTATTTGAAGGTGTTTAAGAACATTTTCATCAGTTATGTCTATATCATGATCACAACACAAGTGCAAAGGCAAATTGAACCAAATTTTGTACATATGCAGCTTACTGTAGATGGAGATTGGGGGGGGGGGGGGGGGGCTCATCCCTGCTTTCCAGTGTTTTTATCCAGTCGGGACTCATTCGTCTAGATTGGAGTCTTGGATACTCACTCGTTCTTGCTTTTAATCTGCCACTTTCGCACGGGACTAGATTTGATACTGGGAATTATGCAACGCATACAGTGAGTCACGCACTTCGAGGTCTGTTATACCCGATTCGGGTGGTTGAGGGCACAACCCGAGATATCAATAGAATCGGTTGCATCTTCGGTTTTTTAGCCATAACCCCCGACTGACCAATTTTGCAACTACATCATCAGATCAGGAACGAAGTTATGCCTTTGTGTTGTGAATGGAATTTTTGTCAAGTCGGGGCTTTGGTCTTCGCAGTCGGGACAAATCGGATACCCCCCCCCCCCCCCCCCCCCCCCCACAATCGGCTATCTTCGCGATACCCCTGCTCTACAGTGTGTATTCCCCATAATTATTACTGATAACTAGCAGCTCAATTCTCCCGTTTGAACTCTATTTCTCCGTGTGTGTTCCATGCAAATTTACGAAACAAAGGAGAATAAATACCCCAACCGACCGTTTCGCCCCACGATTCGGTCAGCGTCTACACAAGGTTACAATCGACTCAGAATCTATTCTTGGCATCTTCTAATTTCTACTACTTTCATTTATTTTACAATGTACATCCATCGTTGTTTTTCATTGTTTGGATCCAGTGCAGGTTGATTATGTGTACGCCTTCCATTATTAATTCCACCAGTTAGTGTACTTACTAAAAGGTTGAGATACAGCGTACAAAAGCTATAGCTTGTTAGTGAATCCCTGTTCTTAACCCTTTGAACCCTGGTGGTAGCTTCCATGTCTGTTCAATGGCAGCAATTGGAAGAGTCCATATTTGTTATTTGTGGTTAGACCAATTAATATTTTCAACGTGCAGCCGTAGGGCTGCGCGTTGAAAATATTGATTGGTCTACACCACGCATTTACCTTGTAGCCATCCCCTCTTAGTGACATTTTGACGTAGATTATGACCCGGCCGGAAAAAAACGGCCTCTGGTGTTCAAAGGGTTAAGTTACGTACTTCTGATTATTACGAGAACATTATTGTGTATTTCTCATCAATAATTTTGGAAATGAAGTATTGTTTAAACTCCAGGTGGCTCGCGCCAGAGGAGTAGATAGGGTGTGGCACTCTTATTGAGTTAACCATGTACAGTTAAAATACCCTTAAATGTATGACATATGAATACGTGCTGCCCAAATCAAGCACATTACCGGCTAGAAATCCAAAATGGCGGCATCCTCTCTTAAAGGTATCGCGGAACTAAATATTGAAATTAGAGTGAACCGCCTTAAAAAGTTGCACTCGGAAATGACGCAATCTCTAACAATAAACGGCCTTGGGAAAATCCATTGTTTCAATAAAAGTTTGAAACATTCTATTGACATCTTGCATTATTGTTGAATATTTCTGATAAAAAAGAGGGTGATTTGATGACCTTTGGACCTAAAAAATACAATTTACTTTTTGTGTTTTTGAAGGGAATTCCCTGAAAAATATGTGCACGTGACCGGTACTTCCCTTTGTGTCAGTTTTTCTCTCTTATTTGTTGCATGACCCCCTGTTTTCAGATCAGAAAAAGTTGTCTGAAGGGCTATACTTAACAGAGATATTTGAATGCCAAAATTAAAGTGATGCAATCATATTTTTTTTCCACCTGAACGTCATAATGGTCGCCTATGGGAAAATATTTAGTTTTGTGATACCTTAACTGGCATTCGGAAACGTGTGTCATTATCACAACTCACATACGCGCTAACACCACGTTATCACAGTGATGATGTCCCACAACCTGACCGATCATGCAATTTTCCATAACCACCCACATCATACCCATCATGAATTGAGGCATGACTTTACTTCCCTGTCAATTTAAAAGCTCTGTAACAAAGATTATCTATTTGATCTAATTTTCTTTCCCAGAATTTCCCATTATCCTGCTCAGCTGATCATATGACTTTAAACTCGGCTTGTATGACTGCGATCTTGGTAAATATGAACCAAGCTAGAAGTGTCCATTTGAGGCATTACTAGTTTAAGAAATTTTGTTTACAGCGAGATCGTTCACCGTTATTTGCCAAAAAGAATCAATCAGTAAAATTGGTGTTACCAGGCAAAAGGAGGTAGTGTTTGTATGGTGAGGAATTATTGATATTTATTTATTGGAGTTTAAGGTCACATACGTATGCACAATGGCTAATCGTGACCGTGACAGTTTTAAGGGTGGAGGAAGCCGAAGTACCCGGAGAGAACCACCGAACATCGACGAGCAACTGTCAGCTCCTCAACATTCTAACTCCGTTCAAGCTCAGCTCAAGCAGGGTTACAGTGGTTGAAGACATGTGCATCATCGACGTGCAGTACGCTTTAGTACACGGCGTCATCGTGCCCACATGTAGGCAACCGAGATAAAGTGCCTTGCCCAAGGACACAACGCGTCGTCCCGGACAGGGATCGAACTCGGGACCTCTAGCACAGAAGTCCAACAGTCTACCACTGGTGAGGAATTAAAGATGACAATAGGTAAGGATTAGGTGGACGGTGGAAGAAGAGAAAAAAGAAAAGAGTTGTAATCAAAATTCATCACAAAGTAAGTGTCAAAGTCGTAAGCGGAGATTCGTTGACGTGAGAAAAGAGAGAGTTCATCTATCCGAGCGTCGCGGCTTCCCCATCTGGAGAAGCCGCGACGTTCGGTTAGCTGAACTAGAAGATGAAACCAACGAGACTCAATAACAAGGGTACTCTAACAGATCTGAGTACACTTTGTAATTATTTATTTATTTATTGGGGTTTAAGGTCACATACTTATGCACAATGGCTAGTCGTGGCCGAGACAATTTTACGGGTGGATGAAGCCGGAGTACCCGGAGAGAACCACCGAGCATCGACGGGCAACTGTCAGCTCCTCAACATTCTATCTCTGTTCAAGCACCTCTCAAGCAGGATAAGAGCGGTTGATGACATGTGCACCAGCGACGTGCAGTACGCATTCGTACACGGCGTCATCGTTCCCTAATTTAGGCAACCGGGATAAAGTGCCTTGCCCAAGGACACGACGCGGGTCGTCACGGGTGGAGATCGAACTCGGGACTTCTAGCATAGAAGTCCACCAGTCCACCACTGAACCACCGCGCTCCCTACACACTTCGTAATTATATGATTTGGTTGTATAAATAAAAATGTTATTACTTGATTAGTTTCATATCGGCCGAGATATCACTCTTCGGTAACATCACATCAGCCTTCGACCTTCGGTCTCAGGCTGATATAAAGTTACCTCGGTCGATATGAAATTAACCAAGTAATAACCTCTGAATATAAACTCTAAATGGCATACCGCTCACATTAACAATGCCTGCGGAAATTACCTTAATAATCATCTTCGATTATGTTTGAAGTGAGGTGGCTTGGGTCTGAAATCTCCCACTTTGCATTACAGTTTGCTAGATGTCCATTGTTTGACTTGTACAGGGACTGTACGCAATCTTCTAAATCAAGCACATGCATAAATATCTGAAGAGGTAAATACTATGGTTCATTTGCTTTTGTTCATTTTTGTTCCACCCCATTTATATTTCTCATTTATGTCCCCATCCAGTGAGATAACTCTGAAATAATTTGAAGATTAGTTTAATTGTTCCATATCGATTCCGTCTGTGGAAGTATCTACAAAACTATATTTCGCTATGTATTCAAAATAACCATTGCATCCCTCGAGGAAACGGATTATTACGTGTTGGCAATCAGTTGAAAAAAAAAATTATTGTACAGCAATTTTCTGTCTGTTTGTAAACAAAAATCTGCAGATCTTGTCTTATGATAAATAAACTAATCTCCCAACGTTCTTTTCGTATATTTTACACTTCCACCTTCTAAAACACCACTTGAGACCCGTCTTGAGCACAAGAGTGTAGGACAAGTCTGAAACTTTCATCTCAACCTGTGTTTTTAAAAAAATGCAGGCTTTTTTGCTGTTGTTTAAATTAAACACAGATATTGAAAACATAGTCCACATCTTGTGTGGCTTGTTTAACGGTGCCGAATAAATACATTATAGTGCATCATGCCTTCAGTACATTGAAGACTCAAATGCACTCGGTAGCTTGCCTCCAATCACCATTTAACGTTTTGTAATGTCGGTTATTCTTCACAACCTAGCCTTCGACATCTCATTGGAATGAGCCCGAATACGTGGGGATATATATGATATCCGTGAGAGGGCGGAGGATCCGGCGTAGTGACCCCGAGGAGTTTAGGTATCCCAGCCTAACCCAGTACTGTCAACACAAGTTGTCCATTTCCATCGAACGAAAATGTACCAGGCATCATCAGATGAAGAAACTTAAGGACCCCATGAAGACGCTCAGTCAGAGATTGGAGGAAATGGAGTCTTTTGCTGTTCAAATTTAGAGAATGTCCCAGAATTTCATTTTTCGGCATTTGTACTGCCAGTGTCTCATATATAAGTCACCCCGCCACCGTCTCCCAGTCCCCAATTACCCCTTCATATTGGAGCTCGGTTGCTCAGTGGTTAGAGCACTGGACTTTAGACCGAAGGGTTGACGATTTCAATCTTTACCACTGGTATATTACGTTGTGTCCTTGAGCAAAACATATAACTCTTAATCTGCTGGGTATTTTCAAGATATTTTTCATCAAATCTAGTCATAGCTGCTTTACAGCAGCCATGACTAGATTTGATGAAAAATTAAGTTAAATGTAACACAAGAAGTCATTCGTGAAAAATTCAACTCAATTTACAGTGTGAAAATATGATGATATGTGCCCAAATTATACTTATTTCAGTGACAAGCGAATTCATATGCTGGGGAGGAATAACCGCCAGCAGCATATAAAGGGTTAATCCCGACTGCCTACGTTGGTGCAGGGTGAACTAGGTACTAATGCGTATTGTACGTCGATAGGGCACTTGCCCTCAACCGTTGCTAACTCTGCTTATACATAGTTAGTACGTTGGAGGGTATGATAGTTGCTCGCCAATGCACGGTGGTTCTCTCCGGATACTACGGCTTCCTCCACTCGTAAAACTGTCCGACACGATGTGACCCTGGCTGTGGAAAGTGTCGTTAAACTGCAATAAAACAAAACAAGCAAAACGCCTTCATGTTTACGTTCTCTATTCGATTCGCCTTCGTAGCTTGGGCCAAATGTCGACACAAAGAGTTAGTATCGGGCCATATGTTCGACACCGTGAGTTACTATCAAAGGATCCGTGCTCTGAAACAGATTCAGCCCATTACTCAAAATTCCTATATTGTTAAACTAGAAATCCTGTCATGAAATGCGCATTTATAGAACGTCGATCTGCGCGTTAATCTACGCGTTATGACCATAGTACGGCTATCAAATTCTGTACATATAGCCTGTACACAAGCAATGTTTCAGCCAATGGACCTCCGGGTAACCCGGAGGTCCATTGGCACAAACATTGCCTGTGTTTACTATGAGTAACCAGGAAAACCTGCCGTGCTTTGGATGCTATTCGATATGGCAATTGCGCGCTATTCCTACGCGCAATTAAGCCTAGATAAACGCACAGTTCGTGACAGGACTTCTAGTTTTAACTGTAGCAGGCCCAGGACATAAACCATATATGTTTCGGAAGAAACTAAATGTCTCCAACCTTGGAGCTGTTTCGTTGTCTTCGAAAACTAAGTTACATATTTAACATAACTGTGGGGGAACGCTGGGGCTGTGCAGGAAGGCGTAGCAAATCGATGGTACACTTGTCTTCAACTAATTCTAACCCTGCTTGTGCGGAGTTAGTACGTTGGGGGTGGAGGGGGTGACAGATGCACAGTGGTTCTCTTCGGGTACTCCGACTTTCTCCACCCGTAAAACTGTCCGACCAGCGGTGATCCTGACTGTCGAAAGTGTTGTTAAACCCAATACAAATCTAAGATATCTACAGAAAAAAGTAAAGGGGTGACACTTCTCCACCCAAACCCCCAACCCTGTGCGCAAGCCTCCTACCGGACCCCCCCCCCCCCCCCCCCCCCCCACACACACACACACTCAATTGTTTGGCTTTAAATAATACAGTTCGCTTTAAATATATTACATGCAGCCGACGGGAACAAGGTACCATAGCCTTTCGTGTGCGTACCTCTTGTAATTACCAATAACTACAGCACTGTGATCTCAAGCATTCCTGAGATATCTCGTCATAAAAATCGCCTTTCGATAAAGTTACCTCTCTTACAATTATGAGCGAGTTTCCTTTTGTTATTTCTAATAAACGAAAACAACAGGCAGCTCTCGAGGATGTATGTTGTGTTGGTTTATTAAAACTAACAAAATAAAACTTTGCTCTTTACCGCAAGCCAATTAGAAACAACTAGTTCACATATAATCCACATTTAAGAATATCTATTGCCGTCACACTTACCAACACTAAATCCACTTTGATTCTTTGTTTAGCGAATGTGTTTTTCCAGTAATTTATAAGTTTTTAAAGAAAATAGAAAATGTAACCTCCTAGACTTTTGTGTTGATGTATTTTCAGACACGATGCGCACACTGTTGATATAATGAAGATTTAAAAAAATCACCGAACATCAAAAGATGGAGAAACGCCGTTTTCCTGTTTTTAAATGGGTTTCCACGGAGAATATTAAAAAAACGTTCAAACAGATTGTGGAAAAATGGTAAACAGCCCACTTCTGTATTTTATACTGCAGGAAATGCCTAAATTTATGAAATGATGCAGGCCCCTGCAAATATGGATTTTTTACTCGACTTTCCGACTCGAACTTGCCCAAAAAGTGTTTGAGTCAACCGAACATTGAATTCGAACCAAGTTAGCCGAAACTCGGTGTCCAAGTTCGGTTTCGTACACAATATTTCCAGTTTAAAATAGCCACATTAGGATAGTTTTGGCATTGTACTGATGATTTATGCACCTATTCATGTTAACATTGAACTGTTCGTACGTTAAGAATGCAGCCCACTTGAACGCATGGTTGAATAGGAGACAAAGAATCTGTATGTGCCTGTGATTGCTTCGCTCCCATCTTGGCTTTAAGCTTGGCGTCGTCCGATTTTGCCTTATAAAGCGATGGATGCTTCTTACTGAAGTGCACCAGAGGTGAGATGTTGTCCCTGTCGCTCCTTGGATGGGTGACCGTCCGAGCGATCGATTCAGACTCCCGCGTTATGTCCTTGGGCAAGGCACTTAACCCCGATTGTCCTCACGGGGGCCACGATGACGCCGTGTACTAAGACGTACTGCACGTTAATGGTACGCATGTCTTCAACCAATCTAACCCTGCCTGTGCTGCAGTGCGGAGTTACGATGTTAGGGATCTGACAGCTGCTCGTCATTGCTCGGTGGTTCTCTCCGGGTATTTCAATCGCGAAGACGGTCACCCATCCAAGGACAAACCGGGCTCGACGTTGCTTTCAATTTCTCATACCCTTAGTGTTGAGTTTACTGACGGCCTTGGAAAAGTAATGTGAGCTAACATTCCGTAAGTCATTTCCAATGACGGAAATTATCACCCGTGAGTGGGCAGAGAATTTCGACCGATCGCGACCCAGTTCGCTTTTTTTCTCCACAACACTGTAGAAACTCACTTGTCAAAAAACGAAGTGCCAAATAATTGAATCTCATGTGCTTTTTTCTGTTCGTTTTTTTTTTCTTTTGATGTAATCTTGATTAGGTGTAAACGATTGGCTAAACTTGATCTCATCCTCATGATGAGGTCATGATATAGCACAAAATGTTGAAAGTGACCTAAGATACTTATAAACAAATAAATTTTCTTCCTCTACCATATGCCATTTTACCAGTCGACTATCTTCTTTCTAAAAAAACTTTCGCCCTCCCCTTTCTACTCTTTCTGTATTTTTCCTTTTCTTATTTTTACAAGGTGGTTGACAATAAAACAACCAATCTTCTATGTCACCTCCCTTCAGAAAACAAAAGTCAGTCTCAGTAAGTTTTAGGCATGAACCAAAGGAATATATTACTGCCGATTTATTTTGAGTCGCTGTTTAATTGTTCTTGTATTACTGTTTATTTTACATTAAGTTTGTATTGGGCCCGTAACTACTCGAATACAGCGTTATCGAGGACACACGATACAAATTCTGTATCTTGCAACTGCATAATACAACCGCGTGCTAGGGCACAATTTTGTTTACGTTGCTATTTATAGAACATTTCAAGCTTTCGAAACGCGTTTGCGAGAGACCTTGTACGTTTCAATAAACAAAAAGAGAATATTATGATCTCCGATGAGTGAGGGTGTGAGATGTTGGAAATCTCTCCCGAGGGCAAGATATTTGGGTCAGACACGAGGCTTGCAGTGTGTCGGGACCAACTGTCTTGTCCCGAGGGTGAGATTTCCCCATCTCGCACCCACCCCCATCAGGGATCATTTTTCTTCCCCACCAAAACACCTGGGGTCATCAAAAGTAAATCAGGGGCGTGTGCACCTATATCGAACAATTTTGTTTTCCATTTCTGAAAAAAAACCGATTTGCTTGCCAGAAAGAGCACACAAAAGTTCTGTCTCTCCCACCTTTATTTTCCACGAAGTTAATTTTCTATGGCGACAAGACAAGGGTTAAAGATTTGTACCGAACTGAACATTGAGACATTCCGATGACGTCATATTATAAATTTTGCAGTGTATTCGCATATCTTTTCGACGGGAATTTCGTGCAACTCACTCCACTCATAACGGCGTTTACCCAGAAATTCATATAAAAGAGTCAAGTGTCCTTTTGATTTTGAGGTCTGTGTTTTCATCTTTGTTTTCTTCGACAAACGTTCGTCTGCTAATATTTCGAAACATGACACCATGTTGTTTGTTACAGCAAAACATGCGATGATTGAATAGACCTGCGCTCATTAAATATGATAATAAGCCGGTCACGTGGGTCATGTGAAATAGATATCTATCTCACGTGGTCTTCTCACATGGGACACGCATATCTTGCATAGGAAGTGGGGGAGAAAAGAATACTTCTCAAGAGTGTTATTATGAATTTATGGAACCCCATTGCTTCCATGTTTCTGCTTTTGCACCCGAATCACTGGAAGCATTCAAGCTGGGGCAACCCGCAGTTATACTGTTAAAGCAAACAGTCTTCTCGGAATATTGAACATGGATGTGCTTAATAAAACGACAAGCACTTTTATGAGTCTGAAAATGAAATCGGAAATTAAAATGATGGTTAACCCTTTACCAAATGAACACGAATTCAGTAGTTCGTTCTAATTAGGGTTCGAATGGTAGGGTTTTGTTTAATGTTTTGGAAATAGAATGTTCTTTCAATTGCTAAATTTGTTAATTATGTGGAGGATGCGGCCGATTGTTAGGTAGAGTGTAATCAAGTTATTACAGTTCAAAACTGTTGAAAGATATATAGACTATACCTATAGTAGCTTGGTGTACCAAATGGTCACCACTCGTGGTGAAGTGGTGTTAACCGCGAGCCTTTGGCGCGCGGTTAACACCACTTCACCACTCGTGGTGGTCATTTGGTACACCAAGCTACTTTGGGTAAATTTTATTTATACCATAATCGTCAGATTAATAGGAGTTTAAATGTTAAATAAATCATTATTCACACGTGCGAATCTGTTTTTGTTTACATGAGCACCGGTGGGCGGTACTTTCGCTGACAATTTTCTCGCCGACACGAAATAGAAAACGAAACCGCAAATTACGGGGCCTTTTTCATTCTAATAACATAATAACATACTATTTCGAGTTATGGATGCTTTGTTAATATGAGACAACGTGTGTTTGTTAATTATTGGTACCTTATGGGGTAAACTTATTCAAAAACATAATAAATAATTGCGGGTTTCATTTCATTTTTCACGAGGCGACGCGTGATACATTTGGACAAGTTTGCATTCAAGGCGAGGTCACCAAAGGTCAACCTGGATGTAGTTCCATTGTTGGTGTAAATGTTTACTGTTGAAATCCCGTTGCTGTCGTATTCACCACGGTTGGTGTATAAAGCTAAAATTTATCTCATAGGCTTTTTATATATAGTAGAATAGGTGATCATGGTAAAAAAAAAATATGTTTTATCAGAGTTTCGCTATTTTTACTAGGGCCATATCTCGACTGTTCGAGATATGGCCATAGAAACAAGATCTCGACTCTTAAACAACATTGTGCACATAAACATCATGTTGATTATATATATTTATGTTGTGCCTGTTGTATATTGTTTTCTACAAACAAATTAATTCATTCAAAATTCTGTCATTCGTTCACTCATTTGTAATATCATTTATGATATCTCGGATCACTGATTATGTATATCGCGACTAGATCGCGATCTGATCGATAAAATATCACCGTTGTGATAACAGTACTGTATATTATGACAACCCGTTGATTCAAGAATGAATCACAATGTACAGATTGCAGAATGGACGAAGCCAGGATTTCCAGAAACAGCACAAGTCAATAACTGGTATACATTATCAAATATTATGAAAAAGAGTTCTTTAGACAGGTTATCTAAAAAGGATGCGCCAGCTATTGATGAATACCTGAATGGATCGTTTGAGGGGTCATTTGAGGGGTCATTGTTGTTAACCCTTTACCTAACGTAACGGCCAAAATTGGCCAGCGCTATTCTCAAAAATCGCCAAATAGTTTTCATTATTTTTTCATTTTTTGTCTCTAAAACATAGGCTATGACCCCTCATTGGAACGAGCTCGTCGAGCTCGTTCCAATGAGGGGTCATGACCTATGTTTTTGAGACAAATAATGAAAATAATAGTTATTCAAGATTTTTTTCGTCTACTTTTCATGTTAGGTAAAGGGTTAAAAGTGAGATCCAAGTCACTGGAGTTGAGGGAGGAAATCAAGAAAGGAGAGGAAATAGTGTTCCAATTGTGTAACTTAGGTGTAAAGAAGCCCCTGGAACATTTCATGTAGAAAACGCAAAATATTTGCCTTGTAGAACAACACTTCTTGGGAAACTAATGGAGAAATGGGATTGAAACGTAAAGAACAATTGAAAGAGGAATCACACGAGAAAAAGGGTCAATTTTATAGTTGTGAGATCGAGAAGGGTCCAATGGGGGAATTATGAAACAGTTTTTGACTGGATGATGGCAGATTAAGAGGGAGAATATCGGATGAGTACCCCACGAGGCACTGGGTTAATGTGGGCCTCCTCGTTCGTGGACCGCGACAAATCAGCGGAATACCGAAGATTTATTATTATTATTATTATCACATCATAGCTGATGAACTGTGTGTGCGCATACCGACTGTATCGTACTCATTGTCACACCGCACCATCATGCTTTCTCGCGTTTGTGTTACGTAAAATATGAACTGTTACATGCTGATTAACACGCGATGTTCTGTTATCATGATGAGCGAAAATTAAATGTGGATTTTTTTAAATTCTTTTTTGGACTAACAAAATCGAACACAGATTACCACCCATTTAATTAACCCTTTGGATAAAGATTGTATATTTCAGGCCAGTTCAGAGCCATCAACTGGTAGAGTCCATATTTGTTACTGAGTGGAAGACAAATGAATATTTTCAACGTGCAGTCTTGGGACTGCACGTTGAAAATCTTGATTGATCTGCCATATAAATTTACCGAGAAATTACCTACTTTATGAATTCAGGGTGTATCAAGATCCTGGACCGGAAAACTGACCTTACTTTTTCGAAAGGTTAAAGAACTGTTCGATTCAAAATGCGTCATGAATTTGAGAGAAGGAAATACTTTTAACTGTTCTGTTCGATTCAATATAAAATAAAAATGCAAGTTGTCGTGGGGAAGACGCAAGCATATCAAGACTGTGATGGAATAAAGTACTCAACATGTAAGGCAAATTCCTCTCATAAGACGGGATTGGGGATTCGGTATGAGAGTGTGCTCATATCTCCCTCAAACCTACACTGTAAATTCTTCCCGTAAAGTTTTGATCCAACAAATTGAGCTGTATATTAAGAGTATGAAGTCTATTGAGGGGACACACATCACGTGTTGTCTCACTGTAAAAACACTTGATGTTGTGGTTATGTAAAGAATAGTACACGATACTCAGGATATTCCTCCATATATATAGGCCTTGGATTGGGTGTATTATCAGACTTATAATCCGGTACTATAAAAAGATGATCCGATTCGAGGTGGGCATTGCAGATTGTCTCCCGTGGGAATACATTTTCCTTTCAAAGAAGGAAGCGCGACGGCTCATTGGTTACGACATTGGACTTCAAACCGAACGGTCTACGATTCGAACCCCGTCAGGGGTAACTGTGGTGAGTCATTGGGCAAGGAACTTCATCCACATTTCCAGTGCGAAGATAAATAAATAAATAAATAAATAAATAAATAAATAAATAAATAAATAAATAAATAAATATTCTTCCGCAGTGGTTTAGATATACAGATATTTGTTCCAAGGGGAGACTATATGCAACATCCACCTTGAACAGATCATCCTTATTTTCATTATACCAAATGAGTTGTGTTTATAAGTATAACACACATTTAATCTTTGCAACTCGATATAAGAACGAACAAATTCAATATTCACTTTGCTTTTGGAAAGAATGCTAATCATCATCATTGCATCCCCTCATTGTTTTGGCTTTAGCGATGAGAAACTTGAACAGTTAACATTCAAAATGACTTGACAATTGTGGAAGTTTATTTCGATTGAAGTTCACCGTTCTCTGTAATTCACCCCATCTTGGGTGTTTTCCTGGTGCGCCTTCAATCCGCCTCAGTCTGAGGTGTATACATTACAAAAAGTGTTGACCGATAATGTCCCATGGGGCAGAAACATTGCCAAATAACTAACAATATCTTACCTCCTACAAGTATCTGGGAATTTCATTGGTTCAAAGACGTCACATGCAGACTACATATAAAACCATATACTGCCTGTCAACATCAATATACGCTGGCAGCTATGGGTAATCTCCCCTTTGTTCATTGATTATTCAAAATGGCGGCAGCCGATAAACGCTTCAAGTTGAACGATTGAGTGTTGGAAGCCCATATTTGGTCTGAAGTGCAGGTTAGGCAACTTAAAAGGCTTCATATTCTATGGACGTGTGTCATGTTACCTTCGAAATTGTAACAAATCAAAGACATGTGAACACACTGTGAGAATTCTCTCATTTAATTTTGATCGCTGTTGTTATTAGTTCTGTGCATCGATGCAGCAGTCGGTAAGATATATTCATTACACAGTTTGTTGGTGGCCTAATATGGTATATATGGTGTCAGTTAATTCCATATTGGACTCGAGCTTCGCTCTCGTCCACTATGAAATTAACTGACACCATATATACCATATTTTCGCTCTCGTCCAATATGGAATTAACTGACACCATATATACCATATTAGGCCACCAACAAACTGTGTAATAACAATACCCTATGGGAAACTGACATAGTGTCTTGGAACGATGTCCACAAAAAAATGATTGGTTTTGATGAGAGAAAAGGTGAAATAATTTTATAACATGGCGGGGGTGGGGGGTTGAGTTATTAAAAGTGAAAATGTAAACAGTTTGGTCGGTGCTTTCGGGAAACTCATCGACGAAAACAGAACGGATGATTTACTAGAAACTCAAGGTCAAAACTCGGGCAGGTAAGTTTGTTTTAGAACAAAAGCAGGGCATTATTTAACATAATACCCAGTTATTGTTTTGATAATACCCAGGTATTGTTAAAATAATGTACAAGTATCGTTCCTGGATATTATTCTATCGGACAAACACGAAGGTAAAACAAAGGGAGAAGTCAGCAGGGAATCGTAACCCTTTGAAACTGACAAGCTGCTTTATCGGCCCAGGAACATGATACGTCATAATTTCATTGAGAGGGATGGCTGTTAAGTGAATGTGTGAGTGGACCAATCAACTAAGGCTGCACGTTGAAAATATATTATTGGTCTACCCCCAAATAATGAATATGGACTCTCCCAATTGCTGTCATTGAACTGACATGGACGATACTACCAGTGTTCAAAGGGTTAAAGGCGCATATATGTAACGAAATTGATGGACTTCGTATGGGAAATCCTGAGGAGCAGATACAAAATTCCAGTTCTCGTACTACCTGGTTGGTCCTGGGAGTGAATCAAATGAAACATTCCTCGTAAACCTCATGCGTTCCGACAAAATTTGCTTTTCCGTGTTTGAACGCTGAAGCATCGGCAGGAAAGTGTTCTCATTGTGCTGTAGTTCTGTCCGTTCTATAATAATAATAACAACAACACTTCAGCCGGCCGCTGATTTGTCGAGGTTCTCAGGTGAGAAGGCCTTGATTAGCCCTGTTCCCCCTAATGCCCGATTATCCCTCTCTCTCCTCCCAACTCGATATGCCTGATTGTTTGGGTGAAGAAAATGTTGACAGTCGACGAACAGACGGCACGATGAACAACAAATCGGTGATGAGAGCCTGTAATAATGTGATCTTTTTTTACTGAACTTCAATACAGAATACATTCGTCCATTTCGCTATAGACAGACTTGTATAAGAGAATACATACAGGGCGCCAGTGTTTAACAATGTTAACCATTTGAACCCTGATGTCTTCTTCCATGTCAGTTCTATGGCAGAAATTGGAAGAGTCTATATTCGTTATTTGTGGGTAAACCAATTAATATTTTCAACGTGCTGCTTTGGGGCTGGACGTTGAAAATATTGATTGGTCTACCCCACACATTCACTTAGCAGCCAACCTACATACGTAATTATCGCGCATTATG
Source organism: Pictodentalium vernedei (assembly GCA_031216915.1). Classification (NCBI taxonomy): domain Eukaryota; kingdom Metazoa; phylum Mollusca; class Scaphopoda; order Dentaliida; family Dentaliidae; genus Pictodentalium; species Pictodentalium vernedei. Next base: position 760,715,836 of record CM062297.1, read on the forward strand.
TTTATGGGCCGGTCAAAAGAAGTAAATGGAAACAAACGCCTGAATTATCAATAAATAAAAAGTAGGCCCACCTTATTCAGTGCAATTGATAAATAAGCGAAAGAAACGTGATTTGGAATACCGCAAAACCGGATGGATTCGCATATTTGGGTGAATGCGGGAGGAATGACGCTAGTTCAAAATCATGTTTCATGACTTTCATCTGCCTCACTGTCCGTGTGTGTTCTGTTCCGCGTGTTTCATTTCGTATCGTGGTCGTGATGCGTGTTGTCTGTTGCCTTCTCCGGTTCTATACCAAACGGCAAATGCCTAGTCGTAGATGCTGATTATTGATACTTATGTTATTTTTAGGGTCTTCAAAAACTATATATCTGAAGGATACACGGACACTCAACACAACCAAGTACGCTAGAGTCGCAATTATTTTACCATCAAGTGCTCATTCACTAATGCAATATCCTTTCTGAAACGCCGTGCAAGTTTCAAAGCAAACTTACACAGCAATACACGCTGCTCTTATACAGTACGTGGAGAGTGGATTGTAACTAAATCACCCGCTGAGTGGAGTTATCACCCAAGCTATAACTTTCAAATTTTGTAGATATCGACAAAAAATACAAGCAATGTTTCAGCCAATGGACCTCCGGGTTTACATTAGTTGAAACTTTGCTTGTGCTGGTTATGCTTTGGAACAAATTTGCAATTATTGCTTGAGTGGAATCTGCACTCTGCGAGTGATTTAGTGATAATACACTCTCCACGTACTGCAGATAGCTTCACTTTGTTTACTTGATCCTGTCAGAACGTCAGCGTCATGATACTTGAGCAAGGCTTCTTGAATTGTTTTATTTGAAATGTGAGTTAATTAATCAATTAATCCACTGGTTTCACATCGGTACTGTGATTACACGAGCGTAGCATTTAACAAAAAAGAAAATCTACTCTATTTTAGTCAATCATCTCATGAGTGTGGACCTAAAAGTTTTATTTTACAAGAGCGCTTGTGCTAGCGAAAAGTATTATTTTCAGATACACACGATGATTTTTTCAGTAGCTTCCTAAATGATATTACGCTTAGACGCATGACGACGCCTTGAAGGAACGATCAGCAGCTTTTTGTTATTGTTTTGAAACTGTTTGCAGTCGAATTGGGCTGAATATTGTAAAATGTCACGAAGCATATAATAAAAAGAAAATCTACGCTGTTTTAGTGAATGTCAGGAATTATCTCATTCGTGTGGACCTGCAAGTATTATTTTTCACTCGCGCAAACGCTCTTGAAAAATAAAACTTTCAGGTCCACACTCATGAGATAATTGCAGATATTCACTAAAACAGCGCAGATATCCTCTATTTTTTCGTCAGTTCAGATGTGATTCTCCAAGCGGTCATGTAGTGTAACGTCAAGAATTTCCTCCTGTGAGTGTGATGAGATCTGATTCACTATCTACATATCAGCGTGGTGGATATCAAAAGGTGATATTAAAAAATATATCATATTCAATCTTAAAAGTTAGCGAACAGTGCATTTTCAATCGTTGTGTGGCACGTCATCTGTTTGAAGATAGTTCGAGACCAACAGAACAACTACCCAATATCCTCCATTAAACAACACAAATACAGCTGGAAACAGAATACGGCATACTCTGTCTATGAGTTCTGCTTTCTGTCTGTTGTGCATGTGCTTTGCATCACCGACTCTGTATTTACAACAACACAAGAACGTCTTCACTACCTGAAGAACAAAATGACACGAAATTCTTTACATTTAATTTGCAGAAAAATTATTATTATCCTCGAGTGGTGTGGGATGGGATGGGAAATCTCACGCTCGGGAAAGACATTTGAACCAGAAACTCGGCAAGCCGAGGTGAGATTTTTCCATGCTACCCCACTCCATGCCACTCGAGGATCTTTTTGTTGTCTTCCCGAAGCACCCTACGTGACGTTGTCGAAATCAAAAGATCGCTCCTGTGATGAAAATTTAAACTTCTCCTGATTGATCTTAAACAGAAATGAATTACATATCCGGAAAAGGGCATCAAAAAGCTTCGCATATACCACACGTAGGTACTACAGAAACAACGTTAGCTCACGACAGCGACGATGGAGTTTCTCGCTCTGTCTCTCCGTCTGTCTGTCTGTCTCTTTGTCTGTCTCTCTCTCTCTGCCTGTCTCTGCCCCCCCCCTCTCTCTCTCACTCTCTCTCTCTCTCTCCGCTCTGTGTGTCTCTATCTCTCCGTTCCTCCTGTCTGTCTCTATCTCCCTTTCTCTCTCTCTCTCTCTCTCTCTCTTGGGGATAGAGTGAGGAGAGAAGTCGCTTGTTGGCTCCTCCTTCAATCTTACATCTCCACTTACGCATAAGAAGCTGGCTAGCGCGGGCTCCTTGATTTTACTGCATACTGCCCCCCCCCCCCCCCCCCCCCCTCCCAACAAGTGCTTCTCTTGCCACTTCTATTTTCCTGTATCCCTGAGCACATTATTGATAATTGCTGCAATGCTGATTCCATGACGTATTACCAGTGAAATAAAATAGCGTTTTAAAGGTTAGGAAAATTCTCCTCGGAAAAAATCGTTTGTCACTTTTTATGTGTGATAATAGACATTCTTTTGCCAAAATGGAACAGAACAAATTCATCTGTGCATCATTTTATCGTATGTCCAGATACAGGAATACTCCTGTCGAATGAAGACACAATAGAGTAGGGGCTCCAAGCATCTTTCACCTGAAATGGCTCTCATAACTGAAGCAATTATTAATAAAATCACTCACCGGTGCATCTGGAATCACAACTCCCTCATCGCGTTTCCTTTTGCAAGTGTGTCTAGAAAGCACATTAACAACGGCAAATTCAGCGAGCGCTGCAAACACAAAGAACAGACACACTGCCATCCACACGTCTATAGCTTTGATGTAAGAAACCTTCGGCAGGTGTGAACTGACTCCTGATGTTCCTGTAATTAATGTCAGCACAGTTAATAGACCCAGAGATATTCTCGCTGGAATGGCATCGATGTCTAACCAAAAGGATACCCACGACATCATTACGATCATAATGCTAGGAGCATATACCTGTGTGATGTAATAACCACAATGTCTCCGCAACTTCATCGTTGCATTGAGATGGGGGTACATTTCTCCTGAAATAAAAATAACACAACATATATATAATCGTAACAAAGGCGGATGTATCATTTTTACAAGCGGGGACGAGCGAAAAAGTTAGGGAAAGCCATAGAGTCACATATTATATATCGTACTGTGATTATGAAAGCGGACACTGTATGTTCAACTGATCGCGACAAGTCAAAATTGTACGCTTACTTTTCTGCTAACAAAACTGTAAATCTCACCTATGGGAACAGAAATATGAACGCGTTGAATGTCGGATCCATGCTCTCAAGACACCAATCAAATTGTGTAAGGAATTCGACGCTATTATGACCAGGAACCCGTCTATCATTTAATAGTCCGTCACCCGTGTCTAGATTCACTCGTCTGGAATATTCCATTATTCAGAAAAGCGAATCTATGGAATATCCTTTAACCCTTTACCCAACGAATCGGCCGCATCCGCCCGCGTAATATGCAAATTCAGCAGTTGAAAAAATATTATTTTGCAAAAACTTTCAACAAAACCATATCATGTGACCCCTCGTTGGAACGAGCTCGTCGAGCTCGTTCCCACGAGGGGTCACATGATATGGTTTTGTTGAATTTTTTTGGAAAATGTTTAAAAAATGGTATTTAAAATAATAAATTTTGATATCGTCTGCGTTGGGTAAAGGGTTAACAACTCTGGATTTAGAGTGATGACATAGGTGAAGTAATTAGCCTCTCCGGAAAATACAAATTCAACGTGGTTCAGAAAACCTTGAACAACATTTAGCTAGCATTCATACGCCTTGTCCTAGAATACTCCGACATAGTCGGGGATAAATGCTCCATCCTAGAAAGTGAAAATATTAAACAAATCCAGTTAGACGCTGCAATGATTGTGACCGGAGCCACCCGAAGGTTAGATCTCTGTTACACGAAGAGATGTGACGAGAGTCTCCGAAAGGAAAATGCATAAAACACAAGCTTAAAAAATTCTTCAGAATGTATCACCATCTTGCCCTTGCATACCTTTCCGGGCCTTCGTCCCAAATGCTGTCTTCACCGCACGCTTACAACTTGCATGATTTGAAAATCCCGTTCTGTCGAACCAAATCGCATCGAAGATTCTTTCTACCATCAGTAGGTCAGCTTTGGAATACCTTACCTCGTAAAGTCTGTAAAAACAACTCCTCATCCCATTCCTCGACATTTCTCAATCGAAACAAACAGCTTATGCCAAGCTTCTTTTGACATGACAAATAGCGGAAGGCACAGATACCCCACTGTAGGCTGTGTCTATCCTTTAGCAACCCAAATGACCATCTTTTCAACAACCAAGGACCTTATGTGGATGTAGAAAAGGGAATGGGGAACATTATTTTTCAACTTTTTTCAACTGTCCTTTGTACTCGGCTGAAAGAAACGCCACTTTGTGCCCGCTGAGATATTTCATAAATAGCGTCATTGCCCTGAACGGAAAAATTCACTGCACCCCGAGGTCAATATTCAAAAGTGTACACGAATGTATTTTAGTGACAACGCGTTTTAGACTCTATTTGTTTAGATATATCAAGGAATCGTCCCACAAGTGGCCTCGTGGTGAATACTAGATCAGAGAAGCAGTGCCATCTTGCCAAAGCAGTCTGGTCCTGCGTTATTAGGATCTTGGAAGTAGCCAATGCATTGCGCGTGCAAGTTCTCCTTGTGCTGAACACGTATGTGTTTTCCACCATGCACGCTTGTGAGTGTGCGTATTTATGCACACCGCCATGTGCGCGCGGGTTGGTGCAGGCGAGTGCGTGACAGTGGAGAAAGTACAAATGAAATGTCTGGAACACGGACGCCCTTTTAGCACGGCGAATCTCCTGTCTACCTTGGGTACTCATTTTATTATTTCTTCTGTTATTTCTTTTAGCACCTTCTTTTCTTCTCTTTTTCGCTGTTTTCTTTTCCATTTCCTTCTGCGCAGCCTTCTCTTTAGTGTCAGTCCTTCAATCCTGAAACCTAGCTAGTGCTTGTGTCTAAATTGATATATGATATGCCTTACTCGCCATACATGTATTTGATCTGTTACATAGAGACAACTTAAATTAGCTTTATGATTGCTGCTGAACCTATTGTCCCTGGTTATATTGTTGTTCTTATTATCGTTTCAGTTTTATGACTATGGAAATAAAATAATGTTTAACCCTTTACCCAACGTAACGGCCAAAACCGGCCTGCGCTATTTACAAAAATCACCATTCAATTTTCATTATTTTTTGTCTCACAAAGATAGCTTATGACGCCACAACGGAACGAGCTCGATGAGCTCGTTCCAATGAGGGGTCATAGGCTATGTTTTTGAGACAAAAAATGAAACTATTTAGTTATTCAAGAATTTTGTTTGCAAGTGTCGTCTGCTTTTTGTGTTAGGTAAAGGGTTAAACTGACACTGTCGAGATTTACAAGCAGTATTTACAGAAATTACTCAGTGGAGCGTACTGCAACGAACCTTCTCTAGTACTACTCGACAACTTCCGTTTGCATAGTCGCGTCGGAAAAGTTTCGTCAAACACTCTGTGCTCACGTGCACCGCCCATGACGTCTAATGAAGGAAGCTTGAATTCGTTGAAGAAGAGCTGCCAAAGAGACCATGTAGCAAACGACTCTTATTTAGATTTTTAGATTTCCCACATCTTCGAGTAGATTCCATAATTCAGTAGAATCTTTGTGTACTGCACTGGCAGGTAAAAGATCGCTCGACCGCCAGATCCAAGGTAACATATTGTTCTTTGAGCGCAAAAAGGTGGCATCTGCAATGTTTTAGCATTTCCTACGGTGCCCTGTTGCACTCAAGAGACTATATAATCTCATGGTATGCCGATCGTTATCTATATTGTGGATAACCGGTCGACAGCTGTTCAAAATCGGCGCGTCGGTGACCGGTTGTGATGTGACCCGGTCATAAAGGTAACCATCTCAGCACCAAAATATGAACAATTATTAACGTATCAAGCCATGGTTCAATGCTTTGCTTTACGTACTTGCTTTTCAGTTCAGCTCAGTGCACAAACTATCGATGCTCAAATTCATTGCTCATGCTGCCATGCAACCTGGTGTTGTGTGGAAGAAGCAAAATCAAAACTACCAGCTAGTTACAAACAAATAATTGCACTGTCCCTACAATGTGTAACAGGAAGGTCTAAAATGTTTTATCGCTGTCATTCCAAGTACCTATTTCCACTAATAAATTACTTTACTATTCACTTGGACCAGGATTAGATGAGACCAATAACTGGCATGGATCGAAGTATCCATTCGCACCCTGCAAAGGCCAGAAGACTGACATGTGTCATCTTCTGACCATAACTCTTAAATTATTTATACATTTTCCAGTTCTTTGAACAGGAAATAGTGTAAATAATTTAAATTACATGATAACACATGTCATTGTGTTTGCGAGGTAGTTAATTTAACACTTTACCTCACATGTCAGGAAGACAACACCTGCCAATGTTTTTCTAGAAAAATTACTAATTTTCAATTTTTGTCTCCAAAAACATATCGAACTGCCCCATTATTGATTCGTGCTTGATGGACCTGTTATGAGGAGGTCATAAAGTATCTTTCGGAGACACATTGGAGAAATGGAATATAATGAGAATGGTGATCTTTGTAATTAGCGCTGACATACATGTTGACAGAACAGCATTCGCGTTCGAACAGTCATTTTTTATCGCACGAGGTCGATTTGGGCGGAGGGATAATATTGAACGAGAAGCCGAAGGCTTCGAGTTCAATATTTTCTCCGACCACTGTACGTGAAACATACACGTGTCCCGGGTGAGACAGCAGGGTAGGATATTTATATCCCACCCACCCCACGTGACATACTCATTTGCATATTTTATTAGGTCGCCGGAACTATTTCATCATCGTCTGCACAATTGCAACATGGGGTTGAAACAAATCAAGTTTAATATTTGAATAATAATTAAATACTGTTGATATAGACTAAATATTTAATTATTATTCAAATATTAAACTTGATTTGTTTCAACCCCATGTTTCTCTGCAGATTTAATAATATTACTGCACGACTTTATCGATCGATCAATAATCTCACAATGCCCTTCACATTAGATTTTGATACGCGCAAATTCATTAACCCCTTAACGGACAGTGTTACAAATATTTTTTTTAGAATATACCTATGGTATATACCTAACTTTTGTACGATCTTTCCGATGAAATTGTTCGTTTTTCGAAAGGACTACGACTTGATAAACTGGGTATGTCAGCACGTGACCGCCAATTATCTATAATGACGTAATCCTCGTCTGTGGGGAGAAAAATCATCCTCGATGAGTCTGAAGGTGAAAATGGGGAAATCTCACCCTCGGGGCAAGATATTTGAACCAGACCCTCGGCAAGCCTCGGGTCTGGTTCAAATATCTTGCCCCTCGGGTGAAATTTCTCCATGGCAAGCCTCGGGTCTGGTTCAAATATCTTGCCCCTAGGGTGAGATTTCCCCATCCTACCTCCAGACTCATCGGGAATCATAATAATCTTTCCCCAAAATCGATCGCGTATACTGTTCTGTATTTATTGCACGCCTACAGTTTACTAAAAATTATTAATCGATTTTGGTGGGGAGATAATATTGAACAAGAAGCCGAAGGCTTCTTGTTCAATATTATACCTCCGCCGAAATAGATCGAGTGCCGTATTTTTTTTATCCTTGGAGGCCGCGATCTTGTTTTACCTATTATAACATCCCATCACTCATAGGTGTCAATTGACCCCTTCAGTTAGTCATATCACTTCTAGAAAGAATTGCATGGCCTTTTCAATGAGTAAGTGCCTCATATGACACGAAGTAGGACATTTGAAGGATCACTAAGGTCGGGATGGAGATTGTTATTTAGAATCAGGTTCATCCAATTATTATTCTAGAACCAGGATGAGGTTCTTATATAAAAGTCAGGATCAAAGATCAGGTCTGAGAATTCGGGATGATTAAGCTGGTATGGAGAATGTAAGTGGAAATGGAAATGGTACTGGCATGTGTTTCGCTACCAGTGCACATGACATCCTCTTGTTTTCCACCAACAACACCATCCAGTATACTTCACAGTATAAACATCGTCAGCCATCAGTAATAATTCCATCCCTAATGTCTACCACCTCCCACACCATATGGTACGATGGATAAGTGTCTTCCTCCTGGATGACCAATTTTTCAAAAGCGTTGTTCTAGTTTGTTTGGCGCTACTGCGAAGTCGTATTAACGTCGCGCAATAAAAATCATGTTATTTTGTTGTACATCTTACAAGATAGCTATCTTGTAATAACAACTCAACTAAGTTGTTATATCGAGACAGCTATTTTTATAGTATAGCAACTTAGCTAAGTTGTTATAACAAGATAAGTTAAAGCAATGAGATTTAGATTATCAAATCACAACATATTGCCCGTGCGATCGTTGTATTCACGGAAGTGGAAGTTTGAGAACTGCAGAGGCGTATCACCGAATATGAAGGAAGCACGACGGCCCATTGACTGGAGCGCTGGACCTGTGATCGCAAGATCGCAGTTTCTTTCCTAGTTCGTGTCATCTGCGTTGTTCCCTTCAGCGAGACATTTAATCCTAAGCCTCACTTGCACAGCACGAAATCTACCTGTCCTCGAAACAGGGTAGGTGCAGATTAACATCCCAGTTCTCGCCTGTTTCCATTAGATCTGGGGTAGAATTTCGACGATAATCCAGGAATCGGCTGGCGAGAAAGTTCGCCTGAGTTTACACCTGCGAGAATCATTCTGGATTCGCGTGAAATGTTTCAAAGTTCCTTGACCTTTTACCTAACATAGCCAAAACAACTAGAAAATTAACCTATATATGCCTAACAAGACCCGAGCTATCTCAGAACTGGGTCAATAAAGCCATACAAATATGGATGTCATTGGAATCGGCTCAATGAGCTGGTTCCAAGTGAGATCCATATTTGTATGTTTATGGGCACATGTATGTCACCCTCCCTCCCCCCCCCCCCCCCTCCCCAAGATCAACTTAATTTTGTTCATTTTACCAAAAATATCTGTCGGGTAAAGGGTTAAAAATATATTATCAGATAACTCCAGGATACATTCATATGTCCTTTCGTCTTTTGACCCCCACCCTCACAACCCATCACAGTTTCAAGTCCAAGACACGAGTGTACGAAATGACTGGAGTCCCAAGATTGGCGTAAATATTTGCAGTGATTATCCAAATGGATTCTGCCTCTCTAGATATCAACGATAAAACCTATAGATAGTGTCAAAGAGTTACTCCCTACCTAGATGGAACAGCAAAGCAGACTAAATTATAATTAACTCCTAATAGACAGAGATGGAGTAAGTAAGGTGAGTAAAGTGATAAAGATGGGGGAGTGAAAGGAGGTGTAAGGAAGCATGGGTGGATATCATATCTGTGCTTGCCTTGGTGTAGGCGTAACTTCCGTTTTGCAACTTGGTCCAGGCGCAGACTCTGGTTGACGTGACACCTGAAGATGGAGCATTCAGTTTTAAAATATTACATGGTAACTCTCACTTCTTTCTTTAGGGGTGATCTCACGTCGTTCATTACATACCGCGTTACTATCCACTTACAGTTAAAACTAGAAGTCCTGTCATGAAATGCGCACAAATAGCACATCGATCGGTGCGTTAATCTACGCGTTATGACCACAGTAAGGCTATCAAATTCTGTAGATATGGCCTGTGGACAAGCAATGTTTCAGCCAATGGACCTCCGGGTAACCCGGAGGTCCATTGGCAGAAACATTGCCTATGTTTGCTATGAGCAACCAGGAGAACCAGCCGTGCTTTTGATGCCATGCCATATTGCAATTGCGCGCAATTCCTACGCGTAATTAAGCCTAGATAAGCGCACAGTTCGTGACAAGACTTCTAGTTTTAACAGTACCACGACACCTCGTTATAGAAGCTGTGTTGGTCAGTTCCGGAGTACTGCTATGTTTTAGCATTTTTCGGCGCCACCAGAGTACACTTCCATATCGGGTACCATATATGTGTGTGCAGCAATAGCGGACATAGTGTCTTTACCTCATTTTGGCTGTCTATGGAGGCGACAACAGCAAGCGTGATAACTATCTTGTTAGCTGTCTTGTTATAACAGCTTAGCTAAATCGTTACAACATGATAGCAAAGTTGTTATGACAAGATAGCTATTTTGTTAAAACAACTTGACTAAGTTGTATAACAAGACAGCTATCTTGTTATAACAATTAAAATAACAGTAGGCCTAGTTTATTCTGTGGTGTTAATGCGCCGTTAAACGCCGATGTGGGGGCGCCAAACAAAATTTGTTCGGTAAATTATTACAACAACTTAGCTAAGTTGCTATAACAAGGTAGATAAGTTGTTATAACAACTTACTGGCGAATTTTTGTTTGTCTAATATGTTTACGTACTCCACAACCACAGATCCTGACAAAAAACTGGTGTGCTATTTCGAATAAGCGTGTCTTATGGGTACATACCACAGGCATGCTCTGAAAAATTTAAACACCTAAGTTGCACGTTGAGCAGTGTTCTGAGTAAAAAAATACTTAAGTTCAGCAAGTACACTGCCGAGCGGTGACATAAATTTGCGTTCGATTGTATCTCCATCAATAGAAGACCCCGTGTGTGTGTGTGTGTGTATTTGAGGTTAAAAAATTGCACTGGCACAGACATTTCATACTGAAATGTTTTTTTCTTTTAATATGCCGCCGAAAAATTGTTTTCATTTACTGAACCCTGATGGGTTTCAAACATGACAAAAAGTTACACAAAATTGATTTAAACTAAGTGATGAGCTTAGGAACTGGTTAAACTGACTGGCAATAATTGATGTTATTCATTGATGGGCTCTAATTTAGTCCTTACAAGGATGTTACGCAAGCTTTTGTTTTTCTTATAGGCGATGACAGGTCGAAGATTCAAAGGTTCATTTAATTTAGCATTGGTAAAATTGAATTCATCTTTTAATATTTTTGCTATTTCGATATTCATTCTGTTGTACGTTAAAGTGAAAGGAATGATGGACCTCCTTTCGCATTCGCCCTCTGATGTGTTCATACCAAATGTCCAGAGGGTTTGAAGCGTATTGATCCAAAAAGCTTCACGTTTTTTTCTAAATTCATCCGTTTCTTCTAATGTGTCTTTAATTGGTGGTTGTTCAGTTGGGTGGATTTCGAAATCGTCCAAAGAATGGCCAGGAAGGTTAAAATGTTGTGCTACAGGGGCATCAGCATTATGTTTTATATCCTGTTTGTGTCTAGTAGCACGTTCTCGGAAAGGATTTTGACTTTGACCAACATACTGTTTCCGACATCGCTTACAAGTGATAAGGTAAATAATGTTTGGTGAATCACAATGGAGGGGGTTACGGATCTGATAATGATTTTTCGTTTGTTCGGAGGAAAATTCCTCTTTCTGATCAGGCATAAATGTATGCAGTCTACAACGAGGCTTTTTGCAATTAAATACCGCGCCACTACTATTTTGCAACGGTCTGTTGTGTTCAATCTTCAGTGGTTCGACATCGGTAGTTTCAGCTGGACTTTCGAGCTTTTTCAGGGTTTGGGATTTCAGGCTACGCAAAAGGCGCAGCGAGTACCCTCTCGATCTGAGGGCGCCAAAGAGAGTAGAACAAGCCTCACTGAAATTTACCTTATCACTTGAATTGCGGTGGAAACGAATGAGCTGTGATTTGATGATACCTTTAAATGCATGTTGAGGATGAAATGATTTTGTGTGCAACAATTGATGTGAATCCGTTGGTTTAAAATATACTTTATAATCTAAATGACCGGACGCCTGAAATTGCTTGCCTTTATACACGGTCACATCGAGAAAATCAACAGAATTTTCACTGATAGTAGCTTTCAATTTAATATTTGGATCGTGATTGTTCAAAATTTCTAAAAATTCATCAAAATCTTCTTTTGAATGTTCCCAAATAATAAAAATGTCATCTAAATACCTGAGATATACGAGAGGATGCTTTGCACATTTGCTTAAGGCATTTTCCTCCCATTCCGCTACATTCCGCTACATAAATGCTTGCAAAATTAGGACTGAATCTTTTGTCCATAGGACAACCCATTATTTGTAGAAAATATTCTCCATTGAATTGAAAGTCATTACCTTTTAAGCTCAGCTCTAAAAGATCCAAAATTTGTTCATCCGGGCGTTTCGCATCCGGATATTTTTCAAATGCATTTTTAACTGATTTAACATTTAACGGTACAGTGTCCATCTCGGAAACCAACAGGGAGTATAGCCATTTCAGTTGTCAAAAGTTAGCTTTAATAATCTCATACTTTTCTTCCAGGTGTTTATGCTGATCGATATAGTGTTTTAGTGTTGTATAGGTGTGATTTGTAATAAAAGATAGTTATATTAGTGTTTAGTTTAGTTTCTCTGTCGGATTTTAGTGGCGTGTTCCCTATCTTCGCGCGGGTCATTTTCGGTGTTTTGTTTTGTTGTGTTTACGTTTTCGACCGCTTTCTCAAATTTTTAGTTCCTCTTTGTAATTTTGGCTTTGTAATTATTTGTAATCATGAATGGTAAGTGCACGACGGGTGTTCAGACGGAGGTAAGTATGGGTGTTAAGGGAGTTCTGAGGGAGGTGAGTCGAGGGGTGCAGGTGGGGGAGAGTGAGGATCCGGAGGCATGCAGACAGTGTAATATGAGATATGGTGGTGGTCGGTCAATGGAGAGTAGTGGGATATGTGCGAATTGCAGGGATATTTTACAGTTGTTAGAGAAGTGTGTTGGATTCGAGCGGGAGATTGCAGAGCTGAGAGGGAGGTTGGGGAGGGCCGGTGTATCTGGAGTTACCCCGTTGAAGGTTACCTACGATGGTGAGGTGGAAGGTGGGTGGAAGGTCGTTGTGGACTCAAGGAGGAAACTGGGAAGCAGGAAACGTGGGGGAATAATGCTTGATGTGGGGGGTGTAACTGAGGAGGGGGGTTCTAGTAGGAAAATTCGGAAGGTGGCGTCAGGCCAGGGCTGCGTCGAGTCCGGAAGCCAGAGTCGGCGTAAGGCTCTGCCAAGGTTGCTAGGCGGTGTTTAGAAAACAGGTTTAGTGTTTTAGACTCTGATACCCCTGGGGACGAGAGTGAGGGGGAAAGTGTGGGGGTGAGATGGTTGTTGATGAAGATAGGTCAGTCGGGGTAAGGAGGGCGGTCAAGAGAAAGAGGGGGCCAGGAGCTTGCAAAACGAGAGGAGGTGCAGATGATATAGGAACTGGGGCCAGAAGAAGAAAATTAGTGGTAGCGGGGAGCAGCATTGTACGTGGGATTGACAATGTAGTTTGTGGTCCTGATAGTTCCAATCGAACAGTCTTGTGCTTTCCGGGGGCGAAGGTGGAGGACCTCAGGGACCGGGTAGATGGCATTGTGGCAGGGTCAGGAACGGAACCGGTAGTGGTGGTCCATGTGGGGACCAACAATATCAGGGAGAGAAGGTCAGTAAGTTTGGTGGAGTCGTATAGAGGCTTAGTCGGCAAACTGCTAAGTAGGAATGCAAGAGTAGTCGTATCCGGGGTCCTTCCTGTCCTTGGAGGTGGTGACGAACGGAACTCAAGGATTTTGGCGCTAAATGAAGAGTTAGAGGACTACTGTGTTGATCTGGGAATTCCCTTTATCGACCATTGGGACACGTTTTGGGGCAATGGGAGCATGTACGGGCGTGACGGGCTGCATCTTAGCAGGGCGTGGAAACGGGTATTAGGGGATAAAATTCTACGGGTAGCAGAGCCTTTTTTGGAGAGGAGCAGGGTGGGAGGTCAGAGGCAAGTATAACGAGAGTGGACATAGGTGGGGTGAACAAGAGTGAGGGGACAGAATAAGTTTACCAAGACTAGCACCAGAAAACAATGGGCCCAATAGGCGGAAGGCAATGAACCTCGGTACCCTGAAAGTGGGTTATAGCAACATCCAGGGTCTCCACCGGAAAGTAAGTGAAATTGCTACATTGATCGAGGCAGAGGAGTTTGATGTCATGGGCTTAAGCGAGACGTGGGTAAGACACGAGGAACGGGTAGACCAAGTAAGCGGGTGTGTGTGGATAGGTGTAGGGCGAACGGAAGGCCAGAAAAAGGGGGGAGGGGTAGGCATGTACATTAAAGAGGATTTAAAACCGTCACTGATTACAGATCTGGAAGATATCATCACCTCGACTGATGTGTCAAAAGAAATTGGATGGGTAAAGATCAGTCTAAGAAACAAAAGTATTGCCCTTGGGATTGTGTACTGTGCGGTGGAGGGAAGTAAACCCGAGTGGAATGACTCGATATACTCAACACTAAGGTCCAATATCACTGAACTAGAAAACAGGGGGCTCGGTATAATTCTGATGGGCGACTTTAATGGACACATAGGTGACAAGGAAGAAGGCATAGAGGGTGGGGACAAGAAAGTCAACAGGAATGGAAGGAAGCTGTTGAACTTCACAAATGAGCTCGGTCTGAAGATTCTGAAAAGGGACGCTAGATGTAAGAGGAAATGGACCTGGGAGAGAAACGACAGAAAATCAATAATTGACTACATTCTCATAGATATGAATTTATGGAGGGAGGTGATAAGGGTAGAAGTGGATGATGAGGGCAAAATGGAGTTGGATAGTGATCACAACTTGATTACAGTGACGATGAGGGCCAAAAACCTAGAGAAAAGGAAAGGAATCTTCAAGGATATTTGGGAACTCAAAAAGGATGCCGACTGGGTGAAGTTCGAAGAAAAACTGAAACCAAAGCTTGCAGCCGTACACAAGGGGGGTAGTGTCCAGAAGATGGCCGACGCCATAGTTGCGAGCCTAGTGGAGGCAGGGAAGGAAAGTGTAGGAAAGATTAGGGTGCCAACACGGGAACTTGGGTACAGAGTGAACGAAGAACTGAAAAGGGCCATAAAGGTTAGAAAAGCTAAATGTGCTGCATACAGGAGAAGTAGAAAACTTAAGGGGGTGGAAAGCAATGAGGCCATGGTAGCAAAGGAAGAATACCAACAAGCACGAAATAAAGTAAACAAGATAAAAGTCGACAACCGGAGAGTGCGAAATAGCAGTCTTATTAGGACGATAAGAACGACAGGGGGGGGTCGAGTTCGAGCGTATTTTGGAAATGGGTGAACAAACGTAACAAAGGGAATAACCAACAGAGCATTAAAGTAGATGGCAGAGTTACAGAAGAGCGAGATCAAATCGCATTAGAACTAGTCAAGCACTGGGAAAAGGTAAACGATAAGCGATGGGGCATGGGGAACCCACCGGAGTGTCCGAACCAGGTCGAAGAAAATCTCTCGGACTTCGTGTGCAGCGAAATCAAAACTGAGGAGGTGCGAAGGGTGATCTCAAAATTGAGGAATGGAAAAGCGGGAGGGGTGGACGAAATTCCTAACGAGTTTATCAAAAAAGGGGGAGAGGAACTCTTGGAAAGCCTAACTGCCCTATTCAATTTAGCCATAGAAAAACAAGAGGTCCCAAAGGAGTGGAGGGAAAGCAAAGTGACATTTATTCACAAAAAGGGGGAAAAAGAAGTTTTGGATAACTATCGTGGGATCTCTGTCAGTAGCAACATTGGAAAGGTGTTCTGTAAAGTCTTTTATGGGAGACTAGAGGAGGTAATTGAGGAGAAGGGTTTTTTGGGAGAAATCCAGAATGGCTTCAGGAAGGGAAGGAGAGTTACTGACCATCTTTTCACACTATCCCAAATGATAGAATCCGCGAAAGTAAAAAAGAAAAAGATGTTTATGGCCTTTTTGGATATCAAGAAGGCATACGATAGAGTATGGAGGGAAGGTATGTGGCGCAAGCTGGAGGCTATGGGCTTAGGAGGCGAGTTTGTTGGAATTATGAAAGCATTATATAAAGATGTACAGAGTGAACTTAGCCTGGGAAACATTACAACGAAACGTGTGCCTATGGAGATAGGCCTAAAACAGGGGTGTATCCTTTCGCCGATCCTGTTTGCATTGTACATCAAAGGTTTAGGAGATGAATTCCTGCGTAGCGAGGAGGGGGTAGCAGTTGGTGACTTGAAGATCCCAGGGCTATTTTTTGCAGACGATATGGTTCTAGTGTCAGAAAGCGAAGAGGGGCTAACGAAAATGCTGGGAATTGTTGGGAAATATGGGAGCAAATGGAGACTCGAACTTAATGAAAGCAAGAGCAAAGTTATACCTGTGGGCCGCAAAGTGGACCCCACTCGAAGGTGGAGAGTGGGTGAGTTCTGCATTCCGGAAGGGAGCAGCAAACTTCTCAGTGTGGGAGAGACGGGTGATTACGAGTATTTGGGGGTAAATATAAACATTACAGGAAGAGGCATCTACCGGAACCACACAAATAAATTGATTCTGAAGGGGAAGCGAATCCTTAACCAAATGAAACTTATAGGGAGAAACAGTTTCAATAAGGTTTTCGTGGGGAAAACCATTTGGGAAATGGTGGGGCTGCCAAGTATAACATACGGTACGGAAGTGGTACCCCTAAACCAGACGGCCGTAAAGAGCTTGGAAATCCTGCAGAACGATGCAGGCCGATGGATAACGGGGTCGAGTAATGCCGCAGCGCTAGAAGCAATCAGGGGTGAGCTTGGGTGGATGAGGATCAAGGACAGGATAGACCTGTTGAAGCTCGGTTATCTTAATTATTTGGTAAATCTCCCCGACAGCCGATGGTGTAAAGTAATGTTCCTGAGAATTTTCAACTCAAATATCAAAACGGGGTGGATGGTCCAAATGAGGGAGCTAGTAGAGAACTACTCATTGGAGATCTTGGACCTGGACGTTGGGGCAAACCAGGGTAAAAAAATCGTCACAGAAAGGGTCATGGAGGATTGTAACCGTAATTGACGAGAGGGGGTCAAATCAAAGAGGTCTTTGGGTGGCCTGCGTGATAAAGAGAAGCCAGGTTTTGAAGAGCACCTTGATGGCACCTTTGGGGGGTCACTGTTGTTCAAGCTGAGGTCGCGATCCCTGGAGCTGAGGGGAAAAATTGGGAAAGACGGTGAAAGGGAGTGCCAGATGTGTAACTTGGACATGGTGGAGACCCTGGAACACTTTCTTCTAGAATGCCCAAAGTATCAGCCTAAAAGAATGAGATTCACTGGGAGTATAATGGGGAAGTGGGATGGGAGAATGAAGGACATGTGGTTAGGGGGAGACTCAAAGGAAAAGGTTAATATGCTAATCGGAGAGATTGGGAAGAATGGGACAAGGGATATCATCAAGCAGTTCGTCTCCGAGTGTTGGGAGGAGAGGAGAAGCGTGGGAATAGGGAGGCAGTTGGGAGTACAGGGGTAACCATGGCCTTCTCGCCCGAGAACCGCGACAAATCAGCGGCTGGCCAAAGTGTTATTATTATTATTATTACACCTTTATCAATATCAATGTTCGTATACATACTGTCGATATCCAAAGTAGCCAGAATTGCATTTTTCGATATTTTCAATTTCGAAATTTTTGACAGGAAATCCTGTGTATTTTTTGGATAGCTCGGATGTCTATTTGCTATAGGTTTCAGATGATAATCAATTAATTCCGAGATCGCATAAGATTCCGAATTACAATCTGATACAATTGGCCTCCCGGGTGGAGTTAAGTCATCCGTCCATGAAGAACGGTCCTTGTGGATCTTTGGCAGGATATAAAATTGTCTTGTTTGAGCACTGAGCTTAGCTGTTAAATATTTCAATTGTTTTTTGGTAATGTGACCTTCGTCGAGGAGAAATTTTAAGATCTTATTGAATTTTTCGATATTACTAGGCCAAATAAGTGAATCTATTTTCTTATAATGTTTAGTATTGCTGAGTTGTCTCATGGCTTCCTTTATATAATTATCCCGAGATAGAACAACTACCGACCCACCTTTGTCGGCTGGTTTAATTACTAATTTCTTATTTTTTCGAAGTTTCGTGAGGGCTCTCCGTTCACCAGCTGTTAAATTGTCTTTATCGGAGAGTATGTTCATGCTGAACACCTTTTGGATGATTCGTTTGCTAGCCTCAATAATTTCGGGATCTACTTCACTATCTGGAGGTGACCAACCAGATGATTCTGTAAAAGGAAGTTTCCGACCGCTGGAGTTTCTAAAGCGGTCTGCTAATTTCATTTGCCTAAGAAAATTAAAGTTGTATGATGGTAAATTTGTTTGGTTATCAGTTTTAGGCTTTGGTGCTGGTACAAAAGTTAAACCGCGATCTAAAAGAGATTTCTCTTGGGTTGTTAGGTCATTGGTGCCAGACAGGTTAACCATATTAGTTCCTAATCCCACATCTGTTAGGCGGCTGTTACCTTTGCCTTTACTTAGTTTAAATTTAGGTGGTTCAACCAGTGATCGTACATAATATTGGCGGTTCTCGTGGTCCAATGGATTAAATCCTGAGCAACATCAAACTTCGCGTCCTCAATTTTTGGTATCACGTTAACGTCCTTCACTTTCCGAATGGTTTCGTTGATGATGCTCAGGGTTCTCCTCTCAGCCTGAGGGAGTTTTTGCGAAAAGTTTAGTTCAGCGAAATAAATTTTTGCTGATCTAAACTTGACCCTGATATCGCTAAGCATATTCCGCAACTGCTTAACTACGAGATCAGAATTATCGTTTCGAGAATTCACGCCAATATTTTATAATATTTTTTGGGGACTGGACTGGCCCCTGTGCCCTTTAAACATAGAGCGCAGATGATTGAATTTGGCGCCGGGGTAACACTCCACCTGGATGTCCGGATGGGGATTTCGATCAATGCGTCCAAAATCTGAACTTCCAATCATAAGGATGTTTTTACAAATATCGGGGAGGCGCCAATTCCTTTTGTCAAAATTAACTCCGCTTTTATGCCGAAACTGGGAGAATTTAGAATCAAATGAGCGGCCCGAGTTGCGGCTCGGTGATTTGACTTTCTCTGAGTACGATATACCTGGTTGAACCACACTAGAGGCAGGAGAAGGGGGAGAAGAAACAGAAGCAGGAGAGGAAACAGAAGCAGGAGAAGAAACAGAAGGAGGAGAAGAAACAGAAGGAGGAGGAGGAGTTCTAGTAAGAGCACTAGGAGAACCAGAGAAGAAAGGCTGAGGAGGAGTAGGAGGTAGAGGAGCAAGACGAGGCGAGACAGCGTTACTCAATTTGCGAGCATCTTCAGTCACAATATGGACCGGAGATGTTTGCAAATTGAGGCGCTTACTCTGAGAGAAAGAAGAAGTAGAAGGAAAAGAAGAGGGAGAAGTGCTTTGCCTTGATCTTTTCTTATTTTGCTTTTCGCGTTGGGGTAGAGGGACAACACGGGCCGGAGTTTGCTTGCTCCCTCCCGTATTGTTCCTTACTCCAGACGCTGGGCGAAGTTCCGAAATGTAAGACTCATAAGCCGCAATCGTCTTATCTGTCAACTTATTTTTAAAGTTCTTTTTAGCCCAGATCAAGGCACGCGCCGAAGCGCTGTTGAAGTCTATTTTTTCGAGTCCAGGAGGTGGTCGCATAGCCAAAGTTATCTTAGACTTCAACTGGTTTAAATTCATCTTATAATGCTCAACTAAAGCATTTAACGTTTGATTGGCCCATCCCACACTAATCTGTCGAAAAACAGAAAAAATGTGTGGGGTGGGAAGAGCTGGCTTTAGAAAGCCACCTAACTAGGCTCCCGCACTAGTCCCATCTTCCCGTTAGAATGGGATTGGTTAATCTGAGATCCGGCATACCGATATTCCACGGTAGTTTCCCCCTCAATATCTCCGCCCACCCTCACCCGGGGGAAGATATCCTCGGATATATTCTTCAGCGGGAGAGGAGAAGAAATTCCAGATTATCTTCCCTCCAACCCTGGTTATCCCCCACCCACTCCTACTCCATCATCATTTTTTTAAATAATTCTCGACTCGAATGCCCATTGGCGGAGAAGATACACAATATCTAAAACCCACCCACCAGCCCTGCTACCCTCTATTTGTTTCTCGACATATTATCTCCAAAAGCGTCACTGATACATACCATGAGCATGCATACGTATCTAACCTTGAACAACAAATTCCTCAATGTAAAATTGTCGATTTTTAATACCAGAAAACTCTGATATATCAAGTACTGAAATGAAAACTATGTTTTTTAACCCTTTACCCAAACGAATCGGCCGGTTCCGCCCGCGAACTATGCAACTTCAGCAGTTGAAAAAATATTATTTTTCAAAAAATTTCAACAAAACCATATCATGTGACCCCTTATTGGAACGAGCTGCTCGTTCCAACGAGGGGGTCGCATGATATGGTTTTGTTGAAATTTTTTTTAAAATTTGAAAAAATGATATTTAAAATAATAAATTTTGATATCGTCTGCGTTGGGTAAAGGGTTAAAAAGAAAAAAATCAGATGTGGGGAGGTATTCTTGGTGATATCGCAGGACACCAGTATATAAACAAAATGACCCCAAAATACAAAACAAGAGGTCTCTGGAAAGCCATGAGTCACTTCCCTGATATCAAAGTTGTGCGCTCAAAATGCAGCCAAAGTCTTGAAAAATCAGTGCATAAAGCTGACTAAAAAGGAAGTCTCCCATGTTCGTGTCTACTCGATCAAAAACCTTCATTCCATGTTTAAGAAAACTGAATCAGAAATGTAGTCTGCAGCTGGTACCACAGGTGAAAAGTTTTGAAAAATCAAACATGGCTGCCGTAGCGGCCACATCGGATCAACAAACCGGTACCAAGAGGGGAGGATCCCATCTACATGTTGACATAAACTTTCATACCATGTTTCGGGAAAATTGGATAAGAAATGTATCCTGATCCAAAGAGCTTTCACGCGTACGAAGGACGGACGACCAACGACGACGGAAAATTTGGTATGACAATAGCTCACCCTGAGTGAAACTCGGTGAACTAAAATTCAGGCGGGAAAAGATAACCAGGGTGTGGGGAAGATATCCTAGGATATCTCGCGGGGATGGGGGAAGATATCAGGGGAAATATCTTGGCACACCGGTGCTGAGACTGACTATATGGTATGCTCATTACGCGTCTGTGTAGATATATGTACACGAATGGTTTCTCACCTCCATTTTACGTACCGTACTGATACCCGCTGCTGGCTGAGTTTCCATCGGTAGTACTGGTGTTCCGTTACAGTTGTGCTATGATCCAAATTTTAATATGGAACTTCCTTGGCATAAACGTTTGTACTAGCACTGCTTATTTTAGTTTATTTGATGGGTCATAAAATGGCAGAGTGTCTTTCAAAATAGGCAATTCTTACAAAAGTGGGCGTAACTCCCGTGACCATTTTTGTAATAAAATCTTCATTTTTTGCAATGATCCGGATTCTTGCAAAAATGGTCCAATTTTCTTACAAAAGTGGAGAGCATGTTTTTTTCTTACAAAAGTGGGCGTTTCTTCTTACAACACTACAGACCTTCTATTATTACAAAAATGGGCGATTTTATTACAAAAGTGGTGAGCTCTTACAAAAGTCGTCATTTCTTACAAAAACGGACGTAACAGCAAATCAGGTTAGGGAATAGAAGAATAAGCCACAGAATAGATAGCAAAAGGCAGAAAAACGAGGATTCTGCAGGAATTGTAACAAGTAAAATTACTCTTATACAAATACTGGAAACATATTGGGATTCTGGGGGAATCAGAGTCCGTTTCGATAGTTTTGGGGTGTTTTTTGTGATTTGGAGGGATTGACGGGTCTATTTCTGTAATTCCACGACGTAAACTAGAATTAGGGGGAAATCCGAACCTGCAAATACTTCTATTCAATCGAACCCATCATCCGAACATACCCCACCCAATTAGAGGATTCAGGATCATATATCAACCACGTGCCACCATAGAAACCAAGATGTCGGCTTCCAGTAAACAAAATGGACGACGAAACAGGTGTCACAATGTGTTCAAAACACAAGCGCATGCGCACTAATACCACGTATTACTATAGGAACGACGTCACAAGATAGCCGCTCACGCGGGCTACCATAACAACCAAAGATGACATAAATGGGTCATGTGGTTATGACGTCACATTCGGGGGCCCCATGAGGGGTCCCCAATGAGGCACGATCCATCTCTTTGCCACTACTCACACTATTTGGATGGGCCCTGCAAAAGCAGAGAAAGAAAGGAAGACGAGATTCACTACAAAGGAGGATAGAAAGATGATAGTGGTTAAACAAACAAGCAAGTTAAAGAGAGCTTTATGGATAAGACTAAAAAAGAGACCAACTGCTAATTTAAGCATGAATGTCCACTAAACTCGCACAGGAAAGTTCGTCCGCTCGACAATTATTGATTTCCAAGAAATACTAGCAGCACTAGTAAATCTTCGTGTCACGGCCTTCGGTTAATTGTCATCGGTTGTTTTAGTACATGTATATGTACTTACACCTTTCCTGTGCTCTATTTACGAAGTAAGAAAGTTACTCATGCGACTGCCTATTATTCATGCGATTGGTTAATTTTTGTAATAAAATTTATAGCACACCCTCCTTAGGTGAAAATACCGTGTCTCCAGTACCATACCAACCATAGTCATATGTGTGTACGGCATCCGCTTGCTCAATGCCCATCAAATCAAATTGTGGTATATTGAAATCGGCTGGAACTCTTAAAGCTGTTTTTTCCCATTTAAGTAATATCTGTTTTGCTGTGTGGCTGTCTGAAACAGATAAAAATATATTTATGCTGTATTGTAAAACGATAATCCTTTGAACCCTAGAGGTCGCATTTCTCACCCAGAAACATGATTTTATTTTAATTCTCACAGTCTTCCCGTCTTCCCATTAAGTAATGTCAAGGAATATGTGGGCTTTTTTAAAGTTTAACACAAGCAAAACTACATTTTTTCAACTTTTAATTTGCTTTACTCGACTGAAAAATAAAAAAAAATAAATATAAACAATTATTTGTTTCCTTGAAGGTCTGGTTATGTTATGATACACACAATGAGCTTTTATGCTACAGTGTTTCAGTCCGGGAAGTAAAAACATATCACAACGTCATGTGTGCCCAACCGGTAACGCCGTGTTTGAGTGCTGAAAGATGCTGAATCTGTTCTGAACTCCTATATTGACACTAAAATTACATAAACGTTTGTTTCACTTTTTGCAGAAACCATTAATCATTTTGGTTGGTAAAACCAAACCAACACAGCGTGTCCCATTGTCAATCTAATCTCCCTGTAATGTTATGACTGATCGCTGTTATGATTTTTAAAAACATTCAAGCCCATATTAAGCATGAAGATGTCAACTTGATCCAACAGTTCTAAAGTCGGCCTATTTGGACAAATATTTCCAAATAAATCTCACACCTGTGTATATTATACAGCAAAGAGAAATTCAGGTAATGATAAAACATTGGTGAGACTTATTCGCAAATGAATTTTAATAATATTTTTAGAATATATCTCTGGAATATTATATTATTATTGAAATATATTAGTTGGTCGGAAAGGCGAACCGTAGGTCCACCTTTCCGACCAACTGAAATATTCCAGACGATTGAATCTAGACACAGGCGATGGGTTAGACTGGTTTCAGGCCATAACCAGGCCATCACAGCGTTGAATTCCTTACAAAATTAGACTGGTGGCCTGAAAGCTTGTCATCGGAGTACAGTTGTACAAAATGAGAAATTTATTTTCAAACATGGCAATTCAAACCATTTTCAATGAGAAATTAAAGCGACCAGCAATACAGCACTGTCATCAAAAAAGCGAACAGAGAAATGCCACTGGAGGTATATATTCCTCTTCGCAACAATGTAGATTCCTGTCGAAAAGAAAATGCAAGAATACCGAATCCGAAATACTTTTTCAAAGGTTTTTCTCGATGCGGTCTTGGTTTCGCAGTATTTTAATTATGAAATCTCGCGTCCCACTGGTGTAAGTGTGACGAGATTAAATTGCGATTCGATCGAGATAAAGACGGCGCCTTTGTGATTACAGTACTGTGGGTCACTATAATTTTTCTAAGGCAACTCTTTTTGGGTAACCCTTTTCATATCCTTTATTACAAAGAAGGCAAGTAGGCCTTCTATGTTCACCATTGTATGTTAGTATAAAATTGTAGATGACAAACTTGATATACTGTGTTAAAATGTCATCTTTTCTCTCATTAACCAAGTTATATTATTAGTTACACAGTTTATTGGTGGCCTAATATGGTATATATGGTGTCAGTTAATTTCATATTGGACGAGAGCGAAGCCAAACAGTTTCATTTCGAAGGTAACATGACACACATCCACAGAATATGAAGCCTTTTAAGTTGCCTAACCTGCCCTTCAGACCAAATATGGGCTTCCAACACTCAATCTTTCAAATTGAAGCGTTTATCGGCTGCCGCCATTTTGAATAACCAATGAACAAAGGGGAGATTACCCATAGCTGTCAGCGTATATTGATGTTGACAGGCAGTGTATGGTTTTATATGCATTCTGCATGTGACGCCTTTGAACCAATGAAATTCCCACATACTTGTAGGAGGTAAGATATATTGTGATTTCATACAACGCAGGAGAATGCACTTTCGGAACAGTCACTGTTGATGCAAGCGTCACTCAAAGACATCGCCTCTATATAACCTGACTGCCCTATAGTTATTTCCATGTCTCTCTCCGTGCCCTGGATTTCCATTGTTATCAGATGCATTTGGAACATGTTACTATCGAAACATACAAAAAGTATTCGCAGAAGAAAAAGAGGGAGAGAGAGAGAGAGAGAGGGGGGGGGGGGATAGAGTGTGTGCTATGGAGGATTGTAATCGCAATTGACGGGGTCAAGGCAAAGTTGTATTTGTGTCGTTTGTGTAATAACGAGAATCTGGGATATAAGGAGTACAGAGATGGCATCGTGGGTGGAGTCACAGCTATTCAATTTGAAAGGCACTGGCAATCTATGTAATCTGTGAGAAATGGAGTCTCTTGAAGGCTTTCTCTTGGAGTGTACAAAATATAAGTCTAACAGAATAAGGTTTGTCGCAAGTATGACGAGGAGAATGAAGATTATATGGGTCACTAGTGAGTGATGCAAAGGACTGAGTTTGTTTGCTCGTTCCTGAAACTGAGAGGATAAAGTACGGATATCATCAAACAAGTCGTTTCCGTATACTGGAAGAGAGGGGTGATAGATGGGGGCAGCAAGGTGAGCACTGAGTAATCTCATCGGAGAATCTGCTGGACGAAGCAAATTATAGATTTTATTACTTTCCAAAGTGTGATTTACTGGAATTTCCGGGTTTGATTATAAACGATAACTTCACAAGTTAATTATGCAATCAACAGCTGGGTCATGTATCCGTGTGCGCAAAAGAAGACGCTTTGCCGTGGGTATAATGGGGACTTCATTGTTTTTTTTTTGTTTTTTTTGTTTTGCTTTTTTTTTTAACCTTTTACCTAACATGAAAAGCAGACGAAACTTGCAAAAAATAATTCTTGAATGACTATTATTTTCATTTTTTGTCTCAAAAACATAGGTTATGACCCCTCATTGGAACAAGCTCGACGAGCTCGTTCCAATGAGCCATAATCTATGTTTTAGAGACAAAAAATGAAAAAATAATGAAAATTAATTGGAGATTTTTGAGAATAGCGCTGGCCGGTTTTGGCCGTTACGTTAGGCAAAGGGTTAAATAATATAATTATTGTTAATAATGAAAAGTAATAAACAGAGTAATCGCTTGACTGGACTGGTTACGTGAAATAATTCATTCGAGGCGAGGGACTATACTGTAAAACACTCTTGCGCATTCGCGCACTCGTGTTTGTACGACGTCCCTCACCTCTCATGAATTATTTCACGTAACCAGTGCAGTCACGCGATTACTCTCTATTTAGTTTATAAATTAAAGGTTATAAATTATGCTAAATTAAAAATTACCACAAACCAGTTTCCTCTTAATCTGAAATATAATTTGCGTATTTCTGTGAATTGAGATCACTACATGCATTTCTAGTCATACCGTGTAAGATATTAGTTTTCCTCTTTTCCAAAAACATAATAAGTAGTGGCTTATATGTTTTTGAGATGAAACTTCTGAATAATTGGACTGACGGGCCATTCTTAATGTTGTTGGGATAGTTATTGCAGATAGATACACGTGTAGGGAAACGCTCTTTTTAATAACTCGGTCCTCAAATTGTATGGCATATAATCAGGGCTCTTCTTAGGTTGTAGGGTTCGATTCAACAACTGTCGGTGGCAACGACTCTTGCAAAAACATAGATGCATTACCATGAACAATCGTATATACGAGTTTGCTAAGCACCAAGTATATCTAATTACCTGTTTTACGTTTTAGTTGAAATATTGTTATGAAAAGTGTATATATTTGTTATTTAATTATATCTTTAATGATTTACGTACACAAATTAAGATTTTATTTGTGTTTGACATTATTTTTTAGCTTTTGAATACGATAACAATGGAAAATGGATATTATTGGTAAAAGAAAAAAAAATTCAAATTTGCCAAAACGTTGACGGAGCGAACTGCTATGGGTTCAATATCGAGTATGAGACCCATTATTTTTAATTACAGCTTGACAACGCCTTCGCATGCTCCCAATCAGGTTCCTGATGGTCCTTTGTGGGATGTTGTTCCATTCTTGGACCATCATGGCACCAAACTCCTGGACAATTCTTGGTTTGACCGGACGGGCTGAAATTGCAAGCTGCAACTCATTCCAGACATGTTCGTTTGGATTGAGGTCTTGGGATCTTGCTGGCCAGTCCATACGTTCAATCCCCTCCCCCTGCTGGTACTCTCGGACAGCATAGGCAACATGAGGACGGCCATTATCGTTCATCAGAATGAATATATCACCCACTGCACCTGCAAACTATCTGACGTGGGCATCCAGGATCTCATCAATATACCACTGTGCACTCAATGTACGACGGTCAAGGACACAGAGCTCTGTACGTCCATCCCAGCTGATGCCGCCCAGACCATTATTGACCCTCCGCCATAGCGGTCATGTCAGCAACGTTGGCTGCATGGAATCACTCTCCTCGACGTCTCCATACCCTAGAACGCATATCTGTATAGTCTAGGCAGTACCTTGACTCTTCTGTAAAAATGACAGGTCGCCAATCTTCTCTGGTACATCCATGGCCCATTCATATCGTGTCTGGCTGTGGTTCTGGGACAGCGAAATGCGAATACATGGTCTTCTCGATCGGAGATCACTTTTGTGCAGTCTTGCCTGGATAGTTTTAAATGTTTCGAAATATTTACCCTGGATACATTCTGAAGGTCACTGCGAAGCTGGGTTGCTGTTGCAAACCGGTTCCTACGGGCCTGAATGGTCAAAAACCGGCCTTAAGCTGCAGATGTTGCCCTGTCTCTGCCACCACCATGCCGTCTTACTGGTGTGCCATACTGCTGAATTCTTGCTCAGGCTCTGGTGATTAGCGTATGGTGCACACCAAGGGCTTCACCAACCTGACGATGCGTAGCCCCTTGCACCACCTTCCCAACAGCCCGCCATTTTTCTGCTTCAGACAAATGTCTTCTGACATTTGCATTCGCCATATTCAATCATTAAATCACAAGGGTTTGTGTTAAAATGAAGATTGAATACCCTACACATGTCATGTGCATGTAGACAGCACACGAAAACATCATGAACCTCAAGGGGTACATGCTTTCCATGACTGTCACGAAAAGTCTGCCTGCCAAGAGAGCTAATGTAAACATTGTGAACCATCTCAATACATTCCTCAATCGTATCCACCTGCAACCTGCACCTCTACCTACTGAGCCACCGCTCTCCCGTGTATGAGATATATCGTTTACTGTCTAGTATCAAGAGTGTATCTAGAATGTTCGCATAGGAAATAAATATTAAAGTAAACGACCTCAGTAAGGGTCCTAATCATGGCAACTTGATGGAGAAACTTGTTTAAAATAAACTGTGGGTCTCGTGTCAACATGGTGGTTCTATATGTCGGTTACAGAGTGACAATACGGGGTCCATCACCCTCCCCCGGAAACATTTTATTTCTAGAGGCTCGGAAATCCCCTGAAGATGTATTTCATGTGGGTAATTTGACAATTTCTCCCGCCCATAATTAGAAGCGAAACGCCATTTTGCTACAGATGGAAAGTCAAAAAAGGTCCACCTAGAATATAGAGAGTAACCGCTTGACTGGACTGGTTACGGTAAATAATTCATGAGAGGTTAGGGACGTTGTACAAACACGAGCGCGCGAATGCGCACTAGTGTTTTACAATAAAGTCCCTCGCCTCGAATAAATTATTTCACGTAACCAGTCCAGTCAAGCGTTCACTCTGTTGATTACTTTTCATTATTAACGATAATTATATTATTTAACCCTTTACCTAACGAAACGACCAAAAACGGCCAGCGGTATTCTCAAAACTCACCAATTAAGTTTCATTATATTTGCATTTTTTGTCTCTAAAACATAGGTTATGACCCCTCATTGGAACGAGCTCCACGAGCTCGTTCCAATGAGGGGTCATAACCTATGTTTTTGAGACAAAAAATGAAAATAATAGCTATTCAAGAACTGTTTTTGCAAGTGTCGTCTGCTTTTCATATTAGGTAAGGGGTTAAAAAAACAAAACACAATGAAGTCCCCATTACAACCACGGCAAAGCGTCTTCGTTTGCGCGCGCGGATACATGACACAATTGTTGATTGCATAATTCACTTGTGAAGTTATCGTTTATAATCAAATCCGGAAATCCCAGTAAATCACACTTTCGAAAGTAATAAAACATTAACACCATTTATACCGCAAACAAAATAATATCATTAACTCCTTACATGCGGCAGAGGGATTTTCATGAGCATGACAGGTTTTCAGTGACCACTGAAAGAAGCATAATTTGGGCACGTTTATTCATGTATGTGAAACACTTTTATAAAACACCAATCACCACTCCTACCAAACACAATAAACAAAGATACAAAAACAACAAATTCTGAAGCTTTTTTTATCTTTTTGGTTGGCGTGGAACGACCTGCAAGGACCAACACTTGACCCCCAACCACGAATGCACCCTTAAGTATCAAACGATCGTCCTTACTAATTCACTTGTAAGTCATTTAATTTCGCAAGACCCTGACTTGCCATGTCAGAGTACGTGTAAGTGTTTGAGAATTGAAAGGGTCAGTTAATTATTTCGTCCGTTCAATATGCCCTTGGTATTGCATTATCAGACATAAACCTTTCATGCCGAGTTCTAAATCCAATCCCTGTTTGATTACACTCAATATCTCCAGAAGCAGCTTGACTCTACCCTTTTCATTTCTCTGCAATCTATTTTTGATCTTAATCAGCATAATTGCTTTTAGTACTGGGTGACTCTAAACTAATAGGTTATCGTGGGGTTATCTTCTGTTACAGAATGAATTAAACCATTCAGCTGTCTTTATGTGATTAACAATAGTAAAAGTGTTTGTTGTCTTCTTGGGAGCAATTGTTTTCCTACCCACTCAAAGACGTAGTTTTTCCATTATATGCGTTTCATATTGCATTCTCCGGAAGCTCTTAAAAATTAGTTGATCTCGGCCTTAGTCTTTCAGTCTGATCAACTACTGATCATTGTTCATCGTTACATAAAAACAAGACACATATTTTGGAGACAGGGTACATGAACGTACATGACTTAAAATTATCTGCTTCCAAGCTTGTAAATCATTACGGGATATGTTCATCTGCTGGGTGTGTATTGGGATAAAGAAGAGAAAGAGACAGTCTAGGGATGCATGAAGGTGTGTGCGAGGATGGGTGGGTGTGTGTGTGGACGGGGGCATATTTCACAAGGGTTCGATCATTACCGACTGATGTGCATCAAGTATTATGTCTCTGAGCCCCAAAACACAGAATCCTTTGCAAATTTACAAGGTCGGTGGTTATGGTGGGCTCAAAACATTTGTCCCACGAGGGCGCGTCCCCATCGCTACCGAAACATTAGCAAAAGATTAACAAAGGAAGTATAAAGTGGATGTATCGTTGTTGGTGGAGAGCGCGACAATGTATATTTTTAGATTCGAAAACGATGAATCATTACATTACTCACCATGTTATCAATATGCATATGCCAAGAACTTGTACTTTAAAAATTAATTTTCAATAATAGTGTAATATCAGAAGAGCCTTTGATAAGGTTTACGAGATTGTTATGGAAATGTGAATAGATTGGTATCACAGGTGGGTTATAGAATGTATTATAGGTTACATAGTCTTTTAATGGACCGGTACGGGATGAGACAGGGTCAGTAGAATTTATAACCGGGCGAGCCGCAGGCGAACCCTGGTATAAATTCTACTGATCCCTGTTTCATCCCGTACCGGTCCATTAAGAGACTATATAACGCATTTACCCCACCGATGACCCTACAACCACAATGACGAACGCCCACTGATCATCCCCACACAAGTAACACCCTCCAAATTCCGGAGTTCTTGGTCCCCAGATGTCAATGTTTGACAATAAAGATGTATTGTGAATCAGCATGAAGATAATTTCTTATTGTAGCGAACTTGAATTTAATAACATATAACAGAATACAACGATGTTTAATGTTTAACGTCCATACGTGTATGGTTGATCATTTGTGGACGTTTATATTGAAGTTAACTGTACCAATGAATGTACAGCCATGGAATGAAAGCATGAGAGTCTTATTGGCAATGTTCGAGATGTTATTGTCAACCCGGAAATCCGAGATGTCGTCTACATTTAACCCTTCTATGTTCTGTAGTGTAGCTGAGTCAACCGTTGCAATGCTACTGTTGGTATTTGGAGCCGGAGGTGCACATAATTCCAACTGAGTGTTGGTAGATATGGCTGCTCTATTATTCGTGGTGAGATCTCTACCAATACTTAAGCCCATTTGCATTTTCTTCTGTGTGCCTGTTCTCGAGTACACAGCTAATGACTGTGCAGATTTGTGGCCCGTGACTGCCATTATTTGTGAAGCTTTAAACATGTTCTTCGACAGTATAGTTGCGCCTGTTGCACGTATTGAGTGGTTGGTGTATTTCTCCGGGTAGATCACATTTGTCACTGAGTCCACTCATGAAACTTTTGAGAGTTTGTTCGCCAATTCTACTGGTACAGTATCATACTAGATCGTTTTCGGCGAAAGAATCCGTTGGTCTTTGCCAAAGGGCAGTGTTGTCGGGGTGCAATTTTCCAGGGTACTTCTTAAATGAACTCACGGGGCACAATTCTGAACCTTTGATTTCAGGCTTAACGCCATACGAATCCTCTCGATCATACATACTCTCTGTGATTCTTACTGAGTTCGTCCTCCATCTTCGTGACAAATTCTAGACCGGATTTGGGTTCAGTTTGTATTTTAAACGTACTTTTTGTCATTCCATGGATATTTTCGGCAGCTCGTCTGCAAAAGTACAAACGAATGTCAAATTGTACTTATTTTGAAGTCCAACGGCTGTACTTGGGCTTAGATGTATGGAATTGTATAGCTTCTCGCGATCAGCTTCGTTGATTATGGGGTGGTGTTCAATGCTTCTATTTCCAATGCGTTTCAGCTCCACAAGAGCAGCTCTAAAGGCCTCATTTACATCAATAAAATCTGCGTCTTTTAATTATATCTACTTTCTTATTTATGGGGGCCTTCGAAGATAGCGATTTAAAGAATGTCTAACGTTTTCGAACGATGTTGCTTTGTAATGAGCCCCGTCAGTCTTTCTCGTATCCAAGTAGAAGAGTTGCAGGACTTCATTTAACTGATAATTGTCATATTTCTCAAAATCAACATCTGAACTTTTTTCGGCCAAATAGTCTCTTAACATTTTAGCTGCTTTCTTGTTGCTGTGAATAGTCTCCACAGAATTTATTTTCAGTCTTTTCTCATCAATTTCACTGGCGGTGTTCTCCGCGAAGCGTTTGCCACGAACAGACGACATTTTGTTTTGTTTACAATCTAAGGGAGATAACTTTACGCGTTCTTCCCATGCTCGCAGTCACCCGGCATTAAAACATGTCGGGTCTGTGGGCGTGTACTAAATTCGTCTATTCCACCAATCCCTTTATGATGTTTCTGTAGTAGCTTGTGAGAGGTGGGGTAATAAATCCTATTTAACGGACCTAAGACAAAGAGTGTTTTACACCCTGAGTTCTCCTCTCGGCGCAAAATCAGGTCGGATGCCCTGACGATCCATTTATGGAACCGTTTATTTCTCATCCGCATCAGTGATATAGCATTGAATCCATCCAACTAGCATTGTTTGGTTTAAACAAAATTTATTCATTAATAACTGCGTTAATTAAATACATCAAGCAGACAATGCACATCGGCAATGTACACCAAATAGTATATAATAATATAACATGGAATGATAAAACACCTACACAGTGCTGGATTCGATAGTAAGCTTATCACATTTTATGTGAGTGTGGAAAAGCACAGTTCAATGAGAAGGCTGTTTAACCCTTTGAACACTGATGGTATTTTCCATGTCAGTTGAAATGCAACAATTAGAAGAATCCATCCCACTTAATGAAGGTATGACGTACCACGTCCCTGGGCCGACAAAACGGTCTCTCGTGTTCAAAGGGTTAAACCATTGGTTGGTTATTGCTTCCTGCAGTCGATGCCAAAGTATTTGATTTTGGGGATTCGTCATACGACGGTCAACTTACGTTTTGGGTGAGCCAATTACACAAATAATTAAGCTTGCAGATTTAGCAACACACTATCAGTAAACAAGCATTATTTGTGTCGTAGATGGCACGTCCTTGTATTTAATTAATGATAATGTTCAAAAAGACTTCTTAGTGTTAAAAAAAGATTTAAGCACCATTATTACCACTAAATCTATAAGTTACTAGTAGATTAACATGATTTTGGAGGGCTGTTAAAACTCCATAATTTCAGGGACGTCATTCGACGAAGCCGGGCCGCGGGCGGATAATGGTATAAATAGCCATTAGCGGCCCGCGGCCCGGCTATTTTTAGATTCCATGGTCAAATGAATTACTCCCACTCGGATGAAGTCCCTTTGTATTTCCGAACGGAAGTCGAATGCGCGATCGAAACAGAAATATCGAACCGACTTACTGATTATTTTTTCCAGCAATTCCCTCGTGCGGTTAGCTGTAACAGGGAGTGGTAATAATAGTAATAACATAATTGTTGTCAGGCATAACGATTCATTAGCGGCCCTGCAGCAATGATGAACAGCCCTTGGGCTTATTAACGGCCCTCGACTTCGTCTCGGGCCTTTAATAAACCCTCGGGCTGTTCATCACTGCTGCAGGGCCGCAAATGAGCCATAATGCCCTCCAAAATCATGTTATTGTTATATTATTACCTCTTTATAGGGCGTTCCCTAGTACATTAACAAAGTTTAACAGGGCATAACAAGAACGAAACGTTCAACTTACAAAGTCGCGTGATGTGTCGGGCCGTTAATGAGTTGAACATCTCATTAACGGCCCGACACGTCAAGGGACTTCTTTTCCTCGCTGTCGTACACATGAAAATGGAAACAGTTTCCAGAAATGGTTTCAACTAGTAAACAATGTGATTTTTATTTAAATTATTAAATATGTAAAATGTCCAGCAAAGTTAGTCCCATAAGAACAAGCAGCTGTATATAGTAAGTAAGTCTGCGGACACTTTAAGCCTTTATTCCTGATTTAAAAGCGGTAAATATCGGTTCTGTTTTTAAGTTTTCTAACTTCGTTGCCTTTGAAAGAGCACCGGCGCCGATCACATGATAATCATGTGACACCATTTGTTTGAGAACAGACGATAATATCATCAGCCAACATTGAAAACGTTAAAAATGTCTCAATCAAGAGAATTGAATGTAGACCAATTGGCGGTTTGTAGCTGCCATCTAAGGTACAGGGTCAAAACTTTTGTCACAATCGCAGTGTTAATAACAGTAATAACGTGACCTTGCCGGGCCTTGTGGTTTATTAACGGCCCAACAGGCGTGAATAACAGCACTTCAGCTTATCAATGGCCCTCGACTTCGTCTCGGACCTTTTATAAGCTGTCGGGCTGTTATTCACACCTGTTGGACCGTTAATAAACCACAATGCCTATCAAGGTCA
Organism: Pictodentalium vernedei; assembly: GCA_031216915.1. Classification (NCBI taxonomy): domain Eukaryota; kingdom Metazoa; phylum Mollusca; class Scaphopoda; order Dentaliida; family Dentaliidae; genus Pictodentalium; species Pictodentalium vernedei. The sequence goes on from CM062297.1 coordinate 760,750,021, forward strand.
TGTTATTGTTATATTTTTACCGGTTTAGGTTCTCTGGTATATTACCGAAGTGGAGCGGTAAAACTCAGTAATTCATGACGTCATGCAACCGGAAGCGAGAGCCGGCCGTTAATGAAAACAAAATTCATTACCAGCCCGCCGCCGCTCGCTTCCGGTCACGGTAATAATAGTAATAACATGATTTTGTCGGCGTCCCCGTTTTATTAACGGCCCTTGGGGACTGAATAACAGCCCTCTGGCTTATTAACGACCCTCGAGCTACCCTGTAAACTCATGTTATTTGTATATGGTATATCAATGGTCGGTTGAATTTAACCTTGCCATAAACCGTCACAATACTTATAACACGTCAAAATGGAAACAGTCGATCACTCACCACTAAGAATATCGAACATGCAAATTATTGAGGTAAATCGATGTAAACAACATTGTGTAATACTAAACAGAAGTTATTCATGAAATGAGCATGTCAAATATATTGTACTCCACAGCATGGAGTTGTCTCGACATGTTGAAAAAAAACTCAATTTTATTTTGAATAGAAACGTCTTTGAAAACATTATTTGGCTATTCCGAGACCATTGCTGAAATATGCTGACAGCGTATGGTCGTACAGATTCAAATTCTGACAAACTGAAAAAAAATAAAAATCACAGCTGCTCAACAGCCACATCGACGAACATGAATGCAAATAACAACATTGTATACGGAGTTGGGAAACACTTGGTTCAAGCGCGATAAATATAAATTGATCATGTTCTTTAAAATGTATCATAACCTCGGACCCATAGTACTAACAAAAGACAGGACGGCCGCCGTGGACTGTCCACTTTCCACGGATGGGCAATATTTCCACGGCCGCAATAATTTTACATTCCAAACACTAATTGTAGGAATAACCATCAAATATTTAATTAATGAAGCACCGGATACAACTTTCATTAATTGAAATTTTGTTGGTAATGATTTTTATTACCTGGTAAAAGTACGCGTGGACTTCAACTTCCCACGCGTGGAATACGACCAGCCCACAGCGACTGTGTTGTACACCTTAACTCTTTACCCAACGCAGACGATATCAAAATTTATTTTTTTAAATATCATTTTTTCAGATTTTTCAAACATTTCAACAAAACCATATCATGGGACCCCTCGTTCCAACGAGGGGTCACATGATATGGTTTTGTTGAAATTTTGGAAAAATAATATATAACAACTGAATTTGCATATTACGCGGGCGGATGCGGGCGATTCGTTGGGTAAAGGGTTAATGTGTCGGGCAACCAAACACACTACCACCGCACCAGTTGTCATCTACGTATTTTCGGGATTCGTACTCAAGGTTATTAAACATCCCTCATACCATCATCAACTAATATAGAATTATACGCACCCCTCCATATTAGATACAACATACATCTTGCAAATTTTAAGGTTTATCGTAATAGGGTTAGACGCTGCCCTACATTCCAAGTCTCATTTGGGACCAATATATCATCGGGGATTGCAGTTAAAATGTAGCAATCGTAAAGCTTACTTACTTATTTCACAATCACCTTGTGTCTCTTTCATCTTGTACTTGTGGAGAACTTGAAACAACAGCGCCCTTTCTACTCAACTTCCTTCACTGACCCCATATTAATTCAATACACCGAAACTGTCTGTCGATTAATGGTCACAGTCCGCCATTTTGTTTTTATTGTAAATATCGTAGTCTGAATTCGGCAAATTGGCACTTGAGACGGTTTGTTTCCTGTTAAAACCGTCGGAAAGCAGGCCGAATTGTAAATGCGCCCAAAAATGACGGAGTTAATAAATCAATAATTTTCTTGGCGATCAATTAGAAGTTAGATTACTGCCCTTGCGTATGTTTTTGTAAATAAATGATGCCAATAGGAAAATGTAAATCAGAGAGCACTGTGATAGATTCAAGACGTTAACATTGTATTACTAAAACAATAACGAAAACTTTAAACGTAAAGCAAACACAACTGATGATGGAATTTCTGAGTAAAAAGGCTGGAATTTTCAATACGTTACGTGACGTTTTGTTGGCGGTTAAGGTGTGACATGAGGATCGGTGAAAACAATATTCGGCTCGGCTAAATCCTCGACTAAAATGTTCTCACTTCGCCTGATGTGACACTGTATCCGCGAACTAAGCGTCACTTTATCGTATGATATGCGACTGTTACTTATGAACACACAATTGCATTGACACGAACGGCCCCGGTACACCTGTAATGCCTGTAATGTTTAGCGCTGAAACGGTTGGCTCATTTTCGTAACCGACTAACCGAGATCTATAACCGGATAATATCCGGTTATCCGTGATCATTATTTCACCGAATATGGGATCAAAACTATAGGAATTGGAAAGCAGTATTCTCAAACTATTCCGTAGTGTGTATACAAACGAACGTTGTCGAGTAATCGACAACGTTCGTTTGCATACACACTACGGAATAGTTTCTGCGATTACTCATTACTCACGGAAACTGCCGATCATTACCGGAGTCTTGAAAGCCAAAGTCGATCATTTCTCTATATTTGCAACGCTGCTTCGATGTGTAATCTACCATAAAGGAGTAGCGGCAGATTTACTACGTTTTAAACGTGGAATGACGATCACAACCGATATTTCGGATAACCAGTTGACGGTTTTTTTCTAATCGGTTAGGTAGCTAACTGGTTTCAAAGCGATTATCCGGTTAACCATTCCAGTACTAGTAATGTTATGTACAATGTACACTTTATCTTCTTCGTTATGAGGTACTAGGTATCCCGTACGCACCAGTGATGTTTCTCGGAGTACACAACGTCCTCCTGGTGTGATCTGTTTTATGTAATTTTGTTTACTCTGTGGAAGGATTATAGAAAAGTGTGAAAACTAACTGCCGAGTCCGCAAACTATTGTATCATGTTTTGCGTTATATTTTGAACTATGGAAATAAATGCTGTTTACGCCCCCCCCCCACCCCCACCCCTACATTCCCACCTTGAACCGAAATTGCAGTGGTATACGAAACTTATATATCATTGTGGGTGTTACTCTTTCGGCTGCAATGTTTTTGTATCAAAGACATTTAAAACGCGTATACCATCAGTAACAAGCATGTTGACAACGAATTGATAAAAACTAGTATGTTCTATCCTTGGAAAGGGTCTACCGCAAAATTTCCCCGCGATGAAATCCCCCCCCCCCCCCCCCCCCCCCCCCCCCCCCATCCTCGACAAAATCCATCCCGGTAAAATTCATCCCACCGAAATTCATTTCATTAAGTACCAATTATGAGAAAAGTACTTTCACTGAAAGACATGCATCGTTATATTATTCGAAGTCTTGTCCATAAAAATACATTGTGCAAAGTACGTGTCGTATAACCGTGTTGTGTGTTACTCTTTAAGGGTGGCTCAACAACATATTTATCCAACTGCCCACTGATGTCGAAATTCATGACTGGCAATTTTAGTCATAAGAAGAGATATACAGAAAAGTTAGCTCCCCTTAATTTCCTGAAACTCTCAGGAAAGTTAACACTAGGGGTATGGGAAATTCAAATAAAATTTGCAATTTCGAAATGTTACCGAATTTGCACCATCGATGTGCGCATCATCTTACAAACTTTTGGCATTTTACTGTATAGTAGAATAAAGATACAGAAGCTGGCTTTTTACAATGTTTCCCCAATCTCTTTCTAACGTTTAACTACAATTGGCTGTGGAAACCCATTTAAAATCTTTCACCTTTTTTTGCAGTTCTGTAACTGTCTTTCTGTTGATAATATCACCAATGTGTATATCGTGTCATATAATACGGACACTGTTTTTTCCATTGATATAAACTTCTAGGATGTGAGATGTGCTATTTTTTCCTGGCAATAATAAAATCTTGAACATTTCTGTAAAAACTCATTCGCCAAACAAAGGGCCAAAGTGGACAGTTACTTGGTGTTGGTACGTGCGATAATGATAGACATTTTTATTGACGTATTATCTGTGAAGTAGTTAACCCTTTACCCAACGCAGATGAAAAAAAAATTATTATTTTAATTACTATTTTTTAAAATTTTCTAAACAAATTTAACAAAACCATATCATGTGACCCCTCATTGGAACGAGCTCACTGAGCTCGTTCCAATAAGGGGTCACATGATATGGTTTTGTTGAAATATTTTTTTTTTTCAGCTGCTCAATTTGCAAATTACGCGGGCGGATGCGGACGATTCGTTAGGTAAAGGGTTAATTCTAATTAGCTTGCCGTAAATGGTTAAGTTTCCTTTTGTAACTTTTCATAAAGAAAACAAAAGCAACAAATGAAAACTTGGCTTTATTTTCTACTGATGTCATGGGCGTTTTCTCAATGATAACTTATTTCTTAATTGGATATTCGCCGCTCGTCTAATAATTTTAAAGGAGATTATTTTATCGAAAATCAATTCCCGTGTCCATATAAGTCAGGAATGATCAAAATCACTGATTTTTCCCATTATGCAAGTAGGAATTTATCCACTGCATCTTGTTTGACAGAACTCATTACGCTGTGTCAAACAATGTTGCATTGGTTAAATTCCAAGTAACATAATGGGCAAAAAATGTGTGATTTCAAACTTGATTTTTAGACATCAGTGTGCAGAGAGTTGAAGCTATACTTGTTTAAATTTATTAACCCTTCGAACACGAGATGCCGCTTTAAAGTCTCAGGGACATGGTACGCCATCCCCTCATTAACCCCCGAAACACTAATGTCAAACTATCTAAATTTCAGGCAGAAAAAATTTCCCACAATGCAATTAGGAATTTAACCAATTCAATCTCGTTTGACAGAGCTCATTGAGCTCTGTCAAACGAGATTGAATTGGTTATATTTCTAGATGCATTATAGGAAAAACAGCTTCCTGAAATTTTGGTATTTTGACATCAGAGTGAAGGGGGTTAAGTAGGATGCCTGCTACGTTAAGGTGGGTAGACCAATCAATATTTTCATCTGACATGGAAGATACCACCAGTGTTCAAAGGGTTAATTTGCAAATATATGTAAAATAAATCATGGACTACTTTTTATGCTCCCCGAAAAAAAATCGGGGGAGCATTTAGTCGCCGCTCTGTCCGTCTATCCGTCCGTCCGAGCGATATCTCGGCAGTGTGTGGATGAATTTGAATGAAATTTGGTATGAGGGATCCACGTGACCAGCCACTCCAGCACATTAAAAAAGTTACACGCATATTTTTCACCATAGTTACGGTCCTTGCATTTCAACGACATGTGATAAATGATTTCCCATGCGGGGGGGGGGGGGGGGGGGGGGGGTCATAATTTTACGAATCTGCTTGTTAACTATGTCAACAGTCGGGGAGCATCTCATAGTCAAGACGGATTTTGTCGAGCGAAGGTTTGGTCGGGTGATTGTGTCGGAGAGGGGGGTGACAGTATCCCCCTTGATCATAAATGCAAATAGCAAAACGATCTTCTTGGCGGACATCTTCAATATCGATTTATTAAAATGTGAGAAAGGCAACATAATGAGGACGTTTTTGTAGCTTCCTTCCTGTAATTAAGAAACGGTTTGCTTAGAAAACAATATTCTCAAATACAAAAAGACGAAATTATATCGGCCACTATCTCCAATCATATTGTTTCTTCTTTTTATTTATTCTGGCGAACACTTATTACAGTAAACGAGGCTTACAAAACAACTGCTAAATGGTCTGGATTTCCGAAATAGAAAGAAAGTATAAATCATTACACGAATGACTAATGCCTTTGAATTGATATTGAATGTATTTACACGACATTTAAGAACAGCTTCTCAAATGGTATGAACGATATGGTACATTCGATGGAAATTGTGACTCCTCAAAAGTAATTAAGTGCGCCTTTAATGGCCAATTAAAATCTGCAGTCGGTGTTGAATACAAAATATGGAAGCACTCTATCATGAATAATTAATATTGGCGAACAGAGTTCAGAACGTAGCTCGTTTATTTATATAACAAAAGGAGCAGCCCAACAAGGGCCCTGGGAATCAGAAATTTGGTCATCGAATCTAATCTTGAATTGAATTGGGAGTCCGATGTCGACATAGACATCGACATAAAATCGGAATCGAAACAGAAACAGCGCGAAATAATTTTCGTGAAATCACTTATTATTTTACCAACTTACAGTGCAGTCGCCGTGGACTGGTCGTAAACCACTCATGGGCAGTAATGTACATGCATGCGATTACCAGATAATACAAATCATCATTAAGAAAATCTTAATTAATGAAGCACCTAATGCCATCCTGCACTATTGTTGAATATTCAGATAAACAGAGAGGGTGATTTGATGAGTTTTTTGTACCTTAAAAATACAATTGACCTTTGGTGTGGTTTTGTTGGAAATTCCCAGAAAAATATTTGCACGAAACCGGTACTTCTCTTCCTGTCAGTTTTTTTTTTCTCTTATTTGTTGCATGACCCCCTGTTTTCAGGTTCGAAAAAGTTGTCTGAAGGACTACACTTGACAAAGATATTTGAATGAGAAAATTAAATTGATGCGATCATACTTTTTATCGCTTGCACTTTATAATGGTCGTCTATGGGAAAATAGTTAGTGTTGTGATACCATATATATCTTGATAATATACAAACGGGTCAAAGTTTTTCCGGATCCGGACAGTTTCAAGTAATATTCCACCTTTCGTTTTCAAATCAGTATAGAAGAGGGTATTGATCTGAAGCAGAGAGTTACAATAATATGTAGATCTTTTAAACTGATGGGATCCTCCAAGTCAGTTCAATGACAGCATTTGGAAGAGTCCATTTTCATAACCTGTGGGTAGATCATGCACTATTTTTAACTTGCAGCCTTTGTTTGGTTACTCAGCACTATCACTCAGCAGTCACCCTACATAACGTATCATGTTCCCGGGCCGGAAAGGCGGCCTTTCGTGTACTTTGGTGTACTATTTGATGATGAATAACAGATTATTACATGTGCAAACCTTCAAGTTTCTAATTCAATCAATGATTGTTTCCCCCATTTGATAAAAAGGGGCTTTTATTTATTGATGAAGCGCTGAAGAAACCCTTTACCTAACAGGAAAAGCAGACGACACTTGCAAAAACAATTCTGAAAAACTAGTTTCTTTCATTTTTTGTCTCAAAAACATAGGTTATGACCCTCATTGGAACGAGCTCGTTCCAATGAGGGGCCATAAACTATGTTTTTGAGACAAACAAATGAAAAACATAATGAATATTAATTGGGTATTTTTGAGAATAGCGCTGGCCGGTTTGGGCCGTTACGTTGGATAAAGGGTTAAATGAGTTGTGGTAAGTTGGAAGAAATGGGAGAAAAAAATTCCGATGCATTTGAAGATTTTTTTTAATAACCCAGGTCCGAATATAAATCCTTTATTTCTTCATTTTCGCTACAATCTCCCACTTCTTCCCGCTCGCCCCACTGCCATGTATATTATCAAAATGCCACGATGACGGACCCTCGAAAAGCCTCACATTTTATGACCGGATCTGCGCGGCGCGAATTTTGAAAAAAACAAATAGTTTGGATTGGGTCTCAGGTTGGCTGCGGACTAGAATTAAAAGGGGCCATGATGGGTATTTCACTATACCCCATAAATGGCTGTTTATTTGAACAACAAAAGACTTGGATAAATTTTTGCTTTATTCATCTAGTGGGGTGATAAATTTTCCCCACAGGTTTAACACTGAAAGTATTTATTCCTGTAGTGGAGATGGACTTGTCGACCTCTGACCTCTACCACATTCGTGTAGCATAATTAATAGTTCAATTGTTGTTTTCTTTAAACCTTTTTGAAAGTATTACACAATGCCAGTAGAAAACACCACACACTGTTCATTTAATAAAGTATTTTTGCAAGTCTAGCTCAAGTTTGTAGGGGAATTATTTTTAGACAAAAATGTATTACTGCGCCTTGTTTTTTTTTTTGCCAATTTTGCTAGTCCAACGAATTGGATCAATGTGCTTCTCTTTTCTCGCTGTGTTCTGCAGCAAGCAACAGCACGATTTCGCCGCGACTGCCCTGTAAAAGATTTATGGGATAAACAAAATAAACGTGCAGTATTTTCAAGTAAAAAATTATTCTACTCGTAAAATTAAGAATGAAACCGACTCGCTCTTCCAATATTGATACATTCTCTTACAGTTCTGCCATACTCTCCTGACGCGACTATTGAGGAGATCCAATCTCTATTTTTTCATTTCTTATGGTCTGGTAGCAGAGATAAGATAAAACGACAGGTAGTGATAAGCTCTGCTGAAAATGGTGGTCTAAAATTCGCCACCGCCTGAGTACGCTTTGTAGTTCGCTAAAACCTTTTTTGGAAAATAAATTGTTAGATCCTGAAAATTTCTCCCAGTGGAAAACACTTACTCTTGTCGACTTAGAACAATATGGTTTTAATAACATTTCGGATCTTTCCAAAGTGAGTCTGAAAAAAGTCTCAGTAAATACGAACCCCTTTTGGAAAAATGTCGTTAATTCGTGGGCCCAAGTTAAACCAGATTTTGAATTGACTGCGTCAAATATATTTTTTTCACAATGAGAATATTAAAATAAATAACAACTCAGTTTTCTATAAAACGTGGTTTGAAAAAGGCATATCGTTTTTAAATAACATAGTGGATATTAATGAAAATTGGCTGTCTCTTGAGCAATTTGAGAGAAAACATGACGTCAGCGTCCCTTTTGTAACCTATTATGGAATAGTAAGCACAATGCCACAGTCATGGAAAAGGTGTATCTAATATAAGACAATTAGAGAATGTTATTGACCCGCAATGGCCCGGTTAATAGCCTCATCAAAAGTTAATATTCTGTTCAGAACATTCTATAATCTACTCCTGGAAAACCCTGCTTACATGCCCACACATTCGGAACTGAAATGGTGTATTTGCCTTGAACAAAATTTAGACAGGGAAGAGTGGCAACGTATTTATTGCAATGCGTTTGATGCCGTTGAGGATACCTATTCCCAATCTTTACAACACAAAATTTTTACATCGTGTACTTTTCACTGGATCAACACTATTTAAATGTGGTCTTAGCGAGACAGAGTTTTGCTCCCTTTGTGGAAATATGATGGAATTCTTGACTCACCTTTTCTTCGAATGTCCTTTCTCAAAAAATATTTTATTGCCACTCAATGAAAAAATTAATACAAAATTGTATTTATCCTTGACTGTAAACAGAAAAGATACTTTTTGTTGAGTAGACATTAATTCTGAATATTCGGAAGCGTTGAATACCTGTCTTATTAATTTCCAAAAATATATTTATCCATGCAGTATAAATGGCTGTGTGCCAACTGCTTTTGCTTTTGGCCGAAGTCTTAGGTACCAAAAACATATTTTGTTTTTCTCATCAAACATGTATTCAAACCGCAAGGCATCTACGACAAAGGAGAGGTGACAGTACATCCCACGCATAATGTTTTGACTGTGTTTTGAAAATCAGATCGTTGTTTCCGTTTAACTCTGTGTTTTTGTTTTGTTTTGTTTTTTTTTGGGGGGGGGGGGGTGGGGTGGGGGGGGGGTTCTTCTATTTTTGTTATTTTGTATTTAAAAGTTTAGGTTTTTTAATAAAAAAAATAATTAAAAAGAAAATATGATGAAGCGAAAATTTCAAAGCATTTTGTTTTTTTATAAACTCGACGATCCTCGTATCGCTTGTTAGCTGTTAGTGTAAACCGCTTTGCATCGTTCTGTTCTTCCGAGAGGCTTGAAACACTTACTTAAAAGAGGGCATGGGTTTCGTATTAGAACACAGAGTTTCATGTATATTTCCATATAGACTTTTAATTAGGTATGCTCCTCTTCTTGACGTATACTAAAGACTACGGTCACCTCTTATTACAGAATATACATTCTCATAAGACTTCGGTTTGCAACTGTTGTTGACTTGTCAAAAGCATTACACTTGAATCGTCACATGCCTCAACTCTGACGATTTCCTTCGTTAAACAGTTCCGCGTCTGTCGTGAAATAGTTCGCCATTTCTATATGAAGCTTTCAAAACCAAACAACAAACAGTAAATATACTGTCTTGCAACTGATGGCGAACATGCATATATACTATGTCACTTTATAATAAACGAAAGCCTCCAATTCGGACTAAAAACAAGCCCAAGTCTGTACTTATATTAATGTTGTAAAATTCGAGGTAACGCAGAATATGGAGTTTTTCGCTCTGCCAAACGATTCATCTGAGATGTTTGTAAAGTTCGGCGTCCAAAATTCTGTCCAACTGCATGTGACAGCATGAATTAACTTCATCATCTACGCCCACAGTAAATACAAATTTTCGCGGATATCTTTAATCGAAATCTTTCATATAAAACAAAGCTTCAAAAAGTTTAATTCAATCTTTCAAATTTTTCTGACACGAACCTCCAACCAAGACAAGATTGAAGTTAACCCCGCTTCTTATTTTCAAGATAGTTTTCAGTACATCTAGTCATGGCGGCTATAAAGCAGCCATGACTAGATTTGATGAACACTAAATTAAATGTTAACTCAAGGAATCAAAGGTAAAAAAATCCATTCAATTAACAAGGGAAAAACTGGAGAAATGTGGCCAAATTATATTTATTTCAAGGGCCAAAAGAAATCATGCCCTGGGCAAGAATATCCTCCAGCAACATGCAAGGAGTTAAATAACCATTTTTATGTGGTTTTCAATGTTGTGTTTTGTTTCAGACATGTCAAGAAGATCACTTGCCCCCGATGTGGTAGACTTGTCACATTTCAAACTGAGTTGTTAAGTTTTCCAGCCGAACAATTGGGTAGATCACTCCTTTCACCCACCCGAGGTAAAATGATAGGAATCAGAATAAAACGAGGCAAATTGAATGTTGTATCATGACTCTGTCGTCGTTTAGGGAATTTAGAGGACAGAGTACTCTAATTGTTGGGCAATTGTCTTACGAGGTGAGTACATTTTGCGCCATATAGCGGTATTACTACCGACTCGTTAAGCATTTTCAACAGAATTCCGCGGACAATAGTATCGACTCCATTGCTTATTTTTCTATTTTTTTAATCAATGGGAATAGTGAAACCAATGTGTCGAATGTCATTTCGTTCGCAGAAATGTCACACAGTAGCACTAAAGTCCTATGTAAAACGAACTGTTAAATTGGTGAGAGACTGATTTCAGTATTTTGTCCAAAAACCCATCTGAAAGAGAGGATTTCACGATAACATCACTTAAGAACGACACAAACCATATGATAAAGTATTTAAGTTGTTACATGTTTATTTTAGTAATTCCTTGATGTTCAGGCCTCACGGTTATTGTGTACATCGTTTCCATAATGCTGTGTTTAGTATTTGCTATTGAGAATGTCAAACAGATTCCTTCATTAATCATTTTCCTACCACGTCCACCTTTAGCTTACATGAATGATCTGCATTTATTACACATCCATTCAACTTTAACCCCTAGTATTTAACGGAATATCCGCTATGACATAAATGATTCTGTATTCAATGGGTGACGTACAAGCCGGAACTTTTTTCCCAGCACCGTCCATACTAGTTCTTTTCCCATCGAGTCATTAGTTACGCTTCGAAAAGTTTCCAAATTTCGTTACACAATTATCAACAGTCTGTCGCATAGTGTGAAAATGAAAACGTCCAAAGCAAAATAAAGTCGGTTCACAAAAAATTAGTTAGCCAAAAATACGATAATATTTAAAAAAAAACACAATCATTTCCAACCAGTCCCGTGGCCGTCTCGTTTTGTGGACCCGTTATATCTAAATTGGTCAACTTTATTTCGGTAAATCTTCGTACATCTTGACAAGCTTCGAACTTCTTTTAAAAATGTTTCTCCTAGCTGTTTTGCAAATCTGTACAATTGTGTACCTATATCTTTACTAACAGTAATAGCCATCAAATGGTTAGGCGTAAATGGGCATCAGCTGAAGAGAAACAGCGATACGAATTTCAACAAACACTGGTTCCGAAAATGTTGCTTTGATTTTTTTGTCGATCCATTTGATCAATACAGCTTCAGTCAAAACAAACAGACTCTTCACCTTTGGGTTTAAACATTGGAATTAAAATTTGTTTTTTTTAAATGAATTTTAATGCATAGGTTGTGTAATAAACACAGAACGCGATGTGTGTTTGTGTCGGTTGGTGTTTTACTAACTCGTTGGAATGGCGTAATCATATTTCGCTCGAGCCTACAGCTCTAGCGAAATATGAATACGCAATTCCAACTCGTTATGTAAAACACCCCCACCGATTCAAACATACATCGTTTTCTGTCTATATGTCCTTGTACGTGAACAAGATTTACAAAATTTATATACACCGTTGTGACTCCAGCACCTGATTAAATTTTTGCGCCAAAAAGTTTCCTTTCACTTGTGAAGGACAGCCACAAATAAAGAGCGCGACGACGACGAAACAAACAAAAAAATGCGTTACTTTGTGTAACGTGGCTGGCAATAAAAACAATAACCGATTTTCACGAAACACACTCAAATACATTGATTTTGTCAATAAGGTTTCAGAAAGAGTGTTTGGACAAATTTTCTGCGTTAATTGTGAGTGGTAATGAAGCATTTTTTTCTTCAATGAATCACTGTAAGTTATCAACTTTACCAAACACAGCATTTAATTAGATAAATACTGCCTTTTGTAATGACTCGCAATCCGCTGAGCCTAGTAAATTAATTGTCCCTAGTCGATCAGCCTGTTATTATCTCAGTGCAATAACAGGTGCATGTACAGCCGCCGTGGGCTGGTCACTTTCCATTGGTGGGCAATATTTCCACGGGCGCAATAATATTAATACTAATTATAGGAATAATCATCAAACATTTAATTAATGAAGCACCTAGTACAACCTGGTTCTTTATTAATTAAAAGTTTGCTGCTGATGATTTTATTACCTGGTAAACTCATGCGTGGACATCACTGCCCACGCGTGGATTACGACCAGTCCATGGGGTCGGTCCTGTACAGGCAGCATTCAAACTAACCATTGATTGAATCATTTGCACAGATATAAACCTTATGTCTGGGAATGTACTGAATCAATAGTTTAAGGAAATCAGTATAACTTTCGAAACCAGATGAACATATAAAAGCCTTGCAAACCATTGATATCTGTTCAAAATAATATCTTCATTGTAATAAGAGATTTGCGACAATATTTTAATCATCTGGACATGATTTCGACAGCACTACCGCGCAACCACTTAAAGAGTTGAAATAATGTTAAACTAGAGTCACGTTATAACTATATTCTCTTTTTGTGTAAATGTAATAGCTTGTTTTGGGTATTTAACCAAATCATCGCTGAAAAGTATTTCATCTAAAGACAGCGGTGGATTCAGGTGAAGCTAACCCGACGCATCATCGCACCCAAACAAAACCTAATAGAAATTTCACTTTTTAAGTGCATACATGCACAATCGAATATTTAGTCCTTACGCCTCATATTTACACTAATCGGATGTACTAGGAAATAATCGCGAAGACACTGGAGAACCCTTATTTACTAGCCTGGTATATCAGAGTATTTTGGGATAATACCATCACAGGATAACACTATGGTATACCATACTACTTTTTCTCTGAGGATCTCACAGAACCTTCGATCTGCCATGGACTTTATCGTCCTTGACAACTTGAAGGACAGGTATGGACACAGAGCTTCTCCTAATCACAATTCCTAAATCACAATGGACAAACCTTCTAATGTTACATCATAGAGGAAGGTACATTATGTTAAATAATTATTGTTACGGGGAGGCCAAACAATGTATCTAAAATATTTTGGTACACAATATTTTGAATTTATTTATCCAACATCGTTTTTCTATTGTCTGTGAGCCAAAAACAATCAATATTTACGAAAACAACTTGAGGACTTACTGTTTTCACTATAATCGAAGCATTACATGGTCAGGTATTTTTTCATAATACGATGGGTGTTTCCTCTATCGTTTGAATGGCTTGTCTCCCCTTTTGGCAAAAAACAGTGGACGTGTCTTGCGGATAAATTAAACTGCAATTGCTGCTGATATGTTGTTAACTCGTTGAGTTTCATACTTATGTTGCACTAAAACAATTAACTGAAAATGTTCCACTGAAATGTGAGTCGGTGTTGAAACCCAGCAAGGCTATACTTATTATGATACTAAAAAGCATCGTCCACATGGGATGTCCACACTAGTGTTTCATTTACTTACTCATTCATTCAGCATCGTGTGTATCAGACTATGTTGAAAATTGTCGTATCCACAAAAGTTGATACAACTGCAACGACATAAATGGAACAGACTTCGACCGCCTCAGGGTAGATTATATTACAAGCAACTAGTCAAAATTAAACAATGAATTTTCTGTGGTTTTATCGGAGTATGAAGTTTTTTAGGCGTATTAAGTTTGTATAAAGTGCTATATAGTGCAAACAAAACTTAACACGCCCATTCAACATTCATGCTGCGATAAGGTGATAGATAATTCAGTTCAGTTTTTATATAGTAGACGTCTTTGCAGGTTCAGCTATGTTTACATTTAACTGACTGAAGGCTACATTATTTTTGCTGGTCGGAATTTGTTCATCAAAATTTGTTTTATAACAAGTTATTGAAGAGTGCCCACAGGCACTCTTCAATAATTTGTGATGAAGCACATTTATATAAATAAAATATTTGCGTTTGACTGAATGTGAAACATGAACAAAGAAAATGTTGGCCTTTGCTGTGGCTCCCTCATTTTTAAGAAAGCCCTGATAGTGTCCTCTAGTTCACAACCAGTTAATTTACAGCTTTTTAAAACCGTTTTAGGTAAAAATGTATACTCACAAGTTTCAATAATTATTGGGCAAATTTGATGATCAAATGGAAACATACCCAGAGTCATCGGGCAGCCCATAACCAGCGACAACCTGGAAAAATCATTTGAGTGAATGTGTTAAATTTCAGCTGTATTTACAAATCCATTTGAAAGTAAGGAATACATCACAAGTAACATCTATCTACAAACATATATACGGCATTTTTATATGTATAGTACAGCTGCCGTGGATGGACTGGTCACTTTCCACGGGTGAGCAATATTTCCACGAATGTAGTAATATTTGATTCTAAACTCTAATTGTAGAAATAATCATCAAAAAATTAAATAATGAAGCACCTGGTACAACAAGGTGAGTAGTATGTCATGTGGTTTTGAGGACCCATTGGCCGGACCCCGGTGCCGGACCCCGGAAGTGACGTCATGTCACGTGACCTAGTGCCGCCATGTTGTGTTGTCATGGTAACCCGCGTGAGCGGCCATGTTGTGACGTCATCTCCATAGTGATACGTGGTGGTAGTACGCATGCGCAGCGCGTGTTGTTAGGGTGATACGAGCTTCCGTCGTCCATTTTGTATACTGGAAGCCGCCATCTTGGTTTCTATGGTAGCACGTGATTGCTATGTTACCTAAAGCCTACAATAGGACAGGGGTATGTTTTAGGGGTATGTTCGATTGAATCGGAGTATTTTCGGGAACGACTTCGCTGGATAATTACCACAAACAACCCGACAATCCTTCCAAATCACCAAAATCCACCCGAAATCACCGAAATTGACTTTATTTCCCCATTTTATCGGTTTAGCACGTAGTGCCATAGTACTAAGGGGTATAAGGGGTGCGTTCGATTGAACAGGAGTAATGTTCTGGCTTAGAATTTTCCCAGAATTCCCTTTTGGATCCCTATCCCATGACGTTTTTCCCATTAAAAGATACGTTCCTTTGGTCATTACCCAGAATTCTCTGCTTCTATCTATATATGTAATAGTTATCGTTTATCTGGCCATGTTCTTTTATTCTAGAGTATACTCCAGTAGTGTAGAAGAGCCTATTAGTTGGAACAGTTTACCTTATTATTGCTATATTTAGCAATTCTGGTCTATTCTTGTTAGTTCTGACCCTATTCCAAGTACTCTTGTTGTTTCATTTATCTAGATCCTATTTATAGAACATAACTAACCAATCAGATTGCTTAATTTCCCATAATCTGTATGCAGAGTTATCTCCCTTCTGTATAATGAAAGACTATATCCAATGGCCATATCCCATGGAATCCCATTTTGGAAAACGCCCGTGGCTATGGAATCCTTTTTTTGTCGTATGAGGCCATGAGGGCTATGTAAAAGCCCTCAATGAGTCCTCATTTATTATCCCTCATACCCTCATTGAATTTTGAGGTCATGAGGACCATTAAAAATCCCTCAATGAGGAAGAATTTACTACGACTCTTATCCTCATTTCAGTATTTAACAGGTATATCCTATGGAATCCCATTTTGGAAAACGCCTGTGACTGTGGAATCCCCTTTTTGTCGTATGAGGCCATGAGGGCTATGTAAAAGCCCCCAATGAGTCCTCATTTACTATCCCTCATACCCTCATTGAATTTTGAGGTTATGAGGACCATTAAAAATCCCTCAATGAGGGATTTTTAATACGACTCTTATCCTCATTTCAGTATTTGAGGATACCTATGGCCTGGTATTGTATTATTTGAGGATACCTATTGAGGATACCTATCGAGGATACCTTTTGGAGAATCCCTTTTGTGTCGCATTAGGCTATGTAAAAACCCTCAATGGGTCTAATGTAGTCTTACCAACCGCTTCCATCTTGTCGCCTAAGATCCAAAGCCATTATAGGTCTATGGCCTATCTGTCCTATCATTAGCTTCTACAGCAGTCTTGTTCCATTGCGGCCTTGTACCAGTACTATTGGCTAAACTACCATCAATTACTTCCTAGCTATACCTTCGCTGAAGCTTTCAAAATGTTCCATCTGATTTCCCCTGTATACATATAAGGCATTCCGTAAGTGGCCCAGTCCGTAAAATTTGGATTCCGTGTTTAACATCGTCCACTCGAGGGTATTTCCCTCCCCTATTAGATGAATTCAGTTCAATGGGTTGTAGTTTAAAAATTCAGATCACCTTTCGTTATATTTTCATCAAGTTTAAAAATTTATTCAGTTCAAAGGGTGTTAACATTGGGATATAGTTAAAAAATAGAGTTCATTCCGTTCAAGGGGTTAATTATATATACATTCATTAGGGTTATATTTCAGAACTTTATTCAATTTGTTATGGTCAATTCAGTTCGATACCTTCATTGGGTCAGAGTTCATTCAAACAGTTCAAGAGGGTTATATTTAGAGGTTATAGTCCTAAACTTTGTTCAATTTGTAATGGTCAATTAACTTCGAGTTTGGTTATATTTGAGTTCATTCGGTTGAAAACTTTGTTTTGATCACTTCGATCTTAGTTGTGTTGGATCTTTGTTCACTACGACTTCATTCGAACAGGTGTCTTGTATCTGTTCATAATTCAGATCTGTTCATGCTGTCCAACCAATTCGATCAATCCGACTAGTTTGACCTCCTATCACTTTGTTTTGTTCACAATTGGTTCTGTTGGATCTGTACTTAATTGTTTTGTAGTGGTTGGTTTTCTCTGTGTTCAGAGTCTTGTAGTCATTGTTGACTTGGGTGTTATCAAACCCTTTCCATACCCTCGAGTGGACGATGTTAAACACGGAATCCAAATTTTACGGACTGGGCCACTTACGGAATGCTTTATATGTATACAGGGGAAATCAGATGGAACATTTTGAAAGCTTCAGCGAAGGTATAGCTAGGAAGTAATGTGGTAGTTTAGCCAATAGTACTGGTACAAGGCCGCAATGGAACAAGACTGCTGTAGAAGCTAATGATAGGACAGATAGACCATAGACCTATAATGGCTTTGGATCTTAGGCGACAAGATGGAAGCGGTTGGTAAGAATACATTAGACCCATTGAGGGTTTTTACATAGCCTAATGCGACACAAAAGGGATTCTCCAAAAGGTATCCTCGATAGGTATCCTCAATAGGTATCCTCAAATAATACAATACCAGGCCATAGGTATCCTCAAATACTGAAATGAGGATAAGAGTCGTATTAAAAATCCCTCATTAAGGGATTTTTAATGGTCCTCATAACCTCAAAATTCAATGAGGGTATGAGGGATAATAAATGAGGACTCATTGGGGGGGCTTTTACATAGCCCTCATGGCCTCATACGACAAAAAAGGGATTCCACAGTCACAGGCGTTTTCCAAAATGGGATTCCATAGGATATACCTGTTAAATACTGAAATGAGGATAAGAGTCGTAGTAAATTCTTCCTCATTGAGGGATTTTTAATGGTCCTCATAACCTCAAAATTCAATGAGGGTATGAGGGATAATAAATGAGGACTCATTGAGGGCTTTTACATAGCCCTCATGGCCTCATACGACAAAAAAAGGATTCCACAGTCACAGGCGTTTTCCAAAATGGGATTCCATAGGATATACCTGTTAAATACTGAAATGAGGATAAGAGTCGTAGTAAACTCTTCCTCATTGAGGGATTTTTAATGGTCCTCATGACCTCAAAATTCAATGAGGGCATGAGGGATAATAAATGAGGACTCATTGAGGGCTTTTACATAGCCCTCATGGCCTCATACGACAAAAAAGGGATTCCATAGCCACGGGCGTTTTCCAAAATGGGATTCCATGGGATATGGCCATTGGATATAGTCTTTCATTATACAGAAGGGAGATAACTCTGCATACAGATTATGGGAAATTAAGCAATCTGATTGGTTAGTTATGTTCTATAAATAGGATCTAGATAAATGAAACAACAAGAGTACTTGGAATAGGGTCAGAACTAGCAAGAATAGACCAGAATTGCTAAATATAGCAATAATAAGGTAAACTGTTCCAACTAATAGGCTCTTCTACACTACTGGAGTATACTCTAGAATAAAAGAACATGGCCAGATAAACGATAACTATTACATATATAGATAGAAGCAGAGAATTCTGGGTAATGACCAAAGGAACGTATCTTTTAATGGGAAAAACGTCATGGGATAGGGATCCAAAAAGGGATTCTGGGAGAATTCTAAGCCAGAACATTACTCCTGTTCAATCGAACGCACCCCTTATACCCCTTAGTACTATGGCACTACGTGCTAAACCGATAAAATGGGGAAATAAAGTCAATTTCGGTGATTTCGGGTGGATTTTGGTGATTTGGAAGGATTGTCGGGTTGTTTGTGGTAATTATCCAGGGAAGTCGTTCCCGAAAATACTCCGATTCAATCGAACATACCCCTAAAACATACCCCTGTCCTATTGTAGGCTTTAGGTAACATAGCAATCACGTGCTACCATAGAAACCAAGATGGCGGCTTCCAGTATACAAAATGGACGACGGAAGCTCGTATCACCCTAACAACACGCGCTGCGCATGCGTACTACCACCACGTATCACTATGGAGATGACGTCACAACTTGGCCGCTCACGCGGGTTACCATGACAACACAACATGGCGGCACTAGGTCACGTGACATGACGTCACTTCCGGGGTCCGGCACCGGGGTCC
Source organism: Pictodentalium vernedei (assembly GCA_031216915.1). Classification (NCBI taxonomy): domain Eukaryota; kingdom Metazoa; phylum Mollusca; class Scaphopoda; order Dentaliida; family Dentaliidae; genus Pictodentalium; species Pictodentalium vernedei. The sequence continues at coordinate 760,769,503 of CM062297.1, forward strand.
GGCCAATGGGTCCTCAAAACCACATGACATACTACTAAGGTGCTTCAGTAATTAAAATTTTGCTGCTGATGATTTTTATTACCTGGTATACTTATGCGTGGGCATCGCTGTCAAGGCGTAGATTACGACCAGTCCACGGCGTCTGTGTTGTACGATATACACCAAAACCAAGATTAAAGTACCGATACGGAAAGAGCATGTGGAGATCGGTTTACCTTCAGAACGCACGGACAGTAAAGCTTCCATCCAGACCATTATCATCTTTGAAGGTGAAGTAATATCTTCTTTTTACGACCTCCGAACTCAAGGTTGGAGGCCCAATGGCTCAATATTGAAGCACGTTTTATTCTTCGTCACAGGTACAGTTAAAACCAGAAGTCCTGTCACGAACTGTACGCTTATCTAAGCTTAATTGCGCGTAGGAATTGCGCGCAATTGCCATGTCGAATGACATCCAATACATGGCAGGTTCTCCTGGTTACTCATAGCAAACACAGGCAATGATTCTGCCAATGGACCTCCGGATTACCCGAAGATCCATTGACTGAAACATTTCTTGTGCACAGGCCATGTGTACAGAATTTAATAGTCTTACTATGGTCATAACGCGTAGATTAACGCGCAGATCGACGTGCTATCTATGCGCATTTGATGACTGGACTTCTAGTTTTAACTGTATGTTTTATCGGGTTGCCTTAGCCCAGTGGCACATGCTTGACGTGGCGGACAGGGAGGAGAGGTGCTTGTGAAGTTCCAAAACATTTTGCTTTTGTTGTGTACTTTAAATAATATTTTTATTCCAAAACTATGTATACAAAATGCAAAAATGGATTCAGCAGCAAGAGGTTTGATGCTTTTCTTAGCTGTCCCCAAGAAGATGCTTTCAACGGAAATAAGATTCACGGCGATGCTATTTCACAAGAATAATTTAGAATAAGAAAGAGTCGTTGAAATATTTACATCAAGTTAGCATTGGCGCAAAAGAAAGACCAACGAGGAGGAAAAAGAGAGATTAAATAAGGAAACGGAAGAAAGGAAGAGGGTTTCGGTACTGAAAAAAAACGGTGTCGGCACATGTGGATTAAAGATAATCAACTGCCCAGCTGAGTGTTCAAGACACGCTATCTCTTTGTAATCTGATAGAGGGGTACACTCAGCGCAGCATATGTACAGAGCAAAGATGATTACGTTTCGAATACAGCACTAAGGCTGTTGGAGAGTGTATTGCCAATAAAACAGCCACGGAGTAGAATTTCTAATGAGTGTCAAATCACTTGATAAAGCATAAGCAATCTAGAGTAAACTTCCGCCAATAGGCTTCCGAGTGAAGTGCAAAAAACGGAACAAGATCCAGTATTGTCATTTGTGAAGTTTTATAGGTGGTCACACTTCTTGCAAAAGATAATATTTTTGACGTCTTGGTCAACGCTTTTATTGTAGACACGCGGATATCATTCAGCATATCATTCATACTTAAGGAGATATCGACCGGCTTGCTTCTCGTGGACAACAAGTGTGTTTTCCTCAGCATATCGCTCACTGATGTCATAATACTTAAGGAGATATCGCCCGGCTTGCTTCTCGTGGACAACAAGTGTGTTTTCCTCAGCATATCGCTCACTGATGTCATATTGGTGCAATTTTCATTCTTCCCCGAACCTATATAACCGAGTGTCAGTCCAGCAAGATGTAAATTTACACTTTTGACACTTCTTTAGGCAGGTGGTACTGGTTATGAAATTCGATGATTGTCTCAAGATTGAAGAAAGTTCCGTGACGGTTTTGAGAAGTGAGTTTCGACCGTTCATTTTGTTGTCATAATGTTTTGCTATGGGATTTTCGTCTTTCGGATATATTAGACAAGTCTGGCTTTGAGTAAGTCGAGGGTGGACTATCATTGGCCCATTGAGTACAGTTGTCCCGTGTTCACACTGTCGGGAGCCAATGTTGCCAATTGTGCTAAAAATCGTTTGGCATAAAAAACATTAAATATTTGGCACCAATATTTGGCACCCAAAATACGACACAGGCGAGACACACTTCACGCTTGTCAAGTAATCTACAACCAACAGGTATAATCTAGGTTCTTTTTATGGATAAAGTGAATTAACAGTTTACCCATTTAATCTGATACTGATCAAAACATTTTTTTTGGTTACTTATTCTTTTTTTATTACTTTCCAAAGCGTGATTTACTGGGATTTCCGGGTTTGATTATAAACGATAACTTCACAAGTGAATTATGCAATCAACAATTGTGTCATGTATCCGTGCGCGCAAACGAATACTGTTTGTCGTAGCTGTAATGGGGACATCATTGTTTTTTTTTTAACCCTTTAAGTACTGTTGTTTCTTGCCCATCATAATGAGATAAAAGAACCTGTAAATACAGGTGACCAGTCGTGGTCCTGATACAAGTTGACGGTAACATGGTCTGAGGTTTGCGGCTCGGAGCGTATGTTCAACTGAGACGCTTAGCGTCTCGGTTGAACATAAGCTCCGAGCCGCCAACTTCCAACCATGTTACCGTCAACTCATCACAATAATTCATAATATTGTGCAAAATAGACGTAACGTATCTCCACTATCGCGTCAAATGACATTTCTACGAATTCTTCCACTAAATATGTCATATCTAGTTCGAGTGTATACGGTCAGTATCGTTCTCAGAAAACTGCGAACGAGTTGTCACCTCCAGAAAGTCAACAATAAGGAAATTAATGAAATCTAAAAGCCTCTGGGATTTGGCACCCTGAAACTCCAGTATATAAGCACGTACTTTGTTACGATTTGTTTATTTTACTATTTATAGGATATTACAAGCTTTCGAAAAGGTGTCTACGAGAGGCTGTATGCGTTTCTATGAATGAAAAGGGAATCACACGTCTTAAACCTATAATATTCAGTTAACCCTTTACCTAACGTAACGGCCAAAACCGGCCAGCGCTATTCTCAAAAATCGCCAATTAATTTTCATTATTTTTTTCATTTTTTGTCTCAAAAACATAGGTTATGACCCCTCGTTGGAACGAGCTCGTTCCAACGAGGGGTATTAACCTATGTTTTTGAGACAAAAAATGAAAAAAATTAGTAATTCAAGAATTTTTTTTGCAAGTGTCGTCTGCTTTTCTTGTTAGGTAAAGGGTTAAGAAACGACATTGCTTGTGCTTTTCGGAATCGGAATCATTGGAAGCAATCAAGTTGAAACAAAGCACAGTTACAGAGCATAATCTTTTTCAAAATGTTGAGCAAATGCGTTCAGAAAGTTTTATCAGGGAGTCGGAAAATTCAAGACAGCTTCATACAGCTTCTACCGAATCGACCATAGGTCGTAACGTGAAATCGGAAATTAAAATGCTAGTTAGTCGAGCTACTACCACCCCACTTGGGAATTGCAAGATATGTCTATCCTTACCTTTATGTACAAAATGTTGTATCAGAGGATCGGTCTTGATTCTAAGGCAATATCTCGATTCTTCGAGATGACGCCTTAGTAATAAGAGATCGATTTCGATACAACCGCAAGGGATTCCTTGATATTGCAAACACAGCAATCCTCGAATCCTCGACTATTCCAATTCGATGAAACACACAATCAACGTTCAAAACATCTCTTTACTTGAACTATTTTTCACCGATTTGCATTGACATAATTGTGGGTGACTGGCCAGTTTCCACTTTTCTGGGGGAAAGCAAGAATTATTCCCATTGCAAAGCCCAATAACGATCATAGCAATCTACGTAATTACAGAGTTGTCAACTTGTCTTCTTTAATCTAAAAATCTACTTGCGAATGTTCAGTATGGCTTCGGAAGCAAGAGAAAAGTACTGTGCATCATTGGGATAGACCTGAAACGTTTATAAGAATGCCTTTTCCAGGAAAGAATATGTGGTCGTATCGTCCTTGACTTGGAAAAAACATATGGTATAATGTGAGAGTATGGGGTTTTAAAAGATCTATTTAACATGGTGTTGAGAGAGCGTATGCCTCTATTTATGTGAAATTTCTAAAGAACCTTCAATTTCCAGTTTGTATTAGATCTACATTATCTAATCCACACTAGCAAGAATTGGGTGTTCGGCGGAGAAGTATTCTATCTGTTACGCTATTTTCTGTTAATTCTGTTAAAATCATTGGCATAACTGTTGCAATTCGGAATACGTCATCTGTGTTTAAACAGAATTCACATATGGGCTACAGGAAATGGTTTCAAGTTCCCAAAGTTGAAAACAAATTCTGTTCATTTTTATAAGCTCCAGAAACGTCAACTCGACCCTGAGTTGAAAATACATTGGGGTACTACAAAAGTTGTTGAGAAAGTGAAATTTCTTGACAATGAACTGAAATTTTCTCTTCTCATATAAAAACCAAAAAACAACCAAAGTTTCGATTAAAAGGGCACTTTCTAGTTGGTGGCACTGATTTGAGTGCTGACAAAAAATGTTACTCCAATCTGTATAGATCACTTGTGAGATGAAAACTGGATTACGGTTGTGTGGTTTTAGAAGTAGTCGTGAATCACATTTTCCCCCTTAACCTAACATTGTTTTGGATCTTGCTTCTTCCAAAGGAGCTAAAACAAACTGTTTGCAATTGAAGCAAAATATGTCAATATCAAGTCTACATGTAGTGCATATAAAAGGACCTATAGGGATGGATCTAAAGATGGTGACAAAGCATCGTCAGCTGTTGTTACTGTTGATCAAATCACCGCTATAAGGATGCCAAACAAAAGTACTGTTTCCACCGCTGAGGTTAAAGCTTTATAACTTACACTCGATCACTTCGAGAATGTACAGGAACGGAAGTCGGTTATTTTTTCCGACTCTCTTTCCTCATTAGTAGATTTTATTAACTCAAGGTTGAAGAACCCCTCTCATTTTCGACCTTCATGAATAATGTCATGTCGAACCATCATGGTATCGTGTTTTGGTGGTTACCTTGACATGTTGTTATCTTCGGTTACAAGCATTCACCAAGCCGATCACTGATTTTCAAATTCCTTCCAGTGATTTCAAACCATATCAGTAACTATGTCAAATATATATGGTAGATGGATGGGATGGGGAAAACAAACATTCAACCAAGCGTCAATAATAAATATCCGTCTAGTAACCTTTGTAGAAACGAGCGTGTTGTTATGACAGGGTGCCATATTGGCCACACAAGACTTTCGCATTCCGTTTTTTTTATTCAGAAGACTATATAAACCAGAACGTGTTCCTGTCCAACAAATGTTGTCGGTGAAGCACATTCTTTTACATCGCAGAAATTGTAATAAAGTAAAGGGCAGTATTTCCCTGTGGAACCTCGTAGAGCTCTCTTTTATCACACCAGCCATCCACTACACAACATGCATTATCACTCATTACTGTCCAAGGCACTCATGTCTTTGTCATTCTATTGTAATTAGTTCCTGTTTATAATCAATCATTTTACTTCATAAATTTATTTTATGAAGCGCTTTGAGCATACCTTTTCAGTGGGGATAGAGCGCTATAGAAGTGCTATTATTATTATTATTATTATTATTATTATTATAAATGATCCGAATTTTTCATGCGCCTACAGTTTGTTTGCTACGGTACGGCCTTGTGTGCTGCTTTGGCGTTAAACAACAATACACAAATAAATGGATGTAAAAGGTTTACCTTGTACTGTAGAATATTCTTCCGTTTGGATAAATGTATAGCAGCCTGTTGGGTAGAACGACGTAATGGAAACTAGCATCTTTCTCGTTCACTAAGAAAATATCTGGCAACCATATTGAAGGTAAGTCCGTCCACCCATATCGAATGTATGGTGGCCCGTCAGTAGAATTGTAAACTAACCTGGGATCGAACCATGACTGCCTTAAATACACCTCCATTCTGTAGTCCTGAAAAACAGAAAGAAATAGTTTGAAAAAGGTTACTTTGTAAAACGTATATTCCGTTGAAGTATTTCAATCTCAGCGAATGTATTGCCAGTTTATCTGAGGCAGGTGCAAAACATAACATACAGTACCGGGAGTGTGAATTACTTCTCAAACAGAATGGCATATTCTTTTAAAAATTTCTGATAAAAATATCATAGAAAGCCCATGGAGTAGCATGAAAAGCGATGCTCTACGCAGAGAAAGGTTGTCGATGATTTTTGTTATTATCCTTTAGTTCACAAATATCGATGGGATGGGAAACGGATCTAACGGTGATTTATAGGTATGATATTGCGCTGGGTGAGATCTCGAGGAATTTTCTGATATTTACACTTGTTATTTCGTAGCTTTTGGCCTTCGTCAATTATCATTTACTTCATTTAGAATATTAGCTTTGCGAAGTGGAAAATAAATTATACACCTTTATTATATGCTAGCCTGTTAATTATCGCAAATTATCTAAAAGATATTTCTCGATATCCATCAACTCGATGGATATCGAGAAATATTCCTCAGATGCTTCCAAAATGACATCACGCTTCGGCGCATGACGTCGCCTTGAACGTCGCCTTGAAGGAACGAGCAGCAGATCTTTGTTATTGTCTTGAAACTGTTCGCAGTCAAATTGGGCTGAATATTGCATAGTAAAATGTTACGCCGCATACACTAAATGAAAATCTACGCAATTTTATTGTATATAGGGAATTACCCCAAGAGTGTGGACCTGAAAGTTTTATTTTTCAAGATCGCTTGCGAGAGTGAAAAATAATACTTCCAGATTCACACGCTTCGGAACAATATGTCGCCTTGAATGTCGACTTGAAAGAACGATCAGCAGATCTTTTTTTATTGTCTTGAAACTGTTTGAATTCGAAATGTGCCGAATATTGCGCAGTGAAATGTAATAAAAAGAAAACCCACGCTATATTAGTGAATGTCGTGTGGACCTGAAAGTATTATTTTTCCCACGCACAAGCGCTCTTGAAAAATAAAACATTCAGGTCCAAACTCATGAGATAATTCCCGATATTCACTAAAACAGCGTAGATATCCTCTATGTATTTCCAATATGGCATTTGATACTTATTCCATTTTTCAAATTAAGATCTTAACCTCTCCAATCCTTAATGCTGTAACAGTGAAAAAATCACCATTCGCCAAATGATTGTGACAAGAATTGCACATGCTGTTTGTAAGTATATTCTGCGACGCCACAGATAACGTCACTGATCACGTGACTCATGTTGCCACTGATCGCGTTAGCGATCCATAGCAATGACCTTGACGTTAGTATCATGTGCTATCTTGACAACATACTATTTCCTATGATGCATTGCGATGTGACATCACAAATGACATCACATCCTGCATGACATAACAACAAGGCTTCCTGCAAAATGCGTTATGACGACCAATTTGCGATTATGACATCACTTCCTTTTGGACATAACTATCCTAAGATAGCTGTCCTCCAAAAGGTATCCTCCAAAAAGTATTCTTAAAGGTTATCCTCGAATAGTACATCACCATCTCGTAGTTCTCAAATACTCCTATGTGCTGTATGGGCTGTGTGCATGATTTACAAGCATACAAGCATATATCGGCTCACCAAATACGTGTCGGCGTTCTTCACGCGATGTATAAAACGTGTGACATATTATGCACTAGCACACAAATACAATCCATCAACTGAAAGTCCCACGTTCCGTGGACTCCCTTCCCAGTATCGGGCTATGCTTCTAGAATCTCTTTTTGGTCGCATGTGCCTCTGTGCTGCATCGGTTCTGCACACATTCTGCATTTTCACATCAGCATATATCGGCACACCCAATGTTTCTCTGCGACCTGCACGTGGTGTATATACACATTGTACATTATCACACAAGCACATCTCGGTACAACCGAAGACTGTTTCTTATATATACGGTACCGTAGCATGCACTAGGTCAAGAAACTGTATTGACTGAGGCAGATTTTGATAAATGGTGCGATCTGATTGAATTTATTAAAGATTTGGTTGAGGGCAGAGCCGAAAAGGGTCGAACATAGCGAGCAAGTCTACAGTAGAGCTGCAAGTCAGTAGTGATGACATACGAATGCATAGGAAATAGAATACTATAGAAATGGGGGAATACATCTGGAGCTGTTTATCCGGCATATGGAGGAGACTATGAACACGTCAGCGGCGGTCTAGGAGTCACGAATGTCATGGTGGGGTCCAGAAGTCAACACCCGAGCAGGTGCTAGCAGCCAGATAGTGTCATATAGGAATAAGAACCAAATAGGAACTATGGGCATTATAGGAGCCAGTACCCGTCGTATGTGCCAGTTTGCTGCGTATTGTGCGCACATTGTGTACTAGCACACAAGCTCATATCGGGCATGTGCCTCTGTGCTGGTACACATTGTGTACTTGAACACAAACACATCTGTGCATTTTTGAATAGATAGAATAGTGAAGTCTTAACATAGGTAGTACAGGTCAAGTAATGGAGAGAATAAGGACAGGGATACGCAGAAAAGGGGGATTCTGGAAGAATCTCAGCTATATAAGCGGTTGTTGGTGGTAATTAGTCATACTCCAGTACAATCGAGGGTTACGCTATAGCACTACGTGCTACTGTTAAGAAGAGGGTTCTGAAAGAATCAGAGTCAAATAAAATTGATTTTGGTGATTTTGAACAGTTGTCGGGTTGTTTGTAGTGTTTAGATTTATTTCCATTCAAATCGACAATACACTCCAAACACACACCCGAACTATTACAGGTTTTTTGGTCACAGAGCATCCACGTTCCACCGTGTAAATCACGATGGCGGAATCCTGTTTACAAAATGTGGGCAGGAAAAACGTATCACCTAAACAACATATCCTGCATGGGATCCTGCTGATCGGTATAGAGTCATCCCTGACATACCACTATCCGTGTACAAGCGTGAAGTTGTTTTCCATGAGTTATCCCGAAAGAAAACTCACCATCAAATTGTTCTCGTTTTATTTTTATTCTCTTCATTGTGATATTTTTTCACAATGTAACAAGATTTTAATGTCAAGTGGGTTTCTAGTCAGATAGTGCACTCGACCCAGGATATTAGACTGAAAAATGGTCTCGAGGTTCTTTATATTATCTAGCCGAATTCCCTGGGCCTCGCGTATTTTCGTTTTTACACCATGATTACCCATTCTACTATATATAAAAAGCCTGTGACATGAATTTTAGCTTTACACACCAACCGTGGTGAACATGTCAGCAATGGGGGTTTCTGTAGTCAAAATTTACACATACAGTGGAACTACATTCAAGTTGACCTTTGGTGACATCGACCTGAATGCGAACATGTCTTAATTTATCGCACGTCGCCTCGCGAAGAGTGAAATGAAACTGGCAGTTATTTTTTACGTTTTTAAATGGGTTTACCTCATAAGATGCCAAAAATAAACATACACTGTTCCATGTTAATAAAGCATCCAAAATTCGAAATAGTATGTTATTATGTTATTAAAACGAAAAAGGCTCAGTTTCTTTTTCCATTTCGTTTCGGCGATAAAATTGACAGCGGAAGTACCGCCCGCCGATGCTCATGTAAACAAAAACAGATTCACACGTATGTACTTCTGCTGTTCAGTAAAATCGAGAAAAAATAATAGCGACTCTTAATAATCTGACGATCATGGTATAAATAAAATATACCCAAAATAGCTTGGTGTACCAAATGTTCACCACTCGTGGTGAACATTTGGTACATCAAGCTACTATGGGTATATTCTATATGTACACGATATCCATAGAGAGCATTCCTGGGCCACATGCATTATCTGACTTAATCACACAGTACATTAAATTCTTTTTTAAAACGAAAAAACTTAAATAGTTTTATCACATTGGGGGAATTCAAATTTAAAATGTGAACAGTTTGTTCGAGGATTTATTCCGATTAACTCATCCAAGACAAGCTCGGGGAAAACTTGGTCAGGTCATACTAGCTGATTGTTTGTATTGGAATAACAACTGTGTAAGAATGCCATGCTGTTCTTAAAACAAATACACACTTATTGTTCGCGGCTATTCTTTCAGGCAACAGTGAAGGTGAAACAAAATAAGTTGTCAACAGTGAGTTTTAAATGATGTATAATAGAAAACCCTTGTCTCATTGATTACCTATTAACATTTCAATCAAAAGGATTTCACACACTTGATAGCCCAACGCAGTTAAGTTAATTGATCCAAAATTATAATATTCCCCTGTTGATCGTAGCAAAACTGAGAGTAACAAAATACAATAAAGAACATTTCAGACTTCCCCAACGTGTATATATGCCCATTAACAATGATATCCCTAATGGCGATGGACGCTGAAATGAGAGCAATATCGCAGCACAGGGGAATTATTTTCTACCAGACAGAACACTTGCTGTTGGAAATTGATCTATTGAATCCTAGGGTCGCGTTGCAGAAATGTTTCTGGTGTTTTTAGTGCTTTCTACTCATATCACTATTCCAGTATGTACAGGTTCTTACCAAAGTCAGTTCAACTCGGCTGCAGTATTTTGTCGAGACCTGCAGGGGCCAATACTATAAAACTTTTACAAAAGTATTTTCTAAAATTATTTTTTTCTACCTATTAATATAACTGACAAAAATGAATCATAGCATTTTAAGAGATATGGCAATATGTCACCTGGAAAATTGCCCGATCTTTGAAAATGCTAATGGTTCATTTTAACATTTAATGTCATAACTAGAAAATACAATTCTAGAAAATCCAATTGTAAACGTTTTATGGTATTGGTCGAAGATCAGGTAGATCAAACAGGACGCCGTAGCATCTGGATGATCTGGTCTTATCAATTAGATAGTCCATGACAACTCAGACTGATCGATTGTTTTAATAATTTATGGGGTTTTTTATACGACACTGGAGATTTAGAAATGCAATATGGCAACCAAGGTAAACAAACCAAAACATGTAGAAATGGTGAATTGTTTGTTCAGAGTGTTCAACGGAAAGGCATGCCATTTTTTTTATTTCGCGTTTGTAAAATTGTTGCGTTGAAAATATTCGCTCGTCATTGACGCCACGTGAGCCTCGATTGAGACAGGCAGGCTATAGGTTTGGAAACGTCGGCATTCGTTGTTGGGTGAACCAAAACTGATGACTAAACTGCAACTGTATTCAGAAGAAATTCACGATAGGCATATACCTATCAATTGAGTCGAAACCACTCTGTCAATATTTGCGGGTGATTAGTTTCCTTTGAACTGTAACTATCAGATAACTGCGACCGTACTATGTAGAAGTATAATTGTTATTACATAACTAAGTAACACATTTTTCTAATGCCCTCGATCAAACAAGAAGTGAAGAGATAAGAGTTTTAAACACACCTACCAAAATTCTTGGATGACGACATTTTTTTCTAGGACAGCCTAGATTCACTACAGCCTACATGTACGATCAAACTATCATTTCTTTCAATCGGGTTTGGATACATTTTTTACGTAGAAGCCGTTCACTATGCGTTAACTAACGGCATACACATCAAATTGGTTAGGTTGATTAGCGGTAAAATATCATGAGGCCATGATGGTCTAATGGATTAAACTAATTATCCAGCTAGCACACAACCTAACCGCAACGTTGTTAGTTAGTTATGGAAAGACTGTGTAGAACCGAAACGTTTGACAACAAGTCTACAGTGTTCAATAAGATGTTGTTGAATGGAGCAAGATAACTGTGTTTACGCAATGTTTTCGCAGCGCTCCCGTAACGCCATGTAAACAGTTGTTAACCCCCAAGTGTCTAATTCCGACTCAAGCTTTCTGTAATAAACAGATGCACCAACATGTTGTCTTTGGAGAAACGTAGAGGTCACATCCTAAGTGTCTTGACAGTTATTTCTAGACAAGCCTCTACGTAGGCAGCCTTGCCTTGCCTAGAAACACCTGCAAAGTGGATATACGGTGTCTACAGCGTCAGAAAAGTGGCTATTAAATTAAGATGGGTCGTGTTGCCCGCAACCTTTCAACAGTGTGTGCACAACGCTAAGTAAAAAGTGGTTAAACGGCTGCGTTGTCGCAAATTTTTAAAGACCTGACTGCAACGTTAAGTGAGAAGTTGCTGACCAGGTATTTATTGCCAATGGAAAACGTATTCAAAACCTCACGAGCAGCCCCCAAGTGTACTGTCACTAAACGTTATAGCCATAAAACGGGACTTTTCCGGTGTTTTTTCCACGACAATGTGCTAGCTGGGTTAAACTATAACCCATTCTCGCTCTTAAGCAAATGATTTCGCATATTTTGGCGGTACATAATATGATGTAAGATGATTCCGTACAGGAGAAAGGAATTACAGAGTTAATGTATCTATACTACGGATTCATCTGCCTACCATTTAAAATTTTAGAATCAATACATTCAGTGCAGGTGCGCTTTGGGGGTCTCTTGGGATAAACAACTGAAACACGAAATATTGGTTATTACATAATACATTTCGATAAATTGCATTTCCAAGTACGTTCGAACAGATTGCATAGTTCAATAGTAAGCTACAGTAAACAAGGTAACCTTTCACTTCTTCGCGAGAGAAATTACATGGGCAAACGATCTTTAATGATTTAAGTACAGAAATTAAGATTTTATTTGTGTTTGACATTATTTTTTAGCTTTTGAATACGATAACCTGGGAAAATGAATATTATTGGTAAAAGAGGAAATTTTTTCAATATGCCAAAAGTTTGACGGAGGGAACTGGTATGGCTTAAATATCGAGTATGAGACCCATTATTCTTAATTAATTGCAGCTTGACAACACCTTCTCAGGCTCTCAATCAGGTTCCTGGTTGTCATTTGTGGAAAGTTGTTTCATGCTTGGACCAGCATGGCACCAAGCTCCTGGACACTTCTTGGCTGGACTGGGCGGGCTGAAATTGCAAGCTGCAACTCATTCCAGACATGTCCGATTGGATTGAGGTCAGGGGATCTTGCTGACCAGTCCATACGCTCAATCCCCTCCCTCTGTTGGTACTCCCCGACAGCATGGGGAACATGAGGATGGACATTATCGTCCATCAGAATGAATCTATCACCCACTGCACCTGTATACAATCTGACCTGGACATCCAGGATCTCATCAATATACCGTTGTCCAGTCAATGTACCACGTTCAAGGACACAGAGCTCTGTACGTCCATCCCAGCTGATGCCGCCACAGACCATTATTGAACATCCACCATAGCGGTCATGCTCAGCAATTTTAGCTGCATGGAATCGCTCTCCTGGTCTTCTCCATACCCTAGAACGCCTAGAACTCTATCTGTGTAGTCTAGGCAGTACCTTGATTCATCTGCAAAAAGGGACAGGTCGCCAATCTTTCCTAGTCCATCCAACGTGGTCCACGGCCCATTCATATCGTGCCTGGTGGTGGTTCTGGGACAGCGGAATGCGAATATATGGTCTTCTCGATCGGAGACCACCTTCGTGCAACCTTGCCCGGATAGTCTGCGTCGAAACATTTAACCCGGATGCATTCTGAAGGTCACTGCGAAGCTGGGTTGCTGCAGCAAAGCGGTTCCTACGGGCCTGAATAATCAAAAACCGGTCTTCAGCTGCAGATGTTACCCTGTCTCTGCCACCACCATGCCGTCTTACTGGTGTGCCATACTGCTAAAGTCTTGCCCAGGATCTGGTGATCACCGTGTAGTGCACACCAGGGGCTTCCCCAACCTGACGATGGGTAGTCCCTTGCCCCACCATCCATACAGCCCGCCTAATTTCTGCTTCAGCCAAATGTCTTCTTACATTTGCATTTGCCATATTCAATCATTACATCACAAGGGTTTGTGTTGAAATGAAGAATGAATACCCTACACATGTCATGTGCATCTAGACAGTACATGGAAACATCATGAAAATCAAGGGGTACTTGCTTTCCATGGCTGTCACGAAATGTCTACCTGTCAAGAGAGCTAATGTAAACACTGGGGATCATCTCAATGCATTCCTCAATCATATCCACCAAAAATATCGCAAATATGTCACAAGCAAATTTCACAATGATGTGTCAAATATTTGGTGCTTAGCAAACTTTGAGTAGTATATATTCTGTCCACTCAAGCATCATCTCAAATTGGAAATGAGCCTCAAACCCTAAGATCGGTGTCACATACTCATTGAGAGTTATTCAATCCGGACAGTTGGGAACAACTGATGCACTGATAATATCCGCATGTAAATTAAATATGCCTTGTGACCATTCAGATGGTGATGCATTCTCAAGCGCGTTCCTAGTTCCATTGAAGTTTGGAGTACCTAAAATCTACATTTAGACCTAAATAAGCTGGTCTTCTGTGTATTCACCTTAAAATGTGGACACAACTGCTTGGAGTTTGACCGTTTGAATTTTCGAAAATAGTTTTTTTCTCTCAATGATACTTTATAGAGCGATGTAGTACATTATTTGTATAAGAGTGGGATTTTCCAATGCAACAAAAGAAAGCTTTGTCCTTGGCAATATTTGATCTCCAGATAACATAAAACGGTTGCAACCTGAATACTGAAGTACTGGCAAAGACAACTGACTAAGTGGAGAGAGAAGATGAGATGGTGAGATGCTGGAATAATGGACGTCCCCTCATCTGAAAATCAGCTGTCGATAAGAGCATTATTATTATATAATGGGCAACGCAATCCTTACTTCTGGTTATTTAATGTCTTATTCTCAATCACCAAGTACTCCCAGAACAGAGTCGTCTTTCAGCGTGATAAAATGTTGGTAAACCGTTACAAGTACAGAGAGAGTAAATTACAACATAACGATAACTGAGTGAGATGTATTCCACGTTCCTACGTGGAATACATCTCACTCGGTTGTTGTTTTGTTGCAATTTACTCTTAACGTACCAACTTGTATTCTACCGAGAGCAAATTATACTGCACAGCAAGGTACAGAAAAAATGTGGAATATTCCATTTCACAAATTTGGAAGTTATCGTTTTGGTGGAAACTCCACTCTGCGGGTGCTGAAATTAATTATCTGTGCACTGTATCCACCTATCGTTCATACATAATATATAGAATCATTGAAATTGGCGGCTAGAGCTATTTAACACTTTACAAAACGTAATGTTTAAAACAGGCTGCCCCCATTCACAAACAAAATCGCCATTCAACTTCAACTTGTATAATATTTTTTTTTAATTAATGACCCCTCATTGAAACGAGATCGTTGGGCTCGTTCCATTAAGTGGTCACATGTTATGTTTTAGTGATAAAACAGAACTTTAGTTTGCAATTGTAGACTCCTATTTGTGTTACGTAGAGGTTAATTCGGCGGCCATATGGCTGTAGTACGAAATATTCGTTGGTCTACTCTACAAATTGACAATGAACTTAGATATGCACGAGATCTGCACATTCGTAAAATCGAAGATAAAACATTTACAAAGTATTACTGATTACATTCATTACATTCATGGTCATTAATCCTTGTGTAAGCTGAATTGTACTATAGTGGAACTAAATTATTTTCGTTCTCCAATGCATCAATATTGAACATGTTATATAGTAGTTGTGCCATACTAATCTCAAATTTCAGTGTCCAATCGGCAGAAGAATTCTAATCAAATCGAATCCCCAATCAAATCTTACGGTTATTCAAATTATAATATTTAACCTTCTTATATCCGTTAATATTGTTATTCTCCATTCAAGTATTGTATACAAAGGCGACTCGTCTTTGTGGGCAGGCAAATCAGAAAAGCGGAATATTCCAGTACGGAAACAATACAGAGTCCAAAGTGGAACTTCTTTGATCTATTCGTCTATCATCAGGTCTCCTGTACAGGAGACATGATGATATGATAGGAGAAGAGTTCAAGTGGAGACACATGTGGTAGGCTTTTTCGAGCATCTTGACGATTACAAATACCCGAATCAGTGGGTCTCGAAACGAATCATCCGGTTGATTTCGAATCGAATTTCGAAGCCTCGTGGGGTCCTATTCACTATCCACGTCGAATTGTACCTGCGCAAAATATGGCATTTGAAATATTTTCATCATCTAGAGCAAAGGATGCAACCAAAAATACATCATCCTAAAAATACATTTCCCACGGAAAATCCTGTGTGTGGGTCATAAAAGGCACAAAATTTTATTTAAAGAATTTCTTTTTAAGTGCCGTCTGCTAACTGGGTTACATTTTGGTAAACTTGACGTAATCTCAAAACGTCAACAATAATATACAGTAAGTGCCGAAGTTCCTTAAGGTAATTAGTATATTGAGAGAAAAAATCGTCGATTTGTTCAAATGCACCGTCCTCTTTTTTCGATACATTTTATTTTAGTTTCAACATAACTGACTTCACTCAAAATAATTTCGGTGAGAATTTTGTTTTAGGGTGGGGCATTTTTTTTTTTTTTATCTATTTCATCAACTGTGAGAGAATATTTCAGTTGTGGCATTTCGCTCACGTACATTTTGACGCGAAGCAGACTTTTAGTTGTATACTGACATGATCAACAAAGATTAACGACTTTAACCCTTTACCCAACGCAGACGATTTCAAAATTTATTATTTTAAATATCATGTTTGGAAATTTTTCAAATAAATTCAACAAAACCGTATCATGTGACCCCTCGATGGAACGAGCTCGACGAGCTCGTTCCAACAAGGGGTCACATGCTATGGTTTTGTTGACATTGTTTGAAAAATAATATTTTTTCGGCTGCTGCATTTGCATATTACGCGGCCGGATGCGGGCGATTCGTTGGGTAAAAGGTTAAAAGGCAAAGAACATTGTTCCTGAAGTTTTGCATAAGTTTTGTCTCCGATTTTACGAAAGTTTTTGTTTGTTTGTTTTATTGAGGTTTATCGACACATTCGAAAGCCAGGGTCACATCGTGTCGGACAGTTTTATGGGCGGCGGAAACCAGAGTACCCAGGGAGACAACCACCTAGTAGAGACGAGCAATTGTCACCCTACCCACATTACTAACTCTGCACAAGCAGGATCAGCATTGGTTGAAGACAAGTGCGCCATACATGTGCAGTACGCCTTAGTACACAACGCCACCATTTTCCCACGTGGGCAATCGAGATTAAGTGCCTTGACCAAACTCACAACGTACTTACCCCTGGCGGAGATAAAACCATGGACCTTTCAGTTGAGGTCCAATGCCGTAATCACTGAACCACCGCGCTCCCTTTACGAAAGTGAAACTCTCATCACTTTCTTAGTTCATTTATAGAGTAACGAATATTTTATACTCGGCTTAACTCTTTACATAACACGAATAGTACAGTGAACATTTTCAACCATAATGTGCGAGCTGGGTTAAACCATTTCTCATTCTCCGTTCTTCAGCAAATAGTTTCACATATTTTGGCGATACACAATGTGATGTAACATGATTCTGTACAGGAGAAAGGACTCACAGGGTTAATTTATCTATCCTACGAATTCATCGGCCTGTAGTTTAAAATTTTGGAATCAATGCATACAGTGCAGGTGCGCTTTGAAGATCTCTTGGGATGTAACAATTGAAGTAGGAACATCGAAATATTGGGTTATTACGCAATACATTTCGATAAATTACATTTCCAAGTACGCTCGAACAGGCTGAATAGTTCAACTGCAAGCTTCAATAAACAATGTAACTTTGCAGTTCCTCACGAGGGAAATTAAATGGGCAAACAACGTTCAAAGAGTTTTTGAGTATAACGATTATTTGTACGTTTATATAACAAGTTCCATCCCTTGTTATTTGAAATGGTACCGCTTACATAGTCTATGCGAACTGTAACAAGTCCATTTTCAGACTGTAAGGTGCATTAATGTCAACTTTTAGTAGTAGCCTTATCACGTTATACAACAATATGCGGGCGAGTATAATTTTTGCTCCGTGCAACTCTTCTGCGCAAGTAAACACAAGGACGCGACTTTTCAGTGAAAACAATTAGATTTTTTAACCCTTTACCCAACGTAACGGCCAAAACCGGCCAGAGCTATTCTCAAACATCGCCAATTAATTTTCAAAATATTTTCATTTTTTGTCTCAAAAACATAGGTTATGACCCCTCGTTGGAACGAGCTCGTCGAGCTCGTTCCAACGAGGGGTCATAACCTATGTTTTTGAGACAAAAAATGAAAAAATTTAGTTATTCAAGAATTTTTTTTGCAAGTGTCGTCTGCTTTTCATGTTAGGTAAAGAGTTAACCCATTAGTGTAATGATCGATGTGATATGATCGTCAGTCTTCCAAATGAGTATGGAAAGTGTAATACATATTTAAACGTCAACTTAAATTAGAAATTGGCATCAAACCCTATGATTGTTGTCATATTCTCATTGAGTGTTATTCAATCCGGCCAGTTGGGGAAAACTGATGCACTGATAATATCCGCATGGAATTTAAATATTCGTTGTTACAATTCAGATGGTGATGCATTCTCAAGCGCGTTTCTCGTCCATTGATGGTTTGGAATACCTAAAATCTACATTTAGTCCTAAATAGGCTGGTCTTCTGTGGCATTCGTCTTAAAATATGGATAAAACTGCTTAGAGTTTGATCGTTTGAATTCTTGAAAATAGTTTTTTGTTCTCTCATTGATACTTTACATAGCTATATACACTGAGTCAAAAAAAAGAACGTATAATGGAAACAAATATGAAAAAAGAGCATAAAGGATGAAATATAGTAGTTCTAATGTAGTAGTTATAGAATTTTTTAAATATAGTAGTTCTAGAATTTTGTTTTAGGGTGGGGCATTTTTTTTCTATCTATTTCATCAACTGTGAGAGAATATTTCAGTTGTGGCATTTCGCTCACGTACATTTTGACGAGAACATGTACTGCGAAGCAGACTTTTAGTTGCATACTGACATGATGAACAAAGATTAACGACTTTAACCCTTTACCCAACGCAGGCGATTTCAAAATTTATTATTTTAAATATCATTTTTTGAAATTTTTCAAAAAAATTAAACAAAACCATATCATGTGACCCCTCGTTGGAACGAGCTCGACGACCTCGTTCCAACAAGGGGTCACATGCTATGATTTTGTTGACATTGTTTCTGGACAAGAAGTCATGCAAAGAGTTTAATGACATGTTGTTGTTGTCCACCCAACCGTATACAATTTTGTTACGGATTTCAAAATAGCACGTGCAACCCGCGAATGTCAAATTGAATGGGTGACCGACGATTTTCTTTGCGTTATGTTGTGCTAAAGAGCCTGGGTTATTGAGAAAACACGCTAGTTTTTGTCTTCTGACATTTTAAAAAATGCCAAGGTGAACCGAAAATCAGAGGTTGCGTGCCATTGGTATGCATGAGGATGGGGTACCTCCAGATGAGCTCGCTGCTGAGTTCGGAATCACTGTGGCCACTATTTATCGTCTCATTGGAAGATATAAAACCACTGGATCTACTACCGACCGACCGCGTTCAGGTCGACCAAGAGTAACGACCCCTGCACAAGACCGATACACCATGACGTCTCACTTGCGGGATCGCTTCCTTCCGGCGACAAGGACTGCAGCAATTACTCCTGGTAGAACTAACAATGGAATCAGTGCACAAACTGTCCACAACAGACTCGCTGAACACGGCATCCGAAGTAGGCGTCCATACCAGGGACCAATCCTTACCCAACGCCATCCTACCGTCAGAATGGAATGAGTACGTCAGCGTATTCACCGGATTCAGCAGCGTTGGAACACAGTTCTTTTTAGTGATGAATCATGATTTTGTCTACGGCGCACTGATGGTGTGGTAAGAGTGTATCGTCGACGAGGAGAACGGTTTTCTGATGCTTGCGTGCGGGGATGCGGCCGTTTCGGCGGGGGTAGTGTAATGGTTTGGGCAGGACTTTCCTTGCACCATCGAACGCAGTTGATCTTCATCGATGATAATCTGAATGGACAGCGATATAGGGACAAAATTCTTAACGTTGTTGTTGTCCCGTCGTTCAACGCTAACGACGGATTGCAGTTATTCCAGCAAGATAATGCCCGATGTCACGTGGCGCGTATATGTCGTGACTTTCTTGAGGAGCAGAGCATCGAACTTCTTCCCTGGCTCCCACTTTCGCCAGATTTGTCATCAATCGAGCATCTTTGGGATCAATTGGACCGTCGGATACGACTTCATGATCTTCCGACGTTAGGCGATTTACGTAATGTTCTAATGCGGGAGTGGAACGCAGTACCACAGGGTGACACCCAGAGACTTATCAGGTCCATGTGCCGTCGGTGTCTTGCCATCCAAGAGGCAAACGGTGGACATACACGCTATTGACTGCATGTGTGAACTTTTCATTTCACCCCATGTCTGAATTGCGACGTCCTAACGTGACGCTGGCAACAGTAAGAAAATGCAATTATGCAAATTCATACAGCTTGACTCGAAATATGAATTTACAAGAATTTGTTTGGGATTAAAGTCGATAATACTAAAAAACTGCTCCTCAAAGTTTACTTTACTTTCTGTTTTGACTCAATATATAGATGTAGCACATTATTTGTATAAGAGTGGGATTTTTCAATACCACAAAAGAAAGATTTAGTCCTTACTTCTGGTTATTTAATTTCCGATTCTTCAATGTCCAGGGTCTTCCAGCGCATGGTTGTCTTTGAACTGGCTAAAATGTTGTTAAACCCTTACAAGTATACTAAGAGTGAATTGCAACAAAACAATAACTGAGTGGGATGTATTCCACGTTATTACATGTACGTGGAATACATCTCACTCAGTTGTTGTAATTTACTCTTAACTTGTCAACTTGTATTCTACCGAGAGCAAATTATACAGCACA
Organism: Pictodentalium vernedei; assembly: GCA_031216915.1. NCBI lineage: Eukaryota > Metazoa > Mollusca > Scaphopoda > Dentaliida > Dentaliidae > Pictodentalium > Pictodentalium vernedei. The sequence goes on from CM062297.1 coordinate 760,790,238, forward strand.
ACAAGGAACAGAAAAAATTACGAATATTCCATTTCACAAATTTGGAAGTTATCATCTTGGTGGAAACTCCACCCTGCGGGTACTGAAATTAATTATTTGTGTACCTTTTCTACCTATCTTTCATACATGATAAATAGTATCATTGAAATTGGCAGCTAGAGCTAGTTAACCCTTTTACGTAACGCAACGTCCAAAACAGGATGCACTCATTCACAAAAATCGCCATTCAACTTCAACTTGTATAATATAATTTTCTTTTCAATTTATTACCCATCATGGGAACGAGTTCGTTGAACTCGTTCCATTAAGAGGTCACATGTTATGTTTTGGGAGTAAAACAGATTTTTTGCAAGTGTAGCCTCCTATTTGTGTTACGTAGAGGTTAATCCGGCGACCATATGGCTGTCGTTCGAAATATTCGTTGGTCTTCTCTGCAACTTGACAGTGAACTTTGATAAAACATTTACAAAGCACTGCTGATTAAGTGTACTACGTTTTAAAGTCGTTAATCCTTGTCCAAGCTGAATTGTACTATCGTGTAACTAAAATTATTTTCGTTCGCCAATGCACCAAATATTGAACATGTAATATAGTAGTAGTGTCATACGAACCTCAAATTTCAGGGTCTTATCGGCAGACGATCAGCGATCGAATCTCACGGTTATTCTTCTTTTCAATCGTTAATATTGTCATTCTACATTCATGTATTGTAAACAAAGGCAACTCGTCTTTGTGGGCAAGTAAATCAAAAAAGAGGAATATTCCAGTACAAAAACAATATGGGATCCGAAGCGGAACCTCCTCGATCTATTCTTCTACCATCACGTCTCCAGTACAGGAGACCTGATGATAGACGAAGAGTTCAAGAAGAGACACAATGGTAGGTTCAAATAGCTTGACGGTTACAAAATATCCGAATCAGTTAGTCTCGAATCGAATCAGCGGGTCGATCTACAATCGAATTTCGAAGTTTCGTAGGGTCCTATTCACTACATATTAATGCCGAATTGTACCTGCGCAAAATGTCGCAATTGAAATATTATCTCATATAGAACAATGGATGCAATCAAAAAACACACCATCCTAAAAGCATAATTCCAACAAAAAATTCTATGTGTGGGTCATAAGTTATGTTTTGGAGGCACTTTTATTTAAAAAATTTCTTTGCAAGTGCCGTCTACTAGTTGTGTTACATTTTAGTAAATTTAACACAATCTCACTATTTCTACAATAATATGCAGTAAAAGCCGAATTCTCTTAAAATATTAGTACATTGATTCTTCGATTTGTTCAAATGCACCATTCTGTATTTTAGACACATTTTATTTTCATATCAACAGAACTGACTTCACTCAAAATAGTTTATGTGGGAATTTTATATTAGGATGGGTCATTTTTTATTACATCTATTGCATCTACTATGAGAAAATATTTCAGGTGTGACATTTCGCTCACGTACATTTCGACGTGGATATGTATTGCGAACCAGATAGACTTTTAGTTGCACACTAGCATGATCAACAAAGATTAAAGACCTTAAAATGTAAATAACATTGTTCGCGAAGTTTTGCAATAGTTTTGTCTCCAACTTTACGAACGTTTCTGTTTATTTGTTTTATTGGTGTTTAATGACACTTTCGACTGTCAGGGTCACCTGTGTCGGACAGTTTTATGGGCTGAGGAGGCCAGAGTTCCCAAAGAGAACGAGCAAGCAGCGACGAGCAACTGTCACATTACCCAACGTACTAACTCCGCACAAGGAGGGTTAGGGTAGGTTGAAGACAAATGCGCCATCGACATGCAGAATGTCTTAGGACACAACGCCTTCGTGCCCCAAGTGGTCATTCGAGATTAAGTGCCTTGCCGAAAGACACAACTCACGTACCCTGTTCGGGATCGAACTGTGGACCTTCCAGTTGAAGTCAAATGCCGTAATCACTGGGCAACCGCGCCCTCTTTACGAAAGCGAAACTCTCATCATTTTCTCAGTTCGTTTATAGAGTACCGAATATTTCATATTTGGCTTAACTCTTTACCTAACACGAATAGAACATTGAACATTTTCATTTCTGCCTAAAAACGTAGCTTGTTTCCCACTGAATGGAGCGAGCTTTGTGAATATCGCAGGTCGGTTAGGACGTTATTTCAGGTAAACGGTTAAGCGAATGACTGCTCTTCTCCTACTATTTCATACTGCTGCATTTTTGATTTCATAAAGCTATACCAAAGGTAATCATCGTTAAGGCGTACCTTAAATGTTCACTAGGACTTACTGTTTTCAGTACGGCAGGTGTTAAATTGTTTTTTGTGTCCATTCAGTCCAACATGCACATCCATTGAACTTAATGTTCAGCAAGAATGCTCTTAAGAGCAAAGTAATGTATTAGTCGCATTTCGATACCTTGACAGCAAAACACACAATGTCGTGGGCAGGTTTTACATATGAATGAAATGCAAAGTCGAGATCGATAATCGGAATAGATAGTATTAATTCATCCTTTGTAGCTATTTATTCCACAATTCATTCCCGAGGCTCCTGGTGTAACGTTAGACAAACCGTTCAGAACGTGAGATGTTGGGGATATGTTGACTTACAAAACATGGCTGAAAATCTCGAAACAGTGAAGATTTACTCCCCCACCACTCTCAGCGTGTAAATGGTTTGGGGTTCGTTGATATTCTAGTCCAGACAAAAACAGTTAATGCAAAATCGAATGATTTGCTCCCCTGCAAGATGGATGAGTGGGTGAGCAAGTGTTTATGAACAAAACCCACTGATCACCATAGAACGGGATTGCTGGATTGCAGGAACCTCAGCGAAAAAACGTCGCCACCCCTCCCCCCACAGCCCCCTTAACCCTTTGAACCCTAAAGACCGCTTTTCCGATCCAGGGATGTGATATAACCTGACTTCATTAAGTAGATAGTTGTTCGGTGAATTTGTGTGGTAGACAAACAAGATTTTCAAAGTGCAGCCCCAAGGCTGCACTTTGAAAATATTGATTGGTCTTCCCTCATGCAACGAATATAGACTCTTCCAATTGATGATACTGAACTGGCGTGGAAGATATCACTAGGGTTCAAAGGGTCAAAATGGCGTCAAGTCAATTAACGTAATAACTCCTCCCAATCGATGATGTTTGATGACGTCAAAGCTGTTACGCTGTTTAGCTGTTACGCTGCAATGTAACAGTTTTCATTTCTTTAAACAACATGGCCTTCGCCAAGCACAAAAACTAATAACACTGAATCAACTTTCCAGTATAGTCATATAGCGGGGGGGGGGGGGTCGATAATCTCAACATATGCTGGAAATATTCTATCTGCTGTGCCACGAAAAATGTACAAATCATTAACATACTAATTCTTCGCAGACATCAAAGTGTATTCTTTAAAAGGCTATCGGAGATTGCGAGGCGTCGGTAAACTGAGTTTTTTCAAGAAATTGTATTTTTGTTGAGCATTATTTATTTGCAGTAACTTCCGTCCTCGCCACAGGGTGGCGGAGGTGGAGACACTTTCTACATGTGACCAACGTGCGTTCCGGAAATCAAGTTGTAAAAAGATCAGTTTTAAAACCTAACAATATTTGTGTCTATCTGTATCTTGTGCAACGTCGGATTCTTCTAGGTGTATGCGCCCCGGGTGGACTATGATGTTGTGTTTATGTTATCACATGCACTGTCTCACAGGCTGTTCCATTCGAGAATTGAGCGAACGAAGAGCCAGTGTTTATATTGCGGCGTCACTGCTCGTATCTGTTCGAATGGCTGCAAGTTAATACACCCCTGGTTTTCGATAATATTGTGTGACTTAAAGCCTGGAGATATGTCTACCCACTTTTTTGCGTGTTAACATGTCTTCTGAGTTTATAATTGGAACCAGTCCGTCCATTACCCTGCTAAGGCGCTTCATCCGCAGCTGGCTTCTTCGAATTTCTAGCGGTGTTAGATTCAATTTGTCCATCAGCTTTGTCACCGTTCCTTTTGCTTTATCTCTATAATTTCCAGCGATGAACCTTGCTGCACCTTTTTCTATCATCTTGATGTCTTCCGGTTTGTGCGGATCCTAAGCCTCAGCTCCTTACTCTAGGGTGGATCTAACCATTGACTCATATGCCATCTTATTGTGTGGTGGTTCGGCTCTCCTGAGGTTTCGACAGAGGAGGTCCAAGGTGCAATTTGTTCTCCTCACAATGGTGCGTAAATGTGATGTCCAGATCATGTTCTAGTTGAAGGTCAGTCCTAGGTATGGATTTTTTTCTACTGTTTTCACGATGTGGTTTCCAAGCTGGCACTTGTACGTCGACCTCGGTGCCTGGTTCTTAATAGACATTATTAGTTACCCCGTGTCTGATCACGTGGTACGTGTTTTTACCTACCCGAAGCCAGCCGTATCCCATGAGGATACGGCTGGCTTCGGGTAGGTGAAAACCCGTACCACGTGATCAGACACGGGGTAACGAATTTATCTATTGACTTTCCGTTTTAGAAGTACAGTCTATTTTATGTGTGAACACACACAGCATGAGATCTTTTATCTTCCATTGTTGAGCCATACAGGTTTCTGTGGAATTTTTGTGCAAAAGAGTTTTTGTGAAAATATGCCGATATGACTAGTATAAAAATATATTATGTATGGACAATTTGTAGATTTCGGAACGAGGCTTCCACTGGGTATGGGAAATTTGTCAGTGGCTGGGCGGACGCATCGTGGGTTTCAATGAATATGGTCTCATACCACGTATCTATCAACCAATCAAATCAATAAATTCAATCTAGTCAATAGATAAAATGAAGCATATTGTCTCGTTAATCCACATACCTCATCGATCTTCCCATTCTTACAAAGATCGTCTGGCAATGCAATATAGTCCTGTTGATTCGTGACCTGGTGGTACAGAAGGCAATGGTCAGCGAATAGTTTGACCTCTGATGCGACGCATAGTGGGAGGTCATTGATATAGCATAAGAAGAGGAGTGGACCGAGCACAGCACAGTTCCCTGGGATACGCCGGACTCCACTGGTACTTTAGATGAGAATTTCCCTTCTATAGCGAATCCTATGTGTCTTCGTGTCAGGAACAATGCAAGCCATTTGTGGATTTGACCTGCAATTCCATAGACCTCTAGATTGTGTAAGAGGCTTCTATGTGGGACGGTGTCAATACATTTTAAAAATCCAGTATCGCTATGTCCATCTGAATATTCTTGTCATAGGTGTTCAGGAGATTTTGGGTGACATTTAAAATCTGGGTGACACATGAGTGTCCAGAGCGGAATCCCTGGTTTTGAACGGTTAAGATATTATTTTCCTTGGCGTGGTTTCTGGTGTCATGGCACAGGATGTGCTCAAGCAGTTTGCAGGAGATTGATGTCATCTATACCGCCCTGTAATTTTCTGGTTGGTGAACGTCTCCTTTTTGTATATTGGTGTTATGTTTGCGTTTAGCCTGTCGTCTGGTAGGTCACCTGTATCTTGGGAGTGTTGAAATACTTTTTGTTAAAGCTGGTGCAATGACGTGTGCACAAGCTTTTCTTTGCTTTGCTCAGGTTATTCGAAACGCGAGCCATATTCGTCAATATAATAATGTATGTATATAAATACTTGAGTCCTTCTTCAAACTCTAGCCGGTTCAATTTTCGGCAGTTTTCTTCGTTGATATCTAATATTACGTAAGGTCCTCTTCGAATAGTTTCGGAATCATAGCATTACTACTGAAAAAGGAACCTATGGTTTAATTGATGGTAGTTTGGTTATTCACTTTCTGTAATAAACTCAGGGAGCATTCTCTGTCCAATAGTGCAGCTCTCGTAACCTCAGTAACCTTTATATATAGTTGCATACAAGAGAAATTAAGCTGGCCGATAAGCGTCTAAAGACGTGCCTTTTATTTACCTATACCTTTGTATCGATTCACTTCTAAGGGTAACTGCCATTCTTATTTTGAGAGATTGTCGTGTATATTGTTCAAAAATATGTGTGTCACTAATTACTCGGTGGCATGCAGAGATCATTCGCATGCTACCATAGTAAAATAGCACACTTCAACTGTAATTATTTCGTTACAACATAATTTGTGTGAAGATAAGAATGGCACGCCGGGAAATTTTTGCACATGAATACATTATTTTCAAGACACCGGCCTAGCAGTTCTTTACTGAACCTTCAAATTAGACTATTGAATTATTGAACCTGCAGTACTGTGACAACAAAAATCTAGCTTTTTTCCATCAGATCGTAATCTGATCGCGTCACACATCAATTCGTCGAAATTTCCAGAATAAAATATTGCAAAACCAGTGAAAATACGAAAAAGTAAACGAAAACAGCGCTTGAGCTTCAATGAATGATTCGCGCGCCGTTTTCGACAAGCGATATTCTAAACTGTGGCGAGCGCGGAAGCGGACAGAAAATTTCGACAAAAAACTTTTCAGTACTGTATGCTAATAGTAGTGTCAAACCTGGCCCGTGGGGGCTTTTGCAATCACAGTGCTTTTTCCGCATTTTACTGAATCACATTGCTGAATATTATAATTACGTTAAACATATTCTGTGTTTACCAGGTAAGAGAACTCATCATAGGCAAAATTTTAATTGATGAAGTACTTAGTTGTACCCGGTGCTTCATTCATTAACTTTTTGATGATTATTCCTATAATCAGTGCTTGGAATCTAATATTATTTCGTCCGTGGAAATATTGCCCACCCGTGGAAAGTGACCGGTCCACTCCGGCTGTACTGCACCATGCCTGTTCTAAATCCGCCACTCGTGATGTCACTCACTTTCGGGCATTTTCAAAGTGACAATTTAACAAACGCAAAATAAACAAACATCCAACTTTTATGATAATTTGGGTGGCGTCATTAAAGAATTTCACATATGATTTAGATGTAGTTTAATTTTCTTCAGTGATATCCGATTTGATAATGTCATTTCCCTGTTAACCCAACACGAGTTGTCGTAAATGACCCTTAAAACGTGGATCCAATATTAACACTGAACAGGGCTGCATGCATAAAAAACAGCGAAAATAATTTAAAATTTACTGTTCACGAAAATTGTTTACATGACAACCGTTACTCATTCCGGGTTCCTTCATCTCAGTTCCTTATTCGACACTCGTTATCAACCAATTTTATCGGTTGGTAACGAATATCGAATAAGCAACTCGGAATAAGTAACGATTGTCACTTTTCTGTTCACAATAGTTTTAATCTTTAGTATTTGAGACTGCTGGTAAGGGCCCATGTTGAAAACTATTTAAAACTGTCGTCACTTCAAAAAAGCTCATCCGAGTATTTCCGAGTTCATATAACACGTAATCGTTTGATATCTGGGACATAAAAATCGCGGGGAGTTCGTAGTCTTCGGACTACGTTATAATACAAACAAGGCACTTCCTACAAGTTGTCACGCCCATCCCACAATCATACTCTGATGAAGATACTGATACGTCATGTAAATTCGTATATACCTTCAGTTGAGGACAACTTATGTGGAAAAAAATATTCTAACCCTGAAAATGAATCAAGGTCACCAATACCGACAAGATGCACCCTGGCTGTTAAAAGTGACGTTTAATCACAATAAATAAACGAACAAAAATCGTCATCAAAGAGACGGCTCTGCTAAGTGAGAGTTCAACGTCGATCCAATTTTTTTTTACCAAATTCCGACGTGACAAGCCATCAAAATAATAATAACTAATCTATATAATTAAGCACATTTGATATTGACATTGTTTCATTTCCCTCTGTAATTTCTTATATGCTAACCTGCGAATTATCGCAAATTATCTAACACATATTTCTCGATATCCATCGATGGATATCGAGGAATACCCCCCAGTAGCTTCCTAAATGACGCCACGCTACGTCGCTTCACGTCGCCTTGAATGAACGATCAGTTGATCTTTGTTATTGTTTTGAAACGTACGCATTTCTCGTCGAATTGGGCCGAATATTATGCAATAACATGTCTCGTAGCATAAAAAAATAAAAAAAATATCTACTCTATTTTCGTCAGTATATGGAATTATATCATGAGCGTGGACCCGAAAGCTTTATTTTTTCACGAGCGCTTGCGCGAGTGAAAAAATAATATTTTCAGATCCATACGATGATTTTTTTCGGTAGCTTCCTAAAATACGTTATGCTTCGGCGCGTGACGTCGCCTTGAACGTCAGCTTTTTGTTATTGTCTTGAAACGGTTTGCAGTCGAATTGGACAGAATGTTCCGCAGGAAAATGTCACGTAGCATATAATAAAAAGAAAATCAACTCTGGTTTAGTGAATATATATAGCGAATATTCGTGTGGACCTGAAAGTATTATTTTTCACTCGCGCAAGCGCTCGTGAAAAATAAAACTTTCAGGTTCACACTCATGAGATAATTCCCGATGTTCACTAAAACAGCGTAGATATCTTCTATATAGTAATTGTTAGAACTTTGTTATAAAACAGTTGTTGCCCTCGTGTGGGTGAAATAAGAAGATGTGTTTCCCGTTCTAAACATAACATTCCTCAAGCTTGCAACAAAAGCTTATTTTTCACATAATCACTATCAAATAACCCATTCCGGAAAATATCGTTCACAACACGTCTAATACGCGCGTAACGTCAGAAGTAAACGTCGAGGTCGTAATGTTATGAGTTAGTTGGTTTTGGAAGTAGAATTGAATTACTCTTCTGATATATTTCGTTACCTATTTACCGAATTCGAAGACCAGAACACATTTGTAAAAAAAACATTTTCCTGAATTACTAACACTTTTCATTTTATTTCTTTTGTATCATCGTGTTGAAAATCATGCTGGTTTCCATGATGTCAACGCACGATACTTTTCGATTTAATTTTACATCAATCAAAAGGTACGAATAAACATATATAAATAGTTAATTCATTCCTTTCCAAGGACAAAAGTTAAATTAATTTATACATCGATTCGATCTTGTGTTCCTTTAATAAATGATGTTCCGGGAGCCATTATGGTCCGTTTTACAGTCGCTGGCTGTGGAGTCACAATTTCCATAGTATTCTTCTTGGAATAACTGATCTTTATAAACTTATTTAATTTTCAGGAAATCACTTTGTGTACTAACGTAACTATTGTGATATTTAACAATTGCATTCACGTACACAGAGGTGAATTTCATTAAAAAAACTGACTAAACCTTAACTTTGTTAATACATTGACGCCTTACCACACACTTTCATTCGATTTTACTATTCTATTCATCACCAAAATTTCATTAACTCTTGTCCTACCACGCTCATTGGCAGCTTATATTGATAACTTATATATCATTCTTGAGTTTGAGTGAAACCGGGCAACATCTGCAATGCTAAAGCATTGCAGATGGAGACTTGTTGCATTGTGGGGATGATATGTGCTTGTATGTGAGTAAGTTTAATTAATTTATAGCACAGGTGTAACTTCATGGCCTGATTAATTGCTTGGAAAGAAATGTCTGAAAATTTCCAACAGTCAATCAGATGATAGTGTCAGGCTGTGCGTGCGAGAATGTGCAAATCCCTGAAAATCCACCAATCCATACATGAAATAGTCCAATTATACTTAACAGAAGCTGGGCTATACTACAGTAGCCGAAGAGGCATGTCAAACGTCCCGAGAGTTTTCACAAGGAATCTATTATAAAATCAGTCACTGTGAAAGAGAACTTAACTTCATCCCTGGAATAACATTTGCTTTAAAAACCCTATCTTTTATTCTTCAACAAATCCATGCAAATAGGGATGTGCAATCACACATACGTGGTATACAAATGAGTTTAAGCTTCTAGTGGTCAACTAAAGAAAGTAGAGAAAAGGAGCTCTTACTTGGACTCAATTTAAAGAATAGCTTCTTCTTTCGGGTGACATCCTATCCTCGGGATCAGACTGGCACTCGACATGATACCAAGGACCTAATGAATATATAGGAATCAATAAACCAATACACCTGGTAAAATGTTCCTGGCAGTGAAAAGAGAAAATTGCGGAAACTCAGATTGTTTGATCGTTTAGGCTTTGGTACTTTAAACCGTTCTTGGCTCTTGGAGAAAAATGAACTGTATAGATATTAGAGGGGCATCTTTTAATATCTTAAACCCCGTTGTTTGTATGAATCTAGGTACTGCCTCACAAAAACGAACATGGGGACGTTTCCAACATAATTATTGGCGATCGACGTTCCTAAGGTGTGCATATGATCTCCAGACTCAAATGAATATTGTTACCGATAATAGTCGTGAAATATTCGACGAAACGTGTTCTGTCGTGTGACACTCCTGCGCTTAACCAAAAGTTAAAGGAAACGTAAAACTTGAACGGCATGCTTTGTGAAATCTGGTCACCGTATAGGCCAATACGTTATGTAAAGAGTTAACTCCTTTTGTGCTAAAATATTTGTTACACTCAATGACATTACCCAAGCAAAGTGAAGTTACTCTGTAAAACATATTGTCCTTTCTCCGTTATCTACAATTTACATATATTTTCACGACCATTCTTGTTTAACCCTTTACCAAACATGAAAAGCAGACGACACTTGGAAAAAAAATTCTTGAATAACTAACGTTTTTCATTTTTTGTCTCAAAAATATAGGTTATGGCCCCTCATTGGAACGAGCTCAACGAGCTCGTTCCAAAGAGGGGTCATAACCTATGTTTTTGAGACAAAAAATGAAAAAATAAAGAAAATTAATTGGCGGTTTTTGAGAATAGCGCTGGCCGGATTTGGCCGTTACGTTGGGTAATGGGTTAAAGCGTTTAATACCCCCGCCCCCCCCCCCCACCCCACGCGGATCTCTAACGATCTCTGCTAAGCGACAGAAGCCGGGTGATGGAGGTTGAGGGAGAACGTTTGGGGTTGGTCATGGTCGTATTAAAATTTAGGAATGTATCAAAAAACATAACACACATTTGCATGAGGTAAGCATTCTCTGAAAAGCGCAGCAGTATCATAAATAATTAGCTAACTTTGAATTTATACATAAAAACCATGAAAACACCAACCGTCACCGCATTAAATCCAAGAAAATATTTGAGTCATTTGTCCTGGAAAGCATAGATTTATGATCAAATTATTAAAAATCGATAAGATGTTACAAAACTATAATTTGAGTGACGCGAAAACGTTTTGAAATTTCAGTAAAAATAATTCATTTTGGGAAGGAATTTTATCACACTACCGATAAGTTTATTACATTACTGGTTGATTATTACACTGCCGGTTAATTGTTATCACATTACTGTGAATATTAGACGACTGGTTGATTGTTACACTGTGTTTGTTACAGCATCTTTAAATAAGCATATTGATTTGATAAAAGAACTGGTAATTTCAAAACGCGTGTTAACTCACGAATACAGCACTGGCATCGCAAACCGGGGATCTTTCTCGATCAGGTCGTGATATAATCGCGACACAGTTACACAAGTCAGTCGCGATTTCTTAAACAAAATATTGCCAGATAAGGACAGAAACGAGTAAAACAAACGAAAATAGCATCTGAAATTCAATGTTCTCCCATTTTCTTCTGCAGTGTCGTGGGGAGGAAAGCGGACATAGAATTTTGACCAGGGGAGGAAAGCGAACAGAGAATTTTGACCAGATCGCGGCCCAGGTCGAAATTCTCAGTTCGCTTTTGTAATGACATCACAGTACTGTATTTTAAGACTGCATATCTATTTTACATACCATGGACATTTCCTTGACGGAATCAATACTAACAATATATATCTGTACTGTCACCTTTGTTGGTTTATCTGAAATTAGAAATTGAATAGTATCAAGATCCAAACGGAAGTAACTTTTAGTAGTTTTACTTTCAGACAATTTTTGAGACATTAATGTCAAAGGTTGCTTATTAAAAGGCCATTACTTTGAGACTCTAGAACACAAAGAAATTGTGACGTTATGAAAATTTTAACATCATCATATAAACCTCGATAATCAAAAAATAGTTGTCCCCAATTAAGAACGAAAACATTTCCTCAAATATTACTAACTGTAGTAAGATGGTGTTTTGTTTATTTTAAACCGCGCCCATTGTCACGTTTATCATTAACAGAGTATCCTGCTTTTCAAAATTAACAGAGTATCCTGATTTTCAAACGAAAAGAAATACAAACATTGTCAGCACAATTAATAGGTCCGGGGAACCATCAAATCCGAAACATATTTGACTGAGTAATGTAGGAAATATATAGGCGTGTTTGAGTGTCTTGCGGATCTGAAATTTCGGATCTAATGGAATATAGAATCAAATCAAGCAGATGATTTCGAATCGAATCGAATCTCGAATCGAATCTCACAGATTTTTAAGTTGTAGATATTGCATCTTCTAACAACCAAGAAATATAAAAAATATTGCAAGGCTTAACGTAACCTTTTGAACCAGAATAACTGGAAGAGTCCATATTCTTACCTGGGGGTGGAACATTCAATATTTTCAACGGGCAGCCTTTGGGCTGCCCGTTGAAAATATTGATTGGCTACCCCCACACATTCAGCGAGCAGTCATTCTACTTTGTGAAATTATCACGTAGCATGTACCTGGACAGGAAGAGCGACCTTTGCTATTCAAAGGGTCCAGTATGGTATTCAACGTCCGATTATATGTTTGGGCAAGTCTATCAAAAAAGCGGAATATTCCAGAAACGGAATCAAAGTAGTTTCGAAAGTAAAACATCTTTCCGTCCTCTTCTGTTATTAAGACCTACTGACAAAAGACGAGTTCAAGAGTAGGCACTAAAACTTGGTACGATTTGGGAAACTTATAGACAGTTCGAAAATATTCGAATCGATGCGAATTGAAACGAATCGAATCACTGGGGCGATTTTGAATGGAATTGAATTTGGGGCTTCGCATGGCCCTTGTGTGTTTCGTGCTTATTTGAGGACTAGCGATGAGATGTTAATCGAAACGATTATACACGATGGTGAAGATGAAACCATCGGCTGCAAAAGAGGTGGAGTTAAGGCACTCGTTCATCATACATTTTCAGTTATTTTAGAGCCAGGCAGAGGACTGGAAGCAGGGATGGTAGCCAGATGGCTGGGAATTCGAAAGGCCTTGCCCTGGATTAGGTACAAAGCCAAGAATAGTAACACTGGTTGCCTAATGAATAAGAAAAAAAGTCGTCAGTCATTTACAAACGAAACGCGATGGCCTCTTGGCGGCGCTTAATCTGTTATCTACATAATTTCATTCATTTCGCGCTGAGATTTAAGAAAATGAGAACTTTTGCATGCCAAATTCGAACATTTTCCCGGTATGTTAAATCCTGGGAAATCTTCCGAATTCGGACTCCGAAATTTGAGAATGTCCGCCATGTTCCCGAATACCCCTCTTACATTCCCTTTTTTGCCGCTTCGAGACAAGGTTTACATGTTCCGCTCTATGAGCTAGATGCTTATCAACGGACCAAGGTCCTTAATAGAATTCAACTCTCGGTCCGTAATTCCATTCGGTGGCACAGGTGTGACAAGCGCTAATTATTCCCAGTTCCTTGTCTAGATTCGAATATTACAGCGGGGGATTGTTCAAATCACATTTATGTCGAGAACGATTCGAAATTGAAATGTAGATAAGTAAATAATTTATATTTTTGTTTTAGTCTGTTGATAGCCAGGCAAGCTATTAATCAAACCTTGACTTGAGGCGATCGTCATTTTATCTCTCCAGCGACAGATGTTCTTCGGTGCAAGATGTAACAATACTGAGCTCTTACGTAGGCATTGCGAATTGGCTATATTAACATTACCGAAACGCGAGATCAAGCAGCGTGATGCTGTCTAACATTAGACATTTTCAAAACAGCTCAAAGAAAACTGGACTTTAATATTCCGCATCCGTTGTTTCAGTTGTCATAGTCCCAGATATTATGTTTGCTGGTCATTGTGACACATGGATCATTTATTCCAGTAATCCATGTCCCACTATCTATTAGTCCTAGCAGTGCAAGTCCCACGGTCTATCATCCGTAGCAGTCCAAGACCCACAGTCTATTATTCCTTGTAACCAACGTCCCATAGTCTATTATTGCTAGAGGTCCAAGTTCCACGGACTATTATTTCTAGCAGTCCCCGTCCCGCACACTATAATTCCAAGCAATCCATGTCCCGCGGTCTATTATTCCTAGAAGCTCAAGTACCAGGGACTAATATTCCTAGCAGCCCATGTCCAGCACACTATAATTCCTAGAAATCCATGTCCCGCGGTCTATTACTCGTAGAAGCCCAAGTACCGCGGACTAATATCCATAGCAGTCCACATGCCGCATTCTATAATTCATAGCAGTCCAAGTCCCGCGGTCTATTATTCCTAGAAGCTCAAGTTCCAATGATTATTATTCACAGCAGCCAAAGTCCCACGGGCAATTATTTCTTAGAAACAAAGTCTTACGGTCTAGTATTCCTTGCAAGCGACGTCCCGCGGACAATCACTATGAGTACCCAAAGTTCATGGACCATTATTCCCAGTAACCCAACTCTTCCACCACCCCGGCTAAGATTTATGATTAAAAAAGTTGCTTTCAATTTTGATACATCCGAGTCCAGTGATTTAGAAGTTAGGGTAACCAACACGGCATTGGAAATAAAGCACGTGCCTTGAAGGTTGTGGTCGCATCACGCCGCAGTGATCGTTTTTGAGATGGATTTGCGTTTGGTGAATATTTTTCGTTCTGTAAATAATGATAAATTTCCTGAACGTCTTCTTTTGTTAAAATACCGTTCAAAATATCTGTGGAGCTGTAAACCCTTATATGTACACATTTTTGATTAGTCGCAATGGTACTGTGTCCAGATATTGAACATCAATGTTGATCTCTGATTCGGATGAAAACACGAAACACGTGGAATATGAAAGACTTATATAAAAGAGCGATTCCACGTGGCATTGCAGTAATAGGCACTAAATGGAATGTAATTAGTTCATAAAATATAAGTAAAGCATTTGATGAAACATTAAAACATATGATGTAACAGGTGGGTTTTGCACTCGCAAAGTTGACCACTCGAGCCAGTCGTCTTACCAGTAAACCACGAGACAGACCAAACGTTGGACTTTGATTTCCACGAAAAGGTAGGCTTAGAGACTACCATTCCTTGGGAACTGTTGTCCGTTGGAATGTAAGTACTAGCGGGCAACTATTCCTTTCACACCGGCTTCTCCACCCGTAAAACTGTACAACACAAGGTGACCCTGGCTGTAGAAATTGTGCTAAACCCTAGAAAATAAATTAATAAATAACCCCCAGCTCATTAATGTCTAAATATCAAAATTTCACGCCTCATATTTGTTTTATTTTTATTTTCCGTTTTTAGCAGCAGCCATAGCTGCTTGAAATTTAGGTATTTTGACTTCACGTCAGTGTGCAGAGGATTACGTTTAACATAACAGGGACACTTGCTTGTGTGGAGTTAGTACGTTGGGGAGTCTGACAGTTGCTCGTCGCTGCTCGGTGGGTTCTCTCTGCTTCCTCCACCCGTAAAACTGTCCGACACGGGGTGACCCTGGCTGTCGATTTAATGCAATGACTCATTTCATTTGCGATACCGTTTGCCCAAAGCGGCAAGTGTTTGGCAATACTGTTGGTATACAGTACTCAGTACTGGGCCACGACCTGGTAAAAAGTGGATCACGATCTGGTAAAAATTATCTGTCCACTTTTGTTCTCACGGCACTGTTTGCACTCTGGTACTTTTGTCTTTTCGGGCTAACAACCAACATAAAATTCTTAAGAAAACAATGAACCGTGTGAAATGATCTCACTTGAAAACTTTTCGCTAACTGAGTGTAAACGAGTCCGTGCGTTTTATTAACTGGACAAAAGACAGGGTGTAAGTAAGTTACCATTCTTGCTGTCGACATTCGTGGATTTGAACAACCTGCCAAACCAAGCTCTCAGACCACCCTCCAATTTTCGTTTGGAATTTGACGCTGTTATGAGCTGTTTCTTTACCAACTGTTTTGGGGGAAATCTGTGCGCAGACGACCGTTGATGTGATGTGATGCGCCTTTACTTGCAAAGAAATACGTACATTCCTACCTCACGCAATCATAAATATTCCAGTCAATAAGTATTTATTTTCCCCTGAAAGTCTCAAAATATGAACATAAATTTTGGCACTATTCGGCGTGACCATAACACTACGGCTGTGGTGAGTTTTCGTTTCAATGTGTTGCCATCAAAATGTCGATCAAATCAGTCTTGATTCAGTAACATTTCTTGCTTTGATTCTCAGAAAATCTTTGTGAATTTTCACGTCGTTTTAGGGATGTAGGGAGCTTCGAATATCAAAATGGCAGTATTTCGTTATTGTTTACAATTCCGACTGCTATTCGAGTGGGTTAAGGAGTTACACAGAGATGCTAAGGTAACGGATATGTAAACAAACTGCTGGCCGAGTGCGTTTCCTGAATTCGCATATTCCTCGAGGTGCAGAACAATATAAGTGATGACAACTTCAGCATTAAAATTAATAGAATGATTTGCGATCGCTGCACGAATGAAGCGAAAGAAAGGAACGGATGTAAGATTGTTGTCATGTTTTCCTGTGAAAAAATACGCTTGAATGAATATGAACAAACTAATCAACGAATGTGGGGATTTAATTATTTATTTTAATTTAATATTTTATTCTACGTTAAAAAGACCAGAGTAAATCACAAAGAGTTTGGGGGGGGGGGGGGTAGATTTTATTGACTTTTTTGTATGCACTCCCGTGTGATGTTGAATCTGCAGAGCTGCGCAAGCAAGACAGACTGGTGTTTTGTCCAGATATCATTGCCGAAAAAGCCAGTTTCTGGTGGAGGTGAAGATCAAAAAATTTCCGACAGAAAGTTGGGAGAGAAATCTTTGCAGCGTGGCACATGCATGTGTTGTTCTCTTCCACCGCTGCAAAGGTGTATAAGTGTGTGGTCTCGAGTACACACACCCGTTTTAACTATTGATGACTCACAAGTCCGAATACCTGGAGGGAATCGCCATCACCAATCAAATATATTTGATGGATGTCCTGGCTGATAAGAACAGATGCCATAAAAATATTGTGAAAGAGGAGGGACATTCTACCTGATAACTTGGCATTGATCGTATACTGTCTATTGTGTCAAGTCAGTGAAAGATTATATGCTTGGAAAATGTTTGAAGTTGTAGAAGGCATTCTTCACCAGTGTAATTTTTTGCGATGCAAACATTAGCTCTTGTAGGGCACGTTACGACTGCAAAGATAACTCGCAACAAATTGTTTGCATTTTTATGTGAACAATGAAATGCAATTAACCCTTTACCTAACATGAAAAGCAGACGACACTTGCAAAAAAAATTCTTGAATAACTTATTTTTTTCATTTTTTGTCTCAAAAACATAGGTTATGACCCCTCATTGGAACGAGCTCGACGAGCTCGTTCCAATGAGGGGTCATAACCTATGTTTTTGAGACAAAAAATGAAAAAAATAATGAAAATTAATTGGCGATTTTTGAGAATAGCGCTGGCCGATTTTGGCCGTTACGTTGGGTAAAGGGTTAAGGGTGTTGTTTTACCCGCGTCGCCAAATAATGCGAAGTGATCAAATATGGAGTGTACACCTTCTAACTGTATGCAAAAATCTTCTACAAGCAAACATTAGGATACTTCAGGGAAGATTTGTGGATGTGCAAACATGTACTTATAGTTATTAATTTTGATGTACAAGTGTAAGATGCACGTTCAGGTGCACATCCACACGCACACAAATATATGAAAGTGCATGTATATGAATGACCATATTATACTTCGGCCGATAATTTAGAGAATTTTGAGTGAACGGTTCGGGTTGTAGAGAAGATATCCTCAAATGGGAACTTGCACACAAAATGCATTGGGACAGCGAGTAAAGTCCATAAAACAATTCGAAAGTGACCTGAAATCACTATGTTCTAAACACTGACTATTTATTCACTTTATCTTACTACTTTCATGTATAATCTACAGTGTGAAGCATGGACCGACTGGTGCTTTTATTTCGCAGCCACATGACCGTGGACCGAAAGTATGAGATGGCCTGCGCCTAGAACCTATAGTTCGATAGAAATATGTGTTTCGCTGTATTATACTGGAAGTAGCTCGCAAGTAATCCCCTTGGAATGCAACAGAACAAAAGAGCATACTAAGTTGCTTGTCTCCAGTTCGCGTGAGTGTAAAAATGTGTGGGCAGGGCAACTGGGATGGAATTCAGTGGGTAGGGAGGGTCGACAATGAGTAAAAAGCGGTGACAACTGAAGACCAGTGTGGACCCGAGAATTCCAACCAGGTCACGACCAATTCGAAATTAACTTTCCTCTTTTCTTCCGAAAACACTTGAATCCCCCCCCCCCCCCCCCCCCCCCGTCGGAAAACAAAACATTGCTTACTTCGTGACTTGGTTACAGTTGCACGAGCACTAGAATGTATTGAGCAGTGAATGTTTTATTGTTAAAATGGGACCAAGAACCAACGCTTTGATGGAAATCCTCTGGAGTTGGCAGCATGTGTCTGAACGATTGGCTAAACTTGACTTCGTCCCTATGTTGCGGTCTTGATATTACCAAGATGCTGAAAGTGTCCATCGACACCAAAAAATAAAAGAATAAATACATTTGAGGTGAGTTGAGTGGCGTAGGATTGGGTATCGAGGGGATGATCAGTATGAATGGTGATGTGATGACAGGTGCAGACAGGAATTTCAGTCGAATCGCGATGGTGTCACGGCACGGTAGATATTATCTTCCTATTTCCCGCGACGAATTCGAAATTAACTCTCCTCTTTTCTTCCCAGAATACTGACATTTTGTTTTGTCGAAACACAAAATGCTACTAACTTCGTGACCTGGTTACAGTTGGATGAGTGTTAAAATGTGTGGATTCCCCGTGGAAATCCCGATAATTGGAACAGTGCTTGTTTTCTATGATAAACTCTCCCTGTTTTGCTAATAAAATTAGACCCAGAACCAACGCCTGAATGGAAGTCTTCTAGAGTGGGTAGCATGCGTGTGAACGATTGAGTAAATTTGACTTCATCCCGATGATGCCGTCATGTGATAGCCAAGATGGTGAAAGTGACCTCGGGCGCTAATAAATAGATGAACAAATATATGTTGCTGTGTGTTGAGTGGAGGTAAGGTTGGGTATGAAGGGGTGATGAGTATGGATGGTGCTGTGAGAACAGGAGCGGGCAGGGATTTTCGATAGGATCGAGACAGTGTTACGCCCGCTTGTGACTATTTTCCCGCTTTTATCCCCACAGCAATATGGAATGTATTCCATCAGAAAGTACACATGAAAACAGTGAAATGGATATTCTATTTTTCGCAGATGTTACGCGACTCGGACGTAATTTCACAATATTTTAATTTCACGAATATTAAATCCAATGATATATAGATGTATCTCTCCCCGATCGCGATCGAATCGAAGAAATGCCATTTTTGTTACCACAGCAGTGTATGAGTGAGTACATCATTACAAAGACAAATGGGGATGTGACAACCGTTACTTATTGCCAGTTCGTTATTCAACCGAAAAAATCGGTTGAATAAGGAACTGGCAATAAGTAACGGTTGTCACAACGAATGTGGAATAAGTAACTGGTAATAAGGAGCGATTGTCATGTCAGTAAGACAATGTATATTTTAACACCAACAGTAACGAGTTTTCGGAAGCTTCTGCCAACAATGCCCCTTCTTATGAACGTTATTAGAGAAATATACAAACATAATTCTTTGAGCAGAGCGGGGACCGAGTGAGGAAATTAGATAGATGCGATGTTATGCCTGTGCTTGAACACAGCCATAAATAAATAAAAAACGGGAGGGGGTGCATTAGAAACTTCGACCGCAGAATATGTTCTTTTTTGTTTTGTTTTTAACAGTGGTTTATTTATGAAATGAATAGAAATTGAAAAATTGAAATTGATGAGAGATCGATGTGTTGTGTTGTTCTTTTGTGATAGGTGTACATGCAGATTCAGGATGGGTGGGGGAATCTTCTTGCTTACCCGGCGCCTATTGTTTCGGTAGGAGTGTAATACTCTGCAACATCAGAGAGATGCCGGACTATGGTTTTGTTCATAGAAGTTGGCCATTCAATTAAAACCAGCCAGCCCGGTGACCAAAATAATTCGATACTTTTCCATCAGAAATTAACATATTTAATCAAATACAAATTATACAATGAAGAATGTGCCCTCTAAAATCTCCCATTAATACCAGTATTTTGAAGTTCTATAATATTGGAACTGAGTGTGAATATGAACGCCAATACCTGCACCTGTTTCGTTCACACTTTCCAAAACGAAGCATATGGCACCTGTTTAAAATTAGCTCGCTTCAGCACATAAGACAAAACGAGAGCCTTGTTCGTTTTTCATGCTTTGTAGTGGGTATTCAATAGGCGAAGGCTAAGGGTTATTCGCCTAGGATACAATTAAATACGGACAGGAAGAGCAGGGGCGTCGCGAAAAAGACCGGTTGAGAGGATGTAAACCTATTTTGTTCCGACCGTGATGTCTCTAGTTTCGACTGACTAATAGCCCAATTACTTGATGATATAGTTGGAGTATTTGTGAGTCGCGGTTATAGTTTAAAAGAACCCAAGACGTCTTGTAAATTTATTAGTCAATAAATAAAATATATATGTAACAGTCGTGGCTCAGCTTCTTTTTTAAACCCTTTACTCAACGTAACGGTCAAAACCGGCTAGCGCTATTCTCACAAATCGCTAATTCACTTTCAATATATTTTCATTTTTTGTCTCAAAAACATACGTTATGACCCCTCGTTGGAACGAGCAAGTCGAGCTCGTTCCAACGAGGGGTCATAACCTATGTTTTTGAGACAAAAAATGAAAGAAATTAGTTATTCAGGAATTTTTTTGCAAGTGTCGTCTGCTTTCCATGTTAGGCAAAGGGTTAAAAGAACCCAAGACGTCTTCGAAATTTATTAGTGAATAAATAAAATATATATATGTAGCAGTCGTGGCTCAGCTTCTTTTTAAATAACAAGTATCGTACCGGTACACCAAATTATTTATGCTGGGCCTCCAACAGTCCAAATCGGACATTACAGACCGAAAGTTGTATGACCAACTGCGCGTGGGACACAAGTTCAAGTATCATATCTAGTATTTTAAGAAACACACACCCTTACCACCCAACACCTCTCATAGCAACACTCCATGATAAATGGTGGTGAGTTACGACAGACCATTCTGGAGAGAACTTGCCACCAAATTCCATAGAGTTTTCAAGGTAACCCATGAAAAGCTTTCGCCTCAACATCGCAAATAAATTGAATTGTCTGCCGGAAATGAATTTCAGAATAAGGTACAGCAAGGATACAGAGGGTCAGGTTTGTCCAGCTCAAAATCGCACTTTTATTCTGCCTACACATTTCCTCTGTTTTAGTTCCTGTGTAAAACATCTTTTTTTTCATTTTCCAACATGAGTATATTTTTTTCCACAAACATTTCTTATAGATAGAATAAACAAACAAATGGGAATAATTTTAGAAGCAAGCTATGGCAAATGCAAGCTATCTCCAAGATAACAGAATATACTCATTCATATCGTTGTGACGTGGAAAGACGTATACCTGTTACTTATTCGGGATCTCACCAATTTGATAGGCTACCAGAATTGTTCCACATTTATTTGCCGATTGATACATAGCATTATTTATTTATTTACTTGGGTTTAAATGACACTTTCGACAGCTAGGATCAGACTGTGTTGGTCAGTTTTACGGGTGAAGAAAGTCGAAGTACCCGAAGAGAACTACCGAGCAGCGGCAAACAACTGTCATATTCCCTAAAGTACTAACTCTGCACAAGCAGGGTTAGCATTGGTTGAAGACAGGTGTACCATCGACCTGCTGTACGCCTGAGTACACAAAGCCACCGTGCCTCCACGTGGGCAATCGGGATTAACTGACTTTCCCAAGGACACAACTCATTTCATTTATTTTAAACTTTTTACCCCTTTGAGCATACAAGTTACAATATATACACATTTATTATAAATATAATACAAGCTTATATCTGTAGTGCGTACAAAATTACTCGCCTGTCACGGTGGTCACTTAAGGTCTCGCAACCCCCGCCCCTCGCATATATGCGAATTGCCCTTATACATTACCAAATTATGAGTCTATTATTCGAACAGACGCAGGGTAATAAATTACAGTGCTGCTTGTAGCATCAAGCTTGCTGAGGAAGGAACAGTGACGAGAGTATGGTACTTCTTGCGATTACGATGAATGAATAATCGGTTCCATAGCAGTTATATATGGCATATATCATTGGGGTGGCAGCTCGCTTTGGAGAGCAGAGACCTTTAGAGGGGTTCCATTATCTTTAACTTATGCTACGTGATGTGACTCATAAAAGAAGTGTTTTGTCCATACTGATAATATATGTGGAGGTACAGAAGCAGCTCTGAGTATTGGTATGGCTATTATATAGACTGGCGGGATATTTTACAGGCTACAGCGCGCGATCCATGTTTTGCACATTTTCGTAGTATTAACCCCGGGCATTTGTCCTGCCTTACACCTTAGTGCACGCGTTCGAAATGAAAGTAAGAAAATGGGCGTAAAGAAAATGTTGGGGGGGGGGGAGGTGTTCGTGTGTAAGGTTGGACAGCCAGGAATACTAAGAAATAAAATAACTTTCAAGTATGGGTACGTCAGTTTCTATTACCACGTCCATTCTTTGATTTTGTCGCGTCAGCAGTTCTGTTGTTAGTCCTGCATAGCCCGTCAAAAAATACATTTTCCCACAGTTACCTCAACTAAGGTACTTTTCAGCAATCAGCACAGCTTTGCTAATTAGGGTGCCACTAACGCCATTGATGTCGGTCAGAACCTCGTCATCCGCCACCGCTCCTTCTAATAAGAAGTCATCGTCTGAGAATGTTGGTTACCAGGTACTTTAATAAACCCAAACAAAGATCCAGCGAAAAGTCCAAATCCCCAACCCCCGGATGACACAGCGACCCCCATCAGAAAACCCAGGATTAATGCACCACAGTCCTGAACTCTCCGCCGAAGGGCGCTGTGCCACCCAAAAATTAAAAATCCAAATCCATCGCCGGATCTCGTCTAGACTGCTTTAGTATATATATATACATATACACACACACGCAGACCCTCACACCCACCCACATACATACGCACACACGGGCACATATACATGTTTTTTCAGTTCCACCGTTGTCTTAGTTCTATATAAGCTGCTATTGAAATTAAATATTCTAGCAAACATAGGGCGAGGGTAGTGATGGGGTTCAGGGATCATTCTTCTATATTTAACTCTGAGCGGTTTTTGTCGCTACCTTGCTCGTAGTATCTTTTTTCCTTTCTTTAATTTTTTATCGTTAGTCTGTGTGCCAGACCCTTCACCTCCACCGTGAGACGGGTTTATTGGCACGTCTCATGGGGGAGTCAAGAGGCATGTCACAAAGGCATCTATGATTACCTGCAAATATTAAGTTCTCTAACATCTTTGGGTGGTCTACTGTAGGCTAGACATCAGATATTTGGGTTGGGTTGTGATCCAGAAGCAAGTTACTGTAGGGATTTAGCAAGACGGTGGAGTAACATCTGATAACTTTGCAGTTAGCCGAGGGAAGGGGCAACGATACTTTGTAACTTTTTAGTAAATTTCGCTAAATTAAAAATTTCTTTTGTATTTGAAATGCCAAAAAGGTTTTGGATTTTCAACATGTTTGGGTGTTTGCGGTAGTAGGGCTTTATATGCTGTTTGCGTAGTGCTTCTAGTTCTTTGCAAACAAGTATATAATGGTATTCATCGCTTATATCTGCTCCACATAATATACATTTCCTCTCGGAAATATCCACCTGTGTCCAACTGCCAGTTTCTATCGGGAGTCTATGATTGCGCGTTCTGAATTTCAAAAGTGAGGTAGCCACGGTTTGGGGAAGTTTTCTTATGTAGGTTTCAAAAACGAATTGATTCTTTATCCAGTCATAAAACTGGTACTCACTTGAACTATTCAAAGTTGCTCACCAGTCTTGTACAAAGATATCCGAGAAACGCTGCTTCAAGGTATGATCAAAGCATTTGAGATCGGAGATATGGTGCTCGATCCAAATGTTTGTCATCCCAATGGAATCTAACAATGAGGAAATATACTGAAGCCAAGGACTCGTGTAAGGCCCTTGGGTATGATTCCAGTGAAGGATGGCATATAGAGCACGCGAAATTTTTCTACTGTCATTCATGTCGTTCACGAGTTTTGCCCAGAAATTTAGACATCTTATTTTTATTTTAATACCAACGGGGATAAGACCTAATTCTCCATACAGAAAGATAGTACCCGTGGATTTTTTCAAACCCAGAATAAACTTCAGGAACCAGACTTCTACTTTTTCAATTTTCGTAGTGCCCACGTGCCACCAGATTTCACACCCGTAGGTCAAAACCGGAATAGTTGACTTCGCATACAATTCCTTAATAACGTCGATTGGCATATTGTTTCTTCTCGTTTACAGTTACCCGTGACAGGGATTGAATCGTGGACCTTTCGGTTTAAAGCCCGATTCCGTAACCGTTGAACCAGAACCCTTCCTATTGATAAATAACAAATGAAGAACTTGCCATTCTTGGTTTCCATACAATATCAATATATTTTGTGAAAGATGACACAACGTCTCCCGAGTTCCAATGTGTTATATAGGCCAGTAGGCACATAGAACACATTGGAAGTCAGGGGACGACTAGTTGCCACAAGTATAAAAAATACTAAGAGGCCCACAGAGAGGAATAGTTTTGAAGATGAGTGTAAGTAGAGAGAAAGGGAGGAGAAGTGAAAGAGGCTCAGGTTGAGCAAATGAGCAAAATGTTCCTGTAAGAACACACCACTGCGTTCCATGGCACTGCCTCAAAGTACCCAGGAAAGTCGAAATATTTACTGACATGCAAGTGTGTTTTGACCTGGCAGACCAGGACAGTATTTTAAAACAATGGCTTATTACCAAACAGTTTTGGTGTTTTTTTCCAGTGGTAAGATGACAACTATATGTTTTGTAGAGTGAAATTATTGATTTCTCACATCGAACTTGACATGTAACGTTTTCAGATAAAGGGCCGCAATACATTCTTAGTTCAGAAGAAAATTTCCGCTCTGTGAATGTGTACTGGCGGCACGTTGAATATATTGATTGATTTATCGCAAATAATGAATATGGACTCTCTCACTCAGTTTATACAGTTGAAATGATATCAAAAACTATCTTCGATTTTGGAAGGGTTAAATTCTTTTTTTATATATGGATGCCATTTTCTCAAGATCAGACATGAGATGTAACTATTTCAATCATAATTCTTGAATTAAAGAATACTCACATTTCCTGCCATAAGAGAGTGTACCAGTGGAAACTCCGAGACGTTGAGCTATGCTGGTCAACTATGGTAATTAAGTTCATTTTAAGTGATGAATTATGACCCGAAAAGCAACTCCTGCCTGGAAGTCCTTTAAAGTGGATAGCACAGGTATAATTGACTTAATGAACTTGACTTCGTACCCATGTTGCGGTTATTTTATTGCCAGAGATGCTGAAAGTGATATTAAACTAAATAAATAAATAAATAAATAAATAAAAGCTTTATATGTTCTTCTTTTGGCCATACAGGTGATGAAATTAAGAAATAATTCCATCGGAATTGCAAATTGAGCATTAGGCGATACATTCATTACATTCTGATCGCAATGTGCGACACGCTTTTTCAATGAATATACATGAGATTTGCTTCTGATAAACTTTCACTTTCAGGTGGTATCTGTCAGATCATAAATAGTAGAAGGAGAATTTATACAGTGTTTAAGCTTTTCATGACTACATTACACACAGGTTGATTTGGTGCACGTCCTGTCGGTGGATAGACATCTACAATACCATGAACACAAAAACGATGGGAGAATTTCTGTCCATTTTCTTCCCCGCAACACTACAGAGTTTCACCTGTCAAACAGGAAGTGCGATAATATTGAATCTGTTACCCCTTTTCGATTTCTTTTATTTGTTTTTGATTCGCTCTTGACTTCGCAATATTTCCTTTATGAGATCGCAATCCACAGGTGTAGGCCAGTCGCGATCAAATCGTGTTTTTATCGCGACCTATACCTGTACAGTGGTACAGTAGAAACTTGAGGTACAACACGCAACTTTGCAGTTCATAGGTCACCAGGAAGTCTAACACTGTAGACCCAGAACTGCAAATTTGCTTCTTCGTGGATACAAGCTTCTGCTCGTCCACTAAGTAAGGAACTGGGCAGAAATGCACTCTTCGGGCGGATGACTAATATTAGACCAGTTCCTCATTCCATGGCACTCACTTTTAACTGTCTTATCTAGGTTCTGATTATACCTACAGCTTTGTCTTTTCCGAGAAGAGGTGAAGTGTCGCTCCATTAGGCTCTTTGCGTTCGACAGATAGAAATGTTATTAATGAAACCTTTTCACACTAAAGACAGACGCCAGTAGTGGTTTTAACAAAAGCGATACGAGCCAACAGTAGCTATAACGATACAAACTGATAGTAGTATACACAAATCGGAACTTTAGTATACATAATGTATTACTGAAAAAATCTGTCCTGCTTCTATACCTGCTTGTATGGAGTCTGACACAACGAATATGCCCTGGCAAGACATCACGCTAAACCTGGTCTATGGCATCACATTTGATGACACGTGTTGTTTCCTGTAGGAAGGGTTGAGGCAACCGACACTTTTACACTGACCGTATGTTCTGGCCCATACGTGCAGAGCACATCCTCTCATTACACTGTTGCCATACTACCATCGTACTATCAGGATGGGAATGACGAAGATTACTCTCGCTTTATTTTTTCGTTGCTTCTGTACTCATTGCAAGTTCTGGTAATATTGAAGCAAATGAAAATGACATCTTCCACTTGTAGTAATCGCAGACACTGACCCCAAGGCCTTTGCTCTGCCTGCAAAAAACATGTTATTGTAATTTGGTTGGCGTTTAGCTGTACGGCAACTGCATCATCCAACATCTCATATCTCCATCTCTTTTATCACGGCTTAAATGGGTCATTATTGTTCATTGAGCGGACCACCTTTCAAGGATTTTTAACATGATTATCACAACTCCACAGTCTTCGATGTGTGTACAGGTGCCTGCACAAATAGGATTGCGTGCACACTTTGCTCAGCATGTTGGATGATTTGTTGAACTTGCATGCCTGCCAGCGTGACATTAAGTTTAAGGAAACACAAACATTTACTAACACTATAAATAATCCAACACGAGTCTGTTCATTAAATTCCTTGACTTACGTAACAGTCGTATCCGGTTAGCGTTTTTCATAAAATACGCCATTAAAAGTTTATTAATTTGTATTTAATTTTTGGCTCCAAAACATATCTTATGGCCCATCGTTGGAACGAGCTCTGGAAGCTCGTTCCAAATAAAGGTCATAAGCTATGTTGTAAGTGACAAAAACATGAAAATAGCCAGTCATTCAAGAAAAGTTATCTACAAGCGTCACGCTCAAGTCGGGTTATGTAAATAGGGTAAAAACTTATTTTCACATTGTGGGTCAAATTGTTTCTGAATTTGTGGGTAGCAACTTTGTTTTGCTTCTTTGACCCATATGTGTGTACTAATATAAAATGTCAGCCACGATGGCATCACTGTGTCCCGTTCTTCTCCAAGTTTTCGTTGGAATCGTCGAATGAACTCACACAAAGTGTATACTCGATACACAGTGGCTAGGCATTGGTTACAGTGGGTGTAAAGTGCAAGCTGAAATACAAAATCTTTGTTTACAATTTAACATCACGGTTATTCTTATTATCTAAAAGAAACGGACTGACTAAAAAGATCTTCAAGTTATCGATGAGCTTTCTTGTATATAGGTCAGACTGATGTCACAAGAGCCACTGCCATGGAGAAATATTATTTTTAAATCTGGTTGACTATATTATTGATTATGTTTGAAAATTGCACATCATACGAATTGAATTATTTTTAGATCTCTTTTCCTCTTACCAAGTTACAGACACAACGAATGCCTAGTTGAGAATTTTCTTATGAGAACACAATCGATACCCGATTAGAGGAACACACAAGAAATACACTGAAGTTGACCCCTGACTCTATTCTTTTGAACATGTTATGTACACTGTGTCGATTAAGGACTTAATGTTAAATCTTGATGCCTTTACCCTTTACCCAACGCAGACGATATCAAAATTTATTAATTTATATATCGTTTTTTATTTTTTTTCGAAAAATGTCAACAAAACCATATCATGTGACCCCTCATTGGAACGAGCTCGACGAGCTCGTTCCAAAGAGGGGTCAAATGATATAGTTTGTTGACATTTTTCGAAAAACAAAAATGTTTTCAGCTGCGGAATCTGCATATTACGCGGGTGGATGCGGGAGATTCGTTGGGTAAAGGGTTAATAAAATAACTTACTTGTCTCCGCCATACATTACCTACCGAAATACATGAATTTAATTAAGTGTCGAACTTGTTGATTAGGTAACGTGAATTCTACGCAAATGACCTTAACTGCTGTGTCGGTAATAATCCTAATATGTTAACTGTTCAGCAAGCAAGACCAGAGACCACATTTGACAGCACAATTCACGAATTACAAAGTATTTGTAGTTTTGCCTTAAAAGCATAGCCTATACCCCCCTCACTGGTTCGAGCTTGTTCCAATAATGGGCTTTGAACCATGTTCTCGGGGCATTTTTGAGACTGATAATAAAATATGAATGGCGATTTTTCGAAAAATATGGCCGTTATTTTAGGACAATGGTTAAGAAATTGAACATCGTATAGCTCGTGGATAGGGCTCTGCGAATCACAACTTTCGGATGGAATCGAATCAGCCAGAGGATTTTGTATCGAATCGAAAACCGAACCGAGTCGCACGATTCTTCAAAATATTTATTTATTTATTTATTTATTTATTTATTTATTTATTTATTTATTTATTTATTTATTTATTTATTTATTTATAGGGGTTTAATGACACTTTCGACAGCCAGGTTCACCTCGTACCGGACAGTTTTACCGGTGGAGGAAGCCGGAGTACCCGGAGAGAATTATCAAGCAACTGTCAGATTCCCTAACGTACTAACTTCACACAAGCAGGGTTAGCATTGGTTGAAGACAAGAGCACCATCGACGTGCAGTACGTCTCAGTACAGAACGCCACCGTGCACCCACGTAGGGAATGTGGATGAAGTGTCTTGCCCAAAGACACAACGCGGTTGCCGCAGGTGGGATTCGAACCGTAAACATTGTTCCTTCTTACAATTAAGGATTGTCATTGTCCATGTAAGTGTTGTGTTCAGTGGGGTTTTGCCTGTTTAGCCAACTGAATAAAAAAACCGAAATATTCCAAGACTGAATAAAGGTAGTGGAACTAGGGCTGTCACGATTTTTTAATTTAGGAATCGATTAATCGTCGCAAATAATCGATAATAATCGATTAATCGTACCTAGATGCCCCCCCCCCCCCCCACCCACTCCGTCTCCCTCTCTTTGAAGTCGTTAAAAATGAAGTTCAAGTCAGTTGATCTACCTCAAGTAAACAACAAAGACGATCCTCTTTTAGGTACATTCAAAGCTTTGATGTTCTGAACTTTTGAACCGTCAGTGTAATAATCAAGACCGGTCGGCAGTTGCGAACTTCGCAACTGCCGACAGGTCTTGATTATTACACTGATGGTTCAAAAGTTCAGAACATCAAAGCTTTGAATGTACCGAACAGACAAATGCTTCTAACGGCTTCTTGAGGTTTAACGTCGACGTTCTTGGACTTTTACTTTAGAAACAATAGTTTTTTCTTCAAATTTTTTTCAATGTCTAAAACAGGGTAAAAGTTACCGATTCTTCGACAATGAAAAATAATAATCGATTTCCGTGTGACCGATCGACAATCGATTAATCGTGACAGCCCTAAGTGGAACCGCCTTGAACTCTTCTTCATCATCAGGTCCCCTGTGTAGGAGAGTTCAAAAGGATAGGTTTGGTAGGATTTTGAAAATATTTCAACAATTGGAAAACATCCGAATCAGCGCCACTCGAATAGAATCATAGGGATAATTTCCAATCGAATCGAATTTCGAAACTTCGCAGGGCCATACCCGTGGGAAATTTGTAGTGATTCAGATTCCTTTCTTCACAATCCGACTGCTGTTAAAAACAAAGTAACAAAGGTTGGGCAGTATGTTTAATCAAGTTTTGTTTATCAGTCCTCTTGAATGTTGACCCCTCTTATGGTTATCAAAAGGGAAGTATTTTTAAAGAGATCCCCGTTTGTCAGTGGAGGTATTCATATAGTCCGTGATTTCAGTATTTCATATTTTCTGATTTCTTCCAAAACGAGTACATATTTCGGACACGTGTTTTCCAGTTATTGTTTACTTTCCACAATATATTGTAAAACCTTACTATCAAAGACACGGTAAAACAACTGGCAACAGCTTGCCTGTTCTGTTAGCGTACAATTCTCGAAAGCATTAATATTAATGACATAGACTAATTAAGATTTCAACATCATACGGCTGCATATTAAAAAATATTAATAATTATTGGTCTGACCTGGCCGACAATTTTCCTCATTGGATTTACAGGAAAGTTAGCTCCCCTTACTTTTCTAAAGTTGTCAGCAAAGTTAACACCGAGGGTATGAGAATTCCATTGAAATATAGAAATTTCAAAATGTTAGCGTTGTATCATCGATTTGCGCATCATTTCACAAACATCATGCACTTTCCTGTAGAGTAGTATAAAAATACGGAAGCTGACTTTTTACATGTTTTCCCAATCAGTTTGAACATTTGACTGAAACCCATTTGAAAATAAGAAAACGGCCCTTTTACCATCTTTTGATATGCTGCAACCTTTTTTCTGTTCATTATATCAACAGTGTGCGCATCGTGGCAAAAAACACAGACACTGTCCTTTCCATTAATAAATAGAGAGTAATCGCTTGACTGGACTGGTAACGTGAAATATTTCTTGAGAGGTGAGGGACGTTGTACAAACACGAGTGCGCGAAGTTTTACAATATAGTCCCTCGCCTCGAATGAATTATTTCACGTAACCAGTCCATTCAAGTGATTACTCTGTTTATTACTTTTCATTATAAACGATAATTATATTATTTAACCCATTTACCTAACGTAACGACCAGCGCTATTCACAAACATCGCCAATTAATTTTTATTATTTTTTCTTTTTTTTTTTTTCTCTAAAACGTAGGTTATGACCATCATTGGAACGAGCTTGTCCAGCTCGTTCCAATTAGGGGTCATAACCTATGTTTTTGAGACACAAAATGAAAATAATAGCTATTCAAGAATTTTTTTTGCAAGTGTCGTCTGCTTTTCATATTAGGTAAAGGGTTGAAAAAACAAATAACAATAAAATCCCCATTACCCCCACGGCAAAGCGTCTTCGTTTGCGCGCACGGACACATGACACAGTTGTTGATTGCGTTTATAATCAAACCCGGAAATCCCAGTAAATCACACTTTGGAAAGCAATAAAAAAGTCTAGGAGGTAAGAATTGCTATTTTGTTTCCTGGAACAACAAAAACGTTTAAGATGGTGTACAAAAACACATTCGCTAAACAAAGAGCCAAAGTGTACACTATTTACAGTGGCGGCGCCAGAAATTTTTTCGTGGGGTAGCAAGTAGGGGGGCAGACTCCCCATGAAGGGGGGCAAATACGTAAAGGATCATATCATTACTTTATTATGAGGTAGTCGAAACTTGTGGACGTACCAAACCAAAAAATGATATTACGGACTTTGGGTCCAAGTTTCGACTAAATGTAATGGTAATTAGCGCTCCTCCTTTCAAAAAATCCTGGATCCGCGTCTGGAGAGAGAGAAGGCAGAGATAGAGAGAGGGATAGACAGAGGGAGGGAGGGAGAGAGGGAGGGAGAGAGAGGGGAGAGAGAGAGAGATTGAGGGGGTAGAGAGAGAGAGAAGGGAGAGAGAGAGAGAGAGATGGAGGGGGATAGAGAGAGAGAGGAGAGATAGAGAGAGGGAGGGGCAGAGAGAGGGATGGAGGGAGAGAGAATGTGTGTGTTTGTGTGTTTGGATGGATGTGTGTGTGGTGGGTGGGGGGGAAGTGGGGGGGGGGCAGAGCCCACGTTTGGGGGGGGGGGGGCAAATGCCCCCCCCCCCGTGCCCCCCTGTAGCGCCGCCACTGACTATTTAGTTGCTTTAAATTGACTTGCCATGAAAAGTAGTGTTTCCCGTTGTTACTTTTAATGAACGGAGGCAAGAGACGGCCCCGAGGGCTGGCTGCTGCTTAGTTTATTAAAAATAACAAAAGAAAACGTGCTTTATTTTCAACTGATGCCATTGGTGTTTTCTTATCAATTATATGCTTCTTAATTGGATCTTCCTCGCCCGATCAATAATTTCAGAGGAGATATTTTTTTCGAATGTGATTTCACGATGAGATAAATCAGGGGTGCATTTTAGTGAATAATGATTCGACAACCTCTGGTGGGATGAAGCAAAATCAAATTGCGATTTCTACGTATGGCTCTTTATTGGAACCAAAGACTCTTAACCCTTTACCCAACACAGACGATATCAAAATTTATTAATTTAAATAACGTTTTTTAATTTTTTTCGAAAAATGTCAACTAAACCATATCATGTGAACCCTCATTGGAACGAGCTCGTTCCAAAGAGGGGTCACATGATATGGTTTTGTTGAAATTTTCCGAAAAATAATATTTTTTCAGCTGCCGAATCTGCATATTACGCGGGCGGTTGCGGGCGATTCGTTGGGTGAAGGGTTAATTGGAACCCAAACTGTCGTGGCAAAATTACGGTTTTACCGTAAACCTTTACCGTAAAGTATCGACACCAGGTGGTTAGTTTCTTATTGTATTTTTAGGCAATTTTACTGCACATGGAGAGTGTTGTATTACAAATCACGTAGATACTACTCAAATTTTGTAAACACCATCGAAAGGCTGAGTCCAGTTTCCAGAGTGAAATATGCAATCACTGAAAATGATACTGGTGCACCAATTGGTTGCATTAAAATTATATAGTGATGCCATCTTTTAAAGTGCACGTTCTTCTCAATACAAACAATATTTGTGCTTAATTTACTACAACGTTGCATTTTAAGTTATCACATTCTGTGAAAACTGTGAGCTTGATAGAAAATTTCGATTATCGCTTTATTGTACGCGGGCAATTCCTCCAGTGTGAAAGGACCACAGATCTCTATATAACTGGATTGCTAGAACGTCAGAAAAAAACGTCGCTGCCCACTTTGCCCCTTCCCCAAAATGGCGTCGAGTCAATCAACAGCGTAACATCTCCCAATCGATTACGTTTGGTGAGTTGAAAGCCAATACGCTGTTGTCACAGCTTAACAGATTTCTCTCCATCAAACGTCATGATCTTTACCTAATACGAAAACTATCGTTACAACTTGTCAACCTGGGCAATGTTAGTTATTCTTGCGTTTTCCAGGGTGTATGGGGATTTACACCGGTTTGGCAACTCATACACCCTGAGGCTTCGCCTCAGGGTGTATGAGTTCCCAAACCGTTGTAAATTCCCATACACCCTGAAAAACACAAGGATAACGGATTTATTTCCAAGACTTTTGGTGTACTTAATACTTTAACCTACATTGTGGGCAAAAACTGACAGAAAATTTGTACTTTACAAGTTTCTTAAATAAAACCAGACTATTATGGATGTCATTGGAACTGGCTCAGTAAACCAGTTCCAATGACATCCATATCTGTAATATTTTCTTGCACATAAATATTAAATTTCCTGTATTTTTATTTTTGTTCTAACATAATCGAGCAGAAGGTACGAATTAATAATTAAAAATGGGTACTTTTTAGCCATATATCTTGCTCTTGTATATTCTTGTTTTTACACCGTGGTTAAACACGGTGTAAAAAAGCCACTGTGGATTACAAGTTACACCGTACCTCTCAACCAATCAACATGCAGTATTTTGTTTCATTTGGAAATAAAACCTGTTATTGTGTATTCTTGTTTTTACACCGTGGTTAACCAAAAAGCTACTGTGGATTGCAAGTTATACCGTACTTCTCAGCCAATCAAAATGCAGTATTTTGTTTCATTTGGAAATAATTGTTTTTAATTATTATTTCTATAGTAACAGGAACGGGAATGAAATTACACACAGAACTGGTAACCAGGAGATGTCTATATCAAGTAAATTTACGAGAGTAACACGATGCATTTATTTTCGTGGCTTAAATGGGGCTCAGCAGCTTACATGTTCTGAAAGCATATAGAATAAATAGCTACTAGGGCCGGTAATCAGATTTAAACCACGAGTAGGGTAAGCCGAGTGGTTAAAACCATTATTCTACTCGTGGTTTAAATCTGATTACCGGTTCTAGTACCAATTTGTTTTATTTATACCATGCTCTTAATAAATAATCGACTTTGTCACTTAAAATGGAGAAAAAAGACACTTTCTATAGCAAACACACGGGGTTTTTTCTGTTTACATCTGCGCCGGTGGGCAGTACTACCGGCTGCGTGTGAATGCTTGATTGACAGCAATACATATCGTCAAAGCAGATTGAATTTACCTTGCTTTTTTAGTTAAATTATTATAAACAATTCTTAAATTTTATTTTAACTACTTAGTTGTAGGTATTTAAAACTTTTCACGTTGTTAATAGTACCGCAAAACGTCGTATGTTTGAATGAATCTTCGCGAAATGTGAATGTATCGAAGTTGGCAAATTACGTCATGTCACGTCATGGATGAACTTTCTACTTGTGAGTGTAATTTTGTTTTAACCGCAATAGACGCTTTACACCGGTAGTGTGGTTAAAAGCTAAACTTTAACATACAGGCTTTTCACAGGTAGCAACATAGGTGAGCATGGTACAAAATATATTTTTACTGTTGTTGAAATATTATTATTGTAATTGCGTGCTGGCAAATAAAATATCATACCATATCACATGCATAGAAAACATCTTTACATCTGCGCTGGTGGGCAGTACTACCGCCTGCGTGATTCTCGGTTCCGTGCTATATATTTCCCGGGTATCGTGACCGGATGTCGGAACCGAGAACCCGGGAATTCCCGTTCCCGGGATTAAACTTTATGCGTGATTCTCGGTTCCGTGCTATATATTTCCCGGGTATCGTGACCGAATGTCGGAAATGGGAACCCGGGAATTCCCGTTCCCGGGATTAAACTCTATTATTATATTGTATTCCGCTAGAAATTTGCTCATTATTGACATATTCATTTTGCACAGATATCAATACACAGAACGACACACGCGTGTGAATTGGTTATTCGATATGACACGAGTGCCAGAGCGGGAGGATAAAACGAGAGGCCGCCACGTTTATAACAACAATTATTGGAAGGACACTCAGCAATTCATTTGACAACTATCAACAAAAACAACACATTTTATCGCCAACCAACTTTGCGAGTGGAACCCATGTTACTATTTCGTCCCCTCAGTTCCAATGTGTTTATGTGCGTACTGAAATCAGGGGACGATTTTCAGCTATCGCTAGCGATTCAAATTGTAATTGCGTTGCACGATTTGTAGAAAATTTCACTTAAATTTTCTTCTATTTAAAAATAATTCGTTAACGATTTCCGTTCCGCACGTATGTGCGGATTTCAGTTTCTGCATGGTTTAGTGTTGCTGTAGATGGGGATGTCATAGAACAGGCGTGTAATAAAAGTACGTTCTTGCGATTGCGAGGTGCCGGGAAATATAAAATCTTCGAGAATTCTGTTCTTTGTTGATCATTGTTTATTTATCGCAACACCCCCACCCCACCACCCCATCCTCCCTATCCCGGCGGCAGTTGAGACCCTGTTCTATATGTGACCAATGAGTGTTCCAGTAATCCAGTTATATAGAAATCTGCTTTAGGGCCGAAACGGTTGGCTCATTTTCCTAACTGACTAACCGAGAGCTTTAACCGGATAATATCCGATTGTCCGTGGCCATTATTTCACCGAATATGGGATCAAAACTATAGGAAATGGAAAGCAGTATTCTCAAACTATTCCGTGGTGTGTATATAAATGAACGTTGTCGAGTACTCGACAACGTTCGTTTGAATACACACTTCGGAATAGTTTCTGCGATTACTCATTACTTACGGAAACTACTGATCATTAACAGAGGCTTGAACGCCAAAGACGAGTATTTCTCAATATTTACAACGCAGCTTCGATGTGTAATATATCACAAAGGAGAAGCGGCAGATTTACTACGTTTTAAGCGTGGAATGACGATCACTATCGATATTTTGGATAACCGGTTGACCGTTTTTCTAATCGGTTAGGTAGCTAACTGGTTTCAAACCGATTATCCGGTTAACCAATTCAGTACTACAGTGCTTACAACTTCAGTTGACTAGAAACTTTGTTTTCCGAACAGCTACAACCTTCAGAGGCTGCTCCCATATTCTTTCCATTCATATTGACCACAGACTCGGGCCCAGTTAAGTGTGTTCGTGAATGTATTTTTCAAAATCGCAAAATCAAATTATCTGTTCTCTGTTGAGCATAAGAAAGTAATTTTTACCAGTGTAAAAAGTACGTTCACTGTTATTGAACTTATTCCCTGACAATATAATAGCCATGTAACTGTTCCTGACAGACAACCAAATGTAATGCACTTGTTTGCCGATACAATGACGTCAATATTGGTTGTAATAAATGTGCTCCTCTTTCATTTTTGACTTAAAGCATGCAATTTAATGTTTCAAAATGGCATTTCAGTTGAGAGCCGATGTTATTGGTAAAATTACAAATGAAGTTAAATTAAAGATGATGTGCTTTATTTTAGTTCAGGTAATTATTATATCTAGTGTCTGCTTCAGTACTGTAACATGCCCTGAAAATTGAGTTATTTCCAAAAGGAATAATATCCTGCTTTTTCATTGGCTGAGAGGTACGTTGTAACTTTTAGCATACAGTATCTTTCACTTTTCCACTGGTTAAAGGCTTTAAAAAGTCATGTGTGTTTATATTACTAAACATATTTATTTACTAGCTAATTTATATGTCGGGAAAATTAAAAATATTGTTAATTGAAAATTGCTTTGAGTAACCAGGAGAACCTGCCGTGCTTTGGAGGTCATTCAATATGGCAATTGCGCGCAATTCCTACGCGCAATTAAGCCTAGTAAACCGCACAGTTCGTGACAGGACTTCTAGTCTTAATTGTACACCCTCCGGCTACGCCTCAGGGTGTATGGGTTCCCAGACCGGTGTAAATCCCCATACACCCCGGAAGACAAAAAGATAATTAATATTATCAAGAGTCCGAATAAGGGTCCATCTCGAACAATGGAAAAGCATAGAGCGCCGAGTAATTTACTCGAACAGTAGTAGGCTACATTCATAATATATCCTAACTGTTTTTCAAGAAACATTTAATCAAGTTATTGCATCGCCGCTGTGTTGGAACCAGGGGCGTAGACAGGCTCAATGATAACCAAATGAAGTAGAGGGAACAAAATACGTTCCTGCTCCCAATATTTACCCGCCACTTTGTTTCACCTCGTGCTGGGTAAAAAGTGTCTATCCCCTAACACTTGTGAAGGTCCAAGGTCTTCCTCGGGGAAACAAAGAACTTTTCTTGGATCTTGGCGTACCCTTAGTAGCTTTGGAAGTTTTAAATGCCCAGAGAGTGCAAAAATAACTTTCTAACTATTGAATTTCTTTGCTGAAACTGGGGTGGAGATACCTCCCTACACCCCACCCCCCAATCGCCACATTCCTGTTTGGACTGCTCTAAAATGTGCATCAAATATTTTCAAAATAGACTATGATACACGAAATACAATTTGGATAATGTAGTAATTTTGGATGATTGTATTCACATCGCTGTGATTTATATGTCCTACACGTACGGATTGGTGGAATTAACTAGCCATAATTTGATAGGCGGGGTGGGGGCGTATTTCTGTGGGCGTTCGTCGCCTCAATGTAATAAAAAATGTTGGACTGTCACATTATGCATCTATTCATCAACAATTTGATGAAATAAATATTTAAACTAGGCAAGAAGCAACTCTTACTCCAGTTATAAAAACTGAAATAAATTATGACTGGTATGAATGAATGGTTTAGTTGCAGTATATTTAAACAATAAATAACAATAAATTAAAATGCACAGAAGGCACAAACACATTGCCGTATTGAAATTTTAACACAAGCTGCACGTACAGTGCTAAGAATCGCATAGCCTTATGTGCCGTTTTTCTGTCATTCCCTAGAGATACACTGCTCTGGATCGACCAATAGGTCGCCTCTCTACTATTTGCTAGAGATACGTTAGTTTTACAGCAGCAGAGGCACTGGTGATTATTGTTCAGACAGGAGTAAATGGAATTTGATCCTTCAAATGAGGTGAATAAAGAGACACTCTGAAATAGAAGAAGTGGCGGGTTGTTTTATCCTTGTGGGAGAAGTCAGGACATTCAGCACATGTGACATCTATTCATCTCAACATGTATTCCATACATATTAAAATTCCTGCAATACTGTTCTCTTGAATTGGGCATCCCTGACATATCTCGTCCTGAAAATCGACTTATTAGACACGCAAGGAAGGTCTATTAAAAAACAGTGATTGTTGAGGAAACAGCTGTGATGCTAGAAGAAAATAAAGCAAATTCTCCTCGTAATAGTTTTTATTAATGGAAAGCTTCCGTTGTTTTCGTTTATTTTAAGTAGCAAATGGAAATTTGGCTTTTTATGGCAAGCCACTTATAAACAACTAGATCACAGATAATCCGTCATTAAGAATATCCATCAGTATCACACCTGCTAAGTTGTCCACTTTGGATCTTTGTCTTGCGAATTTGTTTTCATAGTATTGTGCAAGTTTCTATTCTTCCCGGGAAAGAAATTAGCAAATCTAACCTCCTAAAATTTTATATTGATTGAAAGGACAGTGTATGTATTATATGATGCACACACTGTTGATATATTGAACAGATAAAAAGTTACAGAACATCAAAAGATAGTGTAAACGCAACTTTTGCATCTTCAAATGGGTTTCAACACAGAATAGTAGACAAACGTTTAACCCTTTACCCAACGCAGACGATATCAAAATTTATTATTTTGAATATAATTTTTTTTAATTTTTCAAAAAATTTCAACAAAACCATATCATGTGACCCCTCATTGGAACGAGCTCAATGAGCTCGTTCCAATGAGGGGTCACATGATATGGTTTTGTTGAAATATTTTGAAAAATTTAATTTTTTCAACTGCTCAGTTTGCATTTTACGCGGGCGGATTCGGGCGATTCGTTAGGTAAAGGGTTAAAGGGATTGATTCATCTGTATTTTTATACTTCACTACTCATCAGGAAAATGAGAAATGGTGCGTACATCGAAGATACAAATTCGCTAACATTTCGAATTTTCAATTTTCGTATGAAATTCCCATAGCTTTAGTGTTACATTTACTGACAGCTTTAGGAATTAAAGGGAGCTAACTTTCGGGTATAGTAAGACGTCCCATTGTCTTTGGGAAGCGTGGAAGGGGAGTTCGGCTGTACCCTTTGTTCGTGACCAAAACACGAACCTTTTCACGATCAGATCTCTACGCGATTGCAACAAACTCGCCCCAAAAGGTCGAGATTTCATATACAAAAAAGCTACAAAATCAAGGCAGTATCAAGAAAAACAAACGAAAGTAGCATCTTAAATTCCATGTTTGCACATTTCTTTTTCGACGGTTGAAATTCGGGTGATGCGGGGGTGGGCGGACATAGAATTGCAACCGGATCGGGATCCGATCCGGTCGAAATTCTTTGTGCGCTTTTGTAAACACAGCGCAGTGGATGTTTATTTTTTTGTCACATTGCCTTGTCTCTGCGCCCAACAGGATGCTTTGTATATTAAAAGTGTTTTCAAAAGAAACGAGTCATTTTGAGCTTGATCAGTGCTGCAACAAGCATGAGAACATCACGTTTGTAGAGTACATTGAATTCCACAATACCCGGAAAGGGAGTCAGTCTGGGAAGTTTATCCTTTCCTGTTGATCATACGAACTAACTGTTTTGTATGTAAAACATCCTTTTGGCAGATGACACTTGATCCCACACGGGAATGTCATAAGCATATGAATGTAAGCCAATGAAAGATAGTGTTTGCTAAGCTCTCAATGCGGTATAATTTTCAAGCTATTAAAAACATATAGAGCTCGTACCATTTTTAGCAGACTATACAGATGTATTGTTTATTAATATTTTAATTTTTACCTCATAAAACATCGCTTAAGCCCCCTCACTGGAAAAAGGTCAAGAAGCTCGTTCCAATAAAGGGCTATGATCTACGGTTTTTAGACAAGAAATTACAAAATATAAAAGTTGAATGAAAACACACTGTTGAATGGCGAATTTTGTAGACAGTCCTGGATGGTTTTGGACATTACGTAGCGTAAAGGGCTTAAAGACAGAGGTTTGTCATCAAAATTATTTGGATCGTACTGGGATTGACCAGAAGGAAATTAGTTTTGGGAGCAGTGGGCTCCAACTTGTTGGCCGAATACCGTTCACCAGTATTCTTTAGTTTACTGTTAGAGTTTTCATCATGTGTACATCTAACTTGCAGTTTGCATCGAAAGCTATTGTCATACGTACAGGATCCAATGTAAGGCTTGTTGAATTGGGAATATCGTTAATATAAAGCAAAATAAGTTTGAACAAAGAATGGACCCTATGTGCCGCTTTAACGGAGTGGGATTGTAAGATGAGGCAAGTTACGTCTAGTTTCAAGTGCTGTGCACTTCATATAACTCAAAACATGAACAAATACTCCGATAATATGACACGTAATTCATTATTTATTTCACTTTTTCATCAGTCTATTTTTTCTGATTTGATTAAGTATTGTCTATTTTGTTCTATTATCTACATAACTTAATACATAATCAGAGACATTGTTTTCTAATGTATCATCAAAATATGAAATTTCTAATGTTGGGTCGAGTCACCGGGTTGCAATCAATCTAAAATGAATCGCATGATTGCTTGCGCAAACACATTAACAAAATTGTGTAGAGTAAACTGTTATGTGGTTCGAATTCCTGTCATTTGTCAACAGGCTCTTTTTATCCCGCGTTGAAACATCCAAGGCGAATCCCCCTGCGTTTCAGCATCAATCATAATCTTAATAATTGTAAAAGACACATTGGCGTCTGCAATTATTCTATTCTGACTGATTATTAGAATTTATCATAAGTGCGCTCTCAGTTCGTAAATCCATTGGGTATAAATATTGCGTGCGTCTAGTGTCTATTGAAAATAACCGACTTTTAGAAAGAAATCATGACCCTTGAAAATAGTTGTTGTTGATGTGAACTTTATTCACACTGGGGTCTAAAAACCAACATTCAACCTCCAGAAATGCAACTACGAATTTCGCAAATTCAGTCTTATTTGACAAAGCTCATTGAGCTCTGGCAAACAAGATTGAATTTATTTAATCTTATTTGTTTGACAAGGATGGACGAACAAGTTATGCAACTTATATTAACGCCTCTCCTTGGCCCAATTGCGCAGGTGTGTGGGATGACCTTCATGCGGCAACCTCGTGGCCTCGCTCTTCTCGAATACTACGAAGGGATCTTTAGCCTGTACGGAGTGTGTCTCTCTCCGCACAGAGGACAGCCAGTTTACGTCCCCTCCCGATAGGACGGCACGCTGTGACAGCACCAACCCCACAACTGATGCTGACAGAGAGTGTTCGGACACCTGCTATATTACACTTTTGATCGTCATTGACAAACATACAAAATCATTCAGATAATTGTCAATCATAAAGTTGTCAATGAATGTATATAGAAGGTAAGTAAGTGTATTGTTGATGTCACCAAGACTACAAATCGTTAATGCAAG
This sequence comes from Pictodentalium vernedei, assembly GCA_031216915.1. Taxonomy (NCBI): domain Eukaryota; kingdom Metazoa; phylum Mollusca; class Scaphopoda; order Dentaliida; family Dentaliidae; genus Pictodentalium; species Pictodentalium vernedei. The sequence goes on from CM062297.1 coordinate 760,832,236, forward strand.
TTACATTATCAGTTGTATGTTACCGAGTGTAACAAATATTTTAAATATATTCTGAAAATTACAGTTAAAACTAGACGTCCTGTCATGAAATGCGCACAAATAACAATTATCTTAATTATTTGGTAAATCTCCCCGACAGCCGATGGTGTAAAGTAATGTTCCTGAGAATTTTCAACTCAAATATCAAGACGGGGTGGATGGTCGAAGTGAGGGAGCCAGTAGAGAGCTACTCATTGGAGATCTCGGACCTAGACCAGGGTAAAAATCGTCAGAGAAACGGTCATGGAGGATTGTAACCGTAATTGGCGAGAAGGGGTCAAATCAAAGAGGTCTTTGGGTGGCCTGCCTGATAAAGAGCAGCCTGATTTTGAACAGTACCTTGATGGCACCTTTGGGGGGTCACTGGTGTTCAAGTTGAGGTCGCGGTCCCTGGAGCTGAGGGGAAAATTGGGGAAAACAGTGAAAAGGAGTGACAGATGTGTAATCTGGGCGTGGTGGAGACCCTGGAACACTTTCTTCTAGAATGTCCAAAATACCAGTCTAATAGAATAAGATTCACTGTGAGTATAATGGGGAAGTGCGATGGGAGAATGAAGGACATGTGGTTAGTGGGAGACTCAAAGGAGAGGATTAATATGCTAATCGAAGAGATTGGGAAGATTGGGGCAAGGGATGTCATCTAGCAGTTCGACTCCGAGTGTTGGGAGGAGAGAAGAAGCGTGGGACTGGGGAGGCAGTTGGGAGTACTGGGGTAACCGAGGCCTTCTCATCCAAGAACCGCGACAAATCAGCGACCGGTCAAAGTGTTATTATTATAACACGTCGATCTGCGCGTTAAACTGCACGTTATGACCATAGTGAGGCTATAAAAGTCTGTACATACGGTCTGTGCACAAGCAATGTTTCAGCCAATGGACCTCCTGTCACGAACTTTGACCTTCTCTGGGCTTAATTGCGCGTAAGAATTGCGCGCAATTGCCATATTGAATGACATCTAAAGCATAGCAGTTTCTCCTGGTTACTCATAGCAAACATTGGTTGAAATATTGCTTGTGCACAGGACATATGTACAGAATTTGATAGCCTTACTATGGTGATAACGTGTAAATTATCGCGCAGATCGACGTGCTATGTGTGCGCATTTCATGACTGGGCCTCTAGTTTTAACTGTAGATGGAAATAAGTAAGGATAAGGTGGATGAACAGAAGAAAGAAGAGAGTTGTGGAGATAATTTAACGCAAACTAAGTTACAGCGTTGTAAGTGGAAATACCTCAAGGAATAAGAGAGAGTTCTGCTAACCGAACGTCGCATATTCCACAGTGGGGAAGCCGAGTCGTTCGCATAAGTGAACTAGAAAAAGAGGAAACTTCGGGCTTAGTGAAAAGAATGAGAAACAATAACTCTGTCTGAAAACTGTAATACATCTGAGAAATTATTTGGTTTGTTTTAATAAATAAAGAGGTCTCATGCTGATATGAAGTTACTTATGTTGCAATCTAGTGGCCTATCGCAGTTTGATGGGATTGCGATGGAGAAATATTTTTCATAAGAGACGCAGGCAACACCCCTTCTAAATTCCTTTATATTCTTCAAAATATTAACTTTTTTCCAAATACGCGTCCGCTGAACACACTCGCAGCCACCTGCTTGGTACCCCTCTACCTTGAGCATCCCGTGTGTAGCGCAGTCATTTGGAATACATCGTGTCAGAATAAATACCCAAATCTGTAAGTGTATATAACTGTTTCTATGTAAAGTAAATTGTTAAACATTATGTAAAATAATTTACCAAATTGTACGCACTACTCAATGAATCTAAATAAAAATTATGAAGAACAAAAATACCTCTGGCTGATATCTCGGCCGATATGAAACTAACCAAGCAATAACTTCCAAGTTATGCGTTTCTTAACATTGGTTTAGGTGGGTAATGCACTGAGTACAGCTGTATATGGTGACGTTTTCTGAAAAACTTCTCAAGAATGGTGAAAAAAGAATTTCTATTAAATGCTAGCCTGTGATCTATGGCAGATTATCCAAAAGATATTTTTCGATATCCATCGACTTGTCCAGGAAGGGTTGTTTTTGTTTGTTTTTTTTGGATGTGTCGGCACACTGAATTCCAAAATTCCTTGTTGTAAACTGACATTGAAAATGTTCTAAAAACTAACATTAATGAACAGTATCAGACTATTCACATTTGTAGTATTATAGTATTATAATTATTAAATTTCATCTGTGAGTTGAACAATTAGTTGGTTAAATTTTACTGCGAAAGTGGGTCTATTTTTGTGATTGAGTGATTTGGCTAGTACAGGCTTGAAAGAATGATCAGCTGATCTTTGTTATTGCTTTGAAACGTAACTGTTTGGCGTCTAATTGGATTCAATATTGCGCAGTAAAATGTCACGTAGCATATAATAAAAAGAAATCTACGCTATTTTAGTGAATATTGGGTGATATCTCATTCGCACAAGCGCTCGAGAAAAATAAAACTCAGATCCACACTTATGAGATAATTTCCGATATTCACTAAAATAGCGTAGATATCCTCTATTTATTCTGCAATTTTTGAATTATTATATTTTTTCCTTTCATTTCTCAATCTAGCAGATGAGTAGATACTGAAATATTATAGTTTAAAATAACAAAGATGGACATTATTTAAGGAATAGTGCATGGCTTCGAGTTGACTACGCCCATATAGTGCCCAGTGAGGTGGTGTAGTTCCCGCCGCGATGCGGAGGGAACTACACCACCTCACTGGGCACTATTTGGGCGTAGTCAACGACAAGATATGCACTAATCCTTATATTATATCGAACACCCATCAAGAAAAACATCTGTCCGATTTGTTAATCTGTTACCAAGGTAGCAGCCCTACCAACCAGCGTTATATAGAAAAAATACCATGTAGTATTTAAAAAAAACATTTTCTTCTTCCAAAACACGGCTAACTTGGATTATTGATATGAGCAGAAGACAGATTTTGAATCGGTCGGCAAGGGTAAACAAAACATTTCCCCCAAACGGAACTGTGTATTCTAGAATCGCGCAACTCGCGAATGAAAACTAAAAGTTTCGAAATTTGACAACGCAGTTTGATAATTTCCACACATTTGTCCCACATATACATTACCGAATGGGTCAGCACGGGATACAAACTCCGAAGATTCAACTGAATTCCATTATTTATTCGTTTACTGCCCAAAACATACAATTAAATAGCGAAATAACATGAGCAGCGAAACAACGATTTTTCACATCCGGACGCGTTCTCGTGAATGTTGTACCCAGGTGTAGATCATTCTCTTCGAAACGAGATATGGATCATCTTCTCAAGGAATAAAATGAACGCCTCGGAAAATGTGACTTCAACAATGGAAAGCGAAACATTTTTCCACAAAGATTTCTTTCCGGGTCGTTTTGTGGATGTTGTGCCTCTGTGAATCGATATTTAAATTTAGCCTGATTAGTTTTATTCGCCCAGTATGAAAAGAAAACTGATATAGTAGTGTGCTAAAAATAGAAAATGTGTAGTGCTTGGGTGTAGTGCCTGGTCAGTTCTGTGGATGCAAACTACACGAAATAGGGTATCATCTTTCAGCCAATCAGAATGCAAGGAAGTCACGTGAGATATAATATATGTTTATAAGGGTATACTCAAATGACCAATACCTTTTTTTGCTTTTTCCACATATAATGACATGTCAAAGTAATAATTATACAGTTTAAATATATTTTATTAGGTTTATTTTGTCTTCAAAATAATTAGTGATCTTCGACTAGGGAGAAATTCTTATCTGGTCGTCAATGACAACATTCTGGCGAGTGTTACTCACTCCCTGTCAAATTAACACTCGCGAACAAATTCACTTAACTGAGGTTTTGGTCTTGGTGACAATCGTGGTTCTCGCTGTCAGAGAAAAACAAATCTGTTGATGGTGTTTTTTAACTTAAATATTGTGCCTCAGATGCCAAATGATGTTGTAATAATATTTTTATAAGAATAACCCCGGTATTGAAGCGGCACTGGTTCTGGTTTTGATTTGAACTGTCATAATTCGTTTCTGATCGTTTGTTCATATTTTGAACTATCTCTTTTGTCAAGCAAAATGAGCACTGGTAGAAGTTTGAGAGATAAAACAGATTTAAATTATCAAACCCTTCATAATGTTGGTAACACTGAACAAGATTATCCACATGAGATAGATAGAGATATTATGCCTTCCACCTCATAAAAACATTCGCCAAAACGACGACTTCGTTGATGATATTATCACACAACAGACAATCGAGCAACAGTAACATTCAGACGAATCTGATGATTCGGAGCAGGAGATTCTGGAGATGGAACGCGAACTAGCAGAGGTGCAAAAACAAAAAGAAAAATTGAAACAGAAAGACAGAAAAGAAACATCAAAAAGACAATTAGACGATGCCAAGAGAGAATTGGAAGAACTGCGTCGTTCTGGGTCTTCCACAGGTACGAGCAAATTACTCAAGAATACAGAAAATGACAGTGATTCACGGATTAATTTCAAACACAATATACAATTACCGAAATCAAAGTGTGTAAACCAAGACACTGATGTTGAGCGTGTTACGGGTATGTTCCTGTTGCTTGCTTCTGGGGATCTGGTGTTTGACCGCCTGGTGGCCTTTGGCTTGGTGGGCCTTGTCCATAATGTAAGGTTTTTTTATGTTATTCAGGTATGTAAAAAAAAATTTTCATATTAAAATTTATGACATTGTTCATTGAATATTGAACTATCTTCATCTGATCTGACAATTTGCTTGGATGGATGTATTTCAACATTTAAGTGAATAATCGATAATCAGATTTCATTCTTGTTAACTTATTTATTTAGTGATTTAATTATTAATTTTATCAAGTCATTTATTTATTTATTATATTTCTGTATATTTTATGTAAACTTTGTTTACTACCAAAGGCCATTATATTTAATTAAACCTTTTTTCTGTTCATGCATTTGCAGGCAAAATGATTGGCTAAATTATTTCTTTTTTTTTCTGATCATATATATTTTATATTTGGTTGATTGTTTACCTAATGCGAATAGCAGACGACATTGCAAAAATATTTCCTGAATAAAATGTCCATGTTTTGTCTCGAAAAAAGGCAAAAAATTGTAAAACTAATAAAATTTGGCTGGTGATTTGGGTGAACATATCTGTAAAGTTTTAGTCGTCACTTTAGGTAAAAGGTTAAATGATGTAAAAAAAAAACGAATCTCAATTTCGTCACTCTTTCACATGAAATTTCTGAACCCCATTCCCTAAAATAGACCTTAGCCTCGGTAAACATCGCCTCAGATCGATTTTAGTGAACTCGGTTCAGAAATGTCATATCAAATTATGATGTATGACAGATTCTCTGTTTCTTTTTTTTTTTTTTTTTTTTGCTTTGAAATGAACTGACCACCTCGCCCTTCCTGTAATATATGTTCCATCCAGTCAATTTCCTATCTCCTGTCTGATTAGTTCAATTAGAAATCAAACAGTGACTTCCTGTCAGTTAATGCAATTTGTCGGTGCTTTTATATTTGGAATAGCTTTTTAAATACAGACACATCTATTGGAATCAGGTTAGATGTCCAAATTTACATTATTTTATGTTTTTCCTGTCCAAAACAGAATGAATAGACTTTTAAAAATGTGGTGGAAAGAATTTTTGGAACTTTGGAAAAAATCACTTTTCGGCCACCCACCCATCCACCTCCTTTCATATGTGTCATGAATTGTTTTCCGACTACCGCCACTCCCCCACTCCCCTGGCTCATCTGGTTTATTTTATGAGATGTCCATGTTCTGTGACAATTTGGTAAATACAAGTGGCAGGACATTTTTTTTTTATGAATTAACACATACCCACCATATTTGTTTGTTTTTTTTAACCCGGCCTTTTGGTGCCTTTCCGATTCAAAACAACTTATTTTATTTATTTATTTATTTATTTATTTATTTATTTATTTATTTTTTTTTTTTTTTTTTTTTTTTTTTTTTTTTTTTTTTTTTGAATGCACACGATTACATCTTCGACAATAATATGCCTTCTGAATAGTGTTGTATCGGGCGTTTTCCTATGAGGAGAAATGTGGCTAGAACGTCTTGGTTCAGGATGTGCGTCCCCTCCGTTTCTTTCAACCGCACCCGCTCTTTGTCTGCTAAACATCCAGCATTTAAGAAAAACATTTGCACTCCCACCTCCTTACAGGAGAATTGTCCAACTACTATATGTGAATTTTAAACTGCTGAAGAAATCCGAATATACCCTCTCCCGTGTGTTCGAAATCCATGACCTTCTGGTTCTAAAGTTGGAACGTTTGCCCCGAGTCAGATAATCTCATGCCACGAAATCTATTACCACATCGAATGAAATTTCTAACTCTTGGTGGTTTGAGGCCTGAGATTTCTGAATATCGAATAGTTTGGTTGAGGTTTGGGGGATGATACCAACCATTCCCGACCGCCCTCGCGTCCCTGGAGATGGGAAAACTTTGTTATCTACTCTAACGACTAGAAAGCCTGGGAGCATTATCAGCATGTTAAATGATATTGTCTGACACCGAAGCTATGTTCTCCACCTGACCAATGAACCCACGGTGTACTTCCTTGATAGACTACGGGGGTCACCGTTATTCAGATCAAAGGTTGACATATTAAGGCTGAGTTAGGGTGACAAACGATAATGAAAATACTCAAAGAATAAAGCTTTCAATAAAACTAATAGTTTGTTAGTTTGCACCTCAGAAAACGTTTAGTCTCGGTCTAAACTTCTGCAAGAAAAATTATAAACGTACTTGATCAGTTTAAAAAAGATAAAACTGCCGATCTGTTCTGTCTGAGAGCTGTTGTAGATAAAAGGGGATTTTTGTCGGCTCTTGCATTGTTCATGTTGCTGGGTGCTAATTTAGCCAATTGCACTAAACATTTTGATTTTGGCACAAAAACTCTTCGTTGGCTAATTTTTTTGCACCAAAAAAGTTTCTTTCACTTTTGAAAGAAATATAATGCGGTAGTGAAGAGCAAGATCAATGATGAGAGAAAAGAAAAATAATACTTTTGTCAATAAAGTGTTGTAAATTGTGTTTGGATTTTCTCAACTATAACATCCGCGTGACAATCTTACCACTCAACTCCTTCGAACAACGTTCAGCGTTAATTGTAATTGAGTGGCAAGAATGACTCGTGACGACATGAAGTATTTATCTAATTAAATATTTCCTACCTTTTGTAAAGACTTGCGACCCGCCATGCTCAGTAGATCAACCCTTTACCCAACGAATCGGCCGCATCCGCCCGCGTAATATGCAAATTCAGTAGTTGAAAAAATATTATTTTTCAAACTATTTCAACACAACCATATCATGTGACCCTTCGTTGGAACGAGCTCGTCTAGCTCGTTCCAAGGATGGGTCAGATGATATGGTTTTGTTGAAATTGTTTGAAAAATTTATATTTAAAATAATAAATTTTGATATCATCTGCGTTGGGTAAAGGGTTAACAGTAATTAGTCGATTAATCTGTTGTCGTCTCAGTCGTCTCAGTGTTTGTTTATTTGATACTGTAACCAGTGTCCATAACTTCAATTTGAACGACCCTTTGATTCCCCGCGACAAAAAGAGGTAGCTGGAAGTATCTGTTCCCACGAGGACCATTGTGAAGTTGACTGAAGTCTGGGCCACTCTTTTTATGCTGTGTCTATGAATAGAATTCGGATACTGGCTTTCTTCATATTTTCATTTCGTCGTCAAATACATGACCAGTGATTAGGGTGAGCTCAGCGCGCAGGTTCCAGTGAGAGGTTATAACCCATGTTTTTGAGGCAAAAACTTAATGAAAATAATTTTAAGGGAGAGTTTTGTAATTACGCTGACCGACTTTGTTGTCATCTTAGATGAAAGGTTATAATAAAGCAATTGCTCTTCTTAACCAGTTCAATATATTGGACTGAAGTTTTTCTATAATTTAGCTGTATCGGATATTATAAGTTATGGGACGGTTAGTTGGCGGACACGATGTCAAAGGAGGTGAAGTGAGAACAATATTAGGCGAAGATTAACCGAGCCTAATATTGTTCTTGCTGGGCCTTATGTGCCCCATACTGATTTTAGTATACAAGACTACGAACATTCTGCTAACCGTTTCATGTTTTCGTTAAATGTTCCTTTAAAGATCCCTGAGATTCGATTAGCTACACAAGCAGACACGCACTGATGCATTGCAAGTGGATTAATTCAATACCTCTTTGATCGTCAAGAAGATTATTGTTTTATTGCCACTGTCTTTTTGGGCGCATTTACACTACTGCCTGCTTTCTGATTCTTTGAGATGAAAACAAACTTTCCAATGTACCATTTAGCCGAATTCAGACTGCGAGTTTTGCAAAAGCACAAAATGGCAGATGGTGACAATTAATATTCCTCCAGTGTCGGTATATTGAATTAATACGGGGTCACTGTTGACTATTATTGTCGGTGTATTTCTCAGTCATCAGCCACCAGTTATGGTGGTTTATTGGTTAATCTATTCGACTGACGTTATAATACTATTTATCCTATGACTCCGTTTTGTTCACTTTAAAACATTTGATATTTTGTTTTCATATTAATCAGTGATAAATAAGGCCTTCCGTCAATATCATTGGTCAATTTCAAAACTGGACAATTTGATTGGCTGAACAAAATAAAACTGGGCCACATTTTCATAATTTGCATAATTAGAGTTGGGAGCTTTCATTGGTTAATTTCAAAACTGGACAATTTGATTGGCTAAACAAAATACAACTGGGTCACATTTGCATAATTTCAGTAGGGGGAATTTACGTTATCTGTCCTATTTAGGGTGTGTTATATTGTATTAATCTTTTACCTACAAGAAAAACGCCATTCATTTTTTTTTATACTTTCACTTTTTGCTTCCAAAACATAGGTTATGACCCATCATTGGAGCGAGCTCGACGAGCTCGTTCCAATGAGGGGTCATAACATATGTTTTGGAAGCAAAAAATGAAAATTTTTAGTTACACGGGGATGTTTTTTCCAAGTGCCGTTTGCAACTCAAGTTAGGTTATGAGTTAAAAAGTCATACTAAGTGGCTAATTTGTGCGTGTGTGTGTCATATGATAAATAGAATATGAAATGAGTGTTTTTCTCGTATAATATTTATAAAACTCGTCCGAATTGTCCGTTTGGGCTCGCCAGAGGCTCGCCCAAACAGAAAATTCTTAGACTCGTTTCATAAATATTATATGAGAAAAACACTCATTCCATATCCTCTAAATATAATAGACTTCCACTAAAAATAACAGGAAACAGAGAAAGTGTAGGCGTGGTATTTTTCGTCTTGACCAACACAAGACATACGATTACGTTATTTAAAAATCATATTTTCACTGTGGGGACGATCGGCGAATCGAAGTGGAGATAGTATTAACGAATAAGAAATAAACTCAATTCACTAAAAGTTATGCAAATGAAAGATGTTAGTTATTTCATGGTGAAAAGTAGGTTGATGGTATTGTTATTTGTGGTATTAAATTAATATCCATTAAGGTTTCTGTGCAGCTCCAGTGAAAACCAAAGGGAACTATCTTGTTTCGCGGACGATTAGTTTCGTCGTTGAAAGCAGTTCGTTGGCTATCAGCTTATGGCTTTAAACTGAAATGTTTGTTGTTTTCTTGACAATTACTTGCAATAAGTCTAAAACTACTGAGTATTTTCAAGATAGTTTTCATCAAATCTATTTGATGAAAAATTCATCTAAATTTAACTCAATAAATCAGCGGTGGAAAAATCCACTCTCTTTACAGAGATGACTAAATGTGCAAAAATTATACTTATTTCAGTGATAAGAGAAAGCCTGTCCTGGGCAGGAATATCCGCCAGCAGCATGCAAGGAATTAATTCAAAATTGAAACATTCGGATTTCTTTTCGAATAGGCAACCCACATAATAAAACAATAACTTTGGTTATTTGAGTGGTTATAATAATTATTTCATTCGTGACTAGCAGGTGAAATATAAGTTTTCAACGGGCAACATGAAATGTTCAATGAGCCACATGAAATATTCAACGAGCGACATGGGGTCGCGGGATTTATATTTAACCTGATAGTTATGAATGGATTTTCTTTATGGTTTCCACACAAGAACCACAGGTGTCCTGTATATATGTACACTATTTCTTCAGCGAGTACTGAAAATTATTTCTCATGCGTGAAAAGAGGAAAACATTTTTTCATGAGTAGCTTTTTCGCCCTCAGCTGAGAAATGATCTCGTTATCCACTGAAATAGACATGTCATTGTGCAAAGACCATTTACACATACTGCAAAGATATAAAATATGCGAACTGGTGCCACAGGAGGTTCATTTTCATCTAAAATTAGCTTGGAAACTAAGAGTGGCGGATTTCAGTTATCTGACATTTTGGAATTTTTACGCTTGGGGCCTCGGAAACAAAACCCAGAGCGAAGCGATCCTCTGAAACTGAATGCTCCGACTCAAGTGACGTGACTTGACAATTCAGTTATCTCAGAAAAATGTCCAGCATGAAAACACGGCAGGAAAGTGAGTGTGCTCCTGTTACAGGGTGGGAAGAATTCTAAAGTGCATAGCTTTAGTTTAAACATATTTTGATTTGCCATTAATTGTGCAAACGAGGATTGGAGGACAAGTGCTTTCCACTTGGAATTCCCTCCGCTCCCCTTACAATAAACAATAAACATAGTACACATGAAAGTGCCAACAAGCTTTTTGAAAATATATATAATAAGTAGTTTGTGAAAAATAATAATATAATAATAAACAGATGGTGTACACAAGTAAAAAACAAAAAAAGACAGAAAGGGACTGGGAAGGGTAATTTCCTTCTGGAATCCGACATACAGTTAAAACTAGAAGTCCTGTTATGAAATGCGCACAAATAGCACGTCGATCTGCGCATTAATGTACTCGTTATGACCATTGTAAGGCTATCAAATTCTGTACATATGGCCTGTGCACAAGCAATGTTTCAGCCAATGGACCTCCGGGTAACCCGCAGGTCTATTGGCAGAAACATTGCCTGTGTTTGTTACGAGTAACCAGGAGAACCGGCCATGCTTTGGATACCATTCGATATGGTAATTGCGCGCAATTCCTAGGCGCAGTTAAGCCTAGATAAACGCTCAGTTCGTGACAGGACCTCTAGCCTGTAAAATCAGGCGGCCGCCCTAGGAAAGGAATTTTGATTAGGTAGATAGAAGGCTAGGGCCAGACGTCGCAAATTGAGCAATGTCTTACCATTCAGTGTGAACCGTAATAACTTTGAGTCTACCTCAGAATGCATGGGTATACAAGGATGGTCTTCTGGTAAAAACAGACGTTTCGGGGCAAATCGTTTGGAGTCGTTGATAAATTTCTTCACAGCAGTGAAAATCGGCGCATTATTTCTGTCTGAACTTCTACTGTCGCCGTACAAAAAGTGTATTTAACAAACATAATATTGATATTTAAATGTGATCTGATAGAGAAGAGTTCTTGGTGGAATGCTGTATAGAGTAGACAGAACAGAAACAAATGTTCAGCATCTTCTATCAGATGTCCATGTCTGCAATGTGACGAGTTTGCAATATAATTATTATACATATCACTATTTAGTTTGCTACAGCCGGTCCTTAGCTACGCAAAATAATGTTAAGTTTTCTCTTGCCTGTATTAAGATAGTCGGGAGGTTTACATTTTTTGCCTGAAATTGATTTCTTTAACTTATTCAGTGGCAAATTCCTTACTGATTCACTTAGGGAATCCGATGCATCTATGCAAGATAGGAAGAATGACTACTTGAAAAGTACTGTTCTCGTTCGAACAGAACTGAAATTAGCTTAGTTACGAAGGGGTATGCGCGAGGCCTCCGATACGTATCGCGTCAGTGGATCCGTGAGAAAATCGGGTGCGTGTTTACAAACTATTTTATGAAAGGTACTCGTTTTACGAATATAACAACGTTCTTCCACTGATTTCCATCCTACTTCGATAAGTAGCCGTTCTTGCGATACATCTCTTGTTAAACACTGCTAAGTACATGTGTAGGGCTGACCAATCAGTATTTTCAACGTGCAGGGCTGCACGTTGAAAGTATTAATTGGACTGTCCCCAAATAATAAATATGGACTCTTCCAATTAGTGTCATTGGACTGATATGGAAGATACCACCGGAGTTCAAAGGGTTAAAGTCGGAAGGTTTGAATAGGTTCGAATCACTACACGTAAACTCATGGTGTTGTGACATTCCGCTTTTGAAATCAATACTCTTCCGCCCTCGGGGCATTTTTGAGTTAAAGATTTACTGTATTGTTTGGAGGATGAACATTAACATTACATGCTCATCGCCCATAGGTAAAAAAGTAGCTGCTGTGTGACCCTTGAAAATCCACAAATGCTACCCTAAAACAGTGTTCACGCGATCGGATGCCACTTCCGCATCAAATTTCGATTTGGCATGAAAACATCTTCGTTGCCTTAAATGTTTGCACCAAAAAAAGTTTCTGTCACTTTTGAAAGAAAGACATTGCAGAATGCCGAGAGCATGATCGATGATGAACCAAAACAAAATAAGTTATTCCTTCTTTTGTCCACAAGGTGTTTGAAATTGGGTTTGGACAAACGTTCACGTTAAATGTTAGTGGGTGATAATAAGGCATTGTTTTTTCTTCAATATAACATTGTAGGTTATTAACTTTGTATTACTTTCCAAAGTGTGATTTACTGGGATTTCCATGTTTGATTATAAACGATAACTTCAAAAGTGAATTATGCAATCAACAATTGTGTCATGTATCCGTGCGCGCAAACGAAGACGCTTTGCTGTGGGTGTAATGGGGATTTCATTGTTTTTTTGTTTGTTTTTTAACCCTTTACCTAACATGAAAAGCAGACGACACTGGTAAAACAAAATTCTTGAATAACTAATATTTTCATTTTTTGTCTCAAAAACATAGGTTATGACCCCTCATTGGAACGAGCTCGACGAGCTCGTTCCAATGAAGGGTCAAAACCAATGTTTTAGAGTACAAAAAATGAAAAAATAATGATTAATTGGCGATTTTTGAGAATAGCACTGGCCGGTTTTGGACGTTACGTTAGGTAAAGGGTTAAATAATATTATTATTGTTAATAATGAAAGTAATAAACAGAGTGATCGCTTGACTGGACTTGTTATGTGAAATAATTCATTCGAGGCGAGGGACTATATTGTAAAACACTCGTGCGCATTCGCGCACTCGTGCTTGTGCAACGTCCCTCGCCCCTCATGAATTATTTCACGCAACCAGACCAGTCAAGCGATTACTCTCCATATAAAAGGCGACATTTAATAAGATAAATACTTCACACAGTCGCGAATGACTCGCGACGATATGAAGTATTTACCTAATTAAAAACTACCCGCTTAAAGACCCACTAAACCCAGCGGATTAAGAGTAATTAGTCGATTAATCTGATATCATCAAAGTGCAACAACATGTACATGCACTTGCCATCATTCAGACCAATTAATTGAACCAGTGGCATAGATATAACTTAGGTGACAGCCCTTTTCGCCTACCGAGGATTTCGTCTGCAGTTTCGTGTTCTGTCGGATTTTTTTCCGTGACCAATTTTCCGCTCAATCTTGAAATATTTTCCTGTTCATTTTTTCAAAACTCGATCATTGTGTTTGGATCAGACGGTGAAGTACACACTCCACCCCCACCCCTCCCATTAGTACTTTGGCATCAAAACATTTTGGTTGGCACTAAAATATTCTGAATGGCTGGTGAACACTGCCTCAAAACCGTTTGTATCCCAGTTGGAAGCAAAGGGTAAGGTGCAAATCATGATGTTTTTAATTAGTGGCGTCTATAGCCTGCAATGTAATCTCACTTGATTTAATTCAGTGGCTATTTTCTCATGTTGGGTGTGATCGAAATGACGAAAATAGACTCTTCTCCATACTCCCACTGAAGAACTGTGACTTAATTAATATCACTTTATTTGCATGGCTGGAAAACTTATAAGAGTGTAATTTTCTTGGTGAAACCATAAATGTGTTTAATATTTGTGTTGACTATCCAATTCATTTGTGGTTTGAACTAGTTTACGAGGTGGTAAAAAAGTAGGACAAATCAAGTTTAATTTCTCAATATTCTTACTGTTTTCATTTGATTCAACAAATCGCGAGAAGTAACCTGGGCACCGGCATCGTGATTATGAAGAATATCAATATCAAATAATGACGAGAATGAATAATAAGTGAATTCCCGAAGGAAATTCCAGGAAGGTCTCATCTCATTCCCGAAGGAAATTCCAGGAAGGTCTCGATCTCGTTATCCCAATACCGAACATGAAAAGCAGACGACACTTGCAAAATATTCTTGAATAACTAATTTTTTTTAATTTTTGTCTCAAAAACATAGGTTGTGACCGCTCGTTGGAACGAGCTCGACGAGCTCGTTCCAACGAGGGGTCATAACCTATGTTTTTGAGACAAAAAGTGAAAAAAATAATGAAAATTAATTGGCGATTATTGGGAATAGCGCTGGCCGGTTTTGGCCGCTACGTTGAGTAAAGGGTTAACCGAGAAAGGGTACTCACTAAACGTAAATTTCTCAACTATAACCTCCGGCATGAAAATCTTACCACTCCACCCTTCCGAACAAGTGTGCATCATTCCTTCCTTTCACCAAGCAGATGTGTATCCTTCCTAAAAAAATAGGAAAAATCTTTCTTTCTCAAACCCCATGACTTACTTAATTCACAGTAGACATCGTGTGTCCACTTACTTTTACAATCATACTTCACGCTATGAACAGATTTTACAATATTGTCCGCGTCTCAATCGCAGCAGTCTCAATATTGACACCCATAATGATTCTCTTTCTGAAAGCTACTTGTGTGGACGTAATAAACACGAAACGGCAGGCTAATGCGTCTTCCGATGCCCCATGTATAGGCATACAAGAATGCAAACCTTAAGCACTACACGTCATCCCATTACGATCGACATTCAACTCTTTGGCCGTGCATTTTATGATTCTGAAACCAATATCCATCTTCGAGCAGGTTGATAAGTTTATTTTTCCGTATAAAAGATTCCAATAAGTTTCTCCCACGCCCGGTTACTGCAACACCAACATCATTAATGATCACAATTTACCCTTGACATTCTGCTTATTCCTCTCGAGCTATCTACCTTATTGTCTTCCTGCTTCTCACCAGGCTTATATTGATTACAACTGTGTTCTATGATATTGAAAAGTGAAACACTTTCACTATCGTCATCGTGTATAGTACCGAGATCACAAAAATAGCGTTGTTTTTGATCAGATGGCGATCTGCTTGCGACACAACTATTCAAACGAGATTTTCGAAAGAAAAACGAAATCAAGCTGAACCAAGAAAAACGAAAGAAAATATCACCTGATTCAATGTTATCGCAATTTTTTTTCGACATGCGATATTCCAAAGTGTTGGAGAGAGGTAAATGAATTGAGAATTTTGACATAGTCGCGATGCAATCGAAATTCTCTGTCCGACTCTGTTACCACGCCAATGTATTTCATCTGGAGTTTTTGTCACCCATATTGTATTAGGTTTAAAGGAGCAAGTCGAGATTTAAAAAAAAACAATAATTTCATGCAACCACGATTACCCTTGAACAAAAGTACTCTCATGTTCTATATATTATTTTTATGGAAGTGATCGATTCGATTAAATAAATTAATCTGAAGGCGCCAATTTATCGGATTTTAGAAAAAGGCTGGCGGCAGGTTTTCAACTCGCAATGTTTCGACGGTTACTCACGGAAACTTCCGACACAGTACACACTGCAATCACTCTCCATATTCGGCGCTGTTTGCGTCTATAGACACGTGTTCTATTTATAGCGTATGTGTTCGTGCAATTTGATCCGGATGTTTCTGATGTGTTTTCAGTTTTACTGGAATCATACGTGTGCCATATTAAAACATGCAAAGTTATGTATCTATTAATGTCATTTTTTGCTGATATAATGCACGGCTGTTGTTCGAGATGGTCATTCACTGGGACAACACAGATGGGAAAATTAGAGACCACGTGAAATTGTGTCACTTTGTTGTTTACCTCCAAAGACTTTCAGGAAACGCCGTTTACAATACATTCGCCGTGGATTGGTCGTAATCCATGATGTCCACGCATGCGTTTGCCAGGTGATGAAAAAACATCATCAGCAAAAGTTTAATTAATGAAGCACCGGGTTTTACTCGCTGCTTCATTAATTAAATTGTTGATGATTATTTCTATAATTAGTGTTTGAAATCTAATATTATTGAGTCCGTGGAAATATTGCCCACCCGTGGAAAGTGACCAGTCCACGGCAGCTGTACTGCATATATTCGAAATATCGGTTCTTATGAAAATTCGTCTGCACTAAAGTTTTTAATTACAGACTTGAGTAATTTCGCATTGTTTCTGATGTCCTACAATCTAATTACACTGTTTGTTGACATATTCTTTCACACACAAACAAAATCTAAGAGTCGATAGTATTTCATATTATCGGGGTATTTACCCTTTCAACAGCCATTCAAGAGAGGTACATGCAGTTTAAGGCTATCCAAAACATACGAACACCCGACGCGCCGCTGCTGGTCACGAAAAAAAGACTAAAGGGTGTGTAATAACTGAAAAAGAGACAATGTATAGGAAGAATGGTTAAAACAGATGAATAAGTCACCCGTTATAAACATTTATCAAACTGGTGTGGCTGGAGGTATTTGGTGTCATTTCATTCCAGGGTATTACAATGGGAAAAAGAAACCTTCCCATGTGAATTTCTCTTTTCAACGAGAGTGGAAGAAGAATCATAACGCTCATATTACACCATGCTCACGTGTGTTACTACCTGTGAAAGCCTGTATGTTAAATTTTAGCTTTTAACCCCACTACCGGTGTAAAACTTCTACTGCGGTTAAAAAAAAATTACACCAGTAGTCGGAAGTTCATCCAACCCTTTGACATGACGCAATTTGCCAACTTCAATACATTCACACTTCGTGATGTTTCATTCAAACATACGATGTTTTGCGGTACTATCTACTTCGTGTAATTACTTATTAAGTTTACAATAATTACAATTAAATATTTAAAATAAGATTTAAGAACTGTTGATAATAATTTGATAGAAAAAGCAAGGTAAATTAAATTAACTTTGACGATGTGGCTAGTTGTCAATCAAGTATTCACGTGCAGCCGGTAGTACTTCCCACCGGTGCAGATGTAAACAAAACAAACCCGTGTGTTTGCGATAGAAAGTGTAGTTTTTTCTCCATTTTAAGAGACAAGGTCGATTATTTATTAAGAGCATGGTATAAATAAAACAAATAGGTACTAGGGCCAGTAATCAGATTTAAGCCACTCGTAGAATAAGGGTTTTAACCACTCGGCTTGCCGAGTGCTTAAAACCCGTATCTTACTCGTGGTTTATATCTGATTACCAGCTCATTTACCTATTTATTCTATATTTCAACGAGAGTGAAAGAAGAATCATTACGCTCATATTAATTCGATAATTAATTACAATCCAATCAGCAAAGATGAATAATATGCGGATTGCTGCTAGAATAGGTTCATTCCAATGATTTCATGTATGCATAATTGAACTTTTTTTCTGTTCATGCATTTTCTGGCAAAATGATTAGCTAAAGTATTTCTTTTTTGTTCTTTTCATAACACAATGAAGCGCAAAAAAACGCATTTAGGCCCGCCCTAAACCACGCACCGCCTGTCTGTCCTACAAATTGCGTTGGACAGTGTGAATGGAAAAGAACCCCTGCACGCTCAAATTGTTACAACGTGAAAAGTAATTGATATTCATCTCATCATATTGAAAAGACTTTTAAAATAAAATTTAATAAACAATAAAATCCTTATCATGCTTTTTATTCCATGATCAGTTTGTTTATACGCAATAGGTGATCGTCTGCGTTTATCGTTTTACACAAATCTAATGTAAACAATGGCCGGTCATAATAATCCACAAACGAAACTTACGCGAACAAAACTTTCCAATTTCCAAATAGCCTGAATGAACACTTTCTGAGACAAAGTTCAACCAACTTCATGTCATCTGGGTTTATATCGAACTCCACATTTACAAACTGCGTTTTCAGTTTCGCAGAAAATGGTAAAAATCAGAATTAAATTTAACTCAGTGTTGCTTTAAATGACAGCACCCTCCAGTCAAGTAGAAAGGGGAAAAGGGAATTGAAGTTTTATGGCTGCGTGGTCTACGACGTTATATTTATTTATTTATTTATTGGTGTTTAAGGTCACATATTTCTGCACAATGGCTAATCATGACCACGACAGTACGGTGAGAACCACCGAGCAACGGCGAGCAACTGTCAGTTCCCCAACATTGGTTGAAGACATGTGCACCATCGACGTGCAGTACACAACGTCACCGTGCACCCACGTGGGCAATGGGGGTGAAGTGTCTTGCCCAAGGACTCAATGCGGTTGCTGCAATTGGGATTCGAACCGAGGAGCTCACGTGGGCAATGGGGGTGAAGTGTCTTGCCCAAGGATTCAATGCGGTTGCTGCAATTGGGATTCGAACCGAGGACCTCTCGGCTTGCAGCCTGCACCTCTACCAACTGAGCCACCGCGCACCCTTCTACGACGTTCCTTTTAACTTACGCAATTCATTGGTCAATGAAGGTTTTAATGACACAAGAACATGTTTCAGCGAAATGTATAGTTATTTCAAACAGAATTTTAGAAAACTATGCCTTTTTTATTCAGTTATCACTAGGAAGCATGATGCGACCTAGTTTTTCTTTTGACTCCGCAAAGTAGAGAGTGTTTACATTCATTGCCCCTCACGTTTAATGATAAGGAATGATCGTTTGTTTCTGTCTATTTCTTGAGTTAAGAAGACCAAAAAACAAACGATCATTCCTTATATGGTTTGGGACTTTACGTCTATATTTTCAGTGATCGGACATTTGTTTTTTAAACAATATTTTATTTCCGATCCAAAATGTTCAACACAATTATAACAAAAGTAAATGAAACAAAAAAGGTATGGAAGGGATCCTGCAGCAAGCTAAAGCTTTTATAAGCTGTTTCCATAGCATTCACAAACAGTTGGCTGTGTCAACACAGCAAAATTGATTAATAAATAACAACAACAAAATATCAGAGCATGTATTTGGAAGGGAAATATACTGTTTCTTATGTAGGCTATCAGGTGTAGAGGAATTAAGTGATCATTTAGTGATGGTACAGTGCCATATGGACTTTGGGGTATTTATTTGGCGTGTGTTAACCCTTTACCTAACATGAAAAGCAGACGACACCAGCAAAAAACATTCTTGAATAACTATTCTTTTTCATTTCTGCCTCAAAAACATAGGTTATGACCCCTCGTTGGAACGAGCTCGATGAGCTCGTTCCAACGAGGTGTCATAACCTATGTTTTTGAGACAAAAAATGAAAAAATAATGCAATTTTTTTTTTTGAGAATAGCGCTGGTCGGTTTTGGCCGTTACGTTGGGTAAAGGGTTAAAGGGTTTTGGACTCAAGAGTGGATACTCTGGTGAGAATTCTCCCTGGGTAATTTACATAAAATAACTTGGAGCCACGCACTGTAATGGTATAGACTGAAAAAACAAGTTTCCAAAACTTTTTTCTTTTACTACTTCCGGTACGGTTCCGCACGAGCCGCAAAGCGTCGACGTGAAATTCGAGATTTGTAAAAAACCTCTACAACGAGTCTGAAAACAGTGCTATGCAGTAACTCCTTCACTGATAATTTATATTATTAACACCATCTTTGCAGGTTGCATAGAACATGTTTTGTTTTTAAATTCCCTTGAGCACACCTTATAGAGATGAAGAGTGTTATGGACAAAATTTCACCAGGTAACGGTGTCCTCTTGTTTCTGGGTCTAAGGAATCGGCGACCAGAAGCAACATCGGTACAGCGAATTTCATCTATCGAAACAGTCAAAGAACATATGTGTAAAAAACCTGTCAGGGTGTAGTTTACTTGAAGTCGGAAGGCTTAATCAGATTCGAGTTTTTTCATGTAAACGCATGGTGTACTGACACATCGCATTTGTCATGAATACTGCTCCACCTCGGGACACTGTGGCGTTGAATGAATCAGATTTATTGAGGGTCCTTTGTGGGTAAACATTTCCATTACAGGTTTGTTGCTCTAAAGTCAATATACAATTTGTTGTGTGAGCCCTTCCAGGGGCGTAACTATGCCAAGATGTAGGGGGGCATACACCCCCTCCAATAATTTTCCAGTGGGAACATTTTGATCTGGATTGGGGTCTCGGATATCGATTCGTTCTTCCTGGTAATCATGTACTTTATTGCGGCAGTAGATTTGCTTCTTGGGGTCTCATGCAAATGGATGTCTATGAATGATTGAGGATTTATGGGATCCCAGCATGCCCAATTCTGAGCCCGGTACGTGCTAATTTATAAGATGGTGGGAAGCCCATGCATCACGACTAATACATTTTATCCACAAACAAATTTTCTGAGTTTCTAACTATAATAGCCATTGACAAATACTGTATCTGCATCATAAAGGCATGTCTTCGAGAAGGCATGCCTTGATGATACAACTGGAATATTTCTTCAGTCGATACTTGAGTCATGATAGTCTGGAAGTATTGGGTTTATTTCCCACCATTCGGTCAGCATCGCGACACCCCCACTCCCTTTCCCCGCAAAATTAATCCTGCCTGAAACCTTGTTCGTTTCCCAGTTCGCAACGAAGAGTGAAGCGTAAATCACGATGTTTCTCATTAATAAAGTTGTATACAGTACGTGGAGAGTGGATTGTAACTAAATCACCCGTGGAGTGGAGTTATCACCCAAAGTATCACTTTTAAATTCTGCACGTATGGACAAAAAACACAAGCAATGTTTCAGTCAATGGACCTCCGGGTTTAACCCGGAGGTCCATTGGCTGGAACTTTGCTTGTGATGGTTATGCTTTGCAACAAATTTGAAATTATTGCTCGGGTGGAATGTCCACTCTGTGGGTGATTTAGTGATAATACACTCTCCACGTACTGTATACTTGCAATAAAAATCGCACTTGATTTCAGTTCTGTAGTAAATGTGGCATTTTTAATGTGATCGATATAACGAAAATGGCACCCCCACCCCCTAAGCAACACACATATATATCGCTGATGAAGAACTGTGGCTTAATTATTATTGCTTTATTTGTATGACTGGCAAACTTATAAGAGAATAATTTTCTTGGTGACGCAATAAATACAGCTGTTCGATATTTGTTTTCAGTATGCAATTTTTTGTGAGTTGAACTGATTAAGGTTTACGAGGTATTTACTTTTTTATTTATCAGAGTATTGGCAACACGTTCGACAGCCACGATCAACTCGTGACGGACGGTTTCACGGGTGGGGAAGCTGGAGTACCCGAAGAGAACCACCGAGCAATGGCGAGCAACTGTCAGACTCCCCAACGTACTAACTCCACGCAAGCAGGGTTAGCATTGGTTGAAGACAGGTGCACCATCGACGTGCAGCACGCCTCAGTACACAGCGCCACCTTGCCTCCGTGTTGGCAATAGGACTAAGTGCCTTGCCTAATGACACAACGCAGTTACCTCTGGGTTACCTCTGGGGATCGAACCGTCGATCTCTCGGTTTGCAGTTTACTGCCGTAACTACTGAGCCACGGCGTTGCCTGCTTACGGAGAAATAGAGAATGACAAAACAGACCTCATATTGTAATGTTCGTACTAACAGACTGACGACTCGACCACCTTGACTGCAAAATGGCACAGTACTGTGTTCACATAACCGGGCAGAGAATTTCGACTTGATCGCGATCCGGTCGAAATTCTCTGCCCGTTTATCTCCCCGAAGAACTCTAAAATCTTACATACCAGAAAAGAAAAGCGAGCATATTATTGTCGATTGCATTCTAGATTTGATCTTTATGAGACTGTTTTATTTAACAAATCTGGACCACTGATGTTATGTATTGTCTCGGGGTCAGAGAGGTGAGAGAAGCCAAGACAAAATTACTTTATTTTTGTGAATATCGTGAGATAAATTTTACATATACAATGGACAACGATAGAAAGTAGCCAATATAGCTATGCTTATAAACAGCGGGGTGTGTGGATGTTTCACCCTTTTACAGCCACGTCCACTTTATCTATGTATGGAGGACCTCCTTGTACGCCTGTATGCGAGGACGTTTAATAAAATTCATGGCATACTTGAAACTCTATCATCTGATTAACTGTTGGAAATGGCTCTCTGAGTCCTTTCCGACAATTAATTAGATGGTAGGTTTGATCTGAGCATACCACAACGTACAGATAATCATCTTAAACTATGTGACAATAATCGCTTTCGGCAGCGAAAGTGTTAATGATTTATGCCAGTCAGAGTAAGCATATATCTTAGAGAAACGTGGCGATAATTAACGAACGGCAAAGTCCCTAAATAATATAATTTAGGGTTCAACCGACGCCAATTACAGATGTCAATCCTGGTAAGGTATCGTGTGTTACAATGAAGGAAAATTTTGGAAGCCATATATAAACGATACGTTTAGTATTGCGTCACTCAAATCAAAGGAACACTAAGTTCTGCAAACTTTTCTCTAAATGGACGTAATCCCATAACGTCCAGTAGAATCGCCAACGGTATATATTTCCCGATGCAAGTCAGTACCAGAAAACACAATTATGTTGCCGGAACATTCAAATTCTGAGATTCTCTTGCAGTATCTTCAGTGAAAGAAAACTTTGTTGTAAACATATTTTTGTTGGCCGAAGTGTTAAATTTCAAAAAGGACTACTTGCTGCAGTATTGTGCTTTCAAACTGTATATATTTTAAACATTACTGGGGTAGTTAGTCTCACGAGCCTCAAGAAACTCGGTAGATCCACAAGGTGGATAGCTATAAGCCGGGTGGGTTAAGAGACATAAGTAATAAATAACTAAGAGCCGAGGAGAGCCGGGTGAGCTCGTCAGATGGAGATATCAGTGTTACGAATGGCTGTTGTTGGTAATACATTGTGAGAATTTTGTAAGTGAATTTTGAATTAGTAATTGCCTGGTAAGCAGAGGCCAAGTTAATACTGCGAGGGCAGGATCAGTGAACGAGTAGCTGAACTATATAAGACTGAACCGCGCTGACGGCGGCAGTGTGTGGATGTGTCAAAGAGAGCGTACGATAGGAGAACTTCAAGTGAACAAGGGCTAGCGACGATAGGTTTAACCCTGTAGGGCAAGAGTAGGTGAAAACAGTGCATAAACTCTACTGTAAATATTAAAATCAAAATCGTGTTAAGAGATCGACAACCGAGAACGAAGCCAGAGATGCCTGTGTGAAGAGAACATAGCTTGCTGTGGCAAACGACGTGGACCCAGATAGTGTGAACTGAAATTTTGAACCGTCTCTAATAGATAGGCCGTTGATAAGTGGAGAGACTTACGCTCCAGCCGTTGTCCAGACGACAGCCTCTGGGTATCCACGTAAGCCACCCACCGACCGAAAGATATTAACCCCTATCCATGACAGACGGAATCAAATTGCAATCTGACTACAAAAGACGTTTTTGTGATCACAGTTCTGTACCTTCTGTTGACAAGGTCTGTTTTCAACTTTCGAATCATATCTCATTGTTGTCCAAAAGTACGGCCTTCTCGAACTTCTTTTAACGGGGTGGAAGGCGGGGGGGGGGGGGGGGTGGGGGTGGGTGCTAGGCCCAGAGAAAAACGTATAAAGGACATTCTTTATAAACATATATCAGATGGGTTCGATGTATTTTGTAACGTTTCAAAGATTAGTATTAACATTGAAAAACACTCAATGGGAATTTCACATTTCAACGAGAGTGGAAGAGGAATCATTTACCTGTATATTTATATAATTACTTGAAATTAAAGCCGAGTTATCGTGACAAACAATAATGAAAAAAGGTAGTTTTCAGTCATTAAATAACTCCACCCAACAATGCTTTAAAATATGAGAAATGATGCTGGAGTAGGTTTATTATTGACACATGTGTAAATACGTGGCTTTTCACTTATCGGAATAAAGTGTCAGGCTGGCAGACCTCTGAAGAAAACAACCCAGAGAGTTATACTCCTCGGAAATAATTTACCATCCCCTTACTTAAGTGGAAGAGTGCTTGAAGCCCATATTTGGGCTCTATTCCTAAGTGCAGGTCCTGCAAATTAATCCTTTACCCAACGCAGACGATTTCAAAATTTATTATTTTAAATATCATTTTCTAAATTTTTTCAAACAATTACATCAAAACCATATCATGTGACGCCTTTTTGGAACGAGCTCGATGAGCTCCTTCCAAAGAGGGGTCACATGATATGGTTTTGTTGAAATTTTTCGAAAAATAATATTTTTCAGCTGCTGAATTTGCATATTACGCGGCGGATGCGGGCGATTCGTTGGGTAAAGGGTTAAAGGCTTCAGATTCAGTGGCTATGGTTCATATTGGCTTTAAAGTGATATTGTTTAGTCTGTCAGGACTGGCCTTGTTATAATTTATGGGAGGGTGACCACAGACGCTCTCCTATGAATTGTAACAGGGCAAAGACAATTGAGCATATTCTGATGGTCAAAAATAATTTAGCGCTCTACCAGTTAATTGATGTAAGTCACCGTTGTCTATTTGACTGTTCAATTATCTCAGATAAAGGTACAGCAGGTAACATGGCAGCAAAGGGTGTTATCTCATCCACGGGTAACTCAACAGTAAAGCTCTTGTTGAAAGGCATAAAGCATTCATGACCAGAAACTACATCCGAACAACCTGTTGTACCGTATTTGAAATTGTAGAACAGAATTTTGAAGGACCTGTCATGGTGGACTTTTCTCAAAGACGGAATGCTTGAGAGGCTCGAGTATTTTCACGTAAACTCGTAGTGTGCTGACATTTCGCATTTGCAATCAATATTTCTCTGTCCCCATGGTACCATTGCGTTGAATTAAAAAGATTTCTAGTGGTTCTTTATTGGACGAACATTTCCATGACATGTTTGATGCTCTTAAGTCAATATAGATGTCGAGAGACCTTTTTATCCACCGATGCTTCCGTCCGGACAAACGTTTGTATACCAGTTGGCAGCGATGAGTGGATGCAAATTACGATGCTTCTCATTAATGTTTTCTAATTTGCAATGTACATCTCACTTGATTTAATTCTGTGGCTGTCGTGTCATGTCGGGTGTGATCGATATAACGAAAATAGATTGCCTCCATATTCCAAACGAGGGACTGTGGCCAGGGCTGGGAGCAGTTAACGTTTCAAACGTTAACGTGTTAAATTATTTTACCTACGTTAAAAAATTTAACCAAGTTAATAACGTTTAACTTTGAAGATTATAATTGTATAATATGTAGCATTGCGTCGTTATGTGGTTACCCAAACCGGATCGCGCGTGCCGATGATAATAATAATAATAATAATAATATAGTTTATAGCCGTGAATCCACCTAGGTGCTCTCAGGCTTTACACTGATAAATAAACAAATGTGTTGTGTAAGCTGTCGATTAGTTATATACAGGAGATCGCGTAAAGAGGTGGGTCTTTAGTGACGATTTAAATTTCGTAAGAGATTGAGGTGCCTTCAGGTGATCAGGGAGACGGTTCCATAAAAATGGTGCCGCAACCGAGAAGGCCCGTTTGCCTACTGCCGTGGCATTTCGAAAAGTGTGAGTCAAGTTGTTGGACGCACATGACCTTAAAGATCTTGCAGGTGTGCATCTCGTGATAAGAGTTGTCACATAGGACGGTACCATGCCGTTAAGAGCTTTATATGTGACGAGAAGGATTTTGAATTCCACCCTCTCTTCTACAGGGAGCCAGTGCAATTCAAGCAGCACGTTTGATGTCGAATTTTGCGCCATTTGACGAAATTGAAGCCCACGAATAATTTAGATGTCCATCAATTATAGACGACCCATCGATTTGGTGGAGAGACCATGAAGCCCTTCTATCAACGCTGGCGAAGTTGGCTCGCCGATATTTGGCGATACAGCAATATCAGCGTCATCCGAACGCCTATTTTCCATGTAAGGACTGGTATTCGAACAATGGCGGATGTCTCTTTCGGAGGATACGGCCGCAGCGATTGTATTCTTAAATGAAAACATCGCTAAATGTTAAAATTTACAATAACCTGAGAGAACTATATTAACTACTCGTCCCATGAGGCACATAGAACACATTGAAACTCAAGAGACGAACTGTACGTAAGTTCAATCATATTCATATTCATATTCAAATTCAAATCAATAAAAATGGCCGAAGTTATTAAAATTTTGTTCCTTTTAACATTTAACGTCATTTAACACGTTAACGCAGAATTATTTAGCACGTTAACGCGTTAAGGAAAAATTTAACTCCTCCCAGCCCTGACTGTGGCTTCATTATTATCACTTTATTGCACGACTGGAAAATTTATAAAAAGAGTATAATTTTCTTCGTGAAGCGATAAATACAGCTTTGCAATGTTTCTGTTCAGTGGCAGTAATCAGTATACAATTCATTAGTGGTTTGAATTGATTTTTTATCGGGGTTAACAACACTTTCAACTGCCAGGGTCACCTCGTTCCAGTATTTCAATTTATTAACTGGTAGAGTGCTGAAAATCTATATTTGAACTTCATTCTGAAGTGCTGGTATCACAAATTAACAGCTTCATATTCTGTAGATGTCTTTCCATCCCTGACTTATTTTGTCATGAAAATCGACTTGTTGATAAAGTTATCGACCTTGAAATTATTGAATGGGCGAGGAAGTTCCAATTAAGAAGTGAGTTATTGTTGTGAAAACACCTATGACATGAGTAGAAAATATATAAAGAAAATAAAGAAAAGTTTCGATTGCAACTTTTAATAAACGAAAACAACAGACAGCTCTCGGAGATGTCTGTTATTTTCGTTTTTTAAAAGTTACAAAAAGAGACTGGGCTTGACTTCAAAGAGTTTATCGAGTTCTGCAGTCCCTTTACAGTAGTGGAAGATGAGATAAGATCGTCTGCGTCTGAACATTGCATGGGTACACCTTGTATTTCAGGTCATAACTACTGTCTTCTTTAGTAATTCGGAATATCACCAACGAAAAGGTTAAAAAGTAAAAGTATTCCTTTGCATCACTCCAACTGAATTCGTGAATTGTCCAGTTAACTTGTTTTGAGATTTAATCCTTCCTCAGTGTGCTCGTCTGAATTATAAAAGCTGCCACTTACAGTTTTTGTATTTTGTAGTAATATATAACACAGTCCTTCACAGGGCTGCACTGTGTATCGATAAACCGGCACATACCGGTATTCAAACCAGTATCGATTGAATACCGGTGTAATTACAAAAATATCGGTTTATCGTAATTTTTTATTTACCCACAGTTCAATTTTCAAGATGTCCTGAGTTTTTTAACTGTAGTCCCGAACGAATAATATTATCCATGTAAATAACGAATTGGCAGCACCTTCCGAGTAATACATAATTTGTGTAGTTGAACAAATATTATTTTTCAAAAAAATCAGCAAAACCATATCATGTGATCCCTCATTGGAATGAGCTCGACGAGCTCGTTCCAATGAGTGGTCACTTGATATGGTTTTGTTGAGTATTTTTTGAAAAGTTCGATTAACTAATAGTTATAAAAGTAAACTTTGATATCGTCTGCGTCGGGTAACGAGTCGTTCGAACTGTATCATCAAGGCATGCTGATTTGTTCCGACTGTGAAGGATCGATTATGGTTCGTATGTTCAAATATCTGACCAGTCATTCGATATACCGGTATACCGCGGTATATTTTTTGAATACCGATATTCAGTTTCGAATACCGCGCAGCCCTAGTCCCTCACGCAAGACTCTATCAAACGCTTTTTTGAAATTAAAGAAATACATATACAACTTTTGATTCTTACGAATGCTCTATGTATCAAATTCCTTATAACAATAATATAGTCCGATCTCTTATAACCCTTCAAAAGTCCTACTTGAAGTTGATTTGGACAATCACAAGTTGAGAGAGACGACGTAATCCGATTCGTCAGAATACTGACATACAGTTTTCCAGTGCAACGCGAGATTGTTGTACCGAGGTAACGATCAGGGTGGTCCGCATACGCATGCGCATTGGCAAAAATCACCTTTGAAGACGAAATCAATTTCTATTTTTGGCTAACTGATGTTAAGGTTATTAAAGCATCAAAGGGTAAAGATGTGGATGAACCCCGTCCGAATTTTTCATTTGTTCCGCCAAAGTCTAAGCAAAATGGAAAAGTCTAAGATTCGTTTAAAAATATCATTTTATAAAAACACTCACTTAAAATCCTCTGTGCATAACATTGTATCTTCCGTGATACATGATTTATGGCCCCCACACTGGGACGAGCTTCTTCCACTCATGGATGCTAATCGAAGATTACCATTTTCCAAGACCGACTAGCAGATGCCACTTGTAAAATAAACTTTCTTGAACCAACAATTTCCATTTTTTTCTGCAAAAGCATAGTTTATGAGCCCGCGTGGGAAAGAGTCCGTCGGATGCGTTCCAATGATTGTATCATCATACATTGCCTTTTACAAGAATAGATTGAAAAAATAATGAAATTTGAATAACAAGTTTTGTGAATAGCGCCATTAGATATTACCGCTATATTAACCCTTAGAACCCTGGTGGTATCTTCCATGTCAGTTGATTTTTTTTATTTATTAGGGTTTAACGACATATTAACAGCCAGGATCATATCATGTCGGTGACAGTTTTACGGGTGTAGGAAGCCGGAGTAGCCGGAGAGAACCACCGAGCAACGACGAGCAGCTGTCAGCTCTCCAACATCGTAACTCTGAACTCTGCCCCGCGCACAGACAGGGTTAGATTGGTTGAAGACATGCGCACCATCGACGTGCAGTATGCCTTAGTACATAGCGTTATCGTGCCCCCATGTAGGCAATCGGGGTTAAGTGCCTTGCCCAAGGACACAACGCGGGAGCACGAATCAGTCGCTGAAATGGTCATCCAACCACTAACCGCGCTTTAAGTTGCTTAACCTCGGTGATCTGACGAGAACCGGTTACCACGACGCCAACGCGCCCCCAAGTCAGTTCAATGGCGGCAATTGGAAGATTCCATATTTATTATTTTGGGGTAGACCAATCAATATTTTCAACGTGCAACCTTAGGGCTGCACGTTGAAAATATTGATTGGTCTACACCAAACATTTACATTGCAGTCATCCCCCTTAATGGCATTATGACGTAGCTTGTGACGCGACCGGAAATCGGCCTCTGGCGTTCAAAGGGTTAAGAAAAGTTTTCAGAAAACGGAAACCAGATTTAATTGAACAATTTTTCTGTCACAAATGTCAAGTCAAATTTTCCTGAGTTGTAATAACATTTTTGCGTAGTCTAGAGTATTACGTTACCCAACTTGAGCATTCAGCTCGATCAACCACCACTCAACCAATATAACTGAATTGAACTAAAACTAACGTAAAGACAAAAAGATCGAAAATATGTCCCCCAACAAAGACGCGATTTCTACATGCGTTATTCGCTTCTTAAACATTGATGCGCTCTGTTCCACTTTCTCGAAAGAGCTTTGACTTGTCTGGCTATAAGCTCTGCGATCATAACCTTTATTACACACCCGTAACTGTGTTTCTCCCGATTACTTGGGTTTTAGGGGCATGCGGTAATTTTAACCAGAAAGCTCCAGTGCGATCCGATAAAAAGTACCCTTCGCGTGCTCGAGTTCTCTTGCTACTCTGGTTCTTTCAGTTTGCATCCATCAGTG
Organism: Pictodentalium vernedei; assembly: GCA_031216915.1. Taxonomy (NCBI): domain Eukaryota; kingdom Metazoa; phylum Mollusca; class Scaphopoda; order Dentaliida; family Dentaliidae; genus Pictodentalium; species Pictodentalium vernedei. Next base: position 760,862,115 of record CM062297.1, read on the forward strand.
GAAATAACCAATGAGAACGCTTCATCTATATTTATCTGTCGGAATTACCGTTTCTCATCACAAAATGTTTGATGCTCAGCAATGTTAAAAACTAGTATCAATAGTTATCACTGATACATGATCTCTGCCAGGAAAAAGAACAGTAAAACTCCACCTTTGTAGTTATTTTTTAGCAAAAATGCCCTATTGGTTTCGATAATGGCGCCTGACACTGGTGCAGTTCCAATGGAAATTGGAATTATGTAACAGTGTTACCCTCAGCGCTGCGTGCTACCGACAGGACTGATACTAGACCTACTCTGTAATCCTATTCGATTCACACTTCGGCAATATTGCATCACGTTTTCCAACGCAAGTTGAATTCGTTAGCTAGAAGCAGGATTAAATTAAACGTGAAAACTGGTTATCGCGAAGCGGAAAGACAGACGGCGACACTGGCGACAGTGCTTGCAGATGACTGACAGCTAGTGTACTGATTAACTATCACCGATTCCCCAATTCTACACGGTGGGATGGGTGTGGTGGGGGGATTGGTGCCAATGTAGTAATGCTGAAATGACTTTCTGGAGTCTGTACTGGGGAAAAAAAAATAATTACCACCCACCGATTGCTGCTTGAGTAAGGTGGGAGTGAGACCATGAAGAGGGGACGTGCGGTCAATACAAGTGGCCTGATGCATCACAGTGTCAATTTTATGAGACGGCTGCCATGAAAAACAATTATTAAGATGTTTGAAACATAGACAGTATTGCAATATTTTCCAAACATAGATTGATGTGTATTTTTAAATAACTAAAGTTAAATAATTTTTCTTGATACTTCTGTTTGGTACAAGAATATTATTCTGAATATTATTATTTTGATTAAACTCCCAGCATCAAAACTTAAATCGAATGCCATCTACATGTAATAGCTACATAGGTGTATGAGATGGGGATGGAGGACATTATAGGCAGACTGCAGCCCACCCCCCTCCCCCCACCCCCCACAACGGACAGCTAATTTAGCAGTTTTCGTGGCAAGGGTGTGGTATTTTCATTACAATTTGCACAGAGGAAAGTGTATTCTTTTTTTAATTTTGGCAAATTTCAGGGCACTGAGCAGAGAATTTTCAGGGTTACATGGCACATCCAAGGTACATGTAGAAGCAGTTTAATTGGCCAGCCCCCACCCCAACAAAATGCCCTCCAAAAACCTCACATTTGCCATATTCTACCAGTACTCTTTAAAACTGCTCTTGTGTTCCAATAATGGTAGGGTGCTGAATACTAGTAGAGGTGGACATTATTGCCAAAATAAATAATAGTAGGGTGTAGAACATTGTGTTACAACTAACAAGGTGTGACATTTATGAATATCCACTCATGAAATCAGCAATACACTGAATATATTAGCCAAGGGTGTTCAGAAAACCACTGAACCATTTAAGAGGCATCACTTCTAAAAAAAATCATTTTTGCTCACTACTGTCTGACAGTGAGAAAAACTACTGGCCCAAATAAGGTTAATAGGGGGTGGAAAAAATGTGAAAAAATAATAATAGTATGGGTATGATTATTTGGAACACTAGAGCACTTACTAAAAGCAAATTCCAAATAATTCCAAATTTAAGATTGAGACGATATAAGATCAGACACCTAAAAAATTATTTTTGTTTTGAACCCGATACCAAGAAATAAAATTTTGATAGAGCAATTCAGGTAACAAGTTGGTGACTTGGTCAAGTTTCGATGTGTCAAATAATGAAAATATGCATCAATCTTTAAATATATTATCAATAGAAATAAGTTGGAGCTACACTGCAAAAAATATAGGTTCACTTTAGAACCAAAAATGGTTCTAATCTTGTCCCTGAGATGGAACCAGTTCTGTTTAAACAGTATTTATTTCAAATCAAATAAATTTATAAAGATTAACATTAAATGTTAACAGAATTAAACATAAATTGAGGGGGTTTCAGTCATAAGTTTAGAGCTTATACGAGGTTGTATCAAATCATTATTAAGCAAAGGAGATATGAACAGTTGGCATATCGAACCAGTTTTGGTTCTATACAGAACCAAAACTGGTTCGATATGCCACCTGTTCATATTTCCTTTGTTTCAAAATGTTTGGCGACTGCGTTGAATAAGCTCCAAGTTTACTGCTGAATCTACTTCAGTTCATGTAATATTCTGTTGAAATTGAATGCTAATCTTGGTAAATTTATTTGATTTGAAATAAATACTGTTTAAACAGAACTGGTTCCATCTCAGGGACAAGATTAGAACCAGTTTTGGTTCTAAAGAGAACCTGTATTTTTTGCAGTGTAACTGGTGAGAACAAGCCCTACCCCCTTTATTTCTCTTTCATCTTCTGACTGAGGCATCGGTCGTTCTTATTTCGAGAGCTTTTGGGAAAACTCTGTTTGGCATGTGATGTTGGGTGAGGGGGGGGGGGGGGGTGTTGCAATTGTGTAAAACTGGTGGCTCTGACATTTTCTTGAAGTTATCCTGAAATGTGTTTCTCGCTCTGTGTGTTGTAAACGTGGCCTACCCGAAGTCTATATTGTTAGTGTTGTCCTACCTGTGACCTACCTAAAGTCTATATTGTTAGTGCAATCCAAATAAAAAGAAGGCTAAATTTCAAATCAGAAACTTTAAATTGCAGTGAGAAATAAAACTTACCAAGAATTCACCCAGAATGGAAATTGGAACCACAAACACTCCTAGTTAAGCTAAACGATCGAATGAATGCCCTGGAAGGTTAATTATTGCACAAAAGTGTATTGTGCTGTCCAGTGTGCACTTTTGTTCCACTACAGAACAGAAATGTCCGATGTCTACAAACAATAGCATGATGCACACACACAGCACAGCCAATCCGAGTTCAACTTCAGTTTCAATTCGCATCATATTTAAATTAAAATCCTTGAATATTTTCCACCCTTCAGATATTATGATGCCTGCGCACACACACTTTTCAGAACAAATTTCAGAGCATATACTTTCCGATGTCTGATGTGAATTGTAAGCTTTTGGGTTTTGGCTGTTCGGATAATTTTTCGGGCATAAAATGAATTAACATCGATTCTACAGTGACAAGTCCAAAGACTCAAGACTGGTTCTCTGACAAAATTGCCCGTTTCCCAGTAAAATCATTTGAACCGTTCAACTCATCGACTATTTTTTTCAATTAGCGATTAATTACAGTGAATTCTTTGTCAGGGTTGGATGTGTAATAAATACAGAACCACACTTATGTTTGAATGGCTAAACGATTACTGGACTCGAGCGAGTGGCGCTGGGATACCACTCGAGCCTAACGGCTCTAGTGGTATCCCTGCGCCACTCGCTCTCGTCCAGTAATCGTTAACCCATTCAAATATAAGTGTGGATCTGTATACATGTCTGAAGATGAAATCAATTTCTGTTTTTGACTAATCTGCTGTTAAAGTTATTAAGGCATCAAAGGGTAAAAATTGTCATATGCCACGAGTAGCATATTCAACCATCAGGAGAAATATTCTTTTCTCCGAAGAACCACCTCTCGATGAATTCGTTTAGATTGACCTAAACAGAAAGATTTTTAGTAGGATTCTTTAGTTTGATAGCAGAGAGTTAACCATTTGAACACGAGCGGCCGCTTTTTCATCCAGGAATATAATACGTAATGATTTCATTAAATAGGATGGATGCTTAGTGCATGTGTGTGGTAGACTAATCAATATTTTCAACGTGCAGCCCCAATTGCTCTACCCCTAAATAATGAATATGGACTCTTCCAGTTACTGTCATTGAACTGATATGGAAGATACCATCAGGGTTTAAAGGGTAAATAAATTGTAACATCCATATCTGTAAGGCAAATGCAAAATGAAATGTTTATTTACTGAACTACTGTCAATTGTAAATTGTCACGAAGAGGTGGAAAAGAAGTGAAATAATGTGAAATCCTGAACGCCGTACGTTTCTTCCGGATTTGCTTCATGTCCAAGTTCAAGTCTGAATCTTCACCTTAAAACAATTCTAATCTCCGCTGTATCAGCATATTTCCCCTGAACTCCACGAACTTTGGATCATGGACCATCTTTGTATAGACTGGCGAAAAACGTTAAGGGTCTATGGAAGTGGTCATCATTTCACTTCGGTGCGCGGACATTTCCCCATCGGACATTTTCCAATGCGAACATTTATCCATGCAGTTTTAGCCAAACATTTCACTTTGGGGCATTTACCCATGCTACTTAATCAAACAACGGACATTTCCCCATGCATTTTTTACTACGGACATTTCTCATGGGTTTTTCTTACTACAGACATTTCAACTTGCTATTTTTTCTAACTTTATTGTTTTCAAATCGATAGTGTTGTTGTATGAGTTATCTGCCCCTATGCATCTATTGTTGTGAAACTTCCGCTTTGTTTTGAGCCGATTCGATTTTTTTGTTTGCGCCGCTTGGCAAGATCAGATCAGTGGCATACCATTTCCCATGTTTTCCAGGCTGTATAAAGAGGTCCGGGTCCCATTAGAAGATACAGCAGTTTCGTGTGTGTATGCGTTACTTCCTGGAAAGTCACAGACACTATACAAGGCAATATTAGAGACGATTCAGTCATAATGTATTCGCATTGGATCTGATCTTGACCTGAAAACTATAGTAACTGATTTTGATGATACATGCTATAAAGAAATTTTGTGGTCAGCATTTTACGACATCGGGTTGTTTTTACCACTAAACCCAAAGCACCTGCAGAAAACTTCAAGAACTTGGCCTTGTGAATAAATATAAATCTAGTTTTGAAGTTAGGGAGTTTTGTGCTAAGGTTGATGAGCTTGCATTTCGGCCACTACATGATGTACCATTGGCAATGGAACATTTAAAACAAAACATCCCAAATGGTTTGGAGGATTATCTTTCATATTGTGACATCATCTGCTAAAAGTTAAGGGGAGATACCGTTGATTTTAGATTTATCGCATCGCTCACAACGCTCACATTTGTTTTTTTAAAAACAATTCTTTGAAATATTTCAATAAAATATTGCACTAGCAATGAGTTGTTCATCAGCTATTCAGATGTCCGCCCTGTGTGGGAAAATGTCCGCATGGGGAATTGTCCCATGCCGAAATGCCCACATGGGGGAATGTACGGCATTCTTCACTTCAGACAACACGCACCATAGGAAAATAGTGCCATCGACCCGTGTAAAACAGTGTACCATTAAATACCCACCTGATCCCAAAAAATAAATATGTTAAAAGGTTTTACTCGGAACTGCATGCAGATCTAGATTGATACTTTATAACTGTAACTATGTTTCAAGAGCACGTGCAATACTAGGGAATGATATGCAGCTCCTGCTTCGAAGACTATCACATACACACTGTGCTGTTAGTCGAAACAGAATCATTCAATCTGTACGACTGGCTCGCCCCATGATATGCATGAACTCGGGTTGAAACAACACTTGGGCGCCACAGTGACTACCTAGCCTTTCATTTGCATTTATAAAGCAGGCCGCAAATTATGGTGTGAATTATGTGCGAAACCGTAACAACAAACATACTGACGACTAACCAAGGACACTGCAAAGCCTCGGAAAATAATTCGATTCGAAATCGCCTCGATGATTCGATTCGACTCGTGATGAAACCGAAACTTTAGAATAGTCGAGATATTCTCAACATTTTATTAAGTGCCCATTCCCCTGAACTCTTCTTCTATCGTCGGGTCTCCCGGTGATAGAAGAAGAGATCAAAAAGGGTCCGCTTCATAATCTACTCTGGTATCATCTTGGCATATTCCTTCTTTTTGATTGACTTGCCAAAACAGATGGGTCCTCGTTGAAAACGTGAGTAGAGATTGGTAATATTTACGTTTATTAGAAGGTTCAATATTTATAATTCGAAGAGCCATTAGATTCTATTCGAATCGAAACCGTCTGCCTGACTCGATTCGGAACTCGGTTAGACACGAAATCTGGGATTCGCATAGTCCTAGACATGCCCACTTGACAAGGCCGGGGGACCATTGGTAAAAACATAATATATGTTCCTTACGCGATTGGAGAGAACTCCATTGACGCGTTTCCAAAGTAAAGTTTTCCGACGTACTGTATGTAGTATAGTACTAGTGTATTATAAATAATACGCCCGTAGAATGTATATTCAGCTAGGCGAATACCCCTCAATTTCTGTGTTCAAACGCAACTTGCAAGGCAGTATTTTAGTCAGTGGTCTTCTGGGTGTAACCCGAAAAACATTACCAGTACCTCTTATGACTTCTGTAGAACCTCAGTTATTCACGTACAGAAACAGCATTGCCTCGGTGATTATTGATAGTCCATTATCACATATCTCGTGTGTGTCACACATTTGTACGGCTTCCTACTCTTGAAGGAAAGGTTCGATGCAAAACCCCTATGTAACTCTCGAGTACACCAAAGAAAACCTACACCACCTCTACACCAGCACCCCCACTCCGCAAGAAAAAAAATGAAAACAAAAAAACCTTACACGTGAAATAGAAATATACCACAAAGAAGCACCCATCTACCACCAAAAGACTGCTAGTTTACCAGATAAACCCTTTCCAGCATAACTGGACCGCTAAGATTGGGGTTGGTCGGAGTAGTTTTGGTGTGCTTGTGGTTGTGATTAGGAGCAAAACATAAATGGCCTAAACGAAGTATTTCTTATTCACTTGTAAGTGTATTAACTGAAAACCTAATTACCATGTCAGCTAGAGATGGTCAATATTTCGAAAACTGAACCGATACCGATATCATGGGGATTTTAACTACATCACTCTGAGTATGATGTCTGCCAAATATGGAGTAATTTATGTTGTAAGTTTGTGATGAAAAGATAGTTAGTATTTTCCCATTACGAACAGTGTTAAAATATGCTCCTGACTATCATCCAATTAATTCCTGGATCTTGGTTTTAGCAAAGAGGTAAAGCACCCAATATGAACGTAATATAAATCAAAAATTGAAACCAAATTTCGAGCAAGGGAATGTGAAGCTTACTTCATAGTTCTTTCGTTACCCACTATGTGACTTGTTGAGCACATTGTCACACCCTAAAAATAACCCAAAGAGTTCAGTTCGAACAAAGTTGTAATCCACAATGTTGAATATCATGCATATAACCACTGAATCTCCTTCATAACTCCGTCTTTCTCCAGTCATCAACAATATTACATTGTTGAGTCCCTTGATATCAGCATCCACATTATTGCGATTACAAAATGGAGCAGGGAATTTAGACGGAGGCGCACTGTGTCGGGATCAAATAGTGGGCAGGAAATTTAGACGGGGTCTCCACTAGGTCGCGATCCAATTGAAATTCACTGTCCGCCCCCCCCCCCCCCCTCCCTTTCAGCGCCATAGAATATTACTAGTTGCAAAAGAAAGGCGCGGACTTTGAATATCAGATTCTGTATCTACTCGTTTCCCCTTCTTCGGGCTTGCATTCGCAATATTTTCTTCATTAAATTGTGACCCAATGGCATACATGAGTCGCGACCGGATCGTGATATCATCCAGAAAGAGACCTGGGGCCAATACTATAAAACTTTTACAATTGTATTTTCTAGCATTTTATTTTCTAGTTATGACCTGAAATGGGTTAAAATGAACCATCAGCATTTTCAAAGATCTGACAATTTTCCAGCCAGTTGGCAAATTGCCATATATTTTAAAATGCCAATGATTCGTTTTAGTCAGTTATATTAATAGGTACAAAATATAATTCCATAAAATACAATTTTAACAGTTTTACAGTATTGACCCTAGTTTTGCGATCATAGTACTGCATGACTTCAGGAGCTATTTCGAACAGATGCCGCGAATCCTCATAATAACGATGATATATGTCACAGCTTGATGCGGTACTTGTCAGAGGCGTCTGTTTCAAGTTTTTTACCATCACATACAAAGTTAACAAGTGGGGTGTAATGACCCCTAGGTATAACCCGCAACGCTTGATTTTAACAAAGTTGCCCCATATCACGCTGAAGATGTCTCACTTCTTCCTTAGAGAGCAACTACTCGTCATCAGCAATTCTTTTGGAAAACAGATGGCGCCTCGTTGCACTCAATTGACGATATGAATGGTTTGTCACATACGTATAAGGGGTAACTGTTAATGTTCTGTCATTACCAACCGAATTAAAATGTGGAGCTGCGTTCCAGTTCTACTACTGAGTATTTAGCATCAGACGATTAGTTATAACAAACTTTCGAAAAATAGCTTCCAACAATCTTGCGACGAGTATATTGTCGATTAAAAGTCAATAACCCGCAACTCGTTTTAAGAAGGTTTTCAGAAGACATAAAAAACTATAATTACAAACCTCATATTTTCCAAGTTCTCTTTACTTCAATCAATAATATGAAAACAGGACCCTATAATCCAGATAGACTGCATTCGAAAAGCAATTAATTCTACAAAATGAACTGGACGGATGTTATTATTACTAGTATTTTTTTAAAAAAAAAGATAGATTCCCATCAGAAGACAAATGGAAAAACTTTATGGCAGTTCTGTCTGTGATTACTGGAAGAAAAACACACAGCAACAATGCTATTACCGTTATATTTTATCACTCTTCAGTTAAAATGTACAATGTTGTTAGTGTCCAAGTTAAGATCTTTAATAACATTGTTATATGCTGTAATAAAATAAATATGTCAGTTACTATAAGCTTTTGTCTTCAAAACAGAGGAGTGTGTCATCCAGTTCGTGGACTGAAAAGACATATATGCTATCAACGTTTAATAATTCGACGTCAATCATTTACGGTGAAATGAAAAGCTCCAAAAACCCACATGTACTTTCTGACTAATTGCATGTTATGAAGAGGGATCGAAAGCTTTCATTCTTGCAGTAAACATATTTTCACCAACATTTTGACTAATGCGGTATTGCCTTTAGACATGGACACCAGTTTTTAACCCTTTACCTGACGAAGCAACTGCACCCGCCCACGTAGAATACAAATTACATACTTGAAAAAATATGATTTTTTTAAAAAGCCACAAAACCATATCATGTGACCCTTCATTGTAACGAGCTCGTCGAGCTCGTTCCAATGAGGGGTCACATGATATGGTTTTGTGGCTTTTTTTAAATCTGAAAAATAAAATTTAAAATAATAAATTTGGATACCGTCTTAGTTGGGTAAAGGGTTAAAATCACTGTGCCAATTAGTTCTGGTCAAATCACTTTGTAAACATACTGGCCATCTTGACAATATATGGAGCCCGATTAAGAATCGTCTAACAAGTTTGTTTCAATTTTCGCCGAAGAAAGGCCGAATGCAAACAACACCGAATTGTCGTGAACTGAACAGCGAACCCTATTTTGATTCTTTACTTTCAGCACCTGTCTGTTGCACCCTACTTGGCGAGAAATATTTTATTGATCATTTATGTTTCAGAATCGATGAAGAGTGTCAGAAACTGGAAACTGGACTATGGTGTAATATGGTGTCCTGCTCAAGGCGGTCCTAATATTACCCCTGGGAGATCGTTTCAACAAATTTGTTTCTGTGGGAAGAAAGTTGAATACCAACTATCAAGTTATTACAATCTTGATTGATGAAAAGTTGATTTTCATTTATTCCTGGACTGTTTTGGGCGTTTTGACCGTTTCGGAGACATTTCCACCAGATGTATCACCAAAACAGTATTTGAACAACCTTGCATTGCGATATGGCAACAAGCATTTGCACTAAATTTCATGAGACAGGAGCCACTGTTTTGGAGGAGTGGTTAACACTATGTTTTAGACGAACATGCACTCCACAAAAGGACAAATGGCGAGTGGTGTATTTCATGAAAATATTAATTACACGCAAGTAAAAATGTAAAAATCCTACGGCTTCGGATGGTTTAGTGCAATTTTTTCTGCAAGTGCGTAAAATCATTCTTGGCATATATTTAAGAATTGAATGCAATTTTTATAATCCTTATTGGAGTATGAACGTGTGGGAATGGGTACAAATTGGATTCATACATAATTTGTACCCATTCCCACACGTTCATACTCCAATAAAGATTATAAAAATTGCATTCAATTCATATAATTACATTCCGTAACTGTTTAAACTACTTTTTACCAAACAACAAAGCAGAAAGACGAAATAAAACATGTACGAACGAACGAGGCGAAAAACCACCCTCACACAAAAGACAAAGCGCACAACTCTGAGTTGAGCGTCGGTTTTCGGCATTGACCCAAATTTGTCAAATTGCCGTCTTTCGCAACGAAACTTGGAATGTTCAAAACAATTTGTTTAACATATCAGTAAACTATAATCACCTATGAAACGACAACAAGTACAAGAATAAAATCACTGAAATAGCAGCGGAGTTGATCACTGCGAGAGGCGCTAAAAGTTAAAAACCCGCCCAAACACCGACCGAATTACATTCTGTCAACTGCGCTCTACCGTAAATGCGGGTCAAAGTTCGACCAAATGTATTCATTGGAAAATGAATTACATTTGGTCATGACGTTTTCACCCAGCTGACCAAATGGGAATTGAGTATTTGGACCCAAAACGTATAACTACATTAACAATGTAATTATATATTTAAACTTGACGACTGAAAGAAAACATTTGAAAGAAGCATTTGAATTGAAACACCCCTCTTCTTAACGTACCACATTTTCTGACAGAAACTCACGGTACAAACTATTTCAAAATTGTTGGAAAGAAACAAAGTACAAAACAAAATACAGATTATAGAGGGGTGCGGGGTATTTTGGACCAACGAACTTTAATCATTAGAACCACATCGGCTTATCAGACAAAAATAGTTACTTCACCCAATTAATAGTTTGTGGTGATGGTTTCGAGAAGCGGCTTTCGGTGCGGATGGGGTGCATGGCGCAAAACAGTAACCGCATTGGGCTCTGAAAAAGGAGCATGTGTGTAGAGAGAGATTCGAAGTATACAATTTGGAGCTACGACTGCAGCTAGCAGCACATGGGATTGATGAATGGCATATAAGCCTTCGCCTCGACAGGTTTTTTGAGAGGGGAAGCACAACTGTGGCCTATGTAGGGCATAGAAGGCTGTATTGGTGCTCCTGGTCAAATTTAGTTGATGTGGGGTATGTTTGCCCGAATTCGCTTACTGCGGACAATGATGCAGGGCATGATGTGATTGGGGCACGGGCATTGTGGGCTGCATGTGGGGGGGAGGTCGGTGGGGAAGGGGGAGTTGTTCGAACTAAGTAAATTGTGATTGCAGTATGGTACACTTGCCAGGATCTATTCAATGGGATGAAATGAAATATAAATTCCTATGGAATAGGGTTAAAGGTTCTTGTTTGTAAAAACGTATTGCACACAAACTTGCCTCTGTCACCAGCGGGATTTTTTTAAAATAAAACCAGCATCTGCGAGGACCATACATTCACTTGTTACCACCCAAGGGACATATGCTTTCAATGCGTGCATTGATTAGTCATAGAGCACGAACTCACCATATGATACCAGTGGGAGTTCTGATATAAAAAGCATTCCAAACTCTTGTAAATGTGCAATACATATGAACGTGCCTATGTTATCAGGAGGCATTCTTGGATAAAGTAAACCGTACTAAAGCTGACAGTTAACTTTAACGGGTTGGTGTAACTACCTTCACTTGTTGCCATCCAAGGAAGATACAAGTCGGTATTTTTTCTAAAATAAGATAGCGGCCGGAGGCCAGCATGTTGTTGAACAGTGGATTACTCTGAAAACAAAACACAATTACACTTCGACCTTATGAATTACTTTTAACTTCCCGTTGTCTTGGCGTATTTTTGTACGGCACTCCAACGGAATTAATAGTGTCCAAATTTGAAAGCCGCTCCGAGAGAAGATCATGACGCAGTTTTGACAATGTGAAGTTTGCGGACAGGTTCACTGACTTATTTCACGATAAAATCCTGACTAAACCATCTAGTCTGTCAGTATTTCCCATCACCCATCCTGGTGTTTCAACAATTGTGGATATGCCATCGGTGGCCGATATAAATTTTCATTCATTTAGACCTTTGACTGAAGATGATCTCCGTACTTTAGTATTGAAATCACCATCTAAACAGTGTCCGATGGATATTATCCCAACAAAGCTATTGAAATCTTGTTTAGCGTTTATTGTTCCGTGGCTCTTGATGATCGTCAACAAATTCTCAATGCCTGGCGTAATACCATCAACCAGGAAACAGGCGTTAGTGACGCCACTTCTTAAAACGTCAGGACTCGATCCCGAAATATTGAAAAACTACCGCCCTGTGTCCAATTTAGGTTTTGTATCTAAGCTGCTAGAGCGTGCAGTTTCAAAACAACTCCGATCGCATCTGGCTCAATGTGGCTTATCTGAGACTTTCAATGTAGTTGTACATAAACCACACTCTTACAACAGTATGTTGTCAATGGACCGTGGGAGGTGTCCTGCTTGGTTCTGTTAGACCTAAGTGCGGTATTTGAAACGACAGACCACACAGTACTCCTTGATATAATTAGAACAAGGATCGGTATCACTGCATCAGCACATGACTGGCTCAGATCATACCTCTCGGGCCGTACATTGAAGGTGAATGTAAATGAAACTTATTCCAGTGAGGTTCCGTTATTGTTCAGCGTACCTCAAGGGTCCGTCCTTGGGCTCCTGCTATATATTATCTATTGCCCCTGGAGGGTGTCATTCGTAAACACGGACTTGGTTTCCATTTTTACGCAGATGACACCCAAATCTACATCCATTTTAAAATACAGCACGTGGAGCGAGCGGATCATGCTTTAGAATCCCGCGTTGCTGACATCAAAGCCTGGATGACGTCAAACTTCCTGAAACTGAACCCAGATAAACCTGAAGTCATCTATGTAGGCCTACCCCACCAACTCATAAAATTATCACATTTGAAGCCTAATTTTGATGGTCATTTGATCTCTTCGTCGACCTCGGTTCGCAACTTCGAATATATCGCAGATAAAAACCTGTCGGCTGAGAATCATATCTCACAGGTTTGTCGAACATCATATTATCATCAGCGACATATCAGTAGAGTACGAAGCGTGATCGACGATGGGGTCACGAAACAGTTAGTCTATGCATTTGTTACCAGCCGCTTGGACTACTGTAACTCTCTGATGTATGGCTGTAAACACTCCCTACTACAGAAGCTCCAACTTGTTCAAAACTGCGCTGCGAGGATCATTCTAAGAAGAAGGAAATCATGTTACATTACAGCCTTGTTATACCACCTACATTCGCTTCCTGTTGATCAGCGTATCATATTCAAAATTCTTGTTTTAGTCTACAAATGTCTTAATGGGTTGGCCCCAATGTATCTTTGTAACCTACTCCAGCGTATACTCCTTCAAGATCTCTGAGATTATCCTCTTCCAATAAACTCTGTTATAACCCTGGTAATTTTGTATTGGCAGGCGATCGGGCCTTTTCGGTCGCTGGCCCTTTTCTCTGGAACACTTTGCCTGATCAGTCACCACTTACAAACACGTCATTCAAAAAGTATCTTAAAACTTATCTTTTTCAAAATGCATTTCCACGACCGGTCCCCTTTGATTGAATTCATATTGTTTATCAAAGACATATTTCACTGCTTTTTATGTATGTATGTACGTATACATTTTCCCCCACTTTGTGAAGCCTGGGAGCACTTATGTGGGTTCATGGCTCTAAACTTTTTTTATTATTATTATTATATGTTATTTGATGAAGAATACACATCTCTGACTTATCTCATCAAAATCGACGTTCGCCAGTTATCTCCCTTAAAATTATTGGACCAGCTAACAAGGAAGGTCCAATTAGGAAGCAAGTAATTGTTGAGAAAACACCTATGATATCAGTAGAAAAACAGCCAAGTTTCCTTTTTTACTTTTAATAAACGACAACAACAGACAGCTCTCTGGACTGTCTGTTATTTTCGTTTATTAACCCTTTGAACTCTAGTGGTATCTTCCGTGCCAGTTCAATGGCAGCAATTAGAAGGGTGCATTTTCATTATTTGGGGTAGACCAATCAATATTTTCAACGTGCAGCCTCGAGGCTGCACGTTGGAAATATTGATTGGTCTGCCCCACACATTTACTAAACAGCCACCCTATTTAATGACGTTATGACGTATCATGTTGCTGGCCGGACAAAACGGCCGCTAGGGATCAAAGGGTTAATATTAACAAACGGAAAGTTCGTTTTGTATGGTAAGCTAATTAGAAGTAACTAGTTCGTAGAAAATCCATGATTTAGAATATCTATCAGTATCACACCCACCAACACAATTGTCCACTTTGGCTCTTTCTTCAGCGAATGTATTTGTACAAGAAATTTGAATGTTCTTATTCTTCCCAGAAAAAAATATTATTCCGTCCGTGGAAGTGTTGCCCACCCGTGGAAAATGACCAGTCCACGGCAACCGTACTGTATAATAATGGATGATCTTCGAATCAAATTAAGATTTCAAGTTGAACCAATATCTAATCGAAACTGTAAGACATTTTAAGTACAACATTGGCACAATGTTACAGCAATTAAAGAGGGTATGTGTACGATACCCAGTGCCGAGCCAACCGTTTGTTTCGTAAAATCGCGTGGCAGTGGGTATTCCGTAAACATAATGTCACACTGATTATTGTTTGTGTAGTCCGAATGTGGAAGATAGCCCCATCACAGCGAAATCATAGTATTTTTGGGCTTCTGTGTGCTCTCAAGCTCTGGGAAGAAGCCCATCCCTGACTTATATCGTCCTGAAAATGACTAGTAATAAAGTTTTTCCCCTGAAAATATGAAACGTTCGGGGGAGGCCCACTTAATAAGCAAGTAATCTTTGAGAAAACACTTATGACATCAGTAGAAGATAAAGGCAAATTTCCCGTCAGTTCCTTTAGCTGGTAGAGTGCTGAATTATTTTTGGTCATCAAAATTAGTTCACATGTTTTTGACTTGTTACTATTTCTGGGAGAGTGACTGTGGGCACTCTCCCATAAATTGTAGCAACGCAAATCCATTCAGCCTAAATAATTCCATTTCAAAGATAATATGAAGCACACTAGCATAATATGAAGTCTTTAAATTGGGGCACCTGCACTTCTGAATAAAGCCCCAATATGGGCTTCCAGCACTCTACCAGTTAATAAACGAAAACAACAGACAGCTCATGGAGCTGCCTGTTATTTTCGTTTATTAAAAGTAACAAAAGGGAACATGGCTTTTGATGGCAAGTTAATTAGAATCAACTAGTTCATAGATAATCCGTTATTAAGAATATATTTCAGTGTCACATCTACCAACACAACATACCACTTTGGCTCTTTCTTCAGAGAATGTACAAGTAATTTGAATGTTCTTATTCTTTCCAGAAAAAAAAACCCAGTAAATCTCACGTCCAAGAATATTATATTAATGGATATGACAGTGTCTGTATTATGTTATAGTTTATTCGTTAACCGTGGGCACTATGTCCAATGGTGGGAATAGCACAATTTACAAAAATCCCCACGATATCTGACGATGCGCACACCGTTTGTATAATTACCAGAAACAGTAGCAGAGCGACAAAAAAGATGAAAAGGCCATTTTCTTATTTTTTAAATGGGTTTCTATGGAGAATAATAGCCAAACGTGCAGACCGATTGTGAAATATTTGTAAAAAACCAGCTTCTGTGTCCTTATACAACTCTACGGGAAAATGGCATGAAGTTTGTGAAATAGTGGACACAACGATTATGCAAAGCCGCTAATATTTCGAAATTTCCATTTTATATAAAATCCCCATCCCTTAGTGTTAGAATTACTGACAGTTTTAGGAAATTATGGGGCGCTAACAATCTTGTAAATATATTTCTTTGACGAAAACTGTCAGCCATGAAAGCCTGAAATATAAGTTTCATATTTGTAGCAAAATATCGAGAGCGCTTTGTGTAGTGAGCAAGGCAAACCATATCCTTATATACTCTGCTCTCAAAACTTCGAACTATCCATTGATATACAATCACCTGATTTGTGGTATTGAAATATGGGGTCATAGTAGTGCCATTCTAGACTATTCACACCTCAAAAGAGTGCAATTCGCCTGATTAATAATACAAAAATACAACCGCCACACCCATACGTTGTTTAACTGGTAGGGTGCTGAATTATCTTTGGTCGTCAGAATGTGCTCACATGTCTTTACTTCGTTGCAATTTATGGGTGAGTGCCTAAAGGCACGCTCCCTTAAATTGTGTCAAGGCAAATCCACTTAGGCTTAATAATTTCACTTCACAGATAACATGAAGCACATCCATAGAATCTGAAGCTTTTAAGGTGCGACATCCGCACTTCAGAATAAAGACCAATTATGGGCTTCCAGCATTCAACCAGTTAAAAAATGTAGAATATTAAAATTGAAAAACAGTTATACGATGAATGAATCCCTCATGTTTCGCCGGCACCATTCTAATCTACTAAGGATATTTAATATCTTCTTTGAAGTTCTTTCAAGTTAATATGTACCACACAGGTATGACAGCAAGGCCATTTGGTCAATTGTAGAATTGTAAACCCATAACCAACTTTTCCTCGAAACTACTCAAGATGCTTTCCCGAAAATGTGGAAAAAGCTTGATACAAATTCAAAAAGAAATTCCGTCTAGAGCAGTATTTAAGGCGAGAACTTTTTTTTACATTATAAATTATTGTTATGTTTGACGGTGACATGGTGTGAGGTTTGCGGCTCGAAGCGTATGTTCAACCGAGATGCGAGCCTTAGACCATGTTATCATCAGTTCATCACAATAACGTGTATGTTCCAATAAGACCCCACCCAAAGCCCCAAACCCACATCTTGAAATGAACAGGGCAACTTCAATGAACAAGGCAACTTGAACGATAACAAATTTAGTAAATAAACTTCTTGAGTATCCCCGACGTCATTGGACAACAAAAAATCAATAACTTGGATAAAGGTGTAGGTTAAACCCTCACAGTTCAAATCATGAACAAGTTCATGATTTGAACTGTGATGGTGTAACCTCGACATTTTATAAGTGAGCTGTGAGCGTACATTCATCGAATGATCACGGGCCTGAAAAAATACAATTTTATAGGCAGTATGCACTTTGAATCTCCTCCCATTATTATCACCTTTTCAAATATTTCACGTGGTGACGTCAGGCGATAACATATGCCACTGAAGCCGTAAACATAGAAAGAACTAAGCTAGCTCTCGTCTACTCAGAGGGCGAGGATTTTAGTCTTATTTGAACATATTTACATTCATACGCGTCTTGGGTAACATGCAGTAACTTCATTGAAGTAATTGTTCGTACACAGCCGCCAACAGCAACAACAATAACCTATAGTTTTATAGTAACTATTGAAGAGGACGTCGTGGTCACTTGTAATGGACAAATCATCCGTTGCTGATACAATAAGACTCCCAGCATCAACGTCCTCTGTGAGAGTTTTCAGTGGAGATCAAGCAAGCTGTTAACGTCACATCTCATTTATCACCCTTTCAACCGAAAACTATTTTTTATAACTCAAATTTATTTCATAAGCTCCGAGACCCAGTGACACGGTATTATCCACGTTAGCACACGTATATCCACCACCGAAGGTAATGGACGTTCGTGTGCTATCGTGGAAATACCGCACACCTTGCATACAAGTAGAGCTATCACTCGTGCGAAGAAGCCACCGGAGAGCCACACAGACTTCCCATTTCTGATTTTTTTCCCCCCACATTTTCATTTGTCTTTCTATTCCTTATTACACTATGTGCTAGTTTCAGGTCAGGTGGTGATGAGATGGACATGAATTCGCACATTCATGGCGTCTACAGTCACAAAATGGAGATATATATAACACGTTCTGTAATTCGCCATTTACCTTGGGTGGCGACGAAAAATCGACAAGAGTTGCTCACAGAAATCACCGTTTAAATATTGTCCAAGGGGCATTGCTTGTGATATACGTTCGTTTAGCTCGTTTCGAATGTGGGTCATTGGCCGCGTTTGTGGGGTAAGGGGGTGAGTTAGTTGTTCAAAAAGTTTTATTTGCAAGTTTCTTCAATATTCAGGTTGGGTATAGAGTTATACCCGGTAACCAGCCAAGGAATAAAACAGTCTCTAACGGTTTGCCCATCCTTCCAAAGGTCGGTAACATTACCTACTCTCATTTTCCTTTCCATATTTTATCTTATTCTGGGGCCCATCTTGTTGTCATGTCGTTGAGAACATGTCACAGTCAAAACTGATTTTTGTATTGATTAAAGTCGGCTGATCGCCCCCGGGACAAAGTGTAAATACAAGGAACTGACACAGGACCGATATTACATCTTCTGAAAGACAAAACGTTTTTCTGACACACATACCTCTGAACGTTTACACAGACCAAGTCAGCATGAAGACGGCTAAACTTGCCATGGTGTCTCCAAAAATAATATCATTATTTATTTATTAATTAATTATTGCCAGAATATTTTGTACCCTTGTATTCTGTTCAATGAAAATTTACTGTCTTATTGTAACGCTTTACCTAACGTCATGGCCATATCAAATCAACTGCTACAGAACGGTCGTCGTGGAAAGGTCAAAACCCACGCGTTGGCAATATTTCCACGCGTGCGTTAGCAGTGAATCTCCGACATAAAGCAATTCAAACGCCAACAAATTTTCAAATGTACTTCATTCATTGAATATTTGCTAAAATCTATTGCTTATTTAGAAAAGCACCCGTGGGCAACACTGCCTACGCGTTTGATTTTGACCATTCAATGCGGCTGTACAGTATAAATCAAAACTGTCATTCATCAAAATCGCCATTAAAAATTTCTTTATTTTTTCACATTTTCCCCAAAACATTGCTTAGAACCCTCATTGGAACGAACTTGTCGATCGTTTCTAAATAAAGTGTCCCAAATTTTGTTTTTTTAAGCCAAAAAAGAAAAGGTTTACAATAAGACGAAAAAGAAATTCCACGTGTCGTCATTTACTCGTGTAAGGTAGAGGGTTAATTAAAATGGCTGTTTCAGATAACTGATGTATAAAAAAACAACTGGTTTCGTCGTGTCACTTGGTTCGAAGTGCCAGAATAATCTTTGAGTAGTTATACGTCATAGGCCAATTGATTTTTATTCATTTTTATGAAATGCGTCAGGCCTCGATGGTAACATTTGCATATAGAGATTCCATTAAGACTGGTTTATGAACAAAGAGTCGCAATATCGAGTTTTGGTGATGTGAGTTAAAAATGTCGGAAACATCTGTTAGATTTGAGATGATGAACTGAAGTATCTTTCTTCAGGTGGCTCTCAGCAGCCATATTTTGGAAGTGGAAAATGAAAATGTTCCATGATTTAGAAAAACTAAGCTTTCACGAGTGGCTTTATATTTCCTTGCAGCACCCCAAAACCAGTAGGTATCATCTATGTACCCAACAAACTAAGGACTCTCAATAGACAATGCACGATGATCAAAATTCAAATAGCAAAGTGAAGACCATGATTGCTATTTATCTAACAATCATATAGATTTTGGACTGAAAACCACGAGAAACGGTACGTATCACTTAATGTGTTCCGATTCGGTATCGTATAGACGACTCATTCTGATTCCGTATCATATAGACCTCTCGTTTCCGGAAACGCGACGGGCTATCATAATAGGCACATGAATACATTCTATGTGCGTTTCAGTGATCGACTCAGCTGATCGCTTACAAAACAAAACAAAATTCCTTACAGTTAGCGACAGAACTATTAATAGCCAATGACCCCCCCCCCCCTCCACCCACAATAGATAGAAACTGAACAATTCAATATTACGCCTACCCGGTTCCCAGGGATGTGCCGACGTCGCACGCTCGTAAATTTAAGCGGATCACCATAGGAAGTGACACTGAGAGTGAATAATTTGACAACACAACTTTTAAAATTGCGGTGACCGCGTTACTCATTGTTTGTTAGAGTACAAAACAATATAGTTCCATAAAATATGTTTTTTTAAATACTTTTTCTCGCCCAACATTATGTCTCCAAACTGTACTAACAATTTAAGATTTAAATTGTTTATGTGACAGAATTGTTAGATAAATGAATTATCGTGATAATGTGCATGTCCTGTGATTTGCATCAGATTCTCGGTGGTGTCCAAAAATGGGATTACAACTCGCCGGCAAAGATCGAGATCGAGATCCTATTCTGGATACCACCTCGAATCTAATACAAATCACAGGACATGCACATGATAATCTGTATTTATCAGAATGGTCTCAAAAATCTCGTCCAATATTTTCTCTATGAACTGACATTTGCAATCTTATTGAGAATTAGCAGGAAGGTGGTGCACAGGCGCTTAATATGTGACCGAAAATTCCCCCGTATCATTTGTCTCTTGTAGACCTTTCAAGTCGAGAAAAGTGCACATTTTTATCCATATTTAAATTTGTGAAATTGAGAGCCAACGATGTGTACTTTTGTCAACTCTATTGAGGTGAGTGAGTCCCAACTAAAGTTTTGTGTATTGTATTCCTAACACGTCACTAAGGTACATTGGCCACCACTGATATATATCAGTGTACGGGTGCCGTTTTATGACCGTACTCCTCCAATATCGCCCCCCCCCCCCCCCCCCCAAGTTCGAAATGCGTGCTACGCCCCCAAATGTACAGAATTATTTGTGAATTCTGAAAATTTTAATGTTTCTCCCATGGAAACAATGCTAACACAAATCTTTATTCTCCACTCACTGGTTTCACCCCAGTATGTCAGAGAATTTCGGCTGGGTTGCCCAAAAGGGTGTCGAAAAATAAACACGAAAGCATTGCTTCTCTTGATTCATTCTTGAATTTGCTGTATTTTATTTTATTCCACTGGTGTTAAGGTGTTTCGACCAAATATCTATCCAATCGCGATCCGATTGAGAAAGTTAAGAAAGTTTAGGAGAGATGCATGCAGTCCCGGAAGTGACACACTTCACCCACAGTTATTTCAAAACAAGGAAATATTATTTCGAAATAGGGAAATAATATTTCGAAATAACAAAATAATTCTATCCATAAATGAAATATTATTTCGTTTTATTTAAATATTTCAACATAACGAAATAATATTTCGAAATAATGAAATATTATTTCAAAATCATGAAATATTTCCAAATCATGAAATAATATTTCGAAGCAATGACATTTTATTTAGTATATTATTTCCTTATTTTGAAATGATCTTTCGTTGTTTTGAAATTCTATTTCGTGATTTCAAACATATTTGTTTGAACTGAAATATTATTTCGTTATTTCAAACATAAGAAAAAAAATAATATTCGAAATTATGAGATAATAATGGACTGTAGCGTCATGGTTAAAGAGGTTAAGTCTCAAATTCACAATTTCATGGCGATGGGAAGGTACTTTGGGACGAATTAATATACTACTCTCGGAGTCAGGAGAAAAAAATGGCGCCGTTCAAATTTTGTGCTACTAAAACAACAACTTTCTACCTGACTTCCGCCAATGCTGTGAAGTCATGACAAATGCGTTTACAATGCCCCCCACCCTCTCCAGTCGGTGACCTTCGAGACGCTTTTGGTTAAAGCCCTACCCACGTTTTGACTGTTGTCGTCATGCGAAGTAAAAACAACAGGCAAGAAACTACAAAAGGGGTACCACCTAACCACCCAGTGATATGCCAAATACCACGAAGAAATAGCCGGAAATTATGATGGATAACAACGTTGATTCATTTCCGAATGTTTATGTAAACCTAACTTATTTTTTTTTTTGCAGACTAATTTGAAACCATTAATATTAATGGGTTAAATTCGTATTGTGATATAACGCGTAACCGTGTTCCTTAGCTAAACGAGCATAAATCAAAACGAATAAAATGGGCACGCATACCACAAATATGGCTACATATATTATTTCATTAACTCGAAAAACAAATGTTTTAGCTGGATCGAAATAATTATTTCGTTTAAGCGAAAAAATATTTCGTTATTTCGGAATAATTATTTCCTTATTTCGAAATAGTATTTCATTATTTCGAAATAGTATTTCATTAAACCGATCTATTATTTCATTATTTCGATATCGTTATTACTATTTAATACACACCTGTTCTATGATATTCCGATCTACAGCAACACTAAACCATGTGGAAAATGAAAATATGTTCCGCACATATGTGCGGAACGGAAAATCGTTGACGGACTATTTTTAAATAGAGGAGAAATGTCACTGGAATTTTCTACAAATCGTGCAACGCAATTACAATTTGAATCGCTAGAGATATCTGAAAATCGTTCCCTGAGTTCCAATGTGTTCTATGTGCCAGTAGGCACATAGAACACATTGGAACTCTGGGGACGAAATAGTAACACGGGTTCCCCTCGCAAATTTGGTTGGCGATAAAATGAGTTCTTTGTGTTGATAGTTGTCAAATGAATTGCTGAGCGCCCTTCTAATAATTGTTTTTATAGACGTGAGGCGTGTAATAAACACAGAACGACACACGCGTGTGAATGGGTTAATCGATATGGCACTCGTGCCATCGCCGAAGGATAAAACTCGAGGCCTGCAGCCTCTTGTTCCATCCTTCCTCGCTGGCTCTCGTGCCATATCGATTAACCCATTCACAAACGTGTGTCGTTCTGTGTATATATTGTTTCGTTTAAATTTAGCCCCATGCACTGTGAACATTAAAGAGAAATTTACCGGCCGGGTTCAATTTACATTTAATCTCAATTCGCAATATGTCAGATTTCACCTTATATTCTTTGCTGAATCGGTGAGTTGATGGAAACGGCTGGTTGGTGTCTACACTCCTTAAAAGGGGTTTTGTTGGAAAATTTTAGGTCGTGTCGGATTTGTTGTCCTTATAGTAATAGTCCATTGCCGCTATATGAGAACAGAAAAATTATTGCTTGGAGCCAGACCAATGAAAATAATGACTTTTAACACACATTTTTTATATTTTCTAAGCTTTTGGGGATAGCATTGTCTTATAATACCTTCCTCTGCTTCGTATTGCTATCTGTTGCCCAATCACTGTTCTATATCGTGAAAAAATATGTATTGAGCAAAAGTCAAGTAGTTACTGCCCATATCAGTAGATAAATTATAAAAAGAAATAAGTACTTCATCACCGACTTATTCGAAGTATTGATTAAATTATTATGACAAAGTTGTGTAATACACCATTCATTTAACATGTTTAATCGGCTTGTGAAACATTTTCATTTTCCTCGAACTGTGTATGTACATGAAAGTGTAACATTGGTAAGAATATAGTTTCTCACTCACTTTTGCAGATTAAAGTATATGGTATACACATAATACTATAATTATGTATCATCCATTAACAAGAGTGAAACTCCTGTTAATTCAGTAATTGATAAGTCTGAGTCCATAAAAAATAGTGTATCGATTTTCCATAATGTATCGATTATCTTTTCTTTGTGTGTCACCATGTACCCTTTAACATATACAAATAAAAATGCGCCATATATCTCTAAACACAAACTCTAAAAAAAGTTTAAAAATCAATTTCAGTAGAAAAGGGCCTCCACTACTCATTTAGCACTCAGTAACTACCCAAACCTATTAAGTATTTATTAATTGATGTTTAAGGTCATTTTCAGTTTTTGGGCCATATCGTGACCGCAACACAGGTATGAAGTCAAGTTCAGTCAATCGTTTATCCTGCACTACGGCCGAAAAGACTGATCACTTTCCGCTGGTGGGCAATATTTCCACGGACGCAATAATATTATATTCTCCAAACACTAATTATTGGAATAATCGTCAAAAATTTAATTAATGAAGCACCGGGTACAATCTGATGCTTCACTAATTAAAATTTTGCTGATGATGATTTTTATTACCTGGTAAACGCATGCGTGGACATCACGGCCCACACATGGATTAAGACCAGTCCACGGCGACTGTACTGTATACTGCACATTTTAGAGGATTTTCACCCCATACCTTGGTTCTGGTCCTATTGTACCTGTAAAGTAAGTCTTCTTTACCACACTTAACCCTTTACCTAACACGAAAAGCAGAGGATACTTGCAAACAAAATTCGTGAATAACTATTTTTTTCATTTTCTGTCTCAAAAACATAGGTTATGACCACTCTTCGGAACAAGCTAGACGAGCTCGTTCCAAAGAGGGGTCCTAATCTACGTTTTTGAGACAAAAATGAAAAATTAATTGGCGATTTTTGCGAATAGCGCTGGCCAGTTTTCGCCGTTACGTTGGGTAAAGGGTTAACAGACACTGCTTCGTTTTCCAGGGGTTACCAAATAAGTACATGTATTCTTGAAATACATACGAGACCAAATTTAATTATGTATTTTTCTAATACTTCTCATAATACATTCGAACTGCATTTTTTCATCTGGAAGTCAATGGAAAGATTTTTCTTTATTCTCTCAATCACATTAACCCTTTCAACACTGGAGTCTTGTATGGCATCTTTTTTATTGGGGTTTAACTACACTTTTGAAAGCCAGAGTTACCTCAAGTCGGCCTGTTTTACTGGCGGAGGGTTTCGGAGTATCTGGAGAGAACCACCGTGCATCGGCGAGCAACCTATCCTAGTGCACTCTCCAACGTACTAGCTCAGCACAAACAGGGTTAGGATTGGTAGAATACAAGTGCACCATTGACGTGCAGAACACCTTTGTACCCAGGGCCACCGTGCCTCCATGTTAACAATCAGGATTAAGCGCCTTGTCCAAAGACACAACGCAGTTACCCCTGGTGGGGACTGAACCACGAACCTTTCGGTCTGAAGTCCAATGCGTAGTCACTGAGACACCGCGCACCATGTATGGTTTCATTTCATACAAAACAATCCACGGTGAAATGAACATATCCCTTCTGAGTGTGTATAGTGGTTCGGGAATATTTAAATCCTACAGCTGTGGGATTCTATTTTGACCCCACGGCCGATTTATTATTCATTGTGTCGACTGCTCGCCCAAAGTCATATTTTCTTCACGCAAAAATGAATGCGTTCTGAACTGCTCTGTCTAAAGGCTGCACAGTACGACCGTCGTGGACTGGTCACTTTTCACGGGTGGGCAATATTTCCATGGATGCAATAATATTAGATTCCAAACACTAATTATAGGATTAAATATTAAAAAGTTTAACTAATGAAGCACCGGGTACAACCCGGTGCTTCATTAATTAAAATTGTGCTGCTGATCATTTTTTATTGCCTTGTAAGCGCATGCGTGGACATCACTGTATTACGACCAGTCCACGGCGACTGTACTATAGTTTTGATCTTTTGTGGCGATTCGTGGGGTGATGTGATCATTTTGCGTTCAATATCAGTTACAATGAACATCAAATCTATTTCGCCATATTCCCATTATCGTCCCTCGAACTTTGCTCGCATTTTGAAGATCTACGGTATCACATCTTGATTTAATAGCACAATTTGATGACTATACTTCTTAAAATATTTCCAAAATAACGAAAAAAGTTATTGAACTTTTTGCTTCTCAACCATAGCTTACAGCACACAGCGCACCAATGGAACGAGTATGACGCCCTCGTTCTAATTGAGGTACATAGTTAAGTTCAGGAAGCAAAATGAGAGAAACAAAACAAATTGAATTACTATTTTTGTGTAAAGAATTCGGCGGACTTATCCGATTAGTTAAAAAAGAGCGGAAAAACCGAAGAAGTATATTTGAAAACGTGGGAACAGTGAAGCAAAAATTTCAGAGACAAAATGTCGACTTCCCAGGATCAGTACATTTTAAGGATCAGACCATATGCAGACACTTAATTACGTTTTGATTGAATAAAGAAACCATATACGTGCTAGTCGACAGGCTAGATTAGTTTTTCAATACAGGGTGTATCCCGTACTCGTAATTACAGTGGGCGTGTTGACAGTTGGGATGTACAGTATCGCCAGTGTCCTATGAAGATGCATGGTTCAGCGTACTTCTTGTTGACAAGATGTATTGTACATCATGGTACAGTACATTTGCCGTGGATTGGTCGTAATTCACACGTGAGCAGTGATATCCACGCATGCCTTCACTACGTACACGCTAAAAACTAAAGTGTTAAAAACTACGCTTGAAGTGCTGTATTTAACACTTACTAAGTGCTGAACTAGCACTTTGTTCAAGTGTAGATATCCCAGAACCTGACAGGTGTTACAGTAATACCACTTGACAAGTATAATGTCGCGACACTTAAAAGGAAACAACGCAGATGACGCGGATCAGGCTCGAACTCTCGAGCCTGATCCGCGTCATCTGCGTTGTGTCCTTTTAATTATGTACCCACCAAGCGCAAATCAAAGTATGGACGATTCTGGAAGAACCACCAATGCTAGACACATGGGAAGTGCCATCCATTCAAGTTTCAGATGTCTGACGATTGTAATGTCCAAGTGCTTAAAGCATTGCACTTTGAGTGTTAAAATCAAACCCTTAGAGTTAGAATGGGTTTAACACCTTGAAAGTGTCAGTTTTAACACTTTAGTTTTTAGTGTGTAATGAAAATCATCATCAGTTGTACCCGGTGCTGATATTGACACATGTAAGCTATGGTTGAGAAGCAGTTGCTCCCGGTGGTTCAGTATCATCACCGGTTGTACCCAGTACTTCATTAATTGAATTTTGGATAATTATTCCTATAATTAGTGTTTGGAATGTAATATTATTGCGTCCGTGGCAATATATGCCTACCCATGGAAAGTGACCAGTTCACAGCGGTTGTACTGTATTGTTCTAAAACATCGTGGTATTTCGGAATTTTATCCTGATATTTTGGACCAATACAAGGTGTTTCATGATAGTTTTTTTCTGTAAAGACCCCTCTCCATTGTATTCGTGGCCTTCTCTGCTTGCATGGTGATACTGGTGTTGGAAAGCTGGCACAAGAAGAATAAGCAGCGGTTGAAGAAAGGTACACCAGCTCGACTCTGATGCATATACATTATCATGATAATGTGCATGTCCTGTGATTTTTATCAGATTCGATGTGGTGTCCAGAATGGGATCTCAATGAGCCGGTTGTGCAGGAGAGTTGTGGTCCCATGTTTTGGACACCACCGAGAATCTGATGCAAATCACAGGACATGCACATTATCATGATAATTCATTGAACTAACAATTCTGTCACATAAACAGATTAAATCTTAAATTATTAATACAGTTTTCGGACATAACGTTGGGCGAGAAAAAGTTTTAAAAAACATATTTTATGGAGCTATATTGTTGTGCACTCTAACAATAAGTAACGCTGTCACCGCAATTTTCAAAGTTGTGTTGTTAAATTATTCACTCTCAGTGACACTTCCTATGATGGTACGCTTGAATTTGCGAGTGTATAATATTGAATTGTGCTGTTTCTATTTATTGTGGGCGGTGTGTGTGTGTGTGGGGGGGGGGGGGGGGGGGGGCATTGGCTATTAACAGTTCTGTCGATAACTGTAAGGAATTGTGTTTCCTTTTGTAAGCGATCATCTGGGTCGATCACTGAAACGAACATAGAATATATTCACGCGCCTGTTATGATAGCCCGTCGCGTTCCCAGAAACGAGTCGTCTATATGATACGGAAACAGAATGAGTCGTCTATATGATAGGAATTCGGAACGCATTATGTGATGCATACCGTTTCTCGTGGTTTTCAGGCCAAAATTTATATGATTGTTAGATAAAACATTACACCGCGCCCCCACGTAAGCAATCGTGATTAAATGCCTTGCCCAGGGACACAGCATAGATGGCGCAGGTCAGGATCGAACCGTCGACCTTTTGGGTTTTAAGTCCAGTGCCATAACCAACGCGCCACATCACTCTCAGACAACAATGCAAGTACCTAATTAAAAACCGTTATGTTTAGTTCTATATCAATTGTTTATGATACTCTGTGAGAAGATAATGATAATGATTTTATTTCACGGTGTACAGTATACATTCCGTTTAGACAAACAAAGTGGTACAATCTATTTGTAATAATACATGAGGAGAATAATGTATAGTGTTAATAAAATAACATGAGATATTAAAAAAAAAACATGTATGCCGTGGGGAGGTGGCATAGCCAGATTGGCTGTCTACCTGCCGCCCCCCTGAGAAAATGCTGCTGATTTGTGTCAGACTTGTATATGAAAGACTGTTGTAGATGGTTTCTGGAGTGTGATATTATCTACAATCCTGTCGAATTTGTGAAAATAATTCCTCGTTAGGCCTGATCCACTTATCAAGCGAGCAAGCCCAACTTGGAATCTCGAACGAGGTTCAGAGTGAGACGTGGCAACTAGCCCGTGGCTAATGACACTAAATATCTAATGACTATTGCTAGCCACCTTACACCAGAATGCACGTCAATGTGACCAGTTCTATGGACCGGCCACAGTCGCACGCATACTGATGCGACGCTATTAAAGAACTGTGGGTAAAATTATTTTATTACTGTGATAACAGAATGGAGAAAAAAAAAAAAAATCCTTCCGTGTCGGGTAAATTGTTAATTTCCGATGGAGCAATCCACACAGTAAGATATGTAGTTTAGGCGCAAGCAATAAAACTTTATATCACCTTCAAGTTTGTTTTTAAAAATGTAAATCTTCGTTCATTATAAGCATTGGCAATAAATGTCATAACAACTGGTAGAATATCAGCAGATAAAAAATCGTATTTTATACCTATGCTGCCCGCAGCCCACATGTTTATTCGAAATTTTCACATAAACACGATGGTGATAATATATGTATACCTTCACAGTGGACGGCGGTATACATATACTACTCAAAATTTGCTAAGCACCAAATATTTGACACATCATTGTGAAATTTGCTTGTGACATATTTGCGATATGTTTGGTGGATATGATTGAGGAATGTATTGAGATGGTCCCCAGTGCTTACATTAGCTCTCTTGACAGGCAGACTTTTCGTGACAGTCATGGAAAGCATGTACCCCTTGATTTTGTTGATGCTTTCGTGTATTGTCTACATGTACATGATATGTGTAGGGTATTCAATCTTCATTTCCATGCAAACCCTTGTGATTAATGATTGAATATGGCAAATGCAAATCTAAGAAGACATTTGTCTGAAGCAGAAATGTTGCGGGTTGTAGGGATGGTGGCGCAAGGGGCTACCCATCGCCAGGTTGGTGAAGCCCTTGGTGTGCACCATACGGTGATCTCCAGAGCCTGGCAAGATTTTAGCAGTATGGCACACCAGTAAGACGGCATTGCGGTGGCAGAGACAGGGCAGCATCTGCAGCTGAAGACCGGTTTTTGATCATTCAGGCCCGTAGGAACCGCTTTGCCACAGCAACCCAGCTTCGCAGTGACCTTCAGAAAGGCATCCGGGGTAAATGTATCGACGCGGACTATCCGGGCAAGGTTGCACGAAGGTGGTTTCCGATCGAGAAGACAATGTATTCGCATTCCGCTGTCCCAGAACCACCTACAGGCACGATATGAATGGGCCATGGACCACGTTGGATGGACCAGAGAAAATTGGAGACCTTTCCTTTTTACAGATGAGTCAAGGTACTGCCTAGACCACACAGATAGGCATTCTGGGGTATGGAGGAGACCAGTAGAGCGATTCCATGAAGCCAACACTGCTGAGCATGACCTCTATGGTGGAGGGTCAATCATGGTCTGGGGCGGCATCAGCAGGGATGGACGTACAGAGCTCTGTGTTCTTGAACGTGGTACATTGACTGCACAGCGGTATATTGATGAGATCGTGGATGTCCACGTCAGATTGTATGCAGGTGCAGTGGGTGATAAATTCATTCTGATGGACGATAATGCCCGTCCCCATGTTGCCCATGCTGTCGGAGAGTACTGACAGAGGGAGGGGATTGAGCGTAAGATCTCTGACCTCACTCCAATCGAACATGTCTGGAATGAGTTGCAGTTTGCAATTTCAGTCCGTCCAGTCCAGCCAAGAAGTGTCCAGGAGCTTGGTGCCATGCTGGTCCAAGAATGGAACAACATCCCAAAAGGACCACCACGAAACTGATTGGGAGCATGAGAAGGCGTTGGCAAGCTGTAATTAACAGTAATGAGTCTCATACTCGATATTGAACCCATACCAGTTCGCTCCGTCAACTTTTTGACAAATTTGGAAAATTTCCTCTTTTACCAGTAATATCCATTTTCCATGGTTATCGTATTCAAAAGCTAAAAAATAATCTCAAACACAAACAAAATCTTAATTTCTGTACTTAAATCATTAAAGATATAATTAAATAAAAAATATATACACTTTTCCTTACAATATTTCAACTAAAACGTAAAACAGGTAGTTGGATATACTTGGTGCTTAGCAAACTTTGAGTAGTACAAGTTTTATATTACCACCATCATGTTTATGTGAAAAATGTTGTATCAGATCGAGCTCTTGTTTCTAAGAATCGTCAAGGTATAACCTCAGAAACAAGAACGAGACTTTGATATAACATTTTGTACATAAATACAATTGTGATGATAGATTTATCTTAGAATTCTCACCTGCCGTGTCAGTAACTTGATTAACCAGTCCTTTGGTGTCAGATTTCATTTTCACACTTGGTTTGTTTTCATAGAAACCGTATACGCCTGCCTTGAACTTTCCCGATCCCCGGATAAACTTAAATAGCGCGGTTGCTCAACACTCCGAAAAGACTGTGCGCTATAAATAGCGTCTTATTTCAAATTGAATGTTTCCAGTGATCCCGGTACAGAAATATAAAAGCAATGTGGTTTAATGATTTAATAATGAATCTTTTGAGAAGAGAATTTTTTCCCCTTCCATATATAGAAACGTATATAGTCTGTCGCAAACCACTTTCCCAAGCGTGTAATGTTCTATAAATAGTAACGTAAACAAATCGTAGCTACGCATGCCCATGTATACTGCAGCTGCCTGTTACAGATTTTCTATCAGTCCCCCCCCCCCCCCGATACACGATGTATTCGAATAATTGCGGACTCAGTGCGTACTTATTGTAAGACAAAAAGGAAATGTCTGATTGACCTTTTCGCCCTTTCACATTTGTAAGCATACATTCGTGGGTAAAGGAAACGTTTATAGTCCACGACCTGACAAAACATTAAACATACAACAGGAGTAGCGGTGATTACAGTACTGCCGCTGTGGTCTGGTCAACCGGTGGAATATATCTCCACGGGCAAAATGATATTAGATTCCAAATAATAATTATAGGATTAATCAATAAAACGTAATTATTGAAGCACTGAGTACACCCGGTGCTTCATTAATTAATTAATTACGACCAGCCCAAGACGACTGTAGTTTACTTTTAATCTAGAGTTTGGGGGTTAAATTATTTCTGAATCGTCCAATCAATATTCAGTGGGCTCGATCATTTCACAGTACAGAGATGTTCGTAAGGCGATACCATACAAGACGACAGTGTTGAAAAGATTAAGAAATCAAGATTTATTGCTCCTTAATGAAAGACTGGTTTGCATGTGTGATGATGAATTTGTCTGTAACATCTTAACCATTCTCACAGAGGATTCCATTTATGAAGTAAATAAAATATAAATAAATCATGTATTTGTCTGGTGTTTTGTATGAAATAGTTACAAACATACTGGGCGAAAAATACAATGAAAGACAGAAGCACAAAGAAGAGCATGAATCTACTCTAAATATTGAATGATTTAGCACTTATAAAAATATATATAAACATATTTTACAATAACTGTATGATTCTGATCTCACCCTAACCCAACCAGTTTTCTAGTATAGATGTTATTGAATTGGTAAAATCGTATTACACTTCATTTTAAATTCACCCATTCCTAATTGGATTGAAAATAGGTAGTTATTGCAATTACATTTCAGTTGCTAGAAAGCAATACTATTGATTTTTATCTGAATTACTTGTGTACAATGTTTGAAAAATAGAGGAAGATATAGAAAAAGACAGAAAGTTAGCAAACTAATTATTTTCTTTCACAGATACTTAATATTTAAATCTAATCTGTGATAACAATCAGCCATTTTAAATTTTGATCTCGTCTAAGTCAGACGATTGTCTTCGTTTTACCCTGCAATGCAGAAGGCGAAAAATGCCGATTTCGAAACAGAGGTCTCAAGCCCCCCCCCCCCCACCCCCTCAACAACAGACCTCAACATAACTAGAGCGCACTGTTACAGTGCCGAAGCTGCGACGATTCGTGCAACGCCAATGATGTTTTAAAGCTCGTTGGTGACAAAAAAACTCATTGGTGACAAAAAAACTCGTTGGTGAGAAGTCCATAAATATGACAGAAATTATCTGAATGGCATGCACTATTGAGAGGGTGTAGATATCATGACGATACACCTGCATACCAAGTATGGTGTCATTCCATCAAGTATTTTAGGAGTTACAGTGTTTTCAAACTTGTTGGTGACAGACCGACAGACCGACCGACAGACCGATAGACCGACCGACCGACCGACCGACCGACCGACCGACCGACCGACCGACCGACCGACCGACCGACCGACCGACCGACCGACCGACCGACCGACCGACCGACCGACAGAGACAGACAGGCAGACAGACAGACAGACAGACAGACAGACAGACAGACAGACAGACAGACAGACAGACGGACAGACAGACAGACCGACATTGCCACATATAGAGCTGCTCGTCGCAGCTAAAAATGCATACTCTGGAATGGAACCCTAACGGTTAAACAAAATACTTCTAGAGTTCAAGAAAGTAATTAGGGTTTTGATCTAATATGAAAATACGTGACACGTAATGGTGCACACCCAATATTGTTAATTTCGGTAAATATTGCAGGCCACAAGCAAAATTTTTCAGGAAAGAGATGGTATATATCGCAGAAATAGCAGCGGTTATGTGAAATATAACAATTTGCCAAAACGTGTTGTACAGCGACATGCAATAAACACAGAACCACACATGTATGTTCAAATGTTAATGTAGCGACAAATATGGCAATCGAGAAATCTTGAAAGATTGCGGAAGGATCAAACTTCAGACAAGCAAAAGTAAAACAAACCTTCATTTTTTAAAGTGACAAAAGGTCATAATTCAATGGCAAATAGGTTCATTAGGGTTTAACAACACTTTAAAAAAACCAAGGCTATATTATA
Source organism: Pictodentalium vernedei (assembly GCA_031216915.1). Classification (NCBI taxonomy): domain Eukaryota; kingdom Metazoa; phylum Mollusca; class Scaphopoda; order Dentaliida; family Dentaliidae; genus Pictodentalium; species Pictodentalium vernedei. The sequence goes on from CM062297.1 coordinate 760,895,239, forward strand.
AGCGGGATTGTACGTCAACGTTGTTGGTTCCCAAGATCCTTCCCATCCTTCAATACCCAGACGACCAAAAGAGTCGTATGTGGAGTCGTCACTCGTTCAGGCAATTTTGCTCGATGGGATTCTGGTCGTTCGAGCAATCTGAGATGGTTAGCAAGAGTGGAAGAAGACTACAGGATTTGTGACTACTGTAAAAGCTTATCAAAGGACAGACGATGACAATATTGGGAAAATCAGTAATAGTGGTGTTGGAGATATGAAGATCATGGAGAGGGCTAGAACTGGGCAGATGCTAGGAGCTAAATTACCATCAGGTATACAGAGTACTGCATCATCATGTCATAGGTATCCTCCTATACCCCGATGAGCATTAAGAGCCGTAAAAGAAATCGCTCTTTCGATACTCATCTGCTCAATGGGATTTGATTCGTTCGAGTACTGACTTTTTCAGTAACTGCACAAAAGCTTATTTGCTCGATAAGATTCGAGTAGTGCGAATAATACCTAACCCTGCTTGATTGTATTTTGGGTTTGAGGATCATAGAGGACTTCGTTATACACAGGAAAGGCAAAAACAGAGACGGCCAAGACAAAATAGTCTGCTGGGATAGGCAGAAATGGGACCAGTAAAAGGCAAAACAGGCCAGGAAATAGAATAAACCACAGAAAATATCGGGATAGATAAAATACCGAGACTATGGTGCACATCCGAAACAATAAAGTTAATCTTATACAAAGGAATGTGTCTATTGTTGGGAAAAAATAAGAATTCTAGAGAACAACAGACAGAAACCGAATATTTAGTGGGAAATCAGCACTAGTAAAAGAACTGTTGGATTTATTTGGGTAATTTTACAAAGTATTCGAACAAATACAATTACTCATACCAGGAAACGCACCTTAAAACACTGTATGCTACTTTCTTAAGCCCAGTATTGAGTAATCCGTGCTAAAAAAGTTGTTTTGATGGTTTAGAGAGATTGGCTGAATGTTTGTGGTAATTCGATGTATTCTAGTTGACTTCAATTTATCCACATGAGACCTCTCATCATTCATTTAGTACCACGTGCAACTATTATAAACCATAGGTGGGGGTTTTCTAAGTCCGTCTCGGTAGTTTTGGATTTTTAAGAGGGATTGTCGGGTTGTTTGCTGTAATTAAAATTACCCCTATTCAATCGAACACACCCTCCGAACACACCCCTTTCCTACTAGAAGGTTTTGGGTCACATAGCAACCATGTGCTACCATAGAAACCAAGATGGCGGCCTCAGATATACAAAATGGACGACGTACACTCGCCTCACCTCAACAAAACGCGCTGCGCATGCACACTAGGACCACGTATCACTATGGGGATGTTGTCACAAGATGGCGCTCACGCACGCTACCATGACAATCAAAAATGCAGTAACTGGGCCATGTGCCTATGACGTCAAATGAGATCCGGCCAATGTGGGTCGATCGGGTACATGATCTACTACTAACATCAAGCCGAAAGATCCACGGTTCGATCCCCAGCAGGGGTAACTGCGTTGTGTCATTGGGCAAGGCACTTAATCACGATTGCTCAAGTGGGGGAACGGTGGCGCAGCCATGGGGGCGTTCTTGTGGCACCCCCTCCCCCCCCCCCCACAAAACAAAAATAATTCCGATAGGATCACCGATCCATGTCGAGTTGTGACAATACAAAAGTGGGTTTAATCATTATCATCTTATCATCCGGAAACTAATTGTTTACAATTTACTATGTGAAGGGTCACTGTGACCTTGACCTTTGACCTACTGATTTCAAAATAAATAGGGCTCTTTCTTGCAATAATGCCAACCGACCTATGAAGTTTCATGAACGTGGGTGGAACCATTGTCAAATTATCATCTGGAAACCAATTGTTTACGATTTATTATGTTCAAGGTCTCTGTGACCTAGACCTTTGACCTAGCGAGTCCAAGATAAATAGGTGTCTTTCACCCACCTAGGCCAATCTACCTATGAAGTTTTATGAATGTGGCTTCACCCGTAGTCAAGTTAGCATCCGGAAACCAATTGTTTACAATTTACTATGTTGAAGGTCACTGTGACCTTGACCTTTCACCTAGCAAGGCCAAAATAAATAGGGTTCTTCATCTCACTGATGCCACCCTACCTATGAAATGTTATGAACGTGGATCGAACCATTATCAAGTTATCATCCTGAAACCAATTGTTTTGATTTACTATGTTCAGGGTCACTGTGACCTTGACCTTTGACCTAGTGAGTCCAAAATAATAGGATTTTTCCTCTCGTGAACGCCAACCATTACCTACGTATGAAGTTTCATGAATGTGAGTTTAACTATAGACAAGTTATCATCCGGAAACCAATTGTTTACAATTTACTATGTTCATGGTCACTGTGGCCTTGACCTTTGGCCAAGCAAGTCCAAAATAAATAGGGTTCTTCCACTCACCAATGCCAACCTACCTATGGAGTTTCATGACGTGGGTCGAACCATTATCAAGTTATCATCCGGAAACTAACTGTTTACTCCCGCCCGCCATTCACCAAACTATAAGTCGAGCTTTGACTTCGTCACAACTTGACTAAATAAGAGGCCACAGGCGGCTGTAATCGCTCACCTGCCAAAGTGGTTCAAAGAAGTATTTGGTGTCACATTCTGTTATACATGGTTCATCAACTCTACAAAGGAATGAAGTCATGAAAGGCAAATTTTATGGAAAAACACTAAGGAATCGATTTGAACAAACCTAACATGCTCCCCATTCACCCCCACCCCGCCCATAGAGAGCCCAAATAATAAGCCAGGGACTCAAATTGAACAAACTTGAACCTGATCCCCCATGAGATGTTAAAAACAAATACGAAAGAATTCTGGCCGGTGGATCTGAAGAAAGGGGTTTTAAAAGAAATGTCCTCACATTGCATTAAGTTAAACTTTGGGTTCAAACAGGGAGCCAAAATATTTACCCAGGTAACCAATTTGAACAAAACTGAAACCGACTCACCGCAAGATGTTGCATACCAAATATGAATGGATTCTGACTGGTGAATCTGAAGAAAAAGATTTTTGAATAAATTCCCTCATATTGCACCAAGTTAAAATTCAGGCTGCCATAGGCAGTCCAAATATAAACCCAGGGACTCGATTTGAACAAACTTGAATCTGACCCCCCGACAGATGTTACATACTAAACATGAAAGGATTCTGACTGGTGGATCTGAATCTGAAGAAGAAGATTTTTAAAGAAATTTCCTCAAATTGCACAAAGTTAAACTTTGGGCTCCAATAGAGAGCCCAAATACTAACTGAGGGACCAGATTTGTACAAACTTGAATTCTCCCCCCCCCCCCCCCCCCCCCCCTAGAAATGGTGTACACCAAATACAAAAGCATTCATACCAAATATGCAAGCTTTTTAAAGAAATTTCCTCATATTTCACCAAGTTAAAATTCGGGCTCCTAGAGGGGAGCTCAATGATGGTTCTGGAGAAGTAGATTTTTTTGATTTTTTTAAAAAATGTATGGGTGCTAACAGGGTAATGCTCCTTGGGGTTCGGCGCAGCAAGGTTATTTGTACAAACTTGAATTGACATATGATAAGGAACACGCACACCAAATTTGGTTCAATTTGGTCCAGTAGTTTTGGAGGAGAAGTCAATAATGTAAAGTTCACGACGGACGGCAAGTGATAAGTTAAGTTCCCTTCGGTGAGCTAAAAATCAGCAATATGCCCCCCCCCCCTTCCCCCTTCCCTCCAAGTTAACCCATATAGGGAACATCAGGCAAGACATTTTAATATCGAGATATTTATACTTGCAGGATATATAAGGGGGAGGGGTGCGTAATAGCAGATTTATGTGTGATATCCGACCTATCTCAATTTAATGACACCAATGTTGTCGATTATTTGCCAGACTCGAGAAAAATAAACGTCGCCGGTGTTCCGTCGAGGATTTACGAAATAACGTCGCCGTTATTTGGTAATTTATCCGTTTCTTCTGGTCCGGGCTCGCAATTTAAAAGAAGAATCTCTTGGGGCGGTAGGAAAATAGGAATCATTAACAACAGCAAGACAGTAACATTATTTGATAAGCAATTGCTGCCAGTTTTAAAAAGCAAAAACCGGCTATTTCTCTTCATTTTGTGTGATATCATTAGACATACTCATTTACTTCTATTCATTTAGTTTCCTATTTTCAGTCGAATGTTTCAACAAAAAGAACCTTCACTATTGGTATGGCGAGGGCCGGTCGCCGGGCAGGTGGCCCTTTTTGCTAAAAAACTTAGTTATTTCTGGACGGATTTTGATATTTGATTTGTGGCGTGATAATCATGTGCAACACTCTATGACGCAAAATAGGGCGTGTCCACGCTTTTTTCGCAATAGTAATGGCCTTCGTTAAAATCTACTAATTTTGAGCTTGATAGCACGATACTTCAACAAACGTTAACCGATTTGACAGATATTTGGCACGTGGGTTTCAAGGACCAATATCTTGGTCGAGTTCGAAAACGGGCTCGGTTTGATGTACGGCTGAAGAATTATTCAAATTTTGTTCTTGATACTAATGATACTATTCAAAGCGCCATAACTTGAACAACTGTTAACCGATTTGATTCTTTTTTATTGTATGGGTTTCCAGGATAATTGTCTCGCTCAAGTTCGAAAATGTTCCGTCGGATATATGACCGCAGAATTATTGAGTTGACGTAGTCATTTTGTTCAAATTAGTTATTTAGAAAAGGGTCGTCTCAAGCTTTTTGGTTCATAGTTACTCACCGTTGTGTTAACCATGAAAACACGACCTCACATCGGCGATGCGGATCATTTCTATAAATAGAGATGTTGAGTTGACGTTCGTTTCGTGATTGATCACAATTCAATGTTTCGCGTAGATTTTTATTGTCCTCACACAAGGTGAAGGGGAATAAATTTGAAAAAAGAGTTTCAATGTGGCCTAATTATTGATGCCTTTCACGCGTCCTTAAACTGATTTTGCGTCCATTGCTCCAATAGATTAGAGAAATTGTGTCCCACTCCCCTCCCCACCCCACGAAACAAACGCGAACGTCAATTTTGTTTCTAAAATTGGGGTTGCAGCTATATTATTCAGCAACACAGACACTGCCATTTATCCTAACAACTGATGTCACATTTTCTTCCACATACTGATGTGGTAAAAAATAGGCCTCATTGAATGTGACCACACCCCCACCCCCATAGCCCTTTTCATAAAAAAACTATGATATAATTCATAAATTAATTGATATTGACACAAAACAAACATCTTGCGAAAAAGCTATCACAAATGAGAATTTTATACTGATGTGGTAACATTTTTAAAAAAATAGCCCTCAATGAATGTGCCCCGCCCCCTCCCCCAGTATACCTCTCTTCGTCAAAAACGTGACATAATTCACAGCTGTTACTGTAGTTTTGTGCTCTAACATGGGAACCGTCCGTGACAACAACGCTCAATTTGAACAAAATTTGATCGCATCTCTTTAATTTTGGGATTACAATATTTTTGTCAAGTATAACCCTTCAGAGAACTTTTTCCGACCCCAAAAAAGGGGGTCGTGCATCAAATAAGAGGGAAATTTAGTACTAGACTTCTTTATTAGTACTAGACTACTTTATTGGTAGCTGTGCACAAATGCCATTCACTCACATTTGCAACTCTATTGTGTTATTTTTTCCATTGTAGCCCACCCCCAAATTTGTGTTCTAAAATGCTCTTTCAATGAAGAAATTATTTTCTAACACTTTTTAACCCTTTACCAAATATAACAGTCAAAAGCTGCTGGTGCTATTCACAAGTATTGCCATTCCATGTTCATTATTTTCTCGTTTTTTTGTGTCAAACACATAGCTTATGATCCCTCATTGGAATGAGGTCATTCCAATAGTGTAAAAAGTCATGTTTTTGACACAAAAAATTAGTACCGGTAAGTCAATAAGTTTGTGGGCAAGGGTAATCAGCTTTTCATGTTAAATGTTAAATGTAAGTAAAGGGTTAACAGCATAATTCAGGCAAACATCTAAATGCCAGTAAATAAAAGTGCAATATGGGTTTTCTGGCTGTGGGTTTGAATGGTGATTTGGAAGAGGTTGGAAGATTGGAACCCCCCTCTGCCCCTAGTACTATGATGGCGAACCATGGTTTAATTACATTTCTTAATGCATCATGTGTACATGTAGGGTAAAATAGTTTGTTATTTGGCATTTGCTGGGGGCTGTAGTGTGCCACTGGAGGCTACACTTGCTCAAGATGTGAATTTGCTTGCAATATATAGTCCTTATTGCTGATGATGACAAAAACATATTTTTCAAAACAATAAAAAAAGTATTGTAAGGTGTGTGGTACCCCAATGAATTTTTAAATGTGAAATAATCTCTCAAAATAATAATTAAATCAGGTTCGGAAGCCAAATTATGTATTTCCTTAATCAACCCCAATCCTTCAAAGATACATTTCACCTCTTTCATGTGACAAAAGAGTCATTTCTGCATAAGAATTCACCTTTTGGCTTCCACTGAGTTAAAAACATGGGAAATTTGTTCTTTTAAAGAAAACTGTCCAAACTGTGTCAAATGGCTAAAACACTGCTGTTGCCTCCAATACTGCTGACCCCCCTAGAGATGTTGTATACACTACTCTGTTTTGCTCGGTTACCTACATGTAAAGGAATTCATGTAGATTTTTTGGAAAACTAACCCAATCCCCAAATAAAACTAAAATCTGCATCAGCATGTAATAGTTTGAGGAAAAAATTGTCTCCTTTAACCATACAGCAAGACAAAGAGTGGTGTTCAAATCCCATGAAACCATATAAATGTCAATTTTGATTCAAAAAATGGGGTTGCAGCTATATAATTCACCAATATCAATAGACAATACCATTTTGTCCTAAGAACTGATGGCAAATGTTCTTCTACATACTGATGTAGCAAAATATAGCATTGAAGATGTCCCCCCTAGTATGCCCCTTTTTATCAAAAACTATGAAAAAATTCATAAATTAATTGATGTTGACATATAACAAACCTCTTGTGATATTAAATTTCCCATTTGTGATAATTTCTAAATCACATTCTGGCTTCTGAAGATATTTCACATTGCGCTTGATGAATGTTTTGCCATTCTTGTGAAAAAAGCCTCACTTTCTCAGTTAAGACACCAAGAGTCACTGGTATGGCACTGACACAACATTAAACACTGATTTTTTTTCCAACAGCATGACCAGCTGAGCACTGCTTCTATGTTATAGCATAGCACTGTTAAAATGCCTAAAACCATCAAACATTGATTCTGTAGTGATGTGCATGTCCCACAAGTACATGTACCCACAAGAGCTTGTTTACAACCTTGGATTTAATCCCTGCAGGCACCCATTCTGATAAAAAGGGTGAAATTAGGGAAAATACATGCATGCCTAGTATCCAGTGAGGATGACTCAGATATTTGCTTCAGGAATGTAGTGCTCTTTAATGTTTAAAATACATTTGTGTATGTGTGCGTATGGGTGTGTGTGTTTGTGTGTGTGTGTGGGGGGGGGGGTCAATTGCCAGTTATTGAAAATGCAGAACTGTGCAAATGGAAACAAACCAACACTTTGCATGATGGACATACAGACATGCAATCACATATCTTGAAAGTGGCAGTCCACATGTACATAGGAATTATGATGGACAGACAGACATGCAATCACATATTTTGAAAGTGACATTCTACATGTACATAGGAATACTGACTGACATACAATGAAAAATATAGCGAGAAGAGACAGGACAGGGTTGTCAAAACAGAAAAAACTCAGTGGACCCTGAGTGATGCAGTACTAAAGCAAATCATAGGAAACTGAGAGTGCATGTTATTAACTTTCTCATCAGCTGAAGGGTTTAGTATGGGTGGTAGAGGGACAATTGTCAATGCAGTTTTGTGCTATAACATGGGGACCCTGACAGCACTAGTATCAGACTACTATATTGGTAGCAGTGCACAGAAGCCATTCATTCACATTTGCAACTTTGTTACTTTTCCCACTGTACCCCCAACCCCTTTCCCCAAATTTATGTTCCAAAATACTCTGTGAATGAAGAAATTGTTTTTTAACATTTTTAATCACTCACTCAATGTAATGGCCAAAAACAGGCTAGCACCATTCACCGAAACTGCCATTCAATGTTCATTATTTTTACACCAAAAACATAGCTTATGACCCCTCATTGGAATGAGCTCGATCAGCTCATTCCAGTGGGGGTCATAACTATGTTTTTGATGCAAAAAATGAAAAGAAATTAGTTATTCAAAAGTGCTATCTTCTTTTCATGTAAGGTAAAGGGTTAACATCATAATATGGAGAAAGCTTCTATTAATCATTCACTCAATGCAATGGCCAAAACCGGCTAGCACCATTCACCAAAACTGCCATTCAATGTTAATTTTTTTTGCATTTTTTGGCATCAAAAACATAGCTTATGCCCCCCTTATTGGAATGAGCTTGTTCAGCGAATACAAGTGAAGTATGGGTTTTCTGGCTAAATGTTTGGATGGTGATTTGGGAGAGGATTGGAATATAATTGGAATCCCCTCTATCACAAGTACAATGAGGGGAAAGTATGGTTTCATTAGATGTGTTAATAGGGTAAAAAGGTGGTTTCATGTGTACATGTATTTGTCATTTGCCAGAGGTTATAGTGTGCTTCTCAGTTCTGGATGCCACACTTGCTCAAGATGCATTTAACTGCATTATTTTTGGCAATATATGGCCTTTATTGCCCACTGTGACAAAAATATAACTTTTCCAAAAATAAAACAGTATTATTCAGTCTGTGGTTCTCGAATGAACATTTATAAGTGAAATATGTGTAATATCCAAAAAAATATAATTAAATCAGTGTCGGAAGCCAAAATACATGTACATTTACAATGTACATGTACTTATTTCCTATAATCAAACCCAAACCTTTCGAAGGGTAACCTACAAAACTTTTCCCTGACAAAAATTCCCTCCCCTCCAAAAAACAATCATTTTCACACAATGCGCAAAAATCCCCCCCCCCCCCCCATGTTTTTTTCAGGTGAACAGAAATTCCTCCCTCCATAATTTATGGTGAACAAAAATCTCCCCACCCCCTAATTTTTTAGAAGTACATGTATATTTAAAGCCAAACAAAAATGTCCAAAGCTTTTTACCACTTGAGGCCGAGCACTTGTCGCTTCAATCAATGCTAACTTTGCTTGTGTGGAGTTAGCACGTTGGATAATTGCTCTCTGTTACCAGGCGGTTCTCTCAGTGCACTTTAGTTTCCTCCACCCATAAAACTGTCCGACATGAGGTGACACTGGCTGTTGAAAGTGTCCTTAAACTCCAATAACTAAATAACTGTGTTCATAAATAGTTATTGAGGCATGTTTTCTTGTAAATAGTGATGAGTGTTTATGTAATTTACAAATTAAATACATAAGTTTTTAAATCCTTTTGGACTGCCTTTTAACCTTTTGGTGTAAGAGGCCGGGAGGGAGATTTTTGTACTGCTCTTAAAATAATGTGAGAGAATGTGGTACTACTCAAAAACTGTGGGGGAATGTTTGCTAAGTGTGTAAAAATGATTGGGGGTATTTTTTGTAGGGCGGATTTTAACCTACATTCTAATCCTTCCAAAGATACATTTTATCTCTTTCATTTGATAAAAGAGTAATTTCAGCATGAGAATTCACTGCTTTCTTTAAAACCTACCCCAATCCCAAAATAAAACTAAAATCTGCATCTGCAGACAACAGTTTGGGGGAAAATCTGTCTCATTTTACCATCCTGTAAGAGAAAGAGTGGTGTTCACCACCCCCCCCCCCCTCCACTCCACACAAAACAAAATGAATGTCAATTTTGATTTAAAAACTGGTGTTGCAGCTATGTAAATCACCAATATCAATAGACAGTGCCATTTTATCCTAACAAATTATGTCAAATTTTCTTCTACATATTGATGTGGTAAAATATAGCCCTGAATGTGTCCCCTAGACCCCCAGCATACCCACTTTCATCACAAATTATGATTATAATTCATAAATTAATTGATGTTGACACAAAACAAACCTCTTATATTAAATTTCACATTTCTGATAGTTTGTAAATCACATTCTGGCTTCTTAAAATATTTCACATTGTGTTTGATGAATATTTTGCAATATTTGTAAAAAAAAATTTATTTTTAAATCCCTCACATTTCTTAATTAAGGCACTTTGAGTCATTGGTATGGTATGTCTCTGATAAAACATTACACATTGATTTTTTGAATTTTTTTCCAACAGCATGACAGTGCAGGACATATGCTATCTCATAGCACCATTAAAATGCCTGAAACCATCAAATATTGATTCTGTAGTGCAGTGCCAAATATTATTTAGAGGTCGGTTCTGGGGAGGTTGGTATTTAGGCTTTTTAAAAGTTTTTTGCCATATTTGGAGAAACATACTCAACTCAACTTCAGTCTAAATATCAGAATCCCCACCTCCAGATGTTGGTTAGACGAGGAGGGCGACATTGACTAGTTTGAAGATGAATTCAGTTCTATTGTGGTTGCAATGCCTAAAGCATCCAGGAATTAAAACAATGTTTACCAAAACACAGAGGAAGTGTGCATGTAATTTAAATGGGAGTTCCGGTGATTCTGGTATTTAGTCTTCAGGAAAACACGTCGGATCACAAAATTGGCTGGTCGCTACACTGTAATTCTGACAGTCTTAAACTGACATTGTATTGTATCATTGGTACAAATAGTTCATAGACTGGATCCAGTGAACTTGTGAAGAAAAATCTAGGAAATAAATGAATAGGTATCGCTGTTCGCGTGCATGTCTGTTTCTGTAAAATTTTACTACAACAAGACTGCCTGTCCGTGTTTTGAGAACAAAGATTTCCCCAGACCTTACGTCAGCAAGACTCAGCATAACTTGAAAACATCCGAACTCCGGCTGTTTCTAAGGAAATCGCGCTAAGTTCCCCCACAAATGAAAAGGGCCCATTAAAAGTGTCAATAAATCACTTGTTCTATTTTTTATTCGTTGTGAACAATTTGTGAAGTGTACGTTCTCAATTAAAATTGAAACTGGGCTTTAAATCTGACGAAACCGGCAACGGACGGCATTGGCACTTCGAACTTTCAAACAATACCTAACTCGCCAACAACCACCTAACTTCGAAAGTCACTTCATTACTTGATTATTTATCATAGTTTCCAGCATTCTGCAACAATATATTTACAGAATGTTTTTTGAAAGGCCCAAAACAATTAAGTATCCGTTACAATAATTCTGGATTTTTTGCCAGTGGGAGAGCCACGCCGCCAGATGGCACCCCAAACTCTGTTGCATGGTATATAGAAAAATGATAAAATCATGGACGCGTACCCATTACCTATGTGCGCACACGCCACTGCGTGGGTGTGCACTATAAATGAATATTACAATCGCTTTGAATGAAATAACCGACAGTGCCCCGTCTGCACTTTATGCGTTTCCGATATGTTCATTTACCTTAAATATCTTGATATCTCATCATCCCATGTTGAGGTCACATCTTTCCCCGATCTCATTTAAGGTACCCTTTTATTGGACTACCTCCACGATGCCACTATCGCAACACATGCATACAGTTAAAACTAGAAGTCCTGTCATGAAATTCACACAGATAGCACTTCGATCTGCGCGTTAATCTATGCGTTATGACCATAGTAAGGCTATCAAATTCTGTACATATGGCCCGTGCACAAGCAATGTTTCAGCCAATGGACCTCCGGGTAAATAATCCGGAGGTCCATTGGCAGAAACATTGCCTGTATTTGCTATGAGTAACCACGAGAATCTGCCATGCTTTGCATGTCATTCGATATGGCAATTGTGGCGCAATTCCTACGCGCAATTAAGCCTAGATAAGCACACAGTTCGTGACGGGACTTCTAGTTTTAACTGTAGTGTACGTGTATTTAAATGGCATTGATCCTTATTGTGTCTCCATTTGTCTTTTTTGTCCCAAGTATGAAGTTGATTCATTTGTTTTTGTGTCCGTACGAGGTATGTCGAACAAAGCTATCTTTGTTGAGTGCTAGACGGAATGACACGCAATAGATAACCACGCGAATACATAAGGCCCTTTGTAATCCTGGGAAATGTACAAGGACAACTTTGCTGTTTTCCCTGCAATACGATGGATTCCATTGACCGCACTTTGTAGTTTTTGCTTTGTTGAACAGTTATGTTTTTTAAGTGGGACAAAAGGCAGCCAGCACTATCACACAGGCGCATATCGACATGCCCAGCTTGTACCTTTGTGTTGCTTGCTTTGTGAACCCGCAGTTATGCATCCTGCACTAGCACATAGACACATTTTGGAAAATCGGAATAGGTAGTCCAAAGCAGATAAACGTCAAAACACAGGTAGAACGAGAATACTGGGTGAAAGTGGCCAGAAAAGACTAAAGAGTCCTGTACGTCCATGGTGCACCTGTCTTCAACCAATTTTAACCGTGCTTGTGTGAAGTTAGTACGTTGGGGAATCTGGCAGTTGCTCGACATTGTTCGTTGGGTCCCTCCGTGTAGTCCGGCTTCGTCCACCCGTAAATCTGTCCGACACGGTGACCCTGACTGTCGAAAGTGTCGTTAAATCCCAATAAATAAATGAATAAATAAATAAATAAATAAATAAATAAATAAATAAATAAATAAATAAATAAATAAATAAGGTGTATTTTGTTTACATCCACATAATTAACATATTTTCAGACCTCCCATTCCTATTTTATTTATGGAACACTGAACCACCCTTTTGAGCACCAGCAATGTCCAAAGGATGGGACGTTTGTCATTGTCTCCGCAGTGGTTGCATAGTACAGCAGTGAGAATAAGTGCCTAATCAACACACATTTTTGCAACTTTCGGCACATTTCATGCCAGGTACAGAATGCAAATGCAACAAATCTGTAAATATAATACAGTACAGTCGCCGTAGACTGGTCGCAATCAACGCAGGCAGTGATGTCTATGCATGCGTTTGCCATCATCAGCAAAATTTTAATTAATGAAGCACCGGGTTGTACCCGGTGCTTCATTATTTAAATTTTTTATGCTTATCCCTATAATTAGTGTTTGGAATCTAATAATATTGCGTCCGTGGAAATATTGCCCACCCGTGGGAAGTGACCAGTCCATGGCGGCCGTACTGTATATACACTGTATTTTATTTGTTCATTTTATCTACATGGCTTTTCTTTCCATTTGCCTTGATACGCTAACCCCAAAGTTCGTGTCACTAGAGGTGCCGTCGGGGAAAAGCAATTCGATGTTCTGAGTTAACTAACATTCTGCACACTGAAGTGAAAATACAAAAATAGCAAGCACCAAATTCCATCATTTGTGGCAAAGATCACTGAGCTGTGTTAAGCAAGAGTGAATTGGTTAAATTCCTAGTTGCATTGTAGAAGAAATTTGGAGCTCGACATTTCTGTGTTTTATTATCAGTGTTCGGAGGGTTAAGTATTTATATCACAACGAATCCCTCATCAGTGCAGATACTCTAACTCAGAGAACCCCTAGTGATGATTAATGCATTCTGAAAAGAGACCTCTTGATAGTCTGAAGTAACTTGAATGAAAATTGAGTTATTCGCTAGAAAATTGAGTAAGCACTTTTGTAAATTAATTGTTTTACGATGACCACTTCATGTCAGTCCCATTACAGTATGTATTTTAGATGTGTGGTGGTCAACGCCTTTTTATACCATGATAACCTATTCTACTATATATGAAAAGCCTATGACATATTTTTTTGCTTTATACACCAACCGTGGTGAACACGCCAGCAATGGGATTTAAATAGTTAAATTTACATCTACAGTGGATCTACATCCAAGTTGACCTTTAATGACGTCGACCTATATAATAACACTTTGGCCAGCCGCTGATTTGTCGCGGTTCTCGGATGAGAAGGCCGCCTTGGTTACCCCTGTACACCCAACTGCCTCCCTATTCCCACGCTTCTCCTCTCCTCCCAACACTCGGAGACGAACTCCCAGTGAATCTTATTCTTTTAGACTGGTACTTTGGGCATTCTAGAAGAAAGTGTTCCAGGGTCTCCACCATGCCCAAATTACACGTCTGGCACTCTTTTTCACTATTTTTCCCAATTTTTCCCCCCAGCTCCAGGGATCATCAAGGTACTCTTCAAAACCTGGCTTCTTTTTATTACGCAGGCCTCCCAGAAACCTCTTTGATTTGATTTGACCCCCTCTCGCCAATTACGGTTACAATCCTCCATGACGCTTTCTTTGACGATTTTTTTTACCCTGGTTTGCCCCAACGTCTAGGTCCGAGATCTCCAATGAGTAGTTCTCTACTAGCTCCCTCACATGGACCATCCACCACGTCTTGATATTTGAGTTGAAAATTCTCAGGAACATCACCTTAACCGCGACAAATCAGCGGCTGGACAAAGTGTTATTATTACACTATCGGCTGTCGGGGAGATTTACCAAATAATTAAGATAACCGAGTTTCAACAGGTCTATCCTGTCCTTTATCCTCATCCACCCAAACTCACCCCTGATTGCTTCTAGCGCTGCGGCATTACTCGACCCCGTTATCCATCGGCCTGCATTGTTCTGCAGGATTTCCAAGCTCCTTACGGCCGTCTGGTTTAGGGGTACCACCTCCGTAGCGTATGTTATACTTGGCAGACCTACCAATTCCCAAATGGTTTTCCCCACGAAAACCTTATTGAAACTGTTTCTCCCTATAAGTTTCATTTGGTTAAGGATTCGCTTCCCCTTCAGAATCATTTATTTGTGTGGTTTCGGTAGGTGCCTCTTCCTGTAATGTTTATATTTACCCCAAATACTCGTAATCACCTGTCTCTCCTACACTGAGAAGTTTGCTGCTACCTTCCGGAATGCAGAACTCACCCACTCTCCACCTTCGAGTGGGGTCCACTTTGCGGCCCACAGGTATAACTTTGCTCTTGCTTTCATTAAGTTCGAGTCTCCTTTTGCTCCCATATTTCCCAACAATTCCCAACATTTTCGTTAGCCCCTCTTCGCTTTCTGACACTAGAACCATATCGTGTGTACAAAATAGCCCTGGGATCTTCAAGTCCCCAACTGCTACCCCCTCGTCGCTATGCAGGAGTTCGTCTCCTAAACCTTTGATGTACAATGCAAATCCCTGTTTTAGGCCTATCTCCAAAGGCACAAGTTTTGTTGTAATGTTTCCCTGGCTAAGTTCACTCTGTACGTCTTTATATAATGCTTTCATAATTCCAACAAACTCGCCCCCTAAGCCCAGAGCCCCCAGCTTACGCCACATACCCTCCCTCCATACTCTAGGGTATGCCTTGTTGACATCCAAAAAGGCCATAAACATCGTTTTCTTTTTTGCGTTCGCGGATTCTATCATTTGGGATAGCGTGAAAAGATGGTCAGTAACTCTCCTTCCCTTCCTGAAGCCATTCTGGATTTCTCCCAAAAAAACCTTCTCTTCAATCACCTCCTCTAGTCTCCCATACAGGACTTTACAGAAATGTTTTCCAATGTTGCTGCTGACAGAAATCCCTCGATAGTTATCCAAAACGTCTTTTTCACCCTTTTTATGAATAAATGCCACTTTGCTTTCTCTCCACTCCTTTGGGACCTCTTGATTTCCTATGGCTAGATTGAATAGGGCAGTTAGGCTTTCCACGAATTCCTCTCACCTGAATGATAACTTGTCTAAATTTATAGCACGTCGCCTCGCGAAGAGTGAAATGAAAGTGGCAATTATTTATTGCGTTTTTAAATGTGTTTATCCCATAAAACGCCAAATATTAACAAACATGCATTGTCTCGTGTTAATAAAGCATCTGTAACTCGAAACAGTATGTTAGTATGTTATTAAAATGAAAAAGGCCCTGCTTCTTTTTCTATCTCGTTTTGGTGATAAAATTGACAGCGGAAGTACCGCCTACCGATCCTCATATAAACAAAAGCAAATTCGCACATATGTTTGGCTGGCTCCTGCTCAGTAAAATCGAGAAAAAAATAACAGCAACTCTTAATAACCTGACGATCATGGTATAAATAAAATATACCCAAAGTAGCTTGGTGTACCAAATGTTTACCACTCGTGGTGAAGTGGTGTTAACCGCGCGCCAAAGACTCGCGGTTAACACCACTTCACCACCCGTGGTAAACATTTGGTACATCAAGCTACTATGGGTATATTCTATATTTTATTCTCGTGTAACATAAAATTATTGTCCATATGAACTGGTTTGGTGCTAGTAGCCACTATCAAAGTTTCAGAAAAATGAGGGTACCGGAACAAAAGCTAGTATTTTCCTTGTTCATGTCTCATATTCAGTCAAAATAAAAATATTTTGTTTATATAAATTTGTTCTATTACAAATTATTGAAGAATGCCTGTATACACTCCCTAATATTTTGTACAAAACAAATTTTGAATAAGAAATTCAGACCACCAAAAATAATCAATCCCTCAACCAGTTAATACAGCACCCGTCTTATATTTTACCCAGTGAAGACAGTTTAAACCATCATAACACCATCATAGCAACATGGGCCTCGTCGCGACAAATCCACAAATGGAATGAGAATAACAAGGTTTGAATGGCAAGTTCCGTGTTTTGGGTCTGGTCGATGTGTTACATATTATGTTCATGTAAATGGGATGACACTACCGATGGCAATTCCGTCACGTGGACCTAATTTCATTAGATTTCATACTCCAGATCTGGCCATGGGGAGATCCCCAAAAGTCACTGGACAGGATATGGTGCACGGCATTGGGCATCTTTTATTTTATTAAATAGAATGGTGGCTATAAATACTGATATATATACTGTCGCGTGGAGACCAAGGATCAAGTCAAGGAAAAGCACTTGGAGTGTAGAGGTTCATCTTGAGATAGAAATGGGAACGGGCAGATAAATAAACTCAAAAAAATTAAAACAAAAATCAAATTTTTATTAATTGATTCCAACACATGCTTCGGCTACTCCAGCCAACCCTCAAATAATTATAATCAAAAAGCAGAATTACGTTTCAGACGTGTGATAAACCCCCAGTGTCCATGGAAAGTAAAGGAACTATAAAAACATGGCGCTGGTGGTTTTTAGTGTGTGGCATATATCCTCCTCTTGGGCATCTATTTTCATTTTACATACCATACTGTATAATGGTTTAAAAGGGAACTAGAGTGCCGACCCGTCCTAGGGCAGGTATCTTCACACATTCGATGGAAAATTTCTATTTGCATTGTATACCAAGGGCGATAATGAAATTTCTAGCTGGGCACGGACTGAATGAAGGAGTCACTAATTCTCGGCATTTATATAACAGATAAACTAGTTTCAAGACACAAAATAGGAGTTCTACGAAAATGATAGCTTACGTCATTCATTCCGCTCAATTTTACTAAACTATCACAGACTTTGGAGTGAAGTTGGGGTGAATATTTAATGTGCGTAGAATAAAACTTGTGCGCATCGCCAGTCTAAGATACAATTCAGATAAATAAACAGATTCTAAACACGAACTGATATGAGATCCTTATTTATTAGAGATTGTTTTCTTTCCAGGAATTGCCCATTATCACACTTAGTTGATATGGCTTCAAACTCGACTAATATGACGCCGATCTTGGCCGATATGAAACAAACTACAGTTATCCTCAATTGATACGTTATTAGGCACAACCACTTTGTTTAGAGAGACATTTTCACAGTTATTCGGTGAACGCATTCGGGAATATTTGCGTTAACGGTCATGGTGGAGTGGTTTAACCCTCTGCACTCTGGTGTCAAAATATTAAAACTTCAACATGCAATTATTTCCCATAATGCAACTAGGAAATTAACCAATTCAATCTTGTTTGACAGAGCTCCATGAGCTCTGTCACACAAGATCGAACTGGTTAAATTCCTAGTTGCATCATGGGAAAAATTAGCAGACTGAAATTTAGAGATTTCGACAACAGTGTGAAGGGGGTTAAAGCAGAGTTTTGTATAATGAGGAATTATTGACCGCAATAAGTAATGATTAGGTGGTTGAAAAGAAGAAAGAAGAGAGCTGTGCAGAAAATGCAGCGGAAGAAGAAATAGTTCAGCTATCCGAACGTCGTGGCTTCCCCATTGGGGAATCCCAGACGTTAGGATAGCTGATCTAGCAGAAGAGGAAACTTCGGACTTATCGATAAAATTACTGACGTCACCAAGGTTTTTCACAACGACTGAAAATCATACTCACCAAATTTCTGGTGAGGATAATCATTCGAATTATAGTTATGCCATCTAACTCCGGTAGCATTCTCTGTTATTTTGCTGAAAGAAAATAAAAAGCATTTTTGAGCCTTCAGTCCCCACGTTTGGTGTCAAGTTGGCAATCAAAATACTGTGACAAACAAGGGGATGTTCAGATCTTCTGGTGCAGGAGGTGAGTAGTGGGAGATGTGCTAAAGTGCAATACTGGCCATAGGGAGAGTGACGTCATGGTGTGTTGTCATGGTAGCCCACATGTTGTGACGTCATCACAGGGCGATGTGGTGTGTCAGTGCTGTGCGTGTTGTTAGCGTGACACATTTGGTTTAATCTCGAGAACGGGAATTTCCAGGTTACCGGTTCTGAAAATCAGTACTAATGCTTGGGAAATTCATAGACTAGAATCGCGAATCAAATGTTGCGAAAACCTTTGATTCCCGGTTCCGTTTTATGAATTTCTCGGGTTTTGGGAACTGATATT
This sequence comes from Pictodentalium vernedei, assembly GCA_031216915.1. Lineage (NCBI taxonomy): Eukaryota > Metazoa > Mollusca > Scaphopoda > Dentaliida > Dentaliidae > Pictodentalium > Pictodentalium vernedei. The sequence goes on from CM062297.1 coordinate 760,914,025, forward strand.
CAGAAACGAGAGACGTAAAATTCCCAGTATCGTGACTGGCTTTCCAAAACGAGAACCAGGAAATTCCCATTCCCGAGATTAGAAACTATTTGGGGCGGAGGGCTGGGGGTGATACTGAAAAATGTGACAACTGGCTCTTCCTGCAAATTGCCCGAGTGCTTTAAACGCAGAAAAAAAATCATATCGATCTGTGACTACCACCTATAATCGGAGACAGAAAATCCATTTTGGAAAATATAACTGTAAGGAGATTGTTGGCATTAGTTCCTGCATTTTCTAATCTGGGTTGGGCAACTTATTCATATTTGTTTTGATTTTTTTTTTTTTTTTTTTTTTTTCAGTGAATGAGACTGACAGTAACTCCCGTTCACTTGAGTTGTAAATGGGTCGATTTTCTACCGATCAGTTCGCGAAATGACTCTACACGTTGGTAGTACCAGAACACCGCTAACAGCTCTACACATTAACCAACTACTACAGGATGTTTATTTTGTAAGTTATGCCGACCAGAACAATGGGCTCATACAACAACACAGTGGGGACAAATTTTCCACCAAGCAGCTGTTTACACGGGTCTTTCGGTTGATAGACTTTGTGTCAGTAAACAGACCCATTCCTGGAAATATAAATTCAAACACCAAATAAAATGGATTGCCTAGATGCTTCTTTGTGTATGAATACTTGACTGTCGACAGGTAGTGTTTACAAAGCATAATTTTCTGTAAACATCCGTAGAAGAATTCCACAATAGATAAGTCGAATTCTGAGACAAATCATTAAGACGCACTCTCAACGTTTCTGCAAATGGACCACACGGTTCAAATAGCGGAAACTGTTCTTGTGCTTTGTAAAATAATTGTATGGACTTGTCGTTTTGTTAGGCATTGTGCGGTGGGAAATAAACTGAACTCTTTTCAGCAGTGGTTCGTTTCTGACAATTATATGAAAATGTGCTGTTGTGGGGGCTAAAATGGAGGAGCATACGCTCAAGTAAACATATTTTGAAAAGTAGGGGATATTTGATAAAAGTGAGATATCTGAAGAAATATATTTACAATTTCACCAAAAAGACAGTTGAGGCATTGCACTGTGATATCTGGTGAATGATTTCAGTGATAGATGGTTGTCCAACAGTCACACATTCCACGCACTGAGCTGTAGAAAACATGGACGGTCAGTCAGAGAATTTACCACATTCAGTTCAAGTTCTCAATACCTTGTAAATCCTCCTCGGTTAGCGAGACACGCGAGGATCAGACGTGGCATACCCCTCACCAAACGCCCAATATCAGCTTGACTGATGTTATTCCATTCTTCCTGCAGTGCAGCGGCGAGTTTCTGGACATTGGTAGGGGGCTGTTGGCGTTGTCATAGGCGCCTGCCAAGCATATCCCAGACGTGCTCGATTGGTGAAAGGTCTGGACTTAGTGCTGGCCAAGGCAGTGTAGTGATGTTCTGCTCCTGGAGGAATTCTGTAGCGACACGGGCCCTGTGTGCTTTTGCATTGTCATCTTGGAAAATGAATCAATGGCCGTGACGTCGCGCAAATGGCACCACATGAGCTGCTAACATATTGACACGGCAGTACTGTCCTTGACACGCCTTTGGGTGACATCTAATGCTGTTCTGTTTGTCATGGTTATGCCTCCCCACACCATAACCGATCCACTACCAAACCGATCGTGCTGCCTAACGGTTACGTCATGGTATCGTTCGTTTCGCCGCCGCCACACTCTGCTTCGCCTGTCATGGAAGTCGAGAGTGAACCTCGATCCTTCGGAAAACATGACGTTGCTCCACCGACGATTGTTCCAGCGTTGTCGTGCTCCACACCAATTACGCCTTGCTGCGATGTGACATTCAGTCAAACGTGGAATTATTCGAGGTCGTCCAGCGTACAAATTCCAGCTGTGTAGGCGATTTCGGATAGTCTGACCACGGACTCGCACACCTGTCACTCGGTGCAGCTGCTGACCAATTTCTGGGGTAATTTGATGGCGGCTATGTAATGCTGTGGTTCGGATGAAATGATCCCGGTCAGCAGGTGTCGCCCTTGGATTACCTGACCAACGTCTGTTGATGAACGAGTTAAAATCAAAAAAAAGAACGATGAGACCTCCGAAAAAGCCCGTCCAGTACAAATGAAAATTTCAAAACGTACCCCACAGACATTAACGCGGCGCTCGAGCAAAAAACCTGCAACAACGTTTTCGTGGGCCGGCCGGTGATATTCATGATTCGCACTAAACTTGGTAACATATCGATGTGTCCAATCACGCGTATCCAATATGATATTCCGAAAATATCCACATCAGTTTGGGTATCCCCTACTTTTTTTGAATAGTATATGTTATTTTCTTCACACGAACGTATTTTATACATATAATATTTGGAGGTTATTTAAGAAATAACTTGTTTTCCTTCGGTTTATGCGATATAAACCGAAAATTTTTAGCACAAGCTTCATAACTCGCGTAGCGATCTATGATTAAGCTTGTGCTGAAAATTTTCGGCTTATATCGCATAAACCGACGGAAAACAACAGTTATTTCTTAGAATTTAATCCGGCCGTAATATTAAAATATAAAAACTATGTGTACGTGAACGAAAAACTTTTAATTTTCGCAAAAGACAACAGTCAAACTCAGGAAAGTGTGCCACAAACAGGTCACGTCAATCATTGTCAAATTGTTTGTTGTTTTGATTTTCGATCGCAGACGACAGATATTTAGCAAGTCACGTAACAATATCATTAAAAACAATTTTTTTTTAAGTTCTCCCAAAATCATGTTTGGATCGCATACATGTGCGAACGTGTAGACATTCCAAATCATTTCGTGATTTGGTTTATACGATTTTGACGACTTTCACGCTGTACGCTTTCAACCAATCAAACGCAGAGGCGGGGCAAATGATTAAATTATTACTTGGTTAGTTCCATATTGGCCGATATATCAACTCGAGGTAACTTCACATCAGATTGAGACTGAAGATCAAAGGCTGATGTGAAGTCACTGTTGGCTGACACGTCGGCCGATATGAAACTAACCAAATAATAACCTCTTTATTTATTAAACCAAGACAAATAATTACAAACATTCTTCTTTCTTCTCTTCATCAAACTAATCCATACTTATTAGGGTCATTAACCCTTTACCCAACGTAACGGCCAAAACCGACCAGCGCTATTCTCAAAAATTGCCAGTTAATTTTCTGTTTTTTCATTTTTTTGTCTCAAAAACATAGGTTATGATCCCTCATTGGAACGAGCTCGTTGAGCTCGTTCCAATGAGGGGTTATAACCTATGTTTTTGAGACAAAAACTGAACAAAATTAATTGTTCAAGAATGTTTTTTGCAAGTGTCGTCTGCTTTTCATGTTAGGTAAAGGGTTAATTCCTCGCCATACAAAAACTACTCCCTTTTGCCTGGTGACTCTAATTTTGCAAATTGATTGCTTTCGAAAAATAACGGTGAACGATTTCGCTGTAAACAAAATGGCTGTGCCTAGTAACGCATCAAAGGGACAATTCATATCGGTCGAGATCAGTGTCATATCAGTCGAGTTTGAAGTAATATCCGCCCAGATCGATAATTGGCAATTCCGGGCAAGAAAATCATACCTAATAAATAATAAGTAATCTTCTCTGTCAGCAGCTGTTATAACACGACGAACAGTAATGGAAATAACATTTATAATAATCACAGCCGAAGGTTACTCCACACTCCAGGGCTGCATCTATCCTAGGCTGAAGTAGGCATACCTGGGAGGTTGACATTAAAGACTGAAAAAACATGTTGCATACAGTTCAGGGAAGACATGTCGCTGTGTTTATGTTACCTGTAGTTTATGTAATACTACCAGGCGTAGCCAGGATATCAAAGTTGGGGGATACGAGTAACATGTAGGGGTGTGGGGGGGGGCTAGTTCAGCGATCTGAACGTAGCGGTTACACCCCCACCCCCACCCCCACCCCCACGAATGGGGTAGCCACTATATTCAGATCGCTTAACTGCTAGGGGTTCGGCACACAGAATAGGATGTGCCGCATCATCCGAGCCACGTAGCAGCGAGATGGGTGCCTGCAGAAGACAGGGACACCCCCTATCGCTCGAGGCCCCCTGGAAAAATTTTGAAATTCGGGACAAAAAAACGCAATTTCTTTGGCTCTGAGTCCGTTGATGTTCATAATTTATAAGTTGTGAAAGGCATCAATAATTAGGCTACATCACCTGTGGGCGGGGCATGACTGAAATTTCTGTGCAGGCATGTGTCCCCTCAGCTCCCCCCCCCCCCCCCCGGTTACGCCACTGAATACTATGCCCCCGTTCTTGGGCCTACCTGTTCTTGCACTCCGAAAATATCAACAGTATGACATATCCAATAATTTTTATACCACAAGATAGGCTTACCTGGGCTGAAGGCCTGAGGTGTAGCTTACATTTTATTAGATGTATCCAACTGATAATATTTAGGAGCGCGAGAAGACTTCAGTTGTAAATAAGGTGAATCATATATACGAGACGGCGAAGTCGCACCACCGAAAAATACGCCTCTTTGGAAGTAGAAATTTAACAAGAACGCCCTTATTCTCTCCAGGTGGCTCTCTTTCAGCCATCTCGTTTGATGTTTTCCTGGGCATCTACCTCCCCCCCCTCCCCCCTCCCCACCCACCAAACCCAAACCACTTTTTTCCCGATTGGAGGTAGTGGACCAAATGTAATTTGCTCTCGATACCCATGTGGAGAATTCATAATTGGCTATTAATTCATCCAAGTAAATTCTAGTTCCTGCCACTCATGTGAATCGTTTCTTTCCTTTTGCCCTATTTTGTGCAATGAGGCATGAACCTTGCATTGCTTCATATATAGAGGATCTGTAATGAGTTTCTCTTTGATATAAGATTTATGAAACGAGTGCAGACAATTTTATTTTAGCGAGCCTCTGGCGAGCTAGAATAAAATTGTCGAAACGAGTTTCATAAATCTTACGTCAAAGAGAAACAAATTTCAGATTCTTTTTATCACATGACACACACAAACGAACTTGAACCGATTTATTTTTAACGAGTCTATGTTCCCGTACATGGAAAAAGAAAATTAACCTACATTCTCCATGTTGAATGAATGCGTTCAATACTTCCGCTTTACAAAATAGTTCTCAAAACAAACGGTCTTGTTGACATTTAATAAACAGACTGCAGCAAAACCCTCACTAGTAATTCAATTGTCAACAATAAGAGAAGCAAATCCAAAGAAGGGATTTGCAATTTCTATATTGTATAAACTTTAATCCGAGTCGCTGTCGGACACAATGATGCGCCTACGTTTCTGAGCGAGTTGGGCTGATGATGTTTCTGGGTTATGAATGTGGATTTCAAAGTGCCCACCATAAATGTTGCCTGTGAACATATTCTGTAGTCTACCCGCAAATTGTGTGTTTCGATCAATGGAATTTGTGTTAGAAATGGACTGGTTTTGATAAACTACATCTGTGTCCATGGATTTAGGATATTGAGGCCTATTTTCAGTTTGAAGATTGGAGTTAGATAACACACGAGAAGTTTGTTTGTGTTGTTGTTCACTGATATGGCTGTAATTGTTAATTGACTGGATATTCTTGTGTCCTGTGATTTGCATAATCTGGTGAGCAGGGATGTTATTTTCTCTATGTTTCTGAACAAGATGTTTGCGAGCACTGTGATTTGTAAGTTTCTTTTCCGGTGACAGACCAGCTGCTTTTGCCATGCGCTTCATGATGGAGGTACGTTTATTTATTCCAATCGGCTGTCTTTTAAACCACTGGCACTGATCACCGACATTCATAATATCTTGTTTAGTATGTGTTGCTATATAAAAAGGGTCACTTTCGTCACTGTAACCAGAGGGCCTTAAAAGAGAGTACTTTTTATAAATATTCACAGGACACTTTCTGGTAAATCAAAGTTACACCACATTCTGGGTGGCAGACTTCGAACATCTCTCACATTGTCACTAGGGCGAGTTTTTGTTTGTCTTTCTATAAACTGTAAATATTTCTGGCCATTTGGGTCCTTGTGCAAACTAACATCCCCCCAACACATTTTACGGTGCTCATCTGAGCCCCGTAAACCAAAGTGAATAGTGTTTAAAAGCCACAAGGAGTTTATTATAGATTCGGGTGTCGAAGAACCCAGTTGACCGCTTTGCCACAAAATGTCAATTTCATTGTCACTTATTGGCTCCGCCTTCATTTCCCGATTGCCCAAGCCACTTCGTTTCAGTTGTCGTTGTTTGGCCTTCAATATGTCTCTCACTTTCACAAATTCTACACTGCTAACTATTGTGTGGCCATAATTAAAACGTTTTAAATTTCTGTCAATACTGGAAATAAATCCACGCCACGAGCTTGGTTCATATTCAGAGCCGTCAGATTTTCTAACTGACAGGATAAATTTGCATAAAAATAACACACAGTTCACTGGGCGGTATGTTGTGAATTTCACGATGCTCATTTATATCATTGCTTTGAAGAACATTTCATACTAACTTCTTGTCATAAAAGGTCTTGCTTAAAGTGTTTTTATTTGTTTCTTTTTCAACAAATCCATCTATATCTGCACCGCTGACATTAACAAAACGACGCTGTTGAGTAGCGTCCGTTTGCTCAGCAACGCCGACAGTTTCTTGGCAATCTAGCGTCTGGTAACTGTAATGGGCTCAAACGTTCTGCCGAAAGAGTCACTTCAAAGTCCATACCTATTATTTTCACAGTGTATAACAAGCATTTTGTGGAATCAATGATCTTAACAATTTCCCCTTCTCCTTTTCCATCTATTTTCACAATTTCGTTCACTCGATAGTTAAGTACACGCGACATGTTTTGTTTGTAAACAATGGAGTGGTACAATATGAATATTAATTAGGTGATGAGGCTTAAAATTCAGCCAATGAAAATCCTTGCAGGTCATATTACACGTGTTCTCATATAGAAGAATATCAGATGGACTTTTTCATTGAACTTTACAATAGTCATGTGATAAATTTATTTATTTATTGTGGCTTAACGACACTTTTAACAGCCAGGCTCTCCCCGTGTCGGACAATGTTACGGGTGGATAAAGTTGGAGCACTCGCAAAGAACCGCCGAACAGTGACGAGCAGTGACGAGCAGTGACGAGCAACTCCTCACAAGCATGGTTAGGATTGGTTGAAGGCAAGTATAGCATCGTTGTTCAGTAGGGGTACTTACACAACTCAACCGTCCCTTCACGTGGGCAATCGGGATAAAGTGCATTACCCGTGGACATAACACAGTTATTGCAATAGCTCATTGTTTACGGCACTAGACTTCAAACCGAGAGGTACACGGTTCAATACCCGGAAGGAGTAACCGCGTTAAGTCCATAGGCAAGGCACTTAAATTCCGATTGCTCACGTGGGGGGCACGGTGACGCTGTACGCTAAGACGTACTGCACGTGGATGGTGCACTCGTCTTCAACAAATGCTAACCTTACTTGTGCGGAGTTAGAACGTTGGTGCGTATGACAGTTGCTCGCCGCTGTTCGATGGTCCTTTCCAATACTCCGGCTTCCCCACCAGTAAACCTGTCCGTCACGAGGTGCGCTGATTGTCGAAAGTGTCGTTAAACCCTAATAAAATCGAACCGGTGGCACTTTAGGTTTTGAAGTCCAATGCCCTAACCACTGAGCCAGTGTGCTCTCTGTATTGCTTCAGGTGTTTCAGTGATGTAATTTGCCTTCATTATTACGTAATATACAGCTTTCTGCTTATAAGAATTTGTCTCGTTGCATTGACTATTGTTTCTTCGGACGTTGCTGTGGTAGATTTGAAGCAGGTGATGATATCCGTTACGTTACTTTCACATATCTGCATCTGTCCAATACTTTATATGACAAAGGACTGGTTTTATAGAAAGGCATATGGGTTCAATGTTCGTCTCCAGATTGTTTCAGGAACAACTTTATACTTCATAGCACGGTCACGATTAGCCATTGTGCGTAAATATGTGATCTTAAACGCCAATAAATAAATAAATATACTTCATAGCTTTTATTTTTCGTAAATGATCGAGAAGCGTCACATACAAACACTCAAAAATAAAGACAAGGGTTATTTCTGTTACTTTAGGTAGAGGCTGAACAAATTGACAGCAACGTTTACACCTTGATCAGATTTGTTGTTAGCTCTAAAGCGAAAAAAAGGTTTGGTTCAGGAAAACTTCATATTTTATTTTTTCTTTCAGTCGCTTAACTCTTACCCAGCGAAACAATCAAAATGGGTTAGCTCCATTTTCAAAAATCACCAGTCAAATTTTATTACTCTTTCATTTTTTGTCACAAAACATAGGTTATAACCCCTCTTTGGAACGAGCTCAATGAGCGCGTTCCAATGATGGGTCATAAGCCATGTTTTAAGGGGGAAAATGATATTATTCGTTATTTTATTTTTTTCAAAATGTCGTCTGCTATTTTGGGCTCGACGCAGGGTTAAATGTATGGACTATTTTCGAGGTGCACTTGTATTTGAAGTCCAGTCCATACGTATAATACGATATCATTTTCAATGCAGATAGCATTTTTAGCATTTTTTTTAAACCTTTACCTAACACAGCCTTTTTAAAAAAATAAATTAAATTTCACATTTTTCGAATATATTTTCATAATTTTTCAACAAAGCCGTACAAATATGGATATCATTAGAATCGGCTCGATGGGCAGGTTCTTATGATATCCATATTTGTATGGTTTCATCGAGATATTTGTAAGATATTTTAGGCTGTGGTGGGCTTATTTTGGTTCAATTTCCAGGCCGTTTTTTGGCCGCTATGTTAGGCAAAGGGTTAAGTACTCATACTTATCTAAAGATTTCGGTCGCACATGAAGATTAGGATGGGTCGGGAAACCGGAACCATCTTATTTTTTCCTGAGCCTGAACACCAAGAGGTTCAAATTATTTTAAGGTCCATTAAGACGCCCAAGTGCGCAAATCCAGACTGCAATGGCGTTGTCGGTGTAATATCTAAAGGTTGTGTTAAGAAATTACCCAATGTACTTTCACTTTTTCTGTACCACACGCGATTAGGACGGGGACATTAGCGGTCGAAGCAAAATCCATCATTACGTGAACCCCATTGTTGTCTATCATTATCTTTGACTTTGTTGAGAACGTTCCCTGTGGTTCAGAAGAGACTATTATGTCATATGTGTTGTTCGATTTATGTGGTAAACAAGAGAGTGAAAAGAAATGACGCGGACACTTTAAAAGCAATTATTGAAGTTGTTACTAGACAAAACACCTATATAAAATCCGATAATGCCCGTGTTTATAACTTAACTGTACTCAGACAAAAAAGAAAGTATAATAGAAACAAATGTGAAAAAATAGCATAAAGGATGACATATAATAGTTCAAATGTTGCATGTTTGTGGACAAGAAGTCGTGCAAAGAGTTTAATGACATGTTGTTGTTGTCCACCCTACCGTATACAATTTTGTTACGGATTTCAAAATAGCACGTGCAACCCGAGAATGTCAAATTGAATGGGTGCCCGACGATTTTCTTTGTGTTATGTTGTGCTAGAGATCCAGGGTTATTGGGAAAACACGCTAGTTTTTGTCTTCCGACATTTTAAAAAATGCCGAAGTTAGCCGAAAATCAGAGGTTGCGTGTCATTGGTATGCATGAGGCTGAGATAAATCCAGATGAACTCGCTGCTGAGTTCGCAGTCACTGTGGCCACTATTTACCGTCTCAGGTCGACCAAGAGTTACAGCCCCTGCACAAGACCGACACATCAAGACGTCTCACTTGCTGGATCGCTTCCTTCCGGCGACGAGGACAGCAGCAATTACTCCTGGTAGAACAAACAACAGAATCAGTGCACAAACTGTCCGCAACAGACTCACTGAACACGGCATCCGAAGTAGGCGTCCATCCCATGGACCAATCCTTACCCAACGTCACCGTACCGTCAGAATGGAATGAGTACGTCAGCGTGTTCGCTGGACTCTGCAGCGTTGGAGCACAGTCCTTTTTATAGTGATGAATCACGATTTTGTCTACGGCGCACTGATGGTAGGGCAAGAGCGTATCGCCGACGAGGAGAACGGTTTTCTGATGCTTGCGTGCGGGAATGCGACCATTTCGGCGGGGGTAGTGTAATGGTTTGGGCAGGAATTTCCTTGCACTATCGAACGCTGTTGATCTTCATCGGTGGTAATCTGAATGGGCAGCGATATAGGGACGAAATTCTTAACGCTGTTCTTGTCTCCAGCAAGACAATGCCCGGTGTCACGTGGCGCGTATATGTCGTGACTTTCTTGAGGAGCAGAGCATCGAACTTCTTCCTTGGCCCCCACTTTCGCCAGATTTGTCACCAATCGAGCATCTTTGGGATCAACTGGATCGTCGGGTACGACTTCATGATCGTCAGACGTTAGGCGATTTACGTAATGTTCTAAAGCAGGAGTGGAACGCAATACCACATCCAGAGACTTATCAGGTCCATGCGCCGTCGATGTCTTGCCATCCAAGAGGCAAACGCTGGACATACACGCTATTGACTGCATGTGTGAACTTTTCATTTCACCCCATGTCTGAATTGCGACGTCCTGACGTGACGCTGGCAACAGTAAGAACATGAAATTATGCACTTTCATACAGCTAGACTCGAAATATGAAGTTACAATAATTTGTTTGGGACTAAAGTCAATAATACTAAAAAAATTACTCCTCGAAGTTTATTATACTTTCTTTTTTGACTCAGTATATAAGGATGGCGGTGTAGCATTAAACGTAGATATTGCGATTTATTTATTAGATATAATATTCTTTCCCAGAATTGCCCATTATCGAGCTCGGTCGACATAAGTCGGCTTATATGATGCCTATCACGTCCGATTTCAACAATGTAGAGTTGTCTTCCTTGGTATGTTACAAGAAGCAACCACTTTTTTACCGTGAAATCATTCGCCGTTATTCATCGAACCCAATCAATCAGTAAAATTGCCATTACCAGGCGAAGGGGAGTAGGAATTAATGATGGCAGTAAGAAATGATTAGGTGGATGAAGAGACGAAAGAAAAGAACAGTGCAAAAAATTCATCGTAAACTAAAATTCAGAGTTGTAAGTGGGGATTCGCCAAAGTGGGCGAAGAGGTTGTTTAGCTATCCGATCGTCGCGGTTTTCCCAATAGGGAAACAGAGACGTTCGAATAGCTGGACTGGGAGTAGGAGAAGAATGAAGAATGAGAAACAATAACACATTCAGAAAATTGTATCGGGTCTGAGAATTTTTGTAATGATTTGGTTTGATTTAATAAGTAAAGAGGTTATTGGTTGATATCAGCCCGCGGTAAATTCACACCAACCTTCGACCTTCGGACTCAAGCTGATATGAAGTTACCTCGTGCTGATATCTCAGCCGATATGAAACTAATCAAGTAATAAGCTCAAATTTTATTATATGACTATGCAATTTAACCGCTAAATATCACTACTGATAATGATATTTACTGACTGGCGTTTCATTCAGTGTATATTTTAGCACTTGAACACTTCTGTAAAGTGACCTTGATTACACAACAAGGTGAGTACCTTTCGAAAACTACGACATTTTTATTCATGTTCTAGGTTATTAACCCTTAACCCACGCAAACGATATTAAAATTTGTTATTTTTTTCTATTTTATTAAATAAAAATCAACAAAACCATATCATGTTACTCCTCATTGGAACGAGCTCCTCAATCTTGTTCCAACGAGGGGGCCCGCATGATACGGTTTTGCTGACTTTTTTATATTTAGTCGAGTTTTTTTTTAAAAAATCGACTATTGGTATGGCGAACGTCGGACGCCGTGCGTTGTTGTTGTTGTTCCTGGACGGATTTATATAATATTTGGTATGTGGGTTTATATGCATGTTCAACACCCGATGATGGGAAATAGGGCGTGTCCATTCTTTTTCTCAAGCGTTATGGCCTTTTGTTAAAATCGACTAATTTTGAACTTGATAGCGCGATAACTTCAATATACGTAAACCGATTTGACTGATATTTCGAGCATGGGTTTTAAGGAACAATGCCTTGATCGAGTTCGGAAATGGGCTCTGTCCGATGTACGGTTTTTCACAAGAGTTATGGCCCTTTGACTAACTTGGAGCTTGATAGCGCGACAAATTCAACAAACGTAAACCGAATTGTCGGATATTTGGAGCATGGGTTTTAAGGAACAATGTCTTGATCGAGTTCGGAAATGGGCTCGGTCCGATGTACGGGTTTCACAAGAGTTATGGCCCTTTGTTAAAATCAACTAATTTTGAGCTTGATACCACGATATCTTCAACAAAGGTAGACCGATTTGACTGATAGTTGGTACATGGGTTTTAAGGAACAACAATGTCTTGATCGAGTTCGAAAATGGGCTCGTTCTAATGTATGGTTTTTACAAGCGTTATGTTAAATTCGACTAACTTTGAGATTGATACCGCGATAACTTCTACAAACCTCAATCAATTTCACTGGTATTTGGCACATTGGTTCCAAGGAGCAATGTCTTGATCGAGTTCGAAAATGGGCGCGGTCCGATGTATGATCTTCACAAGAGTTATGGCCCTTTGTTAAAATCGATTAGTTTTGAGCTTAATAGTGCGATAACTTCAACAAACGTCAACCGATTTGACTGATATTTGGCATATGGGTTTTAAGGAACAATGTCCTGACCGAGGTTGAAAACAGGCTCGATCCGATGTATGTCAGCAGAATTATTGGGCTGACTTGGTCATTTTTCGAATTTTGTGCTTTATACTATAGTGCGATAACTTAAACAAACGTCAACGGATTCGATTCATTTTTGTTATATGGGTTTCTAAGAAGATTATCTCAATCGAGTTTGAAAAACGGGCTCGGTCCGATATACGACAGCAAAATTATTGGGCTGACATGGTCATTTTTGCGAATTTTGTGCTCGATTGCACGATAATTTGAACAAACGTCAACCGATCCAATTTATTTTCGGTATGTGGGTTTCCAGGAACATTTTCTTGATCGAGTTCGAAAATGGGCTCTGACCATTTTTTTTTAGTTCATAGCCACTGTTGCGTTATCCACGAAAACTCGAACCCTCATTAGCGATCAAACCCTTGTTTTTTTTTGGTGGGGGGTTGTCAACAGCACAATTTGTAAATTACGCTGGTGGACGCGGCGGGTTGTTAGATAAAGTGTTAAAGGTGAGCTGTGACTCATTTGTTGGAACGGTGGACTGAATAATCGTAGGTACGATTCTGATCCTTGTCATCTGCGTTTTGTCATTGAACAAGAGAATTACTCCCTACTGTTCAAGTGGGAGCATGTCGGCGCACTGCGCGAAGGCACATTGCCGATGGTATAAATGCTTCCACCCGATGCTAACCCCCTGCACGTTCCGGGTGAGTAGGTTGGGGATCTTTCAGCTACTCGTCGCTGATCGGTCGTTCTCTCCGGCTACTACAGCTTCCCCCACTTATCTAATACTATATGACCATGGTTGTTGAAAGTGTCGTTAAACCCAAATAAATAAATAAATAAATAAATAAATAAATAAATAAATAAATAAATAAATAAATACGATTTTTCAAAATTTCTAGTGTAATTGTACGTCTCCACTTGAAAATCGTTTTATGTTGAAATCATGCGGTAATTTGGAGCTCGGGTGTGTAAACGTTCATTTGTTTTTGTTTGATTACAGACAACTAAATAAAAAAACTTTCAAATGTTTTTTTCAAGTATCAAATATATATATGATACATTTTGTCAATAGCACACATCATCTTGTGTAATCCACATCTGTAGGTTTCATTTTTTATTTTGGTTTTCGGTGAATAATCTGAGAACCTTTCTGACGAGATGGTGTGGAAGCATTCAGATTATACGGATGAACAGAAGCAGTCTGTGCTGAACTTTTAGACAACTGGAATCATTTTTGTGCTTGGTAATCATGAGGTGTGTGTAAGTACTTAGTCGCGTTTCCTTGAAAGGGCTTGCGAATCGTGCAAACGGATCGACAAAGGATAAACAATGTATCTGAACATACGCCATATAAAGCATTCAAATCGGTATTATCTGAATTCTGGATAAGACATGAAAAAGACAGAACGGCATTTGCGTTCGAACTGTAATTTTTTACAGAACGAGATCGACTTGGGCGGAGTGATAATATTGAACGAGAGGCCGAAGGATTCGAGTTCAATATTATCCCTCCACCTAAATCGATCGAGTGCGGTAAAAATGACAGCTTGAACGCGAATGCTGTTCCGTATCTATTGCACGCCTACACTTTACAAAAAAAATATTAATCGATTTTGGCGGAGGGATAGTATTGAACTCGAAGCCTTCGGCTTCTTGTTCAATATTATTGTCAAAGGAGATAGCTTGAATTTTTGATTTTGTTGTTTAAAAGTGTATATATTTTCGATAATATTTCTCACTCGGTGGACCCCGAAAACCGATTTGTCACTTAAACAGACCAGCAATAATTCAAGCGTTGCTGATTAAGCATGGAATTTAATGTCCATTATTACGCATTTGTCGAACGCCACATGGGTTATCTGATAACTGATTAAATAGATAAGAGAGACCAGTCGTCTCCTACAGTCATTATCTGTGTAATTATGTCCAGTCAATAGGTAATTGTTGTAAAACAGTACATCACACATGTTCTGGACATACACCAATATTATGCATCTAGCCTGTCACCGAATGCCAGGATATACCGAAATGTTAGTCTTTCAAAGGAACTTTAAAGCGAATATAAAATTAAGATAGATCTAAGCGGCCAAGTTCAAGAGAAGCAATTAATTTAATGTTCTGGCTATCGAAATAAAAATCGGGGGATTTCTCGAGAAATTCATTCCAGTCTGAAGACGTGTAAGGCTGTGGATCGTAAGTTGCAGGAGCTGGAGATGACCCATGCTATAGGTTAGAGGAGGCACCGTATACTTGCGAAAGTTTAGGCACGTTGTAATGTAGGGGAGCCTCAGAGCTCATATTTAGAATAGGAGCAGTCGCGGGCCAAGTCGGTGGCCATAGCTGAGTGTAGGATAAGAAATAGGAAGTGCGAGCTCAGGGGGGCTATTGGTATTTAAGAAGATGGCATCCATACTTAGGCAGAGAAGGCTTTGCCTGTATGAACATTATTCTGAGATAATTGGAGGGGAGTGTTTAACCCCATGGATGCCGACTGCTGAGTGAAAAGCGTCCAGTAAGGTGAAAAGCGTCCGGTAAAGCCTCCATGCGACGGCAGTGTTAGAGTGATGTCTCATCACTCGTTAGAGGGAAGTCGGTATAGTAAACTAACAATACGTTAGTGGCCGTATGACGGCAGTGATAGCGTGACATTCCGTCACATATTAGAGCAGAGGCTTATAATATGTTAGTGGCCGTGCGACGGCAGTGAAAGAGTGAAGTGAAGAGAACAAAGAACAAACACCATCGAGGTGAAACAACCAGCGACAACAGAGAATGCGGGCACGCAAGTGACTCAAAACCTCTGTGGGTATGGGGTGATTGACGTTTTGTTTTCTGATTCATTGGATTTAACGAAAGTCACAACTTACCATATTCATTTTTGTATATATATGTATTAAAATTGTTGTTTTTGGTGAATCTCTGTTGAATCAAGATTTTTGACGAAAAGTCACTGACCTCTTCAGGGTAAGAATCACCCCAACAAAAGTGAAACGGGTGGGTTCGTTATCGTGAGATATACGTTCACGCACGGATTCAGGCTACACTCCTTGAGTTTTGGCTAAATGCGTGGCACGAATCTATTTCTCCGAACAACGACAAAGATCGGTTTCCGACAATTATCCTTCCGCCGAAATCGAACTCGTGCAGGAAATAAAAAATGACAGTCCGAATGCATATGCTGTTCTGTATTTACTGCACGCCTACAGTTTTCTAAAAGAATATTAAAAACACAAATTATTGCCAAAAATAACCCAAAAGTAAAAATGAAATTGTTAAATAGTCCGAGCACGTGATCCGTATTATATTGAGAGTAATCACTTGATTGGACTGGTTTCGAGAAATAATTCATGAGAGATGAGGGACGTTGTACAAACACGAGTGCGCGAATGCGCACGAGTGTTTTACAATAGTCCCTCGCCTCGAATGAATTATTTCACGTAACCAGTCCAGTCGAGCGATTACTCTGTTTATTACTTTTCATTATTAACGATAATTATATTATTTAACCCTTTATCTAACGTAACGGACAAAACCGGCCAGCACTATTCTCAAAAATCGCCACTTAATTTTCATTATGTTTTCATTTTTTGTCTCTAAAACATAGGTTACGACCCCTCATTGGAACGAGCTCGTTCCAATGAGGGGTCATAACCTATGTTTTTTGAGAGAAGAAATGAAAATAATAGTTTTTCAAGAATTTTGTTTTTTTTTGCAAGTGTCGTCTGCTTTTCATGTTAGGTAAAAGGTTAAAAAACAATGAAGTCCCCATTACACCCACGGCAAAGCGTCTTCGTTTGCGCGCACGGCTACATGGCCCAATTTGTGATTGCATAATTCACTTTTGAAGTTATTTTTTATAATCAAACCCGGAAATCCCAGTAAATCACACTTTTGAAAGTAATAATCAGGCACAATACAAACAAAAATTATTGTTTGCTTCGGTTTTTGCAGAAAAAGCGTGTATTTTATGAAAATAAAAGCATAGGCGTGCAATAAAAGTTGTTAACTGAAAGTGGATAAAAAATAATGGTACAAAATTTCAATATAAATATACATCTCATTTTATCTTATAATCGCCACCAAGTGGATCATAACAGAAATATAGTCCTCATCATGTCTAGTGAGTACGTGACGTTGAAACTGATCGTGCTGTCGTAACGTCGTGGGTAAATTGATTTCGGAAGTAGAATGCAATTAATGTTTTGTAAGTCATTATATGATAAAGAACACATTATGTGATAAACAAAATAATCTCAAATTAATGACGATTTGATATGAAATATCTTATCCTCGTCAACTAAAATCGAATTGAACCCGGGTTAACCGCAGCTCAGATCGAATTTACTGAACTCAGTTCAGGCATTTCATATTTATTTATGTCTGTTGTCTGTTCAGTTTATTTTTCTCGTACTTCAGGAGTACTCAAACAAAAGGTTGAGAAACTTATAACTTACCAAGAGGTTGAAGTAGAGTAACAATCTTCAGCCATCACGATTGTTATAAGAAATCCCAGCCTCATGATATCCACTGGCATAACTACACAACTGTTACTGGGTAGATTTTTAGCTTTCTTTAGTCCGCCTTACAATATCTTATCCGCACACACGTGTGATAACTGAAATTGTCACAGCAATTCAGCCAAGTGGTTACAATACTCAAAACCAATAGGCATAACTCTCCAATATTACGTGAATATTTTACATCAACTCAGTTTAAATCCTCCATTCATCGCAGGCCGTAAAAACCGATTGCTGAGTACGAATGGCAACACCTACATATATGTTGATGTATTGATCTCGTGATGTTATTAAGAATAGCGAACGACAAACTGAAGATGTATAATTGATGTTACCTCTTTTGATATGAAGCACTTTACTCCATTTGCTGGACCTCTTGTATCTCCGCTGTGTAACAATTGAACAGCAAACGTTGATAGCTGTGTGTGTTTATTAGATGACGTAATTTTTCGAAATCAATTCCTTGCATGCTGCTGGTGGATATTTCTGCTCAGCATAGGGTTTCCCTTGTCACTGAAATAAGTATAATTTGGACACATTTAATTATATTTTCCACCTGTAAATTAAATGGATTTTTTCACCATCGATTTCGTGTGTTATATTTAGATTAATGTTTCATCAAATCTAGTCATTGCTTGCTTCACAGCAGCCATGACTAGGTCTGATGAAAAATATCTTGAAAATACTCGGCGGGTTAGAGTTAAGTAAACTGAAAAGTCGAAACCCTCATAGCATTTTATTATTGCTGAGGTATCGTCAAATGTTTTTCCGAATAATGAAATAATTTTCTTTTCTTAACCCTCTGCCAAACACCACGATAAACGACACCAGCTTAACAAATTCTTGAATAGTTAAATTTTTAACTTTTACCTCGAAAACATTTTGACGCATTATTGGAACGAGTTCGTTCAAATAAGTCCTTATAAGATATCTTTAAGAGGTAAAACTTATTAACAATGCAATAACATTTCAATGGCGTCTTTTGTGAATCATGCAGACCATATATGGACGAGGTGTAAGAACAGCTCTATGCTGTAAACGGGTTTTTTAGAATTACCATTGGAACAGTTTTTTTCTATTTTACAATAAGTGTGTATTGGTTCCGCAATTACCCGAATACAATATCTGTATAGTGCAACTGCTTAATACAACCGCATACTTGTTCATGATTTCTTTACCCTACTATTTATATAACAAAAACATTCCTTTGAAACGCATTTGCGAGGGACCCTGTACGTTTCTACATCTTACCTCCTACAAGTATCTGGGGAATTTATTGGTTCAAAGACGTCACATGCAGACTGCATAAAAAACATACACTGCCTGTCAACATCAATATACGCTGACAGCTATGGGTATTCTCCCCTTTGTTCATTGATTATTCAAAATGGCGGCAGCCGATAAACGCTTCAAGTTGAACGATTGAGTGTGAGAAGCCCATATTTGGTCTGAAGTGCAGGTTAGGCAACTTAAAAGGCTTCATATTCTGTGGATGTGTGTCACGTTACCTTCGAAATGAAACTGTTTGGTATGTATGAATCTGCCTTGTTACAATTTATGGGAGAGTGCACGTGAACACATTGTGAGAATTCTCTCATTTAATTTTGATCGCTGTTGTTATTAGTTCTGTGCATCGATGCAGCAGTCGGTAAGCTATATTCGTTACACAGTTTGTTGGTGGCCTAATGTGGTATATATGGAGTCAGTTAATTCCATATTGGACGAGACCGAATCAGTTAATTCCATATTAGACGAGAGCTTCGCTCTCGTCCAATATGAAATTAACTGACACCATATATACCATATTAGACCACCAACAAACTGTGTAACTAATAATATACGAAAAGAGAAAAAAAAACACTTCTCAGAATGTTGAACATGTTCGCGTTCAGTAAGTTTATCCAAGGCTCGCAAAAGTTTAAGGCAACCGCATACAGTTTCAACCATGACAACAAGCATTCCTATAAGTCTAAATATGAAATCTGAATTTTAACTGCTAGTTAACCCTTTACTCAACACACACGATATCACAATTTCCAAAAATAAATTTCAATAAAGCCATATCACCTGACCCTCCTTGGGATGATCTCGTTCCAATGAGGAGTAACATTTGGTTTTGGTGATTTTTTTGCACAAAGAACGTTTTTTCAACTGCTCAGTTTGTGCATGACGTAGGATGATGCCGCAAGATCGATAGATAAAATGTTAATCAAGTTATCACTGTTGAGAATTGTAAGACAAATATAGCATCATCATTATATTTATGAATACAATGTTGTATCAGAATACCACTCTTGTTTGTGGTAGATAAATGGCCTTAGATACAACATTTTCTGATAAACATAACGGTGATAATATGTATGTATAGTATAGCCAACAAATTAGCCACTATGTACCCCCAGTGGAAGGGTGAGCTTATTTGGACAATTGGGTATTGTAGGCGGATGCCTGCTTAGTTTCAAATTGAAACGAGTTTATATATTTTTAAGCTTGGGTAGAACTAGTCAAAGCTATTTAAAGTTGGGCAGAGTAATTAAGACCTTCTGATTATTTATTAGAAGAGCATAGTTTTCGAATGGTATCAGTGGGACCAGCTGGTGTAATGCGCTGATGCAATCTTATTCAATTATTCAATCTATTCTAATTATCTTCGGATTCTGTGTGTAAGAGGCATCCCAGTAAACGAAAGGAAGCTGCTAATAGAATCGGTTCATTCCCAATAGACCAATTCCCTTTAGACCAATCCCCAGGAAGACAAATTCCCCTTAGACCATCTGATGTGTTCTACTTTTAAAATAATTCTATATCAATAATTTGATATATTTATAAATATTTATAAATGTATTTAATGTTATTGATATTCAAGCCTGAAAATAAGCAGTCTTTCATTTGCAGAATGAGGTCCACAGAGGGTGAATTTGCTGATGCTATCCCATACAGTGGGCCAGTTTATCCTCTGGGTATCTCTTTCTGTTTATGTTTGAGACCTTGATTCAGGTTGAGGTTTACAGAGGGTAACTTTAGTGATGCTACCCTGCTGTGCAGGGTAGCATCACCAAATTCACCCTCTGGGGATCTCATTTTTTTGTAAAATGTTATATGTACTGAGCTATACTGAAATGTTATAAACCTATATCTTTTGTATGTTATGCATATAAATTTTTTTTTTCATCAAATAAAGTGCTTATCAATAAATAAATGTTTTCTTAATTATCCGTAATCAACCCTTAATCAGTGACAGTATGTGGTTGGTCTAACGGGAATTGGTCTTTTGAGAATTGGCCTAAAGGGAATTGGCCTAAAGGTAATTGGTCTAGAGGGAAGACACCAATAGATCTGCCCTAGCGATAGCCGGGATATCAAACAAACTCTTGGGGATACTCGGGGAGAATATACTTGTCATAGATATAATGGTTGTTTGGTGCGTAACCACAGATGCCCTTACAGTCCTATGTTTTGACTTGAATGAGTTTTGCAGTTTATCAGACCATTGCCCAATTACTCTTACCCTTAAAACGTGAACACCGGTTATACCTTTCGGCCCAAGAAAGGAACAAAAGTTACGGCCAGTACCAAGCCATGTGAAATGGAACGCACATGTTTCCAATATTTATAAGAGACGCATTCTCTCAAAAGAACTAGACCAAAAGTACAAATGTTTTTTTAATAAAAATTATACTTGCGACAACGAACAACGGGTCGATTTCATGTGCACAGATCGGACGGAGATATTGCACGCGGTCCTGCCTGATAGTTGTAACAAAGACAGATCTGGTCCCAAAAATCCGGCCCCAAAACCCCACAGTCGGAAGAAATGTTTCGAGTTTGAATGCATTGAATACAAACGAAAAACAAACAGAAAAGCACGAGAAATAAAACTGAGTAACAAAGGTACCAATGCACTTGCTCAGTATTACGAAGCAAAAAAAGAAATATAAGAAATTGTTAAAGCGGAAGCATAGACAATACAGGGCAAAGTTAATTAACAATTTAACTAATGGAAAAGTGTAACACTAAAAAATTCTGGGATTCCATTCAAGAGCTAAGTGACACGAAACACTGCAAAACACATCTCATCCCAACAATGGATACAACATTTTCATAACTGATGCAGGTAGGGTTAATAGAAAGCAAAACATCAATACGCCTATTGATTCAGAAAGTAATGGACAAACTTGATTTCCCGATAACAGCAACAGAACTACAGGAAGTTGTACCCCCATTTGAAGAAAAAAAGGCCCAGTGGAAGGGATCGGAGTAACAATGCGATGATCAAGATTCCGTTGCCTTGCATAGCGGCTTGTTACCTCAAGTTGTTTATCTCAGTCATGAAATCTGGTAACTTCCCATGACCCTGGCGAGGTAATTTAATCACATCCCTCCATAAAGGGAACTCCCCAACAAGCACTTCTAATTATACAGAGATCGCGGTATCCAGCTGTCTAAGCAAACTATTTGGCAAGACCTCAGACATAGGCTGGTCAGATATCCAGAGTTAAACAATGTACGTCACCCTTTTCAAATTAGCTTCAGACCCTGATATATGACCACGGACCATATTTTTACGCTTCGCCATATTGTCGACAAATTTATAAAAAAGGTGAGAGATTGTACACCTGTTTTGTGAATTTACGAAAAGCTTTTGACACAGTGTGACGAGACTGCTATATAAGTTACACCAATGCGGATAGGTGGTATGTTTCTTAAAAACAATACGCAGTATGTGTGAGGAGGTGAAGTTCGCCGTGAAGAGTCCTGACGGCCTAACGGAAGATTTTACGACCAACACTGATGTAAAACAAGACTGTGTTTCAAGTCAAAGGCTGTTTATACATTAATTATCTTCCAAATATTTTCGATAGTGCTTGTGGAGCCGAGCAATTAAATGGGCGATACATACACTGCCCGATGTATGCGAATGACATTGTGCTTCTCTCATGAAGTAAGAGCGGCCTACAAAGAAAGTTGGACTGCTTCGGTACCTACCTTGACTCATGGTCGACAAAACTCAATACTGTGAAGACAAAAATAATTATTTTTAATAAAGGTGGCAAAATTATAGACATGACCCTTAACTGCAAGAACCATAGTACATGTAGGCAATACAAATATCTCGGTGTTAACTTTAAGCCATTTTGCAAAATTGACACTGATTAACCTTCTAATAAAGGCCTGAAGGCTATCTATTCACTGAGACAGAAAGTGTCCTTTGACGAAATTAATATACACACGGGTAAGAAGCTTTTCGACACATTGATTTGTCCCCTCCTCACAAATGGATGCGATATGTGGTGAGTTGATAAGCTGAATCTTCCTCAGTTGGACACAGATCAGGAAGTAAATAAAAATATTGACAAAATAAATATGATCTCGTACAATCCAAATTTTTTAACCCTTTACCCAACGCAGACGATATCAAAATTTATTATTTTAAATATCATTTTTTTTAAATTTTTCAAAAAATTTCAACAAAACCATATCATGTGACCCCCTCATTGGAACGATCTCAATGAGCTCGCTCCAATGAGGGGTCACATGATATGGTCTTGTTGAAATATTTTGAAAAATTTAATTTTTTCAACTGCTCAATTTGCATATTACGCGGGCGGATGTGGGCGATTCGTTAGATAAAGGGTTAAACAGGCACTAGGCGTAACTAAATATCCAGCACACTTGCCATACGCGGCGAATTAGGTGCCTTCCCCTGAGTATCTTTATTATCAAACAGATTGTCAGCTATTGGTTACGCCTGTAAGACATGGATACGAATTCAATCGCCTCACACTGTTTGATTGGCGCACACCAATCAGGCTCATTTACAGTGTCCACTGTACGTGGACGCCGACGTGCTTTCAACAGAAATCGGTTTGATACTAACTGACGTGGGCATCTGTGGACTTCAGATTCCGTGGGCAAAACGGCGTGGATTTCTGTGGAAAAGATTATCAAACAAGAATTACGCAGAGATGGGAGCGCCCACGCAATTATTCTGAAACACGCTTGCCTATGGAAATGATGTATGGCTACCTGGGAGATGTTACTTGTAACTAAACGAGTTCTGTTTTGAAAAGCTTAAAGTTAATTTGCCAGTATTTTTATTATTTCTAATTTATTTATTAATGTTTAGAAAAATAAGAATTTAATACGTTATCTTGTGAATTTCCAGCTTAACACATTGGGTCCGATGGTCAAATGATCGGTCGCAGAAATATAAAATATCCAAATGCAGATGTTGATGCAAAAAACAACTCAGGCTTAATTCAACCAATATTTTTATTAATTCTTTGGTAATTTTCATTTTGATAATGCAAAATAACAATAATATAATAATAACAACACTTAGGCCAGGCGCTGCTTTGTCGAGGTTTCCAGATGAGAGCGCCGTGATTCCTCGTGTTCTCCCAAATATTACCAAGCGCAATACACACACATGTTCATTCAAATTTCATTATGTTTTCAATTTTTGTCTCAAAACATTGCTTATGACCCACTGAAGGCTTATAAGCTATGTTTTTGAGACAAAAATTGAACATTTGTAGTTTGTCAAGAAAATTATTCTGCATGTTTCGACTGATACCCGCGATGGGTAAAGAGTTAACATGTGGAGGAATTTGTGTACTCACTGTCACCTTTTCTGTCATATAGTAGAGAAGAACGAATGAAAAAATGGCATCAAAATCGCTCTCGGAGGTTTAAATTTTAACCAAGAGAACTTTCACGTGTCAGTGCGAAAAAAGACTTCTAACCTACATGTTACACATGTATAAACTGAATATAAATGAAACATATGAAATAACAACTGACTGGCTATGCCAAGCCCGACAGGCTATGCCAAGCCCCGATGTTTACTTGTATTTACTAGAGTAGGCCTGTATGGACTGTCGGCGACACACGCGCTGGTGTGAATGACGACAGTCCATACAGGCCTACTCTAGTAAATACAAGTAAACATCGGCAAGAATTGTTTGGGCCAGACAATTTACGGTTCCAATACAGTTACAACAGTGGTGGTATGCATGAAGAGAGTCAACTGGACATAACACAAAGGCGTGCGTTGGAACATTATATAGTAAAATTCCACCCTGAATACAAACACCCACAGCGCTACAGGGAAGTAATTGAAGCAGTAAATGAAGGTTTAAGGCGCCCAAATAAAAAGAAAAATAGATTGACTGTTCCTCCTATTAGGGAAGCTGTCAATTGCATTCTGGACCTTTGACATGCAAAATGAACACTTCGACCACGTCAAGTATTGTCCGTTGAGATCGTTCAAATGAGGGGTCATAAAAAATGTTTAGTTACATGTATTCAATAACTTGTTTTGCTAGTGTCGTTTTCCGGTCGGGTTGGGTAAAAGGTTAACAGGTCACACTACATGCCTTCTCTGTTTTTATTGGTACGCAGACAAAATCCCCGTGGACAAAATCCCCATGGACAAAATCCCCATCACACAAAATCTCCATCCAGAAAATGAAAAAAGGTCAAAATCCCAATGCAATTTTTTTTATCACAATTGTCTTTTTTCTTAACCCCAAATGTTGCTTGTAAATAAATAATTGGAAATGAAATGATGAAAGTTAAGAGATGAACAATTTTGAATTTCAAAACTACTTCCAGCTGGCAGTGGATTTGAAATTGAACATTGCTCACCTCTTTATTTTCGCAGTTGATTGACAATAAGTTCTTTATAGAAAATGTTTTAACCCTTTACCCAACGTAACGACCAAAACCGACCAGCGCTATTCTCAAACTTCGCCAATTAATTTTCATTATTTTTTTATTTTTTGTCTCAAAAACATAGGTTCCAACGAGAGGTCATAACCTTTGTTTTTGAGACAAAAAATGAAAAAAATTAGTTATTCAAAAATTTTATTGCAAGTGTCGTCTGCTTTTCTGTTAAGTAAAGGGTGTTAATTGTGATTAGAGAATTAGAGAGAGCTATTATTGACGGTTTACCCCCATTAGTCAGACACCCATTTGTCATACACCCCGCTGTCAGACAGTTAATTAGGGATTGTCTGTTCATTTCTAAAACACACTGGTGAAGAAATAAATCAATAAAAGCTAATTAATTGTTTCTTTTCTGTCTGACTTATATTGGAATATCCCACTTTATTCTGAAGGTGATAAGTAAGGGATTAGCTATTCACAAAACCCAACAATCTGTGATTATAAACTGTCTGACAACTGGGGTGTCTGACTAATGGGGGATACCTATAATAATAATGTGATTAGACTATCAAGTTATGAAATCAGTTGCAAGAAAACTTGGAAATAAATCTTTTTTGAAAAGAGATTCTTTTATTTGTGAATAATGTTTAAACAAAACTGTCTTCTTGCAATTGGGAGAGGGGATGGGCTGCAGCTCCCCCAATGAGTCTGAAAAAGAATTCAGTTTTTTCGGCAGTTTTAATTTTCTTTCGGGCAAGTTTGGGTTGCCCCCAAAGTTAGGAAAACTGTCCGAAAATATCGATTTTCACAATGCAACTGTACACCTTTGACTGCCTGAAAATTTGAAACACCAAATCTTCGTCCCGGGATCCCCCCCCCCCCCTTATCACCCACACTCCCCGCCCCCGTCGAGTCTGGCTTTCGAATTTTCAACACAGTCTCGAAACTAATATAATGTTTTAACACCCATATTTTTGTACCTGGAGAAACGTGTGTGATGAAAAGGTTGTACATTTTTTTTACAAATGTAAATCTTAACCATAAAAATATAAAATAAATAAATATCTACATTTACTTTCTGTTAAATCTTTTTATTTCTATTCTCTTCACGTTTGTTTATTTTGACATACGTTGTTCCCTTACTCATTTAACAGAAGCTGTCAGATAATGTTTATGATTTATGGCCTGTTATTAACCATCAGTAGTCTCACAGAAGTGAGCGACATATGTTACAGATGCATGTCTCGCACGTTTCAGGGCCCCAGTTGGGTGACCTCGGTGGGGGATCTCGCAAGTGAGGTCATGTCACGTGACCCAGTGGAGCCATGTTGTGTTGTCATGGTAACCCACGTAAGCGGCCATCTTGTGACGTCATCCCCATGGTGATACGTGGTGTTAGTGCGCATGCGTAGCGCGTGTTGTTAGGGTGATACGTGTTTCTGTTGTACATTTTGTATACTGGCGGTCGCCATCTTAGTTTCTATGGTAGCACGTGGTTGCTATGTGACCTAAAACCTTCTAATAGGATAGGGGTATGTTCGAAGGGTGTGTTCGATTGAATAGTAGTATTTACCCGTTTCGCAGAATTACCAAAAACAACCCGACAATCCGTCCAAATCACCAAAAACGACTTTATTTGATACGGATTTCCTCCAGAATCCTTTTTAGGACCGCCATAATTTGGCTTATAAAAGTAGCACGTAGTGCTATAGTACAGAGGGGGGCCCCTGGGGGTAAGTTCGATTGAATAGGAGTAGTTTTTCTGGGTCACGTGACATGCCGTCACTTCCGAGTTCCTCCAACTGGGCCCTGAAACGTGCGAGACATACTACTTGTTACCGTACACAGTGGCATGTGAAAGGATTAGAAATTTAAACTGAGTTGTGTATATCAGGGTAATTTGTTCATATTGTCTGGGATGGCGAGCTGGAAATTTTTCACTCTCCCAATACCCTCACCGACTAAACAAAAAAGACTTAACCTTCAAAAGAATGGACGCTTCTATCAGAATGCTCCCTGAACAAATTTGTCAAAATAATTATTTTTCATTGCGAGTATGTTTGCTCCATATGTGCTAAACAAAACAATTTCCTCTTCAGAATTTATTACCAGATTTATCTATCCGTATCAGCTGTTCGTATAAATTATTTTCGCCTCATTATCACACTTCGTATATGCAGAACACTGCCTAATTAAAAAGAAAAACAGAGAACGCGTGGACACAGAAATCGACGTGTTAGTTATTAACTCCGCAGGCATCTCAATAATGTGCCCACGCGTATAAAAGATCTCTGCCCACAGGCAGATAACGTCGGCAGTTGGATGAGAACTTGCCCACGTTTGGCAACGCCCACTGTAGACACGTGGAAAAGTGCCTGAACACGGCTGGCGTACTGTCCCTGGTTTAAAGCTATTGAACATATTTTTCATCATCTGAATTTTGGGCATGTGTCAAACTATCGGAGGGCTTTACCACCCACAGCGGGTGTCTGATTCAACGGGCGATATACCCGGGGTTTATCGCTCTTCAAATCCTCCGTAATCGTACAATGAAATTTTGCAACCACCCCTTTTATTGCCCCAATAATTTCGCCGTGAGAATACCCGTCGTTCACATATAATCCAAATGCACAGTATTTATCCTGGAAGTTAACTTAGGTAAATTCTAACGATAAATCCACAGTGGTAAGCACAGTTCTGAAGTAACGTATTGTAATTCCTTTAATCCGGATATCCTTGATAAACGTAGCCATTAATGCGCGCCACTTGTATAGCATAAGAGAGTTTCTTTAGATTCAGATATCTAGCTAATTAAACAAAGCTTCTAGTAATGTGAGTTCAATCAAGGCTGCTGAGATATGATTAGTTAATATGTCCGCAATATGATGCGTTAACAGTTCTAGCTTAATACTTCTCTGAAGCTATCTGTTAACTTATACGACTATCAGACTGATTTCTCCAATGCACAGGCTGCTAGAACGATATATCCGATTGCCTACTCTCGGCAAGAACCTTCACGCGGTTTCCCCTTCATAATCTAGAAGTTTTTCAACGTTTATCAGACGTTCTGATCGCGGTTCGAAGCATTTAACTTACTTCATTGTTCTCCTATTTTGCCGCGCTTACGGCTGTTTAAATGCACCGGATGGGGTCGAAAAACTGTTTTACTTATACACTCGTACTTCTCCGAAGACGTTAAACTAAAGTTCTATAACATTTATATAACACAGACTTAATACGAAACCTCAGTTGAGGAGCATATTTTCGCGCCATGACTTATTATACCATCCAATTGAAAGGCCAGATTCCCCCCATAACAGCCAAATAAATCTCTCGCCGTTGACACGTGTCGTCATTTACAGTTTACAGTTTACAGTTTATTTTTGAACTTATTCCAATGTAATATGGGATAAAGTAATAATAAATATACAAAACATGTAAAAAAATAAGAAGCATGCTGGAGGTGGTGTATCCACACAAGATAATATTGTTATCAACTTTAGTCGATCTCTCCCTCAGCCCTCCCCTCCCTCCTTCCTCTCCATCCTCTCCCTCCCCTCCCCTCCCCTTCCACCCCTCTCTACTATTTCCATCCTTTAGGGTCAATGCCCAAGTGCATTTTAGCAGAACACAATTTATACATACTCATGATGTACCCATCATTTGAGATATAAACATTTATATTGTTGAAATCAGTATGCAGTATGTGCTCTCGAGAACGTACCACATGTAGCATTCACCCAATTTGCTTCTCTCCTTGCAGAGTGCACTTTCAAAAAGTGGTAATGGAAAAACAGGGCACTGTTGTTGTCTGCAAGGGGAGAACACCAGGAATGCTAGATGTTTCTACAGTAAGTGGAGAGTGCACAATCACTAAATCACCCGCAGAACGGAGATTCCACCCACGCAACAATAGCAAATGTGTTGCAAAGCATAACAAGCACAGACAAACCCGGAGGTCCATTGGCTGAAACATTGCCTGCGTTTTTTGTTCATATGTATAAAATTTGAGTTATAGTTCGGGTGCCAACTCCACCCCGCGGGCGACCCAGCCACAACCCACCCTCATTCGCACCTGGGACTCCGATGTGCTAACAACTGAAACAATGGAGCTACCAATAGTTATTCAAGACACACTGATCAAAGTGAAGGCAGCCCTTGCTACCACCTGGAGTATCACAATTCACTTGACAGTGGACTTTGATACTAAAATAGAACCGACGTCCTTGGAGAGCTGTAGCACCTTTCGTGGGGGGATTTCCTCCCACACTGGTCACCCTCCTTGTGACTCGGACAAGTTGTATGAAGACCACCGGAGCAGTACAGCCACCACCAAGAAGAAGAAGAGAAAGAAGGGACCCTCCGCCAGACGACGAGATGCTCGCTGATTGACGGAGTTTCTGGAGAAGAAGGAGAAGGAAGAGAAGGAGGCAAGTGAGGGCGTCACAGGGTCGACACCCTCACCCCTGACAACTCTTTTCTATCCCGGTCCCCCCCCCCTCCACAGGAGGAGGGTCAAGGGGACTACGAGTCGTCAGGTTACAGATCATCCTCTAACCCATCAGACTCTTCATCTGAAGAGGAGATGGAGGAGGAAGATTTGTCTGTGGTACAAGAAGTAGTCCCTGATGACGCACCTTCCACCCCTCCAGCTCTTGCTTCTCCGTCTTCTTCGGACCAGGATTCCGACCAGGAGGAGAGCATCCCAGACTCCGTGGAGGTATTCCTTGAGGAGGAGATCCAGGACGAGCTGAAAGTCAGGAGAAACTCGACCTCTACGGAAAAGCAGGATTACCCCCGGTTTAATCAAATGGTACCTTCAAAAGGAGCTCGTTGGATCCCAAAAGACAGCAGTTAAGATCAGGCCGTTGGAAGCTAAACCACAACCTACGCTTCCTCCTGATCCGACAACGCCTCCAACATCCATCTCTCCATCACTGCCACCCCCTACAAAGAAGAACCACCGGAGACACAGACGCCGCTGATTACCATAACTCTCTCCTCATTTACCACGCCCGGACATGAAAGGAAAAAGGAAATTTAAATACAGCCATTGCTAAGAGTCGAAAGGGGCTTGCCCCACACCGTCATTGCCTGACACACCTCTCTCATGCAATGAATGGAACGATGTGAAAATGACCCACATTCGTACATAATACCTCTACTAAACTTTTTATAACTCCGACCAACGAAATTGTTACCGCTTGACAGCATGTGTGGTCAAATAAATCTACGTCTGGTAAAAGGAAATTATTAAGACCTATCAAAAAAAATTACAAGAAAACTATTCAGACAGGTGGTATACTAATTTGGAAAATTCATCTAAATTTTCGTTGTACAGTTATATCAAAAATTGTTCCCGGCCAGAAGATTATCTCGCGGTAGAAAAGAACAGCGCCATACGACAGTCCCTCACAAAAATGAGAATTTGCGCCCATAGATTGGCCATCGAAACTGGTTGGCACATAAAAACACCGGTTCCCTCAGATAAAAGGTTTTGCTCGTTTTTCAAGGACAAGGTGGAAGATGAGATACATTTCCTGTTTGAATGTCCGTTACATTGCGTGGAACGGTGAGCACTCTTACGGGAAGTGAATCTATATCAACGACATCTCAAAATCGACAAATATGAAAGTTTTATCATTTGCCAATGATACAACAGCTCATACGTCATGTCACAATGTAGGAGACCTTTTTGATAATGCCAACACTGAACTACACCATATCAACGAATGGTGCAACGCTAATAAATTAGTGTTAAATGCTAAGAAAACACAATACATTTTGTTGCATCCCAACAATGACTCGTATGACATCGGTAATAGACGTCTAACTCTAAATAATACAAATATTGAAGCTATTGGAAAGCACCAAGAGAATTCTACGGTGAAGTTTTTTAGGTATCCACATGGATGAAAACTTATGTTTCAGACAACACATATCGATAGTTTGTTCCAAAATCGCAAGAACCATTTATGGAATTAACAGAGCGACAAATATACTTCCACAGAGAGCATTAAAGACCTTGTACTTTTCACTGGTTCATCCGCATCTACTATATGGTATTCACGTTTGGGGCCATGCGTCAACTGCCAACAGAATTTTCCTCCTGCAAAAAAAGACAGTCCGCATTATCAGTAGGAAATCCTACAACTCTCATACCGATCCTCGTTTCGAAAGAACGGTATCCTAAAATTTAACGATCTCTATAAACTCCAAGTACTCTTATTTATGCATGACTGGTCAACTAGAAGATTGCCAGTATCTTTCGAAAACGTTTTTTCAATACATAATAATCCTTCTGGGATGGATACAAGACAATCTGGAAATATACGAACATTCAAACCCAGAACCAAATTTTCGACTGATCTCCCTATTCACACTTTTCCTCGCCTTTGGAACGACATTTCACCAGTTATTCAAAATTATAGTAGTCCCCAGTTTAAGAAGGCCATATCAAATACTTTTCTGAACTCGTACTCCATGTATGTCGAGTGCGGACACCCTGGATGCTTTGATTGCAACAATTACGGGCACAACGGACGTACCAACCGAAAGGAATATACTGCGGACTTTGGACGCAGAAATTAATTCAACTTAATTCAGCCTGATGTTTCGTCTGACAGAACTTATTGAGCCCTGGCAGTCGGGACATGGGACATGAGGTTGAATGAGTTCTGCTTTCTCCTTGGTTACAAACGCAAAAAATTGATCCAATTTCACGCTCCGTTTGCCAGGGCTCATTGAGCCCTGACACTCGGGACATACAGTTGATTACATCCTGCCTCCCTCAGGAATAAACCCTACCTATCCGGAGTACAAAAAGTTAAAAAAAATTACAAAAAATCACGAATGGCATTGTTGTCTCCTCTCTGGTATCTCATCTTTCTTCACTTAATTATTCCTGTATATTTCAGGCTCAAAGAGTATTATTGAACAGTTTTGCTGAAGTATTCTAAACTCTGCTGTCGAATCAGTATTTTAATATTATTTGTTTTTCTCTTTTCTTTTGGGGAATGGCAGGAAGACATCCAATAAGGCTATGCTATTTCCCGCAGTATACAAATTATCTTTGTTCCATCTTGTCAATAATTTACACTGCTAATAAAGATTTCATTTCACATCATGCGAGACAGTGCAAGTGTGAGTCACAAGGAGCTAGCAAAAATACTAGTCGGGGAGTTTCACTACGACATAACCCCATTAGTTATGCGTTCCGTCAACAAAATACATACAGAGTGACGGGTGCATCTGTCCATAAAGTTGCCTTGAAACGAAACTAATATTTACAGTTGTTTTTGTCTTTTTTTCCTTTTGTTTGTTTTGTATCACTGATGTGTTCATATTTCTATACGTTTTACTATATGTTTCATGTCATACACCCATGTCTGGGAATGAACGGCAACAAATAATAATAATAATAAAAATAATAATAATAATAATATGCCCATGAAATCCAGCTGGCATGTATTCTTAATTAGAAGACAATAGACAGTCGCCGCCGGCAAAAGGCTGAATTTCACCTTCTGTACACTATCGACTGCATGACATACTTCTCCGGCAAAACGGTATCCATTTTGTCCACCGAGATCTGTGCGCAGTGGTACGAAGTACTATCAAAAGCCGTCAGGTCGTTAATACCAAGTATATAAACAAGATACTTTCTAATTTTATGAATGCAGTCAGGAGTTGATTTTATCAAAAAGAAACTTGAAAAGGAAAGGGATCACTAGATCTCTTACGAATAGAATTCTCAAAAACTTCTTATATATTTTATGCCTTTTATATGATACTAGCGGGTGATACCCGGCGTTGCACGGGAGAAGATGGTTATATCAGCCGTTTTCGAAATAGAAGGTCAAGGTCACCGATTTCAACGTCAAGGTCACCCCACGCGGGCACCAGATAAAGTCAAAATGATCGATGGGTCAATATACCCGCACATTTGAAATTTAAGCCCGATCGGCCCAGTCGTTTTCGAAATAAAAGGTCAAGGTCACAATTTCAAGGTCAAGGTCACCCTGCACGGGCACACCGATAACGTCAAAATGATCGATGGGTCAGTATACCCGCACATATGAAATTTTTGCCCGATCGGCCAAGCCGTTTTCGAAATAAAAGGACAAGGTCATCCATTTCAAGGTCAAGGTCACCCCGCACGGGCACGGCACCAATCCCATGTTACTCGCAGAGACGAATTACCCCCGTGTAGAAAATTTGAGATCGATAGGTCGAGAAACGGAGGAGTTCACCCAGAACAAAGGTAGAGAGAGAGAGAGATACAGACATTAGCATTTATATTTTTTTGATGGGGTGAAAATTGTGTGATGATCGAGTGTTGGGTCTGATATCGTATCAGCTCTTCATTTTTCCACGTCTCGATACAGCCCCACTATAGCGATGAATAATTATCTTTAATCCTTTGAACCCTTTCGTTTTTCCGGCCAGTAACATGATACGTCATAACGTCATTATATAGGATGGCTGTTCAGTAAATGTGTGGGGGTAGACCATTCAAAATGTTCAACGTGCAGCCCCGAGGCTGCACGTTGAAAGTATTGATTGGTCTAACCCAAATAATGAATATGGACTCTTCTAATTGCTGCCAATGAACTGGTACCACTAGAGTTCAAAGGGTTAACGAACCATTTCGAGAGACTCTTCGACTTAGGTACATTTTACTTGCAAAATTTCAGCAAAGAGGCTTAATAGACAAAGTGTTCACCACAAATAAACCTATTTCCCCTAAACCATATTTGAACGCAAATTACAAGCATCAAAAATTAAATTAAACTTTTAATACAAACAAACGTAAAAAGAAACATAAAAATGGCAACTTTACACAGGCCAAAGATGTACTCTCTCACCGCCGTTTTTGTTGAGTGTTTTCTTTTATGATGCCATAAAAATACTTGTTTTTTTTTAAATTCCGATAAAATTATCACATAGTATATAGGCGGACGAGAAGAATTGTTATATTTGCCTATTTAACCCTTTAACCTTGGTGGTATCTTCCATGTCAGTTCAATGGATGCAACTTGAAGAGTCCATATTTATTATTCAGGGGTAGATCAATGAATATTTTCAACGTCCAGCCTTGGAGCTGCACGTTCAAAATATTGATTGGTCTACTCCCACACTTTAACTTAGCAGCCATCTCACTAAATGAAAGTATGACATATTATGTTTCTGAGCCGGAAAAGGGTCCCTCGAGTTTAAAGAGTCAATATACTTGTAGATTGCAAGGAGCGGGTAGCGGAGTGGGTGGTTTGGGCATATGAGGTCGTGAATGTTCTGCTCAATTTGTGTCGGTGAGGCAGATTAATGGGATGATGAACCCGAAGCTTTGACCAGTGGGTACTCACCCTAGTACTTGTCATTTAGCTTACATAATGTGTTGCCCACTTGATATGCTTGAAATGCACAACACGTTCCACAAACGTGTCAAATTTGAATATGTGTGTATGTGGGGGTGGGGGGTGGGGGTATATTTGAGGATTTTGTGAGATATCTCGTTCCCAGATAGTAATAACTAGAAAAAAGCATTTCATTTTCGAAATGTAAGGTCTAAGAGTACTAACCACTGGTGTATTTTTGACACAACTTTTCAGCTATGTCTCAATGTTCCAGTTAGGCGACAGGGTCCATCTATGTCAACTCCAACTTTAAGATCCCATATTAGGACGACATGTGCTTCTCAATTCGTTACACATATCCAGTGGTCTGCCCCAAAGACTTACACTTGTGTGAATTTTGTAAATTGTGCCACTCCCGCCAATGGCCATAATCATTCAAGGCACATGAGCTATTGAATAAACTATTATATAATGATAATAAATAATAAATGTAGTGTCACAATTACAGGTATGGACGTCGCGGAGACGACCAGTTTTGGGGTGGGGGCGTGAAGCCGATTTGTCCCGACTCTGACGGTTCATGTTCCAACTAATAAAATATTCCAATTACACCATCAAGGCATGCCTTTGTCGAAGGCATGCCATGATGGTGTAGTTTGAATATTTTTATTTGCCATTCGGGATTATACTTTAAAAGGTCAATGAATTTGGTTTAAACAATATTTTGTTCTTTAAGAATGTCATATGTAATAAAATGTTTACAAAAAGTAACGAAGTAGGATGATATATCTTATAGAACGTTCAACAATGTAGAGTAACATAGAGGGATTTGACAAAAAGCTGAAAGCTTATGTGCGTCATCTCCCTAAACTATGAAATATATCAATTATCTGAGGTGGTAGAAAACACTACTTAAACTTGTCCAAAGCTACCTAAGGTCATGATCCATGTTCAAAATCATAATATAGTCTGGGCAGGTGCCCAGCTAACTGGGTGGGGCATCGCGTCCAGTGAATTTGTTAGATAGATAAATAGATAGATAGTTTATTGAAGCAACATAACACATACAGTGAGGAAGGCTGCTTATATTGCAAAATATATATTTGATAATATGTACAATAGTGCTCAAAAGATTAACAAAATAATTTAACAGAAAACATATTGTTAGTGATAAGTACAAGTTGGAGTCGTGAGGCATGCCCCCCCCCCCTCCCCTTCTTATTTACTCCAAAATCGGTAATGCTGAAACCCGAGTCTGGTACACAGATCTTCATTTTCTGCATGGCCCCGACTGTGTCTGCCACGAAGGTTCTAGTATCAGACCTATTCGCGGGGATACTACATGGTTATCAGCAATAGCTGATCCATATCTTCGATTCTGGTCCAGACGCGAATGTCCCCACTTTATTGGAGGTGTCGCTCCTCATACACACGCGTCAGTTGAGCCCTGATTAGGTGCATCTCTGGAGCTTTGTGTCATGGTGTCGTATTGCTTGCAAGCACTATCACCGACGAGTTACAATATAAAATTATTGAAGCAAAAGACGAGAGCTTCGTTTTGTTGTTGTGGTAACCAACCAACTAATTCACCTCGTGGCGTAAATTTAAAACGCATATTGGATTATTCGCAGTTGTAGATAACACAGAAGCGAGGATGTGATGTAGCTATCGATACGTCCCGACAGATTGGTAAGAGTTTATTCTCGCTACCAACAATAATATCTTCAAAAGTATGTAATCATGACAACTCAAGACGTAGTTCAAATAAAACAGAATATCATTTTCGTGTTTCTTTATTTCTTAGGTGGAAGAATTATCTTTCATGGGGAGTTTTATTGTGGGTGGAATATCCCAGCATATGCTGATTAACCACTTTTTACTTTAGAGAACAGTTAATTATACCATGATTACCTATTCTACTATATATGAAAAGCCTATGGCATAAATTTTAGCTTTATACACCAACCGTGGTGAACACGCCAGTAATAGGATTTCAATAGTAAACATTTACACCAACAGGGGAACAACATTGAAGTTGACCTTTGGTGACGTCGACCTGAATGCGAACTTGTCTAAATTTATCGCACGTCGCCTCGCGAAGAGTGAAATGGAAGTTGCAATTATTTATTACGTTTTTAAATGAGTTAACCCCATAAAACACCAAAAATTAACAAACTTGCATTGTCTCATGTTAATAAAGCAACCATAACTCGAAGCAGTATGTTATTATGTTATTAAAATGAAAAAGGCCCTATTTCTTCTTCTACTTCGTTTCGGTGATAAAATTGACAGCGGAAGTACAGCCCGCCGATGTTCATGTAAACAAAAACAAATTTGCACATATGCACGGCTGCTGCTCGGTAATATTGAATAATAGCGACTCTTAACAATCTGACGATCATGGTATAAATAAAATATACCCAATGTAGCTTGGTGTACCAAATGTTCACCACGAGTGGTGAAGTGGTGTTAACCGCGCGCCGAAGGTTCGCGGTTAACACCACTTCACCACTCGGGGTGAACATTTGGTACACCAAGCTACTATGGGTATATTCTATATGTTTTCATCTAACGTAATGCCCTTCGGTATTGAAGAACATCAACAAAACACGTTCCTCATTTTTTTTTATTTAAACATTTCGTTTCCAAAATATAGTTTCTAACTCATCATTAAACGAGCGAGTTGAAGTCATTCCAGTGAGAGATCATGTACCATGTTTTTCATGCAAAAAGGGTTTTGCTTTTTTAAGTTTTTTGAGATCTTTTCTGCGCGTATCGTTTTTTGGTTTTGTTTGGTAAAAACTTAAGTGAGCTTTTATACAAGGGAGGAAGAATGTCACATAGACACAATATTGGTATGACGTGTTATGTAATGTGACTAGTTATCTCATCGAAATGGAGGAAGAACATTTGGCGAGCGTTTCCCGGTCACAATATCCGGGTTGTGATAACATCCCCATCTCAAAACACACTATGCGCGTATTATATTTTATACCATGATTACCTATTCTACAATACATGAAAAGCCTATGACATAAATGTTAGCTTTACACACCAACCGTGGTGAACACGTCAGGAATTGGATTTCAGTAGTTCAAATTTACACTTACAGTGGAACTACATCCAAGTTGACCTTTCGTGACGTCGACCTGAATGCGAACTTGTATAAATTTACCGCACGTCGCCTCGCGAAGAGTGAAACGAAAGTGGCAATTATTTATTACGTTTTTAAATGAATTTACCCCATAAAACACCAACAATTAACAAACATGCATTGTCTCATGTTAATAAAGCATCCATAACTCGAAATAGTATGTTATTATGTTGTTAAAATGAAAAAGGTCCTCTTTCTTTTTCAATTTCGTTTCGGTGATAAAACTGACAGCGGAAGTACAGCCCACCGATCTTCATGTAAACAAAAACAAATTCTCACGTATTTACGGCTGCTGCTCAGTGAAATCGAGAAAAAATAATAGCGACTCTTAATAATCTGACGATCATGGTATAAATAAAATATACCCAAAGTAGCTTTGTATACCAAAAGTTCACCACTCGTAGTGAAGTGGTGTTAACCACGCGCCGAAGGCTCGCGGTTAACACCACTCCTGGTGAACATTTGGTACACCATGCTACTATGGGTATATTCTATATATCTCATAACATCAATACAACCATTTTTGCCACAGAGAATTCCCGAGAAAAGTGCCTAATTTTCCGCTCTTTTGTTTTACAAAAATACAGTGCTTATGAATATTATAGTTCGGAAATTGACTAATCCTTTGAAAAAGTGTGCATAATTGTTTTGCTAACAGACAATAGTAGCATTCCATGACAAGACACAACGGGAGCGCGGTGGCTCAGTAGGTAGAGGCGCAGGCTGCAAGCCGAGAGGTCCTCGGTTCGAATCCGCGGCAACCGCGTTCTGTCCTTGGGCAAGACACTTCATCTCCATTGGCCGCGTGGGGGCACGATGACGCCGTGTACTAAGGCGTACTGCACGTCGATGGTATGCATATCTTCAACCAATCTAACCCTACCTGTGCTGCAATGCGGAGTTACGATGTTGGGGAGCTGGCAGCTGCTCGTCGTTGCTCGGTGGTTCTCTCCGGGTACTCCGGCTTCCTCCACCCGTAAAACTGTCACGGTCATGATTAGCCATTGTGCATAAATATGTGACCTTAAACATCAATGAATCAATAAATCAATCAATGACAAGACACAATAAAACAACAAATCTGTAACGAGGGTCAGCAATAAAGTATTCCAACAGCCCCGGAGGACTACATTATTAAAGTATTACTGAACATCCCTATGATTACAAAATAGATTCACCCACTGTCCTTAACATTATAGTATTTGGTAGAATAACATTCAGAATTGTAGGGCTCAAATGGTTGAATCGACGAAAGCTAAATGAGTAAGAACAAAATATGGTTCTCAGCCTCCACAAATGTTTGCAAATTTTGGGATCAGGTTTTGCGAATTTATTTCGTGTATCCGTTGTTATTTGTTTTGTTTTTTTTATACCCACCTTATTGGAACTCTCGCGGGGCGCAGAATGAAGAGTGCCCCAAGCTCCATCATCTTGGCTGTGTGTGTGTGTGGAGGTCGGTGGGTGGAGGGGGGAGGGGAATTGTTCCGATAAATAGACAATACTCCGAAAATACATTTTGTCTCGACAATGTTCAATATCCCAACGCCTCGCTATCACCAATTGGCTTTAACCCTTTACCTAACGCGGACGATATCAAAATTTATTATTTTAAAAATCATTTTTTTAAATTTTTCAAAAAAAATCAACAAACCCATATCATGTGACCTCTCGTTGGAACGAGCTCGACGACCTCGTTCCAACGAGGGGTCACATGATATGGTTTTGTTGAATTTTTTTTTAAATAATATTTTTTCAACTGCTGAATTTGCATATTACGCGGGCGGATGCGGCCGATTCGTTGGGTAGAGGGTTAACCTTTTATGAAAAGCACATCAAAAGACATCAAAATTTATTATGTGAATTATTTTTTTCGTTTTTAAAAAAAAATTCAACAAAACCATATCATATCGCTCCCTCAGACCGACCTGAAACGTAGGCCTACATTATTATTTTCGCTTGCATGCAAGTCAGGAGTTTAAGAAGTCACTGCATTCGGAATACAAACAAACGATAGCTTTCATGTATGACAAATTTGTTTTAAGGGGCCAATACTATAAAACGTTTACAAACGTATTTTCGAGAATTGTATTTTCTAGTTGTGGCATTAAATGAGTTAAAATGAACTATTAGCATTTGCAAAGAGGTGGCAATTTGCCAGTTGGCAAATTGCCATATCTTTTAAAATGCCAACGATTCGTTTTAATCAGTTATAATAATAGGTAGAAAACACAATTCTAGAAAATACAATTGTAAAAGTGTTAAAGTATTGGCTCCAGATATTCGGCAGGGTACACACACACAGACTCATGTGCCCTGTCAGCATTGCGACTCGGGGTACATAACATTTTCTAAACGTACATACGGGACGCGGTGGCTCAGTTGGTAGAGGTGCAGGTTGCAAGCCGAGAGGTCCTCGGTTCGAATCCCACCTGCGGCAACCGCGTTGTGTCCTTGGGCAAGACACTTCACCCTCATTGCCCACGTGGGGGCACGGTGACGTTGTGTACTAAGGCGTATTGCACGTCGATGGTGCACCTGTCTTCAACCAATGCTAACCCTGCTTGGGTGGAGTTGGTATGTTGGGGAGCTGACATTTGCTCGCCGTTGCTCGGTGGTTCTCTCCGGGTACTCCGGCTTCCTCCACCCGTAAAACTGTCACGGTCATGGTTAGCCATTGTGCAGAAATGTATGACCTTAAACACCAATAAATAAATAAATAAATAAATAAACGTACATATGGTTGTGCACTTCGCTAAATACCTGTATAACAAATACGGGATAGATTTAGGTGTACTCTTTTAAAACCGGTCTTTGTATCACAGTCTCAAAAAGATGTAAGAGAGAAATCAACACGACCAGTGCGCAATTTATCACAAACTGGATTGCATGTGACATATTTTATACCACGTTTTTTGTTTGTATTCAACGTTGTACAGACATTGAGAAATATACGCGATGCACCAAGCGTGGAATCCGGTCTACCTGTAAGAACTAATAACCTCATCTTAGAACGCCTCTGATTGGTCGTTATTTGTCTGAATGACGTGGTGACGTGACGGGAATTAAATGCTTCGATACAAAAAGTGTCAAGTAAGAAAGTAAACAGACCGCCGAAGGTGATATTTTTTTCTTTCCAAATATCGGTTTCATTCACTTAATTTAAGTTTAAGCGTGGTATAAATACAGAACACAATTCGGGTAGAGTTCGGGGGACAAGAATAAACAATCCTTATTGTCGTTTTCCTGTATTTCACGAGTGCCTCTGAAAAAACTTCAATTAGGGTCGTTGTTTCTAACCCCCAACCCCCCCCCCCCCCCCCACCGTCACCCCACTATCGTTGCTTTCTGTCCTTATCTTCTTTCTTCAACTATGGAAATGACCAACTAAGACTAAAAGTTTGAACTTGAGGAAAAATGCCTTCATCTGGAAGGTATTTCTGGAAACAACACAATTGTTGTTCGTTACTTTGTTGATGCAGACTATAAACAGCTGATCGAGTTCAGGGGCGATAACTGTCCGTGTGTGTGTGTTTGGGTGTGTGTGGACTTTTTTGTAAAATGGAAACAATATGTCATAAAACATTTTCTTACGGGAGACGGTTTACATAAGCGTTCAGCTTTCTTCGGAATCCCATACTACAACAAGTTAGTTTGATACGTTATATGTTAATTGTATTCATAGAAACTTTTTGTACAAAACATTCGATCCGTTTACACTTGTTTGCATGTATACAGTTAACTTGTCTTTTTTCAATAAATATTGTTTAAACTAAACATTTTCTTATATAAAGCGATTGCCGACAAACCAATTGAGCAGCAAAACACAAGATGGTGTCCGCCCAATGGGAGAGGAGCATCCTGTTAATCGTTTACATGAGGAATTTGCAAAAGACAAGTTCAATCGCCTGAATAATTTACCTTTTAGGAGCCGGAGAAATGGTAAACATGTATGCGTCGTTTCAAACCTTTTCGCGAGTCGTCAGGGCTGACCGAAAAGAAAAACCTTTCACACAAATACATAGTGGATAAACCGTTAAGTGCAAAGCCCGGAAGTCGCGAGGCTCGAAGCGAGAGAAATCTATTTTTATCGTCAAGTTTTTGCAGCGAGAAATTTTCTTTCGACGTTTTTGCCATTTTACTACAGCTAGCAACACGGGACCATCGGAACACGTAAGTACATGTTACAAAAACTAATTTCTCGACCTTCTTTGGCTGCTAATGTTTCAAACTAACACGTTTCTTGAAGAAACTGACGATTGCTCACTCCGAAAATCTATTTTTCAACAGAAATTGCCACATCAAATGTCTTTTTAAACACGTTAACCCCCAGTTTTTTTATAACACTCCGCGCCCGGTGTGGGAAGTGGTATATACCCGATAATAATTTATATCAACGGGCCTCGGATTATGTCGATATAACAAATAAACGACAATTTTTAGGACCACTCACTCAAAATTCACTATACGACGAGTTGCAAAATTCATGCTCGGTAGTTGCTGAAAAGCTGAACGCCAACTTGCACTAATTTGATAATTGAAACTCTTATAATTGACCGCGGAAAATGTGCGCGAAATCAGACGAAGAACGACGTTGATAGCTCGGGTCCTCGTGGGAGTCACGGGAAGTGAGGCAGTGCTTGTTTACTTTGTTAAACAAGTTCTGCTTTACTGGTAAAATATGACCCAGTCACCAATTCTTCGGTTGAAAGTCCTCTAAATGAGCAACATGGTTATAAACGATTGGCAAAACTTGACATTATGTCCATATTGTGTCACGTTTAGCCACTGTGGATAAATATGTCATATTAAACACCAATCAATAAATAATAAATAAATAAATAAATAAATAAATAAATAAATAAATAAATAAATAGCTCTGGTGACACATTTTGGTACAAAAGACAACTTATACACGTGAACATAGTGAACATAAGCCGTTTATCTTTTCATAATGTCTGCATATTTTGTGGGTATATGCCTAATTATATTCCAGGGGAGTGGGGGGGGGGATTTAATAAACAGAAAGAATGAGCAGAACGTCGCGCTGAATTATGAAATTTTCTGCGTCAACGAGATTATAGTAAAAGAGGATGAATTATATCTCAAAATAAGGAATCAATATTCAATATACTCTTTCATTTATTTCCAGCCAAAGAGCTTAAAGAATGGAACGGTCGTACATGGAGACCAAGACTTCCTTCAAATATGCGTATTGCAACAAGGAAAGTTCTGTCTTCAGCGAAGCTGTAGATCACGGAATAATAGTGCACCCAGATGACATTTTAAGGATCAAATTCAAGGATGACAACTCCAGGAGTATTGTGTGGAAAATCAATAACTTTGGGGTCGTGCCACAGCACATTAAGAACTCTGGAAAGTTTATAGTTGGCGACAACATAAGTAAAACATTAACAATAAGTCGACTCCCTGGCATCGATGAATCATTCTGTGAGAACTCGCCTGTACACAAGCGACAAAAACTCCATTGTTCCACGCCGAACAGAAACCCCTGGAAAAGAACACATATTGATTTCACTGCCGTGGAGTCTCCTGTGTCAGCAAAACACGAAGAACAATTGCAATCGCTGGATGAAGCATTGGGAAATATATCATTGCATGATACTTCTCTTGAATGTGCTGAAGTTTTGGACGACGAATTGTCAAGAGATTTTACAAATTTGTCTATCTCGGAAGATATCATGACATGTGACGAATCGGACACTGAGACACATTTTCAGAAAGCTTTAGCTAATCTTGAAAAAATGGATCAACGAGATAATTTCTTTAAGTTCATCCGAATGGTTTCTGAAGACAGATTTCCACTCGACAATATTTCATTCTTGCTTTTTTCAGACGTGGTGGAATGGTCTTCACAGGAGTCAACTCGAGCGATGCGCTACTCAGAGGACACTAAAACGTTCTGGCGAGTGGGACTCAAACTATTTAAGGGGAAGTTTATGCGCTTTATGAGCGGCTTCAAGCACAAGAACTTGCAGTATGATACACCACTGGACCCGAAGGATTCCCGTATCAACTTTGCTGTTCCAAATAGCAATGTATTAGACGCGATGGCAACACCAGTTAACGTGGACAGACCCGGAATACTTAAGGATCTTATATCGAAGTTGAGTGTTCATGCCGCAGGGAATTCGAGTTATAAGTTGTGTGTTGACGGGAAAAAAATAAACAGTGGATGGTCTGGTCATGTAAATGGTGATGTTAACTTATGGGGTTTCGAAGGGCCTCCAACATTAGTTGAAAAGCAGGTGCGTCTAGATGATGAAAATAGGGTGTTCGAGCAAATAAAACAATTGATCGATTCTTTGGAGGTACGCGACTTCATTTATGTCAGCGAAGGCATACATATGGCGAGCAATTTGCTACAGCTGACAAAAGACGCAATTCGAATAATTTGTGACCGTGTTTGTGCTATTCGTTCAGTGAGAGTTGGTCAAACGCTTTCTATCGAGAAGCTTATGCTGCAAATCGAAGGTGACTGGCGAAAATCTAGGTTGAGTTTTGTGATTAGTTCTTTGAGACCGAAGGTGTGCGTGATAGACTCGTTGATAACAGACTGCATCAGAACTGTAGACCACCTAAGTCTTCTGTGTTCTGTTATTCAAAACTCAGCTGCAGACTTCACAACGTCAGATTACGCAACACTCAGAAATCAAGTTAACTATAAGTGTTATATAGTTCTTCATGCAGATGGTGTGATTCCATCCAACGAAGTGATTTCTATGGTCACACAAAAGAGCGAAACCTGGTTCGGGATACGAAAATTAGCTGCACTGACTGGCAGTACGTTTTATAGAGCAATTGGGTTAGATGGCTTGAAAAACCAACAAAAGCACTTCAGGGCCGCATTTTGTGATGAGCCGGAACCCGTTGAACTGAAAAGAATCGCTTTCTAGAATACGGATGAGCGAATGAGATAAATGCTATAGCGACACTCGTAGCCAAAGTTCTGCCAGTCTATTATGCGGAATTGACCTTTTATGAGGAAGATTGTTATCGAATAGTTGGTCGTGACGACGATTGTCCCGATATTGTTGTGAGTCCCGATGGATCACTGAGAAAGGACCCTATGACTAGCGACGGAATAAAGTCCCCGAAACCCGTAATGGCCATTGAAATAAAATGTCCATTTCCAGGAAAATCTTTCACAGAACCTGTACATTACAGGCTTCCGGCACTTTATGTTCGTCAAGTTCTTTGTGATATGCGTGTTCTCGGAGTGGATGATCTTTTGTTTGTTAGCTACTCGAAAGAAAGCACATCGATTTTAACTGTAAAGTTTGATAAAATCCTATTTGAAAAATTGGTTGGCGTTGCATCTGAT
The DNA here is from genome assembly GCA_031216915.1 of Pictodentalium vernedei. Classification (NCBI taxonomy): domain Eukaryota; kingdom Metazoa; phylum Mollusca; class Scaphopoda; order Dentaliida; family Dentaliidae; genus Pictodentalium; species Pictodentalium vernedei. Next base: position 760,958,788 of record CM062297.1, read on the forward strand.
TTGTATGCGCCCCCGGCACAGTTTCCCAGACGGTTGCACCCCAGTGTACGTGACATTAGGAAAGACATCAACATGTTCTGTGAACGAAACGTTGAAAAACTTTCAGTCGGTCAATGCAAAAGTCTGCAGCCACGCGGAACAATCAAAAAGCTCTGTTTGTCACCTAAGCCATAAGTATAGAGATATCCCTATTCGTGATATTAAGCTGAAGGAGTTAGCGTCGTTCGTCCATAAAGGAATGACTTGCATCAATGGCGCCTACGATGTTTGCAGAGAGAAGGCCAACGAAGTACTCGTATTTATGGTAGCCAATTTGGATAGGATACATGATCCAGAAATACCACATGCAATCCCAGTAGCATACGGGTTGAAGTCATTTTGTATGAATAGCGATACCATGAGAAAGATGCTCAACATGGTGTTGGATGAATGCTTTCAGAAAGGTTTGTACATACCCGTCATTTCATTCGACGGACAATGGTGTTCTTTAGCTGTTCGGGATGGTGCTGGAAGGCCACTAACTCTGCTCCAGCTCCAGAAAGATATATACGAAGAAGCAAAGAAAAAAACTAAGAGTGAATTGATCAAACATATTTGCCTAAAAAATGTAGTCGAGCCATATGACTATAAGTTAGCTCGGGATTTTGAGTTTACAGTTCCTGTGAATTGTGAAATGCATATTGTCGGACCAATAATTGTTAGGGGTAAACGAGATACCGAAAGACAGGTAACACCATCAATTCATATTAAATCACTCATAATCAACATAAGAGATTGAACCAACCAGCACAGAAACTTCTGCAGAGTTACATGGGGCACATCGTGATATTTCTGGTCGCATTTTGAGCTTATTACCTCACGAGATAATTGACAAACTTGGTGACGATGTTTTTTCTGAACTTCAAACACTTGAAAGTACACTTGGCTCAAGTTGCCAGAATCGAATGACAGCAGATGCTTTATTGGATGTTCGCCAACTATTTGAAAACGATTCGGCTCAGAATGAACCAGTCGCCAGTTGTGAATCCAGCGAAACTTTGGAAGAAACATCACTTTCGGAGACAGAGCCGTTTCTTACATTTGATGACTATACAAAACTTATGCTGAGTGCCCTGAAATCTTTGAACAAGAAAAAGTGGGAACAAGTGACACCAAGCGAATTTAAATCAATGTTCTGTTCGACGTGTTCTCTGAACCAAATGCTCTTGAAAAAAGAAATAGATTTATTCATCAATTCCCTTTCTTCAAAGTTCAAACCAAATGGGATCAATCCCAAACGATCATGTCCAAAATATAAACTAATCGATTGTCTTTGTAGTCTTGATTACCAGATCAGTCTACATATGATGTCACCACCGAAAAGAGACGAAAAAGCGTTCGTGTTAAAAGTTTGAAAAAATTATGCAAGTCAGTTGTTTCTGCACTCAACGCTCGATACGCAGAACACATATACCCCGAGAGGTTGACTGAATGGCGTGCGGACAATTTGTTTTCAAATGGTATGCGAATAGAGAATGTCAACAATGCAATACACTGGTACAGTAAGCCTGAAAGATTTCCGAGTAGATTTCAATGGTCATTTGCATTACTCGATCCTCACCATTTATTTACAAACGTTAGGACAAAATGCTGCAACACCGGAATACCGGAGAAGGGCATTAGCAGGGAAGCTTGGGTTGCTGTGGCAAAGGAAGGAAAAACGAAGCTTAATGTGGCACACGTGGATGACCTAGTTGACCGCCAGAGTGACGCATTTGCGCACACCACTTTTAGTGAGGAAGTTTTAGCGATGAAGAGAAAAGGTTTCCAGTCAGAAGCTCATTTCTGTAAACTCATAAGACAGTGGTACGAAGCTGAAGACGACCCAGGCATCAATGCCGTTGAAACGTGCTCCAGAAGAGTAGCCTTACGGAAGTGGCTGATTGAGGGTGTAAATTTTAATCAGTTCCCACCACCCGGAACGCACGTTAACGGCGTTCCCTGGATAATGTTTCAGGGGCTAATGACAAATATAGACCGGCGCCTTCAATTATTTCCCATGGTTAAAAGTGGAGCTTACAATGTCAGAGCACTCGGTAGCTTGGAAGCAGAGAATTTCTTTGGTCAGTTCCAAGATTTGGACCCAAAAGGATCAGGTGTAATACGACCGGATGATTTGCCCTGTGCAATAGGTACCGCCGCGGAACTTCTGGCTTATCGGATGGAGAAAGACAGACCATTCATCATGCAAACCAGCAAAGCAAAAGTTTACCAGCTCAATCCTTTCATGTCTTCAGATACTGTCGAGAAATCACACAGTACTGTCTACCTAAACCCAAGCCATGTCTACAACATAAAGCCATTTGATCACAGTTTTGATCGGAAGGAACGTGCTGACAGGAAGTTCGTAAAACGAAAAGATGGCAATATTGACTCGTACGGAGCACCGGCAAGAGGCGCAAAGGGTGTGAGAACCGACCACCAGTGTAATCATGCCAAAATTCTGCCCCACAAACGCCTAAAAATTAACCTTCAAAACTAAAAATGACGGTGTTTTAACACGGTCCATTAATTGGTTTTTAAGTGAGTTCGCACCAATTTAACAGTTTTAAATAATTATGCAGGAACACGTATGTATACACCGAGTGATGGGTTAGCGGTATGATAAGTGAAATGTTAATGCTCTGCTGTAACGTGCAAGCGTAGAGTAAATACATTCGTGAATGGTAAAGAATCTCAAACGTAGACCAACAGTTAGAACTAGAAGTCTTGTCACTGTTTCTGCACTATTACTGTCATAATAGCGCGTTCGGCTTGTGCTGTAATGCAAGTCCATTTCAATATAATATGCTTTAACCCAACGCGATTTATGCATACACATAGGGCGCCTAAAAGAATATATTTCTTCGCAATGTGAGCCAGAGCAGAAAACCACCTCGTTAATAGCGCACTAACCTCTGTGCTTGGTTTACTCCATTGTAGTCAGTGACGGCTGAGCTGGGGAAGGGGGGGGGGGCAGGGGGGCACAGGAGGCATACATGTATGTCCCCACCCCGACACTTTCTTTCCCAATCATAGGTACCCAAACAGTTCTTAATCTGACGTAACATACGCATCCTCTATGCCCACATTAACTGTGGGAGTTAGTACTAGTTTTATCAAAATTAGCAACATAATACTGACGACATCGCTGTCCATTTCATATATTGAGATATTACGGATTACACGTTCACAATAAGCACTGACTATGGTAATAGTAAAACTAGGTCAAACAAAGACCCAAAGTCCGTAATATAAGTTTTTTGGTTTGGGACGTCCACAGGACGTACCAAACCAAAAAATTATATTACGAACTTTGGGTCCAAGTTTGGACTGTGGCAAGATGTGCATATTTTCCCTTTCCGATGTTGTATATAATTTCGTTCCCGCCCCTCTCCACCCCTCATTATACCCCTAAACATTTCTTTTCCACCTCTGCGGTTACCCAGAATAATGCCCCCCCGCACCCTCGCAGAACCCCCCTCCCCCCCCCCCCCCCCACACACACACTTTTTTGGATCTTCTGCTGCCTCTAATGGTTGTGCGCTAACTGTTAGAGAACTAACTAGCGAGCCCATTGTGTTCATATCCTTGATCAATATGAAAGAACTGGTGGGCAAGTTCGTTTAAAAGTTTATGGGTGGAGTATTTTGACTCATGTTGCCTACCACGTATTCATATTTAACCTTGCAGTCGGCTCGTTTAAATTTGAATAATAAGCAGGCAACGTAAGACTATTGAGCTACATACTTTGCAAAAACTGAGAACCTGAGAACTTATATGTTAAACTGGCAAAGTATTTTAGACGCCACCTCATCGCCAAAAATGTTATATTTATTGTACATATGCGAAACTGCACGACAAAAGGTTGAGGTCGGGAATCGCATATTTTTATGCTTCGGTGAGCCATACTTGTCATGAAAGGGTTCAATACATATATGAAAAGTAAACAGCGTTGTATGCGCCCCAAGACCATGTGTAAGACAGAGAAATCAATTTCGAGAATCCAAAGCCGTTCGTAGTCTCTCTGAATAGGTGGACAAAATAAGGCAAGCGTTACACGTAAATCAATTTTGTTCGTTAATTGTAATTTTGTATGAAAAATAACTGCTCTCTTGGTTTTAAGGATCTTTCACGATCTGCGTCCAGTCCATTTTAAAGATAAAACGGAAATAGTAAACTTGAGATTCTCTGTTATGGGTTTCCAGCCAAGATTAACATGTATGGAATTCACTGGAACCACAGTTTATCGGTTGGAATGATTGGAAACTCTATCGAAATGATTGACAGTTTATTCGTTACATTTGAAAAAATAAAAGAACCAGTTCAGGTCAATGTTATACAGGTTCACAGAAATATGGTGGATGGTCAAGTGAATATGTTTGAATACATCCTTGAAAAAAAGTAAAATGAGTATTTTACTAAATTTCCATAAATTTATTTGACAAAGGTTGTCAACTTAATTAGAAACTGACGATTTTATGATTTCAGTATATTGATTCTTTGAGATCACGTAACTGAACATTAAAATGGATTTCCGGGTTTTGACACAGAATTCAAGATGCCTGAGACGGGTCTGGCAAAACCCAATATTAGCTTCTATACATGAGTTTAGTTATCGTTCCTTAATGGTGGGCATTGATTGTCATGGAGTTGCTTCTTTTCTACTATTTAAACGTTTGGCATATCTGATACGTACCGTTACCCTTTAAATGAGCTGAGACATGTGCCCTTACCTGCGTATTCCTCGCAGTACCCAATTTGATGTTTCGGCCAAATTAATTATTACGTGTGTAATGTTTTTACAAGTCGTCACAACGGCTTTGCAACTCGTTATAACGATTTTGCAAACTCGTTACGAGTTACTAAGTCTTTATAACGAGTTTGCAAAGCCGTTATAACGAGTTTGCAAAGTCGGTATGACAAGATTCCAAAGACGTATTTACAGAGTCGTTATAACGAGTTTGCAAGGTAGTTATAACGAGTTACGAACTCGTTTTAACGAGTTGCAAAGTCGTTATACAGACTTAGAAAAAAACAGTTCCAACATGTCCCCAATACGCTTCCGTAGGAACACGCCTTTATCATCAAATATTGACACAATTAACCCTTTACCCAACGCAGTCAATATTAAAATTTCTTATTTTAATTCAAATTTTTCAAAATTGTTCAATAAATGTCAACAAACCCACATCAAGTGACCCCCTTATTGGAACGGGCTCGACGAGCACGTTCCAATGAGGAGTCACATGATGTGGTTTTGTTGACATTGTTTGGGAAAGTTTGAATTTTGCAACAGCGTAACTTGTGAATTACGCGGGCGGATGTAACCGATTCGTTAGGTAAAGGGTTATTAAACCCATAATATAGAGCTCGACATTTTTAGCCCACTTTCGAACTTTTCTTCGGTCACTGTAATTAATTAAAATATGGTTCATGGCCCCCGGATTTATCGGAATATCACTGGTTTTGGTATACAATATTCAATGAAAGAAGTGTGTTCCCGTTGGATTACTCGACTCAATCCCCCAATAGTGCAGACTGCAAAATCATTTTGGTACATCTTGGGACAGGTAATTTTTCACGACGTGGGCATTTGTCCACTGAGACATTTTGGGGATAGCTATGAAAGACACCAATTTATATTTCTATTGATGGAGATCGGAGGACCTGGCTTAACCCGGTGCTTCATCAACAGAAATTTTGCTTGCAGCCCTGGCATAGCAGCCTGAATGTTTATGTGTAGAAATGCCCACGCCGTGAAAAATGGCCTGTCCATGGCAGCCGTACTGTAGACTATAAGGTGCACCAAAATGATTTTGCAGTCTGCACTATTGGGGAATTGAGTAGAGTAATCCCACAGGAATACAATTCTTTCATGTGACATTTTATACTAAAACCCGCGATATTCCGATAAATCCTAGGGCCATGAGCCAGGTTTTTAATTAATTACAGTGACAAAAGAAATGCTCGAAAGTGGGATGAAAATGGCGAGCGGCTTCCGATTTATGCTATATATAATGGGTTTAATTGTGTCAATATTACTCATTCCAATCCTTATATTTCACTCAGACCCCTGTGTTATGTCAGGGTGTCTGTATTCTGTGCCAAAACCAGAAAGCGATATGAATGGTGATGAACTTTCTGTTGCACTTGGTTTTGGTGGAATCATGTCCTTAATTACTATATTCTGTCCGTTTCACTATTTTTACGGACATTTCGACTGGTGGAAGGACAGCGAGCACCTCCATGAAAAAGCCTTATTACAATTTTTGCAATGTTACCGCTTGTCTCCGTGAACCCCCTTAAGGTGTTCTGCCAGAGATTTTTGGGACAAAAAGTTTTTGCTCTGACATTTACTACATTCAAACACCATGCCGCTGTTACTTGCTTCGTGTGAGCGCAGATGAGCAGACAGTTCACCCTTCCGAGTGTATGCCTTCTCACAATGCTCGCACTGATGCTTACGTTTTGGGCCATGTGATGCCAGGTGGCCACGATAGTTCCACAGTTGGTTAAATTTCTTCCCACATATATCACATCTGAAACGAAATATGTTATCGTGTTTCTTTATGTGCAACGCCATCCCATATTTTGTCTTGGTTGTATGGCCACATCGTTCGCATACAAATGAATTTGTTGGTGTAATATTGGCATCGAGGTGGGCGTGAATACTCTGGTGTCGTTTTAAATTGAATTTGGAAGTTGTCGAATAATCACATCTATAACAGGATAACTTTTGGGGGGGGGGGGGGGAACAACATCAACTTCTTGGTCTTCTATTGTTGGGTATATTACAACTTCAGTGCTATCCATCTTTACTGAAAAATAAAGAAACCCGACGTTAGAATCTAATATCAATCGGGATGGGGAAGGCGCGTTCGTTCTATAGTAGTCAGGAAAGAGGCCATTTATGTATGATATGTAGACTCCAGTTTATCTGAAGTTGGTTTTCCAACAACTGAAAATTAGGCATGATCCGTGGGTCTGTCAAAACAAAAAGCTAAAAAATTAGCAATATATTTAGCTGGAGGTGAGTGCATGATTGAAAATATCGAAAGTTGTAATTCCCGATAGATCCATCTTCTACTGTTTCAAGCCCTGGACACTTCTCTGCGCACAGGGTTGTTTTTAGTAAGGATACAATCTAATACATATCTGTTTTTTAAAACACCTCTATTTGAATAACTTTTGGTATCTGTTTTCATAGAATAAACACTTAAACATAAAGAAATTGTTTACTTGAGTTGCCTGTTCCTACATGGCAAGATCCATATATTTTGATGAGAACATATAGTCTTAAGACTGGCCTCCATTTCTCTGGATGTAATTCCTATTTGCAGTTTAACCCAGCGGATATCTTTGAATTCCAAGTCACAGTACGCCGTGATAACCAGTAAGAGAGGTCGTACACGACTCGGTGTACAGTGAATGTGAAGTGGGGTGTCTTAATTTATTGCCGTTTATTCATTATATTATCTACACCGGAGACCCGTTCAAAAGAAATTTTATCGGGTATGTATCACTCTGCACACAAGACTGCAGTGTGTTGAAACAACCCGATGCTTAATATGTTTAAAACGACATTTGATGTGGCAATTCCTGATGATAAATAGATTTTCGCAGTGAGCAATCGTTATTTTCTTCAAGAAACGGGGTGGTTTGAAACAATAGCAGTCATCGAAGATTGAGAAATATGTTTGTGCAACATTTACTCACGTGTTCCGATGCTCCTGTGTTGCTAGCTGTCGTAAAATGGTAAAAACGTCGAAAGAAAATTTCTCGCTGCGAACACTTTACGATAAAAATAAACTTCTCTCGCTTCGAGCCTCGCGACTTCCAGGCTTTGTACTTTACGGTTTATCCACTGTGAAATAAACACTCGCGTATCACAATGGGGGCGAGCTAGATTTATTATCATCGCTGATCATGACAGCAGATGGAAAACACAATTACGATCAAGTAGAAAAGAGTTTCAACAATTATTTTGCTGTCATTTTCCGAAGTTGTCAGTACACTTAACACTGAGGGTGTACGACGTTCATTTAAGAATTGAATGCAATTTTTATAATCTTTATTTGAGTTTGAACGTGTGGGAATGGGTACAAATTATGTATGAATCCCGAAGATTATAAAAATTGCATTCAATTCTTATAATTACATTCCGTAACTGTTTAAACTACTTTTTTCCCCCACGAATCGTCATTCGCCTCTGTTGAAAATCATACGTCTTTCAGTCGTTGGAATCAAGAACTAGCGCAGGCCTTTGTTCCGTCTAAATGATATCCCAAAGACAAATAAGCTTTAATTTTCTCAACTTTAGAAATGGAAACGAGTATTTTAGTAACGGGTTTTATGCCGCAGTTGGGAAATGTCACCAAAGAAAGAGCAGCGGAGTTGATCACTGCGAGAGGCGCTAAAAGTTAAAAACCCGCCCAAACACCGCCCGAATTACATTCTGTCAACTGCGCTCTACCGTAAATGCGGGTCAAAGTTCGACCAAATGTATTCATTGGAAAATGAATTACATTTGGTCTTGACGTTTTCACTCAGCTGACCAATGGGAATTGAGTATTTGGACCCAAAACGTATAACTACATTAACAATGTAATTATATAAAAATGAAATTTCGAAATGTTAGCGAAGTTGTATCATCAATGTACGTATCAGTGCACAAACACCAGGCATTTTCCTGTAGAGTGGTATAAATATAAAAAAGTTCTTTTTACAATGTTTCCCTAAACAGTTTGGCGTTTGATTATTATTTTCTGTTTAGACCCATTTAAAAATAAGAAAACGGCGCTTTCACCATCAAGTCTGGGAGGAATGATTTGCTAAAATTTTTTATGGGGAAAATAAAACCTTGCACATTACTGTAAAAACACATTCGCAAAACAAAGAACCAAAGTGGACAGTTGCATGGTGGCTTCTAATTAGTTTGCCATCAACGCCAAGTTTCCTTTTATAACTTTTAATAAACGAAAACAACAGACAGCTCCGGCAGCTGCCTGTTGTTTTCGTTTATAAATGAGTATCAAGGGGAACCGTCGCTTTAATCTCTACTGAAGGCATTGATGTTTTCTCAACTGCTACGTGCTTCATACTCGGTCCTTCCTCGCCTAATATTTTCGGGGAGATAACTTTATTGAAAGTCGATTTTTTTGTGACGCGATAGGTCAAGGATGGCACAGAAAGGCCATTAGTGAACACGCTAAACTTTACCAGCGGGACATCAAGAGTTCCAATGGATTGATAATTTTGTTACATCGTTATATAGCCCGACAGAACATTGTAACTATGATACACGTAACGACGAGTTGATCCATGATTGCCTTGTTGTTGGTTTGAAGGATATCAAGGTCGCTGAACATTCAAGATAGATCTAAATTTAATGCTAGAGAAACCAGTAACGCAGGTTCGTCAATCAGAAGCAATAAAGAAACAACAGTCCGTTGCACGCAATGGTGTCACAAACTCCGTTGTGCATGAACAGACCTTAGACAGTCTTCACTGTAGGCGTAAAGTACAGCTGAAACCGAAAAATAGTATCAATGGAAAAGCGGTAGTCAGTGTCAAAGTGGAAATGTGTCGCGGAATAAGCATGTCAAATTTATGTCAAAGCACACAAAGGAATGATTTCGCGCGCCGAAGGCGCGCAGGGACGGTATGGGGGACAAGCCCCTTTCGACCCTCGTCAAAGCATAAACATTTCAAATCAAGATATACCAGCGTGTGCTACCACGGAGGGATAGAACGAGAGGCGTAGTCTCTCTCTCTATCTTCCCGTTACCGCATGAGTACCGCATTGTCGGACTCCTTCACACATCGTAGCGTCCTGTGTTTTTTACATGCCTCTATGACATAGAATACATTAACCCTTTACCTAACATGAAAAGTAGACGACACTTGCAAAAAAACATTCTTGAATAACTATTTTTTTCATTTTGTGTCTCACAAACATAGGTTATGACCCTTCGTTGGAACGAGCTCGACGAGCTCGTTCCAACGAGGGGTTATAAGCTATGTTTTTGAGACAAAAAATGAAAAAATACTGAAAATTAATTTGCGATTTTTGAGAATAGCTCTGGCCGGTTTTGGTCGTTACGTTGGGTAAAGGGTTAATTTATAAATATTCGTTCTTATTTGTAGAATTTGATAGTTTTGACGTCTGTTTGAAATACAGACAAAACTCTGTTCTGACTAGCAAATTCGTGTGAAAGGTCGATACGTAAACAGAAACATATAATGAAAAAGGTGTCCAAAATAGGTTATTTACTCGTATTTTTAAGAAATTAGCTTCCGTAATCTGAGAGATAGTTGCTTCAAAGTCAGAACTTGTAATGAAATCATTACCCATTTATAGAACAAGTTTAATTTCGTTAATTTTGGTGAATTTGAACAAAAAAGTTGTCCAACTGGCATTTGATTTATGGGCTGTCACCGTGACTTTCGAGTTGATCTGGGTCAGAATACGACTTTTGGATTGACCGATCATGATAATGGGCGGAGATTATTTCTTTTGATGATTCCATGAGGTCAGGTGGAAAATAGTCCTTCGATGGAAATTCGTATTCAGGACGTGTTCCGTGTGGATTTGTATACCAGGAACTGGAGGAAAAATAATTGGAGTGTAATAATAGATTGGTCTGCCCGGCGTGTAAAGTATTTTGTAGAAAATCTCTTAAACGTGAACGGTTTTTGAAAAATTGTTATTTAGTAACGATTGCGGAAGTACCTAATACAAAACGTGTTTTCCTTGCGGAAAACGAAGTAGATCAAACCTACGTCTCATAAGTTTGAATTTGTACAACTAGATGTTGAGTATAAGATGGATACCGGTGGGAATGTAACCGTGATACCAAATTCTGTTTATAAACAGTACAAAATCTTTAATTGCAGAGTTCAGTAAACGGAAAATTCCATGGTGTTTTTCATACGAAAAATAAATTGATAGAAGAAAGTTTTGGTGTAAAAAGACTTCGCCAGCCCCGACCTGAGAGATCAACTGTAAAGAAATAGGAATTAATTTTCCGGATTTAAGAATTGACTCAAGTAAATCAAAGATAAAAACCCAAATTTATTTGAGAATTCAGGGAAGTTAAAGATTGAAAACGACATATAATTAAAGGAGAATTTCAAACCGTTCGAAATTTCAACACCGCATCGTGTGGCCGTTCCAGTTTTACCGAAAGTCAAAACTGAATTGGATCTCATGGAAGAAAGCTGAATTGGATCTCATGAGAGATTTACTGAGGTAACTGGGCATGTCCGTGAACCAACAGAATGGTGCGCGGGAATGGGTGATCAACCGAAACCGAACAATAAAGTCCGTTTTTGTGAAGATGTGACAGACAACATTAAATGAAAGCGTCAAAAGAGAAGATCACCAAGCGGTGACGCTAAGGGGGTCGGCGAATACAGCCACTGTCGGAGAGGCCTAGCCCCCACCCCACCCACCCTCATACCCACCACCTCATCGGCAAGCCCAAGGTTGCACGTGAAAATATTAATTGGTCTACCCCACATAATGAATATGGACTCTTCCAGTTGTTGACATGGAACATATCACCAGGATTGAAAGGGTTAGCAAACTACATATTGGATATTTAGGGATTGTAAAATGTCAGGAGTAAGCAAAGTACTCAGTTTGGTGGCAAGGTTTAACCCTCTGCACTCTGATGTCAAAATGCAGAAACTTCGAGTAGCAAATTTCTTCCATGATGCAACGAGGAATTAAAGCAATTCAATCTTGTTTGACAGAGCTCATTGAGCTCTGTCAAACAAGATTGAAATGCTTAAATTCCTAGATGCTCTATGGGGAAAAACTGAAGGTTGAAATTTTGGTCTTCTGACATCAGAGTGCAGAGGGTTAAGTATGCAATCTAGAGACTTAGTGAATTCCGGCAATAAATGTGCAGAAGTTAGAAATGATTGGGCAGAGCCACTTATTACATCTTTTCCTGACAATTAGTGGTAAAAACTCGGAAGTGACTTTTTCTCCTTTACGAATCAAACATATCTATTAGTTGTAGACTATTTTTTACGATACACTAAAATTACTAAATTGACACCAACTTCATCCGAAAATGTGATTGGACATTTAAAGTCAACTTTCAGTTGGCATGGAATACCTGATGTATGCATTTCTGACAATGAATCACACTGATGTTTATGTGTCAAAAGAATTTAAAGCCTCGGCTAAGGTTGCAATGTTGTGCATGGGACTAGTTGCCCCTTATATCCGCCAAAGTGGCGCCCATCCAAACAATGTGGAATCTGACCCATGATAGTAAATTAGTCAGAGCCCTTGCCCGTTAGTCGGAATTTTTTCTGCAGTTATCGGTCCTCACATAGAGTCCAGCTTTCAAACTGCGACAGTTTAACATTAACACGTTATTTCTATGAAATTTCCGACGGCAAATATACGCTGCATCGTCGCTGAAGTGATAAAGTCGACCATAGGACCGATTATCGCCACAAAATAACCAACTCTGCACGGACATTTCCCCAGTGGACATTTCCCGAGGTGTTTTTTTAGAAAAGCGGACATTTGATTCGTATGTCTCCCTGTTATATTGTAGTTATTTTGTGTTTTTGCTTGTTTTGTTTTTATAATAATTTCACTTCAGTCTCATATAGCCATGACATACAGCTTTTTATTTAATGCTCAGGCATCAATTCACGCTGAAAAATTAAGTCATATTCCCCTGTCGGTCGGCAAAACGAAATATCAAAATGATATTTAGAAATCGATATTTCATCGTAGGTTCGGATGACGAATCACATGTACTTTAAACGAGTCAGCACATCAGTAATGAATTCCAGAGTCCCAAATACAAACGAATTCGAATAATTGATAGTGACAGTGACTAAATCAATTCATTAAATCAGCGGTTTCAAAGTTTGACTTTCTCATTCACCTTCCAGCGAAAAGCCGAAATCACTTTCAAATTTCTTCAGTTCAACTTCACACGTCTTCAGTGCATTGAGTTCAAAAAAAATAAAATGACGTGTCTTGTTATTGAAAATAAGAAAGTGGTGTTTTTTGTTATTGTTCTATTTCTTCGAAACACATTGCGATTATTTCAATTCGCCAGCCTTGGTAAATCGTAAAGTTAGGGGAGAAATAAGACGGGACTACTTTTTGTGCGGATATTCACACATTCCAATGGTTGGAGTTTGGTTGTTGTAATTTTTGTATGGACGCCGGTTCGGCACATAAATTTTGCGCCTTAATGGCAAATAAAGGCCACAAATTGGAGAGTTTGTAGTCGTAGAGCATTAAATAAAAAGAAAATTCACGAAAATTTGATGAATGCGTCGCGAGTGAAGATCCTCATATTTCTTGTAGCCACGAACGAGATATTTTCGGTATTCATCAAATTTTCGTGAATATCCTCTATTTATCACTTTAACGCGTTCGTGTTGGACAACCCGAAAGAATTCGAACATGCAGCTACAGGTTCGATTGCAATTACCTTGGCATTAGGGGATTCCATTTGAGCCGTATTTGTAAAACAATGGAACTGAATGGGCTAACGCACCCTAAAACAATGTTTCCAAATCCGCAAATCGCTATATTTGCAAATAAAATATCAGTTCTCTTTATCTTTCTTGTTCCGAATCACAGCTTATGAGGCTGTATTCCAACAATCTCGATGTGCAGTGTTTTGCGCGTCTACGGTAGACAAGAAACGATGTTCTAAGCTGTTGAGTCAGAGATATCTGTGTGTTGACTGTAGCTTGATTGGGGTTAATGGTTGGTGCGAATGTTCTAAATAATGCGAATTTACCAGTCATGAAAAAAGCAGAAGCTGACATTGTCTCCAGTACTGAAATATTTAGCTGGCGTTAACTTTTGTCTACACCAGATCCATTTTGAAATAACTGATGTGATTTGTCGGTTAATGGATACGATACGGAATCTTTATTTTACGTTTTAACCTTCGCTAACAGGTCGATAAAATTAAACAGCACCATTTCGAATGTAACAATGTGAATTTTCTGTGCATACTTTTCTCTTTCTATGTTTACAAAAGCGGCATGTGGAAATAGATAATGTAGCATTAGTGGGAATTTGCTTGACAAACAGTGCATTTACAGCACGCCGCAAACCCGAAGCATTAGTTTGAATTTTCTGAACAAATAATCCTTTGCAATTCCATGACAAACCTCAAAAGAGTTGTGTGAAAGAGATTAAGGATTGTACTGAAAGTTGGAAGGCGGCTAGTATATTGCAAATTGGCAACGCTTATAGATCATCGCATGTTTAGTTAACAGAAACGCAGAAACCGAGGGGGGCACAGGGGACACGCCCGCAATATTTTGCAAAATAGTTCGGAGGGAGATAGAGCTCTCACGACTCGAATGCAGTCATCTGAAACTTGTAATTTTCTTTTGGGTTCCTGTCATTGCAATCTTATTGGGCATAATAGGGAGAGGGTGCACAGAGGCTCTTCCCCCTTAGGGTATGACCAAATATATCATCCTATAATTTGTCCCTTCTACGACATTTAAAGAAAAATGCTTTTTGTGGCTCCATATTTAACAGATTTTCTCACTAGGCCGAAATTTAGGTTCGGCCCGATGTAGAAATATGTTAAAATATGGAGCCAACAATGTGCATTTTTCCCAATTTTGCAGTGCGTCAGTCCTAAAATAGATTTGTGCACTGTATTCCTACCTTGTCACAAAGATACCTGTTCCACCAGGGATATATTTCCACCCTCACCTCCAAATTCGACAAATTCGAAATGCCTTCTGCGCTCATGATTTACTGTATAGAAATGTTGTTAGGTTACTGCTTCGTATTGCCGACGGATGGAAGAGACTAGTTACGCAGGACTTGAACTTCTGGGTTGTCAGCGTCACAAACGACTATATCCCGTTTTCGCCATTGGTCAACATTTAACCCTTTACCTAACATGAAAAGCAGACGGCACATGCAACTAAAATTCTTGAATAACATTTTTTTTTTTTTTTTTGTCTCAAAAACATAGGTTATGACCCTTCATTGGAACGAGCTCGATGAGCTCGTTCCAATGAGGGGTTATAACCTATATTTTTGAGACAAAAAATGAAAAAATAATGAAAATTAATTTGCGATTTTTGAGAATAGCGCTGACGGTTTTAGTTTAAACAATATTTATTCAGTAATTGGCATGTGTATACATTTCACAATAACAGAGGACAACAAATATTCTGAATAACACTAGATACAATAGTATACACAAAACAAGAAAATCAGATTACTATGTAGAAGAGGTATTCGACAGAAAGCTAAAGCTTATGTAAGTCGTCTCCCTGACAACTTATAACTTACTCCTATAGGTGGTACAAATCAGCGGAGGAACCCACACGTCGTGGCATGACGGCCGAGACGTTCCCTCCATTGTAAATGAAGTTACAACTAACTAACTTAACTGTTAACTTCATTAACTTTACAAAAGAAAGAAAAAAATACGGAACAGAGGAAGGCGCCTCAACCGCCAGACAACGACGTGTGGGATTGTTTAAACTTCAAGGTGAAAGGAAGAGAAAGAAAGAAGCGGGAAGAACAGGAGCGCTGATAAATAGAAAGAAGAAAAAGGAAAGAAAAAAAAACAATATGATATAATGGAATGAAATGAAATGACGGTTTTGGCCGTTACGTTGGGTAAAGGGGTAAAGCTTATTACTTGGTTAGTTTCATATCGACCGAGATTTCCCCCCGATTAATTTCTTATTATGCCAGCTAATGAAATTCGCCAATCACAGCCCCCGAATAGTGGGACGATACTGAGCCGTATTGGGTTACCTGCAGACCGTTAGGTCAGTACCGCCATTTTGTTTCGACGTGGAAATTCCTCACTTCGCGGTGCTTTTATATCCATATTGAAGAAATTGCAGTGCAATCAAACGTCCCTCCGTGTCTATATGTCTCATTTTCTCTCGTTTTATAATAAATTTATTGTGAAATTTATTTTCTAAATGTAAATTTAATTATTTGAAGTGAGAAATACTACTGTATTCGATCTACCGATAACGGATAAGTCGGACTGGCCCTAACTTGACATAGGGTCTAAGCTTATTGAGGCTAACACACAACAGTTTGGGTACGGTGTTCGCCTCGATATTTTAAAAGCTTTAGAAAAAATATATAACCCATAAATGCGTTGTTAGAAAGTTGAAAAATATATGTAGTGTGAATAAATAAACTGAGAAAAAAATTGTCTTATCCTGGGAATAGATTAATTTCATTTTTTCTCGTTGAGCTCATTCTGTAGTCTCTGTTGTGGTAAATGGATAACGTCGCTTCGAAAATGGATTTAATTTCATTGAATAATTATAAGATTGCACAATGATGAAATTGTAAGAAAATGAATGAAAGTCAATGGGAAAAAATGCGAGATACATTTATTTTGTTCGAATTCTATAAAATCAGACGTTTCGGACATTTTCTGCACATTCAAGACAAAGTGACAGTACGAAGAAAAGTGTCTATCGCTGTTGTCTGTGTTGTCAAGGAAATTATACACAAACAGGGAGACAACTGTGCACGTTTGTTACAACTTACATAGCGTTTTGCACCAGTTTTGAAAATGTGCCGACTTTCAAATTTGATTGTTATTTTGTTTTCGCTGGCATAATAAATACGTTACAGGACGTTCAGGTGGCGGATACGGTATCATATGACGCGAGGTGAAAACAATATTGGACGAGGCGTACCGCCTCGTCCAATAATGTTTTCACCTCGCCTCATATGATACCGTATCCGCCACCTGAACGTCCTGTAACTTATAATATCAGCCTGAGGCTGATTTGAATTACAGAGGGCTTATATGTCAGCCGATATGAAACCAACTAAGTGATAACCTCTAAATGTTTTCTATGTTCGACTATTTTCAGTATTCGCCATTGAGCAGTTGGGATTAAATGTCCTGCCCAAGGCCTTTCGAGTTGAAGTCATATGCTCTAACTAAAGAGCTATCGTGTCCCCTCTGTTGGTATAATAAAACCCGTTCTCTTGCAAACTCCGCAATCTCTCGCGAGAGAACACACATATGCATCGTTAGTTACGCACTTGCGCTGATTACAATTGTCGAGACATCTTAACCTTTTATCTAAACAACATGAAGCTGAATCACATCATATTTTTACCAGAAAAAAACAAGTATTTAAAATATTTTCTTGTAAAACATACCGCTTGTCGGATTACACGAATGCGCTGTACGAGTTTACAAACATGTTTTTAAATCGAGAATTGTGGAATGAGAGAAAAGTTGTTCTGTAATGTTTGTATTTAGAGTCATGAAGAGTTAGTTACTAGGTGCTTGATTAAATATATCGTATTCGAAAATAAAGGTGCCAGTGGCCGAATCAATTAATTTTGAGGTCTCTTTTCAAGCTCTCGGGTCACCAGTCTAATTCTGTAAGGAATTCGGCGCTGTTATGGCCTGGAACCAGTTTAGCCCGTAAATAATATGGTTCGTCTATGGCTCGATCCACTGGTCTGGAAAATTTCAGGAAACGCGGTCTATGCAGCAAAATATGTTAAATTTCTCAATTACTCAAAATAACTCATTGCACATTGCACACAGAATATTGGACGCATGTAAATACTTTTGCACATATGATATCACAGACTGTATCTGTATACTCTCAAACTTATCAGCTCATTGTGTAAATAATGCAGCATGTTTGTGGAAATTAGGGCAGTGACGTAGCTTACCCCCCGCCCTCTAATATTTTCGCTGGCTGCCCAAAACATTGGCTCAATGCAACTTTCACACAAAATAGGGCCCCAAAATCGTCTCCAATACAGGACCTCCACATGCTACAAATGTCAAAATTGTCAGCTAGTTGTGTAAATCATGCTACATGTTTGTGGAACTTTTTTGTGTTGGGGATGGGGGGGGGGGGGGGTACCGCCTGTAGTTTTAATATGTTCGTCATTTCTTTGTAGGAAGCGGTGGACTGCATAAATAATGCATGAAATCTCTCTTTTGTCGCACAACATACGTCATTGTTTTTTTTGTTTTTTTTTTTATTTTGGCATTAATATGTACAACTGAAGACGACGCTGCCAAAAAATCAACGGAATGACCTATTTCAAATGAAGAATCATTGACTATATTTTTCAGAAGAAACTGAGAAGTAATTAACTGTTCATCTAACATATAACAGTAGCAGAGAGAACTGGAGATCGTACTTCGCAAAAAATTAACCCTTCAAATTTCATTATTTTTTCAATGTTTACCTACAAACGTAACTCATCTCTCTCTCATGGGAACGAGCTCGTTCCACTGAGGTGTCTTAAGGTATGTTTCGTAGGCAAGCAAATGGAAAATGTTTAGTTATTCAAGGTGTTTTGGTAAATAGCGTCTTCTATTCGTGTTTGCCGAAGGGTTAATTTCAGTTACGACTTTCGCATATAGAGCATGCTGGATCTAACCGATTCGTCGGGTAAAGGGTTAACAACCGACATTTTAGAGGGTGATATTTTTTTATTTTTTTATTACACGCCTGTTCTTTCAAATCCCCAGCTACAGCAACACTAACCCATGCGGAAAATGAAAATCTGTTCCTCACACATATGCCGAACGGAAATCGTTGACGGGCTATTTTTAAATAGAAGCGAAATTTCACTGGAATTTTCTACATGCAACTCAATTTCAATTTGAATCGCTAGAGATAGCTGAAAATCGTCCCCTGAGTTGCAATGTGTTCTATGTTCCAGCAGACACATAGAACACATTGGAACTCAGGAGACGAAATAGTAACACGGGTTCCCCTCGCAAATTTGGTTGGCGATAAAATGTGTTCTTTTTGTTGAGAGTTCTCAAATGAATTACTGAGTGTCCTTCGAATAATTGGGGGTTTTTATAGACATGAAGGCGTGTAATAAACACAGAACGACACACGCGTATGTCTCTCTGTGTATATATCATTCAGTGGCGAAGGTTGAAAAATGGTTGTGCAGTATGCACTAAACTCTAAAGTCCAGGGATCGCATCTTCTTCAGAGTGTGAGTGTTACGCAAGTTTGAACTTAACTCATTTTCCAGAGGGACCTGGTGGTTTAGTTGATGTACCTCAGGCATTGGTGGAAATGCAGCTCGACATTATCGCCGATGATGAATGTTCACGGTTTCGATAATAAAGATGTGTGCGTTTATGAAGCAAACAATACCAAAGCCGCATGTTACGTGAGTACACAACGCTATGTGTGTTAGGAACGGCTACACAATTGATTGTTTTGTATTGGCAAATCTTTTTCCACATTGGAACCCCGGGAAGCGGTATAAAGTTGTGTTTTCCTGGTAAGCTAATCTAAGGTGAATGCCTTTCAAATGTATAAACAATTAACTCACTTCGTCTTAACACTCGTGTTGCGGTCATGATATAGCCATAGATATTGTCGGTTATCCTTGTATTTTCCAGGGTGCATGGGAATTTACACCGGTTTGGGAACTCATACACCCTTCGGCTTCGCCTCGGGGTGTATGAGTTCCCAAACCGGTGTAAATTCCCATACACCCTGGAAAACACAAGGATAACGGATTTATTTCCAAGAATTTTAGTGTACTTAATACTTTAACCTACATTGTGGGCAAAAACTGACAGAAAATTTGTACTTTGCAAGCTTCTTAAATAAAACCAGACCAATATGGATGTCGTTGGAACTGGCTCAATGAGCCAGTTCCAATGACATTCATATCTGTAATATTTTATTGCACATAAATATTAAATTTCCTGTATTTTTATTTTAGTTCTAACAAAACCGTGCAGAATATATGAATTAATAATTAAAAATGGGTACTTTGTTAGCCATATAGCTTGCTCTTGTATATTCTTGTTTTTACACCGTGGTTAAACACGGTGTAAAAAGCCACTGTGGAGTGCAAGTTACGCCGTACCTCTCAGCCAATCAAAATGCAGTATTTTGTTTCATTTGGAAATAATGAAAGTGATCCATGCACTGGGCCATATTTCTGTTCAACGATTTGCAATCATCCCCCCAAAGAACAACCTTCGAATAAAAAAGTAGTTAGAAAACCGTTCTAAAAATAATTGGAGAAAATATCATCCCATCTCCAGATGGCGCCCTGTTCCACTCGAGGGATGCAGCATTCAATAAAGTTTAGCATCAAAGTAAGGCCATGTACTCTAATGATATCGTTCGAAGAAATCAGCGAGACTTGAAGAATACTTGACAAATATTGCGTAACGTCAGTCAAAAATCGGAAGCCGCTCACAATCACGACAATGGGCCACCCATTTCAACAGAGAGGAGCCTACTGTTCCAGATCATATATTATCCAGATTTGCCCGGTTTTCGCAAATTTAGGTTGAGCAGTATGTGACGGTGAACCTCACACCAATACTGACTTTTCATAATTCCTAAAAGGAAAATATCCCAATAACGTCGCTATTGTCCCAACTGCCGACGAAAATATTATTCCCATATTTAGTAACATTGTTAGAACAACTGGCTCTGATTTCTAAAAAAATTTAATTTTATAGCCAAGTAATAAAAGAGATAATATCCTGCAGATCATATTACACGCGTTCAACGAATCCTTTTCTGGCGTACCTTTAAACTGAAAACAGCCAAAAGTGTGCTTATTTTCAGGTGATAGTGCACAAGAGTTTGGAAATTATAAACAAATAAGAGTATCGAACCCGTCTTTTCCAAGGTACCTGAATGGATTATTTACACGAGATTAACTCGATTCTTGACTGAATTCGATGTTGTGTATAATCATCAATATGGCTGACAGCGTGGCGCTGTGTACTAAGACGTGCGACACGTCGATATTGCACTTCCTTTCAAGCCCTGTTAATAGTGGAGGGGAGGAGGGGGCATCTCTCTTAATATCGGGGCTGGTTCGAAGTAACAGAATTTCTAACTGAATAATGCAATGTGAAGTATCGCCGCATGCTGCGGGCATCTTTTCTTGTCAACCGCCGCTCCCAACTCTTTCTCACGCAAAAAACATCTATCTACGGCTCTGCTACCTGCAAGTCCAAAATACGTGCATGGCCTTCTGAAGGAAAATGTCATTTAACCCTTTGAACAACAGAGGACGCCTTTTCGGCCCAGGAACATGATACGTCATACTTTCATTAACTCCCTGCCCACTGATGTCGAAAAATCTAAAGTTATGGGGTGCAAATTTTTCCCATAATGCAACTAGAAATTTAACCAATTCAGTCTTGCTTGACAGAGCTCATAGAGCTCTGTCAAACAAGATTGAATTTGTTAAATTCCCAGTCGCATTATGGGAAAAAAATGGCTACTTGAAATTTGGATATTTTGACATCAGAGTGAAGAGAGTTTAGTATGGTGACTGCTAAGTGAATGTCCGGGGTAAACACATCAATATTTTCAACGTGCAGCACCAAAGCTGCATATTGAAAATATTAATTTCCCTAATGATGAATATGGACTGTTCAAATTGTTGTCATTGAACTGACATGGAAGATACCACTTGGATTCAAGGGGTTAAAAATACAGGATTTAAAGGGGTTACCTTCTGCTAAATTGTAATAACCTAAAAGTTCAAATTTAGTTCAAGCATGCAAAGTGTTCTTTCGAAACGAACGGGGCATGACAGATATGTAATGGGTTATTACCTTGAGGGAAACGAAAGATGCAGCGCTTATCGTCGTTACATCTGGCTTGTTATGAAATTATTCTTGCCAAGGGGCAATGTGTTGACCATATATCCTTCGATCTCGTCAGTACAGACTCTGTATTCTGGAGGTTTTCTCACTCGGTATGTATTATATTTGTTTACCTACAGTTAAAACTGGAAGTCCTGTCATGAAATGCGCACAAATAGCACGTCGATCTGCGCGTTAATCAATGCGTTGTGATCATAATAAGGCTATCAAATTCTGTACATATGGCCTGTGCACAGCAATGTTTCAGCCAAAAGACCTTCTGGTGACTCGGAGGTCCATTGGCAGAAACATTGCCTGTGTTTGCTATGAGTAACCAGGAGAATCTGCCGTCTTTGGATGCCATTCGATATGGCAATTGCGCGCAATTCCTACGCGCAATCATAGTAAGCCTAGATAAGCGCACAGTTCGTGACAGGACTTCTAGTTTTAACTATATGACATTTATCCCAGAAGAATGTCGAGTAAATCCACATGTTCTCTTCACAGATACATAGATTCTAAAGGGATGAGGCGGTGGGGATGTTCTCGATGACAAAAGATGAGTAAATAATTGAAGCTAGCTTTCTTAAACAGCGCATTTTCCTTGCTTAATGCCTCAGTTTAGCTGCTATCTGTTTTGGGCAATATCACGTTAACTCTTGAGTTCTAGAGTGACACTGGGAACAGATTTGAATCTCCAAAACTCGATCGGCTCAGCCTAAATAGTAGGTTAACAAATAATGTGACGGAGATAATTAATCGAACTCTCCGGTGGCTAGAGTTCCGAGTTCGATCCCCGTCCGGGACGACCCGCGTTGTGTCCTTGGGCAAGGCACTTTATCTCGGTTGCCTAAATTGGGGCTGCACGTCGATGGTGCACATGTCTTCAACCGCTGTAACCCTGCTTGAGCGGAGCTTCAACAGGGTTAGAATGTTGAGGAGCTGACAGTTGCTCGTCGATGCTCGGTGGTTCTCCCCAGGTACTCCGGCTTCCTCCATACGTAAAACTATCACGGTCACGATTAGCCATTATGCGTAAGTATGTGACCTTTAATACCAATAAATAAATAAATAATAAATCATCGAACTCTCAGAAAAAAATGGCAGCGAATACGAGATCAAGTATTCAGTTATATGAAGCGATAATAGGAGGCCTGTAAATGTTGGTCTAGTTATCAATTCTAGCCCAGCTGCCTTTTAATAAGGCATTTGTTGTGGTCTCCTGCAAGGCCTTGGCATAGAGGTAATTCCAAAGGGAGGCCTTGGAATCACCTTGGAATCAGGGGCACTGGGCTTTAAGGGGTTATATATTACGATTCCAATGAAGTAACCGACCGGAAAGGCTTTTCTCCTTTTCTTTCCTTCGTTGTAATGTTATTGTGAATTGGTAGATGGTGGGGGGGGGGGGGGGGGGGGGGGTGGGGGGGGGGGGGTCCTGCCTATTTATTCTTAATATGTATGTATTCCCTCGTATGATGAACATGGGTATTCTCTGACCTCAAAAGTAAAGGAAAGGGCTCAATATGTAACACATTTTCCACCGGAAAGAAGCATGTTTTGCACATTGGGGACATTTCATGCTCAAATTACAGATATTCCAGTTAATAAGTATTTAATTCACATTGACACCACCCAGATGTTAACACAATTAGTAGAACTACGCGGCCTAATCATAGATATACGCTTGTGTGATTGCATTCCTAAAGGTTATGTCACCAAAGATTCGGTCAAATCAAGGCTGGATTGAGCAACATCTCTTGCTTGCGTTGATTCAAAGAAAACAAACGTTTCTCGTATTTTTAAGTTCAATCCACTAGAATATTTCAGTTGGCCAGAAAGTTTTCCGAATACCTGAAATATCTCAGACTAGTGAACCTAAACGTAGGCGATAACCTAGTTTAGGGCTAGTCTGGTACCAAGCCACAACAGAGTCGGCATTCATACAGAATTTGACTTGTGGCTTGGGATATTAGGTGTTAATAATTTACATAATCACACATAATTTTGAGTTTCATGTGACTTGTTTCTTACAGATGCCTTTCGCGTCAACTCTTTTGAAGGGCAAGAGTTAGGTAGCCCTTTAACCCTTTATCCAACAAATCGCCCGCATCCACCCGCGTAATATGCAAACTCAACAGCTGAAAAAATATTATTTTTCGAAACATTTCAGCAAAACCATATCATATGACCCCTCGTTGGAACGAGCTCGTCGAGCTCGTTCCAAAGAGGGGTCACGTGATATGGTTTTGTTGAAATTTTTGAAAAAATTACAAAAATGATATTTAAAATAATAAATTTTGAAATCGTCTGCGTTGGGTAAAGGGTTAAATGTCTATCGGATAACTAAAATGTTTATTGACGCACCGAATAGTTTTTGTTATTTGTTGTGGTATTGCTCCCTAGTGACACTTTCAAGACGCTCCTTAGTACTTGACTCAACAGTAATCTGTAACTTTCTTTCTAACATGTTGAGCACGGGGTATACATAAACTTGGATCGAATTCAGGAATCGAATTAAATTTTTACTATCGTTCTGGGATGAAAGGAGCAATTTATGGAAAGTTTGAAGTGAGATATTTGCCGAAGAGCCTCCATGTGTTACAAACTGTTTGAACTTGAATCCAAATTGGATTTCTCTGATGAACCGTAAATGCAGTACACGGATAAAGAAATATGCATTTCCGATACAAAATTCCTTCATTATGCATGTACCAGGACTTTGTTTACGTTACGGGTAAACAAAATTATATTACCCCAAGTTCGGAAATGTACATCACACTGATAAACATCGGTTTTGAAGGTGAATATTTCGTATAACGTCATTAACAAAACAAGAAGGAATGGATGAATAATGCTTGACGAATATGTACGCATCAAAAACAAGTTTATTGCAGTGTTTTCAAACTTACCTCTTGGAACAAAATGAACTTTAGAAAGAAAAAAAACCCAATATTATATGCTGCCTTATAAGACAGGAGAAAATGCCTTACACAGTCTTTACTGTCACGCTAGCTAAATATCTAAAGGAAAGTGACGTACATAAGGCGATAAGCATGCACGTGAGGAGGGGATAGAAAGGGCGTGTCTTTCCCAATCCCTGCCCGTATTTTAAATAGTTAGAAATGTTAAGCCTCAAACCACCAACAATTTTAAATAGTATATTTTATGGCTTTTATCCGTGACTGTACAGACATTTAGTGGTGATTTTAAACCACATGGTTCAGGTATGGGTTTTTTTTCAACTGGGGATCAATATTTCGTCCCTTAAGTACAATAAAACGCCATCGCAATCTTAAAAGCATTGCACATATGGCGCCCTGTTGAACTCAAGAGACGATTGCCAGCTCAATATTCCAAAGCTCATGTATTTCGAACAAAAGAGGCGAGGATGCATTCGGATTTCTTTAGCAGTTGGAAACACAGAGGTAGCAGTTGCTGAATTCTTACTCGAGGGGGTGGGGAGTGTACGGTTGGAAAGTCAGAGGAAGCATACTCATCCCCGCCCCCCGTGCCAAGTTCCTCAAGCCACTGGTAATAAGTTTAGATCGATATCACGGCGCGTTTTAGACGTTTGGTTATTGTAATTGATATTACAACATCGAAACGCTTATAATAAAAACAAATTTAGCAGCTCGTGAAAATTTATATTTCTTTGGAGTCACTCATTAGATAGTCAGAGGCGGCCTGGTTCACCGGGAAAATTCCAGGTGCGGCCCCTATTGGGTTCCCCTTGGGGCTCCCAAACTTGATTCAGCCCAACACATGTTTGTGCGTGAGATTTCAGCAAAACGACCAAAAGGCGAAATGAATCTGATTGTTTAGACTGCGGTATATCGAAATGTTCTCTATTGGGACTGCCAATGGCAGTCCACATAGAACACATTTCGATATACCAGCAGTCTAGTCTGCCATTGATCACTAAGACGAAAGGAAGCAGCGTTCCTTCAATTTGAAAAAATCTAAATTTTCTTCGATTGGGCCGAACTATGGTCTTCTCGATGAGTCCTCCTCCCCCCCTTCCCCTTCACCGTTTTTTCCCGAATGATCGATGAAGATGATACAAAAATGCCACCGAAGTGTCTTCTATGTGGACTGCCACTAATCGCTCAGAGGCAAGGAAGCCGCGTTTGTTCAGTCCGAAAAATCAAAATTTTCTCCAGGCCTGCTCCCCCCTCACCACCGGCCCTGTGTATTTCCAGGTAACTTTTCTTGGCATAATCCGCCCCTGTAGATAATTCTGGTACCTTTTCCAAAGAACAGCTGTTCTCTACCCATTCGTTACAAACATTGAACTAAAATGTCGTACAAAGTGTACGTGAAAACATTTTCTACCTATTCGTTGCAAATAAACTATCACGATGAGGTATCTGAAAACAAAATTAAATTTTGATACTTGTTAAATGGATATGATGCCGTAGTTTTCAAACAATTTTGTCAGTCGTCCGTTGAAAATGCCATTTTATCCCATAAATGGACGTATATTCGAACAATGAAAGTCTTGGATAAATTTTTGCTTTATTCACCTAGTAGCAGCTGCTAGTAGGGTGATAAATTTTCCCCGTAGGTTTACCACTGAAAGAATTTATTCCTATAGTAGAGACGGACTTGTTGACCTCTGACCTCTACCGCATTCGTGTTGTCATGACCTGTTATACGTTTGTGGGAGAATGGACCGTTTATCAAACGTTGACCGTCGATGAAATGTTGAATTTTAGAATATATGACACATTTCAGCTCTGTTTAACAGTAAAATGAACAACAAATAAAGAAAACACAAAGTAAATCCATCGAAACCAAGCGTTAAAAAGCATACAAGTTCGATTGTTAAAGGCGGGGCATGATGAGTGATGTTTCATTTTCCAAATTAGGAAAGTGTAAATAAACAAATGCACGTGTCGTCTGCTTTGTTTATAAAACTCAAGTTAAATCGGCGACGAAAAAAACAACAACAATAAACAACGAAAATAAAAAGGATAAACATTGTTCATTTAATAAAGTATTTTTGCAAGTTTATCTCAAGTTTGTTGGAGAACTATTTTTAGACAGAAATGTATCACTGCGCCTTGTTTATTTTTAGCAGTTTTGCTTGTCGGTCGAATTGAATCAATGTGCTCCTCACTTCTCGCAGTGTTTTGTAGCGAGTATTAGCAAGATTTCGCAGCGACTGCCCAATAAATGATTTATGGGATAAACAAAATAAACGTATAGTGGTTTCAAGTAAAAAAATTATTATTCTACGAGTAGGATTAAGAATGAAACCGACCAGCCTCTGGCGAGTAAGAATGAAACCGACGAGCCTCTGGCGAGTCGGTTTCATTCTTAATCCTACGAGTAGTATATTTTTTTTACTTGAAAACACTATACGCTTATTCCATTTAAATTCTATATGCAAAAGTGTAAAAAGTGATTCCGTAATTATGTCACGTTAGAATCGAAAGCCATGTCTAGCTATGCATTAGCCGCAGATGGTATGATTATTCTTTCCAACCCGGTATGTATAAATTTGTGCGAAAAGCAATACTTGGACGTTGGTGAGTTGACGAAGACAGAAAACAACGAGAGTGGAGTTAGGGGACAGAATCAACGACCCGAGTGGGAGATTTTTAAGTATTACTCGAGATCAGTAGTCCTCCATACTCTTCATGAGTTGAATACCACGGTTAAACGTGAATTAAGTGAATGCAGTTTAGATTTTTAAAGAACAATATCTCCGGTGGTCTGTTTACTTTCTTGCGTCAAACTTTTTTGTATCAAAGCATTTCATTAATGCCATAACGTAAGTTGAGTAACGATTAATCCGATGCGTTCTTGCACGACGTACCTCCATGCAGGCCTCATTGAACATGTGGTTCATCGAGCACAAATCTCAATCTCTGAAGTGTATCATTGCAACTTTGAAACACAAAAAAACACACAGGATAGTGACGTTAGTGATAATTTAATACTACAGTCTATAAGATTGCAGGATTAAATTATTACTGAGCCTCCCAACAAGCAGATGCTAGACTTCCTCATTTTATTCTAGACAGTTGTGTAAGACGATACCCATGACTGGCACTTTTTTGTCATTGAAAGAATTTGACAGGAAAGTTTGCTCTTCTTAATTTTCGAAAATTGTTAGTAAATTTAACACTTAGGCTATGAGAATTCACATAGAAATTGACATTTCGAAATGTCAGCGAATTTGTATCATCGATGTGCGTATCATTTCACAAACTTAACCCTTTACCTAACATGAAAAGCAGACGAGCCTTGCAAACAAAATTCCTGAAGACCCTTGCAAACAAAATTCCTGTATAACTCATTTTTTTCATTTTTTGTCTCAAAAACATAGGGTATGACCCCTCGTTGGAACGAGCTCGACGAGCTCGTTCCAACGAGGGGTCATAACCTATGTTTTTGAGACAACAAATGAAAAAAATGAATGAAATTAATTGGCGATTTTTGAGAATCAAGCTGACCGGTTTTGGCCGTTACGTTGGGTAAAAGGTTAAAGTATTTTCCTGTAGAGTAGCATATATTTCCTTGAATGTGGAGCTTTGTGACGCTTCGAGATTCGATTCGATTTCGAATCTTAAGTGTGCATCCGGTTCAATTCGAAATTGGCTGCCGCTTTCGTTTCCTTCCGATTTTTTTCGCGTGAACATAGCTTGGGATCAGTCACCTCCGTCGTCTCACAAAACGTATAGTTCAGGCGGAATTTGTATTTAAAATATTGTATATAAATAATTTTTGAAAATAAAGACTAAGTGCAATTTCCACTATACTAACATAAATGGCATCTGCAGCCATGCCACCTACCATGCTAATTCTAGTCTACCTGGTCACTGCCACTGTTGAAAGCAGATTTAAGTTTCCAAGCAATGTCTGTCAACGATGAACTGTTGCTAGCGGCTTGCCTCGCGCAGTGCCCAGTTCCGTTATTTCTCGCTCCCATTGCTGTTTTGAAGTAATCCTTACTGGTTAGCATCCCAGCTACACGATTAAGGCATGCTTTTGACGAAGGCATACCTTGCTGATGTAGTTGGACTATTTTATCAGTCGGGATTTGAGTGCGCAGTGCCTGAAGGAACCAGGTTTACAGCACCCCAGATTTGTCAATATTAGATGCGCCCGATTTGATATCGAATAATAGCCCCGTTTCGATTCGAATCGACTCGCAAGGCTCTACTAAAATGTATAGGTAGATGCAGTACTGTGATCACAAAAGAGGATTTTACTTGATCAGATCGTTATCGGATTGTGACGTAATTACACACCGGTAGGTCAAGATTTCATGAATACCATTTTCCGGAATTAAGATCGAATCACGAAAAACAAACGAAAATAGCATCTAAGATTAAATATTATAACATTTCTTTCCGGCGGGTGAGCTTATGTAGGGCGATCGAGAGAAACTTGATCGGATCGCGACTGGGTCGAAATTCTCTGCCCAATTTTGTGATCACCATATTGTAAGTAAGTTTCAGAATGTTTCGGCGCTTGGATCTCCAGGTTCAGTCCGGAGTTCATCAGTTGAAAATATAGTTCTTTCCCGTATGCTTCATCACACCATCTCAGTCACAATACGCATTGGAACTTCACTCCACGATTATCATCACATCGGGTTCAGTTTGGTCTTTCTGCACTGAAGTCCACGTGGAGGAAGTGGAATCTTTCAAGTAGTGATATTAAACGGTCTTGGAATATACTACTAATCAGTAAACCCCGTCTTGAGGGGAGCTAGTAAGAAGGCGCAGAACCAACGCTCCTGGCTTGATCAGTATTGAATGAAGTTGAGGGGAGGGGGGAGGGGGGGGGAGGGTGGCGTCTGTCCATGATATTTCTGTTCTATGTAAAACGTTCACCAACACAGCTGATGTATCGTAATGACTGAATAATCTTGTCAGTTTTAGCTTTGAACTGAATCTGTGATTTGTTTGTCAATTGATGGAGAGCAAGAAGTCTGTGCCATGCTCTGG
Organism: Pictodentalium vernedei; assembly: GCA_031216915.1. Lineage (NCBI taxonomy): Eukaryota > Metazoa > Mollusca > Scaphopoda > Dentaliida > Dentaliidae > Pictodentalium > Pictodentalium vernedei. The sequence goes on from CM062297.1 coordinate 760,988,414, forward strand.
AGGATCAGCAACCACAGTGCTGGAAATGAACAAAATTGACGGGTGCAGTTTTAAGCTCCCGTGAATTCAGAGACGATCGTAAATTGTACCCGTAAAATGTTAGCATATGAATTTTCGAGGGAATACTGTCACCAAAGATCAAAAACCTTAACCTCTTGAACTCTAGTGGTATCTTCCATGCCAGTTCAATGGCAACAATTAGAAGAGTCCATAGAAGAGTCCATATTCATTATTTGGAGTAGACCAATCAATATTTTCAACGTGCAGCCTCGGGGCTGCACGTTGAAAATATTGATTGATCTACCCCACACATTTACTAAACAGCCATCCTATTTAATGACATTATGGCGTATCATGTTCCTGGCCAGAAAAAGTGGCCAATTGGGTTCAATGGGTTAAATGTATAAGGAATTGCTGACTTATGACAGTAACTTGTCACTGGCCGCAGAGTGCTGCTTTCTCAAAACAACACACATTGATGTGCCCTTACAGTATATTAGTGCTCCACAATATTTTTCAACAAGTACATTTTTTAGCTCCCGTAAAATAGAAAACACTGGTGTTGACGGGTGCAATTGCACTCGCACCCGTCTCATTTCCAGGACTGCAACCAAAAGATTCATTCACATTATTGGAAAGATTGTTAAGAACTGTTAACATTCAGGAACAAAATTCTAAACATTACTCATTATTGTACTATTAGTTGACTATGACAGATTAAAATAATATAGCTCTTTACTTTTCATTTTACGACATTCTATCTCATACACATATTTTTACAAGTTGAAATTGGACTCGCAATATGCATTTGTAGTTTCGCTCATTTGGAAACTAAGTTTATGTTTGGCATCTCCCTTTTTTGCATAGCATTGCTATACTTTCTTGCTTTTTTATTATTATTAGAGTGATACCATTATGGAACAATATGTGTTTCGCAGGTCACCTTGAACATACACATCAGTCTAACTAACCCCCATGTAGTGAACTCCTTGCATGGTAATCCCCACTCTTATAGTTACAATACATTATGAGAAACATGAAGTAAGAAAACGTTACTTCTAATGCAATTGTTTGATCTTCTAAATTAGTATCCAACATATTCCTAGCACTGATCTGGATCACCCCTCGTGCACCTTTTGGTCTCTGTAGTAGTTTCCTTATAGTGTGTATTTTAATTAAAAAAATAAGTATATGTACCAGGAGGTGTGCCATTGTTTCAGCTGACTGCTGGGTCATCTTATCTTATCTCATCTTATCCAATTGTTTCCCCGCTCTTTGGCCACGTTAGGTAAAAACACATACTTGTAAAACAGTCTGATTTAAGGTTGCCCAACGCACAGCTTGGGAGACAATAGGTAGACAGCCAATCTGGCTATATTGCCTCCCTGCAGTATACATTGATATTGTCATGCTTGAGTAGTGTGAATTTACAGATTTTTTTGTATCCTTAAAACACTCTTTACTACTGTATGTATCATCTTTATTTGTGTCATGTACATTGCAAAATGAAGAAATCAATCAATCAATCAATCATCAGGCTTACACTTTGGCCGAACGCAGCTCACCAATTCGAATGCATGGAAAAACCTTTGTTATTACTGATTCGTCAATCGTTATCCATACACCTTTTCGGAAAGTAAATGGTAACGAGATGAGATGACAACAAATCGGCAAGAGAGACCAGCATTAACCCTTTACCTGACGAATCGATCACATCCTCTCGCGTTATTTACAAATTAAGCAGTTGAAAAAAAAATATATTTTTCACAAAATTTCAGCAAAACCATATCATGTGACCCCTCATTGGAACGAACCCGACGAGCTCGTTCCAATGAGGGGGTCACATGATATGGTTCTGTTGAATTTTTTTTTTTTTTTTTTTAAATTGTATTTAAAATAATAAACTCTGATATCGTTTGAGTTGGGTAAAATGTTAATTTCATCCTACAGAACTATGTGACTGTAACATTAAATTATCACCGAACCTTCGTGTGAAGACGAATAGATTCACTCACTTTGCAGTACAATATATCATTTTAGGTGATTCTATTCAGGAACCCAGTTACGAAATGATTAAAATTATATGTTGTATAATTTAATTTTCTTTAATGATATCCAATTTGCTTTGCATATGATTGTCTGGGGTGAATTTGTCAAAGCTCGATGAATAATTGTTCTATCGCATGAATGTTTTTGCTTTGTCTCAACCATTTGTCAAATACAAAATTATGGGCGTGTCGAAATGTGTATTTGAACTGGAATTGTAGGTGGGCTGTCAGTTATATTCACGCGGGTTGTTCACATTGTTTTTTCTCTTCATTATCTGACCATAAGTATTAGCTTAGCCTGTGTCAAAAATATTAAAACTTTCGTCTGCACGAAAGTTGATATGATGTGAATAACGGAGACCCCGGCCCCGTAAAGGTACATTACAATTATAATACAAGTAAACACACTGAATTAAATTATAACAATTTAGATGAATTACCTGTCGCTTTATCGGAGTACGAATGTGGAATGTGCATGGTAAGTTTTGTATGAAGTGTTACACACTTAATGCATCTCAACACGGCCATCACACATTAATATTCCAATAAACCGACAAATAATTCATTTCAATTGTTATTACAAAAGCATTTTTGAAGCATGGCGATTTATGAAGTTAAAACCGCAGCATTCAAAACTTCTTGACTTTTCCTCACACTAGTTCCACTCAGTAGCAAAAATACCCAAAAAGCTGAATGTCGATTTCCGCGTTCAGTTTGGTAATAAAAACAAATCACTGCTCTCTAACTGATCCGTGCTGCAGACGACACTTATTTTCTCCTGCATAATTAGACACTTTGCATTTTCTTATAAACTATAGATTATGCTCCCATATACCGGTCTCTGTGTACAGACTTGGAATGATCTGATGGATACTTTTTTATGACGGCTTAACTCGATAAAACTAGTAAATTTTATTTGGAACACTAACATACTATGGCGTCAATCAGAGTTGTTGTTCTTGGACTAACTACAGTACGGCCGCTGTGGATTGTGACTTTTCACGGGTGGGCAATATTTCCACGAACGCAATAATATTACATTCCAAACACTAATTATAGGAATAGTCATCGAAAATTTAATTAATGAAGCACCGGATACAACCCGGTGCTTCCTTAATTAAAATTTTGCCGATGATTTTTTTAACCTGATAAACTCATGCGTGGAAATTACTGTCCACACATGAATTACAACCAAACGTCACTCGAACAACATTGATGGGTACGTTTTGGGAGCTTTAAAATGATTTTTATTGCTGTTATCAAACAATTTGTGCCGTATCGTGCTCGGCAAATGATTACATCAAATTCGTTTATTTATCCATCTATTTACTTTTTTTTAACAAAATTTATGAGTTTTGAGAAAAAGTTTCGTGAACATACACAAGAAAACAAACTACAGTCCAAGAAATAATTTTGAATTTTACAAATATCTTTCAGCACTAGTAGATATTTTTCTATCTTCCTCCAGTATTCATATCTTCCTTTCTGAAAACAATCGTGTTCCTTCGCTTTGAAAAATCATTAGTCGAGAATGATTGTTGACATTTGTCTTTTTGTTTCTTCGGGTAATTTCATTTTGTTTTTCGAAAAATACTCTGCAGTTTTCATCGTGGCAATAGAATTGTACAGGCAAGACTATAAGTTTCTTCCTGTCCTCTAAATAGAAGAGAACTCTCCATAAGATAAGATAAACAACGTTGAATCACTTTGATCACGAGCCAATATCAACACACTCATCAATCTCACAACCCTCTCCTGACAGGATGTAAACAATGAGAGAAGACGTCTGGTTGTTTGCCTGGGCTATAGCTGTCGCCGGTGCGCTGGGAACACCTTCCGGTACAAATGATGGTGAGTATAAACAACGAAAAGGCTGCATCAGTACTTTATCAATGTCTCTCCCCTTTGAACAGAAAATCCAGCGCTGCCGTCAGGAAGAATTAGAAGGTAATTAAGATTTGTTCTCAAGATTACAGTCTAAAGTTATTTGGTTTAAACTCGACCCAAATCAAATAGGTTGAGCGAATATGAACCCAATTGGATTCATATTCACTCAACCCAGTTGATTTGGGTTAATTTTTAACCCAGCTGATTTATTAGTGTAAAATCTCAGATTGTGGAAACAATGAAGTATTAGGTTGACTGGACGTTAACACGTACGCCGCCGAACGCGACTACTGTCACCTATTTTATGATGATTATCTGTACGTTCTGGTATGCGTAGATCAAACCAACCATCTGATTAATTGTTGGAAATGGCTCAAAGAGCCCTTTCCAACAATCAATCAGCTGACAGAGTTCCCAGTATGTCATCAATTTTATTAAACTTCCTCGCATGCAGGCTTACATAGAGGTCCTCCATATATGACTAAAGTAGGCGTGTCAGTAAAAGGGTTAACCCTTTACCCAACGCAGACGATATCAAAATTTATTATTTTAAATATCATTTTTTCAAATTTTTCAAAAAATTTCAACAAAACCATATCATGTGACCCCTCGTTGGAACGAGCTCGACAAGCTCGTTCCAACGAGGGGTCACATGATATGGTTTTGTTGAAATTTTTTAAAAAATAATATTTTTTCAAATGCTGAATTTACATATTACGCGGGCGGATGCGGGTGATTCGTTGGGTAAAGGGTTAAAGTCTGCATTTAAAAATACTTCATGTACTCATGCTTTCATTTAAAAACCAGTGTAATTTTTTGTTTGATTTAATGGAGTTTAACGGCACTTTCTACAGCCAGGATCACCTGGTGTCGGACAGTTTTGCGAGTGATATGGGACAGAGTACCCGGAGAGCACCACCTAGCAGCAAGGAGCAACTGTCAGACTTTTCAACATACTAATTCCACACCGCCGACGCAGTACGCCCTATTACACCACCATGTGTTCAAACTAGTGTAAAGTACGGCCGCCGTACTGCTCACTTTCCACAGGATGGGCAATATTTCCATGGATGCACTAATATTAGATTACAAACTCTAATTACAGGAATAATCATCAAAAATTTAATTAATGAAGCACCGGGTACACACCGGTGCTTTACTAAATAAAATTTTGATGTTGACGATTTTTATTACCTGGTAAACGCATGCGTGGACATCATTACCCACGCGTGGATTACGACAAGTCCATGCCGACCATCCTACACTGTACTGTGTTGATGTATTGAGGATTCCTATTGTTTTTGAGTAGGTACCAGCAACGAAATAATTTTCACTTTGCTGTCACTAATGAGATAATTCTGGTACCAACTCAAATACAGTAGATATTCTATTTATTAGATATGTTGCGATGTTTTATTGGAATAAAAAACATGCTTTGTTTGCAATTAAAACATCCCAATACTGAAAACACGCAGTGATATCAATCTAAACTTAACCCTTTGAACCCTAGCAACCGTTTTTTCGACCAGCAACATGATACCCCATAACGTCATTAAATAGGATGGCTGTTCAGTAAATGTGTGGGGTAGAACAATCAATATTTTCAACGTGCTGCCCCGAGGCTGCACGTTGAAAATATTGATTGGTCTACCCTAAATGATGAATATGGACTCTTCTAATTGCAGCCATTGAACTGGCATGGAAGATACCACTACAGTTCAAAGGGTTAATATGCAGCGGAGTAACTTGCGTCAATTCCATGGAGATATCTCTTATATCTTACACAAAGTGGAATTTTATAGGGTACTTTAGCATTTCTGTATTTTAACTTGTAACCATGACGATGTGAATTGAAAATATTGATAATCCTCTTCCTGACACAATTTTAAATAAAACGTTTATATAAAGTTTTCTCCAGATGATTTTGAGAGATCCTTCTTTGTGTTTTCAACAAATGTAAATACGTAATTTTTTTAACAAATGTAAATATGTAAAACGACACTTTTGGAGAGTGCCCGCTTCGAAAATGACCAAAGCGAAGAGCTTCCATGGCGTGAAATGTCCTGTCCAATAGCAATTCAATAAACTGGTACGGTTAATAATTTCGGTATTTATAGCCACTGGGTAATCATTGTCAAATTACAATGACTGAACAGCTCCACATATTAAATATGACAATCTCCAGATCTAAAACTCGACTCACAAAGCCCACCCTTATAAAGTAAATAAATGTGAAAGAGAAGTTAGATTTTAGAGATGCAGTGGCAGATGGCGTCGTCCTCTCGAGAAGATCTATTTGTTCCTCATCCGCGGAATCAGCATTGTGTCCTTTTCCTTTGTCCGAAAGCAAATTTTCTGCATTAATGCTATGAAGTTGTATTGTTTTGACAATTAGAGTACGATTTACTCATCTCATAAATCATAATACAGAATGATGCTATTGCTGAGTGTTCTCGTCGAACTCTTTCCCAACAATAAAGCAAAGTCACACATCATTGGATGCATGTGCAGGTCGCAGACATGGACAAACTCTGTGAAAAATTTGACTCAACCCTAAACAAGATAAATGACGAGCACAAAAAGGCACATTTAATGGATGATTTTAATATTAACCTACTTAATGCACAAACCCATCTCAAAACTGACCAATCCGTGGAAAGCTTATTCTCCAGCGGATATGTCCAGTTAATTACCAAACCGACAAGACTAACGGATTATTCGGCCACACTAATTGACAATATAGTGACAAATGACACAAATGAATCACGTAGTGGCATATTGCTAACTGACATATCTGATCACTTTGCAACATTCACCATAAAGTTCTCTCCACAGAAACGACGCAATGTGGGCGATATGTTCACTGAACAATGTAGACTCATTTAAAGAGATGTTACTAACTAGCAATTTTGATTCAGTTCTAAATTCAACGTGTCCCAATACTGCATATAACCAGTTCCTAGATATTTTCACTCGCCATTTTCAGGAATGTTTCCTTCTTAAAAAAATCAAAATAAGCAAACGCACAAAACGATTACCGTGGATGACACTAGGCCTTCTAACCTCTTCAGCGAGGAAGAATAAATTGTACATAACAAACATTAAAAATACCAAATGTCGAAAATACCCAGACTTATAAAAACTATGTAAAAATATATAATAGACTCAAACGAGTTTGTAAAAGAGCATACTACGAACAGGCTCTTGACCAAAATAAACATGGTATGAAAAGAACGTGGGGACTTATAAGAGAACTCATACATACAAGTAAGTCTTTACCTAGCCAGTGTAGGGTATTTGTCCATGGCGACGCCACGAATGACGACCCAACTATGATTGCCGAACATTTTAACAAATTTTTTGCAGGCATTGGGCAATCGGTAAATCACGAAATTTCCCCGTTGTCAGAGACAAATTATAAGGATTATCTTAAAAGTACTTATACGAATAATTTTTTGGTCTCCCCAACAGATGAGTTCGAAATTATAAATATAACAAACGCAATGAAGAGCAAGACCAGTACCGACTTCCTCGATATTTGTTCGCGTCTTTTGAAGGAAACAATATCATGTATCGCCTCGCCCTTAACCCACATAATCAACTTATCCTTTTCAACTGGTAGGTTTCCAGATCGAATGAAAAAGTCAAAAGTGATTCCCATCCATAAAAAGAGGGCTTTAGATGACTTTAGCAATTATAGACCAATAAGCATAATACCCACATTTTCCAAGTCAATGGAAAAAGTAATGTGTGAGCGACTAACATCGTTTTTACACGAATACAATATCCTGAATCAGAACCAGTACGGCTTCCGCCAAGGACATTCCACAGTACAGCCATTACTACAACTGCTTAGATTAATAACAGAAAACAACGATAAACTAACCAGGGACTCGACTTTATCGATTGTTGTTGACCTATCCAAAGCCTTTGATACAATAAGTCATGATATTTTACTTTCAAAACTTGAACATTACGGTATTAGGGGGGTGCCACTGTCGTGGTTTAGAAGTTATTTGACAAACAGGAAGCAATATGTCGAATTTAACGAGACGTCTTCCAGAGAAGCATCCATATCATGTGGCGTCCCGCAGGGATCAGTGCTAGGGCCCATCTTGTTTTTAATTCATGTTAACGATATCGATAAAGCTACATCTTCGAAAACTCTATCATTTGCCGACGACACATTAGATACCAATGGAGCTGAGATGACAACTCTACAGACACAGGCAAATCTAGACTTGGATAATTTGTACAAATGGTGTTGTGCTAACCGACTAAAAATAAATACCGATAGGAGTAGTTGCATGCTTTTGCATCCCCCTAAAAATGAACACAAAACAAGTAAAATACAATTACAAATTAACGGCTTGCCACTTGAACGATTAGGAAATCGCGAAGCTAAAAAGAATGTTTCTTTCCTGGGTATAAATATTGACGAAAACTTGAAATTCACTGGCCACATTGACTCACTGTGCTGCAAGCTATCATACGTCATATACTGCAGGAACAAATTAAAGCGAACGGTCTCTAAATATGCTCTTAAGTCCATATATTCATCCCTTATTCACAGTCACTTGATTTATGGCATACAGATCTGGGAGCATGCAGCAACTGATCGTCTCTTCAAGCTGCAGAAGCGAGCAATTAGACTTGTGTGTAATAAAAAATATAACAGCCATACGGACCCCCTCTTTAAGAAAGAACGTATCCTTAAATTGAAAGATCTCCACAAACTATACGTATCAATATTCATCCACGATTGGTACTTCAACAGACTTCCAGAGTCGTTCAACGACTATTTTACAAAGTCTGAGAGTGGTACAAGACAGCACGGCGAACTAACATGTAAAGTGCCCAAAACCACTTTTTCCAGCGAGCTTCCGGTTTCTTCGTTTGTACGGATATGGTCCCAAATTGATAATGACATTAAAAAAGTCCCGAGTAGAGCATCTTTTAAAAAACATCTTATCGATAATATTCTCGGACACTACCTCGAGGATGTCCATTGCAATAACGCTAAATGCTCAGATTGTGTAAAATAAACCCACCCAGAAATCGTCTTGTGCTTACTTGACTACACGTGCTAGAAGGTACACGGGAAACTCAGAACAGATCAGTATAAATAAATAAGGCCCACGTGGAATAAGGATTTGCTCATTGGATCTAAATTTTAAACATGCGTCCCACTGCATTGTATATGTTTTGACCTGGACCATGGGCAATGTCTTTCCTTTCTGTAAATGCTGTAAATACGTTGAGCTATGTTTATTGTGAGTTGATTATTCAGATTAAGTGGGGATGGCAGGTGGACAGTCTAACTATGCCATCTCCCTGCAGTATACCTATAATTTCTATTATTTTGTACACTTTTTGTAATTTTCCATGTTATATATTGCAAAATACAAGAATCAATCAATCTCTGTGAACTTCGGGTGGCTTCTGATTGTCCATACTCACCAAATCTTGAATATTAATACGTCGCAGACAGTTTCTTTTAATTATACATTAAAATGAATACGCAATACTTAAATTTACTTTCAGAATTTCCATTCATCATAGGCGGCGAGAAAGCAGCCCCGGGATCCTGGCCGTGGCAAGGCGTACTTCTTGAAAATAATCGCGTTATTTGTGGCGCAGTTTTGATAGGTCCAACGGCAGTTTTAACGGCTGCTCACTGTGTAGACGGTGGAAGGTTAGTATTTGTAATGATTTACTCTAATATACTTATCCAGTATGTACAGCACATGGTGGGGGGGGGGGGGGGGATCAATTGAAACACTCATGTACTGGAATTTCCAGCTAAGTAAAACCTCGTTGTACCTGGTGCTTCATTAATTAATTTTATTATGCTTATTCCTATAATTAGTGTTCAGAATCTAATATTATTACGTCCGTGGAAATATTGCCCTCCCTTCGAAAATGACCAGTCCACGGCGGCCGAACTGTATGTATATCAGGGCTATTGCTTATTCTGGTTTATTGTTCGAATAGGTTGATTTTGTAAACAAGAACTTTTATCCAACAGAACAGCATTAAAACAAATACTGATGTACAAACTAGAGAAACAGAATTTACTGCATCCAGTAAATTCAGATTTGTGTGAAAAGGGTTAAAGTATCAGGAATAAACTCTACAGAAAGAGAATTTATGGAGGCTTATCTTCTGGTGTAAAATATGTTTTAACAAATCAGAAATGGGTTTTTCGTTAACAGTATTTACAGATATTCATACAGGAATCAGAACAATTTTTATAAGAAACCAGAAAAGACATATATGTGACCAGCATTTAAAGGGTTCGATACACGAATCAGAAATGGACAATTTTGGCTCTGCCCACGAATTTGAGTGATGAAATACATTCATAAACTTTAGAAATACATTAAGGTGTAAATGCATTTCCCAGTCTTTCTGCATAATATGCACTTGATGACCTCATTCAGGTGGACCATATATTGAATCTCCAGCAATGTTTAACTCAGTCGGTGTAGTCCCATGTCCACATCTACATTGAAGAATGAGCGCAACCCACTTTGAAATAATAGCTCCACCAACTTCAGATCTGTCATCTGACATTCAGATCGAACGGGTGAAAAAAACATAGATGAGTGCAAACTGGTTATTGTTAACCAGCATGCCAAAATGCATAGAGATAGGACGGTCCGTATTTGAGTTGTCGCGCTGACAAAGGGTGCATCGACTCTATGTCGGAGATATTGTCATAAAGACCTTAAAAACCCCAAGAGCTCATTTGAAAGCCTGCTCTTAAAATAGCATCTAGTGACCTAAACAAGGCATACATAAAACTAGAACTTCTCTAATAAATTTATTTTAAACAGTCATAGCACTAACACAGTTAACAGAACATTCAACTATGTCAGTATTGCATCTTTTACCGGCATCCTGACAGTATTGTGATAGGTTTAAATAACAAATCTCCAGTGTAGTTTTACAATTACATGTACACTGGAATTCTTCATTATCAAGTTGTTTGTTTTTATATTAACTTGGTTTGGGAACTAATTCTGTACAATGAGATTAAATAAATAGATCATGTTATTGTATGTGACAGTCACAGCTTTCTCCCCACTGCTTTTTGTGAAACTCTTTCATAGAGAAAATATTCATACAGGAATCAGAACAATTTTTCTAAAAAACCCGAAAAGGCATATATGTGCACACCATATATTATAGGGTTCGATCAAGGAATCAAAAATGGACATTACTGCCGCTACCATTTATTTGAATGATGAGATACATGTATAATCTTCAGAACTGCATTAATTGGTATAAAATGAAATTCCCAATAGGAAGAAAAAGTATGCATTTAATGACCTCTCTTGACCGCATAGAGGTTGACCACATTTTGAACCTCCAGCAAGTTTCAACTCATTTGGTGTAGGTACCATTACTATAGGTCATACTAAACCTGAAGTATGAGCACAAACTACTTTATAAATATTGCCTCCACCAACTCCGGATCTGCCATATTTGTAGATGATGGCAAATGTCCATATTAGCAAGGCAATGATGAAGTGCATGCATGGTACCTCTGGAAAATATATTGCAAGTAAAAAGGTTCAGTAATGTTGGAATGTAGACGTTGAAAGGCCTTGAAGACCCCCAAGAGCCTGTCTGAAGACTTATTGGCATTGTCAAAATACCGAGGTCCCATCTATATCCATGTGTGTTTAGAACAACACTGTGAGAATGGAAATGGTTTTCATTATTCTCAATGATTTTTTCGAAGAGAGGTGCACCATCGAAGTGCAGTACGCTTTAGTACACAGCGCCACCGTGCCCCCATATTAAGATTTTCAGAGGATTAACATATTCGCTTTAAATATTCCATTTTAATCCTTTAACCCTTTACCCAGATGGTAGAGGTGCAGGCTGCATGCCAAGAGGTCCTCGGTTCGAATCCCACCTGCAGCAACCGCGTTGTGTCCTTGGGCAAGACACTTCACCCCCCATTGCCCACGTGGGGGCACGGTGATGATGTGTACTAAGGCGTACTGTACGTCTATGGTGCACCTGTCTTCAACCAATGCTAACCCTGCTTGTGTGGAGTTGGTATGTTGGGGAGCTGACAGTTGCTCACCGTTGCTCGGTGGTTCTCTCCGGGTACTCCGGCGTCCTCCACCCGTAAAACTGTCACGGTCATGGTTAGCCATTATGCAGAAATATGTGACCTTAAAACACCAATAAAAATAAAAAAATCTCTTTACACAACGAATCGGCCGCATCCGCCCGCGTAATATGCAAATTGAGAAGTTGAAAAAATATTAGTTCCAACGAGGGGTCACATGATATGGTTTTGTTGAAATTGTTTGGAAAATTTGAAAAAAAATGATATTTGAAATAATAAATTTTGCTATCGTCTCCGTTGGGTAAAGGGTTAAGTGGGGGCGCAGTGGCTGAGTTGGCAGAGGTGCAGGCTGCAAGTCGAGCGGTCCTCACTCTGTCCTTGGGCAAGACACTTCACCCCATTGCCCACGTGGGTGCATGGTGGCGATGTGTACTAAAGCGTACTGCACATCGATGGTGCACCTGTATTCAACCAATGCTAACCCTGCTTGTGTGGAGTTAGTATGTGGGGAATCTGATAGTTGCTCGCTGTTGCCTGGAGGTTCTCCCCAGGTACTCTGGCTTTCTCCGCCCGTAAAACTGTCCTGGTCATGGTAAACCACTGTGCAGAAATATGTGACATTAAACACCAATAAATAAATAATCCTTTAAAAAATGAGCTCATTCCAATGAAGGGTCATAAGCTATGTTTTTCAAGCAAAAATGAAAAAGTAATTAAAACTGAATAGACATTTCTGTGTATAAAGCTGACCGGTTTTTTCCGTTATGTTGGCTAAAGGGTTAAGAATCCCTTAGTTTGGAAAGCACACTGAAAAGGTGTCCCATTCCACATAGAATTAAATGTTTCAGAAAAGAGAGTGAAAAACATTCTGTAGCCATGACTTATATTAAAGATATTTTTTTACTCACATCGAAGTATTAAGAGGGTTAAAATCTGACCATTCAAATATTCCATTTTATTACTTTGTAACTGTGATAGGTGTTTCGAGAAAGCCACACACCACTCCATCCCAAAACCTCTCAATCTTGAGTTATGATTGAGAATAAAAAGATTTTTTAAAAAAATGCTTTGAAAAGTGAAGGTTTCTCTCTCTCTTCAATGACTGAGACTGAAGTTTTGTAACATGATACAACATAAATATACAGTGTTGTTCCATGTAACAAAGAATTCTATCTCAGCTTTCTCTCTGGAGATTTCTGTTTTAGATAATGGTTACTGCTTCAGCTAACTCATTTCCCAGTAAATGTTGTAAACATATTTTTAACATCTAGAGCCCGAAGGCCCCACATGCCTCCAAATCATAGATGACCAAGTACCAATGGCAGGCAGTCTATCAGTATACCAAAAACATTGAGATAGGATTGATTGTATTTGGGTTATCATGTTGACAAACAGTGCATAGAAGACATTCTATGAATGTTATTAATTTATTGGGGTTTATCGACACTTCAACAGCTAGGCCCGCCTCGTGTCATACAGTTTTTACGGATGGAGGAAACCAGAGAACACAGAGAACCACCAAACAACAACAACAAGCAACTGTCTGGATCCCCAACATGCTAACTCCACACAAGCAGAGTTAGTGCAAGTGTATCATCGGCATGGAGTATGTCTTAGTACACAACATCACTATGCCATTATGTGGGCAATGGGGATGAAGTGTTTTTGCCCAAAGACACAAGACAGTTGCCGCAGATAGGATTCGAACTGAGAACCTCTCGGCTTGCAGCCTGCACCTCTAACTGCTTAGCCACCGTGCCCCTCTATGAATGTAATGGGAATACTTTAGAGGCTTATTTTGGGGATAAAATAGTTTTAAAGAAATAAAAAAATAGGTTTTCAATGACAGTATTTATAGATATTCATTCAAAAATCAGTTAATTTTTTCCAAGAAACCAGATTAGGTATATATCTTCACAGTATTCAAAGGGACCAATCAAGGGAATGCACAAGGAGGTTCAAAAATATGATTTCCAGCAATTCTGGTAATAGCCCTCGTGACTCCTGTTCGACCTTGGCCCAAATTTTGAATCTCCATTGAGTGTCGACTCGTTTGGTATTGGTCCCAGGTCCATACATCATACCATGCTTGAAATATGAGCATGACCCACCTTCACAAATTTTGGCCACACCAACTTTTTACGTAAAAATGGATGTATGGACTTCAGTAATGCTTTAGAGAGTCAAAAAATGTGATTTCCAGCAATTCTGAAAAAATGCACTCAATGACCACAAGTGACCTCCGTAACCTTGACCCACATTTTTGAACCTCCATCAAGTGTCAACTTATTTAGTGTTGGCTCCAGGTCCATGCATCACACCATGCTTGAGATATGAGCATGACCCACATTCAAAAATTTTGGCCACGCCCACTTTTTTCATGAAAAAATGCACATCTGAATTTTTGGGGAAGCATTTGGAGGTTAAAAAATGTGATTTCCAGCAAGTATGAAAAATGCACTCATTGACCCCTGAGTGACCTCGGTGACCTTGACCCATATTTTGAATCTCCATCGAGTGTCGACTCATTTGGTGTTGGTTCCAGGTCCATACGTCATACCATGCTTGAGATATGAGCGTGACCCACTTTCAAAAAATTTTGCCACGCCCACTTTTTTATGTCAAATGCATGTGTATATGTCAGGAATGCTTTAGGGTGTCAAAAAATGTGTTCTCTAGCAATTATAAAAAAATCACCTAATGACCCCTAGGTGACCTCCATGACCTTGACCCATATTCTGAATCTCCATCGAGTGTCGACTCATTTGGTGTTGATCCCAGGTCCATACGTCATACCATGCTTGAAATATGAGTGTGACCCACTTTAAAAAATTTTGGCCACGCCCACTTTTTTACTTCAAAATACATGTGTGTACATCAGGAATGCTTTAGAGGGTCAAAAAATGTGATTTCTAGCAATTATGAAAAATGCACTTAATGACCCCAAGTGACCTCCGTGACCTTGACCCATATTTTGAATCTCCATCGAGTGTCGACTCATTTGGTGTTGGTCCCAGGTCCATACGTCTTACCATGCTTGAGTTATGAGCGTTACCCACTTTCAAAAATTTTGGCCACGCCCACTTTTTTTACGTCAAAATGCATGTGTGCATGTCAGGAATGTTATAGGGGGTCAAAAAATGTGATTTCTAGCAATTATGAAAAATGCACTTAATGACCCCTAGGTGACCTCCGTGACCTTGACCCATATTTTGAATCTCCATCGAGTGTCGACTCATTTGGTATTGGTCCCAGGTCCATATGTCATACGATGCTTGAGATATGAGCGTGACCCACTTTCAAAAATTTTGGCCACGCCCACTTTTCTTACGACAAAATGCATGTGTGTATGTCAGGAATGATTTAGGGGGGCAAAAAATGTGATTTCTAGCAATTATGAAAAATGCACTTAATGACCCCTAGGTGACCTCCCTGACCTTGACCCATATTTTGAACCTCCATCGAGTGTCGACTCATTTGGTGTTGGTCCCAGGTCCATACGTCATACCATGCTTGAGATATGAGCGTGACCCACTTTCAAAAATTTTGGCCACGCCCACTTTTTTTACGTCAAAATGCATGTGTGTATGTCAGGAATGCTTTAGGGGGTCAAAAAATGTGATTTCCAGCAATTCTGAAAAATGCACTTAATGACCCCTAGGTGACCTCCGTGACCTTGACCCATATTTTGAATCTCATTCGAGTGTCGACTCATTTGGTGTTGGTCCCAGGTCCATACGTCATACCATGCTTGAGATATGACTGTGACCCACTTTCAAAAAATTTGGTCAAACCCACTTTTTTTACGTCAAAATGCATGTGTGTACGTCAAGAATACTTCAGGGGTCAAAAAATGTGATTACCAGCAATTCTGAAAAATGCACTTAATGACCCCTAGGTGACCTCCGTGACCTTGACCCATATTTTGAATCTCCATCGAGTGTCGACTCATTTGGTGTTGGTCCCAGGTCCATACGTCATACCATGCTTGAGATATGAGCGTGACCCACATTCAAAAATTTTGGCCACGCCCACTTTTTTTACGTCAAAATGCATGTGTGTATGTCAGGAATGCTTTAGGGGGTCAAAAAATGTGATTTCTAGCAATTATGAAAAATGCACTTAATGACCCCTAGGTGACCTCCATGACCTTGACCCATATTTTGAATCTCCATCGAGTGTCGACTCATTTGGTGTTGGTCCCAGGTCCATACGTCATACCGTGCTTGAGATATGAGCGTGACCCACTTTCAAAAATTTTGGCCACGCCCACTTTTTTTACGTCAAAATGCATGTGTGTACGTCAGGAATACTTTAGGGGGTCAAAAAATGTGATTTCCAGCAATTCTGAAAAATGCACTCAATGACCCCTAGATGACCACCGTGACCTTGACCCATATTTTGAACCTCCGTCGAATGTCGACTCATTTGGTGTTGGTCCCAGGTCTGTAGGTGATACTACGCCTGAGATATGGGCGTGACCCACTTTCAAAACACCCCTACAGACACCCCTGATACCCCAGGAATCTGAAAAACATAGGTGGCCGAGAACTTGTGGCTGTCTATCAGCATGCCAAAAATCAAGGAGATAGGGCAATTCGTTTTCGAGTTATCTTGCGGACAAAAAAGTAATGAGAAGACAGAAGACAGGAGAAGAAGAAGAAGAAGAAGAAGAAGAAGAAGAAAGAAGAAGAAGAAGAAGAAGAAGAAGAAGAAGAAAAAGAAAAAAAAGAAAAAAAGAATGAAAAAGAAACCGTGCAAAAACAATAGTCTGTGTGTTTCACACAGACTAATTATCAAAACTAATATGATTCTCATGTAGCATTTACCCTAACATATCTTTACCTTCAACATATTTTCAATTAGTGTTGAAACTATTAATCCATTAATTCTTTACCTAACGCACACGATATCAAAATAAGTTATTTTATTTTTTTTATCAAGTTTTCTTAAAAATTTCAACAAAACCATATCGTGTAATCCCTAATTAGAAAGCGCTCGAAGACCTATTATTTGAGAAAAAGCATTTTTTAACTGCTCAAGTGGTAAATTCCACGGGCGGATGCTTCAGATTTGTTTGGTAAATGTTTAACCTGGACCGGAAAGGTTACAGGCTTTTCCGATTACGTTTTTTTCTCATTCATGACAGAAGTCTGGAAATATTTTGTATTAGTAGATGGGAAATACTGCAAATCATCGCTGATGCAAAGCTTGCATAAAACCTTCTTCCCTGATCGTCAAGCCCGAACATTTAATATGAGATTTGCATATATTACTTTCTGTCAGGCCCAAGAATTATATGCTAGATGTGCATAAGTTAAATTCTGATTTTTCTCATTGCCTGAGTTCACGTGTGCGAAATATTTCCAACTAACTTTCTTGTCGCGGGTCAGTATCCCAGGGTATGTAAATTCTTTCTTCTCAACAAAGGGGCGGTCAATTGGAAATGGTTTCAACTGAACTTTCAACTGCATACAGAATATCAGCACAATATCTTAAACCTTGCACATTCCACCGCCGTGGACTGGTCACTTTCCACGGGCGGGCGATATTTTCACGGACGTAATAATATTAGATTCCAAACACTAATTATAGGAATAATCATCAGAATTTTAATTAATGAAGCACCGGGTTCTACTATTAATTAATATTTTGCTGATGATAATTTTTATTACCTGGTAAACGCATGCGTGGACATTACAATCACTCCACGTGAGTGTACTGTATATATTTCCACCTTGCCGACAACTCCTTGCTGTTTGTAAGACAGTGGGAGAATATAGCAAGGCTATGAAAACAGAATCCTACATTTTATTGGTTTGTTTCAGAGCATCAGATTTTCAAATTTTGCTTGGCGAACACAACTTCACAGATCCCGAAGGCTTTGAACAGAGGATTAACGTTGCAAGTTATAGAAAGGTAAGACAACCCTAAATAAATACTGAATAATATTTTAATCTGGTCGCTGCCTTTATCGGGTTCAAGATACGTAATGTCCACAGAAGCTTAAAACCGTTTTCGACCAGGTGCGCCGCGAAGGTGGCCGGTTGGGGGAGGGTGTGTAAACCCCTTTTGTCCAAACTGATGAAATATTCCAACTGCATCGTCAAATTGAAGGCATGCCATGGTGATGTAATTGGAATATTAGACAATCGGGATTACAGTCTAAAAAATATCAAGACTCCTTTGAAATTTATTTGTGGATAATGAAGTATACATGTAATAGTCGTGACACATTTTATTTGATTAACATATGCTGTACCGGTACTCCGAATTGGTCATGCTGGGCCCTTAACAATCCGAATCGGGTATTATTTATTTATTTATTTATTTATTTATTTATTTATTTATTTATTTATTTATTTATTTATTTATTTATTTATTTGTGTTTATGGTCACATACTTCTGCACAATGGCGAATCGTGACCGCAACATGGAAATAACATCGTTTATACCCATTTTAGAGGACTTCCATCCCAAGAATTGATGACTGGGTCCTATCTTACCAGTAAAACGTAGTTTGGTTACAGAGTAAAAAGCACAGTTTCAATCCCCAGGGTTCCCACGGGGAGAATCGAATCGGCTATTCCACGTGCAGGGGTGACTGTATGATATCAAATCCAGTCTCGTAATGAAGGGCATGATTTCACGCAAGAGCGAATCGATATCCAAAACCCAAATCTAGATGAAAATTATTGGCCGTGCTACACCCCCCTTCCCGCTTTAGTATTGTGAATTATTAACACATTCAGCGAAGTTGCTGCACATTTTTTCGACAGGTAGCACTGTGTACTAAGGCGTACTACACATCGAGGGGAGCGCGGAGGCGTTGCGGGAACCGGTTATCGTCAGATCACCGAAGTTAAGCAACGTCGAGCCCGGTTAGTCATCGGATGGGTGACCGACTGAGCGATTGATTCGGACTCCCGCGTTGTGTCCTTGGGCAAGACACTTAACTCCGTTTGTCCACATGGGGACACGATGATGCCGTGCACTTAGGCGTACTGCACTTCGATGGTGCACATGTCTTCAACCAATCTAACCCTGCTTGTGCTGCAAGGCGGAGTTACGATGTTGGGGAGCTGGCAGCTGCTCGTCGTTGCTCGGTGGTTCTCTCTGGGTATTCCGGTTACCTCCACCCTTAAAACTGTCACGGTCTTGATTAGCCATTGTGCATAAGTATGTGACCTTAAACACCAACTTTGCCTTCAACCTCTGCTATCTCCGCTTGTGTCGTGTTAGTAAGTTGGAGAGTGTAACAGTTGCTCGCCGCTTCTTTGTGGTTCTCTCCAGATGCACCGGTTTCCACCACCCGTAACACTCTTCGACACGATGTAACCTTGCTTGTTGACGGGTCGGTAAACCCGAATTAATAAACAGACAGCACTAGTATATTATCAGAAGTCAACTGAGATGCTAAAACTGCTCAGGTGGTAGTTCGTCAGACCAATGGCGAACACCGATTTCATTATTGTCCCGTGCGACGTCTCTACCTCCAGTAGCCTTCGAAGTTTTGTAGAGTGGTCGATTGCCCCAGTTGAGGATGCTTGGTTTTGTGTTAATAGGAATAGATTATGCTAAAAGGTTTTTATTATTGTAAGGTTCAGAGTGCTGTATTGTGAACACAAAAGCGAAGAAACAATCTCGACCGGTGGACAATACTCTTGAACTTTTTACAATTGTATTTCCTAGAATTGTATTTTGTCTCTATGACTTCAAATGGGTTGAAATGAACCATCACCATTTTAAAAAATGTGGCAATTTGCTGGTTGGCAAATTGCCATATCTTTTAAAATGCTAATGATTTTTTCAGTCAATTGTATACTAGTGGAAAAAAGAAACGCAAGTTTTTTCGGTGGTAAATATTTCAAATGTGTTTTGTATCATTATTTCATTGTTTTTGGATTTTGGTGTTATTGTTTCACTATTGATTAAATTTTGAGGAGTTTTGTTGTCTCAACACAGACGGCGTTTGCATTGATAACGTTCAAACGTGGGCACCATACGTCATTTCCTGATCAAAATCAATAGCGGGCGTGTCCATCCCGGTCTTCAGTCGCTTCTCTAACTCTCCTGACCATTGACCCCATTAAGTTGTTTATGGTCCTTTGTGAGATGTTATTCCACTCCCGAAAAAGGGCCTGCATGAGCTGAGCGACGTTGTTTGGGGCGTTGGCTTGCTTCCTGACCCTGCTGTCCAGCTCGTCCCACAAATGCTCGGTCGGGGAAAAATCTGGACTGTAGGGTGGCCAATCGAGAAGTGGGCCATTTTTTTGGTTGAGCAAGGCATGACACACCCTGGCAACGCGCGGCCTCGAATTATCCTGCTCCAACGTAAGGTTACGCGCATGGATAAGTGGAAGGACGTGAGACATGAGGACCTAATCCCGATATCATACGGCTGTAAGATTGCCCTGGATGGCCACGAGAGGTGTTTGCACGCCATAAGAAATCCCCCCCCCCCCCCCACACACACACACACAAAACCCCTTAGTAGACCTTCCCCCGAATATATCGTTTTTCTTAACGCACGCGCCAGAATATCGCTCACCTCCACGTCGATAGCAACGGTGTCGACCATCTGACCTTTAAAGCGTGAACCGAGACTCGTCAGTGAATAACACACGTCTCCAATGGGCCAAGTGAAACCGATTTTGATGCATGTGTCCGCAACTATTGCAATCGATGTTGATGTCTCCTGGATGTAAGTTGCGCACCAACGTAGGGAAGTCGTGGCCTTAAATTGAACTTCCGCAACCGATTCCTAACTGTTCTTGGCCATATTCGGTGACCATCAGTGCCTACAACACGACTCGCCGCGTTCGTCGTCGTCTGAAATCGGTTACGGATGTGTGAGAGACGTATGCCTCTATCTTGATGTGGCGACGTAGCGCGGACGTCCGCTCCTGGGACGGTCAGCTAATTTCTTGTGGCTCTGAGACGCCCAACTAAACGACCTATCGTTGATTCATGGATCCCAAAATTGCTGGGCGACGAGACGTTGCGATTGGCCCTGCATAATTAGAGCAATAGCCCTACCCCTATCAACTTCGGACATTCGCGGAATTTTGCTTTTCAATCGAGTTAAAATTAAATGTTGTGCAATCTAGCTTCGATTTGGTGTGGTTTTCAAGCCCATAGTACATGGGAGTGCCCCGGATGCTCACTTTGGACTGTTTCGGGGCTAGACTACTTCCAGACCACAACAGCGAGAAATTTCTTACAGAATTGGCCTAGTGGTTTGAGAACTTGCTGCTAGTAGTGACGCAGTTTGTTTTGTAATTATGATACGGCATGATTGGCCAAAATAATCAGGTTATGCTTGAGCTTGCAAACTCGGCCAACTTACAATATTTCAGCCTGATGACCATAACGCCCTCCAGAAGCATCATAACACCCCGCAGAATCATGTTATTCGTGTAAAGTTTAACAGATTCAAATGAGTATTTTTGAATGAAGAAAAAACTGTCTGTGGACGAGTGGATGACACAATGGAAAATAAATCAGTAATGAGGATCTGTAATACTTTATTCTTACGGCTCTGCAGAGCTGTGTGGTTGAACTTTCACTGAACCTCCTCACAAATGCAGAATGGAGTCGCCCATTCCGCCGTAGGTAGTATTGCCTGAGGTCATACCATTCCGTGCGCCAGTGTTGAAAAGATTATATTTGAATTGACTTATTCTGCAAATCCAATGAGACCACTCTCATATCAGTTGGGTTAAAAGATTAACCCAAATCAACTGGGTTGAGTGAATATGAACCCAGTGGTGTTCATATTCACAAACCCAGTTGATTTTGGGTTGATTTTTTAACCCAACTGATTTTAGAGTGTATGACAAAAAATATTATTATATATTATAAATTTAAACGAATCTTCGAACTGGACTAAAAATCTTGGCCGTAATGATGAAAGAGCTCAACCTATTCTTCTTTTGTAGCATCCATTCTACAACAGGTGGCGAATCAGGAATGACATAGCACTGATAACTCTTGCAAATGAATACACGGAATCAAGTTGGGTTACACAAATTCCACTTGTTACAAGAACGTCTGCATATGATGGAAACAGCGAGTGTTTTATAACGGGATATGGATACACTAGAGTTGAGGTTGCAGGTAATCCTTTCTAAAATTGATCTGAAAGTGAAGCGAACAATTGTTTCAGTCCTGGAGGTGTAATGTTTTCGGAACTCGTTCGTCGGTATTTGATTACTTTGAACAATAATATAACTATTGCTCTCGTTGCTTGTGATGGTGAATGTAGTACAGGTGATATAGTGCTATAGTGCTATGATTGTATTGTTGATGATGATGATGATGAGTTTAGGGCTGCACGATATTCAAAACAGAATACCGGTATCGGTATTCAAAAAAATACCGCGGTATACCGGTATATCGAAAACTGTTCAGATATCTGAACATAAATACCACAATCGAGACTTGACGCATCACAGTCGGGACGAATCATCATGCCTTGGTGATGCGGTTCGAAAAACCTTTATCCACCGCAGACGATCTCAAAATTTATTATTTTAAATATTAGTTTATCAAATTTGTCAAAGATTTCTTCAAAACAATATCATGTGGCACCTCATTGAAACGAGCTCGTTGAGCTCGTTCCAATCACGAGTCACAAATATTGTTTTGAAGAAATTTTTGGAAATTATTTTTTTTCAACTGGAGATTTTGTATATTACGTGGGCACATGCGGACGATTGCTTTGGTAAAGCGATAATATTACTCATTCGGAACTACAGATAAAAAACTCAAGACATCTTGAAAATTAAATTGTGGGTAAATAAATAATGATGATAAACCGATATTTTTGTAATTACACCGATATTCATCGATATTGGTTTGAATACCAGTATATATCGGTTTATCTATATAACGTGCAGCCCTAGATGAGTTATTAGCGCATCATCATTCGTCGACAGCCAATTTTTAATATTTTACCAAACATGACAAGAACCCGACACTTGCAAAACTATTTCTTGAACTAGAAAATTGTGATTCTATAGAATCACAGACTATCCATGCTTGGTACAATTGTACTGAAACTACCTCTATTGAAGTAACCAAAACTGAGAGAGGGTTTTATCAAAGATGTAACCTTATAACAGCAACTTTGCTTACAAAGCATCTCCACACACCGGGAAACAAAGAGTTTAAAGTTAACCCTCACACAACTGATCGAAACAGCAACCAAAGTTTGTGATTTTTTGTATTTTTATACGGTACCCTTACTCTATCAATCACTGTGCTAAAGGGTTAAACGTCACAAACAAACTTGAACTATAAATTTATTTTACGATCAACGTGACATCTTCCCGTATTAAAATTGTGATCATATATCAGTCATTGTATATGGATTTTACCTTGGGAAATTGTGCAGTTTTGCTAAAAGTCACAAACTATGGCCCATTAACGGTCGATAGGGGTTAAAAGCGATGGCGCTGCTCGGTTATGTTATTGCATCATATTAAACTCTAAATATATGGACAATTTAATCTAACATGGTTTCAAACTTTGCCATATTTTTCTGATAATTTCGCCATATTTCTCTCAGATTTTGACACGTAAAATGTTTTCACCAAAATTACGGTATGTGGATAAACAGCTTCAGATGGGAACAAATAAGTGTTCGAACATTCAGAAAAAGTCAGCCCGTTTCTGAGATCTACAGGCCACAAAATTGAGGTGGAATTTGTTAAAAAAGTAAGACATTTCTCCCTTATTAAGATAACCAGAATGGATAAGGGTTAAGTTTGAGGTCTGTACTTGCAAAATCCAGATAATTTATTTTGCGATTCTTTACAAGGAAAAACAAAAAGTGTGAAGTTAACACTCTTGCAACTGCCCGAAAACAGTAACCAAAGTTTTAATTTTTGATGTTTTTCGAACATTTCCTACGTTCACGCTTGCATAAGAGGTGTTGGGTTACACATTTCAAGATAATCGATAACAGCAAAAATTGTTCGCCAGTTTATGTTCTGTACGCCCGTGCAACAAATTTACATATACGTCGTCCCCAATGCTGGAAAACTGAACACAAAATGCGTAAATATTGTACAAAATAAGACGCCACTGGTACTCAAGTTAAAAAAATGGGTGAGGGTTAAGTCTGATATTTAAACTCATCACAGCAGGTTTGTTGAGTAGATATTTCTGCAAAACAAAAATAAGTGTGCAAACTAGGGCTGTCACGATTAAACGATTAATCGATTGTCGATCGGTCACGCCGAAATCGATTAGTATGTTTCGTTGTCGAAGAATCGGTAAATTTTACCCTGTTTTAGACAATTAAAAAAAATTGAAGAAAAAACTATTGTTTCTAAAAGTAAAAGTCCAAGAACGTCGAGGTTAAACCACAAGAAGCCGTTAGAAGCATTTGTCTGTTCGGTACATTCAAAGCTTTGATGTTCTGAACTTTTGAACCGTCAGTGTAATAATCAAGACCGGTCGGCAGATGCGAACTTCGCAACTGCCGACCGGTCTTGATTATTACGCTGACGGTTCAAAAGTTCAGAACATCAAAGCAGTTGCGAACTTCGCAACTGCCGACCGGTCTTGATTATTACACTGACGGTTCAAAAGTTCAGAACATCAAAGCTTTGAATGTTCCTGATAGAGGATCGTCTTCGCTGTTTATCTGAGGTAGGTAAACTGAATTGAACTTCATTTTAACGACCTCAAAGAGAGGGAGACGGGGTGGGTGGTGGGGGCATCTAAGTGCGATTAATCGATTATTATCGATTATTTGCGACGATTAATCGATTCCTAAATTAAACAATCGTGACAGCCCTAGTGCAAACTTCCAGAAAAAAAGTCGTCCCGTTTTTTAGATCTACAGGTCACAGCATAGAGGTGAATTTGTTTACAAATATGATATGCATCCCTTATTAAGGTATCCAGAATTGCTAAGCGTTAAGCCTAACATCTCCAACTCCAAAAAAAAGATTATTCAGTTTGCTATTCTTTACAAGGAAAAATCGGTTGATAACGAATGTTGAATAAAGAAGTGGCAATAAGTAACAGTTGTCACATCAGTACCGAGCAGAGAGAGGAGAGATTAATGACATGATATATTTGGAAAGAGTGAGCTAATCTCGGCATTATAAAAAAATGTGCCAGCTATGCTTGCAAAATGGTTAATGTAGCTTTTCGGCATATGCCTCGACTGAACACATCCGGAAGGTCGATTGCGTCCGTAAACCAATCACGTTCGCAAAACGCGAACCGATTGTGTCTGCTGGCCATCACGGCTTGCGGACACAATCGACTTTTGCGGATATCATCTGCCCTTGGTGTACCTTTGGACACAGGCGGCTAGTATACGAACATAATCGGCTGGCGTGCGAAATCGGCTTGCGGATATAATCGACTTTGCGGATCTATTCAGTCGAAACAGACGAACGTTCAACTTTTACATATTGCGCGCGCTTCCAATTCTTAGAGTAATACAACCATGTAACTTGATTTATTTGTTTAGAAGTTGGAGGGAGATGGCGTTTGGTGTCAGCTGATAGCCCTGAAGTTTTGATGGAAGCCCAGATCGATATTATCTCTGATGAGGAATGCTCGAAGTTCTTTGGTGGTTTCGATAGTAGACATGTCTGCGTTTATGAATCAGACAATAACAAAGCCTCATGTTATGTAAGTATATTATTAATGCATTGCCATGTGTTATGTATACGGACCTTTGCAATCAGTTGTTCAGTTATTGCAGAAACCTGGAATGTACTATAAATTGAGGGTGAGTAATGGCTACTGACTATTCGTTTACCAGAAAAGAGTGCGTGCGTGCGTGCGTGCGTGCGTGCGTGCGTGCGTGCGTGCGTGCGTGCGTGCGTGCGTGCGTGCGTGCGTGCGTGCGTGCGTGCGTGCGTGCGTGCGTGCGTGCGTGCGTGCGTGCGTGCGTGCGTGCGTGCGTGCGTGCGTGCGTGCGTGCGTGCGTGCGTGCGTGCGTGCGTGCGTGCGTGCGTGCGTGCGTGCGTGCGTGCGTGCGTGCGTGCGTGCGTGCGTGCGTGCGTGCGTGCTCTTGTCATTGGTGTACACACATGAATCTAGACCTTCAAGCAGTGGACAAGGCGTGAAAGGAGGTTGTCCTCGGCAAATCTCGGTCGGTAAATTGTACCCTGAATTTCGCCCATAGTTCGCACCAAACACCCCCTATTCAGACAGAGTGTTCCCTGATAGGTTTCACGGTTATGCATGAAAAACCTAACACACGGAGACGAGTGTTCTCCCTGCGTTGTAGTAGAACCAGGGCAATGACTATACAGGAGTAATCACTTGGGACCGTGTATATTAAGTGTATAATTGTATGTGTGAGTATGTGTATTTGGAATGGCACAATCATGTTTTGGAGGCATTTAGAATGTTGGTTTCTGATCCTCTCAGGGAACAGAACTCACCGCAATCCCGTCTAGCAATCAAAGTCCAACACCCAAATCACTAGACAATTGCACACCGTCAAAAACGATGGCTAAAATCTAGATTTTTAGATGATGTTCTCATAATTACTTGGTTCATTTTCCTTTCGGCAAAAGCGCTGGCTACAGTACGACGAAAATGCTCTTTTTGGGGCCTCCGAGGAAGACTGGCACTGGGCCACTGTGTGTACTTCGAAGGACACAATCGTGTTTGGGGAGGATTTCGGCAGCAGCATTAAAGTGTGAAGCGCGCTGTTTACAGAACGGCAACGGTGCTGCGGTTGGCATCAGAAGAAGACTGACACAGGCATGTGTGTGTATTTCGAACGACACAATCATGCTTTGGAGGAAATTAGTATGTTGCTTTCTGAGCCCCTGCCGGGAATCGAAATCACCACAAAGCCGCCTGGCAATCGGAGTCCGACCCCTAAACCATTAGATCATTGCACACTGTCTAAAACCGATGGCTGGAATCTAGCTTTTTAGATGAAGTTCTCATGTTTTCTTGATTCATCTTCCTTTCGGCAGAATTATGAAAGTGTGCAACGCGTGGGCTACTGTGCGGCGAAAGTGCTGTTTTTGGCCTTAGACGATGATCCCATGCCAGTCCAACACCTAAACCACTAAACCATTTCACACCGTCAAAATGATGGCTGACATATAGCTTTTTAGATGAAGTTTTCATGATTACTTGGGTCACTTTTATTTCGGGAGCAGGAATGTGTGGGAAGAACTGTCTTCAGTATGAAGAAAATACTGTGATTAGCCGCAGACGATGACTGGAACGGGCCTGTGTGTGTGTTTCGAAGAAAACAATCATGTTTTGGAGGAATTTAATTTTTTTTTTATTTTCTGACACCCCTCTGGGAATCGAAATCACGACAATCCCGCTTGACAATCAGAGTCCAAAATCGAAAACAATGGACTATTCAACACTGTCAAAAATGTGGATGGAATCTAGATTTTTGGTGAAGGTCTCATGGTTACTTGGTTCTTTTTCCATTCGGCAGCGGCATGAATTTATGGCCGCGCTGCCTATAGTACGACAAACGTGCTATGTTTGAAGTGTATTTCGAAGGACACGCTCATGCTTTGAAAGAAATTAGAATGTTGGTTTCTGATCAATCGCTGGGAATCGAAATCACTGCAATTCTGCCTGGATATCAGAGTCCAACACCTAAACCATTAGACCATTGCTTATTTCTTGTTGGTCCCAGGTCCGTACATCATACCATGCTTGAGATTTGAGTGTGACCTGCTTTCAAAATGTTTGGCCCTGCCATTTTTGGTGTGTAAATATACATGTAGGAACTTCGGGTATGCATTAGGGAGTTTCGGGTATGCATTAGGGGGTTATAAAGTGCGATTTCCAACAGTTCTTAAAAATGCACTCAGTGCTTATTTGCGATCTCAGTGCCCTATATCCAATGTCCATTGAGTTAAACATTTGGCGTGGTCCAAGGTCCATAGGTCATACCATCCTTGAGATATGAGCATGGCCCACTTTCAATATTTATTTTTTGGCTTCGGCCATTTTTTAGTGTAAAAACCATGTATGGACTTCGGGAATGCATTAACCCTTTACCCAACGAATCGCCCGCATCCGCCCGCGTAATGTGCAAATTCAGCAGTTGAAAAAATATTATTTTTCAAACAATTTCAACAAAACCATATCATGTGACCCCGACGAGCTCGTTCCAACGAGGGGTCACATGATATGGTTTTGTTGAAATTTTTTGAAAAATTTCAAAAAATGATATTTAAAACAAAAAAATTTTGATATCGTCTGTGTTAGGTAAAGGGTTAAGGGGTCATAAAATACGATTTCCAGCAATCCTGAAAGGTGCACTCAATGACCCTTGGGTGCCCTCAATGATCTTGCTCCATTGTGTGAACCTCAATTAACTCTCGACTCGTTTGTTGTTTGTAAAAGTCCACACGTCATGCTATGCTTGAGATATAAGCGTGAACCACATTCAAAATGTTTGGCCACGTCCTCTATTTGTGTGTAAATATGCATGTATGAACTTCAGTAATGCATTGATGGTCATAAAATGCTATATCCAGTAATTCTGCAAAATGCACTCAATAATCCCTGAGTGACCTCATCGACCGTGATCATATTTTGAACCTCTATTGAGTCTCGACTCATTTGGTATTGGTCTCAGGTCCATAAGTCATACCATGCTTCAGATATGGGCGGGATCCACCTTCAAAATGTTCGGCCTGGCTCACTTTTTTGAGTGTAAAAATAGATGTATGAACTTCGGGAACGCAATTAGTAGTGGTCCCAGATGCAAAGATCATACCAGGCTTGAGATATAAGCGATACCTAATTTCAATATTTGTGGACCTGCCCACTTTTTGGAGTGTAATAATGCATGTATGAACTGCGAGAACGCATTAGAGGGTCATAAAATGGATTCCAGTGAATGTGACCCATATTTTGATCATCCATTGAGGTTCGACTCATTTTGGTGTTGGCCCCAGAGCCCTACGTCATACTATGTTTGAAATATGAGCGCCACCCACATTCAATATTTTTGGATCCACTCAATGTTTGAGTGCAAAAATACACATTTGAACTTTGGGAATGCATTAAGGGATCATAATATGTGATGTCCAGCAGTTCTGAAAAATGCACGCAATGTGCCCTGGGTGACCTCAATAACAACATTCCATGTTTTGAATCTCCATTGGGTTTTGACTCATTTGGTGTTAGTCCCAAATCCGTAGGTCATACCATGCTTGAGATATGAGCGTTACAAATTTCAATATTTTTGGACCTACCCACTGTTTTGAGTGCTTAAATACATGTATGAACTTCGGGAACGCATCAGAGTGTCATAAAATGCAATTTCCAGCAGTTCGGAAACATTCATTGACCCTTGTGTGTCCTCGGTGAACTTGACCCATATTGTCAACCCCCATTGAGTCATGTTTCTTCACACTCAAAAAGAGTTTGAATGTGGGTCACGCTCATATTTCCAGCATGGTATGACCTATGGAACGGTGACAACACCAAATGAGTCGAAATCCAATGGAGGTAAAAATATGGGTTAAGGTCACTGAGATCACACACGGAAATCAAGTGTATTTCTCAGAATTGCTGGTAATTGCATTTTATGACCCCCTGATGCATTCCAGAACTTCAGAATAATAAATTTGGAAAGATGGCCATGCTGATATCTCAACCATGGTATGATATTATCAACTTGGAACCTTTCAAAATCAAGTTGAAACACATTCACAGGTTCAAAATATGTGCCGAAGTCTTTTGATTTTTGATTTTTGAAGTTATATGGTTATTGATTTCATATTGAAGAGACATTGGTTATCAAACTTTAGACCATAGAATGCATTCGTAAAATTCTAAAGTAGTAAACTTAAACGCCCAGAAGGTGGAGGGAACCCAAAATAATGAAAGGGGGCACTAGTCCAAAGTATGAAAGCAGGACTCACTTGCATACCAGACATATTTTCTGGATCAAATACGAAGGTTGAAAATTATTAGTTTTTTGCATGATACACTTCAAATACAGTTCACAATAACGTATTTCTGATTTCTTCAATATCCATTTCTGATTCCATTATAGAACACCCCGAATGCTTCGCACAGAAATTATTTCTGGTTTCTTTAAATATTTTATCTGATTCTTGAATAAACATATTTAAATGATGTTTACAAAATCTCATTTCTGATTTCTTTAACGATATTTTACTCTCGGAAGAAAAGTCTCCACAAATTCTCTTTGTATATAGGTTATTTTTGATGCTGTTACCATTTTCACACAGACTCAAAGTTACTGATCACTGTAAATTCTGTTACTCTAGTTCCCATTGCATCCATATCGTCCACCGCGTTTCAGTGTGTTCTACGTGACAGTCACATAGAACACATTGGAACTCAGGACACGATATGTCTGTTTATTAAGTGGTCCATTCTCCGCACATTTCTTTAAACATTCTTGGAGATGTCACACGTGCGACTTAAGAATAACGTGATTGAACCTCAAGTCGAGCGGCCTCTACAGTCTAGGGTATTCTTAGGAATTAAACAAACTTCCCGATCTATTTATCCCCTAAATAGATGGCGATTGTCTCCCTCCCATTAGTTTGATAGTCATGGAGTTCTCCTTGAAAGACGATTACATTATATGTTCTGCAATGAAAATGCTGAATCAAAATGTAGATTCAAGGTCATTTTGCTGCTTTTTGGGATGTCGGGGTGTGAATGACTATCAGGTTGATGTTCTGGATGTTTAGGGTTGAGATCACCGATAAAATATCTGAAGAGGAACCTAGAACATCTCCAACTCAAATGGATTTTTTCGCAATTTCAGGGGGACAGCGGAGGACCACTGGTGTGTCGTGAAAATGGGGATTTTGTTCTGGTCGGTCTAACTTCATATGGTTTGATAGATTGCGCGGGACCTTCAGCATACACGGATGTCAAACATTATCTGTCCTGGATAGAAAGGGCATTGCGACGAGGTAAACCGCGAAAGAACATCGCAATGAAGCAGGGTTCCACAAAACTTCAAAAGTCGAAGGGTTAACGGCAGACAAGTTGCTTGTTTTGATAAATGTAATGGTCAAAAGAAACACAAACAGAAATAGCAAACAAAAGAAACGGACACAAATAATGTGACGTCAAAATAAAAATAAATAATCGGAACGTTAAATGTAGTTATTATCACATCTCAACTGTGAATACTTTTCGTATAACCGTTTGGGAGACACATACGATTCAAAATCATCCTTGATTTTATTCACACCACACATGCGTCACTCAAAGGTCTGTTAAAGTGTATGTTCAAGAAACTTTCAATGTTTCTCTCACACCCTTTCAGTACGTCAATCGCACATTTTAGGAAGGATTAGTGACGCACATAGTTCCATTACCCCAGTAACCGTGTTCGATTATGTAAATGTTTCGTACCACATGACTTTATGTAACTTGTTTACACTTTTCCCTGTTTTTAGAATAGGATAGGGCTGTCACGATTAATCGATTAATCGATTGTCGATCGGTCACTCCGAAATCGATTAGTATTTTTCGTTGTCGAAGAATCGGTAAATTTTCCCCTGTTTTAGACATTGAAACAAATTTGAAGAAAAAACTATTGTTTCTAAAAGTAAAAGTCCAATAACGTAGACGTTAAACCTCAAGGAGCCGTTAGAAGCATTTGTCTGTTCGGTACATTCAAAGCTTTGATGTTCTGAACTTTTGAACCGTCAGTGTAATAATCAAGACCGGTCGGCAGTTGCGAACTTCGCAGCTGCCGACCGGTCTTGATTATTACACTGACGGTTCAAAAGTTCAGAACATCAAAGCTTTGAATGTACCTATAAGAGGATCGTCTTCGTTGTTTACTTGCGGTTGGTCAACTGAATTGAATTTCATTTTTAACGACTTCAAAGAGAGGGAGACGGGGTGGGTGGTGGTGGGGGGGGGGGGGGGCATCTAGGTACGATTAATCGATTATTATCGTTTATTTGCGACGATTAATCGATTCCCAAATTAAAAAATCGTGAGAGCCCTAGAATAGGACCCTATGAATCGGAATTCCCGTCCTTGAATCGAATCGAAACTCATTGTTGAGATCGACATCAAAGAAGTATTGAATCAGAATCAGCACGAAACCATTTTCGTGAAATCACTTGTAAACCCTTTACCCAAAGTAACGGCCAAAACCAGCAGCGCTATTCACAAAAATCACCATTCAATTTTCATTATTTTTTTCATTTTTTGTGTCAAAAACATAACATAGCGTGTGACCCCTCATTGGAACGAGCTCGTGGAGCTCGTTCGAATGAAGGGTCATAAGCTATGATTTTGACGCAAAAATGAAAAGGTTTGTTATTCAAGAATTTTATTTGCAAGTCTCGCCTGCCTTTCGTATTAGGTAAAGGGTTAATTTATCAAATTACCTAATTACCATGCATACCCCTTCGGCTTGCGCATGCCACTGGTAGAATGAATACCCTAGTACAGGGATCACAAGTTAAATTTTTACAACAGTACTTCTAAACTGGATCGCGGGTTTCCCGCGCTCTGCTTTATAAGTACTGCCGTAGTAATGTGGCGTGTGAGGCAGACAAACATGCAGATAAGCCTACAACTCGACAGGCAACTGTTCTTCTATTTCTATTGCATGATTTCGACGATAGAAGACATGTATTCTCCTCCGTCCCTTCGTAAAAAAACATGAGATCCAAAAAAATATGAATCAGGGAGTGGATTCGCTGTCAATCCTGAATCACATCTTAGAAACTTCGCAGAACCCGTTCTTAACCCTTTGAACTCGTAAGACCGATTTTTCGGTACAAGGCATAATTTCGTCCCATTTTTGTCTTACTATAAGAGGGCTATACACGGGACATTGATGATAAAATGATAACTGCAGTCTGCAGGCGGATGGCTGTACACTGCAGTTATTATTTTATCCGCGCTGTATATTAATATTGGACTGACCCATCTCATTGTACGTGTACACAGAGGCGATACCATTCGATGGAGTGAGCGGGTAAGGGGTTAAAATCAGTAGATGGTGTAAATATTTTTCTTAAAGTTTTATTGTGAACCCTCCCCACACCGCAGGTTTCTGCTTGTGGGCTGAAGAAACCCACGATGGCTCGCGTCCCCTTACCAACTTTTCCTCAACCATGATGAACCTAGCAGTAATATCTGTATGACTCTATCATTGTGTGGCTTCCACCCAGTCTCCGTGCATTTACGTGTGGTTTTGGTGCCTCTGCAAACGACTGATATCAGCTGAGTCAATATCTCAGAAATACTTACCGCGTGCAATCAGCGTAAAACTTGTACTCAAAGTATTTTGGACGGGCCAAATTTTGTATGGTCGATTAAACAATCACGGCTTTGTTCTCAATGTTCATCTTTACGCACTCACTATGGCGGACAATTTCAAAGCGATGGACGGAATTTGCTAGCGTAAAGATTCTGTCGTTGGCGGAAGCGGGTAATGGTGTGGACTGATAAAACCAATAATCTTATCTGCAAAGCAAATAACATTGCAGGGTTTGTGTCGTGCAAAGACAATTATCACTTCCTGATATTTCTCATGGACCAGTTGCCACATTTTTTCACACCGGAAACATAGCTGTTTGCAGCACAGTTAGTTGGATGTCAACTTTCTGTTTTTAAGGAAATGTATACGCTATTGAATTCAACAATACTATTGGGTAACATGACTGAATGAGTAAATTCCATATGGGGGAGACCTGATATATAGTAGCACAAACACGCTCTTAAGCCTCCTTTATCACACCCGGACACGTTGCAAAAAGCACATCCAACTGTCAAAGAGGGTCGAACGGGGCTTGCTTCACACCGTCCCTGCGCGCCATCGGGGCGCGAAACCATTTCATCTACTTGAAGTTCTTAAGTCGGATTTTCTACAAATACAAATGAAATATACCCAAATTATACATAAAAAAATGAAGGTTATGATGTATGTGTAAGAACGCGACAAAAGCATGTAATCAACTCGCAGATTTTACAGCGGGCATCATTCGTTCCTGAAAATCAGCTACCGTATTCGAACCAGAACTGATAATAAAATTACATTTCACGTGTACAACTTGTGGCTAAGTACGCTTCGGATATCCACAAACAAAGCTTGGAAAACAAACTTCTTTAACGCCCAGCGACAGAGCTGTGCGCGTGTGAGGAGGGGGGTTCCAAAAATCTCGGCTTTGTTTTGTTTCCTGTATGTTGACGTTTAGGTCAAGGTCTACAGGACAGAAAAAGCACCTATATACATTGCCGTCTAAACTGAAATAATGAGACTGATCGCTTTCACACTACGGACTGCCGTTAACCCTTTACCCAACGTAACGGCCAAAACCGGCCAGCGCTATTCTCAAAAATCGCCAATTAATTTTCAAAATATTTTCATTTTTTGTCTCAAAAACATAGGTTATGACCCCTCGTTGGAACGAGCTCGTCGAGCTCGTTCCAACGAGGGGTCATAACCTATGTTTTTGAGACAAAAAATGAAAAAAATTAGTTATTCAAGAATTTTTTTTGCAAGTGTCGTCTGCTTTTCATGTTAGGTAAAGGGTTAAGGCCCACAATGTAGGTCTTCTGTTTCTGGGGCTATTTTTGTAAAATTGCATGTGGGCGGGCGGTTTTTTTTTATTTCTTATTTTAGTAATCATTTTTTGTCATCAAAAGTTCAAGTTCTTGGTTTGTTTTTATGTTTTAGGCCCCATAATCTACAGAATAGCATGGGTGGTGGTGTATTTCGTCCCTGAATGCTAGAAGGCTTTGCAATGCTAAAGCATTGAACAGTCTTGTTGCACTCAAGGGACAAACTTATCAATTTTATTAACTTGGGTAAAATATCAGACATAAAACAATTAATTTGGGTATTTTTAATATTTGCATTGGTTATAAAAAGAGAGCACTCGGTAGCCAAAAGGACCATGCGGGAGGGCCGAATAAAAATATTTTTTTACTTTTTAAGCCTAATGGAGACTGTGTCCTTGCCACAGTGCTTACAGGGTATCATGACACGTGTTTGAACTTCCGAGAATTGAGCGATTATTTTTCGATTAAATTTCGCGCTATCACATTACATACTCATGTCCGTCAGCCATGGAAACCTTCTTCAATAAAAAAAAAATGGAGACGTTGTTGGCATTTCACAAAACGTTGCTGCAACGTGACGTGGTTTGAGTGCCTGACTTTTTTCATGGATATCTGACGAACATTCGGCCACGAGTTGTTCTCGTGAAATATTATTTTATTATCAGCTCGGTTACGAATATGGTAGCAGACTTCCAGGAACGATTGATGCCTGCGGTCAAATCTGTGAGTTGACTGCAAATATTTGCCGTGTTCTATACATCACAACCTTCGGTCAGGTGTACAATTTGTGTATATTTAATTTGAATTTAGGGAATATCAGAGGTGAGAATTTCAAAGTGGACTAATTTTCCTTACGTATGTAGCACTTTAAATAATCCATAGCCTATGTTTTAGATTCATGCGACTGGAATATTTCTGTTGGACAGAAAATCCAACCTATGGATCGCATTTCCGACCAGATGACATTCCATGCCATGGAATGTGAAAAATCCGATGAACTCAAAACATTGTTTCTTATCCCGGAATAGCATTACCAATACTCTTAGACATGCTTCTTCACTAAATAATTATCGATAAAGATACCCCACAAAGTAGTTTTATGATTACGCCGCGCATTTCCACTAATGGTGCTAAAGCAAACAACCCACAACAGCATCCAATTCCTTATAGAATTTGACTGACTGGCTGAGAGGTTGCAAGCTGTGTAATGAATATTTATCACCTGTGTACCCGCATTAACCGGGTCACCCAAAAACACCAGGGAAAAAAGTAGTACATGACCGGGTATATTAGAAGAAAACATAGGCATCTCAAGTGAACTGCATCACTACGGCGAGTTTGGTACAATGAAAACAACTTTAACCCTTTACCTAACATGAAAAGCAGACGACACTTTCAAATAAAATTCTTGAATAAATAATTTTTTTGTCTCAAAAACATAGGTTATGACCCCTCATTGGAACGAGCTCGCCGAGCTCGTTCTAATGAGGAGTCATAACCTACGTTTTTGAGACAAAAAATGAAAAAAATAATGAAAATTAATTGGCTATTTTTGTGAATAGCACTGGCCGGTTTTGGCCGTTACGTTGGGTAAAGGGTTAAACAAATAAAACAGAGAGCACGGTAGCTCAGTGGTTACGGTATTGGACGTTATACCGACAGGTCCGGGGTTCGATCCCCACCAGGGGTAAATATGTTGTGGTCTTGGGCAATGTATTTTAATCCCGAGTTGCCACGTTGGGGGTAAGGGGCGCTGTGCACTAAAGCGTACTGCACGTCGATTGTGCACTTGTCTTCAACCAGTGCTTATCCTGCTTTGCGGAGTTGGTACATTGAGAAGTCTGACAATTGCTTGCCGCTGCTGGATGGTTCTGTGCGGGTACTTCATCTTCCTCCACACATACAACTGACCGACACAAGGTGACACTGGCTGTCGAAAGTGTCATTAAAGCCCAATAAAAACATGAACTGTTTAATCAAAAAAGCGGAGTGTCATATAAAGAATAACTGGTGGTAAAAGGACAGAAAAAGCTCAAGGTTTTCTTAAGGTGAAGCGAACCTTAACCAGTTGAAACTTTCTAGTGAGGAATAGCTTCAATAAGGTTCTTGTGAGGGAAAAACATATGGGAGATGGAGGGAGTAACATGTATAACATATGGTACTGAAGTAGCCCCCTAGACCAAATGTTTGTGAAGAATTTGTAAACTTGGCAGAATGATGCATGTACAGTGGAGAGTGAATTGTAACTAAATCAATGGAGTGGAGTTATCACCCAAACTATACTTTCACATTGTGTACATATCGACAAAAAACTCGAGCAATGTTTCAGCCAATGGACCTCCGGGTTTAACCCGGAGGTCCATTGGCTGAAACTTTGCTTGTGCTTGTTATCCTTTGCAATAAATTTGCAATTATTGTTTGGGTGGAATCTCCACTCTGCAGGTGATTTAGTGATAATACACTCTCCACGTACTGTAGATAGATAACAGGGCCGTGCAATGCGACAGCACTGTAAGCAGGTAAACATTGGTGGATGAGGATGTTACCTGTGTTACCTGAAATATTTGGTTAATCTTCATGACAGCTGGTGGTGCAAGTTAACGTTTCGTCATATAGGGGTGGGGCAATATCAAGACGGGATGGGCTGGGCAAGAGAAATAGTTGATGGTAACTATTCAATAGAGGTCTCTGGCCTGGAATGGGGCAGTCCAAGGTAAAAGATTCGTCATGGAGATAATAATGGGGAACACGATTACACGGTTTGTTTTTAATATTAACGCAACGCCATTCTTCTCGACGATCATATGACTGCACAATATATGTAGAAACTTCAAAACAAAAAGCTTGATTGTTATCAACGATTATTCAGTAATTAGAGAAAAAACTGTAACGATTGCACGACATCCGTAGACAATTTCTGGCTCAGACAAAAAAGGTAACGTCTCTGATTTTGCGGACAATTTCTGCTTCAAAATCAATTACACACCCACGTACGCGCTCGCCTGAGCCAGAAATTCCTGCGGGAATCCCACAGTAAATAAAAATCACTCGTCGTCATGTTGGCACGTCCGTATTATAGAAAACCGCCACCTACTTTTAAATATTGCAATTTGGTGTCAAAATCCACGTTTACTATGGAATTTATCCAACAGGAATGTGCGCATATGGACTTTTTGACACATTTTATATTTTGTATTTTGTGAACCCCCCCCCCCCCCCCCCCCCCCCCACCTCCATTTTCACACATTTAATAAAGAAAATTCCCATAGACATTTTCTAGTTCGACACAAAACGACCGAATTTTATCTATTTTAGACTTTGGTTACAAGAAGCACAATGCCTTATTATATATTAATTCAAATACTTTCACCGTCCAGGTTGTTATTGTTTTCGGAACGATTTCAGCATCCATTAAATTTGATGAACTATTAAGATTCAAAGATTGTTCTGAAAACAATTCCAATCCTTGAGATTGTAAAGACCTAACAATATACCGCCGTCAGAGGGGGACTGGTCGTATGGTCCACCGGGAAAATTCTCGGTGGGCCCCCTATTGGTTCCTCCCTCGGTCCGCAAAAATTGATGCAGCCCAACATCTGTTAGCGCGTGAAATTTCGTGAAAATGACCAAAAGGCGAAATGGATATTATTGCATAGACTGCCGGTGTAACAGGAATGGAAGTCCGTAGGAAAATTAGTCCCTCTGGACTATTATTCCGCGGAATTATAGTCCTAGGTCTAACATTTCTAGGAATAGTAGTCCGCCGGACTACTATTCCTAGAAATGTTAGACCTAGGACTATAATTCAGCGGAATAATAGTCCAGAGGGACTAACGTTCTTACGGACTTCCATTCCTTTTACACCGGTGTATCTAAATGTTCTCTATGGCAGTCCAGATAGAGGGTATTTCGATGTACCTGCAGTCTTGTCTGCCATTGGTCGCTCGGATGAAAGGAAAGAGCTTTCCTTCAAATTTCAAAAAAAAAATTTTTTTCCGATTGAGCCGAACTATGGTCGTCCCGATGGGGTCTCCCCCCCCCCCCCCCCCTAATCCCGGTAGAACCAATTTTGTCCCTATTATCGACGAAGATGATATAAAAATGCCATCGAAATGGCCTTTATGTCGACTGCAATTAATCGCTCAGATGCAAGGAAGCCGCGTTTGTTCAATTCGAAAAATCTAAATTTTCTCCAGTTATGATGGTCCCTAGTGCATTTCCCGGTAATTTTTCTTGACCCACTCCGCCCCTTACGTCCGTGCCAGTAACACGCTGTTTCTGTATATATTATAATCAACACAATATTACCTCCCTTAAAAATACACACGCCAATGTTCTTGACGTGCATAGCGTGTCACAAAATTCATAACAAATCTGCTATGAAATATATCATGTGCTATTTTGAGATATTGTGTTTTTGTGTCATTGTGAAAAAACATTTCGTTTAATAGTATTGTGTATGTGTTTCGGGTTTGGTGCTTGTTTTGTTTTGTTTTTGTTTTTGTTTTTGTTTTTTTTTTTTGGGGGGGGGGGGTGGGGGGTAGGGATTTGAAAAAAAATTTGAAAATATAGAGTAAAAAATGCAACTTTGAAGTGTTGTTACTATCTAACAAAAATGTCCGCACATCTACGAGGAAATGAATGAGACAATCTCCACCCACACTGGGGAAATATCTACCTACGTTTGGGAAATGTGCACTGGGGGTATGTCCACCTGGGCCCATGTACCTCTTGGAAATCTCCGGTGTTCATGACTAACACTCACCACTTGATGTGACAGTGGATGTAATTTATGTCTCCTGTAGCCACCATTTGCAAACGACTATCAGTACAGTACGTCCCTGTTAGATAAACCGAAAGAATTTGAACGTTTTGCTACAGGTGCGACTACAATTACCTTGACATTATGGGATCCATTTGTAAGACAATGGTACTGAATGGGTTAACGCATCATAAACAATGTTACCAAATCCTCACAGTGCTATGTTCCTAAATGGAAGATTAATTGTCTTCATCTTTCTTGTTTCGAATTAAAGCGTCTGAGCTTGTATTTGAACAATCTCCATCTGAAGGGTCATGCTCGTCTATGACAAACAAGAAACGATTTTCCTCTAAACTGTTGAGTGAGTTGATTGAAGCTCTCTTGGGGTTACTGTTTCGTCTGAATGTTCTAAATAATGCAAATTTACCACACATGCAAAAAAAGAACAGAAGGTAACATTGTCTCCAGTATGGAAACATTTAGTTGGCGTTAACTTTGTTCCATAGCACTTCCATTTTCAAAGTGTTGAAATGATTTGTCATTTAACTCTTTACCCGCTGAGTATTTTCAAGATATTTTTTCATCAAATCTAGTCATGGCTGCTGTAAAGCAGCCATGACTAGAGTTGGTGAGAAATTAATCTAAATATAACAAGAAATCATTGGTGAAAAAATCCATTCAATTTACAGGGGAAAATATGTTTAAATATGCCCAAATTATACTTAAATCAGAGACAAGAGAAACCCTGTGCTGGGCAGGAATATCCGCCAGCAGCATGTAAAGAGTTAATTGAGGAGATACAGAGGCTTTAATTTCTCGTGTCAACCTTCCCTAACAGATCGATTAAAATAAGTAACATCATTTCAAGTGTAACAATGTGAATTCTCTGTGCATATACCTATCTCTTCCTGTGTTTACAAAAGAGGCATGTGGTAATAGTTAATGTAGCGTTAGTGGAGATTTGTTTGATAAGCAGTCCATTTAAAAGCAAACCACAAACCCGAAACATTAGCCCGTATTTTCTGGTCAAACAATCCTATGCAATCCCATGACAAATGTTAACCGTGTTTCTTGAAAGATAGTAAAGAAGTTCTGAAAGATGGAAGACTGGTACATAAGAAATAGGCAACGCGTACATATCAGCACGTTCTCAGATGACAGAAGCGTAGAAAACGAGAGGGCATAGGGGACAGGTGACAAGCGTTTTACACAAATAGTTGAGGGAGAGAGAGAGACCAAGAGAGGGAGGGGGAGATAGAGCTCAAGGATCGAATGCAGTCAGCTGAAATTTGTATTTCTCTTTTTGGGTCCTGCTATTGCAGTCATATTGGGAAAATAACAGGAAGGGGAGTGCGCACAATCTTTCGTCTTAAGATGTCACTGAATATTCCTTGGAATAATCTCTCTCTTCTATGGTATTTAAAGTCACGAAAAATGCATATCACTTCCCACAAGTGCGCAAATATGTCAACATGCGCAATAATATTGGATTTCAAACGCTAATTATAGGAATAATCATCAAAAATTTAATTAATGAAGCACCGGGTAAAACCCGGTGGTTCATTAATTAAAATTGTTCTGATGATGATTTGTATTACATTGCAAATCCATGCGTGGACATCACTGCCCGCGCGTGGATTACGACCAGAATAGTATAGAATAGAATAATTTATTCAGTAGTACAACATGTATAGACATAGAATACATTTTATAGTAACAGTAACATACAATATTCTCAACTACATTATTGCACTACAGGGAAATGGCATAGCCACTAGGGCTGTCTTCCTGCCATCCTGCCATTCCCGATATAAAAATAGTTGAATACGAAACAATCCTGATAGCAGCCTGCTTTTGCAGTGGTGAAACGATTAGAGTTAAATTTAATACAGTGGTTTGTTGGGGGGGGGGGGGGGTGGGGGGGGGGTATTTCCATTAGTTGCAGAAACCTTCTTCCCCTTTCAGAGGGTGTATGGCGTTTACGTAAAAGAATGATTTGCTAATTTCATAATGGTGAGATAACAGAACATTTTTTTTTTTTTTTTTTTTTTTTTTTTGCGATAGTGTTGAAATGTTGAAATGGTATAACTAGGGCCTACAGTCTGGACAAACTGGGTTGTCACAGTCGATATGCTGTGGATACGAGTTTAGGAATTTATCAGTCAGAGTCTTTTTGAATAATGCTCTGGGATAGTTTTGAATTAATGGTTCGACTGTATTCCACATCCTAGGAAAAGTGTGTATTGGAAGGTTAGCTGAAATTTGTGTTCTTGGTTTGAGTGTATGTACATTACCAGACTGTCTGGTGTCCTTTCCTGAGGGATTTTGGTATATGCTAAAAGTGTTCTCAAAGCTTTCTGGTAGCGTTTTGTTATATCAATCATACATGAACAATAGTACCTGAAGTTCATATAAGTCTGCGAATTTTAAGATACGCTGGTTGTGAAATAAAGGA
Organism: Pictodentalium vernedei; assembly: GCA_031216915.1. Lineage (NCBI taxonomy): Eukaryota > Metazoa > Mollusca > Scaphopoda > Dentaliida > Dentaliidae > Pictodentalium > Pictodentalium vernedei. The sequence continues at coordinate 761,030,212 of CM062297.1, forward strand.
TCGATGTGTGAGCATGTGTGAGCATTATATTTTTTGTTAGAGATGATTCTGATAGCTTTCTTTTGAAGTTTTATAATTGTTTTAGTCGAGGGAGATGTGGATCCCATATAACATGTGACTGTGAATCAGAGAGTAGTATAATGTTTTCAGACACTTTTTCGGGAGAATTGTTTTTACCTTGTTTATTACGTAAATAGCCCTTGAAAGTTTGGAGCAGACAACTGATAGATGATTCCTAAAGTTTAAATTTTCATCCACGTGAATACCTAAAAATTTTACGGATTTTTTCTCTTGATGATTTGCAACAAGAGAGATGCTTGAATTATTAAGCAACATTTGTCTGCTTCCAATAGTGTATAAATCGTTCATAGGATGAAAGATGATGAATTTTGTTTTGGTTTCATTTAGGATAAGTTTATTTGCAGCACACCAAACGAATAAATTATTTAATTCGAGGTTAGCTGTTTCTATTAATGTATCTAAATTATTACCAGATGCATGTGCTGTGGTATCATCTGCGTACGATAACATTTTGAGCGATGTGGCGTTTATGATATCGTTGATGTAGATAATGAAGAGAAGAGGTCCAAGAATGAATCCATGTGGAACACCAGTTGTTACTTCCAGAAAGCAAGAACTCGCATTTGGAAGAAATACTGATTGCTTTCTGTCTGTAAGATAGTTTTGAAACCATGAGTTTGCATGCCCCCGTATTCCATACAATTCTAACTTTTTTAGTAGGATGGAATGATTTATAGTATCAAATGCTTTTGAGAAATCAACAAAAAGAGCTAACGTGCAGTCTTTTATTGGTTTATCATTCATTTCTGCCACAGTGTTTATAAGATGCAATACTGGATGTATTGTTGAATGTTCTTTTCTAAAACCAAATTGCGACTGTGAATAGTTTTATTTTCTTCCAGGAAATGTATTAATCGAGAATACATTAGTTTCTCTAATACTTTGGAGAACGTCGGTAGAATGCTAATGGGTCTATAATTGTTAAATAGCTGCTGATCGCCCGATTTGAAGATGGGAATTATTTTACCTATTTTCATTTTGATTGGGACAATGCCATTGGAAAATGAAAGGTTAATTACGTGGGTTAATGGGTCTACGATCTCGTGTATTATTTCCTTGAGCATTTTTATTGATATATTGTCAAAGTCTCTGCTTATTTTCGTGTTCATTTTTTTATGCACTGAATTACTTCTTGTGGGGTTGTTGGCGCAATAAAGAATGATTCGTCATTTTTCCGGTCAACATAGTCGGAAAAATTACGAGAAGAGACGGGTATTCCTTCACTTAATTTTGTGCCGATGTCAACAAAGTACGAGTTAAATTTATCAGCTATCTCTTTAGGGTCAGATATTTCGACATTACCGTCGACAAATGTAGAGGGGAAAATGAAAGCCGAATTTGATTTATTGATTGCTTTCTTCAATATTTCCCACGTTTTTTTCATGTTGTGTTTGTTTTCTTGGAGTATACATTTATAATAGTCAGATTTGCGGGCCCTTATTAGTCTGTTATAAACAGTGCAGTACGATTTGTACCTCACTTCATTTTGTACCGTTGGTATTTTCAGCTTTTTAACATATAGTTTTGTTTTGTGTAATGGTGACTGTAGTAGGCCAGTGGTCATCCATGGTTCACGCTTTACGAACATTTTAGGGATAGTTACGAGTTTTTCTGGGAATGCTTGGTTATTGGCTGCGCGGACCTTTGTAACTAGAGTATTATAGGCAGCATTTGGGCACTGGTCACTCAATACATCGGAGAAATCACTTGCATACAAAAGGGACTTAAACTGATTTATGTTCTCTTGCTTGAATGATCTTTTGAGAGTTTGTATGGTCACTCAATACATCGGAGAAATCACTTGCATACAAAAGGGACTTAAACTGATTTATGTTCTCTTGCTTGAATGATCTTTTGAGAGTTTGTATGGGACGGATGTATCTTTTTGCTGATTCATCAACATAAAATGTAGCAAAATGGTCGCTAACATCAGTAATTATTAGTCCAGAGGTGTGTCTGTTAATTTTGTTAAAGAAGATATTGTCAATTATAGTCGCTGAGTGGTCTGTAATTCTAGTTGGTCGTGTGATGGCAGGCATAAAACCAGCACTGAACATGCTTTCTAAAATTAAATCAGTTCTATTGTGTCTCCGAAAGCCTAGTAAATCGATATTAAAGTCACCTAAAAGGTAAACATTTTTGTTATGGTCTCCAATAATGTTTAGTATATTTGACAATGTTTCGAGGAATAAGTCAAGGTCAGCCTTGGGAGCAGTGTTTGGTCTATAGATGATTCCGACAATGCGTTTTTCGGTGGTTTGAATTTCCACAAACAGGGATTCAAAGACATGTGGGATAAATATCGAAAGGTCTTCACGAATTTTGAACGGAATAGTTTCTTTGACAAATATTCCTACTCCACCTCTGCCGTCGTCGTGCTCAGGTCGCTGTCGAGTGATCAGAGGATGGTATCCGTCAAGTAAATAAGTAATATCTTTTTTTACACTGAATGTTTCTGTTAAGCCAATTATGTCAAAGAAGTTGGATTGAGGTTGGAGATTACACAACAGGTTATGAAGGGACTCCCAATTGGCATTGAGGCTTCGACAGTTTAGATTGAAGAGAGAAAATGAGTTAGGTTTTTCTGAAATCTCATCACTAAAGCCTTCCGGTGTGTAATATTTACATTTGTGTTCTTCAATGGTGAAGGGAGAGTTCAATTCATCACTTTCGTTATCGGTAATTGCACTATTGAATTGAGAAATGAAGGCAAATGAGTTATCGTTCTGTTATCTCATCTAATGTAAGTGCGTTAGCCATGATCAGAAGGAAAATATTTGGCCAAATTAACATGGGACGAACCAAATAGTTCTTGAAAAGTGTTCAAATCTACATATTCTAATAAAAATAGTGGGCTGCCACCATCAGGATTGTGTGAGTCAGCGAAGTTTTTCAGAAGAAAAAGAGAAATTTGTTGACAAAGCATTGCCCATTTATATTCTTCAATTCGACCAGCTGAGCATTGTCTTATAGGATAAGGCCTTTTTAATGGACATCGCGGATACTACTGTTTGAAGAAATTTCGGGGGAACAACTGTTATATAACACTCCAAACCAGTCCACGGCGGCTGCACTGTAGTCACAAAAATCACTTTGTGTTTTGTATTCCTGCCTTGTCACAAAGCAACATGTTCCACTCCGTATATATATATCAGTGTGGGTGTGTGTTTCTACGACCGTGCACCCACCCCGAAACGATACCCAAGTTCGAAATGCTTTCGGCGCTCATGATCTGTAATATAGAAACGGTGTTAGCTGAATGATTCGAATGGTTCATTCCCACTCAGTTAACCTTTTAAAACTTTGATGTCGCGTCTGACCAACCTTCTGGGGTTCATCCATTCAGAAGATTTGCCAACAGGCTGCTTCAGATTCACATCAAGTATCGTCAACATTTTCACATGCTAGATCTGATTAGATCATAATTTTTTTCTCGATTAAAACTGTCTGTATTTTTTTTTAATCAACGTATATTCAATTTATTGTGACTATAATTATTTGTATTACTATTGTATTTTTATTTTATTTCATCGCATTTAATTATATTTCACAAAAGAGGGTTAAGGCCATTCAACATAAATTCAAAATTTAAAGCAGCATATCTTTCCCAAAATGCAATTTGGAATCTACCCAATTAAAGGTTAAATCCCTAGTCGAATAATAGGAAGAATATGCTGCTGAAAATTTAGATTTTCGACATCAGTGTAACAGACAGTTGAACGAAAATCGTGTTTCGCATACAATTTTCAGGCAGTTTTTCCTAACGCTAATTTTTTTGACAAGGAAGTGGCAAAGAAACATAATTTTTGGAGTGGTAGTTTACTTGTAATCTCTCCCACGTTAACATTTTGTGGCAGTGAAAAACAATTATTGAAAGAAAACATAAATAAGTCATTTCCAATTATGTTCTGAGTCAGTTAATGGTGTATGTTGTCTAATATATGGAACAGACTATACCATAATTGTGGATTAACACCTTTTCTTCACCAAGTTGCACTCAGCCAACTTTTTAAATCTTTTCAGATAATAGGAAAAATCGAAAGGTTGGTTTGGTGGGAAGTCACCCTTCGTATTGCCGACAAATGTTAGAGACTGGTTGCTAAAATAATCACCATGTCGGGTGCCAATGGCGCCAATTACACTGAATAATTCGTTGACACGAAATTACAGCATTTGGCACCAAAATGTGGCACCAAAATATACTTTTGGTAGGTCTCAAAGATTTTAAGATATATTATTTCAGTATGTAGATTTCGATAAAACCTCTGTCTGACGACACGGGCGAGACACAAGAAACCTTTCGCACAAAGACCAACAGCTGATAAGAATTACGAATGGGGAACAACGCTTCTGGACTTTGTGTTCATCCTCCCAGTTGTCGTTTTCTCAAATCCGTAGTTACGACTATGATTTCTCATTAAAACATACAGATATATCATATTGCAAAAGGTTTGAGAGCGTTTCTCCACCACTTAATGTGGGAGTTCACTCTAAGATTATGTCCTTAAACTGTAATCGCCATATGGCCTAATTTTCCATCTCTTACTGGAAATCAAATCATCCGTCGCCGCGCAGCACGAGAAAATTGCGAAACACAAACGGACTCGTTGTCGTCAATTCTATGAAAACGTTTTTTCACCGCCCGACGAATTCTAGACTACAATTAACAATTCGCAATTTTTATCAGTCGTCGTTCATAATGCGAAAGGTGTCTTTTTTATCTTTTGAGGACAAGTATAATCAGAACTCTTTGTTATGGAAGAACTGAATTGGGCCTTTACTTAACATGAAAACAGACGACACTTGTAAAAAAATTCTTGAATAACTAATGTTTTTCAATTTTTGTCTTAAAAACATAGGTTATGACTCCTCATTGGAACGAGCTCGTTCCAATGAAGTGTCATAACCTATGTTTTGGGGACAAAAAATGAAAACATAATGAAAATGAATTGGCGATTTTTGAGAATCGCGCTGGCCCGTTTGGCCGTTACGTTGGGTAAAGGGTTAACAGTGTATCCACTTAACCCTTTACCCCACGTAATGGTCAAAACCAATCAGCGCTATTCACAAAATTCACCATTCAATTTTTATTACTTTTTCATTTTTTGTCACAAAAACATAGTTTATAGCCACTCATTGAAACGAGCTCAACGAGGCTGACCTCCTTTGTTCTCGTTTGGTCCTCTTTTTTGTACTCTCTTATCATCCCTTCCTTCTTTCACATGCAAGGTTTAAACAATACCAGGTATCGTCGTCTAGTGGTTTGACTCCCCATGCTCATCTTTCTATGACTAGAGTTGCCACCAACTGTCTCCTCAGTTTTGTTCCGGGCCTGGCCGGGGCGTCGTGTCTTTCCACTCGCAGTTCCCTGCGTGCGTTGAGTACGATGTTATTAAGTTAAATGTGAATGATCTCCCATGTATTTCCTCCCAGATCTACAGCCGTAGGATATTTGGCCAGCCCTTACTGTGTATGTATGGACGTGGTGCCCCGCCTTGTTGGCTGATTAACTTACTGATTGACCACAGACCATGCGTTCCCGACGGCGAAATATGAGTCTATCAACTGTTTTATACCACCTTTCTGAGAAAATGTATGAATGACTCGGGGAGATGACTCGCATAAGCTCCTAGCTTTGTGCCAAATCCCTCCATTTCTTTAGCAATTTGTTTATTGTTAAATATATGTTATATTGTGAGCGGCTGTGCCCTATACTGGTACTTTTTGGTGTTCAATTCTGTAAAGTATAACATATTCAATATATAAAATATTGTTGAATGTTGTTTAAACTAAAACATTCTGGGCAGAGTGAACACTAGTTGTGTGAGATTTGAACTCGTGAACTCGTGGGTCGTCCGCGTCACAACTGACTGTTTTCAGTCTTCGCCAGTGAGCACCATTATGAAATAGGAACTGGTAGTATAATGCAAACCACCCATGATATACTGAAACACCCATTTTTACTAAGTAAGTTCGATGATATGTTTTTGGAATTGCTAATGTAGTTGATAGTCCTCTATTACTCCAGAAAAAGAATCGTCAAAATTGTTAACAAATTTTTGTTGCATATTCAAAATCTTCCCTAAAAGCTCATTGCAAGTCGTAATTGTATTCACTTTCCTCATCTTCGTTTGATATAGATGGCGTTCCCTTAACACTGTAAGTGTGTCGTGGTGTCATGTGAAAGTTGCCTTCGTTACTATTCGTAGTCGCTTTTGTTAGACTTCGCCATTTTGCAGAATTTTTATCCGATAATGACAATAATGAGTCGCTTTTCGTTGCACTCACGAACACTCCAGAAGCTGGGCTGGGAGCAGTTAACGTTTCAAACCAATGGCAGTCCACATAGAGAACATTTCGATATACCGACAATGAGATCATTTCGCCTTTTGGTCATTTTCACGAAATTTCAAGCACCAACAGGTGTTGGGCTGCATTAATTTTGGGGCCCAGGGGGGACCCAATAGAGGGACCACCGGGAAATTCCACGGTGGACCATACCGCCAGTTCGCCTTCGAACTTCACGGTTACAGAAGGGCGCCAGCACACTGATGTATCAGTCGTTGTTTATGTGTCTTAGCGACACGGTAGGAATACAATGCACAAAGTTATGGTGGGGACTAACCCACCTCTACATAGTTGAGAAAAGTGTATATTTTTAGCTCCATAATTAGCCAATTTAATATGTTGTCGCCTGCAATGGGGAAATTTGATAAATACAGAGCCAAACGTGTCTACAACCGAAAATTCATACGAGGGAAATTCTGTTACATCTTAAAAGTGAAGCATCTGTGTACAACACCATGCTAATTCACAATCGTATAACAATGACTTGAACCCATAAAACAAATACAAGTTTCACATTGCTGCATTTCAATCGTAAGATCAATCGTATTTGTAGCAAACGTTTTTGGGCACGTTCACGTACCCCAACCCCGATTTCTTCGTCTCTGCATGTATGAGTAAAGATAACACATAGTAGGAGAAGTGAGGGTTGAATCATTTACTCCAAAGACGAATGATAACGAAATGCTAGGTTGGTATCCTTTATGGCTTTTTGCTAGAGGGTTAGAGCTTTGCTGAAATGTTGTAATGAGAATTTACTTTTAAAAAGTGTCGTTAATAATTTAGCTGGATTATCAGCGGAAATTGGAACAGACAAATGGCGTAGCCTTATTTCCGTTTCGTTTTACAACACGGAGTGTCTTTCGTACAAAAAACACAAAGGATAATTTTTACGGAGTGCGTACATTTTCTGATAATAGAAATATTAACATGTTTACATGCCTTTTTATCTTATGATTATTTGCTTTAAAATATGTCCGATGGTTACAGAGTCAGGTCAAAGATTTCTGATGTAATCTTGCCTTCATCACTTATACAAACACAAAACTGTCGCCGACACACTTTGGTAGGTGGGCCCAGTACTATAACAAAAGTTGAAGATCCGTAAACACCCTAGAGAGGGAAACCTCTCTTAGATAAAAGAAGTTTGAGCCAAAAGCAAGTCGTCTCCAGGTAAGGATGAAGAGTGTTTTCTTAAAAGGCTCCATTTGTCCTTTGGTCATTATTCTAAGAGTGTGGATGTCCTTGCCGGCAGATTGTACACACACTCAGATGGACGGTGTTTTTGTTATTTTGGGCATCCACGGAACAATTCGGGGTTTTTACCGACTGAGGGCGGACATCCATCTTAAAGCTGCATATTTTTCAGAAATTTTGGTCACTCACTCCCCAAACTTCTCATGAACAAAACCACCCATTTCAGAAGTACCTTCTTTATTTAGAGAGACGGCCCCTACAAGCTAAATGCTCACTTCCGAATCCTGTCTTTGAAGCCGTAGAATCATTCACCCTGGAAGATATTCGTATTCTCCAGTGTGCATTGTGCATATTATTTTCATTTCGTTATCAATGTAACATTAGATGTATTTTATTATTCTTGTTGAATAAATATTGTTTAGACTAAAAGCAGATAGAGAGTTTCGATCGGGTCGCGACACAGTCGCGATCTGGTCGAAATCCTCTGTCGGTTTTTCTACCAACAACTCACTATAATCTCACCAAATTGAAAGAAAAATGCGAAAACATTAAATATTACATGGTGTCTGAGTTGAATTGTTTGTATTTTATCATTCTTACTGAATAAATATTGTTTAAACTAAACTTCTAATGAACGGTGTGATGTCACATTTCACTAGAGCCTAACCACTCTCCTGGGATTTTACCTAATGCGATTCATAACTCATTTCATGAAATATTCTCAGTCAAAGTGCGTGTTGCTGTATTCTTTCTTCTCTATCATACAATCCACTCCGGGCTCCGATCCGTTATCGTTAAATTCCAATAAATAAATAATAAATAGTCTTTCGTTTAGTTACTGATTCATTAAAATAAATATTTTGCATATTCATATTCCCTCTTAGGCTTGATAGTAATAACAAAACATAATTAAAAAATCTCGGGGAATATCTGGATGGGATTCTCAACTCAGGAAGGGCAAGACTGGAATGACAACATAAATTTCCAGTTCGTGCAAAAGTGTGGCTCCCTTCTCAGTTTGTACATTACATTGATATTTTCGTGTGTGTACCAGTGGATACAAATGTCATCTTTCCATTCTGATGCACGAGAAAATCATTTATGCTGAAGGTTTCACCTTCCCAGACACTTTACGAACCCTCCCGGGATCACATATTTAGGGAATATTCTTCCATATTTTACACAACAAGCTTGTCTTCTATGACTAACACTTCACAGTTTCTGCGTCCATAGCCTTGTGCGTATATGCCTCTTGGAACCGGAATAATCTCATAATGTCTATACAAAACACACTGAAAACAAATGTCTGACACGCTGAAAGTTTGTTGATAGCTGTTTGCACCCCTCCCCAACTGATTAGTAAATTAAGATGGTATTTAACCCTCTGATACTTGTGTACGTCTTATGGCGTACGTTATCAAACAGCGCGTTGATACTTTGTGGTCATTTGTTTTGTTATTATTTTTCGGGTTTTTAACCTCAATTCCTATTTCTACCGAATAGTGCTCAGTGACAACCGTTGGGCCAAATGTTATCGCAGCTTAAAATACTAATATAATCCTGTTGACAAGACTTCTTAACTGGTTGAGTGCTAGAATCCACTATCAGGACTTTCAAAAAATAAGGATACCAGAGCAAAAGCCAATACTTTCCTTGCTTATATTTCATATTCAGTCAAACACAAATAATATTTTGTTTATATAAATTTGTTTTATTACAAATTATTGGAGAGTGCCCATGGCACTCTCCAATAATTTGTAATTAATTTGTAATAAAACAAGTTTTGAATAACAAATTCAGACCACCAAAAATAATCTAGCCCTCAACCAGGTAATCACTAATGTGAAAAAATATCTTATTTATACTTTCGGACATTTGACGTTGCATTTTGAAAAACGTTGAAGAAACTGAATTCCCAGTGACGTCTCAAAGGGTTAAACTGGTGTTTTGGGATTTTTTAGGGGTCGTTTGTGGGGAGAGGGTGGCTCCGTGGTTACGACATTGGACTTCAAACCGAAAGTTCCACGCTTCGATCACCGCCGGGGGCAATTGCGTTGTGTCCTTGGGCAAGGCACTTAATCCCGATTGCCCACATGGATGAACGGTGGCGCTGTGTGCTGAGGCTTACCGCTCGTTGATGGTGCTCTTGTCTTCAACCAATGCTAATCCTGTTTGTATGGAGTCATTACGTTGGGGAGTTTAACAGTTGCTCGCCGTTGCTCAGTTGTTCTCTCCGGGTACTCTCGCTTCCTCCACAGGTAACATTGTCCGACACAAGGTGACGCTGCCTGTCGAAAGTGTCGTTAATCCCCAATAAATAAAGAATATGCGTCGTCTGTGATACTTGACATTGGTGAAAACATTTCTATAGGAAATAGGGGATACCTACTGCTTTTGTTAAACATTCTTTGCAACCTTATGAGGTAAAATATATTAAAAGTAAGCATCCCAATTAAAACACTTTACATATGCCACGTTAGTCTTTTAGATTGACCTGGGGGACCTAGAAAGTCGGTAGAAACTTGCAGGTCGACATCGCAGCGTGGAATCGATCGTAAGATTACATATATTCAAACACTCATGGCCAGCCAATAATTCAAGGCAGATACTGACAGTTTTCCTGAGGTATTGACCTACTACCGTACGACAACTAGCCGATATTTTTCTGCACGACGAATGAAGAGCAGAGTGGTTTTCAAGTTATCTGTTACCCGAGTTTACTTGACGAAAATCATTTACTATGCTACCAGAGGTTGAGGCCCTATTCATAAGGGTTGACAAACAATAATTTTTGACTACAATTAACAAACTTCTTAGCCCGAGTGACGTGTATTACTTGTCATAACAATGGTAGTCGTGCTTCTGGTGGCATGATGTGTACTAATTCATATCCTGTACAAAATCTTAAGCGTCTGTTTTACGAACAGTCATTGTACTTTTCTATTCTGAACACATACATGAAAGGAAGTCGATTATATTTTCTGACTCTCTCTCTCTCTCCTCTTTGCTAGCTTCAGTCAACCCCAGGCTGCAAAACCCTCTCACTTTGGAACTTCGTGAAACGTTGAATGAATGAATTGACTTCTTTGCAGAAAAACATTATAGTACAACTTTTTTACATGATGGATAATATTAAATATAAATACATTGAGTTATTCACACTGACTTGAGTTCAGCACTTTCAATTTGTTTTCTGCTGTGGCCTGCTGACTGTGTTAGTGCCACCCACCTTACGGTAAAAAGAGAAGAAAAAAAAACAGAAAAGGAGGTTGAAAGTATGGGGAAATGAAGCGGTCTTAACAATTGAATAGTATAGGGGTGAGTCAAAGAGAGGTAAGAGAGGAGAGAGGAGCTAAGGGCGAAAAAGCTCACGTTCGTGTATTAAATTGGCATTGAATTATATTTTGAAACTTTGAACTACATGCAATATTACATTTATCACCCGAAACAGAATTCTTGCACTAAGGGATATATATCAATATCTTACCTTCTACAAGTATCTGGGAATTTCATTGGTTCAAAGACGTCACATGCAGACTGCATATAAATCCATATACTGCCTGTCAACATCAATATACGCTGACAGCTATGGGTAATCTCCCCTTTGTTCATTGATTATTCAAAATGGCGGCAGCCAATAAACGCTTCAAGTTGAAAGATTGAGTGTCGGAAGCCCATATTTGGTCTGAAGTGCAGGTTAGGCAACTTAAAAGGCTTCATATTCTGTGGATGTGTGTCATGTTACCTTCGAAATGAAACTGTTTGATATGTATGAATTTGCCTTGTTACAATTTATGGGAGAGTGCCTGTAGGAAATAATATGAAAATTAACTGACACCATATATACCATATTAGGCCACCAACAAACTGTGTAACGAATATATCTTACCGACTGCTGCATCGATGCTTCGCTCTCGTCCAATATGAAATTAACTGACACCACATATACCATATTAGGCCACCAACAAACTGTGTAACTAATAATATACCAGATCGAGCGGTAATAGATATGCCCAGAGCGAGCTCAACGCAGAGATGAACAAAACAGTGGATGAGTAAATTACAATGAACACATCTCCACTGTTGTATGCAAATATACATACGTGTGCCTGTGTTGGAGCTTTGCCATCAATAAATACTCTGAGTCTGACCAATTTGATATCGTGTTTTGCTTGTTACCTGGACATTGGTATCTCCGGTAACATCGGGGCAGACAGTACTGCGAAACAGACCTTAAACACGCTCCACGCTGATTTTAAAATTCCTTTCAGTGATTTAAAACCACATATCGATAAGTATGTCAAATCTCTATGGCAGCCGGAATGGGATGGGGCAACAAATAATAAGTTCCACAGCTTCCGATCTAATATTAGTTATAATAATTACTGGTCCAGTAGCCTCTGTAAAAAAAGACTCTGTTATTTTGACAAAATGTCATATTGGTCATACGAGACTTACACATTCCTTTTTGCTAGAGGATCAAATGCGACCAGACTGTTTTCCCTGTCAGGGAGTGTTATCAATGGAGCACATCCTTTAGCACTGTGCAGATTTTAATCTTGTCAGACAGGAGTACTTTACTGCAATGTCTCCCAGAATTGCATGTTATTTCTCGGGGAAATCAACCTTTTAATTAAATTTTAAATTGTTTTTGTTCTTTTCATCTCATCTTTTCACATCACGGTATTCTTCAAACAATTGGTCTCACTTTCTCCCTCCCGTTTCACTACTTATTTTATTCCACATGTTCTTTCCAGATTTCATCGACTTCTTTTATTTCATGGAAGATAATGACCTGTTTTATAACACATACTATTTCATCGTCATGATATAGTCTTAGATGCCGATGTGACTTAACCCTTTACTCAACGCAGACGACATAAAAATTTAGTATTTTAATTACTATTTTAAAAAAAAAAATTCAACAAAACCATATCATGTGACCCCTCATTGGAACGAGCTCGATGAGCTCGTTCCAATGAGGAGTCACGTGATATGGTTTTGTTGAAATATTTTGAAACATTTATTTATTTATTTGTGTTTAGGGTCACATATTTCTGCACAACGGCTAATCATGACCGCGACAGTTTTACGGGTGGAGGAAGCCGGAGTACCCGGAGAGAACCACCGAGCAACGGCGAGCAACTGTCAGCTCCCCAACATACTAACTCCACACAAGCAGGGTTAGCAATGGTTGAAGGCAAGTGCACCGTCGACGTGCAGTACACCTTAGTACACAACGCCACCGTGCCCCCACGTGGGCAATGGGGGTGAAGTGTCTTGCCCAAGGACACAACGCGGTTGCCGCAGGTGGGATTCGAACCGAGGACCTCTCGGCTTGCAGCCTGCACCTCTACCTACTGAGCCACCGCGCCCCCTTTTGAAACATTTATTTCTTTCAACTGCTGAATTTGCAAATTACGCGGGCGGATGCGGACGATTTGTTAGGTAAAGGGTTAAAGCACCAATAAAATAACAAATAAATTAATTTATGTTTCTATCCGATATGGACGAAACGCTATTACAGTACTAAACACGCAGGCCATGCTGCCTGAGAGTTCTGGCATTCAAGTCTTTCGCAAACGAGCATTGAATAAAGGATCAAGGACATGGGAAACAAGCTTGCTCAACCGCACAGTCACACCAGTATAACCCTTACTTAATTAATCATCCATACCCAAACAGTACTTTTCATACAAATCGTCATTCAAGTTTCATTATTTTCCAATTTCAACCTCAAAACATAGTTTTTAACACCTCACTGGAATGATATCGTCGATCTAGTTTCAATAATATGTCATAAGCTATATTTTTAGACAAAGGTTGAAAGTGTTTAGTTATTGGAGAAATTCTTTCTGCAAGTGTCGACTGCTTTTCGTGTTAGATAAATGTTTAACTCTTTGATGCTGAATATTTCCTCGCATTTTTTCCGTAAAATGTAGCCAAGTCTCTTGTGAATCAGCCATCACTGGACTTATTTAAAAATTCAAACCAAAATGTAGCCCAGAATCATGCATGAAATAATTGATGCAAATACAGGGTTAACCATTTGGACCCCAGTGGTGTCTTCCGTGTCAGTTCAATTGGAAGAGTCCATATTTTTTATTTGGGGGTAGACCATTTAATATTTTCAACTTGCAGCCTTGGCGAATGCGCACGAGTGTTTTACAATATAGTCCCTTGCCTCGAATGAATTATTTCACGTAATCAGTCCAGTCAAGCGATTACTCTGTTTATTACTTTTCATTATTAACGATAATTATATTATTTAATCCTTTACCTAACGTAACGGTCAGCGCTATTCTCAAAAATCGCAAATTAATTTTCATTATTTTTTCATTTTCTGTCTCTAAAACATAGGTTATGACCCCTCATTGGAACGAGCTCGTCGAGCTCGTTCCAATGAGGAGTCATAACCTATGTTTTTGAGACAAAAATGAAAATAATAGCTATTCAAGAATGGGGTTTTTTTGCAAGTGTCGTCTGCTTTTCATATTTGGTAAAGGTTTAAAAAAACAAAAAAACAATGAAGTCCCCATGACACCCTCGGCAAAGCGTCTTCGTTTGCGCGCACGGATACATGACCCAATTGTTGATTGCATAATTCACTTGTGAAGTTATCGTTTATCATCAAACCCGGAAATCCCAGTAAATCACTCTTTGGAAAGTAATAAAAACATTTTGTGGTATGGGAGGTACGGTTTTTCACATACCTATTTACACAACAGTCAGTAGAGAGTGAAAAGTAATAGTATGAATAAATAACGCATGAGATAAATAATAGTCCACAAGGTGATCTCCTGTAACTTTCTCAATCAAACCATACAAAATCTAAATTCAATGTAACCTGCTCAATGAGTCGTCTCCAGTGACATCTACATTTGAATGGCTTCATTGAAAAGTAGTTTTAATAAACGAAAACAACAGACAACTCTCTGATGTCTGTTGATTGTGTTCATTAAAAGTAACAAAAGGAAAACTGGCTTTTTACGGCAAGCTAATTAGAGGCAACCAACTGGTCCACAAATAACCCGTCAAGAAATTATTGTCAGTGTTTCACCTATGGTTTGGCTTTTTTTACAGTGATTTGTAAGCTTAAATTCTTTCCTAGAAAGCAAATTAGCAAACTGCACCGCCTAGACTTTCATATTAATGGAAACGACAATGTCTGTATTATATATTACGATGCGTTGTTGATATAATGACCAGAACAAAAATCCAGAGCACTAAAAGGAGGGGAGATCACCGTTTTGCTGTTTTTTGATGGGTTTCAACAGATGATAATAGTAAAACGTTCAAACTGCTGGGGGGAAAACTGTATAAAAACAACTTCTGAAGGAAAATGCCTTATGTTTGTGAAATGATGCGCACTCAAATGATAGAAATACGCTTAAACCTTGAAATTTCCCTTTTGCAAGGAAAATAACCATACCCTTCGTGTTATGTTTACTGGCAACTTTCGAAAATTAAGGGGAACTAACTTTCCCGTTAACCTCTTTCTATGACGAAAATCGTCTGCAACGGTGGTGCCTGCACTATAGTCAACTAGCAGCGTACACAAAGATATAGAGGAAATTCACGAAAATTTGATGAATACCGAAAATATCTCGTGAGTGGCTACAAAGAAATATGAGGATCTTCACGAGCGGTATTCATCAAATTTTCGTGAATTTTCTTTTTATTTAATGCTCTACGACTACAAACTCTCCAATTTGTGGCCTTTATTTGCCATTAAGGCGCAAAATTTATGTGCCGAACCGGCGTCCATACAAAAATTACAACAACCAAACTCCAACCATTGGAATGTGTGAATATCCGCACAAAAAGTAGTCCCGTCTTATTTCTCCCCTAACTTTACGATTTACCAAGGCTGGCGAATTGAAATAATCGCAATGTGTTTCGAAGAAATAGAACAATAATAAAAAACACCACTTTCTTATTTTCAATAACAAGACACGTCATTTTATTTTTTTTGAACTCAATGCACTGAAGACGTGTGAAGTTGAACTGAAGAAATTCGAAAGTGATTTCGGCTTTTCGCTGGAAGGTGAATGAGAAAGTCAAACTTTGAAACCGCTGATTTAATGAATTGATTTAGTCACTGTCACTATCAATTATTCGAATTCGTTTGTATTTGGGACTCTGGAATTCATTACTGATGTGCTGACTCGTTTAAAGTACATGTGATTCGTCATCCGAACCTACGATGAAATATCGATTTCTAAATATCATTTTGATATTTCGTTTTGCCGACCGACAGGGGAATATGACTTAATTTTTCAGCGTGAATTGATGCCTGAGCATCAAATAAAAGTATATATCCCATTTGCTTACCTCAAAGTAATGGAGAGCATATACTATAAGCAAAGAAAGTCCAAGTTCTATAATTATGTTTCACGGGTAAATTTATTTACAGAGCGGGGGCTGCAATAGTGTGCTAAGGCGTACTTCCCGCTGATGATACATGTCTCTTCAACTGATTCTAACTCCGCCTGTGTGTGGGCAGTACGTTCCCCCACCTTACTCGCCACCGCTCGGCTCGGTGGTTCTCTGTGGGTACTTCGCCTTGCTCCACCCGTAAAACTCTCCGACATGATATGATCCTGGCTGATGGTTGAAAGTGTAATCAAACCACAATAAATAAATAAAAGAACTGTCCTTGACTTTAAGCTTTCTTTGATTAGGACTGTAGTATTATTAAATTATTAATGGTACCCCTTACAAATTTGGTGGCGGTTATTTCTTTTACTCGGAGCGCTCAAAAAACACACATAAAATGTGGAGAAGATTGAGTCAAAATGGTTAAGGTTTTGTTTCACAAAATTCTTGAATGATACTTCAAAACAATGGTTGGCACCTGCCTTGCCACGCATCACCAGATGATCTTGTCGTAACTGCACAATATTATTGTATTGTTAAATGAAAAGTGGTTCTTTCACGCTGAAAATGACAGTTTTCAAATGAAGCCAATGATACAAATGGCGACATTTAAACATTATTTTCCCATAGCATCAAGACGAATCGCACCCATCATAAAATGGAGGATGGGTACATCACAGTCAGATAATCAACAGAAGTCAGCCATGTGAATCGTGGTTACGTTCCATTCAAACCAAGCGACAATGCTTTGCTGTTGTTTGTTGAAATTATTTATCCGCCTTTGTGATGACAGTATTGTAGTTTCTTTATAATGGTCTATTATCAAACTTTTCACAATTGTATACGTATTTGTTTTGTTGTAGCTGTTGTAAGGATGCAAAACAAAACCCGATACATTATACCTATGATCTTGCACTATTTGACTAACCCCTTTTATGAAGCAAAGCAAGCAGGTAAACAACAAATCAAAATCAGACGCATATGTTTATAGGTATCACTGAACTAAATATTTGAATTAGAAATACCGGCCTTGAAATGTTGCACTCGGAAGTGATGCAATCTCTAAAAATAAACAGCCTTGGGAAAATAAATTGTTTCAAGAAACGCTTGCATTATTGATAAATATTCCAGAAAAAAAGAGGGTGGTTTGATGACTTTTGGACCTAAAAAATACAATTTACATTTGGTGTGTTTTTGTAGGGAATTCCCTGAAAAATATGTGCACGTGACCGGTACTTCCCTTGCTGTCAATTTTTCTCTCTTATTTGTAGCATGACCCCCTGTTTTGGGGTCAGAAAAAGTTGCCCGAAGGTCTCTACTTGACAAAGGTATTTGAATGCCAAAATTAAAGTGATGCGATCATATTTTTATTTGCCTGAACGTTATGATGGTCGCCTATGGGAAAATATTTAGTTCCGTGATACCTATAAACTGATACTAAATTATATATAGAATATACCCATGGTAGCTTGGTTACCAAATGTTCACCACGAGTGGTGAAGTGGTGTTAACCGCGAGCCTTTGGCGCGCGGTTAACACCACTTCACCACGAGTGATGAACATTTGGTACACCAAGCTACTTTGGGTATATTTTATTTATACCATGATCATCAGATTATTAAGAGTCGCTATTATTTTTTCTCGATGTTACTGAGCAGCAAACGTACATACGTCCGAATTTGTTTTTGTTTACACGAGCAACGGTGAGAGGGACTTCCGCTGTCAGTTTTATCACCGAAACGAAATAGAAAAAGAAACAGGGCCTTTTTCATTTTAATAACATAATAACATACTATTTCGAGTTATGGATGCTTTATTAACATGAGACAATGCATGTTTGTTAATATTTGGTGTCTTATGGGGCAAACTCATTTAAAAAACGTAATAAATAATTGCCACTTTCATTTCAGTCGAGGCGACTTGCGATAAATTTAGACAAGTTCGCATTCAGGTCGACGACACCAAAGGTCAACCGTAGGTGTAAATTGTAACTATTGAAATACCATTGCTGGCATGTTCATCACGGTTGGCGTATAAAGTTAAAAGTTATGTCATAGGCTTTTCATATATTGTGGAATAGGTAATCATGGTATAAAAATGTTTTCCTCAACATTTGTTTCGAATTAGCCCGCGACACCTTTAGAGCAGCAATGACCTCTGTATAGATAATTAAGGAAAATCATATTTCGTATCACCTTTTGGGTGAAATGATAATAAACATTCCCCACTCACTCTGCGGTCCAAATAATGCAATTCGATCTTTCCTAAAACTTGTCTCATTGCTCAATCTCTTTGCATAAGTTGAAAAGTACAGAACATGTTCTATTTGAAACTCTGCTTTGTTATAGCTTCGGATGGACACGTTTCGGTTACTTATACTTTACCATTGAACCAAACAGAAGGAGATTTTCCCATAACCCCAGGCGCCATTTAGGTGTTGAAGCGTGCTGTATAACATTTTGAACTGAAGTATCTGACCTGTTTTACTCGGCAGGTCAATATACCTGGTAAACAGTTAATAAAGGATTGTTTTCTCTTCGCAGACATAAATATTAGGAGAAATACTCTGTGAAGTAATTCAACCTACCACCTTTCATACTTTCCTAAAGTTAACTAATATCCAATGAAGAGGCTGATGGGTACATCCTAAAACAAATAGCACATAATAAGAAGGATGGGAGCAATCCCATCAAAGTATCAACAGAAACTAGCAATGCAAAGTTATGTCCGTCGGTGCATTCCTATTGTTTGTTGGAAACCAATGCATTCCATTATTGCGATACAGAATTGTTTTTAAGTATATCAGGATAAAATTCTGATTTTGTGTCATTTCACGTTTTATACATCTTTGCTTCAGTGTTGAAGTTGTTGGCAGCATGCAAAAACTGACACATTAAAGCTATCCGATCTCCACTACTTCCTTAAGTAGACAGAGTCCAAATCAAAATCTGATACATAAGTCAATAATATGATCAAAGGTTGAATGCATGTACTGAAATCGACGAAATAATCAGCATGGATGACTCATGTATTTTATTGCTGATATCCAAAGGAACTTTGTTGTTGAAAATATAATTGAATATTCTCAAGATTGCGGTTCAAATAATGTGAATCTAATCTCTTCAGAACGTTTATTCGGTGCCCTTTTGTTTGAACTTCTTGGAAAGTACATGTCGCGATTAATCTGATCAATCTGCGTTAATGCAGCGCCGGATTGAATAAGTTTCTCTTAATTATACTTTCTGATTGAAAAAAAACCCAGAAAATGATTATCTCGTAATGTAAGTGGTGTAAGTTTTGTGTGGAAGCGTGCTGGAAATTTACCATTTCCCTAACGTAACACTATAAATGACTATTCATGGAAATAGCTAGTCAATTGTTTTCATTCCTTCAGTTTTTGACTCAAAAAACGTTATGTCTGTCCTATTATTGAAACTAGCTCTGAGAGTGCGGCCCAGTGACGAGTCATAAGCTATGTTTTTGATGCAAAAAATAAAATGTTTATTAAATGTTAGGATAAAGAATCAGTGACGTTTCACGTCTTACTATACTTACTATACCCACAAATGCTCTCTCATTCATATATTCGTTCCTAGACAAAAGGAAAGCGGTGGAAATATTTTAGATTTGGCTTCATTTCGGTGTATTGGTAGGATTTTGTTCCATAGCGGTGATACGGGACGGAACCACATTTGGTACTATAATAGGACAATTTTAGCCTTTCTCTATTTGGATTCCATATATCTGACAAGGAATGGAATCATTTTTGTTTCTATAATGGAACCATTTTAGATTTGGTTATAACTTTCTTTTTTCCATATATGTGACAAGGCATGGGCATAATTTATGTTATGTATTGCACGCCGTATTACATAAGAGAGACTGCATGGGCATGTAATAAATAGTAAGGCCATCTGACGGCTCAAAAAACATTCGGACAAACACAAATAGCTCTACCGAGTTTGCAACCTGTTTGTTTTATCAATACTTCTAACATACCACATTATATAGAGAGTAATCGCTTGACTGGACTGGTTACGTGAAATAATTCATGAGAGGTGAGGGACGTTGTGCAAACAGTGTTTTACAATATAGTCCCTCGCCTCAAATGAATTATTTCACGTAACCAGTCCAGTCAAGCGATTACTCTGTTTATTATCTTTCATCATTAACGATAATTATATTATTTAACTCTTTACCTAACGTAACGGCCAAAACCGACCAGCGCTATTCTCAAAAATCGCCAATTAATTTTCATTATTTTTTCATATTCTGTCTCTAAAACATAGGTTATGACCCCTCATTGGAACGACTTTGTCGAGCTCGTTCCAGTGAGGGGTCATAACCTATGTTTTTGAGACAAAAAATGAAAATAATAGTTATTCAAAAATGTTTTTTTGCAAGTGTCGTCTGCTTTTCATGTTAGGTAAAGGGTTAAAAAAACAAAAAACAATGAAGTCCCCATTACACCCACGGCAAAGCGTCTTCGTTTGCGCGCACTGATACATGACCCAATTGTTGATTGCATAATTAACTTGTGAAGTTATCGTTTATAATCAAACCCGGAAATAATAAAACAAAGCAGGAAATGTCTAACTAATACTTTTATCGATATCTAATGCCGCGATAGATAAAAAGGATTTTATCTCTACCGAAGTGTCGCCCACTACGGAATACGTTTAGATCAATTTCAATGTGAGTTTTTGACATTTGGGATATTAATTGCAATTAAAACACGTTAACGCATAAAATCAAACGAATACCAACTGTTTTTGGTAAGGTATTAGAATTATCTCACGAGTGACTTCAAGGAAATATACATTTTCACGAGTGGCTTTCTGCCGCTTGTGAAAACATATAATTCCTTGCAGTCCTCTATGTGCGCTTATTATGGGATCTACTTACAAATAGTGGGCAGCCTCTCTTTATCTGTTTTAAAAACCGCTGTTATTTGATTTGGATGGTGGAGGAATGTGTCTGTGGTACCCCATTTTGCTATGTCCGAGTTAGCTGCGCTACAGTAAATCCATCCCACGTTTATTCCGAGGTCGTAACCATATCCCTTCTCACCTTGTTACGGAAAACTTTGTGTCACTTGGCAAAAAGCCATCAATAGCAAACATAATTTTATTGTCGACCGATTATTATCTGCCTCAGATACATCTGGTGCATTTGTATATATTTTCTATTGATCTAATGAACTAAAACAGGCACCTAACCACAATTACTATAAGTCTTCAAACAGATATTGCCAACAAATTGTTGATAAACGTACATTTGGATGCTATATTGATCTGTAAATAGATAACCGAAGGGATGGGTTTGGAAGGTACAAGCGACAGAAACACAATTCCCACGATTCTCAGATCCTGGATAGTGGACGCATGCGTGAGGGTGCGCTCTCCTGAAACCATGTTCTGCCCCATGTATACACAAAATTGGCCGATGGAGAACTTGTCCCGCTCTTACCCTATCGAAACAAAATTCTTGTGCCGCACTGATCATCTTGGGTGTGACGGAATATCCTAAATGTGCGTGAGTGTGTCTGTGTATGTGGGTACATTATGTATTGATGATCCTTTTTAAAATTGTATTGGTGAAACATTCATCCTCGTTTATTGCTCAGACGATGTGATCCCCTTGTAGAATCAGAAGAAAATCTACAAAACAGCGCGAAGTATTTAGTTTAAACATTATTTTTATTTCAATACTGCATATAAATATACAAGGTATAGAACAGCATGCTGAGATACAGTATTAGAAAGTGGATTCAGCAGCAAGCCGAAGCTTATGTAAGCTGTCTCCTGCAATCAACAAATACATCAGACTTTCATGGCATGGAAGAGACTATGATTGAAACAAAATAATATGAAAGAGGAAAGAAGGGGAAAGGTGGAGGGGTGGGGGTGTCTGGGGCAAAGGCAGCTGCTTCCTTTAATAAAGGGAGAGCACAAGAGGTATTTACGCGAGTGGTGAAGAAATTGCGACTTTCAGCCAATAAACAAAATTTAATATTTATACCAACGCCTCGAAGACCTTCCATGTCCTTCCTCAAAGAAGACATACAACTGCTTCATAGTGGATTTTTTCTTCAATATGGGCTTTTGACATGAAAGAGCCATCAAGAGCTTGGTCCGTCTATGGTGACCACACATTAACACCCACCGCAGGTGTATCTTATGAAGTTGTATCCATGGGCCCCCGCCCAATTACAAACAAGATTATTCCTACTAACACACATACCCCTCTACCCTCCTTCCATGTGAGAAGGGGAGTTATACTGTAATACACGATAATTGACAAGAGTCTACGTGTGTCACCCACGTGCGAACTAATAAAAACCAGCGGTTCAATATGATATGGGTTACCAAGACCCCTCTTGTCTTGCACCTCCGTCAAACGTTCCACCTGAAGCTTGCGGGTGAACTTAGTTGCTGCTATGTCTTTTTCTTATCAACAAAATTGATGCATTTCAGAAACACCGGAAAAGCACGTCCGGTAAGACAGTTCTCATGTTGTGATATTACGCCACAGTGTTCCCCAAACTATAAATATATTGGGCTGTGTTGCAATGACCATTTGGACATGAAGTTTACTGTATCGAAAAAAAAAACAAATCAGCGAGCCGTGGACGGGCTGACCTGGTAAACACGTGTTCTATCTAATTCGGGTGGCAGGAATTTTAAAGTGTTTGAGGGTCTCTTGTGAGTCGCAATGAAATGAAAATGAAATTTCTGAACAGAGTTCAGAGGTTTATCAAGGCTCAGATCGATATTAGTGAACGAGGTTCAGAAATTCCATGTAAAGTCGTGACAAAGGTGAGATTCTTTTTATCGCCTTTTGAAAAATTTACCCTTTTAGCTAACGTAACGACTAAAGCTGGTTAGCACTGTTCACAAAAATCACCAGCCATATTTTATTAGCTGTTTTCAGTTTTTGCCTAGCAAACATGGCTTATGGCCCCTCACTGGAACGATCCCGACGGGCTCGTTCCATTTAGAGGTCATGAGCTATGTTTTCGAGGCAAGACAAAATGAAAGTATGTGGTTATTCACTAAACGTTTCTTGCAAATGTTGGCTGCTATTTGCATTAGGAAGACCGTTAATGTAAAACAAGAGAGGATCATTTCATTTCTACGTCCTGAACCACGTCACCCACACTATTATGACGTCCAGGTTGGGGTCTGATCTCATTCCCGTATTAAAGGTGGTGTGAACGATATTTTCCGTAATGAGCTATTTCGTGGTGATTATGTGACAAATTACTTTATATGAACCAGCGCTGTACTACGCCAACGCCATTTGGGGCGTGTTTCAATTCCATAAAATAAACACGATTAAAAACAGAGTTGTTAGATATTTTCTAGGACTCAGCAAAAATGCTCCAAATTTTAGCTGTAGGTGGCGACTTGGGTTAGACGTCTGCTGCAACAAAACAAACAATAAATATTGTGGGGTTTTTAAAACGAATTGAGTCATCCCAGGATGGTCGCATTGTCCTCGCGGTTCACCAGTGGTTATTTAAAACTGTAGATCTTGGGGTAGGAGTGTAACAAAAGTTCTCATCCCTCATAATCTTGAAACAGTATACAGAAACGTTGTGATCTTAAGAAATGGCTTAACGATATCTGGAAAGACGCCAGCTTAGAAAATGGCAACAAATTAAGCATATACCACCAGCTCAAAAATACAAACACTTTTGAAACATGCACGCATACTGTAACTCAAAGGCATCATCGCATTGTTTCAGCAACTTCATTTGTGGTAGTCTTCCCCTTGAGATAGAATGGGGAGATACGTGAAACCAAAAACGCCATTGGAGAATAGAGTTTGAAGAATGTGT
Organism: Pictodentalium vernedei; assembly: GCA_031216915.1. Classification (NCBI taxonomy): domain Eukaryota; kingdom Metazoa; phylum Mollusca; class Scaphopoda; order Dentaliida; family Dentaliidae; genus Pictodentalium; species Pictodentalium vernedei. The sequence continues at coordinate 761,054,057 of CM062297.1, forward strand.
CAAGTTAACAAGAGTGGAAGATGAAAAACAGTTTTTGATAGCTTGCATTTTACAGTGACAATAAGGATAATCTATCTGAAAAAATAAAAAGAACTAAACCCTGATTTCAAACTCCGTGATACAACTCAAAAAACTGTGAATAATGACCAATTACAACCAAGTTCAGCTTCAGATGTTCACAAGATGTATAGCAGAAGTAAAACTATAAAGGCCCAAACATGTAAATAGAATAGTGCCAATGTGACTGTATTATGAGTATCAGTGTGATCGATCGACGGACGGACGGTGTTCGGAGATGCATTATGAGCTTACCGAAATATTATGAACTTATTTGATATATTATGAACTTAATTACTAAAATATGAGACTTATGAGGCAAATTGAGAATTTTCGGGGTTTATATTCAGGGTTAGGGTCAGTTCAGGTTTGGGGTTAGGGTTAGTGTCTCTTCAGGTTTAGGGTCGGGGATGTAACCCTGTATATACCCCCCCCCCCCACGAACGGACGGATGGACAGACGGACTGTAGGACGGATGGGGAGAGCGTATGTGTTCTGGAGAGAGAGAGAGAGAGAGAGAGAGAGAGAGCTCTAAATATACATGAATATATTATAAGTAGACGTATTTCAGAATATTATGTGCCACATATGTATGTGAATAATTTTGTGTACTGCGTGCGGGTACGAACTTTATAAACGGTAAGACAAACAGATAATTGGTTGTGAATGTGAGTCTGAGGGAGTTGAAAACCACGAACGAGTGCGAAATGTGTGTGTCTGAATATGACAGCGTTGGAGTGGGTGTGTGTGTGTGAAATAATTATTACTGTATGGAAATATTATAAATAGAATCTTATTTTGTTTTAAAGTATCTCATAAGCATTTATGGCTGGGTTTTATGCTATTTTTCATGTTGTCTAAATGTTAAGTATCATTGGCAAAAAGGGTATTGAAATATGTCACTATAATAAAATATTTTATCATATGACTCGTCCGTTTTGTTCACTTTAAAACATTTGATATTTTGTTTTCATATTAATCAGTGATAAATAAAGCCTTCCGTAAATTTCATTGGTCAATTTCAAAGCTAGACAATTTGATTGGCTGAACAAAATACAACTGGGCCACATTTTCCTCCATAATTTGAGAGTTGGGAGCTTTCATTGGTCAATTTCAAAACTGGACAATTTGATTGGCTAAACAAAATACAACTGGGTCACATTTGCATAATTTCAGTAGGGAGAATTTACGTTATCTGTCCTATTTTGGGTGGGTTATATTGTATTAATCTTTTACCTAACGTAACGGTAAAAACCGTCTCGCGCAATACAAGAAAAACGCCATTCATTTTTTTTTATACTTTCACTTTTTGCTTCCAAAACATAGGTTATGACCCCTCATTGGAACTAGCGTGTCGCGCTCGTTCCAATGAGAGGTCATAACCTATGTTTTGGAAGCAAAAAATGAAATTTTTTAGTTATACGAGGATGTTTTTTCCGAGTGCCGTCTGCAACTCAAGTTAGGTGATGGGTTAAAAAGTCATACTAAGTGGCTAATTTGTGCGTGTGTGTGTCATATGATAAACAGAATATGAAATGAGTGTTTTTCTCATATAATATTTATGAAACTCGTTCGAATTTTCCGTTTGGGCTCGCCCAAACGGAAAATTCTTAGACTTGTTTCATAAATATTATATGAGAAAAACACTCATTCCATATCCTCTATTTATAACATATTTTACTACTATATTTTAATGCACAACATGTGAGTGCAATGGATTGTGATTCCAATTTGAATTGAATCTCTAAGCTGTGAGGTGCGATTATTACTTATAAAGAAATATTCCTTAATGGAATTGGTGGACAAAGTTTAATCGTATGCTTTGTTTCAGATTGCGTCAGTGACAATGCCTCAGTGCTTTCCAAATATGCGGAAATAAGATCAATCAACTTGTGGAGTCAACAATCAAAGCTTATGCTCAGGGATAGGTAGACTATTCGACTGTTAATGGAATGAAACTTGTATGTTGATTCTAAACATATCAAATAAGTGTATTTATTATACTTCCTGCGATATTCTAGAAATCCAACTCGATAATTGCCACTTGATAATTTCCATGCTTACACTCTTTGACCCCCCCCCCCCCCGCCTCCCCTCCACCCAGGACAAAATATGTTACCCTTTTACAATATCACACGCTCCCTCCGAAAACTACACTGGAAGTTAACACACGTCGACACAGGCCACTTCAAAAATTTTGTTTACAACCTCGGAGTTTTAATTCAACTCTTGACCTGTCGTGGACTTTCTTCTATTTCTCATGAAATCAAATGGCTTGGTATGGTGAGAAATTCAACAGAATATGACATTAAGGAATCATTGGTCAGACGACTATCAGCCACATTTATAACTTGCATTGTTTTTGGGGTTTTTTTGTCGTTTCAACGACACTTTTGACATCCAGGGTCATCTGATGTCGGACTGTTTTCCGGTAAAGGAGATCGGTGTACCCGAAGCGAACAACCTAGCAGCGGAAAACAGCTGTTAGACTTCACAACGCACTAACTCTACACAGATGGGGTTAGCATTGGTTGAAGGCAAGTACACCATCGACGTGTAGTACACCGCAGTACACGGCGCCACCGTGTCCCTACATGGGCAAACGGTATTAACCCTTTACCTAACATGAAAAGCAGACGACACTTGCAAACAAAATTCTTGAATAACTAATTTGTTTTTATTTTTTTGTCTCAAAAACATAGGTTATGACCCCTCATTGGAAAGTGCTGGACGAGCTCGTTCCAACGAGGTTCATGACTTATGTTTTTGAGACAAAAATGAAAAAAATAATGAAAATTAATTGGCGATTTTTGAGAAAGGAAACAATGCAGATGCCGTTGGTCTGAATCGAACCGTGGACCTCTCGGTTTAAAGTCCAGTGCGCTAACCACAGAGACAGTGTGTGCTTTAGTGTGTTATGGCAGATCATCACCCTGTGTAAAAAATCACATCCTCGACTTTATCCCAGGCGTTAACCTTCCTCTGCGGAAGATAATTGAGTGATAATTCTTATATAGAGCTATTTCCCCATTATTTGAAGTAATCCCAATGCGCTTTTACGAGTAATATACACCCCCTTCGGGTATTAGAAGCGTGTACTTATCGCACATCGATTATTTTGGAATGACCTCCGTAACGGCAACTTCATGGCCCCCCTCTTCTCGAACCCTACGAAAGAACCGTCATTCTGCAAGAAGTGTGTCTCTCACCGCACAGGAAACGGCCATGCCGCGTCCTCGTCCGATGGGACTGCGACAGCCTCAACCCTTCAATTGATGCTTCCGGTGGGAGTGTCCGAACACCTCGGCAACTTTCCCCCAAGCGAACATCGATTCCGGAACGTCTGGCTTCAGAAACCGACGCACTTATACACCCGGTCACCATGCTCATGATCTACCCAGACACCTGTCCATAATCTGCTTCACAAAACCAACGGAAACGTGCAGATACAACATTTAAATTTGCAATTAATGGGCCAGTTCGTGAATCAGCGGATAAAGTCAATGAACTGCAAATTTGCTTCTTTGGTCATGTTATAGCAAATTAGTATATAAACAGTTGTCCATTCTTGAGTGGTCGAGTACCAAATCACCATGTCCGTGTTGTCATTACCGCAGCTTTGTGTAAACATTATTGATCTCGTCTATTGACATAAATAAGCGGTACGTTAGCACAAGAAAAAAACTTCCTAATTTTCTCATGTAATGCACATATTTATTTATTTTAATGAGTGTGTGATATTATAGAGATACCGATAAATTGATGACAAATAGATCTTCTGAAACAGCCTTTTCTTACTTTAAAAATGAAATTCCACTTGAAAATAGTTTCTTAACCCTTTACCTAACATGAAAAGCAGACGACACTTGCAAAAATAATTCTTGAATAACTAATTTTTTTCATTTTTTGTCTCAAAAACATAGGTTATGACCCCTCGTTGGAACGAGCTCGACGAGCTCGTTCCAACGAGGGGTCATAACCTATGTTTCTAAGACAAAAAATGAAAAAAATAATGAAAATTAATTGGCGATTTTTGAGAATAGCGCTGGCCGGTTTTGGCCGTTACGTTAGGTAAAGGGTTAATATACGCTTTTAAACAACAGTTTACAATAAACAGGTAACGAAGAAGATATCAGCTGTTTTGAGAAGGAATCAGAATTATCTCATGAGGAACTGCATTGAAATTTAAGTTTTCATGAGTGGCTGAAACTAAATGATAAAGTACCAATGAATTTTAATTGATATTGCTTGATTGCTATTGAATTTTGAATCCCATCTGACAACCAAAAAAAACATTTTTAATATTATTAGGTGCAGTTAGTTCAGATTGCCGTATGTTGCTTTCGCAGTACGCAACTCCCACCACACTACATATTAAATTGCATTTGGGGAAGACGCATACGCAAGAGGATAGCACGAGGGCGCATGATTGAAGTGTGAAAGAGGGTGTGTTATGTTAGTGTGGGGGTATGGTGGTTGGGTGGGGTACCCTTATATACATTAAATGTAAAATTATACACAAGATTTATTGTGTCTCGTAAGCCTTTTAGGCCAGATTTCATGCAGTTGTATATGTTACAACTCTGCGTAACTTCTTTGGTGTTTCGAAATGTGACTCTTTAACAAACTACACAAACTAGTTTACAACTTAATTGCTTCATTACTTGTTTCTAGGTATATTTATCCTTAATGGTGCCAGTGTTTGATTATGCACACAACTGTGCTGATGTTCACAAACGTGAAATTCTCTTTCTGGATCAGATTGCGATCTGGTCGCGACACAATTACACCAGAGGATCAAGATCTTTCAAGTGAGTAACAAAATAAGGAGCCATTCAAGCAAAACAATTCAAAAGCATCCAAGATCCGGTTTAGTTACATTTCGTTTCAGACAGGTGAGATTCTACAGTGTTATTGTGATGAAAGCGGGCAGGTCATTTCGACCGAATCTCGACACAGTCGTGATCTAGTGGAAATTTCCATCCGCTTGTGCAATCGCAGTATACTACAAACCCAGTTTCAAATTTCCCGTAACTATCACAATGAATATTCATTTATTTATTGGTATTTAACCCTTTACCCAACGCAGACGATTTCAAAATTTATTATTTTAATATCATTTTTTAAATAATTTTTTTCAAAAAATTTCAACAAAATCATATCATGTGACCCATGTTTGGAACGAGCTCGTCGCGCTCGTTCCAAAGAGGGGTCACATGATATGGTTTTGTTGAAATTTTTCGAAAAATAATATTTTTTCAGCTGCTGAATTTGCATATTACGCAAGCGGATGCGGGCGATTCGTTGGGTAAAGGGTTATGGTCACATACTTCTGCACCATGGCTAATCATGACCACGACAGTTTTACGGGTGGAGGAAACCGGAGTACCCGGAGAGAACCACCGAACAATGGCGAGCAACTGTCAGCTCCCCAAAATACTAACTCCACACGAGCAAGGTTAGCATTGGTTGAAGACAAGTGCACCATCGACGTGCATTACATATTAGTACAAAACGCCACCGTGCCCCCACGTGGACAATTGGGTGAAGTTTCTTACCCAAGGACATAACGCGGTTGCCGCAGGAGGGATTCGAACCGAGGACATCTCGGCTTGCAGCCTGCACCTCTACCTGAGCCACCGCGTCCCATCATGATGAATACACTCTATCACAATATAATGCCTTTTATCATATTTCAAGAATCGGAAAAGTGCAATGCAGTCGGAAACATCCATGAAACGTTTAGCTTTGACGTAGATCATATGATCTGTCCACAGCGGTGGGACTTAGCCCTTAGCATCCTGGCAGAAAACACCTTAGTTTTAAAAAGTACCATACTCTCAGCAATCAATCAATCATATCTTGTTTGACGGAGCTCATTGAGCTCTGTCAAACAAGATATCGCTGGTTGAATTCTTAAGAAATTTTTCAGTAAAACCGTTATGCACAGATTTTCGAACGTTTGACATCAGAGTTCAGGGGGTGAATTGAAAGTCGCATTGTGATGATTGTTCATTCACACTGGCCGAAAAACTCATATCCCCATCCGGTCAATAGAGTCTTTCTATTAACACATTGTCATTGTTGGTTCTTTTTTCTGAAATCAGTTTGTTGTCAATATGAATAAAACCAAAACACATCAACGTTCATGCAGCACAAACATTCAGTTATGGGTAGTTATGCTGCACAGAAAGTCAAAGTTAATACACTAATTTGGAAATAACATAATTCATTATTTCCAATCCAAATAACATTGTATGGTTTGCACGTTGCAAATATTGAAAATCACTGAATAGCTCCCATCCTTCCCTGCGAGAGGAGGAATATATATAACATCTGTGACCTTTCGATCTCATGAGAGTAAAATGCGAAAGAATGTTAATATCAGATTCTCGGTTGATATTTGTAGAATATATTTTCCGATTTAAAACTGTAGATATTACAAAGATTTTGTTATTACAAAGATTTTGTAATCTCAACTTGAACCTTTTGTATCAAATTTATTGTCAAACATTCCAACTAATCTGAGCTATACATTCAATATGTCGGATTGCGGAACTTCTTGCCAGAGTACTCAAGAATAGCTAGCTTCTGGCCAGGCACTAGATCGATAGGTCAGAAGTTATTGTCAGGTATCGTACCAATCTGCATTTTATTTACCATTCTTTGTGTAAGTATTCGATAATGAGTCTCAGCCATCAACCCTTTTAACCTGGTATGCATACATTTTTAAGCAAAAGTTGGCGGTTCATATGTTTGTTTGCTTGTTTATTGGAATCAACGAGACTTTCAACAACCAGGGTCGTATCATGTCGGCCAGTCTTAGGGTAACCATAGTACTCGAAGAGAACCACAGACGAACGGCTAGTAACTGTCAGGCTGCCTAACGCTCTAACCCGTGCTCCTGCCTTACTACACAGTGCTACCGTGTTCCCACATTGACATTTATGATGAAGTGTCGAAGGACTCATCTCAGATGACGGGGATCAGACTTGAACCGTATTTCGATGCTCTAGCCAATTAACCATCGTTTTCGCCGAGGTCCATGAGTAGACAACAAAATAAAATTCTCACGAAACAGGAGGATCAGTGACAGTGATAATTTAACCATACAGCTTAGAGTGCCAACCACGACTAGAAGATGAACCTTGCCAGAACTAAATTCTCCAGTCACTAAATATTTCCATGTTTTGCCTCCAATTCATTGTCTTTAACCCCTTATTGGAACGAGCTTCCATGAAGTGCCATCAGCTATGTTTCGAGAGGCGAAAATTAAAAATTTGAATGCCGAATTTTTTTAATGGCGCCAGCCTCATAATTATGCTCATTATGTTAGATGAAGGCTTCATTTTTTTATATATATTTTTATTTCAGATACACTTGAATACATAGACAATTAACCCTTTACCTAACGTAACGGCCAAAACCGGCCAGCGCTATTCTCAAAAATTGCCAATTAATTTTCACTATTTTTTTCATTTTTTGTCTCAAAAACATAGGTTATGACCCCTCGTTGGAACGAGCTCGTCGAGCTCGTTCCAACGAGGGGTCATAACCTATGTTTTTGAGACAAAAAATGAAAAAAATTAGTTATTCAAGAATTATTTTTGCAAGTGTCGCCTGCTTTTCATGTTAGGTAAAGGGTTAACAAACAAAATTAGACAATAGTTAGGTAGACATTGTACATCTATTTATGGATACACACATATGTATAAGTTGCTGAAATAGTAAATTGGAAATTTGGACAAGAAATCGTAGGGGTCTTTCAAAGGACAAGCTTCATTTAATTGCAGATTGGTGCTGAGATGAGGGGTAGTCATAACGCCGCGTCAATGAAGAGATTACATAATTTGTCCCACCTTTGTTTGACATCGATTGTTCTTTTTTGACTGAGGGTTTGTATTGTAATGGACTCTACATTGCGATATATTTATTTATTGATGTTTAAGGTCACATATTTATGCACAATGGCTAATCATGACCGTGACAGTTTTACGGGTGGAGGAAGCCGGAGTACCCGGAGAGAACCACCGAGCAACGACGAGCAGCTGCCAGCTCCCCAACATCGTAACTTCGCACTGCAGCACAGGCAGGGTTAGATTGGTTGAAGACATGCGTACCATCGACGTGCAGTACGCCTTAGTACACGGCGTCATCGTGCCCCCACATGGGCAATGGGAGTGAAGTGTCTTGCCCAAGGACACAACGCGGTTGCCGCAGGTGGGATTCGAACCGAGAACCTCTCGGCTTGCAACCTGCACCTCTTCCTACTGAGCCACCGCGCCCCCCTACATTGCGATAGTGCTGCACCTCTGCAATGAAACTTTCATAGGTTGGGTGACATTTTCTCTCTCTGCAGGACTAGACAAACCTTTTGTGAAGGATTAAGCATAAATCTGTTATATCGTGGTCAATTCGAGTTTCACTTTGGCCACATGAACCTAGTATAATAGTTTGAGGGGATACATCGATCAAGATGTTACATTTTGCTTCTAGTGTTTCTGATAACGGGGAGGTGACAATTTTTACTTATTCCCAGTTGCTTATTCCACATTCGTTATCAACCGATAATATCGGTTGATAACGAATGTGGAATAAGCAACTGGGAATAAGTAACGGTTGTCACGTCCGTTCTATCCACCCCAATAGGATTGTTTTTTATAGATAGAACAGTTGTAATGTAAATGCTGAGCGGTTTCTTTTGCTTCATTACAAAAGGTCTACAGTTCTGTCTCTACTAATTTGATTTTATACAGCTTAGAATTGGTATAGAAGCATCTATGTAAAAGTTTATATTGAAAGGATTGCAGGTGTGTGTCGTCCAAAATCTTGAATGATATACTGTATATCAACCTCGGGCTGAAAGCTAACCTTCAATAAATCATTCCATTTTTCTTGAGCTGATTTTGCTACAAATTCATGAAACTAAAGATAAAACGTTCTGCATGCTTTGATATAACTATCTAATAATTCAATGTTTTTATGGATGACAGTATACGGCTTCTGGTTTTGCTTTATTACATTTTTCCACTTTAACCCTTTACCCAACGTAACGGCCAAAACCAGCCAGCGCTATTCTCAAATATCGCCAATTAATTTTCAAAATATTTTCATTTTTTGTCTCAAAAACATAGGTTATGACCCCTCGTTGGAACGAGTTCGTCGAGCTCGTTCCAACGAGGGGTCATAACCTATGTTTTTGAGACAAAAAATGAAAAAAAATAGTTATTCAAGAATTTTTTTTGCAAGTGTCGTCTGCATTTCATGTTAGGTAAAGGGTTAATGACAGAGTGTTGATCACTTTGAAAGACTGTAAATGGAGTATGACTGTTATATTTGTTCACGAATCCTGATGAGCAAGAAATGTCTTATTTTCACTCAATAAATCTTTAACAAAATAAACTCCCTTTCTACACCGTAATTTATTAAAAAACATCTTTTTGTTGACTTTTATATTATTGTTGTAGAAAAGAGGTTCGGATTGGATGTCTTCCGGGGTTGTGGCAGTATTCTTATTAACGAATGCCCAAGCTCTCGGCAATCTTTTCCAAAAATCATTCATATTTTGTGCTACTTTTAAAAGGCATTCCATGTTTAGGAACCATACCGAATCCCCTCCTAAATTTTCACTCATCCGTTATAAGGGTTTTCCAAGGGGCTGTTATTGATGGGCTGATTAGTTTTTTAATCCATGAGAATTTAAGGCAGTTGCTATAACTCTGTAAGTGGAGCCATTTTTTTTGTCGGACCAAAGGAAGCTATAAAGAAGGTTTTGAATCTTCGTAAAAGCATATTACTCTGGTTCTGGCAGGACAGTCAGACAGTGAATTAGAATCGGAAGAGACAAGGTTTTAATCACAGCGGTTTTCCCCATCAAAGGTAATTTTCTGAAAGATCAATCATTCAGCAACTTTCCCACCTTCTTCAATTTTGTGGTGTAGTTATCAATTATGTAATTTTCACTAAACAAATTGTACTCTATCCAGAGAATCGTGAAGGAGGATCCGTGATTCAAAAATACCTTTTGCGTCGAAGGTAATTCACTGCCACAACCCCGTTTAGATCCAATCCATATTGTCTGGTATTTCGCAAAGTTTACTTTCAGTCCGGAATTTAGTGCGAATATTTCTACCGTATCAAAGGCGGAATTTAAAGATTTCAGGTCATCACCAAGAAAGAGGGAAGAATCGTCTGCATACTAGCTGATAAGATATTCCGAATCATTTATATTATTGCCTTTAATGTCAGGGTTATGCTTTAGAAAGGCGCTCAACAACTCCACACTAAGAATGAAAAGATAAGGTGACAGTGGGTCATCTTCTCTAACACCTCTCTAAAAAGTGAAAGATTCTGAACAATGACCATTGTTGAGTATAGACAATAAATATTGATGTACAATCTTCTAAACCACTTTAGTTTTGATGGTCCAAATTTTAAAAAATTTAGAGATTTTTCTATGAAAGTCCATTCTAACGAATCAAATGTTTTTTTCAAAATCCAACATGACAAAGTTTTCTGGGATGTTGTAATCTTCGCACCTCTTGATTAGATCAAAGGCCAATCGTGTGGATTCCCCTATATACCTCCCCTTCATGAGAACAAATTGGGTCTCGGATATTAACTTAGGAAGAACATTTTTGATACGGTTAGCAATTGTAATTGATCCAATTTTACCATCGACATTTATTAAAGATATTGGCCTCCAATTTTTAATATATACCTCAGGCTTGTTAGGTTTGGGAATACAAGTAATAATGCTCCTCCTCTGAGTGATTGAAAGTTCTTCTGAATTATAACCATAATTCAAGGAGTTAAGAAGAAACGTCCCAATATCTTCAAAACAAATTTGTAAAATTCCTCTGTGAAACGATCAGGCCCAGGGCTTTTATCATTTTTCATACTTTTCAATGCTTTTACACACTCAATAGCTGAGAGTAATCCTTCAAGTGATTTGCTATTATCTTCACCTAAACAATTTAAGAATGGGTTATTTGGGTCAAACAACTGATTGTCATTGGAGTCGTCGCTCTTACTAATTTTCGAAGACTAGAGATTATCGTAATATGTTCGCTGCTCGGCGATAATCTCTTTTAAATTATTGGTTTCGGAACCATCTCTGATTTTATCAATCTGACTATTGTTTTTTCGATGAAGTGCCTTTTCGAGGTTACAAAAGTATTTAGTAGGGTTTTTCACCTTCAACATTCCGCCTAGCCTTGGCTCTGAGTATGATGCTTTTTATTTTTTTATCCCTGATTTCTTCGATTTCATTTTCAAGTGCTTTGAAATCCGTGGTAATTGAAACATCTCCATTATCTAATCTAATATTGAGCATCTCAAGTTTTTCTTTTATTTCACCCTCCCTCTTAACCGTTGCTCGTCTTTTGTAACTTGAATAGACAATTCTTTTACCGCGTATCATTAATTTGAGCGTTTCCCAAAATAGCTGATCATTAATCGTGAGGTGCCAGATATTATTATTATTATTATTATTATTATTATTATTATTATTATTATTATTATATTCATTAACACTCGACTCGCTATTTTGGTCAATAGTGTCTAGAATAACTAATTTTACTAGGTTTACTTATTCTGGGTCGTTCAGGAGACTGTTATTGAATTTCCAGAAACCTTCACCTCTGCTTTGCTTAATGAACGAAAAAACTTATATTTATTAGGATATGATCTGATCGGTATCGATAGAGTATTTCTACGCTTTGCAGGTACGTTTGTAAATCTGAAGATACAATAAAGTCATCTATCCTCGCCATTTTATTCCCTGGTCCCCGCCAAGTAAACCGTGTTTTATGTGTATTTTTAATTTTCTAGACGTCGTGTAAGTTTAACTTGCCCACTATGGAGTGGATTTTATCCTTTGCTCTTTTATTATTTTCGTTTCTAGAATTAAATGTGTCCTGAGTATAGTTCATGGGGACCTTCCAGTCACCTCCTATGATAATTGTGGTATTTCCAAGATTTCCTGTTTTCGAAAAGAAGTTACGGTAAAACTTGGGGTTATCCTCATTAGGTTCATATACACCTTCTAGTGTGAGCCTTTGTTCTTGGGCGGTTAAGTCAGCTATGATGAAATTTCCACCTTCATCACTAACTGGCTGTTGTATTGGATAGGCATAACTACTTTTAAAAAGTATTGCTGTTTCCCTGCAAGATGCAGAGAGAGAACAAAATAGTGCTTCACTGCCCCATTCGCTTCTCCAAATATCCTCAACACTCCAACTCGAGTGAGTGTCAACAAGAAGAATAATATCAAAATTATCTCTGCAGTGCGAGAAAATGTCACTTCGCTTACTTTATCCGAAGCCAAACCCCTACAGATCAACCTTCCGAAGGTCGGTTTAGTCATAGTAACGAATAGGTATTGAAATATTTATATGCAACACAGAAACCATTTTAGAAACTGTTTTTTTTTCACATCTTTTAGAATTGAGACTACTTTTTCTATGTACCAAGTATATCTACAAAAAATATTTTTTGTGACAATAAAATAAACAATAACATTTTCGTTGGACTCGTGGAATGTGTTGGAGATTCAGCCCGGTATGATTACCCCGTTATGATAATAGAAACGGAAGGGTTGCATTGGCAATGTGGCAATGTCACAGCGTTACTACAGTGTGCAGCCACGCAGTAACATTACAGCAGCGTCACTGCAGCGCGATACCAACACCGTTGTAACGGTGCCGGGGTGATCCGCATTTTAAGAGAGGGTTTCTTGGTAACTGACAGCCTTCAAGGGAAGTTGGTAGAATAGATTTATCAAAATGGGATCGGTATTTCAGTTTCTTATTACTTCCTATTTCATGGCTCCAGGAAATTAAAAACGGTTGTTGCATTACACCCTCTGACTTTAACAGAACAAAAGCTTTGGAAGTACAGAGCCTGAATACCAAAAAGAGAATTTTACATGTTCATTCTTTTCCTGAAACATGTGACCTTATAACCGCCGTAATGTGCTATTCTGGCCTTCCGACGAGAGGTAGGGAACTATTTTAGAAGTCTTCGAAACTCTTTACTCAAGCTTCTAATAGAACTAAAGTTAGATAAGAAATTGTCTAGGTAGGTTTGCCCTCTTGAGAACTAATGGATAGCGCGTTCTGATAGTATTCAATAATGTTCAATACCACTGCAGAGGCACCCCAACAGCTCAATTTGCCCAGTGACTACACCTCGTGTAGTATTTAGCAATCTTTACGATTGCATGGATTGTGTCGAGCTTTCTCCAAAGTACATACGGAAATCAGTTGATTTGTCAGTGGTTTTGGTAAAGTGGGTGGGGAAATTAATTTCAGTTTGAATTGGAAACGGAAATGGAATAATGCTCTTTCGGTGATCCTTTGTGGCATCGTTCTAAGGAAATTTGGTGTGTGTGGGGGGGGGGGGGGGGTCGGGCGACTGTACCTCACGAACGCCGAGACGGTAATTTATTGTATTTAAAGATTTACAGTCGTTTATTTGGTGAACCCTGAATTCTTAACAGTTCTACAATTTTCTGTTTACAAATTTTAGTCGTCCTAGTTAATAGTTGTTCTACTTTCTAATTCTCGCTTCGATTCGATTCTGAAATAATTATCTGATCGAATTTGATATTGATACTGATTTCGATTCATGAAGGAAAAGTCCAACCATGATGGCCTTGTCTGTGCTAAATTGCAGTATACGAGTTCATTCATGATGACCTTAAATTCTTTTGTGACCCGAGGTTTATATACATCAGGCGGTTTAAAATATACTTTTATTATGTAGCATGAAACGTGGTCAGAACACGCACTCAGAAAGTTTATTCAGAGAGGATGAAAACAAAAGCATTGTTCCGTTGTCGCTTCAAACAACAGTCTGTATTTTCTGGCCAGTAAATGAACAGAACAAAGAACGCTGTATATGTATTTTTGAATTAGAGGGCAACACAAGATCATCATCACTACTAAGCCTGAGTACGGAATGCATCGAAGTCCAACTCTCGCCTCCAAGGTCACATCTCAACTAGTCGAGATGCAGTCATAGAAGCAAGAGCTCGACCCCGACACAATATTTTGCGTGCAAGTGCAATGCTGAATAAAGTGGTGGAATACTGAGTACACCAAATCGTGAATGTACAAGACGCTATATAAGCAATGGAAAGTCAGCCAGAAATCAGGCGACAGACTACTCCCCGATGTCGTCAAAATCCAAACAGAATAACAACAATTTGTGACTTTTTTGTTGTCCATCCGTATTTATGAACAATTCTTCGCAATTCTGAACACCAAAAAATGAAAATTATAACATTTTTTTAGATTTTTGACGGCATCGAAAACAACATGCCAGCCACTTCCAAGCAAAACCCTCCACCACTCACATAGCACCTCAGCTAGGCTCACTAGACGGTTAATGGTTCAGTGCTTCAAATGATTCAGATTCTAGGTTATTTAGGTATTACAATATCAGTCTGTTTGATTTTCTTACTGTTTTGTATTGTCTTGTCAATATTGTCATAAATATCAAATTTAATTTTCTGACCGGTTTTAAGTTTGCCCCATATATATCCATTACGATGGAAGGCTGATTCAATTTCGCTGTGCATGTACAGTTTGTAAGGGTTAAAATTTTGTACTATGTATATATTTGGGTGTGCAGACATGTTTCCAACGGACATTTCCCCAGGTGGGCTTGCACCATACAGAGATGGGCAGACATTTTCAGCAGTAGATAATAACCCCCACCCGATTTTTATTTTAACATTTTTAAAAAGAAAGGACCCTTTCGTCGGTTCAGGATCGTGAAACGATCTGATTTCAAAAGGAAGATAATTGCTCTCTTATGCGTTAAACAAAACCTGATTTTTAACGTGCAGCCCAAAGGCTGCACGTTACAAATATTGATGGGTTTTCCCGCAAGTAAAGAATATAGACTCTGCCAGTTGATGCCATGCCTCTGAACCGACATGAAATATACCATCGAGTGAAAGAGCTAAAACCATGAAAACCCATTTTCATTATGGCTTATATGTTTTTGTGTTATGGCGTCTTTGAGACGTTCTTGAATGTATTCATTTAAATTTTTGAGAAATTTTCAATTGTGCTAATGTTTGCTTTTTACCTGTGTCGGATTATTTTAGCATACGCTCACAAAATACGTGTAGGTGTGGTGACTTTTGAAATAATTTATGAACGAATATTTTGTCACCTCTTCGTATGTCAGATTACGTACACGCAGTGGTGACAAAATCTACGTGGTCCAAAATCATAAGCAGGGTACTGCCGTTCAAAGAATTTTCCAATTTGTGTTGGCATATTGCACTTAAGATTGTTTAGAAAACAGTTCATTGCCCTTCCATAATGTGTTGTTCGGGTAAATCTGTTTAACCCTTTAACTAACACGAAAGGGAGCCGCCACTTGCAAACAACATTCTCGAATGACTATTTTTTTTCATTTTTGCGACAAAACATAGCTTATGACCCCTCAATGGAACGGGTTCAACGACCTCTTCCAATTACGGGTTATAAGCTATGTTTTTTGAGACGGAAAATGAAAAACATAATGGAAATTTAATGGTGATTTTTGAAAATATATTGGCCAGTTTTGGATGTTACGTTGGAAAAAGAGTTGAAATCAGCGTTGCGTACAGTCGCTATCTTTGTAACTGTTTTATCAGCATTACTATTATATAATCACAATAAAATCTGTCCCGGTTCTCCATCCTCGTTGTGTTCTGTCTTATAACTGAAAGCTGTTCCGTGGGACTTTTTGTGGCTCACTCCTATTAATGCATGCTAGCGCATGTCACACTGTTGCTGCATTATCTTGATCAGGCGGAGTCATTGTTCACCCAGAGAGATTAAATGCTAGCTTCTGTGTTAACACTCAATTTGACAAACTCTAAGCAAACTAGTATTACCAAACCATTGCAATGTTGGAATCTTAAATGCAGGAAAGTGATTCTAATACTTGGTATATCTTACTGCTTCTCTTACGGTGTTTTTTAACAATTGTCAGCAGACAAGGTCGACATCGTCTCTAAAATGTAAATACGGGTAAATATATGTTGAAAGTATTTTTTATTGTCATTTAACTGCGCCAATTCTGTGAGATGGATTAAAAATATTTCACCCAGGCGCTGGCCTCAAATGTTCATTATGTTAGGTAAAGGGTTAAAAATGTGTACTGCGTATATATTTGGGTGCGCAGGCATGTTCCCTGCGGACATTTCCCCAGGCGGACTTTCACCATGCAGTGATGGGGTGACTTTTTCCACAGCAGATAATTTCCCCCACCCGATTTTTATTTCAATCTTTTCCGGTTCAGGGTCGTGAAACGACCCGATTTCATAAAGTAGTTAGTTACTCTGTAGATTTGTATGGTTGACCAATCAAGATTTTCAAATATTCATTAGTCTTCCCACAAGTAACGAATATAGACTCTACCATTTGATGGCTCTCTGAACTAGAATTAAAGATACCATCGGGCGAAAAAGTGTTAACAACCTTTAAAACCCTATTTTCATTATAGCTTATATGTTTTAGCATATATCCGTCTTTGAGACGTTCTTAAAAGTATTCATTTACATTTCTAACAAATTTTCAATTTTGCTAATGTTTGCTTTTTACAATTGTCGGATTATTTTAGAAAGGACTCTCAAAATGTGTGTTGGCGTGGTGACTTTTGAAATAATTTATTAACGAAGATTTTGTCACCTCTTCGTATATCAGGCAACGTGCACGCGGAAATCACAAAAGCTACGTAGCCGAAAATCCTCAGCAGGATGCGGATATGCATAGAATCTCCCAATCTGTGTTGGCATGGTAAACTTGGATAGTTCAGCCCTTTACATGACTTCATGACCCAAACAGGCCCGTGCTATTCACAAAATTACCGTTCAATTTTCATTATTTTTTTTCATTTTAGTCTCAAAGATATAGCTTACGACCCCTCATTGGAACTTAGCTCATCGAGCTCGTTCCCATGAGGGGCCATAGGCTATGTTTGTGATGCAAAAAATCCAAAAAATTAGTTATTCACGAATTTTGTTTGCAAGTGTCGGCTGCCTTCGGTGTTAGGTAAAGGGTAAGAAAACAATTCACTGCCCCCCCCCCCTTCCCATAATCTGTTGTTCAGGCAAATCTGTTTATTTTTAGATGAGACTAACGTTAAGAGGAATGTAAACTCGATAGGTCTTGATGTGACAATAGAAGTTGCATGGACAAAATACTCCGGTGAGCATTTGTTAACCGTCCACGGACTGCCAAATGTTAAAATTGTGATAAAATGGGCTGTTTTAGACACCAACAGCACCCAATCGGTACGCCACAAAAAAATGACTTCTTTTATCGAGCGCAAAATTTATATGGAAACATTTTTGTAAGTAGTAAGGGTATTCAAAAGTCGAAGTCTTAACCCATTCTGGAAAGGCTAAAGAGAGATACCCCTTAAAAGCTTAACATTCCCATTTTATGTGGATTTCTCTAAAAAACATATTGTAGGTTTTCAAGAAAAATTGGCTATTCGCAGGTCTTTGTGTGACATTACAGGTTGCATGGACAAAATATTCCGGTGAGCGTTTATTAACCCTCTACAGACTGCCAAGCATCGTAATTTTGTTGAAATGTATGTTTTCGGACACTCACAGCACCCAACGTATAACCGAGAGATAACCATAATCTCCTTTGTTGGAAGTGGAATTCACCGAGGACCATTTTTGTAAGTAATAAGGGTATTAAAAAACCAAGCGTTAACTCCTTTTTGAATGGTTAATAGCGATACCCATCAAAAGCTTAAAAAAATAATATTTTCCCTGAATTTCTTTACAAACATCATGCAGGTTTCTAAGAGAAAATGGCCATTGATAAGTCTTGGTGTCACATTATCAGTTCCATGGATAAAATATTCCGGTAAGCATTTGTTAACCCTCCATGGGCTACTAAATATAAAAATTTTGAAAAAATAGTCTGTTTTTGGACACCAACAACATCAAATGAAAATGCCACAGAGAAACGTAACTTCTTTTCTCGGACGCTAAATATTTAGGGAATTTTTTTTGTAAGTAGTAAGGGTATTTAAAAATCGAGGTCTTAACCCATTTTCGACTGGTTAAGAAGATATACCCCTTAAAAGCTTAAACTTCCCGTTTTCTGTGGATTTCTCAAAAAAATCTAGTAAGTATTCAAGAATAATTGACCATTCGCAGGTCCTGGAGTGACATTACAAGTTGCATGGACAAAATATTCCGGTAAGCATTTGTTAACCCTCCAGAGGCTGCAAGCATAGACATTTTGAGAAAATGGTCTGTTCTTGGGCACTCATAACACCCGATGTGTACCTGCGAGATAAACATCACCGCCTTCATTGGAAGTGGAATTCACCGAGGATCATTTTTGTAAGTAATGAAGGTATTCACAAAACCCAGCTTTAACCGGTTTAGGACTGGTTACAGAGCGATACTCCTCAAAAGGTTAAAAATTCATGTTATCCGAGCATTTCTCTAAAAACATCTCGTAGATTTTCAAGAAAAATTGGCCATTCTCAGATCTTAGTGTGACATTACATGTTGCATGTACAAAATATTCCAGTAAACCTTTGTTAGCACTATGCAGGTTCTCAAACATCAACATTTTGATAAAATGGGCTGTGTTTGCTTACCCACAGCACCCAAAGTTAAGAGGAGAGATCAACATAAGTGGAAATAGAATTCACTGAGAATTATTTTTGTAATAAGGGTATTCAAAAAACAACCCATAACCCATTTTGGGCTGAATGAACAATGATACCCATCAAAAGCTTAAAATTCATGTTCTCCCTGGATTTCTCGGGAAACATCTTGTAGAGTTTTAAGAAAAAATGTCCATTCGCAGTTCTTGGTGTGGCATGGAAAAACCAGCCATCAATATTTTGGATACATTTGAGATAAAATGGACCATTTTCAAATAGCCACAGCACTCAGTGGGTATGTGTCAAACAAACAGAACTCCTTTTGTCGGTCATTAACTTGTCGAACGACGATATTGATATTAACCCTCTCCACCATTAATGGTGGTTTTTACCTAAACATTTTTTTTATCAAACTGAGTCATTTGAGACTACTATACCCACCTTTCTCATAACATCAATAAAGGAACTTAAGTGAGACAGTAAAAACAATTCATCAGACACTCTGGGGTCATGAACAAATCAAGGTATCTCATCTGGAAAAGCCATGATTCTCCAGAATCATAAAGTCGAGTTTAGGTTAGTTCTGATGTTTCACTATTTTCACACAGACTTGAATTTACTGGTCGCAGTAAACTCTGTTTTTCTAGTTACATTTATTTATTTATTTATTTATTTATTTATTTATTTATTTATTTATTTATTGGTGTTTAAGGTCACATATTTCTGCACAATGGCTAATCATGACCACGACAGTTTTACGGGTGGGGGAAGCTGGAGTACCACCGAGCAACGGTGAGCAACTGTCAGCTCCCAACATACTATCTCCACACAAGCAGGGTTAGCATTGGTTGAAGACAGTTGCACCATCGACGTGCAGTACACCTTGGTACACAACGCCACGCGGGCAATGAGGGTGAAGTGTCTTGCCCAAGGACACAACGCGGTTGCCGCAGGTGGGATTCGCAGGGACCGACCTGGGCATGCGCCAGTGCGTATTTGGTTCTGAAACATCAGGACCTGGCTCTTAAATCTCAGAAATAGGCTTCTCTTTTGGCGCGTAACTTCTCAGATCATATTTTGATATTCTTTCGATGGATAATCGAGAGAAACACTCTTACATGTATTGTATATATCATTTATCATTGCTGTAGAGTGCTTAAGTTAATACTTCAAGTCTTAATTACCAAGCATTAATCTTCACTGTGGTTTCTGATTAAGTCTTGGCTGCCTATTTAGGCAGCCAAGACTTGATCAGAAACCACAGTGAAGATTAATGTTTGCTATAGTGTACTAAATGAAAATGATGAGAGCTATTACATACTTGCAGTGTGTGTTACAAACAGCAGTGTGACTCCGTAAAACTGAAATCTGGCGCATAAATTAAAAAAATAGACTCCGAGGCTAGAGCGTATTTTAAATAGTCCTGATCGGTCCCTGGATTCGAATCCAAAAATCTCTCGGCTTCCAGCCTGCACCTCTACCTACTTATGCACCTCGCCCCTTCTAGTAACATACCTTTATTATCTTTCATCAAATATATGAATAATTTCTTTAAATCTGCTCAGGCAATTACTCCCTAGGCGGCTTTCATTTTCAAATATTTTCTGTTTCGCTGAAATATTCATACGTTGTGCCATTATCATGAATATGAAAAGCTGCATGGCCGACCAGGTAAGTCCAAAATGATATTTTACGGATGAGCAGCATATTGTAATTGAATTTCTACTGGTTATGTCCTCCAGCTGCAGAATGATAGTAAAAAGAAATCGGATGCGTTTATAATATAGTGTCAGGAAAACCATTTATTAGAAAACATCTTCGTATTGGGGGTTGCAAGCATATAATTACACGAACATAAGAAAGCCTTCACCAAGTCGTCAGCTAACATACTTTAGGTTAGGTGTGGGGGTCTGCAAACTGAAACTTTGCTGGGGCCCATTATGTAATGTGCAGCATATAACTTCATTCTGATAGTGTATTTTTATTTTTTTGCACTATTCCACCGATCTCCATGCAATTTGATTGCTAGGACGCTCATTGTCCACATATAGAAAAGTGTCTACACCGCCGCCATCTTGGTTGAGGGTTGGGCGGAAGCTGCTATAAATAAACAATGTTCAACAGCAACAAAATTTATCGATGAGTTTCAAGTTCCCTAAACCTCTCAATTGCCGATCACTTTTTAAGGAGTACAGAGGCGGACTGGCCATATGGTCCAACGGAAATATTTCCGATGGGCCCGCTATTGGGTTCCCCACGGGGCCCCAAAAATTGATGCAGACCAACACCTGTAGGTGCGTGAAATTTCGTGAAAATGACCAAAAGGCGAAATGGATGTGATTGCATAGACTTAGAGGACATTTCGATATACCAGCAGTCTGCCACTGATCGCTCAGATGAAGGAAACAGTGTTCCTTCTATTTCAAAAATCAAAATTTTATCCGATTGGGCCGAACTATGACCTCCCCCCTGTATAATCATTTTTGCCGAATGATCGATGAAGATGATATAAAAAATGCCATCGACATGTTCTCCATGTGAACTGCTATTGGTTGCTCAGATGTAAAAAAGCTGTGTTCGTTCAGTTCGAAAAGTAAATATTTTCTCCGTGTCTGTGATCCTTTGGTACATTTCCCGGTATCTTTTTATTGGACCAGTCCGCCCCTGAAAGAGTGTATCTTGATGTGAGTGAAACATGAATAAGTTGATGATATGCACATTTTTCTGACAATCGCTGATCACTTTTAACCCTTTACCCAACGTAACGGCCAAAACCGGCCAGCGCTATTCTCAAAAATCGCCAATTAATTTTCATTATTTTTTTCATTTTTTTGTCTCAAAAACATAGGTTATGATCCCTCATTGGAACGAGCTCTTCGAGCTCCTTCCAATGAGGGTAATAACCTAAGTTTTTGAGACAAAAAATGAAAAAAATTAGTTATTCAAGAATTTGTTTGCAAGTGTCGTCTGCTTTTCATGTTAGGCAACGGGTTAAAGAGAATATTTTTATGTCTGTGAAATGAATATGTTGATGATATGCATATTTTTCTGGAAATGTAAATTGAATATTTACAACATATGTTACTTATTATTGAAAAAAAACAAGTGCCGATATTGGATACAGTGTCATCGGTTTTCGTGCCAGGTAATTTGTTTTCCCGCCAATAACTAATGAATGCTAACTCGAATCATTTTTCCCACTAATAAACTTTTGAATTATGCATTGTTGCTGTCTAGAGGAAGCTTCCTTTCAATGTTGGACCAATCAGCTGAACCAAGATGGCCGCCAGTGGCCAATTCACGATGGCTTCCATGGCTGCCATCTTGAATATTTGGTTTCCGTCCAATAACTAATGAATACTAACTCGAATCAGTTTTATTTTTTATTTTTTGGATATGCATCATTGGTGTCTAAGAAAGCTTCCTTTCAATTTTAGATCAGATTACTAATTCGATATGGCCACCATGGCGGCCATCTTGAATTTGATTTCCGTCCAATAACGTATGAATGCTGATTCCAATTAATTTAATTTTTTGTCATGCATTGGTGTTGTCTAGGGGAAGCTTCCTTTTGATTTTGGTTTTACTCCCGAGAGACTTATCTACCCTTTGTTGACACCGCTAGGGGGAGAGGGGGGGGGCATATGCCACTCTTTGCGTCGCTATTGTTTACAAATATGCTTTATGTTTATTCATCTTGAAACTTAAAAATACTTACATATTAGAACTCTATGGACGGAAGCCAACAAGACAGTGTTCAAGCAAGCACTACAACAACAGTAAATACCAACATCCACGAATCGGTCATTTTTTTATTCTTAGTAATCATTTATAAGCAAAAGAAATCCGTAACGTCATCGTTATGGGGCTCAAACGGTTGTTTAACCCTTTACCTAACGAATCGCCCGCATCCGCCCGCGCAATATGCAAATTGAGCA
Source organism: Pictodentalium vernedei (assembly GCA_031216915.1). Classification (NCBI taxonomy): domain Eukaryota; kingdom Metazoa; phylum Mollusca; class Scaphopoda; order Dentaliida; family Dentaliidae; genus Pictodentalium; species Pictodentalium vernedei. The sequence continues at coordinate 761,076,697 of CM062297.1, forward strand.
GTTGAAAAAAATAAATTTTTCAAAATATTTCAGCAAAACCATATCATGTGGCCCCCTCATTGGAACGAGCTCGTTGAGCTCGTTCCAATGAGGGGTCGCACGATATGGTTCTGTTGGAATTTTTTGAAAAATTTGAAAAAATGATGTTTAAAATAATAAATTTTGATAACGTCTGCGTTGGGTAAAGGGTTAACTGCGTTTCAGTAGGGTTTTTGGGCGATTATCTGGAACGGGAGTGCGGTGGTTCAATGATCGGGGTACTGGACTTCAAATCGAATGACCGACGGTTCGATTCTGACCAGTGGTAGCTGCGTTGTGTCCTTGGGCAAGACACTCAATCCCCATTGCCGGTGAGTCGCGGTAGCCCTATACACTAAGGCGTACTGCACATTGATGGTGCATTTGCCTTCAACCGTTGCTATCTCTTCTTGTGCAGAGTAAGTAAGTTGGAGAGTATGGCAATTGCTTGTCACTGCTCGGTGCTTCTCTACAGGTAATCCGTGTTTCTCCACCCTTAGGACTGTCCGACAGGATTTGACCCTAGTTGTTGACAGTGCCGCTAAACCCCAACAACAACCAAATATATTACATACAGCTTCAAGTTTGGTATATCCGTATTTCGTTTTGAAACGTCCATCATGTGTTCCTGATTCTTTAAAGTAGTGGAATTATTGTAACCCCCTTAATTCGTTATATTCTTTATATCCTTGTTAAGGGTCAATAGTGCTAGTAACTACGTAGGCGTGAAGAATCTTACTATGCAAAATGTCATTACACTTCAAGGAAGTGGCATATACTGGCCTGGAAATAACCTGCGAACGGCCGTTTAGGTTACGTGTAGGTTGTATCAGTTGTAATTTATTTATTTATTTATTGGTGTTTAAGGTCACATATTTCTGCACAATGGCTAATCATGACCAAGACAGTTTTACGTGTGGAGGAAGCCGGAGTACCCGGAGAGAAGCACCGAGCAACGGCGAGCAACTGTCAGCTCCCCAACATACTAACTCCACACAAGCAGGGTTAGCATTGGTTGAAGACAGGTGCACCATCGACGTGCAGTACGCCTTAGTACACAGCGTCACCGTGCCCCCACGTGGACAATGGGGGTGAAGTGTCTTGCCCAAGGACACAACGCGATTGCCGCAGGTGGGATTCGAACCGAGGACCTCTCGGCTTGCAGCCTGCACCTCTACCTACTGAGCCACCGCGCCCCCTGTATCAGTTGCAAAACGAACGAACTACCTGCAGGTTACGACAAAGTAACACAACTTTACTTTATTAAATTGCTAATCTCGCATGTTTTACGAAAGAGACTTGCAGTATTTTTCGGAACTATTTCGACGCAAATGTTGACATCCATACTTGAACAGAATGGCGTGCTCTCTCCGTCTTAAAAGAATTTCCGACAAAGTAAATAGCAACAACTAACGTGCGATCTCGCCTCGGGGCGTTCCTGCGGGTTTTTTTGTTGGTATTTATATTGGCGGAAATCCCGTTAACCCTTTACCCAACGTAACGGCCAAAACCGGCCAGCGCTATTCACAAAAATCATCATTCATTTGTCATTTTTTTTTTTTTTTTTTTTTTTTTCTCAAAACCATAGCTTATGACCCCTCATTGGAACGAGCTCGTTGAGCTCGTTCCAATGAGGTGTCATAAGCTATGGTTTTGACGCAAAAAGTCAAAAAATTAGTTATTCAGGAATTTTATTTGCAAGTGTCGTCTGCTTTTCGTGTTAGGTAAAGGGTTAAGACGTAAAAAAACATTACTGGCGTATTAAAAACAGAGAAGGCGGAGAAGCATCACAACAACATTTTTTCCTATGGGTTATTACCATGCTATATGGCATAATCTGCCTACAGGTTACGATATAAGCCCTTTATTTGCAGGTCTGCATATCCTAACAGGCTGTCTTCCTGTCATTCCTTGATTAGGGTTCACGACAGCAGAGAGGTCTGTAAATTTTGCCTTTCCATATCCAAGTCAATCCCGCCGATAGCAGTACTGGAGTACTCTATTGACTATCTGTTAAGAATTGTATACTTTCAACGTACATTCATACCAAAAGGTAATTTAAATACACACGTGTGCTATGACATGCACTCCCCCCCCCCCCCCCAACCTAATTCTTGACCACTGGTTGGAACGACTCGTTGAGCTCGTTTCAATAAGGGGGTATAATGGAGCCCTAGAAAGCTTCGAAATTCGATGCGATTCAAAATCGTCCCCATGCTTCGATTCAATTCGATTGTTGATGGGCTGTTTCGGAAATTTTCGAATCGTGGAGATACTCTCAAAATTCTAGTAAGTGGCTCCTTTTGCACTCCTATTCTGTACAGGAAACGTGATGATAGAAGAAGAATTCAAGGAGGTTTCCCTTCCGAAACTAGATTGATACCATTTCTGGAGTATTCTGCTTTTTAGATTGATTTACCCACCTCGACGGTTCGTCGTCGAATACAATGTTGGAATATTTTATCAGTTGGGACTTCAAGACGCCCGATTCGATTTAGAATAATAGACTCAGTCCGGTTCGCAATTTGATTCGAATCGAAAATATGTGATTCGTAGGGTCCTAGTTAGTATGCCGATAAGTGAAACTGGGAAGAAAGCAGTACGGAATAGCATCAAATAGTTCGTTTCTGGGTGTTGGGAGGAGAGAAAGGGCGTGAGTAATAGTGCGTGAGCTACTCATAGACCCTGCCCCCTCCCCATTAGGGAATTTTGAAGGTTATGCTTTTCTGAAAGCTTATTTAAAATGCTATAATTTGCACCAATGTTTGTCATTAGGAGTTGAGGCGTTACTGAGTACTGTGCATGTAAATACAACGACCTTTCATAAACAAATTTACCAGCTTTAGTACTAAATTTGACCTTGGGCTGTAGATGAATTATGGGTATGGGTGTTTTTACCATGACAGCACAACATGGTGCCACTGGGACATGTGATATGACGCTACACAAGATTTATCGGATGAGATCCATAAGACGATGATTGGGGGAGGTTGGGGGGGGGGGGGGGGGGGGTCCAGGTACATGATATACTTTTTTGCCATATAATAGGCTCATCCCTATTAATATTTCATTTCGACCCCATCTTATGAATCTCATGTGTTGGATCTCACGTGGCGCCATAGTCACGCGCCACAGAGGCACCATGTTGGGTTGTCATGCTAGCCCCGTGACGTAATTACCATAGTGATACATGATCTTAGTACGCGTGTTGTTTGGGTGATACGTGTTTTCTTCGTGCATTTTGTATATTGGAGGCCACCATCTTAGTTTCTATTGTAGCACGTGGTAACTATATGATCTAAAATCCACTAATAGCAAAGGGGTGTGTTTAGAGGTTGTGTTCAATTGAATAGGCGTAAATCGAACTACCCAAATAGACCCCGAACAATCCCTCCAATCAAAATCCCAAAATCAACTCCAAATCACTTTTATTTGATAATAATCACTTTTATTTGATAATGATTCCCCCGGAATCCTCATTTTTCAATAACTGGTACGTCCCTTTGTATCAGAATCAATCTAATTACCCAGAATCCTCTGTGAGAATTACCACAAACAACCCGACAAGTTGTACTACTTTGGATTGTAGTGAGAATCCTTATTTTAATATGAGTACATAGTGCTTTTGCACCGTAAAGGCTTCTAATACCACCTAGAAACTTATAAAACTAGCATGTTGTGGTATAAGGTGCGTTTCTTTGTATAAGAGTCAATTTAATTACCCAGTATTACCACAAACAACCGGACAATTGTTTTACTAGTTCAGATTCCTTCGGAACCCCCTGCTTCTGCCTTTCCTAGTCTATTCTATAGCTTATTATTTTCACCATTCCTTGTCTGTCCTGTCTATGTTATGACTTCCTCGATATCTCTATAATTATTCTGACTTTCGGAGATGTGTTTGTGTGCTAGTGCACAATGTGTACTCTTTACATGTAGCACATAGACACATGCTGGATGTGCCGATATGTGCTGGTGTGCTAGTGCACAATGTGGACACATCACATGCAGTACACAGGCACATACAGGTATTTAAAGATACTCATGACATCGTGATACACTATTTGAGGATACCTTTTGAGGTTACCTGTTGAGGATATCTGTTGAGGATACCTTTTGAAGAATACCTTCTGCAGGATATCTATCTAAAGACAGTTATGGCTCCTAACCCTGTTCAGCTCCTGACTTCTAATCCACCCTATACCCTTCATAGCTTCAAGATTACCACTGCCACCATTTGTTCTATGTTCAGTGTGCATTGTATTCACCTTCAGTATTCACATTGCAGCCTCGTACCATTGTTGCCTTGTATCATTACTATTGGCTACCACTATTCTGTCCTGAGCTAGAGTGTCTCAGCCATTACCAACATGTGTTACTACTACGGCTCTTAGTACACTACTGCCGCTGTAGGTCCCAATTCATATCACAATCAAAGTTGTATTCCACTACTGCTTGCTCGATTGACTCGAATCTTATCGATCAAATGAGCTGTCGAGAAGTTGCTTGAACGAGTGACTTCTCACACTTTCTTCGACTCATTTCGATAAAAAGGGATTCTGGAGAAGAGACCCCATAAGTGGAATTCCGTAGGTGGGATTCCAAGCTCCTATACAACACCAGGTTGTCTTACCATCGGATTCCATCTTGTATTCAACTATCTGTCTTTTGATTTCTCTCCTTTGTAGTCATCCAATGCTATAGTATTCTACCACCCTTACAGCTTTGCACCATTACTATTGACTTGTAGCACAACTCCATACTTCCTAGCTATGCCTGATCCTGTCTCGACTCTTCCCTTGGCCAGGTCTTTAGCAGGCGAAACCAGATTAGTCCATTCATCTAGGCCTTATCTGCCTCTACAATATTTAGACCTCCTGCAAGCTAGGGTACCTTGCGCATAAGAAAGTGTATGGTGATTATGCCGAGATGAGCTTAAGTGTTAATACACATTGTGTCACAATGTGTACGCATTGCATACAACACATCGGCACACACTTGATGTGCCATTTGTACTTCCGTGCTTAGGCACAATGTTCACACAAAACATGCCGCATATAGGCACGTACGATGAAAAAGGAATTCTAGAAGCATAGCGGATACTAGAAAGGGATTCCACGGAACGTGAGTCTGGTGGTTGATTGAATGTGCTTGTGTGCTAGTGCACAATGCGTCACAATGTGCGCACAACACATGTAGCCCATACAACAAAAATGGGATGCTGTATTGCGTGGGATGGGTCGTGTTTGGGTGGGTGAGTGTGTATGTGTGTGTGTTTGTGGGGGGGGGGGGGGGTGTTTTGCAGTGGTTGAGGTTTGAGAAGGTGGGAAATGGGGTCTAAAAATATAGTGGCCCATAGCCTTGATGATATGGTCAATTTAACTAATTCAAATATTCAGCTTGCTTATAAAACCTTGTACACAATTTTTTTTAAAATAATGTACATGAGGTTGTATAATTAGGCCAAACGAAATGCATGTAAATTATAAAAGCTGCTGTCACTAGCTGGAAAACATGCTTTAACTGGTGGAATGCAGGAAGCCATATCATGGCATTCAAAAAAATGAGGGTACCATAGCAAGAGCTAATAATTTCCATCCTCATGATTCATATTCAGTCAAATTCAAATATATTTTGTTTATATAAAGTTGTTTTATTACAATTTATTGCAAAGTGCCTTTGGTCACTCTTAATAATTTATAATAGTATAAATTTGAATTACAAATTCAGACCATCAAACATTATCTAGCCCTCAACCAGTTAAAACATTTGAATGTTGGACTTTCAAAAAAACATATTTTTTTATAAATTTGTTAATGTTGATGGTGTGGGGTGGGGTGGGGTGAGGTGGGGTGAGGTAGTGTTGGGTGCGGTGGGGTGGGGTGGGGTGGGGTGGGGTGGGGTGTGGCTGGGCGGAATTGGTTGTAAGGTTGGCGTGTCTATATACTGATTCAAAGCCAAGACAATCTGGTCAATTATGTGCTAACTTTTGTACACAAGCTTTTATAAGTTGATACATCAAAAGCCTGTAACTTCTAAACGCCCCAGTCGCCAGATGGCAAACATGTCTTAAAATATTTCTTAAATATTGGACTTTCAGAAAAACATACTGTGGAAAATTCCCTAATGGGGGGAGCGTGACCATATACTGCCTCATAGCCTATAAGGGTAAAATTTGGGAGCCCAGGGGTAATATGGGCCTTCGCATATGAGAATAAAGACAAACAGCGGACGGCCAAAGACTTATTATTTTCATCAGTTTGATGCCAAATTTTAGCACAGCATAGCGTCCATGGCGATGTGTTGCAATCATTTGTTTAGGCTATTAATATTTTAATACTACAAAATGCAGTGTTGTGTTTTTTTGATACAATACATTTAACATTTTTTTTATTTTCAGAGGAGTGTAACTCCCTCTTTTGGTAGTCTTGATACGCCATGCGCCCTGTGAATTACACATTTTCGATCCGAAGCAAATCACAAATCGGATTGGGTCAATTATTCGAAATCGAATCGAATCTCGCATCGAACCAGGAGCGTTTGAAGATGACCTGTTGGAGGGTGGGAGGCTGCTAACCTGATTTGCTCCGATTATGATGGATCAGGTCCCGACTGATTGAATATTCCAGCTACATCATCAAGGCACCGCTTCGATTTTGATTATGTAGTTGAAATATTACCCAGTACACCCTAAAATCAGTTGGGTTACAAATCAACCCAAATCAACTGGGTTGAGTGAATATGAACCCTATTGGGTTCATATTCACTCAGCCCAATTGATTTGGGTTAATTTTTAACCAAACTCATTTTAGAGTGTAAGGATGGCAGTTCAGAAACAGGAACAAGTGCAAGAATTGCCGGTACTAGGCATTACGCACGCAGAGCTAGTCTCCAGCAGGAGCTCATCGTCGTCATTTTTAGGAAACTTGAAATTTGCTTTCAGCAGTGATAGTGACTAGTGAGACTGGAATTAGCATGGGTGGTAGCATAGGTGCAGATGGTATTCATGTTAATGGAAATTACATTCCGTCTTTATTTTCAGCATTATTAAGTTCAATTCCCTTCTGAACTATACGTTTTGTGAGACGATGCAGATGACTCATACCAAAACAATATTCACGTGAAAAGATTCGAAAACGGTGCGGACAACCAATTTCGAATAGAACCGAATAGCAACTTACGATTCGAGATCGATTGGAATCTCTGAGCTTCGCAGAGCCGTAATGCGCCAATCATTTCTTGTTAAGTGTCAGACGGTACTCACAAAAAGAACAGATCCCGTTATTCGACGTTCCAACCCACTAAAACGTAGTGTCAAAGTACCTAATGTTTAGCATCAGAGTCGCGTAGGGGCGGACTAGGCCAAGAAAGGTTACCGGGAAATGCACCTGTGGGGGATGGGTACGCAGACCCGGAAAAAATTTAATTTGCGAACAGAACAAACACGGCTTCATTGCAACTAAGCGATCAATGGCAGTCCACATAGAGGACATTTCGATTGCATTTTTGTATCATCTTCATCGACCATTCGACAAGGGGGAGGCATCGGGAAGACATGGTTCGGCCCAATCGGAGAAAATTTTGATTTTTAAAACTGAAGGAACTCTGGTTCCTTTCATCTTAGCGAATAATGGCATGCAGGATTGCTGGTTTATCGAATTGTCATCTATGCGGACTGCCAAGGAGAGGTCCTATGCTCTATATTTAGCTGTCTAAGGATTTCGCCTTTTAGTCATTTTCACGAAATTTCATGTACCAACAGGTGTTGGGCTGCATCAGCTTTTGGGGGCTGCAGGGTGGGGTGGTTTACTGGTGGACCATACGGACAGTCCGCCTCCGGAGGCAAGTAGAGTCGGTATTAGTCTACTGGAGTTAACTTTAGACAGCTGTTACATAGAGATATCCGTAAATGGAAGGCAGCCTACTGTAAATAGTACTCCAACGACATGTCACATGTATAAAATAATCGCCGTAGGTTGTCTCTTAATGTATAGTTAATGGATGGCTGGCACGATAGTTATAGGTTCTTCAGCCGTATTTCATTTGTATGCATCAAAAGATTTTTAATCTATTCTGCCAATGAATATTATTTCTTGGGGGCAGAAATGTTTGCCAACTGATAGGCTCGATACAAATGAGGTCCATCACTCTCAATCTAAGGTCATAACCCTACATGGTGTGCTGTTGAATATTACTGACTTTCCTACAAAATCAAAACAAATTCCCTTGTTGACCATAAAAACTAGTAAACATTGCAGTACCTTCCGGCATTTCCTAGTGGAGCGAAACCACAATAACTTTATAAATTTGAGTTCAGATCAAACGTTCCATCTTTGATAGTTCGTGGGGTACAATCAAGGTGGTAAGATTAAATTAATTTGACACCTCTAGGCATTTTATTGATCATATATCTTTCGGTGGCATCGGGACAGAATCTACATTCTGGTGGTCCTCACACGCCGTACGTATTGTATTTTTATATATTCTTTACACTTTACCGCGACTTGTGTGGAGTTTAGCGGTTGGGGTATAAGGCCCACTTGCACTAGCGCCGAAATGGGGGTGGTAAGGGGCAACTTCTCCGGAATGTTTGGCGTTCTAAAAAAGTGTAGGTTTACCTGTCGATACGTCTGAGCTGAAACTCGTGGAAAGGCTTTTGATGCGGGCCTCTGACGCTAGTGGAGGTGGCAAAAGTGCGTAGTTGCATTACTGACCAAATAACCAAAATTCACCCAAAACTCCCGTATAGAGTTTCATATCAAATAAAAGTGGATTTTGGTGTAATTCTACGACGTATCCGAGACTTTGGGAAAACCCAAGCCAGAAAACTACTCTAGTTCAATCTCGGTACTATAGCACCACGTGCTAAGTCGACAAAATGGGGAATACAAGTCCGTTTCGGTAGTTTTGGGTGGAGTTTGGTGATTTGGAGGGATTGTCGGGTTTATTTGGGTAATTCTGCGAATCGGGAAATTACTTTTGTACAAAGAAACATACCCTCCGAACATACCCCTGTCTTGTTGTAAGCCTTTGGGTAACATAGCAACAACGTGCAAAAATAGAAACCAACATGGCGGCCTCCAGTATACAAAATGGCCGACGGAAACATGTATCACCCTAACAACACACGCTGCGCATGCGCACTAACACCACGCGTCGCTATGGTAATGACGTCACAAGACGGCCGCTCACGCGGGCTACCGAGCCATCACAACGTGGCGTCACTGGGTCACGTGACATGACGTCACTTCCAGGTCCCCCACTATGTCGGCCAACCGGGGACGATCCATCCCTCTCCTACATCTACCGGAGGTTTCAGGGTGAGAGTTCACGAACCAATTTAATTTTCGGGCATATATACATATACGGTTAAACTGTTGCATAAAACTATGAGAGAGTCCCCAGAATCTCCCTTAGCTACACCACTTGATTCGACTATTAAAAACAGGGCTAATCGTTAAAACGGAACTCATCGTTCGAAAGTAGATGTTTGAAATGAAAATAAATCAACAGGGCGTACTTAAAACGTACTTATAATCACAATATGGCGCTGCTGGGTCACGTGACATGACGTCACTTCCAGGTCCCCCACTATGTCTTCCAACCGGGGACGATCCATCCCTCTCCTACTACTATCGGAGGTTTCAGGATGAGAGTTCACGAACCAATTTAGGGATTTCGGCCATATATACCTATGAGGTTAAATTGTTGTACAAAAACAGAATCTCCCTTGGCTACACCACTTGATTCGACTATTAAAAACAGGGCAGTGTTTATAATTATCGTTAAAACGGAACTCATCGTTCGAAAGTAGATGTTTGAAATGAAAATAAATCAACAGGGCGTACTTAAAACACACTGTACAGGAATATTAAATACCCAAAGACCTGTTCGATATAGAATAACTTTACCGTAAACACGTTCGCTCAAGGTACCACACTAAAGAGATTTTGCGCTATATCAAGTCAAATTCGAAATATGATATTTATTTCTTCCCTTCTTCGCATTGCCAACCAACTTCCTACGGAATAGAAACAAAAATGGGGGCGCGTTGGCGTTGCGGTAACCGGTTCTCGTCAGATCACCGAAGTTAAGCAACGTCGAGCCCGGTTAGTCCTTGGATGGGTGACCGCCTGAGCGATCGATTCGGACTCCCGCGTTGTGTCCTTGGGCAAGGCACTTAACCCCGATTGTCCACATGAGGGCACGATGGCGCCGTGTACTAAGGCGTACTGCACGTCGATGGTACGCATGTTTTCTACCACTCTAACCTTGCCTGTGCTGCAGTGCGGAGTTACGATGTTGGGGAGCTGGCAGCTGCTCGTCGTTGCTCAGTAGTTCTCTCCGGGTACTCCGGCTTCCTCCGCCCGTAAAATTGTCACGGTCATGATTAGCCATTGTGCATAAGTATATGACCTTAAACACCACTAAATAAGTAATAAATAAATATGAAACAGAAATGAACGTGTCTGATGTGTTGAATTAACACGCGATTCACACATTTCACATGTTGAATTGGTACGTACGTCCCTTTTTCATAAGAGTTGTTATATCCAATCAGATAAGGCATTACGTCACTACACCCTCAACTGATGCGGCAGTTCAATTTGTGTCGAATAAAAGCAACACTGAAACTGTCTTATTGGCATGAACAGAATTCAAGAAATTAGAGATTTCGACTGATATAATAAGGCTATAATTTTGCAGTGACTGCATTCAATCGCTTGGATAATGTTGATAGTAGAGCATGTGAAACGTTTTATAACGTCGTTACCTCCGCATATGATATATAATGTTCAAATTGCATAAATACAGTAAAGAGCAGACAAAGCTTGACAATAAAGTACAGTCAAAGCATTCATACTCCTTGCTCACTGTTCGCTATAAAACTTGATTGCTGGAATGTCAACGAAAAACGTCGCCCCTCCCCTAAGATGACGGCATGTCAATCAACGCGATATCGCGTTCCATCCGATGTCGTTTGATGACTTGAAAGTTGTTTCGCTGTGACTGAAGTCACAGCGAAATATCTTTCACTTCATCAAACGTCTTGGTGTTTACCTAGCACAAAACAAATAACACTGTATAAGCTTTTCAATCTCGGCACTTGTTTCTTATCATTAAAAACTCGAATATGTTGTCAATGTTCAATTTGCATTGGTACGAAGAACGGACACACCATCAATATTTTCATTTTTCACATACACCAAAGAATATATTACTCTGTAATCGTTTACCCAACGTAACGGCCAAAACCGGCCAGCGCTATTCACAAAAGTCTCATTCAATTTTCATTATTTTTTTCATTATTTTGTCTCAAACACATAGGTTATGACCACTCATTGTAACGAGTTCGTTGAGCTCGTTCGAATGAGGGAGCATAAGCTATGTTTTTGACGTAACAAAATGAAAAACAATAGTTATTCAAGATTTTTTTTGCAAGTGTCGTCTGCTTTTCATGTTAGGTAAAGGGTTAAAAAGTGATCGGCGATTGCGAGGCGTCTGGAACTTGAAACCTTCGAGAAACTGTTTTGTGATAGAGTACAGTTTATTTTTGCAGTACAGCCGCCGTGGACTGGTCACTTTCCACGGTTGGACAATATTTCCACGGACGCAATAATAATAGATTCCAAACACGAATTATAGGAATAATCACCAAACAGTTAATTAATGAAGCACCGGATACAACCCGGTGCTTCATTAATTAACATTTTGCTGCTGATGGTTTGCGTGAACATCACTGCCCACGCGTGGATTACGAACCGCCCACAGCGACTGTACTGTAGGTTCAACCCCCTCACCCCTCACCCATATTCTAAATGTAACCAATGAGCGTTCCACCAATCCAGTTGTATTGAGATCATTGTCCATGCTTTCTTCTTATTTTGTCAAAGAAAAACGTTGTTAGTTCCTTATCTGATGTACATCGTGCCAACGCTATTCATAAAAAACCGCCACTGACGTTTCGTTACTTTTTACCAACTGGAGTGAAACTCGGAATGAACTATAGTCACCACATTTCATCCTTTGTCCGAGCGCTGCCCATCCGGCATCCCCTGCTCGTGTACATAGTACAAACGCTCGGGACCGATTTCAATTAAATTTGGGGGAACTGTTTGTTATCGCATTTCATTTTGATTTTGTTTAAATTAAGCCGTGGTTCCTCATAGGGAGATGGGTAGGGGATAATGTCTCTAAACTTAAACAAAAGAAATCTTTCACTCATGATTCGATGAATGGAATTAGTTGTTGTTCAGCTTTCTTTTGACGTGTACGCTAAAGTGTGATGCAGCCCGATATTTCACTTAGTCGACCACTCATCCGATGTTAATGAGATTTGGAACTCATCATAAGTTTACATGTATTTAATTTATGCAAAACGAATTACCCTGATAACCTGGTTTCCTGTGAGAATCATTGCGGGATAAAACTAAAACGAAATTTCTAACGCATTTTATTTTTAAAACTACAGAACACAATCGCCTGATTTTTTTTTTGTACGAAATATTCTTAGGAAGAGCATAATCAGACTGATCAGTGAAAAGGGTTTTATTATACATTAACGTTAGATTATCGAAGAAATTGAGGAAAGATAGAAATCGTATCCCCACTGTGAAGATATAGAAATGTTCACTTTCACGGTATCAATCAAAATGGCGGCATTCAAAGCATCACTTCAAGGTGAATACGAGTCAAATTATCACTGGAAATGATCAATTTGTTCTAAAAATGTGTAACGAAAAATAAATCTAGTGTTTCTGAGTGGATACCGATCATTTCCAGCAATAATTCAACACGTATTCACCTTGAATTGATGTATGAAACCCACTAGTCCAAACATGCCCTGAAAGTCCGTAATATACGTTTTTGGTTTGGTACGTCCTTTTACAAATCAAAAACTTATATTATGGACTTTCAAGCCATGTTTGGACTAGAAACCGGTCATCTGAATCAGATTGCAATACGCTATCTGTTCCGAGGTATTAATCAAATCACTTCCGCGTTTCAATGATTCAATGCGCTATTTACTTTCATGCATCAATTCAAGGTTGAAACGAGTGGAATTATCGATTCTTTTTTTCGGATTCTTATAAAAGGTGTATAATAAAAATAAAATATAGTGTTTTTGAGTGGATACCGAAAATTATCTCACTTGAGACTGAGACAAATGGTCAAGCGCTCCCGAAAAATAAACATTTGTCTAGGTCACTCATGAGATAATTTTCGGTATCCACTCAGAAACACTAGATATTTATTTATCGGGGCGCCATATGAGGGGGTGTCACTATTTTAGTACTGCGGGTAATTGGGGAAAACTCAAAGATTTCCTCAAAAGCGATTGATCCAAACGTTTCGAAACGATACTTCGCATGTTTCTTCCAATTAAGGACCCAGTGTCAAATTTAGTGTTACGGGACCGCCATTTTAACTGTGTGGGAAATTGAGAAAACATTTTCAAAATAATTTTCTTCCAAAGCACTGTAACATAAACCTTAGTAATTGACATGTAACATATTTGTATGCATTAGTCTCAGGTATATTCAAATCAGGCCGAAATGGTCATATTTGTAGGTGTTATGGGGTTCAAAAGTATAACTCTGTGGGAAATCGAGAAAACATTTTTTTAAATATTTATCCCCAAAAGCTTAATATTTGACATATAACGTATGTGTATGGATAAGTATGGATAAGTTTCCGAATTATTCAAATGAAGTCCAGAGCCATATTTTATTATTATTTTTTTTTCTTTCGGGGGGGGGGGGGGGGGGGGGGGGCTGGTACCACCTATTTTAACACTGTGTAACTGACGAAACATTTTGAAATAGAAGATCTTTAATGAGTCGCGATTTCATTTCAAATCGAGACGAATTTCACATACTTTTTATCGCGTGTGTAATTTAACCTTACAAATTTAATAAGTACTATATAGATCACAACAGAGACTAGATGTGACGTCCCCAGGGTTCAAATGTGTTCTATGTGCCAGTAGGCACATAGAACACATTGGAACTCAAAAGTGTCGCAGGATTATGGGGTTAAATTGATGGAGGAAAGTTTATGTTCTTATCAGTGCTCAGCCGACAGCCAGTGTCTGTCGTCTGAACCCCAGTTCGAACGTAAACCTTGCCACCTTGTCAACGCCCTATCCGCATGGGACTCTTAGGATTCCTGAAGGTGTCTGTGGCTTACAACGCCAAAGGGTGATCAACGATAATTCACTGAAAGATTATTTATTTACATGTACGATGAAATATAATATGAAACAAATTACTCACAAAATTATCCGTAAAAATACACTAATTACGCGAATAAAAGTTTATTCTTTAGGGCCCTCGGCGTCTCCCACAGCTAGCTGTGTCCGCTGGATCAACCTCACATCATCTTCATCCTCTCACGGTTTGTGACAAATACAAAGTGTCTATTCAGTTCTCGTTGTTTCCTCCTCGCAGGGTTAACTTTGCCGTCAGTCGGTCTTAACTCATACAATGTTCTGCTTGTGCGACTCTATCAGCGTTCTCACAGTTCAACCACAATTCAATCAGCGTCTACCACAGTTCACGGTCACTTTGCGCCTTGTCTGGCTCTCACGGGGTTAAGTTATTCTTCGCCTTCAGCTTTCTACTTAACAAAGCTTACATAAAAATATTCTGCAAAGTGTTCTCAACATCACCAATTCTCGCACCGCATAAAACTATCTTATCTCGCGAGCTATTCAAGCGCATACTCAAGCTCTTGATACGGTTTCTAGACTTCAACGTTATTGCTTTTACTTCTTTGGCTACTGTGCCACTACGGTTCGCAACCGTTAACAAACTACTATCGGTTCCTTACAACACTCACAGGTTTACGACAATACGCGGGCTTTCAATCTCGGTGCCTATGACCCTCAACGACCAAGGCTAAATTCGGACCTTCTCTGAGTGCCCTCAGTCCAACTGCCTCGCAACGACCCACAGCCTTACACACCTTTCGACTGGAATTGGCTGGAATGAAATTTTCGAAAAATCCCCCGATTTTTATTTAGATAGCCAGAACATTTATTCTCAGTTAATCGCTTCTCTTGAACTTGGCCGATTAGATCTATCTTAATTTAACACTCGCTTTAAAGTTCCTTTGAAAGACTCGCATTTTGGTATATTTTGACATTTCGGAGACAGGATAGATGCGTAATATGGGTGTGTGTTCAGAACATATGTGAAGCACTATATTCTACAATTAACTGGCTTTACTTACCTAGATAATTATTACAGAAGAGAATATTGTCTCTCTTACTATTGATCTGTTATCAGAATAGTCCATACGGTGTTCAACACGTGCGCCATAATGGACATTAAATTTCATGCCCCATTTAGAATCTCTGACAAACCTGTTTTCGGGGTCCGTCACATATCTATTTTGCTTCACATTTAACCCAGGCAGAAATATTATCGAAAATATTTACACTTTTATACAACAAAATCGCAACTTTTAGCTATCACCTTGACAACCCCCTACCAAGGAACATATTCTCAGTTGTTCCAAAAACACCAAGAGGATAGCATTCACGCGCATCAACTCTCACACTTCTCTCTTAAAGCTAATTCACAGTCTTGCTCTACTATTACACCAATATACTCAGAAATTTCACACACAGTCATACGCATGCGCACACTAATACGCACCACAAATAACTCTCCAATAAATTAGCTCGGTTCCCCTTTGGAACCTCATGAGTCCATACACACTCACGTCACCTTCGCGCGCACAATTTAACTGGCGCACAATAGGGGGGTGGTCCGTTGGTACACACGCAGCCAACAGGTTCCTCTATACCCTCACTCTCCCTCTCAGTATCGCAAAATATAATACTACTCTATCATACACACATCTGTATCTATATACACTCACGCAACACCCGCGTGAACAAATTCTTAGCAAGCGGTATCCACCCTGACACAAGCCAGCCGATGGACCCCTTGCCCTAACTCCTGTCATCTCACTAACACGTATTTCCCGTCCACGCACACGCGACAGACGGGTTAACTTACGGAGTTCGAATTAAATCTGACGACTGAGGTAGTCGGCCGCAACATTTTGACTACCCTTGATTGCTACTATCCTGAAACAGTAAATCTGTAGCAGGGGGGACCACCGCATGATCCTGCTACTTTCCACCTTACTTTTCTGGATGTGGGTCAAGGGCCTGTCATCCGTGTGGAGTACAAACTCCCTTCCGTACAAAAAGTTTTGGAACTTCTTGACGGCCAAAACAACCGCTAGACACTCCCGTTCAATGACTGAATAGTTACGCTCCCTCGGGAGCAGCTTCTTGCTGGCGTACGCCACCGGGAATCGCCCATTCTCATATTCCTGCAGTAAAACTGCACCAACCCCGGTGTCTGATGCGTCGGCCTGTACTAGGAAAGGCCTAGCAAAGTCAGGCAAACGGAGAATTGGTGCCTTACTGAGCACATCCCTTAGGGTCTTAAATGCCCTATCTGGGGAGATTCCCACTTGACCTTATTTGGTCTACCCTTCTTCGTGAGATCGGTCAAAGGCGCTGCGATATCTGCAAAGTTTTGTACGAACTTTCTGTAGTATCCAGCTTACCCCAAGAACGATCTCACCTGTCGCTTCGTCTGTGGAAGACTTGCATTGCGAATCCTCTAGAGCGTCTCGTCATCCATAGCCACCTTTCCTTCTCCAACCTTGTGACCTAGAAACTCGATGGTCCTGAACCCTACTTCACACTTGGAAGGTTTTACTGTCAGCCCTGCCTTCCTGAGTCTCAAGAGCAACCCCATCAGTACTTCAAGGTGCTCTGGCCACGAACGCGTCTTGCATAAGATATCGTCCACGTAGTGAACTATATCCCGCGTGTCCACCAGCAGTTTGCGCATCATCCTATTGAAGGTGGCGCCAGCATTGATCATTCCAAAGGGAGCTTCCGGAATTGAAAACACCCATCCGGGGTTGTGAATGCGGTCATATGTCTGTCGGTTTTCCTAACAGGAATTTGCCAGTAGTCCTTGCCCAAATATATTTTCCTGAAAAAATCAGCACCCTGCAAACCAGTCATTATGTCTTCCATGTTCCCCATGGGCTCATTTTCAAATCTAGTTATGGCATTCTATCGCCTGAGATCAATACAGAATCGGACGCTGTTGTTCTTCTTCTTCACATGTTCCACTGGTGAATTGTAGGGAGAATTTGAAGGTTCAATTACCCTCGCCTTTAACATCTTTTCCACCTCATCCTGCATTTCAAGCCTTTTTGCATAGGGAATCCTATAAGGCTTCACTCTAACCGGTTCCCCAGTGGTAAGTTCAATTTTGTGTTCCTCGAGGTCCTTGGTCCCTGGACCCTCGGAAAAAACATCCCCGAACTCTTCCAAGAGTTGCACAACTTGGTGACGCTGTTCAACTGATAAATTGTCACAGATTTTACATCCCTATGCGTCTCCACGCCGCTCAGCTCGCCCAGTATTAACAGGCTGTCTTCATCCACGACACCTATTTCAGTCTCATCTTCAGGGTGTATTATGGCTAAGCCCGCGCCCTTCTGGGCCCCCGTGAAAGTTGGAGTCACTACGGCTAACGGCTCGGGTTGTTTTCTCTGCCTCTCTATCATGGTAACGCCTTAGCAGATTCGCATGATAGACCTTGGTTTTACCTTCAACATCTACCTGATAGTCCATATTTCCGATTACTTCAGTCACCACGTAATTTTACAAATTGCAAAACTTTAACCCTTTACGGCTCTCCGCTATTTCCCCAGAGTATGTTGATAACAATTTGCAAAAAACTCATATGTAAACTTCAAAAAGCATGCTCCATGAAATAAATCATCTTTGAGTGGATCTTTGATCTTTACCTTCAAAAAGTAACCTTTTAGAACAACCTGTGTTCGCCTCGCCAGTGTCGCACCATTATGGGGTTAAATTGATGGAGGAAAGTTTATGTTCTTATCAGTGCTCAGCCGACAGCCAGTGTCTGTCGTCTGAACCCCAGTTCGAACGTAAACCTTGCCACCTTGTCAATGCTCTATCCACTTGGGACTCAGGATTCCTGAAGGTGTCTGTGGGTTACAACGCCAAAGGGTGATCAACGATAATTCACTGAAAGATTATTTATTTACATGTACGAAGAAATATAATATGAAACAAATTACTCACAAAATTATCCATAAGAATACAGTAATTACGCGAATAAAAGTTTATTCTTTAGGGCCCTCGACGTCTCCCACAGCTTGCTGTGTCCGCTGGATCAACCTCACATCATCTTCATCCTCTCACGGTTTGTGACAAATACAAAGTGTCTAATCACTTCTCGTTGTTTCCTCCTCGCAGGGTTAACTTTGCCGTCAGTCGGGCTTAACTCATACAATGTTCTGCTTGTGCGACTCTATCAGCGTTCTCACAGTTCAACCACAATTCAATCGGCGTCTACCACAGTTCACGGTCACTTTGCGCCTTGTCTGGCTTTCACGGGGTTAAGTTATACTTCACCTTCAGCTTTCTACTTAACAAAGCTTACATAAAAATATTCTGCAAAGTGTTCTCAACATCACCAATTCTCGCACCGCCTAAAACTATCTTATCTCGCTTACTCAAGCTCGTGATACGGTTTCTAGACTTCAACGTTACAGTTTTTACTTCTTTGGCTACTGTGCCACTATGGTTCGCAACCGTTAACAAACTGCTATCGGTTCCTTACAACCCTCACAGGGTTACGACAATACGCGGGCTTTAAATCTCGATGCTTATGACCCTCAACGACCAAGGCTAAATTCGGACCTTCTCTGAGTGCCCTCAGTCCAACTGCCTCGCAACGACCCACAGCCTTACACACCTTCCGACTGGAATTGGCTGGAATGAAATTTTCGAAAAATCCTCTGTTTTTTATTTAGATAGCCAGAACATTTATTCTCAGTTAATCGCTTCTCTTGAACTTGGCCACTTGGATCTATCTTAATTTAACACTCGCTTTAAAGTTCCTTTGAAAGACTCGCATTTTGGTATCTTTTGACATTTCGGAGACAGGATAGATGCGTAATATGGGTGTGTGTCCAGAACATATGTGATTCACTATATTCTACAATTAGATTTTAACTGGCTTTAATTCGAATCCCATCTGCGGCAACCGCGTTGTGTCCTTGCGCAAGACACTTCATCTCCATTGCCCGCGTGGGGGCATGGTGGCGTTGTGTACTAAGGCGTACTGCACGTCGATGGTGCACTTGTCTTCAACCAATGCTAACCCTGCTTGTGTGGAGTTAGTATGTTGGGGAGCTGACAGTTGCTCGCCGTTGCTCGGTGGTTCTCTCCGGGTACTCCGGCTTCCTCCACCCGTAAACCTGTCACGGTCATTATTAGCCATTGTGCATAAATATGTGACCTTTAACACCAATAAATAAATAAATATAATAAATTGAAAAAATACCGCAATATACCAGTATATCGTTGACTAGTTCAGAATCCGGACAAAGTTATCAGTATCCGTGACTGATACTGATGATTACGCTCAGATTGCTGAACTAATTAACAAATAACTTCAGTAGTATTAAACACCTATTGCTAAAATCATTTCTTCGTGGTTCGATGGATTTCGCAATAGGTGTTTAACCCTTTACCCAACGTAACGGCCAAAACCGGCCAGCGCTATTCTCAAAAATCGCCAATTAATTTTCAAAATATTTTCATTTTTTGTCTCAAAAACATAGGTTATGACCCCTCGTTGGAACGAGCTCGTCGAGCTCGTTCCAACGAGGGGTCATAACCTATGTTTTTGAGACAAAAAATGAAAAAATTTAGTTATTCAAGAATTTTTTTTGCAAGTGTCGTCTGCTTTTTATGTTAGGTAAAGGGTTAATACTATTTTAACCCTTTGAACTTGAAAGCCCGATTATTCTCTCCAAGACATAATTTGGTCCCATTTCTATCTTATTATAAGAAGTCTATACGCGGGCCATTAATGACAAAATAATAACTGCAGTCTGAAGACTGCACTTACTATTTTATCCTCGCTGTATATTGGCTTTGGACTAACCCATCTCACAGCAAAAGAATGGGTTAAACTTATAAATATTGTAAACTTTTCTTCTGTGGGATTAACAGGTAGAATCGTTTCGTGTTTTGTATTTATCCTCAAGAGATTACTTTCTTCTAGTCGTCCCGGTTGGTTGATTTTTGGGGTCCCAATGTGGAGGGGGAGGGGTACAGTTTTAACACAGGACCCCATGAAGAGTTTCTCATTTTGGACTCTCAGCAAACTCTATGGATTTTGCCAAGGATAAAGATATTTCTATGTAGTCTTCTTATAGAGAAAATCATTTCTGGAAATTGGATATAACAGGATCAAAAACGGTTGCCAGGGAAGGGGTTAAAAATGAAAAATGAGATGAAAACAATAATATTACAAAATCTTCTTAAACAATAACCAGACTTTTTGATAATTGTTACTATGCTTTAACCATCAGTATCGGTAAGCGCCCTCACCCTTACTCCCCCCCCTCCCCCGATTCCCACCCCACACCCATGAGCCCCTTTTTTCAATTTCAAAGCCACAGCTTATAACCCCACCATTGAACGAGCTTGTTAAGCTCGCTACCAAGAGAGGTTCTAGGCTATATTTTAGGCAAGGAATGAAATATTTTTCTTTATTCAAGAATTTGTTTTGCAAGTCTCGTCTACTAGTCATCATAGGGAAAGGGTTAATTCTAAACCCGCTGCTTATTTTCGTGATTCTTTTTTATAACCTCATATTATTTGATAAAATATTCAAAAGTGATATACGTCAATAAACAGTAAAGATGCCTTCCAGAATACGCAGGGCTATATTTTGTTATCAAGTGCCTGGATTATAGCTCTTCTTGTTAACAGAGTATTATTGTACAGGACAACCCGCTCCTCCCTCCCTGCCCAACCATAGCAACAATGAGTTAAATTGACGACGACAAAACAGTTTCAACTGTCACTGAGTTATTAACGTCGCTACTGATTAGCGGCTGCCCTTGATGATCCGTGCTCCACCAAAAAAGCAGGAAAGAAAAACCTACTTCGGAAACACTGGCAAAATGTTGTTTCAGCTCAGATAAAACCGATAAATACTAGATTATTTTGAAATTGCAAGCTAATTTCCAGAAGTCATCCAACGAAACGCGACCATGACCAAGTGGATCCAGCAACGAGGAGAAGGCTACACTGCCTCTAACGTACTAAGCCGCTAGATAACGTTCCCCACGTCGTTTCCTGTCGCTTGAAAGCCGAGCGTGTCTTAGGCCGGAATAACAGTACTGTCCGCTGACAGTAAACTGCGGCCAAACTTCTGGGGGTAGCTTGTCAAACTTTCCAGTGGCATTTGTAGGAAACCCGCCGATTGAAAATGGCTTTGTCAGATCTTCACGAAATGTTTGAAGATCAGAAATTAGCTGACCATAGTAAGGAAATAGAACTTGAGAACAGACCGTTGAAATTGGAAAGTGAAGTCTCATACCTGAAACAAGAAAATCTCAATCTCAAATCTCAATGTAGTTATCGGGAGAATCAATTTAATAAATATCAATACAAGAAACAACGTATCGTGTTAAAATGGAATGACTTAAGTACCCCAAAAATAGTTGGATATGGTAAACGCATCCGCGTGCCGTCGACAGTTGATGAATTTCAGATGCAACCATATAGATGGGAACCAAAAGGTTCTAACTGCGGTGAAAGAATTCACGGACATCATAACGAAAATTAATTGGCACACCTGTTCGAAAAAGCCAAAACACAAAATAACTCACCGAAAAAGAATATGGTTTGACAATAGATGTAAAGAATTGACACAAAGCTAAGACAAAATCGTTCGTAATATGAGGAGTAACCCATTTGATAGACAACTGAGAATCAAGTATCACTCAATTAAGAAAACATACAAGCGAGAATTAAAGTTTATGAAGAAATCATATTTTACTGAGCTCCACAAACAAACTGGACACTCTTGAGTCAAACGATCCCAAAAAATATTGGGATATCATAGCGCAATTGATGAAACAGAAATCAAGTGATATACACGCGACTGGTCCTGATAGAAGTGTTGAATTCTTTTCATAAACTTTTTAGTCCCGATGAACCAGGGAGTGGTCGCGTAATAAGTGATATACGGACCATTGATGGTATTAAAACGCCTTTAAATAAGAACACAATTACTTCGGAAGAGATTCTGAGTATTGTTCGCCAATTGAGAAACGGCACGTCATTTGGTCCTGACCAGATTTCTAATGAACTCCTAAGGTTGATCGTTCCTCTGTTCATTGATGAATTCGTGAAATTATTCGATATCATTTTTAACAATAAGGATAGTAATGGTATAATTAGTCAGAATCAATTTAGATTCAGTAGCGAGAAAGGCAAGATTGACAG
Organism: Pictodentalium vernedei; assembly: GCA_031216915.1. Classification (NCBI taxonomy): domain Eukaryota; kingdom Metazoa; phylum Mollusca; class Scaphopoda; order Dentaliida; family Dentaliidae; genus Pictodentalium; species Pictodentalium vernedei. Next base: position 761,099,099 of record CM062297.1, read on the forward strand.
TGCTTTTGTACTTGACACAGTTATTCGGAAATATAAATACTCAGGTAAACCATTATACGCTGCGTTTGTCGATTTCCGTAAAGCGTTCGATTCTGTTGATAGAGCGATATTGTTTAGAAAAATGTAAGCTGTTGGAATGAAAGGTAAACTGTTCGAGATTATTAAATTCCAGTATGAATCAAGTTCCTATGTCACATAACAAGCAGAGGTTTATGGCTGCTTACATTATCAACAATAGGTGTTCGCCAGGGATGTATTTTATCACTCAACTTATTTAAAATGTTCATAGATGATATCGAACGTTCCTTTGGTGAAACTTGTGATCCAGTTAAAATAGGTGACGTGTCTTTAATCACATCATGTTTGCGGATGACCTTGTTTTAGTCTCGGATAGTCTTGACGGTCTTCAACGATGTTTGAAGAAGTTACAAAATTTTACCGATATTAATACATTATCTATCAATACGAAAATCTCAAAATGCATGGTATTCAGGGCGCAAGCCGCAAAACGAGACCCTACATTTGCCATAAATAACAACCCCTTAGAAAATGTAGATGCGTATAATTATCTTGGAACAAGGTGTTTAAACATTCAGGAACGTTCACTCAAGCAATTTCTGAACAGAGTGCGAAAGGTCGGAGAACAATATTTTCCTTACTTAGCGCTTGTCATTGAACTGGCCCGCTTCCTCTCGGAATTTCTCTGAAAATGTTTCAGAAACTAATAAAGTCCGTTGCCTTATAGAGTTGTGAGTTATGGGGTAAGGAAATAACAGAGAAGTATACTATCGTCTTGACTGTGAACAACTACGCATTAAGTTTTGTAAACAATTATTAGGAGTTGGAAAACGCTGTATGCAATAATGCTGTTAGGACTGAACTGGGTAGTTACCCATTATACATTGATATTCTTTGTCATATGGCATCTTACGTTAACAAATTAGCATCAGTCTCAAGTAACACACGTTTGCAAAATGCTGCTACCGAATACATGAATCCAACTCCAAACAAATATAAATGTATCAGCATGCAGAAATGAAATTTACGCAAAGCATTCAAATGATCATAATGTTCAAATATACACGGATAACAGTAAACTAAGAACATATTGTCTCTTTAAGAGCAAGTTTGAGCTTGAACCATATCTTATGTATACGGATTCAAGTGATGATAGGTCCAAATTCATCCGTCCCCGAATAGGTAATTGTTGCCTTGCTATCGAAAAGGGTCGGCATCATCAGCCTCCCATTGAACTTGAAAATAGGTTATGCTGGGTTTGTTCAATGCGAACAATTGAAGATTAGAAACAGTTCAATAATGTAGTGCCCTGCATATGTCGAATTAAGAACTATATTATTTGCCACCCTGCAGAGATATCATGCGATCGTTGGTGAATTAAATACAGATGAACAAATGAATCTAATTATGTCAAATCATTGTCCAGAAATTGTATCGAAATTTAGCAGCGTATCCCGACAGTTCTTTGATACCCGACAATTGCTGCTAAGTACTTTATAATCGTTTGCACACTGAGATTTACCTGTCTCGTATTTGAATTATAATTCATATATATGTACGTTCTTTTCTATATGAAAATGTTCATCGTTGTTATGCAATTTGTCCGTATGGATGTTCTGTTGCAATTAGATTTATCTTATCACTACCACCATTTCTGTAGGAGTATGTCAAATATTAAGGTGGTATGAGTTGTAGTTTTGGGGCTAGAGGTGTTCACAAAATGGGAAGGTATACCACGACGTTGTTTGCGTCATATCTCCGGTATCTGACGTCGGATATTTAAATTTTTTCAACTTACTATTTCGGACAACGGGTGCAGGGGAACCCTGTTAATTCAATAGCCACTTTGCCAATTAAAATTATTCAATTAACCGGAGTATTGAATTAACAGGATTGTGTCACTTTCCTGTATTCTAGAGATAAACTTAGCATTTATTCTATTATATCTTGTTTGACAGAGCTCCGTGAGCTCTGTCAAACAAGATATAATAGATTAAATGCTTGTATTGGATGTACTGGGGCCAAATAGGTTTATAAACAAAGAAACACTTGGGAGAGTCAGCGTAATTTCTCAACAGGATACAAGATTTTTTATTCAATTAACAGGAGTTTATTCTATAACCTATATTCAATTAACAGATCAAATTTGTACTGGAGGTATGGTAAGTGGTTTTGTGTTGGGGAATTATATTCAATTAACAGGGTTATTCAGTTAGGAGATATCCAGTTGGGTGGGCTCCACTGTACTATTATGGCCTGCGCTTTCATCTTCGTGTTGTGAATTTAAATTTTACCGTTTTCCGGCCATCGGCGGGAATTTCATCTTGGCGGTAAATGTTTTCAGACAAAGTGAATTCAAATATGACGAGACAGCACTTCAGGTATTCCTGTAGGATTAGGGAAAATATTATTGGAGTATCAGTTGCAGTTCAAGCTGAAGGGGAGCTAACGAAATGGGAGAGGTTGTAAAAGCATAAAATAACGTAAAAACGTCGAAAATGACGTTAAAATGGAAAATAAAAAAACAGTTATCTTTTTTATTTTTCGAGTTTTACAACAAACTAAAATTTCATTTAAATCGTACAAACTTATTTTTGCGACTTTGACGTCCCAACGTCACCCCTGTGGGAACTGCAGACAAACGAATGGCCTTTTTAGATATGTTTTTTGTTTGGGTGTATATTTGCAAAATTTCAAGAGTGAGAGTTCAATAACGTGGCGGATATTAACCCTACATGAAAAATACGTAAAATTGACGCTGTTTGGATAAAGGTGGATATTTTAAATTCTTACACTAGCATATAAAAGAATGTTCACCCAGTTGACAGTGTTTGAAATTTCGTAGCTGGGGATATTATGTGTTTGAGAAAATGAGGCTTTCACTGTAAATGACGCATAAATTTGAAATGATGTACAAAGTTAAAATTGATGATAAACCGAAAAACAGAGAAACATCTGCCTCTTAATTTTATACCTCCACAACATACTTAAATTTCATGAAAATTGGTCGTGATTTTATCTTTTGTGACGTTGACGTCAATAGCTTCACTCGAAAAATTCGGCCATAACCGTTGGAAATTTCCCGGTTGATACCAGATTTTTAGATATGTTTTTTGTCAGAGATGAGATATGAAAAAGTTGAAAAAGGAGGCTTGATACAGGCGTTGATATTAAAAGATGAGAGAAAAATAGTAAATTGAAAAGTGTTTTAGATAAAGGAAAACAAATGGGCTCCATTGCATTCAGAACTGATAACCATCATTATTTGTGCCGAATATTGTGTGTGTAACTTGAAAATTGTGGCCGTGATTGTCTAAAGGGGAAGTGTTTTTTTTTTTAAAGTCTGATGATCGCGATAAATCATTCCAACTTAGTTGGGTGACTTAATAAATGGTTTCATTACATTACATTCAACAAAAAATAGGGTCGGTTAGTTGGGATTTTTTTTAAATTTCTTTCTTCTTTTTTACTAGTTTGAAAAATACAAAGGTATACAAAGTATAGATGTGAAATATGCATTTTTGAAACATGATGTCACGTGTGCTATCCAATGATGACTGACTTCGTGGATATTGTCGGGTGAACAATAGAGGAGGAGGACGATCGCACTCAGCCACTCGGAAAGTGCCCTCCTCGTGGCACAGTCTGGGTACGATGAATGTCAATTTTGCATGTGTTAAAGTATTGGCTTCACCGTTTCAATCTATGTTCTTCACGGACCAGAGGTGGCGATCAATTTGAAAATACTTGTACTCAATTCGCGCACTCCTATTTCGGTTGACTTTGGTAAATGTGAACGAGTGGACAAAATTTTCAAATGTATCGTAATCGGGTGTAATTCCAGTTCTGAATGTATGTGATCATCAGTATTTGTCTGGAAATTACGACAGAGGTTTTCCGGAAACAACTGAGAGTGTGACGTCATAGGGATACTGGTGTCGCCACTGGCGCTACTATTATTGGAAATAAAATCAAACCAAACACAAACACAAGTTACTTGTCCACATGTAATATCACTACAGAAGTCTCTATGGAAAGCTTTTTAAATTAAAAGAGTGGGATAAAGACGACCAATCAGTGAAAATAAATTCTAGAAATAGACAGAATGGCATTCGCGTTCGAACTGGCATTTTGTACCGTACGAGATCGATTTGAGCGGAGGGATAATATTGAACGAGATGCCGAACCACCCAAATTGATCAAGTGCGGTAAAAATGACAGTTCGAATGCGTATGCTGTTCTGTATTTACTGCACGCCTGCAGTTAACTAATACAATATTAATCGATTTTGGCAGAGGGATAATATTGAACGAGAAGCCTTCGGCTTCTTGTTCAAGATTATCCCTCCGCCGAAATCGATCTCGTGCAGTAGAAAATGACAGTTCGAACGCGTATTGCACGCCTACAGTTTACTAAAAAAATATTAAAAACACAAATTATAGCCAAAAATAACCCAAACGTAAAAAATAAATAGTTAAATAGTCCGCGCACGTGATCCGTATTGTTCAAGGACTATACAAAAAAAAAATATATTGTTTGCCTCGGTTTTTTGCAGAAAAAAGCGTGTATTTTATGAAAATGAAAGCAAATGCGTGCAATAAAATATGTTATAACTAGATAGTTTTGAATCCGCAAAGCGAATTTACAGAAGTCGTCCAAAGAAGCAAGGCCAACGCCAAACGCACAAACATTGTGGAGAGGGTGTCTGTCGACTTTTAACGCACTAAGTCGCTTAATGAAGCATTTTAATGAAATATGTCAGAAACAGGCTAAACATTGAAGTGACGTAAAAACGTCAAAATGGTACCAATTCGAAAAATGATAAAATGAGCAGCCACCTATTACTTTTTGAGCTCTACAACATACTAAAATTTCAGAAAAATCCGTCCTATTTTCATTTTTGACCACATGACCCTCTATGACGTCACATCGGCGTTCTTGTATCACGGATGAGAATTTCCTAGGATGGCGATACATTTTAAATATATTTTTTGGCGAAGATTACAGTCCCAAAATTTCGAATGGCTTGGGCTGAAAATGAGGATGAAAATAAAAGATATAGACAAAAACATAAAATTGGCATCGCTGACATCGGGAGTTTTGAGCTATACAAAAGACAAATCCGACGTATTTTAGTATTTGACCATATGACCCCTATGGCTTCACCTCAGCGTTCGGGTATAAAGGTTGAGAATTTTCTAGGATGGCAGTATGTTTTTTGATATGTTTTTTTTTGTGGAGATTATATTCCTAAACCGTCAGAGAGATACAGTTTAAAATGAGCTGGAATTTGAAATTTTTAATAAAACTCTTAGAATCCGGCTCCTTCTAGCGAAGTGTTGAAATAGCGAAAAAAAAAACAGGACAGATCAATTTCAGATCACTAGAAATAGTTGTGCGAAAACTGAAAGCAGTATCTTTCAGAACTATGGAGCTACACGTGTCACAAATCAGCGATTTAATAAGAAAATGCTCAAATTTGAAGTGACGTAAAAATGTCGGAATCTCAAAAAATCGAAAGAAAACAGCTGTCTCTTCATTTTTCGAGTTCTACAACATAATAAAATGTAATGGAAATCGGACAATGTTGACTTTTTTCCAACATATGACCCCGAGCCCCCCCCCCCCCCCCCGCCCCCCCCCCCCCCCCATGACCTCACCTTAGAAATTAAGAATCTGTCATGAGTAAACACATAACACATTTTTAGATGTTTTTTTTTCTGGAAATGTTATATGCAAAGTTTGAAAGACAGGGGTTTGGTATCGGTATTTATATTATACAATAATGAAAAATATGAAAAATTTGAAATCCCATCGATCTCATTGTGGATGTAATATCGGGAAACAAATGATTGTCCGAGCGAGCTGGTCATATTTCCGGGAGTGGGCCAAGGGTAAATGGCCGAATTTTGGTCTGATAAAAAAGAAAAAGCAAAAGGAAAAAAAGAGGCTAACGATCGCTATAAGTCATTCCAACTTCGTTGGATGACTAAATTGGTGAATTTCGCTCGCATTTTGCTTCTCTGACAAGTGCAATGTTCATAGATTTAACAGTGAAGATGAAAAGAAAGGTTGTTACATAATCTTGCATCACAAGCACCTTGCAAAGGACTTAACTCCCCGTTTTAACTCATACAGAATCGATTGTTCTTTTATGCAGATGCCCAAGGATGCTTTATTTATTTTTATAAAGCTATGTTTAAAAGTTTAGTTTTGTTTTCTCATATGATTTTATAATAAAAATGACTTCAGCGACATAGTTTCTTTTTGATGTCATCTGATGTCCCATATTGTTTGTATGACATGGGAATAGGGAGAGAACAAGATCATACACTGGTCACTAGCAGTAAATATATATGTAATATATACTTCTCGGCATCTAAATATCCTATTTTGTTGGCCAGTAAGGGTTATTTAGTTGTTATGTTATCATACAAGCCTCTCTGAGCCGCTGGGAAAAAAATTGCAAAACCGTACAAAAACACATTTTTTCGGCCGACATCACCCAACCACCCGGGCTAGGTGTCCCAACTTTTTTACAGAAACCCCCTCCCCATCTCCCGTAAGAATAAAACGTTTGCTTGTATTTAACAACCTTCAGTTGAGAGTTTCTTTTTTATTTTATATTTTTTTGTATATGTCATTCTCTGGAGAGACACTCATCACAAGTTAGCCAGGCAAAGCTAATATTACAGGACAAGGGGGTGAATTAGTCCATAGCCTCCATATTAAATGTACACCGGATGCATAAATGCAACTCAATTAATTGATTGTGAATTAAATGCAGTCACGTAATCTTTCTTATTACCATTTTTTGACAGGATATAAACAATGAGAGAACACGTTTGGTTGTTTACCTGGGCTCTAGCTGCCGCCTGTGCGCTGGGAGCACCTTCTGGTACATTTAATGGTGAGTATAAATATGAAAACTATTGAATTAGTACTTCAATTATGTCTCTATTCTCGACATGTCAAATACATGGTTGTGTTTTTGTTTTTTATACTTGGGGTTGTTTCGTTTTCCAACACTGTTTCATACAACCTACAAAACATTTGGGTTTAGATGATTTCAAAACCAACAACATTTAAACTGTTCTCACAAAACTTCCTGGTGATGTATTACAGTGGCATATGCATAATGCATCGACGTGGTTTTAGGGAGATGTAGTTAAACTTTTTACCCAACGCACAGGATATCAAAATTTATTATTTCAATTATTGTTTTTGGAAATTTTTCAAAACATCCTAACAAAATCGTTTCAAGTGACCCCTCATTGGAACGAGATCAGCGCGCCGTTCCAGTGAGGGAGTCACATGATGTGGTTTTATTGATTTTTTCCTTTTTTCAACCGCTTAATTTGTAAACTACGTGGGGGGGGGGGGTGCGGCTGATTCCTTAGGTAAAAGTTAACTCTTTTACTAACCAAACGGCCATATTCACTCCTGTTTATTTTTCCAACTTCTGCCTCGTAGTAAACGTAGCTGTGCCCCCTCATTGGAACGATCTCTTCAAGCCCGTTCCAACGAGGGACAATACAGAAGTGTGATCACAAAAGCGGACAGAAAATTTCGGCCGGATCGCGTCTGAGTTGTGATCCGGTCGAATTATCTGCCCGCTCTCATCGCCTTAAGCCTATAGAATTTCAATTGTCGAAAAAGAAATACAAAAAGTTCCAATCTGATATCCCAGATTTATTTGTGTTCTGTGAGGCGGTCTTGTTTTTTGAATTATTTTATCCAGGAAAATCTGACTCTTTAGTGTGTGCGTGTTGCAATCGAACTGCGATCTGATCGCGAAAAAGACCTGTTTTCTGATGTCAGTGAGTGTAAGACAAAGCCCTTCAAGACAAAATCCCTCAAGAAAAATATCAAAGATAAATCCCTCAAAAGAAAATTACCTAACATTCCTCGGTCAAAATCACTCAAGTTAAATGACAAAGATGAACAGAAATCTCCCATTTTTCTAGTAGTTATATGTTTGTGTCAACATGTGACATTTTATTGCTGGCTCAACAATATTCTAGAATATAGAAAACAACTCTCAACGTTTGAAGAACAATCAGTCCAAAACATCTTTTAATGAAAAGGCTTTTTATCTACGATTTACCTAAAAGCGCACTGTCAAACCGCAGTATCAGTGGAGAGATAAAAAATTTGGCGATAAAAGATCTTGTATCAAAATTGCTGTGACAATAACAGTCAAATGACGTCTCGCGAAACGAATTCACGCGCGCTTGAGGGACGATTACGGTGGTATTGGCAATCGCAAGTCATTTCCTTGACAAAACTTCTGATGCTTCAGTGAACGATGCGCCAAGTTTGCCTCAACAGATATTTCATGTAACAAGGAATTGCTCGATGCAATAGACAAACAACGCGCGATGCAAAACACTAAAAGAAAAAAGAGGAAGGTTATTCGCAAAAATTGAAAATCATCGCGAGAAAATTTCGAAACGTAGCCTCAATCTCAGTGTGGTTTGCAGGTTTAAAAAAAAGTGGGAATGAAGTGACGTCATGTATATAAAGTGATAACGGCGCACTACTAAAATATAATTCCGTAGCTATTTTCGCAAACCACCCACCTAACTTTTGGGAGACCTCATGAATTGGTGAATTGAATTGGATTTGGTTAAAGATATCACTGTCCGACGGAAAAAGGAAACTTGGGCTGAGTTTGGTTATTTTTATCTCCATGTACACGTTCAATCATGTTGAAGGAATTTTCCTCACCTGTCGTTGTGTTGAAAGAATTGAAAATCGAGTCCCATTATTTTTATAGGTTGAGTTTGTTTTTTTTTTTTGTTTTTTTTTTTTTTTGTTAATGACTCTTTTTGAGAAGTTATGCTTATGGGTTTTGTTGATTGGGGCGGTGGTAGAAGAAAGTGTTATGAGCACATTGTGCTTGTATGCAATATTTTATCGCAACTCGACTCTTTTTTGGAGATGTGTTGCTACTCGTCGCGCAAGCGCGAGTCGTAGCTATACGCCCTCAAGACCAGTCTCATGGCGGTACAAGATTCCGAACGAGCACAATGTGCTCACAACACATATTTATTAACCTTTTACCTAACTTGAAAAGCAAACGACACTCCCAAACAAAATTCTTGAATAACTAATTTCTTGTCTCAAAAACATAGGTTATGAACCCTCGTTGGAACGAGGGGTCATAACCTATGTTTTTGAGACAAAAATTGAAAAACATAATGAAAATTAATTGGCGATTTCTGAGAATAGCGCTGGCCGGTTTTAACCGTTACGTTGAGTAAAGGGTTAACATATTATTCAATTACTGATTCCAAGGTACTAACAATAAACTAATTTTCGGAACATAAATAGTCATTAATTTAATTTAATTGATGCTATAAACTAATTTGTACTCTGCAATTGTTTTCTTAATACAATAACCAGATCTTCATAAATAGTGTAACATAATCGCATTCTTATTCTCATTTCAAAAATATTTTGTTTTGATAAACAACTTATTTTTAACATTCCACTAAATTTGTTCAACATACTTCTTTGGCACGTGACCTTCATGCTAATATATTTTTAACGAGTTTTTCACTTTTTTTATTTTCCGAGAGGGGTTTTGTCTTCAGTGACTAATGACTAAACATTTTCATTTTTGTATCAAAACCTCTCTCTTGGGACCCCATCATAGCTCGTTCCGGTGAGAGGTAACAAACTCTGTTTTTTTTAAACAAACAATGAATAGATAATACAAATTGAATGGCGAGTTTTGAGAACAGCACTGAGTGTATATTGGGAAAAGGGTTAATGATTTGTGCACTCTCTTGTAGTTCGACTTGCTCAAAACAATGCTTAATGGGACATGTGAGGATTTCAGGCTATAATATTATTATTATTATTATTAATATTATTATTATTATTATTATTATTATTATTATTATATAATTATTATTATTCTGTTTTCAACTTATATTCACCCTTTTGAGGATATTTCATATTGAGTGATCTGTTGAGCAACAACAGTCAACACCCAATACTTACTTTTTTTCTCTTCAGTTCACAGTTTCTTAGGATATTCGCTGTGCCCAAAATTGTGGTTTTGTGAAGCTGATGTGATCTGATGGAACTGGATATATTATCAAGCCACTTTCTAAAATTCTTTGTGGTGGCACCTGTGGCTCCGATAACTTTTGGGATGACACTTGTTTTTAAATTCCACATCCTACTACACTCAATTTGCAGATCAGCATACTATTATTATACTCCCATGTGTTAATATGGAAGTATATTGTGATTGCCTTTTTGCCCCTTCTATTATTTCTCGTCACCATTGAGATCTCCGGAGCTGCAAGGTCTACAGCCTTGAAAATCGCAGGGCTGATAGACCTTGTGGCGTGGGACCGGCTGAGACTAATGCGAATTTCGTCCGACCTTGACCTTCTCCCCGGCTCTTTATCGGAATACTTTGTCATTGCTACTCCTCCGGAACGGCTTGACATACCGAGTTCGAATTTTTCTCTTCTATCATTCTGTATGTCTAGTGATCTATTTTTGACATAAAACTATTCATTAATCTTTGGCCGATGATTTGGGTCGAATCGTCAGTTTAAAATGCTCTAAAATAAACAATTTAACTCAAAACATTCGGTCCAAAAAACGTGTGAATAGTTGAAGTTGAACAGTTCATCAAATAGGCAGAATTATTGCCAAACTCGGTCCGTGACAGGTAAATAATGAATGCAAAAGTTGCTGCATTGAGAATAAAGTAGGGACGAATCGTTCCCTCGGTTTCCCCGCGATCCACGGCATTTCCATGCAGTTTCGGCACTTGATGAAGATACTAAACTCTCGAGCAGGGGTCGCAGAATACATTCTGAAAATGTTAGGTAGCTGCCTTCATTGGTCTGGATACCGTTGGCGTATGACCGACACTGGTGTCTGTTCAATTTTAATGTCAAATTAGCCACATTACACCTTTTTGCCATTAACCCATGTGCGATTTCTGTTAACTTTTACTTTCTGGCAACTATCTAAGTGTTAAATGCTGTGTCGGAACTCATTGGCAACAGTTATAAAGATGCAAGTTTCATTTTGTCGCATTTCTCCACCCATAACAGTGAATTATAAGTCATAAATGGCACGAACTCAGACAGGGTAGATTGAGCACGTCCTCACGCCGTTTCGCACTAGCTAGAAAATGTCCAATTTCAAAAAACTACCTCCCTTCATCAAAGCGCTATATCTCAGTCAATTCTTGGAGGATTCCAATGACATTTTCACTCATTGTTTACGAACAGTTGCTGCATCATTTCGAATAAAGGCGACACGAAATTTCGTATTTTGTCATAACGAATATGAAAAGTGAGTAAGCGCATGCGCGTAGGTCCCCACGGCGCGCGTGCTCGATTTCTGGACTTTCAAATAATAATTAGTTCCGAATGCCTACGCGGGGCAAGGTGGTCCTGTGTACTAAGGCATTCTGCAAGACGATGGTGTACTTGTCTTCAACTGCTGCTAACGTTGCTCATGCAGAGCAAGTACGTTGTGGAGTAGTCTGACAGTTGTTCGCCGCTGCTAGATGGTTCGCTTCAGATACTTCTGGTTCCTTCTCCCGTAATACTGTCCGACACGATATGACCCTGTTTGTTGAAAGTGTCGTTGAATCACAATCAAGCACATCAAACAAAGCCCATTCATGTAATCTTATTTTTAAGATCATATTATTTTTTTTTTTTTAATGGGTTAATTATTGCGAAACTCGAGCGCAATACAGACCCCTTCAATGATTTTACTTACTAAGGCACCTGACCTGGAAAATATTCTACGCAAAAGAAAAACTATTACAACAGAAACATCATCAGCGGCTACAGGACAACAATTGAAAATAAAATACCGTCAAATGATAGAGAAGAGAGTTCAGGGTAAAGAAAATTAATCTTTTCATTCTCATGCACCGACGCATTCGTTTTTTCGGTCCGCGTTCGTAATTTTTATTTCGGGGGCAAAATTCAAAATGTACAAAACTACCATGTGATTTTCGCGGTATCACATCGCGATTTGTGACACATTATGTCGTATACATTGATACAGTATTGGTATTCTCTTCGCGAAATGCAACACGATTCTCAAATGTGTACAAAATAAATTTTTATTTAACTGGTTGAGAACTAGTTTATTTTTGGTGGTCTGAATTTGTTCATCAAAAGATGTTCTATTAAAAATTATTGGAGAGTGCCAGAGTGTCACTCTCCATTAATTTGTAATAGAACAATTTTGTATAAACAAACTATTATTTACGTTTAACTGAATACGAAACATGGGGAAAGAAAATGTTACTTTTGCACTGGTATCCTCTTTTTTTAAAGGCCTGATTGTGGCTTCTTGCACTCAACCAGTTAAAAAACTCATTATTTTTTTCTCCGTTTTAGTTGTGGAAACGTGGTAAGAGTAGAAATGAAATTAGTTGATCGTAAAGTTGTATAAAACAACTTTTGTTGTTAAGACAATAATATGTATCCTTAATTTTAATGCAGTATGATTGCCGCTTTCGGCTGGTGAAATGTTCTATATTTTACCTCCTACAAGTATCTGGGAATTTCCTTGGTTCAAATACGTCGCATGCAGGCTGCATATAAAACCATGTACTTCCTGTCAACATCAATATACGCTGACAGCTATGGGTAATCTCCCCTTTGTTCATTGATTATTCAAAATGAGGCAGCCGATAAACGCTTCAAGTTGAAAGATTGAGTGTTGGAAGCCCATATGTGGTCTGAAGTGCAGATTAGGCAACTTAAAAGGCTTCATATTCTGTGGATGTGTGTCATGTTACCTTCGAAATGAAACTGTTAGGTATGTCTGAATTTGCATTGTTACAATTTATGGGAGAATGCCTGTACTCTCCCATAAATTGTAACAAGGCAAAGACACGTGAACACATTGTGAGAATTCTCTCATATAATTTTGATCGCTGTTGTTATTAGTTCTGTGCATCGATGCAGCAGTCGGTAAGATTCGCTCTCGTCCAATATGGAATTAACTGACACCATATATACCATATTAGTCCACCAACAAACTGTGTAACGAATAATATTCAGAAATATCCTAACTACTGTAATCATTAATTAAATTATTTAAAACATAACATTTAAATATACTTTCAGAATTTCCATTCATCATAGGTGGCGAAATAGCAGCACCGGGCTCGTGGCCGTGGCAAGCGGTACTTGTAGCGAATGGGCGAATCATTTGTGGCGCTGTGCTGATAGGTTCGAAAACAGTTCTGACAGCTGCCCATTGTGTGGAGGGAGGAAAGTGAGCATCTGTAATATGTTACTATGATAGCTTTATCAAATACCCAGAGAAAAATGTTTCCGTTCTTTTGTAGTTGAGCTTGACTCAAGGTATTACTCACACAATGTATGTAATCCAACCAAATCTATTTTATACCATGATAACCTATTCTACTATATATACAAATCCTATGACATAAATTTTGCCTTTACACACCAACCGCGGTGAACACGCCAGCAATGGGATTTCAGTAGTTAAATTTTACACCAACCGTAGAACTACATCCAAGTTGACCTTTGGTGGCGTCAACCTGAATGCAAACTTGACTGAATTGATCGCACGTCTCCTCGCGAAGAGTGAAATGAAAGTGGTAATTATTTATTAAGTTTTTAAATGGTTTACCTCATAAGATGTCACAAAGTAACAAACATGCATTCTCTCATGTTAATAAAGTATCCATAACTCGAAATACTATGTTATTATGTTATTAAAACGAAAAAGGATCGGTTTCTTTTTCCATTTCGTTTCGGCGATAAAATTGATAGCGGAAGTACGGCCCACCGATGCTCATCTAAACAAAAAACAAATTCGCACATATGTACGTCTGCTGCTCAGTAAAATGGAGAACAAATAATAGCGACTCTTAATAATCTGACGATCATGGTATAAATGAAATATACCCAAAGTAGCTTGGTGTACCAAATGTTCACCACTCGTGGTGAAGTGGTGTTAACCGCGTGGCAAAGGCTCGCGGTTAACACCACTTCACCACTGATGGTGAACATTTGGCACGGCAAGCTACCTTTCCCGATGGAAGTCTCTTCCAACAGTGTTATTTGGATAGGAATGGGACCCGAGCCCTTTGGATCTGGATCTTTTCCTGACTGGACAACACAAAAAGAAAACAGCTTCCGTGGAAGAGGCATTTAATATAGGAAGGGAACATGTTTTGTTCTTATTGGAATATTGTATATGAAATAGAAGATATCACGTGTATTGCTTTGATTACCCATAACGAGGAATCATCAAGTTGCATCTCCCATCTGCGGAAAGGGAAATAGCCGAGTCGTATTAGTCCACCTTTCGGAATATTTTGCGAGAAACTACCGGATGATTTTAAGAAGACCAAACAGAAAGGAAATGCTTCTTTGTCAACATATTGCGAATTTAGGAGAGCAGTTTGCATTATTATTATTGTGCCAGTGTTTTATACAAAGATGGAAATATAGAATATACCCATAGTAGCTTTGTGTACCAAATGTTCACCACGAGTGGTGAACATTTGGTACACCAAGCTACTTTGGGTATATTTTATTTATACCATGATCATCAGATTATTAAGAGTCGGTATTATTTTTTCTCGATTTTACTGAGCAGCAGCCGTACATACGTGCGAATTTGTTTTTGTTTACATGAGCGTAGGTGGCGGTACTTCCGATGTCAAACGAAAGAGAAAAAGAAACAGGGCCTTTTTCATTTTAGTAACATAATAACATAATGTTTCGAGTTATGGATGCTTTATTAACATGAGACAATGCACGTTTGTTAATTTTTGGTTTTTATGACGTAAACTCATTTAAAAACGTAATAAATAATTGCCACTTTCATTTCGCTCTTCGCGAGGCGACGTGCGATAAATTTAGACAAGTTCGCATTCAGATTGACGGCACCAAAGGTCCGCTTGGATGTAGTTCCACTATAGGTGTAACATTTAACCACCGAAATCCCATTGCTGGCGTGTTCACCACGGCTGGTGTGTTAAGCTAAGATTTATGTCATAGGCTTTTCATATATAGTAGAATAGGTAATTATGGTATAAACGCTATGACAAAACATGGCGATGCTATTACTTTCAATGTGGAAAATATGTATTTTGAAATTACACCATATGGCAAGAAAAATTGGCAATTGAAAAGTGCCAAGATGTAAATAACCGTTACTGAGTTTTCAGGTAATCTCCCTCGAGAAACATCATCACATTACTAGAGCAGTGTTCACACTATTGGGTTCCTTCTTAGCCAATTGCACTAAAACCTTTGATTTGGCACTGAAAATCCTTGATTGTCTAAACTTTTGGTACCCAAACATTACTTCTGACCAGTGAAGACATGCTTCTGCAGCAGTGAAGAGTGCCGTTTATGACGAAACAAACAATAAAACTATTTTGTTGCTTGCAGTAATATAAAATCGTCAGTTGACAATTAAGCTGGTGACAATAACTGATTTTGTTTGTATCACCCTCCAACCCTGTGTTTGTATCAATCACTTATGGTGTGGTTAGTCGGCATGATTACAGATAAAAGAATGTGGACAAACTTTTCTTTGTTTCTCCTTCATCAATGGCAATTTTAGTGAGTGATGAAGATGCTTCGACATTTCTTCAATAAAACATAATAATTAAAATGCAGCTTTATTAACTACAGCATTTAATTAGATAAAAGCTTGACATCATCATCTCGCTAACTGCATTGCATTTAATTAGTTAATTAATTTGTTAGTCTAGGCATCAACAGGTATACCAATATCATTCAACTTGATCGGTGAAGTCATTGGTATAGACAGAACATTAGCGACAGCTCCTCCACTGTCCAAAGATTTTTCTGACATGTCGAGTTGTGTTGGGATTTTTGACTCATTTCACTGTTAATACAACTGCCAATTGTTTGTCAGTGAGGATTGAGGTGATTGCGCCTTTATGACATTCATTTTAAACAAACATTTTAAGCTAGGTTGGACGATATCCTTCCCTTAACTGGTAGTGTGATGGAAGCCCATATTTGGGCTTTGCGCTGAAGTGAATTGACAACGCTTTTTCATGTAGGAGTTCGTTGGTACAGTCTACCTTCAATCAGTGCTAAATGATTCGAGTCTCGCCTGTGTCCGATTAATAAGGTAAAACATTGTCAGTTTACTTTCCACTGGTTGTGAATTCCGTCGTTACACTAGCTTTCTCCACATACGATTCCTGGGGGCCTAAGCTAGTAAAAGCCTTGTGATGCGCCAGTACACTCTAAAATCAGTTGGGTTAAAAATCAACCCAAATCGACTGGGTTGAGTGAATATGAACCCAATTGGGTTCATATTCACTCAACCCAGTCGATTTGGGTTGATTTTTAACCCAACTGATTTTAGAGTGTAATGAGGCCCTAATCATTTAAAACGTAAATAATTAATTGATTATATCGGAACAAATCACGAAAGCACCAATGGCGGTGCCAGTGAGGGTAAGTAAGGCATTCGTTTCCTCCAAAGGCTTTGACCACCCGATAGCCCCCTTCTCATGACCCCCCTCCCCCCCCCCCCCCCCCAAAAAAAAAACAACAACACATAGATACACACATGAATCCCTCCTCTTCATGCGGAGTCTGTCCCACACCTGCTCCCCATCCTCTTTGGGAAAATCGTCTAAATTCTTCAGGGAGATAAAATTATGCAAACACAAAGAAGATAGAGATAATACTCCTGAAGACGCAATACACGTGCACAATAGGAATAAACAGACAGGCGTATAATCATGGTGGCCTAAGTAGAGTTAATTACATTGCGCGAGTTCTACTTTGGAAACTCTGGTTCTGACAAAAGCAGTAGTCTCTGCTGTGAGCTAATCGTACTTATTAAATTTGTGGCTTGTGAAACTAGGATATCAAAAGCAAGTGCCATGGCGAATCGCCATGCCACCTATTTTTGATACCCAAGTTCCACAAGCCACAACTTTTTTCTTTTTTTTTGGGGGGGGGGGGGCTATTCGTTTTGACTCTCTCAACCCATTCCAGTAATTTGTTTTTATATTTTCGGACAAGTTGAGGTGAGAGCGACTGGATTTTTATGGTTGGGTAAAGGTGAATTGGTATATAGTAAGTACCATCAGTATATTGTTATACCCACATTGGTAAAAAAAAATTCTAATTATTGTAGAAATCTAATATCAAATGAGACAAACTGTTACTAATAGTGAAATAAAAAACAAATTACATTGTACATTAAAAAATTGGGAGGGAGAAGATATCCAGGACGGGGAAAAGATATCCGGGGGGTATACAGGGGTAGATATCCTACAACACCGGAACAAAGATTTCCTAATTTTTAGTTCTATCATGATCAGATCCTCTGTTCACGTGGATTTGTTTTACAACAAATTAGGCACTCTTCAAGCAAATGTTACAAAATAGTCACCGATAGTCCGATTGTGATACCGAAAGAACTATACAATAATTTAATCGAACATCCGCTGAACAACGTATAATTCGGGTAAGTATCATTTATTGGATAGATTTGAAACCAACTGGACGTCGTGATTTTCAAACACTTTGGAATATAGCTGGTGTCGTTAAGTGAATCCCAAATTATAAGACTCCCCTATTCTTCTGTACCAACAAAGAAAAAAACCTTAAAAATCAAAACATTATTCTTATATCTTATGATTTCGTTTCAGACCAAGGGACTTCCAAGTTTTGCTGGGCGAACATAACTTTACAGAGACAGAAGGTTATGAACAATTAATTAGAGTTGCGAAAGTCCAGATGGTAAGATAATCAAGTAGAAAAAACACTGAAAAAAATATTTAAATAAGGTTGCCTTAATTAGCAAATTTCGTCGATGGATATTACACAATTACACATATATGTTTAGGTGTATGAATGTAAAATAAATACACAGTGTGTCAAATATTTATTTTTTATCTAACAATCAAACAGATTTTGGCCTGAAAAACATATAATGTGTTCCGATTCCGTATCATATAGGCGACTCATTCTGATTCCGTACCATATAGCCGACTCGTTTCCGGTAACGCTACGGGCTATCATAACAGGCAGATGGATACATTCTTTGCGCGTTTCAGTGATCGACAGAACATTATGTCCCAAAAATGTTTAAAAATAATTTAACCCTTTACCTAACATGAAAAGCAGACGACACTTGCAAAAAAATTCTTGAATAACTATTTTTTTTATTTTTTGTCTCAAAAACATAGGTTATGACCACTCATTGGAACGAGCTCGTCCCAACGAGGGGTCATAACCTATGTTTTTGAAACAAAAAATGAAACAATAATGGAAATTAATTGGGGATTTTTTTTAGAACAGCATTGGCCGGTTTTGGCCTTTATGTTGGGTAAAGGGTTAGGATTTAATCTGTTTATGTGGCAGAATTGTTAGATAAATGAATTATAATGATGATGTGCATGTCCTGTGATTTGAATCAGATTCTCGGTGGTGTCCAAAAGTGGGATCACAACTCGCCGGCAAAGCCGGCTCGTTGAGATCTCATTCTGGACACCACCTCGAATCTGATACAAATCACAGGACATGTACATTATCATGATAATCTGCATTTATCTTATAACAGGAAAGTACTTCCCCCATATTAGTAAAACGTCTTGACAAAACACAAATCTGTATTGAAGGTAAAAACCGCACGAGCGATCATTCAGTTCAGGAAGAGATTTTTTTTATCTGCACTCATCGAAAACTAAATACACATCACCAACTCAGCAAAATAAATTAGATAATTTTTGCCATTGTAATATTTTTATTTTGACCAACCATGCGTTAAATCTTAAAAATAAAACAAAGAAACACACAGCTGAAACACTACTATAAACTCCTGTACTCATGTACAGCTCAAGAATGCAATACCGGTTCATTCCCACTAGAACAATTCCCTTTAGACCAATTCCCACGAGGCCAATTCCCAAAAGACCAATTACCCTTAGACCAACTGATGTGTTCTACTTTTAAATAATTTTATATCAATAATTTGATATATTTATAAATATTTATAAATGTATTTAATGTTATTGATATTCAAGCCTGAAAATAAGCAGTCTGTCATTTGCAGAATGAGGTCCCCAGAGGGTGAATTTGCTGATACTATCCCATAGAGTGGGCCAGTTTATCCTCTGGCTACCTCTTTCTGTTTTTGTTTGAGACCTTGATTCAGGTTGAGGTTCACAGAGGGTAAATGTAGTGATGCCATCCTTCTGTGCAGGGTAGCATTACCAAATTCACCCTCTGGGGACCTCATTTTTACCTACGTCGCCAGCGGCAGAGCAGGTCAAGTAACCGCTTGACTCCGTCCGTCAGTCCGTCCGTCCGTCCGTCCGCCCGCCCGTCCGTCCGTCCGTCCGCCCGTCCGTCCGTCCGTCCGTCAGTCCGTCCGAAACACTTCTTCCGTCAAAGTTTTCTTGCCTTCTATGAAAGGGAATGATTTTATATTTGGTCTGCTGCTTCATAATGATGAGTTGTATCGTGTGTCTAATATTCAGATCTGCCGTGCAGCCACTTCCTGTTTGCCGTTATTTGAAGTATGTTCATCTCTGTAATCAATTGCATGCAGCGACGCAGGTCCAGTATTTATTTATTTATTGATGTTTAAGGTCACATATTTATGCACAATGGCTAATCATGACCGTCACAGTTTTACGGGTGGAGGAAGCCGGAGTACCCGGAGAGAACCACCGAGCAACGACGAGCAGCTGCCAGCTCCCCAACATCGTAACTCCGCACTGCAGCACAGGCAGGGTTAGATTGGTTGAAGACATGCGTACCACCAACGTGCAGTACGCTTTAGTACACGGCGTCATCGTGCCCCCACATGGGCAATGGGGGTGAAGTGTCTTGCCCAAGGACACAACGCGGTCGCCGCAGGTGGGATTCGAACCAAGGACCTCTCGGCTTGCAGCCTGCACCTCTACCAACTGAGCCACCGCGCCCCCTCGCAGGTCCAGACCCGGTATTGGTCTTGGCTTGTTCAGACGACAGTCTGCTTATTTTCTGGCTTGTTGATATTTTATGGATGTTGGGCAGATTTTTCATAACAATTGTTATAGTAATCACACACTTTCACAGACTGTGACTCTTTTTATTGTTTTGCAGTAAACAGATGTTCGGCTAATTTCTATAACAAAACAAACACAATCCTTTGTGTGAATTGATGTTATAAATCTATATTTTTTGTAAAATGATATATGTACTGAGCTATGCTGAAATGTCATAAACCTATATTTTTTGTATGTTATGCATATAATTTTTTTTTTATCAACTAAAGTGTATATCAGTAAATAAATGTTTTCTTAATTATCCTTAATCAACCCTTAATCAATAACAGTATGTAGTTGGTCTAAGGGGAATTGGTCTTTTGGGAATTGGCCTAAAGGGAATTGGTCTAAAGGGAATTGGTCTAGTGGGAAGACACCGCAATACCATGACGTAATGAACTTCATTCATAAAACATCAATTCACAGACGCTGAGTGATTGTCCAAATATAGGCGAACAAGTTAAAACCCTTTACGCAACGCAGACGATATCAAAATTTATTATTTTAAATATAATTTTTTGAAATTTTTAAAAAAATGTCAACAAAACCATATCATGTGACCCCTCGTTGGAACGAGCTCGACGAGCTCGTTCCAACGAGGGGTCACATGATATGGTTTTGTTGACATTTTTTGAAAAATAATATTTTTTCAACTGTTGAATTTGCATATTACGCGGGCGGATGCGGGGAATTCGTTGGGTAAAGGGTTAAGAATGGGAGGAATATTGTAAGATAAATTAGTTATTGTCTCCAAGTGGGTTTCCGAGATGGTGTATTTGAGTCGAAACCCCATCTCACGGTCATAGATCGACTCGTTCTAACGGACTCGTCGATTTGTGCCAAGCGACGAAGTCCGGACATCATCTCGAAAACCCACTTGGTGGTAATTGCCTAAATTTATCCCACGACTAGGAAGAAAAATGTAACCCACAAGCCCTGGCGAGTGATTAAATAGTGAATGCTATGAGAAGGATAAAATATTTTGTTGACACACTGCATAATTTTTGAACACATAACGGTCTTCTAACGTACCTGAATTAAAAAACAACATTTAGGACAAGAAGGTTAAGGCTTATTTTTTCGCTATTAATAGAAGCATCTCGGAGTGGTAACCAATTTGTGGAAGAAGCATAATCCTGCCTCTCATTCACAAAATATATACATGTAAATTGTATACACCACTTTATGATTTCTGGTCTTCATTTTTTCATCAAATTCAGTCATTGCTACTTCACAGCAGCCATGACTGGAGTTTATGGAAAAATCAAGAAAATACTCGGCAGGTTAAAAGCCAGTGATCGCATTGAAGAAAAACGTTTGATTTCAGTATTATAGAATGAATAAATGAATTTTTTTTTATATGGGGATTTATTTTTAGAAAGAGAGGACGATGTTGTACTTTGGATGTCTATATCAAAGGGCACAACTGCCTTTTCTACCTCCCAGACACGCAACGAGATCTGCTCGTTCTCCTTTACAGAAACGTAGATCTAACCACCCTCACCTTTGCCATACAATGAGGACACTCCTTACGCCCTTTTCCTCTTTGGTCGAGAGAAGTGGGTAATTTCCCATCAACCTTTCAGCCATGATCAGGCGTCCCTGACTGGCCGAGAGTATATCTGAATGGTGAGGCGGATTAACTTTAACAGGGGCGAAAATGTTTTCGTCGGGACATTTTCGTCTAGAGTTGTATGTTATGTGTATCTTGCTAGTACTTTCTTACGATACTCGATCAGATGACTAAAGTTGAAAACACGCTCGGGAGAGAATAGGTGGGTGTATTAACCGACTTGGGACGTTGTGAGCCCAGCATGACTAATTTGGTGTATGATACGTGCAAATTGAAGATAAACTTTTAGAAAGTTGTGAAGACCATACTCCACGACTACAAAACGTGTATTGATTCACAAATAAAGTTAGAAGACGTTTTTAATCTCTGAACTATAATCCCGACTTCCCAGTGCATCCGATTAGAGTATTGCTTGATGACGTACGGTATAGCCGCCGTGAAAAGGTCAAAATCCACGCGGAGACAGAGTTGCCGTCGAGCACTTTTCTCAATCAATAATCAGTAGATTTCAGTAAATATTCAATGAAAGGATTGTACCCGGTTCTTCATTCGTCGAAAATGTGATGGTGTTTCAATTGTTTTATGTCGAAGATTAACTGTTAACGCATGCGTGGAAATATTGCGCACGTGTGAGTTTTGACCTTTCCACGACGAGGGTACTACAGTTGGAATATTATATCAGAAGATAACAGGTTGATGGGGTTGAGATGGGTGTGATGTGAACTTAGGTTCACCAGCCCCATCAACCTGTTATCGCCGCGACGTCCCCTGAATTGCACAGTCTACTCTTCGAATTCATAATGCTTCATTTAGTATTTCGACGGGCGTAATGTAGTGAATGAAGACTTACCTCATTTTTTTTTTCTGTAGCATGGACTCTATGATAGACAACTAATCAGGAACGACATAGCACTACTAACCCTCCGAAATGCATATACTGAATCAAGTTGGATTACAAGAATTCCTCTTGTTACAGATTCATCAACTTACGATGGAAACAGCGAATGTTATATAACAGGATACGGGTTTACTAGAGTTGAAGTTGCAGGTAATCTTTTTCAGTCGTTTGAAAACTAAACTGTAACTTTCGGGTTTATTTGTATGGGATTACTATGAGTAATAAAATAATAAAGATTAGTGGTGGTAAGTAGGTGATAATTGCCGATTCAAGGACACGTTGTATATGTACCGTGCATGTACACGTACACGGACGTTTACCATCGTAGGATTCAGTGTTAAATCACACGCTTGTTCACAAAAATATCGGGTGTCCCAGAATCGGCTATTATTTTGAGACCCCTAGATCGCACTTTTAACGTTCAAATACGAACGTGTCGAATGTACAAGTTTTTCAAAAAAGTGAAAATGTATGAAAATTGTACATTTTTCACTTTTTTCTTTTTACTTAAAATTTTTGTCGACTTTCCCATCGCGGATTAGACCTTCAATCTATCGTTGGTGAACGCGAAAAAAAAACTTTGCCGATTCTAAGACAGCCTCAAAAAAGGTGGTTTGCCGAATCTGGGACAGTGACCCAGAATCGGCAAACCGGCTTTTTTGAGGCGGGTTTTTTTCCAAACTTAACAGACTACTATTGGACGCTCTCATTTCTGACGTAAGTGGGGGGAATACCCATAGTGGATTTTTCCAAACTTAACAGACTACTATTGGACGCTCCCATTTCTGACGTAAGTAGGGGGAATACCCATA
This sequence comes from Pictodentalium vernedei, assembly GCA_031216915.1. Classification (NCBI taxonomy): domain Eukaryota; kingdom Metazoa; phylum Mollusca; class Scaphopoda; order Dentaliida; family Dentaliidae; genus Pictodentalium; species Pictodentalium vernedei. The sequence continues at coordinate 761,122,480 of CM062297.1, forward strand.
GTGGGGGAATACCCATAGTGGATTTTTCCAAAACTTAACAGACCATTATTGGACGCTCCCATTTCTGACGTAAGTGGGGGGAATACCTATAGTGGGATTTTCCAAAACTCAACAGAAAAAAATCTAAGTTTTTGGAAAATCCCCTACTGTATAAACTTACCGAGAACGTCATTTGTCACGCTCGAAATGTATTACAGTTAATATTCAAATGAGCGTCAATTGTCAGTTAAATAGTTTAACTGAAAAAACTATTCTATGGATGAAAGCGGAAGCAGTTCAAAAGATTAATTGATATGATTTAAACGCGTTTTTTGAAAGCGTTACATTACTGATGTGTTTACTTGTGATTTTGAATATTCGAGTTTTCCTTGTGGTGAGAATAAGCGCGGTTGCAATTTAACACTTTCGAGAGCAAAACTCTTTTAGAGAGGTTTATTTTGTAAATGGTTTTTTCTCAACTGGAATCGGTTTTGAGGCGAGGAAATAAAAAAAAGTGATTGATATATATAGGAGAGAGTAAAAATATAAATAAATAGTTATTTAAAAATAAATATATATCAAATCGAATAGATAATAAATAACTCACAAATCATGAGCGCTTCCCAGACTATTAGAGCAAGGGTTCTTTTAAAAATGCTGATGAGAGCCTACGCATTCTGCGTGAATGAACAAATAGGTCGCCTCTTGTTAGAACGATGTGTCGGATGTCGGGATCACCTAGACTTCGATCATGAGAATCATTCGTGTCTGACGATGGAAAGGGAAGATATAGTCGTCAAGTATTTCGAACCGGCGTTCGAACGCGTTCAAATCGATGAAGTGATCGCGTTTTGGAAGAGATTACTCTTCTGTAAGGATCGAAACAAGCCCACAGTTTCGGAAGAACTGAAATTGGCGCGTAGTAGAAGTCTGACTTTGGAAGACAAGGGATGCATCATGAAATTATTGTTCAATGAAGCATACGTCTAAGTTTTCTCGTTGATATAAATAAGGGAGAACAGAAAATAAAACTAAATACATACATAAATTTTTTTATCTAATATTAGAAAGAAAGAAAAAAACACAAAATGAGAACCAGAAATAAATTGTATCCGACGTTAGATGACTACGAGGATGAGAAACCGAATGGCGTTTTGCCGACGGCACCGTCGCTAGAAGAAAAAGAAAGAGGAGAGAGGTATCGCATCGATCAAATCAGTAGAATCTAAGCGTATCTAACTCGAGAGAGAGATTCTCGTCAATCTCTCAAGAAGAAGTATTCGCGTTTCGTGAAATTCGTCAACGCGATCGACACGACACTCATCACGATTTCCATGGGTTTACACGCGGCCGGCATCGGATTGTTGTCGACCGCGGTCGGCATTCCGATCGTGTTGACCGTAGAAGGAGTGGCCCTCGCCGCCGGATTGTTTAGCACGCTCGGAAACTTTTTGAGTAGAAAATTATATCTGAAGGCGAGGAAACACGACAAGATTCACGTCTTGGCCGACTCCAAGATCGACACGATATCCGAAATGATCTCGATGGCGTTGAAAGACGGTAGGATATCGGACGGAGAATACTTCGCGATATTGGGCGAGAAAACGAAATATGAAGCCATGAAAGAAGCCGTGAGAATCAAGATCATCAAAGAAGAGATGAAGGATTCTCTCGTGGAAAAGGGGAGGAAAGAGGCTAGGGAGGAATTCAGTAAGATGATAGAACTCAAGAGCAGCGATTGAAAAAAAATATATATATATAATAAGAACAGAATTTTAAAAAAAAATATTAAATTTATATATAAAATAAAAACGAAATTAATTTAAATAACTCTTAAAAATGTATTGCGTAAAGTGTAAGAGAGTTACTGAGACGAGTAATTCTCAAGAAGTACGAACTAAAAACGATAGACAGATGCTTCGCGGAATTTGCGACATGTGTGGTTCTATCAAGACTCGATTCATCAAAAAAAAGAACGTGAGCAAAGGTAAAGGCATCGTGAATAAAATGATCAATAATCTACCTTTCGAAATGCATCTGCCTGGTCACAGTTTCACGGGACCCGGAACGAAATTGAACAAGAGACTCAACGCCGATCTGACTCCTAAATCTTGGAGCAAACCTGTGAATAGGGTGGACGCGGCCGCGTATGATCACGATCTGTGCTACGCCGGACATCCCGACACCAAGACTCGCAACGACGTCTGCGATAAAAACATGTTGGGGAAATTGAGAGGCATATCGAATCTGACCAGGAGGGAGAAGATAGAACGTTCGCTGGTCGGCAATCTGATCGGTGCGAAACGTCGATTCGGATGGGGCGTTCAAAAAAAAAGCGCATCTGAAAAGAAGAAGAAACGATTATTGACGAGCGAATTGACCGAGGAGTTAACCAAACCCACCGTGCGTAAATTTCGAAAGAGAAGGGTGTTCGTGAAGGGTTTGGATGATATTTGGTCTGCCGACTTGGTCGACATGAGATCGTTTTCGAGGTGGAACGAGGGTGTCAAATATCTATTGACTGTCATCGACGTGTTTTCCAAATACGGTTGGATCAGAGCTTTGAAGAATAAATCGGGACCTTGCGTCGCCGAGGTTCTGAAGAGCGTGTTCGACTCGTCTTCTCGAAAACCGAGTAAATTGTGGGTGGATAAATGAAAGGAATTCTACAACAAGCACGTTCATCGATTGGTCGACCTCTACTCGATCGAAAACAAAGAGAAAGCCAGCGTGGTGGAACGTTGGAATCGAACGATGAAGGAAAAGATGCATAGATCCTTCACGGCGAATTCGACCAAGAAATACGCTCTGAACGGTCTGGTTAAAGATTACAACAACACGCGACACAGATCGATCAAGATGACTCCTGTGGAAGCTAGCGATCCTCGAAATGAAAAACGGGTCTACGCGAATCTATATCCTGAAAGATCTAAGATTAGGAAGAAGTCTAGAACGCCGAAATTTGCGGTTGGTGATCGAGTGAGAATCTACGCTTATAAGAAGCACTTCGAAAAGGGTTATACTCCTCGATGGACCTCGGAAATTTTCGTGATAATCAAAATATTTCACACCGTTCCGGTGACTTACGAAATCGAAGCTTTGGATGGAGAAGAGATCATCGGAAAGTTTTACGAACAACAATTACAGAAGACAAAGTTTTGATAAAGAAAACAAATTTCTTTTATTTACTCTCTTTAACATTTTCTTGTTTACACACACATATATATATAGGAGAGAAAAATAATAATAAAAATAATTAAAACTATTTTTAGGAAAAAAAAAAGCAAGCTAATTAATAAACAAAAAAAAACAAAAATCCATTAAAAATGACAAATATACTAGATATAGCACAAAGCATAGTGAAAGATGAAAGTATTCAAGAATATGAGGTTCACGAATACAAACCGGTAACCGGAACGAGTTTGAACAATGCGGGAGAGATAAGAATCAACGTCGAAACTCAAGATCTATTCATACATCCTAGCGAGAGTTACATAATGGTGCAGGGACGTCTCACCAAGGACGATGGGAGCGACTACGCCGACGACGACACGGTTACTCTAGCCAATAATGGCATCATGCATCTATTCAGTAATATAAAATACATGCTATCCGGACAAGAGATAGAATCTGTGTTTCATCCCGGTCAGGCCACCACGATGTTCGGACTCTTGACGTATCCTGATGATTTTTCGAAATCCAGAGGACTTAATCAGTTGTGGGTGAAAGACACCGTCGGCCCTGCTAGCGCCGGCGCCGCCGCGATATTCGACTACATCGTCAAGACATCCAGACCTAAAGGAACGTTTTCGTTCAGGATACCTTTGAAACACATCTTCGGATTTGCGGACGATTCAAACACAATCTGACGTTGATTCGAAAAGGAAAGGACGACGCAATAGTGAGACTCACTGCGACCGATGCGGGTAAGATAACTCTACACAAGATATCGTGGTTCGTTCCACACGTGGAGCCTTCGATCGTGGAAAAAAGCGCGTCTCTACAAGATCATAGAATCCAAGAGTAAATTACCTGTGGGATTTAGAATGAGACAGTGCGACACGGCTAGCATTCCTCTCTCCACGAATCACTTCAATTGGAGATTGACGGTGAAATCCACTTCCGAGAGACCGCGTTTCATCGTGGTTGCGTTTCAGACCGATAGGGACGGGTCTCAGGAAAAGAATGTGTCGCTGTTCGATCACTGCCATTTGAGAAACATGCAAGTGTTTCTGAACGCCACGAGATATCCAGCAATCGATTACAATGCGTCGTTCGACAAGAACGATTTCTGGAGACTGTACGGCGATGCCGCTGATTTTAGAAAGAAGTATCATGGTCTAGACGAATTGATGAGCAACCCTAACATATCTGCCAGCGAATACAAGTCGATGTATCCCATGTTCGTATTCAACGTCAGTAAACAGAGTGAACGACTCAAGAGTAGCGTCTTAGATATTCAGATCAAGATGCAATTCGATAGGAACGTGCCAAGAAAAACCGAAGCCTTCGCCCTGGTCCTGTCGGACAGAGAATTGCAATTCGAATCAGATGGAAATAAGATGTCGATCATTTGATGAGAGACGTGTGTGAAAAAAAAATAAAACAAAAATAAAAAAAGTAATGAGTAATTATTAAAAACAAAAAAAACAAAAAAAAGACAAAAAAAATAAAAGTAATGAGATCTAGAGAGATTGAACATCTTTCTAAATCTCATTACTTTTTTTTTTGTTTTTAATAATCACGCATTATTTTTTTTTAATTAATTATTTCCACGCGTTCACTGTTTGTTCAAAGGATCAAGTTCGATCAGTAGACTCACCACGGAAGTGACGGCTTCGTGATTATTGGTTTTTGTAACGAAATTAATCCTGTCTCTGGCATTCACTTTGAGAGGTGTGCCGAACGTGCTAACATTCGCATGTTGATTCTCAGTCTTTTCGACGCTGTATCTCTTATTGCTCTCTACTCCATTCACCATGAGATTGACAACCGCTCTGTTATTCAAATCCGAGGAAGCCAGACTCATTCGAAGGATTTCACCTCCCAACGGCATGGGATATCCCACCGGACAATGTTTCAATCCACTACCTCCATTTCCGAAAGACCACTCAGCTTTTCCCTCATCTAAGGTGCCGGCCTCCTCGGCCCACACGGTGATCAATTGTCTAGCATATTGGACTTTCTCCACCACCGAAATCAGGGTGCAGGCATCAGTCATGTTCACGGGATCTGGTAGATTCGTGAGCGCTTGTCCACCCATGTCTAGTTTACCTTCCATGATGTCACCCTTTCTCCAGACCGAGTTGTTGTCCACGTACTTCCTGCTGACTGCGCTGGAATCGAATTCGGGATCGTGACTGAGTCCGAATAAATTCTCACCGTTCATGTCGATACCACCCTCCATGGTTCCGCCAGATTGTTTGTTCAGATAGAGATCGTCCACTTGCGATTCTAGATATTCTTGTGAATCTACATAGCCCTTGTTGACCGCGGTTGAGTCTGCATCCGTGTCGTCGAAATTCGACAGATTCAATATCTTGTTGAATCCCGCATTCAGATCCGATTTCATTTCTCGTCTGTCAGACTTTCTCTGTTCCAGATCTATGTAGTGTTTGGTCGCCACGTCCTTGGGATTCGTGGGAGTGGCCACGTTCGTTATCTTGTTAGAATTGGCATTCAATTCCGTTTTCTGAACGTATCTATTTCTCAGGTGTTTGCTGAATCTTGCGTGAGAGTTGTCCGCGTATTTCTTGGTCGCAGCATCCGCAGGATCCGTAGGATCTATGGGATTTGCGACGTTCACCAAACGTTTAGATTTCAGATCGAGATCGTCGGTCATGGTTTTATCAACGTAATTATCTACCATGATTCGTTCGAAATCGGCATTCCCCCTGTCAACGTATTTTTTAGTCGCAGCATCTGCGAGATCTATCGGCTCGGGAAGATTGTAGAGCTTCTTATCATTCATGTTCAAAGGTTCCTCTCGAGGTTCTTTTCTCCAAACGTAACGTTCGTCCAAGTTGGCAACGTCGTAACCATCGTCGACTTCGAGCGTCTTCCTCTTCTTTTTGGGTCGACTTTCATCGTCACTTCTACCAAATTTATCGACTGGCATGTTGTTTTGAGATTTTTTGTTTTTAAAAAAATATATTTCAAAACGCAGTTTATTAAAAAATGAATTATTTTATTTTTATTTTGCGTTTTTATTCAATTAAAATTTTTTAAATAATTTTTTATCTTTATATACTATAAAAAAAATCTCTCTCTAATGTAAATCATTGAGAATGTCTTGAAACCGATCTCCTTCAGACCATCTCTTGAGAATGTAGAGACACAGGTGACCGCAAAACACTTGATCTGGTGATTGCACTCGTTCGGTGTTGTAACGAACCATCAATTTGTTGAAATAGTTCTTTATTTCTTTCAGCGGTGAGATTCCGTAGCTGTCGAAATAATAATTCTTCTTCCCGTTCTTGAACCACGCCACCCAGTGAGTGCCTTCACCCGATAAATCGTCTAGATTTAAAATTCCGCATTCCGATTGTCGAGGACTTCTCTTCGGCAAGGCATCTCTAGAAAACATGCTTAGAAAATCTTTGATTTTCAAATCCTTCGCCGCATTCGACAGATCGATGTTGGATAGGGGTTCATTAGGTAAGACGACACCTTCTACGGATATCTCTATTTTCTTATTCATAAATGTGTATATACTTTTTTTTTATTTATTTATTTTATTATAATTCACTAAAATGACGTTATTTTTTTTTTTCTTCTTTTTCTTTTTAAACTAACTCTATCGACTTCCATAATCTTGAATCCGTCTAATTCCTCAACTTCTATAATCTTGAATCTGTTTAATTCCTCTTGATTTTCTGGAATCCTATCATCCTTAATCATATCTGGAATCCTATCATCCACAATCATATCTGAAATCCTATCATCTAAAATTGGATCCAAAGTCCAATGTCTGAGTGCCAAAGTGCTTATTTTATCATCTAACACGAATCTCTTATTGTCGTCGGCCGTCAGCGAAATCTTGTTGACTATTTTGGTATACAAGTCGTGATTTTCGCTTCGAATCGATTTCATAATCTTATACACTGGACCACTTCCTAACAGACAATCTTTATACTCTTGGAAAGAGATGTTTTTCTTCACCACCCACGCTTTAATCCCTTTGCACTTCTTGATCTCTTCATCTTCTATACGATAAGCATACAGTTTGGGTCCCAAGCCCATGAATTCGAGGATTTGTTTACCGCCGCTCTCGTCCTTAAATTTACCCAACACCTTCTTGTTGTCGTTCGATTGAATGTTGGATGGGTGATCGACGGGATAATTGCTCGTGTCAAACCACGCAGCCACGTCCGGAGATATATCTTGGTAGACGTCTTTCCTCTCTATTTCGTACACTAAACTGTCTGTAGCGGTGAACAGTAGTTTGGCTTTATCACCAAATTTTCGTTCGACGTAATCATAGTGAAACTCGTACATCAATCGCTTGCTGATATCTAAGATGATCGGTCCAAGATAATATGGTTTGTCGAACTTCAGGTGCATCTTTTGCATGTGAACGGCCACTAGATTTTCGTCGAATATGGTTCGGTGTTTGTAATTGGGTTTCATCACTAATTTTTTAGCTCTTTTCTCAGACGTGACGAGTCGAACGTTGGTTCTTTTCCTGATGTTTTCCAATGATTTACCGAACACGCAGTTGTTCATGAGTTTGAAGAAATCTTTTTCGTGAGATTCGTGTTGAGATCGATGTATTTTTTCATCCAAGGCTCTTCGTCGAATCGAATGATGCGATGTATGTTGACTAATTTCATCCCGTAATCGACGTATTGTTTCAAATTCTCACTGTAGATGATGTAGTTATGTTTGTTAAATAAATTGGGAATGAGTTTTTCCTCGTCTCCTTCGTTCGGTTCCATTTGCTCGGGAGCCAGCGGATAATCATTGTGTAGATCGTGTAATTCTTCCAGATAGTTCAAATCGACTTCTAAAATGCAAGGATAGTCTCTCCATTTTTGCATTTCTTCCTGTTCCATCACCCATTCGAAATTTCCAATCGGTAAAGGATGACTCATAGCCCAACCATACAGATTATTAGCGTCCCAATACTGTATGTATTTATTCGATCGTTTTGAATCGAAACCTTCTTTCATGTAGGGATTGTTAGCTTCAGAATATCTGTGGGAGATCATCGAGACGCCACCTCTCACAGCTCTTTCGAACATGAGCAACATGTTCACATCGGATAATAATTCCAATTGAACTTCGGTGGTCTTCAACAGAGCGTCCCACGCCAGACCAGGTGCGGTGAAATACCAAGCAGGATCCAGATCGTAATTTCGACGACAGACGTCTCGAAAATTTTCGAACACGTCTGCCAAGAGCAGAACATCGGTCTTCAGATAGAGATCATGATAATCTCTCCTGGTTTTCATATCGAATGATTTCCACACGTTTTTTGGCATGTTCATAATTCTCGTCGAAAATGTCGGATTTGTATAATTTTGAATAAAAATCTTCTTTCGAAGGGAGTGCAGTGTCGTCGGATCTCTTTAGATCATTCATGTAATTGTAAGGATAGACTCCTTTCCTCAACATGACGTCTACTCGTTCTCCAAAATGTTCGCTCGTGATTTTAAATTTATCCCTGCTCATGTTATTGACTAATTTTCCAGAGTGGTTGACATGAATTTAAAACTGTCGATGAAACGTATGCCTCTATGAATGAATTTCATTTTTTCTTTCAATGTCTCTCCGTCGATTACTCTTTTCTTGTCCATGAGCTTCCATTTCGTGAATGAAATGTATCTTTCTTCGCTGTTCGCGATGAAATTTAATTCTTCATGGGAGGTGCCGAGATTTTTTACGAACAGATGACTGTTGTAACCTGAGATATTGTGAAATATCACCGGATAGAAAACGGCGTCTCGATATTTTAAATTACACTTGCTGTGAGCCGGACTGCGATACAGACCCGTGTAATGATCGTGGTCTCTAACCTTCTTATTTTCCTCCAAATTCTCGTCGAACGATTGTCTGCATATGTGACATTCGGTGGCTCTGTTATTTTCGTCCTGCTGCTCTCGCGTGATGATCATTTTCACCGGAGTTTTGAATTTGTTGTATAACAATTGAATTTTCGATTCTAACTCTTCCACGAATCTTTGAGCCATGTCGTCGTCTTTGCACTGTTTCGTGTAGGTGAAGGGACCCATGTCATGTTGCAAGTCAAAAGCACATTTCACGTAAATGCAATAACCCAAAGGCGTGTGTTTTTGATATCTTTCGACGTAACTTTGAAGAGCGTTAGGTTGGCAGGAACTCATTTTCATGGTGAAACATTCGAAATCAGCGTACACGTTCGATGGCGACATCTTGATTTTCATTGCAATATTCCTGATGTTTCGTTAACGATTTTTCGCTGTGAAACGCGTTCATGCAGATGCAACATAAACATATCTTATGTTTCTGTTTATTATTTTGTCTCAACAGTAATCGGCTCGGATGTTTAATCCAACAATAATGACAATTGTCACCATTCGAAATCAATAATAAAATAATTGTCTTTTCTCTTTCGAGATACGAAGTCTGTCTGAGAGGATAGATCCTTTGTTTTTCATTGTCGTATCCCAAGACATTCACCCCTACGGTGGGATTTTGAGCTTCGAAACGTTTGATGTGTTTTAACTGTGTTGGAAAAGTCACTCCAGTCCAATTGAGATTTTTAGAAGTCTCCTCATAACAAGAAACTCTCTCAGGATGGATTTTGACAGGGTATAAAGCAGAAGTGACTGCCCATTTAAAACACTGATCATCTTTATTTCTCACGTTGACCATGGAGTGTTTTTTAGCTAAGAAATATGATAATTCCACATAGGAAGATTCTTTCAATGAATTGTTTTTAGTTATATGAATTTCGAGTTTCAACACCTCATCGAACGTCCAATTACTACCTTTATGTTGATAATTCGCGAGAGACATCAACATCTTGTCTTTCATCTTTTCGAAAACGTCTGATAAATCTGAACCTTGAAATATGGGTTCGATGTTAGATCTGAAATATGCATTTTTCACGATGCTCTCGCCAGACTTCACGTCGATTTTATTCATCATGCAATAGAGTATCATCTTAATTTTTAGTCCCACGTTCATGTGTTCGCGAAACAAATCCAATACTTTTTTCTTCACCCGTTCCATGAACAATTTTGGATCGATTTTCTTGAACAAGGTAACCACATCGAAAGTTTTAAAAATGCCTTTGATCGCACTCTCCCATTCTACAGGCTTCGATTGGAATAGTTCCATGATGAGTCATGCTACATATTCTTCTCCTTTCCCTTCATCGATTGCTCATTGAATTTCGCTCGATATATCTCGTTTGTCTAGAATCTGAAGTGCATCACTCGTTTTCATTTTAGTTTTTCTTTTCTTTTCTTTTAAAATTTGAAGTTCTTCAACGGCTTTTCGTTTAGTCATCTTCTTATTTTTCACAATCGAAACATTTTTGGTTTTTTTCGACGTCAGCATTTCGATTCCTTTTACTATCTTTTTCTTCTTCTCATTTTTCACAACTGATGCATTTTTTGATGTCGTTGCTATTGACATTTCATTTGCCTTTCTATCGTTTCGCAAATGTTCCTGTGATGCATTTTTTGACGTCGTTGCTATCGACATTTCATTTGCCTTTCTAGCATTTCGCAAATGTTCCTGTATGACTTCAATTTTGTTTGATTTAGTTCTATAATTTCTGAAATGTGGAATTTTTAATAGTTTACAAATCTTGTTTAACTGAGGTACGGATTTCTCATTTAAATTTCCATTTTTTTATTTGTTTGCTTCATTTGTAAGAATATTTTTTTTTTGAATTTTGTATTAAAATAATTTGTTAAAAAAGTTTTTTTTTTTTTACTCTTTATATATAAAAAAGAGTTTTTAATTTTAATTTTTTTCTTTAAATAAGAAAAAAAATTTTTGATGAAATTAATTCAATTTTTATGTTCCTTAACGTAAAAAAAAAATTGAATTAATACGAGAAAAAAAAGGATGTTAAAATTTAAACTTTTTATTTTATATATAAAGAGAAAAAAAACTTTAAAAATTTTACATTAAAGAAAATTAAAATTAAAAAAATCTTTTTTTATATATATATAAAGAGCCAAAAAAAAACAAAATTTTTAAACAAATTATTAAAATACCAAATTTAAAATATACATTATTTGCAAGAATTCATAAAACAAAAAACCGAATAATCGATCATGACAACAACAACACCTAAAAGATGCGAATTGAAATTGAAACGAGTCGAAACGTGTAAGAAATTCAGTTTTAAAATCTATAGATTACAACAACACGATCCCATCGAATTGAACGAGGTCGAGATGAAGGGCTTAGAGCATAAATACGACAAATATAAGATGTCTTTGAAATTGGATGAAGCCATGCTTGATTTGTTTTACGAGTACCAAAGCGATCTGCAGAAAATTATCATCGCTAAAGATAGAGAATTCGACAAGGATGATTTGTCGTTGTTCTATGGAAGTTACATATATCCAAAAATCTCACTCGAACTCGTGGACAAATCGGGTGGTGAGAGCGCGTTCACCAATGTAAAAAATCTCAAAAAAGTAAAGATAAACATTCAACACATTTTCGAAAAAGGAGAATACACGAGTGTCAACATGCTAATAACGGACTTGGAAATATAAACAATAGAGAGATTGATTTTTTAGCGAAGAAGAAGGAAAAAAAAAGTAATGAGATCATCTTTAGATCTCATTACTTTTTTTTTCTTTTTTTTGTTTTCCTTCTTCACTATTACCCATATATTATAATAACGTTTCCTTTTTTCTTAAATTTCAGCATTGATTCTTCTTTTCTTTTTTTTTGTGATATGCTACGTTTTTATAACAACACATTTGTTTATCCGAATCATAATTATGAACGAATGTTGTGCATCTCTCGGTAACACTCGCATCATTATCATTCTCTTAAGAAGATAGTGGTGATGGTGGAAAACGTCTCATTCTTTTAAATTTCAACCGCATATCCCGATCTTTATTTAACTCTTTTATCAGTTCTTTCCTAAGATATCCATCATTAGCATCTAATCGTTTTTCCACATCTTTTTTGCACTCTATCTCATGATATTCATCATTATTGTCTAATTGTTTTTCCACCTTTTTATCCATTTTATATATTATTTGATACTTTCTATGATTTATATAATTATATAATTTTTTTATATTATAATAACATATTCAAAATCGGTATATTCTTAAATGGCGAATTCTCACCAAACAACAAACCCTTGCCGAGTCGCTCAACGTTCTGTCCACTCTTCAGATAGAGACCGTTTCCACTCAAAGAGTTGTCACCTCTAATGGGTTCTAGATACAATCCTTTACCGCTGTCGTCTATGTGGACGCGACACACGGCTCCTCCCTTCTTCAAAAACAGTCCGCTGCCACCCATTAATTTCTCAGCTGCCGAACTCGCGAGTCCCGTGAGAGCTCCCACGCTGAGAGTCTTTCCGAGAAAGGGTAATGCCTTTGCGGTGATGGATAATGCTTTTGCAGCGATTCCTACCATTAGCGGTAGGAAACCGCTTTTCATTCTCAAATTGTATCTCAATTGAGCAGGACTCAATCTCACCGTCAACCCTCTTCCATCACGAATCGCTTTCTCCATCCTTTTGATTTGACTTCTGGTCCAAGCAATCGAATCCTGACCACCACTCGTCAGATCTTCGTGAGTGAATTTGAATCTCACCGTCTCGCCTCGAGTTGTTAACGCTCTCTTAAGTTTCTTCTTCTGTCCTACGGATATGTTCACGTTTTTAACCACGTATTGTGTCATAATTCTTTTTTTTAAAATATATTTTCTTCAATTGTTTTTTTTGTTTTAATGATAATTATATATATTAAATAATTTTTGTAAAATTAATATTGCGTTTAGTTTATTTTTGTTATTTATATATATAGACAATATTTTTTTTTTTTTTGCTTTTATATTTCTCTTATGTGAAATCGTATCGTCACCCTCTCTCCGCAAAGATCTAACAGTTCACCATTTTGATCTGTCAACGTGTTTTGAGACTATACAACGTGTCTAAAATCACTGGTAGATAAACTAAATTTCGAGGTTGCCCCACAATCTTATAACCCGGCGACACATTTGGAAAGAAGGAATAGATCGTCGGTTGAGCGCTACCATTCACGTAGCTTCCAGCAATCACATCCACGTTCACCAGAATGCTATTGACTGCGAGAATGTCAACTCTATTTTCAGATGCCGCGTGGTCTCGATACATCTTTCGATCGAATCCCAACATCTTGCCTATAGAATCATCCGTATTGAAATCCACTCGAAAATTATCTTCCAAATCCAACATCGTCTGTAAGGTATTAGGATTGGGAGCGAGTCTGATCTTGTTGCTTCTCTTTCCATCCGTCTTCATTCGCGTCTGAATGTAATTGTTCAAATCGTCTATGTTGTAACTTCCTTTGGGAATTCGAATCTCCAACCAATCCACTCCGTCGGAATACTTGAACGAGTTATTCTTTTCGGTGATGTTGGGAAAGGAATAATAAGTCTCCAGATTCACCAACACCTCTCGTATCTTTTCTCTCTATTCAATTCGATGGAAGGTTCGAATTTCGTCGCGAATCGAGTCGATTTGAATGGATTGTTTTGCAGCTGTATTCTCAGCTATCCGTTCTAACAATTCTCCTTGTTCGTACATTATATTATAATTTTATTTTTATTTTTTTCAAAACTAATTATTTGAAGATTTATTATTTTCTAATTTTTTTTATTTTCACGCTCTGTCTTATTATCATCAGAAACATAAAACTTGTCGAATCCACACCGATATTTTCCGCGATTAAATTCGCTAGTCAAATCGATCACGACGAAATTGTAAAGTCCTCCATCCCAAACCCTCATGCAGAATCTTCTGAATTCCGCCACGCTCATGTCGTTTGCGATGTGATCGCCGTAGATGTGATTGAGATTCTTGAGATCTTGGCGAAAGAGACATAGAAAATTAGCGTTCTCCCTTATCGTCTGTCTGGGCAATCGAAAATAATTCTGCGACAGGTAGAAACAGTCCACGTTGCTGTGTTGACCCCTAACGTTACGTAATACGATTCGCATCGGTTCTGTCTCTCCAAAAGCAGATCATCGAAAATCATGAGATTCTTATCTTCCGATTTCAATTCTCTAGGATCCGGAACGTCGCTAGCGTTCTCATAAAATCGACACTCGACGTTCGAAGATGCATTTCTCTTCATCAATTCCATCGCCGCACCGTCCAAAATGGTCGAAAGAGGAGCTTCACTTTTGTCGAATTCCTCCCTACTATCAAAGATTCTGGCTATGACGTCCTTGGGCAATCTACGATCCATGCACTCTCGAAGCAATCTGTATTCGGGTTGAAACAAGCTCTTGCCAAACACAAACAATCTGTCGTAATCCAACCAGTCGGGTCGGGACAACAGATTCATCAACAGATTGGTCTTTCCACAATTCGATTTTCCCACTATCAAGCCTCTTATGCTTTTGGGAAAGAACTCGCTATTCGACCTCTTGGTTGCGACATCGTTCCAAGACATATCTTTAATGTTCATCTTTGTTTTGTTTTTTTTTTTGTTATTTTAGATTTTTTTCAAACACAATTTTTTATGTTTTTTCAAACTCAGTTTTTAATATTATTATTTATTTATATTACACCGTCGCGAGTTCTCTTCAATCTGGATCCACTCGTCATTTTGGCTAAATCTTGTATGGGTACCACAGCATCCTTAAAATCTTTCCAACTTTTCGGTGTTCGCTCTAACGCAGCTTGCTTCGCCGGTGGACTGATCAACTTGTCGATCAACGCATTGGCTGCCCTCTTGCCAGCCACAGAAGCTATCCTACCACTGGCTTTGGAAGCGGCTTTCTTACCAGCATCCAAAGCCGTCTTCTTACCGACCTCAAACGCGGTCGATGCGAGTTTTCTACCCGCATCGCTCGTGAACGCTCGCATTATAGAATCGACGATGCCAGAACCGCTTTGAACATAAGTTCTGACGTATCCCCTGTTCTTTATCACCAACACATTTTTTTTATTTTATAATATATATTTTGTTTTTCACTGGTAAATCGTTTGTTGTTTAAATACTTTTATTATTCTAGTGTAAAATTTACTGTTTTTTTTCTTTTATATATTTTTGTTTGTTTGTTTGTTTCTCTCTACTTATTATATACATCAATCTTTCAATTCCTTCATCAGCCTTTCATAGTGGTTTTTATTCAAAACCTTCTGTCTTAACAATTCGTCAGATATAGTAACTATCTGATTATCTAATCCTGTGTTACCAGCACGTCTGCTTGCCATCAACAAACTCAATCTCTGAGACAGAGCGTCAAAATCGCTCGGAAGAAAAGTGGTTTTCACCCCTTTGCCAGTCACCGATTCGACGAACTTCTTATTCATATCCCATATGGGTTTCACCACTTTCGTCCACTTGAAACCTCTGTTGGCTTTGGGTCTCATCTCTCTGGCATCGTTATTTCTCAGCATGGCGTGGGTCTGAACCAGAATGTCGCCGTAATTGTCGAAATCCTGTTCCGTGTAATCTCCAGGCTTGTCGAAAAGGAGCAATTTGCGCAGTCCATCAGTTATTTTATACTTATTCGAACCGACGATTAATTCATCATCATCCATTTCCACTTCTGTGTCGCCCACAAAAGTTCTACCGTCCGAATCCTTATAAATTCCATACAACAGATCTCTCTTACCACCATCCTCGGACGACGCGACGCTATCAGTGGTGATAGTCGAAGCTGTATCGTCGCTCT
Source organism: Pictodentalium vernedei (assembly GCA_031216915.1). Classification (NCBI taxonomy): domain Eukaryota; kingdom Metazoa; phylum Mollusca; class Scaphopoda; order Dentaliida; family Dentaliidae; genus Pictodentalium; species Pictodentalium vernedei. The sequence goes on from CM062297.1 coordinate 761,138,320, forward strand.
CGCTCACGTCGGTTTGAATCCCTGTGGGAACGTAATCCGGTGTAGATTGAAAGGAATACTGATTTGCAAAACAACCGGGCAATGAACCCATTCTCAAAGAACTCTCTTTTATGGGTCTCAATTCTTCAACTATCTCCTTCTTGCTTCGCTCTTGACCCTCCGTCACGGGTTTAAATATTTTTGTGGCTTCGCGTCTCAATTCTATCTCTCCGAGACGTCTGCTTCTGTCAGCCGATTGAATGCTCTTCTTGGCACGTTCATATTCGCTTAAAAGCTGACCTCGACGTTTGGCATCCATCTGTAAAAACATGTTTTCGTTTTCTAAATTATTAATATTTCCTTTAGAGTATGCTAACTTGAGTTATTTATTATTTTCAAAATTAAATGTATAATTATTTTTATGTTTTATGTTTTAAGTAAATAAAAATCTTCTGTCTTTAATATAATAACTAAAACCAGTTGAGGAAAAACATTTTACAAAATGAAACCTCGATAAATAGTTAAAAATATTAAAATAGCGTCCGTTTCAAACGTGTTAAAAATCAGAAAGAACATGAATAATTAAAATCTCGAATAAAATCATGTCAGTAAATGTAACTCTTTTCAAAAAAAAAATAACATCAATTAATCTTTTGAACTGCTTCCACTTTCATCCATAGAATAGTTTTTTTCAGTTAAACTATTTAACTGACAATTGACGTTCATTTGAATATTAACCCGTAATACATTTCGAGCGTGACAAATGACGTTCTCGGTAAGTTTATACTGTAGGGGATTTTCCAAAAACTTAGTTTTTTTCTGCTGAGTTTTGGAAAATCCCACTATGGGTATTCCCCCCACTTACGTCAGACATGGGAGCGTCCAATAGTGGTCTGTTAAGTTTTGGAAAAATCTACTATGGGTATTCCCCCACTATGGATATTCCCCCCACTTACGTCAGAAATGGGAGCGTCCAATAGTAGTCTGTTAAGTTTGGAAAAATCCACTATGGGTATTCCCCCACTTACGTCAGAAATGAGAGCGTCCAATAGTAGTCTGTTAAGTTTGGAAAAATCCGGGTATTCCCCCCACTTACGTCAGAAATGAGAGCGCCCAATAGTAGTTTGTTAAGTTTGGAAAAAAAACCCGCCTCAAAAAAGCCGGTTTGCCGATTCTGGGACACTGTCCCAGAATCGGCAAACCACCGTTTTTGAGGTTGTCTTAGAATCGGCAAAGTTTTTTTTCGCGTTCACCAACGATAGATTGAAGGTCTAATCCGCGATAGGAACGTCGACAAAAATTTTAAGTAAAAAAAAAAGTGAAAACTGTACAATTTTCATACATTTTCACTTTTTTGAAAAACTTGTACATTCGACACGTTCGCCAACGGGTATTTGAACGTTAAAAAATAATAACCGATTCTGGGACACCCGACATTTTTATGAACAAGCGTGTGATTTAACACTGAATCCTACGATGGTAAACGTCCGTGTACGTGTACATGTACGGTACATGTACAACGTGTCCTTGAATCGGCAATTATCACCTACTGTGGTATTTTTAGTAGGAAGTCCGACTCATTGGGCCTCGATAGTACAATTACGGATTTAGGTATTTTTGTGTTTCAAGCTGAAGTGTATTTTAAGAGAGACATCGAGTATTGTTCACAAGTTACCATGAAAATAGATTGCATTAATTCAGCAGGGTAAGCATCGTCCAATAAGGAAATAAATTCTCGTTTCATAACTAGCAATGTGTAACGATATCATTTTACCAAACGTAGCGGAGATATTTGGAAGGCGCTATTCAGAAAAAAACTCCCACAAAATGTTAGTACTTTTTCCAATTCTAGTCTAAAAAACAAAGCCCCTCGTTGGGAGGTCACACCTTGTTTGTCACAATTGCATAATTTATGTAGGGAAATGCAGTGGAACGATTGGGAACTGTTAATTAATTCTCTATTGGTTTGATCAAAGGTTATGATTTATAGTTCATTTCACTTTAGTAAGTCAGGTTACCGAATAGATCACTTTACTGTTTGACCAAATTTCGAAATAAACAAATCGAACATATGTTACACAATATTTACATTGAAAATTGCATATGTAATTAATAATAAAATTAAGTTCATAGAAAAAATACAAAAAGTGAGTAAAATGTAAACAGACTTTTTGTTGAAAATTACTCATCCAATATGATAAAAACAAATAGTGATGATGACAAACGCATATATGTGGAGAATGTCAGAGCTTACTAATCGTCCCTTGTGTGCATTTAGATGCCGTCTGTAATGCTTTAGCATTGCAGATGGCATCTTGATGCACTAAGTGGACGAAATATGGATATAATGCAGTCAATATCTTTCTTTATCCTTTCCGTGGAGGAATGCAAACAATTTGGTAACTATTCTTACGCTACCAAATTGACTCACGATGTGGAGATGATAAAACGAAAATACCGCTGTCAAAGGTGCGTACTGTCCAAATTAGGAAAGCAACTATAACATGTTGTCTTAAGCAAAGTGGGAGAATAGAGAAGTAAAGCAATCAGTGGGTGTTCAATTCAGAAAGTGGGACAAACGAAAATAAACTCTTTGGAACAGGCTTATAGTCTATCGGTTAAGGCGAAAGATGAAATTGTTTCCTTATTCGAGAATTGGGTTTCCAAGTCTCGTCTCTAGTTGTGTTAGGTTAAGGGTTAAATAACTCTATTATTTTGCGTTTGGTTATTATTATTTCTTTTCTTGGGCACTCTTTTCTGTCAGGCTAGTAACCTTAATAAAATTGGGTTAAATGTTTGCAACCCAAAATGCTTGCATATTCTGTATACTCGATTCTTTAGCACTTCCAAAGTTTATGGATGCCAGTGAATTCAAAGGATAGAGAAATGGAAGCATTCGTATATGTCAGTAACGAGAACCCACTGGTGCCTTTGGCATGCACATACAGAAAGTACAGCGGTGCCAGAGGTTTCAAGGGGCTATGCGCTTTCAGGCAAACTGAATTCAGGTATCAAATGGAGCCTTGTGGTGATATTTTGAGATCATTGCCTCATTGTTGCTTTTTTGGGGTGGGGGATACCCAGGTTACCCATTATCAAAACATGTATGTCTTCTGCTGCCGTTGAAACCATTTGACTACTTGTACATACAGTACGGCCGCTGTGGACTGGTCACTTCCCACAGGTGGGCAATATTTCCAAGGACGCAATGATATTAGGTTCTGCAAACAATAATTACAGGAATAATCATCAAACATTTAATTAATGAAGCGCCGTGTACAACCCGGTGCTTCATTAATTAAATTTTCCTGGTGATGATTTTTATTACCTGGTGAACGCATGCATGGACATCACTGCCCACGCGTGGATTACGACCAGACCACGGCGACTGTACTGTTTATACGGTCTTTAGGAGTTGAACAAAATCATCGAGTAAGAGTAGGGGATTACATCCCTCCGACCCTGTGTTCGATCACATTGGGGCTAAATTGCTAACCTCTCTCGTAATCAAAACCTACTGTTGTATATCCTAGGCTTGCGGAGATATGAGGCCCCCAAGCTAAACAAAATCAGTTTAAAAGCATTTTTATCGTCAATTGTGATGTCATCTCATTCAAGGATATCTTCTGGTATTTATTTATTTATTTATTTATTTGTTTATTTATTTATTTATTTATTTATTTATTAGGTTTAGTTTTAGTTTTTTTATTATCAATGTTTTTTTCAAATAAAATATTTAAAAAAGCCACGCAATACTAACTTAAATCAATGGGACCTAGCAGGAGTTTGGAAAACGTAGACGTTCATCATTGTTTCCTTCAGTGTGAGTTTGACAAAGGTTCCAGCTGATAGTTGAAAAGTGTCGTTCTGTATCGGAGAGGGGTGTGGACATTTAATCCCTTCATAACTTGTTTGAAACTTAGCTTGATGAGCCGTATGTCGTAAAGACCATCGGCCGGAGATCACTAAGCTGAAAATGTAAAATTACTGTAAGTATAGTTATCTTCATTTTTGTGACACTTTGACATAAAAGATAGTAAATAGTCTCGCCGCTTAGGATAAAGTCTACTAGTGTTCTTAGCAAAATATATGATTTTTGCCTCTTTTCATCGACATCGAACATTTCACTTGAATTCCATTCTCAAGACCAACATCTTTAGAATTGATCTTCAATAGTCATAAAACTACAGCCGTGACGAAGCTTCGTTCAAGAGCATTCAGTTTTCAAATATGTCTAACAGTAATTCATGTCATTAAAAATTCGGTCAAAATCATTTCTCCATTGAGAACCATTCCTTGTGGTGATCCAAAGAAAATGAAAGTTTATGGCACTTTTCGATTCATTTAGATGACATTTGTCAGTTGGTCGGAAAAACGAACCGGAAATATTTCAACTGATAGAATCTAAAATATTTGCGATGTCCTATTCAAGGGCTAGACTGATTCCAGGCCTTAACATGTCGACGCCCTAACATAATTAGAATGATGACCTAAGTGCTTGGGCTGTTACATTTGTGTTTTCACAGTTCCGAAAGACGAGGCGCATTAAGATTCCCTACCGCCTCTTTGTCTGACTTGGTAAGGGGATAAAATCTCTGGTAAATACGACATACGTATGTCATGAGGGAACACGCACTGCGACGAGTAATTTCATCGCAAAAAAAAAGATATCAAATTTTGTGGTGAACTTGACGTTACATATTGGTTTCCTTTATGAGCCTGTAGCTGTAAAGGAAGCTAGAGGTAAGTCGCTCTGGTGCGAAGGGCGCAGCGTCATGGAATAACTCATTTTGGCGCAATAGTACATATGACCAAGTGGGAGATGTACGTTTGTCTTTAGTAGTGATAAACGGCGAAATCGTGCTGTTGCTCGCCACAAAACAGAGCGAGAAGTGAGGAGCACATTTGTCCAATTCGATCGACCAGCAATATTGGCAAAAATAAACAAGGCGCAGTAATACATTTCTGTCTAAAAATAATTCCCCTACAAACTTGAGCTAAATTGCAAAAATTCTTTATTAAATGAGCAGTTTGTGGTGTTTTCTATTGGTATTGTGTAATACTTTCAAAAGAGTTTAAAGAAAACAACAATTGAACTATTCATTATGCTACACGAATGCGGTAGAGGTCAGAGCTCAACAAGTCCGTCTCTACTACAGGAATAAATTCTTTCAGTGTTAAAGCTGCGGGGAAAATTTATCACCCTACTAGGTGAATAAAGCAAAAATTTATCTAAGGCTTTTATTGTTCGAATAAACGGCTATATATGGGATAAATACTGAATACTGAAATACTGAATACTGAGTGTTTGAAAGATTTTTCGTGTATGTTTACGTACCTTTGTTTCGATCTATATACCAATGTTAATTACTTGCTATTTCACCAACGATTCATTCATACCTATCTGTCAAATTGCAATTCCACTATCAAAACTATCATACTATTGATTTACAGCTTTCCACATCAATGTAAAATCTCACTTTTTGAAAAAGAAACGCTAAAACATTTCTTCTTAGATTCCTCTTTCCGGCGAACTGCAATGTTCCAGACGAGTGAATTTGAACATAGGCGATGGAGAAAGAACTGAAAAATAGTTAACCCTTTACCTAACATAACAGATTTAACTGGCAGCCGTAATTCACAAAAATCACCGCCAAATTTTATTAGTTTTTCAATTCTTTGCCTAAAAAGAAAGCTTATCACTCTCATGGAAGAGGCTTGTTGGAGTCATCCCAATGAATGGTTTTATGCTATGTTTGTTTAGGCAAGCAAATGAAAATGTTTAGTTATTCAATGTTTTCGCCAAGTAATGTCTTCAATTAAAATTAGTTGAAGGGCTAATTAGAGTTTCGCGTGGAGAACATACTGGATCTTACTGATTCGTCAGTTAAGGGGTTAATAACTTATGATTATTTTAGAGTAGAGTAAAGTTTATATCATTCAGTGACGACGGTTGAAAAATGGTTGTTCAGAATACACTAAACTTTGAAGTCCAGGGAACGCATCTTTTGGGTGAGACGCATGCATAGGGTCCCTAGTCGGGGAAAGTTTTTGATGTGTCCTAACACTCTCTGTCAGCATCACTTGTGGGGTTGATGTTGTCACAGTGTATCGTCCTATATGGTGCGGACATAAAACAGCTGTCCTCTGTGCGGAGAGAGACACACTCCGTACAGGCTAAAGATCCCTTCGTAGTTTTCGAGAAGAGCTAGGCAACGAAGTTGCCGCTACGAAGGCCATCACACACACCTGCGCCATTGGGCCAAGGAGAGGTGTTAAAATAAGTTGCATAACTTGTTCGCCAATCTTGTAAAACCAATAAGTAAATACGGTTAAAATTAGACGTCCTGTCATAAAATGCGCACAAATAGCACGTCGATCTGCGCGTTAATCTACGCGTTATGACCATAGTAAGGCTATCAAATTCTGTACATATGGCCTGTGCACAAGCAATGTTTCAGCCAATGGTCCTCCGGGTAACCCGGAGGTCCATTGGCAGAAACATTGCCTGTGTTTGTTATGAGTAACCAGGAGAATCTGCCGTGTTTTGGATGCCATTTGATATGGCAATTGCACGCAATTCCTACGCGCAATTAAGTCGAGATAAGCGCACAGTTCGCGACAGGACTTCTAGTTTTAACTGTAAATAGAGAATAAAATGAATCACGCATTTCCCTCGAATAGAATCAGGCAAACGGTTCGAAACCGAATCGAATCACGATTTAGCCCAACTTCCGAATTGTAACGATACTGCACCTGTCGTACCTGTGCTTTCGATCGCTTTCGATCGCCAATGTGAACCTAGCTTCAATATACGTTCTGGGCTATTTCGCACCATCGAACCACAAGTACAAGTATATCGATCTGTCACTTGTTTCTGAAAGGAGCAATTTATTCGTATGTCAGCCAATGGTATTCCGCGTAGAAATGACGCGCGGGCCCGTAGTTCATTTTCATTAATATTACAATCGGATAGGACAGGGTTCCGACCCACTGACATTCAAACTAGAAGCTATCACTTTGAATGGTTCACTACCACAATGAGTTTTGACATTTTCTGCTCTCAATATTTTGGTCGTGACAACTCATTCCGCATTTATCTTAGTAACGAGACTGGATTCAAACGCAAATTGACCACGTGTCTTCAAGTTGGAAGAAGGAAAATCAATATATCGTCCCTTGTGAAGAACAGGGGCAGTATTTGCAATGCTACTGCATTGCAGATGGCGCCTTGTTCCACCCAAGGGACGATACATTGTGCAAATTGCGCGATATACGCGATTGCACCCAGATAGATTGGGTACGGGCAGTCAAAATCTACAAACCTGCTGGATGAGGTGTCATCTTCAGAAAGTCGACAATAGAGAGACTTTTGAAATCCAACCCCTCTGTGATTCGAACAATTTGAATAATGGAGACGAACGTTCGAGATTCGATTCGGTTTAGAATCTGTTCACTAATTCGATTCGATTTGAAACCGAATTGAATCTCGAACGTTCGTCGGGTCCTACGCGTCCATGAACTTAATTCATTTTTTTCAGAGGTTGAAGGGACCTGGCGAGTGGTATCAGCTGATGTACCTCGGGCATTGATGGAAGCCCAGATCGACATTATCTCCGATGACGAATGCTCACGGCTTTTTCCTAGTTTCGATAGTAAACATGTGTGCGTTTATGAAGCAAACAATACCAAATCCGCATGTTACGTAAGTATATATACTGTAAACATTATATCACTTAGGATTCCTTCATTTGGAATTAGAAGTAAACTTCATATCAGATTCGATTAAAGAGAAAGGAGAACCACATATTCCCCCTTAGCATATATGGAAATCTACTGTTATTATGGACTAGAGCTGGAAGGTCCTGATTTTTCAGATTCGGTTTCGGGGACAAAACTCTGTTTCAGTTCGGTGTTTCTATGTGTTTAGGGCAGATAATAAATAACACGTCAGGAAATAATCCGTAATGGTTTGTACGACACAACTCAGCACAAAATCTGTATTATTACCACTTTTGCGGGCGTTCCTAGCACATTAACGATGTTTTACCCGAGCGTTGAAACATCGTAATGATCAACAAGCACAAGTCATGTGACGTGTTGGGCCGTTATTGACTATAACGGCCCGACAACTCAATAACAGCCCGACACGTCTAAATATAGACAATGACGTCACATCTCTCTGCCGATCAATAATATTTTACCCCAGATTTCCATTTGGATCGAAATTCAATTCGGATTTTTAATTTGTAAACACAATTAACACATTTGTTTCAAGTGTTTCCCTCTGTGTCACGGATAGATAATGTATCAAATACAGGAAGCGATACACACAAAGTAAGTAATGACATCTCTGATGAATAAACTCTTTGACTGAAGTTCGCATTTCGAAGATGTATTTCATTATCTAACTTTCCAAATTTCGCCGTAGACTGATCAGACGTTTGTTTGTCAACAAATCAGACGATAGTGTCGCTATTTTTTTTCATTCGAAAACGTAAAACTTCATTTATTTATCTTATTTCACATATAATTTAATCGCAATGTACCCGATGTACGAAAGCGGCAATAATAGAAATAACATGACTTTATCGGGCATTACAGTGTATCAACGGCTCAACAGAAATGGTTAACAGCCCTTGAGCTTATTAGCGGCCCTCGACTTCGTCTCGGGCCGCTAATAAACCCTTGGGCTGTTAACCATTTCCGTTGAGCCGTTAATACACTGTAATACCCTTCAATAGCATGTTATTGTTATATTAGATTTAGCCTAACTTCCCTTCGATCAGTCTCAGGGGTTGTAGGGTGATCAGTTGCTATTCAGTCAGAAAAAAGCATAAATCTGGGTAACAAATGAATAAAGTTCATTTAAACTATGTTGTATTCCCGTTGACACATTTTCCCTTATTGACTTGTCGGGTGAATGAGTCAATTTATTATTTATTTATTTATTGGTGTTTCAGGTCATAAACGTATGCACAATCGCTAATCATGACCGTGACATTTTTACCGTTCCCAACATCGTAACTCCGCACTGCAGCACATGCAGGGTTAGATTGGTAGAAGCCATGCGTACCATTGACATGCAGTACGCCTTAGTATACTGCGTCATCGTGCCCCCGTGTGGACAATCTGGGTTAAGTGCCTTGCCCAAGGACACAACGTGGAAGTCCGAATTGATCGCCCAGAGGGTCACCCATCCGATGATTAACCGGGCTCGACGTTGCTCAACTTCGGTGATCTGACGAGAAGCGGGTTACCGCAGAATGAGTCAATAAGGAAGGAAGTGTGACAATGAGAACATGACGTATTTGCCCCTTTGCCGGATAGACCAACTGACGAGAGTCCATGGTGGTCGTTAGTCCAGTTCCCGCTCAGTAAAATAGTTTGAACAGCTTATGCACAAACAGAGTAAAACCGTTCGGCCGGTTTTTGCTGGGTTTTGCGGTTCGGTTTGCCGCAAAAGCCGTAGCCGAACAGGAAAATAGAGCTGAAACGGTTAACCGATTAATCGATTAATCAGTGATCAACGTCTTGATCGTTCCAAAACGTAATTGATCGATTAACCAACCGTTACGTTTGAACTACTGTATTATATGGGTTAACAAAGGAACAAACTTGCTCCAAAACAGGCAAACATTTTCAAACTGACTCACATCAATTATATGAGCAAGAGTAAAGCATGGAAGTTACTTGCTGACATACTTGTTCACTTGCATGGTCATTATACTGTATCAGTAGCTGGAAATGGTCATTCTTAACCCTTTACCCATTGCGGGTAGCCGACGATACTTGCAAAATGAATTCATGAATTACTAAACATTTTCAACTTTTGTCTCAAAAACATAGCTTATGACCCCTCATTGGAACGAGCTCAACGAGCTCGTTCCAATGAGGGGTCATAAGCTATGTTTTTGAGACAAAAATTGAAAACATAGTAATTTTGAATGGCGATTTTTGTATATAGGCCTGGTCGGTTTTGTTTGTTACGTTGGGTAAAGAGGTCATGCTGTAAATCATCAACAATATGGCAATTATTCACATATTTATTTGGACAAGTGATTAATTGGTTAACCAAGGTTAATCCACGTGATTAATCGATCAAGAAATCCCCTTTACCATTTGTACAGGAAAACCGAAAAACTGCCCAGCCATATTTTGGACAGTGCTTCCTCAAAATTCTGAGACAAACTCTCTGCAGTTCAAACAAAAATATTCCAAAATTAAGTCTTAGTAGAGTGCATATCGAATGTTCTATACAGAATAATCTAAATTTGGTGACAAAATATCATAGGCCGTTGTAATTCGTGATTAGATCACCTCAGTCAGAATACCAAATAAAGTTCTATTTTTACAGCAGAAGTTAATGGTTCGCAACTAGCGCTTGAACACATGAAAAATGTACAGGAAAGGAAATCGATTGAATTTTCCTTCTCTCTTTCCTCATTACTAGCTTTACTCAACTCCCAAACTGCAGAACCCTCTTCTCTTGGAACCTCATGAGAAGTTGAATACACTAATCTCTGACCAATATGACATCGTGTTTTTCTGGTTATCGAAACATGATGGTGTCTTCGGTAATACCCGGACAGACGGTGCAGCAAAGTAGGCTTTAATCAAGCCTATCTCTGATTTTAAAATTCCATTCAGTGATTTAAACCACATATCAGTAACTGCAGCAAATCTATGAAATTGTGTGAAAAACAAACTCTAACTCAAGTAATATTAATTTTATAGCCAAGTAATGGAAGACATAATATCCCCAGTCGCATAGCCCCTATGGCACATATTTAGCTAATCGTTTCCACGTGGTACAGTTTCCCATTAAACTGAAAATAGCCAAAGTTGAGTGTGTAAGTTGATAATGCGCAAGGGTTTGGAAATTATAAACCAATACGTATCTTACTCGTCTTCTCCTAGGTGCGTGAACGGATCAGGTTTGAGAGATTAATAAGACTCCTAACTGAATTTGATGTTCTGTATAATCATCAAGTGTCTTTGGAACGTAGCGCTGTGTACTAGGGCGTATTGCATTTCGATGATGCACTTGCCTTCGAACACTTCTAACTGTACTTTTGCCGGGTTAGTAAGTTGGAGAGTCTGGCAGTTGCTCGGCATTGTACGGTTGTCTTTTCTGGGTACTACACCAAAAAAAACTGTCCGAAACTGTTTGAGCCTAATAGTTGACAGTGCTGATGAACTCCAATAACCAAAGAAACGTCAATATGGCGACCGCAAAAAACGCTCAATTATTCACCAGAAGCTACATAACTTTAGCTGTGTAGAGGAATGAAAAGATAATGCTTTAAAAGATTCTGTTTTAGCCCTGCTCATCATTCTGTCGAAAGTGTTCTACACAATTGATCATAAAACTCAACTTATAAATTGAATGTTATGAGATCTAGCGAATTTGTAATAAATGGTTTCGTAGTTTGGTCCAGCAGAAGTCAGAAAACTCCTCGTATCAGTCGTAAGTACTAGCTGTGGTGTTCCACGAGATTCAGTACTCTGGGTTATTTTATTCCTTATTTATGTGAACGCAGCCAATCAAAATTATTTCATAATAATAAAGAAATGTCAGTAGTGCTATTATTACGTTTATAGTGGAAAATATTAATGAACCCTTTACTCAATGCACAGGATATCAAAATTTATTATTTTAATTATTGTTTTTCGAAATTTTTCATACAAAAGCTACAGAACCAAATCATGTGACCCCTCATTGGAACGAGCTCAATGAGGGGGTCAAATGATATGGTTTTGTTTAAACGCTTTGAAAACTACATTTTTTTCAACTGCTAAATTTGAAAATTATGCGAGCGGATGCGACCGACTCGTTAGGTAAAGGGTTAAAGCTGAAAAACGGAATACGTTTTTGGGGAACATCACGATGAAACCTTGGCCCAACTACCACACTGAGGTTCAAATATAATTGTTCTTCTGAAATTCAACAGTTAAATAAACCCTTTATTTAGAGAAGTTGAAATTCGTAGATTTCCTGATATTTATAAGTTGAATATTTAATTACCCAAACCTCGACATGTTGTTCAATATACGTACCCACCATGGTGTGTATACAAGACAATCTCGACTAAACCGGTAACTGAAGGCTGGAATACAACTTTCAACTCATCTCCGCGCATATAATTTTCCTGAAAGTTCGAATGGGAGGGTAAACACTCCACCAGATCCTTGCTCAAAGGAATATTAACAAAAAATATGGTAGAACATTATTCCTACTGCATCATGTATTAGTAACAGGTTGCGCGGATTTTAGAACAGAGTACTTCCAATTTGTAAACAAATGTAAAATGAAGATTGCAGTAGTACGGTTTCATTTCTTCAGAAGGATATTGAATATTATATATATAGGTCTGTGGTTCTAGCTTTAAATGCAGTAATCTCAATTAACGAAATTTCAATAATTCAAATTTGTAAACAAATTTAACAGAAAGATTGCAGTAGTACGTTTCATTTCTTCAGAAGAACATTACGTCGTGAACCTGGTCTAGCATTCCTTGTTTTGGTGGAGGCAACGGACTCTATCTGTGGTGGAATCCACTAATGTCACAAGACAACAATTACCAAGCTACATCCTCTGATTCCTAGAAGTCCCATCTCTGGCTGGGTATTTTTTTAAAGGCATTGCTCACCACGAATCTCGGTGTTTCTCGAAGGACGTCGTATGTGAGTTTTAGTTGACTTGGGCAGCAAGAACCCAACTGAGCTCTGATGTGTCACCTGGTGGAACCCAACACCCAATTGCCGTAATCGAGCCTGACACAGAAAGTGGGTCACAATTCTACGGACTGTGACATCCTGCCTGCAGTTAACTGGCAGACTGTTGGAATCACATATTTGGACATTTTTCTAACGTACAGGTATCACAATTTAACGACTCTGTATTTCGAGGATGTGCTTCATATTATCTTTGAAGTGAAATGATTTACTCTGTGTGAATTTGCCTTGTTACACTTTATGGGAGAGTGCCTATTGGCAGTCTCCCAAACATTGTAACAAGACAAACACACCTGAACGAATTTTGAAGACCAAAAATAATTTAACACTCTACCAGTTAAAAGTGCATTAATTGTCTTCAAGATTATTTCCTGGTGTCGTGAAAATTCGTGGTTATCAGCTAATTATAAAAAATGTTTGATGGCTTTCAGTTACTACACATATCAACCGTGTTTCTTTTTGCTCTACAGGGTGACAGCGGTGGCCCACTGGTTTGTTGGGAAAGTGGTGAATTTGTTCTGGTCGGCCTTACTTCATACGGTTGGATAGATTGCTCCGGGCCATCGGCATATACGGAAATCAAACATTATCTGTCATGGATTGAAGCGTCGTCAAAACAAAAAGGAAGACGACCGAGACCGAAGGCAGAGAAAATTGGTGCAAGAACTCCTCAAACGTTTGATTAAATCTACGGGATGTTTGTGCTGATATGTGTTTTATTACAGAGGAATAAACTGAAGGAGAATCTATGTTCAAAAGATGAAACGGCATTCAAGTGGAGTAAACATATATCATGCAAACGCATAATGTTGTTATTATATGTGCCTGATCCCAACGATGTTTTAACACTTGAACAGATTATACCCTATTCAGAATCACATCATGCCTCTGGTTGGTCTAAATAAGTGCGTCACTAAAACCCATACCCGCAGTTTAACACTTTACACAACGAATCGCCCACATCCGCCCGCGTAATATGCAAATTCAGCAGTTGAAAAAATATTATGTTTCAAAAAATGTCAACAAAACCATATCATGTGACCCCTTGTTCCGAGCTCGTTCCAACGAGGGGTCACATGATATGGTTTTGTTGTAAGTTTTTGAAAAATTTGAAAAAATGATATTTAAAACTAGAGAAACAGAATTTACTGCACCCAGTAAATTTAAGTCTGTGTGAAAAGGGTTAAAGTATCAGGAATAAACTATACAGAAAGAGAATTTATGGAGGCTTATTTTCAGGAGTAAAATATTTTTTAAACAAATCAGAAATGGGTTTTCGTTAATAGTATTTACGGATATTCATATTGGAATTAGAACAATTATTTATAAGAAACCAGAAAAGGCATATATGTGACCAGTATTCAAAGGGTTCGATACTGCAATCAGAAATGGACATTTTTGGCTCTGCCCACTAATTTGAGTGATGAAATACGTTCATAAACTTTAGAAATGCATTAAGGTGTAATAAAATGCATTTCCCAGTATTTCTGAATAATACGCACTTGATGACTTTGGTGACCTCTTTCCGGCGGACCCCTAGGTGACCTCCGTGACCTTGACCCATATTTTGAATTTCTATCAAGTGTCGACTCATTTGGTGTTAGTTCCAGGTCCATTCATCATACCACGACTGAGATATGAGCATGACCCACTTTCAAAAATTTTGGCCACACCCACTTTTTTCATGAAAAAATGCATGTATGGACCTCAGGAATGCTTATGGGGGTCAAAAATGTGATTTCAAGCAATTATAAAAAAATGCACTTAATGACCCCTAGGTGACCACCTTGACCCTGACCCATATTTTTGAATCTCCATCAAGTGTCGACTTATTTGGTGTTAGTCCCAGGTCCATTCATCATACCATGCTTGAGATATGAGCGTGATCCACTTTCAAATTTTTTTGGCCACGCCCACTTTTGTTAACGTAAAAATGCATGTATGAATCTCAGGAATGCTTTTGGGGGGCAAAAAATGTGATTTCCAGCAATTATGAAAAAATGCACTCAATGACCCCTAGGTGACCTCCGTGATCTTGACCCATATTTTGAACCTCCATCGAGTGTCGACTCATGTGGTGTTGGTCTCAGATCCGTAGATCATACCACGCTTGAGATATGGGCGTGACCCACGTTCCAAAATTTTGACCACGCCCACTTTTTCTTTTACGTCAAAGTGCATGTGTGTACGTCAGGGATACTTTAGGGGATCAAAAAATGTGATTTCCAGCAATTCTGAAAAAAATGCACTCAATGACCCCTAGGTGACCTCTGTGATCTTGACCCATATTTTTGAATCTCCATCAAGTATCGACTCATTTGGTGTAGGCCCCAGGTCCATACATCATACCACGCCTGAGATATGAGCGTGACCCACTTTCAAAAATTTTGGCCACGCCCACTTTTTTACGTCAGAATGCATGTGTGTACGTCAGGAATACTTTAGGGGATCAAAAAATGTGATTTCCAGCAATTCTGAAAAAAATGCACTCAGTGACCCCTAGGTGGCCTCCGTGACCTTGACCCATATTTTGAACCTCCATCAAGTGTCGACTCATTTGGTGTTGGTCCCAAGTCCATAGGTTATACCACGCCTGAGATATGGGCGTAACCCACTTTCAAAAATTTTGACCACGTCACTTTTTTACGTCAAAATGCATGTGTGTACGTCAGGAATACTTTAGGGGTCAAAAAATGTGATTTCCAGCAATTCTGAAAATTGCACTCAATGACCTCTAGGTGACCTCCGTGACCTTGACCCATATTTTTAATCTCCATCAAGTGTCGACTCATTTCGTGCTGGTCCCAGGTCCATACGTCATACCACGCCTGAGATATGGGCGTGACCTACTTTCAAAAATTTGGGCCATTCCCACTTTTTTGCGTCAAAATGAATGTGTGTACGTCAGGAATACTTTAGGGGGGTCAAAAAATGTGATTTCTAGCAATTCTGAAAAATGCACTCAATGACCCCTAGGTGACCGCCGTGACCTTGACCCATATTTTGAACCTTCACCGAGTGTCGACTCATTTGGTGTTGGTCCCAGGTCTGTAGGTCATATCACGCCTGAGATATGGGCGTGACCCACTTTCAAAACACCCCTACAGACACCCCTGATACTCCAGGAATCTGAAAAACATAGGTGGCCGGGAACTTGTGGCTGTCTATCAGCATGCCAAAAATCAACGAGATAGGGCAATTCGTTTTCGAGTTATCTTGCGGACAAAAAAGTGATGAGAAGACAGAAGACCAGAAGAAGAAGAAGAAGAAGAAGAAGAAGAAGAAAAAGAAAAAAAAAAAAAAAAAAAGAAAAAAAAAAGAAAAAGAAATTTTGATATCGTCTGCGTTAGGTAAAGGGTTAAAAGGACATGTATTCCCCTCGTGACAAATCTTGTAAGGAGAATTAGTGTCTAGGATACGAAGTAAGGTGACAGATAGAGGACAAACTCGAAACAATTGTTGAATAAATAAACTCCTTTTTATAAATATCGGTAAAACATTTCGGCATCCAAACATCACTTTTCTGATTACATTAAAGAACAAAACAGCGATCCATTCTTAGTGGCCCCAGTACATAAAATCGCAGTGGCTCTTTGGTTAGGGTACTGGACTTTAAATCGGGACGTCCACAGTTTGTTCCTGACCCGAAACTATCTGAGCTGTGTTTTGGGGCAAGACACTTAATCCCGATTGCCCACCTGAGAGTATGCTTTATTTAGGCTGACTGCACGTCGATGGTGCACTGGCCATCAACCGCTGGTAAGTCTGCTTGTGGCGAGTTAGTGAGTTGGAAAGTCAGATATTTGCTCGCCACTGCTGTGTGGATTAGACTACCTCTACTCGTAAACTGTTCGGCATAATGTGAACCTGGCTTTTGAAAGTGTATTCAACCCTTCGAACTCGAAAGCCAGCTTGCCGATCCAAGATTGTTCTACGGCCTGTAGTCATAAAGTGGGTGGTTGTTTAGTGATTGCATGTGGTGGACTAATCAATATTTGCAACATGCATCCCAAAGGCTGCACGTTGAAATGGTGTACCCCAAATAACGAATATGGACTCTTCCAACTGCTGCTATTGAACTGAGATTGAAGATGCAACCTGGGTTCAAAGGGTTAAGCCCCAATAAATAAACAGCAGACAAATAATGAGATATATAAACACATAAAAAGTAATTCTCTATGTTAATAGCCTCCCACACGAACTGCAGTGGCAATACAAATAATCCACCCACAGCGTTCCTCAAGAAGCAAATCATTTATGCCATATAACTGATTCATCGTTATCAAGCAGGACTGTATGCTCCAAAATTAGAAGTGCAAAAGTGATCCCAGTTTTCAAATCAGACGACGAACAGTTGTTTAATAATTATTGGGCGATCAGCCTGCTTCTTGTGTTCCTTAAAATAATTTTTTTTTATTACTTTCCAAAGTGTGATTTACTGGGATTTCGGGTTTCATTATAAACGATAACTTCACAAGTGAATTATGCAATCAACAATTGGGTCATGTATCCGTGCGCGCAAACGAAGACGCTCTGCTGTGGGTGTAATGGGTACTTCATTGTTTTTTGTTTTTTTAAATAACATAATTATCGTTAGTAATGAAAAGTAATAAAAAAAAGTAATCGCTTGACTGGACTGGTTACGTGAAATAATTCATTCAAGGCGAGGGACTATATTGTAAAACACTCGTGCGTACTCATTTTTCATAGGGCGCTATGAACGAACTCTTGGGGGCTAATCATCACAGCCCTGTATGGGTTATGAATAATGCAGGAACTTGCCGTTTCCTATTCACGGTAAAATGGAAATCTTTGTGTATCATGGGAGCTAACCACTGAGGCAAATTTAGAAAATGTACACATCTTGAAACTGCCACTTGCAATGCACGCGAAGTTAATTTCAATAGATGACGTCAGCATCAGCAATAAGGCGTGTTAAAAATGACTTCTATATAATATTCCGAAATCAATTAGGTGTAATCTGTTCTCTGTACTTGTTACACACTAATGAGATTCAAATGATACGTGTGGAACCTTTTATATGTGTACCCATACCATGTATAGTGCACATAATACCGGCATCCGGGGTGGACCTCCGTCGTTCGTCCATCCTTCGTCCGTCCGTCCGTCCGGCGTCCGTATTCATTTCTTTGGCATTCGATAACTTGATAACTGTTGCTTAGATTGTCATGATACTTTATATTTGTGTTCAGGTTACTAATGCGCCAAGCTGTATAGTTTTTGATGTAAAACTGGTTACTCAATACTGAGATTTTAACCTTTTACCCATCCAATTAAGCATTATTCCAATCCATTTCTTTGGCATGCGATAACTAAAACAATATCAATCCTATTGTCATGTTGCTTGATAGATATGTTCAGGTAACTGATGTGCCGAGCTGTATAGTTTTTGAGGTAAATCTGACGATTCGATCCTGAGATACTATCCCTTTATCCATCACATTAAGAATTACTCCAATCCATTTCTTTGGCATGCGGTTACCTAAAAAATATTGATTAGGTTGCCTTGGTTGCCTTGTTACTTCATATGTGTGGTCAGGTTTCCGATGTGCCGAGCTGTATAGATTTTGGTGTAAATCTGGTAGTATGATCCTGAGATTTGAACCCTTTATCCATCAACTTGTGCATTTTTCCAATCTATTTCTTTGACATGCGATAACTCAAAGAATATCAATCTGATTGTCTTGTTACTTCATATAGATGTTCAGGTTACTGAATTGCTGAGCTGTACAGTTTTTTATATAAATCTGATCATTTGATCCCGAGGTATTAACCCTTGATCCACTTAATTAATAAAAAAAATTTCAATCTATTTCTTTGACATGCAATACCTTAAATAATATCCGGCGTCCCTATCCATTTCTTTGGCTATCGATAACTTGAAAACTATTGCTTAGATTGTCATGATACTTTATATTTGTGTTCAGGTTACTAATGCTCCAAGCTGTATAGTTTTTTAGTGTAAATCTGATTATTCAATACTGAGATTTTAGCCCTTTACCCATCCAATTAAGCATTATTCCAATCCATTTCTTTGGCATGCGATAACTAAAAAAATATCAATCCTATTGTCATGTTACTTGATAGATATGCTCAGGTAACTGATGTGTCGAGCTGTGTAGTTTTTGATGTAAATCTGACGATTCGTTCCTGAAATACTAACCCTTTACCATCAAATTGAGCATTACCCCAATCCATTTCTTTGGCATGCGGTAACCTAAAGAATATTGATTAGGTTGCCTTGTCACTTCAGGTTTCCGATGTGCCGAGCTGTATAGATTTTAGTGTAAATCTGGTAGTTTGATCCTGAGATTTTAACCCTTTATCCATCAAATTGTGCATTTTGCCAATCTATTTCTTTGACATGCGATAACTCAAAGAATATCAATCGGATTGTCTTGTTACTTCATATAGATGTTCAGGTTGCTGATTTGCTGAGCTGTATAGTTTTTTATATAAACCTGATCATTTGATCCCGAGGTATTAACCCTTTATCCACTTAATTAATAAACAAAATTCAATCTATTTCTTTGACATGCAATACCTCAAATAATATTAATCAGATTGTGTTGTTACTTTAAATTTCTGTTAAGGTTGCTGGTGTGCTGAGCTGTGTAGTTTTGGGTGTAAATCTGTTATTTTGATCCTCTGATATCAACCCTTTATCCATCAAATTAAGAATTACTCCAATCAGTTTTTTTTGGAATGCGATAACTCAAAAATATTGATCAAAGTTATTATGTGTACCCATAGTATGTATTGTACATATTCGTTGTTCGCCCATCCTTTGTCTGTCCGTCTGTCTGTCTGTCCGGCGTCCGTATCCATTTCTTTGGCATTCGATAACTTGAAAAATATTGCTTGGCTTGTCATGTTACTTTATATTTGTGTTCAGGTTACTGATGTGCCGAGCTGTATAGTGTTTGGTGTAAATCTGATAATTTGATCCTGAGATATTAACCCTTTATCCTGTATTATCCTTCATATTGAGAATTCTTCCAATCCCTTTGGCATGAGATAACTCAAACAATATCAATCCAATTGTCATGTTACTTTATATATATCTTCAGGTTACTGTTGTGTCGCGCTGAAAAGTTTTTGGTGTAAATCTGATAATTTGATTCTGAGATATTAGCCCTTTATCCCTCAAATTGAAAATTCCTCCAAAAATTGGTCCTGAGATAATAACAGCTCTCTACTAGTTGCGCGTATGGGTACACATTTGACGATTTAATGGTGTTAATAGCTAGAACAATATTGCAAAGTCCCGGGACAACAGGGGATGCGGGGTTTCAAGCCACTAAAACAATAGGCTTTATCCTCAGACAATAGTCAGAACCGTGACTCATCATTCGTGACCACCTGCAGACGCACAATGATATCAAAGCCCTATACAAAGCCCATACAATAAGCAAACAATAGGAGAACAATAGGCCTAGGTGGCAGATTTGTATATAGGAAAATCCTCTCAAAAATTCCATCCACAAAACAAGATGGCGGATTTTGTATAGAGTCTATGGGGAAAAGGTGATCTATACGTCTGCCCCTGACTACTGAGCTCCTGTTTGGTAAGGAAATGTACACGTTCAGTTCAACGACACGGTGAAATAAAATCACATTTTCATGGACAAAATTACAGCACAGTATCAATAGCTCTGTTAGAAGAGCTCGAACTTTCACAATGTTAAACGACAGTACAGTTATCTGATCCATCCATCTTTTTCCCAGTGCATCACGTCTGAACCTATAGTCCTCGATCTTCTTTCTGTAAGGGCTTACGAACTGTGGTGGGTACGTTAACAGATAAGAAATAATCAAACAGTGGCTTGTGCATTTGACTTTTGATGACGCTTTCAACACTGTTGGTCAAAGCATATTGGATACCATACACCGGAACCCAAACTTTCTCGGGATAAACACCAAGCAGCGAAAAATAGTTTCACTTATGAATTGAGACAAAAACAATCTGGGCTGGGGTGTTTCTGTCAGGCACTAGTCAGATGCGTGCTCAAGTGCTCTCTATCAGAAATGCGTCAAGGCCGGTGTTTCAGATGTAAACACTGACAGAAAAACAGATTACCCTTACTCAGCATCTTCTTCATCTCAAATGTTATTTAAATTTGGACCGCAAAACCATACCCCGTTGTATCAGAGAGGCCGCATCTCTGGCACAGGAACATGATACTTCATAATTTCTTTAAGTACGATGGCTGCTAAGTAACGTGTGGAATTAACCAATCAATATTTTCAACGTGTCGCCCCAAGGCCGCACGTTGAAAATATCAATTGGTCTCTCCCAAAATAATAAATATGGACTCATGCAATTGTTGCAATTGAACTGACATGGAAGGTACCACCAGGGTTCAAACGGTTAAGACGGAGAATGGAGAGATTCTTCTCAGCTTCTACAAGCAGAAATTAGGATGTGTACCAGTAAACACTGATATGCATACCAGAAGAAACCTGTATGTCTATCGGCACACATTGGTATGTCTTTCAGAAGAAATTTGGATCAGCCGGCTGATGTAACGTGGACTGATCCCTATATTAGAGTATAATTGCCGATTCTAGCTCATTAAGCAATACATTGCTAGCCCACTAAAAATTTAAGCTTGAAAGCAATGGAAATTTAGCTTGAAACATTTTCTAGCCCTGCTAAAAAACACTCATTTAAGCCTGGGCAGGTAGTTCAGCTACGGTTAATCCAATGAGCATTTATTTTAGTAAATACAAAACAATTTAAATTCGAAGTGAGCTAGAACAGATGATCTCAAAAACATTTTTTCCATACAAATTTCCCATTGGAATATGTAAAAAAGGTGCAATCGCTCGCATCAAACATTTGCGAAAATAATTTTTATCAATCATAGCCTTTTGTGCTTAGTATTATTCCAATGATAACTTTTTGGAGAATTGTTGGGAAGGGAAATTTCCACCTTTCATTTTGAGGCAGTCTGGTATATCCTCTCCGGGAAAAAACCCAAAACTAACTCATCTACTTTTTGAATACATTTTGAGGAAGCTACATCGCACACAACTATTTTACTCGTTGGCCAGAAGCCCAATACTACTCACAGAACTCATTAACTTTTGAATATAATATTGGGTTTACGAGTCGATTAAGAAGCAATTACTTTCGACAAGAGAGATTCGTGAACATACTGTGATAGAGAGATCCGACTACTAATACTACCACGACATTCAGGAGAGTGGAACATGACAAACTTTCGTCAACAGGTGCATGGACGTACTGCGACAGAGATCTGACTGCTACTACTTCCACATTTTTGAGGGAGTGAAAAATGACAAACTTTTGGCAAGAGATTAGTGAAAATACTGAGACGGAGATCTGACTGCCACCACTACCACATTCCGGGAGAGTGAAACGTGCCAAACTTTCGACAAGAGATTCGTGAACGTATTGTAACAGAGCAGAGATTCGACAACCACTGCTACCTCATTTTGTGAGAGTTTACTGTGGCAGAGATCTGTTTACCACTACTACCCCATTTTGGGAGAGTGGAATATGACAAACATTCGGCAAGAGATTCGTGAGTATACTGAGACAGAGATCCGACGACTACCACCACGACATTTCGGGAGAGAGAAAAACATGACAAACTTTTGGCTAGAGATTTGCTGTACTGTGACAGAGCAGAGATCCTACTTCTTCCTTCACGAAATTTCTGGAGTGTGCAACATGACAAACTTTCAGGAAAGAGATTCGTGAATGTACTGTGACAGGGCAGAGATTTGACTACTATTACTTCCACATTTCAGCAGAGTAGAACATGACGAATATTCGGCATATTCGTGAACGCACTGTGATAGAGCAGAGGTCTGACTTCTACTTCTTCAACATTTCAGGAGAGAGGAATGTCAAGATCGATTCGAATTTTTCCGAGTCCTGGATTAATGGCCAGGGATTGTAAATAATTAATTTGATACGTTTGCTTGTAAAAGCCGCAAACAGACACTGGGTACAAATTATTGTAGGCTAATTAATTAACTGCTTGACCAGGTGGGTGTTTATCTCTCGTTGAGAGGACTAATGGTTCCCCGCTGCGACGTTTAAAACTTCGACCCAAGTTTCGCTGTAGGTATCTAATAGTAATTCGTTACTGTCAGCCGCAGATGGCGTTCCACGCTATGTGGCCCTCAAATAAGTGTTAACCCCGTAGTTCTAAATGTCAGACTCACGAGCTTACAAAGAGATATCTCATCTATCTTAATAACGGTGTCCTATATCACAGAGGACCGACTTAATGATTAATTAGACACAGAAATGCTATATAATGAGAGACTGACCATCGGTAGTCAGCCGACCTTGGATTCAGTCAGTAATCCGTCGGGAAGAGGGCTCGGAGCTCTAGCCATTGGGGCTGTCATTTGTAGAAATTAATTGTGGAGACTAAGCGGGCTCCGTTTGAGTAGGCGAGCGGTTGCTAGGTTAAGTGACGCGACGCATAGGCGAAGTGTGGAGTAGTAAAGAGCTGTCGAGAGCTCGGACAATTAACTTAATTGAAGCTGTTGAGAGCTCGAAGGTTTGATTTAAGCTAAGAGCTTAGGGTGAGTTGAGACCGGCAAATTAGATGAATGTACTTTATTTGTTTCAACGGTATACGGAGATTGGTGTAAACGGTGACTGGTGTAGAAAGCGAGTGATTAAATCCGTGGGGTGGAGTGACTATGATATCGAATGTGTGAAATTTAGTTATACAGAATTGGTTACAGTTGACTGGCAATTTAGCGTATTTGGAGGTTGAGCGGCGTACAATTGACAATACGTTATGTACGCAATCGTTTGAGAAGTGAAGAGGAAACCCAGGAGTGAGGAACAACCAGAAACAACTAGACAACAGCATCGAACACGGGGTACCCCGGAAAGAGCTCCAACTTCATGGGGGGAATTCATATGTGGTTTGTTTGTGTATAGTGTATATTCTTGGATTTTTCGTTGATGCGTATATGTGAGTACATAGTGTTATTTTTATTTCCATTAAATTATACTCAAATGATCCACCGTCGGTTGGTTATCTTTTTAAAGATCAAGTCACGGACACCTTAGGATGACGAATCTGCCCCAACAAAAACCACAACACCGCGAGGCCGAGAGACGCATGTTCACTCGAAAGCCCGGCTGTCCTCTCTGAGTACGGCCGTGCTCTGGAGTGATCATAAATTTCACATATCTGCCCCAACGTGTTGTGACAAGGAACATGACAAACTTTCGACAAGAGATTCGTGAACATACTGAAACAGATATCCGACTACTACCACATTTCGGGAGATTGATACATTACAAACTTTCAGGCGAGAGATTTATAAATATACTGAGACAGAGTTCCGACTACTACCACCTAGGGCTGCACGGTATTCGAAACCGACTACCGGTATCGGTGTTCAAAAAAATACCCCGGTATACCGGTATATCGAACGACTGTTCAGATACGTAACATAATCGGGACTTGAGCCATTACAATTGGAACAAATCAGCATGCCTTGATGATACAGTTCCAATAACCCTTTACCCAAAAAAGAAGATAACAAAATTTATTTTTTTTAAATATTAGTTTATCGAATTGTTCAAAAAGATTCAACAAAACCATATCATGTGACCCCTCATCGAGCTCGTTCCAACGAGGGGTCACATGATATGGTTTTGTTGAAATGTATTGAAAGATAATATTTTTCACCTGCACAATTTGCGTATTTCACGGGCGAATGCGGCTAATTCGTTAGATACAGGGATACTATTATTCGTTTGGGACTACAGTTAAAAAACTCAAGACATCTTACAAATTAAATTGTGGCTAAATAAATAATGAAGATAAACCGATATTTTTGTAATTACGCCGGTATTCAATCGATAGTGGTTTGAATACCGGTATGTATCGGTTTATCGATATACCGTGCAGTTCAACAACCACCAAGACATTTCGGCAGAGTGGTACATGGCAAACTTGCAGGCAAGAGATTCGTGAATTTACTGTAACAGGGACCTGACTACTATTACTACCACATTTCAGGAGAGTGAACCATAACAAACTTTCAGGAAAGATATTCGTGAACGTACTGTGACAGAGATATGACTACTACTGCTACTACATTTCAAGAGAGTGGAATATGTCAAACTTTCGGTAAGAGGTTCCTGAATATGCTGTGACAGAGTAGAGATCCGACTACTTACTATTATTACCACATTTCAGGAGAATGGCACATGCCAAACGTTCAAGCAAGAGATTCGTGAACGTACTGCGACAGAGATCTGACTACCGCTACTACCACATTTTGGGGGAGTGAAACATGACAAACTTTCAGGCAAATGACAAGAGATTCGTGAACATACTGTGAAAGAGCAGAGATCTTACTACTATGAACACCACATTTCAGGATAGTGGAACATGACAAATTTTAGACAAGACATTCGTGAACATACTGAAACAGAGATCTGACTACTATTACATTTTTGGAAAATGAAACATGACAAACTTCCGACAAGAGATTCGTGAAACCTTGACAGATTAGAGATCTGACTAATTACTAAGCCACATTTCAGGAGAGTGGAACATGACAACCTTTCCATAAGCGATTCGTGAACGTACTGTGACAGAGCAGAGATCTGACTATTCTTACAATCACATTTCATGAGAGTGGAACATGACAAACTTTCAGGCAAGAGATTCGTGAATGAACTGTGACAGAGTGGAGAACTGACTACTATTGCAACCACATTTCAGGAGAGTGGAACATGACAAATTGTGAGCGAAGGTTTCGTGAACGTCCTATTACATAGATCCCACTACTAATACTTCCACATTTTGGGCGAGTGGAACATGACAAACCTTGGGTAAGCGATTCGTGAACGTACTGTGATAGAGCAGAGATTTGACTACTAGTACTACCACATTTCAGGAGAGTGGAATATGATAAATTTTCGGAAAGAGATTAGTGAACATACTATGACAGAGATGTGACTACTACTACTTCCACATGCCAGGAGAGTAGAACATGCAGAGCATGAGATTCGTGAACATACTGAAAAAGAGGTTCCCAATACTACTACATTTCTGTTGAGTGAAACATGACAAACTATCGGCAAGTGATTCGTGAACACACTGATGAAACGTGATGGAAGCGCCCCTGAAGGTCGTTGACTACTTTAATTCGATTTTTCTACCATACATATGTGGTGTTGGATCCTAGTTCTCTAAGCACAGCCTCTCAACCACACTTTTCGTGAGCTGTCACGAGACACCAAGCGCGTAGTGTCTAACTACGATATATCTCTTTCGATAGCCATTTGGTCGAGAAAATTCACACAGCCCTCGCGACAGGCAAACCAAAAATTTCCAATCAATATGAGTCAAACATGCACACAGTAGTTATTCATTATAATGATTGAAGAAAATAAATAATTAATTTTTTTGTAAATTTTTTAATCGTTTTTGAGTAAGATCACTTATCCTTTAATGGAAACACCCTGAGAAATTTCAAATCTTGACACACAGACGCTAACAAAGTTTATTTTTTAAAATATTAGTTTATCGAATTTTTCAAAAAGATTCAACAAAACTATATCATGTGATCCCTCATTGGAACGAGCTCATCGAGCTCGTTCCAACGAGGGGTCACATGATACGGTTTTGTCGAAATGTTTTGAAAAATAATATTTTTCATCTGCACAATTTGTGTATTACCCGGGCGAATGCGGCTAACTCGTTAGCTACAGGGATAATATTATTCGTTTGGGACTACAGTTAAAAGACTAAAGACATCTAACAGTAGTAATTCATGAGAATAAATTATTTATTTTGTTCTTAAAACATTATTTTTTTTCACTGGTGTACAAAAGTCTATGGAGTAAATCAATGTTTTATCCTTTAATGAAAAAATCTCGAGAAATGAATTCTTTGAAATGTATTTTGTTTAATTTTAATTTATTTTATTTTTCATTGTTATTATTTTTCAGATATTCTGAAAAAATTGTAGGTTTTAGGAAGGTCGTTATGTAATACATCAAATTAAAGGCTTCAGCGCGTAGAGTTGGAAATGAATTGGGCGACACTCCCCGGGGGTGGGCTTGGGGGATAAGGGCTTCAAAATCTTACATTTTAGAAAGGTGGGAATGTGATATGTCTAGAAAGGCCTCGACGCGTAAAATTCAAAAACGAAGTGACCGACCCCCCCCCCCTCAGGGGGTGGGGAAAGAGCGGCAAAACTTAAGTTTATGAAAGGTAGGCATGTGATACATCAAATAAAAGGTCTCGAAGCGTAGAGTTAAAAAATGAAGTGATCACCCCTCTCCGAGTGGGTGGGGGACAAAAGTCTCAAAATATCGAAAGTTTTTTAAAGGTAGTCATTTTATGAATCAAATGAAAGTTCTGGACGCGTAAAGTTGAAAAAAATTAGGTGACCGAAGCTTCCCGAGGGGGAGGAGGGGGGGTGGGGCAAGAGCGTCAACACGCATCATATGTTTTCGAAAGATAGACATTTAATGCATCAAATTAAAGGTTTCGACGCGTAGAGTTCGAAAATGAAGTGATCAATCCTCCCCCTGAGTGTGTGGTTGGGGGTCAAGGGCTTCGAAACGTAAGTTTTCGGAAGGTAGTCATGTCACGTATCAAATGAAAGGCCTCGACGCGTAGAGTTTGAAAATGAGGTGGTCGACTCTCCCCAAGGGGTAGGTGGGTCTGAGAGTGCAAGAAAATAGTAAGCTGTTTTTTGTGAAAAGGTAAGCGGTTCACCCTTTTCATTTGACTTTTATAGCATATTTTTTCAGTTTTATGTTATTTCATCACGAGCCATTGAACTAATTTGAATTATTCTGCATGCTGGTAAATCTGATCCACAAGTGTTTCATATACTTTCCTATAAGATAAATGTTTATGTGTTTCCGTCACGAGTGGTCAATCACTGAGAGAAGTTTTTGAACGAATACTTTCATTTTAATGTGTTTTTAAATACGTATCTTGTCATGCATTGTCCATGTAAGGACATCTCAGAAAATATGATGTCCTTTTGTGAGGTTTCGCTCTCTTGAAAAAAAAATCGTTCTGCTGTTTTTGTTTGAAGGAAAGGACATTGACATGTTTTCTTTTGTAAATAAAAGGCCAATACATATATAAACGCCCAGCGGAGAAAAGAACAGGATTACTAATTGGCTGATGTGGAGATTGTGCACGTCGAGCAGTAGTCAGATCTCTGCTCTGTCACTGCATGTTCACGAATCACTTACCGAAAGTTTGTCATATTCCACTCTCCCAAAATGTGGTAGTCTCTGTCACAGTACGTTCACGAATCTCTTGCCTGAAACTTTATCATATCCCACTCTCCTGAAATGTGGTAGTAATAATAGACAGATCTCTGCATTGTCGCAGTACGTTTCCGATTCTCTTGCCTGAACGTTTGTCATGCTCCACGCTCCCAAAATATCGTGGTGGTAGTAATCGGAGCTCTGTCTTAGAATATTCACGAATCTATTGCCAAATGTTTGTGAAGTTCCTCTCTTCCAAATTGAGGTACCAGTAGACGTCAGATTTCTGCTCTTTCACAATACGTTCGGGAATCTCTTTCGAATGTTTGTCATGTTTCACTCTCGCAAAATGTGGTTGTAGTAGTAGTCAGATCCGTATCACAGTACATTCACGAATTCGAAAGTTTGTCATGTGCCACTCTCCCGAAATGTCGTGGCGGTAGTAGTCGGATCTCTGTCTCAGTATATTCACAAATCTCTTGCCTGAAAGTTTGTGATGTTTCAGTCTCCCGAAAGGTGGAAGTAGTCAGATCTCTGTCTCAATATGTTCACGAATCTCTTGCCGAAAGTGTGTCACGTTCCACTCTCCTGACTTGTTGTAGTAGTAAAATTCATATCTCTGCTCTGTCACAGTACGTTCACGAATATCTTGCCGACTGTTTGTCTAGTTCCACTCTCTTGAAATGTGGTAGTAATAGTATTCTAGCCAGATCTCTATCACGGTGCGTTCACGAATATCTTGCTGCCGAATGTCTGTCATGCTCCACTCTCCTGAAATGTGGTAGTAATAGTAGACAGACCTCTGTTCTGTCGCAGTACGTTTACGAATCTCTTGCCTGGAAGTTTGACATGTTCCGCTCTCCAAAAAAGTCGTGGTGGTAGAAGTCGGGTTGGATCTCTATCTCAGTATATTCACGAATCTATTTTCGAATGTTTGTCATGTTCCTCTCTCTCAAATTCAGGTAGTAGCAGCAGTCAGAATTCCACTCTGTCACAGTACGTTCGGACATCTCTTGTCGAAAGTTTGTCATGTTTCACTCTCCCAAAATGTGGTAGTAGTAGTAGTAGTAGTCAGATATCTGTCACAGTACGTTCAAGAATCTCTGGCCTGGAAGTTTGTCATGTTCAAATCTCTTAAAATGGGGTTATAGTGGTCGTAGTATCTCTGATCTATCACAGTACGTTCACGAATCTCGTGTCGTATGTTTTCATATTCCACTCTCCCAAAAAGTGGTAGTAGTAGCAGTCAGATCTTTGTCTCAGTATGTTCACTAATCTCTTGCTGAAGGTTTGTCATGTTCCACTCTACCAAAATGGGGTAGTGGTGGTAGTCGGATCTCTGCTCTGTCACGGTGCATTCATGAATCTTCTAAGCCCCTGTCACATCTTAAAGATTTTTTGACACGATCTACTACGACATGAAAATCGTGGATATCTGTACTGCGCTCCGTGTCGCTTCTTAATCATCCTTGAATATTCTTGGTTGATCGGCATACGCGTACGAAAGTTTTAAACTGTTTGGAACGTTTTTACTCCATCGTGCGATTTTTCAATTCCGTAATGCATCGTTCCGCTGTCTTACTAGACCGCACTAAACCGTACGGGCTATTCTTGGGTATTCTTGAGTGTTCGGGAGTGATCATGCACACTTAGCCAGTACGGTTGCGTCAAGATTCACTAAGAATTAGTAAGATCTATTAAGATCTACTTTGACGGCACTACGGACGACTCCACCAAGACTCAGTGCGGCTTTCGGTCGACGTAACGAGATTTATCACGACACCAGTAAGAACTACTGCGGCCACACCAAGATTCTCTACAAAGTTTCAAGATTCTGGACGATTTTGATACGATTCCAGTACGATCCAGTAGAATACAATAGGATGTTCCAAGAACTCACACGTTTCCACCACGATTCCCGCTAAAAAGGTTATAGACCCCGGCAATCAGCAGCTCTGAAATCATTCTGTTCAAATTGTCGAGGATTCTTGCTTGGTCTTGTATCATCTTACTAGCTCGTAATAGTCCATACCGATGTCGTGCAAGCACCGTACAGGGTCGTATCTATTTTTATCATATGACTCGTCCGTTTTGTTCACTTTAAAACATTTGATATTTTGTTTTCATATTAATCAGTGATAAATAAAGCCTTCCGTCAATTTCATTGGTCAATTTCAAAACTAGACAATTTGATTGGCTGAACAAAATACAACTGGGCCACATTTTCATAATTTGCATAATTAGAGTTGGGAGCTTTCGTTGGTCAATTTCCAAACAGGACAATTTGATTGGCTAAACAAAATACAACTGGTCACATTTACATAATTTCAGTAGGGAGAATTTACTTTATCTGTCCTATTTAGGGTGGGTTATATTGTATTAATCCTTTATCTAAGAAAAACGCCATTCATTTTTTTTTATATTTTCATTTTTTGCTTCCAAAACATAGGTTATGACCCCTCATTGGAACGAGCTCAACGAGCTCGTTCCAATGAGTGGTCATAACCTATGTTTTGGAAGCAAAAATGAAAATTTTTAGTTATACGGGGATGTTTTTTCCAAGTGCCGTCTGCAACTCAAGTTAGGTGATGGGTTAAAAGTCATACTAAGTGGCTAATTTGTGCGTGTGTGTGTCATATGATAAATAGAATATGAAATGAGTGTTTTTCTCATATAATATTTATGAAACTCGTCCGAATTTTCCGTTTGGGCTCGCCAGAGGCTCGCCAAAAAGGAAAATTCTTAGACTCGTTTCATAAATAGTATATGAGAAAAACACTCATTCCATATCCTCTATGTACTGAATCGGCTTGGAAAATCTCAGTAGATTCGTACCACAGTCGTGATGAACCGTACAAGATCATATGAAGGTCGTGTGAAGGTCGTGTAAAGTCGTGAGAGAAGTCGATCCAGGGCGATTTTTTAAAAAATAGCGGCCAATCCTGCAAATTGGAATTTCTGGTTATTCTTGGACATTCGTACAAGAAATCGCAATGATGTGATGGGAGCTTAACCGAAAGTTTGTCGTGCTTCACTCGCCCAAAAATGTGGAAGTAGTAGCAGTCAGATCTCTGTCGCAGTTCGTTCAGGAACTTCTTGCCGAAGGTTTGTCATCATCCAATCTCCAAGAAAATGTTTCAAGCTAAATTCCCATTGCTTTCATGCTTAATTTTTTACTGGGCTACAAATGCATTGCTTAGTGGGCTAGAAACGGCAATTATACTCTACTCTCAGTTTCTGCCAGAAAACTGGACTTTTTCAGATTTTACACCAAGACAACTGTGCA
The DNA here is from genome assembly GCA_031216915.1 of Pictodentalium vernedei. Lineage (NCBI taxonomy): Eukaryota > Metazoa > Mollusca > Scaphopoda > Dentaliida > Dentaliidae > Pictodentalium > Pictodentalium vernedei. The sequence goes on from CM062297.1 coordinate 761,169,600, forward strand.
CATTCAACGTCGCCCAATATGATACGTGCACTGAGATATGTTCTAGATATACAACTCATGTAATATTGTCTACGTGTAAGAATGGTATGTAAGTATGACCGGGGGAATCTTCCTATACGTGGACCGCGGGTGATTTCCACCAATTGAGGCTCAAATGCTATAAGCCTATGACTAATGATGGTATCCCTTTCCAATAAATACAAATCACTACTCTCGCGACGTCGCCGCAGTAACGTTACCGGAAGAGTAGATGTCTATTTGCCGGAGAGCGCTGACCAATGGAGGGTCATGCGATAATAGACATTGAATATGACAATGGGCCTTGGCTTCTAAATTGCTAGGGAAGTTATGTCTCTTGGATTAACCGTTTCAGTAACCACTAGCTCACTCCTGCAGATTGTAATTGTTCATTCATGAGACACCGTGTAGCGCTACACTTAAAATCAGTTGCTATCAACTGGAACGACCTAATGCGCATTGACTGTGAGGGGAAGGGCAAAGATTCATTGGGTTGATAGGTCAGAACGGGCTTCTCCGTTGGCAAGAGAAGAGTAATCAACGATTCAACAATTTATATTATACACCCTATTTACATGTTCACAACCAACGATTTCCACAATTTATCTATCAAGCTATCGGAGAGCTTTACTGCCGGCAGGGAGTGTGGGACTGAACGGACGATGTACCCGTGGTATATCCTTCCTTCAAATCACTCGCAAACCACCGGTAAGTTCAACCTGCGACCCGTGACATGTACATTTTGGCCTTGTTCACCTGTTGCGTGTGGTGCCACATCTCATGGCTTCAAATTGTTCGAACAAACAACACATTTCTGAAATATAGTTTATATATATTTTATTACCAATATACAGTGACTGTTCGCGACCACCCCTTTTATTGTCCCAATGAATCCACTGTGAGAATGCCTGTCGTACACATATGAGCACTATATCGTCGTGTGAGAACCATAAGGTTCTATCTTCCAGTGGAAGATAGAACCTTATGGTTCTCACTCGACGATATTTATCCTGAGGCCGTTATGACACCAAATAATTTCCCTTGGTAATCCATACAATGGAACACAGTTTTGAATATAATCCACTTAAGCTATCCAACTGAGTAGCCCGGACGTTTTTGCCAATATGCGTAATTCCATTGTGTAATTCCAAGTGTGTAGCGTGTGCAGTTCCTTTTTACTCCAAAGTATTTAAGCTAATTAACGAAGCTTTAATACAGTTCCTTTTAACTCGGGATATTCTTGGCTAATTAACGTAGCTTGATTATGCCTGTCCCTTGCATAGCATAACACAGTTCCTTCAACTCAGGATATTCCAAGGACTATCTCACAGCCAAGCAACCCCTTGTCTGCGTCAATTATATTCACTGATAGACAACTAGCCTCTCCTTATCTATGAGGCATCCTCACCGGGTGACTTCATATAAATTCGGAGTTTTTAACAATTCTCCATCCACCCAACCATACACGACCTAACGCTTTTAAAATATCACATTGTTCTGGCTTTCTGGCGCCAATATGTTGGTTTTCTATTTTTGATAGGATCGAGAATACCTCTTTCCTGCTAAAGGGAATGCGCGTACCTCGTTGAAGACATTACTAAAACATTATACAAGGGTTATATAGATATAGCGCGGACTTAATAGTAAACTTCAATTCTGCGATATTTTTCCTCTTGAAATACACTGTTTTCCTAACATCCAATTGAAGACCAGATTCCCCCCTTTAACAACCAATGAATCTCAAGGTCATGGCACATTTAATTCCTCGCAATATAATACTGTATACACTGACTGGACTTATCTGACCCAAATATTTTCTGATGCGTGTCTCGCGATGAATGAAACGGTGTAAGCTATTTATATACAAGTCTAATGAAGTGGCACACACACAGAATCTCTTGACATTATCCCAAGTAATAAAAATCGTACACTGTGTTTGATTGTAATTGCATCAGCGAAGAAGCAAGAATTCTATTAATCTCCGAATTTTATTAGTGACCCAAAATGGTTGATATGGGAGTCAGAAAATTCCATATCGAATAAGCTCTTATACACAATAGGTCAGTAGCAGGCTCAGGCTTTCAAGCCATTATTCAAATTCCGCAAAAAATATGTCTCTATTATAGTATGGAACAACCGTGTTTCACTTATCCAACCAAGTGACATATTCCGTCTGACTGAATATGAAACAAATACGATAAATATTTATTTACCTTGAATCCACGCAAGAAATGTTACTTTATCGAGATTTCATTTGACCAAATCTTTAATGATCTTACCAATACTATTAGATATGTTTGTTCACGAAATAATTATGAATGAAGACTCACCATATCTTTAGTTTTATGATTACGCCACTTAGTTCCACGAATTACGTTAATATCGTAATGTTCCAATAAGAGTAAAATCCTCGCCCTTGGATGAAAGCTGGCGTAGGTTCCTTTATGCTTACGGCTCCAGTAGCAAATGTTACCATCTGACGTCAGCACGTGAAATATTTGAAATGACGTCGCCTGTTTCGTAATTGCTTCATCAATGGAGTGACTAGCAAGCCGCTTCATTTTTCTGGATTCTTCACACGTGAAGCAGAGGTGTTCCGGATGAAGCGTTGTTTAAATTACAAAACGATTTACGATTTGAACTGAGATGGAATGAGTTTATCTGGTTTATTGATTATTTATCCAGTGCCGTCGTGGGGATATACAAGATTATTATTTATTTATTTATTGGTGTTTAAGGTCACATATTTATGCACAATGGCTAATCATGACCATGACAGTTTTACGGGTGGCGGAAGCCGGAGTACCCGGGGAGAACCACCGAGCAACGGCGAGCAACTGTCAGCTCCCCAACATACCAACTCCACACAAGCAGGGTTAGCATTGGTTGAAGACAGGTGCACCACCGACGTGCAGTACGCCTTAGTACACAACGCCACCGTGCCCCCACGTGGGCAATGGGGGTGAAGTGTCTTGCCCAAGGACACAACGCGGTTGCCGCAGGTGGGATTCGAACCGAGGACCTCTCGACTTGCAGCCTGCACCTCTACCTACTGAGCCACCGCGCCCCCGGATATACGAGATGTTTATTAATTAAACCTGTGTTCGTTAAAAGTTGTTTTGATCAAGGCAACTTTTAACGATCACAAGTTTAGTACAAAAGCCTCTCGTGTTTCACGATGCAGGTTTTGGGCCATGGGTACATGTAGTGTCTTATTGGAACATATACGTTATTGTGATAAGTTTACGGTAACATGGTCCGAGGTTTGCGGCTCGGAGCATATGTTCAACCTCGACCCTTCGTTTCTCGGTTGAACATAAGCTCCGAACCACAAGCCTCAGACTAGGTTACTGTTAATTCATCACAATAAATTATAATGTTTTAACGCGAATTAAATACTTATTGATCAGAATATCTATAACTGGAAATCGAAAAGAATATTTGTATACACCTCTGATTGAAGAGACGTTGCATTAAATCAACAGTAGTCGGCGCACAAGTTGCACGACATGTGGTTAAATAGACAGTCCATACCAACGTGATATTATGCCTCGAGTCCTGAGAGCTTTTTGGAAGCTGAAAAATAATGTTTATCACCTGTGCACCGCGTTAAACTCTTCAACCAATAACACCATGCAATACAATTGGTACTTAGCTAAGTATTTGACAAGAAAACGAACGCTTCTCAAGTGAAATGTATCACTACACTGATACTTGTCTTTGGTACAAGGAGAAATCTTTAACCCTTTACCCAACGTAACGGTTAAAACCGGCCAGGCTATTCACAAAAATCGCCAATTAATTTTCATTATTTTTTCATTTTTTGTCTCAAAAACATAGGTTATGATCCCTCATTGGAACGAGCTCGACGAGCTCGTTCCAATGAGGGGTGATAACCTATGTTTTTGAGACAAAAAATTAGTTATTCAAGAATTTGTTTTACAAGCGTCGTCTGCTTTTTATGTTAGGTAAAGGGTTAAACAAATTGAACTCGATTAATCAAAACAAAGTAGAGATCCATATGTTTCCACAGAATAATGGAGTATGGATTGGTAGTAAATATCAAGGGAAGTAAACATTCAAGGTATTGATTTTTTAGTGGAGCTTGAAGTCGCGGCACTAGCATTAAAACCTGTAACTACAAGTTCAAACTTGGTAAATACTCATTGTGATCAGCTGTCGCCAAACAATTAGGTTTACAGATGGGAAACACTCGAAATGCTTTTTGCAAACGATATATAAAAGAAAAAGGCTGAAAGCATGCCTTGATGATGAAGCTGGAACATAAGTCAGTCGGAATTATAGTTTAAAAACTAAAGGGTTCTTTGTAATTTATTTGTGATTAATTCCTGTGGTAGTCGTGACACACGGGCTTCCCATCGTCTTACTTATTTAGAACCTATCGCACTCTAAGTCGCTCATGCTAGCACCAAACAGCCCTAATTGGGTTCTACATACCTCATTTCTATAATCGACTTTATGTGTAACGTAAGTCTAAGTAATCAGGTTGAGTCTCGTACATGGGTACTAGCAAGTGTGAATCGCTAATTCATACTGCAATTCAGACGAAAAGTTATTGAGGGTCTCAACTTCCTACACCCCAATCCGTTAGTTACACCCAGCTCCAAATCCTGGTTCGAATTAGGTTCTAAAAATCAGCTGCAATACATTTTCCATAGTTATAGCACTCGTTGTACATATAGTGGTGAGAACCCAGGTGTCCCTATTGTAGCCTCCTGCACTTCTAATCTTTCTATCCCAGTATGGTTGAACATTGCCCAATAGAAATATCCAGTTCGTTATGTCCGCATTAGAAATTCGAGTCAAACTGTTAGTATAGTACGGCCGCCGTGGACTGGTTTCTTTCCACGTCTGTGCATTAGTTCCACGAACGCAATGATATTAGATTCCAAACACTAATTATAATCATCAAAAATTTAATTATTGAAGAGTCGGGTGCTTCGTTAATTAAAATTCTGCTGATTATGATTTTCATTACTTGGTAAACGCATCCGTGGGCATCACTGCCCACGCGTGGAGTCTGACCAGTCCACGGCCGCTGTATACTGCATGTTACACCCAACAACAGAAAATCTTAGATTACGGACAGTATAATGATTTTCGTATGTACATATAATGTTCTCAGTAGTTATAGCTATCAGCCGATGGATTGATCTCAGAGTCCAGTGATGAGGACGTACCAGACCGCCATTGGAGGTCCGATCCAAAAAAATTATATTCCGGTATGTGGACTGGTTTTCCCCACAGGACAGGTTCGAGGTGATCCATTGCAGTGTTTTCGTGTTTTAACCAATACAGGGCTTGTTGATGCCTCCCGTATATGTATTCGATGGTTGGGGTGACTGCCGGTTGTTAGTGATTATCAGGCATGTTTGATAAACTGTCAGCACAACAATGGATTCTATAAGGCATTACGGCTTTTTATTACTTTCCAAAGTGTGATTTACTGGGATTTCCCGGTTTGATCATAAACGATAACTTAACAAGTGAATTATGCAATCAACAATTGGGTCATGTATCCGTGCGCGCAAACGAAGACACTTTGCCGTGGATGTAATGGGGACTTCGTTGGGTTTTTTTTGGTTTTTTACCCTTTACCTAACATGAAAAGCAGACGACCCTTCCAAAACAAATTCTTGAATAACTAATTCTTTAATTTTCTGTCTCAAAAACATAGGTTATGACCCCTCATTGGAACGAGCTCGATGAGCTCGTTCCAATGAGGGGTCAAAACCTATGTTTTAGAGACAAAAAATTGGCAATTTTTGAGAATAGCGCTGGCCGGTTTTGGCCGTTACGTTAGGTAAAGGGTTAAATAATATAATTATCGTTAATAATGAAAAGAAAATAAACAGAGTAATCGCTTGACTGGACTGGTTACGAGAAATAATTCATTCGAGGCGAGGGACTACACTGTAAAACTCTCGTGCGCATTCGCGCACTCGTGTTTGTACAACGTCCTTCACCTCTCATGAATTATTTCACGTAACCATTCCAGTCAAGCGATTACTCTCTATATGACAAGAGAATTTTACATCTTCCCGTGCTGACATTGAGTACAACAAAGCGCCATCGGCAATGTTTTAGCATTACAGATGGTGCTATACTGCACTCAAGGGCGATATGTTGTATTACTTATGCGTCCACTCGTAATGGACAGGCGTCTCCTATCTGGAACGACTTTGATCTTAGACTGTGAGGGACGCGTGTTCTCAGAACTAATAAAAATATTTCCAGTGTTAAGTTTAAGGGAATGTCCAAAATGAGCACTATGTCGTGAACTAGCGATAACTGGACGCATTACAATGGCCCTCTGGGCCGCTTTGAGCCATCTCGGACAGGTCCAGCTCGTTGGTGTACCGGTCTGTACAGTATGTGCGATCCTGCCCGGACCGCGACCGGTCCAGGATCGGTACCAGACCGGTATTTTGCTGTTCGATCCGCAACACTATCTCAGGCACCCATCCCTTCCACTAATGTTTCTAAGGTCATTTTCGAGGAGTTATACACGCGAAACTTGCGACCTGTTTGCAGGACAGGCGTTGCACGAATATGCAAAATGAAACCTTCAAATATGACTGCTTTGGTTTGAATATTTCTGCTTCTAGCAATAGATATTTGATCCGAAAAAAGTGGAAATGTACCTCTTTGCTCACTGCAGGTGAAGTTTCCTGTCGAGACAAAAAATGCATTGGTATCAACTGAAGGTATTTTTCGGCTCGTGTTAACAAAATATACGGCTATAAATAAAACTACTCTTCTCAACAACTATTTTCCAATGCCAGACCCTACTTAGTTTTCATTAAATCAGGTCTCCATTCTCTACATTGATTAAATGATTGAGGACTGGAAGCCCTTATTTGGGCTTCACTCTACAGTGCAGGAACCGCAACTCAAAGGCTTCAAACTATGTGAATGTCCTTTATTTTATCTTTGAATGTAAATTATTTAGTCTATATGGAGTTTTCTTGTTACAATTTATGCAAGAGTGCCCAGAAATTCTAACATGGCAAAAGTTTGTGAACAAATTTTGACAACTAAAAATAATTCAGCACTCTACCAGTTAAGCATTGTCGGCACATCGGGATTGGGGCAGGAACGCAGCCCCCTCGAAATAGGGTTTTCCCTCACACATAAACACACTTAGGCGCACGCCATCACGCGTGCACATTCGCATATCTATACACCCACATTCACGTGTAATCACAGTTTTGTTCAACCGCTTTTATGGGGACTTGTTTATTCTCTTCTGTTCTCGGTGACAAACAAGTCCCAACAAAATCGGGAAGACAAATCCTTGCCCGTTGTTTTCATTGCGAAGAAAATCTCTGTGAGAATCCAAACACTATTGTCTAAATTCTCATAAAATCGGGAAGATAAACCCCCTCGTATCACACATACATCCTCACGAACACTCCCTCATATACACCATACACGCATTCACAGACACACATCCTCACACCATTGCACGCCAACCCTCCCTCTTACACACTCAAAAATAACTTTAGGTTAGTTAACGATCTGTCTTACTTGCCCAAGAAAAGACCGGAAATGCGAAGTAAAGCAATTGCATTAGCACGATCCGCTGCAAAAATATATTATTTTTTCCCTTCACAGCCGTGTCCGTTTTCTTCACATAGAGTTATTTCCCTTACATCAATATTTTCGAATTTGAAGTGCAGTGTTCAGCTTGATTGGTATGAAACTAAGAATATGTCGAAACAAGCATCAGCGCACAAAGCATTTTGTAAGATAAGTCCATGATGTATGGATCAACACGTTTGTCATATCAGTTCTTCATCTTCACTGTTTCAGTTTTCCGCCGTATGTGTTGAATATATATTCCCATAATACAAAGCTTGTGAAAGAGCTTGGGAATCCGTCGGGCTGTTTGTTTCATGTTTGTATAATCTTTTCCTCAAACAAATTATGGTTCCTAAAACTTACAGTAAAATATGCGCATGTGACTATATGGGGACAGCATGTGGCCTAGATCACCTAATTCAGACTGGTTGGTCAAAAATGTATTTCCCACTTTAGAAGTCTCACATCCATGAATTGGTTACCAGGTTCCGTTACGCGAGTAAACCGGATACTACAAACTGGAGTAGACAAGAACACCTCAACTTAATGTGATTCTCGAATGAGACTGAAAATTATATTCTGTAAATGGGAGATTTATACTGGAAGAGATACGTTACAAAGCTGTATATACTGAAACATCTCTTCTTCATTGTGGTTCGGACAAACGTATACCCAACTGTAATAGCATAGCATAAAAGCACAAACAACAGCAGCGATACAGCGATACAGGTATACAGCTTCCAAATATGTTTGTGTACCATGTATCCTGTAACTGTCGGTTAAGTGTAGCCGCCTAACGGAAAGTGAATTTGTTAGTGGGTTGAGTGATCATGGCTATGATCAAGCTCTCGGACCACCAGTCTAATTCTGTAAGACATTCGACGTTTTATGGCCTGGAACAAGTCTAGCCCTCAAATGGGTCGTCGCCTTTATGTTTAGAGTCACACGTCTCGAATATTTCAATTGGTTGGAAAAGGAAACCATAGGTTCGCTTTTCCGTACAAATGGGGGCGATTGAATCTGAAAAATTTTCAAAAACATTCATTTTCTGTGAATAGAAACTCGAAATGTTGCTCAATCGAGACTTGATTCAACGACATTTTTTGATGCTATTACAACCAGAAATGAAGACTCACCCCAGCCATAGTGTTATGATTATGCAGGGTAAGGCGGTATTGATTGGTGATGCTATAGCTGGGACGGTAAAGAATGCCTGTATACCTTTGCAAATCACATTATATGCCTGTGCGTAAATTACCACAAAAGTGGCTAAAGAAGCAGCCCATAACAAGGCCGAATTCCGAACAGAATTATACTGGCGGCCGGAAAGCTTTGATAGAGATGTATTCATGTTTTGAAAATCGGAACTGAGCCATGTGGTCCCGAGAACTATTATTTTTTTTCCCGTATTTATCTGTTTTCATTATACCCGTAGAGCAAGGATTGTACTTATATGTATAGACCTCCGGAAATGGGGTTACCATACATATGTTTAGATGTTATTTCCGTTCTGTGGTGTGTTCATAGATATTACTCTTCAGAGGATGTACCGATTTTCCAAGAGTGCTAGTTTCTGTAGCTGGTACAAAGATATATTAGATGTTACTTTTCCGAGCCATTTAGTCAGATTTTCTGTTATTGCTCCTGGGCACCAATTACAATGGGGATTACACTTGTTTTCACTTTCGGCCTCCTCCACAGCTAAAACTGTCCGACACGACTGAATATAATCCAACTACATCATCAAGGCATGCATTCGACGAAAGTGTGCCTAGATGGTGCAGTTGGAAGACTGTATCATCCGCATTCACTCCCCACCATCTATCATCTTCACGACGCCCCTGACTGTCTGTTTCACGCAATTCTCAAAATAACTTTAAAATGCAACCTTTATAAATATCACTGGTTTTGCATCCGAGCCCCACCTTACTGGGATTTTGATTACTAAAAACCTTGATAAATATAACATGACTGATATCAAAATATTTAAAAACTCTTCTCTCGATCTCTACCCTTCATAAACTTTCGGGATTATAAAGGGAATTGGCAATTGTATCGTACGGGGTGTATCAAAAAAGTATGGCATTTGAATTTCTGAACCGGTTTTTTCAAACAGATTATAGTCTGGAGTGCTTCAAAATAGCAAAATACTAAGTCTGGAGAAACCGTAAAATTTTTATGTGTACGCTTCGATGTAAACTTGATATCTAAACACCACGTATCCAGTCTCTCTTCCAAAAAGATATGATGCAATATATTGCTTTAACAAAGTAAAAGGCATCCTTCTGAGAGACACCTCCCCCCTCAAATCACTTTACTCTGCACTTGTCCATTGTCACTTGTATGTCATCCAATTTTGGGGGCTATGCACCTGATACCAGTAGATTAATTACTACAGATGTGCGCCTTGAGTGCAATTAATCTAAAGAAATCCAGCACTCACACAGATCCTTTCTTTAAGAAGTATGGAATTTTGAAATTTCATGGTTTCTACAACAGAATGTATTATTACTTATGTATGACTGTCAACACAATAATCTACCCCAATCCTTTGACAACCTGTTTAATACACATACCTCCTACAGTATGTATACAATACAAGTTGGACAGGTAGGAGAGTGGAAGGATAGAACACAATTTTCGGCGAATATCCCCAAACATAACTTTCTCTTGGATTACTCTCCAAGAAAGGAGTCGCAAGCATAAACTTGTCCAGTTCTTTACAATGTATCATCAGTTTACACCTGCAAACCTTCCCAGCAAGGTACCGCCAATTACATCATCCAAAGTTATAATCTTCGATCAAAGCTAAATCTTCGTGTTCCGTTGTGTAGCATAAATTGTATCAGGTTTATTTTGTCTCAACCGTTACCATCCAGTGGAATAGCGTACCTATTCCATTAGAAATTTTAAGCAAAGGGTGAAAATTAACGGTTGCAAATCGGATTATAAAAATATAGAAGCTGGAGTCCTACAAGGTTTCGTTCTTGGCCCTTTTTTATTTCTGGTGAACATCAACGACATAGCCGACTATATTGAGTCTGTTGTTCGACTGTTCGCTGATGATACCTGTCTGACAGAGTCACCTTCTGATACTCATAGAATTCAGTCTGAAATGAACACTGAACTCAAAAAATTAACAAATGAGCTGGCACGAGGTTGGTCACATTTAATGCTAAAAAACTAACGTTATACTATTTACACTCACCAGGGATGTTATATTTCCAAATGTTGTTTTCAACAGCGAAACACTAGATTTTGTTGCTGTCCACAAACGTTTGATGTGATCTATCCAATCCAACTTAAGTTGGAAAGCCCATATTGATGATATCTGTAAAAAAGCTTGTGCAAGACTTTCTCAGTTGAGAAAATTGAAGCACACTTTTTAACCGACAGATCCTGGGAAATATGTATAATGCTTTCGTACTACCAATATTAGAGTACGGTAGTCCTGTTTGGTGCGATGCTCCGCAACATTTAATGAAGCACCTTGAAGATATACAATGCGATGCCGCACGAATCGCAGCGGGCCTGACACGATCATTATCACGCGACCGCCTCTTGTTAGAAGTTGGGTGGAATAATCTAGAAACGAGAAGACACTTTCAAAAGATGTGTATCGTTTACAAAATCGTACACAACGATGCGCCAGATTTTCTCTCTGAACCTTTAGCACCACGGGTTTGTGACACGTCGTCTTATAATCTTCGCAATTCATCAAATTTCATGTATTGCAGCATGCGAACTGAGTTATTTAAACGATCATTCTTTCCGTCTTGCACGGAAACGTGGAATAATTTACCCCAATCAGTACGAAATTGCTCATCGCTTACTGAATTCAAAAAACGCATATCACCCCCGCATGCAAACCATCTCTATACTTCTCGCATGGTGCTAGAAAACACAGTATCATTCATAGCAGAATTAGAACTGGTTGTAGTCATCTGAAAAGTGATAAGTTCCGCAATTACATCTCCGAATGTCCGTATTGTCCACATTGTATAACTGTTGTTGAGGACGCAGAACATTATTTCCTTGTTTACCCCTCTTATTCAAACGCTCGTAACGCTCTTATTTGTCATTTGTCAAATCTTAATATTACTTTGAATTCGGTGGATATTCTATTGTACGGTGATCCGATGATAGAAACCCTAACCAACTCTTTGATTTTTAAATTTGTGCAACAATTTATTTGTGGCACTGGGAGGTTCGACAACGAGTTTCCCATCTAGTAATATTTGCAAAACAATGCTGACTCAAGGTATCCACTTCAATATAGAATACACATGGAGGGGCCACGAATTTGTAGCGTCATCAGGGTGACGTTGATCCAGCGCCTTGGAACACATATTGCACTGTCACATTGATAGTCACGGTTGCGCTCTTTGTGGCCTGAGTCGCAGACGCGGCGCTTCCCCTACCTCTTGTGTGAACCAGCATGGATCTAATGAGACACGTCCCTACTCTGCAGTACAGAAGGCGGAGAGATTATTAATTTTATTATTATTATTATTATTATTATTATTATTATTATTATTATTATTATTATTATTATTATTATTATTAATTATTTTTTTATTATTATGATTATTATTATTATTATTATTATTATTATTATTATTATTATTATTATTATTATTATTATTATTATTATTAATATTATTATTATTATTATTATTTTAACACATCCTAATCAGAACAGCGCCCAAGCAGCCTCATGTTTCATGAATAAAGGCTGCCGACGTCCACCGTCATTTTACACTGGAACCAAATCGCGACGAGCTCAAATATATTATTATGTTATGATTGCGTTGTGGTCGTACTAATGGACACTAAGTCTTATACAATAACCATCTCCCAGTCACTCATTTATGTCAGTGTTATAAGCAACAACCAACAGAACAATTCTTGTTGCATTGTCCAATGTATTTTATTGCTCATAATTCCATTCACCTTTGATCGCTATACGCTTTTCTTTGGATCAGAAAGATTGAACAACTCAGAAAACTCCTACGTTTTCAGAGCACAGTTTTAAGACTACAACTTAGTGCACGCCTGTGCTTTTATTTTCATAAAATACACGCTTTTTCTGTAAAAAACTAAGCGATAAATGTTTTTGTATTGTCCTTGAACAATACGGATCATGTGGGCGGACTATTTAACTATTTCCTTTTTTTTAGATTTTGGTTACTTTTTGGTAATAATTTGTGTTTTTAATATTTTTTTAGTAAACTGTAGGCGTTAAATAAATACAGAACAGCATACGCGTTCGAACTGTTAAGTTATGGTCCAGGTCTTGCCCCACTGACCTACTGGAATATGAAACTGGTAACGGGTATACTGGTGCTATGCTTCTTAAATGCATGCCATGTACTACGGTTTTGTTTTCGGCAAACTTCAATGTTAAACCCCATCTAACGCGTAGCCTTGGAGAGCGTTTTGGTGGTATCACGGGTCACAAATACAGTCGTAATTCCAGTTTCAATATTAACCACCAATGCTGAAAGCAAATGTAAAGTTTCCAATGTTGATGATGAACTATAACACATAGTGGGTTATATTCCAACTACATCATCAAGGTATACATTCAACAAAGGCATGCCTTAATGGTGCAGTAGGAATATTTTTTTTGTATTCTGGACTTGAGCCATCCCAGTCGAAACAAATCAGAAAGCAGCCCCCCCCCCCCCCCCGGTCGATTGGTCATCTTCAAGATGCACTTGATTCGATTTGATTCCGAATTATAGACTCAATTCGATTTGACATTCGACATGAATCGAAACTCTGTAGTGCTCTGTGGGTATTGCCGTTCTTCTCGAAGTTCTCAACTCAAATTTCTGAACGAATCTGACACCGTTACCGAGCTGAAATAGTCCATCCTATTGATTTTAAAAATCCCATAAACCTCAATTTTCTTTAAATCAACGCAATAAATGTTTCTCAGTGAAGACTTGATTTGTCCGATGCTTTAATGACATTAGTATACTCTCCCAAAAAAGAAAGTGTGCATGCTAAAAAATAACACTAAAAAAATATATAGATCCTTTTCATTCATAGAAATTTTATTCAATCACAGATGAATCAATTTGTGATCAACACGAGAAATTTCATTTTGCTACGACGAATACTCTTGGTGCCATGGAGAGTCAAAGACACTAAGGTTCCAACACAAAAGTCATACACTCAATATCTGGTATGACCTCCATCTGCATCGACTAGTGCTGTGCATCTACGCCTCATGGAAGCGAACAAGTTAGCGTGGAAGTGGGTTAGGGTAGGGTTAGGTTAGGGTTAGGTAGGGTTAGGGTTAGGTTAGGTAGGGTTAGGGTTAGGTTAGGGTTAGGGTTAGGTTAGGGTTAGGGTTAGGGTAGGTTTAGGGTAGGGTTAGGGTTAGATTAGGCTAACCCTAACCCTACTCTACACCACTGCCGTCGAGCACAACGATGACATAACGTCAAAATCGGACGAATTGCAGGTCTTCGAGGACGTAAGCTGTATTCTCTCAGCCGATTGATTACTGTTTGAGGATGTATCCGTCTCAGGTTAGGGGTGTTCCTGGCTGTCGTTGTTGCCGTTTGTTGCCGGTTCCAGAGATGGACGACACGGATATACCGATCTTGTGCAGGGGTGGTAACTCGGGGTCTCCCGGAGCGGGGTCAGTCTGGAACGTCATCATGTTGTGCATGTTGATGGACTAGCCTGTCTACAGTGTTACGGTGGCAGTTCAAATGCTGGGCAACCTCTCTGTGTGTTCTGCCAGCTCTAATCATACCCAGGGCAAGGAGACGTTGATTCATTGTCAATCGTGGCTTGCTCATGTGGAGTCGTTTTGACAGCAGCGCAAGTTTGAATGTGAACGATAGGAAGGCCTTACTTTAGTGTTTAAATACCCAAGAATTCACACTGCTGCATGAATTTTCAGACTCTCCCCGCGCAAAACATGCCTTTTCACAAACGTGCAGCATGTTATTTAACGTAAATGCAATTTTTACGGGGAAAGCTGTTTTTGTGTTCAATATAACTTATTCATGAACAGGTTAACACTCGTTACACCTACGAAATTATTTTTTTGGAGTTTGATCAATTTATGCAATGCTCACTTTCTTTTTTGGGTGAGTATATTAACGTTATTAGACACGTTTGCTTAGAAAATTAACCTTTTACCTAACATGAAAAGCAGACGACACATGCAAACAAAATTCTTGAATAACTAATTTTTTTCATTTTTTGTCTCAAAAGCGTAGGTTATGACCCCTCATTGGAACGAGTTCGACGAGCTCGTTCTAAAGAGGGGTCATAACCTATGTTTTTGAGACAGAAAATTAGATTAAACATATTTTTATTTGCCATTCAACAATGCAAATCAGGATTGGAGGACAAGTGCTGACCACTTAGAAAACCCTAAGAAAAAATAATGAAAATTAATTGACGATTTTTGAGAATAGCGGTTTTGGCCGTTACGTTGGGTAAAGGGTTAAATAAACAAAAACTCGCCACAGCTATAGTTTTATGATTACGCCGAGTAGTTCTACTAATTATGCTAATATATTGAGGTTTTCAATGTGAATTAAATACCTCTTGGTCGATCACCATATCTAAAACTGGAGCAATATCAGTACAGCTTTGTGAGAAAATGGACTTCTCATTCTGTCAATGGCAGTCTGCGCTCAAAGTCCATGAAAAGAGGGTGAAAGGTCGTCAACATCAGTTTCGAATTCCATTTAGAATTTGACAAGTGGCTAGAGAGCTTACCTGTTCTCTTCTTCTGTGGGAAAAACAGTTTGTCTTGAATGACCTTAAAAAC
Organism: Pictodentalium vernedei; assembly: GCA_031216915.1. Lineage (NCBI taxonomy): Eukaryota > Metazoa > Mollusca > Scaphopoda > Dentaliida > Dentaliidae > Pictodentalium > Pictodentalium vernedei. Next base: position 761,185,027 of record CM062297.1, read on the forward strand.
TATACCCTGTCAAACTGGTATCTGGGCTTACTGGGCTTTGCTATGAATATATCGAATTTGGTCTTCTCTACCAAGAGCCAATAGTATAACACTTTTACTATTGTATTTTCTAGAATTATATTTTCTTCCTATTAATATAACTGACTAAAATGAATCATTTTCATTTTAAAAGATGTAGCAATATGCCAAATGACAAATAGCCAGATCTTTGAAGTGTTTGTGGCTTATTTCAACCCATTTAAGGTCATAACTAGAAAATACAATTCTAGAAAATACAGCTGTAAAAGTTTTATAGTATTGGCCCCTGGCTTGATGACTCTATTGTGAACCTCGCTGTACAACAAACACAAATACTAACTAGAATGCCACCAGTGTGCAGACTGAAATATTAAGTCACTAAATTTTATTTTGGACACAACAAATCGTTCCGTCAAATTAAATTTAGAGACAGTGTATTTCATACCTGGCATCGGACTAAATTCATATGTTTATTAACTTTCTTTTTTAGAAAATCAAACATTGAAACCAAACAGCTGTGTCGAAATTGCCAAATGAGAAAAAATCGTTATTTTATTTGGTCGGAAAAAAATCAATTCCTAGAATTTCACCGATTTGTTTTTATTTGTGCTGGGAGAGGATTTTATTTTGTACAATGTAAGTAGGAGAGCTAAAACGTTTCGAGCAGGATTGGAATGATCTCATGGATGATGTCATGTGATTTTATAGTCACGTGACCCCGTTACGTCGTGTTTGGTTGTCATTGTAGCAAGCGTGAGCAGCCATGTTGTGACGTCTTACCAATAGTGATTGATACGTGTTTCCGTCATCCATTTTGTATATTGGGGCCTCCATCTTAGTTTCTATTGCAGCATGTGGTTGGTGTGTGACCCGGAACCCGTTATTAGGATAGGGGTATGCTCGGCGGATGTGTTCCGTTGTACAAGAGAGTATATAATTACCGAAATAGACTCGACAATCACCCCAAATCATCAAACGCTAAAGAAACGACCTTGGCGAAGCCCCATTTTGGGTTTATAAGAGAAACACGTAATGTTATAATGTGCATTCTATTATTATTATTTATTTATTTTTATTTATTCATTTATTTATTTATTGGTGTTTAAGGTCACATATTTCTGCACAATGGCTAATCATGACCGCGACAGTTTTATGGGTGGAGGAAGCCGGAGTACCCGGAGAGAACCACCGAGCAACGGCGAGCAACTGTCAGCTCCCCAACATACTGACTCCACACAAGCAGGGTTAGCATTGGTTGAAGACAGGTGCACCGTCGATGTGCAGTACGCCTTAGTACACAACGCCACCGTGCCCCTACGTGGGCAAGGGGTGAAGTGTCTTGCCCAAGGACACAACGCGCTAGCCGCAGGTGGGATTCGAACCGAGGACCTCTCGGCTTGCAGCCTGCACCTCTACTAACTGAGCCACCGCACCCACTTTGCATTCTATTAAACTGGATTACTTTGCTGGATCGGATTCCCACATAATTCTCGTTCTCTGCCTATTACAGGCGCTATTCCAGCTACTTTAACCCTGACAGTTTATCTAGTCCTAGCTACTCTTGATAACCCCTTGTTACGACCTCTGCCAGCGTGCGGGTCTTATAATTGCCAGTTAGATTGCTTTATTTCCCGTAATCTGCACCTACCCATAGAGAGTATCTCCCTTGTGTACAAGGAAAGCCTTATGATTCTCAAATCTAAAAGACAATCGCACGGGGAAAGGTATTACTCTAACGACTCGAATCGTATCGAGCAAATAAGCTATCAAATAGTGACTCAAACAGGCATCGCTCGAACGCCTCGAACCAATGACCTATATTAATTGCTCGGACGAGTGACTCCACATACAACTTTTATGCTCATCTTGGAAAAAAGGAGGATTCCATAACCACAGTCGTTTTCAAAAGGGATTCTCTTAAAGAGATTCCAAGCTCCTATACAGCTTCTGGTAGTCTTACCATCGGCTTCTGCCTTGTCTTATGTCAGGGCAAAGCCAACCTAAATATAGGGGCAAGGGGCCTCATATTTAAAGATATTGTAAGTTCAAAATATATTCCGCATCAAGGCGAAAACCCTACTTGAATTTCACCTCTCTGCAAAGCTGGACATGGAAAAAACACATGTGGTGTATATCCAGCTTTAGCGCAGGGACCCAGGGGAGAAACGGTATGTTAGATAAGGTCTAATCTCATTTAATTTATACAGTAGTCGCGAGTCTTACGAGACGTAATCGGTTGGTGGCAAGATATCGTCACGGTCAATTGAGAAACGAGATTCTAAAACGATAGAAATGTCTATCGTATCGTCACCTGATCATTAGGTAGAAATAATGGCAAGAACGAATCGGTTTTCTCGACAAGTGAAATCACCGTTAAGTCACGCGCGAGATGACTTGTATTGATTCTGTCTCGATATATGTCGCCTCCCACCGTTTTGACAGGTGGACAGATGAGCGTCGGTCCACCTGACAGTTTAGGGTAAAAAGTATATATACCTTGAAGAGCAGAGCATTAGACACACACTTGGGGTCACACACACGTTGGTGAAGTCCAGGACAGGCGGACTCTGTTTCCTGGCATAGGGGTACCTTCGATCACAGGACCCTGAAACGGCTGGAATCGCCAGAGAGGGCATTCCATGATTGATTTAGCTTAAGGTGGATAGGCGGCCACAAGAGCCGAATTTCGTTGAGAAGGAACACCCAGGTGAAACGTTAAAGTTTAGATTGTCGAGTAGCCGGTATCAGCCTGCAATAGTCAGAAGTGTAGGTTAATTGTATTGTGCGTATTAACCCTTTGAAGCGTCAGACTGATTGCGTCCTGAGTAGTTTGTTTTGCTGTCGAAGCATCGTAATACCGACTGGAGATCGGTGTGAGTGACAATTTCGCCCTAGCACAAAAAGGGGGCATTTGTGAATCGTGAATTCAACCAGGAAAAGTGAATATTTCAATAGGACTTTCACGGAGGACTTTCGAAAGGCACATAAGGTATGAGTAGACAATATCTGACCCAAATCAGAAGTACGGTGGCTTTATAGATGACGAACATTGCTGGTCGGAACCCTCCGACAGCCAGAGGTACAGTTACGCGCAGACGTTGACATTTGCGCCTAAGCGGGTGAAGCTCTTATGGCGAGCTCACGATAGTAACATTTCCAGTGTGTAGACTATAGTGCCAGTACAGGGCTACAGAATGACTATATGATTGTTGAGAATTGTTTAACCCCAGAAACCCATTTTATGTGAAAAGAATCGAGTTGTTGGTTGTTGAAATATTGAAACGGATTTATTTTTATGTGTAAATAAAAGAATCGTTGTTACTTTAAATCATTCTTTCCATTATACATCCTGAAGTGATTAGGAATCACACCTAACGGAAATCGAACCTATTTCAGGCCAATTTGGCAGAGAAGGAATCACGGCGTCGGTCTAACTCAGCTCCCTGCGCCGAGTTCGCGACACTTGGATTCCGACCCTCCACGTTGGTCTAATTTTCCCGCAACTTCATCAGCGGGACTAAATAACCCCACGTCAGCCCAGGCCTTACGGGGCCTCAGGTGTCCCTGACATCTTAAACTATCTATCCTTTGATTAGCCGATATTGTAGTGACTCAATACTTCAGTCTTCTGCCACTCTTATAGTTGTGTACCATTGCCGCCTTGTAGCATTACTACTGGCTAATACTACTCTGTGTTGTGTTAGAGAATCCCACCATTACTAACTTGTGGTACTTTTACGGCCCTCAGTACATTACACTATTGCTGCTACGGGTCAAAGTTCATATCACTATCAAAGTTGCCTTCCACTACTAGAAGTAGTCGAATAAAGTCTGCTTGCTCTAACGACTCTTTCCTAACTATTCCAAGTTGCCATACTGAGCTATCGAGCAGTTACTGAACAAATCATTGTTCAAACGAATCGAATCCCATCTTCGACATGTCATAACTGGGTCACGTGACTAATACGTCATATGAGATCATCCATGAAATCCTCAAAATCTTGCTCGAAACGTGCGAGTTATACTACTTATGTATTTTCAGAAAATCAAGTGATGACCAATAGTCCCTTCGTGTATACATCTATATATGCATTAGGCTAACTTAAAATGTTAAAATTAATTAATATCTGGAATCAACGGTTCTACCCCTCGAAGTGCTGAGAATAGTCTCGAAACATCAGATGGCCCATCGGTTGTTGCTGCATCTTTATAAATCTATGTACTAGCTGACTCGTCTGTGACTGCAGAGGAAAGTGTAACAATTCCAGCAGTTTCAACATACAGCATTAATAACACCGACATTCTTTCAGATCCGGGGGAACTCACTGAACAAATAAGAAAATTGAGAGCCGCTACTTTTATTGGACAAACATCCGAGACAGAAAGAATATTAAAAGGTGGTAGGGTCGAATTAAACGCTTCTTCCCTCCCCGAGACAATGTCGCCATCCCCCCCCCCCCCCCCCCCATAGGTGATAATGGCAGAGAGTTTGCACGCAAGAAACTCTATGTTACTGTAGATGGGGAGCTAACGTTAACTGAGTACAACGGGTGGCGGGGGGACTCCGTCTGCAATGCTTTCGCAGAGATTGTTGCCCACAGAGATTCTTGACAGTGAAAGATATGAATCACGGGACAGCTTCTATCACTACTTATCGCAGTAATTACATAGAGCTTTCCTAAATACAAATGTAAAAGTGTTTGTAACCCATTCAAAAGTCTGTGTTTAAAGACAAAGTTGTTGCGCAACTCCGGGTTTCACAATAGCGTAATCTGGGAAAAAACAACAAAAGAAAAACAGAGTGAAAACTGGACCTGATATTTTGTTTTATTACTTTCCAAAGTGTGATTTACTGGGATTTCCCGGTTTGATTATAAACGATACCTTCACAAGTGAATTATGCAATCAACAATTGGGTCATGTATCCATGCGCGCAAACGAAGACGCTTTACCGTGGGTGTAATAGGGACTTCATTGTTTTTTTGTTTTTTAACCCTTTACATCACATGAAAAGCAGACGACACTTGCAAAAAATTGAATAACTATTATTTTCATTTTTGTCTCAAAAACATAGGTTATGACCCCCATTGGAACGAGCTGGACGAGCTCTTTCCAATGAGGGGTCATAACCTATGTTTTAGAGACAAAAAATGAAAAAATAATGAAAATTAATTGGCGATTTTTGAGAATAGCGCTGGCCGGTTTTTACCGTTACGTTAGGTAAAGGGTTAAATAATATAATTATCATTAATAATGAAAAGTAATAAACAGAGTAATCGCTTGCCTAGACTGGTTACGCGAAATAATTCATTCGAGGCGAGGGACTATATTGTAAAACACTCGTGCGCATTCGCGCACTCGTATTTGTACAACGTCCCTCACCTGTCATGAATTATTTCACGTAACCAGTCTAGGCAAGCGATTACTCTCTATTTAATAATATGTTGATTGTTAAGAAAGAAACTGTTAATACGTTGTACGTGGAAAATTGGTAAGTTGTCACTATCATATGTGTTTTGGATAAAAAAGTTAAATGGCTGTATTGAGTAAACTGTGCTAGACAGTGTTAATTTAAGATAGCGATGCGGACCTATCGGGCCGTGTTCCGGTAAAAAAAGGTTCGATGCGAAATGGAATCCAGGTGTACGGTGCGAAATGGAATCCGGGTATGAGGTTCGGTTTATTCACACTGGACCGGTCCAAGGTTGTCTACTGCAGTGTTTTCGCCTTTAAAACCAGTATAGTGCGTTTCTGACGCCTTCCGTATTTGTGTTCGATGATGGAGGGTGACTCCAAGTTTTTACTCGTAGTCAGAACTGTTTGATAACCTGCCAGCAAAATGAAGAATTCTTTAAGACATTATGGCTTTATAACAAGCGAAATTTATATCCTCTCATGCTGACATTGAGTGCAACAAGGCGTCATATGCAGTAGTTTAGCATAACAGATGGCGGCGTTTTGCACTCAAGGGACAATATATTGCATCACTTATGCCCTCACTCGCAATGGGCAGGCGTCTCCTATCAGAAATGACTTGGATCTCAGAATGATATCCTATCTATTTGACAGGTTACGTTGGAAGGTAGAGTTTTGTCCCAAACTGGCGATAATCTGATTCATAACACTCCCCCCACCATCCTGCACCCCATGGACCGTTATAGCTCGTTAGTATACTGGTACAGCAGGGGCGGTACAGTGCGGACCGCGGTACAGCCCAAGATCTGTATTGGACCGGTATTTTAGTTTCCGAGTCACAACACTAACTTTAGACGAGTTTGGGAAAACGTTTTAAGTTGGCACACTTATTTCATTCAGAATAAGATATGTGAATTAAATTGGTTTATTTTCTTTTATTATTATCTTGATGCGCGTGAGTTGATTAAGATGTGTTCAGCAGATGTTTTATCGCATAATTGCTTCTTCTTTCTCCATTATATTTCATACGACATACATAAAATTGTGGCGTCGCAATGTTTTATGTGTAATTTGAGAAGGTGACAATAAATTATCGACTTGTCAACTTTCAACTTTACTTTATTACGCTCAAACCATATTTATGGTACATGAGGTACAGCAAATAAAATATCATCAAACAATTAGAATGAGGACAATGGATCAGGTAAAGTGTAGAGGGGCACAATGTAAATAAAGGGGTGTCCCTATATTAATGGTATTGTTGGTAGGTGAATTATAGTGAGGTGGGTATGGGGTGCAGTCAGAGTTTTACAAACCTATAGTCCATGAACCTGGTGTGAATTCCGTGTAGCAATTCGTCCCATGAGCGCACCAAGGCGCTACCAGCAGTCTCAGACTTCCAGATGTCGTCCCGATGCACCCAGGGGGCCAACTGATTCTGTATGAGGACAGCCTTTTAGTAAATGTCACGACCACTTGTCAGGATGCCAACAGTGTTGGAGAGGACGAAGGGGGGGGGGGGGGGGCGAGGTTCAATATGAATAAGGGATACAACGGCATAGTTTCTACTCAAGTATATTCAAATCGAAAATGATAGCATAGCATTTTCCCAGTCACCCAATCTTGTTTGAAAACGAAAGTTCGCCCATCATGACCGGATCTGCGTTCAATACATCCGACTGCCAGGCGACGAAAGTCAAGAAATTGGGCTCTAGGGAATGCTAGGGCTAAACCTTTGTCCTATTCAGCACATTTGAGGCGTCGTAAGTCAATGGTCTTCTCTCGGCTGTGCAACGCATGTGCGTTCTGGCACTACAGGTAGGCGTGAATCGCACGGCTCCAGCTTTCTGATTTGACGCAGTGATTTCAGCAAGTAATTAATGTTGAGAATACACGCCCACCCCAACCAAAGCAAGCACCGCGTCAACAAATACAGAATCACTCGCTTATGGTTGTTGAGATGTACTTCAAACTAAAAGAGAGTGGTTTTAATGGGCGTAAAGCAAAAGCATATGAGAAAGATCCACAGGAGGAAACCGGGGGACTATCCCTTGTCTATAATTATGCTAAATGATAATTATCTACTTGTTAATTATTTTTCTGTTAATAATTTTAACCAATTTTGATATATTGATCAGTTCCTTTTTGTTGGAGCTGGACATTAGTGCAGCAAACTTTATTATATTCGGTTGAGTACAGAGTGATTTGTGTATATATTTCTTTCGATGGGCAACAACACTCGGGCATTCTAAAATATAATGATATTCGTCACCCAATGATTGCGCATCGCAAAAAGTACAAAGTCGCTCTTCTCTGGGTGTTCTAGTCCAGCGACCGGTTTCTATAGGAAGCTGGTGATTTGAAGTTCTGAACTTCAAAAATACCCTTGCCAGGCCAGTGGGGAGTTTATTCAAATAATCCTCAAATTCGAATGTTGTCTTAAAAGTGCGATAGATACAGCCAATAGGCGAATTATTTACCTCCGTGTTCCACGACTGGATAAACTGATCAACGGGAGTTACTTTGACACACGATATTAACCATTCGGGGTTAGGACAGTGCTGGTTATCCCAAACATAGCACAGACCACACGAGTTTAAAATGCTACTCAAGGGATCCATCCACGAATATCTGATAATGCCTGACATATGCTGCTTATATGCATACCTGTCGACATTCCATGGGGTACATATGCATTGTTTGCACGTTGTTGACGCGATCAAGTGATAAAACAATCACAGATAAGTTCTCTGCAATATGGAATTTATAAACCATATAAACTAAATTCGATTTGAACCTCGGTAAGCCTTGGTTGAAATTGCATTGTACGATCTCGGTTGATAAATTCCATACGAAATAGGAGCTTATTTGAGTTTTATTTTGTTTCATTCACCTTTTGAATATAATTCATCGTGAAAAATTAAAACGAGCATTATGTCACAGCAGTTGGGACTACATTACCTATACACCCCCGTATATATAGACAGAGCGGCATTCGCGTTCGAACTGACATTTTTAATCACACGAGATCGATTTGGGCGGAGGGATAATATTGAACGAGAAACCGAAGATTTCGAGTTCAATATTACCTCTTCGCCAAAATCGATCGAGTGCGATAAAAAAATTACAGTTGGAACGCGTATGCTGTTTTGTATTTATTGCACGCCTACAGTTTACTAAAATATTATTAATCGATTCTGGCGGAGGGATAATATTAAACTTGAAGCCTTAGGCTTCTGGTTCCATGTTATCCCTCCGCCGAAACCGATCGAGTGCGGTAAACAATGACAGTTCGAATGCGTACGCTGTTCTGTATTTATTGCACGCCTACATTTTACTAACAAAATATAAGAAACACAAATTATTGCCAAAAATAAATCAAACGTAAAAAAGAAATAGTTAAATAATCCGCGCAGGTCATCCGTATTGTTCAAGGACAATTAAAAAAATTATTTTTCCCTTCGGTTTTTGCAGAAAAAGCTTGTATTTTTTAAAATAAAAGCAAAAGAGTGTTCTAAATTATGTATCGGTCGTTGATTGCATTAAGGTTCCATCCCCAATGCTTAAGAGACGATAAATATTTTTTTTCCATATTTCTGTATTATTTTTATTTTTGTCAGCGGCGCCGAAATTTCATAATTTTTGTTTGCAAATTCAAGACCGAATGGAGACAAAGAAATGAAAATATTATTTCAGATTCAACATTCTTGAATTTCTTTCCCAGTGGTGTGATCCTACAAATGTTGTGTGGAGAAAAGAGGAAAAAGAATTTCAAACAGATCACGAATGGTCCTGTCGGAATTAATTTGTAATTTATTACACGCTAAACGATAGATTATCGAAAAAATTGCAGAAGATATAAATCGTATCCCCCACTGTGAAGATATAGAAATTTTCACCTTCACGGTATCAATCAAAATGGGGCTTTCAAGGCATCACTTCAAGGTGAATACGAGTCAAATTATCACTGGAAATTACCAATTTGTTCTCAAAAGTAAATCTAGTGTTTTTGAGTGGATACTGATCATTTCTGGCAATAATTCAACACGTATTCACCTTGAATTGATACATGGAACCCGCTAGTCCAAACATGGCCTGAAAATCCGTAATATACGTTTTTGGTTTGGTACGTCCTTTCAAAGGACGTACCAAACCAAAAACTTATATTACCGACTTTCAGGCCATGTTTGGACTAGAAACCCGCTAACTAAATCAGATTGCAAGACGCTATCTGTTCTGAGTATCCATCAAGCACTTCCGCGTATCAATGATTCAATGCGCTGTTTATTTTCATGCATCAATTCAAGGTTGAAACGAGTGGAATTATCAGATTCTTATAAAAAGCATATAACAAAAAGAAAATCTAGTGTTTTTGAGTGGATACCGAAAATTATCTCACTTGTGACCGAGACAAACGGTTATTTTCGTTCGTGCAAGCGTTCTCGAAAAACAAGCATTTGTCTCGGTAGCTCGTGAGATAATTTTCGGTATCCACTCAAAAACACTAGATATCATCTGTGTAATATTTGGGCGTCTGGTTATGCTGGATTTATGATTCACGAAAGAAGTATCCTTGAAAAGCGTTCGGAGTAGATTAACGCCCCATTTGGTCATCAGTTTCCGGTACTGGATATCACACCAGATATTCGGAATAATTTATACTGCCCTCGAATATTTATAAATTAAACCAATCTTATCCTCTTATCTTACGAACGATTCTACAAGAGAGAGACCAGATCTTTAAAATTTTAACCGTTGTGGAAATTACCCCAGACCTTGAACACACAGAAGAAACGTCTACTGTAATATATTTCAACTAAAATTTTCTTTTCTAGGCAGTTCACTGTTTTGGAAAATGGCTCTTATTTTGCATTTTTTAAAAGGTAAATGCCTCCATTGCGATCCCCCCCCCCCTCTCTCTCTCTCTCTCTCTCTCTCTCTCTCTCTCTCTCTCTTTCCTTCATCCCCGATTCTAGTACTTCAGGTTGTGCACACTATCTAACTTAACTGGTTTGAGTGCTGGAAGCCCATATTGGGGTTTTACTAAATACCACCGACTGTGACTATAATATCTGCACTCTGTTAGTGGAGGTTTCATTTTGATCAGGCAAGAATCAGATTTTTTTAACGACACATTGCTCTGTTGATTGGATATTGCCTATTGAAAGACAGAACCATATATGATGAAAGGAAATCTATGGTCAAGTAACTTTAAAATGAAATGAAGTAACAAGTTGTGTGGAACATGTCATATCCTGTCATGAGTGATGATATATTTTCTCCCATTTTGTCTGTAATTTCGTTACCAGAGAAAAAGACTTCCTTTGAGCAAACTTGTGTCTGGAATTAGATGTTATTAAAAAGTTACCTTATCAGGTTTGGTCAGCAACCTGATGGATCCTTCACTTAATTCTAATAGATCTTATCTCATCTTCTGGAAATTCTGGTAACGGAATAACATGTCAGTAAAGGGAATTATAGTAACGGAATTACATGTGGATTTTGTCTTGCAAAAAGGCTTTCTATCAGAGAACTAATTCACAGTTCTGGCACTAGAACCCAGGACTCAAGCTCTCAGGTCTCAGGTAACCGTGGTGTAAGACCATAGTATTGGGTGATTATAGTTGAAGTTGAGCCATGTACAACTTGCCAACTACCTGTACCATCGGCCAAGCCTAAAATGTGCAAATAGGCCATCAATACTCTATTACGATACTAGAAATCAAGCAGACACCACACAACCAAATTACCTAGCATCACTTACTACCTATACAAGTTATAGGATAATAAACAGCAATGTGTGGTTCTGTAGAGCTAACAGTAGGCCTATAGGCCTACAAACCGACTATCATACACTACCGCTCCAGACATACATGCATTACACCAACCTCAACCCCACAATACTGCTTGATCTAGCAGTATGCAGAGGTGCAGACTGCACATCCTATACTACCGCACTAGACGTCCTTGCATTACTACTCCCGCGTCACAATGCCGCTTGACCTAGCGTAACATACTACCTATACCAGTTGAAATTTTCTGTATAATTCTGTTACCAAACTAAAAATGTTACTTTTTTTTATAAATGCAACAGTTTATTTTTGGAGAGCATGTGCACTGCAGGACCTTTATTTGTATTGTAGTGTGGCCGTTCTCATAAAGCTTCCAACTATACATTCACCCCATTAGCAGTCTCTTTGCACAAGCGCCGCAATCTTCTCGCGTCCAACGACCACCCTGACTCCTCGCCATCATACCTCCAACTGCGTGAGATCTCATCACGCCCTATTTCCTCCTTCTCCCCCTCCACTAGATCTCCCACAACATGAATCAAAACTTAACCTACCTCCTGTGAGCACTGTTACACTTTGAATGCGGGCGGTTACACGCCAGACAGATTACAGCAAACGTGTTGCTGTGTTTCTCATTCAATACACTTCAGCAAAGAAGAGAAACCTTCTTCATAAAATAACATTATTTTTGCACACAAGATAGCAAAATATTCCACCAACACAGACCCTTTAAAAGAGGAGCGCTTTCGTTTACAACCTTGCCAAAGGGGTCAGTGGGAACGGTCAAACTCTTGGCAGACGCAAACACTTTCAGTATATACACAGCGTTAATTGTAGTTATACATAACTCAGTTTAACTTTTACAATTCACGAAACATATACGGAAATCTCTTTGTCTAAACGATATTCGGTAATAAAACAGAAACAAAGTTCATAACTGCCGATGCGAGCTTTAATACAAGATGGACGGAGTAACGTGTGCCTTATAACAAGTTCACCTAAAATTACCCCTTCACTGAAATGATGGCCGTTCACGAAAAAACAGATTTTTTTTTTTTTTAACAAAAAATTCTGGAAACGTGTGCTGAAAGACATGCTATCATCATTTCTCTGGGCATATGTCAGACCTCATCTGTATGTACTATTACATATACTAAAATATCAATCTTAAAATACTGTTACGTGTTACATATAAAACGTATTTGGCACAACAAATGTTAATATGACATAACTCTACTGTTATTGCATGTTAGAATGTTGACCGTTCGTGATCGCGGACTCGCAAGAACTGATTTTCTATACAATCACTGACCATGACCAGAATTGAACACGAAGTCATGTGACTCAACGTTACGTTGACCCTACAACCAGCTATTACCTTTAACCGTCAAGACAACAGTTTCATGCTATTCTGCGAAACGCAAGAAACTATAAATCTACTTGGACATTTCGTAGGGCGATCCTAACGAGTATTTACAGGCGGATAAGAATCGGTTATAGATAGTTCTCCTACAATTGTAGTATCTCCATGAATCTTTGTATTTAGAAGCATATTATTATCTGATATATGCAGGTTATTACCACCAAGTGGGTATCCGAGATGATGTGTTGAAGTCGATATCCCGTCTCTGGGCATATATCGACGAGTCCATTAGGACGAGTCGATATATGATTCAGAGGCGAACACACTTGGTGGCAATAACCAATTCATCTTACAATATTCCTCTTTTTCTTGATTTGTTCGCCTGTTTTCTGACGATCGTCCAGCGTCTATGGGTTGTTCTTTTATGAATGAAAATCACGACAGCTGTTGTATTGCGCCCTTGTGCTATGCATGACGTAATCTTCATTCATTATACTACTTGTATTGCAGCCATTGGTGTTTCTTTGTTCTATTTCTCCGGTTTAATGTTTGGTAGGCCTACAATTAAAACTAGAAGTCCTGTCATGAAATGCGCAAAAATAGCACGTCGATCTGCGCGTTAATCTACGCGTTATGACCATAGTAAGGCTATCAAATTCTGTACATATGGCCTGTGCACTGCACAAGCAATTTTTCAGCCAATGGACCTCCGGGTAACCCGGAGGTCCGTAGGCAGACACATTGCCCGTGTTTGCTATGAGTAACCAGGAGAACCTGCCGTGCTTTGGATGTCATTCGATATGGCAATTGCGCGCAATCTCTACGTGTAATTTATCCAAGATAACCGCACAGTTCGTGGCAGGACTTCTAGTTTTAACTGAATATAAAAATGGCTTCATGACAAAAAATGATCTAGTCTAATTTATTTCGTTGAGTTGGTTATTTCTTTACCTTTTAATTACTGTTATCAGAAACGCTGGTCTCGGCATGTGTGATCAGTTTTTGATGAGTGTAAGTAAAAAACGGTCTCTTTCTGAATCGAATGAACGCACGTGCGGTTGCTACCCCCAATACATATGTGTATTTTGTCTAGACGTTTTTACTTGTATTGCCGAAAATACGTTCTTGTTGTAAGATAAAACTTCAGCCTCAACCTGATTACTGTTGTTGTCACTTCTAACACTCGATATAACAAAATCCAACCCGACAAAATCCCTCGGAGAAAATCTCTTGCAATAAGTCGTCTCCTGAGTTCCAATGTGTTCTATGTGCCTACTGGCACATAGAACACATTGGAACTCAGAGGACGAAGTGTCAAATATGACAGAAGCCATTTCACTGAAAAGAAATATTTATTAAGATTAATCACCGACTAATACATAAAGAATATACCGTGTTGTGTAAGTGCTGTACAACTGTATTGCGTGCAGGTCTTCAGCTGCTGTTCGACAACATATTTAACTCTCTGTACTCTGATGTCGAAATAAAAGTGTCAATAACACTGTAGCTCAACTTGACAAACTTCAACTTGGGATGTCATAATTGAAATGGCAAAATTGAAGACCATTGGTTTCAATGTTATTTGGTGAAACTTCAACATAACAACATTGTGTGTGCACAACGTCAGAGCAATCGATGCATTTATAAATGTAAACTGTAAGGCTGGCTAAAGGAAGATTGTTGATACACAAATACAGTAAGTTTAAAGGTCATTCATTGTAAACGGCAACTTTTTTCACAGAAATGAATGCTAATCGAAAGTTTATATCTAGAGGTCTCGCCTTATGAGCACACCAAATTCAAAAACAATCCTATGATAAATGTACCCTGAAGGCCATGTCAAAGAAGAATATTGGTGCACAAAAGTTATAAATTCAAAGGTTGTTGCTAACAGCAACAGTTTTTGATGGAAATTAAAAGAAAATCGATAGCTCCTATCTTGGTCACCCTGAATAAGCATACCAAGTTTGAAAACAACCTGATAATGAATGCGCTATCTGAGGCGTGCCAAAGGAAGATGTTAATGCACAAGTGCACTAAGTTTGAAGGCCATTGATAGTGGCAATGTTTTTTGGGGAAATACATAAATATGCCATGTAGAGAGCGCAAACTTCGCAAATGCACAAAGTTCAAAGGCTGGCGCTAACGACGATAATTTTTTACCGAAATGAACGAAAATCATTAGCTGCCATCTGGAGGTCACCCCGAACATGCATACCAAGTTTCAAAGCGATCCGATCATAAATGTGCCCTGTGGTGCATGCCAGAGGAATACATTGATGCCTGACTAATTAAGTTCGAAGGTTGTTGCCAAGTTAATGCCAACGACAAGGTTTTTTGACGGAAATGAACTAAAATCAATAGCTCCCATCTAGAGGTCACCCCGAACACGCATACTAAGTTTCAAAGCGATCCGATCATAAATGTGCCCTGTGGTGCATGCCAGAGGAATATATTGATGCCTGACTAAATTAAGTTCAAAGGCTGTTGCCAAGTTAATGCCAATGGCAACGTTTTTGACGGAAATGTATGAAAGAATATCAATAGCTGCCATCTAGATGTCACTCCGAACAAGCATACCAAGTTTCAAAGCGCTCCGATCATAAATGTGCCCTTTAGTGCATGCCAGAGGAGTATATTGGTGCTTGACTAAATTAAGTTCGGAGTTTGTTGCCAAGTTAATGCAGCGGCAACGTTTTGTGACGGAAATGGAAGAAAATCGACAGCTCCCATTCAGAGGACACTCTAATCAAGCATACCTAGTTTCAAAGCGATCCATCCATAAATGTGCCCTGGGGGGTGTGTCAACGGGAAATATCGATGCCTAACTAAACTAAGTTCAAAGGTCGTTGCCAACGGCAACATTTTTTGACGGAAAAGGATAAAATTGATAGCGCCCATCTAGAGGCCATCCCAAACAAGCATATCAAGTTTCAAAGCGATTCAATCATAAATGTGCCCTGGTATGTGTGCCAAAGGGAAATACTGATACATAACTGCACTAAGTTCATGAAAGGTCGTTGCCAACGGCAATATTTTTTTATGAAAATGGAAGAAATTCAACAGCTCCCATTTGGAAGTCACCACAATCAAGCATACCAAATTTCAAAGCGATCCAATCATAAATGTGCCCTGCAGTGTGTGCCGAAGGGAAAAATGAATCATATTTGCACTAAGTTCATCAAAGTTCGTTGCCAATGGCAATTTCTTTTGATGGAAATAGAAGAAAATCGATAGCTCCCATCTAAAGGTCATCCCAAACAAGCATACCAATTTTCAAAGCGATCCGATCATAAATGTGTCCCGTAGGGCGTGCCCAATGAATATATTGATGCCTGATTAAACTAAGTTCAAAGGCCATTGCAACATTTTTTGACAGAAATGGAAGAAAATCGTCAACTCCCATCTAGCCATCTAGAGGTCGCCCCAAATATGCATACCAGGTTTCAAAGCAATCTAATCATAAATGTGCCCTGTAGGGTGTGTCAAAGGGAAATCTTGAGGCCTGACTAAACTAAGTTCAATGGTAGTTGCCAGTGGCAACATGTTTTGATGGAAATGGAAGAAAATCGACTGCTCCCATCTAAAGATCAGCCTAAATAAGCATAACAAGTTTCAAAGCGATCCGATCATAAATTCGACCTGTAACGTGTGCCAAAGGAAATTGTGGAACGTACGGACGGACGGACGGACGGACGGACGGTCGGACGCCGACGGATGAGAAGTGACAGCAATAGCTCAGCTTGTCTTCATCAAGTCAGTGAGCTAAAAATCAAATTTTCAAGTCACCAATTTTTTTTCCATAATGCAACTAGAAACTTAACCCTTTACCCAACGAATCGCCCGCTTCCGCCCGCGTAATATGCAAATTCAGTAGTTGAAAAAATATTATTTTTTAAAAAATTTCAACAAAACCATATCATTTGACCCGTCGTTGGAACGAGATTGACGAGCTCGTTCCAACGAAGGGTCACATGATATGGTTTTGTTGAAATTTTTTGAAAAATTACAAAAAATTATATTTAAAATAATAAATTTGGATATCGTCTACGTTGGGTAAAGGATTAAACAATTCAGACGTGTTTGCAGATCATTTTTCTCATCGTGCAACTGACCAATTCCTTCTTGTTTGAAAGACCTCAATGAGATCTGTCAAGCAATATTGAATTGATTAAATTCCTATTTGCATAATGGGAAAAATTAGTAACTTGAATATGATTTTTATACATAAGTGTGGAGAGGGTTAAACATATACTTTTTTTAACTTTATTCATTTGTAAAATAACCTTGGACTACTTTTTTCAAATCAGTTGTCCATTAACTAAAAATGTGCTGGTGTTTTTCGTCCCTGACTACGTACTACTTAGCAGATGTATAGAAAGAGGATTTTGTTATGGAGGGATTTTGTTGGGAGGGGGATTTTTCAGGGAGGTATTTTGTCGCGGTGAGATTTCGTCGGGGTACATTATATGGGGGGGGGGGAGGGGGGGGTTATGTCGTGGGGTATTTTACCGGTATTTCAACACTATATTTCATATGCTTAACCGCTTCAATAATTATTTTGCGATCGTCTGAAACAATCACTATACTGAAGAATTTGTTCAATATTCTCGGACTTTTCCAATTTATCGGGGTTATCATTACATGATATTTCTCGGGTAGTTAACAACGCACTAGCTAATTCCGTGACATTTTGCTCAGTTGTTATTAGTCCCCTACCGGCATCGCCGGAGGGGACTATAGGTTTGCACTCTGTCCATCCGTCAGTCTGTCAGTCTGTTAGTCTCTCAGTCTGTCAGTCTCACTTTAGTTTTCCGGAGTTTTTTGGAAACGCTTCAACGGAATGATTTCATTTTTGGTGAACTACTATAGAACGATGACTTACAAATCAAGTTTGTGTTTCATGCTGATTGCATTATTCTTGCGTGAGTTACGGCCCTTGGAAATATGGGAAAAAGCACCAAAATATCAGTTTTCCGGAGTTGTTTTGGAAACGCTTCAACGGAATGATTTCATTTTTGGTAAACTACTATAGAACGATGACTTACAGATCAAGTTTGAGTTCCATGCTGATTGCATTATTCTTGTGTTAGTTACGGCCCTTGGAAATATGGAAAAGCACCAAAATATCAGTTTTCCGGAGTTTTTTTGGAAACGCTTCAACGGAATGATTTCATTTTTGGTATATTACTATAGAACGATGACTTACAGATCAAGTTTGAGTTTCATGCTGATTACATTATTCTTGTGTGAGTTATGGCCCTTGGAAATATGGAAAAGCGCCAAAATATCAGTTTTCCGCTTTTTTTGGAAACGCTTCAACGGAATGATTTCATTTTTGGTAACCTACTATAGAACGATGACTTACAGATCAAGTTTGAGTTTCATGCTGATTGCCTTATTCTTGTGTGAGTTATGACCCTTGGAAATATGGAAAAGCGCCAAAATATCAGTTTTCCGGACTTTTTCTGGAAACGCTTCAACGGAATAGTTTCATTTTTGGTAACCTACTATAGAACGATGACTTACAGATCAAGTTTCATTTACACTCTGTCCATCCATCCATCCATCCGTCAGTCTGTCAGTCAGACTGTCGGCCATACTTTAGTTTTCTGGACTTTTTTTGGAAACGCTTCAACGGAATGATTTCATTTTTTGGTAACCCACTATAGAACGATGACTTACAGATCAAGTTTCATTTGCACTCTGTCCATCCGTCAGTCTGTCAGTCATACTTTAGTTTTCCGCACTTTTTTTGGAAATGCTTCAACCGAATGATTTCATTCTTGGTAACCTACTATAGAACGATGACTTACAGATCAAGTTTGAGTTTCATGCTGATTGCATTATTCTAGTGTGAGTTATGGCCCTTGGAAATATGGAAAAGCGCCAAAATATCAGTTTTCTGGACTTTTTGGGGAAATGCTTCAACGGAATTCATGCTGATCACATCTAGGTTATAAAATGTGTATAATTATTAATGCTCATTAGTCTGGTAGGGGACATTGTATTGCTTCAGCGATACGTGCGCTCTTGTTGAAAATTGAAATGTCCTCATTAAAACTAGGCTCAAGGTTGCCATGCGCGCTCATTCCCTGACCATCATATACAGTTTCAACTGTACTAATTCTGTATCTTACCAGGCGATCAAATGAGCAGCCATCTCTTTTCGATGGGATAATCTCATCCAATACTGTCTACCGCGAAATTGGCGAATCTATCGTGCAAATGAAAGGAGATTCGGTAATATTTTAATCCTACAGCTCTGTAGAACTGTAGGATTAAATTATTACTGAGCCTCACTTCCGTTGTGTTGTTATTTGTGTCGTCTGCTCGCCCGTTGCCAATTGTTTCTTCACCCAACATTTTATGCATCACGGGTTGAAAGAGTTAATAATCGACATGGGTTTTTATTTCTGTAACTCTGTATAGCTGTGTCGCAGGATTACTGTGGTTAAATTGATGTTCGAAATGATGGAGGAAAATTTATGTTCTTATCAGTGCTCAGCCGACAGCCAGTGTCTGTCGTCTGAACTCCAGATCGAACGTAAACCTTGCCACCTTATCTAGGCCCTATCCGCTTGGGACTTTTAGGATTCCTGAAGGTGCCTGTGGCATACAACGCCAAAGGGTGATCAACGATAATTCAATGAAAAGATTATTTATTTACATGTACGAAGAAATAAAATATGAAACAAATTACTCACAAAATTATCCATAAGAATACACTAATTACGCAGATAAAAGTTTATTCTTTAGGGCCCTCGACGTCTCCCACAGCTAGCTGTGCCCGCTGGACCAACCTCACTTCATCTTCATTTTCTCAAGGTTTGTGATAGATATAAAGTTTTTATTCACTTCTCGTTGCTTCCTCCTCGCAGGGTTACTTCACAGTCATCCGGGCTTAACACATATAATGTTCTGCTTGTGTGACTCTATCAGCGTTCTCACAGTTCAATCACAATTCAATCGGCGTCTACCACAGTTCACGATCACTTTGCGCCTTGCCTGGCTCTCACGGGGTTGAGTTATTCTTCGCCTTCAGATATATACTTAACAAAGCTTACATAATAATATTCTGCAAAGTGTTCTCAACATCACCAATTCTCGCACCGCCTAAAACTATTTTAACTCACGAGCTATTCAAGCGCTTACTCAAGCTCTTGACACGGTTTCTAGACCTCAACGTTACAGCTTTTACTTCTTTGGCTACTATGGCACTACGGTTCGCAACCGTTAACAAACTACTGTAGGCTCCTTACAACCCTCACAGGGTTACGACAATACGCGGACTTTCAGTCTCGGTACCTATGACCCTCGACGGCTAAGGCTAAATTCGGACCTTCTCTGAGTGCCCTCAGGCCAACTGCCCCTCAGAATTCTGCTTCAATCTTTATACAGTCGGAACTCAAAGTTTAAAGATATTAATTCTGATTTAACGAGTGCTTTGTAATTCGATACGGACAGAGATATAAATGCGAATTTTGTTTGAGGTAAACATTTCGGAGACAGGATAGATGCGTAATATGGGTGTGTGTCCAGAACATGTGTGATGCACTGGTTTCCAGCAATTAGATTTTAACTGGCTTTAATTACCCTGATAATGATAACCGGAGAGAATATTGTCTCTCTTAGTACTGATCTGTTATCAGATAGTCCATGTAGCGTTCAACAAGTGCGCCATAATGAACATTAAATTTCACACTTCATTTAGAAGCTCTTGACTTAACGTTAGTTTGACAAATCTGTTTTCAGGGTCCGTCACATACCTATCAGTAGTATGTCTCGTACCTTTCACCCCTAGGTTGCCGGACCTCGGTGCCGGACCTCGGAAGTGACGTCATGTCACGTGACCCAGTGCCGTCATGTTGTGTTGTCATGGTAACCCGCGTGAGTGGCCATGTTGTGACGACATCTCCATAGTGATACGTGGTGTTAGTGCGCATGCGCAGCACGCGTTGTTAGGGTGATATGTGTTTCCGTCGTCCATTTTGTATACTGGAGGCCGCCATCTTGGTTTCTATGGTAGCATGTGGTTGCTATGTTACCCAATTTTTCTGCAATAGGACGGGGTATGTTCGAAGGGTATGTTCGGTTGTAGAAGAGTAAATCTAATTACCACAAACGACCCGACAATCCTTCCAAATCACCAAAATCTATCCCAACTTTTACTATTTCGAATTCTTTCAGAATTCTCTGCTTCTATCTATATATGCAATAGTTTACGTATATCTCACCATGTCCCTTTGTTCTAGAGTATACTCCAGTAGCGTAGAAGAGCCTATTAGTTGGAACAGTTTACCTTATTATTACTATATTTAGCAGTTTCTGGTCTATTCTTGTTAGTTCTGACCCTATTCCAAGTACTCTTGTTGTTTCATATATCTAAATTATAACTAACCAATCACATTGCTTGATTTCCCATAATCTGTATACAGAGTTATCTCCCTTCTGTATAATAAAAGACTATATCCAATGGCCATATCCCATGGAATCCCATTTTGGGGAAACACCCGTGGCTATAGAATCCCTTTTCTGTCATATGTGCTTATGTGAAAAAGCACAATGTGACACAATGTGCCCTAGCACAAAGGAAGATGCTTCATGTGCCGATATGTGCTTATGTGAAAAGGCACAATGTGACACAATGTGCCCTAGCACATAGGCACATACGGGTATTTGAGGATACCTATGTCCTGGTATTGTTTTATTCGAGAATACCTACTGGAGAATCCCTTTTTTGTCATATGTGCTTATGTGAAAAGGCACAATGTGACACAATGTGCCCTAGCACAAAGGAAGATGCTTTATGTGGTTATATGTGCGTATGTGAAAAGGCACAATGTGACACAAGTGCTCTAGCACATAGGCACATACGGGTATTTTAGGATACTTGGTATTTTATTATTTGAGGATACTAGTTGAACTTTACATCCGGGTACTTCATGCTACATCCGGGTACTTCTGTTGGGAAAGGTATAAAAGGGGTGTTGGTACGCAAATAAATTCATTTGTGTCCTGACCGTCGTCGAGTGAAGACATGTTAACAGTTCGATGCAGATACTGTTCCAAGTTATTTTCAAGATCGGATAATGCTCGAAGACACGAAAAGGACCATCGTCGGCTCCACTGCAGATATTGTACTAAGTTGTTCGCACAGCCATACAATAGGAAGAGACATGAAGAACATAACTGTCCAAGAAGAAGAGAAGAGGAGAGAGATACTGGACTGACTGACCAGAATAAAGCACTTTTAGAATTTTTACGGGATGCTGACAAGGAGGAAATCGATGCCGTTCTACGTGCTGCTGATGAAGATTTGATTACCTGTTTATGCAAATGTGCTACCAACATTCTCGAAGATAAGATACCACTGAATTTAGCTGAATTTGATGACCTACGAAAATACGAACATGTATTGAAGCTGCTAACAGATGATGGAATTTCTCCAGATATCAAACGATGTATACTACGAAAAAGTTGCTTTCTCTCGGCGCTTATCAACCCAGTCCTAGCTCTGAAAAAAGTATAAAAGGAGTGTTGGGGTGAAAATAAATTCATTTGTTCTACGACCACGAAAGAGTAATGTCATGAAAGTCCATTGCTGCAGATATTGTGATAAAGAATTCTCCAGGAGCTTCACACGTAAGATACATGAAGATGATTACTGTCCCATGCGGAAATCGGAAACATCGAGCAACACTACAAGATTAGAAAGAAATTTAGATACACTGCGAATCCTATCTGATGCGAATCGATATGAAACCAAGACTATGCTAAAGATGTCCAGTGATGATTTGGTAGAATGTATATGTGATTGTGCCTCGAACATCTTGCAGGGCGCCGTACCTATAACCAAATCTGAGAGAGCTAAGTTGATTCCACACAAGTACGAAATAAGGAGAATTGCCTCACCAAAGAGAGAACTATCTTATCGGAAAAGAAGACGCATCATACAGAAAGGAGGATTTTTAGGAAAGTTGATCAAACCCGTCATCAATGCTCTGTCCGATATCCTATAAAAGGGTCGTGCTCATAAGGAATTTGTTATTTGTAATCTGACCTTCGAAGAGAGCGGACACAATGCAATCCAGCTGTGCACCAAAACATTGGTCAAGAGATTCGGACTCTGATGAATCGTCGGAACTATCAGAAGATATGGAATATGAAGAAGAAGAAGACGAAGAAGAAGACGTTTCTATGATGGGAGGTATCGTTCAAAGTGCCTTTGACAAATACCAAAACGATTTTGACAACCACATGAACAAATATATCGAAGATAGAATGGACAGTGAAGATGCAGTTGAAACAGCATATAGAGCACTTCAAAAGAGTGTTAGGGAAGCCATTAGTGAGTGAGAAATAAATTCATACCCTTGAGTACATTCGAAATTTTTGCAACGACGTAATTCACAAGAAAATTCAAGAAACAGCCAAGCGTCTTCGTGAAGAAGAGGATTTTGACTTTGAAGAATCCCAGAAATATGCCTTGGAAAAGCGAAGATTTCTGTTCGACAACCTTATGACAAACTACTCATTCCGAGTAGATGATGATGAAGAAGAAGAAGACGATTAGAAAAAAAAGTATAAAAGGAGTGTTGGTATAAAAATAAATTCATTTCCGTTTTGAACGTCGAAGAGTGAAGATGTCTGTGTTAACAACAGTGCTCAGATTCAAAGACTTACATATACAGATCTTCAAAAATGATGCTGGATTAAAGCTGACTTCCCAAGAACTGGCTCAAGTGAATCGTGTGGTAAATGCGGCCAAGAGAAAAAATCTAGACATGGATGCTGGTGGAATGAAACAAAGATGTGTGGATACTGGCCGATCAGTAAACAAAAGAATAAAGGCATAATTGACTCCCAATACAAACAAGAATGAAGTTACCACTATGAACAAAGTTTCTACAGAAACAAAGAAAGATGTTTCCATTAAGAACGAAGTTACTACTGAAGACAAGAAAAAGATGCCAGCTCCCACAAAGAAAGAAGTTTCCACTAAGAACGAAGTTTCTACTGAAGTCAAGAAAAAGATGCCAGCTCCCATAAAGAATGAAGTTACTACTAAGAACGAAGTTTCTATTGAAGTCAAGAAAAAGATGCCAGCTCCCATAAAGAATGAAGTTACCACTACGAATGAAGTTTCTACAGATGTCAAGAAAAAGATGCCAGCTCCCATAAAGAATGAAGTTACCACTACGAATGAAGTTACTACTGAAGCTAAGAAGGATGTTTCCACTCAAACCTCACATGAGGTTTCTACAAAGAATCAGAAGACTGAAGTTACTACTACGAAACAGCTAGAAAAAGAGGAACCTAAAGATGACAGCCAGGAAATTAAAGCAGTCAACAAAACCAAGTTATCAAATGAGAGATTTATCAAGAACCTGGCCATGCAATGGGAAGAAGCTCCAACCCACAAGAAGATGAAATGGTTAGCCCATGCGAGAAGAACTACAAAGACAAATACCTTGAGAAATTGAATTGTATACTTGAATAAAAAATGAAATGTTATATATATTGTTGTCTGTTTTTTATCTACTACCCCAACAGAAGTACCCGGATGTAGCATGAAGTACCCGGATGTAAAGTTCAACTAGTATCCTCAAATAATAAAATACCAGGTATCCTAAAATACCCGTATGTGCCTATGTGCTAGGGCACATTGTGTCACATTGTGCTTTTCACATAAGCACATATAAGCACATAAAGCATGTGCCTTTGTGCTAGGGCACATTGTGTCACATTGTGCCTTTTCACATAAGCACATATGACAAAAAAGGGATTCTCCAGTAGGTATCCTCGAATAAAACAATACCAGGACATAGGTATCCTCAAATAACCGTATGTGCCTATGTGCTAGGGCACATTGTGTCACATTGTGCCTTTTCACATAGCACATATCGGCACATAAAGCATGTGCCTTTGTGCTAGGGCACATTGTGTCACATTGTGCTTTTTCACATAAGCACATATGACAGAAAAGGGATTCTATAGCCACGGGTGTTTCCCCAAAATGGGATTCCATGGGATATGGCCATTGGATATAGTCTTTTATTATACAGAAGGGAGATAACTCTGTATACAGATTATGGGAAATCAAGCAATTTGATTGGTTAGTTATAATTTAGATATATGAAATAACAAGAGTACTTGGAATAGGGTCAGAACTAACAAGAATAGACCAGAAACTGCTAAATATAGTAATAATAAGGTAAACTGTTCCAACTAATAGGCTCTTCTACGCTACTGAAGTATACTCTAGAACAAAGGAACATGGTCAGATAGACGTAAACTATTGTATATGTAGATAGAAGCAGAGAATTCTGAAAGAATTCGAAATAGTAAAAGCTGGTATAGATTTCGGTGATTTGGAGGGATTGTCGGGTTGTTTGTGGTTATTAGATTTACTCTTCTAGAATCGAACATACCCTCCGAACATACCCCGTTCTATTGCAGAAAAGTTGGGTAACATAGCAATCACGTGCTGCCATAGAATCCAAGATGGTGGCCTCCAGTATACAAAATGGACGACGGAAACACATATCACCCTAACAACGCGCGCTACGCATGCGCACTAACACCACGTATCACTATGGAGATGACGTCACAACACGGCCGCTCACGCGGGTTACCATGACAATACAACATGACGGCACTGGGTCACGTGACATGACGTCACTTCCGAGGTCCAGCACCGAGGTCCGGCAACCTAGGGGTGAAAGGTACGAGCTATACTACTCCTATCTTTACGCTTTACATTTAACCCAGGCAGAAATATTAACACTTTTAAACAAGAAAATCGCCACTTTTAGCTATCACCTTCTAAAGCCGTGGGAGTAAATTAATGCCCAACCTCACTTCCGTCAGTTTTATTGTTCTTTATGTCGTCTACTGGTCCGCTGCCAATTGTTTCTCAACACAAACAATTATGTATACCGTGTTGAAAGAGGAAATAATCGACATGGGTAATTTTATCACCCAAATTGTGGGCGTGTGGCTATCCGTTGGATGCAGATTTTTCTGCACACCTACTGTTTCTGCCAGATCGTTTAGCTAGTGATAACAAAGGCAATAATTTGTCTTATATTTCTGATTTTCGGAGACTATAGTTGCCAATTTTTAAACAAATCTTATATTGTAAAAAAACAAGCAAAATAATTTAAGTATTTATATTTATTCTAAAAACACATTCGGTGTATAAGGCAAAATCGAGCCTCTGATCTTCATGGGTTCTTTAGGCTATTCCCAAACTTCTAGCTATATAAAGTAGCCGACGTGCCGTTGTATGGCGGGATGGAAGAAAGGTATGCGCGTGTGTGCTGAGGTGTGCCAGGTTGTGCGTGTGTGTGTATGAGGGCGTACACGCAAGTGTGTTTGAACTTTTTTGTGTGCTGGTGTGCTAGTGTGTGTAGGTGTGTTAAGTGTGTGGGTGTGCTATGGTGTATCGTGTGTGAATACAAGAAAGAAAGACAGATGGATAAAATATCATTTTAAGGAAGAGGATTGTATGAATGCGGGCTAACAGTTTGATGTACAATAAACTGCGGTCGTGGAGATATTTACACAGTTGACAGGTACCGTAATATAGGAAATTCGTTCTGTCAATAAAGAAGACGTAGGTTACATACTAGTTAACTGGTATAATAGAATATAGCACACTATACAACCGTCGTATTATTATTATAAATACCACAAGCAATAATTCAATTACGAACTGTCTGACAGGACACTTGATTACAAAAGACATCTAAGATTTCATTAATTAACTTATTTCATGGTTTCCAGTGTTGTTCAAAATACGAGTAATTCCCTTTACTGTATATGTAAGTACACATCCGATGGGAAGAGTCTGGTAAAGAACTGACCCACTTTTTCTTTTTCTTTTTTTCACTTCCAGCTGGGAAGAAAGGATGCAAAAATGTTGGCGAGCGCAAGAACATTAAAATTGACGACTATGAGGTAAACGGAACGAAAGAGACCGGAAAGAGACCGGACAAAAAGAAATGGAAAGAAAGACGCATTGCACAGGAAAACCGTAACATGAACAAAATACACTTAACCCTTTGAACGATGGTGATGTCTTCCATTCTCCAACACTCATTCCGTATCCTCTATATACGAGAACAATTTGGTATGTACAAAAGAGTTTTCGTATATGCGCTAGAGTTTTCATATATACGAAGAGGTTTCCGCAAATACGGAAGAGGTTTCGACTGTACGAATTAGTTTTCGTATTTTCGAGAACGTTTTCGTACATACATTCATGGGTAAATTAATGCAAAATCTAGACAGAATCACGAAAAACGAATGGAAAAAGTATATGAGATACAATGTTCTCGCAATTTTTATTCAACAAATGAATTTCTATGTGTTGGGGAAGAAAGCGAACGTAGAATTTCAACCGAACCGTGACCCAATCGAGATCTGATCGAAGTTCTACGCCCGCTGATTCAGCAATTTATCTACTCTAGTAATGTATCTATTCCGGTGATGTTCAGTAATTTATTTATTTCAGTAATTTGTCTCTTCCAGTAATTTATGTGTTTCAGCAATTTATCTATGTATCTGCTCCAGTGATTTTTGTTTTCCGGTAATTTATCTCTTTTAGTAATATGTTTATTCCAGTAATATATCTATTCCAATGATTATCTATTCCCGGAATTTATCTATTTCAGTAATGTGTCTGTTCAAGTAATTTATCTGTTCCAGTAATTTATCTACTCCAGTTTTATCTATTCCAGATAAGTATCTGTTCCATTAATGTATCTATTTCAGTAATTTATCTAGTCCAGTAATTTGTCTTCTATTCCATTAATTTATCTATTACAGTGATTTTTCTACTCCTGTGATTTATCTATTCCAGTAATTTATTGATTCCAGTAATTTATCTATTCAAGTCATTTTTGTGTTTTTCATATTTTTTATCAGATAACAAGAACACTTACAAAATAACATCGTTATTCATACATTTTAGGCAAAGATCTGTATAAGTACAAGCTATAATGTTGCAATCTTCAGTAAACTCGCTGATGATACATGTCTTTTGGATTTCTAAAAGAATATCTTGTCGGCGATATTGCAACAACATTCCCGAAAGCGGCGCGAACGAGGCAACTGATATGGACCGAGCACGATCAAAAACTCTCCCAAATAGGAACTATCATCCGTTTCGATATATGTGATCGTGTCAATAGGCCACCGTTTTTATCTAACAATCAAATTCATTTTGGCTTGAAAACCACGAGAAACGGTACGTATCACATAATGTGTTCCGATTCCGTATCATATAGACGACTCATTCTGATTCCGTATCATATAGACGACTCGTTTCCGGGAACGCAACGGGCTATCATAACTGGTGCACGAATACTGTCAGGACACCTGAGGCCCCGTAAGGCCTGGGCTGACGTGGGGTTATTTAGTCCCGCTGATGAAATTGCGGGAAATTTAGACCAACGTGGAGGGTTGGAATCCAAGTGTCGCGAACTCGGCGCTGGGAGCTGAGTTAGACCGACGCCGTGATTCCTTCTCTGCCAAATTGGCCTGAAATAGGTTCGATTTCCGTTAGGTGTGATTCCTAATCACTTCAGGCTGTGTAATGGAAAGAATGACTTAAAGTAACAACGATTCTTTTATTTACACATAAAAATAAAGCCATTTCAATATTTCAACAATCTACAATTCGATTCTTTTCACAGAAAATGGGTTGCTAGGGTAAATAATTCTCAACAATTATATAGTCATTCTATAGCCCTGTACTGGCACTATAGTCTACACACTGGAAATGTTACTGCCGTGAGCTCGCCATAAGAGCTTCCCAAATCTGAAATGCTATTACCGTGAGCTCGCCATAACAGCTTCACCCGCTTAGGCTCAAATGTCAACGTCTGCGCGTAACTGTACCTCTGGCTGTCGGAGGGTTTCGGCCAGCAATGTTTGTGATCTATAAAGCCACCGTACTTCTGATTTGGGTCAGATATTGTCTACTCATACCTTATGTGTCTTTTGAAAGTCCTCCGTGAAAGTCCTATTGAAATGTTCACTGTTCCTAGTTGAATTCACGATTCACAAATGCCCTTTTTTGTGCTAGGGCGAAATTGCTACTCACACCGATCTCCAGTCGGTATTACGATGCTTCGACAGCAAAACAAACTACTCCCAACGCAATCAGTCTGACGCTTCAAAGGGTTAATACGCACAATACAATTAACCTACACTTCTGACTATTGCAGGCTGATACCTGCTACTCGACAATATAAACTTTAACGTTTCACCTTGGGTTTTCCTTCTCTACGAATTTGGCACTATAGCCGCCTATCAACCTTAAGCTAAATCAATCGTGGAATGCCCTCTCTGGTGATTCCAGCCGTTTCAGGGTCCTGTGATCGAAGGTACCCCTATGCCAGGAAACAGAGTTCGCCTGCCCTGGACTTCACCAACTTGTGTGTCACTCCAAGTGTGTGTCTAATGCTCTGCACTTCAAGGTATATATACTTTTTACCCTAAACTGTCAGGTGGACAGACGCTCATCTGTCCATCTGTCAAAACGGTGGGAGATGACGTATATCGAGGCAGAATCAATACAAGTCATCTCGCGCGTGACTTATCGGTGATTTCACTTGTCCAGAGAACCGATTCGTTCCTGCCATGACAGACATTTCTATCTTTTAGAATCTCGCTTCTCAATTGGCCGTGACGATATCCTGCCACCAACCGATTACTCTCGTAAGACTCGCGACTACTATATAAATTAAATGAGGTTAGACCTTATCTAACATACCGTTTCTCACCTGGGTCCCTGCGCTGAAGCTGGATATGCACCACGTGTGTTTTTTTCCATGTCCAGCTTCACAGAGAAGTGAAATTCACGTAGGTTTTTCGCCTTGATGCGGAATATCTTTTGAACTTACAATATCTTTATAGAAGAGGCCCCCTTGCCCCTATATTTAGGCTGGCTTTGCCCTGACAACTCCCTTCCAGAGAGAAACATCCTGTGTATCTCTTAAAACACAAGGGGCAAAGCCACGCACGCTCGCCTCTCACACCTTTTTACAATCTACCCATATGTTCAAGACTACAAAACTGTACCCCAGTGGTCGTGCGGCTCATGATCGCGCTCATGCGTCGGCCATGTCGATTCCCACGACACACACACGCCACCACATGCTCCCGTCTTGCAGGTTTACATATGGAGAGTAGCCTTATCCTTAAACTTGCAGCACTCTCTCTCTCTCTCTCTAATACTATATACTTACACCCAAACATACACATTTTTATACACATTCGTCCATTTTGCAAACAGTTCACTTGGCACTCACTCCGACGAGTAACACCGTCCGCGCCTTTGCGTCAGATGGGTTAATTCCAACGAAGTGTAACTTCACCTCCCATTCCCGTATGTCTTGTGAAGGGGCAGACGACCCCTGAATTATGTTGAGCCTCACCCTCGCAAAGCTCAACCAGGGGATTAAAATTGTGCCTCACACACTCACACATTCAACACACAGATTTCCCGACCGCGCCTTTGCGACAGACGCGGTTAGTGTGCCTCACATTCACAACAAACTCTCGTCAATAAAAACAAGCGCGGTTTCCCCGGGCCTTAACACCGGGTTTGTGCATCCCACACTTACAAAACTCGACACACAGGCTCCCCGTTCACACACACTCGCACGGACGGGGCAGTGTATCTCACATTCGCACTCACAACCAACTCTAGTCAGCAGTCAGAGCAATAATAATACTAAAATAAAAAAAATTTCTTCCGAGCCTTAACACCGGGTTTACGAAACTCATCACCTCATCCACAAAAAATATTTGCGACTGGAGCCCCCGTCCCAGACACCAGGCCCACAGCCACCCAACTATTGCTTCTTTATAACCACCGACCATTGGTAGGGGCCCGGTTCCCAGTATCCCCTTGGGTAACCCTTGACACACCCCTACTTCTCGCCTCGTTATTTCTACGGGTATTCCACCAGGGTCCCCATACCTTGTCATTGTCGCATTCCCAAGAGCTTCCCTTGGCGCTATATCCCCCAGGCTCACTCGTCCCGGCGATTACCTTCGTTCGAACGACACTGGCCGTCCTTGGCCCTTGTGCCGTCGACTCCCCGGTCCATTGCGACGACTTCTTGCGCACCTTGGGCGCTATGCGCCCCCGGCACTCACTGCGTGGTCTCCACCACCTAGGGTGCTTCTCCTTTGGTTTGTGGGCCCTTTCCTCGGCCCCCTGGGCGCCCACCTTAGCGGTCCCATCCACTTTAACACCCTCAACTTGTGTTGACCCGTGCCCTCTCAATTCTGGGGAAGTTTGCCCAGCCATTTGCGTGGATCTGGCCTCCCCTCTCCACACGAGTGACTCCGACTTCTTGGGGCGCGCAACTCTCCCACATAAATTTGCTTGAGGGACTTCCCCAATGACCCATTGGGTTTCCTCGCTGTTTGGCATTTCGCCTGGACCGCCTGCGGCCCCTTCTCCCCAATTGGACAGGAGTCGTCCCACCTGAAACTTTCCGACATTTCGTCGTGTAGGGGCCATCCCCTGGACCATCGGATTGGTTCCCCCTGGGAACCTTCCCTTCCTTACTCGGTACGTTACCGAGTGCAACCGCCGGGGGTCCTTGCCCACCGACTTGAACTTCCTGTGCCCTCGTTGGGCCCTCGCTCGGCCCCCTACCCCTGGACCATAACTCATCAGGGCTTGCCCTCACCCCTGGGATATTACCTATGACCAGGTCATACACACGTGATTCAATGCACATGGCTTCCACTTCGCCACAATAAAATGGTGTATCCATCGTTATCCTCGCGATGGGGAACCTTCTAACGGTCCCATCTATCAAAATACACAAATGGTCGCGCCCCAACAATTGCTTGTCGTCAACGAGTTGCCTTCTAACCGCTGCAGAGGAGCACCCAGAATCCCGAAGGAGACGGATCTCCTTTTGTCCCACATACCCTGGGTACACTGGCATATTAACCTTCTCCTGCGAAGTTGTGAGCCTCTCACACATGCCACTTATTATCGGGACAACCTCCCCGCCTTCCAACCTTAATTCTCCCTTTTGTATACATTCCCGGAGGGGACTGTGTTCCGGACCGATAGTTTGACAGAACGCTCCCGTCTGTCTACTGAGCACTGGATCTACGCGGTCACCTTGCTTCCAACCCCTTGGTGCAGCGTTCCCGGCCCCCTGCTGAGGTGGTCTAATGTTCCCAGTGGTCCTAACCTGCTTCTGGCAGCAGTCCCTGGCAATATGTCCCCGCTTGTTGCAGATAAAACAAGTTGTGTCTTTAGGGACGTTCCCATTCCGACTGGCCTGCGACGCAGGCGGATTGGGGTGGTGTTGCCTTACGGGTGCCATTGCCAACCCGTTTGCCCCACCCCTAGCCGATTTGGGTTCGTTTACACTCCCACCGTGGGTCTCGGTGTAGCGTTCTGCCAGAGTTGCAATCTCATCATAGATAGGCGGACCCCTTTCCTTGAAGAACAGGCCCAACTCCTTGGAGCATGTAGTTAAAAACTGCTCCCGGAGAAATAGATCTCGCAGGGCTCCATAAGACTCATTCACTTCGGCGAGATCAGTCCAGCGGTCAAAGTACCGCCTAGCTCGGGCAAAATACTGAGGTACTGTTTCTCCCTTCTCCTGCTTAATTTCTCGGAACTTGGTCCGGAATCCTTCTTCAGTGAGCTGGTATCTCCGAAGGATGGCATTCTTCAGCTCACTGTAGTCGTTAAGAAGTGCAGGAGGCATGCTGGTATAAGCCTCGATGGCTTTACCTGACAACAAAGGGCTCAAGCACATAGCCCATGTGTCTTCTGGCCACATTTGGCTGGAGGCAAAACGCTCGAACCTCTCCAAGTACGAGTCCAAGTCATCTGTGTTTTCATTAAAATGAGCGAGTTGGGGGCGTGGGGTATGAATTGCTACCCCTGCACTCCCATCCCCTGAGCGCCGACTTTCATTCTCCACATCGGCCCTTGCTCTGAGGAGCTCTAATTCTCTCTCGTGCCTCTGTTGCTCGAGCTCTCGTTCTTCCTCCCTTGCCCCCCTTGCTAATTGGGCTTCCCTCTCTCTCGCCTCATTTGCTAATTGGATCTCTCTCTCTTTTGCCTCCCTATCTAATTTGGCTTCCTTTTCCCTCGCCTCTCTCGCATCTTTCTCTCTCTCCCTTTCTAACTGAATCTCTCGCTCTTTCGCCTCCCTATCTAATTGGGCTTCCTTTTCCCTCGCCTCTCTCGCATCTTTCTCTCTCTCCCTTTCTAACTGAATCTCTCGCTCTTTTGCCTCCCTTGCTGCTTGGGCCTCTCTCTCCCTTGCGTCATTACGTAAGGCAATCTCCTTGGCTTCACGTTTCTGCTCATCTTTAACGAACTTCTGAAGTTCGCCCCCCACAAGGCCCATTTCCTTGCCTAATGATACCAGTTGGGCGAGGGGTGTAACAACATCCATTTTGATTTTTCTTTCTATCTTCAACACCCGTCAGAAAGAAAGAAGAAGGAAAAGAAAGAAAGAAAAAAAAATATGGCAATTAATCCTAATTTACCTGTGTAATTTAACGTAATTAAACGCCCCAAATATTCTTAAACCTACCGCAGTTATAGTGGCTACTAAGTATCCTCTTGGGGACTACTGTATTGCGATATTAAACCCTTGAACGGCATCAGCTGACCGAACGCGTCAAAACATAAACAGAACCGCCGTTAAAATAAAACAAAATTTCCATATAGCCATTTTTTACCTTTTAGAAATATCCTGGTAGCCTCGCCAATCAATGTCAGGACACCTGTGGCCCCGTAAGGCCTGGGCTGATGTGGGGTTATTTAGTCCCGCTGATGAAATTGCGGGAAATTTAGACCAACGTGGAGGGTTGGAATCCAAGTGTCGCGAACTCGGGTCTGGGAGCTCAGTTAGACCGACGCAGTGATTCCTCCTCTGCCAAATTGGCCTGAAATAGGTTCGATTTCCGTTAGGTGTGATTCCTAATCACTTCAGGCTGTGTAATGGAAAGAATGACTTAAAGTAACAACGATTCTTTTATTTACACATAAAAATAAAGCCATTTCAATATTTCAACAATCAACAATTCGATTCTTTTCACAGAAAATGGGTTGCTAGGGTAAATAATTCTCAACAATTATATAGTCATTCTATAGCCCTGTACTGGCACTATAGTCTACACACTGGAAATGTTACTGCCGTGAGCTCGCCATAAGAGCTTCACAAATCTGAAATGTTATTACCGTTAGCTCGCCATAAGAGCTTCACCCGCTTAGGCTCAAATGTCAACGTCTGCGCGTAACTGTACCTCTGGCTGTCGGAGGGTTTCGACCAGCAATGTTTGTCATCTATAAAGCCACCGTACTTCTGATTTGGGTCAGATATTGTCCACTCATACCTTATGTGCCTTTTGAAAGTCCTCCGTGAAAGTCCTATTGAAATGTTCACTGTTCCTGGTTGAATTCACGATTCACAAATGCCCCTTTTTGTGCTAGGGCGAAATTGCCACTCACACCGATCCCCAATCGGTATTACGATGCTTCGACAGCAAAACAAACTACTCCCAACGCAATCAGTCTGACGCTTCAAAGGGTTAATACGCACAATACAATTAACCTACACTTCTGACTATTGCAGGCTGATACCTGCTACTCGACAATCTAAACTTTAACGTTTCACCTTGGGTTTTCCTTCCCAACGAATTTGGCACTGTAGCCGCCTATCAACCTTAAGCTAAATCAATTGTGGAATGCCCTCTCTCGCGATTCCAGCCGTTTCAGGGTCCTGTGATCGAAGGTACCCCTATGCCAGGAAACAGAGTTCGCCTGCCCTGGACTTCACCAACGTGTGTGTCACCCCAAGTGTGTGTCCAATGCTCTGCTCTTCAAGGTATATATACTTTTTACCCTAAACTGTCAGGTGGGCAAACGCTCATCTGTCCATCTGTCAAAACGGTGGGAGATGACGTATATCGAGGCAGAATCAATACAAGTCATCTCGCGCGTGACATAACGGTGATTTCACTTGTCGAGAGAACGATTCGTTCCTGCCATGACA
Source organism: Pictodentalium vernedei (assembly GCA_031216915.1). NCBI lineage: Eukaryota > Metazoa > Mollusca > Scaphopoda > Dentaliida > Dentaliidae > Pictodentalium > Pictodentalium vernedei. The sequence continues at coordinate 761,219,682 of CM062297.1, forward strand.
GACATTTCTATCTTTTAGAATCTCGTTTCTCAATTGGCCGTGACGCTAGTCCTGCCACCAACCGATTACGTCTCGTAAGACTCGCGACTACTGAATAAATTAAATGAGATTAGACCTTATCTAACATACGGTTTCTCACCTGGGTCCCTGCGCTGAAGCTGGATATGCACCACGTGTGTTTTTTCCATGTCCAGCTTCACAGAGAAGTGAAATCCAGGTAGGTTTTTCGCCTTGATGCGGAATATCTTTTGAACATACAATATCTTTATAGATGAGGCCCCCTTGCCCCTATATTTAGGCTGGCTTTGCCCTGACAAATACATTCTATGAGCGTTTCGATGATCGACTTGGCTGGTCGCTTTTAAAACAAACGAAATTCTTTACAATTAGCCACAGAACTATTCATAGCAAACATCACCCCCCAGCCACCCCCACCCCGATATTGCACACTTGTAAATTCAAGCGTATTATCATAGGAAGTGCCATTGAGAGTGAATAATTTTACCACGCAATTTTGAAAATTTGGTTAAAGTGCACAACAATATTGTTCCATAAAATATGGGTCTTTTTTTAAACCTTTTCTCGCCCAACATTATGTCCCAAAACTGTATTAATAATTTAAGATTTAATCTGTTCATGTGACAGAATTGTTAGATAAATGAATTATAATGATAATGTGCATGTCCTGTGATTTGCATCAGATTCTCGGTGGTGCCGAGAATGGGATCACAACTCGCCGACAAAGCCGGCTCGTTGAGATCCCATTATGGACACCACCTCGAATCTGATACAAATCACAGGACATGTACATTATCATGATAATCTGTATTTATCATTTTCTGCCACGAAACAATAACATGGCAGACAAAAAGTTCTATAGATTCGAAAGATCCAACTTTTCAGACTGTGCTTGTCTCTATGGTCAAAACATTTGTCATTATTCTACAGCATGTTAGCTTAAGATCTCCCATGGTCTTGAACTCGAATCAGAAAGAAATCTACGAAATGGTCAATTACAACTTTATCACATTGTTCGCACCACATCGAACACGCGGCAACCCCAGTTCATGGCCAATCACAACACAAACCACTTCAATCATATTGTGTTTTACAAAGCATAGACTGTCGGAGAATACCGGAGACTGCTGGAGACTGTCAGCCCTGTCGTTTACGGGTTACCGTATACTATACGTCACAAGACGTTTAGCCTACGGATACGGCACCATATGAGGCGAGGTGGGAACAATGTTAGGTAAGACAAAGCTGAACACAACTGAGATCCGAACGACACCGAGTTCAACCGCCCAACGAAAGGTAACAATTGTTATGCCAGCGTGTTCACTTTTTTATCTCATAAATGGCTGTTTATTCGAACAATAAAAGCCTTGGATACATTTTTGCTTTATTCACCTAGTAGGGTGATAAATTGTCCCCATAGGTTTAACACTGAAAGAATTTATTCCTATAGTAGAGACGGACTTGTTTACCTCTGACCTCTATCGCATTCGTGTTGTATAATTAAAGTTCAGTTGTTTTTTTTTAAACCTTTTTTGAAAGTATTACACACTGCCAGTAGAAAACACTGCACATTGTTCATTTAATAAAGTATTTTTGCAAGTTTAGCTCAAGTTTGTAGGGGAATTATTTTTAGACAGAAATGTATCACTGCGCCTTTTTTAGTTTTGGCAATAATGCTTGTCATCGAATTGGACCTGTGTGCTCCTCACATCTCGCTGTGTTTTGAAGCACGATTTTGCCGCGTCTGCCCTATATAGGATTTATGGGATAAACAAAACAAACGTATAGTGTTTTCAAGTAAAAAAAATTCAATTAAGAATGAAACCGACTCGCCAGACCCTCGGCGGTTTCATTCTTAATCCTACTCGTAGAATAAATTTTATACTTGCAAACACTATACGTTTATTCTATATATAAACTGGAGCTGATTCAGAGTACAACGAAATCCGAAGTTGGAGAATAGAATGGACAGCAGTTCAGCAACACGAACGCCGCGTCTTCTCCACTGCCGAGACGTTCGGATAACTGAACTAGGAGGAGATGAAACTTCAGACTTTGTGAAAATAATTAGAAACAATAACACTGTCAGAAAACTGTAACAGATCTGAGAACAGTTTCTAATGATTTGTTTTGGTTTAACCCTTTACCCAACATAACGGCCAAAACCAGAGCGCTATTCTCAAAAATCGCCAATTAATTTTCATTATTTTTTCATTATTTGTCTCAAAAACATTGGTTATGACCCCTTGTTAGAACGAGCTCGTCGAGCTCGTTCCAACGAGGGGGTCATAACCCATGTTTTTGAGACCAAACAAATGTAAAAAATAGTTATTCAGTCTATTTTTTTTTTGCAAGTGTCGTCTGTTTTTCGTGTTAGGTAAAGGGTTAGTTAATAAATAGAAAAATTATTCAGTCATCTAACGAAGTTGCGCCGACATATAGGGAACGTCATCCTGTTTTCAATTTTTATATTTTTTTTATTCAGCCTCTCATTTCCACTGTTTTAAAACGAACTGCCTTATACGAGTTACCAACAAATTAAACAAAGCTGGTAAAGAGAATGAGGCAATAGTAAACAATAATAATGACGTCCCACCCCTCCCCCCCCCCCTCCCCTATAATACGCAAATTAGTACTTTATGTGAGGAAGAGAGGTATGTACATTCAAAAGGAATAACAATAATATCCCTTCAATACTGAGGCCAGGGTAAGCAAAATAGCATTTATACAGGGTCAAGAAAGTAGCCGAAATGTATCTAGAGGCTTATCTGCTATAGATCTATACACCATATCCAAAAGAGAAACACAAGGCATTTCAACTAAATTTAAATTCCTCGGGTACTATTTGGATAGATGTTAGCTCCTAATATATACACTGATGAAATCAAGTTAGCGAATTTTGTTCGAAAGGTTTATGGCAGAGAGGACTCCAAAACAGGAAATACTCGGAGATAACGTCAGAAATCTAACAATTGAAGCATAATTTAGACCGCTGACTGATCAAATCACGGCATCCGGCAAGACAAACCTATAGTTTGGCCAACAAATGACGCCTTTTCTGATTCAGAAGTATTCGAAGACGTCAGTAGACCCTGAGGTTGGACAGATTCATAACACATTTTTGATTACGTTCCATCTGTCCTTCATGTTATTTTCTTGTTAACTTTGATAGAAATTTTCCGACATCAGTTCTAGATTTCCGTAGTTTTGAGTTGTTCATTGAAACCTGTATAAGTCGGTTGTCGTTTTCTCACTTTGCGAGAATAAATGAGTTCTTGTAAATAAGCACAGGTATGCCAGTTATTGTTTGCAACGGAAACGGAACGTCACTGTAGCTAAAGGTCGCACATTCTGGTGTAAATGGAACCTTCACATTACATCTTCATTTAACTGTTATCTATTCAAGTAAATTTATTTATTTATTTATTTATTTATTTATTTATTTATTTATTTATTTATTTATTTATTTATTTATTTATTTATATTTAAGGTCATATATTTCTGCACAATGCCTAATCGTGACCACAACAGGGAGAAAACGTCAACTTTACACATTTCAAATAAATAAATAAATTTCAGTTTGGAGAAAGGAGTGACTCGGAAGGTATCAAGGCCACAGGACATTGAAATCGAACAGTCTGCATTTCCCAGCCCCATTTCCTAAACATAGTCTAGACTGCAGACAATAGAGCAACATTTAAGCGCTCAATTTCTTCTTAATTTTCAGGTAAGTAAAATGAACATTGAAGTGTAGATTCGAGTTCAACCAGTAACAGTCAATAGAGGCGACTGCTCGAGCGCCAACTCCTTTCTTGTTTTGTGTATACTTTTTGTATCTAGTGTTGTTCATTTTTTGTTAGTCAAATGTTATTGTGAGATGTATACACATGTCAATTATTGAATAAATACTGTTTAAACTAACTCCTAGGGAGGAGGGAGAAGTATGTCAAAATATGTCAATAAATCCACTAAATTCAGATGTCTATATGAAACAGGGCACCAAAAAATACTTGGCGATGTATGGCGTAATATCCTTCTGGGGGCGGCACCTAAAGGTTGGTCCTGGGCGGCATTCCATGATTGTCCGCCACTAAGTTCAATGTTCTTGGCACCTTGGTGGCTAGAATAATGAAATCGAAGAATTTTCGCCTTTCGAGTCCGTTTTCGAACGTGAAGTATTTGACTCAAGCAAGGATGTTCAATAAAGGTAAATAAACATCATTTAAATTCTTGGTATCCAACGTAATTGTAGATTTTACTCCAAGGAAGTATACATCGAAGATTATCCCACTGCAGACAGCATGGACAATGTTCTGTAGGTTGATTTCAATCCCGAGGTGATTTGTTACCAAGACAATTGAAGTCGAAGAACCTCCACCTTCTAAATTAATTTTCCGACTTAGAATATTCCAGCTGTGTAATAATTAGCACTTTACCTAAAGTAACGGCCATTTATGATCAACGCATCCAGACAAATTGTTGTCATAAAATAGAGAGTAATCGCCTGACTGGACCGGTTACGTGAAATAATTCATGAGAGGTGAGGGGGTGAGGGACGTTGTACAAACACGAGTGCGCGAGTGCGCACGAGTGTTTTTACAATATAGTCCCTCGCCTCGAATGAATTATTTCACGTAACCAGTCCAGTCAAGCGATTACTCTGTTTATTACTTTTCATTATTAACGATACTTATATTATTTAACCCTTCACCTAACGTAAAGGCCAAAACCGGCCAGTGCTATTCTCAAAAATCGCCAATTAATTTTCATTATTTTTTCATTTTTTGTCCATAAAACATACGTTATGACCCCCTCAATGGAACGAGGTCGATGAGCTCGTTCCAATGAGGGGTCATAACCTATGTTTTTGAGACAAAAAAATGAAAAAATTAGTTATTGAAGAATTTTTTTTTGCTAGTGTCGTCTGCTTTTCATGTTAGGTAAAGGGTTAAAAAAACAAACAATGCAGTACCCATTACACCCACGGCAAAGCGCCTTCGTTTGCGCGCACGGATGCATGACCCAATTGTTGATTGCATAATTCACTTGTGAAGTTATCGTTAAAAATCAAACCGGGAAATCCTAGTAAATTACACTTTGAAAGTAATATTTTTTTTAAATTTTTGCCTCAAAAGCATATCTTATGATGCCTCAATTGATCCAATTCTATGGCTAACCTTATTCACAAAAATCCCCATTAATATCTATAATATTATTTTTCAGTGTTTGCCCAAAACAAATTATGTGCACTCACTGGAATGAGCTCACACACCCAACGTGCAGTCATAAGCTGTGTTTTCGATGCAAAAACATGATTTTTTTTCAGTTTTGCGGCGTCTCGTTTAATCTGGCCGATCTCATTTCGTCAACTCGACGGAATACAACAACACAGATCAATTGACTGATGTAGTAATCTGTATTTATCACACTTCTCTCCAGAGAAGATTAATGCCAGTTAATGAGAAGACCCTATGCCTTGCGGCATATGTTGCCGATATGATCATTCATTGACATATTTGAATCGAAGTAAGAGCCCAAGTTTCTATTTTGTCCCTTATTTAACACTGTATTCATTAACATATGGGGCCTACTGTTTAGGAATTATGTAGTGTCGAGTTCTTTTTATTGGTAATGTTCACTGAAACCTTGTTCTTTGAGTCTGGCAGTGATCTCGAACGTATTTTCGTTTGAATAATACGGTGGTTGTGGAAGATCGTATAATAAATTTACTTGTACTTGATCAGTTTGGTGTTCTGATTGGTTGTTCCATTTTCTCAATATAGGCTCATATAGAGCAGACGACCTTTATTTTAAAACAAATTTCACATTTGGTTTTAACGAAGAAAAATGAGTCACCGAAGCGCTTCATGAGATTTTTGAGTGGTCAGGTTTGAAGATGAAAATAGACGCAATGTGTTAGTTTGTTAACAGAATGTTTGAGGAATGAGTGCCAGTGTAGGAAATGTTTAACCATGTACAAGTCATGTGTCGCTGGACTTATAAAGGCATAAATAACGACATGTTCAAAAAATGCTCAAAAAATGGGCAAGGAAGACTGGACTCTATCTGTCAGCCGTACAACTGCGTACAGTACATTCAACCAGTTTACGGAGGTGAGCAAAGATTTTAAACCAACAAGCACCTTTCAACTGATGGAACACCAGACATATGCATGCCGATTCTGAGTACAATACGGCGATTACAAAAAAACGGGCAGAGAATTTCGACCAGATTGCGACTGACTTCTCCACGGTGTACAGTGGTTCCCTACGGGTACACCGTCTTCATCCACCTGTAAAAATATATTCGACGTGATGTGACCCTGGCTGTTGAAAGTGTCGTTTAGCCCCAACAAAAAAACATACAATAGAGGAGACACTCAACCTGTATGCACTGCAGAGGCTTTTGACCGATCTATATAATCGCTTCAGGCACCCCGCTGCCCGCATTATCATTCCTGTTATTGCCACTACTGCGAGTCGGAAAGTCGACAGACATGAACTTTGTCAACCATTTGACACTTAGCTGCCTAAAGCGACTATAATTGTCACCTATTTTAGGACGGTTATCAAACCTACCATCTGATTAATTGTTAGAAAGGGCTCAGAGAGCCCTTCCAACATTTAATCAGATGATAGAGTTTCAAATATGTCATAAATTTTATTAAACTTCCTCACATACGGGCGAACATAGAGGTCCTCCATATATGGCCAAAGTGGGCGTGACAGTAAAAGGGTTAACCCTTTACCCAACGTAACGGCCAAAACCGGCCAGCGCTATTCTCAAAAATCGCCAATTAATTTTCATTATTTTTTCATTTTTTGTCTCAAAAACATAGGTTATGACCCCTCGTTGGAACGAGCTCAACGAGCTCGTTCCATCGAGGGGTCATAACTATGTTTTTGAGACAAAAAATGAAAAAAATTAGTTATTCAAGAATTTTTTTGGCAAGTGTCGTCTGCTTTTCATGTTAGGTAAAGGGTTAAACTTTCTAGACATGCAAACAGGCTGACTAACTTCCAATCGCTTTTCTTTGTTGCCGTTACTGCAGACAACGATAAACTGGGTACTGTTCTTAGAAAGTACATTGGTAATGCGGTTAAATGCGTGCTTAACTCTGAGGTTCATACCACTTGATAAGTTTTAGTTTCACTCTCCAATTATAAATAATCGGCTCAGCTCAAAATTTCCAATCTGTCTGCAAAACACTCGACGAGTATAATCTTATTGTATAGGGAATATATCCATTGCTATCGTCTGTAGTAAACGTTTATTGGCGGTCTGCATACAACAGATATCGCTTGAGTAAAACTGCTACCAATGGAACTCCAATTAAGGGTCTATTGATTGCGTTAATTTGAGTGTCTTAATACTTAATTTATTGGCTCCAATTTACCAACTCTGCACACGCTGACTTCTTGATGTGAGTATCACATCTCTGACAGAGGGGCTACAATTACTTGTCTTCCCTCAGATTAGCAGCGTCCTCGACGAGTTTGATTGACAGATATGAAAACGAAACTACTCGAAATTGACTTATCGTAAAAGAATTGCCCCAGGCAGAAAGCTGGAAACCATTATTGGAGAGCGAATAGTACTGAAGAAGCATTCGGACTGTGTTCTCCTCATATCCGAGGACTTGGAAAAGATCAGAGAACATACATACCCTAAAGGTAAGCTGATTATCCATATAGCCTAAAAAAAATGCGTCACACGAATACAAGTAAATTATGCAATGCCGATATACTAACTACAAAAGCCGTGCTGCAGTACAACTGGTATATCCTAAAATGTGGGGGCATCATTTGCAATCCGTAGTTACAGTCCCGTCATCTCAAAGCTTCTTTTCTCGATCAGATCGTGACCTAGTCGCGACACATTTACAACATTAGAAGGGGAGTTCAGAAATACAATATTGCGAAATGAATATTAAATGAAGAAAAACAAACTAAAATATTATCTGAAGTGCGATCAGGCCCAATACTCTAAACTTTTTACAAATATATTTTCCAGAATTGTAGTTTCTATTTGTGGAAATAACTGACAGAAATGGATCAATTGGAGTTTCAAAAGACGTGGAAATTTTCTGGTAAATTGCCACGTCTTTTGAAATGCTAATGATTTATTTCATGGATTTATATTGACAGGTAGAAAATACAATTATGAAAAATACAATTGTAAATGTCATGTAGTTTTGGTCTCAGGTCGATATTCTCTGCCCGCTTTTGTAACAACTTGCTGTACAACAGGAAAACTAAACGATATGTCATCGAAAAGTTATTCTTTCGTACTTTCGGCCGTTTGGATCAAAATATATGGAAATGGACCAGATATAACATTCATGTTCCAATGAGACTAAAATCCTCCTCATCTGATTGGACGAGAGCTCGCTTAGTATATTCTATGTTTACCGCTCAAGTGACAAATGTTACCGTCTGACGTCACAACGCGAAATATTTGCAATGACGTCGTCCGCTTCGTAACTGTTTCATCAACGGAGTGACTAGCAAGCCGTTTCATTTTTCTGAATGTTTCACATGTGTTCACAGCAGACGGTGTTCCGGATGAAGTGTTGTTTAAATTACAAACTGATTTACGATTTGAACTAAGATGGAATGAGTTTATCTGGTTTATTGATTATTTATCCAGTGCCGTCGTCGATACACGAGAGGTTTATTTACTAAACCCGTGATCGTTTAAAGTTGCCTTGAACATGGCAACTTTTAACGATCACAAGTTTAGTAACAAGCCTCTCGTGTTTCACGATGTTGGTTTTGGGCTATGGGTAGTGTCTATTGGAACATATAATAATAATAATAATATACACATTTTTATAGCGCCAAAATACTTTTAACGATCACAAGTTTAGTAACAAGCCTCTCGTGTTTCACGATGTTGGTTTTGGGCTATGGGTAGTGTCTATTGGAACATATAATAATAATAATAATATACACATTTTTATAGCGCCAAAATTATATTTTAGAAGATGAAAAACAATATTCTAAGGCGCTGTACATGTTACTGAGCTCGTGCAAATATACAAACGGAATATATACAGTATCTTACAGTCCACAACATCATTTTTGGCTTTTTGAAACAGGTATGTTTCGCGTCTCGCTTGAACATAAGCGCCGAGCCGAAACCTCAGACCATGTTACCGTCAATTCATCACAATAACTTATAATCGTGCGGCATTCCTTCAGAGCACACTATTTAAATATGCGTACCGGACCGCTGTCCATTAAAACGCAGACCGGCCGTATTTGATTCGGTTTGTGGAGATATTATTAAATTATGAAAATTTTCGATTCTATAAAAAATTAATATTCCAAATTTTCGTATGTGACTTCAAAAATACACAGCGCATGAAGAGTAAGTTTTAACAAGAAACATGGCTGACAACTCGTTCCCTGGGTTCCAATGTGTTCTATGTGCTACTGGCACAAAGAACACATTGGAACTCAAGGGACGAACTTTCGCCATTGAAAGAGATTCACGGGAAAGTTTGCTCCCCTCCATTGCCTAAAGCTGTCAGTAACTTTAACAATTTAAGGGTATGGGATTTTCATATAAAAATTGAAATTTCGAAATGTTAGCGAATTTGTATTATAGATGTGCGCATCATTTCTCAAACATGGAATTTCCTGTAGAGTAGTAAACAAATACAGAAGCTGGCCTTTTTACAATTTTTTCCCGATCAGTCTGAACGTTTCACTATTATTCACTGTTCAAACCCCTTTTCGAAACAAGAAAAAGGCGCTTTCACCATCTTTTGATGTCCTATTAGATGTTTTCTTTTCATTATGTCAACAGTGTGAACATCGGGACATATAATACAGACACTAACACTTTTCCTGGGAAGAATAAAAACTTGCAAATTACTGTAAAAGAACATTGATAAACAAAGTGCCAACGTGGGCGTTTAGTATTGTTAGGTGTGATACTGATAGATATTCTCAATACAGATTATTTGTGAACTACTTGTCTCTAATTCTCTTGCCATAAAAGCAAAGTTTCCTTTCGTTACTTCTAATAAACGAAAACAACAGACTGCTCCGGGAGCTATCTGTTTTCGTTTATTAAAAGTAACAAAAGGAAGCTTGGCTTTATTTTTAACTGATATGACAGGTGTTTTCTCAATATTTACTTATTTCTCAATTGGACCTTCTTCGAGCGTCTAATAATTTCAAAGGCGATAAACTTATTGAAATTCGATTTGCATGATGATATAAGTCAAGGATGCCTGGACTTTCTAGGCTGACAATTGGTTTGAAACAGTTCCTTCCAGAACAGACATGACCAGGCATAAGCAAGACTTCTGCTGATTCACCTCTAGGGCCAACCCGTAGGTCGTTAGGCTGAAACTTTGCTTGTGCTTAGAAAACGCAATCAAATTACATTATGCCGAATTGGGTGACCTCTGCTATTTTCAGCCCAACAATTTTCAGGGGGAGACTTTTTTACTTAATCAATGTTGCCGGGGAAACGTTCGTTGCTATCTGATCCTGCCTGTATGGTTGTAGGGCGCAGTGCAGTCTATACCACGGTTCTCATGTAGGGGGAATCACAACCTCTCAAGGAACCAGTCAAATGTTGTAAAGGAAATTGACACTGTTATTGCCTGAAACCAGTTTGGCCCTTAACTGGTTGAGATCTAGAAGCCACTATCCGGGCTTTCAAAAGAATGAAGGAATCATAGCAAAAGCCAACATTTTCCTTGCTCATGTTTCACATCAGTCAAAAATAATATTTTATTTATATAAATTTGTTTTATCACAAATTATTGAAGAGTGCCTGTGGGAAGTCTTCAATAACTTGTTATTAAACAACTTTTGATGAAAAAATTCAGTCCACCAAAAATAATGTAGCACTAAACCAGTTGAATAGTTTATCGCCTACAGTTAAAACTAGATGTCCTGTCACAAACTAGACTTAATTGCGCGTAGGAATTGCGCGCAATTACCATATCGAATGGCATCCAAAGCACGCCAGGTTCTCCTGGTTACTCATAGCAAACACAGGTAATGTTTCTGCCAATGGACCTCCGGGTTACCCGGAGATCCATTGGCTGAAACATTGCTTGTGCACAGGCTATATGTACAGAATTTGATAGCCTTACTGTGGTCATAACGCGTAGATTAACGCGTAGATTAACGCGCAGATTGACGTGCTATTTGTGCGCATTTCATGACAGGACTTCTAATTTTAACTGTATGTTTATATTCAATCGTCTGGAATATTTGAATTGTTCTGAAAAGCAAACTATGCGGTTCACTTTTCCGACCAATTGAAATATTCCACTCGATTGAATCTAAAAAATACCACAGACATTCATTTTCTTTGAAACAAAGCAAATCTTGTTTCTCAATCGAGACTTATTTGATCGAATCTTCAATAACCCTGCGAAAGCTATTTGACACATTTGTTCGCTAATTAATTAACTCCACTAAAAGAGTGAAAACAAACCGTCCATTACAGCCTCGTCGAACTCCTCACAGATTTCGACCGGCGGCCTGAGAGCTTGGGGGAACCATTGTAAATATGGAGTCACGACGTCTTCGCCATGAGAACACAAACAAATTTATTGGAGTTGGTTTGTGGCGATGTTATAACATTATCACTTATTTTCAAGCTACGTACATATTTCACAGAATTTGAAATTATGTGATTTAAATCGCCCCTGAGTTCCAATGTGTTCTGTATGCCAGTAGGCACATATAACACGTTGGAACTCAAGGGACCATATGTGTACATTTCAAGTGAAACGAAAAAAAAACTGTAATGTGATTACAGAACTAGATTTTGAATTGTTATCAAAATACTCGCGAAGAAGATTTCCTCCGAGACGAGAAGTCTGAAAATGTGGTAACAATCTTAAAAGGCACAACCAAAGTTTCATCTAATTAAGCTCGGTTATTTAAAACTTCGACAATGCCTGTGCGTCTTTAGCTTCCAGCTTTTTCAAAAAAGTATGGGTTGTTGTCCGGGTGTAAAGACCACTCACTGGGTGTTTCAGTGGTAATCTACTCTTCACGTGCTCTATCGTTAGACTGGCAAATATACAAAAGTTGAAAACAGAACACACTGAGTCAAACGAGTACAGTATAAAAAGATTAAATTATCAGTCGGGCCTCTCTCTCTCTCTCTCTCTCTCTCTCTCTCTCTCTCTCTCTCTCTCTCTCTCTTACTCTCTATCCTCTCCCTGTCTCTCTCTCTCTGTCTCTGTCTCTGTCTCTATCTCTCTCTCTCTCTCTCTCTCTCTCTCTCTCTCTCTCTCTCTCTCTCTCTCTCTCTCTCTCTCTCTCTCTCCTTGGAATATAGTTGCACCAGACATGTCTTGAATAACTAAAGACTCTAATATGTCCTTACAATAAGCTCGTTCCAATGAGAGGTCACAAGCTATATATTGGAAGAATAAAATGAAGAAATAGTGAAAATTGAATGACGATTATTTATTTTGACCGTGGTCGGATATGACCGCAACGGTAAATAAAGGGCTAATCGGATACTGGATGGGTGCTTTTCTGTAGTATCTCAGTATTTCAGTTTTAATATCTCAGTATCAATATCTCAGTATCAGTTTCAGTATCTCTCTCCCTCCCTCTCTCTCTCTCTCTCTCTCTCTCTCTCTCTCTCTCCTCTCTCTCTCTCTCTCTCTCTCTCTCTCTCTCTCTCTCACTCTCTCCTTTTCTCTGTCTCTCGCTATATATTAGAAGGATAAAATGAAAAAAAACAGTGAAATTTGAACTGCGGTTCTTTATGTAGCCCTGGTCGGATATGACCGCAACGGCAGATAAAGAGCAAATCGGTTACTGGGTGGGTCATTTTCTGCGACTGTTTATGGCAAGGTATTGACCTCAAAGAAACAACAAAAATGTTCGCACAGACATGTAACATTATTCATTATAAGTCCGCGTGTATGGCTGTGTTCCGTAATGGTCGGCGTGTCGATGTAGCCACTCATATGATAATCAAATGGTAAGAGACACGCGGTGCAAATACCAATTACCACACTGAAAAGTCACGACGAATAAAACCACGAAAGACGGAAAATATTATATTGCGACTGTTTTGAGTTATGAGATTTGCAGACATTATCAGTACAGTGATGTTTTCTGGTGTTCTGTAATAATAATAACACTTTGGCCGGCCGCTGATTTGTCGCGATTATCGGATGAGAAGGCCTTGGTCACCCCTGTACTCCCAACTGCCTCCCTATTCCCACGCATCAGCACTCGGAGACGAACTGCTTGATGACATCCCTTGCCCCATTCTTCCCAATCTCTCCGATTAGCATATTGACCCTCTCCTTTGAGTCTCTCACTAACCACATGTCCTTCATTCTCCCATCCCACTTCCCCATTATACGCCCAGCGAATCTTATCCTTTCAGACTGGTATTTTGGGCATTCTAGAAGAAAGTGTTCCAGGGTCTCCACCACGCCGAAATTACACATCTGGCACTCCTTTTTACTGTTTTCCCAATTTTTCCCCTCAGCTCCAGGGACCGCGACCTCAGCTTGAACAACAGTGACTCCCCCCCCCCCCCCCCAAAGGTGTCATCAAGGTTCTCTTCAAAACCAGGTTTCTCTTTATCACGCAGGCCACCCTAAGACCTCTTTGATTTGACACCCTCTCGCCAATTGAGGTTTCCATCCTCCATGGCCCTTTCTCTGACGATTTTGTTACCTTGGTTTGCCCCAACGTCTAGATCCGAGATCTGCAATTTGTAGTTCTCTATTAGCTCACTCACTTGGACCATCCATCCTGTCTTGATATTTGAGTTGAAAATTCTCTGAAACATTACTTTACGCCATCGGCTGTCGGGGAGATTTACCAAATAATTAAGGTAACCGAGTTCCAGTAAGTCTATCCTGTCCTTGATCCTCATCCACCCAAGCTCACCCCTGATTGCTTCTAGTGCTGCGGCTTTACTCGCCTCCGTTATCCATCGGCCTGCATCGTTCTGCAGGGTTTCCAAGCTCTTTACAGCCGTCTGGTTTAGGGGTACCATTTCCGTACATATGTTATACTTGGCAGACCCACCATTTCCCAAATGGATTTCGACCTTTTATAAGCTCTTTAGCTTTCTTTCGGATCCACCATCAACAATGTTGTACTTTGTATCTCTTGAAATGTTGAACAAATAAATATTGTTTAAACTAAATGGATTTCCCCACGAAAACCTTATTGAAACTGTTTCTCCCATTAAGTTTCATTTGGTTAAGGATTTGCCTCCCCTTCAGAATCGATTTATTTGTGTGGTTTCGGTAGATGCCTCTCCCTGTGATGTTTATATTTACCCCCAGATACTCGTAGTCGCCTGTCTCTCCTACACTAAGAAGTTTACTACTACCTTCGGGAATACAGAACTCTCCCACTCTCCACCTTCGAGTGGGGTCCACTTTGCGGCCCACAGGTATAACTTTGCTCTTGCTTTCATTAAGTTTGAGTCTCCATTTGCTCACATATTTGCCAACAATTCCCAGCATTTTCGCTAGCCCCTCTTCGCATTCTGACACTAGAACCATATCGTCTGCAAAACATAGCCCTGGGATCTTCAAGTCCCTCATTGCTAGCCCCATCGTCGCTATACAGGAGTTCATCTCCTAAACCTTTGCTGTACAGTGCAAACAGAATTGGCGAAAGGATACACCCCTGTTTTAGGCCTATTTCCATAGGCACACGCTTTGTTGTTATGCTACCCAGGCTAAGTTCACTCTGTACATCTTTATATAATGCTTTCAGAATTCCAACAAACTCGCCTCCCAAGCCCAGGGTCTTAAGATTTCGCCACATACCCTACCTCCATACTCTGTCGTATGCCTTTTTTACATCCAGAAAGGCCATAAACATCTTTTTCTTTTTTGCTTTCGCGGATTCTATCATTTGGGATAGCGTGAAAAGATGGTCAGTGACTCTCCTTCCCTTCCTGAAGCCATTCTGAATCTCTCCCCAAAAGTCCTTCTCCTCAATCACCTCGTTTAATCTTCCATACAGGACTTTACAGAAAACTTTCCCGATGTTGCTACTTACAGAGATCCCTCGATAATTATCCAAAACGTCTTTTTCCCCCTTTTGTGAATAAATGTCACTTTGCTTTCTCTCCACTCTTTTGGGACCTCTTGTTTTTCTATGGCTAAATTGAATAGGGCAGTTAGGTTTTCTCAGAGTTCCTCTCCCCTTTTTTTGATAAACTCGTTAGGAATTTCGTCCACTCCTCCCGCTTTTCCATCCCTTAATTTTGAAATCACCTTTCGCACCGCCTCCGTTTTAATTTCGCTACACACGAAGTTCGATAGATTTTTTTCGACCTGGTTCGGACACTCCGGTGGGTTCCCCATGCCCCATCGCTTACCTTTTCCTAGTGCTTGACTAGTTCTGATGCGATTTCGTCTTGATCGTCTGTAACTCTGCCATCTACATTAATACTCTGTGGATTACTTCCTTTGTTACGCTTATTCACCCATTTCTAAAATACGTTCGAACTCGACCCCCTCCCCTCCCCCCCCCCCCCCCCGCCCTTGTCATTCTTATTGTCCTAATAAGACTGCTATTTCGCGCTCTCCGATTATCGTCTTTAATCTTATTTACTTTATTTCGTCCTTGTTGGTATTCTTCCTTTGCTACCATGGCCTCGTTGCTTTCCGTCCCCTTGAGTTTCCTACTTCTCCTGTACGCATCACATTTAGCTTTTCTACCCTTTATGGCCCTTTTCAGCTCTTCGTTCACTTTGTACCCAAGTTCCCGTGTTGGCAACCTAATTTTTCCTACACTTTCCTTCCCTGCCTCCCCTACAGGCTCGCAACTATGGCGTCGGCCATTTTCTTGACACTGCCCCCGTGTGTACGGTTGTAAGCTTTGGTTTCAATTTTCTTTTCGAACTTCGCCCAGCCAGCATCCTTTTTGAGTTCTCAAATCTCCTTGAAGCTTCCTTTGCTTTTTACTAGTTTTTGGCCCTCATCGCCACAGCTTCCTTCCATTCCTGTTGATTTTTTTTTGTCCCTGCCCCCTATGCCTTCTTCCTTATCACCTATGTGTCCATTAAAGTCACCCATCAAAATTATACCGAGCCTCCTGTTTTCGAGTTCTGTGATATTGGACCTCAGTGTTAAGTATATCGAGTCATTCCACTCGGGATTGCTTCCCTCCATCTCACAGTACACAATCCCAAAGGCAATACTCTTGTTTCTTAGGTTGATCTATACCTATCCAATTTCTTTCGATACCTCAGCCGAGGTGCTGACATCTTCCAGGTCTGTGATCAGTGACGGTTTTAAATCCTCTTTAATGTACATGCCTACTACCCCTCCCCCTTTTTCTGGCCTTCCGTTCGCCTTACACCTATCCACGCGCACCTCCTTACTTGGTCTACTCGTTCCTCGTGTCTTAACCAAGTCTCGCTTAAGCCCATGACATCAAAGTCCTCTGCCTCGATCAATGTAGCAATTTCACTTACTTTCCGGTGGAGACCCTGGATGTTGCTATAACCCACTTTCAGGGTACCGAGATCCATTGGCTTCCGCTACTGGTCCCTTTGTTTTCTGACGCTACCCTTGGTAAACTTATTATGTCCCCCTCACTCTTTTTTACCCCACCCGTGTCCACTCTTGCTATACTTGCCTCTGGCCTCCCATCCCGCTCCTCTCCAGAAAAGGCTCCGCTACCCGTAGAATTTTATCCCCCAATACCCGTTTCCCCATCCTGCTAAGATGCAGTCCGTCACTCCCATACATGCTCGCGTTGCCCCAAAACGTGTCCCAATGGTCGATAAAGGGTATTCCCAGGTCAACACAATAATCCTCCAACTCCTCATTCAGCGCCAAAATCCTTGAGTTTCGTTCGTCCCCACCCCAAGGACTGGAAGGACCCCGGATACAACTACTCTTGCATTCCTACTTAGCAGTTTGCTGATTAAACCTCTGTACGAATCCACCAAACTTACTGACTTTCTTTCCCTGATATTATTGTTCCCCACATGGACCACCACTACCGGATCCGATCCTGAACCTGCCACAATACCATCTACCCGGTCCCTCAGATCCTCCACCTTCGCCCCCGGAAAGCACAAGACTGTTCGATTAGAACTATCGGGACCACAAACCACATTGTCAACCCCACGTACAATGCTACTCCCCGCTACAACTAATTTTCTTCTTCTGTCCCCCAGTTCCTATATCATCTGCAACATCTGCAACTCGCCTCGTTTTGCATACCTCCGGCTCCCTTTTTATCTTCACCGCCCTCCTTACCCCATCTGTCCTATCAACATCAGCAACCACCTCTTCCCCCTCAGTGTCCCTCAATCTCATCCCCAGGGGTATCAGGATCTAAAACACTGACCCTGTTCTCTAAACACCGCCTAGCAACCTTGGCAGCCTTACACCGACTCCGGCTTCCTGACTCTACGCAGCCCTGTCCTGACGCAACCTTCCGAATTTTCCTACTGGATCTCCCCCCCCCCCCCCTCCTCAGTTACACACTCCACATCAAGCGTTCCTCTCCCACGTTTCCTGCCTTCCAGTTTCCTCCTTGAATCCACAACGACCTTCCAGCCACCTTCCACCTCACCATCATAGGTAACCTTCAACAGTGTGATTCCAGATACCCCAGCCCTCCCCAGCCTCCCCTTCAGCTCCGCAATTTCACGCTCGAATCCAACACACTTCTCTAACAACTGTAAAATATCCCTGCAGCTCGCACACACCCCGCTGCTGTACATTGGCCAACCACCACCATACCTCATATCACACTGTCTGCACGCATCTGTACCATCAATCTCCCCCACCTGCACCTGCACCCCTCGACTCACATCCCCCTGACCCCTGTTAGTGACCATACTTACCTCCGTCTGGACACCCGTCGAGCACTTACCATTCATGTTTACAAATATAATATACAGTTCTAATGGCCGAAATCGGCAAAAAAACAAAACACACGAAAAAAGGCAACTAGCGTAAAAACAAATTCAAACTCGGAAAAACCTATTTGATAAACTTCCTTATTTTACCCTAAAATTCTCCCCTAACACACATACGAACTTAATATATAAATACCCTCTCCTAAAAATAAACTAATAAAAAAGAAATACTAAAAAACAATTCCAGAAAACAATCTTGGATTTTTTTATCATCCAGGATATGTGTCGTGTTGAGTTGGGGACGTTCAACCAAGCCGTATCGCATGAGTCGCTGTAGACGACAAGTGCGATACAGCTCTGCTGGGGTCCTCAACGAGATGCGACAATTATTAAATAGTATGCTCACTGAGAGAAGTGAAAAAGAGGGAACAGAAATGACTTAAAGAAATCAAAGTAATTTCTTGCCAGTAAGTTGTTGCTACGACATATTCTTTATCTCCATATTTTATCTTCGAGATTGACTAACTTCGAGCGCTAATTTCTCTAATTACTATGTTGTTCTAACAATTATTTTTGTATGCATAGATGCAACAATGCTTGCAGAAGAAAGTTACTGTTTAGTTTTTAATCTCATCTTTAACCCTCACGTTCAATGAGGGTAAGAGTTCCATTCGTAAATGCTAAAATTAGCTAACTTAGGTTATATTTTCCTGTCATTTTGGAAAGGGTTAATTTTAGATACTTTGTTTTGCTAAAGGTCGAGATGCTCAATGAACAAATCCGTTGCTGTAAGTTATGCTTTGGGGCTTAACCCAACATATGCTTTGGCCACGTAAAGAATAGTATTGGCTGACAAAAATTGATTTTCAGTGAATTTTGCAAACATCTGTATTCATTTCCTCTGATTGCGAGGTTGTTGTAGCAATTATTTTATTATGGATAGATGTAACAATGATTGCAGAAGAAAGTTACTGTTTATTTTGTAATCTCAAGATTTAACCCCCAAGCACAATGAGGGTGAGAATAAGAGTACCATTATAGAATACCAAAAATAGCCAATTTTGGATGTTTTTTTTGTCTATCATTTTGGAAATGGATAATTTCAAGCACTTTGCTTTGCTATATGTAGTCTGCATTTTCACATTGGAATGTTGGGAAAGCCCGTAATTTGTCCAACAAATTACAATTCTCTAGTTGATTTTAAATTATCACATGCAAGATGTATGTAAACTACACACATCTAGTCGAAACTCTTTACGGCTGATAATCAGATTTATCTCTCTTTTGTTCGATCATGTCTCAAAATATCGTTAGATGTCTAAGAAGAAAGAATTTTATTATATGACTATGTAATTTAACCGCTAAATATCACTACAGTTTGACGAATAGTTCACGGAAAATCCACAGTGTGAAATCCGATTCCGTATCACTATAATATGACGAACTATTTCCGGGTGCGTTCGAATTCGCATAATTAGCTGTTCCGGTCGCAGAGAATACTTTACTCCGAGCGGGAATGGGTGCGCTCGAACGGCGGTGCGGGTTTGTTTACAGTTTTGTCAGCTAGCAACCATTGCTTCCGGCCTCCTGAAAAATAAATACAATTTAAATTTTCGATTTATATACATAATTAAAATGGATTGTGGAGATGACTGAGACGTTAAAGAAGCGTTTCTGACTTATCAATGTTCCAGTTGAATGTTACAAAACCAAGTTACAAAAATAAGTGTAAACAAAAATAGTTCTTTCTTACGGCAGCGTATTAGGGTCAGGACCTTTTCATTTAATAAACTGTTTATACAGTTTAATAAACTGTTTTTACAGATTAATAAACTGTATTTACAGTTTAGTAAACTGTATTTACAGTTTATTACGAGACTGTTTTTACAGATTATTACGAGACTGTTTTTACAGTTTATTACGAGACTGTTTTTACAGATTAATAAACTGTATTTACAGTTTAGTAAACTGTATTTACAGTTTATTACGAGACTGTTTTTACAGATTATTACGAGACTGTTTTTACAGTTTATTACGAGACTGTTTTTACAGATTAATAAACTGTATTTACAGTTTAGTAAACTGTATTTACAGTTTATTACGAGACTGTTTTTACAGATTATTACGAGACTGTTTTTACAGTTTATTACGAGACTGTTTTTACAGATTAATAAACTGTATTTACAGTTTAGTAAACTGTATTTACAGTTTATTACGAGACTGTTTTTACAGATTATTATGAGACTGTTTTTACAGTTTATTACGAGACTGTTTTTACAGATTAATAAACTGTTTTTACAGTTTATTAAATTGTATTTACAGATTATTAGGAGACTGTTTTTACAGTTTATTAGAAGACTGTTTTTACAAATTAATTAGCCATTCGATTATTGGTTAGTAGTATAGCATGTACCTGATTATCCGGACTTTTGGGGAAGCTGCTAGTGTTAAACATAGGAACCGGACTTTGTAGCAATTTTTCTGTGCGAAACTTCGGCGCCATCTTGCTAGATCCGGCAAGTGGTATACGAACTGCATATATCGTATGCTATGATATGTATTGTGATATATGTTACCACAGGGCTATGGGTTTGTATGGGTATGTGGTAGAAAATTAACGGTGAAGGTGGGGGTGTCTCGAAAAATAAATTGTCCGCGAAATGGTTGACTGTGGACGTCGTTACGGTATGATGCGCACCGTGACGTCAGAGAAACACTGACCGCTGTTGTTGTCTACTTTGCCGTCCGGTATGACGTTATTCGGGCCGGGGTGTGTCGGAGTTCTCGTACTGGACTGATATCGTTGTATAGTAAGGGTGGTATATACCTCTCTAGGTATACTATTAGCCCTTGGCCTTGGTACTACTAATCGACCTTCATATTACCCTACAACTGGTATAGGTAGTACGTAATGCTAGGCAAACCAGTATTGTGGGGTGGGTTAATGCATGGTTGTCGTCTTGTGCGGTATTGAGAAATAGCACTTGGTGGTTTGGATTTGCAGTAGAGTATAACCTTTGTATATCACTGTAGACCCCATCTTAATCATTGTTGTACCAGCCCCTCGTTTGCATCGTACTATCCCATGACTGGTATAGGTAGTATGTGGTTCTGGGACAGGAAGTATTGTAGGGTGGGTGGGGGTAATACATGGTCGCTTAGTTTGGAAGTATAGAGTGTACGTTCCACACCCTTATAGGTCCCATGTTAGCTCTTCGTGCTATTAATTCACCTAATGCTTCAAATTATCCTATGACTGGGAAAGATAGTACGAATTGTTAGGACAAGCGTTATTGTGGGTAGGGGTAGGGCCTGGTAGTTTAAAAAGGTAGTAGTGCCATTATCCACTCAGGACGGTGCGCTGGCTTACAGATGGTATAGGTATTACGTAATGCTAGGCCGAGCAGTATTGTTAGGTAGAGGTAATACATGGCTGTCTAGTCAGGTTGTGTAGGATGTGTTGTTTGTTCCCCTGCTGGTTCAATCTCTGCCCTTGGTGCTAGTAATCGGTCTAATACTTCATATTATCCTATAACTGGTATAGGTAGAACATAATGCTAGGCCAAGCGCTTTTGTGGGCGAGGGTAATGCCTTGTTGTATAGTGCAGTAGAATAGTATGGACGGCATATACCCATTTTAGTTCCCATCTTAACCCTTGGAACACAGTCCACCAGGGGCAATGTACTATCCCACATATGGTATAGGTAGTATGTAATGTAGTGTTGTGTGGTGTATGCTTGGTTTCCAGTCTCCTAGCAGGGCACGGATGGTTCTTTGACATTCTAAGACTTGGCCTAGAGGTCGTTATATGTGACAGTAAGCCTACAATAGTGCTTCAAGTCGGTAGTAATGGCACAACGATAGAAGAAGATTATAGTACAGAGGACTACAGAAGAAGCTAGTCATAGCACAGAAAGCTGAAACCGATGGTAAGATCACCTGTATGTATCGGAGCTACATAGGGCCTTGGAATCTCACTTATGGAATCCCACTTGTAGAATACCTTTTATAGAATCATTATGGAATCCCCTTTTGAAAACGTCTGGCCTTCAGCTCCACTTTTTGCAAGATGGGGATTAGAGTCGTATGTGGAGCCACTCGTTCGACCAATTACTCTATAGCTTATTTGCTCGATGGGATTCTAGTCGTTTGATCAATCGGAGACAGTCAGCAAGCCTGCAGTAGTGCTACAAGTCAAATAGTAATAGTACAAGGAACTAATGGTACAAAGCTTCGAGGGTGGTAGAAATTTTAGTATTGGTTGACTACGAACGAGGTTATAGGACAGGAAGTTGAAGACAATATGTAAACAGATGGCAAGGCTATCTGTGTAGGAACTGTGAGATGATCGACTCGTCGGGGGGGGGGGGGGGAGGGGGGTTCTGACGAGCACCAAAAACTCATGTTTTAGAAAGGTTGTCGTGTGATACATCATTTTGAAGGATTTTAGCCCAAATATTTGGTTTTTGTGTCTCCTCAAGGGGTGGGACTGAGGGTTGGGACCTCAAACCCCAAATTTTAAAAAGGATATCGGGTGATACATCATTTTAAAGGTCTCGATTTGAATATTCCGAATATGAAGTGTCCAACCCTCTCTGAGGGGCATAAATTTAAGTTTTAGAAAGGTATTCGTGTCATATATCATTTTAAAGGTCTTTACTTAAATATATCGAATATGCAGTATCCGACCCTTCCCGAGGGGTGGGGCTGAGGGAAATTAAAAATACGTTTTAGAAAGGTAGTCATGTCACAATTCATTTTAAAGGTTGTGAGTCGAATATTTCGAATATGAAGTATCCGACCCTCCTCGTGTGGGTGTGGTGGGGCAAGGTCGTAAAACCTTAGGCGATGCGAACGACACACTCTCCAACATGTGACAATGTGTGAAAACGTGTACTTTTTAGTGTTTTATCAAAGGATTTCATTGAATTGGCGGTGATGTCTCGTATGTGAAATAGTCCAAACTGACTGAAGTTGCAAAAAAACATATATTTTTCCGTCGGTGTTTTCCAGTATCTCTTCGTCGGATGCGATTGGTTTGGTGAAGATCTCTCAGATGAGAAACATTTTCAACCGCACGGTTTATTCCAATCAGTCTGTCACAGACGAAAACAGCTTAAGGTAGTGCGCCTGTTCAAAGGATGTGATTGATTCGACAGATTCGATGGAGATCTATCAAATGAGAAAGAGGAGATTTCCAACTGCGTGGCATGCTGCGTGGCATTCAGTATGCAAGTGTATCTTACCGTTAACATGCCTCGGCTCGACGGTGTTATTTGCCATAGTCTTATTAGAGTTATGTCCTATTATAGAGTTGATATTTTTCATAAATGTGTTTGTTTTTAGGTGACAACAATTAGGCGAAATGGTGTCATATTAGGCGTGCAAGTGAGTAGTATAGCGTGTACCCGACCGACCCTGATAACCTGAACTTTTGCAGGAGCAGCTCGTGTTAAATTCCCATAGGAACCGGACTTTTGCCGGAGCATTTTTTCCTGAGGAAAACGTTGGTTCCATCCAGCTAGATCCGGCAAACGGTGTACTTACAGCATATGTAGTATACTGTGGTGTGTATCGTGATATACGTACACACGGGGCTTTGAGTATATATTATGGGTAAGTGGTGGGAAGATGATGGGAAAGTTGGGTTTTCTTGAAAGTTCTTTTTCGCGAAACGGTTGACGTTGCTATTGAGGTCGTGACGTCATGATGCGCATTATTATTATTATTATTATAGAACGGCAGTACAGTATGGGCGATATATACCTCTGTGGCCCCGCCCCTCCTCGAAAGCCATTGGTACTACAAATCGACTTAATGCTTTGTGTCATCCCATGACTGGATTAGGTAGTATGTAATGCGTTGAAAGACGTTATTTTGGGGTGGGTGCGTGTAATGCATGGTCGCCGAGTGTAGTAGTATAGGATGTACGCGTTGTACCACTAGAGGGCCTATGTTAGCTCTTAGTACTATTATCCACCTGGTGTTATCCTATGGCTGGTATAGGTATTATGTAATTCCAGGCCAAGTGATACTGATGGTACAGGTAATGCCAGGTAGTTTAGAACGGTAGTATAGCATGGGCGGTATATAACCATGTAGGCTCCCTGTTAGTGCTTGGTACTATTAACCAACCGACTGGTTTATTTTATTATATGGCTGGTATAGGTAGTACGTTATAGTAGGTCAAGTAGTATTATGGGGTTGGGGTAATGCTTGGTAGATTAGAACGGTAGTATAGCATAGGCTGTATAAACCCCTGTAGGTCTCTTGTTAGTCCTTGGTACTACTAACTTGCCAGATGCTTCATATTATCGAGCGGTATTGTGGGATGGGGTTAATGCCTGGTAGTACATAAGGGCAGCAGAGTATGGTTGGTATATGCCCTGTAGGCCCATCTTAACCGTTGATAGAATTAACCTACCGAATATTTGGTGTCATCCTATCACTGGTAAGGTGGTACGTAATCCTAATTCTTCCTACCCTATTCCAAGTTCACTTGTTCTTGTTTCATTTATCCAGATCATCCAATCAGTTCATATTATGGAAGCTGATTAACCAATCATATTGCTTCATTTTCCGTAATTTATACTTATTCATACAAAGTGGTCTCCCTTGTGTATAACAAAAGCATATATCATTCCCAAAGCAAATAAGCTATCGACCGAGTGACTCGCACATACTGCTCGAACGACTCAAATCCCATCGAGCAAATGAGCCATATAATAAAACAAACCAATCGGTTGATTAATAGTACCAAGCACTAATAAGGGGGCCTACAGGGGTATATATGTCAAGGTGATAGCTTGAATTTTCGATTTTGTTGTTTAAAAGTGTATATATTTTCGATAATTATTCTCACTGGGCTAAATATAAAGCATAAGGATAAGGACATGGCGGACCCCGAAAACCGATTTGTCACTTAAACAGACCCGCAGTAATTCAAACGCTGGTAATGAGGCATGCAATTTAATGTCCATTATGACGCATTTATTGAACGCTACATGGGCGGTCTGGATAAAACATTAAATGTAGTAAATCCAGTGTCATCCTGCAGTCGTTATCTGTGTAATTATGACCAGTTAATAGGTAATTATTGTAAATACAGTACATCGCACATGTTCTAGACACACACCCATATTATGCATCTAGTCCGCCACGAATGTCAGGATATACCGAAATGCAAGACTTAAAGTAACTTAAAAGCGAATATTAAATTAAGATAGATCTAAGCTAACAAGTTCAAGAGAAGCAATTAAAATGAGAATTAATGTTCTGGCTATAGCAATAAAAATTGATCGTGGAAATTCATTCCAGCCATTCCACTCTGAAGGTGTGTAAGGCTGTGGGTCGTTGAGAGTAGATGGGGATGTCCCATGCTTAGAGAAGGTGCCGCATCGGGGCGAAAGTATAGACACGCTGTGAAGTAAGTGAGTCACGGAGCTCATATTTAGAATAGGAGCACCTATGTTTATCTCAGAATAATGTTCATACAGGCAAGCCTACTCTGCCTACGTACGTCTTGCCTTCTACAACAGATATGTCGTCTTCCTAAATACTAATAGTTCCCTGTGCTTCGTACTTCCTATTTCTGATCCTACATTCAGAAATGGCCACCGACTTGGCCGCGACGGAGAGTTTAGCCCCATTGGTGGCGACTGCTTGAGTGAAAAGCGTCCAGTAAAGTGACAAAAAGCTCCTGACCGTGCGGTGACAGTGTAAGAGTGACATTCCGTCACTTGTTAGAGGGAAGGCGACATACTAAAGTGGCAATACGTTAGTGGCCGTGCGACTGCAGTTGTAGAGTGACATTCTGTCACATGTTGAGTAAGAACGTCCGTTGAAGTGACAATAAGTTAGTGGCCGTGCGACGGCAGTGAAAGAGTGAAGTAAAGAGGCGACCAAAGAACAAGCACCAGCGAGAAGGAAGGAAAACTAGCGAGAACAGATAACGCGGGCCCGCAAGTGACTCAAAAATGTGTGGGTAGAGGTGATTAACGTTTATTCATTGGAGTCCATGTAATTGACAAATTACCACATTTATTCATATGTGCATGTATTAAAATTTTTGTTTCCAGTTAACCACAATTGATTCATGCTTTTTGATGAAAAGTCACAAACCCTTTCGGGATAAGGACCGCCCCATCAAAAGTGAAACGGTCGGGTTTCTCACGGTGAGACATACGTTCACACATGGATTCAGGCAACATTCCTTGGTTCATATTCCACCCCCCCCCCCCCCCCCCCCTGCAATGTTAAGGCGATAGCGGTGAAATGTCTCTATCATAAAATGTTTACGAATCACTTGCTCAAACGTTTGCTCAAACGTTTGACATGTTTCACTCTCTCTAAATATTGTAGTAATAGCTGCAAGATCTCTCTCTATCTCAGTACTTCACGAATCACTTGCTCGAAAGTTTTGTCATATCCCACTCCCCTGCAATGTCGAGGTGATAGCAGTTGGGTCACTCTATAACAGTATGTTCACGAATCATTTGCTGGAAAGTACTCTCATATTTCATTCTTCCGTAATGTCGAGGTGATAGCAGTAATATCTATATCCCAGTATGTTCACGAATCACTTGTTCGAAAGTTTTGTCATATTCCAATCCCTTGACATGTTGATGTGATAGCACTTGGATCTCTCTATCACAGTGTGTTTATGAATCACTTCTGCGAAAGGATTTCCATATTTCATTCTTCCGTAATGTCGAGGCGGTAACAGACGGATCTCTCTATCGCAGTACATTCACTTTCTGAATGTTTGTCTTATTCCACTCCATTGAAATGTGGAAGTAGTCAGATCTGTGTTGTGTCACAATACTTTCACGGATTTCGCTCGTCAAAAATTATTCCTCTTTAATCGACTCGTAACCGTAATATTACATTCAAAAACGTTGATGAGTTCTTCGAGTAGTGTCGAGCTTCTGATCAACGAGTAAATTAGTTGTGTGC
Organism: Pictodentalium vernedei; assembly: GCA_031216915.1. Taxonomy (NCBI): domain Eukaryota; kingdom Metazoa; phylum Mollusca; class Scaphopoda; order Dentaliida; family Dentaliidae; genus Pictodentalium; species Pictodentalium vernedei. The sequence goes on from CM062297.1 coordinate 761,246,515, forward strand.
TATTGTTTTTGGAGGGTACGTGCAGCTTCCTCAAAATGTATTCGTGAAGACGTCGTGTTAGTCTTTTGGGTTTCCTTCTCGAGAGGTTTCATCAGACTCTTTAATGTATCATAATACTTTCACTCATTTCATTTGGACTCTCTCCCGTTTAGCGTGATATCAAGCTGCACTTCAGCATGCCACGCAGTTGAAAATCTCCTCTCTCTCTCATTTGCTAGATCTCCTTCGAATCTGTCGAATGGCCCACACCCGTCGAACAAGCACACCAAATAAAGCTGTATTCGTCTGCCACATACTGATTGGAATAAACCAAGATATCATGCGGTTGAAAATGTTTCTCACCTGAGAGATCTCTTCGAAACCAATCGCATCCGACGAATAGATACCGGAAAACACAGAGGGAAAAATACATTTTTTTTGCATCTTCTGTCAATTTACGAGACATCACCTCCAAATCAACGAAATCCTTTGATGAAACACTTAAAAAAACAGCTAAAACAGTACACGGTTTCACACATTGTCATATGCTGAAGAGTGTGTCGTTCGTATTTGCACGACTACCTTTCTAAACCTTAAGTTTTGAAACCCACCCCACGGCTCCATCCCATCGGGAATGCTGGATACTCCAGATTCGAAGTATTCAAGTCGAGACCTTTAAAATGCTGTTTCACACGCCTACCTTCCTAAAACTTGAGTTTTGGGGCCGCACCTTCGGCCCACCCACTCAGGGATGGTCGGATACTTTAAATGCGAAATATTCAAGTCGTGAACTTTAATATGATGTATCACATGACTACCTGTCTAAAACATGGGGTTTGAGGCCCCACCCTCAGCCCCCACCCTATCGGAGAGGGTCGGATACTTTATATTCAAAATATTCAAGTCGAGACCATTAAAATGATGAATCACCCGACAACCTTTCTAAAACTTAAGTTTTGAGGCCCCACCCCTCAGCCCCCTCGGGTAGACGCAAATACCAAATATTCGGATTACATGCGTCAAGTCCTTTAAAATGATGTATCACATGCCAACCTTTCTATAACTTGAATTTTATATGCCCCCAGCAACCCCCCACCCCCCTTCTCGGGGAGGGACAAATATCAAATATTCGAACTATACGCGTCTAGACCTTTAAAATGATGTATCGCTTGTCAGCCTTTCTAAAACTTGAATTTCTTTATGCCCCTCAGCTCCACCCTTTCGGGGAGGGACAAATAACAAATATTCGGACTGCACGCATCGAGACATTAAAATGATGTATCACACGAAACCTTTCTAAAATATGAGTTTTTGATGACCCTCAGACCCACCCCCGAGAAGAGTCGATCACCTCATTTACCCTTTACGCGCTGAAGCTCGAGCACAGTTTCTAAACAGATAGCCTTGCCATCTGTTTCGATCTTGTCTTCAACTTTCTGTTCTTTAACTAGCCTCGTTCGTAGTCATCCAATACTATAATCTTCTACCACCCTCGCAGCTTTGTACCATTAGTTTTTTGAACTATTACTATTTGACTTGTAGCACTACTGCAGGCTTGCTAACTATCGCCGATTGATCGAACGAATAAAATCCCATCGAGCAAATAAGCCAGAGAGCAATGGATCGAACGAGTGACTCCACATACGACTCTTATCTTCAGCTCGGGAAAAAGTGGAGCCGAAGGCTAGAATTTTCTCAAAAAGGGATTCCGTAGGGATTCAATAAAAGGTATTCTATAAGCGGAATTCCATAAGTGGGATTCCAAGCCCTATATAGCTCCTATAAGGTGGCCTTACCATCGGTTTAGCCTTCCGTCCTATGACTAGCTTGTACTGTAGTGCCGTATCCTATAATCTTCTTCTCCCCTTCTACCCTTACTGCTGATCTGATGCACTACTGTAGGCTTGCTAACTGCCACATATTACCTCTACCCTAGGCCAAGTCTTAGAATGTCAAAGAACCATCCATACCCTGCTAGGAGACTGGAAACCAAGCATACACCACATAGCAGTGCATTTCATACAACCTATACCATATATGGGATAGCACACCAGCCCAGGTGGATTGTTGTTCCAATGGTTAAGATGGGACCTAAGTCGGTATATACCGCCCATACTATTCTACTGCACTACAGAAGTCATTACCCCCGCCCACAATAGCTCTTCTCATAGCATTACGTTCCACCTATACCAGCCATAGGATAACATGAAGCATTAGGATGATTACTAGTACCAAGGGAAAAGTTGAACCAACAGGGATATAAAAAACACGTCCTATACTTCCTAACTAGACAACAATGGATTACCCCTACTCAACAATACTGCTTGGCCTATCATTACGCAATACCTGTACCATCTGTGGGTCAGCACACCGTCCTAGGTGGATAATGGTGCTGCTACCGTTCTAAACTACCAGGCCTTATCCCTACCCACAATACTGGTTGTCCTAGCGATACGTACTATCTATACAAGTCAGGGGATAATTTGAAGCATTAGGTGGATTAATAGTACGAAGCTCTAACATGGGACCCCTAGGGTGAGGAGCGAACATCCCATACTGCCATACTAGGCGACCATCCATTACCACCACCCACCCTACAATACCGCCTGGCCCAACATTACATACTCCCTATATCAGTTATAGGACAGTACAAAGCAATCGGCAGGTTGATACAACAAGGATTAAGATGGGATCTATAACGCTCATACTATACTGCAAATCCAAACCACCAAGGACTATTTCGCAATACCGCACGAGACGACGACCATGCATTACCCCAACCCACAATACTGGTTAACCTAGTATTACGTACTACCTATATCAGTCATAGGATAGTACAAAGCAATCGGCAGGCTGACACAACAAGGATTAAGATGGGATCCACAATGATATATAACGCCCATACTATACTGCAAATCCAAACCACCAAGGACTGTTTCGCAATACCGCACGAGACTATGACCATGCATTACCCCACCCGACAATACTGGTTAACCTAGCATTACGTGCTATCTATACCAGTTGTAGGATAATATGAAGGTTGATTAGTAGTATCAAGGGCTAATAGTATACCAAAAGGGGTATATACCACCCTTACTATACTACGATGTCAGTCCAGTACGAGAACCCCGACACACCGTGACCCAAAAGATATCATACCACATTGTATATTGTTCAACAACAGCGGTTAACGTTTTCTGACGTCATGGTGCGCATAATGACGTCACGACGTCCATAGCAACGTCAACCATTTCGCGGGAATCTTTTTTCTCGAGAAACCCCACCTTCACCATTAATTTCCATCACACCCACACTATATATCCATAGCCCTGTGTGTACATATATCACTGCACATATCATATCATACCATATATGCAGTACGTACATCACGTGCAGGATCTGGTCAGGCTGCAACCCAAAAAGTCCGGTTCCTTGTGAATTTAACAATAGCAGTTTCCCCAAAAGTCCGGGTAATAGCGCACGACCGGGTACATGCTATACTACTAACCAATAATCGAATGGCTAATTAATTTGTAAAAACAGTCTTCTAATAAACTGTAAAAACAGTCTCGTAATAATCTGTAAAAACAGTCTCGTAATAAACTGTAAATACAGTTTACTAAACTGTAAATACAGTTTATTAATTTGTAAAAACAGTCTCGTAATAAACTGTAAAAACAGTCTCGTAATAATCTGTAACAACAGTCTAGTAATAAACTGTAAATACAGTTTACTAAACTGTAAATACAGTTTATTAATCTATAAAAACAGTCTCGTAATAAACTGTAAAAACAATCTCGTAATAATCTGTTAAAACAGTCTCGTAATAAACTGTAAATACAGTTTACTAAACTGTAAATACAGTTTATTAATCTGTAAAAACAGTCTCGTAATAAACTGTAAAAACAGTCTCGTAATAATCTGTAAAAACAGTCTCGTAATAAACTGTAAATACAGTTTACTAAACTGTAAATACAGTTTATTAATCTGTAAAAACAGTTTATTAAACTGTATAAACAGTTTATTAAATGAAAAGGTCCTGACCCTAATACGCTGCCGTATTACTTTCTTACTTCAATCCAATTCACCAAAAAAGGTTGGGAAATTGTCAATGCTATCGTTGGCATGCGATATTGAACTATAAGTCATATAATAAACCTTTATCGCTGCTATGAAGTGATCTGAGTCGTAGTATCACGTCGAGTTGAGGTCAGATTGCCGGATCAAACAAGCTGCCTGCGGCAACTTCTTTGATCGGGCGTTCTGACCTCCCCAACTCGACGTGATACTGCGACCCATATCACTTCACTGTAGCGATAATATGTATTTATCTAACAATCAAATAGACATAATGTGTTCCGATTCCGTATCATATAGACGACTTATTCTGATTCCGTATCATATAGACGACTCGTTTCCGGGAACGCGAGGGGTTATCATAACAGGCGTATGAAAGCATTCTATATGCGTATCAGTGATCGACTCAGCTGATCGCTTACAAAACCAAACACAATTCCTTATAATCAGCGACAGGACTATTAATAGCAAATGATACCCCCACCTCCACAATAAATAGAAACTGCGCAATATTGTACACTTGTAAATTCAAGCGTATCATCATAGGAAGTGACATTTAGAGTGAATAATTTTACAACGCGAGTTTGAAAATTTGTGGTGACCGCGTTAGTGCAGCTACTCATTGTTTGTTAGAGTGGACAACAATATTGTTCCATAAAATATGATTTTTTATTAACTTTTTCTCGCCCATCATTATGTCCCAAAACTGTATTAATAATTTAAGATTTGATATGTTTATGTGGCAGAATTGTTAGATAAATGAATTATCACGATAATGTGCATGTCCTGTGATTTGCATCAGATTCTCGGTGGTGTCCAGAATGGGACCACAACTCGCCGGCAAAGCCGGCTCGTTGAGATCCCATTCTGGACACCACCTTGAATCTGATATAAATCACAGGACATGCACATTGTCATGATAATCTGTATATATCATTTATTATTCATTGCGATTCATTAGTACATTCGGTGTCAGGTAATTTAATTTTGTTGTCCAGCTTCTCTCTCACGCCAATATGAAATTAACTGGGACTATATATACTATATTAGGTTAAAACCAAGCTTGACAACTAATGATGAACACCTTCTAGTGAACTCTATCAAAACGAATCCCTTTCTTTTAAAAGTAAGGCATTAGTTCAACGTCTGAGATTCCTTGCTACAGAAGTGTTCAAGCGTTCCTGGATTGGATTATTGACTAGGGGTGAAGCCGCTACTTCACGTTGTATACGAGAAGGTACATGGCATAGGTACAAAAAGTCTAGAGTTCGTTCTTTGTCACGGGGTCAGTGTAAAGCCTAAATTTGGGTTGTAACTTAGAGATAGCATGCCTTCTAAAATGAAATGGGTTAAATTTAAACGATTAGGTTGGCTAGCGTATTGGATTTCAGATCGAAAGGTCATAGGTTTGATCCCGCCCCACGCCACCTTCATTGTGTTGTTCTTAGGTGTGGTAGTTATTCTCAGTTACCCAAGTGGAAGCACGGTGGAGCTACTACTTTGCGGAGTTAGTAGCTCAGAGAGTCGCCTCTACTCTGTGGCTCTCTCATGTTGCTATTTTAACATTGTTATAGTTTTTCCTGTAACTAATCGTAATTCTTGAAAGCTTAGTACTATTACGTTATGAGCCCAAAATGTTGAGGAATGACACTGCGGAAACTCTGACATGGTATCCCCTTAGCACTGGGTGCTTTCTTAGAAACCATGTTAAAAGCTTGCATTATCATAATGATATTGGATTAAGAAGACAGTGTCAGTGTCTCTAACGACAAGTGGAACTGCATTAAAACAATATTCGACTTAGTTTGGAAACTTACCTTACGACAAGAATGTTTCCAAATTTGGTAACAGTTGCTTTCTTGACGATTTGAACACTCTGTCTGCCTCTGTTACCTTTACATAGAGTTCAACGACATTTATACACTGCACACGCTGCGATAAATTAATACACTAATAATTTTGTTAGTCTCAGTTAGTAATGAAAACAAAGTGTGATGCGATCAGGTTGAGTATTTGTGTCGAACAAAAACAATAAGCAATTCGACTGCTCTCAATATCCAAAAAGAACTACAAAATCACTGTGTATACTTTTGATTCATCAATACGTTGCGTCAAAATTAGAAACGGGTAATTTTAAATTTCAACTTCACTTTGATTTTTTTTTCGTCAAAGTTTGTTTTTGTTTTACACCAAGGCTTAAATTAGACGCTTCTCGCTGTAGAGTTATTACAATCTGAAACAATACGATAAGTAATGCCTTGTTCGTAGCACCCACAGTATTTGCATCGTGTCCAGTTTGTAACAACTTTGCCTTTAACCCTTTACCTTACGAATCGGCCACATCCTTCCGCTTAATATGCAAATTCAGCAGTTGAAAAAAATATTATTTTACAAAAAAATTTCAACAAAACCATATCATGTGACCCCTCGTTGGAACGGGCTCGTCGAGCTCGTTCCAACGAGGGTTTCACATGCTATGGTTTTGTTGAATTTTTTTTTTAAATTTCAAAACATGATATTTAAAATAATAAATTTTGATATCGTCTGCGTTGGGTAAAGGGTTAACGCTTTACCCCAAAAACCGTCAACTCAATTTACAAATTAAGTAGTTGAATTCTTTTTTGTCCAAAAAATTTCAACGAAAACCCGCTTTACCCCAAAAACCGGCAACTCAATTTACAAATTAAGTAGTTGAATTCTTTTTTGTCCAAAAAATTTCAACGAAAACCATATCTGGTTTTGTTGATTTTTTTTTTTAATTTAAAAAAAAAAATTCCAAGAATAAATTTTGATATTCTGTGTGTTGAGTAAAGGACTAAACAAGTTTTGTGTAGTACTGTCACCACAAATACAGGGAGAATTTCGACCAGATCGGGGTTTCTTGTTCAGAACACTCGAATTTCAGCAGTAGAAAAAGAAACGTGAATTCATTGCATAACCAGCTACTATTTTTGTTTATGTTTCTTCGGTTAGTCTTGCTTTTGCAGTACTTTATCTGGGAGCGCGGTAGCTCAGTGGTTACGGCATTGGACCTCAAACCGAAAGGTCCACGGTTCAATCACCACCAGGGGTAACTGCGTTGTGTCCTTGGGCAAGGCACTTAATCCCGACGTAACGCACGTCAGTGGTCCAGTTGCCTTCAACCCACGCTAACCCTGCTTCTATGGAGTTAGTACGTTAGAGAGTCTGACTGTTGCTCGCTGATGCTTGGCGGTTTTCTCCGGGTACTCCGGCTTCCTCCACCCGTAAAACTGTCCGACACTAGGTGACCCTGGCTGTCGAAAGTGTCGATAATACCAAATAAATAAATAAATAAATAAATTTTTTATCTATGAAGCAAGATGAATCGGTGTAAATAGGTTGAAACCCGATGGCAATTCCATCGATAGTTTCTGTGGTCACAGTTACCATTTGGCCTCGACAGTATAGTATATTTCGCTTCAAATTCTGTTTTTTACAACATTTTGTGCCTGTAGTTTTGTTCGTGTTCTTCAGGATATGACCTTAGTGTAGACTGCTTCAAGTTCTCTTTGTTTAATAGTTGCGATGTACGAATTACAATAAGCCAGTCAGAAATTGTTCGATGTGCGCAAAACAAAGTACAGTTAAGACTAGAAGTCCTGTCACGAACTGTGCGCTTATCTAGGCTTAATTGTGCGTAGGAATTGCGCGCAATTGAAATATCGAATGGCATCCAAAGCACGGCAGGTTCTCCTGGTTACTCATAGCAAACACAGGCAATGTGTCTGTCAATGGACCTCCGGGTTACCCGGAGGTCCATTGGCTGAAACATTGTTTGTGCACAGGCCATATGTACAGAATTTGATAGCCTTACTATGGTCCTAACGCGTAGATTAACGCGCAGATCGACGTACTATTTGTCCGCATTTCATGACAGGACTTCCAGTTTTAACTGTACGTATCGATCAGCTGATACGTAAATCAAATCAAAAACGTTGTGAATGGCAAAACGTCCTCATGATTTTTACTCCTAAAGAAAAAAGTATTCAGAAAACATTCTTTAACACAAAGCCAAGAGATAGAGTAATTAGATTTTAACCGCAAGTCTGTGAATAGTCTTTTTTCAAAATAATAGTGTCTACACTCTTATTATGTGAACAATGTTGTCGAGAAAAAAACAATTAATTTGGTTTTTCGAATCTTTTTTCTCCATCTTTGATTCATTATATTGTACGGACAAGCTTAACTTTTATATAATTATTTCTTTTAATGTTTATTCACAAAGTATTGAGCGCGGGAAATGACACACTTCACTCTTATTTTAGTTCGTTCAAATGTGTGGATTAAATAAAGAGAAACTTTGATAATGTTAAGCAAAATTATCCGAAGGAAAAATCGGTGTGGTGCAGTGCCGTAGCAGGGTAAGTTTTGGGGCGGCAAAATATTTTGCCCTCCACATCATTTTACCTGGGAGCATCCCGCCTAAGTAGTGCTCCTGGGGTTTCCTCCGGGAAACTTTTAAAATTGTGTAACATCCTGAGCACTTTCCAACGCTTGGCCCTTTTAACCCTGGCACACGGAATTATATGGTCTTATGCAGCACATCTATCAGCGTGAAAATGAGCGATACCTTGTTATAATTGGAGCGCGGTTTCGTAATAATTTTATCCTGCACCCCTGTCGGGCTGTGGGATAAGATTATTACTGAATCAGCTTCCCACTTTGATGAGAGTGTATTTTGTTACCTCCTCAGTGATCGCCACCTTGTTTATGTTTATGCAGGAAGGGGGGTGAGTGAAAGTGTCTAGTGTAATCCATATAGGGTACGGTCTACATATAAAGTTGTATTTAATATGAAACGTGGGGGCGAGTCCCTTCGTTTCCCCATGCGCGATGAAATTTGTCGCATCGCGATAAGTCATTGGTACCGTTTACATCTGGCTGAGGGAACTTTCCAACCTTACGATACAAACGGGGTTGTGTCGTTTCCTCCAGAGCTTACATATTGTTGTCAATTTGAGAATATCCGATTCCATAACACATTCAAATGAGAAAGCTATTTCCGTTATAACCCTCACCAGTAACTGAGCATACAAATTTACTAGGCAAGAGTGTATTAGTATCTAAGCATCTCAGTGTCTCAGTACCTTAGTATCTCAGTTCCAGTATCAGTATATCAGTATCAGCATCTCTCTCTCTCTCTCTCTCTCTCTCTCTCTCTCTCTCTCTCTCTCTCTCTCTCTCTCTCTCTCCCCCCCCCTCTCTCTCACTCTCCCAATTGTATGAAAGTAGAGGGAATCATTTTGAGAGCCATGGGACAAAATAATTTGTTTATTCGACTTTGAGACTGACGGTGCTACATCAGCAATTGTAGTGATACAATAGTATTTGCTATATTTATGGAGTGATAACCCTTCAGTTGTTCAATGCTCTGTCCGTGAATTGGACTGTATTATACACAGCGCTTGGGCACTTTTGCATTTGGAAGGAGATTGAGAGAAACGCTAATCCTGCAGTCCTTTAAAAACGGTTTTATTCCGGAAGCACAAATTCGGAAGTTCTGTACCGCAGGTAAAAGGATTCATCTTCATATTCTATGGACGAGCTTCATATGCTCTTGGGTGTAGAATTGTTTTCCCTGTATTTTGCTGTCCTGTTGCAATTCATTGGAGAGTGCCTATAGGCACCCTCCAATAAATTGTCACAAGCCAAACTCATGTGATGAAATTGTGACGACCACGATCCATTTTGTACCTCACCAGTTAAATATCTGAATTGGTTTATGGTATCGTTCCGGCATTCATGCATAGTTGGCTCCAGTGGATGCATAGTTGCCGAACACTAGCACGGAAACCCATTCCATTTGTCGCGAATCTCTTTAGGTTTCGTAGCACAAACGGTTATTTAGTTATCCCTTACACAGAGGCTTAGTATAACCCTTTAAACAGCGCTCGATGAGCTCGAAGATAATGAGCTATGTTTTGGGGGCAATAAAAGAATTTATTATCTTCCTATCAATGACACGAACGTGTTTTTCAACCATGATCGAATCCTAATCTCCGGATCACACTAAGTGTTTTTTTTCTGAATCCGTATCAGATCAGACGGTTGGTCTCAGAACAAGGACTGCACTGGCGAACGTCAATCGAATCCGCCCAAGTTACCAACCGTTTCTAATATTGTTCTTAACCAGTTTTATATTGATTTCTCGTGTAAAGGGTGAATTTCCGTAACGGTAAAAAATAAACAGATCATTATAACAGAAAAGTGATCAGGTTTGTCGCATTCCGTCTCGTTACGAGGTCAGATCGCCGTCTCACACTCGCCGCCTTTGGACGCTCGTATGATCCGGAGATCTGACTGCATCAACTCGACGGAATACAACAAACCAGATCACTTTATTGTCATAATAACCTCTATTTATTATACGCTAAACGATAGATTATCGAAAAAAAATTTCGGAAAAATATAAATCGTATCCCCCACTGTGGAGATATAAAAAAAATTCACTTTCACAGTATCAATCAAAATGGCGGTTTTCAAAGCATCACTTCGAGGTGAATACGAGTCAAATGATCACTGGAAGTGATCGATTTGTTCTAAAAACGTTTAATGAAAAGAACATCTAGTGTGTTTGAGTGGATACCGTCCATTTCCAACAATAATTCAACACGCATTCACCTTGAATTGATGCATGAAACCCGCCAGATGAATTAGATCGCAATACGCTGCTTGTTCCGAGTATCGATCAAATCACTTCCGTGTATCAATGCACATCAGGTGTTTACCTTCATGCATCAATTCAAGGTTGAAACGAACGGAATTGTCGAGGGGAATGATCAGATTCTTATAAAAGGCGCACAATAAAAAGAAAATCTAGTGTTTTTGATCGGATACCGAAAATTGTCTCGGTCACACATGAGATAATTTTCGGTATCCACTCAAATAAACTAGATGTCTTTTTTCAGTACGTGGAAAGTGGATTGTAACTAAATCACCCGCGTAGTGGAGTTATCACCCAAACTATACTTTCAAATTGTGTACATATCGACAAAAAACACGAGCAATGTTTCAGCCAATGGACCTCCGGGTTGAACCCGGAGGTCCATTGGTTTAAACTTTGCTTATGCTTGTTATCTTTTGCAACAAATCTGCGATTATTGCTTGGGTGGAATCTCCACTCTGTGGGTGATTTAGTGATAATACACTCTCCACGTACTGTATATTTAGTTATTGAATAATATGTTTCCGACCGTTATTGGTTAGTCATTTTAGGTAAAGAGTTAAAATTGTCGAACGAATCGTAATCAAAGGTTAATCCTTTTTTCGTTCATAATCTTACTACAATACCGCACTTTTGTGAGAATCAGTCTCGTGCGATTTGTTTACCGTGAATCGGGATATGGGGAGCAGGGCTAACGAGAAATGAACCAATGGAAACGAACAGTGCTAATAATACATGCATTCTGGGGCTCGATGCAAGGAAGAAATGTGAATTGCGTTTGTTCCTCGTGTCTCGGTTAGGTCGTGTTTTAGCTGTGCAAAATAATTATCCAGAAATAATTTTCGGCAAATTCATGGTTCGTGAATGTACATTGTGCATAAATGATTCATGTACAATTGTGTGAAAGTGTTCCTAATAGCTTAATCCTAAAATCCTTCACTACTGTTAGAGTAGGGTTTATAAACGTCTACTAATCTATCACTTGATTCTACCCAAGAGCAAATCTGTGTTCTCACCGGAAGGAAAACGTTAACCCTTTCAATAGAATAGTCCTTAGTGGTTTTGTCCCACGCAATATTATATACTTCGAATGGAGCAGATCCTTTCATATATGTTGGGAAGTCCTGTAGAGTTAAATTATTAGTGGTCCCCATGATCACTTCTCCTTAATGATGCTGTCTGTATAACGACCACCACGTTCACCATAATGAAGAAATTCATACCAACAGTATTCAAATAATTATGGTTTCTTGAAGCATCCGCCATCACAAAATAGAACAGTTTTGATTTCATGGTCCCAACAACAATATCTTCTTGAAAAATACAAGTATATAAGGGAAAGCTACGTTTTCGGCTTCCTTCACCTTGGCAGTAAATCTAATTAGTTTCTGCAATTTTCGTTGTTTGTCGGACTTACAGTTTAAAAAAAAATATTATTTCAGGTTATTTTCACCTCCCCTTCCAAAAGTGATGCTTTCCAACAGCAATTATTATTATTATTCTTTACTGGGATTTAACAGCCAGAGTCACCTCGTGTTGGACAGTATTACCAATTGCCAATCAAATTGTTTTATGGGTTTTTTTTATTTTCCCTCCAAAACACATCTTATTTATTAACCCTTCACCTAACCTGAAAAGCAGACGACACCTGCAAACAAAATTCTTGAATAACTAATTTTTTTTTCATTTTTTGTCTAAAAATCATGGGTTATGACCCCTCATTGGAACGAGCTCGTAGATGAAATTAATTCTTAATCAAGAAACGTTTGTACATGTGTCGCCTCCTAATCGTAATAGGAAGAGAGTTAAACCGATACAGCGGAGATAAAACAATGTGTCCCTGTATAAGTATGCATCGCGTCTTCTGATTGGTCAGCGTGACCGAAACAAATAGCCATGGTATCGGCTATCGTCAAACATACGGGTGATAAGAGCGCGCGCCGTTGTTCCCAGTTTGTCACTCGAGAAACATCCAGGTGATAAAAATAACCGTTGACCCCGGCTGGGTCACATCGATTGCAGAAACTCCTATTAGAACTGTTAAGTTATATCCAACTTATTGTCGTTTTGTAGTGAATACTAATACAAATTAAAAAACATCGTTGCAGCCCTATGAGTAGAAGCACTTGTTGGCTGTCGTATTCGATGAAAACTGAACAGATTGAATCGGGTTCGCAAATATACTTTTGCGTTTTGCGGGGTGAGAACATCAAGGGGAGCAACTCACCTGTTTATATTCGATATCGCTTGACCAGAATACAAAATGTCAATCTCTCGCTTCGCTTGTCACTCCGATGGAGACATCGTTCGCAAACGGGTTGAACTAAATCCACCGTCAAATCAAATAATACTGCCGCACGACTTTTTAGAGTGTATTTGTCAGAGAAAAACTTTGATACTGAATTTGAATTGTTTAAAACAAAAAATTAAAACTTCTCCATGTGTGACCTGGTTTATAAACAACGATTCGGAAATAGACTCGGTCTATTTATAGTTTTGCTGTGACGTTTGTTTCGCTGTTTAGTTCAAAACCTGAGGCTCAGTGTGGGGTTTAAACTTCGTCGCCTGAGTCTTAATGTGGGATCATATTTTACATCTCGGCATTATTTCTGTGTTAGGAGGCGGGACAAAGTCGTTATCTCGGGCAACATCCAGGGTACATGGAGATTTAATACCTGGATGTCTCCTTTTCAACCATTCGGCTGGCGTCTCATGGTTGAAAACCGACATCCAGGTATTAAATCTCCATGTACTCTGGATGTTGCCCGAGATAACTTATATTTATGTGTTTCACGTCCCCAGGTCCTTGCGGTTTGCTGTACTATATCCTATCCCCGAACAGCTGATAAAATATCAGCAGCCGAGGCTGTAAAAATGAGAGCTATTAACTAATATTAAAGGCAAAACGTGATGTTATTCCCCACTATATAAATACCGGGACTCTGTTTTCGACTTCTGCTTTCTTATATTTTAAAATTGGATAGCTACGTGGCAGATAAATTCAGAAATGCACCCTGTTGTTCAGGATAAAGTAAACACAACAATGTTTAAGTGGTAAAGAATTGTCTTTGGTAGAAGCCTGACTTGCTCATATCTGTACAACATATTTTGGATTAAACACGCCTTATTTTGTTACATGTAGGTATTATGGGATGAACAGGGATTATTGTAGCCAATCATGTTTGCGGCCGCCATTTTAACCACACTGAAAGCGTTGCAAGGTTTTACTGGTTTCATATCACTATTTCTACATCAGTGGGGGATTTTCTCACGGCCCTCATGGCCTCATGCTATAAAATGGGGTGCCGAAGGCCAGACATTTTCCAAAAAAGGATTCCATGGGACGTGGCTGTTAAATTCCGAGATGAGGCTAAGAGGGATAGTGAATTAGACCTCACTGAGGGATTTTTCCATGGCCCTCAAGGCCTCAGCCGAAATGAGGCTAAGAGGGATAGTAGATTAGACCTCACTGAGAGATTTTCTCATGGCCCTCATGGCCCTCGTGGCCTCATACGATAAAAAGGGATTCCATAACCAGAGACGTTTTCCAAAAAGGGATTCCATGGGACGTGTCCATTGGATACAGAGGTGATGAGAATCATATAGGACTTCGTTGTAATAAGGGGAGATAACTCTGCATAAAGATTACAGGGGATGAAGCAATCTGATTGGTCAGGTAGTGCCATTAAAGTGAACTGATTGGGTGATCTAGAGAAATGAAACAACAAGGGCACTCGGAATAGAGTCAGAACAAACAAGAACAGACCAGAATGTTGAATATAGTAACAATAAGCAAAGCTGTTCCACGTGATAGGCTCTTCTACTCCACTGGTGTATACTCCATGACAAACGAACAGAGTCGGGTAGACGAAAACTATTGCATCGATAGATAGAAGCAGAGGGTTCTGAAAGAATTCGAAATAGTACAACTTGTCGGGTTAATTCCACGAATCTGGAAATTACTCTTGTACAAAGGAACATACCCTCCGAACATACCCCTGTCTTGTTGTAAGCCTTTGGGTAACATAGCAACCACGTCCTACCATAGAAACGAAGATGGCGGCTTTCAGTATACAAAATGGCCGACGGAAACATCACCCGAACAACACACGCTGTGCATGCACAGTAGAACCACGTATCACTATGGTAATGGCGTCACAAGATGGCCGCTCACGGGCGCTACCATGACAACCATACATGACATCACTAGGTCACGTGACTATGACGTCACTTCCCCTCCGGCCAATGGGTCCCGATCCATCCCTCTCCTACTACTGCCAAGGCTTTACGAGACACCACTGCTAAGTCAGTGTGTTACTTTATTATGAGGGAGCAACAAATAAGTGGAATTCACGGTGCCCTTAACCCTTTACCCAACGTAACGGCCAAAACCGGCCAGCGCTATTCTCAAAAATCTCCAATTAATTTTCATTATTTTTTTCATTTTTTGTCTGAAAAACATAGGTTATGACCCCTCGTTGGAACGAGCTCGTTGAGCTCGTTCCAACGAGGGGTCATAACCTATGTTTTTGAGACAAAAAATGAAAAAAAATAGTTATTCAAGAATTTTTTTTGCAAGGGTCGTCTGCTTTTCAGGTTAGGTAAAGGGTTAAGGATATGCTGGAATCTATGACGAAAATCAAATGCACATTTTGCGAAAATGAAAATTGATTCTCTTTGTTTGTCTTGCAAGATTCATTTGCGAGAATCCATTCTGATTCTCCAGTGAATTTTAAACCTTGATTAGAAAGTAGAAATATAGCTCTTTTATGGAAGGCAGTGTGCAAAAAAAGGCTTACAGTCGATATAATGTTCTATTATGTTTGGATTGTGAACATGTTTCTAGACAATTGACTGTGGGAAACTTGCCGTTGCTTTGAATGGACGTAATCTGAACGGTATTGGGAAGCAGATGCGCTCAGACAGCTAAACAGCACAGGATGTAGGCGTTAGACGACATGCGAAGCGATAGCTTGTAGCTTCTCTCTTCTCGAATACCACGCAAGGATTGTTTGTCAACATCAAAATATTTGTCTCCACTCGGGGTAGGTCATTTTATTTATTTTTTTATCACTTCTGCCAGGATATTACACAGAGGCATTATAAACTCTACATGTTAAACACTTAGCCCTTTACCTGACACGAAAGGGAGACGACACTTACAAACAAAATTCTCAAATAACTATTTATTTATTTGTTGCATCAAAAACATAGCTTATGCACCTTAATTGGAACGGGCTCGACGAGCTCGTTCCAATGAGGGGTGATAAGCTCTGTTTTTGAAACAAAAATGTAAAAAATAATGAAAATTGAACAGTGATTTTGGCTAATGGCCCTGGCCGTTTTTCCCATTATGTTGGGTTAAAGTGTATCATGATGCTTGCCTAAAGGAGTGTGGAATTCATAAAGGCTATTATACGAGGGGACAGTACGGTGTTGGGTTTTGTTGATCAGGATGAGTACAAATAATGAAGTTACAAAGCGACCAAATTTATCAGGTATTTGACCACCTAAAGGGTGGGCATCTATCGATACGCATACGTGCAAACACAGTAGAAACTTGAGCATTCAACAAGGCATTCACCTCAAAGACCCGGTGGTCTTAAAGATGCAAATCTGTTTATTGAGTCCTCAGATTTCTTCTGCAAGTAAGAAATTGTATGATGTCCACACATCAGCTTCTGGAGCACAAATCATGGATCGTGTACTCTTTATGAATACAGAGCTTTGATTACAAAAGTCGCGGACAATTTCGACTAGGCTGCTATCGGTTCGAAATTCTCGACCCGCTTTCCTCGCTACAACAATGTCTCATCCTTGTCTTATACGACGGTGAAAGTGGATTTTCGATAAGTTTATCTCCCTTGAAATTATTAGACAAGCGAGTGAGGCCGAATTAAGAAGCAAATAATTGTTGCGAAAAGAGCAATAGAAAATCAAGTTTCCTTTTGTTACTTTTAATAAACTAAAACAACAGACAGCTCCGAGAGCCGTCTGTTGTTTTCGCTTATTAAAGGTAACAAAAGGAAACTTATTTTTTATGGCAAGCTAATTAGAAGCAACTACTTCACAGATAATCTGCCATTGAGAACATCTATCAGTATCACACCAACCAACACTAAATGTCCACTTTATCTGTGTTAAACGAATGCAGTTTTACAGTAATTTGAAAGCTTTTATTCTTCCCCAGAACAAAATGAGCAAATCTCACCTCCATAGACTTTTATATTACTGGAAAGGACTATGTCTGTATTATATACACTTAAAACTAGAAGTCATGTCACGAACAATGCGCTTATCTGGGCTTAATTGCGCGCAGGAATTGCGCGCAATTGCCATATCGAATGCCATCCAAAGCACGGCAGGTTCTCCTGGTTAATCATAGTAAGCACAGCAATGTTTCTGCCAATGGACCTCCGGGTTACCCGGAGGTCCGTCGGCTGAAATATTGCTTGTGCTCAGGCCATATGTAAAGAATGTGACAGCCTTATTGTGGTCATAACACGTAGATTAACGCGCGGATCGACGTGCTATTTATGCGCATTTCATGAGAGGACTTTTAGTTTTGACTGTATCATGATAAGCAATACCAAAAGATGATGATATAAACGTTTTATTTTATTTTTAAATTGGTTTCAACTGAGAATAATAGTCAGAGGTTGAAACTAATTGGGGAAAAAATGTAGAAAACCATCTTCTTGTATTTGTATACTACTCTGCAGGAAAATGCCAAAAGTTTGTGAAATGAGCGCGCAAAGATGATACAAATTCGATATCATTTCGAAATTTTAATTTTTATACGAAATTCCCACACCCTTAGTGTTAAATTTACTGGGAACTTTAGAAAATTAAGGGGAGCCTACCTTCCTGTAAATCATTTCCAATTACAAAAATTGTTAGCCGTGGGATCTCACCTGTCGAAAAAGAAATTCGAGAACATAGAATTTCAGATGTTATTTTCGTTTGTTTTCTCTATTCAGTACTTTCACAATATTTTATTTTTTGAAAATTTTTCCAACTGGTATAATAATATATTTCGAGCGTTTCGCGATCCGATCGAAAATAGACCGCTTTTGCAATCACGATACTGTATAATTACGTTCGAAGGTAAAAAAAATATGCTTAGTAAGAACAATAAGCAAACCCTCCTTATAAAATCTCCCTGAATTCGCTTATGGATTTAATATTTGGAGGTTACTGTTGACAGAACCGCAAATAAAATAGAACAACCGATGTATTGCGGCGCTATGGGGTGTGTGTGTAGAGTTGGCACAAACACATCTGTCCCGATGAAGAACATGCCCCCTCCTCCCCTCCCCTCCCCTCCCAAAGAATCTGCCCCCGCCACTCCATTAGATTGATACTTGAATGCAATACCTGTGGGGCCCTCTTAATATGATAGTCACATTACCTCATCCGACAGAGTACACCAATTCAGATAAAGTTAGTGTTCAAATTAAGTCCCTGTGGGTGTTTATATAGGGAAAAGAGGGATAATTGGGTCCACTCACGCAGTGGCATATAATTGATTTGGAGAGAAAATATGTCGTCAATGGTGAGTGAAAGTTTTATTTTTATTAATAAACACGTGATACATGAATCTTAATTTTCAACTACCAGACTCTATTTTCTACCGGATGGAAACATCCCTGTCTTCTCTGTAACCACAGTATAGTCGCCGTGAACTGGTTGTAATCCACTCGTGAGCAGAGATGTCTACGCATGCGTTTACCAGGTAATAAAAATCATCGTCAGAAAAATTTTAATTAATGAAGCAATGGATTGTACCCGGTGCTTCATTAAGTAATTTTTTTATGATTATTCCTATATTAGTGTTCAGAACCTGATATGATTGCGTCCGTGGAAATATTGTCCACCCGTGGAACGTGACCAGTCCACGACGGTCGTACTGTATTCAGGGTAGCATAGAATTGTTTTAATGCAATGTGTATTGTATTTGAAATATGTGGAGTTTTGTTTAAATTTTTAACCTTTTAACCCTTTACCCAACGTAACGCCCAAAACCGGTCAGCTCTATTGTCAAAAATTGCCAATTAATTTTCATTATTTTTTCATTTTTTGTCTCAAAAACAGGTTATGACCACTCATTGGGACGCTCTCTTCGAGCTAGTTCCAGTGAGGGGTCATAACCTAACCTATGTGTTTGAGACAAAAAATGAAAAAAAAATTAGTTGTTCAAGAATGTTTTTACATGTGTCGTCCGCTTTTCATGTTAGGTAAAGGGTTAAATAGAGTCTTTGGGCCTAGGATACTCGGCAGCATTCTCTGGACAACTCGTCTGTATAATAGAACATAATTATGCAGAAAATTATTGACGTGTTGTCCAGGGATCTTATAACTTCGCCACAATAGTACGAAAGCACAATGTCAGTATCGAGATTAACATAATGGTTTTTATTTATGCATTAAAACTCTAACATATCCATGAGAATTCTAATAGTTCATTTTAACAAATACCGTTGCACATATTATATTTATATTTAGTTATTCTAAATAACCTACAATTCAAAGCTTGGGTATCTCACAATTACACGTCTGCTGCACTTTTCACAATTACCACTCTATTACTGTTATTACGATAACAGTTATAACTATTTAACGCCCTTCCACTTAATAATTCTACAAATTCTACCTTTTACTGCAGACGCAAATTGACATTCGAATTGCATTTTTCATCATTTTTCCATTTATTTTAAGCTCGAATTGTAACATCAAATCGAACGAAAACGACATTGTTTAGAGTAAAATGAGTGTTACTTGGGTTCAAAGTTCGTGATACCAATAGGGAGCTTGTGGATGACAAAGATTTAAAAAAAAATTCCCCAAATCAGTTAAAATTCAAAAGCTTAAATATCTTCAAAAAATATTAATTTTCAGTTTCCAGTTTCAACAGCAATTACATTCACAATCACGTATAAAACCAACAGTCTGATCTGTTTCTAGAAGACCCATATACTATATATTCCACCAATGTCAGCAACAGCGACATCGTATCGGTGTCTATGACAGTCCCACAAAAGAACCTTTTTCCTTCAAACATGTTGATCCATTGTTAAAAATCCAAGTAAAGTAGATTATATGTTTAAGGAGTACCCTCCCGTCGTTAGATAACATCGCCAACGTTTTAATCTTGCTAACGTAAACTCAGCATACAGAGGCAAACCACTGATCTCTAAGCAACTGGATTGATGGGACACCCACCGGTCACACCGGGGAAAGTGTCTCAGGCCCTGCGATTTTGGATGGAGGCGGGGATATTTTTTCCTAGAAATAGTCAACACTCAACAACTCGATTGTTTCAAATTATCGACGTCTCGCAATCACTGATTGCTTTTAAGGAATGTAGTTTTAATATCTGCTAGATATGAATTTGTTGGTGATGTGCACATTTTTCATGGCAATACAATTTGAATACTGATAGCATATTTTTGTTTCTTCTGAGAAAATAAACGAGTGCCAATATTGTAAAATAGATACCATATTTTGAGTTACTGGGTTAGGCTTTCGGTAAACACAGGTTTAATGATGTGAAAACTGTCACGCTGTGACTGTAGTCACAGCGTAACAGTTATCACGTCATCAAACGTCACAGACGCTGGGGCGGTGTTATACGTGCGGCGTGGTTTGTCTTGCGCCATCTTAAGGTCCATTGAGTTCAGCCGTTTTTTTCGCTGACGTTCCAGCACTCCAGCTGTGTAATAATTAGTGACGTAAACCGTAAACGTTGACCTCCGAGCTGCGATGATTTGACCTTCTTACACTGTGCTGATTGGTGCGGAATGGATTCAATCTGACTAATATTTAGAGTAAAAGCGAGGTGTGGCAGGGGTCGATATATACAGATTTTCATGATTATGTGCATGTCCTGTGACTTGTACCAGATTCCAGGTGGTGTCCAGAATGGGATCTCTAAGAGCTGACTTTGCCGCCGAGTTGTGATCCCATTTTTGGACACCACCGAGAATTTGAAGCAAATCGCAGGACATGCACATTATCATGATAATTCATCTATCTAACAATTCTGTCTCATAAACAGATTAAATCGTAAATTATTAATACAGTTTTGGGACATAATGTTGGGCGGGAAAAACTTTTTGAAAAAACATATTTTATGGAACTATATTGTTGTGCACTCTACCAGACAATGAGTAACGCTGACACCGCCATTCTGAAAGTTGCGTTGTCGAATTATTCACTCTCACTCTCACTTCCGATGATGATCTGCTTGAATTTATGAGTGCGCGACGTGGACACATCCTCAGGAACCGGGTAGGTGTAATATTGAATTGCGCAGTTTCTATTTATAGTGGGGGAGGGGGTGGGGGACATTGACTATTAATAGTTCTGTCGCTAACTGTAAGGAATTTTGTTTCTTTTTGTAAGCGATCAGCTGAGTCGATCACTGATACGCACACCGAATGTATTCATGCGCCTGTTATGATAGCCCGTCGCTTTACCGGAAACGATGATCTATATGATACGGAATCAGAATGAGTCGTTTGCATGATACGGAATCGGAACATATTATGTGATAAGTGGTTTTCAGACCAAAATCTATATGATTGTTAGATAAATAGAGATAAATTTATCTGTGTTGGAGAATTAGTAATTTTTAATCCCATAGCCTACAATATTCTAATTCTTTTATCCAGCTTTTCATTAGCTGCGGCATATATTATAGTTAAAACTAGAAGTCCTGTCATGAATGCACACAAACAGCACGTCCATTGGCAGAAACATTGCCTGTGTTTGCTATGAGTAACCAGGAGAACCTGCCGTGCTTTGGGTGCAATTCCTAAGCGCAATTAAGCCCAGATAAGCGCACAGTTCATGACAGGACTTCTAGTTTTAACTGCAGCTGTGGCATATATTACGTGGTCTACTTTTCGTAGTCTTCGTTTCACATCAATGCAGATGGGAATAAAAGTGTTAGTGTCCACTTGGTGACAAATCACACAGATGATGTATTAACTTCTAGAAGACTAATCTGCGGTTCAAGATGAGACTCACCCTGTCATTTCCATTATTTCTTCACATGTTTTAAACAATTGGTTTCGAAATTCGATAGTTCATAAAGATAAATTGGATTAATGCTGCTCAATCGTCGACATTGTCAACTGGTCAGGTTGATTAATTTACACACTGTGGCAAAGGGCATCCAAGGCATTAAAGTTATTTTCTTTTTATTTTAATGTTTTAGTCATAAGCCGCTCCATGCAGAAAGCCAAGTGGGTATATTACACTGATAATCCAAGAGCATTCCAATGAGTGTTACTTTCTTGTAGGCAGTAGACTCTATTACTTTCGTTTGTTCATGCAGATTAAACTCTACCGTTTGCCTGGCAATGTAAGGGTGTATTCTTTCAATATTCCACTCAATGCCTTATCAATTCTGCAGTGAGGTTTTTTTGTCTCAAGTCGTAGCTTATGACCCCATGTCCACAAGGAAAATAATTGTTCATGTATTTTAATTATTTCATTGATATCACATTATAAAGTCTTGACTAGTAATTTCAATATAAATGGCGTTTCTAATGATTCGTCAAACCAGAATTAATGCTTGTTTAAAACCCTTTACCCAACGTAACGGCCAAAACCGGCCAGCGCTATTCACAAAAATCGCCAATTAATTTTCAATATATTTTCATTTTTTGTCTCAAAAACATAGGTTATGACCCCTCGTTGGAACGAGCTCGTCGAGCTCGTTCCAACGAGGGGTCATAACCTATGTTTTTGAGACAAAAAATGAAAAAAATTAGTTATTCAAGAATATTTTTTGCACGTGTCGTCTGCTTTTCATGTTACGTAAAGGGTTAAGTTTTCCACTACTGTAAACTGGAATGAATAGCGGCACAGGGGTTGAAAGGGACAAAAACCGAAAAGTGTTTTCAAGGTTTCAAGGTATTTATCTTACAATCAACATGTATTTTGTCTGTATTAACTCCACAACTGTCGTGCATCCGACCCCCTGGTACGGATGTTTGTATCAGGGGGTCGGATACAAGCACGTTCCTTTCGCGTGAGTTCCATTTTTTTTTCTTTTTGTTCATCCGTACGAATAAATAGTTCGTTATATATTCGTCTACATTCTTGACTCATCCCCAATATATTGTAAGATAAAATGATTATTACCATTATGTGGATGTACAACATATGAATCCGTGTCTCGCTCCGGGTTCTAAGGGTAGATCACGACTCGTCTTCGACTTGTCCTGATCTGCCCTTAGAACCCGGAGCTCGACTCTGTATGTGTTAATATCCATTGATACATTTGTTTATTTGTTTTTGATGAGGTAGAGTACTGGTTTAGACTTTGTACTATAAAACTGTTGATGTCTCCCAACCTTGTAAATAAAAGGCCATAAAACGTAGAGTGTTTGCACAGATTTCATACCCAAACAAAACTTTGGCTGTGGAGGCCAGTTAATTTCCTAAAGCTGTCAGTTAACATCGAGAGTATGGAAATTTCATATACAGATTAAAATTCCGAATTGGTATCATCGATATGGTATTCATTTCACAATCTTCAGGCATTTGTCTTGCAGACTAGTATAAAAATACAGAAGCTTGCTTTCTGATTTATTTATTATTTATTTATTTATTGGTGTTTAAGGTCACATATTTCTTCACAATGGCTAATCATGACCACGACAGTTTTACGGGTGGAGGAAGCCGGAGTACCCGGAGAGAACCACTGAGCAACGGCGAGCAACTACCAGCTCCCCAACATACTAACTCAACACAAGCAGGGTTAGCATTGGTTGAAGACAGGTGCACCATCCACGTGCAGTACGCCTTAGTGCATAGTGTCACCGTGCCCCCACATGGGCAATGGGTGTGAAGTGTCTTGCCTAAGGACAGTTGCCGCAGGTGGGATTCGAACCGAGGACCTCTCGGCTTGCAGCCTGCACCTCTACCTACTGAGCCACCGCGCCCCCCGCTTTCTGATTACAGCCCTATCCATCTAAACTCTATAACATAGCAATACAGTGGAACCCCGTTAACTTGAATAACCGCTTTGCCTATGAAAATTATTCAGTTAACAGGAGTATTCAATTAACAGGGATTGTATCACGTTCCTGTATTCTGGAGATAAACTTAGCATTTATTCTATTATATCTTGTTTGACAGAGTTCCATGAGGTCTGTCAAACAAGATATAATAGATTAACTGCCTGTATTGGATGTCATGGGGCCAAATAGGTCTATAAACAATGGAAAACTGGAGAGTCAGGGTCATTTTTTTACAGGTTGCAAGATTTTATAATTCAATTAACAGGAGTTTACTCTTTAACCTATATTCAATTAACAGAGCAAATTTGTACTGGAGGTATGGTAAATGGTTTTGTGTTGGGAACTTTTATTCAATTAACAGGGTTATTCAGTTAAGAGATATCCAATTAAGTGGGCTCCACTGTATAATAATTGTGCAATTGGCAAAAGGAATACAGTACGACCGCCGTGTACTGGTCACTTGTCGCGGGTGAGCAATATTTCCACGAACGCACTAATTTTTGATTTCAAACACTAATTATGGGAATAATCACCAAAAATTGAATTAATGAAGGATTTTTATTATCTGGTAAACTAATGCGTGGACATCACTGCCCGCGCATGGATTATGGCCTGACCACGGCGACTGTACTGTAGTTTACGTGACATGGAGATTATTACCATTATGTGGATGTACAAAATATGTATCCGAGTCGAGCTCCGGGTTTTAAGGGCAGATCACGACGAAGTCGCGGAGTTAATACAGACAAAATACATGTTGATTGTAAGATAAATTTGATTCCGATTGGGTTGTGTTTCCCAATTGCAAGAGTTGTGTCCCCTTCTTTTTTATATATCTAATTTTTGTGTCAGGTTTCCAGACCCCTGTGGGAGCACGATGGCTCACTGGTTACTGCATTGTACTTCAAACCGAAATGTCCACGGTTCGATCCCCTCCAGGAGTAACTGCGTTGTGTCCTTAGATAAGGCACTTCATCCCGACTGCCACATGGGGGCACGGTGGCGCTGTGTACTAAGGCGGCTGCCGAAAGTGTCGTTAAACCCCAATGAATAAACAAATAAATAATTCCACACACCTGTGGCTCAAGGTACATAAAAGTCTAACGGAGAACATGGGGTTGTGTACCTCCCATAGCCTTGTATAACTAATTCGGTATCATTCTATCATTGTAAAACCTGGAGTATTGTAGTCTTTCTAACGATCGGTAAACGACATCAATCTGTTGTTCCACTCGACCGTAATAAAGAAAGCTACATTTGTGACGTGCGTAATGGACCATTTGGTTCAGCTTTTATGAAGGTAGATCAGCGAACCAAAAATACGGAACATAAATAAAGGAATTAATGTTTAATTACTAATCACGCCCCTCGTATGTTATGCGTTGTAGTAATGAAATATCGATCAATTTAATGAAGGCTTTCTTGGGGTAATTACACAATTTAAAACCCACAATCGATTGAAGTTGTATGAGGAAGATAAATATTAATAGATAAGCCAACTTTGTTGGTAGTGACCTCGTACGACAGGTAGCGTACTTGATTTGTTATCCAGCTGACGCATATTCACGTTCTAACAAAAATCTTCATAGGAATAATAGTGTGTCTTCACACAGCAGGGTTTTCATATGTGAGGTGTCTCCTTTAACCCTTTACTCATCATATGGGCTACAACCGGCCAGTGCTATTCACAAAAATCACCATAAGCTATGTCTCAAAAAACATAGATTATGACCTCTCATTGGAACGAGCTCGCTGAGCTCGTTCCAATGAGGTGTCATAAGCTATGTTTTTGACGCAAAAATAAACGCAAAAAATGACGCAAAAAAAAAAAAAATAGTTATTCAAGAACTTTGTTTACAAGTGTCGTCTGCCTTTCGTGTTAGGTAGACGGTTAAAGGTTGTTACACGAAAAACTCGATAAAAGCATTGCACGCTATCAAGGGCGTGTGGGAGGTAGGGTGGGGACAGAAAATTGTTTCCCTACTTTATTTCACTCCGTACTGGGATCAGAGAGTGTAACCCCAGAATTGAAGGCCTGGGAGGGGAGGGGAGGCTCTGTGGTTACGGAATTGGATTTCAAACCGAAAGGTCCACAGTTCGATCCCCGCATGGGGTAACTGCGGTGTGTTCTTGGGCAAGGCAGTTAAACCCGATTGGCCACGGTGGCGCTGTGTACTAAGGCGTGCTGCACGTCGATGGTGCACTTGTCTTCAACCAATGCTAACCCTACTTGTATGGAGTTAGGGTTCGCTGGGGAGTATGACAGTTCCTCGTCGTTGATCGGTGGTTCACTCGGGTACTCCGGCTTCCTCCACCCGTAAAACTGTCCGAGACGAGATGACCCTGGCTGTCGAAAGGGTCGTTAAACTCCAATAAAAACTAAGTCTTAGCTATCTATGTATTTACCCAGTTTGATGTACCACAATAATATGTGCCTTCTTTTCATCTGGGATGCTGGGTCGCGAATTTGTGGAAGTGATAAATTCGTGGCATCTGAAGATCCACCTCAGAAGTTTTAAACGAGATTCTGCATTTTCAAACACAAAGATGTTAACCCTTTACCTAACATGAAAAGCAGACGACACTTGCAAAACAAATTCTTGAATACCTATTTTTTCATTTTGTGTCTCAAAAACATAGGTTATCACCCCTCGTTGGAACGAGCTTGACGAGCTCGTTCCAATCAGGGGTCATAACCTATGTTTTTGAGACAAAAAAAAATAAACAAAATAATGAAAATTAATTGGCGATTTTTGGTAATAACGCTGGCCGGTTTTGGCCGTAAAGTTGGGTAAAGGGTTAACGGAATCGACCCATGCAGAATCGGATCAATATTTTTAATCTTTCCCAAGTAATCGTTAATTAATTATCGGTATTTTTTGCGCTTAATGCTTTTGTTATCTGTAATCTCCTTATAAATGTGAACTTATTGATAAAGTGAATACTGGAACACTTTGCAGGCTTTTTTGTAAATGTGGGATATGTGTGGAGTCGCGATTCGAAATATATATGCGAAATTTACTAACCGAGTTCACGAAATTCGATGCGATTCGAACTTTAGCTCGACTCGAATAGAATTCAGTAAACTATGGAAATACAATTCTGTACAGACGCACAACGAATGTAAGATCCTATTTATCATTTAAATGTACTGCTGAGACCATATCGCGGTTTCACATGGAAGTGGGTGAAAACGAAACTGTTTCCATACTGAAAGTATGTCACTGTGCTTAGAATTTTAATATGTACTGTTAATCATCTAAAGCAGCTCAACATTTTAGACGGCAGTTATGCGATAAAGAACGGATCTCTGATTAGTCGCTATGTCATGTTCTCACGAACTTGAGATTCTTTTTATCACGTAGAGTGTAATATAAATGACTTCAAAAACGGAGAAGGTTGATTTCATTCTACGTCCTCACTAACAACGCACTCGCAATATTACGAACTTACGCGGCCATAGGACTATGACAAAATAGTCCCTAATATTGCCTAATAACTCATTCCCATTTATTTCCCATTTATTTCCCATTTCGTCCTGTGAATGTGGATAATGAATAAAACACGAAATCGATTAACATGAACAGTCTTCCACCGAGAGAACAAGGTTGGACATAGAAACGTCTGTCATTGACCAACTGACGTCAAATGACAACTTAACATGGGCCATCTCCGCTATATCATTGACTAACCATAATTTGGCGGCGTTTCAAAGGAGCTCGGTGTTCAAGATGCAATCAATTAGCAGGATGAATCCGCATTTTAGATGAGTTGTACTCGCCGTCACCACTGGCCCCATGTGTTTATTTCACGAGTTGCGAACAAATAATTCCACAATGGACGATTTGATGATGATTGTGAGATAATACCAATTTTATAATAACTAAGAACAGTATCTTTCCATAGGATTCCTGTAATGCACAGTCAGCGATGTAGTCATGAGGGAAGTTGGAGGAAACCATTCATGCCTAAATCCCTGAAACTGATCCCGATATTTTGGAGTCATTTTGCTATAATTATACCTCCACATTTTGGGTGCCTAAGCCTTTAAAACGTTCTCAGAGAGCACCAATAGCTATGGAAAGTGTATTTTCCTCAGCGAAAAGCCTGGACTTCGCCTATGAGGATAGAGACTCTTAACGCAGCGCAAGGTTAAATGAAGGGGGCGCAAAATATTGTTCTGCTGCCATTGGCCGCAGAAAATTATTCCCCCCCCCCCCCTGCCCATTTCCTTTAGCATGGCCACCCTCCTGGAACCAGTCATTTAAAGGGCATTTTCAGTTCGGCGCTATAAGTTTCAGATCAAATGACGTCAAAGTGTACAAAGTTAATGGCAGGACTTATCGTATTTTTGTACATATAAATTTCAGAATGGGCTGGTTCCCAGAGTGTCACTCCTGTCAAAGACATTTACATTGAAAAACCCCGAAGAAAACTCTGGAACTCGAACTGTCAATTCATGACGAAGCAGTGTACTGACATTTTCTTCTTGGAACATAGGGATCATGGTATCCGAACTGACTGTCCTGGCGAACATAAATTCCCATACGGTTCCTAGTAGCCCAAGTGGCATTCTTAACTACTTTCGACCAGATTGTCACCCAGTCGCGGCCCGGTCGAAATTCTTTGTCCTCGTTTGTAGTAAACACAATACTGTAACTTGTTAAGAAGGGACAGGTGTGTAATATGGGAGGAACGGTGACTTTGAAACACGTTTTTCAAAATGATCTTCTTTACTAAATTTCAAAATGTTATTCATCTTTCAAACGATAATTGAAAAAACATATTGAATACTTTACCCACGCCACATTCGTGACGAATCGAACATCAATTCCCAAATGTGTGTTTCAAAAACCTATTCAGAAACATGTTGACGTACCCACCAATACATCCACGTGGAACAAGAGTTTACTCGAGAATTGTGGGAGCTATCTGAAGACGTCAGGATACTGTTTGTTTGTTTTTTTTGTTTCACTGTGCATGTTATTATTATCATTATTATTTATTTTTTTTTGATGCCGGAGTGGATTACAATTTTTTTCTCGGAGTATGCATTCGTACGTCTAAGCACAAATGTTTTTGGTAACTTTTTTATAATATGGAATTAATTGGGAAAGCAGATAGCCGGATGCAAGATCTTTTGCCACCAATCCAATTCTGTGAGAAATTCGACGCGGTTATGGATTGTTTGTTTACCCACTTTTCTCGGAGTTTGCGCGCAGAAGACTGTTGATACAATTTGGTGTTCCTTTACTCACCTATAGATATTCTTTCCTGCACACGTATAAATAGTCTAATCAATAAATATTTAATTCACTTCATAACATGAAGATAATAATCAAGTTAGTGGAGCTACGGAGCGCAGTTATAAAATTACAGCTGTCGTGAGTTTTCAGTCGTAATGGTAATGTTCTCAATGATCTGGCCAAATCTAATCTCAATTAAGAAACATTTCTTGACTTGATTGAAAGAAAATGAATGTTTATCATTTTTTTAGATTCAGTCGGATGGAATATTTCAGTTGGTTGGAAAAGCAAACCGTAGATTGAATCTAACCATAGGCGGCGCACTATTTCAGGGCTAGACCAGTTTCAGGCCACAATAATGTCGAATTTCATGCAGAACTAGACCGGTGACCTGAGACACTGATGTCGGGTGATTCACAGTCTTTGTTGGGTTACTATCAAATAGACGATGAATTAGAAGTTTGATGACTTGGACGCACGACCCCCTATCCCACCACCACAAAAAAATGAAAAGATACTGAAATTGTTGCTCTGCATCTTCAAGTACATTTGGTAAGTTGAATCTGTGGTTTTGATAGAACTGTTGCAATTCATACATGATTGGCACGATCGGAGAGTGGGTTCGGTAAATTGGTAGAACAACATCTAGCAGGGAGAGTACGGTCGATTTACAGCATAATCCATTTGCGGTATTTGATGTTTAATAGTATTTTAGTTGCGCATGCATGGTGGGTGTTGAAGATTCGATTCAATGTCGTCATTAATGGCTTGATTCGGGATCGACATCAAATCGGCTTCCTGGTGTGAATATTTTCAAATCAGTTAACTCATGTATATTTTCACGAAGTGGCCATGGTAAATAAATGTCTTGTATGGGCGGAATCAGGTATGCCGAAAGCACAGAGGCAGACGGGACAGCTGCCCTCCCTGCCTTTGGACAATGGGGGAGCGAGAGGGGGCAGGGCTTGTCGGGCTTGTCATTCAATTTTTTCAATGATTTATTCTCGAAGTAAAGTTAATTTACACCCAAATCCATTCTGGGAGCTTTCAAAATGAAGTGGGCGAGTTGGGGGAGTTTGCGAGGAGGTGCCCCCCTTTCCGATAGCTTTTCTGGGAGCTTTCAAAATGCAATGGTCGAGTTGTGAGAGTTTGGGTGG
This sequence comes from Pictodentalium vernedei, assembly GCA_031216915.1. NCBI lineage: Eukaryota > Metazoa > Mollusca > Scaphopoda > Dentaliida > Dentaliidae > Pictodentalium > Pictodentalium vernedei. The sequence goes on from CM062297.1 coordinate 761,276,693, forward strand.
AGGTGTCCCCCCCCCCCTCCGATAGGAGGAGGACACCTCCACTCAAACTCCCCCATCTCGGGCCTTCGTCTTCGATGCACGCATGCTTTGGAATGTCATGGCGTGGTTGTTAGTGCGAGTAAATGCTTTTTATCCGGGATTGACCCCCCGCCCTGAAGTGCTCGTGGGCGGAATCATGTCGCAGAAAAGAAAGAAGAGTTTCCCGTAGCGTTATCGTTCCGATCGGCTTCTCTTCATACTTGTCTGCCTAACAGGTTACATTGTTACAACAGTAATTATAAAGTGATGCGCGGGAATTCCACGCCGCCCTCTTCAAGTACTGTTGTAGCAATACAGCTTGTGGCCACAACACTCAGGTACTACTCATGGCCATGTGGCACGCTAAAGCCACAAGGATATGCATAGTAATTACGTACTTTCGTAAATAACAAGTGATTTCACGAAACTTGTTTCGTGCTATTTCCGATTCAATTTGGATTCGATGTCAACAACAGACCCCCGATTCGGTTCTAGAATAGAAATTTTGATTCCCGGAGCCCTTGTTGGTGCACTACTGATTAATGGTTTCGTGTGGCATTCCATACTTTGAAGCAAAATGGAATTTCGCCGCGCCCCTCCACCCTTGAGTTGAATATCACCGTGATGTTGTATCCAAAAACAACCAGTCACCATTTAAAAGAATATTAAAAGTAAGCTTGTTTAACATCTCGTGATAATATTGACAAGTTTATGAACTTCATTTTATTTTCATATCAACATTCATAAGCATACAGACGAAGGCATGGTATTCAAAGATTATATTTATCGAATCATTTGTTGCCTTAATCAGAGTGAATAAAGCCTTAAAATAATATTCATTGTATTTCTTTGTATTGGTTTAATCACGCAACGCAGTGGGCACACCTGACTTAACTCTTTACCTAATATGAAAAGAAGACGACCCTTGCAAAAAAAATCTTGAACAGCTAATTTTTTTTTCATTTTTTGTCTCAAAAACATAGGTTATGACCCCTCGTTGGAACGAGCTCGTTGAGCTCGTTCCAACGAGGGGTCATAACCTATGTTTTTGAGACAAAAAATGAAAAAAATAATGAAAATTAATTGGCGATTTTTGAGAATAGCGTTGGGTGAAGGGTTAAGGTGTTGTTTTCTGAAAATCTCTCCTGAATCATCTAAAAAGATTTTTATTCTGCTGTTTTGGGGATTTATAATTTTACTTCGCATTCTTCAATCTATCAGAGAATGAAATCTTATTTTAGAATCACCCAAAAGAAATGCATTATTCGTTGATAAGGGTTATGCTTAAATGATATTGACCAGGGGTGGCAGCCATTTAAACATATAGACAAGTATTTTCTAAGTGAAGGTAGTTTAGATGTTCTGTTTGTCCTGCACAAAATAGTCTAAAAAGACTTTCAAAAATGTGAAAGAAATTGTGTTGGTCTGGGAAAAATCGCTCTTTCACTTCGACCCGGTTTGGCCTGTAATTTTGTGTGAAATAAAGTTATAAATTGTTCGCACGAAATGCATCCAGAGAACATTTCAGAGCCATTGAAAGTAAAATGTGCATGCCGGAGTATCCTCAGACCCTCATGCCTCCATGCCTCCATTCGAACCACTCAGGCCCTAGCTCAGGGTCTCTAAATCAGTATTGAACTCCCGTGTCAACACTTGGGATCAGTTGTCCGATAGAACAGAAAATATAATATTAATTAATTGAATAGGGATTTTCTCGGAAACTTAGCAATAAATTTCTTCGCTTAGGCTCTTCACAGTTCAAATGATTTAATGACATTGCTTGGGGCAACATAGACATTGTTTCAAGTAATTACTTTCAAAGAACACTGAGCACACGTGTTCCGCGGACTAATATTCGACGATAATGGTCTGGCCATATTACATGTGTGTGAAAGTGTATGACCATCTTGTTCGAATTGGACAAAAGACCATTAGCAGATTATCGCATTGCAATATTCTCTTGTATGCTAAAACCCTTATAAGGTTGAGTGGCCATCATGACATCTTCCGAGTGTGGAGAATACGTTGCTTCAGGGTAATCTTGAATCGAGCGCAGACAAAGACACGATACTATTTTAATTATATATGGGCACTCGGTGACACCGAATTCGAGATAAAATATAGAATAAATAGGTACTTGGGCCGGTAATGAGATTTAAACCAGGAGTAGGATAAGGGTTTTAACCACTCGGCTTGTCGAGTGGTTAAAACCCTTATTCTACGACTGGTTAAAATTTGATTACCGGCCCTAGTACCTACAGTACGTGGAGAGTGGATTGTAACTAAATCACCCGCGAAGTGGAGTTATCACCCAAGCTATAACTTTCAAATTTTGTATACATCGGCAAAAAAAACAAGCAATGTTTCAGCCAATGGACCTCCGGGTTTAACCCGGAGGTCCATTGGCTGAAACTTTGCTGGTGCTTGTTATGCTTTGCAATAAATTTGCAATTATTTCTCGTGTGGAATCTCCACTCTGCGGGTGATTTAGTGATAATACACTCTCCACGTACTGTATTTGTTTTATTTATACCATGCTTTTACTAAACAAACGACTTTGTCACTTAAAATGGAGGAAAAAACGACACTTTCTGTAGCAAACACACGGGTTTGTTTTGTTTACATCTGCGCCGGTGGACATTACTACCGGCTGTACGTGAATGCTTAATTATCAGCTAGACACATTGTCAAAGTTGATTGAATTTTCCTCGCTTTTTCAGTCAAATTATTATTAACAATTCTTAAATTTTATTTAAATATTTAATTGTAGGTATTTTAAACTTAATAAGTCATTGCACGCAGTAGACAGTGCCACAAAACGTCGTAGTTTGAATGAAACATCAAGAAGTATGAATGTATCGAAGTTGGCAAATTGCGTCATGTTACGTCATGGATGAACTTTCTACGCTGGGTGTAATTGTTTTAACCCCAGTAGACGCTTTACATCGGTGTTGGGGTTAAAACCTAAAATTAACATACAGGCTTTTCACAGGTGGTAACATAGGCGAGCATGGTATACATTATAATTGTACTTCAAGAATTTCAAAGGATCTGGTTCTGGGTCTGCACGATATTCAAAACTGAATACCGGCATAGGTATTGAAAAAAATACTGCGGTATACCGGTATATTAAAGACTGGACTTGAGCTATCACAGTCGGAACGAATCAGCATGCCTTGATGATGCAGTTCAAAAAACTTTTACCCAACGAATACGATATATACATTTATTAGTTTAATTATTAGTTTAACGGATTTCTACAAAACAACCTCATATGGCCCCTCATTGGAATCAATGAGGTGTCACATGACATGGTTTTGTTCACAATTTTTTCAACTGCTCAATTTGTTTATTACGAGGGCGGATGCTGCCGATTCGTTGGGTAAAGGGATAATATTATTCATTCGGGGCTACAGTTAAAACTCAAGACATCTTGAAACTTACACTGTGGGTAAATAAATAATGACGATAAACCGAATTTTTTGTAATTGCACCGGTATTCAATCGATAGTGGCTTGAATACCATTATATATCGGTTTATCGATATACCGTGCAGCCCTCGCTGGTTCTATTCATTTCTAAGAGCAGAGTTTTAAAATGCCTGCTTGGACCTTTTTATTGTTTACGCAAATGTTCTAGATGCATTAACCCTTAACCAGACGTATCCAGTCAGCGTTATTTGCAAAAATCGCTATTCAAATTTTGTATTTTTATCAATTTTTACATCCAAAACATTCCTGGCTTATCTCGGCACGAAAATCGACTTTCGATAAAATATCGCCCTTGAAATTATCAGATGAGCGAGGAAGGTGCAACTAAGAAACAATTAGGCTGAAGAAAATTAATCTTTTGATTCTCAGGTAGCGGCGCATTCGTTTTTTCGGCCCGCATTCGACATATTTCCTTCGGAGACAAAAATTCAAACTTTATAACACTTTCATAAGGTGTGATTTCAGCGGTATCACATCACGATTTTCGATGCAATATTTCGTATACATTGATACAGTATTGTTTTTCTCTTCGCGAAATGCGACACGATTCTCATATGTATGTACAGAATAAATATTTATTTAACTGGTTGAGGGCAAGATAAGTTTTGGTGGTCCGAATTTCTTCATCAAAAAATGTTTTGTTACAAATTATTGGAGAGTGCCAACAGGCACTCTCCAATAATTTGTAACAGAACGGGAGCGCGGTGGCTCAGTGGTAGATGTTGGACTTCTATGCTGGAGGACCCGAGTTCGATCCCCGTCCGGGACGACCCGCGTTATGTCCTTTGGCAAGGCACTTTATCCCGGTTGCCTACATGGGGGCACGATGACGCCGTGTACTAATGCGTACTGCACGTCGATGGAACATATGTCTTCAACCGCTGGAATCTTGCTTGAGCGGAGCTTGAACAGAGTTAGAATATTGAGCAGCTGACAGTTGCTCGTCGATGCTCGGTGGTTCTCCCCGGGTACCCCAGCTTCCCCCCACCCGTAAAACTGTCACGGTCACGATCAGCCATTGTGCATAAGTATGTGACCTTAAACACCAATAAATAAATAAATGTAATAGAACAAATTGGTTTAAACAAACTATAATTTACGTTTGACTGAATACGAAACATGGGTAAGGAAAATGTTGGCTTTTGCACCGGTACCCTCATTTTTTGGAAAGGCCTGGTTGTGGCTTCTAGTACTCAACTAGTTAAAAAAACTCATTATTTTCGACCACTATTTTAGTTGTTCTATATTGAGTTTGTGTTGTATGATCACGGCTACAAAGAAAACTATCAATGAAATCAGCATGGAACCTCTAGTATTTAATTTTAGGCTCTCACAACTGGATTTTAGATATTAGCGACCATTTCGTTAGGAATAAAAAATAAAAATAAAAATCACCTTCCCTCAATCGTTTTTAAAACAAAATGCCTGAGAATCAATTATTTAATTTTGGTTGGCCTTAATTGTTGAGAAACACCTATGACATCAGTAAAAAATAAAGCCATGTACCACCTGTTATTTATACTTCACTGGTTATCTACAGTACGTGGAGAGTGGATTGTAACTAAATCACCCGCGGAGTGGAGTTATCACCCAAGCTATAACTTTCAAATTTTGTATACATTGGCAAAAAAAAAACAAGCAATGTTTCAGCCAATGGACCTCCGGGTTTAACCCGGAGGTCCATTGGCTGAAACTTTGCTGGTGCTGGTTATGCTTTGCAACAAATTTGCAATTATTTCTCGGATGGAATCTCCACTCTGCGGGTGATTTAGTGATAACACACTCTCCACGTACTGTATAAAGTGGTTGCCTCTAATTAGCTCCGTGGAGCTGTCTGTTGTTTTCGTTTATTAAAAGTTACAAAAGGAAACTTGGGTCTTTATGGCAAGCTAATTGAAAGCTACAACTTCACTGATAATCCGTCAATTAGAATATCTATCAGTATCCCACCTGCCAACACTAATTCCACTCTTTGTTCAGCGAATATGGGTTTACTTTAGTGTGCAAGTTTTTATTCTTCCCAGGGAAAAAAATATCTCACCGCTTACACTTTTATATTAATGGAAAGGAGTGTGTCGGTGTTTTATGTTAAGATGCACACACTGTTGATATAATGGACAGAAAAAAGTTTCGGAACATCAAAAGTTGGTGAAAACGTCGTTTTCTCATTTTCAGATGGTTTTCAACAGAGAATAATAGCCCAACGTTCAAACTGCTTGGGAAAAAAATTGTAGAAAACCAGCCTCTGTATTTTGGTACTATTCTACAAGAGGATGCCCGCAGTTTGAGAAGAAGTGATAAGCATATCAATGATACAAATTCGCTTACATTTGGAAATTTCAATTTTTATATGAAATTCACATACCATTAGTGTTAAATTTATTGACAGCTTTAGAAAATTAAGTGGAGCTAATTTTCCCGTTCAATGGTTATTCGCAAAAATCGCTGTTCAAAGTTTATATATTGTTTTCAATTTTTCCTGCAAAATATAGATTATGGCCCCATATTACCCCGTTGAGTCCCTCCTAATGAAGGGATCATGCGTTATGTTTTTTGGCGAAGAATGAATATATTTAGTTATTTTTTGCAAGTGTCATCTGCTATTCGTGTTATTCAAAGAGGTAAATGTAAGCGGTGTTACTTTCATTGCCGAATTTGGAAATAACTGGTTGAGTGCTAGAAGCCACTATCAAGGCTTTCAAAAAATGATTGTACCAGTGCAAAAGCCAACATTTTTCTTGCTCATTTTTCATATTGAGTCAAAAGCGGATAATATTTTGTTCTTATAAATTTGGTTTATCACAAATTGTTGAAGAGTGCCTTTGGACATTCTTCAATAATTTGTAATAAAACATATTTTGATGAACAAATTCAGACCACCGAAAAAATTGTAGCCCTCAACCAGTTAAAATAGACCGTAGAAAATCTAAGGAGGTCTGGAAACTTTTTTCTGACTCCTACTGGTTCGAGCAGGAAACACACTTAAAACTAGAAGTCCTGTAATGAAATGCGCACAACAAATAACCCGGAAGTCCATTGGCAGAAACATTGCCTGTGTTGCTGTGAGTAACCAGGAAAACCTGCAGTGCTTTGGATGACATTCGACATGGCAATTGCGCGCAATTCCTACGCGCAATTAAGCCTAGATAAACGCACAGTTCGTGACTGGACTTCTAGTTTTAACTGTACAAATAGGAAAAATGTATGTACAAAAATGAAAATCTTTGGACATTATCACCGCTTTCACATCTTCACACACCCCCACCCCACCTATCTACCCCCACCTCCACCACCACCCCCAAAAAACCTTAAAACATCGTCCAGTACAATTCTCTCCACTGCAATTGGGCAAATCTATTTCTCTTTGTAGCGGGGTCGGTAGTAGTTTAATTCTACAGACGGGAGGGGCAGAATTGTACAATTATTAACCCTCTTCTCAATAGAAGGACTGAATCATTTCTGAGCCTCCTATACTTTTAGTTGTTCATTGTGTTATAACTTAATTTTCCTACATAATAGCAGTAGTAGGAAATGTGGAGATCGGTCCAATACTGCCGGAGCTCTTTGACACATACGTCACTCGACCATTGACACCATGTTGGTTGTCAAGGTAGCCCCCGAGGGTGGCCATGTTGTGACATCATAACCATGGACTTTATTTGTTTTAATTTCTCCCAGAATGATACTGTTCAATGTTTTCTACACGTGTGTGGAACGAGGCACGAAGAATCGCCTCATTGTAACAGAGTTACCTCCCATGTGTTCAACGACGTTTTGTATGGTTCCAATGAATAAGTCTAAACGTCAACCGTGCAGTGACTGGAATACCCGTTGGTCGGCGACTCGAATCTTGTCGAGCAAATCTACTATCGAGTAATTGTTCGAAAGAGTTACTCGTATGACTCTTCGGTTCATCTCAGAAAAATGGGATTCCAAGACCACAAGCGCTACCTAGAAGGGATTGTGCGATAGAAATTATGTGAGGACTATTCTCTTGATTTTACTACAACATCTCCTGTCATTGAAGTACTAGATATTCCTCCCACTATCGTCTGGTAGTCAAGAAACTACCTTGATTCCGTTTCTAAAACTACCTTGATTCTGAAACTGAAACTACCTTCATTCCGTTTCTACATTTCTCATTGACTTGTCCACAGAGACCGGTTGCCGTTAACCCTTTGAACATTGGTGGTATCTTCCATGCCAATTCAATGGCAGCAATTAGAAGAGCCCATATTCATTATTTGTGGTAAACCAATCAATATTTTCAACGTGCAGCCTCAGGGCTGCACGTTGAAAATATTGATTGATCTACCCCACACATTTACTGAACAGCCATCATATTTATTGACGTTATGACTTATCATGTTCCTGGCCGAAAAAAGGCCACCCGGGTTCGAAGGGTTATTACTTGATTGGAGATGGCCAATATTTACGGTCATGAGAATGTGCAATATCTACAACTTGAACAAAGCAGTCGGGGAGCGCGGTGGCTCAGTGGGTAGAGGTGCAGGCTGAAAGCCGAGGGGTCCTCGGTTCGAATCCCACCTGCGGCAACCGCGTTGTGTCCTTGGGCAAGACACTTCATCCCCATTGTCCGCTTGGGGACACGATGACGCCGTGCACTAAGGCGTACTGCACGTCGATGGTACGCATGTCTTCAATCAGTCTAACCCTGCTTGTGCTGCAGTGCGGAGTTACGATGTTGGGAAGCTGGCAGGTGCTCGTCGTTGCTCGGTGTTTCTCTCCGGGTTCTCCGGCTTCCTCCACCCGTAAAACTGTCACAGTCATGATCAGCCATTGTGCATAAATATGTGACCTTAAACATCAATAAATAAATAAATGAAAATAAATAAATAAATAAATAAATTAATAAATAAATAACAAAGCAGTGAGATTCGATTAAAGTCGAAATCCTTATTCTGATTCGATATGGGATTCGATTCAACGCAAAATTAGATATTCCCACGGCCCTACAGACACCCCCTCCCCCACCCCCACCCCCACCCCCACCTCCCACCCCCATCCCCCACCCCACAAATGTCCGAATAAAACGACACTCTCGTACTCTGATATATCTTAAATTCGTTTATTTTACGCCGAGTAATAACGCCTGTCGCATAGGGAAGGTAGGTAAATATTTTAGCATCATGAATGTACCTGTAACATGCTTTTCCCCCACTTACTTCTATATGTTGAACTCTGCAGCACTCTATCGTCTTCAGGAGGAAATCAATTATTCAGTCGTAATGCACTAATTGAGCCACTGCATGACACTGCCCCAATTACTGTTTTAAACTTCGGACTGAGTTATTTTTACTGCAACAATGTTGGTGTGCAGCGCTGAATACTTGACAGCCGTTCAAAAAAAGTTTATGCCATATGTTTTGAAGTCAAGGAAAATGACTACCGTTGAGATTTATTGATCGCAAGACTGATGTCAGAATCCGTTACATACCTACTGCCGTTTTCGGAGAGAAATAATATCATGGTTAAGGCTTAATACCGGGAACGGGAATTTCACAGCTCTCCTGCTCCAGGTTCTGAAAGTCAATTACGATACCCGGGAAATTCATAGACCATGGTATCAATGATTGTGTGCTATGGTTTATGAGATTACGGCGAATACTAATTTCGTCCGAGACAGCATCGCCGTTGGAACTATGGTTTAATCTCGCAACGGGAATTTCCCAGTTATCGGTTCTGAAAATGAGTACTAATGCCCGGGAAATTCATAGATTAGAATCGGGAATCAAAGGTTGCACTCCGCAACCTTTGATTCCCGGTTCTGTCCTATGAATTTTCCGGTATCGGAACTGATATTCAGAAACGACGACCGGAAATTACCGGTATCGTGACTGACTTTCGAAAACGAGAACCAGAAAATTCTCGTTCCCGGGATTAAATCTAAATTTTGGATGTGAGAGCTAGCAGCAAGCGGTTTGCATAAATTGACTGAACAATCTTCAGTTGACAGATGATAAGTGACTCACGGTTTTGGGGATAACCCGCAGTGAAAATGCTTGCGCGTATGTTCTTCAAAACTAATTTATCTGTTTTTATGATTTTTGGCATTTAATGGGTTGTAATAATTTGCATACCAATCAATATTAGAGCTGCTGAAAATTATCTTTTCATGTGAATATTTCATGCGATATTCAGTTTCGAATAGCAAATGTGTGTGCGTTTTCTGTTGTTCAAACATGCAGTACTTGGCAATATTGTTTTCAGAAGGTGAGAGCCTAATATTTGTACAAGCATTAACATTATCAGCGACTAGCTCAGCAATATTTTGAAAGACATTCAAGACGAGTAGGATAACACGATGTATTTTCTTGAACAAAAATATGTAGAAATAAACACAATCGCCTTGTAAACATAAAACCAACAAAACGAAAAATACCACGGTGTGCAATTTAACCCTTCCAAACTGGTATGCGTTTTTTTGCATAAAGCAAGAGTCTACAATCCGTTAGTAGACAGCGCCATAAACACCCACCAGGAGCCAATACTATAAACCTTTCACAATTGTATTTTTTAGAATTGTATTTTCTACGTATTAATATAACTGACTAAAATGAGTCATTAGCATTTTATAAGATATGGCAATTTGCCAAATGGCAAATTGCCATATCTTTGAAAATGCTAATGGTTCTTTTCAACCCAAGTTAAAATCATAACTAGAAAATACAATTCTAGAAAATAAAATTGTATAAGTTTTATAGTATTGTCCCCTGGTCAGGGAGATCGGTGATGATTTATTCCTACAGACCTACGGATCAATATAGACTCGCTTGTTCTGCTGTAAACAGTTGTACATGTATATAAAGACATACCTTTAGGAGGTCAGGATTAAAGGATTAACAATTATATGGCCAAATCGATTTCAAATGCCCAAACAAAAGCATCTTATTTTCTCAGTTTTAGCAGTACGTCCTTGCAGGTTCCTTTATTAAGCTTATTAAGCTGTGACGATGTCTGGAATTGTTTCGTCATAGAGTCGCACTTCTTTGGTTAAAGCAGACTACCGCAGAGGCCCGGTTGATTCGCTTATGACAAAGCACTGTTTTGTGACTGAACAGCTCTTTGGCCAATCAACAAGGATAGAACATTTGATGCTAAAGTGTATCTCGTCAAGGTGGTGTGAACAGAACAGTTACGTCAAAATGTTTGCCGTCCGGTCATTGAAAATTCCTCCAGTGCAATTACTGAGCATTTATGGGACAAGAGATATGTTTTAGCTTACCATTCGAAATCAATTCACGACTGCCTTCCGAAATTCTTTCAAAATGTGCTATGAACTTAGACTGATGACTAAATGCAGTTGATTTACCCAACGAAACATCCAAACGCAGTCAGCAGTGCATAGAAAACCACAAAATAGAACAGCTATCCTATGTTTATCTTTTGATATTCTGAATAGATCACAGGACACACATGACACCTTTCCAACTCGTTCCAAAAAATTATCACATGATAGGTGTTTTTCAAAGTCTTACCACCGTATTTTAGCTCTTGTCTGGGGACACGCTTAATTTTGGGGGATGGCAGGGATATATTTGTTTCCAGGCGTGTTTCTCTTGAATTTAGTAACTGTGATGCAATTGTGCTTTTCTGGTTGATTCAACTGCAAAGCTCAGCAGGGTTCAGTCCTAAGGTCTACATGCTTTGGTGGGAGTGAATCAACCGGGTCCAGAAAATGGAGAGTTAAGCATTTCCAAACAGATTATTCTCCACCCAAACAATAATTTCTGGAGTAAGTTACAAAAAATATGAGAGTAGGAGTTTGCTAGTGCATATCCGGGTTAAACCCTGTAGTCCACTGTCAGAAACGTGGAATGTGCTGTATTTTAATAGCGTTTCTCTCACAAACCGTTTACTATCCACCATAGTATCTTTCCAAAAGAGGTTCTATCACTAAACCCAATGTGCCAATGATAGAAACTATAGCCCTCACCGAATTGATGCTTAGTGTATTACTTATTGCATTAATTATTGTACTAATTAACATGTCGTATCCCTTGTCTACCTCGTTGTATAGTGGGTGGGGACGCTACAGAGGAATCAGTGGTGAATTCTCCATCCGACAAGTTTCCATAACTCGCGAATATGGGCTGCAGGAACTGGTGATGAGTTTTCAGCCCGTGGGGGTTGGTCTTATCCAACAGTTCGCGGACTGGCGGCTCATCGGAGCTTTTTATATTCTATGTTCGGGGGGTTGATTTGCCGTCTCGTGCATTGGTAGCGTTTCTCTCACAAACTGTTTACTATCCACAATAATATCTTTCAAAAAGATGTTCCATCACTAAACCTAATGAGCCAACAACACAAACCTTGCTGTCATGAATATTCTTTTCGTCAAAAGGGAATGGCAGGAAGACAGCCTTTTAGGCTATGTCATTTCATTGCAGCGCATTCATCTGTAGCCTGTCTTATTGTTATCTTGTATATTTATATGCTTCAAAATAAAATCAATCAATCAATAAAATCAATCAATTAATATAAAGCCTAGGAGGTGAGATTTGATAAATTTTTACTATAAATTGCTGTAGAAACACATTCTCTAAACAAAATAGATATTCTTAATGACGAATTATCTGTGAAGTAAGTGTTTCTAATTAGCTTGCCATAAAATGACGAGTTTCTTTTTGTAACGTTTACTCAACCAAAACAACAGACAGTTCTCAGAGCTGACTGTGGTTTCCGTTTATTAAAAGTAACAAACGGAAACTTGGCCTTATATTCTACTGAGTCATAAGGTTTTTTTCTGAACAATTAACTTGCTCCTTACTTGGACCTTCCTCGCGCGTCTAATAATTTCAAGGGATATAACTTTATCGAAAGTCGAATTTCATGACTATATAACTCAGGGATTCCACCATTGTGTGTATTTGTGGTATAATCTTATCATCAGCTGCTATACAATGTATTTTTCGGCGGTTTGAAGTATAGCCGAAAAATATTGTCTTCGATGTTTCGTTTTGCCTTTACGGGTTTCCGTAGTTTTTATGCGCCATCCGTTAACAGTGTGCTGTGCACTGTATGTTGTTGTGCGGGTAGTCCGTGCGTCGTGTGACACAGAGTTGGTCAGTCATTCTAGCCTTCGCACTGTTACGATCAAACTTTACGCCATCGTTTTAGGTGTTTTTCTGTTTTAGTTTGGAATGGTTACAGTTTGCATACATTTAAAACAAACAAATAAATAAACGAAGACAAAGAGGCGAGTGTCCGCGCTTCCATGGTTGCGCCTGGCTTTGCTTCGGACAGCAGGTTTCCATAGTTCCCTCCAATCTATAAAAAAAAAAATTGTTAGGGTTATCTATGGTTTTTCCTGGGCCGCCACGTGACCGTCATATGTTGAGTGTACCAGTTTTCTGTTCGTAAATTGACAATTTATATTGTGTCTTCATGCATATATTAATGATTTGATTAAATACACATCGCCGGCTATTCACTGTGCTTGGCTACCTGCATTAGTGTGTTGTTTTTTTGTGTTACTGGTGGAGGGTTTTGGGTGGGGGTGGGGTGATTTGGGTTCTGAGGAACAGGGTAGACTTTCAATTATCAGCATGGAATTTATCAAGCACCAGAATATTTAACGAACTGTGAGCGTATTGGTGTTTTTTCAGGATCAGATTGGCACCAGGTCGCGACACACTTACATACAGTTAAAACTAGAACTCCTGCACAAATAGCACGTCGATTTGCGCGTTAATCTACGCGTTATGGTCATAGTAATGCTATCAAATTATGTACATATGGCCTGTGCACAAGCAATGTTTCAGCCAATGGACCTCCGGGTAACCCGGAGGTCCATTGGCAGAAACATTGCCTGTGTTTGCAGTGAATAAACAGTAGAACCTGCCGTGCTTTGGATGCCATTCGATATGGCAATTGCGCGCAATTCCTACGCGCAATTAAGCCTAGATAAGCGCACATTTCGTGACAGGACTTCTAGTTTTAACTGTAAGAGAGTCGAGTTTTCTGTTTGCATATTGGGGTCCAACGACACTTTCAGTGTCATATCGTGTCGAACAGTCTTATGGGTGAAGAAAGCCGGAAGGCATGGAGAGAACCAATGAGCAGCGGTAAGAAACTGTTATACTCGCCAACTTACTACCTCTGCACAAGCAGAGTTAGCAGGGGTTGAAGGCAAGTGTGCCATCGACACACAATTCGCCTTAATACACAGCGCCACTGTGTGCCCACATGGACAATCGGGATTAAGTGTTTTGCAAAAGGGCACAACGCAGTTACCACTGGTCAGGATCGAGCCGTCCACCTTTCGGTCTTGAGTCCAATGTAACCATTGGGCCACCGCGCTTCGTTGTTTTCAGTAAAATAGTATATTACAAAATCAAGACCGAACCAATAAAAGCAAAGTAAAGTAGTATTTGAGAGTCATTGTTCCCGCATTTCTTCTTCCAAGGGTGAGATTCGTATGTGACACGGTAGGGAAGCAGGATTTCCACCAGGTCACAGCAGTGTAGCCACGGGATGGGGGTACGAGTCTGCCAGCTTTTCTTGGAAAAAAACAACCAATTGTACATGCATGTATGAAATCCTATACCAAAACTGGTCCATGTACTCTCACCCTGATATTTTTCGGGTCATTTTGCTAAAATTATGTCTTTACTATCTGGATACTTAAGCCTTTAACCCTTTGAACCCTGATGGTATCTTCCACGCCAGCTCAGTATTATTAATTTGGTAGAGCCTATATTCGTACTTAGGGAAGACAAATCAATATTTTCAAGGTGCAGCCTTGGGGGCTGCACGTTGAAAATCTTGATTGGTCCACCACAGAAATCCACTGAACAATTATCTATTTTATGAATTCATCGTATCACGCCTTCCAGCCTTGGAGGCTGCACGTTGAAAATCTTGATTGGTCCACCACAGAAATCCACTGAACAATTATCTATTTTATGAATTCATCGTATCACGCCTTCCAGGGCACATTTCGACACATTCGACAGCCAGGGGCACCTCGTGTCGGACAATTTTATGGGTGGAGGACCCGGAGAGAACCACCGAGCAACGGCGAGCAACTGCCAGACTCCCCCTACGTACTTACTCCACATAAGCAGGATTAGCATTGGTTGAAGACCTGTATCGCGTCAAAATCGATCTCAGTCGAGGTTACAACTTTCGCGACTCAATAGAAATACTCTATTCTGCTGCCATTGAAATGAGGTGGAGGGGACAAATATCTTTCTGCAGCCAATGGCCACCACTTCATTTAGCCTGGCAACGCCCTTTCACCAAGCAGTAATCCAGGCATATTCTCTATTCGGCTTTGTGGTCAATGAACTGTGTCATTTTCTTTCCTGCTAGAGGTCCGAAAATGTAATGTATGTATTCCAAATGCCTTAAGAGACAAAAGCGAAGGGTTAACTTAGGATCGTGATTTAAAGGTGTTTTCTATGAACACGTACTACAAAATGAGTGTCTTGTGGGACATTTGATATGCAGGTCGTGCTTCCCGAGTACTACAAAGTTGTCCAGAACATAGCAAACAATGCAGCAATTACCATTGTTAACATCCAGATGAAGTTGACCGTCAAGATCGATACGTGTGTTAACCATGCAGTACTGGTGCTAAATTACGCAAACTGTCTAGAGCCCAGCAACAACGTCGGATTAAATTAAGGCTTCCAGTTCTGAGGTGAGAGAGAATAATGTATCATAAATTCATGCTGGTTAACCCTTTACTTAAAACGACTATTGTGCGACATTCACTAAATAGAGTAATGAGTCAGGTTTTGATATAAAAAAATTAACCCTTTACCCATCGTAACGGCCAAAACCTGCCATCGCTGTTCACAAAAATCACCATTCAATTTTAATTTTTGATCTCCGAAACAAACCTTATAACCCTCACCGGAACAAGCTCGTTGAAATCTCTCCAATGAGGGATCGGTCATAAGCTATGTTTTTGACGCAAGAAAATGAAAAAACAATAGTTATTCAGGAATTTCCCCAAATTTTATATTTTTTCCCCCATTTTTCCCCGAAAACACAGCTCATGGCCACTCGTTGGACCGAGTTCATAAGCCATGTTTTCGAGACAAAAATTGAAAATTTCTATTTATTCGGGATTTTTTTTTTATTTTTATACCTCCCTCAAGAAATTCACTAATCGTCCGTTAACAAAATACAAACAATGGAGAAAAAAAATAAAATCGCCATTTTGCTGTAGTTACCAAAGACGCAGGTCACTCCTGGGGATGAAACAGTAATATTGTCACTCGCAGCTTTGACTTTCTTGGAATCCCCACACACTCACGTATAAAGGAAATAAAAATGCCAACAGGTTTGTTTCGATGTTAGTGATGTTCAGAGAAGGCCACAATCGACGAACTGTACAAGAAGTAAAGACAAAATTTTGTGTGCCGCTAACCACGTGTCGAACCCATAGGACGCAGCGCCGTCATGATACCATGGGTGCAAGAGAAGTTAAGTGTCTTGTTCTAGGACGACTTCTGCTACATTTTAATCCGACGCGCTGACCATTGGGGCAAAAATTATATCTTTTTGTTGAACATTATTAAAGTGTATTGAACTATGTCCTCCCTCTTACAAACTCCTCAAATTTTCATCCTGCTTAACCCTTTGAACCCTAGCGGCCGTTTTTTCAGCCAGGAACATGATACGCCATAACGTCATTATATAGGGTGGCTGTTCAGTAAATGTGTAGAGTAGACCAATCAATATTTTCAACGTGCAGCCCCGAGGCTGCACGTTGAAAATATTGATTGGTAGACCCCAAATAATGAATATGGACTCTTCTAATTGCTGCCATTCAAATGGCATGGAAGATGCCACTAGAGTTCAAAGGGTTATTAACACGTTACGTCCAAGCCATGCACAGTCTGTGAAAATGCATACTCTGTGATCAGTTAGAATGATCTCCACTTTGTTTTATTCAACTGCCAAAATGGCGTCAGACGACAATTATTTATATAAGAATTGAAATGAATTGTCTGTCACATTATCGGAATATGATTGCAGGATGGATGCGATAAGTTGGAAAAAGTTCATAGCACTTCGTAGAAAACTTAACACGCCCATTCCACTTTCATACTCTGATAAGGGGACAGATAATTCATTTCAATCGTTATAATTTAATCTAGCTTAGTTGTTTATTATAATACATCATGGGGCAGGGGAAATCCCCGCTATTTATATCATTGCAGTTGTATCTACTTTTGTGCAGACGATAGTTTTATTATTTTTATCATGTGATGCACAGGGTCTCGAATACTCAAGAGGTAAAGTAGTGCAAACAACCCATGTAAATACTAATTTGTAAATTAATTTATCAATACTATTATGAACATAGCCTTGCTAAGTTTCAGAACCGATTCACATTTCAGTGGACAATAACGAATGACTGTTTTGGTCTAAAAGGTTCAACAACTTCACTGTAGATCTGCAGCAATTACCATTTAATTCCAGCCGTTGGACGCGCCCACAATTGTTTGGCAAATGGGCGGGGAACAAAGCAAATACATTCATACGATAGTTGAAATATCCATTAAGTTACGAAAACCCCACCTCTATCAATAATATGTAAGCAAGTCGGATATCATTAAAGAAAATTAATTGATTATTAATTGCATTTGTTAGTTAAGTATTTTGGAAAGGTAGCCAGTAAAATGCATTTGTTACTCAATTTGTGAGTGACCATATCGCCCCAGGAGTTGGACACTGCGCCATCCGCAATGCGCCTTATTCCATTTAAAGAACGATATATGGGCCGTGCCCGATAAGGAATTAACCGACACCGTATATACGATATTGAGCTTCAACCAAACCATGGAACTGATAATTTTTCAGTGTGGAGGAGTTGTACAAAATAACACTTGATTTTTTAGTTGGATGGATTCTTAATGTTTCTAATAAAAATAGAAAGTTTAGCTTATGCATTTTTTATTTCTTTGTCCCTAATTGCAAATATCTTTCTCATGTCAAGTGAGCTCCCGCTGCATTTAGTATTGGTCGACTCTCTCAGTACTACGTACTGGTGGATAATTTCCTGAGCGGTGATAACGCAGGATAGCGTTGTAGCTGCCATGCCAATACAAGACTACACCAGTCCTGTTGCGCGCAATTTGAAATTGCGAAGCTCATTGTATGTTCGAGTTTGAGCAAGAACATTTTAAAATACATTTTCCATCCATGCCGGATCTGCACTTTAAATGAGATAAACGAAATGATCAAGTACTGTACTAAACTGAACCCATTAACGTCGGGGTTTAGTGCATTTCCTCTTACCCATAAATTAACTCTTCACAAACAGGACTGGTATTGCGGCTTTGAAAAACGATTTCATTGGTTCAGAATTTTAAGGCTTATTTTATAACATTACTTCAATAAAGCTTGATTTAGGGGGCTTGTGAAAACGTATCAACCCTAGCGAACCACCAAGTGTAAATCGATAGTTTCGATCGAGTAAGTCAACATGGCCGATAAAGTTCGCAGGCCCATTATTTTCACAAAACACGACCCGATTTTGTCCACCGATAGACACACTCGGCTGGGGTTTTGCGTATGTAATAAGGAACGCATTGACGATCTATTTTGTAGAAACAGACGTCGATAAATAACAAGCAGTTTTAACGCCTTATATGCTGCTGAGGGACATTCCTGCCCAGGACAGAAACCTCATGCCATTAAAATAAGTATAATTTTACATTTAACTACATTTTCCCATATAAATTGCTAAAGCTGTTTGTTCAGTGATTTTGTGAGTTACATTGTCCTGATTTTTCCATCAAATCTAGTCATAGCTGCTTCAAAACAGCCATGACTAAATTTGATGGAAAATATCTTTTAACCCTTTACCCAACGTAACGGTCAAAACCGGCCAGCGCTATTCTCAACAATGGCCAATTAATTCTCATTATCTTTTTCATTTTTTTGTCTCAAAAACATAGGTTATGATCCCTCGTTGGAACGAGCTCGACGAGCT
Source organism: Pictodentalium vernedei (assembly GCA_031216915.1). Taxonomy (NCBI): domain Eukaryota; kingdom Metazoa; phylum Mollusca; class Scaphopoda; order Dentaliida; family Dentaliidae; genus Pictodentalium; species Pictodentalium vernedei. Next base: position 761,295,179 of record CM062297.1, read on the forward strand.
CGTTCCAACGAGGGGTCATAACCTATGTTTTTGAGACAAAAAATGAAAAAAATAGGTATTCAAGAATATGTTTTGCAAGTGTCGTCTGCTTTTCATGTTAGGTAAAGGGTTAAAACACTCAGCGGGTTAAGAGTTAATCATGAGTATACATTATCTGTGGTTCCAACCTGAAGCATAAATATTTAACAATACACAGTATGAGAATAGTGGATTACACTCAGAGAATGGGCGTGGACTGCAAATTGCGATAGGCCCTGGAGCGTGAGATGAGAATAGGTTGCTATGGGAGTGGGGACATGTCCCCATGACAACACGGAAAGAATGTCGTTGAAACAATGCCCACTGGTGAGTACTTCTAAACAGAATATCGCTCATTCCTAACCATCTCAATTTCTGTATGCTATAAAAACGTTAACTCCAAAACGTTTATCAAGAAGTATACACCCGAGTTTTCTGCTGATGAGCTTGGGGTTTAACCGGGAAGCTCAGTGGATGTATTTATGCCAGTGCTTCCTAGTACTCGTTTTTGTTGTTTGAGTGACCTTGTTGAAACTATACAACGTGTGTGTTGAACTGTGAACGATTTGTAAAGAAATTTGTTACGTCTATTAATCTGTCAAAGGGGGAGGAGGGGGCAACTCTAGCTTGGATCATACCATCCGAGATCGGCGTAATATCTGCCAAGTTTAAGGCCATATCTGTCGAGTTTGAAAATTGAAAATTCTGAGAAAGAAAATCATATCTTATAAATAAATCAGAAATAACAGGTAAAAACCAACTACCAAATGCGATGTTTATAAATTTTGGTCTGGCACCAGTCGGACATGCTGAACCACTTCTGACACGCCTACAGAGTGAAGTTTCTGCCCATAAAATAACTCCTACACAACTGATAAAAATGTGTTAAAAACATCAGATGAAACGTTAGTTGTATTTGCCGTGCTTTTTCTAGTGTTGGTATCCTGTCGAAGTAGAAAAACTACTCGGTAGGTGCTCTAGAGATAATCCTCTCCCCACGAATATGTCCTTTGAGTTCACCAAGGTGCCGTCTGCATTTGGCAACCCATTGAAGATGGCGTATTGATGCACTCGATGACGAAATGTTCCTGTTTAAATAATCTACTCAAGGAAGTGGAATGTGATCAAATTAATAACAAAAATTGATAATCTCTGCTGATGGAGAGAATTTTAAAATCGTGTTGGCACTATATGACGAAATAATGTCAGCTGGATGAAAAACCGATGGGGACAAAGCCTCTAAATTTTCAGCTACTAAAGCGTTAGCAGCGCTTTTCAAAAGGTTCTTGTCAAACGTTCTTCTTGAGGTGCCTCAAACATTAAGTGGAAACATCGCAATATGCACCTCTGATTCTCTTAACGTTTCCAAGAGAGCAATCTTAACTAATTCTTCAGCCTTCCAGAACAGAGGGGTCATCAGTTACTTGGGTGATCATGAACGCTTTATTTTGGGGTAAAGCCATGATTCATAGGTGTTCTTTTCTTCTGACAGTCGTTTGGAATCGTGTCATGATGGAAAAAAGCACAGCGCCTTATTCCCTGTAATATCTTCCACGATGGTGTTTAACTGCCTCGCTTTAATTGGTAGAGTGCTAAATTATTTTTGGTCAGCCAAATATCTCCACATGTCTTTGGCTTGTTACAATTTATGGGAGAGTACCCAGGCAATCTCCTATAAACAGCAACAAGGCAAATCCTTACAGACTAAATTATTTCACTTCAAACAAAGTAAGATGCACATTCACATAATATAGGGTCCTGCGAATATTCGAGATTCGATTCGATATCGATACCATACGTATGCTTCGAGATCGATCCCGAATCAGTCTCAGGATTCGATTTTTTCGAATCTCTCGTACTAACTTCAATTTGTTACATTTCCAACAAAAATAGGATAAAACTGTCATTAGAAAATTCATTCATATAGGCTCAGTTCCTATTTATTTGAGTAATTGACAATGTTTAATTGTTTGGTAAGGTGTGAATTTGGCCCAGAACATTATCCATAGTTTTGGTTTTTGAAGGCTTAACTTGTTACTATTCACGTTCTTAAGAACGTGAATAGTAACAAGTTTGGCCTTCAAAAACTAAAACTATGGACAATAGGCCTAGCTGTTTCAGCGACGGTGCTACAGAGAATATTTAGTTATTGGCGTTTAAGGTGTTCACTCCGTCGCGAAAGGGTCATCACAGTGTTCAGTAACTTCCGTTTGATGCAATATGAAATAACTTGTCTTTTAAGATTCGATTCGGGATTCGATTCGATGTCGATATCAGAGACACGATTCGATTCGAGATTCGATTCGAAAAGAAATTTGTGATTCGCAGATCCCTAACATAATATTAAAGCCATTAACAAATTTGGGCTTCCAGCATTCAACCAGCTAAAGATTTAACACACAGGATGAGATTCATGTGATACGAGCAGAACGGTAAAGCTATAATTAATATTTTTCTCCCGGGATACACAGTTTACAGAGTGTGAAGTATGTGTTTGGATCGTTGTTTCCAAAAAAGTGAAATGCAATGCAATGCAATGCTCAAGGTGAAATCGTTACATCAACAACTCAATCAATGATTTTAAGTTTCATTTGCAGCAAGCACTCAGTCAAATCGTCCCCTGAGTTCCAATGTGTTCTATTTGCCTACTGGCACATAGAACACATTGGAACTCAAGGGACGAAATGTAAGAAATTCGTAGAGTTTGCGCTCAGACTACCTATGATGTAATAATAATATGATGTCCTTTTTTATAAAATTCGTAGAACTACGCGGCTTCATCATAAAACCGCAGCTGTGGCATGTCTTCGTTTAATATATTTAGTAAACAAACATTTCTGATAGTGACGGTAAAGTCAACAAAGATTTCGGCAAATCTTGACTGAGAAACATTGTTTAGATTTTGATGTAAAATTTCGTTTATTTCCTCTTTATACAACTAAGTTTTTACATCAACATTTTTAACATGGTTCTCATACATATAACTTTTATGCACTGCCTTTCTTGTTAACACTGACTCCATCAAGAGTTGAAACACGATAAATAAAAATCTAGTTTCTCTCCTCGTCATGCGTCATTGGTTTAATATAGACTACCACACGCTATTGAAGGTTGAATGTTAAAACATCCACGAACCACCACTTAGTTCTCTGGCTTCCCTAAATAGTTTTCAAATTTCCTTCGAGTTTTTCGCGCTTGCGTCACTCAGCACACGTAGCTCGTAGACATATCGACCTGAAGTGATTTTTATGTCCCTCGGCGGACGCCTCTGACAAACGTACCTTATGAGCCGGAGCGCTTTTCTTCACCCTCGAATGATTTCTATGTCTCTCGGAGAACCTCTAATTACAGCTGTGCTTTATGAGTCTCGGCGTTCATGTTACGCCCATGACGTGATTCCTCTCCAGACTTTTCTCTCTAGATAGGGACGTCCAATCCCATACATTACATGGAATGTGCAGTTCATATTACTTAGAATTGTCTCTTTTGAAATCTAACTCCTCGGCCATAATACATATGTTTTAACGAAGTTTACTTCTTCGCATTTCGACAGAATCTCGATATTTTGATAGCGTTGCTGATGAAATAATTTTGTGTTCTCTTGCAGACATATATCAGCTGATATATACGATTAAAATTTCATTGAAAGAGTCTTCTCTGGTCGACGTCTTCAGTCGCATATGGCTTTGGCGTGCTGACCAAAGAGTTCAACAAAAAAGAAATCGAATGTTACACATAATGACAAATTCGCCGTTGCCGGTGGCAACTAATACTTTATTTAAATTATTGTGAACATTACACGAGACTGCACTGTTCACATATTACAGCCGCGCTCTTCCATATGGCGTGAATATCCTCTCCCAGGATATTCTTCAATCAATGTGATGTTTAGAAACAGTAGGTTGCGGGAATGCATAAATATTTATGTCCATAAAATGATAATCATTTGTCTTGGAAGAGCATGGCTATACTTAGTGAACAGAGCAGTCTCGTGTTGTGTTCAGCTCATAGAAACGATTAAAATTTCACTGAAAGACTCTTCACTGGCGATTCTGGTCGACGTCTTCAGTCGCATATGGCTTTGGCGTGGTGACCAAATAGTTCAACAAATGGAAGAAATCGAACGTTACACATAATGACAAATTCGCCGTTGCCGAAGACAATTAATACTGTATTTAAATTATTGTGAACATCACACGAGACTGCACTGTTCACTAATTATAGCCACGCTCTTCCAAGACAAATGTTTATTATTTGGTGGACATAAATATTTATGCATTCACGCAACCTACTGTTTCTAAACATCACAGTATTCGTTCTTTCTCCACCATTATTCGATACAAATAATAACACCCATGAACTTTTAGCCCAATATTTACAAACATAAAGAAGTTTTGTCTTGATATATCTTAACCCTTTACATAACATGAAAAGCAGAAGACACTTAAAATTCTTGAATAACTAATTATTTTCATTTTTTGTCTCAAAAACATAGGTCATGACCCCTCGTTGGAACGAGCTCCACGAGCTCGTTCCAACGAGGTGTCATAACCTATGTTTTTGAGACAAAAAATGAAAAATTAATGAAAATTAATTGGCGATTTTTGAGAATAGCGCCAGCCGATTTTGGCCATTACGTTGGGTAAAGGGTTAACAGCTGGACAACAAATGCATTTCACCATTAACTGAAACGAACTCAAAAAATATCAAATTAAATGATGCGTTTTGTAAATGAACTGGCGCATATAGTCTTTACTTGAGGTAAAAGGTCAATACCTCCTGACGCAATTCCCGTGACATGGACCTCAAACCGGAAGGTCCACGATGCGACCCGCACCAGAGGTAACTACGTTGTGCACCAACGCATACTTTGCTTGTATGGAGTTAGTACGTTGGGGAGTCTGGCAGCTTCTCACTGCAGCTCCTTGGTTTTTCTACAGGTACCACGGCTACGGCTTCCTCCACCTGTAAAACTGCCCGACACGAGGCGATCCTGGCTGTCAAAAGTGTCATTAAACCCCAATGAAAAGTCCCATGGCTAGAAGAGTGTTGCAGATATCAAGAATTTCCTCACCCAGGATATTCTTCAATCAAGGTTAACCCTTTACTTAATGAATCGGCCGCATCCGCCCGCGTAATATACAAATTCAGCAGTTGAAAAAATATTCATTTTCAGAAAATTACAGCAAAACTGTATCATGTGAACCACTCATTGGAAGGAACTCGTTCCAATGAGGGGGTCACATGATACGGTTTTGTTAAAATATTTTGAAAATTTTGAAAAAATAATATTTAAAATCATAAATTTTGATATCGTCTAGGGATAAGTTACTTTCACCTGTTGCCAAAAGTGCATGAATGTCTCCCCTAAGACACATTCCGTGATAGCATGGAAACGTGGGAGGGCATATGAGTGTTTTAATTGGTTCTAAATAACTCCCAGAGCTACTGCGAAACAAAGCAGAGATATTAGTGCATTGCCACGCAGTGAAATTAGATTATTGCCAAATACAAACACCAATTCAATTTCGTTCATGCTTAACATATTAAGTATAAAATAAATGGAAAGGCCAGATATCGTCTACAATTGTGGAACACGCTGGGCTCCGAATAGAAGAGAGCTAACTAGATTTCAGCGCTAGTGTTTAATGCAATACCATGTGGATTCTCCACATCCTTGATTTATATTGTCATGAAAATCGACTTTCGATAAAGTTATCTCCCTTGAAATTATTAGATGAACGAGAAGAAGGGTCCAATTTAGAAGCAAGTAATTGCTGAGGAAACACCTATGGCATGAGTAGAACATAAAGCCAAGTTTCAATTTGTTACTTTTAATACACGAAAACAACGGACAGCTCTCGGGGCTATCTGTTGTTTTCGTTTATTAAAATTAACAAAAGGAAACTTGGCTTTTCATGAAAAGTCATGTAGAGGCAACTAGTTCACAGACAATCGGCATTAAGAATATCTATCAGTATCACACCTACCAACACTAATCGACTTTGGCTCTTTATTTAGCGAAGGTGTTTTTACAGTAATTTGAATGTTTTATTCTTCCCTGGAAAAAATTAGTTAATCTCACATACAAGTCATTTATATTAACCGAAAGGCCGATGTATGTGTTATATGTCTCGATGGGAACACTGTTGACGTAATGAACAGAAAAACAGTTACAGAAAATCAAAAGATGGTGAAAACAACGTATTCTTATTTTTAAATGGGTTTAAACAGACATTAACCCTTTGAGCCCTAAAGGCCGGTTTTCCGGCCAGGGAAGATTATAAGTCATACTTTCATCCAGTAGGATGGCTCTTAAGTTCAAGTATTGTGTAGACCAATCAATATTTTCAACGTGCAGCCCCGAGGCTGCACGTTGAAAATATTAATTGCTCTATCCCCAAATAATGAATATGGCCTCTTCCAATTGCCAAATTTGAACTGACATGGAAGTTACCATCAGTGTTCAAAGGGTTAATAGTCAAACGTTCGAACCAATTGTGGAAAAATTGAAAAAGTTGTATTTCTATTCTACTCTACGGGAAAATTCCTGAAGTTTGTGAAATGATGCACACATCGATGATATAAATTCTCTAACATTTCAATTTCTAACATTTAAATTTCAACCTTTATAAATTTTCTTACCCTTGGTGTTAAATTTTATTGACTGCTTTAGGAAATTGAGGGGCTCTAACTGTCCCGTGAATTGTTTTCAATGACGAAAATTGTCAGCCATGCATATTTTTACTGTTTCTGAAACGAGCGCCAGAAACACAGGCAATCTTCCAGATCAGGATCGACAGGGATGGTGGTGGTGGTGGTGGTGGTGGTATAGCCATCGTACTACTGTAGTACATGGGTGCTGATGATAAAAGCCAATCTGCTTCACAAAAAAATAAAAGCAGATCTTTTATCTCCAAATTTATGATGTAATTGAGTAATGATAAAGGCAATAAAATGGAATTTTCTACAGTTTATCGTCATGTTTATCAGTCGTAATCATCCTTAAAGAGCCATTATCACCGATAATGGCTAATTAAGGATGACGATGATTGATAATTTATCGGTCTTGGCCAAGACACCATCCGCTGACATTTTTTATACAGAACAGTTAATTGGTGTAAGTTTGTACATATTATCCACGGCAGTATCTATGTGAACAGAATTTTTGAGTGTTTTTCACTCTTTGACTAATACACTTTACAAATTACGTAATCCATTATCTTTATCTGCGTCTTTTTACAGTGTAGCCAATTAACACACATTCCAAAGTGTTTCATAAATTGTTTTTAATAAAGGCTAAATGCTTTGCTTTTGAAAAACAACACGAACATTTAGGAAAAGGTGTGGGAAAATGTACTGATTGTGTTAGTTAAAGATTAAAACAAAGTAAGTGAACTGAGTTGACTACAATTTGATGCCGTATTTACTGTATAAGCAGAGCGGTTTGTTAACCCCCCCCCCCCCCCCGCCCCCATAAACTCATAACTGATACATTGTCTAAAACATAATAACCACAAGTAAAGTTCCCAATAACGGACATCCATTGTTGCGGTTACTATGTTGGCGGAAAATCTATACCTACACAATAGCACACACACACACACACGCACACACACACACACACACACACACACACACACACACACACACACACACACACACACACACACACACGTCCTTGAAATGCCGATAGACATCAGGAATAGAGTTATCCTATCAGTTCATAAAACGTGATGGAATGAGGTAACAACCTGGTAGAATAGACGGTATGGTCTTGAACACTGGAACTGCAACCAGGCTACTTCATGTATATCTGTCTTCCATTCTATTACTGCAGATTAGATTGTAAAAATCCATTAAGCACTAGAGAAGACGATGCGACAAAAAGGTTTTAGACTAAGCGTAAACTATAATAATTATAGATGTCTCACGGGTTGGCGCATTGAGCCTCAGATCTAAAGGTCATAGGTTGATCCCGACCCGCGTTATCTGCGTTATGACGCAGATAACGCGAGTAGTGAGCGACCTTCGACCTTACGAGTAGAGGGTCAATGCACCATCGATGAGACACCGCGTTCTTAAAGAAAAGACACTTAATCCCTTTCACCAAAGTGGGAGATAGTGGCGCAGTGTACTAAAGGGTACTGCACGTCACTGACACACACACTTTTAACCAATGCTAATCCTGCTTGTGTCGTGCTTAAGTTGTACAGTTGTTTATAATGTTTAAGGTCGGTCACTTTCGGCATTTTTGGGTCTCCCATGACCGCAACATAGGTATGATGTCAAGTTTAACCAGTCGTTTATACGTATGCTGCCCTCTTTGGAGGACTTCCATCCCATACGTTGGTTTTGGATTCTATTTTACCGGTAAGGCTTACCTTGTTTATCGCAGTAAACAAGCACTACTTCACTTCCTACGATTCTACACCCTGCTGCTTGGTGGTTCTCTCTGGGTGCTAAGGTTTCCTCCGTCCGTATAAAGCTATCCGACAGGATATGATCTTGACGTTTTTAAACACGTAGCTAAACCCCCCGGCATAAATAAATAAATAAATAAATAAATAAATAAATAAATAAATAAATAAATAAATAAATAAATAAATAAATAAATAAACTTGTCTGGTCACAATCTTGTTAGTTTATCAACACGTATTCAGCATTACATTGTTGTATATCTATTTTTGTTTGAAATCCTCTGAAAATGCGACCGTATGATTTTTGACAAATTTTCAAGGACGTTAAGGCTGGAAGAAAACTGTCCTTGTGCCATCTGGGCTTGCCGTGCACATTTCTCAGCCATAGCATTAATGTGACCCGTGTTCGCACAAAATCCAACCGAAACCTAGGAGTAGATGCGGTTACAAGTTTTTGCACTAATAAACGGTGGAATGACAGAGACAGACAAGCAGGTGAACAGACTGACAAACAAAATAGTGATACCTGTATATATCCGCCCCTCCCCGCCCCGCCCTGCCCTACCGTGGTACAATAGGCAACGATTATAACAGTGTACCATGTTTTCAAAGCCATTCAGATAGGGGTAGTATAACCAAATATATTCGCAGTTCCACAAACATTTGGAGCCAATACGACACAGGAGAGAATGAGTTCTACGTAGGACATACCACAGTACGCAGAGAGTGGATTGTAACTAAATCACCCGCGGAGTGGAGTTATCACCCAAGCTATAACTTTCAAATTTTGTATATATCGACAAAAAACACAAGCAATGTTTCAGCCAATGGACCTCCGGGTTCACCACTGGCTGAAACTTTGCTTGTGCTGGTTATGCTTTGCAACAAAAAATTGCAATTATTGCTTGGGTGGGATCTCCAGTCTGCGGGTAATTTAGTGATAATACACTGTCCACGTACTGAAAGTCCTACACTAGAGTTAAACTAAAGTGGACAGAATATCCTACAGAAGTTGAGGATTTGTTATAATTCGAGGCAATAAAATACCCAAGGCTGATAAAAACCAATACTACAAGGAGATACTAAGCCCCACGTAACCAATACAAGGCCATATATAAGCGATATTATCTCCAACGCAGAAGATACTAAGTCCTACGTAGGAGATACTAAGTCCTACGTGGAGATAATACGTCCTACGTAAGAGACACTAAGTCTTACATAGGAGATACGATCCACTATTTAGGAGGTACTAAGTCATATGTAGGAGATATCAAGTCCTATGTAGCAGATACTCTTTCCTACGTAGAGATAATAAACCCAGCGTTGGGGATATTATCTCTTGGGTAGAAGACAAGTACTAGATAGGCGATATTATCTTCTACGTAGGAGATATAAAGTCCTGTGTTGGAGATTCTAAGTTATACATGCACGTAGAAGATACTGAGATAAAAAAAAACTTCAACCTGGCCTTACTACGCTTCCGTACATATCGGACACCGAGCTGCGTTTAGGTGATTGTTGTCTTGGTTGTACGGAAATTAAAAAAAATAGAAGCAAAACATTATGTCGAAATTCCAAATGAGAAAATCGTTATTAGTCTGTGTGAAACACACAGACTATTGTTAGTCTGTGTGAAACACACAGACTATTGTTTTTGTACTGTTTCTTTTTCTTTTCTTTTTCTTCTTCTTCTTCTTCTTCTTCTTCTTCTTCTTCTTCTTCTTCTTCTTCTTCTTCTTATTCCCCTGTCTTCTGCCTTCTATGCGCTTCCTCGTCCGTACGATAACACGAAAACGAATCGACCTATCTCGCTAATTTTTGGCATACTGATAGACAGCCACAAGTTCTCGAGGGCATTTTCAGAATTGCTGGAAATAACATTTGTGACAACATAATGCATTCCCAAAGTTCATACATGCAGTTTTACACGAAAAAAGTGGGCGTGGCCAAACTTTTGAAAGTGGGTCATGCTCATATCTCAAGCATGGTATGATGCATGGACCTGTGACAACAACAAATGTGTTGACACTCGACAGAGGTTCAAAATGTAGGTCAAGGTCACTGAGGTCTCCCTGGAGTCAAAGAGTGCATTCTCCAGAATTTCTGAAAATTACATTTTCTTGCCCCAAATGCTTTCTCAAATTTCATACATGCATTTTTACATGAAAAGAAAGTGGGTTGGCCAAAAATTTTGAAAGTGGGTCATGCTCATATCTCAGGCATGGTATGACGTATGGACCTGCGACCAACACCAAATGAGTCGACACTCGATGATGATTCAAAATATTGGTCAAGGTCACTGAGGTCACCCAGGGGTCATTGAGTGTAATTTTCAGAATTGCTAGAAATCACATTTTTTTACTCTATAATGCATTTACGAAGTTCATACATGCGTTTTTATATGAAAAAAAGTGGGTGTGGCCAAAATTTTGAAACTGGGTCGCGCTCATATCTCAAGCAATGGTATGATGTATTGACCTGGGACCAACACCAAATGAGTCGACACTCTCTGGAGGTTCAAAATATGGGTTAAGGTCACTGAGGTCACCCAGGTGTAATTGAGTGCATTTTCAGAATTGCTGGAAATCACATTTTTGAGAACATAATGCATTCCCGAAGTTAATACATGCAGTTTTACACTAAAAAAAGTGGGCGTGGCCAAACGTTTGAAAGTGGATCATGCTCATATCTCAAGCATGGTATGATGCATGGACTTGGCACCAACAGAAAATGAGCCAAAACTCTATGGAGGTTCAAAATATGGGCCAAGGTTACTAAGGTCACCCAGGGGTCAATGAGTGCATTTACCCGAATTGTCAAACGTCGTCAATGGTGAATTCAACGTATTGATTGACTTGACGTCATCTTAGGGTAGGGGTTGATTGGGTTGGGGCGTTTTTCGCAGACATTCCAGCAATCTAGTTGTACAGAGATCAGTGGGTGTACCATATGTTGTAAAAAAGGGCTTGGTATACTACACCCCCCCCCCCCCCCCTCAGTCATCGGGAAACTTTAGCGGCCCGGTCCTCTCGACGATTAGAGCTGCCCCCTCCCCCTCCCTGCCCTTCATGTATCCATTCCTGCATTCGCTATTTATTGCTTTTATTGTTGATATTTAGATAATCTGTGGCGTTTCTTTGGGTGTAGATCATTGTGTACTGAAAATGCGAGATCAATCATACGAAAGCATATGTATGTACAAATCGCGTGCGACATGATTGATGTGAATTGAATGACATGAGCTTGTTGACTGTACTCCGGTTGTTGTCATGTAGTATTTATTCTGTCTAATATAGCGTAGATTTGTCATGGGTACCTCCACACTAAGAATGAACCAAATTCTTATAGACGCCTGCTTAAATACAATCAGCAGTTGTTACTGGTGATGACGTGAATGTTTCATTCTTCGCTAACCCTTTTCAAATCATATGCTGCAAATAGACTGTACGAAAACTACAAAAGCAATAGGAGGATAGATAATGCAAACCTAAAGCCCAATGTTAGTTTGTTTGTGGATTGGCGTTTAACAATACTTTCAACAGCCAGGGTCATATGGTGTGGGACAGTTTTACGAGTGGATGGGGTCACAGTAACTGGAGAGAACCACTGAGCAGCGCTGAGCAACTATCAGGCTATCCAACTTACTAACGGAGTTAGCAGCGATTGAAGGCAAGTGCACCATCGGCGAGCAAGTCTTAAAAACGTAGATAGAAGAAAAGACAAAAACAATATAATATTAGAACGTTCCTTTTCATGTTCTATCGGTCGATAGTACCTGAGTTTGTGTGATTTCTGAAATAAAACCTGAAGCAGCGAAGCGAAGCTGCTGAAGGTTTTATTTCAGAAATCACACAAACTCAGGTACTATCGACCAACAGAACATGAAAAGAAACGTTCTAATTATTTTATTATGCCGAACAAAAAATGGCTTTCATTGTGAAGGTTTAACTGCAACATGCCATCAATCTTGTAACAACAATGTAGTCGAATCCAAAAACATGACGTCATTTCGAACGAATGACGTCTCTTCGAAAATGAATTGTCACAAGTGCCGTCGCTTTGGGAGTTTCTATATCAACAAATACCAATGTTTACAACTGCATCATGCTGTTCATGTTATAATTCATTGTTAATGCTTGTTATGAAGCTTGTGCTGGAAATTTTCGGTTTATATCGCATAAACCGAAGGAAAACAACAGTTATTTCTTAAATATACTTGATTGAAGTCATAACTGAGACTCATATTCAGGATTCACTGAAGTGGTGAACAACACGTGAGTTTTTTAATATTTCTGATTCTTTTAAATTCATTGTTTGCAGTTAAAATTGAAAACATACCCACTGAAGATGATATATTTATTGGTAAGTTTGTGTCTACCGATGAAAAAAGTTAAACGGACACGGATCCAGCGTTTGGTGTTGAGAAATTCCAATCGTCGCTGATCAATGGAAGTGGCGCTTACATTTTCTTCGTTCTCTTGTCTCCAGGGAAAAACGTTCCGATAGTACCCGTGTTTTGCCCCAAAACTCCAGTACTATGACTTTTAGAAGGTGTAAAATTAACCAATCACGGCTGATGTTACAAACTTGAGGCATAATAAAAGCATTTTAGTCTCTTCGTCTGTTGAAAACAATGCTTAACAGGCTGTTGGAAACGTTTTTGTTTTAGATCCAATAGTAAATCACATAGCATTTCTTGCGACAATAGTCAGTTCGTTAGGATAAAAACGGAATCATTACATGTTATGTTAGAGGTGACAGCAATCGTTTGTTAGCCCTTTACTAACGCACAAGATATCAGACTTTGTCATTGTCATTAAGGCACATAATCTTGATTGCCACGTGGTGGTACGGTGGCGCTGTGTACTGAGGCATAAAGCACATAGATGGCGCACGTATCTCTCAACCAATGCTAACCCTGCATGTGTGGAGTTAATACGTTAGGGACCTCCACTTGTATACCTATCCATGGCTGTCGAAAATGTCGCAAAATCCCAATAAATAAATAAATAAATAAATAAATAAATAAATAAATAAATAAATAAATAAATAACTGAAACACAATTTTCGTGTTGAATCCAATTTAACCAATTGTTTATACACATATTGTTCACTTATCAGAACTTCCACACTGGGCATTGACTACTAATTCTTATTTTAACAGAAAAAGATAACGTGTTTACAATACTACTTTTCGGGATCCAAATGGGTGAATTAACCCTTTACCTAACCTGAAAAGCAGACGACACTTGCAAAAATAATTCTTGAATAACTAATTTTTTTCATTTTTTGTCTCAAAAACATAGGTTATGATCCCTCGTTGGAACGAGCTCGTTCCAACGAGGAGTCATAACGAGGAGTCATAACCTATGTTTTTGAGACAAAAAATGAAAAAAATAATGAAAATTAATTGCCGATTTTTGAGAATAGCGCTGGCCGGTTTTGGCCGTTACGTTAGGTAAAGGGTTAACTTGTGGTCAGTCAGAACTTGAGGAAATATAATATTCATTTGCCACTGTCGGTTAGTTCTTTCCACGTACATCGGTTTCACACAGCAGTAAAGCTACCCATCACGGATCAATAGAACAGAAAGTCTACAATTGTATTTTTCACAATTGTATTTTTGTCTGTGAATTTAAATCACTGAAATGAACATTAACGTTTTAACAGACGTGGCAATTTACCTACCGTTAAAATTCTACGTCTTTAAAAACGCTAATGATTCATTCGAACCATTTGGAACCATTGACAGAAAATACAAATTTAGAAAATAGAATGTTGAACGCTTTATAGCATTGGATACCAGGCATAAATCTGGCTGTTGCAAGTGTTGCCCAACCCGAACAAACGAACTGGACCTGCAAGGAAAAATATGAAACTGTTGTGTCAAATTCTAAGGACGATAAAGTTGGAGGGAGGGGCGTTCAATCAAACAATTCAAAGATATGTGTAGCCTCGAGTTCCTTCTGCCTCATAAATTGATCAGCATTGGTGGATTAATCGCTGTTGTAATAAGTTCCAACAAGACTAAAATCCCGTCGTCTGATTGTCGAGAGCTCGCTTAGTATATTCTATGTTTACGGCTCAAGTGGCAAATGTTACCGTCTGACGTCAATACGCGAAATATTTGAAATGACGTCGCCCGTTTCGTAACTGCTTCACCAATGGAGAGACTAGCATGCCGCTTCATTTTTCTGGATTTTTCACTCGTGCAGCAGACGGTGTTCCGGATGAGGTGTTGTTTAAATTACAAACCGATTTGCGATTTGAACTGAGATGGAATAAGTTTATGTGGTTTATTGATTATTTATCAAGTGCCATCGTAGATACACGAGAGGTTTATTTACTAAACCTGTGATAGTTAAAAGTTGCCTTAAACAAAATAGTAAATAAGCCTCTCGCGTATCCACGATGTAGGTTTTAACCTATGGGTAGTGTCTTCTTGGAACATATACATTATTGAGATGAGTTGACGGTAACATGGTCTGAGGTTTGCGGCTCGGAGCGTATGTTGAACATAAGCTCCGAGCCGCAAACCTCAGACCATGTTACCCTCAACTCATCACAATAATTTATAATGTGTATGCTCGAGTTCCTTCTGCCTCACAAATTGATCAACATCTGTGGATTAATAGCTGTTGTAATATATTTAGAATTTCTTTACAATATAGACCGATTTTCATTCTTGTACAAAGCTAAGTGCAACATGAATTATCAACATTAAACAAAAGCAGGAAAATGTACAGAATTCTGTTTCCTAATACCATATCTCCTCCCTTCAATGCATCACACTTCCGCTGTAAAGTAGATGAACTCGTGTTGTATCGATCATTCTGTTCTTAACACCGTCGTTACTATACTAAATTTTTATCGATGATTCTGTTGATGGAAATAAGGAATAACTATATTTATATATTTGATCCTTTCTAACATGAGCAGTGGTTTCATTTTGCAGTGATTCAAAAGCAGTCCCCAAGAATTTCAATGCAGATCTGATCGGTCAAACCTAGAGTTTCTTCACTAGGCTGTTTGTTTGTTTGTTTGTTTTTATCAGATAATTACTGCTTTTTCCTTGCAATAAACTAATTAGGTAAATATAGACCAAATACATAGTGATGAGATACAAGTATGGTCATGAAAATATACATGTATATCGTGTCCTGTGAAGCTTCGAAATTCAATTCGGTTCGAAATCATCTCGATTATTCGATTAGATAATTTCGATTCGATTCGAGTCGCGCTGACTCGGAATTTTGAGAATCATCCTTTTAGAAGACCTGATGACAGAAGAAGAGTTCAAGGAGGTTCAACTCAGGGCTGTCACGATTAATCGATGAGTCGATTGTCGATCGGTCACGCCGAAATCGATTAGTATTTTTCGTTGTCGAAGAATCGGTAAATTTTACCCTGTTTTAGATATTGAAAAAAATTGAAGAAAAAACTATTGTTTCTAAAAGTAAAAGGCCAAGAACGTCGACGTTAAACCTCAAGAAGCCGTTAGAAGCATTTGTCTGTTCGGTACATTCAAAGCTTTGATGTTCTGAACTTTTGAACCGTCAGTGTAGTAATCAAAACCGGTCGGCAGTTGCGAACTTCGCAACTGCCGACCGGTCTTGATTATTACACTGACGGTTCAAAAGTTTAGAACATCAAAGCTTTGAATGTACCTGAAAGAGGATCGTCTTCGTTGTTTACCTGAGGTAGGTAAACTGAATTGAACTTCATTTTTAACGACTTCAAAGAGAGGGAGACGGGGTGGGTGGTGGGGGGGGGGGCATCTAGGTACGATTAATCGATTATTATCGATTATTTGCAACGATTAATCGATTCCTAAATTAAAAAATCGTGACAGCCCTAGTTCCACTTCCGAAACTGCTTTGATTCCATTTCTGGAATGTTCCACTTTTTGACTGACTTGTTCAAACAGACTGATCAACATTGAATACATGCATTAATGGCAATTGACAAGATGTGGTATAAACTCAAAAAGCGCGCTAAGATTCGATTGTGGATTCGAATCGATTCGAAATCCTTTACCTGATTCAGTTCGATTCGATATTCGATTTGACTTGAAATTAGGGGTTCGCAGATCCCAACATACATCTCTGTGACTGATATATAAAACAGAAGGAAAATATTGAATAACAAAATCGTTTTGTGGTTATCCGGCCGTAGGCAGGATTGGGCCCGTTTGGGACCGGGAGGCTCGGTCCTATTGGAGGTCCCTTCATCCCACATTGTGAGATTTAATTTTCCGCTTGTCGAGTTTTGTTTCTTCGAGATTCTCTTAGTTGTCTGATGTCTGAATTAGCGCAAGTGCAGTCTTTTATTTTCTCGACGGGCTTGAACTCAGAGGAAGGGGACCAATGTGGGAGGAACCAGGCCTCCCTGAGAGGTACTACCACTGTCTGTTTGGGATTCCAGCCCTGTCTGCTTTCCTGGTGTTGCGTCATGTGTTGTTGTTGTTTTGTAATTTTTCTGGCCTTTTCCATTGTAAGGTCTAGTACTTGGTTAGGGCTCCTGTTACTGGGCTATCTTTTAGTATGGTGGTGGTCTTTCGCTGAAGGTCTGCGTATCCTGATGTTGTTGGCAACTGTCTGGCGGTTGTTGATTTGTAGTGTGTATTGTTGTTCTGGTTGGCTGTTGTTGATTTGTGATATATCTGTTGTTGTTCTTCTGAGTTGCTGGTTGAGGGGCAACTTAGAGTGAACCCTCCGACTGACGTGGACCAAAAGAAGGTTTGCTTTCCTGAGAGGTACTACCACTGTCAAGTTGTCGAGTTCATCCTAAGAGGGACTTGGTTTTTCCGTTTTCTAGTTGTTGTGTTCTTGTGGTTAGTTCCTCAAATAGTAGGCTATTCCTTAGTCTGGCGATGGTCTTTAGTTCAAGGTCGATGTAGCGTTCCATGATGGGTGGGGCGTTTGTGGTTTCATGGAGGTAATTTGTCGCTGTGTCTCTAGGAAGCATGAGGGCTGTTTGGGTTGCATAGTTCTGTGTGCGTTGTATCTCTAGAAGTGTTGAATTGCATGCGTTTTTCGGGATGATTGTACCGTATTCTAGTACTGGACGGAAGTAGGGTATGTAGATTTGCAGTAGTCTCGTCGCGTTGGTGCTCCAGTTTGTTCCTCGAAGTCTCTTGAGTAGGCCGATTCTTTTCCGAGCCTCATTGCAGATTCTTTTGCCGTGGCTTCGAATGGTGAGCTTTTTGTCTAAGGTGGTGCCCAATAAGTTGACTTCGTTGTATTGTTCGGCGTCTTCTCCAAATACAGTGATTTTGATATTTGGTTCGATTCTTTTGTTGTGGGAGAGGATTAATTGCGTCTTTGTTGTGTATAGTTTTATTCTCCATTTTGCGCACCATCTTTCAATGTCATTTAGGGTTTTTTGCAGTTTTTTTGTTATTATGGTAACTCTTTTGTTTGATGTCCAGAGTTATAAGGACGTCAGCGAATTTGGATGCTTGCAGGTTGTTGCTTGGGTTGACAGGAAGGTCGTTTACATAGATTAAGAACAATAGTAGACTGAGGACCAATCCTTGTGGTGTGCCTGCCTCTCGATCCACCGGTCTAGATGTGTTGCTGTTTATTTTCACTTTCAGGGTTCTGTTGTGGAGGAAGGATGATATTATTCTGGTGTAGTAGATTCATGCCAAACTGAATCAAAGGCCTTTTCGACGTCTAGAAGTACAGCTGCTGTAATCCATTTCTTTGCTTGCCCTAATCTGATGTCTTGGGCTAGTCGTGTGGCATGTTCGATGCCTTCTTTCCCTTTCTGTACGCTCTTTGCCATCTATTGAAGAAGTTTGTGTTTTCTAAGTGGTTTAGTAATCTGTTGTTTAGTGTCTTTTCAAATAGTTTACCGATGCAGGGGAATAGGCTGATTGGTCTGTGGTTTGTTGGATTTTTTTCATCTTTGTTGGGATTTGGTATCATTTTTCCGACTGCACTTTTCCAGATCTGTGGGAAGTATCCTAGTTGTAGGCATCTGTTGATGACTGTTGCTAGTTTATCGAAGAGTTTAGTTGGTGCCTGTTTCAGTATGGCGTATGCGATACCATCTTTACCTGCCGCTGAGTTATTCTTGCATGATTTTAGTTGGTGTTCTATTTCATTTGCTGTGAAGTCTTGAACTTGGTCGTGGCTGTCTGAGCCTCCGTTGGTGTCTTCCTGTAGTGGCTTGAAGATGGTTCCGTTGTCCTCCATGTACGTTTCTACGGTGGTATTGGAGGAGCCATCAAATACTGGTCAGACGTGAGTGTTGTGGATTTTTTGGAGATTATCGGCGTGTACTTGTGCTTTTTCTGAGTCGCTTTCGGTTATAGACCCATCGGGCTTAAGTATAGGTTTCTCCGGTTTGGTAGGGTCGTCGGTGGTGCTACCTGTTAGTATTTTGAATGTGTTCCAGAATGCTTTGTCGAATTTCTGCTCCCCTAGTTTTCCAGTGATATTGTGCCAAGCCTTTTCTTTTTCTTGATTGATAGCTTCTTTAGCTTGTTTGTTTAGCATGTTGTACAAGTTGTTGAGTTCTTCCTGAATGCGGTGTTTTTGGTGCAGCCGTCTTGTTTTTCCGTTTTAGTTTGATCAGCTGTAGTGTCTTGGCTGGTACTCTCCAGCCTTTTTTTCTTGATTTTTTGCGGTGGACATGCTACATTCAGCGCTGATAGGAGTCTATTAATGTGTTCATTTAGGTCTTCTATGGTTTGGATTTTATTGTCGCCGATTTTTCCTGTTAGTAGATCTCTAAATTTGTTCCAGTCTGCTTTGTTGAGATTTATTCTCCAGGTTGGTGGGTGTGTTTCGGGTGAGCCAAATCCTGTCTTGATGTGAAGTGGGAGATGGTCGCCGCTGAGGTCTTCTACGTAGCACTCTGTGATTTTGTTCGCAAGTGTCGGCGTTGCAAGTGCGAGGTCGAGGATGTCCCAGTCCTTTGCTCTGTCGCTGTAGTGAGTTGGCTCTGTTTCGTTGTTAAGGATAGTTAAATTCAGTTCATCGGTGGTGTTTAGGAGTATCTGTCCGTTATTGTTTGTTTTACGGCAACCAGAGGATTGGTGAGTCTCAGTGAAATCTCCTATGAATTGTCTAAAGTTGTCTGTGAAGTAACTGAAGATGTTTTCGTTGAGTTGTTTGTTTGAAGGGTTGTAGGTGGCAACAAGATTTGTTTTCGTTTCTCCTATTGTTATCTCGATTGTTAGGGTCTCGCTGTCAAGTTGGCTTGTGTCGATAATTCTGTGTTTGATATTCTTGCCGATCAGTATTGCTACACCACCTCCATTTGCATTCCTGTCGCGTCTGGCTATTATGTAGTTAACGAAGTTGATTTAGTTCGGTGCATTCAGTTTGGTTTCATTGATACAGATAATGTCCGGATTTACGTCTTGTAGTTGTTGTTGTTGTTGTTTTGCCTTTAAACCGTTAACGTTGACGGGGATAATATGAGTAGTGACATTACGAGTTCCAACAGGCAGATTAGTCATTTGCTGTGGACCACTGTGAGAGGTGTTAATTCCTCCCTGAGAGGTACTACCACTACCAGGTGTTAATTGCTTGTGGAGCGTGTTTAGTTGGGTGGGTGCCACATTTTGGCAATTATGGTTTGGTGATATGTGTTCATTTATGTCTCCTGATCTGTTGTTTATTCTGGGTTGTCTTGATCTTCTATTTGTCTGTCTGGTTTCATTGTTGCGGTTATTATCCATAATTAGTAGGCCGGTGTTTGATTATCGGAGGTTTTCTCAGATCTTTGTTTATAGTTTAGTGACTGAATGCTATGTTCTGTAATACTTCGTTGTGCATTGCTGTTTTGTAAATCTAGATGATATCTTCTGACACTTCTTTGCAGACGTAGGTTTTTTTTATTTCTCTGGGGTCTTTTTCTTCGCTTGTTAGGATTTTAGGTGGAGCTGTGATTTCCATTGCAGTTAGCGCATGTCTTGATAGCCGATGTGCAATCTTACTGGCTGTGTTCTCCTAGACACGATCTGCATTTTGTTTTTTCGCTGCTACAAAACTTCGCAGTGTGCCTAAATCTCTGACAGTTGTAGCATTGTCTGATGTGAGGCTCGGGGCTGTAGTCTTCTGCTTTATAGCGTCTGTTGGATAGTCCAAGTTTAATGCCCTCTGAAAATTCTTTCTTTAATGCGGCGGTGGGGCAGCTTAGTTTGGTTTTCTAGGTTGCTTGATTTGTTGAGCCGTTCTTCATCCTATGTGCTTTAACCCCCTTGTCCGATTTCGTCTTCTATTTTTTTCTGTGATCTCCTGGTTGACTCCGCAAATTATGATGTAATTCTGGTCTTGGGCTGGGTCCTTTCTCTGCAGAGGTGCACGAAATACTGTATTGTTGTCTTTACACTCTTTGATGTTTCTGGGTCCCACTTTAAGTAAGAAGTCTCTTGTTCTTTCATCCCGGGGGTATGCCTTCAATGTATCGGTTCTTGTAACGCTTGTATTGAAGAGATAGTCTGAGGAGCACCCTTCTCTGATCATTACCGTCTTCAACTTTATAGGATTGTTAAGCTATGACTTTGGATATCGATAGCTACTTGTGTGAGTTTTCTCTTGTTACTTGTGTTCAGCGTGTTCTGTGATCTTGTGTTCTGTGGTTTATTCGTACTGTGTTCTTGATTGATTCCGTTGTTCTGCTCCGTGTGCGCTCAGTTTTACCTCTTAGCGGGCTGTAGTTCTTCCGTTTTCTGCAGTTCTTCAACCCTGATTGTTTTCTCCATCTCCTATGTCGATGTCCATGTCGTCTGCAGTTACGTTGTCAACCTCTATGCCACTCGATACTTCTGCTATTGCTGCGTTCGTGGAACGTTTTGGGACTGCAGTAGCTGTCGGTCTTGGCGTTTCTGATGAGTCCGATGAATGGTGGCGCAGACTCTGCGTCTGACCGCTGACTCATCCTTTGGGGAGGATGGGTTATGATTCTGGTTCTGGTTCTTTAGGTTCTTATGGCTCTTCTCTTTTCCCCTTCTTGTTGTTGTTGTTGTTGTTGTTGTTGTTGTTGTTGTTGTTGTTGTTGCTGTCACTCTTCGGATTTTCTCGTTCTGGATACTTCGGCTGCTTCGGCTGCTCGAAACCATTCCCGCTACCTGATGGGTTAAATTGATGATGTCACGTCATAATTCCTTATTTGCGTCTCTCTCTTCTTCTAAACTGGTCAGCAGCCGATCGACCCCCAGTACAAGAATAAAGCAAACAATGATTTCTGACTTGTTATTCAAAAAGTAGACGATTATTTATGGGGTTAAATCATTTTATTATGCATACTTATCATAGAAAACCCTGAATGTCTTCTTCCCTTCTTGTCTTTGTTTTGCTGTGTCGTCTACAAGAGGCGTAGAAAGCATTTCCATTTTAGGGGTGGGGACGGTAATAGAAGGACACACGCGCACACACACACACACACACACACACACACACACACACACACACACACACACACACACACACACACACACACACACACACACACACACACTTACATACGCGCGCACGCACACACAGTAGTGGCTTATGTGGATTAGTAGCATGGTTTGACTACTGTAGGTAATAACAATAATTCTTGGGCCTTCTCCTGATTTGACGCGGTTCTCTAACGGCGAGGCCTTCAGCAACACAGTCCCTCGTCAGGTTATTCCTTCTCCGTGTGCTCTCTCTCTCTCTCTCTCTCTCTCTCTCTCTCTCTCTCTCTCTCTCTCTCTCTCTCTCTCTCTCTCTCTCTCTCTCTCTCTCTCTCTTCCCAATCTCTCAGCATTCAGTCAAAACTTGTTTCATAATTTCGCCCATTGGGCTTTCTCGATCTCCCTAACTATAAAATTGACCTTCTCCCTCATGTTATTGCTCATCCACGTATCCTTCATGTTTTCATCTCATTTTCGAAAGCTGCGATCGAGACTGACGTTCAAATTAGTTAAATATGGAGACAAAAATGTGAATCCCTTTTCCACATTAAAAGCTGTTGAAAAACCAAAGCATACAAGCGAATCTAGTTCCAGCGCCCCCTGTGCCTCCCACGGTTCCTACGTCTCTGTCGTCTACATATAAACAGAAGATTATTTCAGTAATTGGTAGACAGAGTTAAAGGGTTTCTGAACTCCGCAAGTAAACGCGTGTCATTGTTGCTTTATAATGTGGCTGTCGTCTATTTTACTGAAAATTTCAATGGAACTCTCTCTTCATCGATGTGGGTGGTCACATTTACTTAAACCCTATACACTAAAAATTGGTCGAACCTCGCGTGTTATGTCAAATAGTGCGTATTTCGTCCTTTGGGTGGCACTCCTTCGCAGAGTTTGAGGATACAAATGTAATCTATGAGGGAAACATAATATTTTCAAGTCCAGTAATATTTTTGGGTAGAATTTTGATGTTGCGATGAGGCACGTTGCTTTCTCTCTCAGTCGTTAGTAACCCTTTACCTAACGAATCGCCCGCATCCGCCCGCGTAATATGCAAATTCAGCAGTTGAAAAAATATTATTTTTCAAAGAATTTCAACAAAACCATGTCATGTGACTCCTCGTTTGAACGAGCTCGTGGTTTTTTTGAAATTTTTTGAAACATTTGAAAAAAACGATATTTAAATTAATAAATTTTGATATCGTCTGCGTTGGGTAAAGGGTTAATGGAATAACAACAAATGCTTTGTTGATTGGCGAGGTGTCTTGAGTGATGAATCAGCTGATGATTCAGCTGAAGTGAAAAGGTTGTAACACAGTCTTAACCAGTTTTACCCAACAATCTTATATCGCCCCTTGAAGAGCTGAAAAGTCACACGAGCGAATCTATTTTTTATGGATTGGGAGGGACAGTAAAAATTTAATCCTGCAGCACTACGCATCCGCTATGGGCAGAAAGTGAACTTCCCGCATCCAATATGTGTATTACATGTAATGCAGAAATACCAAGCGAAGAGAGTGGTCATCACCACTAACTATGATAATGAGAGAGGTCTAGCCCAGTGTTTAAAGTTCACGCGAGAATCAGACAAGAATCTCAGAAAGGAAAACAATCAGTCTGAACTTTGATTCTCTCAAAATATTCATTTGATTCTTGTCATAGATTCTGAAAATGTGCTTAAAGGCATGGAGAATTTTACTTATTTATGCACCTTCATAATAAGGAGTGTTTGACTGATAAATCGTGTCTGGTCAATTCTTGATTGCCTATACACGCAGCCAAGACTTCATTTGAAACCATTACAAAGTTACTGAAACTTCCCTCAGCAAGACCACCAAAGGATTGTGTTTTAGAACATGTGTTTCAAATATACATGTACATGCAAGACGAAAAACTATATATATGTATATTAGGTTTGTTTTTAACTATGCAATATATATTGGTTGCACACGAAAGTACATAACCGTACCCTCAAATTTTAAATTATTGAAAACCGAATTGATTCTTGACAATTTCGGACAAAAGCGAGGAAGATCCTTGCTGAACACCCCACTAGCCTTTCAAGCCTAGATGACCCTCTGGGTAGAAAATGAAAAAATGAACTTATTTCCATCTTCACCTCACGGGAAATGGCAAATTAACATTGAAGAATTTAGTTTGTTTTTAATATATGGTAAATCGACAGTCTAAAGTGACAGAGAATGCGGGGAATTGAATCTTAGTGTACTATGAATATATCAAAAATGTTTTGCTTCTGAGGGTGGCTTGAAGCAAAACCAGTTTATATTATTTGTTTCTGTTTCGTTCCTGAGAAGCCTTGAGCTTCTCAGGAACGAAACAGAAACAGATAATATAAACTGGTTCAGACTCCGTTGTAAAACGAAAATTTGATGTGGGTTTTATCATAACCCTTTGACAATACTGAACCAAAAACGTTTAGCAACATATTATATTTTATCTATGAAAT
This sequence comes from Pictodentalium vernedei, assembly GCA_031216915.1. NCBI lineage: Eukaryota > Metazoa > Mollusca > Scaphopoda > Dentaliida > Dentaliidae > Pictodentalium > Pictodentalium vernedei. The sequence goes on from CM062297.1 coordinate 761,319,480, forward strand.
GTTAGTATATAAAGGATTAAAAAAATTGATTCGTATCCATTGAAAGCATGATCATACACACTTCTTCGCGCAGCTTTCATGCACTGTTGGACACAATTCGTGATTGCCGGTCTTGCACGTGGAAGTGAATTTTCGTCATTGTTTAAAAATGTTGCTGTTTTGCTCTATTCCCTTTGATTCTGGAACTGTTGTCACTTTGAAACGAATAACTCATTGCACTTTGCAACATAGGGCGCTGTCTTGGCTTGTCCGAAAATCACCGTCATAAAGCCAGGGAAAGACTCGCTGTTGGACAGAGCGTACACAAGGTTGCACAGCATTTAATGTGCATCCATCCGCCATTTCACGTTTAAGATAATGTGTGCAACAAACTGGACAAGTTCGAGATCGCGCACGTTCTGGTAGGCCACGTTCAATCAGCCACAGAGAAGATCCCTACATAGTGACGTCATCGTGACGTGATCGACTTGCTCCTGTTCCTCGTTTCGCTAGAGACTTGTAGCAGGCTACCGGAACAAACATTCATCCACAAACTGTCAGAAATCGTCTGCACGCAGTCGGTTTGGTAGCACGACGTCCAGTGGTGACAGTACCATTAACGCAACGTCATAAACATGAACGTCTAAAGTGGGATCAGATTCATCGACAGAGTCGGACAGCAAAATGGAACCAGACATTATTTAGTGATGAATCTCGATTTTGCGTTGAATTTGCAGACGGGCGACGATGAGTATGGCGAAGACGTGGAGAACGCTATGACGCTGCCAACGTCATTCGGTGTGCCGATATGGTGGCGGCAGCGTTGTGGTTTGTGCTGGGATTCATACTAATGGCACAACTGACCTTATCATCGTCAGCGAAAACCTGAATGCTCAACGCTATTGCGATCTTATTGTCACTTCCGTGGTTGTTCCATTCATGCGACAGCATCCAGGTTTCTTATTCAAGCAGGATAATGCCCGCCCCCGTACAACTCGTGACACCATGGATCTTCTTGAAAGACACAACATTGCTTTGTTGAATTGGTCAGTCAGATCTCAGGACCTTTCTCCAATTGAGCAAGTGTGTGACATTCTTGGCGGGAGAGTCAGAGCAAACCACCCTAACCTTGCAAAGGTGCGTGATCTTGAACGTGCGCTTGCCCAAGAATGGCGTAACATTACCATTCCTCAGTTCCATCGACTTGTTAACAGAATGCCACGTCACTGTACATCATGGAGTCAGGCAAGTGGAGGGCATACACTATACTGGCCGTTTTGCATTTGCACCCCCATTTCATGAAGTGAGCCAACATGTCTTGGTCCCTGCTCGAGCCCCAAGCGACCTCCCCCTCTATCAACCAACTGCTACGGATCTGATTATAACTTCAGCTATCTACTTTGACCTTGCTGTGGTGTATTCTCAAAAGAGAACTGGAAGTAGCGCGAGTTACTGTAATTTAAAACAACTCGAGACACTTTTAAATACCGCCCCGTGATTACAAAAGAGGGCAGCGAATTTTGATCGGATCGCAACTGGGTTGCGATCCGGTCGAAATTCTCTGAGCTCTTTTCTTCGCACAACACTTTATATAACCGACTCTGTTGAAAAAGAAATGTAGGATATTAAATTTCAGATTCCATTATGGGTTTGTTGTTATTGATTTGGTCTTGATTTCGGAAGTATTTTATTTATGAAATCCGGAGAGCACCAACCATGAAACCGAAAGGTCCAGGGTTCAATCCCAGCCAGGAGGTAACTGCGTTGTGTCCTTGGGCAAGTTATCTCATCCCGATTGCCCACGCGGGGGCACGGTGGCGCTGTGTACTAAGGCGTACTGGACGTCGATGGTGCACTTATCTTCAGCCAATGCCAACCCTGCTTGTGTGGAGTCAGTACGTTGGAGATTCTGACAGCTAACTGCTCACCGTCAAACGGTGGTTCATTCCGGGTACTCCTGCTTCCTTCGTCCGTAAACCTGTCCGACACGAGGTGACCCTCGCTATCGAAAGTGTCGTTAATTCCCAATACTGTTTAAGGTCACATACTTATTCACAATGGCTAATCGTGACCGTGATAGTTTTATGGGTAGAGGAAGCCGGAGTAGCCGGAGAGAACCACCGAGCATCGACGAGCAACTGTCAGCTCCTCAACATTCTAACTGTGTTCAAGCTCCGCTCAAGCAGGGTTACAGCGGTTGAAGACATGTGCTCCATCGACGTGCAGTACGCCTTAGTACACGGCGTCATCGTTCCCCATGAAGGCAACCGAGATAAAGTGCCTTGCCCAAGGACACAACGCGGGTCGTCCCAGACGGGGGAGGGGTGATCGAACACGGGACCTCTAGCATAGAAGTCCAACAGTCTACCACTGAGCCCAAAACCCAATAAATAAATAAATAAATAAATAAATAAATAAATAAATAAATAAATAAATAAATAAATAAATAAATACACTTTTGAAATCCCGACCAAGTGGGATAAGTGTGTCTTGATCAGATCGCGATCTGAGAAAAACTCAATTTTTGTGATTACACTGCTGTAAAGTGAGTTAAATATAGGACCCGTAGAATCGAATCCCGAATCAAATAAGGCAGACGCTTTCGAATCATATCGAATCTCGAATCGAAATTCGCGAGTGTTCATCTTGTAGATATTGTACCTTTTGTCAGCCATAGAAATTGCCAGTCTCCACTCATGTATTGAATTCAACAGTTACTCGTCTGTTTGGGCAAGTCCATCGAAAAAGCGGAACAGTCCAGAACGGAATGAAAGTATTTTCCGAACCGGAACCTCCTTGAACTGTTCTTCTATCATCAGGTCTCCTCTACAGGAGACCTGATGATAGACGAATAGTTCAATGAAAGACACTTAACATGATTTTGAGACCATCTCGGTGATTTGAAAATTTCCTAATCAGCGCGACCCGGAATCGAATCGAAGCATCTGAACGTTTTTCGAATCGAATCGAATTTTGAACCTTCACACACGCTAAAAACTAAAGTGTTAAAAACTACACTTGAAGTGCTGTATTTAACACTTACTAAGTGCTGAACTAGCACTTTGTTCAAATGTAGATATCCCAGAACTTGACAGGTGTTACAATAATACCACTTGACAAGTGTAATGTCGCGACACTAAAAAGGAAACAACGCAGATGTCGCGGATCAGGCTCGTACACTCGAGCCTGATCCGCGTCATCTGCGTTGTGTCCTTTTAATTATGTACCACCAAGCGCAAATCAAATTATGGACGATTCTGGAAGAACCACCAATTCTAGACACATGGGAAGTGCCATCCATTCAAATTTCAGATGTCTGACGATTGTAATGTCCACGTGCTTAAAGCATTGCACTTTGAGTGTTAAAATCAAACCCTAAGAGTTAGAATGGGTTTAACACCTTGAAAGTGTCAGTTTTAACACTTTAGTTTTTAGTGTGCAGGGTCCTACTTAAATGTACAACACGGTGAGTGTATACTAAATATAATAAGTTTTCTCGCGACCATGTTGCATCAACAGAAAATTCAAACACGTCACCCAATTGATTATTTAAACAATTACTTAAAAGTCAGACAGGCTGATGTAGTCATCTCTGGAACGCAAATAGTAAATTTGCTAGATTATAATTCCTGATACACATCACCATAATAGACGGGGAAACATCCTACAATTATCCCGTGTAATGGAACGGATAGCAAAACCGCGAGCAACATTAGATGCAAGGCCATTCATTGTTCGACCGATAAAAGTGTCATTTAAATCGCACAGTTTTACTTAATAATTTTACTTAACAGTTTATTTAACCCTTTGACTACTGTGGTTAGTCAAGCAAGAATCCTGTAATTCATTGACTTTCATCTCACGGTGGTTACACCCAACAGGCGTGACGGAATCTCAATGAAAGAGAGATTTTCAAAATGCCCCGAAACTATCGTGGTTCGACTCGGTGAGAGAGACTGAAGAACAGAAATTTCGTTTCATTGATTTTCAAGACTTGTAAGGTGTGATTGGTGGTGACCAGTATGTGGAGGTGGTATCGAAAAATATTCTAAATTATTAAAAACAGAAAAATGATTCACGCAGCAGGAGTTCGCGAGAGTCAAATCTGAGTCTCGCGAATCGCGACAATTTTTAAGGCACCATTGCCAAACAAATTCAGACAAAAATTAGTGACGAATATCATTTCAAACAGCTTATGACGTCATTTCGTGTAACGCCCACTGATCTCTTAACAACTGGAATGCTGGAACGTCAACGAAAAACATCACAAATCAATATGCCTCCCCTCAAAACGTACCATTCCCTCCAATCTATGACGTTTGATGACACGAAAGCTGTAATGCTGCGAGAGAAGTCACAGCGCAAAAGCTTCCACGTCATCAAACATCAAACGAAAGCCTGGCATGGAAACTGATAACGCGGTATCGACTTTCTAATCTCGGCATTTATTTACTCTTACTATATACTAAAATGGGTTCTAAATATCGAATTGTTATCGCAGTGAAAATGTGCATATCATCAACATATTCATTTTTCACAGACATCAAAGAATATTCTTTAACCCTTTACCCAACGCAGACGATATCAAAATTTATTATTTTAAATATGATTTTTTATAATTGTTCAAAACATTTTAACAAAACCATATCATGTGACCCCTCATTGGAACGAGCTCGACGAGCTCGTTCCAAAGAGAGGTCACATGAAATGGTTTTGTTGAAATTTTTTGAAAAATAATATTTCTTCAGCTGCTGAATTTGCACATTACGAGGGCGGATGTGGCCGATTCGTTGGGTAAAGGGTTAAAATCCAAGCTGTGTTGCGAGGCGTCGGAAAATTGAAAACCGTTTAGAAATATTATTGTTGTGCGCGCGCTGCAACAATTGCCCTCCCCTTTTTCCCAAGTTCATGCTGTCTTACCCAAATGACGTGTGCTGCTCAGGATAAGGATGACGTCTTGTCAAACAACCGAAGTCCAAGGTATTTCGTCTCGTTAAATATGTACTTTACACTTATTTCACAGAAGACATTTCGCGCGAAAGTTTGCAGGGTTGGGTATAAGGTATCAGGGTAGGTGCTGACAAAAGAATTTATAGCGATTATGTCTTTAATAATTAATTGGTACATAATCTTTGTCTAATAGGTCGAAACAGCTGAATGTCAAGCGAATGTAGATCAAAATTTGCAGAATTTGATGGAGAAAACATTCATCTATCAATATAGTCCCCATTTCTGTCGTTCAAAACACTATGTGCTCAATATGGGACATATTTCTTCGAAGGGGTGTATAAAAATAGGGAACGGATGTGAGCTGGTGGAGAAATATAGTGGATACAGATCACTGCTGTGGTGGAGTACGGATTGTTGCTGCCTTTTCTGCAAACTAACGCGCGTTGTGTGTGGTTGGTATTTCGTTTCTGCTTGTAACCCCGATATATTACTCAGTTTATACACATAAGTAAGTCGACGTCATTTTACTTGGATAAAAAGGGCAGAAAATCACTTTAGTGAAAGGTTGATAGCGGTCATTGACAATAACATAAATTGGTAAACTGTGAGTTTCAAAAGCCCACACTTCAAACACAGTCAGCCCGAATGATGTTAAACAACTTCCAATGGCAAGTATATATATAGAGTTTTACATTTCTTCGAGAGAAGCTGAATATTTTCACATTACTCAACTAGGAATTTAAGCAAGCTCCACGAGCTCTGTCAAGCATTAATGACTTGGTTAAATTCCCAGTTGCATTTTGGGAGAAATTTGCTTCTCGAAATTTTGATTTTTAGAAATCAGTGTGCAGAGAGTTAAAAAACTTTTCATGAGGGGATAACAGGTAGACATCCAATCTGGCTATGCTCTCCCCTCGCTGTATACTATTTTTACGACGTTTTAACAATATTTTGTACAATTCTGTGTTATATGCTTGTATCGTGAAAAATAATAATCTGAATCTGAAAAAAATCTAAAAACACCTACAGTTAAAACTAGAAGTCCTGTCACGAACTGCGCGCCTATCTAGGCTTGATTGCGCGTAGGAATTGTGCGCATTTGCCATATCGAATGGCCTCCAAAGCACTGCACATTCTCCTGGTTATTCATAGCAAACACAGGCAAAGTTTCTGCCAATGGACCTCCGGGTTACCCGGAGGTCCATTGGCTGAAACATTGCTTGTGCACAGGCCATATGTACAGAATTTGATAGGTCATAACGCGTAGAGCAACGCGCAGATCGACGTGCTATTTGTGCGCCTGTCATGACAGGACTTCTAGTTTTAACTGTATGTAGTGTATGTAACTGTATATAAACAATCGCTTTGAATTCAAGCAGTCTGTTGTCTGAAACTTACCCCGCTTGGGATTCTTACACTTTCTTAAATGCATGAGTCATTGCCTGGGTGGAAAATCCACTCTGCAACTTCTTGCACCCGTACCATAAATTCCTCAATTAACTCCTTACCCAAAGTTTAGCGACGATAAGGCCAGCACTCTTCACAAAAATTGGCATTCAAATTTTAATACTTTTGGTTTAACATGACAAAGGATATCTGTGAGTCTGTCCACAATCTGTTCGACAGTTCACAGTTCTTGTCTATCACCTAACTTCATATGCATGTTCAGGTCCATGCCTAGATTAGAACCTCCCATCATGGTCATGGTTGGTTGTCCACAATACCTGCCACAATAGCCATCTTTGATTTTTTCAGCACAGGCTGCGGGCCACATTTATGCATGGATTTTTTTTAATTTTGCAGGGGGACTTAGAATGATGAGTGTATGAGAACTTCATTTTTTGTATCAGCTGGCCACCCATAATGGCCGCCCTCTTGGGATTTCTTCAGAACACTATCCACAATCCATTCAGCAAGGGCCACAATCCACAGTTGTTTCCCGATTATCATCAAACTCCATATGCATGTTCAGATTTATACCCAGATCAGGACGACCCATTGTGGTTACAGTCAACCACTTGCAATGAGCGCCACAGCAGCCGTCTTGAATTTCTTTACCGTCTACTGCTCGCATTTAGACATCAAGTTTCTTGAAATTCGGTGGAATCACTTAGTATGACGAGTTGATGAGGACACCATAATTTGGTAATGGTTGGCCACCCATAATGGCCGCTATGACGACATTCTTAGATTTCTTCATAACACCCGGCAGTTGCAGCTATGCACCAATGTTCTTGAAACTCAGACTGCTTTCTTTTTATGACGAGTAGATGAAAATGTCCTATGTTGGTCATTGTTGGGCTGCACATTGTGGCTGCCATGGTACATGTAGCAATCTTGTTGGTCTTAAGTACACCCTGCAGGTTGCATTTATGGATCAGATTTCTTGAAAAGTGACAGGATGAAAGTGTGACAAGCAGCTGAGAATGTCATGTTTCCGTGATGGTTGGCTGCCTAGAAGCCATATTTTTCTGTTTAAGTATTTTATTAGCGAAGCTCAATAGGCGGTTTAATGATCACTTTCCATCTGTCGTCCGTCTGTCCTCCGGTCATCGTCTGACATGAACTTTAGATTATCGACCTCTTCCCATAAATTACTGAATTAAACCGAATTTGATGTGCATGTTCCTTATCATATATGTTAATGCAAGGTTGTTCAAATAATGGTGCCACACCCACAAGGGACATAATTCTGTTAGCACCCACAATAAAATTTTAAAAATTACAAACTCTTCTCCATAACTACCAATCAGAATGTGTTGATACTTCGTATACAACATCCTTTGGGGGTGAAGTTCAGGTGTATTTGAATCAAGTCCCTGGATTATATTTGGGCTCGCTGTGGGACCTTGAATTTTAAATTAAAACTAGTGCAATGTGAGGGAAATTCTTTAAAAATATTTTTCTATTGATCCACCAGTCAAAACCTCTTGATATTTGGTGTACATCATCCTTAGGGAGGGTCAGGTGCAAGTATATTCAAATCAAGTCCCTGGAGTTATATTTGGGCTCCCTGCATGAGCCCAAATTTTAACTTTGTGTAATGTGAGGAATTTTCTTCAAATCCTTCAAATCCACCAGTCAGAATGTTTTGATATTTGGTGTGCAGCATCCATAGCGGGGTCACATTAATTTGTATTACAAATCAAGTCATTTGGTTTATATTTAGGCTCCATATGGAACCCGAATTCTAACTTAACAATGCAATATGAAGGACAATCTTTAAAACCCTTCTTCCGATCCACTGTTCAGGTTCAGAATCTTTAATATTTGATATACAGCATCCTCAGGAGGTTCACATTCAAGTTTTTTTCAATTCTTGAATGATAATGGGGTCATATTTGGGCTGGTTTCCTGTTGTGAATTTTAACTTAGTACAATGTGTGGATTATTCTTAAAAACTCTTTTTCAGATCCAGTCATAATCTTTTGACATTTACTATTTGGCATCCTTGGGGAGGGGGCGGGGGATTTAAGTTTATCCAAATGATGTCCATAGGTTCCTATTTGGGCTGTGAGGGTTAATTTGGGAACTTCACTTAGTAAGGTATGGGTAGTATTCTTCAAGGATCTTCATCTTCATGCAGATCCAGTGGGCAGAATCTTTCGATATTTGGTATATAGCATTACTACCGTACCGACCCGGGAATATGCCCATGGTGTGCATGAAATAAAAAGGGGCAATAGTATATGGGTGGGCTTTTTTGAGAGGTCAAGTCTGCATGAGAATTTGGATGCAGAGCTGATACAAAGTTAGGTGACTCGGTCAACCCCCTAACACTTTGAGATGCATTAACCCTTTACCTAACGAATCAGCAGCTGCATGTGCATGCTTAATTTACAGACAGAACAGTTAAAAAAAAAATAAAACAATTTCAACTTTTAAATGCTTAAAAAAATTTCAACAAATCGATATCATGTGACCCCCCCCCCCCCCCTCCCACACACACTGGAACGAGCTCGTTCCAACGAGGAGGTCGCATGACATGGTTTTGTTGAAACTTTTTAAGCATTTAAAAAAAGTAATTAAAATAACAAATTTTTATATCATGTGCGCTGGGTAAGGGGTTCTTTTTCGTTGTAACAATTTGTCAGCTTATTTACACGGATGGGACTCTGAAACTCAAATCTAAAATGTTGGTAGGTCGACTTATTTTCGATTATGGGTTTATTCCTGTGTCAGTACACTATGACTCTAAGATTAAAGATTACTGTTTGTTTAAATGAATTTTACCTATGCGCGACAGAACCGATTTTGTTCAACTTTAGTAAGGGTGGACAAGATTAACATTTGTGCAAATGGGCCCCAGTAGATCAGTTGAGCTCCCCCACCCCCCACCCCCACCTTCCCGAACATTGGCCACATGCAACTTTCAAATCGTCTCCAATATATGGCTACACATGCTATAAAGCCTGTGGGAGCTTTAGTCCCAACTGCAATGTATATGTAGGCCCCTCCGGTCATTAGCTCCTCCTCCCACCTCCCCAGGGAAGTGGGGGAGGTTTGATGATGACGACGGGGTCCTAGTTAAGACTAAACAAGATCCAAAAGCCCCACAAGTACTATGTTTGCCCCACTCACCCCCACCCCCACCCCCCACACACACACACCAAAAAAAAGAAGAAATGGCTAGGGCACCCCATATTATAGAATTCTGGCTACATGCCTGATTTATATACAGTGCTGTGATCATAAAACTAATCTTTTTTTGCGATTAAATCACTATTTGACGCTGAGACAGAGATACTTACAGCAGGGGGTGATTTTCCTAAATAAAATACTGTTATTTCAAGCTTACATCAAGAAAAACAAATGAGAGCAGCATCTCTCTGGTTCAATATTCTCACCTTTCCTTTTGACGGGTGAGATTTTACAGTATTGTGGGGGAAAGGTGGACAGAGTATTTTGACTCAGTTGCTATCAAGTTTAACCCTTTACCTAACATGAAAAGCAGACGACACTTGCAAAATCAATTCTCGAATAACTAATTTTTTTCATTTTTTGTCTCAAAAACATAGGTTATGACCCCTCGTTGGAACGAGCTCGTTCCAACGAGGGGTCATAACCTATGTTTTTGAGTCAAGTAAGGAAAAAATAATGAAAATTAATTGGCGATTTTTGACAATAGCGCGGGCCGGTTTTGACGGTACGTTGGGTAAAGGGTTAAATACTCAGTCGACTTCTCTGATGACAGTAGTTGTATTGGACAAGATCAAAACCCACTGTAGATCATTGAAAATTGAAGGACTTACATATTAGTGGTTAAGGTATAAGGGCATGGTTGTCCGGATCTCTTAGACTCATGGTAAATGGAGCCTCGACTCCGTACTTTTCTCTCGACATGTTACGTTGGTGGCATTGACCAGCCCTCAGCAGTTGGTGGCATTGTGAGTGCCACGGCAAAGCACTGTGGATGTGTCGAGTGCTCTGAGATGGAGACTGGAGTGCAATTCACCAAGGTTGAATCGTATAAAGATATTTTCGCTCGAACAGTTCATTCATTGACTTAAAAAATGATCACTGAATTTTTTTCCAGCAAAAATCGGTATACTCTCTATTTCTCCAACCAGCTAGGATCCGTATGCTGCGCCTGTACACATCCGTACTCCGAAAATATACACCCTCGCATTCAGTTCACATTTGTGTTGACACATTAAGAATTAAAAGGCTGCTTGGTCAACACTATTGACAGATAAAGGGTGAGGTGACAAACCAGTGTTTAGACACATCACATAGTCACTTCTCGCCAGCCTCATGCCAGTAAAACCAATCTTAACCACTAGCCAATAGTCTTAAAAATAAATGCGCACCAGATTCTAAGAAGTGGAGGCGGGTGTGTAGGAGCCTAAACCAAGGTAACTAACCAGTCTACAGACACATGCCACGATTGGCACTAAAATATTCCGGTTGGCTAAAAATAACTGGAATACTGCTAGCTTCCCCTTTTCTTTTTTTCTTCCATCCCGATCATGTTTCAGGCCGACGATTAGCCTTCAGGTTGAAGTTGAATCAAGTAGAAGAAACCAGGGTTTAATATATTCCCTGTTTGCTATAGTAACGGGAACGGGAATGAAATTACACTCAAACCTGAGAAAAGAAAAATGTCCCGGAAAATATCAAGTAAATTAACGAGAGTAAACAAGACGTATTTATTTTCGTAAAAATATACATATTTTATTGGAAATCTGCCATCTGCGTACAGAAAAGGTCTTTTCCAAAGAGAAGTATGAAAACCCAAACGCGCTCCCAACTTGTTTTCATTTTCAGAATCGCTATTTTGATCACCACTACCTCCTGGCTTCAACTTCCTCTTCTCTGCCGTCACAAGTCTCCTGTGCTTTAAGCAGAGGAGACTGGTTACGGCAGTGAAGAAAGAGTTGGTGTTGAACGAGGTAGAAAATAGTGAGTGATACTAGTGATTCTGAAAATGAAGACGCGTTTGAACTTTGAAACGAATGAGGATCTTGCTGTTGAAGAGAGAAGTCCTCCAGAACTGAGCGAGACATAAAATTATTTCGTGAAATGGTTCTTCAGAAAGCAGGATTTATAAAAAAAATCAGGCTCGGACGAAATCTTACAAAGTTAATTTGGGGCAGTTTTTCAATTTAGAAAACTTCAGTTCAACACGCAAACAGGGCCATACGTGATTCCCGGTTCCGCGCTATAGATTTCCCGGGTTTTGTGACCGGCTTTCGGAACCGGGTTCCCGAGAATCCCCCTTTCCCGGGATTGACCACTACAAGAAACATACCATGACCGATCAAAATACATCTAAATCTCTTTACATTTGCAGCTAATATATTATAGGAATGCATGTCTAAGAACACATAGGTATGCGTCCACGCTATTTTTACCCCTTTGTGTAATCGAGTATTATGTTAATTGAACAAGGGGATAGGCATGTGCTCTCTGTGCCGCCCCTGGTTCCACCACCTCGGCAATCCCTATAACCATTACTTGATGCGGAAGGACCCGAATTACCAGATATCAATCCGCACGGTGACATGACCTTATTTATATCATTAACCTTTCAAACAGGTGTTCCTATGTGTTATATTTACAATACACCTGGCTTATAGTTAAGAGGCGCTTCCATATCAAATATGCATGAACGTTTAGCAATAGGTAAATGCGACAGTCCTTTTGGGTCTCCCAAAGTAAAACACAAGGTCTTAAGACTTGTTGTAAAGTGCTGGAAACCAATATTTGGTATTGCTGCCCTATGCAATTACTTGAATATACCTGGCGATCTACATAAATGATAGTTACTGTTATGGGTAGGTATCAAACTTTCTCCTACCACTTGCTTTTTGACATACGCGTTCCGTGTGAGATACCTGGGGTAGACAGATTTTTCTCCCCCCACTATACGTGAAACATACGCGTGTCCCGGGTGAACGAACGATTTGGTTTCGCGCGCCGAAGGCGCGCAGGGACGGTATGAGTAACAAGCCCCTTTCGACCCTCGTTGGCTGTTTGTTTTTGGATGATGTCGAGGCGTGGTAGAGGAGGGAAAGGAAGGAGGGAAAAAGGTTTATCCCCTTCTTGGCTTTTTGAGGCTCTTTTTCTTTGGTGGAGGTTGGCATGGTGGTAAGGCTGGTGGTGGTATTGAGGTACGCGCATAATGTTCTTCTAGTGCTATTCTGGGGAATTTTTTTTATTTCTTTAGGTACTCTTTTGTTTTGGCGGATTCTTCTTTTGCCATCTCTATTGCTCTTGGTGCGTTCTGCACGATGGTGTTAATGGATTGTGGTGGCTCTTCTGTTGCTACTTCCGCTCCCGGGTTTTCCGGTAGTGAAGGAAGAGGGGAGTGAGGGGTGGGAGACGGTAAAAAAGCAACTTCCAGTCCCTCCTCAGTCTCCACTGGACGTTCCGCATCCAACTGTGCCGGCTCATGAGCGGGCAGTTAATTGGGTGCACCAGTGGGACTAGGAGGGGAACTGGCGGCTGCCTCCAGAGCCTCCACCCCTCACTCAACTCTTTCTTCCTATTCCGGAAGGCCTCCAAGCGCTGGGCGTCCCTACGCTTGGTTGATGGACTCTTCTTTTTCTTCTGTTCTCTCTTTTCAGGGCCTCCGTGCCCCTTCGGGTGAGGACCAGTTGGAGATGGGATCCTCTCTCCAAAGGTACTACCTCTCCCCGAAGAGGGTGGTGTCTTGGATGTCTCTACCTCAAATTTCAGGTTCAGGTGGACTTTCTTGCCTGTCCCCTGGACAGTCCAGGTGACAGAGCAAGAGATGCCCAGAGCTGATATGGTTCTGATGAGTCTCTCTGGTAATTCCAGTTTTTCCATGATTGTTGATCAGGTGCTCACGCTCTGAAGTCAGAAGTGTGAATGTGGTTGATGATGACAATGTGTGTCCCGGGTGAGACAGCAGGGTGGGATATTTCTATCCCACCCACCCCACGTGACATACTCATTTGCATATTTTATTAGGTCGCCGGAACTATTTCATCATCGTCTGCACAATTGCAACATGAGCTGAAACAAATCAAGTTTAATATTTGAATAATAATTAAATATTGTTGATGTAGACTCAATATTTAATCATTATTCAAATATTAAACTTGATTTGTTTCAATCCCATGTTTCTCTGCAGATTTAATAATATCACTGCGCGAATTTATCGATCGATCAACAATCCCACAATGCCCTTTACATTAGAGTTTGACAAGCGCAAATTCATTAACCCCTTAACGGACAGAGTTACAAATCAATTTTTTAGTATATACCTATGGTATATACCTAACTTTTGTACGATCTTTCCGATGAAATTGTTCTTTTTTCGAAAGGACTACAACTTGATAAATTGGGTATGTCAGCACGTGGCCGCCAATTATCTATAATGACTCGTGTTCGGGGAGAAAAATCATCCTCGATGAGTCTGAAGGTGGGAATGGGGAAATCTCACCCTCGGGGCAAGAACCAGACCCTCGGCAAGAGGGTCTGGTTCAAATATCTTGCCCCTCGGGTGAGATTTCCCCATCCCACCCCAGACTCATCGGGGATCATAATAGTCCTACCCCTTTCAAAATCTGAATATAGTACAACCGCCGTGGACTGATCGTAATCCATACGTGGGCAGTGATGTCCACGCATGCGTTTACCACGTAATAAAATCATCATTCCCCAAATTTTAATTTATTTGGTTGTACCCCGTGCTTCATTAATTAAATTTTTGATGATTATCCCTAAAATTAGTGTTTGGAATTTAATATTATTGGGTTCGTGGAAATATCGCCAACCAATAGAAAGTGACCAGTCCATGGCGGCCATACTCTATTTCATCATCGTCTGCATTTTGTAACCAAACACGGCGCCCTACATCGCTTCAACTGACACGGCTAAACATCCCACCCCAAACCACTCGAGGATGATTTTTCCCTTCCGTCCGCCACATGGCGTCATTGAAATCAATAATTTCAAAACCGTCACCACCAGATTATCATGTGTTTCAACTCGTTTTCACTATGTTAACCCCTCTCGCTATCGTGAACTACCGCTCATTTCCGTATGTATATGTCTTTGATAGATACGAGAATTGTCGATGCTCTGTCCACGTATGCAATTCATCTTTCTCCACGATGAAACAATCGAATAATAATTTTTCGTCTCGAGAGCAGTATTTTGATTTTCGATCACGTCGTGTGGTCGATGTGGTGAGAGGGAAAATCGCCATCGAGTGGTGTGGTGTGGGATGTTGAAATCTCACCCTCGTGAAGAGATATTTGACCCAGGCACTCGGCAAGCCTCGTGTCTGGATCAAATTACTGTCCCCTCGGTGAAAGTTCCCCACCACACCCACACCTCTTGAGGATAATAATCACACGAGTGTCTGAAAACTTGGATTTGATTTTCTTGAAGTCACGAATGTGATAATTCTGATATTCATTCAAAAGCAGTTGGAACTCTATTACTATACAGTGCACTCACCGTGGACTGGTCGTAATCCACGCGTGGGCAGTGATGTCCACGCATGCGTTTACCAGGTAACAAAAATCATCAGCTGCAAAATTTTAATTATTGAAGCTCCGGGTTGTACCCGCTGCATCATTAATTAATTTTTTGATGATTATTCCTATAATTAGTGTTTGGAATCCAATATCATTGCGTCCGTGAAAATATTGCCCACCCGTGGGAAGTGACCAGTCCACGGCGGCTGTACTGTATGTGTTGTGATGTTTTAAGTGCAATTAAAACATATTTTAGTTGCAAATAAAGTTTCCAAATGCTGATAAAGGACAGTGATATCGATCTAAACGTATTGCGCATGTCACAGAACTCAAGAATTTTAGTTAAGAAGTTGAATTGTCGGGGTTACAATTACAAAGTTCTCACGACTTTCCCTTACTTTCACTACATCAGAAGAATTGGTTGGTCTGGAACATTATAATTATAACATCCATTGACAGGTCATCTTTTATTTATTTTTTTTTCATTTCCTTTCCTACTGATATGTTTCAGATAAATACGCGTGGGAGAATGTTCTGCGAGGGGTGTGTGTATTGTCGTACGTCGAGGGCAGACAAGAAGTTAGGGAGGTATGTGCGTTGTACAAGAGCCCTGTTTGAAGTAGATTTCACACTCGGCAGAGGAGTATCAACGATAATGATAAAAGGCACCATCTTGGTTAACAAGTAGAAGAGATATTTCAACTACATTACGTCGTATAGCACGTGACGCTCGACATCATGGTCACCAACTTACTAACTCCGCACTAGCAGAGTCATGAATGGTTGAAGACAGACAAGTGCACATCGACGTGCAGTACGCCTTAGTACACAGCATCACCGTGTCCACACATGGGCAATCGGGATTAAGTTCCTTGCCCAAGGACACAGCACAGTTACCTTTTGCAGGGATCGGACCGCGGACCTTTCGGTTTGAAGTTCAATCCGTAACCACTGATCCACCGCTCCCCCGGAGGCGTGACAACCGTTACTTATTTCTAGTTCCTTATTCTACATTAATTATCAACCGATGAAATCGGTTTATAACGACTGTTGAATAAACTGGGAATAAATAACAGATGTCACGTCCGGTGTAAAAGGAATGGAAGTCCGTAGGAACGTTAGTCCCTCTGGACTATTATTCCGCGGAATTATAGTCCTAGGTCTAACATTTCTAGGAATAGTAGTCCGGCGGACTACTATTCCTAGAAATGTTAGACCTAGGACTATAATTCCGCGGAATAATAGTCCAGAGGGACTAATTTTCCTACGGACTTCCATTCCTGTCACACCGGGCAACACTCGAGGTTCGAACCTCCTGTGCCATTTGTAAAGAAAAATTATCGGCGTCCTTTCTCGATTCTATAGCGCTCTGGAAATTTGCAAACAAGACGTTCGCGCTGATTTCCGGTGTAATACAGTATGTAGAATAAGTTGTACAAGCCTTTGTAATGAATACCATTTTTTCAAGTATCAGCATTGCGTGTGGCCAAGTGATTGAAATGAATTCTGATTGAAGGAGAATGGGGAATCAGGCTGGGAATTGCCAATTTACCAAAGTAATTGTTTATGACAACAATAACATTGAATTTTCAAGGTACTTGATAAATATAGCTTTCTGCAACCAAGTTACATGAAAACTTGAATTCTATCCAACATCGGTAAAACGTAAGTGGCGTGCAGTGTCCAAGTTCAGTATAAAGAATTAACAGTGCAGTTCAATAATTTTTATACGAGCTGAATCTCATCTACTTTAATTGCTTTTCTCAATTCAAAAGAATTAAAAACCGTTGCAGATTAATATAGACAGATTACGGCAATTAAATGTATTGTATTCTAATCCCAACAGTGAAAGAGTGCAAATACCAATAGATTTGTATGAACTATAACATCTTTGCAAGAAAAAATGTTTTTGAAGTTCAAGATTTAATTAAATACACACTCACACACACCCACACACACAGTGGTGAGATACAGATTGTGGAGGTGGGTAGCGGGCCTCTACCAAAAGTTTTGTCGGAATATTTCGGCTAATTAGAACATTTTTTAGGCTTTTTATTGGTAAATTTTCCAAAGGGAAAGGAAATCATTTTTTATACTTTCCAAAGTATGATTTACTGGGATTTCAGGGTTTGATTATAAACAATAACTTCACAAGTGAATTATGCAATCAACAATTGTGTCATGTATCCGTGCGCGCAAACGAAGACGCTTTGCCGTGGATGAAATGGGGACTTCATTGTTTTTGTGGGGTTTTCTTAACCCTTTACCTAATATGAAAAGCAGACGACACTTGCAAAAAAAAATTCTTGAATAGCTATTATTTTCATTTTTTGTCTCAAGAACATAGGTTATGATCCCTCATTGGAACAAGCTCGACGAGCTCGTTCCAATGAGGTCATAACCTATGTCTTAGAGATAAAAAATGAAAAAATAATGAAAATTAATTGGCGATTTTTGAGAATAACGTTTTCCGTTACGTTAGGTAAAGGGTTAATTAATATAATTATCGTTAATAATGAAAAGTAATAAACAAAGTAATCGCTTGACTGGACTGGTTAAGTGAAATAATTCATTCGAGGCGAGGAACTATATTGTAAAACACTCGTGCGCATTCGCGCACTCGTGTTTGTACAACGTCCCTCACCTCTCATGAATTATTTTACGTAACCAGCCCAGTAAAGCGATTGCTCTCTATATCTTCTGACTAAAACATACGTTTTTAGACTGCATGTTCAATAACTAACTCGTTTTGGAGTTGAAAATGGTAGAAATGTGGTTGCCCAATTTGAAATCTTTCGACACTTTTATTGGTATTATTTAACGTTTTGGGCTTGCCCTCCTACACACCCAGCCACCACGAAAATCTGTCTATACCCCTCCTCGCATACAAGCACAAACACTACAAAACCCACCACCATACTCCCTATTACCTGATTATCTGATAGGTTAAGCAAACTCGCAAAATAATACAGAAACAATCGAAATTTCGTTTGCTTTTTTCATCCACGTGTGAATGTCATTTGAACCAAAACCTACCACAATACAATTACAACGTTAAAATTAGAAAATCGTTTATGCGGGTGTTTCCCAGGCTATGGTTTCGTGATTTTGTTATGCCAGTAAGTAGAACTCTTCTATCACGCACACAAAACAAGCACAGTTTCACTTCCCGTGAAAACCACGGGAAATGCCTATGCAACAAATGGTTGCGTCAAACCTTTATTCTGTGATTTGTATGTTTCACTTACGACATTAGATGGGGCCCGGCGAAGGTTCGAAATTCGATTCGAAGTCGTCCCAACGATTCGATTCATACATATTATCGCTACAGTGAAGTGATCTGGGTCGTAGTATTACGTCGAGTTGAGGTCAGATCGCCGGATCAAACGAGCTGCCGCAGGCAGTGAGTTTGATCCGGCGAACTAACCTCCTCAACGAGACATGATGCGACGACCCAGATCACTTCAATGTAGCGATAAACGGTTTATTAAATGACTTATAGTTCAACATCGCATGCCAACGCTAGCATTAACAATTCCCCCAACCGTTTTTGGGTAAACTGAATTGAAATAAAAAAGAACTATTTTTGTTTACACTTATTTTTGTAACGGGTGCACACTTCCGAGGAATCCCCTGATGCGCATGAATACGATAAAAATATCATGAAAGCGATAACAAAACCAGGCCGCCGTTCGAGCGCAATTATTCCAGCTCGAAGTAAAGTACTTTCAGCGACCGGAACAGCCAATTACGCCAGTTGGAACGTATCCGTATAAACAGTCCGTCATACTATAGTGATACGGAATCGGATTCTACACTGTGGATTTTCCGAGGACCAGGAAAAGATCGTCAAACCGTAGTGATATTTTGCGGTTAAATTACCTTGTCATATAATAAAATTCGATTCCAGTCGGGCTGATTCGGGAATTTCGACTCGCGAGATGTTCTCAAAATCCTACCAAGTATCTCCGTTTGAACTCTTCTTCTATCATCAGGTCTCTTGTACAAGAGACCTAATGATAGAAGAAGAGTGCAAGGCTTTCCCGCCTCCGAAACTACTTTGGTTCCATTGAGAGATATTCTGCTTTTTTATTGACTCGCCATTAGGTCGTCTACCATCGGGTTTCTTGTACAAGAGACCCGATCATAGGAGACGAGGTCAAGGAGTTCCCGCTTCCAAAACTACATTGGTTCCATTCTGCATTTTTATTGACTCGCCTAAATCGACGAGTCGCCGTTATTTGCAATACTGGAGTGCAGACGTGGAATATTGACAGCTGTTAGAAGATAAAATATTACACAACGCAAATATATCATTGCAGGTTGCGATTGCGTTGTAGTAGCCTAAATTCTAATTTATACGATAATCATCTGTCGCGTACCCATTCCTGTCAGTGTGGGGAGAGCGAAACACCAGAGCATTTTCTCTTGCATTGCCCCATCTTCTCAGATGTTCATAGTAATACTATCAGTCTACTCCCACTTACTCTACACTTCTTTTTGGCTCTGAATTCTTGAACAATCGGGAGAACCATCTTGTTTTTGAAGTGGTGCACGATTTCACCTTATCCAGTGGGTGTTTCCAATGACTGCAGCGCGCCGACTTACTTTGCACCATCTCCACACGTGTTCAGCCGGTAGAAGTTACCCATACTCCCACTTTATAACTTGGCTTTCTTCACATTATTCAGGCGTCAGTGCGCCAAGGCTATCTCAAGGCTATACCAGTTTTTATCCTTGTCAAGCGTGCATACACTGCTTACCAGCTTTTAAAAATTAAGGCATCGCAATTATGTTTTCAAGCTGGCTTCCCATTCTACTTTTTTTGTAATTCCAAACTCCTCTTTTTGTATTCTCTTTCTACATCAATTGTTCATCTACATGCTAGGTTTAAACAATGTCACGCATCGCTCTGGCGGTCTGGGCCACCTATGCTCCATTTTTTATGATCGGAATTGCCAACACACGTCTCTTCTGTCTTATGTCCAGTTCGGGGGTCACATCTGCGCATTTGCAGCTGCTAGTGTATTTTGGGTACGATGCTGTTGGGTGATGTGTGAATGATACCACAATCATTCGCTCAAATTCTTAGAATTTCTGGTATACCATCACTGTGTCTGTGTGTGTGTGGGGGGGGGGGGGGGGGGCGACGACCTGACTTGGGTTCGGGGGGGGGGGGGGACTTACCCAAATTCATATCAACATGGTGATTGACTACTGGCTCTGGCCTCCAGAGGGCGATGTCTGAGTCCATATGTGAATTCATCTGCTGTTCTATACCATCTTTTCGAGTAACTGTTTGTATGACTCAGGGAGATGACTTACATGAGCTACACGCTTCCTGTCAAATCCCTCCAGCATTCGCAATTTGATTACTGTTAATATATGTTATATTTTGAGCTATTGCACTAGCACTGTTACCTTTCTGGTATTCAATTCTGTAACATATGTCATATTACTTCAATAAATATTATTTAAAGTAAAATATTTATAATTTGAAGAGCTGCGACATTCGACTCGATTTGAAATCCTCTACCTAACTTGAATCGGGATTCGATTCGACCCGAATTTGATATTCATAGGACTCTAACATTGGATTCATTTCAATTTGAACATGTCTCTGCTCAGCTTCAATCATTCAAATTAGCGGCATCGCTGTATGTCGTATTCTCAAAATAAGGTGTTTTTAAAATATTATTTCATTGCATAGCACGTGGCGCGGACGTCGCATCCAATACGCAAACGCCATCAAAATAGAACGCGAGGTAGTGTGGCAGAGTCGGTTTTGATGCACTACTTAATTGCAAATAAACCCGGTGTAACTGTCCGGACTACTATTCCTAGAAATGTTAGACCTAGGACTATAATTCCGCGGAATAATAGTCCAGAGGGACTAACGTTCCTACGGACTTCCATTCCTTTTACACCGGTATAGATTTTGTTAAAAAAACATAGACGGTCTATCCCTCTTAACAGTGGCAGATTCTTCAATATTATTAATTCACAATTTGATAACATGTGCTAAAATTATGTAAAAATATATAAAATTCAGTTTTAGTTATGTTGCCATAAAACCTTTTAGATCTGCCAATCAACGGTTTAATTTCCACATGATAAATAAATGGTAAACGTCATCAAAATAGTACGTGGGTAGTGTGACATGGTCGGTCTTGATACATTGCTTAATTGCAGACAAACTCGGTATATATTTTGTAAAAAAAAAAAACAGACGACCAATCTCTCTTAACAGTGGCAGATTCCTCGATATTTTTAATTCACAATTTGATAGCATGTGCTTAAATTATGTTAATATATATAAAATTCAATTTTAGTTCATGTTGTCATAAAACCTTTTACATTTGCCAATCAATGGTTTAATTGCCACACGATAAATAAATGGAAAATTACTCATTCGAGCTCTTGGGGCACCACGAAAGAAACAGCAAAATCGGTAATGCAGACAGAAGGGGTGAGAAAGCACCTTCCACAAAAAGATTGGAGTTCGACATGAGGGACTCTCTCCCACGAAAGAAACATCAAAATCGATAATACAGACAGAAGGGGTGAGAAAGCACCTTCCACAAAATAATTGGAGTTCGACATGAGGGACTACCTCCCATTTGTGATTTGAAGATTTTGATAAAGTGGGCGGTCTCACTTACCCTCAATTCGCCACACAGAGAACAACGTATCTGCGATAGTTGTTTTAACCCTTTACTCAACGTAACGGCCAAAACCGCCAACGCTATTCTCAAAAATCGCCAATTAATTTTCACTATTTCTTCATTTTTTGTCTCAAAAACATAGGTTATGACCCCTCGTTGGAACGAGCTCGTCGAGCTCGTTCCAATGAAAGGTCATGACCTATGTTTTTGAGACAAAAATTGAAAAAAAAATTAGTTATTCAAGAATTTTTTTGCAAGTGTCGTCTGCTTTTTATGTTAGGTAAACGGTTAAAACATGAATGTTCTTGTTTGCAAGTAGTTTCTGTGAAACGCATAGGCACTACTTTGATACTTTTTTATAGCCTCAAAGTATCAAGGTGTCTTGTCACAAACAAGTTGCATGGTCCTCGTGTTACAGGATTTTTATGTTACACCGAGTTCATCGCTGTTTAATTTCTTCCAGAATCACATAGCAACAGAATTACATATATATATCCCAAATTTCACATATTTTCCTAGATGCTACCACAGAGCCCCATTTTTCACTCATTTTTCAAAATATCCTCAATCACCGCTTCGCACACACCGCAACAAAATTCGTGACTGCGCATCTGGAATAGAACTTTCAATAGAAGAATATTCTGGAACTGTTGGAACTGTAGCAAGAACTGTCGAAGCAGCTTTAGAGCTAAAAGCACCCCCCCCCCCCCCCCCCCCTCACACCCGGAAGGGATCTACACTGTTACGACGAATTCAGTAGATACTTGGAAAAACAGTGACCAAATAGCGCCAAAGATGAGAGGGCGGGAATAATTAATTGCGATGTCAAGGAATAGGCAGCAGGCATCTAGAAAACTGCTTATCTTTGGAGTTCAGGGACGACAGGCGAAAGGGTGGAGAAAAGGAGGATGGATGGGGCGAGATTTACGAAACTCCTAAGACTTTTTATTACAAAACCGTGGTGCAGGTTTGTATAAATTTAACAAACGATCGTTTTGTTCGCGTTAGTGTTTTCTCCAGACAGATATAGGATGAGCGATGCTGTAATGTAACGCACCAATGGAAAGGACTTTCTGTGGTATCCATTCTTGTTATTTTCAGTCCGGCGATCGCCCTCCTCCTGAATTACTGGCATAAAAATCAAAATTCTGCGAGCAGTAAAAGCTCTTCTAATGGAATGTTCCGATACAATGGAGGCATATGCATAGGGAGAAATCACAGTTGACGACTGTCAACATTTGCGTTGCATTCATTGCAGACCAAAACACGTAAAACGCAAAAATAAGCATGTTGGGATGGAGGGGCAACTCAATGCAAATAGAGAATATTTTCTGTTCTGTATTCCACTCATGTACTACCAAGAGTTCCTCACATCGAAAGTCCCTACCTATCATTAGAAAGCATTGTAGTTTCAGAAAGTGGGATGCAGTGTCCATCTAAGTAAATTATTGAATATAATTGCGGTCTCGTTTTAACTTCACTGACAAGTCGAACGCCCATAGATTTATCAGTGAAGAAAAAATTAGAAGATTTCTTCTTGTTATATGCAACATTTGCTTTGATGGGTGTACCGTTTCGGGGAGGGTGTAATCAGGAAAAATGATTATCAACAGCTATTCTCAAATGGACCAAAAGAGATCCTTCTGAGGTCATTTTAGGAAAACTATAATGGTTGCCCTGAAAATGTTGAAAATGGCATGTCTGCCTATAACAGATTTAATGCAAACATATAACAAAAATAAGCTACATTATTTTGGGGTGTTCAATGTAACAAACAATCCAGTATTACCATTTAATTTTCTAACTTAACTCTTTATCTAACATGAAAAGCAGACGACACTTGCAAACAAAATTCTTGAATAACTAATTTTTTTTCATTTTTTGTCTCAAAAACATAGGTTATGACCCCTCATTGGAACGAGCTCGACGAGCTCGTTTCAAAGAGGTGTCATAACCTATGTTTTTGAGACAAAAAATGAAAATATAATGAAAATTCATTGGCGATTTTTGAGCACAGCGCTGGTCGATTTTGGCCGTTACGTTTGGTAAAGGGTTAAAAAGAACTGAAAAAGCTACCGGTAGGAACTTGTGCCAGAAAAAAATCTTGACATCCCCATTTCTCTTCAGGTCGACTTGATTTCTAATTATAACCGGCCAAGTGTGACATTAGAGTCACCGCATATTGGTCGTAATCCACACGTGGGCAGTGATGTCCACACATGGGTTTACCAGGTAATAAAAGTCACGAGCAGCAAAATTTTAATTAATGAAGCGTCACCACAAAAGCATGACCTAGGGGATCGTCCGGGAATAGGTAAAACATGTCTAGGATCTGCGAAAAAGGTTGATCTGGATCTAAATGACCATCACAATCAGCGGAACGTCTGACATTTCACTCATAGAAAAACAATGAACCGAATGGTTTTCTTACAATGAATCAGCCAATGATTGATTATTTTATGAAAGCATTCTTTTTCGTGTTTAACTTATCAATTATTCTGTCAATCACAACAAAACAAACATGGAAAAATCGAACAGTGGAGGTATAAGTGAAACACGTGAAGAACTTACCTATTACATCGGTAGTTGAGAGCAGTCATTGAAAACCTCAACAGTCAACTGAGATTTGTGTGGGGGAGGCTCTCATTCTGTGATTGTTCAGATTGAAAGCTGGTGGTGCTCTTTTTGGTGGGCGTTCATCGTGAAGGTGAGTACTGTGTAGAACTTTGTTGATATGGAATATTAGAAGATTTCTTCTTGTCATGTTCAGCATTTGTTTTGATGGGGTGTACCGCTTCGGGGAGGGTATAATCACTTCGAGGAGGAAAAATAATTTTCAATAGCTATCCTCAAATGAATTAAGATGGACCAAAACAGATCCTTCTGAGGTCATTTAAGGAAAACTATAATGGTTGTCCTGCAAATGTTGAAAATAGGGTGTCTGCCTATAACAGATTTAATGCAAACATATAACAAAAATAAGCTACATTATTTTTGGGTGTTCAATGTAACAAACAATCCAGTATTACCATTTAAGTTTCTAACTTAACCCTTTACCTATCATGAAAAGCAGACGACACTTGCAAACAAAATTCTTGAATAACTAATATTTTTCATTGTTTGTCTCAAAAACTAGGTTATGACCCGTCATTGGAACGAGCTCGACGAGCTCGTTCCATAGAGGGGTCATAACCTATGTTTTTGAGACAAAAAATGAAAAAAATAATTAAAATTAATTGGAAATTTTTGAAAATAGCGCTGGCTAGTTTTTACCGTTATGTTGGGTAAAGAGTTAAAAAGAACTGAAAAAGCTACCGGCAGGAAATTATGCCAGAAAAAAATCTTTACGTGCCAGAAAAAAATCTTGAGCGCGCTGGCTAAGAGGGTACGGCATTGGACTTCAAACCGAAAAGTCCACGGTTCGATTCCCACCAGGATAACTGAGCTGTATCCCTGGGCAAGGCTCTTAATCTCGATTGCCCACGTGTGGTCATAGTGCGCGCCATGCAATAAGGCGTACTGCACGTCGATTGTGCACTTGCCTTCAACCAATTAAATGCTAACTCTGCTTTTGCGGAGTTAGTACGTTTGGGGAGTCTGACGATTGCTCGCCGCTGCTCGATGGTTCTCTCCGGGTACTCCGGATTCTTCTACCCATAAAACTCTCCAACTCGAGGTGACCCTGACTGTCATTAAACCCCAATAAATAAAAACAAATTGGAATATATTAAAAGCAGTGCGGTTATAAAAGTGGGCAAATTACAAAAGTGTGTAAGTCACGATCCGGTCCAAATTCTCTGTTCACATTCCCATAACAGTATAGAATATCGCCTAAAGAAGAACAGTGAATATCTTAAAATTTTATAATCTCAACTTGTGTATTCTTGATTCTAAACCCATGCTCTCAGGATACCAGTCTAATTATGTTGTAAATTCGACGCTGTTTGTCTTTGGAAACTTCCGCGCGGTCGACCCTTTATATAATTTGTCGTGCCTTCACTTACAAGGATATACAGTTGTTGCAGTTATCGATATTTAAATTAATGAGCATTTAACCCCCCCCCCCCGAAAACTCCAAGATATTAACTCAATTTGTGGCACTATCCGGCGTAATTATCACATACAGCCGTGGTGAGTCTTAATTTCTGATTGTTATGTCATTCAAAATGCCGATAAAATCAAGTCTCCATTGAGCAACATGTCTAGCTTTGATTCACAGAAAATTAATCTTTATGAAATTTTTCAGATTCAGGCTCCCGGAATATATAATTTGTGGGGTGAATCGTGATAGAATCGGTTTTGAGGAGTTTTTCAATTTTGTACTCGGAAACGTGATCCGTATGTTAACCCTTTCCCCAAAGCAGACGATTTCAAAATTTATTATTTTAAATACCATTTTTTAAATTTTTTCAAAAAATTTCAACAAAACCATATCATGTGACCCCTCTTTGGAACGAGCTCGACGAGCCACATGATATGGTTTTGTTGAAATTTTTCGAAAAATAATATTTTTTCAGCTGCTGAATTTGCATATTACGCGGGCGGATGTCGCAAATTCGTTGGGTAAAGGGTTAACTGAAATGTTCCAAATAAGTGAATCTAAGCATAGGCGATGACCTGTTTCGGAGCTAAACTGGTTTCAGGCCATAACAGTGTCGAATTTGTTACAGAATTAGACTGGTGGTCTAGAAGCTAGGTAAAAACCTAAGAAAACAAACGTATTTAAGGACGCTCATCTCGACCTTTGCATAAACGGAAGCGAGCAATTTAATATTGGAATTCCTTTCTTTTGTTTACAGCGGTAGGGAAAAAGAACTATATGAAAAACGATCATATAAAAAAATCGAATCCGTAACTCTCTTTCTTTTGGCGAAACAATTCTGGATCTCCTCCCCAACCCCATCAGCAAAAAATATACACCCCGCCCCTTGTTTAGAAACTCGTTGGGGTTTGATCTGGCCCTCCCGCTGTTCCGTTCTGTAGTCCAGATATTTTTTTTCGCACTTTCTCAACTTTTGTTTCGCTGTACATGAAGTTGGATAAGGCTGCGTCCATCCATACTTGTGCTCTGGGGAGTTTCCACCTCCCCATCACCTGTCATTCACGTTTCCCCAGTACTTGATTAGATCCTATGCGAGTCCACAACCACATTCAGTCTCGTCACCAAAGGTTGAACTCATTTGTATTACTCTCAGATAAGTCAGCCCTCCCAGGCCGACCATTCAGCTCTGCAATTTGTTGCTCGAACCCATCGCACTTTTTCATTTACTGAAAGATGCTCTTAAATGGAATATCAAATTTGGGCTTTATTCGGAAGTGCGGGCAGGTGCTGTAAAGTAAAGGCTTCACATTCAGCAGGTGTGCTTTATACTATTTTGAAGTAAAATGATTTAGTCTGCACGGAGTTTCCTTGTTACAATTTATGGGAGAGTTCCAGTAAGCATTCTCCCATAAATTGCAAGGAGGCAAAGACCCGTGAACAAATTTTGACAACGAAAAATAATTTAGCACTTTACCAGTTAAAGTTCCACACATTCCACATTACTCTCCACCATCTCCAGACATCGTAATGCACAGCCTACAGACCAAGCTCTCATGCCACCAGTCTAATTCTGCGAAGAATTCGACGCTTTTATGGCCTGAAGACAGTCTAACCCGTAAATATTCCATCGCCTATGTTTAGATTCATATATTTCAGATGATTAAATCTAAAACAATACCATAATTATTAATTTACGCAAGAAATGTTGCTCAACCGAGACTTGATTTGACCGAGTTTTTGATGACATTACATACATAGAACGACACACGCGTGAGAATGGGTTAAACGATGTGGCAAGTGTGCAATATCGATGAACCCATTCACACGCATGTGTGGTTCTATGTTTATTACACGGCTTCACGTCCATAAAAGCAATTATTAGAAGGACACTCAGCAATTCATTTGACAACTCGTCCCGGAGTTCCAATGTGTTCTATGTGCCAGTAGGCACATAAAAAATATTGGAACTCAGAGGACGAACTGTCAACAAAAAGAACACATTTTGTCGCCAACGGATTTGCGAGGGGAACCTGTGTTACTATTTTTAGCTGTCGCTAGCGATTCAAATTGTACTTGCGGTGCACGATTTGTAGAAAATTTCAGTGAAATTTCACTTCCATTTAAAAATAGTCCGTCAACGATTTCCGTTCGGCACATGTGTGGGGAATAGATTTTCATTTTCCGCGCGGTTTAGTGTTGCTGTAGATGGGGAATTTCATAGAACAGGCGTGTAATAAATAAGGAATGAAACTCACTACAGTCGTAGTTTTACGTTTACACCACGTAGTTTCACTAATTGTGTTAACATCTTGAAACTCCTCGAAAAGTGGGTAAACCAACAACCCATAACAGCGTCGATTTCCTTACGGAATTAGACAGTTGTTCTGAAAATTTGTCTGCAGGTCTCACAATCTTCGTGCACTTCTACTTCTGAACGGCTCACCCCTTGCAATATTGCCTGTAAGACAAGTGTAGAAGGATTGAAAACCAGTCTTAGTGTGATGAATAGTGTACGTTTTTTTACTAAAACGACGACAAAATATTATTTTCTTCATCTTCCTTGAAAAACATGGCTTATAACTCTTAACTGGTAGAGTGTTAAATTATTTTTGGACATCAAATCTTGTACACATATCTTTGCCTTGTTGCAATTTATGGAAGAGTGCCTATGGGCACTCTCCCATAAATTATAACAAGGCAAACCCTTACAGACTAAATAATATCACTAATACAAAGCACATGTACTGAATATGAGCATCCAAGCTATGGTACCCACACTTCAGAAGAAAGCCCAAATATGGGCTTCCAGCACTTTACCAGTTAAATGGAGCACGCTCGACAGGCTTGTTCCAATGAGTGATCAGAAGCTACGACTTGGAGACACAGATTGTTGTTTACCGCCGTTACCTAAGGTAAAGGTTTGAACAAATAATAAATAATAAAATATTTCATCATTCTCTTTTGATTGTAACTTTCGTGTGGTGACTAAGGAGACGCCTGTATGGTGTCTACAGTGTATGAATTCTCAATATTACAACAGTATTACAGAACGACCGCCATGGACTGGCCACTTTCCACGAATGGGTAGTATTTCCACGGATGCATTAATATTGGATACTAAAAAAATTACTTATAGGAAAAAGAATCAAAAATTTAATTACAACCCGGTGCTTCACTAATTAAAATTTTGCCGTTGATGATTTTTATTACCTGGTAAATTCATACGCGGACATTACTGCCCACGCGTGGATTACGACCAGTCCACGGCGACTGCACTGTACTCTGTACATATAAGCTGAATTACCTCCAGTAATCGAACCTCAACAGCGCAATCGTTTCATCACTACCCAAGACTCCAATAAAAAAAAATGTTCCAGAAAATGATCCGGTGTTGACAACCATTACAAAACAAACATTTTAGTATCAACTAGATTGAACATTGTTTCAAACGTTGGGGAACTGGTGTTGACAGTTCAATCAAAATCTTTGTATCAGCTATCGTTGTTTGAAGATGAGCAACACGACCTGCAGGTTGTCGGTATGTACTATTTGTAGCTGTATATTGGACATGCCTTTTAAAAATTAACAACGCTTCACCTGTAATGGTATCGCATTCATTACAGGATATGGCGATCCAAGATTAACACGTCGGGAAAGTGTTAACTAGTACCCCGTGGTTGGGAAGGACGGCTTATTCTCATTCACCCTGCACACCGATATTAACTAATCGGCCGCAGCAAATTATAGTCTGTATCAAAACAATGCTCGTGAGAAGGATTGATCTTGATGGTGTGTTGTGTTGGTCAGGTCAAGTGTTCAGTGAAATATTTTCAGCGGTGATGTGTTTAATTTTTCTCAGAGTAGGTTGGTAAGGTTTTTTTATCTCGTATCTTTACTTTCAGCGTTTCAGCGCTGTGCAAAATG
Source organism: Pictodentalium vernedei (assembly GCA_031216915.1). Lineage (NCBI taxonomy): Eukaryota > Metazoa > Mollusca > Scaphopoda > Dentaliida > Dentaliidae > Pictodentalium > Pictodentalium vernedei. The sequence continues at coordinate 761,348,993 of CM062297.1, forward strand.
ATAAATGATCACTAGAACTGTAGTCACGAATGTTTTATATAAATTCGGGTCCAGGGATGACCAAACCAGATGCATCGTCCCTGCCCGTTTCTTCTACTTCCACCATCTTCCTACCCGAAAGCTAGACTTCGGGTTGGAAGGTGATCGAAGTAGATGAAATGGACAGTGACCACACCGCGGAATGCACATCTAAACAAGACACTATATCCACCGGGCTGAACAATGGTAGCCTTGAAAATGTGTGCCCATCCACTTTTATCGAACTTCCGCCGCCTCTGACAGTGACCATCACAATCATCAGCCCGATCTCGAAAAAGTGATCGCCGATGCTGTTATAATGTGTTACACTGCCCGACTAATGAGGACAAAACTATAGTAGGCCAATCATTGATGCTGAGGATTATCACACCTTCTTGCAGCTGAACTGGAAACAATAGATGCAGGGTGGACGGGAATGGCCCGGAAGGACATCCAGTGTATTCATAAATAACGTTGAAGTACAGTTTTATTGATAGCTATGGTTTGTTGGTGTTAGTCTACTAACTGCAACATAAGACTGAGTTGGGGAACTAACGAGAAAACTATGCATCTGAGAATAAATGACAAAAATGACAAAATCGAGGGTATTATTTTAGAGATTTAATTTGACAATCCACAGACCCAAGGAAATCGAAACAGGGATAAGTTCACTGAGACTCTTCCTGTTGGAATGAAAGAACCAACAACAAAAATTTTGTCTGAGCACAGGCGCGCGAGAGAGGGTCATAAAACATCGTAAAAAGTAAGTAAGTAAACATTTTATAAAATATTACATCTTATCACACGTAATAAAATTCAACACCATTAACTGGCTGAGGGCTAGATTATTTTTGGTGGTTTGAATTTGTTACTAAAACTTGTTTTATTACAAATTATTGGAGAGTGCCTACAGGCACTCTCCAATAATTTGTAATGAAACAAATTTATAGAAACAAAATATTATTTGTGTTTGACTGAATATGAAATATAAGTAAGGAAAGTGTTGGCTTTTGCTCTGGTAGCCTCATTTTTTGAAAGCCCTGATAGTGGCTTCTAGCACTCAACCAGTTAACCTTATATACAATAGTTACACTAATTATAATATATCAGAACGTACATACAGTTCCCTTTTTAATCATAAAAAATCTAGAATGTCATCATTGAAAGATTGGTGCGTATCAATGAGTTCGTGGCCATAAATAGATAGCCCTGTCGAATTAAAATGTTTTCCACATTATTCTTCAATATAAACTCCCAGAAATCTATACGCTCATTCCAGCAATGCCCCAGTATATCAAATCACGATTACCGTGTGTATTTAACGTTGTTTTTTTTTTATTTATTGGGGTTTAACGACACTTTCGACAATCAGGGTCACTTTATGTCGGAGAGTTTTACGGGTGGAGGAAGCCGGAGTGCCGGTACAGAACTACGGAGCAACAGCCCGACTCCACATGGAGCGTTAGCATTGGTTGAAAACAGGTGCACCATCGACGTGCAGCATGCTTAGTATACTTCGCTAACGGGAACTGGACAACTCGCCCCTTGGACAACTTGCCCCTAAGACAACTCGCCACCATGGACATCTCGCCCCCATATATTAAAAATATTATATACCTAAACTAAAAAGAATTTAGCTGAACAACTCATTATTTAAAATATGTAGTAAATAAAAATAAAAGATTAAATTACAATATAATGCTGTTTCCGAGACAAACACAAACAACTGTACAGTGTAAATTGTTGTTCATACAACTTGTACATGTTTACACAACAATTTACGGCAATACTTAAATCTATGAGGATGGAGTCATATGGTGGTGTTTTTGTATCTTTAAACGGGGTAGTCTTTATGTTTTTATAACAATGACCTGTTAGTACCCGTGTTTAGTATGCTGAAATAAAATAAGGTTAACCGGATCGCAAGGGATTGGTAAATCCCACATCGTCCCTGCGCGCCTTCGGCGCGCTAAAACCTTTAATTCATTCATTCATTCGTGCTTAGTATGCTCTCGGGCAGTCCGAGAGAACAGCTTAGCAGTCTTTTACAACATCTGCAAAAAATGCAAAAAATGGCGCCACATTAGATACGAGGCAGGCATATCCAGACAACAGTATATTGACAGTTTTAACTTTAAGAAGATACGTTTCCGTGGACATGCCGTCCATGTGAACAAATGACTACAACGGCATCTTCTACAGAAGTCAAAAGAGTCTTGCCAGCCCCTAATAGATAAAGAGTCAGGCGCCGTGCAAGGTCTCCGTCACCACCTCATGTTACGTCGCCACTGCCATCTGTCAGATCTCCGTCTCCACCGCCTGTTATGTCGCCAGAACCATCTGTCAGATCTTCGTCACCACCACCTGTCAGGTCACCATCACCACCTCCAGAGCCTCCGTCACCATCTGTTCCGGACATAAGTCTTTTACAAGATACGTCACAGCAAAGTTTTTCTGTGCCTGATCCTGTGGTAGAAAACGACATTGCAGAGACTGTTCCATCAGTTGCTGAGGCTGGCGCCACTTCAACTATAACTTTTACTATGGTTTCCGGGGCATCGCGAAGGGGAAAGCCTCGGTTAGTTTCGTCATCTAATTACTCGTATAATTTCAAGAAAAAACTTAAAAGTGGACATTCTGCGTGGCAATGTTGTGTTAGAAACAAAAATGTGTATTATGCAGCTACTGTAAAACAACTGGGCAATGACTTTGTTGAGGGGCCCACACCCCACTGTTGTGTCCCCATACTATCAGCTTTGATTGGGGCTAAAGTACACAGTAGAATAAACTCTATTGCCAAATTAGACATGGTCACATCAACATCGACAATAGTAGAACAAGTTATTATTCGGGACTTGGTTCCTTCTGCTCAGTTGGACTATCTACCGCAATCGTCTTCACTTGTACGAAAGTGCAACCGACGTTGCCAAGGGGATCGTCCTGTTGAGCCAGATGCCCTCAACTTCAAAATTCAAGATTCTGCTATTCCCGAGGACTTTCTCCGTGCTGACATTAATGTTGGTCAGAATAGGCATTTTATTTTTCTACAGTAATACACTGGCACAACATTTAAATTCTGCATGTGAGTGGTACGTTGATGGGACGTTTAAGGCAGTAGATGCGACATTCCAGGGGGGGGGGGGGGGGGGGGGGGGGGCGAGTCGTCCATGGGGGCGAGTTGTCCAAAAAAACAGGGGCGAGTTGTCCATCGGGCCGAGTTGTCCAGGAGGCGAGTTATCAAAGGAGGCGCGTTGTCTAGTAACCGCGCCACCGTTTCCCTAGGTGGGCAGTCGGGATTATGTGCCTTGCAGTTACCCCTAACGGGGATCGAACCGTGAACCTCTCAGTTTAAAGTTCAATGCCGTAATCACTTAGCCACCGCGTTCTCCCCTGCTGTATTGAAATGTTATCCACATTATTTTATAATACAATCTCTCAGGATTTCAATACGCTCATTCCAGTATATTAAACCACGATCAACGTGGTGCAAAAGAATACAGACATCGGGAAATATTTTATTTATTTATTTATTTATTTATTTATTTATTTATTTATTTATTTATTTCATGGGGTTTATCGACACTTTCAACAGTAAAGGTCATCTCGTGTCGGACAGTTTTACGGGTGGAGGAACCCGGAGAGAACCACCGAGCAGCGTACTAATTCCCCATGAAGGACAGTGGCTCAGCAACTGTCAGACTTCACAACGTTTTAAGCCTACACAAGGGGGTTTGCACTGATTGAAGAAAGGTGCACCGTCGGCGTCCAGTACACCTTAGTACACAGAGCTACTGTGCCCCCATGTGGACACTCGGGATTACGTGCCTTGCCCAAGAGCAGAACGCGGTAACCCAGGTGGGCATCGAAGCATGGACCTCTCGGTTTGATTTCCAATGCTGTAAACATTGAGTCACCGTATTCCCCATCTGAGTGTAACTGATGCTCTCATTAGAAACAATGCTGCGTTACATCAGATTTTTTTCTCACTATTATTCACGTAGTGACGTGAAAACATTTTTTCAATGTCATCTTATTAAATAAAGACCCACAGCACAGCACACTTCTTCTTATCAGTGAACATTGATTCCCAGGTCAATATCGAGATCCTTGATTAATAACTCAGTTACTGAGATCCACATCTACAATTGATTTTCGATGTATAATACAATTCGATTATTTTTTCTTTTTGCAAAAGGCTACCTTTGGTCTATTTTGGCCGTATTTATAATAAAATAAGTTTAAATAATTAAACTTTTTTCGGTTCATGCGTTTTTAGATAAAACGATTGGCTCACCCGATTCTGTTTTTTCTTTGCATAACGCAATGAACCAAAAAAACACAATTAGGTCCGCCCCCAGCCACGCCCCTAAAATACCAGTCTTCGGAGTTGCAACATAGTACACTGGCACGTTCTAAATGTGAAAAAGAAAAAGAAATTTATATTACTAATTTATCACCATGAAATTATTTATAAAATATTTAAATGACCGTGGTGGGTCAATTTTTCTTTTTCTTCACAACTGTATTTATTTGACATTTCAATTTTTACGCACACTGGGTGACCGTCTGCGTTCATCGTTTTACCCAAATCGATTGTAAACAATGGCTGGTCACGACGAATACGGCAATTTTGACATTGCTAATTTGAATGAAATCTTTGGAAATCAAAATGATTTTATATTTGAGGAAGAATATTTGGCTTTATATCTAACTCCACTTTTACAAACTGTGTTTTTCAGTTCTCGGGAAACGGTCAAAACCAAAATACAATGTAATTCTGATGGCCTACTTCCACCTACCACGGAACGTAACTTTTACGTGAAGTGAACAGTTGAATGAAATTTGAGGGAGGCGTGGCTTATGACGTTTTTCTTTGCATTACGTAATTCATTGAGGCCGGAAAACCCGGAGAAACACTGATCGGATGCGAGTAACTATCACAGCTACTAACTCGGCACAAGCGGGGTTTGCAATGGTTGAAGGCGTATGTACCGTCGACGTGGTACACGCCTCAGCACACTGCAGCCATGATCCAGTGGAACCTGGAACTCCCATCCCCCCCCCAAAAAAAAAAAAATTCAGTCATGCCCCTCTCCCCCCCCCCCCCCCCCCCCCCCCGCCACCATGTTAATCCACATGCCTGATATAGGGAATATCAGGCAAGAAATCTTAAAATCAGATATTTATACTTGTAAAATGTTTGAGTGGAGGGGGTGCGTAATAGCAAATTTATACGTGAATAGGAGGGAAAATAAAATTAGCATCTGGATTTCCAAATATTTCTGCCTTCTGTTGAACATAGTTTCACTTATATATCACGTCGCTCAGTGGTAGACTGTTGAACGTCTATGCAAGAGGTCCCGAGTTCGATCCCCGTCCGGGACGACCCGCGTTATATACTTCAGCAAGGCATTTTATCCCGCTTGCCTACCTGGGGAGGTGGGGGGGGGGGGGGCACGATGACGCCGTGTACTAAGGCGTACTGCACGTCAATGGTGCACATGCCTTCAACCGATGTGACCCTGCTTGATCGAAGAGTTAGAATGTTTAGAAGCTGACAGTTGCTCGTCGATGCTCAGTGGTTCTCTGCGGGAACTCTGGCTTCCTCCACTCGTAAAACTGTCTCGGTCACGATTAGCCATTGTGCATAAGTATGTGACCTATAATATCAATAAATAAATAAATATATCACGTCAATTCTCGCAACAAAATATCAAAACACGGATGCTTCGTACGCCTGTGGAAAATAATTCTTCCATAATTTATATCTTCAGTGGTTATTTTTTTCTAGTTCATTCGAAACTTCACACGCTTCGGACAATATTTGAGATGCATGTAAGTGTGTACCCACGTGTGGTGTGTTTACAACCATACAAGAAACCATCGTACTCAAGACTGAAATGGCACTGCACCAAATAGTTCACCTGTTGGTTACTATTTTGCCATGTTGTTGCAAGCAATCTGTTACAATATTTTATAATTTTATTATTTATTCGGATTTTATTTGGTGGTTATGTGGCCTAATTAATATTGCCTTTCACAACTTATTAACTAATTATGGACACACACGCACTCAGAGTCAAAGAAATTGCTGTTTTTGTCTCGAATTTCAAATACTTTCCCGGGAAAGCCTCACCCCAACCCCTCTCGTACTCGCCTCCATCTCGCCGCTGCGCAGCTCAGATAATGCTGCAAATCATATTCAGTAGACCCCTTAGATATTACTCTTGCCCCCCCCCCTCTCCCCTCCACAACTTTGATATCCTTATGTGCCTGCCATGATCCTACTCGAGCAAAGGGATGCATCTTGTTTTATCCCCTCCCCTCCACACACCTTCCATGGATTGACTGAAATATTTTTGTGGCATGTGTTCTACTTGTACCGAGAAATGTTCACAAACATGGTTTGAGTGAAAGAAAAACACATCCCTGCAGAAATCACAATTATTGATTCAGCTTATTGTGACTCAGGACACTGGGGAAAATTGGAGGCTGCAGAGTTAATGCTCATGCCTTGATCAGCCGTCTAAACACCGGTGGAAAGGCTGAGCACTGAGGAATACCCCCTCTCCCTCAGAGAAAAACATAAAATTAACAGCTTTTGATTCTCCGTGCGATGACCTGTTTAGCCCTCATCCCCCACCTAAAAAAGTAAAAAGGCGAGTGGCACGTCAATGGTACACGTGCCTTCAACCGCATGCTCATTTTGAAGAGTTAGGTAGTTACTCGCCGATTGTTCGGTGGTTCTCTTCGGCTCCCCCCCCCCCCCCGCCCCTCACACACGTGAAACTACCTGACACGACATGACACTGGCAATTGAAACTGTCGTAAAACCCCAATAAATAAACAACTGAATTCGATGTGAGCTTCAGCAAACCGAGGGCCCGAATCAAATTTTGTGAATCCGGTTTAAAAAATCACATATGAGACGGGAACACATTAAAGCCAGCGAGAGAGAGAGAGAGAGAGAGAGAGAGGCTACGTTTTTTTTAACTAGAATATTTTGCCAACTTTCCCGTAGCAACAACAATACCACGAACGTCGAAAGAAGTTGAAACTATTAACAGTTTGTAGGCAAGCCTGATGCTGTTTGTTTAAAACTGACTTTCGCACTCACTTATCAACTTCTTATTCAGTCATTTTGAAAAATTGATTTTCGTTCTCACCTATGCTTCAGACATTTTGAAAAATTTCGAATCAAGCCTTCGATCAGTCAACACTGAAATGACCAAAGATGGGTATTTCCAGCGACTGACATGTGCTTTCCCCATTACCACATGATTTGCATTCGGCTGATCGGTAGCGCTCGTTTGTTTCCGCATTTTGTATTAGATTCGACGCGTCAGAAATCCTTCGACTATTTCAAACACGTATTTCAGACGCATCACCGACGGAGATTCGTCTCAGTTGGGCTGAGATTCATCGGTGATGCGTCTTACTCGCATCTAACTGAAATAGTCGACGGATCACCGACGAATTTAATTCATTTTTTGCTCTGGTATTAGGTTCGACGCGTCAAAAATCCGTCGACTATTTCAGGCCTGATTGAACAGGTGCAACTTTGTCTATGAAGGGAAGCACTTGTCTCAACCTACTTCTATAATAAGCCCATTGCCCATTCGCCATGTTTAAAGTTCATGACATGCAAGGTCAGAGGTCGCTTCGGGTAAACATTTCAAATTTGATTAATTTTTTCCACAATGTATAATTTCATTCATGCAGAAGGAATTTCTTCACGTGCCGTCGAGTTGAGAGAATTGAAATGGAGATCTACTATTTTGATCAGTTGAGTGTGACTTTTTGTTTGTTAACAATTATTTTTGAGACGATGTGATTATCGGTTTTTTGACTGAAGGGTAGATAAATATGTTATGCATTCATTGTGCTTGTATACAATCTTTAATCGCGACTCGACTCGACTCGACTCGTTTTTGGGAGGTATAGTTACTCGTCGCGCAAGCGCGACTCGTAGCTACACGTCTCCCAAAACGAGTCTCATCGCGATAAAAGATCCTACACAAGCACAATGTGCACATAACACATATTTATCGATAGCATGTTTTTGACGGTGAGGGTTTTTCACTGGTCGGAGGTCTATAAGACATGGTAGCAAAGTAAACTCAGAGGTGACCTTTCGATTGTGAAGCTGACAGTTTTATGGGTGAAAAAAGCCTGGTACCAAAAGAAAACCTCGGTGACGTGGCTAGAAGGTCTTAGTTCGCCTCCGCCGAATTTCCAAATGTACCCTACCCTACCATTTGGTGGCTATTAGTGATAGTAATAAATTTAAATACAAATTTGTGCGGACTTGCAAACCAGCTGGGAGAATCTTTTTTAAAAGAGTTACGAAGCATGTCAGGATGTCTGAACATTTACCGAAATAGCGTTGACCAATTTAGATATAACGGGATCCGCAAACGAACAGGGCACGTGACGTGGTTAATGCTGTGGTTGGAAATGATTGTTTTTTTTAATATTATCTCATTTTTGGTTAACTTATTTTTTTTTTTTAGTGAAACGACTTTATTTTGGTTTGGAAGTTTTTACTCTTCACGACAGACGACAGTACTATATCAGGGATGACACGGGTCTCATCAGCAGGATCCCGAGCAGGACCCCGGAAGTGGCGTCATGTCACGTGACCCAGTGGCGCCATGTTGTGTTGTCATGGTAACCCGCGTGAGCGGCCAAGTTGGGACTTCATCCCTATAGTGTTAGTGCGCATGCACAGCGCGTATTGTTAGGGTGATACGTGTTTCCGTCGTCCATTTTGTATACTGGAGGCCGCCATCTTGGTGTCTATGGTAGCACGTGGTTGCTATGTTACCCAAAGGCTTATAATAGGTCAGGGGTATGTTCGGAGGTGTGTTCCTTTGTACAGGAGTAAGTAACAATCCGACAATCCCTCCAAATCACCAGAACCGACTTTATTCACTATGGATTTTTCTCAGAATCCTTTTTAGGACCACCATATCATGGTACCGAGAGGCCCCGGGTACTGAAAAGGCCCCTAGGGATAAGTTCTATTGAACTAGAGTAGTTTTCTGGCTCGGATTTTCCCCAGTATCCATATTTACTTCGTAGAATTATCACAAACAACCCCATAATTGTTTACTTGGCTGTGATTTCCCAGTAAATTCAGGATTTCTACCAGTGTATCTACAAGCTCTGTTATGACTTCTTTGTTCTATTTATTCTGACTTCCCTAGATGTGTTTATGTTCTACTGTACACATTACATGCAGCACATAGGCACGTGCTGGATGTGCCGATATGTGTCTATGCGAAAGGATATCTGTGGCCTGGTATTGTATTCTTTCAGAATACCTTTCGAGGATACCTTTTATAGGGTACTTATCTGAGGATACTATTAACTGTTTGGCCCAGCTTTCTAGCCCCCCCCCCCCCCCCGCCCCCCCAGACATGCCTATCCCATATTCTCCTAATAAGCTTTCGAGCAATTACTGAAACGTCATTGATCGAACGATTCGAATCCCATCGAGCAAATGTGCGAAAGAGCAATTGCCCGATCGAGTAACTCCATATACGAATCTTCGACTCATTTCAGAAAAGGGGATTCCATAACCACAGACGTTATCCAAAAAGGGATTCTCAAAAAGGGATTCCGTAAGTGAGATTCTTATCCGATTCCGTGACATGGGATAACACTCAGCGTGTTAAAGGTGAAACGTCGATAATCATTGAAAGGTTTTGCATTTATTTCATGAAACGGTTTTTATATGTAAAAAAAATAATTTCTAATCGTTCTACAAGTGCGTCCTATTTTTCACAACTCAATAATTTAACTATTTCGCTCTTTCCTTAAATAAATTTTCACTGTCACGTCACCCTAGAATGGATCAGTTTAATGTATCTCCAGCAACCACCAATCTATCTCGATTTATCAGTGCATTTCCTGAATCATTGGCAATGGAACCTTTAACTTCATAATCTTATTACATTCTAACTTCAAACTGCAATTTATCTCAATGATTCCACAATTAAAAATCCATCAACAGTTTGCGATTTGTACGGTTTACTCAGTTTCGTTGATGCGTCAGTGTAATGTGGTAGAGTTTTTTCAAACCATTTTGAAGTTTCACTGTCTTCTGTAGTTTATTAAAAGCGAGTAGCGGAAGCTGGTGGTACAGGGGCGGGCATATAGGGATAAGTCGGTATAGGGTTGTATTTATAGGTGCCTATGTAGTTTATTGATGGAATTTTTTTTAAAGAATTATAGGGGCGGAATTATAGGGACTGTGGAAAGTGCTTTGGGAATTCATATAGTAAATTTTGCAGTCGACTGCAAAATTTACTAAAGGATTCCCATAGGACTCCATCTTCCCACCAGTCCAAAATCCACTCCATTCAGCATGAATAAATACTGTTTAACAAAATACCAAATGATTCAGACTTTTTTCACAACACCATGCATTAGACATCTTATTTCTTATTTCTGCCAGGGCGCGGCTTTTCCTTTGGGCCAGGGTGGCCAATGGTTCCGGGCCCCCGACCTTAGGGCCTCCTCAACATAGGACCCACAAGCACACAGAGGAGAGAGAGGGGAGAGAGATGGGTGGTCAACAGATTGGACAGGTAGGGTGGTGCAAATCCCGAGATACACTTAATCACCAAAAGGTCAGTTTGAAATTGAATTCTTTGCTTAACGGGTAGCCAGTGTAACTCCGAGAGTACTGGTGTTATATGGCAGAACTTTTGAGTTCTGGTTATGACCCGTGCAGCACAATTTTGAATGTATTGTCGCTTTCAAGAATAGATGTTTTAGAGCCAATCAGAAGAGAGTTGCAGTAGTCGAGGCGACTGGTAACAAAGGTGTGGGCAAGCTGTTGTGACGTCTGTGTATCAATGAAGGGTCGAAATTTGCTAATATTTCAGAGATGAAAAAAATGCATTGCGAGAGACATGTTTCATATGTTCATCAGCGGCCAAATTTTCATCCACGAAATAACCTAAGTTTCGAACACAGCTACTGGGTTTTATCGTAGAACATCCAATACTGAGAGACAGTTTGGATATTTTTTAAAGTTGATGAGGTAGACCTATATATATTACTTCTGTCTTGTCATCGATCTATTTAAGAAAGTTTTTAGTAATCCATGCCTTGATGTCTGAAATACAAAGTTCAATCTTACTGCATGCTTCAGGCTCAAAGACTTGAGTAAAACTAATATACAGCTGTGTGTCATCTGCGTAAAAATGAAAATGAAGGCCATGGCTTCAGATAATGTCACCGAGAGGTAAGACATCGACAGTGTACAGCAGGGGACCCAACACCGATCATTGAGGGACGCCAAAACATTGTGTGACTTTGTCTGACGACTCACTGCCAATAAGGACACTCTGTGTGCGACCATTAAGGTACGACGAAAAAAATTAAGTACTCGGCCAGTAAGGCCTATTCTCGCTACTAGTCTTTTAATAAGTATTTTATGATCTATGGTGGCAAAAGCGGTGCTTAAATCCAACAAAACAAGGCAGGTTACGTTGTATGCCTATCCGTGGATAGGAGGATGTCATTTTGGACCCCTAGAAGCGCCGTTTCTGTACTGCAATTAAATCTGTATGCAGATTGGTGAACTGCGGCTAGACCATGGGTTGCCAAATAAGAGTTCAGCTGAGAAGCCACCGCACGCTCAATAATCTTTGATGGGAATGAAAGTTAGATCGGTCGATAGTTTTTCGGAACCTCTGGGTCAAGTGTTGGCATTTTGAGAAGAGGTTTTACTAAAGCATGTTTCTTGCTTGTCGGAAAGACGACCGACTGGAGGGAGGCATTGGCCAGCTTCAAGATCGGTGTTGTTAACTCCGAAAGAGATGCTTTTAACAACCAAGTTGGAATGATATCTAGCATGCATTGTTTAGATAGTGGCTTGGATATTAACCCCGGGATATATGTTGCAGCCAAAGGTTTGAATTGGGACAACTGTGCAAGGGCTTTAACGCAGGTGCATGGCATGTCGACCATATGTCGAAGATCAGATTGTGAGCTTGTATCAAGCGAAACTCTGATAGTCTCAATTTTTTCAGAAAAGAAAGAAGAAAATCTATCTGCCAGGTCTTTGGATAACTAATGCTCTGGGAGTACGGTTGTCTTTTGACGATATAGAAGTTTCTCAAGAACGACAGACAGCGCATTAGGGGAATTAACATTAGCTAACAATAAGTCCGAAAAGTATTTCTGTTTCGCGGATTTGACCAGTTTGTTGACATTTCGCTGGTTGACAAACATCTCTCTGTGAACACATAGTTTCTTTTGCCGCCACGGAAGCGCTAGTTTGCGTCGTAAATCTTTTGCGCGCCTCATCTCATCACTGAATTACTGTGCGCAAGGGCGTACGCTAAACGTGTGTGTTTGGTTAGGCGCAAACTTGTCAATAATTTCTTAAGTGAGCTAGTGAGGAGGTATTCAATGTTGTCAATACTTTGCATCTCGCTAATTTTAGCGACTGGAGACGAAGCAATAGCATCCGCAAACTTAGCAATGTCAATACTTCGGTGTTTGCGATATGTGACTTTATTCCGGGCAGGTGAGGGATGAGGAAGTGCCAAATCGGAGATAATCATAAAATGGTCAGAGATTGCAGGATCAACATTTAATACATATTTCACAAGATCAATATCGGATTATCTGGTGATCAGCAGATCTGGTGTGTGGCCATTTTATGGGTAGTGCCACGAACATGTTGGCGTAAATTCATTGGGCTGATAAGAACACGCAGTTTAGAAGAATCACTGCAAGTTTTCTTCTCAATATGGAAATTAAAATCACCCCCAATGATGAATTTTCCTGGCAGCGCAGTAATGCATCCTAGGAAGTCTTGGAATTCGCTATGGAACTGGTTGACAGCGAATTTGTTTTTGGGACTCTGTGGGTGTGAGTCGATTCTTACTATGGTGCCAATGCACTCGGATGTAACCCAAGTCTGAGATGCTTTATGCTTAACCTTCACAGTGTTATCACATATTACACCCACACCTCCACCTCGCTGTGACTTCCAGAGGTTGTGTGTAAAAATCTTGCTATTGCAATGATTTCATTGACAGTCAATGTGTCGTCTGGAGTTAAACATGTTTCCGTTATCATGGATTTTGAAATATTGTTATCGTCGATCGTGTCGAGTAAGCTTGCAGTTTTGTTCACGAACGAGCATTCACTTGGCTTAACTTGAGATCGTCAGATTTGGAATCGGAAGTGACTAAGTTAATGAAGATAAGATTTTGAACATTTACAGTTTTGGATTTAAATTATTTATGACGTCGTTTGCCACAATACTTATTTCGTCTCTTGCGAAGGATGCCAAGAGATTTAATAATATTTATCACATCATCACTGAGAAGAAAAAAGGAGTTGTAAGTTTTTAGATTCAAGAATAATGGCTTTAATTCACACTTTTCCGCAGAACTGTATTTGAACCCGGAAAATATTTGATTTTGGGCGACGAGTGTAGTGGTCATTCTAAGTGTTGTGTGGAAAGCTTGTCGTTCAACAACAACGCAAGAGCAGACAATGCAACTATTATTGTTCGTATCAGAAACAATGGTGTGAGCGTGAGCGATGCTCAGCGTTTCTGTATAGAGTGACGGCGAAAAAGATATATCAAGAGTGCATATAAATCGAAATAAATGTAAACAAAGTTTTTCTTTCCTGATATTCTTGGTAGCATTCCGAAAATCATATGTATAAATAATTCCCGAAAATGATCTTGGAATATGGAAAAAGCAAAGATTTTGATCCACGAACAAATATGCTGCCTACACCTAGGCGCATGCGTGCAGTTTCTCGTCCATTGAAATTTCATGGAAGATTCCACCATCCGGTTCAAATGATTGACGAGTACTATAAAGGAATCAGAAATGGATATTGAGGAAATAAAAAATACTTGATTGTGTAGTCTGTATGTGAATAGTTTCATGAAGAAAACAGAAATGATTTGCAAAAAACAAGATTATGTACTGACTGATGTCCCCCCACCCTCCCCCCTCCCCCCCCCCCCTTCGCATATCAAACCTTTGTATTGGTCTCAAGTCAATATGTCACACCATACCTTATATATAAGTGTGTCCTGCTTTCAAAAATTTGACTTGCCCCACCCCACCTCCTTTCAAAATTTTGACATTTCGCCTTTCAAAATTATTGGCTCCACCACTCTTACCACACTAAAAACTAAAGTGTTAAAATTGACACTTTCAAGGTGTTAAACCCATTCTAACTCTTAGGGTTTGATTTTAACACTCAAAGTGCAATGCATTAAGTACTTAGACATTACAATCGTCAGACATCTGAAAATTGAATGGATGGCACTTCCCATGTGTCTAGCAATGGTGGTTCTTCCAGAATCGTCCATAATTTGATTTGCGCTTGGTGGGTACATAATTAAAAGGACACAACGCAGATGACGCGTCATCTGCGTTGTTTCCTTTTAAGTGTCGCGACATTACACTTGTCAAGTGGTATTATTGTAACACCTGTCAAGTTCTGGGATATCTACACTTGACCAAAGTGCTAGTCCAGCACTTAGTAAGTGTTAAATACAGCACTACAAGTGTAGTTTTTAACACTTTAGTTTTTAGCGTGTAGAACGTTTAAATTTACATACGGATTTCAGGAATGCATAGGGCGTCTAAAATGTGATTACCTGTATCTCCGAAATATGGAATCCATGACTACAAAAGACCCCAGTAACACTGATCTGCATTTTAAACCCCCAACGCGTTTCGAGTCATTTGGTGTTAGCCCCAGACCCAGAGATGGTACTGTGCTTGAGATATAAGCTTGACCCGCTTGCAGCATTTTAGATCCACCCACTTTTCCGAGTGTAGGAATAAATGAATGAACTTCAGGAATGCAATAGTGGCTCGGAAAATGTGATTTCTAACAATTCTAAACAATGCGCCCAATGACCCATGCTTGGCCAAGAGGCCTCGACACGTTTTTGAAACTACAGTGAGTTTCGACCCACTTCGCGTTGGTTTCGGGGCCAAAGGTCATGTCATTCTGAAAATAATAACGTGGCCCACTTTAAAATTGTTGCTCCGGCCAGTGTTGTGAGTGTAGAAATACATGTATAGACTTTGGGAAAACATCAGGCGATCATGAAATGCAATTTGCAGCAATTCAGAAAAAAATGTACTCATTGACCTCATTCAGTTGACAGAGGTGCAGGCTGCAAGCCGAGGGGTCCTCGGTTCGAATCCCATCTGCTGCAACCGCGTTGTGTCCCTGGGCAAGACACTTCACCCCCATTGCCCACGTGGGGGCACGGTGGCGTTGTGTACTACAGCGTATTGCAAGTCGATGGTGCACCTGTCTTCCACCAATGCTAACTCTGCTTGTGTGGAGTTAGTATGTTGGGGAATTGACAGTTGCTCGCCGTTGCACGGTGGTTCTCTCCGAGTACTCCGGCTTCCTCCACCCGTAAAACTGTCGTGGTCATGGTCATGATTAGCCATTGTGCAGAAATATGTGACCTTAAACACCAATAAATAAATAAATTTCAAATATTTGGCTCTGTTGTTTTTTTTTAATTTTGAAATGCATGTTTGATCTTAGGAAATGCGATATTCCGCATTTCTCCGAAATGCACTCAACGACCCCCGTGTGACCGCAGTGATCTTGAGTCATATTTTGAATCACCAGCGATATTTGACTCATTTGGTGTTCGTCCTAGGCTCACATCTTATATCAGGTTTGAGGAATAAGCGTGATACACTTTCAAACCTTTGGACTTTTTTAGTGTAGAAGTGCAGATATGAACATCGGAAATATGAGCAGAAGTTCATAATGTATTTCCACACACAGAAAAGTGGGCTGAGCCAAAAATTTTACAAGTGGGCCACGGTCATATTTCAAGGATGTTGTAACCTATGGAACAGAGCAAAATTAGTCGCAACTTGCTGGAGGTTCATGATATGGCTCAAGGTTACTGGGATCAGCTTGGGTGATCGAATGCATTTTTCAGAATTGCTGGAAATCGCATTTTAGAACCCCTTAGTGTATACCCGAAGTCCATACATATATTTCTACACTCAAAAAAGTGGGCGGAACTAAAAATATCGAAGGTGGATCACGTTTATCTACTGACGGAAAAAAGAAACTCAAGTTCAGTTTTGGTATTATAATTGTTTTATCTGAAGACTAAATGTAGTAAAATTTGACACATAGGTACCTCACTGTGCTGTCTAAAAAGTCTTTGGCTAAAACTCAGTCAATAATTGCCACGTTCGACGCTGCATACTTTCAACAGATTTTTCAACAAAGCGTGCATCCGGAGCACTCCCACGTGCTAGGGGCTTCAAAGCCATACCAAATCGAAGTTTTGAGCAGTTCACATCTATTGCACAACATTTCATTTCAACTCGATTGAAAAGCAAAATGTCGCGAATGTCCGAAGTTGATAGGGGAAGGGCTATTGCTCTAATTACGCAGGACCAATCGCAACGTCTTGTCACCCAGCAATTTGGGGTCCATGAGTCAACGATAGCTTGTTTAGTTCGGCGTCTCAGAGCCACTGGAAGATCAGCTGACCGCCTCAGGAGCGGACGTCCGCGCGTTACGTCGCCACGTCAATACGAAGGTATGATACGTCACCAACACCTCCTTAACCGATTTCAGACGGCGACGGAGACGGCGAGTCACGTTGGCACTCATGTTCGCCGAGTGTGTCCAAGAACAGTTAGGAATCGGTTTCGTGGGTTCCATTTAAGGCCACGGCGTCCCTTCGTCGGTCCGCAACTTACACCCATGCGACGTCAAAGTCGATTGCAATGGCTGCGGGCACATGCACCAAATCGGTTTCACGTGGCCCACTGAAAACGTGTGTTCTTCACTGATGAGTATCGGTTCACGCTTTACAGGTCTGATGGACGACAATGTTCCTATCGACGTTGAGGTGAGCGATATTCTGACGCGTGTGTTAAGGAAAACGACAGATTCGTGGGATGGTCTGTTATGGTTTGGAGGGATTTTCATGGCGTGAAAACACTTATTGTGGACATCCAAGGCAACCCTACAGTCGTAATATAGTGGGACCAGTTCTTCATGCCACGCGTCATTCCACTTATCCATGCACGTAACCTTACCTTTGCAGCAGGATAATGCGAGAACACACGTTGCTAGGGTTTGTCGTGACTTCCTCAACTAAAACAATGTTCCAATTCCCGATTGGCCACCCTACAGTCCAGATTTGTCCCCGATCGTGCATTTCTGGGACGAGATAGACGGGAGGATCAGGAAGCGCACCAAGGCCCCAAACAACGTCGCTCAGCTCACACAGGCCCTTCTTCTGGGGTGGAATAACATCCCACAAAGGACCATAAACAACTTGATGGGTCAATGATAAGGAGTGTTAGAGCTGCGACTGACGTCCGGGGTGGGCACACCCGCTATTGATTTTGATCAGGAAATGGCGCAGGGTACCCACATTTGAACGTTATCCATGAAAAACGCTGTCTGTGTTAAGACAACAAAACTCGTCCAAATTTAATCAGTAATGAAAAAATAACATCGATATTCAACCAATGAAATAATCATCAATAACACATTTGAAATACCACAGGAAAAAACTTGCTTTTCCTTTTTCCGTTAATATATTTCAAGCATATGTATTACCTATGGACCTGGGGGCCAGGAGCAAATAAGACAAAATCCGCTGAACGTTCAAAATATCGATTAACCATTTACCCAACGAATCGCCCGCATCCGCCCGCGTAATATACAAATTCAGCAGCTGAAAAAATATTATTTTCCGAAAAATTTCAAGAAAACCATATCATGTGAGCACTCTTTGGAACGAGCTTGTCGAGCTCGTTCCAAAGAGGGTCACATGATACGGTTTTGTTGAAATGTTTTGAAAAAATTTTAAAAATGATATTTAAAATAATAAATTTTGAAATCGTCTGCGTCGGGTAAAGGGTTAAGGGTTCATTGAGTGTATTCTCCAGAATTTCCAAGAATCCCATTTTGTGACCACCTAGTGTATTTCCGAGGTTCATACATGTGTGTCTGTCCTCCAAACGTGGCCGGAGCCAAACGTTTTCAAAGTGGGTTACGCTAATATCACAAGCATGTAGTGTGGGTCAGGTCACTGGGGTCACAAGGAACAGTTGTAAGCATGTTTCAGAAATGCCGCAAATCGCATTGTATAAAAGCATAGTATGGCCTATGGTCCTGTGATCAACAGCCACTGAGTCGAAACGTGCAGGGGTTTCACAATGTGGGTCAAGTTCACTGAGGTTTCCCAAGGATCTTGACCAAGCTTTGTCGAGGCCCGGAACAAATTTACTGGACGAATTTCGTAATTTCACTGTAAACTGGGGACCAGTTAAAGGTTCCGTTTATCTCTTGCCATATAACCCGATAAAAGAAGCATAGATGGTTCAAGAAACAAACAGCGCTTCTTATATAAGGCTTAGATTTAAATTGTTAAGAACAACGCGTGGTTTGGCGAGACTTCAAAATGGTTCCTGTGGCATAGATATTTTTTTGTAATAGAATGTTATTGAACCGATGGTTCAAAACTGAATAAACGATGCCACTGGGCATGTTTTACACCAATCCTCGTCTTCCAAGTCACCGTCCACTACTATAATCTCGGTCTTCTTTATTGATTGCATTACCGTCTTTTTAAAGTGGCAAATTGGTGTTCTGTTATTTCCGTGTGCCTTGTTTTCCTGTGCCATATTTTCCTGTGCTACATTTCCTGTGCCATTTTTCATACATTCGAAAAGTACGTGGAAATACATTCTTTGAATATCTAAAACATTTTTGCATCGAAAGTTCAGCTTTTGACCTTTTATTGGAACGGGCTCGACGATCGCGTTCCAGTTAGTTGTCATAAGCAATGTTTTTAAGATAAAACATGAAAAGATAATGAAATTTGAATGGCTATTTTTGTGGTTGTATGTAACATCAGCCAGTTTTTGCCGTTACGTCAGGTGAGGGGTCGTCCTATCCATTATGCAAATGATGTTTTGAGGTTGTGAAGATAGACCTAATATTTTCTTTTTTTAAGTTTACATATCATATATTCGAAGTGATATATATCCTCCAGTCTCTGAAAATGAAACCATGCTATTTAAATAAAACTAATTTCACTTTTCCTAAGTTCAAAATAAACTCAAAATATCTTGAAATATGAGATAAAAAAAAGAAAAATTAACAAAAATTGGATGATGATATTTGTGAATATCGCTTGACAGATTTCTGTTCATAACAAAGGTAAATGGTTAACCCTTCACCAACGCACAGGATATCACAATTTATTGTTTTAATTTCTGTTTTTCAATTTTTTAAAAAAATATTCAACAAAACCATATCATGTAACTCCTCAATGGAACGAGCTCGATGAGCTCGTTCCAATGAGGGGACTACATGATATGTTTTGTTGTTTTTTTTATTTTTTTGAAAAATATTTTTATAACGGTTAAATTTGTAAATTACGCGGGCTGATGCGTCCGATTCGTTAGGAACAGGGTCAAACTAAGCGTTGCGCAAGCAATGTTTTCTGGTAATGTAGAAAAGACATGACACTTTCCATGTATACGCCCGTGCACAATGATGTCGAAATATCAACATTTCATATTACTAACCTTTCCCATACGCAACTAGGAATTTAACCAATTCAATCTTGTTTGACATAGCTCTATTCCTAGTTGTCTTGTGGGCTGAGGGTTACGTTTAGATACCACATATCAGTCGCGGCTCACCAATAGAAAATCCAGGGGGCCTCGGAGTCCAGGGGCCCCAAACGTTTGAAGAATGTATTTTTTACTTGGAATCAGCGTACGTTTTGAAGGATATCGGAGCACTGTTTTATGGTACTCCATCCATCCCCTCTAGTAACATACGAAAGGTGACCCGCATCAGCACTTGCTTGCGGGGGCCCTATTTCAAGCGCTGTGCCCTGAATACAAGCGGTCAAGGGCAAAGGGGTGACGGGTTTCATACTTGAAAATCAAAATGTTCTCATACCCGGACAAACCATGGTCGGCCCGGTGGGTCCGGGTCCCCTTATCCTCCCCAACTCCAGGTGGCCCATACCCCTCGGCCGCCACTACAATATATTCAAAAGATATATGCGCATTTTAGTTGATGAAAATAACAACCGGAATAGTTAAATACAAATTCAGTTTGTGTATTGTTTAACCCTTTACCTAACATGGAAAGCAGACGACACTTCTAAACAAAATTCTTGAATAACTAATTTTTTTCATTTGTTGTCTCAAAAACATAGGTTATGACCCCCAATGGGAAAAATACTGAAAATTAATTGGCTATTTTTGAGAATAGCGCTGGCCGGTTTTGGCCATTACGTTGTGTAAAGGGTTAAAATTGACTCGAGTTAAAATAAATCCATTTTTATCTGCCTTTTCTATCCCACTAGTAATCAATCCGGCGAGTGAGGTGGGGGTGAACTTGTTGCTGCGATGCAGTGAGACTTCCTGACGATGCAAGGCGCACAGTTCTTCAAAACTACGCACACGTCGATATTCGGAATTCCTTTTCCAGCAAAAAAAAATCGTTTTGTAGAATGCTTCTCCCCTTATCGTGTTAGTTCATTCTTCGCGCTTCAGAATCATTTCCAAGCTGTCAAGAATCTTTTGTATCTTCAAAAGAAGATGTTGAAAGTTCTCCAATGTTTACAATTCACTCTCTAACACGGTTTTATATTTTTCTGCAACTTCCCCAGTTACATGCAGTAATTGAGATCGCAGTATAAACATCAAATGAATTTACAAGCATTCTATTCGAGCAATGTAGAATATGAACACTGGACTCTTCTTTTCATCAAATCCAGCTGTTGCATTCTTCATTCAGCGGAATTTTCTTTTCAAACCAGAGGAAACATGAAGGAAACAAAAACAAGGGGTAAGTAGAAATTAATGAACGCACTAACCTGGGAATAATGCAATTATGAAATTTAACTCATTCATCACTACAACCTGCTTTTGTTCATCCTCATAATATCAATCTTAATTCTATTATATTAATTAGGAGCTTGATGAATGTGCCGATACGCCCGTTATTATGACAACAGAGTAAAATTATCGACCGATCTACACACATAAAATTAAGACAAAGATGTCAAGTCATAGTAATATAAAACACAAAGTGGGGAAAACAGAAACTTTTGAAGGGGGGAGACCAAAACTTTTAGGGATAAGATGGATACTTCGGTCACGTACACTCCCAAGCCACAAGCTGTCATCAATGGCATGACCTCGTGTACATGAGTGCGAAAATATGGTGGCGACATATGTCATGTGTCTACACGAAAAATGAATCAGAAAAATACTGTGGGGGCGCGGTGGCTCAGTTGGTAGAGGTGCAGGCTGCAAGCCGATAGGTCCTCGGTTCGAATCCCACATGCGGCAACCGCGTTGTGTCCTTGGGCAAGACACTTCACCCCGATTTCCTACATGGGGGCACGATGACGCTGTGTACTGAGGCGTCCTGCACGTCGAAGGTGCACATGTCTTCAACCAATCTAACCCTGCCTCTGCTGCGGTGCAGAGTTCAGAGTTACGACGTTGGAGAGCTGACAGTTGCTCGTCGTTGCTCGGTGGTTCTCTCCGGGTACTCCTGCTTCCTCCACCTGTAAAACTGTCACGGTCACGATTAGCCATTGTGCATAAGTATGTGACCTTAAACACCAATAAATAAATAAATAAATAAATATGAAAAATACTGTAGTTGTATTTCGCACCTTAATTTCCTGCTAGGGCTCTGTAAACGTCATATTTTGAGTGAGTATCGAATCCATAATCTGATCAAGCTGTCGACCTCGAATCGCATCTTGAATCGGATCTCAACGCTCTTCAAGTAGAGATGGGTGGTAGTGGAATTTAAATTTGAGTTCTTCGGTTTCGGTATACTGAAGGGGTATACCGCGGTATCAGTTCGGTATTCGGTATCTGTCTTGGCCGAGATTTACTGATAGTACCAAAGCGGAATTCACACCAGGAAATTACAGAATAAGTTATTGTTGTGTCATTCTACCACTGAACCACACATGCCACTGCAATGAGTTGAACATTGACATTCTTTCGCCAACACAAATCATATCTACAGAAATTGTATGCCTTCTTCTCCAAACCACCTTAACCTTTAAAGACCTATATCAGGCTTTTGCGGTCTCAGAACATGTGTCCTTTACATGTCATCATTGGGAGATCTTGGTGACTATAGACAATACACCTAGGCTGTGATTTCTAGTCATGCCTTGGCTGCCTTAATAGAAATCACAGCTAAGCAACTGGGTATGTACAGATTGTAGTCTAGTGGGAATTCAGAACAATTACCCAGGACTTTGAGGGTTAAGAAAACTGAAAAGAAAAGCAGTCATTTCTTTCATGAAAATGAACACTTAAACTTCTATCAGGCCTCAACAAAGTCTTTTATAAATAGAAAATGTTAGAATATTTGAAAACACAGACGGCTTCGGTATTCAATGATTGGTTCGGTTCGGTTTTTAGGTTCTCCATGGTATCGGTATCAGTTCGGTTTTGCCAATCTCTACCTTCCATTTGCAGACATTGTACTTGCTTACAACCCTGAATATTGTCAGTCCACACTCTTGTATTATATGCAACGGCGTGTCATCCGTTTAGGTAAATCGATCAAAAAAGCCGCAATATTCCATAACTGAATCAAAACAAAGTCGGAAGTGGAACGACCATGAACTCTTCTATCATCAAGTCTCCCGTCCTGCCCATCACAGGACATTCGCCAAGCCCTGATAGTGCTAGCTGGAGATAACACCAAAAGTGGCGTTGAATGGAGAGTTTTTGTGACCTGCGCAGTGGATGCCTATGCATTCAAGCCTGAAATAAAATACGAATATAGCTAGAGGGAGAGTATGATATGGAGAATATGATGAGGAGCTCTCTATTATCCCTTTACCCAACGTAACGGCCAAAACCGGCCAACGCTATTCTCAAAAATCGCCAATTAATTTTCATTATTTTCTCATTTTTTGTCTCAAAAACATAGGTTATGACCCCTCGTTGGAACGAGCTCGTTGAGCTTGTTCCAACGAGGGGCCATAACCTCTGTTTTTGAGACAAAAAATGAAAACAATTAGTTATTCAAGAATTATTTTTGCAAGTGTCGTCTGCTTTTCATGTTAGGTAAAGGGTTATTACATCACAAGATTGCAAAATATCTCATAAGTTGATTGTTCGATACATTTTGTACGTCCGGAGATTTGCAACGAATTTCTTGGCCATGTGTATAAACAATATTACCAACCGTCACAAAAATCTCTCCTCCCCCCCCCCCTCTCTCTCTCTCTCTCTCTCTCTCTCTCTCTCTCTCTCTCTCTCTCTCTCTCTCTCTCTCTCTCTCTCTCTCTCTCTCTCTCTCTAGATATGGAGTCCACATTTGACACTCGGGAGGTGATGGATAATTCTGAACACGCAATAACATGATATGGTTTTCGATTTTCGCTGTTATGCGTTCATGGGTTTGGCGCAATTTGGGTTTCTTCGTTCGTCAGGTATTTCCGTATATACGGACGTTATATATACTGAGTCCAAAAAAAGAAATTATAATAGAAACAATTGTGAAAAAAAGGCATAAAGGATGAAATTTAATAGTTCTAATGTTGCATGTTTGTGGACAAGAAGTCGTGCAAAGAGTTTAATGACATGTTGTTGCTGTCCACCCAACCATATACAATTTTGCTACGGACTTCAAAATAGCACGTGCTACACGAGAATGTCAAATTGAATGGGTGACCGACTCTTTTCTTTGTGTTTTGTTGTGCTAGAGAGCCTGGATTATTGAGAAAACACGCTATTTTTTTGTCTTCCGACGTTTTAGAAAATGCCAAGGTAAACCGAAAATCAGAGTTCGGAGTCACTGTGCCCACAATTTACCATCTCATTGGAAGGTATAAAACCACTGGATCTACTGCCGACCGACAGCGTTCAAGTCGACCAAGAGTTATGACCCCTGTACAAGACCGACACATCGGGACGTCTCACTTGCGGGATCGCTTCCTTCCGGCGACGAGGACAGCAGCAATTACTCCTGGTGGAATTAACAATAGAATCAGGGCACAAACTGTCCGCAAGAGTCTCTCTGAACACGACATCCGAAGTAGGCGTCCATATCATGGACCAATCCTTACCCAACGTCATCGTGTCGTCAGAATGGAATGAGTCCGTCAGCGTGTTCGCTGGACTCAGCAGCGTTGGAGCACAGTTCTTTTTAGTGGTAAATCACGATTTTGTCTACGGTGCGCTGATGGTAGGGCAAGGGTGTGTCGCCGTCGAAGAGAACGGTTTTCTGATGCTTGCGTGCGGGAATGCGACCGTTTCGACGGGGGTGGTGTAATGGTTGGGGCAGGAATTTCCTTGCACCATCGAACGCAGTTGATCTTCATCGATGGTAATCTGAATGGACAGCGATATAGGGACGAAATTCTTAACGCTGCTGTTGTCCCGTTGGTTAACGCTAACGTCGGATTGCAGTTATTCCAGCAAGACAATCCCGATGTCACGTCGCGCGTATCTGTCGTGACTTTCTTGAAGAGCAGAGCATCGAACTTCTTCCCTGGCCCCCACTTTCGCCAGATTTGTCGTCAATCGAGCATCTTTGGGATCAATTGGACCGTCGGGTACGACTTCATAATCTTAAGACGTTAGGCGATTTACGTAATGTTCTAAGGCAGGAGTGGAACGCAATACCACAGGGTGACATCCAGAGACTTAATCAGGTTCATGCGCCGTCGATGTCTTGCCATCATCCATGAGGCAAACGGTGGACATACACGCTATTGACTGCATGTGTGAACTTTCCATTTCACCCAATGTTTGATTTGCGGCGTCCTGACGTGACGCTGGCAGCAGTAAGAACATGAAATTATGCAAATTCATAAGCTAGACTCGAAATATGAATTTACAATAATTTGTTTGGGATTAAAGTCGATAATACTAAAAAAAAGTGCTCCTCGAAGTTTATTTTACTTTCTTTTTGTTTACTCTTCCCCAATGATATGCAGAAAACCTCGCGATTAAACACCTTCTCATGACCAGTAATGTCGGAACATTCAACTATTGTTTTTTTTTATTTATCAAAACCCTCAAATGAGGGAATAATATGTGTTTATCTCAATTCGTGCATGTAGGGCCTCCTCTGATTATTCTAAAGACGGTTCCTAGACATCGAATATTTTCTAATCTTATCAATGGGCGCTTTCTTCCGCACCAAGAATGGTGCGCGGAAGCGTTTTATCCCTGGTGTCGCCGTAGACCATTTTGCCGGTGCATGGAAGCAATCTGCACCTCGAGAACGAACGTGACTCCAACGGTAACTAAGCGCAGTATTCGAAAACGCAACGAATAACTTGGAGTGATGACTGGACGGCGCATTACAGGAGCCGAACGGTATTTATTATTCAGCTTGAGGCCTAAATTCCAACTTTTGTATCCGGTCATTATTTCAGGGAAGATACAAAAGTTGGAATGCAGGCCTATAGCGAAATAATAAATGTGGTTCAGTTCCTTGAACACGCCGCCAATCATAAATAAACAGAGCTGTCATTTTCGTCCGATTAGTTTTCAAATTCAGTTCGATTTTGTTTGATGCCATTCGAGATTCTATTCGACCCAGGCATGCATGTCCGCGTTGCAGGAGCCCAAAGTATCTGCTGCAAGCAGCTACGAACGTTCGTGTATAAATTCATTCCGCGTGTACACGATTTATATCTTCTCTCGATGAAAAGAAACTAGTTCCTTCTGAAACTGGATTTACAAAATAAACACCATTACTTATTCGGCAAAGAATGGAAGATGATGTGAGAATCCTTCATCCCGAGAAATCCCATGGCCAGTTTCCAACCGCTATTTGTTTTGACGAGACAGATAAAAACGATTAACAGAATTTGAACAAATGCCACCTGTTACAGAACTTTTATATTGATTGAAAGTGTTATGCTTTACATGCATCCTTCCGACACTGTGTACCGAATGTGACTGCCGCATACAATATTGCTTATTGCGGCGAATGGGCGAATCCATATTGTATTTTCAGGGAGGTTCAGTAATAATTTAAAGCCACAGCCCCGTAGAACTGTTGGATTAAATAAGTACTGCCACTATGTAACTATTGGTTGTCTTCTATGCTGTGTGCTAGCCAATCACCAATTTTTACACAAATATCTGTGCGTACCTATTTGAATGAGTTAAATCCTATCGTTTCTCTCATTTAACTCTTTAAAACGGTATGCGATAAATTGTTTGGTGAATCAAAACTTGCCAGAGATGGGCAAACAGCATAACCAATTGGTAGGGTGAATCGGTTATAATTTAAAAATTATAGGGTTGTGTGACTACCCGTTGCCTGGCCATCCTAATGCAGAATATATTAACCCTTTACCGAACGTTACGCCCAAAACCAGCCAGCGCTATTCACAAAAATTGCCAATTATTTTTTCCATTTTTTGTCTCAAAAACATGGGTTATGACCCCTCATTGGAACGAGCTGTAACTCCTCTTTGGAACGAGCTCGTAGAGCTCGTTCCAATGAGGGGTCATAACCTATGTTTTTGAGACAAAAAATGAAAAAAATTATTTATTCACGAATTTTTTTTGGAAGTGTCGTCTGCTTTTCATGTTAGGTAAAGGGTTAACCCATTTCGACGTCGACATTATTTTATAAGAGCGTGTCCCCCCCCCCCCCCCCCCAATACAAGAAAAACGTCTAAATAAAAAACAAATCTGCATTGAGGGTAGCAACTGCACGTGCTTTTATTCGGTTCAGAAAGAGAACATTTTTTACCTGCACTCAATTGTCATCCAGTTAATACATATGTCTAGGTCAACGTTTTGATAACAGCAATTAAATGGTAAATAAATCGCCATCTCAACGAAATAAATTAGACGAAAGCACTTTTCCTTTGGTGATATTTCCATACAGGTCTACCATGTGTTAAATGGGAAAAAAGAAAATAAAGATACACACAGCTGAAACACTACTATAAACTTCATTGGTTATAGTAACAGTAGAACAATAAATGCAGATTAGGCCACGCATAGCGCATTAACGCAATACCACGACGTCATGATGTTCTTTCATAAAAAATCAATTCATGGACTCCAAATGATTGTTAAAACAGACGCCGTTGAAATTGTGCCCAATCCCTTAATTATGAGAAGAAGTAAAAAGGGGAGAGATATTGTAAGAAGCATTGGTTATTACCACCATATGAGTTTCCGAGATGGTGTACTGAAGTCGAGACCTTGTCTCTGGGCATAGATCGACGACGATATTTATTACATGATAATTTCAGGGCGTTTGACTTGAAAGCCTGATTCCTTTCATCTCTTATGATATTTCAAAGTCATGTCCCAACAGACCCCACATTTCAATTATAAAAGAGACTTTGGACATTTCCAACCTACTGCCAGATTGCAGCAGACTGGAACTATTAATTGGTCAACTCCCCGATTTAACGGTGGCCTGCAGTCCGTTTGGCCTTTAAAGGGTATAAATGCGTCACCGATACATCTCTCTTGGCAGCGAGTATCGCTCTTACACCTCTCATGACTATATTCCTTCACCATTCTGGTTAATATTTTATGTCAAATACGTGGGCTATCTGAATAATCCGAAATAAAAGAGATAAACTACCGATTATCCTTGTTGGTGTTTTGCCTATATTTCACTCGCGCCGCCGACCGTAAAACACTTGAAAAACTCGAGCTCGGGTCGTTGATCCCTGTCCCTCGTGCTTCACCCTATTTTTTCTGTCGTATGAACTTTCAGTTTGCATATGGTGTTCTCGTGTGAAGCCTAAACAACTATCGAACATTGTATTAGCAAAGAGGGTTATGGTACTGAAAAGGTTAATTGTGATTCTACGTTTCTCCTTGGACTTATCATCAATACACAAACTATTAGCAACATTGCAGTAATTGATAAACCTACTTATTTTGCAAGGATTTGCAAGAGTATTTGTAACTCATATTAACCGTTTCAACACAGTACGCAAAAAAGTTGCGTACAAGGTTAGCAAACAATATAATGGCCAATATGTGGTTAACCCTTTAACCAAAGTACAAGGTATCAGCATTTGTCATTTTAATTTTTTTTTTCAAATTTGTTAAAGCATTTTAACCCTTTACCTAACATGAAAAGCAGACGACACTTGCCAAAAAAATTCTTGAATAACTAATTTTTTTCATTTTTTGTCTCAAAAACATAGGTTATGACCCCTCGTTGGAACGAGCTCGACGAGCTCGTTCCAACGAGGGGTCATAACCTATGTTTTTGAGACAAAAAATGAAAATATTTTGAAAATTAATTGGCGATTTTTGAGAATAGCGCTGGCCGGTTTTGGCCGTTACGTTGGGTAAAGGGTTAACAAACCAAGCTCGATGCACTCGTCCCAGTGAGGGGTCACATGTTATGGTTTTATTGAAATTGTTTGAAAATTTTTTTTTTTCAACTGCTCAATGGAATCATCATACAAACAGAAAATCGCTGTAACATGCAGAATGTTATGCCTCAAACCACTTTAGGAGCGTCGCGTGCGTTGAATTGGTTAACTCTCTCGTCGACAGCTTGGTGGTGATACATTGTATTCACTAACAAACACTACACTGGGCAAAAGCAAAACAAATTCTTGTGAAATTACATTCGCGTTTTTCTTGTTTGTTCACATCACTCACAAAGACGTTCGTATATATTCACGGCTATGCCTTTGTGAGAGGCAGAGACGTAGGAACCAGGGGATACGGGGGAACGTGCCTCCTTCCCACACTTTTTTCAGACATAGCTGAGGGAGACAGAGAGAGAGAGAGAGAGAGAGAGAGAGAGAGAGAGACGAACATTATCTTTACCAACCAGATATTGCAATTTTGATGGGGATTAGCAGGGAGAGGGACACAGACGCATTACTCTTAAGATATAACCGAAGATTCCCCTCATTTCATTTGTCTCCGATCATGCGGTGACAAAATTGCTGTGATTAAGATAGAATCACTTAATATGCCAGATTTGTAACGTTTAACTGGTAGAGTGTTGGAAGTCCATATTTGGGCTTTATTCTGAAGTGCAGGGGCCACAACTTAAGGGTTCATATTCAGTGGATGTGCTTTGTATTATTTTTGAAGTGATAGCATTTAGTCTGTAAAGGTTTGCCTTGTTACAATTCATGGTAGAGTGTCCATCGGCGCTCTCCCACAAATTGTAACAAGGCAAAGACATGTGCACAATATTTGATGGCAGAAAATAATTTAGGACTCTATCATTTAAAAGGAAGTGCTTGCCTTTAATCTGACTCTCCAAGTAACAACGTTATGTGTAATGCTTTGAATTTTTGATATGAAATCAATGAAGTGAAACTTAGTGACACTCTGATTCGTTGAACTCTGTCTTGCGAACGTGATCTATATGGGTCTCAGCTCTATACAATTATCCAAATGGAGCAATCTGGCCTTTTATCTGGGTTGCCCTCTTACGGTGGCTACCCCTACGCACTCCCCCACCCGCCTCTCCATCCTTCCACTGTCCCCAATTTAAGGAAGAGTACTGCTTGCTAAAAGTCGAGTTACCAATCGGAAAGAAAAAGAACGTCCGCCGAGGCGCGTCCGATAGCATTTACTTTCGTTGTGACTTGTATTTGTGCGACAACGGCTTATTGTAATCTTTTTATAGCGGAATTGCTGGAAAACACATTGGCCACCTCCGCCATCTCAAGGAGTAGGTGCCCGAAGTTGCTATAAATAAGCAATGATCAACAACAAAAATTTCCTCAAAGGTTTCAATTTCCCGGCGCCTCGCAATCAACGATCGCGTTTTAAAGAATATACTTTGATGTCTGTGAAACAATGAATGTCTTGGTGATCTACATATTTTTCGCGACGATACAAATTGAATATTAACAACATTTTTTAGCTATTACAGACAGAAACTGAAAAGTTGATACCGTGAAACTAATTTCGTGCTAGGTAAACACCATGCCGTTTGATGAAGTGAAAGCTGTTAGGCTGTGACTACAGTCACAGCCTAACAGCTTTCGCGTCATCAAACGTCATGGATTGGGAAGTTTAACTGCATTGCTTGACTTGACGTCATTTTAGGTTAAGAGGACAGTTTGAGTGACGACATCTTTCGTTGACATCCCAGCAATCCAGTTGTTTGAAGATCAGTAGTTGAATAACTTGACAACTTTAGTATGAAGAAATTAATTTCCTCATTTTTGTTCACGCTGCGCGCCAAACAGAACCTACCATTTCTAAATGTTTAGCTATTCGATACGATTTGACTTCCACCATGGTGCAGTAAGCTCAATAAATACATGGACTATAGGTTATGGTGATTAGTATCTGTTAAGTTGACTTTTGCCTTCCGAAAAAACTTAAGGTCGACACTGTGTGGTATGTTAAATGCATTGATCTCTGTACAATGGGATTGCTGGAACGCACATTGGTCACATATTGAAAAGAGTCTCCACCTCCGCCAATTTAGAGGGGGGGGGGGGGGGGATGGGGTGTTGTGGAATTCGCAATAAATAAAAAATGATCAACAATAAAAATTTTCTTGGTGATTTTCAATTTCCCGACGCCGCGCACTCTCCGGTCGCGTTTTCAAGAATATACTTTGATTTATTACACCCCTAACGTCTAATTATAATAGGAATCGGTGAAAAATAAAATGCGTTCTCCCCTCACCAGTGAGATCAAACACCTCGGTGATTAACATTTCGTGTGAACTTGAAATTTACAAATGAATTTTCACAAGCGCAAAACAAAAGTTGTTCTCGCTCCACTGGTGAGCATAACAAGACGTGATCTGTGTCAGCGGAAACAGCGATCAGCTGATTGTGTAAACAGATTTCTTGCGTCGTACGGGCGTCGGTTTGGATCGTTTCAGTTGAAGCTTCAAATGAAAGGGGTATTATAAAAAGAAAATCTGATGTTTTCTTGTGAATACCGGGATTTATCTCATGAGTGAGTGAGAGAATTCGTATTTTCACGAGCAGCAAGCTGCTCGTGAAAATACGAATTCTCTCACTCACTTATGAGATAAATCCCGGTATTCACAAGAAAACATTAGAGATCCTCTACATGTATGTATGCGAAAAGTGAAAATGTTGATGATGTGCACATTTTCGCGGCAATACAACCTGAATACTTGAAACATATTTTAGTTATTGTTGACCAAAACGGGTCCTAGATTGGAAATTTGATATAGTGTTTTAAGTTTTCATGCAAGGCAAAAACCATGACGCTACAGCGTAACAGCTTTCGTGTCATCAAACGTCAACGATTGAGAGGAGTTATAGCGTTGTTTGACTGGACGCGATCTTAGGGAACGGGGCATTTTGACTGCCGACGTTTCCCTCTGACACTCCGCCATTACAGTTGTATATAGATCAGTGGTCAATACTTTACCTATAGTAACGGAAAATACGGCCAGCGCTAGCGCTGTTTCCAAAAATTGACATTTATTAGGCTTTCCCAAACCCAGTTTGGGAAAGACTCTTGTTATTCTTCTTTTTCAAAAATTTTTCTTCTCTATTTTTTTTTTCTCCCTGAATTTTGTCTGTTGAACTGCTCGAAAACAAGCTGTACGATTTTGACCAAATTTGGCACACTTATGTAATGTCATAACATCTAGTGAAATGCGGTATCGTCATATCTGTGAAAACGCGTATTTTCAAAATATTCTGCCAAAACCATAAAAATTTCACCATTTTTCGAATGTCTCAAAATTGTTTACAGTTATTTAGCTCAAATTTTCCACACATTTAGAGCATAATATGATACACCACAATCACCACTCAAATCTTTCAACATTAACCTCCACTGGCCAAAAATGACATGAATATAGATTTTTTCTTCAAAATTGACCAACTTCAAGGGCAAATTTCTCTAAAAACAAGGTTGTTGTAACAAATATTTTGGTTTGGATAGATGCAACAATGATTGCGGAAGAAAGTTACTGTTTACTTTTTAATCTCAGATTTAACCCTCAAGCACAATGAGGGCGAGGATAAGAGTACCGTTTGAAAATGCCAAAATTAGCCAACTTTGGTTGCTTTTTCTATCATTTTGGAAAGGGTTAATTTCAAACACCCTTCATGTACGTATTCACAATTGACTACCGAGCATATTTGCTGTTGTAAGTTTGGTTGTAAAGTTTAACCCTATCCCATTCTGGTTGCATAAAAGTAGGTACCGTCCAAAAAAACTCCAATTTTTCAGAATTTGGTAAGTTTAGGTGGCGATGTACTCCATTTTTAATTGCTTGAGCTCTGAATGTTTTCTATAGCTAACAGTCAAAGTATGACAAATTTTGTTCTATATGTTATTATTAAAAGTTTAACCCTTGGCAGATTTGAGACTTCCCATAAGGGTACTGTCGGAATAATTGTTATTTTCGCCAACGTTTACATGCACTTTCCCAGCACTGGAGCCATATTGTCACAAAACCTTTTCCGTGAGAGGATTGGGCCTTCGCCCAAGAACAATTTTGCTGTTATATATTTTATTCAAAGTTTTAACCTTCACCCAGTTTTCGAGCCTTGAATTTGAGTGCCCTAAAATTCTTCATAAAATTGGCTAATTTGGAGCTCACTTTTCTTCCATTTTCGAAAGGAATATCGAAAAATGATTTACATGTTCGTATTTACAATTGCCTACCGAGCATATTTGTTGTTGTAAGTTTGGTTGTAAAGTTTAACCCTATGTTCGTTCTGTTTGCATAAAGATAGGTGCAGTCCAAAAAAAGCTATGGTTTTTGAGAATTTGGTAAGTTTAAGTGACGATTTACTCCATTCCTAATTGATTGAGCGCTGAACGTTTTCTATGGCTATATGCAGCCGGCATAATATGACAATTTTTGTTTTATATGTCATTATTAAAAGTTTAACCGTTGGCAGATTCGAGACTGCCCATATGGGTACGGTCGGAATAATTGATATTTTCATAAAATCACTGAATATTGATAAGCGTGCAGCGGTAGTTTGGAATAGAATATCCGAAAATGCTTTCGAAATTCGAATTCAGAGTTCCATTCCAAGAATATTTTCTGTTATAAGGTTGCTGTAAGGTTTAACGCCATCCCTGTCTCAGATGCATAAAGATTGGTTCCGTCGAAAAAAAACTCCCATTTTTTCAGAATTCCGTAGGTTTAAGTGACAATTTACTCCATTCCTAATTCGTTGAGCGCTGAATGTTTTCTACTCTGCATGCAGCAAGCATAGCATGACAACTTCTGTTTTATACGTTATTGTCAAAAGTTTAACCCTTGGCATATTTAGGCGTTCCCATGTGGGTATAGTCGGAATAATTGTTATTTTCGTAAAATCAATCCCTGAATATATTGGTAACCGCGCAGTGGCCTTTCGGAGGTGCTACATGAAGCTGCAAATAGTTAAGGTTCAAAAGTTCATCAAATAGACAGATATAATGCCTAACTCAGTCGGTGACAGATAAATAATGAATAGAAAAGTCGTTGAATTAAGAATAAAAAGTAGGAACGAATCGTGCCCTCGGTTTCCACCTGATCCATGGTATATCCACGCGGTCTAGGCACTTGGCAAAGATACTAAACTGTCGGGCAGGGACAGCAGAAAACATTCTGAGAATTTCAAGTTACTGCCTTGCACGATTGGGACACAATTGGCGTATATCCGACATTGTATCTGTTCAATTTGAATGTCAAATTAGCCAGATGACGGCTTTTTCTCCACCGGATCGAGTTGTCAGTTTCTGCCGGACGGTCTAAAATAAGCCGTTTAACTCAAAACTTTCTGTCCCATATGAATGTGCGAATATTTAAAGCTGAACAGTTCATTAAATAGACAGAAATAATGCCAAACTCGACCGGTGATAGGTAAATAGTGAATGGAAACAGCATTGCATTGGGAATAGAGTAGGGACGAATCGTCCCCGCGGTTTCTACGCGATCCACGTTGTTCCCACAAGGTCACGCCACTCGACAAAGATACTGTCCTGTCGAGCTGGGATAGTAGAACAACTTCTGAAGATTTCGTGTATCTGCCTTCACTGGTCTGGACGAAGTGGGCGTATGAGCGACACTGCTGTCTGTTCAATTTTAATGACAAATTAACCAAATTACCGCCTTTTCGCCATTAACCCATACGCGATTTCTGCCCACTTTTCTTTTCTTTTTTTTAATTTTTGCCTACAAAACATAGCTTATGATTCCTCATTGAAACGAACACAGGTCATAAGCTACATTTCTGAGGTAAAGAAAGAAAATTTCCTGTTATTAAAGATTAGTTTTTACAGGTGTCGCTTCTGTTTGTGCAAGGTCAAGAGTTCACGGAGTTCGAACTTTCCAACTTTTATTATCGCAGTTTACTTTCATTGCCACACGGGCAAAATCTGTGGAGTCATTTAATCGAAGCGGCCCCAGAACGTATATTTTGTGGGATGAATTTCGTAGTCGCTGCTTCGTGACTCTCTTCTCGACATATCTAAGGTCGTCGTGCGGTTTTTCACTGACTGCACACCACTCAACTAGTTCACCTTCTCCATGCTATACAACCCAACGATGTGACATCCACCCCAGAGCAGACGACACCGCTAAAGACCGTTTTATCACACGAATCCAATTGTTGTCACCTGCGAATGCAACCGTGAACTTCAAAACCAGCACATTTATGATAGTGGGGCACATAAGTCCACTCTCGGATGTATTAACCATGTGTTGGGGCTGTGACAACCGTTACTTATTCCTAGATCGGTTGATAACAAATGTCGAATAAGGAACTGGGAATAAGTAACGGAGGGTCATATCATATATACAAATTGATGTTATACTTTTCAATCAGTCAATCAATAAAGCATACAAATTAACTCAATTTCGCAGACTACCAAAACTTCAAAGGTCGCAAATAAGACAGAAGCAATGCGAACAATGCGGTCAAGATATTTATGCCACGATCATCAACGTTACCCGATACAATACAGACCTTGAGAAATGAAGTGGATAAACCACGCTTTGAATCCGGCTTACATGTAACAACGACGTGTAAGAACGCATCTGATTGGTCGTTGTGCATCTAGTTTAAGCTGTGACGTGAAAGAAATGCTCCGACACAAAACAGTGTCACAAAGAAGGTGAACAACCGCCTAAGGTGATATCTTTCTTTACCAAAATCAGCTTCATTCACTTAATTCAAGTATAATCGTGGTATAAATTCAATACACAACTCAGGTAGATTACAGAGGACTGTACAGGGCTCGTGAAACACTTGAAAAACTCCAAGTCTGCCCGCACTCCGATACTCCACACTCGTTGTGTTCTGTCCTAATACATAGAGGATGTCTAGTGTTTTTGGGTGGATACCCAAACTTATCTCGTGAGTGACCGAGACAAATGGTTATTTTTCGCGAGCGCTTGCGCGAGCGAAAATGACCATTTATCTCGGTCACAAGTGAGATCATTTTCGGTATCCACTCAGAAACACTAAATTTTCTTTTTATTATACGCTGGCTGTTTATAAGAATCTGATAATTCTACTGGTTTGAACCTTGAATTGATGCATGAAAGTAAACAGCGCATTGAATCATTGAATCGTTGATACGCGGAAGTTATTAGATTGATACTCGAGAGAGATAGCGTCTTGCGATCTGATTCAGCTGGCGGGTTTCTAGTCCAAACATGGCCTGAAAGTCCGTAATATAAGTTTTTGGTTTGGTACGTCCTTTGAAAGGACGTACCAAACCAAACACTTATATTACGGACTTCCAGGCCATGCTTGGACAAGTGGGTTACATGCATCAATTCAAGTTGAATGCGTGTAAAATTATTGTTGGAAATGATCGGTATCCACCCAAAAAGTCTAGATTTTCTATTCGTTATACGTTTTTAGAAAATTGATTATTTCCAGTGATAATTTGACTCGTATTCACTTTGAAGTGATGCTTTGAACGCAGCCATTTTGATTGATACCGTGAAAGTGAAAATTCCTATATCTTCACAATAACGACAATCTATCGTTTAGCGTAAAATAAAATATATTTTTTTCCTTTCAACTAATAATTTGAGAATAAAAATATAGGTGATCCATGTCATGTTGTGAAACAAAGACAAGGTTGGTTACACGCACTAAGAGCAGTGTGCTAGATGGTATATGGAATGTTGGTAAATTTTCTGCAAGTATTCGTTGCCTCAAAATTCTAATCATTGATTCCATTGTTTATACTATATATTGGATTCGGCGCATTTAATGGATGCTTTGTTCTATATTAGGCAGGATATTACAAAACTTCACCTTGTGTATTAATAAAAACTATGACACAAGAAGCGTGCAAGAACCTAAAGCGAAACAAAAGCAACAAAACTGTGTTGAAAGCTTTTTAAATCCCTTGCCTAGCGTAACGACATAAATCACTGTTCTGTTCACAAAAATCGCCATTCAAATTTTTTATTTTGTAAATTGTACCTAAGATACATAGATTCTGACCCCCCACTGGAACGAGCTCGTTGACCACATTCCAAATTATGGGTCGTAAACTATATTTTTCGGCAAAACCTGCTAATTAATTGTCATTCATTTCTGCAAGTGTCGTCTTCTATTCGTGTTAGATAAAGGATTAAATTGTTTGTTTGTTTCATTAGGGTTTAACGACACTTTCAACAGCCAGGGTCACAACGCTGCACAAGAAGTGTTAGCTACGGATGAAGGCAAGCGTTCCTTCGATGCGCAATTATCGCTGGTCTGGATCGAACAGTGGACCTTTCAGTTTAAAGTTCAAAGCTTTAATCACTGAGCCACCGCCCTCCCTGATAAAGGGTTAACCCTTTACCCAACGTAACGGCCAAAACCGACCAGCGCTATTCTCAAAAATCGCCAATTAATTTTCATTATTTTTTCATTTTTTGTCTCAAAAAGATAGGTTATGACCCCTCGTTGGAACGAGCTCGTCGAGCTCGTTCCAACGAGGGGTCATAACCTATGTTTTTGAGACAAAAAATGAAAAAAATTAGTTATTCAAGAATTTTTTTTGCAAGTGTCGTCTGCTTTTCATGTTAGGTAAAGGGTTAAAGTATTCCAACAAACTTCGGGATCCCTGCTCACACTCTAACTAGAACGCCGCATAACACGCTTCCCGGTCGTTGCTTGCTTTCCTTGTAAATTATTTATTTATTTATTGGTGTTTAAGGTCACATATTTCTGCACAATGGCTAATAATGACCGCGACAGTTTTATGGGTGGAGGAAGCCGAAGTACCCGGAGAGAACCACCGAGGAACTGTCAGCTCCCCAACATACTGACTCCACACAAGCAGGGTTAGCATTGGTTGAAGACAGGTGCACCATCGACGTGCAGTACGCCTTAGTACACAACGCTACCGTGCCCCCACGTGGGCAATGGGGGTGAAGTGTCTTGCCCAAGGACACAACGCGATTGCCGCAGGTGGGATTCGAACCGAGGACTTCTCGGCTTGCAGCCTGCACCTCTACCAACTGAGCCACCGCGCCCCCTGTTTTCCTTGTAAAAAGAACGGAGTTTGTTGACCGCGACTGCAATTCCTTATTTTATTATGATGTTCTCCAGGTTCCGGCATGCGCAGATTAAAACTTTACCTAACACGAAAGACAGACGACACTTGCATACAAAATTTTTGAAAAACTATTTTTTTTTACTTTTTTGCGTCAAAAATATAACTTATGACCACTCATTGGAACGAGTTCAACAAGCTCGTTCCAATGAGCTGTTAAAAGCTATGTTTTTTTAGACAAAAGATGAAAAAATAAACAAAAATTGAATGGTGCTTTTTGTGAGAGCACTGGCCGGTTTTGACCGTTACGTTAGGTAAAGTGTTAACCCTACCGTGTGATTAACTGTTGGAAAGATCTGAGAGAGGTCTTTTCACCAATCAGCCAGAAAGTCAGAGTTACAAGTATGCTATAAATTTTATTAACCCTTTACCCAACGTAACGGCCAAAAACGGCCAGCGCTATTCACAAAAATCACTTATTAATTTTTATTATTTTGTTCATTTTTTGTCGCAAAAACATAGGTTTTGACCCCTCTTTGGAACGAGCTCGTCGAGCTCGTTTCAGTGAGGGGTCATAACCTATGTTTTTTAGACAAAAAATGAACAAAAATAGTTATTCAAGAATTATGTCTGCAAGTGTCGTCTGCTTTTCATGTTAGATAAAGGGTTATACTTCCTCACAAAGAGACATTTTTGTTTCTTTGTTTATTGGGGTTTAACGACCATTTCAGCAACAGGGTACCGGTGGAGAAAACCTGAGTACCCTGAGAGAACCACCTAGCTTCGGCGAGCAGCTGCCAGACTCTTCAACTTGCTAACTCGGCACTGACGGTGTTAGCAGTGATTGAAGTCAAGTGAAAGAAGGATGTGCTGTACGTCTTAGTACACGGCACAACCGTGCCCGTACATGTCTTGCTCAAGGACGCAGCTCAGATGGCGTGGGTCAGGATCGAACCGTTTTCCTTTCGGTTTGAGTCTACTGCTAAAATTGATGAGCTATTGAAATATCCTACAAACAGGTATATATACAGGCCATCCATACATGGCAAGAGTGGGCGTGGCAAAAAAGGTTAAGAAGGAAAGATAAACCATTTTATCTAAACTAGTTTAGAAACTCATATTACTCCCTTGGATAGAGCGTGCATAGGACATTCAACTTGTTTATGTGAAGTCAATATAATTGTTTTATAAGGAAAACATTTTTCAGATATGGTCACTTATATAAATAACAGTTTGATATGAAATTCACTTTGTCAAAATCTCAGGTTCAAGTTTCAAATTAATTCCGAACTGTCTCCAATTACACAAAAGAACAGTCATCTCCGTTGTAATGAATAATATGTCCAAGGGTGTACAATAAACATTACAGAATGTACATTATTTTTCCTTGTGCGAAAGGTAATTGAATCTGCGTGGTTCATCATGAACTGTCATTATTATGGGCGGAATATTGTCGTGACTTTGTCATTAATGTGTACTTATGAATAATGCAGTTTAATCGTATCTTAAAGAATTTGGGAAACAAAACTCCCCGTGATAACTGCAGGAATCCAAATAACCATAACACAAACCAAAAAACAATGTCAATGAAGTAGCGTTCAATCCCGGGGTCGCGATTCTGAAAGCCGGTCACGATACCCGGGAAATCTATAACAAGGAACCGGAAATCACACGTAGCACTCTTTGTGTGTTGACCTGAAGTTTTCTAAGTTGAAAAACTGCCCCAACGTAACTTTGTAAGATTTTGTCAACCCTTCCTGAAATTTTTACAATCATGCTTCCCTGAAGAACCTTTTTCACCAAATCACTGGAGCTCTCAATCGGTTCCTGGGGACTCCTATATTCAGTAGCAAGATCTTCACTCACTTCAAAGTTCAAACGCGTTCTCATTTTCAGAATCACTGGTGTCACTCATTATTTCCTACCTCCTTCAACACCAACTCTTTCTTCACTGCCATCATCAGTCTCCTCTGCTGAAACCAGGGGAGACTGGTTACGGCAGTGAAGCGGGAGTTGAAGTCGGGAGGTATAGTGGTAATAAAACTAGCGATTCTGAAAATGAAGCAGAGTTGGAAGCGGGTTTGGGTTTTTTCACTTCTCTTAGGAAAATAACTTTTCCGTATGGAGATGGCAGATTATCTATTGAATAAAGTGAATTTTTTGATTTGCTTGGTTCATAGATACGTGGTATGAGACCATATTCATTGAAACCCTCGATACGTCCGCCCAGCCACTGACAAATTTCCGATACCCAGTGGAAGCCTCGTTCCGAAATCTACAAATTGTCCATACCCCGTAGAAGACGCGTCATTCCAGTTTTACAGTGTACATGTATTATATTTTAATTTTTTATCTCCAAAATATAGCTCATGACCCCTTAATGGAATGAGCTTGTCGAGTACCCTCCAATGTGGGGTTCATAAGCTATGTTTTTGAGACAAAAAAGAAAAAAAGAAATTCAATAATTTTTTTTTATACTAGTCATATCGGCATATTTTCACAAAAACTCTTTTGCACAAAAATTCCACAGAAACCTGTATGGCTCAACAATGGAAGATAAAAGATCTCATGCTGTGTGTGTTCACGCATGAAATAGATTGTACTTCTAAAACGGAAAGTCAATAGATAAATTCGTTACCCCGTGTCTGATCAAAACCCGTTCCACGTGATCAGACACGGGG
The DNA here is from genome assembly GCA_031216915.1 of Pictodentalium vernedei. Lineage (NCBI taxonomy): Eukaryota > Metazoa > Mollusca > Scaphopoda > Dentaliida > Dentaliidae > Pictodentalium > Pictodentalium vernedei. Next base: position 761,389,200 of record CM062297.1, read on the forward strand.
TAACTAATATTGCCAATAAAATATGTTCATTTTCACGAAAAAAAATGCGTCTTGTTTCTCTCGTAAATTTACTTGATATAATCCGGGACATTTCCCAGTCCTGAGTGTAATTCCATTCCCGTCCCCGTTACCATAGAAAACGGGAATATATTAAACCCTACAACGAAGTCTAATAAATAGCTCGGCGTCATCCGTGCGCGAAGGACATTTTACATATAAAAGCCCTATTCCCAACTTTGATTCTCTTGTGGTCACATAATAGACACCCTGAAATGCTATCATGTTGTTATACATATAGGGAAACTAGCAGTAGATTTTCGTTAACGTTTGGTTGCCCCATAGGCTCTGTCGATGAACAGGTTATCTCCACCTTATTCCATGAACTCTTCTACTGTGGAGACTAATATGAAATACTTTTGGTTGATGTGCGGAATTCTTTGTTTCAGGACGTGCATTGGTTTACATTGTGTGATTATTAAATGGCGTTTATCAAAACTTCTATTTTCCAAATGGAAAAGCTCGCCGCTGCTTGCGTAATTCTGTGTCATAGTTACATCGATAAGGTTGCCACTTTGTGTGATGTGCAGCGCACAACCCGATATTGATTGTCATAGCACATTGATTGTCATGCACATTCTCCTAGGGCAGAACGCTCCGAGACCCCTTACACTAACCCACCCCGAATATGTTCTAACAAATGAAAATGCGCTATCAAATCGAGTCGTACGTAATGTTTACAATATCGCAAATACAATTGGTATTTGTTAGTCGAAGAACGAAAACTCACTTTCTGATAGGCGCAAAACGTTTGCTCAAAATCACCGCTAAGCCATTAGACTTCCAGGGCTGTGATGTGGTGAAAATTACAGATTTTTTTTCCAGGCCTTAAGGGTTACTTATTTTATGTTATTCCCGTGCAGGGAAGTATCCGTAGCAAATGGATTGTAGTCAAGCCTGGCTGCCACTATAGACAGTGAAGACTTGGCGCAACCAATGAGTCGAGCTAATCACTGGCCAGGCAGGCTAAAACATGCCGTATTAGGAATTTAATTTGTTGTATTATTTTGTCGTAACCTGTAGTTTGTTCGCGCGTTTCTCAGCTGGCGTAATTCCCGCGTAACCTAAACTATCGTTCGCTGATTATTTCCAGCCCTGCATATGCGGTGTCTTCTATTCCCAGAATATGTCACAGAGACCAACGTATCTATAGATTGGCAGCTGATACTCTAAATCGAGACAAAGGATACATTTTATCTGATAGTCCAATAACAAGGAAATGGAAATAAATGTACCTTTTGCAATGCAATGCAATGTTAACGTCAGGAATCTAACACAGTGCTCTCTGACTTACATTATTACCACATATCATAGGCGTACACACTCTCTGTTCATTCCATGACATTCTCAGCTCAACTCAACGGACCCTTTGTGCATTCCATGACATTCTCAGCTCAACTCAACGGAGCATACTGCCGATGCTTCACAGATGGAGCATGCAGGCAAGCGCCACAACAGTTCCCTATTTTACACCTAGGTACGGTGAGAATTGCGTAGTACTAGTGAACATTCCCAACGTCGCAGAATCACTAACTCAAACTATTTATTATTTATTGGTGTTTAAGATCACATACTTATGCACAATGGCTAATCGTTTAAGATCACATACTTATGCACAATGGCTAATTGTGACCGTGACAGTTTGACGGGTGGATGAAGCCGGAGTACCCGGAGAGAACCACCGAGCAACGACGAGCAACTGTCAGCTCCTCAAAATTCTAACTCCGTTCAAGCTCCGCTCAAGCAGGGTTACAGCGGTTGAAGACATGTGCACCATCGACGTGCAGTACACCTTAGTACACGGCGTCATCGTGCCCCCATGTAGGCAACCGGGATAAAGTGCCTTGTCCAAGGACACAACGCGGGTCGTCCCGGACGGGGATCGAACTCGGGACCTCTAGCATAGAAGTCCAACAGTCTACCACTGAGCCACCGCGCTCCCTCAAACTTTGCTGATCGCACACCAGTCACTACTACGGGAAGCACCCAAGTCAATCGCTAAGTGGTCACCCATCCAAGGATTAACCGGGCATGACGTTGCTTAACTGCGGTGATCTAACGAGAACCGGTCTCGCTTCGCCCATGCTCCCCCTGTGTTAGGTGATATAATGGTTGCTCTCGAACAACTTGCCTTGACTATAAAAGTGCCCATTAATCTAAAACTAACATATTTGTTCGTGGAATCACTGGTTTTGGTCATTGTGGTCCTACAATTTGGTCAGTTGGGGAATATGAAAATCAAGATCTCTTCGCTTCGAAGATTATCAGTCTGCAGTAATATTTAATATCACAGAATTAGGTGACAGACTTCTCAGATTTAGTCTAATGAGCTATTAGAAGTGTGTTTTCACTCAAGTTTGTGGTTTCTTTTTTAAAATTTCCTTTCTTTATTTCCTGGAATGGCAGAAATTATGGAACTTTAAAATAGATGCAAACAATTTTCTACCATATTCGGATGTAGGTTTCCAAAGGCAATTCAATTTTTTCACATAGGAGGTGGTAGTAATCAATGGAAAACCTTTTTTAGCATTGTTTCTGCAATTGTTTTTCAGACACCTTGATCTCAACACTCTCATCATCCAAATGTTTTGCTTTTGATAAATGCAGTCCAGAAATAATGTTAGGTAAGAAGTTCATTTTACGGTCAATACTGTCAAAACTAGAAGTCCTGTCACGAACTGTGCGCTTATCTAGGCTTAATTGCGCGTAGGAATTGCGCGCAATTGCCATATCGAATGGCATCCAAAGCACGGCACGTTCTCCTGGTTACTCAAAGCAAACACAGGCAATGTTTCTGCCAAAGGACCTCCGGGTTACCATTGGCTGAAACATTGCTTGTCTACAGGCCATATGTACAGAATTTGATACCCTTACTATGGCCATAACGCGTAGATTAATGCGCAGATCAACGTGCTGTTTGTCCGCATTTCATGACAGGGCTTCTAGTTTCAACTGTATGTGAATGCGTTCGTCAATACGGCTCGAGTGCCAATGTCGAAGGATGGAATGCAAGACACAGCCTCGAGTTCTAAGCTTCCGCGATCGCATGAGTACCGTATTGACAAACGCAATGACACATCGTGGCATTCTGTTTTTATTACACGCATATAGCACATACAATCTATTAATTTAAAAGTTCAAACGTCATACACAGAAAATTTCAAACTTTAAAACTCTTTTTTATTTATTGGCCGTCTGCTTGAAATAAAAACAAAGACAAAAGTCAGGTTAGCAAACACTTGTGAAAGATCATATGTAAACACAAAAATATAAATGAAATTGTGTCCAAATGGGTTATTTGTGTGTATTTTTAAGAAATTAATTGCCGTTATCTGAGAGATATTTTTTTTCAATGTCAGAACTTGGGTGTTATAAAATCACTTTCCATTAAAAGACTAAGTTTAATTTCGTTAATTTTGGTGAATTTGAACAAAAACATTTTCCAACTGACATTTAATTTATCGGCTGTCACCACAGCTTCAGAATTGAACCAGGTCAGATTGCCGATTTTCGTAATCGTAGGAGGTTCAGATTTATTGGAGATACTTGTTCACCTGTGTTTTTGAAGTGACACCGCTACTTTATTGTTTAACCCTTTGACCACTGGTGGTATCTTCCTTGCCAGTTTCTTTTGTTTGTTTTTTGTTTGTTTTTTTTTATTAGGGTTTAACGACACATTAACAGCCAGGGTCATATCATGTCGGTGACAGTTTTATGGGTGGAGGAAGCCGGAGTACCCGGAGAGAACCACCGAGCAACGACGAGCAGCTGTCAGCTCTCCAACATCGTAACTCCGAACTCTGCACCGCGGCACAGGCAGGGTTAGATTGGTTGATGACATGCGCACCGTCGACGTGCAGTACGCCTTAATACATAGCGTAGGAAATCGGGGTTAAGTGCCTTGCCCAGGGACACAACGCGGGGGCGCGAATCAGTCGCTGAAATGGTCACCCATCCAACTACTAACCGCGCTCGACGTTGCTTAACTTCGGTGATTCCATGCCAGTTAAATAGCCGAAATTGGAAGAGTCCATATCCATTATTTGGGTCTAGAGCAATTAATATTTTCAACGTGCAGCCTTCAGACTGCACGTTGAAAATATTAATTGTTCTACCACACACGTTCACTTAGTAGCCATCCTACTCAATGAAATTATGACGTATCTTATTCCTGGAACGGAAAAGCGACCTCTCGTGTTGAAAGAGGTAAATATTTGTAAGATGTATTATTGCATTGTAAGTAAATAATTAAATCAGCGACCAATTACCTGTCATATCTATCAAATCTACCCAGGTTGCGTAATAAGAAAAATCAAGAATTTGTTGTCTCACATTATTTTGAAGAATGATGGAGAGACACCTCGTGTTGATAAATAAAGTGGAACAAAATGTTAAAACATGATTACTGTATTTCTCAAACGAGACACACGTGGCTGACAATTTTCGTCATTGGAAGATATTTATAGGAAAGCTACATCCCCTTAATGTTCTGAAGTTGTCGGTAAACTAAACACTGAGGGTATGGGAATTTCATATAAATGTTAGCAAAGTTGTATTATCGATGTGAGCATAATTTCACACAACATGCGGGCATTTTCATGTCGAGTTGTATAAACATAGAGAGCTGGATTTTTTACAATTTTTTTCTGAATCAGATTGAACGTGTGACAAGTATTCTCTGTAGAAACTCATAAAAAATATGAAAACGGCGTTATCCCCATCGTTTGTTGTTCTGTAACTTTTTTCTGTTCTTTATATCAACAATGTGCGCATCGTGGCATATAAAACAGGCACTATCGTTTCCAGTAATAGTAATATTCTAGTCTAGGAGGAAAGGTTTGCTATTGTTTTCCTAGTAAGAATAAATAGAGAGTAATCGCTTGACTGGACTGGTTACGGGAAATAATTCAGATGAGGGACGTTGAACAAACACGAGTGCGCGAATGCACACGAGTGTTTTACAATATAGTCCCTCGCCTCGAATGAATTATTTCACGTAACCAGTCCAGTCAAGCGATTACTCTGTTTATTACTTTTCATTATTAACGATAATTATATTATTTAACCCTTTACCTAACGTAACGGCCAAAACCGTCCAGCGCTATTCTAAAAAATCGCCAATTTTTTGTCTCTAAAACATAGGTTATGACCCTCACTGGAACGAGCTCGTCGAGCTCGTTCCAATGAGGGATCATAACCTATGTTTTTGAGACAAAAAATGAAAAAATTAGTTATTCAAGAATTTTTTTGCAAGTGTCGTTGGCTTTTCATGTTAGGTAAAGGGTTAAAAAAAAAACAAAACAAAAACAATGAAGTCCCCATTACACCCACGGCAAAGCGTCTTCGTTTGCGCGCACGAATACATGACACAATTGTTGATTGCATAATTCCCTTGTGAAGTTATCGTTTATAATCAAACCGGGAAATCCCAGTAAATCATACTTTGGAAAGTAATAAAAACTTGCAAATTACTGTAAATACACATTCGCTGAACAAAGAGCCAAATTGAACAGTAACTCAGTTGTTTCTACGTAGCTTGCCATAAAAAACAAGTTGTCATTGGTAACTTTGAATAAACGAAAACAACAGACAGCTCCGAGAACAAAACGAAACTTTTCGGATGTCGTGGAGATTACATGTTTCTTAATTGGACCTTCTTCGCTCGTCTAATAATTTCAGGGAAGATAATTTTATCGAAAGACGATTTTCTTAACGAGATAAGTCAGGTATGAAGGGATGCTGTCCTTCAGTTTCAAATGAGAAACAGTTTCGTTCAGTAGTTTACAATTAAAACTAGAAGTCCTGTCATGAAATGCGAACAAATAGCACGTTGATCTGCGCGTTAATCTACGCGTTATGACCATAGTAAGTCAATCAAATTCTGTGCATATGGCCTGTGCACAAGCAATGCTTCAGCCAATGGACCTCCGGGCAACCCGGAGGTCCATTGGCAGAAACATTGCCTGTGTTTGCTATGAGTAACCAGGAGAACCTGCCGTGCTTTGGATGCCATTCGATATGGCAATTGCGCGCAATTCCTACGCGCAATTAAGCCTAGATAAGCGCACAGTTCGTGACAGGATTTCTAGTTTTAACTGTACATTCACTCGTTTAGACCGCGACTGTATTGTTTGTGCTGAATTGCAGTATTGTGATTACATAAGTGGACAGAGAATACTGACCGGACAATTTTTTGTCCGCTTCCCGCCCCACCATACTGTAGAATCTCGCCTTTCGCAAAAGAAATGCCAGAAATTCTAAATGTAATGCTACTTTCGTTTGTTATTCTGAGATTTGTTCTTCATTTCGGAATAGTTTATTAATGAATTCTCGACGCATTGATGAAAGTGTGTCGCGCTTTGATCGCCGTCTGATCGAGAAAAAGGCAGGCTTTTGCGATCACAACACTCTTCACGAACAGAAACTTTACATGTTTGAACATTGGTACGTTTGTGTGGTTTTAAATTGAATGCATTTAGAACTGGCAAGCAAGTTCTGATACTAATCTTGACCCTTACTGAACGTTACACAACGTTATTCTGGGAATGATATCCTTACGGCACACATAGCGTGCACAAAGGATGATCCCATCAACCCCTAGCCATTTCGGCTGTTCCACCTTTCCATGGAGAATCTTTTTTTCTTATAATCTGATATGATTTGCCGATGGGTTAGTACGTTTTAACGGAATTAATCGCCCAAGCTATGCTAACACGGTATTTGGATAACCAACGGGTGAAGGAATCGGGGAGCTCCACTATAAGTAACAAGATCGGAGAACTGTTCAGCAACGGCTTTATCACAGACTTATTTCTCTCATGTTTACACGTTTACACGTTTACATTATGTGGATACTTTTGGTTTTAAGGGGCGTTGACGGTACATTTTAATAGACGGACATCGGTTTACTCTTCGCTACTTATAGCATGACAATTAATACCGACGTTTGACATTTTGTTTGCACACGTTCGAGTGGTCTGTACACAATTCGGGTCACTTTCATTGTTTGATGCAAGATTTCTTTTTAAAGTGCACTGATACTGTTTTCTGAGTAGGTTACAATATACGTTTGACGCCAGCCTATTGTCTGAAGTGTGGATTCTGTGAAGGATATTAATATACGTGGCTAAAGCTATTCCGCCAGGTAATGCTCGAGGGCGAAACCCAAGTCCCTTATTTGGCCGAATATCCTAAGACTCACTTTACCATTAAATTCTAGTTTTCATGCGAAAAATCAAAATAATTTTATCAAATTGGGGAGAATTAAACTGTTAAAATTTGAACAGTTTGAACGGGAGTTATCGTTCAGGAAAATTCACGGAGGACCAGAGAATGGATGTTTCGGTGGAAACTCGAGTTAAATACTCGGTCACATCGGGTTAAATGTAGGGTTTAATTCTGGGAACGAGAATTCCCGGGTTCCCGGTTCCAAAATCCGGTCACGATATCCGGGAAATCTATAGCACGGAATCGGGAATCACGCATGGCTTGTTTGTGTGTTGAACTGAAGTTTTCTGAATTCAAACATTGCCCCAACTTTGTAAGACTTCGTCAACCCTTCCACACCTGAAATATTTACAAATCTGCATCCTGAAGAACCTTTACACCAACTTACTGTAGCTCTCAATTAGTTCCAGAGGGCTCGTCACTTCAACAGCAGGATCTTCACACGCTTCAAAGAAACGCGTCTTCATTTTCAGAATCACCAGTATCACTCACTATTCATTACCTCTCTTTAACACCAACTCTTTCTTAACTACCGTTACCATTCTCAGAAGAGGAGACTGATGACGGCAGTGAAGAGGGAGTTGGAGCCAGGAGATAGTGGTGATAAAACTAGCGATTCTGAAAATGAAAACGAGTTGGAAGCGGTTTGGGGTTTTCACACTTCTCTGAGGAAAAAAACATCTCCGTATGGATATGGCAGAATGTCAATAAAATATGTTCATTTTCACGAAAATAAATGCGTCTTGTTACTCGCGTAAATTTATTTGATATTATCCGGGACATTTCCTGGTTCCCGGTTCTGGGTGTAATTTCGTTCCCGTACCCGTTTCAAAAGAAAAACGGGAATATACTAAACCCTAGTTAAATGTTTGTATTAGAACAATAACCGTGTATTTTGTAAAAAAAATGCCCGGATATTCTTTTAAGAATGTCCTGTCATTCAGCTGGGCAATATTCAAAATAATGCATACTTATTGTTCGTGGCTGTCATTTTTTCGGGTAACGGCGAAGGTGAAAAAAAGAGAGTTGTCGGCAATGGGTTTTAATTTTTGAGACTCGTCAACATAATCCAAAGTAGTATCCAGTGCTACTGCTAAAGGAGAGTAATGTACCCTTCTAATTGATTTTGTATTACTCGGGGGGTACTTTATTTAAGTTGAACAATGGAATGGACGTTGGGTTACTCTCGGTCTATTCCTATTCTCGTCATCTAAATGTCGATTACCAAGATCCCAGACCACCAGTCTAATTCTGTAAGAAATGCGAAGCTGTTAAGGACCGTAACCAGTTTACAATTAAGTGTGTTTAGATCCACGAGTCTGAAATATTTCACTTGGTTGGAAATGAGAACCTGCGGTTCGCTTTTCCGACTACTTGATATATGCCGCACAATTGAATCTGAAAAATTTCATAAAGACCCATTTTCTGTGAATCAAAACTAGAAATGTTGCTCCATCGAGACGTAATTTGATCGATATTTTGATGACATTACAACCGGAAATGTATTTATTTATTTATTTATTTATTTATTTGGCCACCGAGAAATGACGAGCAACTGTCAGACTCCCCAACGTACTAACTCTACACAAGGAGGGTGAGCATTGGCTGAAGACATGTGCACCATCGACGTGCAATACGCCTTAGAACACAACGCCACCTTGTCCCCATGTGATTTGGATTTAGTGTCGTGCCCACAACCAGAAATGAAGACTCGCCACAGCCGTAATGTGTACGCCAGGAAAAGTTCCATAAATTATGCTAATATCTTGATGTTTTCGAGGGGAATAAAATACTTCTTAAATACTCGTGGTCGCGCAAATTTCCACAAAAAGTTGGTAAATAAACAACTCATAACGGTGTCGAATTCCGTACAGAATTAGACTGGTGGCCTGCGAAATTGTACTTTAAGTTGGGCAATAGACTCGTATTCGGTTCTCCTCACACTATTCCGATTCTCGTCATTCTGGTGCATGGAAGAAGGGATATGCCCTGATAATGCCCAGGGCATGATCCCGACTGTTCCACTTTCTGAATTTCACATTTGTTAGTTCCGATTCTCCCACTGAAGGTTCGAAAAACTTTTACAGTCGGTTGCGTCACGATTTGTGTTGACGTGTGTATTTTATACAACAGTGCAGTACTGCCGTCGTGGACTGGTCACTTTCCACGGGTGGGCACTATTTCCACGGACCCAATAATATAAGATTCCAAACATTAATTATAAGGAAAAATCATGAAAAATTTAATTAATGAAGCATCGGGTACAACCCGATGCTTCATTAATTAAAATTTTGCTGATGATAATTTTTATTACCTCGTAAACGCATTCGTGGACATCACTGCCCACGCGAGGGTTACGACCAGTCCACAGCAACTGTATTGTATATCTGCTGTTTCTCATTATTACTTGGTTGTTATTAGATTATTTGATCTTTTCATATGTTTTAACCCTTTACCTAACATGGAAAGCAGACGACACTTGCAAAAAAAAATCTTGAATAGCTAATTTTTTTCATTTTTTGTCTCAAAAACATAGGTTATGACCCCTCGTTGGAACGAGCTCGACGAGCTCGTTCCAACGAGGGGTCATAACCTATGTTTTTGAGACAAAAAATGAAAAAAATAATGAAAATTACCTGGAGATTTTTAAGAATAGCGCTGGCCGGTTTTGGCCGTTACGTTGGGTAAAGGGTTAACGTATGTATTTTATACAACATATCCGCCGTTTCTAGTTTACGGGTTGTTGTGTCTTTGAGTTTTTCACAATCGACCCGTTTCAGGTGGGTTGAACCATATTCACAACTAAGAATGACAAGGCATATTGGAATAACCTCCCCATAATTATATGCGAACAAAACTCATTTGGACAGCTCATTAATTACTTGAATCGAGAGAATGTTTTGGTGCAACACTTCTGCTTTCATAACAAATCGCGAAATGGCAAGACGCAACATAGTAGACTGCGCTAATCATGTTCTAACTTAAGGTCCTATATAAGTAAGAGAAATTTGTTTACTTTTAAACTCCCACCTCTGATATTTCTTAAATTCAAATTAAATATACACAAATTATACACCAAAAATAAGGTAGTGATGTATAGAACACGAAAACCATATGCAGTCAAAACACTTTACGATGCAGCGATAAGACTGCATTCGGGGAAAGGACAACATTTTTATTGAAGATGGGTTCCATGGCCGACAGGCATGCGCCCAGAACGCGATGCCACGAATTTTCATCAAAAAAACAATCGCGTAATTCGGAGAAATTCTAACAGGTGTCATGATACCTTGTAAATAATATGGCAATTGTATAGTTTCTATACAAGAATAGTGTGTAATGTGAAGGCGATCTGTCTCATTATTTGATTTTAGGCGGCATTGCGGATCGATGCTTTTCAGCTCCGATGACCTATGACCGAAATGTAAACAAACCGAAAACAAAACAAAGCCGAGAGTTTTGAAATGCACCCCTCACGCAGGTATGTCACTGCAGTTTGAAGAATTTTGATTTCATAGCTTTGTTCTTGGATATCTGAAGCACACTTAGCCACGAGTTGTTCTCCTGAAATATTTGAACTATTTTATTATCAGTTCTGGTACGAATACGGTAGCAGACTTCTAGGAACCATTGGCGCCTGCTGTCAACTCTGTGAGTTGATTGCATATATGTTTCGTGTTCTTCACATCACAACCTTCATTTTGATGTATAATTTGTGTATATTTAATTTGAATTTATGGAATATCAAAGGTAGGAATTTCAAAGTAAACAAATTTCTTTTCCTTATATTGCACCTTAAATGATCGTCTTTTCAATAATTATCTCTCGGTTACCCTTCTCTGTAGATGTGATGCACGCAAAACTGTCGACCATTATCTTCTCCACTGCCGAGGGGCCAATACGATAAAACTTTTACAATTGTATCTATTAGGATTGTATTTCTAGTTATGACTTTAAATGGGTTAAAATGAATCATTATCATTTTCCAAGATCTGGCAATTTGCCAATTGGCAAATTGCCATATCTTTCAAAATGCTAACGGTTCATTTTAGTCAGTCATATTAATTAAACGGTAAAAATACTCTTCTTGAAAATGCAATTGTAAAAGTTTTGTAGTACTGCCTCCGGATTTCACATGGAAGCGTTAATGACACCTCGAAATAAACAATGGAATATTTGAAAAAGTCCATGAGTATATAATTTCCACTAAAACGTTCTGACCTCCCCGGATTTGGATGGAAAAGAAAAGTGAATAAATTCGTATAGTGTGGTGAGAGATCGTATCCTCCGACATGTTGTTGGCTGCGATAATACTTCAGGCTTATGTTCTTAGACCCATCCTCGTAGTTGATGACATGTATTCCCTCATTTAAATGTTTCTCACAAATATCCTCTGTGTATTATAGACAGCGTGTATATATGTCCTACTCTGGCCATTTTCTGTCCTTTACCACTCCTTCCTAGAACATTCTGTGTTCTTTGTCTGGTAAAGGAAACACTGTGCAAATTCAAATCTACCTGCGCACTCTTTCACACCCATTGTTCTCACAAGGCATTTCTTCAAACTGATATTTGTATTCTGTAACCCTCGCCTCAATCTGATATTTTCAATAGGGTTTAATTTCGTGTCGATTTTCTTTCCTAACGGGTACGGGAATGAAATTACACGCTGAACCGGGATCCGGGCCATGTTCCAGATAATATTGAGTAAATTTACGAGAGTAACAAGACGCATTTGTATTCGTGAAAATGAACGTATTTTATAGGCAGTCTGCCATCTTCAAACGGGAAAGTTCTTTTCCTAAGAGAAGTGTGAAAACCCAAACCCGCTTCCAACTCGTCGTCATTTTCAGAATCGCTAGTTATATCACCACTTCCTCCTGGCTTCACTCTCTCTATTCACTTCCCACTTCAACACCAACGGCTTCTTCACTGCCGTCACCAGTGGTGACGGCAGTGAAGAAGATGTTGGTGTTAAGGAGGAAGTGAATAGTGAGTGATACTAGTGATTCTGAAAAAGAAGACGTTTTTAAACTCTGAAGCGAGTGAAGTTCTTGCTGTTGAAGAGAGGGGTCGACCGGAACTGACTGAGAGCTACATGATTTGGTGAACACGTTTCGTCAGGAAGCATGATTGTAAATATTTCAGGCGTGGAAGGGATGACCGAATCTTACAAAGTTATTTAGGGCAGTTTTTCAATTTAGAAAACTTCAGTTCAACACAAAAACAGTGGCATGCGTGATTCCCGGTTCCGTGCTTTAGATTTGACCGGCTTTCGGAACCGGTAATTCTCGCTCCCGTCATTAAACCCTAATTTTGAATGGATACAGCGTACAAAAGCATAATGCTTGCTGCTGAATGCAATTTCTGTTTTTTTATCTAACAATCATATAGATTTTGGCCTGAAAACCACGAGAAGCGGTACGTATCACATAATGTGTTCTGATTCCGTATCATATAGGCGACTTATTCTGATTCCGTATCAAAGAGACGACTCGTTTCCGGTAACGCGACAGGCTATCATAACAGACACATGAATACATTCTATGTGCGTTTCAGTGATCGTCTCAGTTGATCGCTTCCAAAACAAAACAAAATTCCTTACAATTAGTGACAGAACTATTAATAGCCAATGCCCCTCCCCCTCCACTCACACACAATAAATAGAAAATGCACAGCTAAATATTACACACTTTTAAATTCAAGCGTATCATCATAGGAAGTGACATTGAGAGTGAATAATTTTACAACGCACGCAACTTTGAAAATTTGCAGTTACCGCGTTACTCATTGTTTGTTAAAGTGCACAACAATATTGTTCCATAAAATATGTTGTTATTTTTACTTTTTCTCCCCAACATTATGTCCCAAAACTCTATTAATAATTTAAGATTTAATCTGTTTGTGTGACAGAATTGTTAGGTAAATGAATTATCATGATAATGTGCATGTCCTGTGATTTGTATTAGATTCTCGATGGTGTCCAGAATGGGATCACAACTCGCCGGCAAAGCCGGCTCATTGAGATCCCATTCTGGACACCACCTCGAATCTGATACAAATCTAAGGACATGCACATTATCATGATAATCTGTATGTATTATGTGACAAATGTAAGAATAAATACGTTCCTAAATATGTATGCCAAAAAACGGGAAGGAGTGACTTTTTGATATGTTTGAAATATAAAATAAAAGAGAAAACTGCATGAAAATGTGTGCACAAAGAGAAAAGTTTATGAATGTAGAGTTTGTTATCTGAATAGTCAAAATGTATGTTACGAAACTTTCCACCAGCTCCAAGTCCTTCAGCCTTGGCTGGGATTGGATTTGAATCTGGTGTCACGAAATCTTGAAAGATCGAATTACACTTTTTGCAACTTTACTCAAGTGTGGTAAAACATGAAGTATTTTGATTCAAGTTATATTCACTGCCAGTGTAGCTAAGATAGTTAATACAATCTGCAGTGAACCAGAATTTGAAAGCCATTTTTTGCCGATTGAATAGAATGTCGAAGTGAAAAGATCTATCTCCTGTCTCGTATTGAATGCATGAATGTTAATTTAACCCTTTACCTAAACTGAAAAGCAGACGGCACTTGCAAACAAAATTCTTGAATAACGATTTTTTTTTATTTTTTGTCTCAAAAACATATGTTATGACCCCTCATTCAAACGAGCTCGTCGAGCTCGTTCCAATGAGGGGTCATAACCTATGTTTTTGAAACAAAAAATGAAAAAAAGGAAAATTAATTGGCGATTTGTGAGAATATCGCTGGCCGGTTTTGGCCGGTAAAGGGTTAAGCTTGGTTTGGGGTGATCGCTCGTGCTTTTAAGCCAAACTGGTGCTCTTATTTTCTTGTGATCTACCAGAGTAGATAATATGTACTCGCACTACCCGCAAAGCAGCATATCTTCTGTGACGTTTTGTCAATGACGCTGAATATAGAAACTGGACACTATTTGACAAAATGGCAACTGTGGTCATACAGACGAGGGTTTGAGGAACGAAATCATCCGAGTTACGAAGTATTCAGACTAGGAAGGTGTTTGGGTTGGTACCTCCCATCAGGGCCGTTGTTTGCTTGCCCGTCTCCTCTAGAACAACCAGAAACAAGCCGGAGACTGATGATTATACTCGCCAATGACGTCTCCCCGATTATAAAATTATCAACTAAATGGCAGACTATACTTCTTTGGGCAATTACAGACTAAACTTGCCTACGACGGGAGCGCGGTGGCTCAAAGAGGATTTGACTTTAAATCGAAAGGTCGACTATTCGATCCTGATCAACGGTATATGTGGTGTGTCCTTTTGCAAGACGCTTAATCTCGACTGCACGTCGATGATGCATTGCTTTCAACATGAGCACAATCTAACATCTTTGATCTGCGACAATTTTAAGCAGGTTATCTCCCACAGCTAAGATTTGGTATGTATTTTAAAATGTGATTCTTGTGTGCGAAACTCCTCCTACATTACTGAACCGATTTCAATGAAATATTTTAACCCTTTACCCGACGTAACGGTCAAAACCGGCCAGCGCTATTCTCAAAAATCGCCAATTAATTTTCAATATTTTTTTCATTTTTGTCTCAAAAACATAGGTTATGACACCACGTTGGAACGAGCTCGTCGAGCTCGTTCCAACGAGGGGTCAAAACCTATGTTTTTGAGACAAAAAATGAAAAATATTAGTTATTCAAGAATTTTTTTTTGCAAGTGACGTCTGCTTTCCATGTTAGGTAAAGGGTTAAACATGGGCACCAATGAGTGAACATGCGCTTATTTTCAAATTTTCCATCTGTGGTGATTTTACGATGTTATCTCTGAATCTCTCCTTCAACTTAGAATATTTCATATAGATTTGTACATGAGAGTTTTGTGTGTGGAACACCTCCTTCATTAATGAAACAAACTTCTCAAACATTATGACTAACGAGTGGGCATACGCATATTCTAAAATATTTAACCTGTGACAATTTTAACCAAGTTATCTCCCCTGAACTTAGATTTATTATTGGTTTTTCAAGCTCAACATTCAGATGTGCATTCTAGTAATCCGGAAGTGGATTGGAGGTATTAAGCACCTTCAGTGACAGTTCTAGTTTTGTTATTAACCCTTTACCCAACGTAACGGCCAAAACCGGCCAGCGCTATTCTCAAAAATCGCCAATTAATTTTCAAAATATTTTCATTTTTTGTCTCAAAAACATAGCTTATGACCCCTCGTTGGAACGAGCTCGTCGAGCTCGTTCCAACGAGGGGTCATAACCTATGTTTTTGAGACAAAAAATGAAAAAAATTAGTTATTCAAGAATTTTTTTTGCAAGTGTCGTCTGCTTTTCATGTTAGGTAAAGGGTTAAGGTGATCAATTTGAAAGTGTTAGGAATAGAGTTATTACGATATATGTAGATGATAAATGTTCATTATTGTTTTATAGGAGCTTTAACGACCATTTTGACATGTAACACATTGCACAGACATGAATATTCATTATTCTTTAATGAGGTTTTAATAACGCCAAGGTATGATTTATATTCAGGCGGCAGAACGAACATTCTCTATGACATAAACCCTTCTCTCACCATAGAAAAACAATCAGTGAACCCAGAAATTATTAGTTCTATCAATCCAAAAATGTTACAATCTGCGAAAATAAGGATCCTTGAAAAAAAAAATTTGCTTTTGTTTTAATACTTTTGAATCATTCCGTTGAGATTTTGCATTATTCCAGAATATTCCAGATAAATGAAGAGGGTGATTTGAGCAATATTGCAAACTAAAATACAATTGACCGTGGGTGTGTTTTTGTTGGGAATTCCCAAAAGAAAAAATGTGCGTGTGACCGGTACTTTCCTTCCAGTCAATTTTTGTGTCTCATTTGTTGCTTGACCCTACCACGACCCCATTTTCAGGACAACAAAATTGCTTGAAGTGCTTTTCAAAGATATTTTAATGCGAAAGGTAAGGTAATGCGGTTATAGTTTTTTCTCGCACAAATTTAATAATGGTCGCCTATGAGAAAATATTTAGTACCGTAATGCCATCAGCTCTTCGTCTACTGTATGTAAAGTCAACATGTACATGATCTACTCGGAAGAGGTGATCTTTTTGTGTTAAACTGAATCATATCTTCACATGGAATGCTTTATGATTTTCAAAACGCATTGGCTACTTTAACCCTTTACCCAACGCAATTGCAAAAACCAGCCAGCGCTATTCACAAAAATTGCCAATTAATTGTCATTATTTTTTTCATTTTTTGTCTCAAAAACATAGGTTATGACCCCTCTTTGGAACGAGCTCGTCGAGCTCGTTCCAATGAGGGTTCATAACCTATGTTTTTTAGAAAAAATGAAAAAAATGAGTTATTCAAGAATTTGTTTGCAAGTGTCGACTTCTTTTCATGTTAGGTAAAGGGATAAGATGTATATTTTTATCAGAAGGCTGATATCTCATATCCGCATACCAGCAGCCTTTTGCTTTTCCGGGGGAGGGGGGTGGGGGGGGGGCATCTGCTTGTCAATCAGTCATCTGAGATATCAATTGAACGAGAAAGAATGACGCATCTGATCTCCTCGTGGAAGAGTATCTCAAATCCTTTACTGTCCTTCTCAAATTACATAGCCAGAAACTAGTTGCCACAGTAGAAAATGCGTAAGAAGAAAAGATTCTTAAGGTCATACCCCCTGTCAAAAAGAAACGATATGCCGTTTGCACAATACATTTTTTTAATAAAATCTGAACAAAAGCAACAGTACTTCAATCGCAAAAGAGTTCTCTTCTTCAATCAGATCGCGAAATAGTTGCGATACAGTTACACCACCTGATGGATATTTCATAGACAAATCTTACGACATCGATATTTATTCATTTATTTATTCATTTATTTATTTATTTATTTATTTATTTATTTATTTATTTATTTATTTATTTATTTTTTTTTTTATTTATTCACATACTTATGCACAATGGCTAATCGTGACCGTGGCAGTTTTAAGGGTGGAGGAAGCCGGAGTACCCGGAGAGAACCACCGACCATCGACGAGCTACTGTCAGCTGCTCAACATTCTAACTCTGTTCAAGCTTCACTCAAGCAGGGTTACAGCGGTTGAATACATGTGTACCATCGACGTCCAGTACGCCTTAGTACACGGCGTCAACGTGCCCCCATGTAGGCAACCGGGATAAAGTGTCTTGCTCAAGGACACAACGCAAGTGATCACCCTCGGGGCAAGATATTTGAGTCAGATACTCGGCAAGCCTCGTGTCTGGCTCAAATATCTTGCCCCTCGGGTGAGATTTCCCGATCCCACACAGATACCGATCGAGGATAATAATATTCTCGCATTTCTATTTCGATAGGTGAGATTTCTAAGATGTCAGGAGGAAAGCGGATGGATAATTTCTACCGGATCGCGATTGGGTCGGTCGAAATTCTCCGTCCGTTTTGTCATCACCTTACTATACGGTAGGTATTCCCGACCAAACACTGCATGTTTTTAAACGCAGCGAGTTGAACTGAACAGCAACCTGATTAAATTGTTGCCGTTTGGATAAGATCTATGCTTTGACAATAAAACATGACTTCACTTTGCTACTCAAGACCAACCACAGCTAATATGTAGACGTCAATCAGTGATTTTGAATGAGCGTATCAGATCTAAAACTCGAGTTTGTGATGAGTTCGCCTAATCCTGTATTAGTACTAATGTTGTATTTGAGGCGTCCTGGTAATATTCTATTTAGCACTTTGTGCATTCATGTATTTATTTATTCGAAGGTTATCTGCAAGCAAGGGCTCGTCAAGTCGCATGACGCGAGAAGGCGTTCCATATTTTTTCTTAGATGCAACGACTGTTGTGCAAAAATCCAATCTGTGGTATTGATAACAAAGGCGGTGACGTGCTGTTGTATGCTAAAATTGGTTATGGTCTCTAACCAAAAGCATTTTAACCATTTGGACCCTCATAGTATATTCCATGCCTGTTCAGAGCCATCTACTGGTAATGTCTGTATTCGTTATTGGGGAAGACTAATCGATATTATCAACGTGCAGCATTTGGGTTGCAAGTTGAAAATCTTAATTGGGCTACCACACAAGTTCACTGAGCAACTATCTACTTTATGAATTCAGATCGTATCTCGATCCTGGACGTCAAAAGGGTATTTCGGGTTCATAGGGTTAACAAAAGTGCAGTTCGGACATTTCAAAGAAGAACTTTATTCGAATCCACTCCATCGCGTTTATATGCAATCTGTTGCAATAGACATTTGCACTTTCACTTGCGAAACAGAAGATTTAATTTTACTGTCCAAAACTGTCATTGTGAATATGAAAACGCCAACAATGTTTTTTAATCAGTCAGTCACCTTTAACCCTTTACCCAACGCAGACGATATCAAAATTTATTATTTTAAATATCATTTTTTCAAATTTTTCAAAAAGTTTCAACAAAACCATATCATGTGACCCCTCGTTGGAACGAGCTCTTTCCAACGAGGGGTCACATGTTATGGCTTTGTAGAAATTTTTTGGAAAATAATATTTTTTCAACTGCCGATGCGTCCGATGCGTTGGGTAAAGGGTTAAACGTCAACTGTCTGGGGTGAGTTTTAGTAAGTGTCCCGTGTACACTTTGTAAAGCGCCTGGATAATATTGCTCTTCTTTTATTCCTGTTTCCTGTTACCTGCGCTATTCTTGTAGTTTTGACGTGTTAGGGTACGATCCAGATCTTTTCCGGGGTGTCCTCGGAAAAATGAAACTTCAAGATATTGTGGGATATACGCATCTAGGGCCTCAGGCTACTTTCAGCCAAAAAGGGTGGTGTCAGGTTTGATAAAACAGATAAAGTATTACACGAATTTTTGAATTTAGTGTCATTTTTGTCACAAACATTATTGATAAGACTCGTGAAAAGTTTTCTTACGAGAACCTGAAATATCTTACTTGTATCTCCAATATCAGGCTGTCCGACTTCCCCTGGACTGCCTGTATTAGGGTTGGCGCCGATTGTTTTGATGGAATGCAGTCGGTAAGAGAGAAAGCGGCTACAAAGGAAGCTCATCATATTCTCTTCAAGTCCCTTGGTAGGATCAACAAGGCAGCTCCAATACTAGACCTGTTCCAGTCGCTGCCTGGGTGATGTGCAGAGGTGAGCATGTGAGCGAGCTAATGTTGAAACTTTAGGGAGTGCCCTATAATCTTGAATGTGCCAGAGTAATCCGAATCCTCGTTGGCGTTTGTCTTCGTCGTCTTCACTTCCCATAGAGATGCATTTTACCCCACTAACATTGCAATAACTTAGACATTTACACGATAAACCCTTTACCCAACGTAACGGCCAAAACCGACCAGCGCTATTCTCCAAAATCGCCAATTAATTTTTATTATTTTTTCATTTGTTGTCTCAAAAACATAGGTTATGATCCCTCTTTGGAACGAGCTCGTCGTTCCAATGAGGGGCCAGAACCTATGTTTTTGAGACAAAAAAATGAAAAGAATTAGTTATTCAAGAAATTTTTTTTTGCAAGTGTCGTCTGCTTTTCATGTTAGGTAAAGGGTTAAAGGCAGTCCTTTTTGACAAGAACGCGTTCCGGTCGCGACACACTTACACGAGTGGTAGTGATTTTATAAGAAAATATTGCGACCGAATCAAGAAAAAGACACGAGAATAGCTTCTTAGTATTTGTTTAGTGGAAATGTGAGTAAATCCAAGAAATAATGTGGGCTACCATCTCGCCAACCTGGTATCTGTGCCACGGGCGTGGGTAATAGTTTACAGCAAGTCTTTAGCGAGGATAAACATAGTTGAACGTCATCACAGGAGAAGATATCCAGAACAATTGTTCTGTTGATACAGTGCCTGATTATTATTTCAACACGAAAATAGAATGTTCATCATATTATGCCCCTTATATTACGGAAGTTGGCTTGTATGCTAAACCACGTTTTTGTTTAAGATGGGAAGAAATTACTTCTTCCCCCTCACTCGCATGCTACGGCTCCGATAGCGTCGGGTTACCTGCCTTAGAAGCATATAGGGGGGGGGGGGTGAGATGATAATCTCACTTTTCAGATTTGATACATGTAGACGGCACTGCGTCGTATACAATAGCGTCTATAGTTGCGAAGATTTACATTTTATAGCAAAGTGTTATGATTACACAATAGCGGTTGTGCTTGACACCTCCGTACAGGCAATAATTATCCTTGCCATTACTCACAACGCCTTAAATCATGATGTGAACCGTTGGTTTTTAAACTTTAGTGAGAGGTAGAGGTATTATTGAAGTTTGTGGATCCACATTTGTACACGATTCCGGTGCGTAAAGACCATATATCGTATGTTTTATACCATATATTATGTTTAATATTAAAGCAAATTATGATAAAATCAAGGACGTGGCGACGGGAGGGGGGAGGGTAGGGGGTGTCTCGCCCCTTCTCGCTCCCAATCCAGGCCAAAGTTTTTATAATCTGGAAATTTTAAGTCTGAAACCACCAACAGTTGGAAATTTCATTCCCTATTGTAGCAAATTTCGTGCCATTTTGTAGCCATTTTGTACGTTCCTGTAATCGTTTTAACGGACATTTGGTGATATTTGAACCACATTACATGGAATTCTCCAAATGGAGTTGATATCTATCTCGTCCCTTGAGTGCAACAAGGCGCGACCTGTGATGCTAAGGCAAGGTTCATATATTTCGAACAAAAAAGTGAGAGGGTGCTTTGAGATTTCTTCAGCAGTTGGAAATTCAGATTGCAGTTGGAGAATTTTCACTGGAGGGAGGGGGGGGGGGGTGCAAATGGTTTTCTAAAAAGCTGAATATTCTTCAGCCAGGGGTGGGGTACAGTTAGAAATTCAGATGATGCACGCACGACCCTCTAACCACGTTCCTGGATAAAATATTCATTCTCTGTCTCGCGAATTAAGGCATCGGTATGCTCCGTCCCCGCTTTCTCTCATACGCTCAGACGTGCGTGCTTATAACGTATTATTTACCAATACTAATTATGGGAGCCCGTTGGCGTAGTGGTGAACACACTGAACCTCAGAAAGAAAGGTCAACGGTTCACATCTGACCCGCATCACCTTGTTTGTATCCTGAGGCCAAGGTACCTAATCCCGATTGGTTTAACTGGGAGCACGCTGGTGTCATATACGAAAGTTTAACCCTTTGAACAATGGAGGCCGTTTTTTCCGGCCAGGTCATAAGCTACGTCAAAATGTCATTAAGGGGGTGGCTACAAGGTAAATGCGTGGTGTAGACCAATCAATATTTTCAACGTGCAGCCCTAAGGCTGCACGTTGAAAATATTAATTGGTCTAACCCCAAATAATAAATATGGACTCTTCCAATTGCTGCAATTGAACTGACATGGAAGATACCACCAGGGTTCCAAGGGTTAAAGCATGTCCATGGTACACTTGCCTTCAATAGATTCTTACCATGCTTGGGAAATTTTAGTATGTTGGAGAGTACGACAGTTACCGGGCGCTTGTCTGTGGTTTTGTTAGGATACTTGTTTGGAATGTTCTATTATTGTGTACGTGGAATATTTATCCACCCGTGGAAAGTGACTAGTCCACGGCGGTTGTACTATAATAAACAATAAACAAACAACACTAGTTGCACAAATATACATACACAAATCCTATGGGCAATCACTTCCGTCGCCCTCAATGTAATCTATTGTACTAAAATAATAGACCGTTTTTTTCTAGAATATTCTTTGCTTTTTGGGGGATGTATTCACCAAAAAGTGTTTTTCCAAGTGGTAGCACAACTATCCCACAACTATCCCAGAGGGAAAGTTTCAAGCATCAGACTCTGAAGTTCTTTATTATTTTGTGAAATTAACGAAAAACTGGGTGAATTCCGATGTAAAGTGAGGGAATTCCTAGGTACTATTTTTAAAAATGAGGTTATGTCATACAGGTATTTAGATTAAAACACATTTTATTTGCAAACAAGAAGGCAAAGGGATTGAAGGACAAGTGCTCCACGCTTAGCTAAGCCTCCCCTCCGTTACATGTAACAATCCACTATGTTATGCTAGCCAATGACAATGTACAAAAATAATGTTTTTTGCAGATTAAAAAGAGAAAAAGAAAAGAACAAAGACATTAACGAACAAATGTGTAGAATAAAGATAAGGCAAAAGCGAAGGGAAAAGGTCTCAAGTTAATTTAGATAAATTGATTAAATAATTGGTGTTTAAAATTTTCCACTAAGCTAGGTTAAGTTGGTAAGGGTTGAGTTGGCTCAAGCGCGCATACACACACTTACAGACTCACGCGTGCACCCACACAAAAATCACTCTCACACACACGCAGATCCACACATTTACACACTCACATACATCCAGATCTTCTTCTATTCTGACTGCGGCTCAGACAGGTCAGCGGAAAGAGAGCAAAGTGCAACAGCACAAATCAAGGCTGGTTAGACACCGTTTAAGTCAGGAAGGAGTGCAATTGGTAGAAACACAAGTTATCCCTGACGAAGTTTGAATAACGTTCATGAGTAGAGAAAGTGGACCACGCCCACCTAGGCCTGGCGAGCTCCGTGAGCTGGACTAAGCTTAGTGTTCCTTAACCACATGGAGAAGTATCGAAAATTATATATTTACACGATAATTTGAAAACGGTTTGTATCGCGAATAAATCTTTGGACATTTTTTAACAGACATGTATTTTCATCATTACTCAGGCTAGCAACGCCATACAACAATTGGGACGTATCTGTAATGTGGCACGGTCGAATGCTCTAAAATAATTCATTTCTAATCGCATCATACTTAGGACATGTCATAAAAAAGTGATGAGCGTCTTCAACGGTTTCCCCGCATGAGAACGAGGATGTTTCCGATATATGTTTCACGAACTTGTGTGCATTGAGATTACTACATTCATTTCGAACCATGCAGTGAAGAAGGTTAAGTTTTCTTCAGCTCACATTAATATTACGGGAGCCTTATAAAGTGGAGATTCTAACTTCTTTTTTAATTCGAACACTGAAGTAGAATTCTTTACTGACTCGGGTAGAATGTTCCAGATATCAACACAAGGCGGGATGAAGGATAGCGTTTAAAAGTTCAGTTCGAGTCCCAGTGGGTATAAAATTTGAAGCCCCCCCCCCCCCCCCCCCCCCCCCGAGGTTGTATGGGGAAATTTCATTAAAGCGCGGAGGTAACAGTCCAAAAAGGTAGTCAGGAGCAGAGCCACTTACACTTCGATAAAATAGGCACATCTTTTGGGCATATCGTCTGCTCTCGAGACTCTACCAACCAAGTTCAAAAAATAAATTGTGCCGTGAAACGGACCTAGTCAGCCCACTAACAATTAGAGCTGCATCGTAATGAATATCGCCAGGACGTTTCAGCAGATATGCGATTGCGCATCTCCACACTGGACTTGCATATTCCAGAATAGGCAATATTAAAGATGGATACATGCGTTCAAGGGTATATTTTAGTTTTCTAAGCTGTGACAGTCCAGTACTCGCTCTTTTGCAGATAATGTCGATATGGTGATCCCAGGACAGGTTACCCTGTAAGGTTAGTCCGAAGTGTTTGTGTGCTTCAGCAAATGTCAGAACAGTGTTCGAGAACACGTCATCTGGACAGGAAACATCTCTCTGAAGGGTAAATAAAACCAGGTTTGTTTTATCGGGATTAAACCTAATAAGCCAGTTATCAGTTCATATGTATCTGATTTAGATTTAGACGGGTATCTGGGGCATTTGTACCACTCTGCAAAACTGTTAATTTGTCACAGTCCATCTGCACTTCGGAGTTCTCAACAACCTCATTTTCAAAATGATTCACGTGCACTGAATAAAGCCAAAGTGGGTAAAAAGAAACGAACAGAGACTTTTAGGTAACTTACAATCAACAATCAGGCGACTTCACTTCGCGGACATAGTGTCAAAATTAACCTCTTTTTGCCAGTTTCCTTTTTGAAACATAAAGAATGAGGAAGCCCGGATGAACTTAACACGGACAAGCGTTAGCTTGGATGGAAACGCGACATCGCTATATATATTTATTTTTGTTATTTCTTCATTGTCACCGCCTTCTTAATTCATCTCTTACGTGGGGTTTATTCCAGTATACAAATACTTAAATGACACTTTGGCCTGTTCAAATGGCCAACAACAGTCAGGGAAAATGACCATAGAATGTCACCAGAAAACTAAAGTTTTAGAAGCCCTCGAAGTTACAACGTGATCGTGTATACGGTGCAGGTTGAGTGGGTTGTATTCTAAACACGACTGGTGCATTCCCTGTCTAAAATCATTTACCATTTCTGAAGAAAACTGCAAAAATACCACTGACAATATTTCAAGTCATGGAACACGGGGTTACACCCGTTAGTTCATTTAATGAAAGCGCGCCTGTGTGTCTTATGCCCCTTCTCCTGAGTTAAAATCATCAGGCAAGTATAAAATTTCCTCTAAACCCTAATAAACAAACCAACCGTTCTGTGAAATATTAGTGAAATATTAGGGTAGCGTTTTTCTTCGAAAATACAACAGGAAATGAGTTTTCAGTCAAACAAAACGCTAAATGTCCCTAAAAAAGTACAAGCAAAGTTTCCGCTAAAAGTCTTTTGGGTTGACCTCGAAGACACGTTATGGAGTTACAATGTTCAGTCCGTGGATGTTTTTGAAAATAACAAAATCCGACTGCTTCTCTGTGACATAGCTTCGCCGTGTTCTTTCCTCATGCGCTTTCTTTCCTTACACTAATTCTTGTTCGCATGTTTTGACCGAAGATGTCCCCAAGGTCGGTTGTGCCCGATATTTACGTCCACAAAACGCGAGCCGGTTGTGTCCACAATAAATCGATTGTGTACTTACGCAGACCTCCGGGCTGATAACCTCCGCAAAAGCCAAGCCAATTATCTCCACAATTTGATTAACCCCGAAAATCGTTAGCCGGTTGTGTCCGCGGATCTGCAAACATAAGTGCTTCGCGTTTATCGGTGGAAATCGGCACGCTGACACAATCGGTCTTGTGGACCTTTTCAGTCGAAATACTTGGTTGCACATACGACCTGTATTCGTTGTTAGTGCTCAGTGATTACAGGCGGACCGATCGAGTGCGTTGTCGCGGGGGCGAAATATTTTAAACAGCAATATTAAAAATGTTTCCTTTATTTTATGATATTGTTGAACTAAATGGGGAGGTGAATAGGATGATTTCTGATTGCAAAACATGATATGTTTGGACGTGTTGAAAGTTGTCAACGTATTAAGTGATTTTTTTATCACATTAATTTATGGCCATGCGAATCTCGATTTTTGGCTCTACTCTAATCCAGAATCAAACAAGGTTGAGAAATGCGGATCGAATCGAATGAAATCTCGAATTTAAGCTGTCGATATTACAGGGCATGACAAGCGTAAATATTATCAGTCTCCATGCAAGAATTGTACGTAATAGTTCTGGAGCCGGTGTAAAAGGAATGGAAGTCCGTAGGAACGTTAGTCCGTCTGGACTATTATTCCGCGGAATTATAGTCCTAGGTCTAACATTTCTAGGAATAGTAGTCCGGCGAACTACTATTCCTAGAAATGTTAGACCTAGGACTATAATTCCGCGGAATAATAGTCCAGAGGGACTAATTTTCCTACGGACTTCCATTCCTGTCACACCTGATCCTCCTTGAACTCTTCTTCTATCATCCTGCTGTGCAGGAGACCTGATGATAGAAGAAGCGTCCAAGAGGAGACCCTTGGTAGGATTTCGCGAACATCTCGATGATTCGAATATTTTCGAATCAGCTCGACTCGAATTGAATCTCACGATGATGTCGAATCACATTGAATTTCGAAGCTTCGTAGTGTCCAGCATTAAATATCCTTGCACATTCCCAAAACTACTCATTTGAACAGCCCTTGTTGTGTACTTTCAATCAGAATAATTTTCAGCAACTTTAGAGATAAACATTTTTTGCGTCTCTAAAACTGTGCGACGGAAGCTCAATAAAAGTAATGAGTCTCAAATGTCCAAGTTTTTGCAGGGGCGGTGGAACCGGGAGTGTGTGTGTGTGGGGGGGGGGGGGGGGCTTCAGCCCCTCCACTTTTTTTTGCCGGGCCATGTTTTTTGTATGCATATCTTTTAACACAACCAATGACTGGTGAAACAAGGGGCGGATCCAGAGCCTCCCCCATATTTTCGCCAGCTATGTTTCTCTCGTGCTGGTTCATTTTCGATGGATTTCGGATCATTTTTTGCAGTAAGTGGCCTCAAACGATAAAATGTATACAGTCTGTTAATAAATCGGTTAACTGAAGTAGATCGTAATCTTGCAGACATACAAGTACCAAATCCACCCCAGACAAGATAATCCACAGACAGTATAATTGCTGTAAACGTCTGGTAACGCATTAAAGTGAGGTCTATTTATCAGCTTTGGTCGTTAAACATTGCCCCCCCCCCCCCCCCCCCCCCCCCCCCCCCCGCTCTGCATGCATATACATGCTCTGGTGCTCCAATTAGCATGAACAGTTTATATTCCAATGGGAGGTCCCCGGTTCCTTCAGGCTCGGTTCCGTAACGAAAAAACGTCGGTAAAGCATACAGGTGAGGTCAATTTATCAGCTTTGGTCGTTACGACCAAAGCTGATAAATTGACTTCACCTGTATGCTTTACCGACGTTTTTTAACCGCTTTCAAAGTGTGAAATCTTTCAAATACATCTCCTGAAAAATCTCAAAATATCCACTCAGATGCATTTAAATGTGGGTTTTGGGACCCTGGAATTTATGTTTGTCATATCGAAGACCATCCATCGCCCGATCCAGCCCCCCCCCCCCCCCCCTCACTTTGAAAATCGTTCCGCCGCCCCTGTTTTGGCCCAGTGGGGGAAAATAGAAAAATTAATTTACAGAAATGACCCTTACTTGATTCACTCCGTTGTCTTGCTCATTGTGACAAAAGATGTGTATGTGTGTAAGTGGTTGGGTCACAGCACATGCAGGCTAAATGAAGTGGGAGGGGGGGCTAAATATTTTTTCTGCTGCCAATGGCAGTAACAAAATATTCCCCCCCCCCCCCCCACCACTTCATTTCAACTCCGACAGAGGTAAAAGTGTTTAGCCTCTATTAGTGAAGGAACCGGAGACCTCCCATTGGAATATAAATTGTTCATGCTAATTGGAGCACCAGAACGTGTATACGCATGCAGGGCGGGGGCAGTGTTTAATATGCCATTCTCGCGAAGCAGCTGCCAACATTCGTTCGTGTGAAATCAAATATGATAATCGTGTATCGACGAGTGACATAAATTACATCCCAGAACAACTCCCATTTTCACTATGAACCAGCCACAACCCTATGGACCCCGGTAATATCTTCCATGCCAGTTCACTGGCAGCAATTGGAAGAATCCATATTCATTATTTTAGGGAAGATCAATTAATATTTTCAACGCACAGCCTTGTGACTGCACGTTGAAAATAATGATTTACCTACACCACACATGCACTTAGCACCCATCCTACCGACAGAAATTATGATGTACCGTGTTCCTGGTCAAGAAAAGTGGTCTCTCTTTTTGAAAGGGTTAAATACATTTGGGCAAAACGGAATCTTTATGTAAAGGTCTCCTGCAAGCTAATTACATACAAACATTCAAATTAGGTTTGAATTTTGCTGCTCTGATAAAAGGGGAAAGTAGGCTGCGAATTTCACTCTGTACTGCATGTGTTAATTATGGTGTTTTACGATTCATCTTGGGTGAAAAAATTTATGTTTATTCAGAAGAAAAAGTTTCTTTAATCTGTACAGTCAGCTGTTGTGTTTGCTAAGAAGAGATAAATTCGACATTTTGAGGCCGACACATATAGTTCGCTCACCAAATGCAAATACTCATTTGTGTATGCGTTCATTTGTAAACCGAATAGAACAGTCAGTGAAAAAACGACGGTAAGTGTGTCTTTATTTTCTTCCATCATAATGTTTGGTTTCAACGCGTTTGCATTGAGCATTCCTCCGGTATTTCGTTTTCTTGCCAAGTGTCCGAGACGTGTTTTGAATCATTTTACAAAAGCATGTTTTCACATGGATGGACACTTTCGAAATTGGGACAATAGGATTTACAACAAAAACACAATATGCTTCAAATTCCCTGAAAAGATAAACACACGTCCACATATTTTCATCTTATCGACCTTTGGGATTTACCTGGATGTCCGAAAACTGAAACTTTGCTTCTGTTCCTCGTTATTTTCCCATAGTAGTTGAGTTTTTGTCTGGTCGAACTTTCCCCTTCTACGGGTATTTTCCTACAACTCTTTCAACCCGGCATGCATACATTTTTGCTTGAAGAAAAAATGATAGTGGACGAGCAGACGATATAAAAAGCAAAAAATCTGAAACGAGGCTAGGTATATAATTCAACAGCTCGACAGAGCTGTTTGATTAAATTATTACCGAACAGCCCAACAAACCAGGATGGTTTCGCCGTTAACAGTATTATCTGAAATGATACCTTCCATGGCGCCAATATTGAAAGGGTTATGGTTGGAGAGAAGCAAGGGGATACTCAGACACTGGTGTTTGTCGGGGAAGTAGGACATCGGTATGGTCATTCTTCCATCCTGTTCTTAACAAATCGCCACCTGGAATAACATACCCTTATCTTCACTTCCTGAAAAAATGATGACGGGCATCATCATGTGTTTGATGCGACCACGGCTTCAACAACGGCAACGTAACACGATTTGAAAATCTTTTTTCTACTTAACCAGATTACCATTTTCTTCAGAGCAGATCGGCTTTGATGAACAGTCACGTGCCTACATTAACAACTTTACCTCACAAATATTGAACGAATGAATGAATTCTTTATTTGATTGATTAACAATATTTACGAACACGCGAGTAAGGGACAATCTGATGAAGTTCAGAAGCTTCAGACGCGCCCAACAAATTGTAGGATTTGATCGCTGCAAATAATGAGACATTTGTCCACGTTAAGAAATGACAAATTGGCGTGTAATGCATTTAGTTTCATGCCACATGGCGTACGAACACTGCATTGTTGATAACTTCTAACGAGAGTCTGTTTGGAAAAAGTGTTGACAAATACCACAGAGCGCTCTCCTTTAATGGGCTGTTTGGTTAACTTCAAAAACGGTTAAAAGTAACATTACTCAACGTACCAATTTGGGCGATGTAACCATGGCTGACACTTTTTGCCACTGGAAGAGATTTACAGGAAAGTTAGCTCCCCTTAATTTTCTAAAATTGTTAGTAAATTTAGCACTAAGAGTATCAGAATTTTATATAAAAATTGAAATTTTGAAATGTTAGCGAAGTTGTATCATCGATGTGCGCATCATTTCACAAACTTCAGACATTTTCTTGTAGAATAGTATAAAAATACAGAAGCTGGCTTTTTACAATTTTTTCTCAATCAATTTGAACGTTTTCCTGTTATTCTCAGTTTAAACTCATTCATTATTATTATTATTATTATTATTTATTGGTGTTTAATTTCATATATTTATGCACAATGGCTAATCATGACCGTGACAGTTTTTATGGGTGGAGGAAGCCGGTGTACCCGCAGAGAACCACCGAGCAACGACGAGCAGCTGCACAGGCAGGGTTAGATTGGTTGAAGACATGCGCACCGTCGACGTGCAGTACGCCTTAGTACACGGCGTCATCGTGCCCCCATGTGGACAAACGGGGTTAAGTGCCTTGCCCAAGGCAACAACGCAGGAGTCCGAGTCGATCGCTCAGACGGTCACCCAACCGACGACTAACCGGGCTCGACGTTGCTTAACTTCGGTGATCTGACGAGAACCGGTTACCGCAACGCCACCGCGTCCCCAAACTCATTCAAGAATAAGAAAAGACGCTTTCACCATCTTTTGATTCTCCTCTATTATCTGCTGATCATATCAACAGTGTGCGCATAGTGACATACAATAGAGAGACACCGTCCTTTCCATTAACCCTTTACCTAACGAATCGCCCACATCCGCCGGCGTAATTTGCAAACTGAGCAGTTAAAAAAAACAATTTTTGAAAATATTTCAACAAAACCATATCATGTGACCCCTCATTGGAACGAGCTCGATGAGCTCGTTCCAATGAGTGGTCACGTGATATGGTTTTGTCGAAATTGTTTGAAAAAAAATTAAAAAATAGTAATTAAAATAATAAATTTTGATATTCTCTACGTTGAGTAAAGGGTTAATATAATAATCCAAGAGGTACGATTTTCTCACTGATTTCTTGGGAAGATTAAAAACATGAAAATTACTGTAAAACACATTACCAAAAACGAAGAGCCAAAGTGGGCGGTTTCTGAGTTGCTGTTTTTGTTTTTTTTTCGCTTATTAAAAGTAACAAAAGGAAAGGTGGCTTAACTTTTTACTGATGTCATGGGTGTTTTCTCAATAATAACACGCTGATTTTTATCGCTCGTCTTATAATTTCAGGGGAGATAACTTTATCGAAAGTCGATTTTCATGACGAGATATGTCAGAGATGGCTTTAATCAAGGCCGTCCTGTACGCCGAAGGCATACCGCGTCGCCACACTCTGACTAGAATAAGTTAGCACTCATCGAAGGTAGTATGAGTAGTGTCCGAACAAACGAGGTGTCGATTAGGCGTCTGGTGTGATTGCCAGTGTGCTATTTAGCCCGAGTTATCAGTAATGTACACTTCTACTGAAATTTAGGAATTTGGTAAAGTGTGCATCCTTGGCGTAGAGTATAAAAGTAAATGTCAGGTCTCAAACAACCCTTTGATGTAGAAAAGCTTTCTTTTACATCGAACCTAATGTAAATGTCAGTGTGCAATTAGCCTGCAGGAGCCCTCTACACATAACTAAAGTTTAGTCTTTAAGCGCGTAATTTAAGCCTTAATCATCGTGAGAATGGGAGTTACTCTGGGATGTAATTTACTTAATTTGCTGATATACGATTATCGTATTTGGCTTTACACGAAAGAGCGACATCAGCTGTTTCTGTGGTGCAGCATATTAATGCGATGCCCCCAACCCCTAATAGCGGCGTAGCCACGAGGAGGGGGTAGAATGAGGGACTCATATCTCGACTTTTCCTGAAAAAGTCAACATTATATGCATTCATGTCTGAATCCCGAGAGCTGGTTAATTTTACTCACCCTGATATTTCTTGCCTCATTTTGCTATAGTTATTTCTTCGCTTTCTGGTGCTCCAATTGGCATGAAGTTATTTTCATCCCGAGAGAAGACACTGGAGCTTCACTCTAGGGGGAAACACACTCCTAACACTTTACTTAACACGAAAGGCAGGCGACATTTGCAAATAAAGTTCTTGAATAACTAAATATTTTAATTTATTGCATCAAAAACATAGCTTATGACCCCACATTGGAACAAGTTCAACGAGCTCGTTCAAATGAGGGGTCATAAGTTGTGTTTTGAGCTCCCGTCGCCCCTGTAAGACCAAGAAACGTTTATCTCTTTCTTTTCTGTACATTGTTCGGCACTTTTCACCGGACGGATCTGTTAATCATTCACTCAAATATCGACAATGGGTCGGAGTGTGTGAACTTCCGCACCATTTATCAAATTTCAATGAGAATGTTCCCAAACATGTATTTCTTTCAAGCCTCTGTATTTCCGAAAGATTACATGTATTTATACTTCTCGTTTCAGTCCTTCGCCTGCATGGTAATAATAAAAATCCACACAGCTCAATACACATAAATCGTCATTGAACTTTTGTCATTTCTCTTCCTAGAACACAGTTTATCACTCTTCAATGGATTGATAAAATGCTATGTTTAAGAAGCTAAAATGAATATACTTTCAGGTATGTGTGACATGTTATTGTACGTATAGGTTGCATGTCGTGATAGACAATGGATTACTCTACATACAGGTTTCCCACAGCCTCTCGGTCAAAGCTTTCCACCGTGCAGTGCTCGTCTACCATGCTATATGAAACTAAATACATTAACCCTTTCAACACTGGCGCCCTGGGAGGTATTATTTCAGTCAATACTGTCAATGGTGAAATATGCGAAACCCTCCTGATTTATTGGGAGGTTCAGAAATTTATTTATTTATTTATATATTTATTGGTGTTTAAGGTCACATACTTATTCACAATGGCTAATCGTGACCGTGACAGTTTTACGGGTGGAGGAAGCCGGAGTACCCGCAGAGAACCACCGAGCATCGACAAGAAACTGTCAGCTCTTCAACATTCTAACTCTGTTCAAGCTCTGCTCAGCCAGGGTTACAGCGGTTGAAGACATGTGCACCATCGACGTGCAGTACGCCTTATTACACTGCGTCATCGTGCCCCCATGTTGGCAACCGGGATAAAGTGCCTTGCCCAAGGACACAACGCGGGTCGTCCCGGACGGGGATCGAACTCGGGACCAGCAGTCTGCCACTGAGCCACCGCGCTCCCCAGGTTCAGAGATAATTTAATCCAACAGCTCGATAGAGCTGTTGGATTAAATTATTACCCAGCCTCGCTTCAGATTTTTTCCTCTTTATATCCTTTGCTCGTCCATTACCAATGTTTTCTTCACGCAAATATTTTTGCATGTTTGAAAGGATTAAACATACAGCCACAAAGTGCCACTTTTACAATGCTTTGAAAACGTTGTCCTCAAGTGCATTCTTGTTTGAGAACTCAACCGGTAGGTTGCCCTTATCTTGGCAGTGTTTTTACATCATTGTTGTGCTTGGGAACCCCGGGAAGTGAAGCAATGCTTGCCTATTGTGGTTAACAAACTAGCGCTTACTGGCAAAATAGAACCCGGTAACTAATTCATGGGGTGGTAGTCCTCTAAAATGGGCAACATTGGTATAGACGATTGGGTGGACTTGAATTTATCTCCATGTTGCGGTCACGATTAATCATTGTGCAGAACTATGTCACCTAAAACACCAATAAATAAATAAATACATCGTTGTTGGCTATCTATACAAGCAGTCATAAATGACGTACACGCACTGTTAAGTCATCATTAAGTAATTATCGTAAAACTAAACTGGGGGTTGGGTGTCTTATCGACAGATAGTATGCGTGAGGATATCTCTTTTGATGAAATTTGTCTACCCCCCCCCCCCCCCCCCACCACCCAAGTAATGAAAATGGACTCGTCCAAGTGCTGACATTGAACTGACATGGAAGATACCATCACTATCATATTTGGTTTCACACGAACGGTATCATATTTGGTTTCACACGAACGGATGTTGGCAGCTGTTTCGAGGGTATAGCATATTAACCCTTTACCCAACGTAACGGCCAAAACCGGCCAGCGCTATTCTCAAAAATCGC
The DNA here is from genome assembly GCA_031216915.1 of Pictodentalium vernedei. NCBI lineage: Eukaryota > Metazoa > Mollusca > Scaphopoda > Dentaliida > Dentaliidae > Pictodentalium > Pictodentalium vernedei. The sequence goes on from CM062297.1 coordinate 761,422,811, forward strand.
CAATTAATTTTCACTATTTTTTTCATTTTTTGTCTCAAAAACATAGGTTATGACCCCTCGTTGGAACGAGCTCGTCGAGCTCGTGCCAACGAGGGGTCATAACCTATGTTTTTGAGACAAAATATGAAAAAAATTAGTTATTCAAGATTTTTTTTGCAAGTGTCGTCTGCTTTTCACGTTAGGTAAAGGGTCAATCAGTGCCCCCCTCCCCTCTCAACCCGCACACTTATACACTTTGCGGTGCTCCAATTAACATGAACAGTTTTTAATCCCACAAGAAGCTCTAACCCCAAATAATAAATATGGACTCTTCAAACTGGTGCCATTGAACTAACATGGAAGATACAACGAGGGCTCAAATGATTAAAGAGAAATACGTTGGTAGTATATTGTGGCACAGTTTATGTTGTACAAGTCTAAATTCACAGCTGACTAAAATAAAATAAAACATTCATATGATATTAAATCATGCAGCTGCCAACTCTCTGAGAACCTCCCGAGAAATGGAGCAAAAATTGTCATCTGCATGTTTGGTGTATCCCTGATTGAGACCGGGGTACCAGGACTTCTCCAGTAAAAGAACAGTTACTCCAAACCTCGGTTTTCACATCAATATTAGTGAAAAAAAGAGTTAAAATTTGTTTCTGACTAAGGGAAATATCTTTTCACTTTTCGGACGATTTGGCCCATTCTGTTCACATGATTGTTCGCGGGTCACATCAAGCTCCAGCTTACTATATCGGACATTATAATACATTTTCCCAAATATCTCACAAACTATTTCTAATGAGTTTAAAAAGCAATGATTTGGAAGAAAAAGAACCAAATTGTAGTTGCGGTTTTTCTGTATAAAGTTTGGCGTTTTTTTCTAGAAACAGTTAGGTATTGTGTTAAAATTTAAAATGGATAAATATTAAAATATTTACAGTGGCGCGGTGAGGTGTCTATGGATCACACAAAATATCCTTAACTAGGTTCATTGTGTAAAGAAATTGAAAACGCAAAGTTATTTTCAACGCCATATTAAATAACTGTGTGAAGATTGAACAAATACAAACTCAAGTACGTGAGTTGAATAGTATTACGCGTATGGTATCTAACCAGATTTTTAAGGCTTCATTTACCTTTACGTTACTTTTTGGTCGAAAGTTATCTTTCAACCTATTGTCCTTCTTTGACTCATTCAGTGAAATAAACCCATATCTAGGCTTTATTGAAAAGTACAGGTGAAGAGGCTGCGGAACCTGGTGGGGCGCATGGAGGGCTGGTGCCTCCCCAATATACTTTTTCCACAGACATGCTCCACGATCACACGATGAGGTTCACAATTTGAGGTTATGCAAATGTATCAACAGAGGTAGTGTTGTATAATACTATGTACTAATGTAAATTAATTTAGATCTATTCGACGCATGAATTCCATCTTTAGCCTGTTCGGTCTTTTTCTCTAATTCAACCATCTTCCAACCCGAATGCTAGCCTTCGGGTTGAAAGATTAATGAAGTAGAATAAACAGATAAAACCATGACTTGACCAGACAATAACAAACACGCTTAAAAGGTGGGTATTGGGTACATTTGGTGACATCTGATAATAAGATGAGATTTTACAAAAAAGGGACGTTGTTGGCTGAGTCAAAGGTATAGTACATTGATCACCGCCCCTCCCCCGTCCCATACACATGCATACTTTTTAACACGTTATGTTGCACTTAAGAGGATCAAAGGACCAAACAAATGGTATTTCTGTGGGCGCATTCTTTTCTTACCGAGCCGAACCACTGTAGGTCCAGTATCCCCCCCGCCCCCCCCCCCCCCCCCCACACACACACGTTCATTGAGTTTACATTGACGCCATATTCCTATATTCCTGGCGTGTGCTTTATATTCAGGTAGAAGGAATGCGTTTTGTAAGAACACATCAAAACCACATGTACATGGGGGATGACGTTGATTTAGTGCGTCAAAACGTACAATACCGTGATTACAACAGCGTATAGAGAATTTCGACAGCTTTGTGATTACGTCGCGAACCGGTCGAAATGCTCTGCTTACTTTCGCCCCAACAGCACAATCCCACGTTTCGAAAAATAAATGCAAGAATATTTAATCTTAGATGGTTTGTTCTGTTGTTTTACTTGATTTGGTCTTTATTTTGCAATATTTACTTAGAAAATCTCGATCGTCTGATGCAATTGTTTCGCGACCAGATTGCGATCTAATCGAGGAAGAGACCCTCTTTTGTAATTACAATACTGCATGGCGAGTTCAACCTTGGCTTTGTTTAATCGTATAGAAAGTTGGAAAGTCTGGATCTTTACTTGCCTCTGGTAATTAGGTTTATTACACCCCTGTTCTATGTAATCCCCATCTACCGCAACACTAAACCATGCGGAAAACGAGAATCTGTTCCGCACATATGTGCGGAACAGAAATCATTGACAGACTACTTTTAAATAGAAGCGAAATTTTACTGGAATTTTCTACAAATCGTGCAACGCAGTTGCAATTTGAATCGCTGGCGATAGCTGAAAATCGTCCCCTGAGTTCCAATGTGTTCTATGTGCCAGGAGGCATATAGAACACATTGGAACTCAGGGGACGAAACAGTAGCACGGGTTCCCCTCGCAAATTTGATTGGCGATAAAATGTGTTGTTTTTGTTGATAGTTGTCAAATGAATTGCTGAGTGTCCTTCTCATAATTGTTTTTATCGACGTGAAGGAGTGTAATAAATACAGATCGACACACGCGTGTGAATGGGTTAATTGATATGGCACTTGTGCCATCGAGGAAGGATAAAACTCGAGGCCTGCGACCTCTCGTGCTATCCTTCCGCGCTGGCACTCTTGCCATATCGATTAACCCATTCACACACGCGTGTCGTTCTGTGTATCTCCCTGAGTATTTTTGAGCGCTGTGGCTCTGTAGTTAGAGGCTTGGGCTTTAACCCTTTACACAACGAATCGGCCGCATCCGCCCGCGTAATATGCAAATTCAGCAGTTAAAAAAATATTATTTTTCAAAAACTTTCAACAAAACCATATCATGTGACCCCTCGTTGGAACGAGCTCGTCGAGCTCGTTCCATCGAAGGTCACAAGATATGGTTTTGTTGAAATATTTGAAAAAAAAATTAAAATCATATTTAAAATAATAAATTTTTATATCGTCTGCGTTGGGTAAAGGGTTAACCCGAGAGGTCAACGCTTTTGTCCTGACCAGCAGTAACTACGTAGTGTTCATAATCTCATTTGCCCGAGTGTGTGGAGGGAGGGGGGGTACGGAAGCATTATGTGCTAAGGCATATTGCACGTCGATTGCCTACAACGCTGTTTGACAGAGTACATTGGGGATCCCGACAGGTGCTCGCCACTGCTCGATGGTTCTCTCATTGTACTCCCGCTTCCTCTACCCGTAACACTTTCCGACACGATATGACCCTGGCTGCTGTAAATGTTGTTAAACCCAGATATACAAACAAACTTTGAACTTATCCCGCCTGTGAAACCGTGCGACTCGATTTTGCCTTGGAAAGCTGCAATATAGAAACATGATTTACTAATTATATTTTGAAGTCATCCTTATAAAGTACCAGTGTTTACGCTGACCCGAAATCTTTTGGTTCCAAGTGGAATTTTTGTTCAGTGCCAAATGAATTGTTTTGGTGCCAAAATGAAAGATTTTATTGCCAAATGGAATCTGATTGTAAATGAAAACAAATTGACCATTATACTGGAAATAAATACAGTTTAAACTAAAGTATGCAGTGGACTTCTGATGTGTTTTTGTTGGAAATTCCCCGAAAAAGTGCACGTGACCGATAGTTTCCTTCCTTTCATTTTTCTCTCTTGTTTGTTGCATGACGCCCAGTATAAAGGACATAAAACGTTGTTTGAGGGGCAATACTTGACAAAGATGTTTGAATGCCCAAATTCAAATGCTGCGATCATAATTTTTCACTCGAACGCTCTAATGGCTGCGTATGATAAAATATTTAGTACTGTTATACATTATTGTATATTTAGTTATTATGAAGACTAATATTCAGGCAAAAGGAAGGAAACTGCGTGTCAAAATACATCGATCACTCTTTGTCCAAGTTGTTTGTCCATTCTGTATTTTGTTATGATTGAGGTCTCAAGGTTAAAAAATTCTAATTTTTTACCCCATTAGTCTGTTCGATGCTAATTTCAGTTTTATCGCTAATGTCCATCTTTTGCGCATAAATCACATTTATTTGCTTTTTTTAGTAATATGTTTATAATCAATTAAATGTGCTTGTTACCAGCGCCCGTGCGTGTGGTGTGTTTGTTTGTCTATGCAATTTCTAGGTGAAACGCAATAAGCCGGAAGAACGTCATTATTCTTTTTCTCATTGATGTATGGACGTTTATGTCCATAATTATGAGTAGTGTCACCATTGTGCCACTGGTGGTAATCGTAAAGGAGAAAGTATTTTATCCATCGGCCATTAGCTAAATATAAAAGACATTTTACTTTATTTCTCTAAATTGCCTGTTTTAAAGTTACTAGGTTTTATCGTAATTTCTGATCTTGTGTTAACCCTCACTAACACTTCGTCGCCCGAGTGCTAGAATGTTCTATGTCCCTTAGGGGACATAGAACATTCTAGCACTCAGGCGACGACTTGAGAAACCGTGTTTCAAATAGCGTTGTGGCGTAGAATGCTCTCTACGGGAAAGGAGTGAATCTGTTTTTTATTTGTATGGTACTCATTAACACTTTGAAAACGAGATGCCCTTTTAGAGGCCCGGTATCATGATACTTCATAATTTCATTACGTGGGATGACTGCTAAGTGAATGTGGGGAGTAGACCAATCAATATTTTCAACGTGTTCGTTGAAAATATTAATTGGTCTACCCCCAAACAATGAACATGAACTCTTCCAGTTGCTGTCATTGAACTGGCATGGAAGATACCACCGGGGTTCAAAGGGTAACCAGAAGAGTATTTTCTGAAATTTCTCATAAAAACTCAAGTCATGGCTGCCGTAAAGTAACCATATTTTTATTTACAGGAACCAGGGACATACCTATTTTAGGTAATAGGGTAAATTTTTATTTGGTAGGAATATACGCCTGTAGCAGGCAATGGGTTAGTGTGTCCCCTATAGAGCTGTAGAATTGAAATATTACTGATTCGCCTTATCGATTGGAGGTTTATTGTGTTGTGTTCGGTTTTTATTCATTTACGTAAAACAGTAGACACAGCACTTTTAAAGGGTTAAATAAGAATAAAAAGCAGACGTCAACATAGTACTGATTAGCTAATTGAGGTGCTTTCACGGCGTGACCGACCGATTTTTTTTTCTTTTGGTGTTAATATTTACAGACAACTTGGCAATTGCTGAGTTTATTGCGAAGTCAAGATTTTACTACCTTGCTCACGGAGTCTTTTAACTTCGCGCGAATTAAATCAAATAGGAAACTGTTCCATTGTTTCGCGTAACAATTTATTGGAAAAGTAAAATACATATTTTCATAACGAAACAATACAATATTCCGCGCAGAATTAATCACAAAAATGTTTCAAATACTTTTTTTTCGATCCACCAAACCCCAAACTTAGTATAGGTATCATGGTAAAACAGTGGTTACTTTTTTCTTTGCGTATCACGTCGCGACAATACAGTGGGTAAATAACCTTTCAGGATTTTTAAAATATGTTTGTCAAATGTTTCCGAGGGGTAAACATTATGAAATATATTGAGAGATGCTATGACGACAAAAGCGGACTGAGAACTTCCACCGGATCGCGACTCGGTCGCGATACGGTAGAAATTGTGTGCCCGCTTTCCTCGTCAAAACACAATAGAATATTACTATTGAAAAAGAAATGTGATAACATTGAATCTCTGATACTATTATGCTATTGTTTTTCCTGATCAGGTCTCGATTTCTTAATATTTTATTTAAGAAATCTCGACGCACTCTTTGGTGTCGCGAAGGGGAAAAAGAGGCTGTGACCTCTTCCTCCCAATATTTTTTTCATTCGGGACATTTTTATCTCGACTGCAGTATCAGATATCTATTCACCGTTGCTTGTAATCAAGCACTTTCTTATAAGACTGGATTTAATAGAGTTCTGTCGCCGCGAACTGACCGTAATTCACGCGTGGGCAGTGATGTCCACGCATGCGTTCACTAGGTAACGAAAATCACCATCAGCAAAATTTTAATTAAAAAAGCACTGGACACAACCCGGTGTTTCATTAATTAAATTTTTTATGATTATTTCTGTAATTAGTGTTTGGATTCTAATAGTATTGAGTCCGTGGAAATATTGCTCACCCGTGGAAAATGACCAGTCCACGACGGCCGTACTGTACTTGGACAATCATGAATGTCACGCACACAGTCGATCATGCCAAATGGAGGTCTGTAGTACCATATTCGGGCTGTTGAAGGCCCAGCGTGACCAATTTTAAGTAACGTTGAGTGCATATTAATTAAATAAAAATTTGAGGTACGACCACTATATACTGATTTTTGTTATTCACAAATAAATTTCCAAAACTTTTGGGGTTTTTAATTTTAATCCCGACTGACTAATCTTATCGACGCTCTGTTGTGCCTATATCGCAACTAGATCGTACCATGGTCGAAAAAGAGACCCCGTTTGCGAAGACAGCACTGAAAATACTCTTTCAACCAGAACCTTCAATGAAGCACTGTCTATCACTGGAGTAACGGGTTTAGGGATATTCGAAATTTAAGCGTAAAAAATATTCTAGAATTAATTTCTAAGTTTCCGGTGTTAATGTAATGGCAGAAAAAATAGAATTATGATGATAAGTGACAAACAAAAAAAATAGATAAGTTCGACCGCTTCTGTTCTATTTGTATTTATGTATCTCCGTTCAGAAAATACTGATAAGCAAAACTGACAAATATTAAATATCAGCAAGCCTCATTTCAAATACACTTGAATCCATTTTCCGTTAATCGAGATTAAAAAAAACGTATTCTTGCAAGTAATTGTACCATGTGTACAACGTCTCCCACCCCAGTAATACCCGACTTAGATGCGAAAATTAGTTGTTGTTTTTAATTAGATTATTGAAAAATCCGGTCAAGAGTTTGCAGAGCCTTTTATATTTTGTTTGATTAAATTGAATTTTTGCGAAGCATTTAATGTCATTACCTGTGTGATAAAAGTATTTTCTGTGTACGCTATGTGAGGTTTTGGTTCGTTTTATACTTTTCAGGGAGGAGGTCAAATCTCCACCATGGCAAGGGAGTGCTGCTGCCAATCGTGCAATCACGTTGTATCTGCAGTTTGTTTTTGTTGTCGCTGTGAGAATCCTCAGGCAGACGAGAAAAATCGATAGATTTTGAGCAATAACATTTAGTTTACTGGAACAACTTACGTGTTATATTCTGACTCCTACATACAACAAAACGACGATACGGTGTTTTTAATCCTCTTCTGCAAACGCAGATCAAGAACGATAATCACGAACAAATTCTGTAACCGGTTTTACTAATTAGAAATTTAAAATCATCAGTACTGGACGTTGGTAACATTTCTTGGTTATCAGGGACTTGTTTCTCCTTCATCAAAGAAGTGTCCAAACAGTTGGTTCAGTAAGCCTTATCCGTGAGAACGTTGAATCAAGGGCAGACTTTTCCACTTTCAACCGAGTATAATTTTTTCATATCATTCTTTCATTGAATTAAGGCGCCATTTTTAATGCTAAAGCATACCAATAACAGTCTTTATATTCCATCCCTTTGCAAGCCTTTTAAATTAATAACAAATGAAATCCTGCTGCCGATGAACCTTTATGGTTTAAACAAACTCTTTAAAAAAACTTTTACATGAAACACACTTCTATACAATTTAACCCCATTTGCAATTATAAACACAGCAGTGGAGATACTTATCATGTTTCTCTCTCATTGTGGGAAAAACCTGTTACCTCATCTATAGGGACATCACATCTCGCACCTTTAAAAATTCTAATGTGACTTTGAAACCAGCTACACAGACAAACAACATTGAAGCCAAATCTAATTTTGACAAAATAATGGGTGTGGACCATGGGAACCTTTTCAGGGGGCAAATTTCCAGGATAAAGACGACGAACCTTTACAAACATTGTTGGTTTCTTTTACTGAAATATATAGGTGTGTTCAGTATATTCTATTAAGGAAGAAACCTGCTGTGAAGATTGATTTTAGTCTTTGAATGGGGATAACAGGAAAACAGTCCCCATGATCACAACTTTTGTACAGACATGGTCGCGTTATTTCTAATTTGCACAAGTGTACGGGTTCGCTTTGTTGTGAAAGTAGGCGCCGTGACAGGTTTCGTTTTAAAATTAATGTTTTGTTGCACTGTCCGCCTTTCAACCCTTTACCCAACGTGACGGCCAAACCGGCCAGCGCTATTCTCAAAAATCGCCAATTAATTCTCATTATTTTTTCATTTATTGTCTCAAAAACATAGGTTATGACCCCTCGTTGGAACGAGCTCGGCGAGCTCGTTCCAACGAGGGGTCATATAGGTTATGACCCCTCGTTGGAACGAGCTCGGCGAGCTCGTTCCAACGAGGGGTCATAACCTATGTTTTTGAGACCAAAAATGGAAAACAATTAGTTATTCAAGATTTTTTTTTTTTCAAGTGCCGTCTGCTTTTCATGTTAGGTAAAGGGTTAAAAGCCTGCAAATAACGTTGGGTTACCTCAATTGAAAATACGCGAACGAACGATATGTTACCACAAAATAAAACAACCAAAATTAAATTTCTAGTCGCGCATGTTTTCGCATTTTGACTTGACAATCTTTCGGGACTAACTCGACTCAAAGGTTGCCATTGCATTCACATATATTCCGCTTTTTATCCACAAATATTGCGCATTGCATCCATCTCAGGAAAACAGTCCCCATGACTATGCTTTGCCCCGAAATATAATAGAGTTTATTCAGTCTAAATATCTCTATAAATATCTGTTCGCTGTTGTATTATTATGCTTCGAAATAAAGTACTCAATGATCTTCTACAAGACAATCTAAGCCAACCGAGTGTATTTATTTTTAATTTTTATATTGACGAAAGACGGCCAATCTGGGCACTCTTTCCCCAAGTAATTAGGGTTTAATATATTTCCGGCTTTCAATAGTAACAGGAACGGAAATAAAATTACACTCAAAACCGGTAACCGGGAAATTTCGCGGATAATATCAAGTAAATTTACGAGCGTAACCCGACGCATTTATTTTCACGAAAATGAAATATTTTATTGGCAGTCTGCCATCTCCATACGAAATGTTCTTTTTCCTAAGAGAAGTGTGAAAACCCAAACCCGTTTCCAACTCGTCTTCGTTTTCAGAATCGCTAGTTTTATCACCACCACATCCTGGCAACAAGTCCCTCTTCCCTGTCGTCACCAGTCTCTTCTGCTTTGAGCAGAGGAGAATGGTGACGGCAGTGAAGGACGAGTTGGTGTTGAAGTGAGATAGTGTACAGTTAGTGATATAGTGATTCTGAAAATGAAGACGCGTTTGAACTTTGAAGCGAGTGAAGATTTTGCTGTTGAAGAGACTGATTGAGAGCTACGGTGATTTGGTGAAAAAGTTCTTCGGGAAGCATGATTGTACAAAGTTCAAGTGTGGAAGGGATGACGAAATTTTACAAAGTTACGTTTGGGCAGTTTTTCAATTTAGAAAACTTCAGTTCAACATACAAAAAGTGCCATGCGACGATTCCAAGTTCCGTACTATAGATTTTCCGAGTTTCGTGACCGTCTTTTGGAACCGAGAACCCGGGAATTCCTGTTCCCGGGATTAAACCCTACATGCAATGCACCTTTAATTTTTTTTATGTATAAAGTCGATTGTTTATTTTCATACTTGTTTATTGGTATATTGCTCAACCAAAAATAATAAAACATAATCATAAAATAAGCTCAAGAGGTTGGGTATCTGTGATCACAACTTTTGTACAGACATGGTCGAGTTATTTCTAATTTGTACAAGTGTACGGGTTCGCTTTGCTATGAAAGTAGGCGCCATGACAGGTTTCGTTTTAAAATGAATGCTTTGTTGCACTGCCCGTCTTTCAACCCTTTACCCAACGTAACGGCCAAACCGACCAGCGCTATTCTCAAAAATCGCCAATTAATTCTCATTATTTTTTCATTTATTGTCGCAAAAACATAGGTTATGACCCCTCGTTGGAACGAGCTCGACGAGCGCGTTCCAACGAGGGGTCATAACCAATGTTTTTGAGACCAAAAATCAAAAAATTAGTTATTCAACAATTGTTTTTGCAAGTGTCGTCTGCATTTCATGTTAGGTAAAGGGTTAAAGGCCTGGAAATAACGTTGGGTTACTTCAATTGTAAAATACGCGAACGAACGATATGTTACCACAAAATAAAACAACCTAAATTAAATTTCTAGTCCCGCATGTTTTCGCACTCTGACTTGACAATCTTTCGGGACTAACTCTACTCAAAGGTTGCTCATTGCATTCACAATTGTTCCGCTTTTCATCCACAAATATTGCGCATTGCACCCATCTCAGATGGATTTCCGCAAAAATAAATAGCATCAACTAACGAACGATCTACCCAAAGTGAGAGCGCGTGCTTGTTGGTAATATTTATTTTGGGGGAAATTCTGATGAGACGCAAACTGTATGTTTGTCGTAAAAACAAACAAAGGGGCCGGAGAAGCATCACAACATTCTTTTCCAGAAGGTTACCATCATGTTATTTTGCGTCACTGGCTAACAGGTTGCGATATTGGCTCTTTATTTCCTGGCCTGTTTTGAAGTTTATAAATGTCTCTTCTTTCAAAAGCTTCTCTTAGATGACGAAATATGATTAGGAACTCTTATTTATTTATTTATTTATTTATTTATTTATTTATTTATTTATTTATTTATTTATTTATTTATTTATTTAACGATACTTTCAACGGCCAGGGTTATATCGTGTCGGACAGTTTTAAACGTGCGTAGTAGGCGAGGGGGTTTTGATGCCCCATCTTATGGACCCCGGCTGGTGGACACCGGAAGTGACGTAATACCGCAATGTATTATGGGTATCACGTGGTTGTCATGGTAACCCATGTGGGCGGCCATGTTGTGACGTCATTGTCATGGTGATGGATGATGGATGTGTCACGGTGATAGCTTAAAGTTGCGATTTTCTTGTTTAAAAATGTATATATGTTCGATAATCTTTCTCACTGGGCTAACGATAAAGCGAAAAGATAGGTATATGACGGACCCCTAAATCGTTTTGTCTTTTAAATAGACCAGCAATAGTTCATGCGCTGCTAATTGAGCGTGGAATTTTATGTCCATTATTGCGGGTCTGGCGAACCCATTTAGGAGCTATCTGATAACTAATTAAAGAACTAGGAGAGACCAGTGTTCACCTGCGATCATTATCTGTGTACTTATGGACAGTTAATAGGTAATTCTTGTAAAAACAGTACATTGCACATGTTCTGGACACACACCCATATTACGCATCTGGCCTGTCACCGAATGTCAGGATATACCGAAATGCGAGTCTTTCAAAGGAACTTTAAAGCGAATATTAAATTAAGATAGATCTAAGGGGCCAAATTCAATAGAAGCAATTAAACTGAGAATTAATGGTTTGGCTATCGAAATAAAAATCGGGGGATTTCTCGAAAATTTCATTTCCAGTCTGAAGGCGTGTAAGACGCTGGGTCGAGTCGAGTAGCTGGGTATGTCCCATTTATTTATTTATTTGTTTATTGATGTTTAAGGTCACATATTTATGCAGAATGGCTAACCATGACCGAGACAGTTTTACTGGTGGAGGAAGCCGGAGTACCCGGAGAGAACCACCGAGCAACGACGAGCAGCTGCCAGCTCCCCAACATCGTAACTCCGCACTGCAGCACAGGCAGGGTTAGATTGGTTGAAGACATGCGTACCAGCGACGTGCAGTACGCCTTAGTACACGGCGTCATCGTGCCCCCACGCGGGCAATGGAGATGAAGTGTCTTGCGGTTGTCGCAGGTGGGATTCGAACCGAGGACCTCTCGGCTTGCAGCCTGCACCTCTACCTACTGGGCCACCGCGCTCCAGGGTATGTCCCATGCTGTAGGATAAAGGAGGTGCCACATCGACGCGAAAGTAAAGGCACGTTGTAGTGTAGGGGAGCCACAGAGCTCATATTTAGAACAGGGGCAGTCGCGGGCCAAGTCGTTGGCCCATATCAGAATAGGACCAGAAACACGACGTACGAGCTCAGGGAGCTATTTGCATTTAGTGGGAGTAGGTTTTGCCTGTATGAACATTATTCTGAGATAAATGGAGCGGAACGATTAACCCCATTGGAGGCGACTGCTTGAGTGAAAAAGCGTCCAGTAAAGTAGCAATAAGCTAGTGGCCGGACGTCGGGAGTGGTAGAGTGACATCCCGTCACTTGTTGGAGAGAATGCAATATAGTGAAGTGACGCTACGTTAGCGGCCGTGCGACGGCTGTAGTAGAGTGACATTCCGTCACGTGTTAGAGGGAATGCGATATAGAGAAGTGACAATACGTTAGTGGCCGTGCAACGGCGGTGGTAGAGTGACATTCCGTCACATGTTAGAGCAAAGGAGTCCGATAAAGTGACAATACGTCAGTGACCGTGCGACTGAAGAGTGAAGTGAAAATGTGACCAAAGATCAAACACCAGCGACCAGTAAGGGAAACCAGCGACAACATAAATATATATATATATATATATATATATTAAAATTATTGCTTCCAGTGAGCCCCTGTTAATATATGCTTTTTTGAGGAAAAGTCATTGGCCTCTTCTGGATAAGAACCACCCCAACAAAGACGAAAACGGGCGGGTTCGTTACGGTGAAACATACGTTCACGCACGAGTTCAGGTGACACTCATTGAGTTTTGGCTGAATACGTGGCGTGAATCTATTTCCCCCAGCAACGACAAAGCCCGGTTTCTGACAACATGAACAGTTTTAATTGTCGAAAAAAATTTCTGCACAAGTTGTTCCCAGTTCGTGTTAGGTAAAAGGTTAACTGCAGTCCTCGGTAAATTATTCCTCACGGGTCTTCGTTAATTGCCTTTTTAAACTCAAGGATATTCCAGCGTACAGTGTGGATCGTAGATTGTGATCCAGAAAGGATCGTACAGTAAACACCTCAACTTAGTCAACGCACTATTACAACACCGATAAGAACCAAACTCGCCCTTTTTCAGTACGGACGCCGTGGACTGGTCACTTTCCACGGGATGGCAATATTTCAACGGACGCACTAATATTAGATTCCAAACACTAATTATAGGAATAATCATCAACAAATTAATTTATGAAGCCCAGGGTGCAACCCGGTGCTTCGTTAATTAAAATGTTGCTGCTGGTGATTGTTTTTCCTGATAAACGCATATGCGTGGACATCAATGCCCACGCGTGGATTACGACCAGTCAATGGCGATTGTACTGTATAGCCAGCGGGGTTTTATCCAATGTGGTTGCCAATTTATCTACGGTATCATATAAAAAATGTACTCTGAATGTCACTGTTAGAAATACTAAAGAAGTCACAACTGTCTCGAGTGTGAAAATTTTTATTCTTTTTATCCTTGCTGTTTAATTTGGTATGTGAGAAATTCAGTATATTTGGTAAAACTCGCATCTCATTTTACAAACGATGAACAACGCAAAATCTTTCAAGTATGAAGCAAGATTATACGATTACATGCCATTCACTGGTTGTTGACCTTTTGCTTTTGTTCCCCTGTACGTTTTTTTAAACTATCCAAATGACGTGTAAAGTTACTAGACTTACTCTTGCATTAAAACTATCTACATTTTAACGTGAGTGTTGTCTTATACTGTATATATATTTTGGTCCCAGCAAATCATCGTCCATGGGCCACCGGACACTATTAGTTACACAGTTTGTTGGTGGCCTAATATGGTATATATGGTGTCAGTTAATTTCATATTGGACTCGAGCTTCTCAGTTAATTTCATATTGGACGAGAGCGAAGCTCGAGTCCAATATGGAATTAACTGACACCATATATACCATATTAGGCTACCAACAAACTGTGTAACGAATATATCTTACCGACTGCTGCATCGATGCACAGAACTAATAACAGCCATCAGAATTAAATGAGAGAATTCTCACAATGTGTTCACGTGTCTTTGTCTTGTTACAATTTATGGGAGAGTGTCTACAGGCACTCTCCCATAAATTGTAACAAGGCAAATTCATACATACCAAACAGTTTCATTTCGAAGGTAAAATGACACACATCTACAGAATATGAAGCCTTTTAAGTTGCCTAACCTGCACTTCAGACCAAATATGGGCTTCCAACACTCCATCTTTCAACTTGAAGCGTTTATCGGCTGCCGCCATTTTGAATAATCAATGAACAAAGGGGAGATTACCCATAGCTGTCAGCGTATATTGATGTTGACAGGCAGTATATGGTTTTATATGCAGTCTGCATGTGACGTCTTTGAACCAATGAAATTCCCAGATACTTGTAGGAGGTAAGATATAAAATGAGATTTGTCCGTCAGTCAGGAATAGTTTGGTATGGGTCGAAGACAAATTCATCCACAAAGTCTAAGAAAACCTCATTGAAGTGAGCCTTCGTGTGTCGTTGAGGCCTCATTGTTAATTTCTGCTTCTTAGTTGAATTTCTAACCTCAAAAACGCTATACCCAACACACGATAACCAGTGGGGCATTTAGATAGTACCATTACTATCACGTGACCCGGCCAGAAAAAAGGATAAACCATCTCCTTTGCATGCTTCGTGGCCTTGTCTTCTGTAAGAGATGTTAGTTTCCAGGCTTCTTAGTGTTGTTGTGTATTTCGTCAATACATATACATGCAGATGTTTAATGTAAGAAATCGCAAGGTTTCTTTTATTTTTCTTAGTTTCAAAGAGTCCTTCAGTATTGTACTATTGTCTATGATTCCAAATGCATGTGTCGTGACATATCAATGGAATCGATTCCAATGACACGCTGCAACTAATGTTCCGGGGTGGTATTTTATTTTATTTTATTTATTGTTTTCTTTCTTTTTCTTTCTCGTTCTTAGAAGTAGAAATAAAGTGAATAGGTTTTATAATCGCACTACTTTTAGGGTTTAAAAGGGATATTTTCAGACGTTTTGCACAGGAAATGTTGAAGAGACCATGGTATTTATTTTGTGCTCTTGGGTGTCTCTCATATAAAAGAAAAAATAGTGTGTGCACTGTTGGGGAATAGGATTGGTACTCAAGACAAGGAATGAACTTTCCACCCATTCATCTTCCATAGCTTCAGAGGTGAAACAAAAGGGTTAATTAACTTTTATCTAATGCGAGTTCACACGCTGCTCGGATGCTTGAAACGTAAGTGGTTCTCCTTGAACTCTTTCTCGCTCGGTCACTGTGCATAAGAGTTGGTCGAAAATCTATCGGACGCTGTGATTCATTTTTCTCGTTCTGCACATCCAGAAGCCCACGAATCTTATTCAAATGACGTCAAGCTCAGATTTATGTTATACACACATTCAGTGTTATTATCCCATTAAGTTGTTGTTTATGGCTGAAGAGTGTAAGGTGAATTGTTCTAGACACCTTGGAACAGTAACAATTATTACACAAAGCAACGGTGAAAGATGTAATGATAATGAATTACTGTTTCGGTAGTGAAGCAGGCCGTTACTTTTAGAGTGACGATTTATGCATGCACCAGCTGGCCTGACAATGAAGAGCCTGCATCGTAACCTGTTAGAAGGTCACGGAATGTAACATGGTAGTAACCTATAGGAAAATAGTGTTGTGATGCTTTTCCGCCTTCTATGTTTTTACTTCGCCAACCATGCTGTTTTCGTCTTAACCCTTTCACTGCCACGCCCACTTTATCCATATATGGAGGACCTCTATGTACGCCTTTATTCGAGGAAGTTTAATGGAAATTATGACTTAACTTGAAACTCTCATCTGATTAATTGTTGGAAAGGGCTCTTTGAGCCCTTTCCGACAATTAATCAGATGGTAGGTTTGATCTGCGCATACCAGAACGTACATATAACCATCATAAAATAGGTGACAATAGTCGCTTTCGGCAGCAAAAGTGTTAATCTTATTTTCACCACAATAAATAGCAACAAATAACGCCCGATCTCGCCAAAGCGAGAACGCGTCTTAGACATAGCTATTTATCTTGGAGGAAACTCATCTGAGATGGATGCAGTGCGCAATGTTTATGGGTGCAATGCGTAACCTGCTGGATGCAATACGAAACCTTAGAGTCAGGTTTGTCCCAACAAGTGGTCAAGTCAGACTGCGAAAATATACGGAATTAGGGGTTTAATTTATGTTGTATAATCTTGTCGTTCGTTCACATATTTCACAACTGAGGTAACACCAACGCAATCTAAACGATCATTCGCGCTTTATTTCCAGATCTGACTTGTAGATATGCATTTAAAACTAGAAGCCCTGTCACGAACTGTGCACTTATCTAGGCTTAATTGCGCGTAGCAGTTGCGCGCAATTGCAATATCGAATGGCATCCAAAGCACGGCAGGTTGTCCTGATTACTCATAGCAAACAAAGGCAATGTTTCTAATTACATAACTGTGTTAATGGACCTCCGGGTAACACGGAGGTCCATTGGCTGAAGCATTGCTAGTGCACAGGCCATATGTACAGAATTTGATAGCCTTACTATGGTCATAACGCGTAGATTAACGCACAGATCGACGTGCTATTTGTGAGCATTTCATGACAGGACTTCTAGTTTTAACTGTAAAGTCGGGTCGGGATGGGTGGGTATTAAAACCTATTCTTGGTGTACTACGCAACTAATTACATAACTGTGTTAAACTCTGTTAGCCCATAAGCCTAATAAATCTGTTAGAGAATAATGTCAAGATGAATTACATTTCTCTGTTATTATTTATTCATACAAGATGCTGACACTGATTATTGAACGCTCAAGGTGTCACAATTCTGGTCCCAACTACTCATTAAATGAGACAACTACATGGCTAACTAAAACAAACGTTTCTTTTTCTAGCGTCTATAAAGTAAAGGCATTGTGCATGAGTGATCTAGTTTTGTGTATGTTGGGAGGGGGCTTATAGTTGAAAATTCGAACATTTTCTAAGGGTTGGGGGGATTCCCCCAATATTACCATGTTTTAACCACAAACAGGGTTCTGAACCTCAAAGGTGCTCCAAAGTTATTTTCTCGACGGAATGTGTGAGAGAAACATCTCCTGACTACGCAAAAGTTTTCTGGTTGTCAGGCAGTTTTGAGAAATTTGAAATATACACGTTGCAGGTGACATCATCATTTCGCGGACTGCAATGTTTAACTGCGGCTAATACAACATTCCCGGCGTATACCAGAGGTCGCATCCGAGCCTAAATACATTTTGATGGATGGTTTGGGTGTTTCGTGATTCTATTCATCAGTGCTATCCATAGCTGATGTATCTACTAACCTTGTTTGTTCATTGCAACACTCTGGTGTGGCGTTGCAAGAGCAGAATGTGACAAAAAATTGAGAGTGACGGGATCCACATTTTTTGCGTGAGAAAATAGGCATACCCGGGTTTTTCGGTCCGTGATAATGAACAGCATAAAAGTGATAGTCAATAGTCTCTGACATTTCAGACTTTTTAACCCTTTACCTAACTTGAAAAGCAGACGACACTTGCAAAAAAAAATCTTGAATAACTAATCTTTTTCATTTTTTGTCTCAAAAACATAGGTTATGACCCCTCTGGAACGAGCTCGACGAGCTCGTTCCAACGAGGGGTCATAACCTATGTTTTTGAGACAAAAAATGAAAAAAATAATGAAAATTAAATAGCGGTTTTTGAGAATAGCGCTGACCGCTTTTGGCCGTTACGTTGGGTAAAGGGTTAATTCGCGGGGGCCGACTGGGTTGCGACTGGGGACGTGATATTTGCTTCTGTTAAAAAACAACCAGAAAATGGGTACTTAGTTTTCCATTCTGAGATGCAATGTCAGCATCGAAATTATCTACCACTACCCGTATTAGCCCAATGTCCGAACTAGATATTGGTGTGAAGTCAACATTGTGAGCTGACGTATTTGATTTCTTGAAACTCACCAATTCATCATAGGATCATGTTACTCCGAAGTCATGCATCGTTTTATGGGGTCTTTAGAATCCCTCATCACAGCAATCAGCCCGATTTGCATTGTTGTTGGTATCCCCGTACCAGTGATGCTACAATGTTGCTAATCAGCATTCCGGTAGAGGATGGTCTAATTTCGGTGACCAGCTATCCAGAAAAGCCAACATCGTCCCGCCTGAAAACTCTGATTTTCGTCAAAGTTGAGTTCGAGATCATATATACTATATATGAAAAGCCTATGACATAAATTTTAGCTTTACACACCAACCGTGATGAACACGCCTGCAATGGGATTTCAATAGAAACAATTTACACCTACAGTAGAACTACGTCCCCTTTGACCTTTGGTGACGTCGAACTGAATCCAATCTTGTCTAAATTTATCGCACGTCGCCTCGCAAAGAGTGAAATGGAAGTGGCAATTATTTATTACGTTTTTAAATGGGTTTACATCATAAGATGCCAAAAATCAACAAACATGCATTGTCTCATGTTAATAAAGCATGCATAACTCGAAATAGCATGTTATTTTGTTATTAAAACGAAAAGGGCTCAGTTTCTTTTTTTTCATTTCGTTTCGGGAATAAAATTGACAGCGGACGTACCGCCCTCTGATGCTCGTGTAAACAAAAAAGATTCGCTCGTATGTACGTCTGGTGCTCAGTAAAATCGAGAAAAAATAAAAGCGACTCTTAATAATCTGACGATCATGGTATAAATAAAATATACCCAAAGTAGATTGGTGTACCAAATGTTCACCACTCGTGGTGAAGTGGTGTTAACCGCGCGCCGAAGGCTCGCGGTTAACAGCGCCCCGAAGGCTCGCGGTTAACACCACTTCACCACTCGTGGTGAATATTTGGTACACAAAGCTAATATGGGTATATTCTATATGTATCCATATCCTTTGTTTCGGCGCAAATACTTTTCTTTAAAACTTTCATTGCGCTTTCGGCATCACTTTTATCTGGATCCTGTGTAATACGTAGAGACGATCCAGCTCTCGGTCTATCCGCTAAAATCGTGACTATCCCTAGCGAGGAAAGGACTAAATGTTGTCGTAATTCTCAGAAAGCTCAGCAACAAAAACTTGACGGCAAATACAATTTGAACAAGTCAACCGAATTCCAAGTAAGGGATTGGCCATTTCTCATGAAAGTAACCAATGATTTCAAAGCTTCGCCATCGGGATTTGAATCTGCTGAGGTAGTGTCAATGAACTGCTTTGTCGCGGAAGGTACAGATCTTGGTCTCATAAATGTCGCTCTACAGACCGAGTGATAACGAGTGTTTGCCGCACGCAAATCCCCCATGGCACCTAGAACCCTTAACCTACCCCCCCCCCCCCCATATTTATCCTTTCGCTGCTCACAAACCCGGAGTATCCCATCCTTTCACGACGAACTACTGTTGGTACTAGGATTCACTACTTGACGCAAAATATAAGCCTCTATCCGCCTTGCCGGGGTTTTAAGGTCTTTTGTCACATCACACTTGCAACCACAAAATAGACAGTGTCGTTTGAAATCAAACACAATGTGTGTGCCTGATATCGCCTAGATCTTTTCTACGGGTGGTGCATCCACCTCGATAGGAATATCTCTGCTTGATGAAGCTCGTCTGACACTTTTCGGGTGAACGTATTTCTCTACACAATATTTGTGACTTCCCAAGAATAGATTATTATCCCTGTCTTGTAAATCTACATGCAGGCCATCATTATACAGTTTCTGCATCTGATTTTATTCTCGATTTGCTTCGATGCCACGTTTATCAGACGGTTACTTACCCTAAAATCTTCACATCCGTATTTCGGTGAGAAAAAGCAACGGTTAGCCATGACAGATTTTGTACGTAAATCGACAGGAAATTTTAAATAATGTCCGACTAAAAAAAATGAAATGAAAAAAGAATAAGGCAAGCTTTGACGTCAAATGCTGTTCATAAAACGCTTGTTTTCAAAACGAAATAGCAGTTTTTTGGCGAACATGCATTGTGCATTGAATGTTGTCATTTGTGTCTATATGAGTATAAACGTCTAGATTTTTTTCAAGTAAATGCCGATTATATATGAGAATCAGCACATAGGTTAACTATTCGAATTGAAATTGGGTACCACTTTTCTGCGACGAATATCTCAAATTGCTTAACGCTGTCAGACGTTCAGTAAACTTTTTTCTGAATCGGGAGATGTCCCTCTATCAGAAACCACTGAGAAAAAGACTTTAGACTCGATTTTGAGGTTGGGCAGAAAGTTAGAATTTGACGGCCGGACTAAAAGCTTTGCAATACAGGAATATCATGTCACCAGTCATTCAGATGAAATCATCCTCTTCCATTCAAGAAACAGGTGAGAACATGTTTTCTGTCTTGAAAAAATAAAATTCAATAAAATGGTGTTAAATGAATAACCACTTTGACGGTGAAAGAATATTACATTCTCCGGAATGGTTAAACCACCTACATATATCTGAGAATTACATGTGATTCAATAAGTCGCGTGTGTGTATTACAGAGTCTGTTTGAATCTTTGTAAGGCTAACCGTGAGAATAGTCTCCCCTTTTTATTCGACTGTCGAACTGGTGACAAAAGATAGCTGTTTAAAGTAAACTAATAAGAATTATATCATTTATTATTCGCCGCAGTTTCTACTTTATTATAAAAATATGAAATCTGTGCTTACGTCGATTCCGTCCAGTTAGAAATTCCAGCATTGATTATCTCCCGTGATATACATTGAGCTACTTCTCCGTTGCGCGGGCGGGCTTTCCGTCGTTGGACAGGTGGGCCTGCTAGTTCAGTGTATACAAAGGGCTGTTTGTTAGATATATTCGTTACACGGTTTGTTGGTGATCCGATGTGGTGTCAGTTAATTTGCTCGCGCCCAAATTGAAATTAACTCACCTAGTGTATACCATGCTTGGTTACTAACAAATTAACAAACCATATACAGTACAGTCGCCGTGGACTGGTCGTAATCCACGCGTGGGCAATGATGTCCACGCATGCGTTTACCAGGTAATAAAATCATCATCATCAAAAGTTTAATTAATGAAGCACCGGTTTGTAACCGGTGCTTCATCAATTAAATTTTTGATGATTATTCTTAAACTTGGTGTTTGGAATCTAATATTAATGCGTTCGTGGAACTATCACCCACCCGGGGAAAGTGACCAGTCCACGGCGGCCGTACTGTAAATAATCCTGAAGATGAGGTGATTATTTAATCTTTGATGCCTTGGTTGAAAATGTCCGGGTGCGGTTTCTCAATCAAGATAAAATGGATTAATCGCTGATGTTGAATTCACTGAGAGTTTAAGAAAATTTGTTAAGCTGGGTAGATTGGAGATTATCTGTATAGATTTCCAATGTATTTATTCTATAACCGAAAGTACATTAAAAGTTTAAATTTGTGCTAAAATGGTGGTGAATGGGGAGGTGTTTGAAAATTATACACTGAAAATTATACACAACAAAAAAGAAAGGGATTATTCGATTAACTGATGAGCGATTTTGTAGGATTTCGAAAAGCCAGAATCAGCTATGGGGTAAATTTAAATATTCGATATTTAATTTCACTGTTTATTTTGAAGAGGTTCCCAGTATTCTAAGATTAACCCTTTACCTAACATGAAAAGCAGACGACACTTGCAAAAAAAATTCATGAATAACTATTTTTTTTCATTTTTTGTCTCAAAAACATAGGTTATGACCCCTCGTTGGAACGAGCTCGACGAGCTCGTTCCAACGAGGGGTAATAACCTATGTTTTTGAGACAAAAAATGAAAAAATAAAGAAAATTAATTGGAGATTTTTGAGAATAGCGCTGGCCGGTTTTGGCCGTTACGTTGGGTAAAGGGTTAACGTTTATCCTTAAATCAACATTCAGGCACGAGTCTGAGCTAACATTGTCGTTGGCTTAAAAATACTTGTGCTCGTCATCCATGCCAGAAGTGGTCTCGATCCACAATTGTTAGAGATTTCGAGAAGAAAAAGAATCTCCACGGGTAATAATTTGTGGGAGTGGTGATGTCATGGTGTGTCATTTTATCGAATGGGATGAAGGGCGGACTGAGGGAAACACACTCCGTGGGCAGGGGGTTGAAATTCACAAACAGTATTTGTGTTATAGAAGTTCAAAGTTGACGTGTGAATTGTCCCGTGAGTGCATCAAGGCGCCATCTGCAATGCTAAAGCATTGTAGATGGGTCATTTTTTGCACACAAGGAACGACATGATTACGCTTGTGTCTTCGAGAACCTCGTCAAAACTCTTGCTTTTTAAAATTATGCCATTGTTTCGAAGAAGGGTATCCACTCGCATTCTCAAGAAGGAGAACGTCATTTCCTTGCTTGATGAGAATAGCAACACATCTGTGATAAGGTGTCGTAGAAACGTAGGTCTTTGCAAATCGGTAGTTTATGTAATTTCATTGATATAGATGAATACAAAATTACGCTTCCTGGATCAAGTCAACATTTTGTGATTGATCGAACGACAAACCAGTACTAGTTTCGCTGTCAGATAGCTACCGAGGCGGTCAATAGAGCATGCCTTTGAAATTAGCTTTGTATAATTCCGTGACCAACAATATCTTGTCACATCATCTCGAGAATTGAACAGAACTCATTTGTAAATTACACAAGCAGTGTGCCGGGAGTATTTTTCTTGTCGCTCACGGAGTAAGTACTTTTTAAATCTAATTTAAATATTTAATATTCCCTTTAGTTGATCAGCCACGTAGCGGCGTTTTCGCAGAGGGAGGAATAGTTAGATAATTTAGTTTTCAATATAAACATTCTACAAAGTAAACATTTCCAAAGAACAAAATTGTTTCAAAGAAAACATTTCGAAAGCACGAAATTGTTTCAAAATAAAAATATCGAATGCATATACCGTAGGGAGATGGCATTGCCAGGTTGGCTGTCTACCTGTCACCTCCCAATGAAGAATGTTTGATGTTGAGGCGGGGTGGGGTTCTCGACCCTGCCACGTTTGTTGAAAATGTCAACCTTATATACACTCATGTCCGAAATGCCTTGGTTTATGTACACTCTCACCCAAACATTTTTGGGATCATTCTGTTATAGGTATTCCTCCACTTTTTGGGTACTTAAGCCATCCAAAAAGACTCAAGGTGCTCCAATTGGCCTGAGAAGTCAATTTATTTCCCCCAGAGGAGACATTGGTCTTTCGCCTTTGGGGATTACTCTATCTTAACCCAGCATGAGGTGAAATGAAAAGGGTGGATAAAATATTTTGCAGCTGCCATCAGCAACGGTAATTATTTTTATCCCCCCTACTTCATTTGGCCAGGCCACGCCCCAGTGAATGAATGTGCGCTGCTT
This sequence comes from Pictodentalium vernedei, assembly GCA_031216915.1. Lineage (NCBI taxonomy): Eukaryota > Metazoa > Mollusca > Scaphopoda > Dentaliida > Dentaliidae > Pictodentalium > Pictodentalium vernedei. Next base: position 761,446,318 of record CM062297.1, read on the forward strand.
TTTAAGTTACGGTTGACAGTCAAGTCTTCAGTTTGTGTTCATGCGTCTTTCCAAAAACGTGTCGTGAGAAGACATTTTTTTTCTCGTTTTTAACTCTCGAACTTTGATTGTCGAATTACATGCAACTTATGGCAACAAATCATGTCCATTTTACGTATTTCATTCTGTTCTCGCGATTCTTCATGAAATTTATTTTTAAAATTTTAGTGTTGAATATTACAAGCAACTGTGATTGCAAGAACTTGCTTTTTACTCGAACGGATCACGATAGAATCGTGACCTGGCTGCGACATGTACGCACCTGTGGACTGAGATTTCTTAGAGAAAACATCGCAAACTAATGTCTGACTGGAAAAACAGTCTAATATGACATCGCAAATATGTCTGAAGCTTCGAAGATTCGATTAAATGTAGACATCGGTGGCCTACTTCGGGGTGCAAATCGAAATGGTTTCCCGATTCGAATATTTTCGAATCGGGTACTCATAATTTTTCAGGAATGGATGATGGAAAATAAATATCTTCTACAGAAATTTTTTTATTTTTTATTTATTTATTTATTTATTTATTTATTTATTTATTTATTGGGGTTTAACAGCACTTTCGACAGCCATGGTGACCTCGTGTCGGACAGTTTTACAAGTGGAGGAAGCCTCAATATCTGGAGAGAATCACCGAGCAACGGCGAGCAACTGTCAGACTCCCCAACGTTCTAACTCCGCGAGAGCAGGGTTAGCATTGGCTGAAGACAAGTGCACCATCGACGTGCAGTACACCTTAATACACCGCGCCACCGTGCACCCACGTGAGCAATCGGGATTAAGTGCCTTACCCAAGGTAACAGCGTAGTTACCCCTGGCGGGGACCGAATGCCAAAGAAATAAAAGAACAGTTGCATGTGGCTTATGGCCATACTTGTCTGCTTTCCAAGTTACATTGTTACAACCTTACTTTTAAAGTACTGTTGCGGTAATGTTAATTGTAATTTCTGCACTCGGATATCATGGTACCACCGGCACGCTCAAGCCTCCAGGAAATGCACTGTATTCAGGAAATTTGATAAAACCACAAATGATCGCACGAAAATTATTTCGCTCTGTTTCCGATTCGATTCGGATTCGATGTCAACATCGGACACCCGATTCCATTCAAGATTTATTAAGAAGTTGGAAAGTACTCAGAATGATGCCGGCAGATGGATAACAGGGTCGAGTAATGCTGCAGCTTTGGAAGCAGTAAGGGGGGAGATTGGGTGGATGAAAATCAAGGACAGGGTAGATTTGGGAAAACTGTGTTACTTTAACTACTTGAGAAACCTGCCTGACAACCGGTGGTGCAAATTGATGCTCGATACCATTTGGAATTCTAATATAGAAACGGGGTGGTCAAAACATGTGAGGGAACTAATGGACAATTACTCTATAGAGGTCACAAACATAGAAGTAGGAATGAAAGAAGGCAAAAGGTTTGTCAAAGAGAGAGTCATGGAAGACTGCAATCGAAACTGGCGAGCAGGGGTTAGCGTGAAAAGATCACTGCAGGGGTTACAATATAAAGAAAAGCCAGCTTTTGAGAAGTACCTAGATGGCACCTTTGGAGGGTCACTGCTGTTCAAACTGAGATCAAGATCACTTTAGCTTCGGGGAAAAATTGGGAGAGATGGGGAAAAGGGATGCCAAATGTGCCACTCTGGAGTAGTGGAGACCCTGGAACATTTTCTCTTGGAATGCCCACAGTATATACCTCATAGAATAAAATTTACTGGAAGAATAATGCAGAAGTGGGGTGAAGAAACAAAGGATAGATGGCTGAAGGGGGACACGAGGGAGAGGGTAGGAATGCTTATTGAAGAAATTGAAAAAGAGGAAGTGAGGGACACTATTAAGCAGTTTATATCTGAATGCTGGGGGGAGAGGAGGGGAAGAGGTGGTGGGGTGCAGGGGGAATGATGGCCTTCTCTTATGAGGACCGCGACAAATCAGCGGCTGGCCAAAGAGTTATTATTATTTGATTCGAGGATATAAATTCCGACTTGCGGGGTTCTTTCCAATTGGAAATACATTGTTGATGCATTTTGTTTTCGATCGATGAGTTTTTACAGTTTTGTGGAAAGAATGACGAAAATAGAATTATGTGACCAGCCTGGGGCCAATACTATAAAACTTTTACAATTGTATTTCCCCGAATTGTATTTTCTACAAGTGAATATAATGATGGAAATGAATCATTAGCATTTCAAAAGATGTGGCAATTTGCCAACTGGCAAATTGCCACATTTTTGAAAATGCTAGTGGTTCATTTTAATTAGTTATTTCTATAAATAGAAAATACAATTCTGAAAAATACAACTGTAAAAGTTTTATAGTATTGGCTCCTGGTCGCAATCCTCTCGCTATTCGGTAGAAATCCTCAGTCTATTTTGAATTTGAAATTATTATATGGTTTGGACGATTTCGGATCGAATCCAATCGAATCTCGAAGCTTCACAACCTCATACAGTGTCAGGTACAACCATTCCCTGCGAAAAACAGCAGGTGTGTTGTACCTCATTCCGAATAATACAAAAGTGTCGTCATATACGAATTGTAAAAAGTGTGAACATGTTACATAATATATTTATGTGGTTGGTTTTTGAAAACTTCATGCAGTTTGTGAGTATCTGTCTTGTGGCATTTACAAGAATTGTCATAAGAGTATAAGCACCAGCGGAAACAAGTCCACCAAGAACAACTGAAAAAAATCAACTGATATCTTTCTTTTCCTGTAATGCATGGCCTCACGCCACATCGTCGCATGAGTTCCAGAACGTTCTATGTCCCAAAGGGGACATAGAACATTCTAGCACTCAGGCGACGATACGTTCCCCGACAACACCGTGTTCCTTGACAGTAAGGTGTGAACACAAAGAGAAAAATATCTTGGAATTGTCAAGAGGCTACCATATTAACAACATAATTTTGTCCTGCACTACGCTTTATTATCAGATTGACAATATAGACGAGCAGTCTGCCATTTTATGTTCGCCCCGAATAAAAGTTGGCCGTCAAAACGTTATGTCCGACACAAATTTCTTTATTAGACTTATTTCCACTTGTCATAATGCTGTCACCCCAGTTTGCGTTTCTTGTGCCGCTATGTAAGTCAGGCGCAAGTAAACGTATGAGACAGCGGTTAATGTTCTTCGAAATCTGACAGGTACGGCTGCATTTCAATATTTGGGTATGATCAAGCCGTACCACATTCAGAAATTCAATTACTACCCATCCGTCGAATTCTAATCTACGTATATTGAACCTTTCCATAACATAAATATTACTGTGCGTAACCTGTGCTCGTTTGTTTTTCGTAAAAAGCATTTCCATCGGATCCAGCATCGCGTGCTCTACAAAACTAGGAAAGCAACTAAAATGTGACCAAATTACAGTGACGGACCGATAGTAAAATCAATTTTACCGTGTTTTTTTTTCTTTTGACCAAATGCCCGACGCATTTGGCAGTTTTAATTTCCTAGTTTCGATTCGAGAATGGATTCTATTCGAAATATTCTTCCCAGTTCGATTCAATCCAACATGTGAGATTCCTTGGGTCTTAAATTGGATACAGAAAGGATATCTGGAGTCATCATCTTTTGGATCGTAAAAGAGATACACATTTATAATTCCAAGACCACCAGATTTCACGTCAACCATAAATATAGAGAGGCGATACACATTTGTTCTGGGAAACACTTTCATGAAAAAATACTACTTTAGTTTAGCCTTATTATTGTCGGCAAAACGTTATTATTTTCCATTGCGGATGTTATCAAGACAAATTGACGTTTCTTTGATAGGTATCCAATATCCATTGCCATTATGTGATTAGTCCAGGATAAATATCATCCATGCACTTTAATGCAGCACTACTACTGTTTCTCGGACAACATTATTCAAGTAATCCGGCCGATAAAGGCAATCGTCAGTGTTGACAGACGGATTCGTCGCCTGTTATACATTGGTGATGGTAATTCCATACTACGTTCTGCGGTTTACAACTGTACTACATGAACTTTCCTATACCTGCAGGAAGCCAAAGTTTTATATGTACATTGGGAATCTGTTCGTTAAACTGCCCCTTTTCATTGAATTTGTTTTACCCATTTTAATGTCAAAGCCCATTTTCTGCCCAAGATCATGAAATGTCCTGAATTCGTAGAAGTGAAATGCAGTTATGTGAATTTATATTTTCAATGTGCAGACCTAATGCTGCACGTTGAAAATATTGAATTTGGTACCCCACCAACAAGAGATTGCATCAGAGGTGCTAGGATACCCTTCAGTGTCACACCGAGGGATGAGAACACATGAGAAAGTATAACTGAAAGGGCTTGTCTTGCTGGACATGCGTGTAAGATTTTATTTAGATTTGACTCTTATCAGTTAACTCACAGAATCATACAGACAAAAGAGGTATTTCTGTCAAGGTAAAGGGTGCATAAGTCCCAGGTGGAGAGCTGAGCATATCTTGATATGTGTCTGAAAAGTATTTCACGCTGGACACCCATGTAAGATTTCAGCAATATCTTACCACTATCAGCTGACTCACAGGTTGGTACGGACCAAATTTTTCTTTTTTCCAACGTAAAAGGAGCATAACTCCCTGCTGGAAGCGGCGATAGCATAACTTAATAACTTGATATGAGACTGTATTGTTTCTCAACAGAAAAAGGGGCCTAGATGTAATTCCAAGGTGGAAAGTGCGGACAGCATAATTTGGTATGTTGCTGAATGGTCATGTAATCTTGGTAAACTTTGTTGGATTTCATAAAAAATCTGACGATTATCAGCTGAGGTACAGACTCGTGCGGACAAAGATTGTATTTTTCTCAACAAAAAACGGGGCATAACTCTAGACGAAAGATGCAGACAGCGCAACTTGAAATATCTCTGAAAAAACATGTCATACTGGACATCCATAGTCAAAAATTATATTTTTCTTAACGTAAAAATGGCCATACAGTACATCCGACGTGGCCTGGTCATAATCCACGCGTGTGCAGTGATGACCACGCCTGCGTTTACCAGGTAATAAATCATCATCAGCAAAATTTTAATTAATGAAGCACCGGGCTTGTGTCCGGTGCTTCGTTAATTAAATGCTCGATGATTATTCCTGTAATTAGTGTTTGTAATATAATATTATTGCGACTGTGGAAATTTTGCCCATCCGTCGAAAGTGACCAGCCCACGGTGACTGTACTGTAACTCTCAGTGGAATGATGTAAACAGCCTATCTTGATATGTGTGTGAAAAGCATGTCATACTGGACATCCATGTAAGACTTCATCACATTCTTATCACCATCATTTGCGTTGCAGGCTCGTAACGATGAAATTTATCCGTTTTCCTTGTCATAAAATCATTTGGAAACTAATGCTGTCTGCAACTGACTTCTTCCAATCTTCCACCCTATATATGTTTTATACACCGCGTTTGGGCAATCGCTAAACATCTTTTTCACCTTCACGGTATTTTTAAATTCCGATGGAATCGTCATAAAGTGTCTTATTTGAGGACACAGTGTAGGTGGCGCGGGTCATGACTGAACTGTCAAGCTTTCGGTTTAATGTCCAGTTCTCTAACAAAAGAGCCACAGCTATCCACTATACGGTCTACAGGGTTGTAAAACGGGGATTTTTTGGTGAGAAAATGATCAGTTTTCATGGTTTATGTCTGATGAAAATTGACCATTTTTAGTAATGCTTGTCAGATCATCAGGGTTTTACACCTTTCACCAACAGTTACTTACATTCCTGGGTCTATAAGGCATTGAATTACGCTGTTAAAGTATTTCGTAACTTGGAAAAGCGACCACTCCAAAAATAATCCCGGCTGTCATAGATATTTGTAAGTATTCAGTTTCAAAATGTTCTTGAAACAACGTTCAAAACATTAACTGGTGGAGTACTCAATTATTTTTGGCCATGAAAATTTCATCTCATGTCTTTGCCTTGTTACAATTTATGGGAGAGTGCCTGTAGGCAGTATCCCATGAATTGTAGCAAGACAAATTCACATAGATGAAATAATTTCATTTCAGAGATAATATGAAACACATCCACAGAATATGAAACCTTTAAGTTGCACTACCTACACTTCCGAGTAAAGCCCAAATATGGGCTTTCGGCACTCTATCAGATAAAGAGTGTCTCTGGTAGTGTTCTAATTGTAATGTAAACCGGCGACAAACCGCCAGTGTTCGTGATTCGCTTAACCCTTTGAATCCTGGTGGTATCATTCGTGTCAGATTATGAAGATCTACCCCACATATGTACTTAGCACCCATCCTACTTATTGAAATTATGACGTATCATGTTCCCGGACCGGAAAAGCGGCCACATTTATTATTTGGGGGTAGGTCAATTAAATTTTCTGCCCCGCTTCATCTGTGTTGTACTCTTGGGTGACACACTCAATCCCGATTACCCACGTGTGGACACGATGAGGCTGTGTTTTAAGGCATACTGCGCGTCAATGGTGCATTCGCGTTCAACCGCTGCTCACTCTGTTTGTTCTGGGTGACTACATCGGAGAGTCTGACAGTTACTCGGTGGTTCTTGCCGGGTCCTCCGGCCTCCTCTATCCATAAAACTGTCCGACACGATGTGACCCTGGCTGTTGAAGGTGTCGTTAAACCCCAATAAACAAACAAACAAAACAGTACCCTCTAGGTCTTTTCACTAACATTGATTGCAGCAGCAAATGTTTAAATTTAGGGTTGGCCATCTGACGTCTCCAGCCTTTTGGCTACGGAACGAAATAAGTAGATAACCTTGCTAGCATGTTCATGGAGATGCCATTTTGTTTAATAAAGATTTCAACCGATTATAGCTGGTACCCGGAGTGTATGAATAATCGAGAGAGATAGCTTCACAAGTGAATAATTTCTTCTTTTTCTTTTCTTCTTATTCTTCCTCAAGCAAGGCCTTGGGACCTGGCTCGAAACACAAAGGAGGTTCAATATGTGGGTCAATGTCACTAAGGTCGACGGGTCATTGAGTGCATTTTTTCAGAATTGCTGAACATCCCATTTTTTGATATCGTAAGGCATTCTCAAAGTTCATACATGTATTTCTACACTTAAAATGTGAGCGGGTGTATTTCATCGCTCCGAAAAGTGGGCGGAGCAAACCATTTTGAAAGTGGGGCCAGCTCATATCTCAAATATGGTATGACGTATAGAAGCAACATCAAATGAGACGAAATTCAGTGGAGGATGAAATATGGCTCAAGGTCACCAAGATTGAGTGCATTTTATACACTCAAAAAATTGAGCGGGTGTATTTCATCATTTCAAAAAGTGGGCGGAACAAAATGTTTTGAAAGTGGGCCACGCTGTTATCTTGGGGATGGTATGACCTATGGACCTGGAACCAACACCAAATGAGAGGAAATTCATTGGAGATTCAAAATATGGGACAAGCTCACTGCGGTCTTCCATGGATCATTGAGTGCATTTTTCCAGAACTGCTGGAAATCGCATTTTACGCCCCGCCCCCCCCTCCCCTTCCCCATCCCCCGTGCATTCTCGAAGTTTTTATTTTTTAGGAGGTGGGCATGGCTAAAACTTTTTGAAAGTGGGTCAAGCTCATATTTCAAGTTTCGTATGACCTATGAAACCAACACCAAATCAATCGAGACTCATTTGAATTTCAACATATGGGTCAAAGTCACTGAAGTAATTAAGCGGCCATTGAGAGCATTTTTCAGAATTGCTAGAAATTGCTCTTTATGATCCCTAATGCATTCGAGAAGTTCATAGATGTATTATGTATTTTACACTCAAAAAAGTGGGCGGGGCCCAAATATTTTGAAAGTGGGTCACAGTCATATCTCAAGCATGCTGTCATCTAAGAGCCTGGAACCGCAAATGAGTCGAAATGCGCTGGGTGTTCAAAATATGGGTCACGGTAACTGGGTTCACACAGGGGTCACTGAGCGCATTTTTCAAAATTGCTGGAAATTGCATTTATAACCCCCTAATACATTCCCGAAGTTTATACGTGCATTTCATCACCCACTTTCAAAAGCTTTGACCCCTTTTATTTTTAAAGCATGGTATAATTTAAGGCTAAAAAAATAGACAGAGCCAATTGTTTTTAAAGATGGTCGTGCTAATATCTCAATCATAGTATGACATTATCAATCTGGAACCTTTGAAAATCAAGATGAAAGCCATTGAAGGTTCAAAATATGTGCCAAAATCTCTCGAGTCGTCCTGTGATTATTGAATGCATATTGCAGAAATATTGGTAATCACAATTGAGAACCACTAATGCATTCGTAAAGTTCATATGTTGCCCTTAGTTAACTTGTAGAGTTAATATTAAAACACTGTCCATAAGGGGATAACAGGTAGACATCTAATCTGACTATGTTATCAACTCGCGGTATATTCATTTGTACTATGTTTTAACAATATTGTGTATACAGTTCTATGTTATATGCTTATGCCGTGAAAATAAAAATCTGAAAATCAGAATCTGTAAATTTAAATGTTCGGAGTGAAAACTTTGAAAGCAGGCCACACTTCCATATCAGACAAATTTACCAGGGACCAATTCAATATTTGAAATATAAACGGGTGGGGCGGGGTCACTCGTGCAAATCGTTTGTGGTTTCTGCATGAAACTCTTCAAATGCAATACACAACACTAAATTTCAATATCCATTTCTGATTCCTTTAAAGTAGACGTTATATGACGTGTACAAAAAAAATTAATTCTGGTTTCTTGAAAATTTGTATTTATTTGGTTACTGCTCGAAAATGTTGTTTACAAAAACCCATTTCTGATATCTTTAAAGATACTTTTACACCCGAAAATAAGTCTTCGTAAATTCTCTTTCTGGCAAGTTTAGTTCTGACGCTTTCACCATTTCACCCCCACAGACTCAAATTTACTGATCACAGTAAATTCTGTTTCTCGAGTTAGTCTTATTTCTATTAACAATTAAGCATCAATTAAATGGCGAGGTTATGAAGGTCAAACCCATCTCATTACCTATAAGTATTGTATTATACCATCATTCTTCTCTCATCACATAGCTCGTAATCTCTTTGATGAGGGAAAACTTTTTTTCCATAAGAGACAATTGGCTTTGCTTTGGATAATACAAAATCAAAACCCTTGGGAACTTAGGATGTGCACAGTCATTATAAATATAGTACCGTATGGCTGCCGTGGACTGGTCACTTTTCACGGGGTGGGCAATATTTCCACAGACTCAATAAAATTAGATTTCAAACACTAATTATAGGAATAATCATCAAAAATATAACTAATGAAGCACCGGTTACAACCCGGTGCTTCATTAGTTAAACTTTTGCTGCTGATGGTTTGTATTACTTGATAAAGGCATGCGCGGACGTCACTGCCCACGCGTGGATTACGGCCAGTCCACGGTCACTGTACTGTATATAACGAAAACGAATCAGTGTTATATCCTATTTCGACGGTTGCAATGATAGCTCGTGTCATGCAAGGCCTCCAGTCTTGCCGGATACAACCAATCAGCGTAGTCGGATTTGTCGTTCACTCAACAGGAGCAAAAATTTGGAGGTTGTTATCACTCATACACCCCACCTCAAATTATCTGCCTCGACTGTCAGTTGTCGCACAAAGTACGTTGTTTAAGCGGCAAGCCTGTCTGTCTCATTTGGAACAATTAGATGCTTTCACTTTTTATAAAGCTTGCCCTATGAAACTTAAAATTTCTTAAATTATGTTATGAAATTCTAGTTTGCTGCTGAGGATTGCTTTGAACCCTAAAGGCCGCTTTTCCGGCCCAGGATCATCATACGTCATAATTTTACCAAGTAGGATGACTGCTTAGTGAATGTGTGGGGAAATCGGGCTGCACGTTGGAAATATTAAATGGTCTACATCTGGATAATGAATATGGACTCTTCCAACCGCCGTCATTGAACTGACTTAGAAGACACCATCAGGATAAGGGGATAATAAATCCGGGACTAGAGCATAGGTCCAAGATAGCCGCATGGAAGTCCGGGGTTTCTAGCATTCTCAAAAATATTGTGGCAACGTAGCTCGTTCAAAGACCTCCTCATAGACATAACATGGTCACCTCTAGCTGCTTGTTTCGTGAAATATGAATAGAACTACTTCTCCAGCTTTTATCACGGCATTGCTGATTGGTGATTAATTCCGGTAAACACATACTCATTGCCTGGATAGAATACGGTAAACATATATAAAAAATGTAGGTCAACTTCAAGTTACGATCAGCATACCTCACTATCTGAAGATAGTTGTGAAGCTGCCCCTTAGGCCTATAATACCTTTTGCAGGTTCAATAATTGGTTTTTGGTGTCATTATTCTTAATACGTACAACAATTAGCCGCATCACTCGTATCCTTCTTTTTTACATTTTTTAGTATAACTATGTAGCATTGAAGCTAGATTTATTTATTTATTTATTTATTTATTTATTTATTTATTACGGTTTAAGAACACTTTAACAGCTAAGGTCATATCGTGTCTGTGACAGTTTTACGGGTGGAGGAAGCCGGAGTACCCGGAGAGAACCAACATCGTAACTCTGCATTGCAGCACAGACAGGGTTAGATAGGTTGAAGACATGCGCACCATCGATGTGCAGCACGTCTTAGCACACGGCATCATCGTGCGCCCATGTGGATAATCGGGGTTAAGTGCCTTGCTCAAGGACACAACGCGGGAGCCCGAATCGATCGCTCAGATGGTCACCCATCCAAGGACTAACCGGGCTCGACGTTGCTTAACTTCGGTGATCTGACGAGAACCGGTTACCGCAACGCCGCCGCGCCCCCACTGAAACTAGATGCAAACATCGGAATTTTATCGATACGTTAGCATTGTATCGATGGATATTTCCTGAAAGTGGACGTGAAATCAACAGATTATAAAAAGACCTTTCAACCTTAAAAAATGTAGGATATCCAGTGCTTTTGGGTAGATACCGACGATTATCTTACTAGCGTCCTCTCTTGATTCCTCGGCACTCATAAAATTTGAAAAAGACATGTTCTCGCCGATTCCAATGAAGTGTAGTATTCAGAGAATTGGCCGATGCAGTCTTCTGATACGAGATTGTTTTGTGAATGGACATGAGAAATGTTTATGTTTTTACACTCTACTTTTACCATTATTCGCGAAAGCCCATCAGCGACGTGTGTAGACAATAAAATAAGTTGCTCACAACATAATAACCCTTACGCACGAGAGGACCGACTGTGTCCATGTACTGCGCAGAACATATGTCGTGCACGTGAGATAAAATGTCTTGCGCATGAATTAGTACTGTTTACATAGCGTCGCCTGAGTGCTAGAATGTCCTATGTCCCATTGGGGACATAGGACATTCTAGCACTCGGGCGACGATATGTTCGTGTCGGACATTCGTAGTTATTCGCAAAACAGAATAAGTTTGTGGTATTGAATATGATCCTGGGCTTTTAATAGATTTCCTTCCCAGTAGTTTTGAGTTTGTGCAGCAAATCTTATAGGAAGATGCTCCCTCGGAAAAAAAAAGTTTATTTGCGATATGAACTCGAAAACTCGAAGAACCCCGTAATCTTTAGCCAGCCTTGATAATATTTCTTAACTTACTTCGCAAGGTCCATATATACGCAGAGTTATACATCCGTGCATTTTATTAGTGTTTTTCTAATGTTTGATTAACTATTAATCTACAAAGCATGTTTTTTGCATTTGTTATCAATTAAGTTATGGCTTCCGTAAAGCAAACATGACCCAAATTGATGAAGGATTAAGTAGCGTCAGGCTCCAAGAAATCATTGATAAATGCACCGCTCCTTTTTTACATGGGGACGTATAATTTGTTAATTTTCTAGAGTTAGGCTACAATCTCCTCTTGGTTTCAGATGTTTTCATGTTCTGGATAGGAAAATCCACCTTTTGCATAGAAAGGTAATGTTAACTCACTGTAACAAAGACAGATGGTCGTTTGATGTTAAAAGCTTAAACCACAAAAACAAAGCACTTTATGCCACGATTCTTTGTCACATAAAAATTATATATCAAACAAAACTACGAAGTGCGTTTAGGGTACGAAAAAAATCCCCAACAATTTTTCACAACTTTTTATTTCTCTCGAAACATCGAGATTGTCTCAGTAATGATCAAACACTAGTTTAGGTTAGAAAATTTTATTATAGCGGTTAGTTTCAGTTCTGAAAACTATGGATCAAAGTCCGTCGTAATATAAGAGCGCGCGTGCTTTCTAAGATATTTCGCCTCAGTGGTGAAAATTACCAGTCACAACATCCAATGAACGTGTATCGAGTAAATACTCGTTCTAAAATATTTGTATTTTTCGAAAAGTGAGTAAAATAAATCCACTCCATTCAAAGCACTGCCAAATACTGTGTGATTACAGAGGCGGACAGACATTTCGACCGGATCGCGACTAGGTCACGATTTGATCATAATTCTCTATTCGTATTCCTGTCCACAACACTGTAGAATACCACTTTGTGAGAAATTTTGAATTTCCTGCTCTATTGGCCTTTATTTTTCTTGATTCTATTTTGATTTCGCAATATTTTATTTTCAATATCTTGACCCAATTGCGGAAATATGTGGCGATATGATCGCGATCTGATTGAGAAAGAGGTCGCTCTTTCATTGCTGTTCTGTAATTTTTTTCGATTTGATTACATTCCAACTTGGAGTTCTATTGATTTGTTTTGTCGAGAAAGAAATTAAATTCTTCCCATGTGTGAACATTTAGTGATGTTTGGTTCGGAAAATAGTAATTTGTTACACCGCGGACTCTTTATCAAATAAAACCGATTGAAACAGGTAAATCCGAATGACATTTCACACACTCATAAAAGTGACGCTGAAATACCGCTATTAGATTAACCCTTTACCTATAATGAAAAGCAGACGACACATGCAAAAAAAATTCTCGAATAACTCATTTTTTTCATTTTTTGTCTCAAAAACATAGGTTATGACCCCTCATTGGAACGAGCTCAACGAGCTCGTTCCAATGAGGGGTCATAACCTATGTTTTTGAGACAAAAAATGAAAAAAATAATGAAAATTAAATGGCGATTTTTGAGAATAGCGCTGGCCGGTTTTGACCGTTACGTTGGGTAAAGGGTTAAGAAAATTATGTGTTCTGTACAGACAGGAACTTTACATAGATCATTTACAAGGATCTCGTTCCCAGATTCTAGTACAAAGTTATAGTAGACAACAGTTTAAGAAAACCAAAACTGACAATCTTCTGAAATCATACTAATCGCATATTGAGTGCGGGTGTTCTGGGTGTACCGACTGCAACCATCTGACCCGGTTATTGCACGCTGGGCATGATGCATGTGATTGAGATGTTCGGCAAAGTTTCGTGATTTCCAATTACCGCTCATCTCGCGCTTTATACGTATATGTATCATTTGCATCGAGCTCGGTGTGTAGTGGCCTTGACTAACGATACATATATTATAGTGCAGTTAGAATGCAATGTGCACTCGCTTTGGGACTTGACTCAAGTTCATGTTTTGTCTGACAGAGCTCTTTGAGACCTGATAGACAGGACATGCAGTTGATTGAGTCCCGCCCAAAATATTAAGATTTGTTATATCCCTTCCATTCTGGTATCTTGTCACATCTCATCATTCTTATCTGAATATTTCATTATTGAATGGTTCATTAAATGGCTTCAAACTCTGTTGTCTTGGTTGTTTTTTTTCTATTTTGTTCTTTTTTTTTCTTTTATGGGGAATAGCAGGAAGACAGCCAACAAGGCTATGCTGTTTCTCACAGTACGCATATTAGTTTAGTAATATTTTTGTATAATAATAATAAGTAAAGATTTCAATTCAATTCAGTTTCATAACGTACGCAGACTCTGAAAAGAAAAACAGAACATTGGCACCTCACATTCTTTTCTCAAGTTGAGGTTTCTGAATATAACCACGAGACCTTATTCTGTGACTAATTCACAACTTTTCAGGTTCTTTGAACTGGAAAAGATGTAACAAGTTACATAATCTTATATGATTACTGGAAGTCTCAGTGGGAATTTTTTATATGAACTGCACTCGTCATTTGACGAGTGCAGTTCATATAATAAGGTATCGTGGTTATATTCAGAAACCTCAACTTAAAAAAAGAATGTTAGTCTTTTAAGTAGTCAATCTTTAAATGAACTGCACTCGTCATTTGACGAGTGCAGTTCATTTAAAGATTGACTACTTAAAAGACTAATTAATATATTTGAAGGAATTATTCTCTCCAAACCTTTATCAAATTTAGGCAAACATTGTCAAAATATTTTCCAAGATAATCTCACAACTTTATGTTTTTTTTACCTGTCATATCACAATCGCTGACGGTATCCAGTGACTTCGACCCATGACGATTTCGCCCCAAAGTGATTCGGTGACTTCGACCCACGTTTCGTGATGCGACTCAAGTGACTTCGACCCGGTTTTAGGGAATTCGACCCACTTTTGATCATCGGATGTGCATACACATCCCCGGGCTAAAACTAGATATGGCTAGAAATCGTCATGGGTCGAAGTAACTGGCATTCTCGCTAACAATTCTTTGAGACATGTATGACAAGATCGCTTCACTGTCGAAGGCCATGTTAGCTGAATACTACTCATGAAGAAAAGTCTCAGAATTGTATTTTTTAATTATGTAGTTGTATTTCGGAGGAGGGGTGTATTATTTATTATGTTTGTAGGTGTTCTGTGGGATTAATATAGGGTGGAGCAAGTAGGTTTACACCATAGGTATTCGAGAATTTTAATTGATTTATTTTACGCTGCTTTTTTCGTGTGTTTCGGTTGTTCTCGGTTATTGCATTTGTAAACATGGATGGTGAGCGGTAAGCGTGGTTAGTAGAGGCCCCAAGGTACGGAGGTGAGTCGTGATGTGCAGGTGGTGGAGACAGGGGCTTACAGACAGTGTAATATGAGGTAATATGGGGTGGTAATAACAACAAAACGGGTGCCTATGAAGAGGTTCAAAGTAGGGGTGTATCCTTTCGCCATATCTTTTGCATTGTACGTCAAGAATTTAAGAGATGGATTCCTGCATAGCGATCGGTGGTAGCAGTTGGGGACCTGAAGATCCCAGGGCTATTTTTCGAATACCCATGGGTTGTAAAGTGAAACCTACTCGGAAATGGAAAGTGAGGGAGTACTGTATTTCGAAGGTATTTCGGAAGGTAGTCGCAAACTTTTTAATGTAGAAGAGACAGGTTACTACGATTTTTTTTGGTAGTAAATATTAACATCAAAGGAAAAGGCATCCACCGAAACCACACGAATAAACTAACTGTGAACTAAGTTATTATTCAAATAAATCTTTAAGGCCGGAACAGTTTCAAAAAGGTTTTCATGGGAAAAATCATTTGGGAAATGGTTCGTGTACCAAGTATAAATTATGATTCGGAAGTGATACCTCTAAACCGGTTGTAAATAGCTTGGAAACGCTTCACAACGACGTAGACCGATGGATAACAAGATCGAATAATGCCGCTGCAATAGATGCAATCAAGGGTGAGCTTGAGTATATGGGGATCAAGGGCAGGATAGACTTAATGAAACGTTGTTATCTTAGATGTTTTGTGGAAGAGCACAGATATTTGGGTGTCAATTTGCAGTCAAATCTTGACAGGGACAAACTTATTAACAATATCTGCAAAACCGCCTGCTCACGATTGTCGCAGCTAAGAAAACTGGCGTTAACCTTGAGTCACGAATGTCTGAAGCAAATGTATTTGTATTTATTTTGCCCATTCTTGAATATGGTAGACTTATACGGTCAGGGGGTCCGCAATGCCTCCCCAAGAAATTGGATAATGTTCACTGGCCTAACAGGCTAACTAGACCTTTATCTTGCGAGCGGCTCCTTCTTGCGCTTGATGGCAATCTCTTGAGGAGAGAAGATCTGTTAAATCCATGTGTACGTTTTTCGACATTGTGCATGGAAAACATTGTGCAACAAATTTCGAACAACTGTGGGACTACGTTCCACAAACTCAAAAGAAGCCTTGGGAAATACACTTTATACCGGCTGTGTAAGTTGTTGTACGGTGACGTACTGTACTGAAGCGCATGGCGCTGAACACTTGGTTCACAACTAATGCTGACCCTGCCTGTTCCAGGATAGTAAGTTGGAGAGACCGACATTTACTCGCAGTTAATCTATGGTTCTTTCCAGGTACCCCGGCTTCCTCCATACATAAACTGCCCGACAGATGATTCTGGCTGCTGAAGGTGTTGTTAAACACAAACATAAACAAACGAACAGACGCACGGCATCGTTAGAATGGTGTAGCATGTATAGCTGTTTAGTTATTTCATTTAATCGGGGATGTTTTAGCTTCTTTCTTAAGTCGTCCACCCTGCTGAATTAATATCGTCATCTCTGTTCTAAACAGAATGTGCCACATCCCTTGCTTAAAGCATTGCATGTTTTAACTCTTTACCCAACGTAACGGCCAAAACCGGCCAGCGCTATTCTCAAAAATCACCAATTTATTTTCATTATTTTTTCATTTTTTGTCTCAAAAACATTGGTTATGACCCCTCGTTGGAACGAGCTCGTCGAGCCCGTTCCAATGAGGGGTCATAACCTATGTCTTTGAGACAAAAAGTGAAAACAATTAGTTATTCAAGAAGTTTTTGTTGCAAGTGTCGTCTGCTTTTCATGTTCGGTAAAGGGTTATAAGATTAACATGTTTTGGAGACTAAAATAATGAAACGGTCATAAAACATTATTCAATTGGCGTATTTTAACCCTTTCAACATTGCCGTTCTGGCAGGGATGTAGGAATTGGGTGCGACTTGTTCCCCAACACTTTTTCCAGACAGATTTGAGAGAAACAGAGACAGATGGAGAGGAGATAGAGACCGGGTAATGCCGGCGTATTTTTACACCTTAATACCACCATCAGACAAACAAGCTCGGAGAAAGCTCGCGACTGAAATGCATGCACCTGTAACTTGCATTTCACTTTTGAGTTCGCGCCTATGCAGCAAGCCTCTTGTGGATTAGTTAGAATGGGTGCATAGATTTATCTGCATATATCACAAATTTCCAAATTTGTAAGGAACATTGGAAACATAGGTTGATCATTTGACAAAAACAAGCGTTTTCGTAATGCAAAGCTACCCTTACGTTTCATGTACATGTAGCATTCGTACAGAGGCGTTCGTATCTATCAAAATAAGTTAACTTGAAGTTGAGAATTTATTGGATTTTTCAAAAACGACAAGCAGCATTTTTCATTCCGATCTGGTTAGATGACCATTCACAGAAAACTTTGGTATAGCACAAATTGAAATATCGTTTCTGCTTTCGGCGTCGTTTGCTTTCTCAGAAAGACAATGGTGAAGTTTGTGTAAAGGGTTCTGTTTATAGGGTATGCGTCCATACAATTTGATTTGGAGGTGCATGTGCTTTGAGTTTTATTGGAAGCATAACTGTGCTTTATTTAAAATAGTACAAATTTGTTGATCTGATAATGTCCAATTATTTCTAAAATAATGCACATCTGTTGTTCGTGGCGGTCTTTTATTTTTATTTATTATTATTATTATTTACATGCTCTTTCACATATAGTATAGTCGCCGTGGACTGGTCGTAATCCACACGTGGGCAGTGATGTCCACGCATGCGTTTACCAGGTAATAAAAATCATCATCAGCAAAATTTTAATTAATGTTGAACCAGGTTCTTCATTAATTAAATTTTTCATGATTATTCCTATAATTAGTGTTTGGAATCTAATATTATTGCGTCCGTGGAAATATTGCCCACCCGTGGAAAGTGACCTATCGCAGCGGTCGTACGATGCACGCAAAATCTGACAATCTATATGTTTTTCAATTTAACGGTTTATTGTCCCTTTACATATGGAGCCAAAAAGGTGCACATTGTAGACGTCCGTTAGATCCAAAGATAGCGTTCTGTATTGTGTTCCTAAAAATAATAATAATATACCAATTTATATAGCGCCAAAATCATAGTTCAATGGATAAAAACCATACTCTATGGATAAATAACCATATTCTACTATGTCATTAAGGCACGTGGGTCACCGCTGGTATATATCACTATGCGGGAATTCTTCTATGAACGTGTCCCCACACAACAAGCTTTCTAACACCCCTGCGTCCTGGGTGGTATCGTATCATAAAATACTCTTTACAGTGAGATAGACAAATACATTCTTCCTATGTGGAGAGGTTAAGCAATAGTTTAATCCCACATATCTGTAGAGGTGTAGGATTAATTTCTTGCTGATATTCCTGCCCAGGACAGAAAATCACTTGATATTAGAATAAGTCAAATTTGATGATATTTAATCAAATTTTCTCCTGTAAGTTTAATGGACAAATGAATTTTTGTGTAACATTTTCGTGATTTTTTTTATCAAATTTAGTCATGGTTGCTAAAGGTACGTTCCTAAAGTGGAGAATTCGTCGACCACCCTCATCTCTCCACCATTCAAGTCTCTCCGGCAACACTTCTGTATGTAGTGTTTAGGGATCCAACTCATTGTACAATTTCTGGCATGTAGTACTTATAACCGGATGAAATATTAAAGTTCATCTGTTCAATTAACTCCAGTTTTCAGTTGTGCAGGCATTGTTATTTGTTGTTGTTACTACTGCCGCTATTGCAGAATTTGCTTTAACTTCTGTGCACATATAACAAAAGAACGAAGTTTCACCCCGAAAGGCAAATATTGATTCAGTCAACTGCCTCTATACTGCTGTTTCCTCTTATAATTCCACAACGCATTCAGTCGAGAGCTTATATCAATTAACGGCAATTAATTTGTTTTGAAGACCAATTAATACACTCAGCCTGGACCCAAAAGGTTGCAGGTTGAAACTATTCATTGATTTATCCCATAATCTAAATACAATTTTAATACATGTTGAACTGACATGGAAAGCACCTTTCCGGGTGATCCGTGTTAATAGGTTGAACTTCCTGCTTCACCAGCACCGAAACAGGAAATAGTTCAATGAACGAAAAATGAAAGATCTCGGTGCGTTATGAATTCTTTAGTTCTCCAGAATAATGAAATATGTGATAAAACCTTATGCCAAAGTTCTAGTGGCGGGTCAGGCCCCTAATAAGGTAGGGGGTTTTAATCCGTTAATTTTTTTTTCAGTTTGTCCAGAAAACATTGCTTATGACTCTTTACTGGAACACGCTCGTTGTACTTGTCTCAATGATCGGTTATAAGCTATGAGTTTGCAAGCGTTGTTTGCTGTTCACGGTAGATGTAGGGTTAATATAAACTACAAACTTGCCTTCCCTGATAGAGTACTTGTCCCGCCCTTGTCACAGCAAAGAAAAATCTGGCGCCACTGAAGTCAATAGCACTAAAATAGATTAAGATGTTTTCGTCTCTTCGGGGAGCCAAAGGGGTGGCTCGATCACCACCCTCTCCACCCCCACCCCAAGATGAGCTATTCTACCCAACATTCGTATTAACACCCAACGGACTGCGGTCAATTTAGTTTTAGGTATTAACATTGCGTCTCAGTATTTTAAGGATCCAGTAACATGGTTGGGGGAACTGGAAATGCGAGGAACCATTGAACACATTTATTAAACTGCCAGCATTTCGATGTTATTTTTTAACTCTTAGAAGCCGGGAGTCGAGTTTTCTTGCCTGTGATGTAATACGGCAGGTAATCTGATTGTGATGGTTCGACTATCTTTGGGCTGGATGAGAATTGAACATTGAGCAGGTGCTTCTAGTCAAGTGTCGTCTGCCTGGATAGGCAGGCGACTCTTGACTAGAAGCACCTGCTTTACAATAAGTTTTTCGCGGTATGTCATGTTCAATAAATTCATTCTGATTCTCCGGCTTCTAGGAGTTAAGCAAAGGCAGAACACGAACCTGGATGGCAATTCTCCAAGGATCATATTCCACCAATATACCGTTTACCGGTTCGATCTTGAACGCTTTGGATGGGCGGACAGTCTGTTTGTAAGTTTTGTTTGTCACCTTCCTCTGTTGGAGAGATATGTGTACCGTGTGTTTTCTGTTACTATAGATATTTAGAATATTATGAACGCTCGTCTTATCTCCTTTTAACTGGTGGAGTGATTGAGGCCCATATGTTGGCTTTATTCTGAATTCCAGGTACGCAACTTAAAGGCTTCATATTCAGTGGAAGCGTATCATATTATCTTTGAAGTGATATTATTTAGTCTACAAACATTTGCCTTGTTTTAATTTATGGGAGAGTGCCGTTTGGCACTCTCACATAAACTTAACAAAGCAAAGACAAGTGAACAAATTTTAATGACCAAAAAAAAAATTAGCACTCTACCAGTTAAAGAGACACTCACTTTTTCATTTTCTCTTTATTTAGTTAGACATATCAGTAAATCAATGGAGAATTCATTCCATATTTGAAATAGCTTGAGGCTGTTTACGTTTGGTGAATCACAATCGAATATTGCAAGCTGGCTCAAAATGCTTTATTTGACTGCTTTTTTTAATTCATGGCAGTGAACATAACGGGAGAGGTTTCAAATCATTATTGGGAAAAAGGTTTGGGTGTTGCGTTTCGTTGAACTACATCTGATTATGTCTGAAATTGTAGCATTGGAGCACTAAAACGGAATATCTATGACTGGAATTGCAGCAATTGGAAATGGCTCCATGAGCACAAAACAACAATGTGTGACACATTAGCATATCATTATCAGCTTATCCCTTTCAATACTGACTTCGTGAATGGGATTTCGTCATCCAAAATTTAAAATCATGAAACAACTCACACCAACTTTATTAAATATACAGTATTGTGATTACAAAAGCGGACAGAGAAATTTGAGAAGATCGCGACTGGATCGCGATCCTAAGGAATTTTTCTTTGCGTTTTCTTTTACTCAACACTGAAGAATCTCATTCGATAAGATTAATGAATATGGGACATATTTTTGCTTGTTTTTCTTGATGCGGACTTGATTTCGCACTGTTATTAAGGCGATTTCGACCCACTTGTGTAAGTTTCTCGCGACCAAACCCAAGCGCGACAGTGCGAACCATCTTGTATCTGAACGGAGGTTCGGTAATAATATTTAACCCAACAGTCCCGTGGAGTGATTGGGTTGAATTAGAACTGACCCTCCTTAACTACTGGTTGTCCGTTTATTAGGCTTTCCCAAACCCAATTTGGGAAAGACTCTTCTTTTTCAAAATTTTTCTTCTCTATTTTTTTTTTTATTATTTTTATTTATTTATTTATTTATTTTCTATTTTTTTTCCGCCGTCAATTTTGCCTGTTGCACTTCTCAAAAACAAACTGCACGATTTTAACCAAATTTGGCATACTTATGTAATACCATCAAATCTAGTGAAATGAGGTGTCGTCATGTCTACAAAAATGCTTATTTTCAAAATATTTTGCCAAAACCTTTGAAATTTCACCATTTTTCAAAATAGCTCAAAAACAAGCTGCACGATTCCAACCAAATTTGGCAGACTTATGTACTGTTACAAAATCTACTGAAATGAGGTATCGTCATATTCGTGAAAACGCTTATTTTCAAAATTTTCTGTCAAAACCATAAAAAGTTCACCGTTTTTCAAAAGTCTCAAAATTTTTTACAGTTAACTAGCTTAAATTTTCCAAACATTTAGTGCATAATATGATACACCAAAATCACCGCACAAATAATTCAAAATTACCCCTATTGGCCAAAAGTGATACGAATATTGAATTTTTGTCTTCAAAATTTACCAAATTCAAGGGCAAATTTCTCTAATTGCAAGGTTGTTGTAACAATTTTTTGGGGTATGGATAGATGCAACAATGATGGCAGAAGAAAGTTGCTGTTTATTTCTTGATCTTAGATTTAACCCTCAAGCACAATCAGGGTGAGAATAAGAGTACCGTTTGGAAATTTCAAAAATAAACAACTTTAGTTGCTATGTTTCTATCATTTTGAAAAGGGTTAAATTCAAACACTTTGCATGTCCGTATTCACAATTGACTACCGAGCATATCTGCTGTTCTACGTTTGGTTGTAAAGTTGAACCCTATGCCCATTCTGGTTGCATAAAAGTAGGTACCGTCCAAAAAAATTCCAATTTTTTCAGAATTTTGTAAGTTTAAGTGGCAATTTACTCCATTTCTAATTGATTGAGCGCTGAATGTTGTTTATGGCTGCATGCAGCAGTTAGAGTATGACAAATTTTGTTTTTCATCTTATTATTAAAAGTTTAACCTTTGACAGATTTGAGACGTCCCATAAGAGTACTGTCAGAATAATTGTTATTTTCACCAACTTTTACATGCGATTTCTCAGCACTGGAGCCATAGTTCCTCAAAACGTTTCCAATGAGAAGATAGGGCATTCATCCAAGAACAGTTTTGCTGTTATATGTTTTATTAAAAAATTTAACCCTTACCCAGTTGTCAGGCCTTGAATTCAAGTACCCTCAACTTGTACATGTTCATTCAAATACCAAGATTCAAGATTCCTCCATGTCTCTTATCAGGCACCCAGTCTGTGATTGATGTCCACACAATTAGTGCATAATATGATACACCAAAATCACCACACAAATATTTCAAAATTAACCCCTATTGGCCAAAAATGACATGAATTTAAAAATTGACTAACTTTATGAGCAATTTTGTCTAATTGCAAGGCTATTGTAACAATTATTTTGGGGAGGATAGACGCGACATTGATTACAGAAGAAAGTTACTGTTTACTTTTAATGTTGTTTCTGTTCTTGGGTATATGAAGCACATTTGGCCACAAGTCGTTCCCGTGAAATATTATTTTGTTATCAGTTCTGGTACGAATACGGTAGCAGACTTCCAGGAACCAGTTGTGCCTGCTGTCAACTCTATGAACTGAGTACATATGTGTTTCGAGTTCTATACATTTCAACCTTCATTTTAATGTATAATTTGTGTATATTTAATTTGAATTTAAGGAATATCAGAGGTGGGATTTTCAAAATAAACAAAATTCTGTTACTTATATAATACCTTAATAACACTTATCATCAGATTTGAGTTTCTTTCCCAGAATTGCCCATTATCGAGCTTAGCTGATATGACATCAAATTCGGATGATATGATGCCGATCTGAACCAAGCTAGAGTTGTCGCCCTTGTTGCGTAACTGGACTCCGTCATTTTGTTCACAGCGAAACCGTTCACCGTTATTCGTCGAAAGCAATCAGGCAGTACATTTGACGTTACCAGGCAAAAGGGTATGGTTTTTGATACGGTTAGGGATTAATGATGGCATTAAGTAAGGATTAGGAGGGTGAAGAGGAAAAAAGAGGAGAGTTGTACACGAAATTCAACGTAAACTAAGATTCAGAGTCGTAAAAGCGGAGATTCTTCTAAGTGAGAGATACATTTAGGTAGTCCAGCTATCCGAACGTCGCAGCTTCCCCACCGTGGAAGCTGCGACGTTCGGATAGCTGAACTTAGAGAAGATGAAACTTCGCACTGTGTGAAAAGGATGAGAAACAACAATAACACTCTCAGAAAACTGTAAATTGTAACAGATCTGTGAACATTTAGAAATTATTTATTTGGGTTTAATAAATAAAGAGGTGCTTAGTGTCATATCCGTCGATATATCTACCCTCGGTAACTTTATATCAGCCTTCCACCTTCGTTTTCAGGCTGATATGAAGTTATCTTGGGCTAATATCTCGGCCGATATGAAACCAACCAAGTAATAACCTCTATTAACGCGGGGAAACGACATAGGCTTTGACTGGACAGCGATGTGTTTGTATTAGCGAATCCTGCTATAGAAGAGCGGCGGTGGAATATCTAACAGTTAAACAATATGTTTGTTAAAATATAGACTGGGTCGTAAGTGTACATGCTACGTCATTTTACTGAGGCGGTTCTGAAAATGTGCTTGATCAATTAATTTGGTTGTGATCTTGTTGACATCTACGGAAAATCCTGCACCTGAATACCTTCAACTTTCCATCCGTATTAATTATTTAAGTCCATTTTTATTGTGGCGTGGTATTCTGTTTTTTGGCTACAATTGACTTCCAGTTTGCCCAAACGCTCTAAGGATATTGAGCAAATGAGCCTATGTTGAGATACTCTTCACGAGTTAATCGAGAGTACGGTTGTGGTTTTTCAAGAACCATTCTTTTCTAGATCCATAGAAATATTGGAGCCAAAACAGAAGACAGTCAGGGATCCGCGTGTACTAGTAACTAAGGATTGGCCGAGATCCGTTAGGATTTACAAACTTTATTCACACAGCAAGACCTCAAAGCTAAAACTACTGACAAACAGTTACTGCTGTCGGTTATCCCCCTTTACAATGTTACGGTAAAATATCGAATACTCTTTCTTTTGCAAGAAAGTCTCATTATTATATCTGCAAACTGAACCAAGGATTTGATATTTGGTTTGGTTTTATTACATCACCCAGACATCTCTCGTTCACATCAGTACTATGCAAGATTCTGCAACACATAGATTCTTTAACTATGCAAGACACTAAAGCCGTAGATTAATTAACTGGTTGGGTGCTGGAAGCCCATATTTGGACTTTATTCTGAAGTGCAGGTACTGCAACTTAACCGTTTTACTGCCACGCCCACTTTAGCAATAGATGGAGAACCTATATGTGCGCCTGTACGTGTGGAAGTTTTATAAAATTTGTGACATACTTGAAACTCTGACATCTGATTAAGTGTTAGAATGGGCTCTCTGAGCCCTTTCCAACAATTAGTCAGATGATGTGCTTGATCTGCGCATACCAGAACGTGCAGATAATCATAAACTAGACAACAGTAGCTTTCGGCAGCGTAAGTGTTAAGGCTTCAAACTGAGTTGCTGTGTTCATATTATCTTTGAAGTGAAATTATTTCATCTGGAAGGATTTGTTTTGTTACAACTTTTGGGAGAGTGCCTATAGGCACTCTCCCATAAACTGTAAAAAAAAGTAAAGACATATGCACAATTTTTTGATGATCAAAAACAATTTAGCACACTACCAGTTAACATATTTAATCTGCAGTCGTATGGCTGCCGTTTTAGTAAACCTTGAGAAAGGACTATCCCTATTTAAGTCATCCTTCAACATTGCATAGTTCATCATTGTGTAATTGGGCGTGGATCCTGGTATCTTGCCGCTCCTATATATTGGCACATGTTCTGACTGACTTTGAAGTGTGTCGTCACTATATGGCTTCTTACCAAAGATTTTGCTACAGTATTCTTGTAACGGTTGTCGAAAAACGTTCCAATTAAACCACCTTATAATGATGTAATCTCAATTTAATTTATGTAATGCTTTCGACATTACCGTTCACTCTCGGGGTGACTCAGCGTCTGATTTTTACTTGAGAACGAGAGGCTATTCGAAGTTGTAATTCACCAATGTATACCATTTTAGGCTTATAGTGTTCATTCAAAGTTTTATACATTCACCGAGACAAATTAATTTTCAACTGAAGTTTTAACCCTTTGGACCCTGATTATATATTCCATGCCAGTTCAGAGCCATCAACTGGTAAAGTCTATAGTCGTTACACGGGGAAGACAAATCAATCCTGTCAATGTGCAGCTTAGGGACTGCACGTTGAATATCCTGATTGGTCTACCGCACAAATTCACTGAGCAACTACCTACTGCATTCAGATCGTAACTTGACCTCGGAACGGTAAAAAGGTCTTTCGGATTCAAAGGGTTAATATCTTTTGTGGATATACTGGTTATATTGTTTATTCTACCGCGTGAGTGCTGTAACTTTAGACTTGGGTGATAAACACAATAGTAATTTAAACTTTCAATTCAATGAGGGGAATTTCTGGCGCCGTCGGTTCTGGACGGGAAGACAAATCAACAGATAATTTGTGTAATACTTTCGGTGGGTATGTGTTGCGTGTTCGAGGACTTATCTGGGCACTTAACATGACTTAAGTAATAGAGGTCCGAATCGAACGTAGAATATTAGTTAGTTTTAAATTGTCCCAAGAGCAATTCCCTCTCATTCATAATCACTTCTGTGCTAACATTAGAATGATTTTACTTTAAATGGCAGAAACAATGGACATATCATACCAAATGCAAATCCTTAAATTCTCAATATTAGCTTTAGGCTTTCTTATCTGATATTTTCAAAATGTCTCCACAAAAATATAAGAAATTTTATCCTTAGATACTGCACACTACCAGTTAACATAGAACTAGTCGGCTCTATTACCAGCCTTGTTTGGTTTAGGAGTAAATTTTCCTACCAATTTGGCCAGGATCATAAATCGCAATTTGCTTATTTGAAATCGTCCATATTGATGGGGACCATATAATTTATGGATGGAATGCAAGGGTGGTTGTAAAGGAATAGAGAGTAATCACTTGACTGGACTGTTTACGTGAAATAATTCATGAGAGGTGATGGGCGTTGTACAAATGCGCAAGAGTGTTTTACAACATAGTCCCTCGCCTCGAATGAATTATTTCACGTAACCAATGCAGTCAAGCGATTACTCTGTTTATTACTTTTCAATAATACCGATAATTATATTATTTAACCCTTTACTTAACGTAACGATCAATACCGGCCAGCGCTATTCTCAAAAATCGCCAATTAATTTTCATTATTTTTTTCATTTTTTGTCTCTAAAACATAGGTTATGACCCCTCATGTGAACGAGCTCGTCGAGCTCGTTCCAATGAGGGATCATAACTTATGTTTTTGAGACAAAAATGAAAATAATAGTTATTCAAGAATTGTTTTGTAAGTGTCGTCTGCTTTTCATGTTAGGTAAACGTTTAAAAAAAAAAAAAACACAATGAAGTCCCCATTACACCCACGGCAAAGCGTCTTCGTTTGCGCTCACGGATACATGACCCAATTTTTGATTGCATAATTCACTTGTGAAGTTATCGTTAAAAATCAAACACGGGAATCTCAGTAATCGCACTTTGGAAAGTAATAAAATAAATATAAACCTTTCACCACATTCGCCAGCTTCAAGAGTGGATTTTTATTTTATTTTGGTCATCTAAATTTGTTTCCATGTCATTGCTTTGTTACAATGTATGGCAGTGTGACTCTGGGCACTCTCCCATAAATTGTAGAAAGGCAAATACTTACAGACCAATTAATTACATTTCAAGATAATATGAAGCATACCCACTAAAATGAAGCCGTTAAGTGATGATACCTTCAAATTAGAAGAGTCCAAATATGGGCTCCAGCACTCTACCAGATACAAATATAGAAGGCCGGTTTAGGGATCGAATTTTTCATCTTAGAACGACACGTAAAATAAATAAAATTGCATTTTAGAATGTCGGACACTGCAACTTTAGCTTGGCTTTGATACTGTAGAAAACTCTACTCAAAAAGTGCGAATTTCTTTTTGTGATAATCGTTCAATATTTGCTTACTCACACTGATCGCGAGCTCGGCCTTGGAGTCTAAAAAAGCAAGGATCTGGGTTTCCTAAATTTCCACGTTCCTTGCAAGCACAATGCGAGCTGCTATTGGGATATTGGTTCTTTAGGAGTAAAATGAAGTGTACTTTACGCGTGTAACACGGTAAAGTAGTGAATAATATGACCCATCAAATTCAAGACAAGCCAAAAATAAGAGTGTAAATACCGTTTATCCATTACTTTTGAAGATGTATAGTACAGTAGCCGTGGATTCGTCGTAATCCACGCGTGGGCAGTGATGTCCGTGCATGCGTTTACCAGGTAATAAAAATCATCATCATCAGTAAAATTTTAATTAATGAAGCATCGGGTTGTACTCGGCGCTTCATTAATTAAATTGTTGATGATTATTTCTATAATTAGTGTTTGGAATCTAATATTATTGCGTCCGTGGAAATATTGCCCACCCGCGGAAAGTGACCCGTCCATGGTGACTGTATAGTAACCAAATACAATCTGTGATCATGAAAGTGGTCTCGTCCCCGATCAGATCAAAATCTTATCACGATATCAATACGCCAAACTAAAGAAAAAATAAACAAAAACAGCACCTGATATTAAATGTTCTCGCGTTTTTATTCAGACAGGTGAAATTCATTAGTATTGTGAGAATGAAGAGGACAAAGAATATCAACCAGATCGCGATTCTATCGCGATCTGATTGACATTCTCTGTCCCTTTTTGTAATCACTATATGAAAGCTGTCATTAGGGAAGATACATTTATCGCAGTTATCAGCTAAAAAATTCATGTTGCCACATTCGAAAATGTACAATACTCACACAGTTGAGTGCAATGACATAGTTTCGTTAGGGAAGTGTCAGATCCGAAATCACAACCTCCAGGTCACAAGCCCAACACGCGAACAAACCGGCGCAAGCGAGTGGTTTCTCCTTCAACTGATAATTATCCGTTGCACTTGCAATATCTTTCCAACGGTGTTTTTATATAATAAGAAGAACATTGAAAACGCCCCGATTCTATACGAAATTTATTAATCTCGTTCACTAATAACACTTCTAAACCACAAGTATCCAGAAATACAAACCAAACAATAAAAAATTGGAAATAACAACATCGTGTCCAGAAACACTACTCAAAAACATGAAACTATCAACATCCCAGGTGTTAGGTGTCATAAAACATGATACTGTGCACCATACACACAGAACGACACGCGTGTGTGAATGGGTTAATCGATATGGCACGAGTGCCAGCGCGGATGGATAGAACGAGAGGCCTCGAGTTTTATCCTTCCGCGAAGGCTCAAGTGCCATATCGATTAACCCATTCACACACGCGTGTCGATCTGTGTTTATTACACGCCTTTGCGTCTATAACACAATTATTAGAAGGACACTCAACAATTCGTTTGATAATTATCACCAAAAAGAACACATTTTGTCGCCAACCAAACTGGCGAGGGGAACCTGCGTTACCATTTCGTCCTCTGAGTTCCAATGTGTTCTATGTGCCTACTGGCACATAGAACACATTGGAACTCAGGGGGCGATTTTTAGCTATCGCTGGGGATTGAAATTGTAATTGCGGTACACGATTTGTAGAAAATTCCAGTGAAATTTCGCTTCTTTATAAAAATAGTCCGTCAACGATTTCCGTTCTACACATGTGCGAAACAGATTTTTATTTTCCACACGGCTTAGTGTTGCTGTAGATGGGGATTTCAAAGAACAGGTGTGTAATAAATTCTAAAACTCTCTTGACGACGGAGATCTTCCACTAGTTTGGCTAAATGCAAACATTTTATATGTATATAAAAATTGAAATAAACATCTGACTGAAAACTTCAAACCTGGTTAGTCCACATAAGTACTATGCAAGATACTAGAGCACATAACATATCGACAACTCCTTGAACACCTAGAAACCAACAGCATACTAACTACCTAAATCATGGATTCAGACCAGGTTAGTCCTGCGAAACACGGCTTGTGGTAACAACACCCGACCTGTTCAAGGCGGCACACAGACAGTTATAGCTGTCTTACATGTCTCAAAGGCCATTGACACTGTACCACATGATCAACTTCTGCATATCTAGACTGATATGAAATAAGGGAACCACCACACAGTTGGATACCATCATTACTAACCCACCGGGCGATGCGTGTAGTTCTCGACGGAGGAACATCACTGGAAGTCAAAGTAGATTGCGGAGTACCTCAGGGAATCGACTTCGGTCCACTTCCGTTTTTCTGTCAGACAAACGACCTACCCGACAGTATCACATCCAAAGTTAAACTTTTTCCGACGACTCGACTGTCTCCCATACAGAACCCCTTGGAACAGCAAAGACCAATGGGATCTGCAAGCAGATCTAGAGAAGCTTGACATTTGCGTTTCAATGTTCCTGGCATTCAAATCTAAGAAGATCTCAAGTGGAACACTCACATAGAAACATCCTTAAAAAACAAACTCAACATACAGCTTTCTTCGTAGAAACCTCAGGCACAGCCCATCGGAATGCTAGAAAACCGCATGTATCATACTTGTAAGACCTGTCCTTGAATACGCGACATCATCTGAGACTCGTATCAGAAATGCAACATCGCCCTACCAGGAAGACTGCAAGAAGCTGCTCGGTTTAAAGTGTCAGCATGGATTTCCTTCTTATGACAACGTACCAATACAGACACAGACACTAAATTTGTTTCGAACCGAGGTTTAGAGAGACGAATTTAGTGGAGGCGGGTCATAGATTTCTAAAATAACCATAATCGCTAATCACGATCGCCCATTACTCTGTCTCTGATATTTCATCCAATTTCATAATAGTTTCTAGAAAATGCTGCATCTTCCGTGACGTTGAATGTTAATAAATAGAGTTTTTTTAATCGCGTTGCCAAGCAAAAGCAATGGTTTGAAACAATCACCTGTTACCATGCACCTCGTCATGTCTCAAGTAGTGCACTAACTGGTGAGTGATTTACAAAAGAATGTAAATTGTTGCGGCGTTATATTGACATTCGTTAATACTGCCTTAAATATTTATATCACGCAAGCTGCATGTCTACAGATTAATTCAGTCAATTTAGATTTTTGATAAGCATTTTGACAAGAAGCTTTATCACTTTTCATCTTATATGTTGTCAGTGGCCTTAATGTGCATTTGCAAGCCAACCTGCCAATATAACTCCGAAATACTTAACTTTATGCACAATTTAAAGACAGCATCCTACTGGTAGCATTTACAAAAATCAGCATTCATTTTTGTTTTATTTTGTTTTTGTTTGGAATTCTTGCCTCCCACATATACAGTTAAAATTAGAAGTCCTGCCACTAACTGTGCGCTTATCTAGGCTTAATTGCGCGGAGGAATTGCGCGCAATTGCTACATCGAATGGCATCCAAAGCACGGCAGGTTCTCCTGGTTACTCATAGCAAACACAGGCAATGTTGCTGCCAATGGACCTCCGGGTTACCCGGAGGTCCACTGGCTGAAACATTCCTTGTACACAGGCCATATGTACAGAATTTGATAGCCTTACAATGGTCATAACATGTAGATTAACGCGCAGATGGACGTGCTATTTGTGCGTATTTCATGACAGGACTTCTAGTTTTAACTATAGCTTGTAGCCCTCATTAGAACAGATCTGTCAGTAAAACTCTCATCAATCGGAAAAAAGAACCGCGAGCACATTAAATCACAGATGCTATTTTCGATTGTTTTAAATTACAGTAATCGAAAATAGCATCTGAGATTTACGTTTCTAGCAGTTTTCCTTCGATAGGTGGGAGCCTATACAGTGTTGGGGGAGGAAAGCGGTCATAGAAGTTCAATCAGATAGCGATCTTGTCGCGATCCGATCGAAATTGCTTGTTCGCATTTTAATCATAGTGTTGTATACAAATGGACAGCAAGTTGATACGCCCTGTATCACAACAATTGGTATATATGTTTGCAATCAGTCCGGACAAGATGGTGCCACGAATGGATGGACAGAAAAAAACCTGCGAATACGAATGGACAGAGCAAGTCTATTTCAAGCTTCATTTCAGGGATGTGGTTTATGAACCTACCATTTCCGGAACAACCGATGATTTTTATCGAAATGATAAAAAATATTGCATTATTTATGTTTCATTCCCAAGGGATACATGTGTGTAAACAAACAAACCGTGTTTTATAGTAGATTAACGCCCTTAGAAAAATTAACGCAGCAGAATATGGCAAGGTGATAATGTTTTTCTTATACAGAATGTCTATTTATTATTTGGGTTTTTTATACTCAATGTGGCAAGCTATCAGTTAGGGCCCTGCGAAGCTTCGAGATTCGATTCTATTTCGAGATATACAAATATTCCTTCGTACTCCATTTATAGGTATTCCAATAAACAAGTATTTAATTCACCTTGAAATAAGCTACACATTAACACAATTAATTGAACTACGCAATCATTAATCTATGTCATTGTTGAGTCTTCTTTCCTAATTGAAATTTCATCAAAGATTAGATGAAATCAAATCTCTATTGAGCTACATTTCTTGTCTTGATTTAAGGAAAATGAATGTTTAGGGCGAGTGAGTGAGTCTAAACAGAGGCGATGGACTATTTAAGGACAACACTTGTTCCAAGCCACAATAGTGTAGAATTCCTTACAGAATTTGCCTGGTGGTTTGGGAGCTTGTCATTGTCATTATAAACATTAACAACCAGAGGGAACCCCAACCGAGATGCATACCTACGCCTCTAGGTTCACATGTTGAATTTTGTAACTATGTCGCCCTGTGTCGGAAACCGGGCTTTGTCGCTGCTGGAGGAAATATATTCACGCCGCGTATTCAGCCAAAATTCAAGGAGTGTCGCCTGAATCCGTGCGTGAACGTATGTCTCGCCGGATCGAACCCGCCCGTTTCACTTTGTTGGGGTGGTTCTTATACTGAAAGTGTCGGTGGCTTTTCCTCGAAAAGCACAAATCAACAGGGGTTAACTTGAACCAACAATTTTAATATCTATATATAAAAATAAATATGGTAATTCGCGAATTACATGAAATCCAAATGAATAAGAAAAACAGAACGTCAATCACCCCCTACCCACACAGTTTTTGAGTCACTTGCAGGCCCGCATACTCTGTTGCAGCTGGTTTTTCCTCCTTCTCGCTCGCTGGTGTTTGTTCTTTGGTCGCCTCTTTACTTCATTCCTTCACTGCCGTCGCACGGCCACTAACGCATTGTAACTTCATCATTGCTCTACCATGTGACGGAATGTCACTGTACCATTGCCGTCGCACGGCCACTAACGAAAGTATTGTCACTTTACTCTATCGCCTCCCTCTAACAAGTGACGGAATATCACTCTACTACCGCTGTTGCACGGTCACTAGCTTATTGTCACCTTACTGGACGCTTTTCACTCAAACAATCGCCATCGATAGTGTTAGACGAGCCCCTCCTTTTATCTCAGAATAATGTTCATACAGGCAAAGCCTACTCAGCCTACGTATGGCTTGCCTTCTACAACATGTATGCCATCTTCTTAAATACCTATAGCTCCCTGATCCTATACTCAAATATGGCCACCGACTTGGCCCGCGACTGCCCCTATTCCAAATATGAGCTCTGTCGTCCCCTACGTAAACTACAACGTTCCTTTACTCTCGCACCGATGCGGCACCTCCTCTAATCTAGCATGGGACACCCCCAACGCTTACGGCCAACACTTCTCATTCTTACAGGCCTTCAGACTGGACCCCCCCCCCCCCCCCGATTTTTATTTCCATAGCCAGAACATCAATTCTCATTTTAATTGCTTCTCTTGAACTTAGTCGCTTAGGTCTATCTTAATTTAACATTCGCTTTAAAATTTCTTTGAAAGACTCGCATTTCGGCATATCCTGACATTCGGTGACAGGCTAGATGCGTAATATAGGTGTGTGTCCAGAACATGTGCGATATACTGTTCTTCCAACAATTACCTATTAAGTGGCCATAATTACACAGATAATGACTGCAGGAGAACACTGTCTGTCTTACTTCTTCAATCAGTTATCAGATAGCCCATGTGGCGTTAAATGCGCAATAATGGACATGCTTAATTAGCAACGCTTGAATTATTGCTGGTCTGTTTAAGAGACAAATCGGTTTTCGGGATTCTCCAGATACATATCTTTTCGTTTTATGTTTAGCCCAGTCAGAAAGATTATCGAAAATATTTACACTTTTAAACAAGAAAATCGCCTAGATACCCTGGTCATTGACCCTTCAAGTGGAATGGCCTTGATGTCCATCTATACCAGATTACACTGTGACTTTGACTTTTGACTTGTGACATCCATGAACAAAAGGTGTCGCGACGTTAATCAGTACCATGCCTGTACAAGACGTAGCTAGGAAAATGAAGTGGGTGGATAAATATATTCTCTCTCTTCATTTCACACGCGCTATGTCGCTGTAGAATTCTATAGAGATGATTATAATATCACGACAGACCTCATATGTGAAGTCGAAAGACTATTTTCCATAAAATAGCTTCAAAGTTCATCTTCAACGAACTGCACCTAATTTAAATTATTCCGAAAAGCGGCAATGCACTGGGGGGATAATGGTACACAAAGCTGGTATAAATCGACCTACTTTATATATAAAACCATTTACCATAAATATATAAAACATTGTACCCTTACAAGTAAAATATGTTATCGGGCATACTGCATTATGATATAAAACCTTATAATACCCTTTGTATATATTCCGTGCAAGTTTGAAAGGCGTGAATGCCGGTTTACAAAATTCCCATTAGCATACTGTTGTTGTTGGTTCTTTTGATGCAGAGTTTAACCATTCAAACACAACGCTCTGGGATGTATCATCCCCAAGAATACAAATTACAGAAAAGTGGGAGAATTTATTTTGTCTTGATATGGAGGTTCAGTTGTAGCTGACATCTCCAACCCGGTTGGCCTAATTTTTGCGAGAAGAAAAGAATCGGCGGTGGACGAATATAAAGCGAGTAATCGCTTGACTGGACTGGTTACGTGAAATAATTCATGAAAGGCGAATGCGCACAAGTGTTTTACAATACAGTCCCTCACCTCGAATGAATTATGTCACGTGACCAGTCCAGTCAAGCGATTACTCTGTTTATTAATGTTCATTATTAACGATAATTATATTATTTAACCCTTTACCTAACTTAACGGCCAAAACCGGCCAGCCCTATTCTCAAAAATTGTCAATTAATTTTCATTATTTTTTTCATTTTTTGTCTCTAAAACATAGGTTATGACCCCTCATTGGAATGAGCTCGGCGAGCACGTTCCAATTAGGGGTCAAACCTACGTTTTTGAGACGAAAAGTGAAAATAATTGTTATCCAAGAATTTTTTTTGCAACTGTCGTCTGCGTTTCATCTCAGGTAAAGAGTTAAAAAAAAAACAATGAAGTCTCCATTACACCCACGGCAAAGCGTCTTTGTTTGCGCGCACGGATACATGACCCAATTGTCTAATGCATAATTCACTTTTTAAGTTACCGTTTATAATCTAACCGGGAAATCCCAGTAAATCACACTTTGGAAAGTAATAAACACAACACAATGAACAATAACGGCGAGGATGGGTAACAAGTTAACCCTACATCTAGAGCTGTAGGTTTAAACTGTTATTGAACCTCCCCACAGACCCAGAGTGGATTCGTCCATTTAAGAGAAGACAGCGTAGTATGTGACGATGAACGGGCATTCCCAAGCGGATATTACCATGGGCGGATATTCCCCCGGGCAGGCCTTCCCCAGTAGATATTTCCACAGTGTGGGCGGACATTTCCCCAAGGTGGGCATTTCCTTATAGTGGTGAACATTATGAGCTAATAACAACGCTATCAAAATTATATTTTTTTATTCTTTAATTCAAATGAAAAAACTCATACACAACACTTTCAAACGAAATCTTTTTTTTTCACAATTACACAAAAACATAGTGTCTCAAAATAGCATTGTATAATTTACAGCACATCTTTACGATTTTTGTCATCATAACGACGCCACCCAGGGCGCCTGTGTTGAAAAGGTTAAATCACACAGACATATAGGCTTGAAGGATTACATTTTGCTGATCTTTTCTATCGATTATTTGAGTATTACGTCATCCCTGACTTATCTAATCATGAAAATCGAAATCTTCGAAAGCTGATTGCGCAAAAATTGTAAAAAAAACATCCTTTGTATTTTTTTATACTCTTCTACAGGAAAATGCTTGACGTTTGTGAAATGATGCGCACATGGATGATACAATTTCGCTTTCATTCCGAAATTTTAATTTTTTTTGGAAATTCCCATGCCCTTAGTGTTAAATTTACTGACAGCTTTGGGAAATTAAGGGGAAACAACTTTCCCGTAAATCTCTTCCAATGACGAAAATTGTCAGCCATTACTATTTTGGTGGTTGGAATTGCCCTGGCATCTCTCTGACTTTGATTCTGATTGTATTTCTTAATATTGGCCATGTTTGACCAATATGTGCTTTTTTCTCTTATCAATTATGTTAGCAAACGGTTCAATTTTTTTTTTTACTTTTGCAGCAGTAATCATAGCATCATGTTGCACATTTGGGTTTCCGGTGACGCTTTTGCTCTAGACACATTTATTTTTGTTTGACCCATCTGTTCGGGAGCGCGGTGGCTCAGTGGGAGACTGTTGGACTTCTATGCTAGAGGTCCCGAGTTCGATCCCCGTCCGGGACGGCCCGCGGTGTGTCCTTGGGCAAGGCACTTTATCCCGGTTGCCTGCATGGGGGCACGATGACGTCGTGTACTAAGGCGTACTGTACGTCGATGGTGCACATGTCTTCAACCGCTGTAACCCTGTTTGAGCGGAGATTCAACAGAGTTAGAATGTTGAGGAGCTGACAGTTACTCGTCGATGCTCGGTGGTTCTCTCCGGGTACTCCGGCTTCCTCCACCCGTAAAACTGTCACGGTCACTGTCACGATTAACCACTGTGCATAAGTATGTGACCTTAAACACCAATAAATAAATAAATAATATTTATTTATTTATTTATTTATTTATTTATTTATTTATTTATTTATTTATTGGTGTTTAAGGTCACATACTTATGTACAATGGCTAATCATGACGGTGACAGTTTTACGGGTGGAGGAAGCCAGAGTACCCGGAGAGAACCACCGAGCAACCACGAGCAACTGCCAGCTCCCCAACATCGTAACTCCACCCTGCAGCACAGGCAGGGTTAGATTGGTTGAAGACATGCACACCAGCGACGTGCAGTACACCTTGGTACACGGCGTCATCGTGCCCCCATGTGGACAATCGTAGTTAAGTACCTTGCCCAAATCACAACGCGGGAGTCCGAATCGATCGCTCAGACGGTCGCCCATCCGAGGACTAACCGGGCTCTGCGTTGCTTAACTTTGGTGATCTGACGAGAACCGGTTACCGCAACGCCACCGCGCCCCAATACATAAATAAATAAATACCCATCTGTTCTGAACGAATTGACCATTGCAGTTAAATGGTGTATGGTGACTGTGGCAGTGGTGTAGCCAGCAATTTTTTAGGGGGCTCGCACACAACGCAACTCAGGGATGAGAAGTATGGCAACTAAAAGACTGAAATCTTGTCAGAGGCCAAGCCTTGGCCAAAGGTCAAGTTGGAGGAGATTATGGGAGGGGATTACCCCCTCCCATAATCTCCCCCATCTTGACCTTTTGTCGTCAGTGGTGGTCCGGTTGGGGGGGGGGGACTCACCCGGAAAAATTCTTCAATATATGATTTCATCAGTGTGATCAAAGATTTCATGCTGAGTGAACGTGAATCAAATTCAATGTATAAGCATGTATTAGATTGCTCTGGGGAATATCGGCCCCGGACCTTTGGGATTCGGGGGTCGTATGGCCCCCATGACCCTCCCTGGCTACACCCTTGTATGGGGTGAATAGGAAAGCTTTTTTCTTCATAACCTCAGTTCAGTTGTGTACGTTATACACAGCTCCGGCTGAATTGACAAAGGAAACCACAAACATTTATTCGCTTAAATTTGGCTTTCAAAAGCGCATCCCATAACACCGTACTTTATTGGACAACATACATAACGCATAATAACCATAATACATGCAAAGACTGCAAAGAATTTCCTGAATCTCCTTGAATATCTCTTGGAAAGAGATGGGTGTCCGAAAATGTTTCTGAAAAAGTTGAAATAAAGGAAAGTATGGGTGGTGGTGGGTGCTAAAATGTTCCAAATGAACCAAATAGCCTACCTACGTTCCTGGAACATTTTTTCTGGACCCCCACCATCCCACCACCCCGACCCAGGAGAGGGCACCGGGAATTGTGCCGGCAGCGAATATGGCCATTCCGCCTCCGCAAACTATAGCCGTTTCTCCAAGCATTGACATGACATCAACATGGAGTGTGTTGACAGCAAAGTCAACAGGCAAGCTCTTTTCTTTCTAATCTTGGTTTTGTCCTTTGAACACGTGAAGTATTTGAAAAGGTTCAAAAAATATCGTTTTCTTCTTGGATTGGAACGGTTCCGGCTTGCAAAACCAGAACATTTTTGTTTTCGTAAAAAAGAACATTCGGGAAAGGATCAATCGTCATATTCAGCGAGAACATTAGAAAAAGGATGCGTATCTCAATGGTTAACGGTTTGAATTTTAAAGGAGCGGAGCACCCTATGAGAGAAGGTGGAGCAAGTTCAGGAGCCCTGGGCTTTAGGGGGCTTCCATGATTTCAGGGGGATTTTTATATATGTGTATCTTGTAGAAGAGAGAGATGGGGGAAAGAGAGAAAGAAAGAGAGAGAGAGAGAGAGAGAGATGACAAGTGCCCAAATTGTTTATAACTCCAGGGACCTCCGAAATCTGAGCCACCACTATCCATCAAATATTTAAATGTTTCTGAGGAGTCTGGTAAAAAATCTCAACGTTCACACGAAAAGTGTCTCCAGTCCTTAATACACTGACAGCACATTTCGTCGGTCTCTAATTGTGTGTATTTCTTTTCAGTTGAGGATGTGTCATTCGTCAGCTGCGGGCCGTATAAGAGAATTATAGAGACTTCACACCAGCATTCTGAAGATTAGTAACTTTCGTGTTTCGAAGATGGAAACAGCGGCGATTCTCAGAATACTGTCTCTTCTGTTGATTGTAACATCTATTGAAAGCACAAACACGACCGAAAGTCAGCAGGCGTGTCCGCGGGTACTGGCAAAAGCTACCAACTCATCTGGGTATGTATATCAGTATATTGCAGCCTTAGAGCAAGGATTTCAAAACTTTTAACCATTTACTCAACGCACACGATATCAAAATTGTTATTTTAAATATAGTTTTTTTCAACTTTTTCTAAAAAAAATAACAAACCCATATCGCTTGACCCCTCATTGGAACGAGCTCATCGAGCTCGTTCCAATGAGGGGTCACATGATATGGTTTTGTTAACATATTTCCAAAACAATTTTTTTCAATTGCTCGGTTTGTAAATTTCGCGAGTAGATGCAGACGATTTGTTTGGTAAAAGGTGAACTGAATGTGCCTAAATATATCACTTGGTCCACGAGACGCGACTCATTTGGTTAAAATTGTCTCCTCTGTCCTACAAATAGAATTTATTTATTTATTAGGGTTTAACGACACATAAACATCCAAGGTCATATCGTGTCGGTGACAGTTTTACGGGTGGAGGAAGCCGGAATACCCGGAGAGAACCACTGAGCAACGACGAGCAGCTGCCAGCTCCCCAACATCGCAACTCCGCACTGCAGCACAGGCAGGGTGAGATTGGTTGAAGACATGCGCACCATCAATGTGCAGTACGCCTTAGTACACGGCGTCATCGTACCCCCATGTGGACAATCGGGGTTAAGTGCCTTGCCCAAGGACACAACACAGGAGTCCGAATCGGTCACCCATCCAAGGACTAACCGGGCTCGACGTTACATAACTTCGGTGATCTGACGAGAACCGGTTACCGCAACGCCACCGCCCCACACCCCCTCCCCGCCCCCTCCCCCTACAAATAGTAAATAACACTTTTAAATGACATCAAAGAAAACATGCCCTGATTAGTATTTTTTAACGCAACACCCGCATTGGCATATTTCAGAGTTGCGAATGTCAGCATTGGTGAAAGTCTGCTGTCACCACCATATTTACCGTTCAAATCGCCCATTCTTCAGAAAATAGCCAATCGCCGCTTTTGGGTTCTTTTTTACCTCTGGAAAGCTTTGTATTTGAGATGCGTCTAGTTTCCGCACTCGAGGAGAGGTTCCGGAACTCCCGCTTTCATTTTAGATCCGCCACTTCCAGTGTTGCTCAGCGGCCTCTATCATAAACTCAGAGTCCACCCATTAACAATCGACACACTCATGTTGAAATATGTAAATTTCAGATTGCAAATTTTGCCCATAATGCAGCTAGCACATTTAACCAATTCAGTCTTGTTTGACAGAGCTCAACAAACTCTGTCAAACCAGGCTGACCTGGTTAATGTCCTACTTGTATTGGGGGGGATGCTGCTTGAAATTTCGGAATCTGACAACGGTGTGCCGATGGTTAATAATTCTTTGCCCTGCAGCAGACAGATTTTCCGTCCTCGTGCAAAAATACCCCTCTACGGAGTAAACCTAATATCCTGGCTTATGTTGATAAAATTTTCACTAAAACTACTCATGGCTGCTTAACTACAGTCATAACTTGATTTTATCACTCACCTATTAATATAAAACACGGGATTTCCACTGTTCTGCCTGTACGGTAAAATAAAGTTGTATCGCACAGGTGGCGATACAAAACACGTTTGATTTCGTTTCCAGTGTAAAGAGAGAAGGAAACCGTCTAAATAAATCACGTCATCGTTGGTCGAATGCACCGGAGTCGAGATCGCTTGGAAATTCCAAGTTCCTCATTTAGATTCGTTTACACG
Organism: Pictodentalium vernedei; assembly: GCA_031216915.1. Lineage (NCBI taxonomy): Eukaryota > Metazoa > Mollusca > Scaphopoda > Dentaliida > Dentaliidae > Pictodentalium > Pictodentalium vernedei. Next base: position 761,486,745 of record CM062297.1, read on the forward strand.
GGATATTTAAACAATCCGATTCGAGTCAAAACTCTATAAAATAGAAATAACATTCTGACTGCTTTTCCTTGACAAATACTTTCCACAACTGGTCATATAATGATGGAGTGTGCTAAACTTATTAGCTATTTAAAAACAAATTTGTTGTTTTATTCACTGCAGTTTAGTCAATATTTGAAGTTCAATCATCGTGACCATGACACTGATCGGCGTCAATTGGATTCGACCAATTGAATGCCGTAACAATTAAAAAGCAAATTAGGGTTGGTACCCCACCACCTAACAGTGATGTCTCGTAACAACGAAGGAAACGCAGCACTTCTCCAGTTGAAAAGTGCTTTTAATTAATTTTCGTGCAGACTGGTTGTTACATGGGAGGTGTGTGATAAATACAGAACCGCACATACGTTTGAATGGGTTAATTAACTCAATTGCTTTGGCCCAGGATATCACTCGAACCTTCGGCTCTCCTGATATCCTGGGCAAAAGTAATCTCGTGCGATAATTCTTAACCTATTTAAACGTATGTGCGGTTCTGTATATTTATGAGAAATTCAAGAAAATACTCAGCAGATAGGAATTACACTCCATAAAATTACACTGAGTCCCATAATAATGTTCCATCGTGTAATAATTTTTAAAAAAAAACATCAGTGGCGTAGCTTCCACCAAGTCGTCTAGCCCTCTGAATCCACGATTGTTTTGGCAAATTTGTTACCATAAGACCATCAGAGCCCAAGTGGATGCACAACGGTATTCGACTCCTAATTAGGCAGCGACGACGTCTCCACCTATCCGCAAAGACACATAATACACCAGAAGCCTAGGCAGAATATCGCTTCAAACGAAATGCTGTAATTGCCGAAGCCCGCAAAGCGAAAGAAGCCTTTCTTAATAAAATTGAAAACACATTGACAAATACCTCAACAAGTTCACCTCTGTGGTGGAAAACATTGAATCGGCTGATCGACACGTCATCAAAAAACTGTATGCCTGCCATCCAGCATGGCAACGCTGTTCCGACGTCTAACACAGACAAGGCGGGCCTGTTTAATGATTATTTTTGTTCAATCTCAAATATTGATGACAATGGTCACACTATTCCACATTCTGTATTTGACAACGATCGGCCAATACTTAACAATATCCGTCTTTCAGTGGAGGAGGTCCTGACAGCATTGAAGGAACTGAAAAGCAATGGGTTCCGATTGTGTCAGCCCATATATACTTAAAAATTGCAAACACAGCCTAGCTGAGCCCTTGACCTTGATGTTTAATACGTCCCTACAAAACCCCTTTTTCCCAAATGAATGGAAACTTGCGAATGTCTCACCGGTCTCTAAAGGTGTTGATGATTCCAAAGTAAATAATTATCGTCCCATTTCAGTACTCAGTTCTTTAAGTAAAACATTTGAAAAGTGTATTTTTAAGAAAATGTTTGATTTCTTGAAATCTAATGGCCTTCTATCGAAGTGTCAATCCGGTTTTAGACCGAGAGACTCAACTGTGTACCAACTAAAGGATATTTATGAAAATATTATCAGCGCCTTAGACGACAATAAAGATGTTAGACTACTCTTTTGCGATATTAGTAAAGCATTTGACAAAGTCTGGCACAAAGGTTTACTTCATAAATTAGAAAAAAATCGGAGTAATTGGTCATTTACTGACGTGGTTTAAAGATTATCTCAGTGACAGGAAACAACGAGTTGTCATAGGTTCCTGCGCCTCAAAATGGACAACTGTATCAAGTGGAGTTCCACAAGGGTCAATTCTTGGTCCCCTTTTATTCTTAATATATATTAATGACATAGAAGACGATATAATATCTGACATCAGACTGTTTGTCGACGATACCACGCTATTTATTGTAATTGAGAACCCCGAACACTCTGCCCAAATACTCTCAAACGACATCTCCGAAATCGAATCATGGTCCCAGCAATGGATTGTACAATTTTATCCATCCAAAACGGAAACAATGACAATTACAGGTAAAAGAAACCCCCAGATACAGCCAGAAATTAAAATGTTTAATCAACGCATTCAAGAAGTAGCAAACCACAAACACCTTGGATTAATCTTTAATAATCGAGCGACATGGGAAGAATACGTTGACATGATCACCAATAAGGCATGGAAGCGTATTAATATTCTTAAAAAGTATAAATATCAGCTGAATCGTTCCACTTTACAAACGATCTACTTTTCCTTCATCCGCCCCTATTAGAATATGGCTGTGAAGTGTGGGACAACTGTATAGTTGAAGAATCCCAAAGACTAGAAACAAATTCAATTGGAAGAAGCGAGAATCGTTACAGGTGCAACGAAAAGAAAATCTAGGACCCAACTCGAAATAGAAACTGGCTGGGAATCTTTGGAAGCAAGGCGCAAGAAGCATAAACTTAATCAGTTTCACAAAATGGTTCAAAGACAAATCCCAGCATACCTTTAGAATTATATCCCACCACAAGTATCACAAACACAAGACTACAACCTAAGGAATTCTCGTGACTTGTCGTTACCTAACCGAAGATCAACCCAAGGTCAGCGTGCATATCTGTATTCATCTGTAAAGTTATTGAATGACCTGCCTGTAGATACTCGAAACTGTACAACAACTGTTGCCTTCAAGCGCGTACTGAATAATAATCTTCGAAAACCCCCTAAACATTTTAATCAGAGCTACAACCGCATGGGCCAAATTATCCACTGCCGACTAAGACGAAGATGTTGTAACCTTCAGGAAGACCTCTTCAATAATCATTTGTCTGATTCAACCCTCTGTCGGTGTGGAGCCGTTGAAACATGTGGACATTTCTTACTGTATTGTCCGATTTACGATGCAACGCGGCTCAGTACCCTTGGAGCTCTCGGTCTTCATTTAGACAACGATACTTTAATATTTGGTTCACAATACAACGATAACATAACGAATACTCGGGTATTTCTAAAAGTCCAAGAGTTTATAATCAAAAGTAAAAGATTTGAGTAACGTGTTGTTATGAGAAGTGTGGATAAAAGCAGGCCTTTTACATCGCGTAACGGCCTCTTTCGGTCAGTGTTGTTGCAAAGGGGAACTTACTGGTAAAGATCTGTATAATCTTCAAAGAGTCAGCTACAAATCATCTGTAACCTTTTTATGATAATTATACTCCCCGGAGCGTTTTTACTACCTCCCTACGTCGACCGGCACCCTTCATTTTCTTTTCCCCCCTCTCTCTCTCTCGTTCTCCTTTTCCTATCTCTCTCTCACACGTTCTTTCTGTCTCTGTCTCTGTCTCTGTCTCTGTCTCTCTCTCTCTGTCTCTCTCTCTCTCTCTCTCTCTCTCTCTCTCTCTCTCTCTCTCTCTCTCTCTCTCTCTCTCTCTCTCTCAGCAAAAACAGTTCCAATACAGCTTGTACAGAACATTTCACAAAATGTCAATCCCTCCTTCTCAAATGTGAATGCTGAAGGTGAAAGGAGACGGCTTAAAATAAGCTCAGGCTTGATGCCGAATCCTGTCAATATCTCAATTTTCTATTATTCAATTATGCTTAACTTGTATCGATGTTCCTATTATTAAGTTGTATATCTCCTTATTGTATATGTTATACATGTGTTCATTTTTTACTCTTTGAATAAATACTGTTTAAACTAACGCGGCCACCTCAATTTTCAAAGTTGTGTTGTCAAATTATTAACTCTCAGTGTCACTTCCTATGATGATCCGCTTGAATTTGCGAGTGTGCAACGTGGGCACAACCCAAGGAACCGGGTAGGTGTAACGTTGAATTGTGCAGTTTCTATTTATTAGTTCTGTCGCTAACTGTAAAGAATTTTGTTTTGTTTTGTAAGCGATCAGCTGAGTCAATCCCTTGAAAGGCACATAGAATATATTCTTGTGCCTGTTATGATAGCCCGTCGCGTTACCGGAAACGAGTCGTCTATATGATACGGAATCAGAATGAGTCGCCTATATGATACGGAATCGGAACACGTTATGTGATACGTATCGTTTCTCGTGGTTTTCGGGCCAAAATCTATATGATTGTAAAATAAAAACATAAATTATGGTAATAAATGAATAAAGTTCATCTAAACTATGTTCTGTTCTCATTGTCACGTCGTTTTATACGTTACTGACACACCCTGCGGCAGAGTCAATAAGGGAGGAAATGACAGTGACAACACGACGTATTCGCCCTTTGTCGGATAGACGAAGTGGCGAGCGTCCATAGTTAAGGAATAGTGCATGGCTTGGAGTTGACTACGCCCATATAGTGCCTAGTGCGGTTGTGTAGTTCCCGACGCGAAGCGGAGGGAACTACACCACCTCACTGGGCACTATATGGGCGTAGTAAACGACAGGCCGTGCACTAGTCCTTATATTATATCGAACAGCACGAAAATGCAAATTAACCAAATAATCTACAATCCAAATTGTAAACATGTAATGATGTTTTTATTTTAAACAATAAACGAGAAATGAGAATAATGTGTGGATATTGATAATTGTTCGACACAGTAATACTATTCCTCGCCTCTGCCAGTGTCTCACTCCAGGTTCTAAGGGTAGATCACGACTCGTCTTCGACTCGTTGTGATCTGCCCTTAGAACCCGGAGCTCGACTCGGATACATATTGTGTGCATCAACATAATGGTAATAATCTCTATTTATCGGAACGTATCACCTCGGAAAACTTTGCAGCTATTCTTGCGACACTAAAAAAACGAAGAGTATATTTTTTATGTAAATCGAATTGTCTAATTGGTGGCCGGGATTTTCTGCCACCATCTTGGATAAATCGTTTCTTTGTACGTTTTTATAACCAGAAAATGCATATAGTGCCCGTGCTAAAAATAGAAAACATATAGTGCCCGCATGTAGTGACCCTTCCGTTCTGGGCTGGACAACTACACGAAATAGGGTATCACCTTCCAGCCAATCAGAATGCAAGGAAGTCACGTGAGGTATAATATTGGCTACTAGTCCATTTCCCTTCTAGTAAGATAGTTTAATCAGTAGGGCCCTGTGAATCACATATATTTGATTTCAATCGAGTCGATTATTCGAATTCGAATCGAACCTCGAATCGAATACAGGCGTCCTGAAGTCCCAACTGATAAAATATTCCAATTACACCATCAAGGCATGCCTTCGTCGCAGGCATGCCTTGATGATGTAGTTAGAATATTAACCAGTAAGGATGTCTGTTCAAAAATAGAAACGGGTGCGAGAATTCTGTACCGGGCACTGCACGAATCCAGCCGCTAGAAACCATGACCTCATCCTCGATCATTCTTGGGGACTTTAAATTTGCTTCCAGCAGTGGTATAGTGACTAATGAAACAGGAATTAGTATGAATGTTTGCATGGGTACAGATGCTTTTTATGTTAATATAGCGGCAATTTCACTCAGTCTTTATTTTCAACATTATTTATGTACAATTTCTATCTCAGCTATACGTTCTGTGAGACGACGAAGATGACTGATACCAAGCAAAATACCAGTGAAAAGATTCGAAGGAAAATGAATCAGGCGGTCGATCTCGAATAGATCCGAATACCAACTTAAGATTCGAAACCGAATCGAATCTTGAAGCTTCGCAGGGCCCTATTGGTCAGTTTATGGACAGACACAGTAAAACCGTTCGGCGATTTTGCTGGATTTTGCGGTTCGGTTACCGGTTTGCCGCAAGACCCAGAAAACAAAAAAAAAACACCCAACTCTATGATACAAACAGATTATCATGATTATGTGCATGTCCTGTGATTTGTATCAGATTCGAGGTGGTGTCCAGAATGGGATCTTAACGAGCTGGCTTTGCCGGCGAGTTGTGATCCCATTTTGGACACCACATTATCATGATAATTCATTTATCTAACGATTCTGTCGCATAAACAGATTGAATCTTAACCCTGCTATTCACAAAAATCGCCAATTAATTTTCATTATTTTTTCATTTTTTTTTCTTAAAAACATACGTTATGACCCCTCGTTGGAACGAGCTCGTCGAGGTCGTTCCAATGAGTGGTCATAACCTATGTTTTTGAGACAAAAAATGAAAGAAATTAGTTATTCAAGATTTTTTTTTTTGCAAGTGTCGTCTGCTTTTCATGTTAGGTAAAGGGTTAAATTCTTTTTAAACATTTTTGGGACATAATGCTCGGTCGATCACTGAAACGCACATAGAATGTATCCATGCGCCTGATGTATCTATGATAGCCCGTAGCGCTACCGGAAACGAGTCGTCTATATGATACGGAATCAGCATGAGTCGTCTATATGATACGGAATCGGAACACATTATGTGATACGTACCGTTACTCGGGATTTTCAGGCCAAAATCTATATGATTGTTAGATAAAGTCTGTTACATAGTTGGTCTTTGAAACCTCACATCAGTGCAGTGTGTTGGACGTCAATATTTTTACTTTTTTAGATAATGTACACGTAATGCTTGTCCCTTTCTTGTTCACTATGTGGATTATCCATCAACTGTTGAATTATACTACGAAAATATAACCATGTCGAAGTGGGTCACCACAGGAGGCTTCGTTGATATTAATCCCCGCAGAGCGACAATCAATGTATTTTACTATGCACAAAATGTGGTTGTTGTGAATAATTATGGTTACAAAAATTGATATTCGTTCCTGTTTTTCCAAATGGAAAATTGGCCGAATTACAAAAGCATAATGAGGTGTACAAAAGAATTACAAATAATTAGGCAATTAAGGTTAATTATTCAACAATGGATTTCTGTTTTATAATGGTAAACTTTGTAAATTATCGCACATGACATTTTCTTCGATCGAGATTTGTGATGCTGTGATCGCGAGCAAGGCACTAGATTATTTTGAAATCGCAAGCTAATTTCCAGAAGTCATCCAACGAAACACGGCTATCACCAACAACGAGAAAAAGAGAAGGTGTCTGCCGCCCTTTAACGTACCAAGCCGCAGAATAGCCCGTGTCGTCTCCTGTTGCCTGAATGCCAAGTGTATGTAACACCGGAATAAAAGTCTCGTCAGTTAACAGTAAACTGTTGTTACATTTGTGGGAGCAGCTTCTCCAAATTTTCAGTGTTATTTGTAGGAAATCAGCTGAGCACGATCAGTTTGAAGCGATGTAAAATCGTCAAAAATGGCAATAAATCGAAAAACAAAACATAGCTATTTGCTATTTTTTCTAGCTCAACAACATATTAAAAGTTTCAAAAAATCCGACGCATTTTCACTTTAACGCTATGATTCTGTATTACGTCACCCCAGAGTCCGACCATAACGGTCGGGAATTTCCAAGTACGTCATGACATTTTTAGATATGTTTTGTGGAGATTATATTCTCAAACTTTCGAAATGCTAAGGCTCAAAATGAGGTTCAAAAGAAAAGGTCTGTATAGAAAAACGTTAAATTGGCAATGCTGTCAATTTTAAATGAAAAAAAAAATTAAACTGCATACCTGCTAATAACCATAAATATGTGTAGAAAGTTTCATACCTTTATCGCCTATAAAAAGGGGGCAATTTGGAACCACGAGCGTTGGGTTTTTAATTAAGAATACGGAAAATAAGCTAAATTACGAAGTGACTTAAAAACGTCAAAATGGCGTTAAATCGAAAAAGTGAAAAACTGTTATCTCCTTATTTTTGGAGCACTATAACATACTAATTTTTTTTTTAAAAATGAGACATATTTTAATATTTGACTCTATGACCCTCTTTAACCCTTTACCCAACGTAACGGCCAAAACCGGCCAGCGCCATTCTCAAAAATCGCCAATTAATTTTCATTATTTTTTCATTTTTTGTCTCAAAAACATAGGTTATGACACCTCATTGGAACGAGCTCGTCGAGCTCGTTCCAATGAGGGGTCATAACCTATGTTTTTGAGACAAAAAATGAAAAAAAATAGTTATTCAAGAATTATTTTTACAAGTGTCGTCTGCTTTTCATGTTAGGTAAAGGGTTAACGTCACCCAAGAGTTCAACCATAAATGTTTGGGAATTTACTAGAAAGGCACGAAATTTTTACACATGTTTATTTGGCGGAGATGATATTCACAAAATTCGGAAAGGTTAAGCTCAAAACTGAAAATAAAAGTTATAGAAAAGAAACGTAAAATTAGCATGACTGCCATTGGGTGTGTCAGCTTGAAATAAATAAATGGATCTGCACAACTGTCAATAACCATAAACACGTGTGGAAAGTTTCATAAGTGTATCTCGTATAAACAGGGCGCAATTGGAATCACGAACGTTGGGCTTTTAATGAAGAATGTGGAAAACAGGCTTAATTTCAAATTGACATAAAACGTCAAAATGGGGTTAAATCAAAACACAAAAACAGCTATCTCCTTAGTTTTGAGCTCTTCAGCATACAACAACTTGAGAAACCGACCCCATGTTTATGGAGTAAGTAAGTAAGTAAGTAAGTGATTCTTTACTTGCGCCCACATTGGTAGTACAATTACATATATTATATAAGATACACTCGCTCAATCTGGCCTATATGTCAAGGGATATCCATCATTACCTATTACATGTAAGTGTACACTCTCTTACGCTCACACCACACAAACCCATCCATTCAATTGCTGCCACGCCCACGTGAGAAGCTTGTTGTTTGTAAGTGCTATGGTAATGGCTGTAGGCATGCCACACTGTTTGGGGCACCAAAAACATCATTCGACGTAAAAACGTCGAAAATGACGTTAAATAAAAAAATTCCCAAAGTAAATACCTTTTTTATTTTTGAAGCTCTACATTATACTAAAATTTCATGGAAATCGGACGGACATTAATTTTTCCGACGTTGACGTCTGACCGTCACCACAACGAAGCCCCAGACGAATTTTTACGGTTAAAACCGGATTGCATTTTTAGATATGGTTTTTGTTAGATAGTATTTTTCCAAAATGTTAAGAAGAAGAATTCAATAGTATGGTCAATATTAACCTTTCATGAAAAGAACATCAATATGACGTTATTTGGGCGAAAGGATAAAGTTTGAACTTATAACAACTGCATTGAATCGAGACATCATTTACGTTATTGAGTTTGAAATTTCATCGCTGTGTGCAGTATTAGTAGAGAGTTATGCGTATTAGAAAATAGGCGTTTTAATGAAAAAAACCATAAAGAATCAAAAATTTGAAGTGACATTAAAACCTAAAAAATGGCGATAAATCGAAATACTAAAAAATATTTATCTCCTCATTTTCTTGAAATCTACAGCACACTAAAAAAATTTAAATCGGCGTACATTTAACTTTGGGTGACGCTGACGTCAAATACGTCGCCCGAAAATCCGACTATAACTGTTAACACAGTTTCCCAGGTCGGTACATTTCTCACAATTTTTGATATGGTTTTCGTCAGAGATGGGATTGACAAAAGTTGAAAGTGGTAGACTTGATAGACGTATTGAAATTAAAAGTTTAAAAAAGATTTGAGACTAAGGCGCCATATCCAAAATCTGACTCCTGAGAAGAAGAAATGAAAGTTAATTGTTATGCCAAATTTTGTCAGTATTACAGTTAGAACTAGAAGTCCTGTCACGAAATGCGCACAAATAGCACGTCGCTCTGCGCGTTAATCTACGCATTAGGACCATGGTGAGGCTATCAAATCCTGTACATATGGCCTGTGCGCAAGCAATGTTTCAGCCAATGGACCTCCGAGTAATCCGGAGGTCCATTGGCAGTAACATTGCCTGTGTTTGCTATGAGTAACCAGGAGAACATGCCATGCTTTGGATGCCATTCAATATGGCAATTGCGCGCAATTCATACGCGCAATTAAGCCTAGATAAGCGCACAGTTCGTAACGGGACTTCTAGTTTTAACTGTACTTCACGGAATGTACCTTAACCCTTTACCCAACGAATCGACTGCATCCACCCGCGTAATTTTCAAATTAAGCATTAGAAAAAATATACTTTATAAAAATTGTCTTCAAAACCATATCGTTTGAACCCTCACAAGATATGGTTTTGTTGAATTTTTATGAAATCTTTTAAAAATCAAAAATTAAAATAATAAATTTTGATATCCTGTGCCTTGGGTAAAGGGTTAAATCGTGGCGTAAGGAAAATATTTTTTAGAAAGGTTGACTATCGTTATAAGTCAGTCCAACTTCCAAAATTCGGCAAATGAAGTTTCGATTGAGCAAAAAAGATTTCCTGGATTTATAGAGGAATGTTAATGTACATTTTAGAGTCAATAGTCGGGAATATTTCAGTAGGTTGGAAGAACGAACCTACAGTTCGGTTTAACGACCAATTGATATATTCCGAACGACTGAATCCGAAAATGTTCATAAAAATTCATTTTCTCTGAATCAAAGCAAGATATGTTGCTCAATCGAAATTAAATACTTATTGACTGGATTATCTATAACTGGGGCAGAATAGAATACCAGTATATCTCTGTAAGTAAAGTAACAGCACATTACATCAACGTTCGTCAAGGCGCAAATTTTCACAACAGTGGGTAAATAGACAGCCCACAACAGCGTTGGGTCATATACATCAAACTAAAGCTGTTTGCTCGTCTTAACCCTTTGAACCCCAGATTCAGGCCCAGTGACATGATACTTCATAATTCCATTAAGTAGGTTGACTTTTGAAACGTTGAAATTATTAATTGGTCTACCCCCAAATAAATAATATGGACTCTTCCCGTTGCTGCCATTCAACTGATATGGACGATACCACTAGGGTTCAAAGGGTTAAGTTGCGAACATATGATGGCTAGACAGATGCTATTTTATCTCATACCAGTGTCAAATGCCATCTGCCAGCTAAACTTCGTTTTTATCCTACATGTGTGTTTTATATCTTCAAAAATTTCAGAAAAGGCACTTCGATCATAGACCCACAGAGTGTAACATGAAGTTGGGTAATGGTGAACTCCCTTCGAATTGAGGTCATAAAAGTGAAACAAAGTTGCATGAAATTTGATTCCGTAATAACAGGAGTGGCGTTAAGGGGACTCAGGGGGCTACACCCCCCCCCCCCCCTCCCGTCGAGAGAGTCCCCCCTCCGTCGGGGAATCGGCCACAATCGTAGGGGAGGTAAAATTATGCAAACACATCTTGTCTCTGATGTGGGTTATATCGTACTTATTAGATTTGCGGCTTCTGAAACTAGGGTATCAAAAACAGGTCATGGTAAATCGCCATTGCACCTGTTTTTGATATCCTAGTTACACCAGACAAAATTTTCTTTCTTTTTTGCGTTTCGTTTTGACTTTCTTAAAGCCTTTGGAGTCTCTGATATTGCGACTTATTCCCAATTTAATCAAACATTTCTAACACTGGGCCGTACGTCCGGGGACTCCCCCCCCCCCCCACCACCCTTCGTCAGGTTCATAGCCCCCGCGTCGGAGAAATTTTGCCCCCCCCCCCTCCCCGCGTGAAAAGAAACTGACCGACAATGGATATACGGAATAAAATCTCAATAACCAGATCTCCGTAGTGAAAAACAATTTATTTTAAATTTTAAATGTACGATATGTCATCGTGGTTTTTCTTTGTGTAATCACCTTTCGAACGCACAATTTCATATGCAACGATTTTTGAAAACAAAATAAGATGGCATTATGCGTTTTCTCTTCGGATTTCATTTGCAAACTGTGATGTTCACTCTTTCAACACTGGCGCACTGGAAGGTATCATTTCAGTCAATACTGTCAACCACGAAATGGGCGAAATTATCCTGGTTTGTTGGGAGGTTCAGTAATAATTTAATCCAACAGCTCGACACAGCTTCGCTTCAGATTTTTTGCTCTTTATATATCGTCTTCTCGACCACTACCAATTTTTTCTACATGCAAACATTTATGCACACCGTTTGAAAGGGTTAATGATGTATACACATTATTACTACAGACGTTTGATCTGAGTTGTCGAATTCCATCGATTTGACGAGACCATTCCTACAACGTCTTGTTTATTGAGTTGGTCTCGTCAACAACACGAAATATGACAGCCGGGTTTGATTGACTGTTGTAATAATTTGTTTATGAAATGACAGTTGCTATTTAAAAATATAAAATAACAGCTGAAATTTGAAAAAATGACCAATTATATTAACAAGATAACACATTATAATACCAGAAATTTGAAATATTCATCTCGTAGAAATATTTTACAACGCCGGTAGCTTTGTTTGTTTGTTTTATGGTGGTTTAACGACGCTATCAACAGCCAGGGTCACATCTTGTCGAACATCTTTACGGATGGAGGAAGCCAGGAGTACTCGGGGATAATCACCGAGCATCGGAGAGCTACTGTTAGACTCTCCCGACTTATTAACTCCGCACTAGCTGAATTGGCAGCAGTTGAAGACAAGTGCACCATCGGCGTGTAATGCGCCTTAGTAAACAATGCCACCACGCCATCCAGTGGGCAGTCTGGATTAAGTGTCTTGTCTGCGGGACACAACGCAGTTACCTTTGGTTAGGATCGAACCGTACGACCGTTCGGTTTAACCCTTTACCCAACGTAATGGCCCAAACCAGCCAGAGCTATTCACAAAAATCGTCAATTAATTTTCATTATTTTTTTCATTTTTGTCTCAAAAACATAGGTTATGACCGTCGAGCTCGTTCCAAAGAGGGTCATAACCTATGTTTTTGAGACAACAAATGAAATAAATTAGTTATTCAAGAATTTTGTTTGCAAGTGTCGTCTGCTTTTCTTGTTAGGTAAAGGGTTAAAGTTGGATGCTCTAACCACTGAGCCAACACGTCCCTTAATACTGGTTTGCTTGTTTGTGTGTTTATTGGGGGTTAACGACATTCAACAGCCAGAGTCATAACGTGTCGGACAGTTTTACGGGTGAAGGAAGGCGGAGTACGCGGAGAGAACGAATGGGCAGCGCGAACTGCCAGACCTTCCAACATACGAACTCTGCACAAGTAGAGTTAGCAGAGGTTAAAGACAAATGCACCATCGGTGTGCAGTACTCTGTAGTACACAGCGCAACTATGCCCCTCCCCCCCCCCACCTCCAATCTCCCCGCGTGCAATCGGGGAGTATCGTGCCCAAGGACACAACGCAATTACTGCTGGTCAGACTCGAACCGATAGCCATTCGTTTTAAAATCGAATGCTCTATCCACTGATCCACCGACTACCCTCGCCCACCCCACTTCCATGCTGGTAGGTCTAAAATCAACTGCATTGCAAATCTCTTTCACGAACACAGATTTTCTTTGTTCACGATTAAGACTATGATGATTCAGTTCCGTTGTGCAACAACGTGTGGGGTTACAGACACGTGAATAGGGTCCTGCTGAGTTTCAATGATTACCCCATCAGCCAACTGAACGGAAAAATCTGGCAGTGCTTTTTACAAAAATCACCATTCAATTTTCATTGTTTTTTTTTATTTTTCTCAAAAACATAGCTTTTTACCCCTCGTGTGGAACGAGCTCGTTGGGCTCGTTCCAGTGAGGGGTCATAAGTTATGTTTTTGAAACAAAAAAATGAAAACATTTACACGCTAAAAACTAAAGTGTCAAAAACTACACTTGAAGTGCTGTATTTAACATTTATCAAGTGCTGAACTAGCACTTTGTTCAAGTGTAGATATCCCAGAACTTTACAGGTGTAAATACCACTTGACAAGTGTAATGTCGCGACACTTAAAAGGAAACAACGCAGATGACGCGGATCAGGCTCGAACTCTCGAGCCTGATCCGCGTCATCTGCGTTGTGTCCTTTTAATTATGGACCCACCAAGCGCAAATCAAATTATGGACGATTCTGGAAGAACCACCAATGCTAGACACATGGGAAGTGCCATCCATTCAAGTTTCAGATGTCTGACGCTTGTAATGTCTAAGTGCTTAAAGCATTGCACTTTGAGTGTTAAAATCAAACCCTATGAGTTTGAATGGGTTTAACACCTCGAAAGAGTCAGTTTTAAAACTTTAGTTTTTAGTTTGTAGTTATTCAAGAATTGTGTTTGTAAATGTCGTCTACCTTTCGTGTTAGGTAAAGGGTTAAATTCGATGTCGAAATCGATGGCCTCATTCTGGATCGACATCAAATCGGCTTCCTGGTTCGTACATTGTATATTTTTGAATCGAGTAACTCATGCTTTTTCACAGGAACGATGGCAAACAAATGTCTCCCATTGGCAGAATAACGTCGCAAAAATGAAAGAATGGCTGCATGTTGCATTAAAATTTTGCGGTTCAATTAACCTGTCTTCCTCATAAAGCGAATCGCGGCAATCCATGTTATTCGCGAGAAGGCGAGAATTTCGCGACGTTAACATGTTATTTTTTGTCTACGCTTATTGCTCAATTTCCAGACAATATCTATCAACTTTTTTCAGCGACCATTAGACATCTGGTGCGAAATGTTTGCGATAATGCCCCGTTCAGACTGTTCTTCGCGCGCTGTTTCCAATTCAATTCGCATTCAATGTCATTATCTATGTCTATGTACTAATTACATTAATGGCAATAAACCATCGGTGGATTTGTTACACATTTGGAGAAGACCTTTTTTTCTACGACGTTTATACTTTATATCGTCCTTGAAAGCATGTTTTGTGTTTATCACAGGTGGGGCTCTAACTAGGAATTTCTATTCTTGAGTAGAATCAGGGGTCCCAAGTATCAGGTTTTGAGGAGATTGTCCCTCTATGGGGGACCTTAGGGGTAGACTTCGGAAATGACGTCATAGTCACAAATGAGCGATATTAAACTGCCCTTTTATTCATGTACTTCTCTACACTGCTGTACAATAATTTTTTCGACTAAAAAATCAGTCACAAAATCGTTCGTGCTGGAAATGGTTCATGCCCTGCCTCATTTTTCCGAAGCGCCATACACGGTATAGTGACCAAGAAATAGGACAGAGAATTGTCCAGCGGATTATGACTTGGTCGCAACCCGGTCAAAATTCTCTGTCCGCTTATCTCCCAACAACGCTGAAGAATCTTCTCACTTGTCGAAAAAAGTCGAGACATTGAACAATTGATGTTATTTTCAGTCGATGTTCATGATTTCGCAAACCTTTTCTTCTGAAATTTCGAGCCACTTGAGTAAATGTTTCGTGACTGGATCTTGATCTGATCGAGAAAAAAGAGCCACTTCTGTTATCACAGTACCGACTTCAACGTGCTTTATTCACTGAACGGCCATGGGCAGCTTTTTAAAAACAAACACTCCTTAACCCCTTCCACACTGGTATCCAGATTTCAAGTAGCCATTTTTCCCATAATGCCACTGGGAATTTAACCAATTCAATCTTGTTTGACAGAGCTCAATGAGCTCTGTCAAACAAGATTGAATTGGTTAAATTTCTAGTTGCATTATGGGAAAAATTTGTACCCTGAACTTCAGATATTTTGACATCAGTGTGCAGGGGGTTAAATAAAATATGAGTGATAATTTTAATGAAGTGTGCTGGCAGATTTTGCCAGTTTATAAGGAGGTTTTGATTAGATTACCATCCTTGTACTTGTTTTGTACTTTCATGGCAACGGTTTGGTTATAAACATTATATATATAAGTTATTGTGATTAATTGACGGCAACATGGTCTGAGGTTTGGGACGCAGAACGTCGCGGTTGAACATAAGCTCCGAGTAGCAAACCTCAGATGATGCTATCGTCAATTCATTACAGTAATGTATATGTTCTATTCAATAAGGTCCGACACACATCCCAAAATCACAGCGTGAACTGAACAGGGAAGCTTATAACGATAAAATTTTAGTAAATAAACCTCCAGTGTACTTTACGACGTCACTCAACAAATAATCAATAAATGTCGAGGTCACTCCATCATACTTCAGATCGTAAACTGACTTGTAATTTAACCCTTTACGCCCGCATCCGCCCGCGTAATATGCAAATTCTGCTGCTGAAAAAAAATTATTTTTCGAAAAATTTCAACAAAACCATATCATGTGATCCCTCTTCGGAACGAGCTCGTCTAGCTTGTTCCAAAGAGGGGTCACATGATATGGTTTTGTTGAAATTTTTTGAAAAAATTTAAAAAATGATATTTAAAATAATAAATTTTAAAATCGTCTGCGTTGGGTAAAGGGTTCCAACATTTCATTCGGAACATCGTCTGCTGCGTGTGAAAACTCTAGAAAAATGAAACGGTTTTCAAATCACTCCGTCGATGAAATAATTACGAAACGGGCAACGTCATTTCAAATATTTCGCGTCGTGACGTCAGACGGCAGAATATTCTACTGGAACCGTAAACATAGAACAAATTATGCGAGCTCACATGCAGTCAGAAGGCGGGGATTTTTGTCTTATTGGAGCATAATATATTTTGCATGAATTACAACCAGATTACATCGTGCAATGATAGGTACAAACAGCCTTCATTTACTCGGTAAAGAAAGATACATCTGGAGGACCTGTTGCTAAAGTAATGAATTGAACGCAGCAAGGCACTTACTGGTTGAAGGTATATGACCTTGGATGCACTGATTGAAATGAAAGAATGTTTCTATCTATTGAGACTGACATCTCAAAATTATTAGCAACACGCCAAAATCGACTCTTCAGCATATTTTCTCTCAGACCACTACAAAAAATCAAGAATGATAATGTGATAACAACGATTGGAAATCTCATTCAAAATGACTTTCACTAACCAAACGGATGCCGTGGTATAATGAATGTATGTAAATAGATGTTTTAAAATCAATAGTACACAAAATAAATACGGATGAGGCCAGAATAAGTAGACATCAGGACCCTCTACCAATAAGCCAATTGTTCGAAACAGTAACGTACTCCAAAGACATGATGGGAGCGTTTACACTCGGGGAACGGTTGTTTTCCACGACTTTGATTCCGAAATTGTTTGAATGTGCATTGCGAGGTGCAGTGTGATGCTAGGTAGAAACGGGGGGAGCACAGGGGACACGTGCCCCTCCACTTTTTCCGTTGACATGTTGTGCGATTACGCAATGAGTTAAAATGCGCGCGTGCAAACGTGTCAATATACAGGCATTCCTGTAATATATTATTTGCAAATCCAAACATTTGGCCAAAGAATCCCAACCTTCGATGGCTTCGGCCCGTCTCTACTTACGTCAACCATCTTCCAACCCGAAGGCTCGCCTTCGGGTTGGAAGATAGATGAAGTAGAAGAAATGGACTGGACAGTGACCACACCCCTTGTTCTCATCTAAACGAGAGAATATAGCATGTCATGGTACATTTACCGATATACGATTGTAAGTTTTCTCCCACTGGACCGAACCACGATAGCCTTGAAACTGTGTGTCCCTTCACTTTCATCGAGCTTCTGTCGCCTCGGATTCTGCGACGTTGCCAGGTAAATGAGTAGGGGCGAAAATATTTGTATGCTTCCATTTTTTTCATCCCCTACATCATTTGAATCGAAGCAGAAAAATAATAGTTTTTCCCTCCACTTCATTTTCACGTCGTGTTTGGTCATGAATGTATATCCCCGATGGGTGAAGATCTTGCGTCTTGCCTGGGAAATAAAAAAATAACTGTCACGCCTATTACGTCAACGTGATTACTTTTAAAGGCTTAAGTATCCGAAAAGTGAAGGCATGGCATTAGTAAAATTACCAAAGAAGTATCAGGACAAGAGTACACCGGGAATTTTTCCAGTGGACCATATGACCAGTCCGCCACTGGTTTACACCCCATTAGTTAAGGTCCAGTGTCTTTCCGCGGGAAAATAGATTTTCCATGCTAACTGAAGTACCCTGAGTGAAGGTCCAGTGTCTTTCCTGGAGAAAATAGACTTTTCCTGCTAACTGAAGTACCCTGAGTACTCCCTGAAGGCTGCAGGAACCAGAAAGTGTGGGATTAACTGTAACAAAATGACTCAAGAAATATCATGGTGTGAGTAAATGAGTTCGTTTTAGAGATTTCGGCCATGAAAATGACATTGTATTAGGTTGACATTTGTCAGGAAAAATAGGGCGGACGAATGAACCAATTCCACAGCAGATTGCTGACATACGCAAAGTTTTAGATGACTCTTTTCCCCAGAAAGTTTTATGATTAACATAATGCTACATCTCTAGAAGTTTTATACAGTGCACGAGACATTGTGCAAGCAATTATCTGTTCAATCGATTGAAGC
Organism: Pictodentalium vernedei; assembly: GCA_031216915.1. Taxonomy (NCBI): domain Eukaryota; kingdom Metazoa; phylum Mollusca; class Scaphopoda; order Dentaliida; family Dentaliidae; genus Pictodentalium; species Pictodentalium vernedei. The sequence continues at coordinate 761,504,849 of CM062297.1, forward strand.
CTTCATTGCAAGTTGGTATACAGTGAAAGCGGTTCACGCACATCTCAGATTCTTTAATATACCGCCTGGGCGATTATTATATTAATGCTATTAAGCCACACAAAACAGTCAAGTTCTGACCGATTTAAAACTACAATCATCCACTTAAGTGCAATCAATATCTCATTAACAGAGTGAATTCTGTGAGAAAGGTGCAGATGCTAGGTCAATTTGGTGGGTATAAATTACCTACAAGTGGCGAAAACTTTGTGTTTATTATGAATCTCTGTAATTTTCGCTTTTCACTCTTCTTTATGCGTGCAATCTCAGTTCGCAATCCGCGTATTGCAATTTCCGAATATTATCACTCAAAATTGAGGTTGTATTGACTGAGACATTTTAAAAGCATTGTCTCCAGACGAAGGGAGCGACCTCTCGAGCTGGCCTCCTTTTCATCTGAAGTTCATAGGTGGAGAGTGATTGCTCGTTGGAATGAAATCTGGGTTTGAAGTCCCACAATGAACTTCAGAGTTGCAGCCAAAGTTTATGCATGTTTGTAAATCTCGGTATGCTTCTGATTAAATTGCCAGTATAAACCATTTATGTGGAGCACCTATTGGTCAATATACAACTGGATTAATGGACCGTAAGCGAAAAACTTCCCACCTCAATCTGACTCCCTCAAGATGTTGTCACGTTTGCCAACTACCTCCTCTCATTGGTGATGTTTGATGACGTGGAAGCTGTTACGCTGTGACCATAATGGTCACAGCGTAACAGATTTCACATCATCAATATCAAACTAAAACAGCACGAAAACTAATAATACTGCCTCAACATTCAAATCTCAGCACTTGTTTTTGTCATTAATAACTAAAATATGTTGTACATATTTCTTTCGTATTGCCTCTGGAAAATTTGACATCATCAGCCTATTCATTTTTTACAGACATCAAAGTATAGAGTTTAAAAACGATTGACGATTTAAATTAGTCGGAAAATTGAAAACTTCGTAATTATTTTTGTTGAGAATGGTATATTTATAACAACAATTGCCCACACCCACCCCCACACCACTAAGATGACGACGTGTGATATACGTTTCTATTTGTAACCAATGGGCGTTCCGGATTCAGATAAAATCCAGTTGAGATCAGTGAGTCAGCCAGGTAAGTGAAACGAAATAATCACTGCGATGGCAGTCAGTCTCATTTACCTTGAGGCGTTGTGAAACAAAATCTAGAACACCTTTTGTCGGTTCGCTTCCAAAGGGGAAAGGTCGTATCCCCAACGTTGGCGCGAATTCGCTTTTTGACAAATTCAGAATCTGCAGGTTCGATTACCTTAGATGCACAGGAACAGAACCACTTTTCACGGCAAACTGCATTTTCGTGGCCCTAAATATTTATTTATTTATTTATTTATTTATTTATTTATTTATTTATTTATTAGTGTTCCCACCACATTAGCAGCTGGTGCAATGTCGTGGCGACAAACGGTTATGTATACTATTAACCCTTTACCTAACATGAAAAGCAGACGACACTTGCAAAAAAAATTCTTGAATAACTATTTTTTTTCATTTTTTGTCTCAAAAACATAGGTTATGACCCCTCGTTGGAACGAGCTCGAAGAGCTCGTTCCAACGAGGGGTCATAACCTATGTTTTTGAGACAAAAAATGAAAATATTTTGAAAAATAATTGGCGATTTTTGAGATTAGCGCTGGCCGGTTTTGGCCGTTACGTTGGGTAAAGGGTTAAAAAAAAATACGGGATATCCAAACTGATGTTGATATTTTCGGAAAATGGTATTGGATATGCGTGATTGGACACATCAATATGTTACCAAGTTTAGTGTGGATCATGAATGTCAGAGGCCCACGAAAACTCCGTGCAGGTTTTTCGCACGAGCGCCGCGTTAATGCCTGTGGGGTACGTTTTGAAATTTTCATTTGTACTGGACGGGCTTTTTCGGAGGTCTCATCGTTCTTTTCTTGGTATAAACTCGTTCATCAATAGTTTCTGGTCGAAACGTAACTTTTGAGGTATGCGAAGACTGACACGTGACGAACGTTTATGTGCCGTTGGCATGTTGGAAGCTGGCAACAGACAGACTGCAGTGGCTCAAATTCTCCACGTTCCTCAATCGGTGATTAGCAGGTTGTGTTCACGCTACCGTCAGACAGGCAATGTTGATGACAGACGTCGGCCAGGTCGTCCAAGGGCGACAACTGCTAACCAACTGTTTCATCCGAACCACAGTATTGCGTAACCGCCATCAAATTGTCTCAGAAATTGGACAGCAGCTGCACCGAGCGACAGATGTGCGAGTCAGTGGTCAGACTATCCGAAATCGCCTACACAGCTGGAATTTGTACGCTCGACGACCTTGAATAATTCCACGTTTGACTGAACGTCACATCGCAGCAATGCGTAATTGGCGTGGAGAACGACAGCGCTGCGACAGTCGTTGGTGGAGCAACTTCATGTTTTCTGATGAACTGAGGTTCATTCTCGACATCCACGACAGGCGAAACGATACCATGACGTAACCTTAGAGCAGCACGATCGTTTTGGGGGAGGATCGGTTATGGTGTGGGGAAGCATAACCATGACAAACAGAACAGCATTACATGTCATCCAAGGGCGTGTGACAACATGTTAGCAGCTCATGTCGTGCCATTTTCGCGATGTCACGGCCGTCGATTCATTCTCCAAGATGACAATGTAAGATCACACAGGGCCTGTGTCGCTACAAAGTTCCTCCAGGAGCAGAACATCACTACACAGTCTTGGTCAGCACTAAGTCCAGACCTTTCACCAATCGAGCACGCCTGGGATATGCTTGGCAGGCGCCTACTACAACGCCAACAGCCCCCTACCAATGTCCAGGAGCTCGCCGCTGCACTGCAGGAAGAATGGAATAACATCAGTCAAGCTGATATTGGACGTTTGGTGACGAGTATGCCACGTCGGATCCGCGCTTGACTCGCGAACCGAGGAGGATTTACAAGGTATTGAAGTCATGGACTGAATGTGGTAAATACTCTGACTGACCGTCCATGTCTTCTACAGCTCAGTGCGTGGAATGTGTGCTTGTCAGACACTCAACTATCGCTGAAATCATTCACCAGATGGCACAGTGCAATGCCCCAGCTGTCTTTTTGATGAATATATAAATGTATTTCTTCACATATCTCACTTTTATCAAATATCCCCTACTTTTTTGAATGGTATAAGTAGTATGTAATGTGGTTTTGGGAGCCCCATTGGCCGGACCCCTGTGCCGGACCCCGGAAGTGGCGTCATGTCACGTGACGTAGTGGTGCCATGTTGTGTTGTCATGGTAACCCGCGTGAGCGGCCATGTTGTGACGTCATCCCCATAGTGATACGTGGTGTTAGTGCGCATGCGCAGCTCGAGTTGTTAGGGTGATACGTATTTCCGTCGTCCATTTTGTATACTGGAGGCCGCCATCTTGGTTTCTATGGTAGCACGTGATTGCTATGTTACCAATGGCTTCTAACAAGACAGGGGTATGTTCGGGGGTGTGTTCCTTTGTACAGGAGTATTTTCTGGAACGACTTCCCTGGATAATTACCACAAACAACCCGACAATTCCTCCAAATCACCAAAATCCACCCAAAATCACCGAAATTGACTTTATTTCCCCAATTTATCGGCTTAGCACGTAGTGCTATTGTACTAAGGGGGTACAAAGGGGTGCGTTCGATTGAACAGGAGTAATGTTCTGGCTTAGAATTCTCCCAGAATCCCTTTTTGGATCCCTATCCCATGACGCTTTTCCCATTAAAGGACACGTTCCTTTGGTCATTACCCAGAATTCTCAGATTCTATCTATATATGCAATAGTTATCGTTTATCTGACCATGTTCCATTGTTCTAGAGTATACCCCAGTAGCGTAGAAGAGCCTATTAGTTGAAACAGTTTTGTTTATTATTACTATATTTAGCTATTTTGGTCTATTCTTGTTAGTTCTGACCCTATTCTAAGTACTCTTGTTGTTTCATTTATCTAGATCATTTATGTAACTAACCAATCAGATTGCTTGATTTCCCATAACCTGTACTTAATCGTATAGAGTTATCTCCCCTTATTACAACGAAGTTGTATCAGATTCTCATCACATCTATATACAATGGCAATATCCTCGGCACCCCAATTTCGGCACCCCTTTTTTGAAAAACATATGACCTTCGGCACCCCTTTTTGTCATATGTGCTTATATGAAAAAGCACAATGTGACACAATGTGCCCTAGCACATAGGCACATGATTTATGTGCCGATATGTGCTTATGTGAAAAGGCACAATGTGACACAATGTGCCCTAGCACATAGGCACATACGGGTATTTGAGGATACCTATTGACTGGTATTGTATTATTCGAGGATACCTACCAGAGAATCTCTTTTTTGTCATATGTGCTTATGTGAAAAAGCACAATGTGCTTTATGTGCCGATATGTGCTTATGTGAAAAGGTACAATGTGACACAATGTGACACAATGTGCCCTATCACAGAGTCACATACGGGTATTTGAGGATACCTATAGCCTAGTATTGTATTATTTGAGGATACCTATCTAGGATACCTTCTGAAGAGTCCCTTTTTGTCATATGTGCTTATGTGAAAAAGCACAATGTGACACAATGTGACCTAGCACATAAGCACATGCTTTATGTGCCGATATGTGCTTATGTGAAAAGGCACAATGTGACACAATGTGCCCTCTCACATAGGCACATACGACCAAAATGGGATTCCATAGCCACAGGTATTTTCCAAAAGGGATTCTTTAAAAGGGATTCCATAAAATGGAATTCCTATCCGACTCCGTAAAATGGGATTCCGTGTTTTACCATCGACAGTCGAGGGTATTCCCCTTTCCTATTGGAAGAATTCAGTTCAATGAGTTGTAGTTCCTTAAGTTTAAAATTTATTCAGTTCAATGTCGTTCAGTTCAAAGGGTGTTTATTTATATTAGATATAAAAAGTTCATTCAAAAAGTTCAAAAAGTTCAAGGGTGTTAACATTGGGATATATTTAGGGGTTATAGTCCATTCAAACAGTTCAAGAGGGTTAATTATATGTACCTTCATTAGGGTTGTAGTTCATTTCAAACAGTTCAAGAGGGTTAACACTGGGTTATATTTAGGGGTTGTAGTTCAATCAGATCAGTTCGATCTTCGTTCACTTTGTTCTGTTCATTTTGATCTTGGCTGTGTTGGATCTTTGTTCATTTTTTATGGTCAATTCACTTCGATAACTTCATTGGGTCAGTTCGATATTCTTCAATTTGTTCTGTTCACTTCGATCTTGGTTGTGTTGGATCTTCGTTCTGTACATTTATTGTTTTGTAGTGGTTGGTTGTCTCTGCTCAGTTGTTTCCAACTAGTTCGATCTTCGTTCATGTTTCGTCTGTTTAGTTAGGTTGCTGCATGTAGTATTTAGGGGTTACAGTCCATTCAGGTTAAAAATTGTATTGTATATATTGCGCGTTAAGATTAAATCAAAGTTTATGTTGTGTTCCCTTCGATCTTGGTTGTCAGTTGTATCTGTTCGGGTTTTTGCTGTAGTTGGTGAATTATGTTTTATTAGTCCCTTTCCATACCCTCGAGTGTCGATGGTAAAACACGGAATCCCATTTTACGGAGTCGGATAGGAATTCCATTTTATGGAATCCCTTTTAAAGAATCCCTTTTGGAAAACACCTGTGGCTATGGAATCCCATTTTGGTCGTATGTGCCTATGTGATAGGGCACATTGTGTCACATTGTGCCTTTTCAAATAAGCACATATCGGCACATAAAGCATGTGCTTATGTGCTAGGTCACATTGTGTCACATTGTGTCACATTGTGCTTTTTCACATAAGCACATATGACAAAAAGGGATTCTCCAGAAGGTATCCTAGATAGGTATCCTCAAATAATACAATACTAGGCTATAGGTATCCTCAAATACCCGTAGTTGACTATGTGATAGGGCACATTGTGTCACATTGTGCCTTTTCACATAAGCACATATGACAAAAAGGGATTCTCTAGTAGGTATCCTCGAATAATACAATATCAGGCAATAGGTATCCTCAAATACCCGTATGTGCCTATGTGCTAGGGCACATTGTGTCACATTGTGCCTTTCCACATAAGCACATATCAGCACATAAATCATGTGCCTATGTGCTAGGGCACATTGTGTCACATTGTGCTTTTTCACATAAGCACATATGTCAAAAAAGGGGTGCCGAAGGTCATATGTTTTTCAAAAAGGGGTGCCGAAATTGGGGTGCCCGGGGATATTGCCATTGGATATAGATGTGATGAGAATCTGATACAACTTCGTTGTAATAAGGGGAGATAACTCTATACGATTAAGTACAGGTTATGGGAAATCAAGCAATCTGATTGGTTAGTTATATAAATGATCTAGATAAATGAAACAACAAGAATACTTAGAATAGGGTCAGAACTAACAAGAATAGACCAAAATAGCTAAATATAGTAATAATAAGCAAAACTGTTTCAACTAATAGGCTCTTCTACGCTACTGGGGTATACTCTAGAACAAAGGAACATGGTCAGATAAACGATAACTATTGCATATATAGATAGAAGCAGAGAATTCTGGGTAATGACCAAAGGAACGTGTCTTTTAATGGGAAAAACGTCATGGGATAGGGATCCAAAAAGGGATTCTGGGAGAATTCTAAGCCAGAACATTACTCAATCGAACGCACCCTTTGTACCCCCTTAGTACTATAGCACTACGTGCTAAGCCGATAAATTAGGGAAATAAAGTCAATTTCGGTGATTTTGGGTGGATTTTGGTGATTTGGAGGGATTGTCGGGTTGTTTGTGGTAATTATCCAGGGAAGTCGTTCCAGAAAATACTCCTGTACAAAGGAACACACCCCCGAACATACCCCTGTCTTGTTAGAAGCCACTGGTAACATAGCAATCACGTGCTATCATAGAAACCAAGATGGCGGCCTCCATTATACAAAATGGACGACGGAAATACGTATCACCCTAACAACACGCGCTGCACATGCGCACTAACACCACGTATCACTATGGGGATGACGTCACAACATGGCCGCTCACGCGGGTTACCATGACAACACAACATGGCGCCACTACGTCACTTGACATGACGTCACTTCTGGGGTCCGGCACCGAGGTCCGGCCAATGGGGACCCAAAACCACATTACATACTACTGGTATATGTTAAAATGTCGTGTTGACATACGATTTCTTAATGTCATATCTTTAAAGAATTTTTCAAAAATCCGGGAGTGCTTATTCTAAAATGCCATATCTCAACATTTATATCTGGAAAAAAGCAGGCAATTAGCTTTTTCCTGATAGGTGGAAACGAAACAGACTGGAAGTTTTGGCAGGGTGACCATAGCTTGTTTGACACAGATCATAAAGGACGTAGATATATATATTTCTAAAATGTCTTATTATTTCCCTAACGTTAAGACTATTTTCACAATGTCGTATCGTCATCTAAAAGTCATTTTTTCTCACAGATGACACCTCTAATATCCTCTAAGTGATTTTCGAAAGAAAAGATCGTATTTCCTTCATGTGGAGCTACAGTCACTCTGTCATGTGTTCCTGATATTAGGAATTGTTAATTTTTTTGTTTCTCCTGTTGTCCTTGAAAACTTGAGATAAGAGATTTTAGAAGCCCATCGACGTATTAATAAAACTTGAATACCATATAATGGTAAGACGCGTCCAATATCATGACTCAAGCCGCCAACATCACTGCGTTTACTGTTTTTCATGTATGATTATTAACATTATTATTAAAAAAAAACAACCAAAAGAAAACCAACAAAAACTTCTAGGCATTGTCGCTATTCAAATTTAATTTTTTCACTTTTAGCCTACAAAATATTGTTCATGACCTCTCTTTTAAACGAGCTCGTCTTTACATGTGTAGTGCCAAAACGCGTAATTAGGTAATATATTCCAAAGCTGTGTTGTGGATGGCAGGAAAGATCTTTGATGCGATTGAGTGCGACAGAGGGGCATTTTCAAATCCGTGTTACATCGCAAGTTTTAATCGTGTGTTGTAGACAACATTTGGGGAGTGGGGCATGAGGGGTATGCACGGGCAAGGCGGTGATACATTTTGAAGAATTGTTAAGTTTGTGTTTTTCGCGTCTTCCTTCCAGGGGTTCCTAACCCACCTCCGCGTATAAAAGAGCTTTGCTGACACTTCGCGTCGCACTGGTTACAATCCTTGCTGCTTCTAACTGGATTTATTCGATGTTTTCGCTCTCCAAGTTGGAGTATTCTGGGAGAGGGCGTATAAATGGTACGTAAATTTTTGCCATGGTTTTCCGATGCAGGTTGAATTTGTGTTTCCAAAGGAGGCCAATTCTCTACCACGCTTTGGTTGTAATCTCACGAATGCGATCGCTCCAAGATCCGGCGTTATTAAAGGTTATTCCGAGGTGTTTATGGTGACCTACTTCCTTGATATCGGATATCGGTATTTGACATTTTTTAGTAATGGGTACTGCAGTTTCTCGTTTTTTCGCGATAGTACCATGGATTCGTCTTTTTGTGGATAACGTCAACAAGATATTGTTTTGACCAAGATTCTATCTGAAATATATCATTCCTTAACTGGTAGAGTGCTAAATTATTTTTGGCCACCAAAATTTGTTCACATGTCTTTGTCTTGTTACAATTTATAGGAGAGTGCCTGTGGGCACTCTCCCATAAATTGTAACAAGGCAAATTTTTTTAGAGTAAATCGTATTACTTCAAGGATAATATGAAACACAGCCACTGAATTTGAACCCTTTAAGTTGCAGTACCTGCACTTCAGAATAAAGCCCAAATATGGGCTTCCAGCACTCTGTCAGCTAATAGCTCAGCTGCGCGGATGGTATCTTCGACGGTGAAGTAAAGAGAAGTGTGATCAGCAGAAAGCCTGATATTGCATGAGACATTCTTAGGAATACATTACTTAATTAAATCCGCGAAAATAACTCTATATCCAACTTCTCAGCATATCTCAACCGAAACACAGCTTGTTCCAAGCTACTTTTATCACGACAAACTGCGAAAGTCACAGATGGTCACTCCACTGTAGGTTGCGCCTGTCTTGTAGCAATCTAAACGACCATCTCTCCAACAATCACCTTTCTCCAACTGTGGAGAATTATTTCTTCAACTCGTTCCATGAGTTCCAATGTGTTCTATGTGCCTACAGGCACATAGAACACAGTGGAACCCAGGGGACGAACTGTTCTTTCTACTTGACTGAAATAAACGCTACTTTTGGCCAACTAGGGTATAACATAAATAGCGACATTCACCCAAAACGGGAGCATTCACTACACTCCCGATGTCAATAAGGCAATATTCAAAAGTGAACAAGGATTTATCACGGTGACAAAGCGTTTTTAGACTCCCCCCCCCCCCACCTGAATTTAGAAGCGTCAGTAAGCTGACATAAAAGTAGCCCCATGGCGAACACCAGCAGTGCTAGTTTGCTGGGGTAAATTAGTATATTTTATTGGTATCTTGAGAGCCGGTAACAAATGCTTCCAGGGTGCTAGTTATCCTTGTGGTGTGCACGTTAGTGTGCTCGTTCGTACGGGCCTGTGGGTGTGCATGTTTATGCACATCGACCTGCGCGCGTGAAAGAGTGCATATGTGCATGCCAGAAGGAGAACTGAAAATAGTTGGCTGGGATGCGCATGCCCTTCTAATCAAGGTGAACCTCCTGTCTGGTCTAACTTGGGCACTCCTATTATTACTTCTCTTCTTCTTTCTTCTCGTTGTGTGTACCCATACTATGTATGGTACACATAATGCCGGCATCCGGAGTGACCATCCGTCGTTCGTCCATCCTTTGTCCGTCCGTCTGTCCGTCCGTCTGTCCGCCCGGCGTTCGTATCCATTTCTTTGTCATTCGATAACTTGAAAAATATTGCTTGGATTGTCAAGTTACTTTATATTTGTGTTCAGGTTACTGATGTGCCGAGCTGTATAGTTTTTGGTGTAAATCGGATAATTTGATCCTGAGATATTAACCCTTTATCCTTCAAATTGAAAATTCCTCCAATCCCCTTGGCATTTGATAACTTGAAAAATATTGCTTGGATTGTCTAATTACTTTACATTTGTGTTCAGGTTACTGATTTGCCGAGCTGTATAGTTTTTGGTGTAAATCTGATGGTTTGATCCCGAGATATTAACCCTTTACCTTCAAATTGAAAATTCCTCCAATCTCTTTGGCATTCGATAACTTGAAAAATGTTGCTTGGATTATCAAGTTACTTTATATTTGTGTTCAGGTTACTGATGTGCCGAGCTGTATAGTTTTTGGTGTAAACCTGTTATTTTGATCCTGAGATATTAACCCTTTTTCCTTCAAATTGAAAATTTCTCCAATCCCTTTGGCATTTGATAACTTGACAAATATTGCTTGGATTGTCCAGTTACTTTATATTTGTGTTCAGGTTACTGATGTGCCGAGCTGTATAGTTTTTGGTGTAAATCTGATAATTTAATACTGAGATATTAACCCTTTATCCTTCAAATTGAAAATTCCTCCAATTCCTTTGGCATTCGATAACTTGAAAAATATTGCTTGGATTGTCAAGTTACTTTATATTTGTGTTCAGATTACTGATGTGCCGAACTGTATAGTTTTTGGTGTAAATGTGATAATTTGATCCTGAGATATTAACCCTTTATCCTTCAAATTGAAAATTCCTCCAATCCCTTTCGCATTCGATAACTTGAAAAATATTGCTTGGATTGTCTAGTTACTTTATATTTATGTTCAGGTTACTGATGTGCTGAGCTGTATAGTTGTTGGAGTAAATCTAATGATTTGATCCCGAGATATTGACCCTTTATCCTTCAAATTGAAAATTCCTACAATCCCTTTGGCATTCGATAACTTGAAAAATATTGCTTGGATTGTCAAGTTACTTTATATTTGTGTTCAGGTTACTGATGTGCCGAGCTGTATAGTTTTTGGTGTAAATGTGATAATTTGATCCTGAGATATTAACCCTTTATCCTTCAAATTGAAAATTCCTCCAATCCCTTTCGCATTCGATAACTTGAAAAATATTGCTTGGATTGTCTAGTTACTTTATATTTATGTTCAGGTTACTGATGTGCTGAGCTGTATAGTTGTTGGAGTAAATCTAATGATTTGATCCCGAGATATTGACCCTTTATCCTTCAAATTGAAAATTCCTACAATCCCTTTGGCATTCGATAACTTGAAAAATATTACTTGGATTGTCAAGTTACTTTATATTTGTGTTCAGGTTACTGATGTGCTGAGCTGTATAGTTTTTGGTGTAAATCTGTTATTTTGATCCTGAGATATTAACCTTTTTATCCTTCAAATTGAAAATTCCTCCAATCCCTTTGGCATTCGATAACTTGAAAAATATTGCTTGGATTGTCAAGTTACTTTATAATTGTGTTCAGGTTACTGATGTGCTGAGCTGTATAGTTTCTGGTGTAAATCTGATAATTTGATCCGGAGATATTAACCCCCTTTATCATTCAAATTGAAAATTCCTCCAATCCCTTTGGCATGAGATAACTCAAAAAATATCAATCCGATTGTCATGTTACTTTATATATTTTTATTCAGGTTACTGATGTGCTGTGCTGTATAGTTTTTTACGCAAATCTGATAATTTGATCAGGAGATATTAACCCTTTATCCATGAAATTAGACACTCCTCCAATCCATTTCTATATGTACCCATACCTTGTATGGTGTATATTATGTCAGCATCCGTGGTGGCCCTCCGTCATACAGCTTTCTACTAATTGCGCGTATGGGTACACATCTGACGATTTCATCGGCCTATTTTTTTTTTTTTTTTTTGCTTCTTTTTCTTTTTAATTCCCATTTCTTTCTACTTTTTTGTATCAGATTTCTTTCCCTCATATATAGTTTAAACCTCTGTTTATATAGGAACGTTATGCGCCTTACTCGCCATAAATAATTTCACCAAAACCATTTCATCTCCTCTTCCTGTCCAAATAAGTAAAATTACTAACTATGAGAATTTTTTTCCTGGGTTTTTTCCTCTTTTTTTGTCTTTTTCCTTTGGGTTTTTTTTATTTATTATTATTTTCCTGGCTTGCTTGTTTGGGGCATTTGTCCTTTTTTGTTCTGTTTTTGAATTTTTATAAATTTTCATGTTCTTTGCAGAAATCTATTTCAGCCTTGGACACTGCGGATCTCTCATCCCAAATTGAATCAGGGATAGGATTTAGAATCGCATTTAGTGCCGTTGCTCTTTAATTCATCACGTATGTCACGAGCGTGCAGATGGACCCTTCCCAGACAGGAGTTGGTGGGGAGGGGGGAGGGGTTGTAGGTTCGGTCGGATTTATTTCTTTAAAAGATAGCCCATTCTCGAAAGACAGGAAAATGATTGCTAAGATTCAGACTGAAGAAAATTACGCTTCTGACACCCATTTGCAATTTTTCCCCCAAATATTAGAGATTTATACCGCCTTGTAATACCTTCCTTGGCTTAGCATTGATATTTCTGTCGAAACAGTCATCTACGCCGCTATCTTATCTTACAGGACTAGACGTCGACAATATGTGCATTATTTTCATCTAATAATAAAACGGGTTACTTTTTGCTTCCAAAGCACAGCTTACGATCGCTCACTGGAACGAGATGATTCCAATGAGGAATCATAATCCACGTTAGACTAAAATCCCCCGAAAGTGATTGAAGAATTAAAGCAAAATGAACCAAGGAATATCAGGGTGAGAGTATATGTACCGGTTTTAGAGATTTCTGGAAAGAATATGTACAAAGTTGACATTTTCTCCGGAATGGTTGGGGTGAACCGAGCCCCCACCCCACCATCCAATGTCTCCGGTGGCTATGCCGCTGTGGAAAGGGATGACTCCCGTGATTTAGACTACTGATGCAATGTCTGTTGTAAATGTGTTAATGGCATCTCTATATTTCTTGTAAACCATTAATTTGTTGGTGCCTTCCAATTTTTATCATTTAATTGAATTTGGATTATTTCATGCACAGCCACTCAAATGCAAGGACTCACTAGTTTTCTTTAATTATTAAGGCAAGGCACGGTGGGTTCAGTGATAACATATATTTTGCTTCAACTGTATCTGTGAGTTTTATTTTAAAATTTCCCAGCGTTCTTTTTCAATATAACCTCCAAACTGCACGCCCATTCTTCTATTTGATTTGATCATCTATTTGCACGGAAGAGCTTTTCCATCATGTGTTCTGTCGGCCCTTGAAAAGAATGAGGTTTGTTTGATTAAGAGTAAATTACTTTGAAATAAATTAAATGATCTAACGTAAAGATTAAATTCAAAGGTCGCATTTTCTACTGTGTTAAGAAAGTGTGTATTATCGCACTCAATAAACTATTTTATACCGGCGTGCACACTACTTCCTTTAAATACTCACTTGCCAGTTCATATTTAAGCTGTAACTCACTGCAGACGATCTTACCAATTGTATAAATAGGAAGCCTGTAGCTTTGTCCAACTAGAAATTCCAGCTTTGATGGTCTCCCTGGATATAAGATTGTTTATTCCTACAAAAATGACGGCATGTGATCAAGGACGTGGCTAGAGGTCCGATTGGGGGGAGTAGTCTAGAGGAAGGGATCGGGAGGGGGTAACCCCCTCCCGGTCCCTCCCCCTAGTTGGAAATTCACTACCGAGAAAAATTCTGAAAATGAAGCCATGAAAGGGGGCATAAAATTGATTCTGGTAACTGAAATGTCAACACATTTATAATAGAATTATCAGGTTGTTATTAGTATTTGGTATTATTCTGGTAGCTGAAAAAGTGCTAAACAAATGCTCAAGCTGAGAACTTTGAGCAATTCATACTTCCCTAACATTCAATCAGATCTTATGCAGGGACGCTCAATTTTCGATGTTTCATCATTTTGTAACTGTGAATGATGGAATTAACTGGATTTTACATGTTGCGATTTTCTAGAAGAGCATTTCGAAGATTTTTTTTTATTATGATAAGTAAACGTACTATAGAAGTCTCGTACCGATTGACATCATGCATACTTATGAAGCTCGATATTGCGAACACTGCAGTTGTAAATAGTAACAGTGGGGATTTTTGCCGATTTGAAACCGAGTTGGGATTTTGGAAAGTAAAGGAGACATCAGCATCGCCAAAGAAGCTCTAAAATCGAGAAAGATGGAATTTCCAACTGCACGTGACTTGCCCTCCGAATTTCCAACTATAGGAAATTTTGGCCAGGATTGGAGGGTGACACGCCCTCCACACACACACCCCTGTAGCCACGTCCCTGCATGTGATACGCAGAGCGATCCAGCAATCTAGTTGTATTGAGATCAGTGGATCAGAAAGGTTAGTGAAACAAACGAAATTATCGTGGCGATGGCAGTTCGTCTCATTTACGTCGCTGCAAGACAGATTTCAGAAACATATTTCGTCGGTGAGCTTCCAATTTACGTATCTCCTACGTTGGAGCGAATTCGCTTTTTTGACAAATTCAGAATCCACAGGACCGATAACACGAGCTACATAGGAACAGAACCAATTTTTCACGGCTAATGGCGTTTCAGTGGCTCGAAATGTTGACATATAATTTTTAGATCACCTTGACAAAGCCAAGCTAAGATAATCTCATCGCTCTCCGTCCGTCGTCCTTCTCCCGCCAACACCATGTTTTGGTCTTCTCCAAAACCACTGGGTCAATTCAAGTGAACGTTTGTGTGAGTGGCGGTCTCGAAGGGGCATTGCAGTTTTGTTCAACTTATCATGTCCAGCCCCATAGGGAGGGGGTGGGGAAAAATGTTTCAAAATATCTTTAAATCTTCTCATGAACCAGTCGTTACAATGACTTGATATTTGTTATGGAGCTTCCTTTTGGGGTGTACAATCAAGTTTGTTCAAACGAAGTTCGTGAAGCAATATTTGGCTTTGTAATGGGAGGGGTAAGATTTTTGGCCCCACCCAAAGTTTCTTTTTTCTGAACCGATGGTACGATTTGAACCAAATTTGGTATGTGGTATTATTGGGTCATAAGTACTTGACTCGTGCAAAAAAATTCCCGCATCCCCATGGGCACCCCCAGAAGCTAAAAATAGAAATATTTTCAAACGCCCATATTTCCCACACCACACAGAACACAGAGCTGATATTTGGTATGAAGCATCCTTAGGACCAGTAGAATGGAATGGTAAAAAAGTGCCATCGGTTATGTTAGGGTCTTCTGTACAGGGCATCGAAAAAATGCTGAGTCAGCATATTTCTAAAAATTAAAAAAATCTTTTCTCCAGAACCAAAGGTCAGAATCCTTTGATATTCGGTATACAGCATTCATGGGGGGTGGGGTGGGGGGGGGGGGGGTCAGATACAAGTCTGTTAAAATAACGCCCATTGGTTCATATTTGGGCTCAATACAGGAGCCCGAATTTTTAACTTAGGGCAATATGGGGAATATTCTTTAAAAATCTTCTTCCGAACCACCAGTCAGAATCTTTTAATGTTCGGTATACATCATTGTTATGAAGGTCAGATATTCAAGATTGTTCAAACCAATTCCCTAGGTTAATTTTTGGGCTTCCTATGGAAGCCCAATATGGGGGATATTTTTTTTAAAATCTTCTTCTTCAGATCCACCAGTCAGAATGCTTTCATATTTGGTATACAAGATCTCTAGTGGGTCAGATTCAAATTTGTTCAAATCGGGTCCCTAGGTATATATTTGGGCTCGCTATAGTAGACCAAATTTTATCTTAGTGCAATATGAGGCAATTTCTTTTAAAATCTTCTTCTTCAGATCCGCCAGTCAGAATGCTTTCATATTTGGAATAAAATATCTCTAGGGGGTCAGATTCAGGTTTGTTCAATTCGAGTGCCTGGGTTAATATTTGTGCTCCATATGGGAACCTGAAATTTAACTCAGTACAATATGAGGGAATTTCTTCAAAAATCTTCTTCTTCAGATTCACCTGTCAGAATCCTTTCATATTTGGTTTACAACATCTCAATGGGAATCAGATTCAAGTTTGTTCAAATTGGTCCCTGGGTTAATATTTGGGCTCCTTATGGGAGCCGGAATTGGTCATGTTGCTGAAGAATTAGAAATTTTGTATTCAGTACCCTCTAGAGGTGTGTAACTAAGATTAATCCACATAGGGTGTATCAAGGGGGGTTCATAGGGGAGCTCTACATTTTACATTATGATCAACTGAAGAAAATGTATGATGCTCGGACTATTTTTGTTACTCCTGAAGGACTGAAGGATTAACAATGCACCCTATGGAGATAAATTGCTTAATGTAGACTCATTCTTGGACTCTCTTTATATTGTGTTCTGTTCAAGGTGGGCGTTTCAGGCTCCGTGGGGTCTCTTGTTAAATGTCATATCTTGAAAGAAGTTTTCAAAGACCAGGACTCTGACAACTTTTCCGTCCTGGAACGGGCGAACCGGTAGTAATGTTATAAATAAAGTGTTTTCGTCTCGGTATGAACCAGTGGTGAATTTAAATTAATTATTTATTTAGAATAATTAAATTAAAACTGAAATATTCAATCACTGATTATAATTTTGACGCAACGACTCGTTGCGTCAAAATTATAATCAATGATCCTACGATTACTAATTGATCAAAGGCTTTCAACACGATATAGCACTGCATATTGAAAGTGTCATTAAATCTCAAGCGTCAAACAAACAGCAATGAATCTTTTGTGAGGTCTATTCAGTGGAATGCAATATACCGACAACAATTAATGCTGAAAACTTCAATATTCTGTTGGGAAACAACATGGCCAGATACTGGTGGGCTTCCTGTTGACCCCATCATTATGTACGAATGGAAATGTGTGTATCGCAAGAAGTAGTGCTTTCAAACCATGTTTCTCGGAAGAATTTGTGATACCAGACCTCTATCAATTCTTCGTCTTTAAAATTTGTCGCGACACAGACCGAGCCCACCTCAAATAACACAAAAGGATCGGTGTCGAACATGTACACAACAACATGCTGACAAAATGGAGACCAAAATAGAATGAAACGAGGAAACGGAAGGAATGAAATGTTTCAGCGCACCGAAGACACACAGGGACGATGTGGGATTTGAAATCCCTTGCGACCCGAATTACTTTATTTGCTTATGAATCCACGGCAGACGGATGCGAGGGCCAATAATCTTATGTGGTTTGAATGTGAACAGTGGTAGTAGAAAAGTGAGATCAGACCCCCCCCCCCCCCCAACAACCTCGAACTGGAAGGTGACTAAGAATTGTGCATAACTACAGGAATTCTTCTCCTGTTTTACTTAGAAACGTGTGGATATTTATGGTAATACCGAAACCACAGTTTGATGGTTGTTTTAGAAAAAGGAAAAAGAAACCCGAACAGTCGTTGTTTGAGAGCAGCCCTGTTACAACCGATAATGTTACAATGCCGCATAACGTTACACCAACCCATAATGTTACAAAAAATGTAGTAAACAACCGATAATGTTATAAACTCCGCATAATGTTATAACTTTTTTCAACTCGTTATGTTATAAAAATCGACGCATAATGTTATAAATTTTTTCAACCCGTTATGTTACAACAAATTAACCGATAATGTTATAACTTCTGTATACTAATTCCAGTTACAGCTATTGTAGATAGACTTTACCACTTACCATTTATTGCCGCACGAAGGTATGTAATATTTATACTAAAGGTTTCTGCTCTGGCTAAGGCGAGGAGACACCCCCAACTACCGGGGATTTATCATTGAATGACCTAGTCACGTTACATTGACGCGAATTATCCTGGTAACTCAATCGTGTGACGTCATTACCATGATCATACAGTGCCCAACATGGTGAAGGCGGGGTGGTGGGGGGAGGGGTGCTACTTTATCCAGTTGGTACGTTTACCAACACGCGTAGTCTCCGCTTCCTTTGGGGATGGGCAAATGTCTCTGTTTCTGCTTGTTTTGGGAATCTAAAACTGATTTGTCGCATATTTCTTAGTCATAAGAATATCTTATTGTTCATAAATTTGACTTTTTAACAACTAACAGTGAACAAAAATGAGGTGGAGTTAAACGAGGACAAAACGTTGGATGGAGCGAGGTACAGATGGTGGATGTGGCGGGTTGGTAGTGTCGCACGGAACAAGAATAAGATGCGAAACTGGGTAGGAAGAGGAATGGGATTTGGGAGGATTGAAAGGGGTGAGCAGGGATTAGGCTGAGAAAGAGAAGAGGTCATGGATTAGTACATCAGGGTGATTGTGCAGAGAAGGCTATCTGAGAATGCTATAAGGGAGTAGTACTAGACGGTATGATAATATAGATGGTGGAGATGTTGGAAGAAGCGGAAGTGATGAATTTGGGATTACAAGTTCTGGAAAAGGCGGAATCACTAGAACAGGCAGTACAGGGAGAAGGAGGAGGTTGTGGAGGAGGAGTTGTGTTGATGTTGGTGTTGTGGCGGTGTTGGTGATGGTGTTGAGTAGTTATGTATGTTGAAAATCAGATGAGCCATTTTGTAGGACCCCGGGGCAGGACCCCGGAAGTGACGTCATGTCACGTGACTGGGCGGTCATAATGGGTTGTCATGATCGTGCACTGGGTGGCCATGTTGTGACGTCATTATAATGATAATAGGTGGTAGGAGTGCGTATGCGCAGCGCATGTTGTTATAGGGACACGTGCTCCGTCTCACCCCTAACAACCCGACAATAGATATCGAATTAATCCAAACAACCCGACAATCTTCAGAAAACTGACCCAAACACTCCCGAATAAAGGTAGGATAGTATCCTTAATGAGGGTTAGAGACGTATGAAGATGTACTCATTGCGCTCATTTTCAAAGCTTTTAGTTTGATATTATTTAAAGTCAGAATGGTCCAATTCTACACTGGGAACTGAAGAGTTCCCTCAAATGCAGACCGACGGTCTCCACCTGAAACTGATGCCATAACAGTATAAATTACCAAAGATATGTCTATTTGAAGTTATAACATTATCGGTTAATTTGTTGTAACATAACGGGTTGAAAAAAGTTATAACATTATGCGTCGATTTTTATAACATAACGGGTTGAAAAAAGTTATAACATTATGCGGAGTTTATAACATTATCGGCTGTTTACTACATTTTTTGTAACATTATGCGTTGGTGTAACATTATGCGGCGTTGTAACATTATCGGTTGTAACAAGCCCCAGCATACTATCCATAACGGTTATAAAGGAACGAGGAAACTAGGAAACTGAAATGGGGTAAGATAATATAAATTACCTACCATGGTGGGCGTAACTTTGGGATTGTTTCATTCCTTGATTAGTTAATCTCAAAGGTGTACACTCCATCTTCCCATCACCTCATGTTCATCTCAGTCCCATCACCATCTGTCAGGGACCAATCCATAATGTAATGAAAACAAGCAAAAAAAGTGAAGATGAGTTGAAAGATAAAGATGAAATGAGAAAGGTGCTTTAAATCATAACTTTGTCGCGTCGCCGTATAGAATGTAACAATAGGTGTACGGTCGACATTATTTTCAAGAGGCGGAACAAATCTTGCCATCGCTTAAACATATGTAAAAGATGTTGTTTTGACTAAACAGATTTGCCCGATTGCAGGTCAAACAAGCGGACGGACTTCGCAATTGAAAAATTGTTTCATTCTTGACAGCTTATAAGGGCCAATTGATGTTAACGTATTAACAGGCATCAGGTTCTTTTTGATCTCGCTGTATACAGTGCAGTCAGCATGGATTGATCGTAGTCCACGCGTGAGCAGTAATGTCCACGCATGCGTTGACCACTTAACCCTTTACCTAGCACGAAAAGCAGACGACACTTGTAAATAAAATTCTTGAAGCACTAATGTTTTTGATTTTTTTTACGTCAAAAACATAGCTTATGACCCCTCATTGGAACGAGATCGATGAGCTCGGTCCAATGAGGGGTCATAACCTATGTTTTTGTGACAAAAAATGAAAAAATAATAAAAATTGAATGGTGAATTTTGTGAATAGCGCTGGCCGGTTTTGGCCGTTACGTTGGGTAAAGGCTTAAAAAAATCATCCTCAGCAACATTTTAATTAATGAAGCACCGAGTTGTACCCGGTGCTTCATTTTATTTCTATATTTTGTGCTACATCATGTGTTAGTGTATAGTGTATATTTTTATGAACCTCTAGGATTAAAGTTTTGTTATTTTCATTCAATTTATTTATTTTCTGAAAGTCATGAGCAAAGTGATTTTTTTAAATTATCCAAGAGAAAACAATGATTCTGTTTATATTCGCATATTGTTAGTGAAAATGTTAAAGAAGAACACGAAATCGTTCGACATCACACACTGATAATTAAATGTGAATGAGAGGCGACAAATTTGATCCCTTGTTAATTGGAGGTTAATGAAACTGATCTTGTCTCCCTTGTTGGCCATTGCCCTGACAGGCGTGAAAATTGATCAGAAAAGTAAATGTTGACCCAACCATAGTTGGTATCTCAAACGAGAGTTCTTTTTAAAGGCGCGACAAAATCGTCATATTTATTTCAATATTTTTAGGTGTTAATATATTTTTATTCAACGTTATTCATATGAATGTTTTTGCATTCATTAACCATTCGTATACGCACAAAAAACTGCTTCGAAAATGTTTGACGAAGTAAAGAAAACAAAGACAGTCTTGTGTATGGTTCTGAAGCTTCCTGTGACGTCTAGGGAGGTTGAACGAGATTTGATAAACGATGCACTAAAATTAACCCTTTACCCAACATAGGGTTAATATCCGACCAGGCTAACTTAAGGGTTATATCTGACCAGCGTATTCACAAAAATCGCCTGTCAAATTTTATTATTTTTTAATTTGTTACCTCCTAATGTAGCTACTGGTAGCTCATTCGACTGAGTTTGTCCATATCTTTCTAATGAAAGATCATAAGCTATATTTTTTGAGTCTTATAACTGGTCGTGTTATATGAAGATAAAAAGTTAATATCGTCTCTGGACAGTTTGCTATCTCTACCAATTTCATATGTATATTTTGAGACTTTTTTACTATTTTACTGAACAAGTGCATAGCGGATACCAACGTTTTTGGAGTGAGTGTCATCATTATTTCGTGAGTGGCCAGCAGGTGAATTATAAAATTTCAACTCGCGACCCCAGGTCGCGAGTTGAAAATTTATATTCCACCTGCTAGTCTCGAAGGAAATAATTATGTTAACCACTCAAAAACCGTAGGTATTCTGTTAATTATATGCGTTGCCTATTCTAAAAAGAATCTGTAAGCTTTAATCTCAACTTAATGCAGAGTAATTTCTACGAAAGCGACAAACGTTTCAGTTTAAAAGTAATCAGCGGAGAGCCAACGAACCGATTTCAGCGACGAAATTCGTCGTCCGCGAAACAAAATAGTACCCCAGCTTTTCACTGATAGCGATACAAACACAAACGTTAATGTGTATTAATTCAATAATTCAATAACAACATTTTTACACCATGAAATAGCGAACATCTCTCTCTCTCTAACAAAATTTCGCAAGTTTATTTCGTGTTCGTTGACATTATTTTCACTGTGATTCGCCGGTTGTACCTACAGTGAAAAACACTATTTTCAAATAACATAATCGAATGTCTTGTGCCGGACTAGAGGAAAAATGCGACATCTACGTTTTCGATATCTCCTTATATTTTTAGTTGAAGCATATGATATTGAAGTAAATTTAAATAAATTAAATGTCCATGTTGATATACAAAATACAGATTTCAATTTCGGTCGCGTCAAAATTAAAACTTCAATGTTGCAGTTCACACGTCAATCTGTTATTGTTAGAAGTTGTGTTGGCAGTACGGAAATGCCCAAATGAACTGATGATATCACCCTGTTTAATTTCTGTGCCCCGTCCTCAAATGTTTGTAATCCGATTATTTCACATTTTTCTTTCAATGCTGCAATCATCCCCCAGATATATTTTATTCTGGCCAGTATCGAAAATAAAAAATATTATCGGTTGCAAGATCTGTAAGGTTGTTGGTGTGCAAAAGATACCATTTTTCGTTAAGTTCCTCTAAATATATAATTATTATCAGTTTTGTTTTGTGACAATTTTTTGGAGAGTGCCAATAAGCACTCTCCAATAAATAATCATAAAACAGTCATTGATAAACACATTCCACCATCTAATTTCACTTCAGCAGAAACGTTCGTCTAAAAAAATATTGGACTGAAGCAGGTACGACAGAAATGTACATGGATAGAAATCATGCAGCCGAAAAGGAGGTTCATTCCTTGGATATACTTTAATATTCTTTACGATATTCGATGGGCAGTGGGGGGTGGTGGTGGCTCCGTACAGATGCAGACTGCAGGCCGAGAGACAGTTGAGGCATTGCAGTAGGCGCCTGCCAAGCATATCCCAGACGTGCTCGATTGGTGAAAGGTCTGGACTTGGTGCTGACAACGGCAGTGTAGTGATGTTCTGCTCCTGGAGGAACTCTGTAGAGACACGGGCCCTGTGTGCTCTTGTGTTGTCATCTTGGAAAATGAATCGACGGCCGTGACGTCGCGCAAATGGCGTCACATGAGCTGCTAACATGTTGCCACGGTAGTACAGCACTGTGACACACCCCTGGATGACATGTAATGCTGTTCTGCGTGTTATGGCTATGCTTCCGCATACCATAACCGATCCACCACCAAAACGACCGTGCTGCCTAACGGTTACGTCATGGTATCGTTCGTTCCGTCACCGCCACACTCTGTTTCGTCTGACGTGGACGTCGAGAGTGAACCTCGATTCATGGGAAAACATGACGTTGCTCCACCGACGATTGTCCCAGCGCTGTCGTGCTCCACACCAATTACGCCTTGCTGCGATGTGACGTTCAGTCAAACGTGGAATTATTCGAGGTCGTCGAGCGTACAAATTCCAGCTGTGTGGGCGATTTTGGATAGTCTGACCACTGACTCGCACATCTCTCGCTCGGTGAAGCTGCTGTCCAATTTCTGAGGCACTTTGATGCATGCCAACGGCACGTACACGTTCGTCACGTGCCAGTCTGCGCATACCTCAAAAGTCACGTTTCGACCAGAAACTATTGACGAACGAGTTTATTCCAAGAAAAGAACGATGAGACCTCGGAAAAAGCCCGTCCAGAACAAATGGATATTTCAAAACGTACCCCGCAGGCATTAACGCGGCGCTCGTGCGAAAAACCTGCACGAAGTTTTCGTGGGCCTCTGACATTCTTGATCCACACTAAACTTGGTAACATTTCACGCGTATCCAATACCATTTTCCGAAAATATCAACATCAGTTTGGATATCCCATACTTTTTTGGAATAGTATATAACGATCAGTGCGACGTTTTTTCCTTGTGTTATATGTTGTATTTCTTCTGCAATGTAGATTAGTTTTTCATTCCCTATGTAAATCAACAGGAAATAACTCGACCAGTTGACTAACTGTTTCGAATTCTGTTTTGTCTCATATTATCAAACAAAGAACATAGAATGTTTGGACACTGGCAAATCTGTTAAAGATCTATGATAGATCTTTAAAAAAATTAACTAAAATCTAAACTCTTTGGGTTATTTGATAACCCCATAAGAGATTAAGATTTAACTGGTAGAGTGCTGGAAGCCCATATTTGGGCTTTATTCTGGAGTGTAGGTACCACAGCTTCAAGGCTCATATTCGGTGGATGTGATTTGTATTATCTTTGAAGTGGTATTAATGAGTCTGTAAAGGCTTGCCTTGTTACAATTTATTGGAGAGTGCCCATGGGCACTCTCCAATAAATTGTAACAAGGCAAAGACATGTGTACAAGATTTGATGGCCAAAAATAATTTAGCACCCTACCAGTTAAAACAGTGAGACAAATGGTTGTCCGCCAGACAGAGACCACCAACAGAGGTAAGCACGTAAATTTGCTTAAAAACCTGCAATTTCTCTCAATGCCTCAACCCTTTTCTGTAGCAGCGCGATATATTTCCCTTTGAAGGAAGTCCTATATCTTCCGATCACGCCCTTTGGGAATCTGGTTACACCCCTACTGCTCGTTATCTTCTGGTTTTCATCACGGTATTATGAGCGGTGTCCTATGTACATGTACAGTACGTGGAGAGTGGATTGTAACTAAATTACCCGCGGAGTGGAGTTATCACCCAGGCTATAACTTTCAAATTTTGTACATATCGACAAACAACAAAAGCAATGTTTCAGCCAATGGACCTCCGGGTTTAACCCGGAGGTCCATTGCTGAAACTTTGCTGGTGCTGGTTATGCTTTGCAACAAATTTGAAATTATTCCTCGGGTGGAATCTCCACTCTGCGGGTGATTTAGTGATAATACAGTCTCCACGTACTGTACATGTGGGTTCTGCAGTCGGAAGTCTCGTCTCCTGTGCATGGTAACTGTACCAATTTATGTATTCATGATGACCTATGTGTACTGATGCAATGGAGGAGAGAAAACAATCCTTACGATACATAACATTTTCAAGGAGATATTCTCACAAAATCCAGTCTCTAATATGTTAGCAATTGTTCCACATGTGGAATCTATAATTCATTAGTACTCGGGTCGACAGGCAGATAAATGATTCCGTACAATTCATTAGCCCTGTGTCATCTCGTAGATAAATTAGGAGTTGTTTCTGTGACATGACATCTTTGGGGATGTGATCTGTGTTGGTAAATGAATTATAGGCATTACAGAAACGGGACAGTCGCTGTTTGATGAACAAATACAATTCGTAATATGTGCCTATTGATCTGACAAACATCTGTTTGAATAGAACAATGGAAGAGACATAATACTGATGAAAACTTATTACGAGTATTATCGCTATTAGTCGTCTCTTGGTTACACTTCAATTTATTCTGTTGCCAATTTTTCATATCCGCGCGTTGATGTTGAACTAGTTTGCTTCTATTTTTTCTTTATTACTAACTGAACATTGGTGGATGCGGGCGGAAGCTGACCTGACAAATATCCCATCTACACTTGTCGTAGTTGTCTAATGAGTGCATACACGTGGTTATAATGGAGTGTTTTCTTATGTTTCATTCAGCGACGTAACCAAAGAGGGTACATGAAAGGCTATTCCCTCTGCACTTTTCCTGAAAAATGTCAACCCAATATACATTCATGCCCGAAAACCTTAAAACTGGTTCTGTGGTTGTTCCTCCACTTTCTGGGTACTTTAGTCTTTAGTTCTTTTTGCCCGGGGAATACATACTCAGAACGACACAAGCGTGTGAATGGGTTAATCGATATGGCACGAGCGCCAGCGCGGAATGATAGAACGAGAGGCCGCAAAGGCACAAGTGCAATATCAATTAACTCATTCACGCGCGTGTGTCGTTCTATGTTTAGTACACGCCTTTGCGTCTATAAAAAACAATTATTAGAAGGACACTCAACAATTCAATTGACAACTATCAACAAAAATAACACATTTCATCGCCAACCAAATTTGCGAGGGGAACCCGTGTTACTATTTCGTCCCCTGACTTCCAATATGTTCTATGTGCCTACTGACACATATAACACATTGAAACTCAGGGGACAGTTTTCAGCTATCGCTAGCGATTCAAACTGTAACTGCGTTTCACGGTTTGTAGAATATTCCAATGAAATTTCGCTTCTATTTAAAAGGAGTCCGTCAACGATTCCCATTCCGCACATATGTGCGGAACAGATTTTCATTTTCCGCACGGTTTAGTGTTGCTCTGGATGGGGATTACATAGAACAGGCGTGTACTAAACAATTTTGGCCCAGCACGAGGTGAAATCAAGAGGGGATTAAATACTTTTTTTACTACCATTGAAAAGCAAAAGAAAAATATCTCCCCCCCCCCCCAACTTTATTGTTATGTCCGCATTACCCTACAATCCATGTGAAAATCTTTATACCGGAGATTGTGAAATACACAAAAGTTCCGTTCAATATCGTCTTTTTGATGTCTACAAATTACATGTCAAGCACACCCACAACATAACATTGGAGACGGTACGGGATGAAGAGACAATCTATTTTCCAAATTCAATACAAGTGGCTGTGTACAAGTCACAGTTTAAAGACCATTACGAACTTTACACTTAAGGTGCGCAATTTCGTGCTCCGTGTTTTCGCAAACATTGTTTTTGCATATTACGCAAAGAAATGGCTCATCTGAGTCCACCACCTACTTTTCTGACTACTCCAGGTATTCCTCCGATTTCCTGGATACAATGGAAATTGGCTTTTGACACTTGTATGACTGTAATCAGCGGTGCAGAGAGTACGATCCGAACCCAGTGCATTGTTTGATTCCTGGAGGTCAAATAATGTTTCATATACTTACCTTGGTACCTCAAAAGGGGATGATGATACAAAATACATAGACATTTCGTACCTACAGTACACATTGTTGCAGAGCGATATCGTTTTCGTCAAAGGGCCCAACTACAAAATGAAACGGACGACGAATACGTCGCAACTCTACGTCAATTGGTAGTAACTTTCAGTTTAGAAATTTTGCAAGATGAAATGATCAGAGACCAACTTGTCGAAAAAACAAATTGTAGTCGAATTCGTGAAAGGCTTTTACAGGGGCCAGACTTAACTTTAGGAAATGCTGTAGCTTTATCACGAAGATTCGAAACAGTAATGGAAGAGGCAAAATCAATATGCTCCTTCCAACCAATTCAACGTCTCTTCAACTGCTATTGTTTCTGTGAATGCTGTTATACGTAATAAACATTCAAAACAGACTCGTCATAGACACAATTCTTCGACCAATGCAAATGCGATTGCTGAAAGATATTTTATTTTAGTTGCGTTTCCAAAGAACACCTTGAAATGGCTCAAAATGTCCAGCTAAAACAGCTAAATGTAACACATGTTTTAAAACTAGACGTTATTCAAAATCCCAAAATAAACGTGTAAATTATGTAACTAATGATGCAACTGACAGTTTACCTTGTGCCACGTCTGATTATTTACGAACTGTAATACCACATTCAGCCAATGCAATCTAATGCAATATTCAAATTGAGAATGTGAATCTCAGTATGCTTGCTGATATTGGGTCAATTTCAACATTATTACCTGCAAAAGTTTACAATAAAGATTTTAAACATGTAAAGTTATTAAAATCAGACATTACTCTGAGCTCTTATGATCACCGACGACTCTCACAGCTTGCATATTTTGAAACAAGTGAAATTCAAAGACCGCTCTAGAAGATCCTAAATCTATGTCTCCGATACTAGGGTCCTGCAAATATTCGAGATTCGATTCGATATCGATGCCATACGTATGCTTCGAGATCGATCCCGAATCAGTCTCAGGATTCGATTTTTTCGAATCTCTCGTACTAACTTCAATTTGTTACATTTCCAACAAAAATAGGATAAAACTGTCATTAGAAAATTCATTCATGTAGGCTCAATTCCTATTTATTGAGTAATTGACAATGTTTAATTGTTAGGTAAGGTGTGAATTTGGCCCAGAACATTATCCATAGTTTTGGTTTTTGAAGGCTTAACTTGTTACTATTCACGTTCTTAAGAACGTGAATAGTAACAAGTTAGGCCTTCAAAAACTAAAACTATGGACAATAGGCCTAGCTGTTTCAGCCACGGTGCTACAGAGAATATTTAGTTATTGGTGTTTAAGGTGTTCACTCCGTCGCGTAAGGGTCATCACAGTGTTCCGTAACTTCCGGTTGATGCAATATGAAATAACTTGTCTTTTAAGATTCGATTCGGGATTCGATTCGATGTCGATATCAGAGACACGATTCGATTCGAGATTCGATTCGAAAAGAAATTTGTGATTCGCAGATCCCTATCCGATACTGGAGTTGGGATTGCATTACTTGGTCTTCGATTAGTCAAACAGCTACGACTAAAAAGTCACTCATCACCTACATCTTACCTTTTATTACACGCCTGTTCTATGAAATCTCCACTCACAGCAACACTAAACCATGCGGAAAATGTAAATCCGTTCCGCACACATGTATGGCACGGAAATCGTTGACGGACTATTTTTTTAAATAGAAGCGAAATTTCTCTGGAATTTTCTACAAATCGTGCACCGCAATTACAATTTGAATTCCTAACGATAGCTAAGAATCGTCCCCTGTGTTCCAATGTGTTCTATGTGCCAGTCAGTTTGCTGATTCACTCAATGACGAACTGGCATGTGCACATAGATTTCAGCACAAAATCAAACTTAAAGCTAACGCTTGTCCAAAAACATACAATGTTCGAAATGTAAGTATTCGCAGTGCTGGAAATGAACAAAATTGACGTGTGCAGTTTGAAGCTCCCGCGAAATCAGAGACGAGAGTAAATTGTACCCATAAAATGTTAGTATATGAATTTTTGAGGGAATACTCTCATCAAACACCAGAAACTTTAACCCTTTGAACCCAAGCGGCTGCCTCTCAAGCCAGGAACATGATACGTCATAACGCCATTAAATTGGATGGCTGTTCAGTAAATGTGTGGGGTAGACTAATCAATATTTTCAACGTGCAGCCCAGAGGCTGCACGTTGATAATATTGATTGATCTATCCCAAATAATGAATATGGAATCTTCTAATTGCTGCCATTGAACTGGCATGGCAGATACCACTAGTGTTCAAAGGGTTAAATGTATAAGGAATTGCTGAATTATGACAGTAACTTGCCACTGGCCACAGAGTGCTGCTTCCTCAAAACAACATACATTCATATGCCCTCACAGTATATTAGTGCTCCACCATATTTTTCAACGAGTGCAGTTTTTAGTTCCCGTAAAATAGAAAACACGGGTGCTGACGGGAGCAATTGCACTCGCACCCGTCTCATTTCCAAGACTGTATTCGAGATGAACTGTCAAATGAACTTAGTCGTTTACTTCAACAGAGTATTATTGAGAAAACTGGCTCTAGTGGATGGTTTCATTCATAGTTGTTGCACGTAAATCCGAGGAGGTCCCGTCCGCCTGTGCGTTCATTTACAACATGTCTCCAACAACATCATCGTCGATAAGCATCCGCCACCGAATGTTAATGAACTGCTTACTAAAACTGGAAACACAAAGATTTTCACAAAATTAGATATGCCACCTGCCTATCATCAGATTCGACTCACACCAGATTGTATTGTATATACTACACAACCTTTATCACTCCTGATGGTTTATTTCGTTTTACGAGACTATCTTTCGGGTTGGCTTCTTCGAGTTCGGTTTTTCAACGAATGATCGACATATTGCTAATGATGTACCTAACGAACATTGCTTTCAGGACGACATTCTGATACATGCTAATGATTTAGCTTAGCATGATGCAATACGTACCACAGTACTTAACATCTTACTTCGAGAAGGATTGAAATTGAACAAATCTAAGTGCAACTTTCGTTCAGATTCAGTAACTTACTCTGGTCACATGCTTACTTCAAACAGACTTAAACCTACCCCATCACTGATAGATGCAATACTCAATGCACCACAAGCTGAAACTCAAAAAACAATTGAAAAGTTTTCTTGACCTGTGGGGCTATTATTCAAAATTTATTGATAAAGTTGCTTCGAAAGTTATTCCACTACGCCAAATGTCTACTCAAGGCGATTTGTTAAACTGGAATGAAGAAAGTGAACCGTGTTTTTTTTTAATTAACTTGTTCGGCTTTATTAGTTTTTGACGCAACTTGTCAGACAATTATTACCACGATGCAAGTGATTACGGACTCGGAGCGGTTCTCCTGAAACTGCAGGAAGGCAAAGAAAGTAATCGCTTTTGCCTCTCGTACTCTGACAAAGAATGAATGCAACCACTCTACGTCAGAGAAAGAAGCTCTCGCCGTCGTGTGGGCTGTTGTACATTGGCGTACATATATTTGGGGACATTCATTCATATTACGCAGTTTTCACAAACCTCTTACCGTGCTTTTTTCGAGTGCATATAAACGTTCAGGTGGAAGATTAGCGCGTGGAGTACCCGCTTGCTTGAGTACAATTTTACGATAGAATATTTGCAAGGTTCAACAAATGTTACTGTAGACTGTTTACCGCGTATTCTTATTCCGTATACTGAAGGTAGCAAAACTTCTGACAATTGTATTACTGCACAAACTTTTGACAAAACGAATAATACAGCAACTGAAAATGAATACAAAACTGAATTTTTAGCAGATGATTTTCTCTGTTTCGTGAAACAATACTTAAAGTCCAGTTGGCCTGCCAGAAAAAAAAGTCTTCCATTAGACTTTGTGTCTTTCTTTGATGTAAAATATGAAGTTTCTATTCAAAATGATATTGTTCTCTGAGCTAATCGTTTAGTAATACCAAAGACATTGCAACCTCGGTTGGCGCAACTTTCCCATGAAAGACATTTAGGTATCACGCTAACAAAATGCAGACTTCGTTAAGATTTTGGTTTTAGTGGCCGATAGTGGATCACCAAGCTGTATAAAGTAATTAAATTCTTAGCTCACCTGTCCAAATCGTTCGGATCAAATAAGCCAGAATTTGTAAAATGTTTGTAAAGCAAACTTGTCATTTTTAGACTAACTCCTTCCGGTTGGTATTTGCGGCATTTTAAACATTACGCCCCCATTTGATAGCATAATGTCACATTTTCCTAAGGTGAATATCGTGAGACCTTCCACTACCAACCCACCCCAACTGAGGTGGAGGTGGAGGGTGCCTGGGTGTTCTACCCTAGGAAAGAATGTGCATGGCAATCAACATGAAAATCAATATCGGATTGGTTGTACCGTGCAGTCGTCGTGTACTAGTCGTAATCCACGTGTGGGCAGTGATGCCCACGCATACATTTACCAGGTAATAAAAATCAACAGCAGCAACATTTTAATTAATGAAACACTGGGTTGTACCTCAGGGCCGTACTGTACATTGCACATCACACAAAGTGACGGCATGACCTTAGATGCCTTTGGTGGTGTAAGCAAGTTATGACACGTAGTTACGTAGAAGTAGTAGGACTTGTCCATTAGTATGATGGCGGTTTAGACAACGCTATTCCATGTTGTAAACCAACGCACCTTCTGAAACAAAGAACTCCGCGTACCAACCGGCAGTAATTTATATTAATCTCCACAGCGCAGAAGAGTTCTGGGAATCAGGTTGAGATAACCTATTTATCGATAGAGCCTATAATCCCCAAACTGCCCATCATGTAAACTACTGTACAATCAGAACCATGGACTGAAAGACAGAAATTGAGGATTCGAGTTAAAAAAAATGAAGTGTGACCAATAGGTGAGGCAGCTTTGTTTGAAAACAGGAAACACAGAACTTAACCCCAACCTGGAAACCTACAGAAAAATTGGCAAGTTTACTTTAGGTTTACAAAATGTCAACAGGCTTCCTCGTGGTGTCTCTTCTCCACCAAACGCCCTCTTCGTTTCGCATGGCAGATTCTTTTGGGACTAATAAATACCTAAAATGTACCTGTGTATTTTACGAAACTTGGCCCTATGTCCATTAACAATAGCTTTAGGTACAGTATTTTTTTCGATTGTTCGTATTGAAACTGAACGTCAGCAGACATTAACCCTTTGAATTCGAGTGGTATCTGCCATGCCATTTCAATGGCAACAATTAGAAGAGTCCATATTCATTATTTGGGGTAGCCCAATAAATATTTCAACGTGCAGCCTCGGGGCTGCACGTTGAAAATATTGATTGGTCTATTCCACACATTTACTGAACAGCCACCATATATAATGACGTTATGGTGTATCATGTTCCTGCTCGGAAAAGCGACCGCTAGGGTTCAAAGGGTTAATATCAATTCATTGTGCACTACCTTCATGTTAATACTAATTTACACAGCATGTAAGGGACCTTGATAAACTTGAAACAAAGATTGTGAGGCGTAGCCAGTCGCGAATGCCATTTTCGCCATTTTCGCCCGTAGACCGGCTAGCAAAACGTCATTTCGTCTTCCTGGAAATCTGTTTACATTTCCCCAACGACAAAAATAAAGATGTTGCAATCATCGGGGCTCGATTGAGATAAATCTAAAGCGTTCTGCCTTAAATTGCTTAATAAATGGTGTTTCACATTGATTCTTTTAAATAAATAAAATAAATCCAAAAGGGTCGAAAATCGTTCTTATAATTTCTAAGTATTAATAATAATAATAATAATAATAATAATAATAATAATAATAAATAATAATAATAATAATAATAATAATAATAATAATAATAATAATAATAATTAATAATAATAATAATAATAATAAAAATAATAATAATAATAATAATAATAATAATAACATGATTTTGGCAGGCGTCGTTTGGCTCCATTACTGGACTCCCATCTGTGATTAGCAGCCCCACACCCATTAGCGACCCTCGGGCTGGGCTGCTAATCACAGATGGCGGTCCAGTAATGGAGCCTAACGCCCTCGAAAATTATGTTATTGTATGATTGAAATAACATTGCTGGGGTGTATACTATCTGCTCTGTAACTTTATATTGCTCAAAGAAGGCATAAAGTTGTGAAAGGTCTCCAGATAACAACTGAAACTGTCAGTATGACCACGTTGGAAAATACAATTATTCATTAAAATTCTTTCGT
Organism: Pictodentalium vernedei; assembly: GCA_031216915.1. Classification (NCBI taxonomy): domain Eukaryota; kingdom Metazoa; phylum Mollusca; class Scaphopoda; order Dentaliida; family Dentaliidae; genus Pictodentalium; species Pictodentalium vernedei. The sequence continues at coordinate 761,537,495 of CM062297.1, forward strand.
TGCGTCGATATTTTAATCAATGATTTTAAGTGACAGCGTACACCTTAGTGCAATCATTTTTTGACTGCTTTCCAACAAAATACGAGGCGAAGCGCTGATATCACCTCATGTGTAAATAATGGCAACATAGGAAAATGTTTTTGTTTCGACCGAAAAGGCCCGTTAGGCCGATTGTTTCAGCAGAGAGATTACGGTTGCAAAGTGCGATCCGATTGTGACTAGGGGCATACCGCAGGCCAATTACTTCCGAAAAAAAATGCTAGCTGCTGTTTGCGGTCGATTGTGTCCTGTAAACAATAGTTAGTTTTTCAGATGAAATCGGTCTGTGGACATTCTGATTTGCGGATCCATTCGGCTAAAACCAATGCTGATTATGACAATCTCTTATTGTTCGCATCGCATGCTATGTACTATTATTATTATTATTTATTGGTGTTTAGCCCTTTACCTAACATGAAAAGCAGACGACACTTGCAAAAAATATTCTTGACTAACTAATTTTTTTCATTTTTTGTCTCAAAAACATAGGTTATGACCCCTCATTGGAACGAGCTCGACGAGCTCGTTCCAATGAGGGGTCATAACCTATGTTTTTGAGACAAAAAATGAAAAAAATAATGAAAATTAATTGGCGAGTTTTGAGAATAGCGCTGGCCGTTTTTGGCCATTACATTGGGTAAACGGTTAAGGTCACATACTTGTGACCGTGACAGTTTTACGGGTGGAAGAAGCCGGAGTACCCGGAGAGAACCACCGAGCATCGACTAAAAACTTCTGTGCTACTCAACATTCAAACTCTGTTCAACCTCCGATCAAGTAGGGTTACAACGGTTGAAGACATGTGCACCATTGACGTACAGTACGCCTTAGTACACGGCGTCATCGTGCCTCCAGGTAGGCAACCAGGATAAACTGCCTTACCCAAGGATACAACGCGGGTCATGCTATGAACTAACATCGTCGTTTGTAAAACACTGTCCTTGAACGGCAAACTCTGTACCATACAAATCGGTGGCATTCGCCCGCATAATCTACAAATTGAGCAATGGAAATTAGATTATTTTGTAAACACTTCCAACAAAACTATATCATGTGACCACTTAGCGGAATGAGCTTGTCGAGCGCCTTCCAATGTGAGGAGGAGGGGGGGGGGGTCTCTCATGATATGAGTTTGTTGAATTTTTTGGCAAACGCAATTAAAATAACAAATTTAAATATCGTCGGGCAAAGGGTTGAAATCGATAACCGACTTTACAATCATCTTATTCTCTCCATTATCTACGAAAAGGGCCATCTATCGATTCTAATTCGCCGTACAACCATGTTCAACCACAATTGGAAACAAACACATTTACAGCTCGTAAATATGCTCTCCACGTGAAGATTATAATAATAATAATATCACCTTGAAAACTGTAAAGAAAATCATATCAAATTCTACAGCAAATTTTAGAACGGAAAGAGATACGGATCGAAGGAGATGCAATAATATAGCATCCTTCGAATTGTCACGGTCCAACCAAATTCAGTACAAACGATTATAATCAATTGGGGCTTAACATTAATTCCCACTGAAGACAGAGACGTTTCTGTAAAAGCAGAAACTGTATGTAACCTAATCTGTATGAACCCACCATTGCTGGTTCCTTCAAAATAATCATATTCTGAAAAAGAAGGGCCAACGGAGTAATTGTTTACAGAGTAATTACTTTTGCAATTGAACATTTTTATGTGACACAATTATACTCTGTGCTAAAAGAACCATTGTATATACATACGTGTGTATACAGTTATCACATAATCACCATCCCTGACTTATCTCGTCATGAAAATCGATTTTTGACAAAGTTATCTCCCCTGAACTAATTAGATCGAGAAGGGCCCAATTAAGAAGCGTGTAATTGTTGAGAAAGCACCCATGACATTAATGGAAATTTAAGGCAAGTTTCTTTTTGTTACCTTTAATAAACGAAAACAACAGACAGCTCTCGGAGCTGTCTGTTGTTTTGGTTTATTAAAAGTTACAATGGGAAACTTGGCTTTTTATGGTAAGCTAATTAGAAGCAATTAAGTAAGTAACCGTCCACTTGGGCTCTTTTTTTGGCGAATGCGTTTTTACAGTAATTTGTTACTTTTTATTTTTCCCGAGAAAAAAACTTTAAAATCTTACCTCCTTGACTTTCATATTAATGGAAATGATGGTGCCTGTATCATGTGTCACGATGCGTACACTGTTAATATAATGAACAGAAAGAAAATTACAGGACATCAAAAGTTGGTGAAAGCGCCAATTTCGTATTTGTAAATTGGGTTTAAAGAGAATAATAGTCAGATGTTCAAACTGATTGGGAAAAACATTGTAAAAGTCAGCCTCAAAAAGTCAGCCTCTGTATTTTTTTACTACTCTACAGGAAAATGCCTGAAGTTTGTGAAAGGATGCGCACATCGATGATACAATTTCGCTAACATTTCGAAATTTCAATTTTTATAGAAAATTCTCATACTCTTGGTGTTAAATTTACTGATAACTTTAGAAAATTAGAAAATTAAGGGGAGTTAACTTTCATACAAGTCTCTTCCAATGACGAAATTTGCCGGTAAAGGATCAAATAGCACATTACGGAAATAGCGTTCGCAACACATCTGATAAATACTTGACCTCAGACGTCAACTCGACGTCGTCTCGTAACACTGTGAATGTTGATTTCGGAATAGAACTGAAATCATTTTTTCTGTTTTTTAATCACTTATCTCATTAGCTGTTGATCTAAAGCGACCTGCAGACGACACAGGACAAAAAAAAACATTTCGTGAATAGCTAAAAGTGTATTCTTTTGCTCGTCGAGCTCGTTCCATGAGGGGTCAAAAGTTATGTTTCCGAGGCAAAATTGTGCACAGAATGTGGTAAAAGGAATTCGTCACGATTTGATATGAAATTTCTGAATCTCGTTAACTACAATCGATCTAAGCCTCGATAAGCAGGTGCGTAGCCAGAATATCAAAGTTAGGGGTGGCAAGAGTAACATCTAGGAGGGGAGACTAGTTCAGCAATCTGGGCCTCTCCAGGGGAAAATTTTGATTTGAAATTCGAGACAAAAAAACGCAATTTCCTTGACTCGGAGTCCGTTTGTGTCCAGAATTTATAACTTGAGAAAGGCATCACTAATTAGGTAGGCCACATCACCTAGGGGAACATTAGCAAAATTTGGGGACATGTGCCCCCTTAGCCCATCTACCCTACCCATCCCACCCCATGGCTACGCCACTCTGACGGTAAGCCTGAACTTAGATCGAATGTAGTGAGGTCGCTTCAGAAATTACATATGAAATCATCACTCATTGGAGTCACTCTATACTTTACATGCCCACAGAAAAACAAAGGTACAAGCTGCCAGATCATCATACAAATGCGCATATGCTTATATTTTACTCTAAGTCGATGTTCAAAGCTTCCACCAGTTTATCTACTCCTCGCTCACCAAAAAACAAATAGTTGCGATGTGCGAATACCTTCATACGTAAAACTGCCTTTGAAATGTTAAAATCCAGAAACAAACCAACATTATAATTTCACGATATACTGCAGAGCCCATCACTCTATTTTTAATTCGCCTCACAACCTTGCGCAATCACAACGTGGATGAAACACAGTCACGTCTCAGAGATATGCACTCGTTTAAAAATGTTAATAATATCACCTTGAGAGCTGTTAATAAAATCAGCAATAAAACTTAGAACGGAAATATCAAGAGTGTATTTAGAAATGGTTACGAACTCGAACGACATGCAATAATATAACATCCTTCGAGTTAACAAGATTCCACCAAATTCATTGTCAGTGATTGTAATCAGTTGGGTGTAACCTTCATTCCATCTGAAGGCAATGTTTCTGCAGGGGGCAAAAATAGCATGTAACAAAATTTCCATTAACCTGTCGTTTCTGGTTTCTTCAATTGAATCATATTTTGAGAAAGAACGTGCAATAGAATGATTATTTACGGGAGTAGTTGTTTCCTTTACCTCTTTAAGCATTGTCCTGAAACATAGTTGTATGTTGTGTTGAAAAAATGTGGACAAGACATACACCCAGAGTCTGATCCGAGTTATACAAACGAATATTGTTCGACATCAGCATTGAATATATACAGTCGGGGAGCCACGGATCGACTGAACTATTACTTATTTTTCTGCTTTGAAAATTGGGGATGTTGCCTGGTCTCTGTGTACCATACCTAGAAAACACAAAGTTGCACACCTTCAAATCATTGCACATAAATACACAGTATTAGTATTAAGTCGAAGTAGCCTGTGATTTACCCTTTACCCAACGAATCGTCCGCATCCGCCCACGTAATATGCAAATTCAGCAGCTGAAAAAATATTATTTTTCGAAAAATTTCAACAAAACCATATCATGTGACCCCTCTTTGGAACGAGCTCGTCGAGCTCCTTCCAAAGAGGGGTCACATGATATGGTTTTGTTGAAATTTTTTGAAAAAATTTAAAAAATGATATTTAAAATAGTAAATTTTGAAATCGTCTGCGTTGGGTAAAAACTTAAAGCTCCCAACTCTTTTTCTCCCTGCTGCTGTCCAAAAGCGCACAGCCCCAAGATCCCCTAAGATGAAGAATTCAGTCATAAAAATAAATCCCATAAAACAATCCTTTGAATCAAAAGCCATTATCAGCAATTGTACTTCTTTGTCTTATATGATAGCATCCATGAGACCGTTAATGTCCTCAAGCAGCTCATAAGTCAACATAAACACATTTTTGACAACAGACTAGATAAGTAAGAATGTCCTTTGAAATTAATCCCTTTATAAGCACAGGGCGTTTCATCCAGTCCAAGACAGTAATATCGCTCTATCTATTTTCAAGTTGTCTCTCTAATACTACGTCTCACCTCAGGCCAACCTGTTCTCGTGCTCATAAAATACCAAGAGTTGTATCATCATTCTTACGTCGCACCTCTGGCCTACCCGAGCTTCGTGCCCAGCAACACCCGAGGCTTCGTGTTGAAATAATTAGAAAATTTAAATCCTGCCGCTAACAATTCAAGAGTGTGAGAGATACAGAACAGTCGCCGTGGATTGGTCGCAATCCACACGTGGGCAGTGATGTCCACGCATGCGTTTGCATCATCAGCAAAAATTTAATTAATGAAGCACCGGGTTGTACCAAGTGCTTCATTAATTAATTTTTGATGATTGTTCGTATAATTAGTGTTTGGAATCTAATAAAAATTGCCCACCCGTGGAAAGTGACCAGTCCACGGCAGTTGTACTGTAGTATACTCCAGTTGCAAATAATAATGTACCAAAATGTGTCTAGATTTTGTGATAACAAGTAGACTGTGAAGACCAGATTTGACCATTTGGTTACAAACCTGCAGCCATAAGCCTACAAGGTAAAAATAATAACTCTTTGAAGTCTAACAAACAATGACCAATTTATTTAACACAAAAGTTATCAAGATTTATGGCCTGACAGTTGTTTCTTGTCAAGTGTCGTCTGCATATTTAGACAGACGACACTTAGCTTGAAACAACTCGTGTTATAAGACATTTTCTTTTCACCATTATGGATATAAGGCATTTCTCTATTAACCGAACCGTCACTGCCAGGACACTTGTCGTAAAGCTTCAGGGACGAGTGTACTCGAATAAACTTTCAAGGATAAATATATGCATATATAATTATCAGATGTTCTCTTGTGGAATGAAGCACAAACGCTAAAAATGTCTTTCGATCCCATCCAATCGATGAATGAGCTTTGTTATTTTGTTAGTGGAACGACACCAAGTATAATGGAAATGTCGATGTTTCTCCTCTCAAAGTTTGAAGCTAAAGAACTGTAGTCTGAACGCATAAAACAAAAAATGCGGTCTTTCAGGATGATGTAGAAACAGTAGGGTGCAAACGGAATAGGTAGTGGTTAGGGCGCGACAGCAACCTCAAATAATTTTGTCGGAAAATTTTCGGCTCGTCGGGAAACTTTTGAGGCATTTTGTTGGTAGAGCTTTGCAAAATGGAAGGAAAAGTATTAATATTTTAGGAAAAAAATATTTTTAGACTAAATTTTCGATAACTAACCTGTTTTGGGTGCCAAAAAGGTAGAAATTGGTTTGCTGTATTTGAAATCTGTCGAATTTCTTTCCACCGACGCAGAGCTACATGTATCTCTGCCCATATGCCAAATGTGTTCCATTCTTGGGTGGGACGGACAGCCACTCGTGTAGATTGTTTGTTATCTGTGCACACTGTGGTATCACGGAAATAAATATTTTCCCATAGGCGACCATTATAACGTTGAGGCAAAAAATATGATTGCATGACTTTAATTTTGACATTCAAATATCTTTGTCAAGTACAGTCCTTCAGACAACTTTTTCTGACCAAAAAACAGGGGGTCATGCAACAAATAAGAGAGAAAATTGACAGCAAGGGAAGTACCGATCACGTGCACATATTTGTCAGGGAATTCCCTACAAAAACACGCCAAATGTAAATTGTATTTTTTAGGTCCAAAAGTCATCAAATCACCCTCTTTTTTATCTGGAATATTCATCAATAATGCAAGATGTCAATAGAATGCTTCAAAAGTTAACGACCAAATTTCTCGCGTCTTATCTAGACAACATTACATGCTCCAACCCCTATTGTCCCGACTGTGCCCCCCAAGTATGATCGAAATATGAATGTGTTTGACGAAAACCTATCGTACAACTCATACAAAAATTATTTTTTAGACTGCTGATCTTAATCGTAAATGTCTGGTTCTCGAACCTTTGGCCTTTTGACTTGGCCTCTGTCTTAAATCGTATAGCTGTAAAGACCCAAGGATTTAGAACAAATATCTCAATTCGCAAAGTAAATCGTTTGAATGGTTGAGGCCGCTTCAAGAGAGCCAGCAAGCTTGGGATACCAGCCGCCATACCACCGATGTGCATTGCCATAGTGGATGTATCAAGGATACACTCACTAGAGTGGAATCTCAGTAGAGCCAGTTACAAGACTCCTCAATGTTGCACGTGGATGCTTTCTTTTTTTTCTGACCTTTCCGTTTAATCCTTCTTTTTCTTTCTCTCTCCTTTTATATGGGAATGCAGGTAGACAGCCAATCTGGCTATTCTTTCCCCTGCCAGTATACTTGTGTATCCTATGTGTATAATAGATGTTATGTACCATATGAATACTGTAAATATATGTGAAATTATCAATTTTATTGTAATCTATAGTATACTGTTGAATAAATATATATCAACGTTTATTGAAACAATTTATTTTCCCAAGGCTGTTTATTTTTAGAGACTGCATCACCGAGTGAAACATTTCAAGGCGGGTATTTCTAATTCAAATATTTAGTTCAGTGATACCTATTGTGGGGTATTCTATTGTTCCTGGAAGGACAATGGCTACTTTTCAAATATGACTCAAAACATCTTCGCCCTATATATTGTATTTGATCTTGTACCAATACCTGTCTGTATAGTCTTTGAGTAATATATGTACTCCTATATGTTGGTTTATAGTCCCAGCTTTTAAACACACTGAAATCTCAATTAATGGAAGATCTGTGATGATAGAACTGATTTTAATTTTATATCGACTATGTCAAGCAGAAATTCCACCAGGCATTGTGTACAATGCCTGGTGGAATTTCTGCGTGACAGAGATGATATGTACTCCTATATTTATATAATATACATGATGAATAGACTGGACTAAAAAACTATCTTGTCGCAGTAGCGTCCCCAATTGGGCACAAGAATACAAAGTTTAACTGAAGCCTAGTGTTTTGAATTGAAACAGCACAGATGAAGCTAATCTACGATGGGTGAAAATTTTATCCCGTGATATCCTACCCGACCCTGTCTATTGGTTTCTGTCAGCTGATTCTAGCAGCTGAAGAACTCTAATTGTAGAGGGACTTCGTAACGTTATAACAGGCAAATGTACAAAAATTGGATCAGGTAAATGGATGGGACCAAAAGGAAGTGTAATGAAATAAACTGTCACACCGACCCTTTATTCCGGAAGTCTAATATTTTAAAAATAGATTACCTCTACACAGCGCGATCGACACTCTTTATGTTTGACTTGATAAATAGAAATCTACCCATGTCGTTTAACGACATCTTCAAGATTAAATCGTGCGTTACTAATACTCGACAGTCCAGATATACTCAAATTCATCGTGACAAACCACGAACAAATTTCAGTGCAAACCTGCTAAAACATAAATTACCAGCCATATGGAACGAACTCGACAATCAACTAAAACTTGTACACCCCAGACAGTTATTCAAGAAAAGACTTTACGAAACACTTGTGGGTGCGTATCAAATATCTGTCGTATGCAGCAATCCGTGCTGCTTAGATTGCAAAAACTGACAAGACAAGATATATATATCAGGAGTTAACCTAATGCAGATTTCCCTGTGTTTCGCTAATGATGCTATCTGTCCGATTAATTCTCCATTACAGCAGCCAATGACCTCCACACGAAACATAACGCCCAACAATATTGATCATTAAGTATATATATGTATACGTATATAATACGCGTGTGTGTGATGTGTGTATGTATGCATGCATGTATACATGGGCATGTGTTTGTATATATACATATATATATAGCAAAAAGATTCTAAAAGATACCAGTTTCAAACAATTCTTTACATGTCTGTATTATTCATTGTAATCCACATTTACATAGGATACAAAAAATCTTGGGTCATTTTTGCAATATGTACAAAATTTCGGAAAGTACTTTCAACACTTAAAGTCTCATCAGACCGACATTTTAAAATGGATCCATATATATGGGTCCATGTATATATGTGTGTGTGCATGTGGAGGAACTGATGGCTCAAAAACAAATTACTTGATATATTTACTCAATGCCTGAATTATCCGCTCAATGTCTGTATGTATTGAAACACAAGTCCACTCTATAATTTTGTATGCACTGTACCGTGACCGCTTGAAGTAGTAGCATATCATTAGAGTCTTATATATATCCTATCGAAAAAATTTATTTTTGAAGAATTTATCAAGATCTAACCAGTTTTGTTTTGTTATTTTAAAATTTTTGTGGGAAGCGACTGGAAACGGCCAAAAAGGCCATGTCGCCTCCTGAAGATGCTAATAACTATCTGTGTACTATTGTATTCATTATACTTGTATATAACTGCAATCATCGAATAAAATTCTGTTCTGTTCTGTTCTGTTCTGTTCTGTTCTGTTTGGTATATTGTTGTCAAAATATGGTTGGTTGGTCAGTCAGTTTTAACCCTTAACCCAACATAAAGAATCTTTACGGATAAAACCGACCAGCGGTATTCATTAAAATCGACATTCAAACTTTGTTTTTTCTATTTTTTCTGGTCTTAAAAATATAGTTTATAACCCTCTATGGAACTATGGGGATCATAAGCAATGCGTTTGAGGCAAACATGAAAATGAAAATTTTAAGATTTTCAAGAAATATTTATGCAATTATCATTGGCTATTCGAGTTCGCTGAAGGGTAAAACGGTTATTACACTTTTTTGCAGGGTGAATCCGGTATTAGAAAGGCATGAGACTGCTATGTTGATGTTATTGGGTTTTGGAGGTTTCTCCATTATTCTGGCATGCCTGTACAACGGTGTGAGGAAGTACGTATTTCACGATGAACATAACCTGGATACCACCTTTGATGCCGGGGGTAACGTGAGCTTGAGTCTGACTGCTGTTACCGTCGCCTCGCAGTTGTTTTGGCCAGGTGATATTTTACACAGTGCTACACTGACTGTCAAGGTAAGATGACGTTTTTAATACTCGCTGCTAACAGAAAAAATGCCATTAATATGCCCATAGGAAGTACGAGTTATAGGTTCTTCAATAGCATGCTAATAATATAAAACAATATTATTAGTTAGACGGTTTGTTGGTATTTATTTATTTATTTATTTATTTATTTATTTATTTATTTATTTATTTATTTATTTATTTATTTATTTATTTATTGGGGTTTAACTACACCTTCGACAGCCAGAGTCACCTCGCGTCGGATAGTTTTATGGGTGGAGAAAGCCGGAGTACCCAGCGAGAACCACCGATCAACGGCGAGTAACTGTCAGACTCCCCAACGTAATAACCAGTTTGTTAGTAAGTAATATGGTAAATATAGTGTCAGTGAATTCAGTATTGGGTGAGAGCTAAATACATCTTACGTACCATTCTTCTATACACTGAATTAGCAGCTGCAGTGATTAATAAATGATAGACTTCTTCCATGTTTAACATGAAGCGTTTTTCGCTATTTTGATAGAGGCATGAACAAAGGGGAACTCACTCTAACTCCGTATACAGATCGCTCCAGACAGTATGTGGCGTCAGTACCCGCATTTTGAGTAGCGGCTTAAATCCCATGAAATTATCACAAGTTTGCAAGAGGCAAAATATATTTTGTTATTTACTCGACAAGATGTGCCTCGAGATTCAAGTGTTATCTGTTAATATACCTACGATCTTTCGATCGAATTTGACTGACATGAATCCTCACTATCAGTGGAGATGAAAGAAAGACGACAAAATGAGAACACTTGAACTATTTGTTTATAACTACATATTTCTTGAATACGTAATAAAAACACACATGTCTCGGAGGACAGGTCAATAACAATCGAGGACAGTGACTGTGTGAGCTGACACCACCTGTATTTAAACCCTAAATGATCATAATTAACCGGCTGCACACTGCTGGCAAGATAACGAAATTTCAAGTCGCAAATCGTTTTGTAAATGCAACAAGAAATTGACCCAATTCAATCTTGTGTCAGGGCTCAATGAGCTCTGACAAATAAGATCAGATTGGTTCAAAATATAGTTGCATTATGGAAAAACATGGCAGTTGAAATTACGATATTAAACATCAGTATGCAGGAGGAAAGTAATTTATTCACACCTTCATCTAATTCTACAGGTTGGAAAAGTTCTGAATAAGGTACATGTGGGTGAGTTGTTGAACCCATGAGGCGTGTTCTGTACGTGTAATTCATTTGTGCGTAGGGATAGAGCAAGTGCACATAAAGAGAAAAAAAATTGCAATGTCTTTACTGAGGCACGAATAAAATTTCTCAATTTGATTACACGCCTGTTCTATCAAATCCCCATCTCCAGCAATACTGAACCATGCCGAAAATGAAAATCTGTTTCGCACATATGTGCGGAACGGAAATTGCTGACGGACAATTTTTAAATAGAAGCTAAATTTCACTAGAATTTTCTACAAATCGTGCACCGCAATTACAGTTTGAATCGCTAGCTATAGCTAAAAGTCGTCCCCTGAATCCCAATGTGTTCTATGTGCCAGTAGGCACATAGAACACATTAGAACTCAGGGGACGAAATAGTAACGTTACCCTCGCAAATTTGGTTGGAGATGAAAAGATAAAAATGAATTGCTGAGTGTCCTTCTAATAATTGTTTTTATCGGCGTGTAATAAACACAGAACGACACGCGTATGTGAACGGGTTAATCGATATGGCACGAGTGCCAGCGCGGAAGGATAGAACGAGCCCACGGCCGCTCGTTCTATCCTTCCGTGCTGGCACTCGTGCCATATCGATTAATCCATTCACATACGTTGTCGTTCTGTGTATTTATGGCGGGCTAAACATTATCGTTATTGCGCCAGGTCATATTCGTCACTCACATGCCAAAAAAATCTAGTTTTTAGCTGTGACCGAAACATGAGTGGTCCATAAAGTACTAGTGTCACTTTCTCCGTTAATTAATGTGTTCGTGTTCCTTTATCTTGTCGCCATGAAACGCCTGTGTCCTAGGCAAGCTTTCATGACGGTCGCATATTTTAGCTGCTACAAATTGTCAAAGCTCCAGAGTTAGTGACGTTGTCATTTTAGTGTAGTTTCGACATTCTTCCATCTTGAAAATCAGAAAAAGCCCATGGTTTAAGAGTTTTATCAATTGGACTCGGAACCAGTGGGAAAAGTTCATATAGGAAGTGCAGTAAAATGTTTTACGCGTCTTTTTGGCAGGGTACTACTTGTGCCTCCCAGATTATTAATGGAAGAACACACTTTAAGGCTCACAAAGTAGATCTTCTGTTTCCAAGGCCATTTTTTGTAAAAGTGAATGTGGGCGGGCGATATTTTATTATGTCTTTTATTTTTGTAATTACTTCTTTGCCACCAAAAGTTCATATTCTTGGTTTTTGTTTTAGCCTCGTAATCTACAGAATAGCATGGGTGGTGGTGTATTTCGTCCCTTGGGTGCAAGAAGGCTTCGAAATGCTAAAGCATTGCAAAGCCTTGTTGCACTCAAGGGACAAATTTATCAGTTTTCTAAACCTGGGTAAAATATCAGACATAAATCATTTAATTTTTATTTTTTTAATTTTTTTTTCTTTCTTTTTTATATTTATTATTCAGATATAGTATTACATTAGAAATGTACAGTGATAATCGATACAGTTGTGTATTCACATAGGTGATTTACAAAAAAAAATAAGCAACGGGAATATGCACAAATGTGTAAATGAAAAAAAGAAAAGAATTCATATTCACTGAAACAGTAGTCATTTCAGGAATGTTTGTCGTAGGCGGTATTTCTGTCTCAATCTCATGGAAGTGAGGTTTGAAACTGTCCCGTTGATAGTCTGGAGGGAGAGTTACGTGAAAAATTATCTGCTATAATTAACTTTACATCGGCGTGTTGGCTAAAATTGCTTAAAAACTAATGCAAGATCAAACAACAGTAGCTTATGAGTTCCGCCTCTCTTGAATGGTAGTTTTCTTTTTGGCGGAATATACATATAATGACATTAATTCGATCTGTTTATAATATTTCAGCCGTTCAATATAACTTGTGTAATTAGGGGTACACCCCATTGTTCTGCATGAGAGATAAATTGTTTAAATAAAAGAACACTAAGATCAATGATCGGAGGCATGGTTTGATTGTTTGAATGTAAAATAATATATTCGGGGGGTCATGGGAAAAGTCAAGTTACAACATTCCTCTAATTTTGAAAGCCAATTCAGTAGAACTGTTTTAGAGAATGTGGAGTCAAAAAATAAATGTTTTATAGTTTCTTTTGTGTTACCGCAGAACGTACACAGTTCTGTCTCTGCAAGATTCATTTTAAAAAGCATGGAATTTGTACATATAATTCTTTGTAAAATTTTGAACTGCGTGGCTTGCAGCTTTGGATCATCTGTGGTCACAAACGGAGTTTTGTAAATCGCTTCCCTATCTGAAGTTTGCAGACAAGTGTTCAACACGTTGTTCCATCTAGTTTGAGCGTTTTGGGGATTTTCACTGACTAGCTCAAGGAAAAGTGGGTAGAACGTTCGATTTACTTTTTGTGCGATGTTCAATGTCTTGAGATACGACTGTTTGTAATATCAGCACATCTTGGAAGGGATTTAATTAGCCTTTTCCAGCTTTTCGGAATCGCATTTATCACTCCCTGTTAGACAGTGAAGGGTGGTTTTAAATCAAATTTCGCGCAAAACTCGGTGTATGACAGGAAAGAATTGTCGTTGTTTAAGAGGTCATTTAGAAAGAAGATGCCGTGGTCATACCAGTGTTGATTATAAAATACTTACCCCCCCCCCCCCCCAAAAAAAAAAAAAATTGTTGAAGAAAAGTGGTTCCGACAGGATCTCTGGAACATTTGGGGGTCCCGTGCCGCCTATGGCCGACCACCCACTGAACACATTTTTTCCAAAAAGGGTTAAGATTTTTACTTATCTTTTCCAGTCCTTCTTTACGAAGTTACCACACTTTATATCCGCCAGATTTCTCAAGATCGTCTAAGAGAAGTGTCTTCCAGGGGGCAAATACCTGGGGGTCTAATAATATTTTTTTAAGTTTGCAAGAGAGCAAGCGGCTGCAAAAATGACCATGCTGGAGGGCCTGAGAAATAGATTTTTATCTTTTTTACTCCTAACCATTCTTTTAATCAGTCTCTTATGTTTATTTGGGATATAATTAAATGTAGAATCATTTAGTATCCTTGAGAAATCCATTTCCAATCTCTGTTTGGATGAAAATCTAGCACGCTGTTATAAACTGAGGACATACGCATCGGCAGAAACTAAACTCTCTATGAAGGGTTTTCCGAGATGTCCGGGATAGCGGATTACGGGTATTTTTCACATTATATATAATGTTACTGATTGGTTAATTCTGCATCAAATGGTGCCAAACTCCACCAATGTAGATGGTCTTAAACAGTTATTATAGCTAAAAACCTATTGTTGTCCGGAAATTGGCGGCCATTTTGGGATTTCTAAAAAAATTGTCGTGCCAAACTGGAGGTACACTAATTATTTTTTTTCTTTTACATGTCTTGAAGTCTTAAAAAATGCATTCAAACAAATTCCAGGCCGAAATGGTCACGGATCTGTGTTGTGTTTTCTAATTGGTTGACAGCTTCCTCAGTTGCGAAGAATGGAAAACCACTTCATGTAATCCATCATCACTAGAAACGAAAGCTAATAATTTTCGGAACGAACAAACAAGCATTTTTCAAATTGTTATAACGTAGTGAATCTCTCCAAGAAACCATATTTTACATTCTTATCTCTCATTTCGATAATTCTATGCCCTACTCGTTTGTGGAATGCAGCTGAAACAGGGCAGGGAGATGGCGGGGGAGCTTGAGTAGTAACATCGGCACCATGGGATTTGAGGGAGGGGTATGACTAGCAACACAAGTGTTACTCCATTGAACTGGAATAAAGTCGTCCGTGATTTACAACAAAATGCGACGACCCCACTAGGACGATGTTCGTGATTTAAAACACAATACAACGACCCTATGCCGGGACGCCGTCATTGATTCGCAACACAGTGTGACGACCTACTGGGACGCCGGCCGAGATTTACAACAAAATGTGACGACCCCACTGGGACGCCGTCCGTGTTTTAAAACAAAATTTGACGAACCCACTGGGATGCCGTCCGTGATTTTAAAAAAAAGGTAACGAACACTCTGGGACGACGTCCGTGATTTACAACAAAATGTGACGACCCCACTGGGACGCTCAATCTGTTATCTGTATAATTCATTCATTCGGGTTTCGATTCAAGATAATGTCGACTTTTGCAGAAGATCAGACAATTTGCGTACCAGGAAATGTTCCGAATTGGGACAGGGAAGGTCGTGCGGATGTCCGACATATCCCCGATTCAACCCCCCCCCCCCCACCCACCCATCACCACCTACTTCCGCTCTCGCAGCTTCGAGACTCTGAGCATATGTTAGAAACCGTTTCCGAGAGGCGATCTAAGAATGTGATAGAATGCATTTCGGGCCGGAAAAAATCTGTTTGGCGGTTCTGTATTGAAAGAGTCAAACGTTGCACTAAGAAATGGGTGACTTTTGTTGGCAGTACGACAGCTTCTGTACAAGCACGTTATCTGCCACACGTTCCGAATTTATTATTTATGTTTTTCCAGTAACTCAGAACTAGAAATGATAAGTATAAAAAGAGATAAGTTTGTAGATAATGGAAAGTATTCATGTTTTTTTGTCAGCAGTGTTTTACGCAAACTCTCGTTATTTTTCCCGGTACACATCCACTTAATAATTAATCACCTATCGGTCACGTCAAATCCACCGAACGAAATATATAAGAACTGTCTAAAAATTAACTCTTTTCACCACTGGTTTATTTTTCGAGAACGTATATCAGTTTTGTGTATCCTAATTCGTCTCGTGAGTGCAAGAAGGAGCCATCTGCAATGCTTGCCTTCTTGCACCCACGAGCTGAACAGTTCTTGATAAAATGGAGTCATTTAACAAGCTGTTCGAATGGCCTTAGCTGACCCTTTTCAACAATGTGTCATGTATTAGCATATCACGGTTATCTCCCAAAACTTCTACAGCCAAAACGTCTACAACCCAGAACTTCTACACTGTGATTGATCAGTTAATTGTTCACACCTATTTTTGTAATGGAACAAACCAAACAGTTATAAGGAAATCACCTAAAATAATTGCTCATCTTAATAATAAAATTTGATGAGTTGTATGTGTATTTAGTAACAACAAATCACAAAACAATATTAAATAAAGTGAATTTTAGTCAATGATTATAATTGTGATAAGTTTAAAAATGGGTATATAATGAAGTATCTCTTCATTTCATGTCATCAAAAATATCAGAATGGCTCGTTTGAGAAAAAGTAGAGTTTATTATGTCACAGAAAGGAACTTCCCAAGTACTCCTAGATGGATATTTGTATAACAAGAATGTTGCTAGAAAGACATGCATCCATTGGAAGTGTGTATTGTCTACATGTAAAGGACATTGCACAACTGTGGGAGATATTTTAAAAAATGTAACTGAACATTCACATGGCCCAGAAGACAGCAACCGAGTCCGATTCGTGAGTTCTTCTATGAGAAAGAGAGCCAGAGACGAAACTACACAGATGCACACTATGTACAACGAGGAGGTAGCAAGACAAAACCCGAATGAAGTTCACCAGCTTCCTTCATTTCCATCAATAAGTAGTGCCTTATACAGACATAGGCGGAAGACTATACCCACTTTACCACAAACCAGGTCAGTGGTGTTCAATCTTGATGGACAATGGACAATGACATTAGATGGACGACCATTTCTTCTTTTCACAGATGGTGAGGATGACAAAATTCTGGCTTTTTCCACCACTGAACAGCTTGAGTCACTTCAGTCAGCTGAAACCATATATATGGATGGAACATTCACATCTTCTCCTGGTCTTTGGAATCAAGTTTACATTATACATGCACGTACTGGTTCAACCACATATCCACTTGTATTTGCTCTGCTACCAGATCGACAGGCAACAACATTTGAAAGACTTTTCAGCCGGTTCAAGATGGAAATACAACAAAGACTAAATTGTTCTTTAACCCCAAGCCGTGTACAAACTGACTTTGAACTTGCCTTTGAACTTGCAGCGATACGTGCAGTTGAGAGAGAATTCCCCAGTGCCGAAATAAAAGGATGTTTTTTCCACTATTGTCAAGCCATTTGGAGGAAGACACAACAGCTTGGGCTAGCTGTCTAATACAAAGAGGACATTGAGGTACAAAAATGGGTCCGTATGGCTGCTGGTCTAGCACTCCTTTCCGAAAATACTATACAAGACACTTGGGTTGATGTCATGAGCTCTACACCAGAGGTCTCAAGAGCTACAGACTTCAATGACTACATAGTGACTACCTGGGTTGACGATGATGCAAGGTTCCCAATCTACATGTGGAATCATAACCTCACAACTGGACCACGAACTAACGACAATCTAGAAGGGTTTCATAACCGACTGAACAGGACATTATCTCACTGTCATCCCATCATTTACCGTTTTATTGAAGTCATAAAAAAGTAGAAAATGCAGACAGAGCAAAGATTGAACAATTAGATTTTGGTGCAGCCCCACCAAGCAGAAAACGTGTCTACACAGAAACGGAAAATCGTTTAGGTCGTTTGAAGGAGCAGTTAAATAGAGGACAAAAGACAAACTTAGAATTTTTAGATGCTGTAGGTCATCTTCTGAGATTAGGTTGAGGTTGACCCTTTACCTAAACCTAAACCTAAAAAAACTAAAAAAAATTTTGTACTAAATCAGCTGTTATATCTTTTGTTATAACTCCATTGTTATATTTATTAGGAACTAAATGTATTTAATTTTATGTCAAAAATCAAAACTACTTATATCCTGTATTTAATTTTGTGTCAAAAATCAAAACCACTTCCATTTATTAAGAACTACCTGTATTTAATTATATGCGCCTAATCATGACATGTGTCAAAAATCCAAACTACTTCTATTTATTATGAACTACTTGTATTTAATTTTGTATCAAAAATCAAAACAACTTTTAATTTATATGCGCCTTATCATAAAATTAATAATAAACAATCCATTTTTCACATACTGTGTTTTTATTTAATTGGACCATCCCATTCACAAGTTAAGGTAACATGCGCAATATTAATCATGCCTTGGACCCTGAAATGTGTTGTTTTAGATTGTAGAAGTTTTGGCTTTAGAAGTTTTGGGAGGTTACCGCATATCACCAGCTTAATGTATGACACACCGGGAACAATATTAGTCATGCAGGTCTTTGGAAGGGTATACATCTCCGTGTACCCCGTCAGAATACCATTTATTACACAACCATTAAACTTTAAACCATTGCATTCAACGGAATCGCTGCTATGACATAAATGTTTCTGTTTTCAGCTGGAGATGTACAAGCCGGAACTTTTGTCCCAGCACAGTTTATACTAGTTGTGCAATTATCGATCGTCTGTCGCGTAGTGTGAAAATGAAAATGTCCAAAGCAAAATAAAGTCGGTTCACCAAAAAATTAGTTAACCAAAAAATGAGATAATATTTTAAAAAAAACAATCATGTCGAACCACAGCATTAACCCGACCTCATGGCCGTCTCGTCTGCGGCTCCCGTTATATCTAAATTGCTCAACTTTATTTCGGTAAATCTTCAAACATCCTGACATGCTTCGAATTTCTTTTAAAAAAACTTTCTCCCAGCTGTTTTGCAAATCTATACAACTTATATTTTTACAATCAGTAATAGCCACCAACTGGTTAGACGTGAATGAACACCAGTCGAAGAGAAACAGCGATACGAATTTTAACAAACACCAGAAACCGTTTCCCAGAGGCGATCTTAGAATGTGATAAATAGATATTATCATAACAGTGTGTTGATCCGTGTCGTAGTATCACGTCGAGTTGAGGTGGCCAGATTTTTGGATCACACGAGCTGCCGCAGGCAGCGAGTGTGATCCGAAAATCTGGCCAGCTCAACGAGACGTGATGCGACGACACGGATCAACACACTGTTATGATGATATGTTTATCATATGACATTGTTTCGATGTCAAATTCACCCAAATTTGCCATTTTTATTAATATGCGATGAAAAGTCGGTTACAAAATAGCAGACGAAACAACAACGACTTCCCTAGTTACGAAAACTATTCACGGAAACTCTCGGATATTTCCGTGGGAGTGTGATATGGATTTTTGATTTCCGTAAGAGTGTGATATGGACTTTTGATCCGGAAAAATCTCACCCGGTGTGATACAACAGTTTGGAAAACATCGTCAAACAGTAGTGATATTTAGGGTAAAAATGTCATAGTCATATGATAAAATGCATTCCGGGCCGGAAAAATCTGTTTGGCGGTTCTGTATTGAAAGGGTCAAACGTTGCACTTAGAAATGGGTGACTTCTATTGGCAGTACGACAGCTTCTGTACTGGTTTCCAAAAGGTTGTTTTGATTTTTTTTATCGATCCACTTGATCAGTACCGCTTCAAACAAAAATAACGGACTCTTCACCTTTGGGTTCAAACATCGGAATTAAAATTTGTTTATTTAAATGAATTTTAATGCACGGGGATGTGTAATAAACACAGAACGCGATGTGTGTCTGAATCGGTGTGTATTTTACATAATGAGTTGGAGTGGCGTAGTCATATTTCGCGAGAGGTCGAGCGAAATATGACTACGCCATTCCAACGTGTTATGTAAAACACACACCGATTCAAACACACATTACGTTCTGTTTCTGTATCCTAAGCCTTGGGCGAGGGTACATAAAATTATGGCAGGGTACGTATGTGTTCTACAAAAACGCTGTTTTTCGAATTGTCATATTGGAGAGCTGTTGTTATCATATTGAAGGTCATATTGAATAGAATGTTGGAAGTTTGTCCGGAAAAGGGTGTCGTCAAAGAAATACAAAGTGGGAACAACATTTAAGATAAATTACTGCTACGTGTTTATTAAAAAACGTGGAGAACATAAAAAATATTTGTTAAAAAATAAATTGAAAAGAGTTTTTAGTCAATGAATGAAAACCTCACCTTACTGCAACTAGTGGAGGGTCACCTGCTATTGAAAGACAACAATAACTCACTGTATGAGAGGTACGTCTTTCAACCTACAAAAGAGGAGGCCTACTTTGTCTTTAAGTTTTGTTGAAAAATATGCGAATAAAATTTATAGAGATGAATGAGACTTATATTTTTTCAATTTCATGCCCTATAGTCTGTGTGTAAATAGTGCAGGTAGGGACACTCAGCCTTGTCGGATGTATTATTCGTAATGCACGTTCAACCATTCTAACCCTGCTTGTGTGGAGTTATTACGTTGTGGAGTCTGACAGTTGCTCGCCGTTGCTCGGTGGTTCTCTCCGGGTACTCTGGCTTTCTGGTTTTGTACACTCATAACCCTGACTGTCGAAAGTGTCGTTAAACTCCAATAAATAAATAAATACAAAGAGGCTAGTGGGTTATTTGTATATTTGCTATCAGTGAAGTGCCTAACCCTGTACCTAAAACGAAATGCAGGCGACACTTGCAAAAAAAAATATTCAATAACAAGTTTTGTTATTTAATTACGTCAACAACATAGCCTATGGCCCCTCATTGGAACGAGCTAAACGAGCTCGTTCCAATGAGGAGCCATAAGCTATGTTTTTGAGACAAAAGAGGAAAAAATAATGAAAATTGAATGGTGATTTTTGCGAATAACGCTTGCCTTTTTTGCCGTTTTGTTGGCTAAAGTGTTAAACTTACTTATATCAAAATGAAAAAAAACTTAAAATATGCATAACATTATGCAGATGATGAATCTCAAGTGAATATGATATGATAACATCGATATGATGAGACATGTACACCATTTTACGAACACTAATCCCTGTAATGGATGTAAATGATTTTGATAGCTTTAAAAAATAATACTAAATGTGTCAGTCAGAGAATTTCGAATCGAATCAAATCGAATCTGGAATCGAATCTCACATCTGTTTAACCCTTTACCCAACGTAACGGCCAAAACCCGCCAGCGCTATTCTAAAAAATTGCCAATTAATTTTCATTATTTTTAGCTTACCTGGCCTAAAAGGCCATGTGAGCTTTTCTCATCATTTTGCGTCCGTCGTCGTCCGTCGTCCATAAACTTTTAACATTTTCATCTTCTTCTCTGTGACCGCTGAGCCGGTGTGAACCAAACTTGGCAGGAATGGTCTATGGGAGGTCCTCTACAAACGATCCTCATTTTGTTCCCATCGGATGAAAAACATGGCTTCCAGAGGCATTCTTTGATTCTGGTTGGTGGATTTTCAAAAATATTCCCCTCTGAAACTGCCAGGCCAAATGTTTTGAAACTTCACACAAATGATGACTGGGACCCTCTCTACCAACGATCCTCATTTAATGTTGATTGGGTCACAAACATGGCCGTCATTGAGGCTTATAGTTACTGTAGAAACCCTATGGAAAATCACATTTTCCTCTTCTCTGGAAAAACCGAGGCGACGTGAAAACAAACCTGGCAGGGATAGTCTATGGGAGGTCCTCTACAAACGACCCTCATTTTGTTCCCGTGGGTTGAAAAACATGGCCGCCAGAGGCATTCTTTGATTCTGATTGGTGGATTTTCAAAAATCTTCTCCTCTAAAACTGCCAGGCCAAATGCTTTTATACTTCACATAAATGATGACTGGGGCCTCCTCTACCAACTGCCCTCATTTAATGTTGATCGGGTGGCAAACATGGTTACAATTACGGCTTATAGTTACTATAGAAACCCTATGGGAAATCACATTTTCGTCTTCTTCTCCGAAACTACTGAGCCAACGTGAACCCAACTTGGCAGGGATGGTCTATGGGAGGTCCTCTACAAACGATCCTCATTTTGTTCCCATGGGTTGAAAAACGTGGCCGCCAGAGGCATTCTTTGATTCTGATTGGTGGATTTTCAAAATCTTCTCCTCTGAAACTGCCAGGCCAAATGTTTTGATACGTCACATAGATTACTGGGACACCCTCTACCAACGATCCCCATTTAATGTTGATGGGGTTGTAAACATGGCCACAACTGCGGCTTATAGTTACTATAGAAACCCTATGGGAAATCATATTTTCATCTTCTCTGGAACTACTGAGCCGACGTGAAACAAATTTCGCAGGAATGGTCTATGAGAGGGTGGAAAGATGTGGCCACCAGAGACTATATTCTAATGCTTAACCCAATGCCTCTCCTGTCTGCGCGAAGATCGGTACTGTCAGCAAAATACTTGTTTTTGAGAATCTGGTAAGGGTTGGTTCCAGTTTTCTCCACTTAGAACCGGGAAAAAAATATTGTGTATACAGTACAATTCAAAATAAATTGTAGCATAACTGCAATAAACTAAGTAAACTACTGCTCATGCCCTGACAAGATCAGACTCTGACATTTCTGGAAAGCTTTCAGTGAGAGCTTTCCAGAAAATGATGCCAACTTCTGGTCTTATCAGTGTAGGAAGAGAAAAGATACATAGTTTATAGGATTATCCTACAACTTATTTTGACTTGTACTGTAAACCATTGCAACTGTATGTTGATACATGTATTATTAGTCTCATGTTACTTATCAGAAAATACTGATTTATGACAGGTGTTTGGAAAACCAGGGAAGTTTTGTTTATATTCTCTTGCAATCATGTCAGCTTAGATGACAGTAATTATTGTATATCTTTTAAGATTTGACAAAATTGGATTAAAATGTGTTTCTTGTAATCCTTTACCTATCCAAAGCTATACTGTCCGAAAAAAGTTGTAATTTTCAAAATATTTAACCTTCTTTTACTGATTTTTTTGTTGAAACAGAATTCATAAATGTGTTCATTTTCAAGAAAATCTTCTTTGAAACTACAAGGCCAAATGGTTTGAAAACTTAGTGTGACTGATGACTGTAACCTCCTCTACCAATAATCCTCATTTAATCTTCATTGGTTTGCAATTATGGCTGCAATTGTGGCTTATAGTTACTATAGAAACCCTATAGGAAATCACATTTTCATCATCTTCACTGAAAGTACTGGGCCATTGTGAACCAGACGTGGCAGGCATTGTCTATGAGAAGTTCTCTACAACTGTTACTCATGTTATTCCTGTTGGGTGAAAAACGTGGCCGCCAGAAGCATTCTTTGATTCTGATTGGTCAATTTTGAAAACTCTTCTCCTCTGAAAGCACAGGGCCAAATGTTTTGAAACTGTGCATGGTTGATAACTGGGACACCCTCCACCAACATTCCTTATTTGATGTTGATCGTATTGCAAACATGGCCACAATTGCGGTTTATATTTACTATAGAAAAACCCTATGGGAAATCACATTTTCATCTTCTCTCTGGAATCACTGAGCTGACGTGAACCAAAACTTGGCAAGAATGGTCTATAGGAGGCCCTCTACAAACGATTCTCTTTTTGTTCCCGTTGGTTGGAAAATAGGGCCACCAGAGACATTCTATGATTCTGTTTGATGGATTCAACTGTTTTGAAACTTCACATGATTGAAGACTGGGACACCTTCTACCAATGATCCTCATGTAATGTTGATGTAATGTTGCAAACATGGCCACAATTGCAGCTTATAGTTACCATGGAAAGCCTATGGGAAATCACATTTTTATATGTAGTTCCAGGTGAGCGATTACAGGCTCTGTAGAGCCTCTGGGTTCATTTTTTGTTTCAAAAGCATAGCTCGTGGGAACGAGTTCGACAAAGAGGGGTCATAACCTATGTTTTTGAGACAAAAAATGAAAAAAAAATAGTTATTCAAGAATTTGTTTTTGCAAGTGTCGTCTGCTTTTCATGTTAGGTAAAGTATTAAACTGTAAATATTGCACCTTCACACAATATTGTCTGTTTCCACTCAAGTGTTGCATTCAACAGCAACTCCTCTGTTTTGGATAAGTCAGTCAAAAAACGCCCAAACTGGTATGTTCGTTGAAGAAAAGATTTGCAAAACCAAAGGCTTAATTTTTTCAATCCAAACCATTGTTACAGGAAATATGACCCAGCGAGGAAATTGTCGCGATCGTTGCGTCTTATCTTATTCGGTATCAGCATCTCATCCCTGATACAACCATGCTTGAAGCATGATCTAACATAGATTGCAGTGACGGATTATTAACGATATATTTTGACAAAGCTTCAGGGAGGAACATTTTCATAAAAGACAATATTATCGCAGAATGAGCATTGATAATTACATTGACATTCAACATTTGATGTCCTCCGTTGTGTGTCGAGGGTTATTTCAGCACATTGCCGCCCTTGTTAACTGTCTTAGTAATACCGAAATAAACAATTCATTTTTAAAATTTAAAAAAAAACCCCGTTATTTCACCACACAATTTTATAGAAAAAAACCCAAAGTAGTTGATTGATAGTATTGATAATATCACCACTGGATGCATGTCGGGAGATTTTCATTTTTAATCTTAACCCTTTGAATTCTAGTGGTATCTTCCATGCCAGTTCAATAGCAGCAATTAGAAGAGTCCATATTCATTATTTGAGGTAGACCAATCAATATTTTCAACGTGCAGCCTCGGGGCTGCACGTTGAAAATATTGATTGGTCTACCCCACACATTTACTGAACAACCATACTATATAATGCCTTTATGACGTATCATGCTCCAGGCCGGAAAAAACGGCCGCTAGGGTTCAAAGGGTTAATTGATCTCCAAACATGTAGTTCAAAATGATAATCAAAGTATATCTCAAACACGGACGTAATAGAAGTCCATTTATACTCCACATACTGTGCAGTCAAGTTGATGTTTTACACAACCAAACCACGTCGCCTTATATAACAGGTTTACAACTTTTTCAGTTCTCAGAAGTGGAAAATTGGGATTGAATTACATAAAAACTTAAGACCATTTGTGTTCTAAATGCGTTATCTTTTTCTTTCAATTTTGTGCCTAACGTGATGACCAACGCCAACAAAACGTGACGTTTTCTGTAAATCAAATTTTCTGTGCAGCGACGGATTTGACGTCACAAAGTTACCGAGCATGTTGGTGGGTCGGTAGATCAGGATATTTTAAAAGGGTTAGTATGTTTGTGGGGCGACCGACCATTAGAAAACGATGTATAAAAATATAGGCGACACAATGGATGATACGTAGTTAGTAGGATAGGTAATATTTTAATCCTGTAGACCTAAAGTTTTACAGGATTAATTTATCAATTATCCTCCTCACACATACTATACATATTTGTCAATTTTCTGTTGGTAGTAATACATGGGTCGATGATTTTCAGGTACCCAGGGATTAAAGGGTTTGCTTTGTCCTAGCTACTTCTAAACGTGAATTTTGCATTTAACCCTTTATCCAACGTAACGGCCAAAACCGGCCAGCGCTATTCACAAAAAAATCACCAATTAATTTTAATTATTTTTTCATTTTGTTTTGTCTCAAAAACATAGGTTATGACCCCTCTTTGGAACGAGCTCGTCGAGCTCATTCCAATGAGGGCTCATAGTCTATGCTTTTGAGACTCTCTGCGCTTGTTTATGTGAACAGACCAACTTCATCACATAAGAATATATACAAAATTTCGATTAGACATCACATTCTATCCAAATAGTTCAATGAACTTTGTTCGGTGCTACTAACCAAACTAAACCTCGCTGAAAACCCTTAATTACATAATTTTTATTAGCCACTTACGAATTTATCATCAGTGTGATACTGGATTTACAAACATATGATAAACCTGACACAACTTTCGATATTTTTTCTTGAAAACAAATATTTCTGTCGTCCAACGAAAACGTAATTTACTCGTCTTACGTGTCAGGCAGGGTGGTCTACTGATGTAAAATCAAGGAAACTTCCAATTTGAATTCTCGTAACACGTGTATGAAAATGATATTGATATAACAGTTGTGTGTTTTAACCGACATTCCGCGGTCGACAATCAAGGTTAGGTTCTTCGATAATCTTCACACAAATTAGTCGGTTGATCGTCCATGACCAGTGAGAATACGATTTGGCGAGTGACTTCATCACCCAGCCGCCCGCTGAACGTGTTTTATGGGGGGTTTAACGACCCTTTCAACAACCAGGTTCAAATGGCATCTAACAGTTTTATGGGTGGGGAAGCCAGAGTACCTAGAGAGAATCAGAGAGCAATGGCGAGTAGCTGTCAGACTCTCCAACTTACTAACTCTGTACAAGCAGAATTAGCAGCGTTTGAAGACAATTGCGCCATCGACATGCAGGTCACCTTAGCACACTGTGCCTCCGTGCACCCACGTGGGCATCGGGATTAAGTGTCTTGCCCATAGACACAAAACTGGTACTGCTGGCCAGGATCGAACGATGGACCTTTCGGCTTGAAGTGTATTGCTCCAACCACCGTGCCGATTGCTGGATGCGTAGAGTTCTTAAACTTTAAATAATTTAATTGTCTTAATATCGGATGCGCTTGCATTTGATTGGTTAAGATGATGTTTTGAAACCTAGATGATTTTTGTCGCGAGACTGTTTTTTTTTTTTCTTTTTTCCCCTGGTGAAAAAAAATTTGGGCATATCTGACGGTACAATTTAACTGTAATTGCTGCAGATGGGCTGTTAAGTCGTTGAATTACATGCACCGTTACATCACAACAATCATTCGTAAGTTTCTGCTGAACAGTTTTCCGGCGTTGAAGTTGAACAAGGTTACATTTATTATTATTTTGTTTAATTTTCTTTAATGACATCCGATTTGCTTGTATAAAATTGGTCGAGGAACGTTTTTCATAACTCGATTAATAATTTTTCTATCGTATGAATGTTTTTACTTTCTCCCGCTCATTTCTCAAATAAAACATTATGGGCATGGCCAATGCCGCATTTGAACTGCAGTTGTTGCCGATGTGTTATTAGTTAGTATTAATGTTGGCTGTTCACAATAGATTTTCTCTTCAGTATTCGCTACTGCTGGTATCAGCCGATGTTGAAAATAATACGCTGTCGTGTTCACAAACGTTGATATGACGGCATTATAATACAAGCACACTCGCTGAATTACATTAACTCTTTACCCAATATAACGGCCAATGCCGGTCAGCGCTATTCTCAAAAATCATCAATTAATTTTCATTATTTTTTCATTTTTTGCCTCAAAAACATAGGTTATGACCCCTCGTTGGAACGAGCTCGTTGAGCTCGTTCCAATGAGGGGTCATAACCTATGTTTTTGAGACAAAAAAATGGAAAAATTAGTTATTCAAGAATTTGTTTTTTGCAAGTGTCGTCTGCTTTTCATGTTAGGTAAAGGGTTATTGCAGTTGAGATCAATGATCTGCCGCTTTATCGGAGTATGAATATGGAAAGGACGAGCTAACTTAACACGCAAATACCACTTTTATACTCCGATAAAGTGACAGATACATCATTTCAGTTCCTATGAATACAAATTTATATACAAACTCGTTTTTGCGTTCCGTATCGACATTTTGCGCCTCAGAGACTATGTGTTGGTAGGCGTTGAAAACTGAACCTATCGTCTGCACAAAAGCAAATATCACTGATTCATTACAGTATATTTTCAATATCTCGTGCATAATTCAGCGAATCTCCATACTTATTTGTAGTACTCTTCGACTTGCAGTGACTAGGGCTTGGGAGTACAGGGGCGCGGGTTGTCAGGTAAATATAATGTTCAACAAATGATAAAGATACATGTCGATCAAATACTGATGAAATCTCTACTCAACGTGATCACAACAGTGGTCGGCGATATGCATTAAATAAAGGGTTAATACACTCGGCACGGGGTATTCTGTCAGACAAGGGTGGAGGGCAAAGCCCTTGGCATTTTCTAAATCACAAAATTGAGCTCTGGCGGTGAAGGGCAGTCGGACATATGCAGTATGCCAGTACCCTGATAACTGTAAACGCATCAATGTGGTATAAACAAAATATAATACGGTCTACTCAGTTCTTCTGCAGATCGTACAAGTATGATATTTGAAAACAATACTTTTCTCGATGGACAGTATGCCCATCCCATTGATCTTCACGATTGTACACATACGTTGAAACTAGAAGTCCTGTCATGAACTGTGCGCTTATCTAGGCTTAATTGCGCGTAGGAATTGCACGCAATTGCCATATCGAATGACATCCAAAGCATGGCAGGTTCTCCTGGTGGTTACTCATAGCAAACACAGGCAATGTTTCTGCCAATGGACCTCCGGGTTACCCGGAGGTCCATTGGCTGAAACATTGCTTGTGCACAGGCCATGTGTACACAATTTGAGCCTTACTATGGTCATAACGCGTAGATTAACGCGCAGATCGACGTTCTATTTGTCCGTATTTCATGACAGGACTTCTAGTTTTAACTGTACAAACATTTTTCGGAGGCGTAAAGGTGTAAAAGTCGTTATTTCTCTCAATGTTGACATTTTTGTCACCGGTTCTCATAGAAAATAACTACACCACTGCAGTGTTTATCCATCGCCGTGATAGTGCACAAGATAAGATGCTGCGGTTTTTTTTATTTTCTGTTTAATTTATTTTCCATACACATTATCAGATAAATCTAAAACTAAAAGATGTTATCGGTTTCGCGTCACATATTAACTTTCAGTTGGGTGATTACATTCCTTGAAGTGCAGACTTATAATTTTCACGAATTGAGTTATGTCTCTTTAGATTGTTGAATATTGCCCAACGTAAATCGCATTCTTCCCATTTATTTACTTTTGTGGTGAAACAAAACAGAAAATCAGAAAAAGCATTTTCATCTTTCTTTCAAAGAATAACTGTTAGAAATAGGTTGTCAGCATCAATGTCGACATAATTATTGGTTTTGTTAAAAAGTATGTAGCAGGTAGTTTCCTGAGTGGTGGGGGGCAGTCAATTGAGATAAGCAGATACGACTCAAGGCAACCTCGATTTGCTAATGAAGATTTCTCATATAAATTCAAGAAAAAGCTCTTTTATGTTTTCTACGGCTGAGAGATGTACTCAATGATTTCTGGACAAGCTTCTTAATCATAGCAACGAGTTAACCATTTCCCTAGCACGAAAAGCAGACGACACTTGTAAACTTGTTGGGTAAAGGATTAAGAAGCTTATCGTTGATGTTATGTATAAGTATACATCGAAAAATATAACAGATTTTACTTATAATTGAGTTAAAGCTCAATAGAAAGCGCAAAAAGACGATCCAGGTTTCATTGTATTATAATTAAAATTTAGCAGCTAAACTATCGACTCAATTTTTGACCGTCATCTGTGATCGACAAATAGAATGCCTGGACAAATGCAAACGAGATGTTCAATTATTTCCGCGATACTAGACATGTAAGTCAAATCTACATAGCTTCTGAAGAGGTGGTTTTTGTATACTATTAGATGATTAAACTCATACTTCAAAAAACGGTTGATGATTAAACTCATACTTTAAAACTGGTAAAATGTGATCATTCAATAATATTTTGGAAGTTTTCCAGGTGAACGCAGCCACTTCTCTTTTTTGTGCAAAATAATACTTGTCGAGAACGATTGGAGAGACAAGGGATGAAATTAAAACACTTTCAGAAACAACATTTAATGGGTTTTGAACTATCGCTGTTATAAAGTCATATTTATTAATTTGATTTGATAATATTTTATTTCCCAAAATATGAAAAATACAGAACAGAGATTACACAACATTAATAAAATTGTGAATTAAAAAATATATCCAATAGTCAGCTGATGCTTATGTAAGCTGTCTCCACATCTGGAATTGAGCGTAGGACTTGTGGCGATCAAAGATCACAGTTTCGTCATAAGATAGTAATCTGGGAAGTTAGGTTACATTTAATAATAAATAACAGAGTTTTAAAAAATATTGGATGGTGAATGTTCTAGCGGGAGGTAAAGATTGGAGTTGTTCAACTGGTCGAGTGCATGGGGCTCCTACAGATGGACCGGATGGAATTACTTTTAATAGCTTCCCTCTGGAAATGTCAGAACTTGGCGCATATTCTAAAATAAAATGTGTGTAGACTGTCCTGTCACGATCCAGCGAGGAGTGCCCGAATGCACTCGCTGATGAATCCCAACAGGACAGTTGTTTCCGAACAGAGTCGTGATAACCTATGACTCACAGTGCTCGATAAAGGATACCTTGGTAAGTATACCCACACCACTAGTCATCTCTGAAATAGATTAGCGCCTGACCAGTTGAGTCAGACAGGCGAAAAGAGGAATCATCTAGGGATCCAGGCGCTGATTACCTTTAGACCGGAGAAGTTGAGCGATAACTATATTGATCAGGACTACGGCATGAGAATGCCGTTGTTGAAATTTCAGTGTCAGTTTCGCTCCGCGAACTACACGGGTTGTCAACCAAATTTACGAGGTAATGGCGTAATGCAGTTCTTCTATCCATTTTACAACCGAATACCTCTGAATATTTACATCATTGCGGACTCTTTGTTTTCTTTTGTTCCTTTGTTGAAGCTATGTCAAACACCGCAATATTTTAGCATTATAATTCGAGTCCACAGACAGTTCGTTATGGGGGATTGAGAGAGAGAAGGGGCAGGAGAAGGCTCGGCATTTGGGAACATTGGGGGAATCGGGATCTTCTCATATGCGAACCGCGACAAAGCAGCAACTGGGCACAAAGTTATTATTGCAGAAGCCTTTGTTTGTTTCTCGAGCGCTGTGTGCATCCTTTATCGGGTTTGCTATCAAGCGATTAACCCTTTGAACACCAGAGGCCGCATTTCCGGCCCATGAACATGATACGTCATAATTTCATTAAGTTGGATGGCTGCTAAATGAATGTGTGAGGGAGACCAATGTTTTCTACAGTCACATAGAACAAGAACACATTGCAACTCAGGGGAGAAATAGTAACACGGTTCCTCTCGCAAATGCGGTCATGATTAGCCATTGTGCATAAATATGTGACCTTAAACACCAATAAATAAATAAATAAATAAATAAATAAATAAATAATCTTCTCGCAAATTTGGGTGGCGATAAAATGTGTTCTTTTTATTGATAGGTGTCCTTCTAATAATTGCTTTTAGAGACGTGAAGGCGTATAATTAACACAGAACGACAGGCGCGTGTGAATAGGTTAATCGATATGGCACTTGTGCCATCTCGTTCTATCCTTCCGCTCTGGCACTCGTGCCATATCGATTAACCCACTAACATGCGTGTGTCGTTCTGCGTATTTATTTAAAAAATCGACGTGTCACAATACTGTTCTAATATTCATGGTAAGTGCTTCGTATTCAGTTTGATTCAAATAATACTTTATCATCTGGATTTGTTTTGCTTTAATCTACTA
This sequence comes from Pictodentalium vernedei, assembly GCA_031216915.1. Taxonomy (NCBI): domain Eukaryota; kingdom Metazoa; phylum Mollusca; class Scaphopoda; order Dentaliida; family Dentaliidae; genus Pictodentalium; species Pictodentalium vernedei. The sequence goes on from CM062297.1 coordinate 761,568,683, forward strand.
AAAGGTGCCTACAGGCATGCTTTATTAAATTATAAAAAAACAGATCACTATAAATCCTAACTACAAAAAAATAGTCCTGCATTCTACCAGTTAAGCAGCTGATTTCTTAAAAAATGGTTTGACAGCGTGCGGAAGACCTTTTAATCGCACATGTCAGTTTATGATTTTGAACCAAGTTAACTAATGATATGTGGAGTAATTTAAAGTACAGAATTGAAACTAGGTAAGGATCACGAAAGGGCGAACTGAACCAACAATAAGGCGGTTTGTGGAATTTATACATAATTAATCGAATCCATCATCTGAGACCTTCACGGATTCCAGACACGATCAATTGACTCCATTACCTAATTTACCTGACACGGAATAATCAAAATGCATTAAGCAGATATGGAATACTCGATAAAATGCTGCCACACGTTCTTTGAAATGCATCAAATATGATCGTAAAAATTAAATGCTATTTCGTCACATTGACACCAGTTGAATAGGAAATGGTCTTATGAATACACTCCCTTGATTTCAGATCAAAAGTTTAAACTATCACTGCTTTCCATTATGTAGAAAATAGACACTCTTATTTATTTATTTCTTTATTTTTAATTTATTTATTTATATATTTATTCAGTTTAGTTTTATTAGCTCATCTGGCCTAAAAGGCCGTGTGAGCTTTTCTCGGCACTTGGCGTCGTCCGTCGTCCGTCATCGGTAAACTTTTCACATTTTCATCTTCTCTGTAACCGCTGAACCGGTGTGAACCAAATTTGGCAGGAATGGTCTATGGGAGTCCTCTACAAACGACCCTCATTTTGTTTCCGTCAGATGAAAATCGTGGCTGCCAGAGGCATTCATTGATTCTGGTTGGTGGATTTTCAGAAATCTTCTCCTCTGAAACTGCAAGGCCAAATGTTTTGAAACGTCACATAAATGACGACTGGGATCTCCTCTTCCAACTGCCCTCATTTAATGTTGATCGGGTTAAAAATATGGCCGCAATTGCGGCGTATAGTTACTATAAAAACCTATGGGAAATCACAATTTCATCTTCTTCTCTGGAACTACTGAGCCGATGTAAACCAAACCACATTTTGTTCCTGTTGGTTTGAAAACATGGCCGCCAGAGGCATTCTTTGATTCTGATTGGTGGATTTTGAAAAATCTTCTCCTCAGAAACCACAGTTCCAAATGTTTTGATACTTTGGATTGTTGATGACTGGGACACCCTCTATCAACGATCCTCGTTGAATGTTGATCTGGTTGCAAATATGGTTGCAGTTGCAGCTTATAGTTACTATAGAAACCCTATGGGAAATCACATTTTCATCTTCTTCTCTGGAACTTCTGAGCCGACGTGAACCAAACCTGCAGGGATAGTCTATGGCAGGCCCGCTACAAACGATCCTCATTTTGTTCTCGTGCGATGAAAAACATGGCCGCAGCAGGCATTCTTTGATTCTGGTTGCTGGATTTTGAAAAAATCTTCTCCGAAACTACAGGGCCAAATGTTTTGAAACTTTGAACGGTCGATGACTGGGACCCTCTCTACCAACTACTATCATAATTTAATGTTGATCGGGTTGCAAACATGGCTATAATTGCGGCTTATAGTTACCATAGAAACCCTATGGAAAATCACATTTTCATCTTCTTTTCTGGAACTACTGATCCGATGTGAACCAAAACTTGACAGGAATGGTCTAGGAGAGGATGGAAATATGTGGCCGCCAGAAGCTATATTCTATTGCTTTAACCCAGTGCTTCTTCCGTCTGCATGAAGATCGGTACGATCAGCAAAATACTTGTTTTGGTGAATGTGGTAAGGGTTGGTTCCAGTTTTCTCCACTGAGAACTGGAAAAAACACAGAAGTATTGTGTAAACAAGTTTGCAGCTATACATGTAATTATGTTAATATTACTCTCATGTTTCTTATCAGAAATACTGATTGATGACTGGTGTTTTGTATACCATCATGTAGAGCTGACCAGTCAATTATGATATCATTTAAGATATGACAAATTATTTGAATAAAATGTTGTATTTCCTGACACACTTTACCTATCCAAAGCTATTTGAAAGAGAGTATTGTCTGAAAAAATTGTAATTTTCAAAATATTTAACCTTCTATTACTGATTATTTTATTGAACAGAATTCATAAATGTGTGGATTTTCAAGAAAGCTTCTCCTTTGAAACGGAAAAGCCAGATGTTTTGTTAAGGGAAATTTAATGTAACACCAATTTAATGAAATGTCACAGGAATGATCTATGGGAGGTACTCTACCAACGATCTTCATTTTGTTCCCGTCGGATGGAAAACATGGCTGCCAGATGTATTCTTTAATTCTGGTTGGTGCATTTTCAAAAATCTTCTCCTCTGAAACTGCAAGGCCAAATGTTTTGACACTTCACATAAATGATGACTGGGTCCCCTTCTACCAATGATCCCCATTTAATCGTGATCGGGTTGCGAATATGCCTGCAATTGCGGCTTATAGTTACTATAGAAACCCTATGGGAAATCACCTTTTCTTCTTCTTCTTTGGAACTACTGAACTAATGTGAACCAAACTTGGCAGACCTTGTCTATGAGAGGTTCTCTGCAACTGTTACTAATTTTATTCCTGTTGGGTGAAAAACGTGGTCGCCAGAGGCATTCTTTGATTCTGATTGGTCGATTTTGAAAACTCTTCTCCTTTGAAACTACAATGTCAATTTTTTTGAAACTTCACATGATTGAGGACTGGGACACCTTTTACCAATGATCCTCGTATAATGTTGATGTAATGTTGCAAATATGGCCACAATTGTGGCTCATAGTTACCATGGGAACCGTTTATGAAATCACATTTTTATATGCAGTTCTGCCAGGTGAGCGATTACAAGCTCTTTAGAGCCTCGCGTTCAATTATTTATTTACTACGGTGTGTTCACGACCAAGAATAACGGCAAGACAAATTAACATGTCTAATAGGACCATATGTCCCTTCCAGATGATTAGACCAAACAAAATTAAATAATTGATTCTCAGGCATTTTGTTTTAAAACACGAATGAGGAAGGGCGGTTTTTATTTTTATTTTTTATTCCTGATGGAATGATCGCCGATGCCTAAATTCCAGTTGTGTGAGCCTAAAATTAAATAATAAAGCTTCCATGTTGATTTCACAGAGCTTTCGTTTGTAACAGTGATAATACAACACAAAATCAATATAGAACTAAAATAGAGATAAAAAATAATAAGGAGTTTTTTAACTGATTGAGTGCTAGAAGCCACAATCAGGCCTTTCAAAAAAAAAATGAGGATACCAGTGCAAAAGTAACATTTTCCTTGCCCATGTTTTGTATTCAGTCAAACGTGAATAATTGTTTGTTTATACAAATTTGTTCTATTACAAATTATTGGAGAGAGCCTGTTGGCGCTCTCCAATAATTTGTAATAAAACAACTTTTGACAATTTTTGAAGAACAATTTCAGACCACCAACCCTCAACCAGTTAAAAAAATATTTATTTTGTACATACATTTGAGAATCGTGCCGCATTTCGCGAAGAGAATAACATACTATATCAATGTCTACGACTTACTGAATCGCAAATCGAGATGCGATGCCGCTAAAATCACACTCTATGATAGTTTTAATCATTTTGAATTTTGGTCCCGAAATAAATAAGACGAACGTGGGCCGAAAAAACGAATGCGCCGCTGCCTGAGAATCAAAAGATTAATTTTGTTTTAGCATTGCAGAGAAACGACTCTTACGCCATTTTAAAAACAAAATGCTGTTCATGTGACCATTAATCCTTCCCCTTACACGACTATCAGAGGGCACTTCCACGAAAATTTACTCGAATAAGTGAATATTTCATTTTTTGCCCTTAAAACATAGCTTATGACCTATCATTGGAGAGACCTCATTTTTGAGTGGACTGTCTCCACCCGCGTTGGCAAGAAATAAGACTTTCTAATCGATATCGAGCCATGTCAACTCGGGGTATCAAAGTTATTGTTGTCCGTCTCATTTGCCTCCGATGGTGCGTATGGTGTTTCGATCGAGTCACGAATGCTCGTTGTGGCATCCGCAGTCCTGGAAGTAGTAATTTATACAAAAACACTGCCACTTTATGTGTCGTTTCCATGCAGTATTCCGAGTTAAGAATGTCCTCTGGACTCGCGAATCACCCATTCCACCTGATCTGGTGCAAAGGGAATGTAAAACTTGAGGAAGGGACCGGAGGTGCAAGAGTGTCGAAAAAAAGGGCTTTCGATATAGCTTTGTAGACTATATGGGGCATAATATGCAACTGAATCGCTGACCGAATTATAATTAATTTCTATATCCACTAGCAGGCAAAATGTTCTGCAAAGGACATGATTTGGTAGGATATCTACCAGTGCCGCATGCCCAGTTAACCTTTCCAAAAATGCCCCCTCGTCCCGTCACATCCGCACTGTTGTGCTTCCGGTGTCCTTGGCGTCAAAACATTGCAAGCAAATGCAGGAAAATAATGTAATTGTATCCCGCTCTGGAGAATACACAAGCAGAACGCGCTGTGTGTTTGAATCGGTGGGTGTTTTTACATTACGAGTTGGAATAGCGTAGTCAAATTTCGCGATAGCCGTAGACTACGCCATTCCAACGAGTTATGTAAAAAATAAACACACCGATTCAAACACACACCGCGTTCTGTGTTTATTACACATCCCGTGCATTAAAATTCATTTAAATAAACAAATTTTAATTCCGATGTTTAAACCCAAAGGTGAAGAGTCTGTTTGTTTTGTTTGAAGCTGTACTGATCAACTGGATCGATAGAAAATCAAAACCTTTTGGAACCAGTCTAAATTACATTCGTTATATTTTCGGTTTGGCATGTTTGTTGAAATTCGTATCGCTGTTTCTTTTCGGCTGGTGTCCATTCACCCCTAACCATTTGGTGGCTATTACTGGTAGTAAAAATATAAGTACAAATTTGAGCAGATTTGCAAAACAGAAACTTTTTAAAAAAAGTTCGAAGCTTGTCAGGATATCCGAAGAGGTACCGAAATAAAATTGACCAATTTAGATCCCAAAATAGATATAACGGGATCCGCAGAGGAGACGGCCACGGGACTAGGTTAATGTTGTGGTTAGAAATAATTGTTTTTTTTAATATCATCTCATTTTTGGGTTATCTAATGTTTTTGTGAACCGACTTTATTTTGCTTTGGACGTTCTTATTTTCACACTATGCGATGGATGATCGATAATTGTCGATAATCTTTTAATTTTTTTTTTTGAACAATATTTTTATTTCCTCAATGAAATGGGATTTGGGGAACAGACAATGTCTATATTAACGCCGTAGCCTACAGAAACATACAATACAATGGTGCAAATGCAACTGTACATAAAACAGAAACAGATCCAATGAATTGGAGAGAAAAAGAGAAAGTACCACACTATATCCCATCATCTCCTTTATATCTTTTACCTACCTATCGGGTGTGAAGGCAGTCTGCTTTCATTTATATGATAGGCCCACAAACATCTCTTTCACTCAACCCGGCAAAGGTTTTGTCACGATTCATTTCCACTGGTCAATAATTATTCACTCGAATCTCATTGTTTCTTTACTATATTCTTGAACCGCACTAAATATACTGACGTTTTCGAAGGCAGTTTTCTCCGTATCCCCATATAACATAAGAGTGATATTAGTGGTGTGGCCCAATTTTGTTAGAAGCGAATTTCTTTGTTCTGCATAGAGAGGACACATTAATAAATAGTGTTCAGTGTCTTCATATACATGACCACAGCCACAAGATGCATTATCACTTATAAATCTATCAAATTTATGTCCGTTTAAATCACTACAATTTAAACGCAGTTTCGTGTGAAAGGTTTGTTCCTTTCTGCTGCCCACATAATAAAACCCAGGGACGACATTGTCGTTAATTGCAAGTTTCTTCTTAAATTCTGCAGATCTGCGCTTACGCCGTTCCAAAGTTTTACTGCTGATGGCAGAAACGAGCGAGAAAACCTGTTGGTGTTACATTAAATTTCCCTTATCAAGTTGGAAGATCTTAGCGAGTAATAAGTCATTTCTGATACAGGTTGCGGAATGAGCAGCCTCATGTAGTTTGGCACGCTTTTGAACATAATCCTGTACAAAGCTACTAATTTGTGACGTCGTTTACGCTCTTTGAGTGGTATGAAATCGGATTCCCTATAGATAAGTTGATGACTTGGCCCCCTAGTGACCCCCCATTATAGTTCGTAGAGCATCCAAGTGTAGATTTTCTAGAAAGGTTAATTTAGTCTCCGTGCAACTATCCCATGTAACATCGGCATAATCAAACAGCGGGAGAATGAAGTATTGATATAGAGTTTCCAATGCGTGTCTGTACACTCTGTATTTTAGGATTCTTTGGCAGTTTATCATAGGGCTGACTTTATTAATAAGACTCTCTTTGTGTGAATCCCATTGTCTTGTTTTTGAAAAGATCAACCCAAGATGTTTATGAGTGCCCGTCCGTCTCTTCTATTTGCTGTCCTAGGAGGTAAAGATGGGGGAGAAGCGTAGGATTTACTCTATTTGAAATATACAGCGATTTAGTCTTTAGTGAATTAAATATGACGTGCCATGTTTCAGACCACTGGGCAATTTTTCTCAGGTCATTATTCAAAACGTTTGCTGCTAATTTTGTATCTTCGATTACCAGATAAAGTTTTGTGTCGTCGGCATAAGTCTAATATTGGAAGTAATATCTTTAACAATAACATTTATGTAGATATTAAACAGAAGTGGCCCTAAAACGGATCATTGTGGCACGCCAGCTTTAATGATTTGATTATTGGATTTCTCCCCATTTACAACTACATACTTTGAGCGATATGTTAGGTAGCTTTTAAACCACGCGAGTAGGTTACCTCTTATTCCAATAAAGTCTATGAATTAATCCGTCATGCCATACTCTATCGAATGCCTTACTTATATAACAGAATACTAATCCGATTTCTTTATTGGTGTCCAATAATTGTATAATGAAATTTGAAAACTTAGCGTAACTAATAACTCGACTTGAAAGGAACTAGCATAAACGGTGCTGGGGAAAAAAATCCGGCTTGTACATCACCAGTTGAATACAGAAACATTTATGTCATTGCGGCGATTCCGTTAAATACACGGGTTTAACGTTTAATGGATGTGTAAAAAAAACTACAGAATTTCCTGCTTTTCATTTCGTGTAGAAGTACTACCGCGGCGCTCGATTGAGCGATCACATGTTCTCGCACAAGAGCACGAGGTCCTCCTGTTGATGATGGCATGGGGTTTCAGTGAGATAGGAATATCTATCCTCTCACTAAAATTTCGATTCCCCGCACCTTTAAAGATTCTATATCCTCCACTATTATCTTCCAGTTGGTATATCTCTCTTACTTCGTACACAATACATGACTTTCTGGACGGAAATCGTTTTGTTGAACTGTCCTTTACAGCGATATGTCTTCAAGGGTTGGAAACGTAAGTTTTCACACAGGCAGTCATCCCTGACTTATATGGTCATGAAAATCGACCTTCGATAAAATTATCTCCCTTGAAATTATTGGACGGCGAGGAAGGTTCAATTAAGAAGCAAATAATTGATGAGAAAACAGCAGTAGAAAATGAAGGCAAGTTTTCTTTTGTTACTTTTAATAAGCGAAAACAGTAGACAACTCTCGAGGCGTTTTTATAGTAATTTGTACAGTACGTGGAGAATGGATTATAACTAAATCACCCGTGGAGTGGAGTTATCACCCACAGTGTCACTTTCAAGTTCTGTACATATGGACAAAAAAACACAAGCAATGTTTCAGCCAATGGACCTCCGGGTTTAACCCGGAGGTCCATTGGCTGGAACTCTGCTTGTGATGTTTATGCTTTGCAACAAATTTGCAATTATTGCACGGGTGGAATCTCCACTCCGTGGGTGATTTAGTGATCATACACCCTCCACGTACTGTAAGTTTTTATTCTTCCCGGGAGAAAATGAGCAAATCACACCTCCTGGACTTTTATATTAATGAAAACAACAATCTGTATTATATATCCCGATGCGCACACTGTTGACATAATGAACAGACAAAAAGTTAAAGAATATCAAAAGATGGCCGTTTTCCTATTTTTATAGAGGATAATATTCAAATAATTCGGCGGATAAAATCACAAAAAGCTAGCTTCTGTATTCTTATACAACTCTACGAGAAAATGCCTGACGTTTGTGAAATGATGCGCACGTCGATGATACAAATTCGACAACATTTCCAAATTTTAATTTTTATATGAAATTCCCATACACTTAGTAGAGATGGGCAATATATCCAAAAACCGAACCGTTACCGATATCATGGCGATACCGAAAAACCGAACCAATCGTTCAATACAGAAACTGTCTGAATTTTCAAATTTTCAAACATTCGCTATTTATAAGTCCCTGTTAAGTCTTGATAACAGCTGAAAGGTTCATTTTCATGAAAGAAGTGACTGATTTTCTTTTCAGTTTTGTTAACCCTTAGTGGACTGGGCAACTGTTCTGAATTTCCACTAGACTACAACATGTACATGCCCAACTGCTTAGCAGCGATTTCTTGTCGTCTGTTAAGGCAGCCAAGACCGACTAGAAATCACTTTCCGGGTGTTTTGACTGTTGTCAGCAGGACCCCCTAAAGATGGCATGGCTAGGGCACATGCTGTGAGATAGAAAACGCCTGAAATAGATAGGTCTTTAAACATTAAGGTGCGTTTAGAACAAGTCACAAAATTACTGTAGATATAATTTGTGGTCGTAAAAGAATGCCACTTGTGAGCCCATTGGCAATGTTATTTATGGCGTTGTGGCAGAATGATACTACAACAACATATTCTGTTTTTCCTGATGCGAATTCTTTTTTGGTACTATCAGCAAATCTCAGTCAAGTCAGATACTAAATACCGAACCGATACTGAGGTATACCCCCCCCCCCCCCCTAAAAATACCGAAACCGACACCGAACTCAAAATTCCAATAACGACCATCTCTAAACCTTAGTGTTAAATTTCTGGCAGCTTAAGGAAATTAAAAGGAGATAACTTTCCTGTAAATCACTTCCAATGACGAAAGTTTTCAGTCATGTTAATTGTCGATTGTGGTAAATATTTAGTTTGTCGTATAAATATGACAAGGACTTATTTGTATTGGAATAGAAGCCGATCGATCTTTACTCTAACTATAGTATTTCAAGAGTCGTAGATCTCATTACAAGAAGCGTCTAAACCATATCAATGAAGAAAACATATCCGAGTTAATCTGTCTTCATACATCTTGATACATTATATATTGATGACAGAAATCGCATCGAAAGAAAATTATCTGCCACTTCACTGTTTCTTAAGATAATGGGAATACTGCAAAACAATTAGAAACATTTAGATGTATTATTTTCGAAGTGCCTTGCGCTATAAACAGGTAATTACCATAATCATGTCTTTCCATGTGGTTTTCTATATTTGGTGTTGATGTTGATATTATCAGAATTACCACCCGTTTGACATTCCACTTTAAATGTTTGTAACTGCAAAGTGACTCGTGTAACAAGGCAGAAATGGGTAGCTCAGAACGTGCGCCAAATTAGATGCATAAAAGAAACTAGACAAGTTACTTTGGGAACTGACTAGGAATTTAGCCGCTTCCGTTCCCTTTTGGACATGGCTGACAATTTTCGTCATTGGAAGAGATTTACAGGGAAGTTAGCTCCCCTTAATGTTCTCAAGTTGTCAGTAAATTAAAAGTTGAGGATATGAGAATTTCAAACAAAAATAAAAATTTTGTCGAAGTTGCATCATCGATGTACGTACGCATCATTTCACGAACTTCCGGCATTTTCCTGCAGAGTAGTATAAAAATACAAAAGCTGGCTTTTTCCCAATTAGTTTGAACATTTGACCATTATTATCTGTTTAAACCCATTTAAAATAGGAAAGTGGCGCATTCGCCGTTTTTTGATGTTCTGTAACTTTTTTGCTATTCATTATATCAACAGTTCGCGCATCGTGGCATATAATACAGACAGTATCATTGCCAATAATATAACACTCCAGGAGTTACGATTTGCTCATCTTTTTCTGGGAAGAATATAAACTAGTAAATTACTGTAAAACTTATTCCCCAAACAAAAAGCCAAAGTGGACAATTGCATAGTTAGTTCTAATTAGCTTGCCATTAAAAGCCAACTATCATTTTGTGACTTTTAACTGGTAGAGTGCTGGAAGCCCATATTTGGGCTTTACTCTGAAGCACAGTTACCACAACTTGAAGGCCGCAAATTCAGTGGATGTGCTTTGCTTTATCTTTGAACTGAAATAATTTAGTCTGTTAGGATTGCCTTGTTACAATTTATGGGGGAGTGCCTATTGGCACTCTCCCATAAATTGTAACAAAGCAAAGACATGTGAACAAATTCTGATGACCAAAAATAACTTAGCACTCTACCAGTTAATAAACGAAAAAAACAGACAGCTCCGTATAATACAGGTGAAAAAAAATGTAATACAAGAACTACAGAAAACAATATGTAATCAAAGACAAACCATTATTAGCCCAAGAACATTAGGTTTCACTAGGGAAAAAAATCGGAGAAAGCTGATTTTTTCAGGGAATGTCGAGTACATGTCACTGAACGATTAGACAAAAGTCCCCTAAAATCCCAGTTGAGCTTTTTTTTCTACAGCCTTTTTTCGAAAACGCGTTTGAAAAAACTAAAAAAAAATCGCACGAACTTTGTAACCTCGAATTGATCCAACTGTATTTTTTGTTTACGCGTATTTCGAGCTACATAATGTCTAATATACATTTACCTAGAGGAAAATGTGCATTCTGTGACAATTTCTGCGAAAAATTATTGAAAATTCACAAAAAAGTATCGGATTTACGCAAAAAATGACGATTTTCCTAACGGATTTGCCCAAAGGGTCGTAGTACAGAACGGGATGTTAGTTGGATAGACGATAAAAAAATCCACCACCATTTGAAGACTTTTATCATTGCTTACAAAATAGACATTATGGAAGACCCCCTCTGCTTCTGGCCGAGTTCCCATTTTGGCATAAAATTCGTCAGCATGAGAACTCAACTATTTTCGGGCTTGGGACCGAACAGACACGTCTGTGTCTGGCAGCATTAGATCAATAAATAATATTTACAGAATGTACAAAAATCAATAAATAATATTTACAGAATGTACAAATCAATCAACATGGATTAAGTTACATTGACTATTATCAACGCTATATACAGAAATGACATGACCTATATACATATTATTCATCAAACCCAGAAATTTCCGACAGGACAGTGTTTCTGTGGTTGTTACAAGAATCCGAACTGCAATTACACAAACCTGAGCAAGAGAGTCCTGCCTTCTTACACCCACACCTTTTTGTACAAGCACTCTTGCAACCACAACTGATCAGATTCGTAGGTTATCGGGGGCACATGGCTTTGTGGCTGCAGTCGGTACAAGAAGTCCATTGTCTAGCGACCACCCTCAATCCGTCGGAGGAAGCGAAGTGCCCAGCCATTGTTAGACCTGGAGATAACATCTGTAGACATGTTGTTGTGCAGCATCGCTGCTTGGTGGGAGTGAGGCTAGGTCGATGGGTTTATTCAGTTTAGATTTTGCTACATAACGCTTGTAAGTGACATATCTATATTGGTCGAGAGAGGAAACAGTTTTACTCCCGTATAAGATCAGGAGAAGTTGTTCCCCGGCAGCGGCTACTGCACTTGGTGTACTGTCATCCGCCAAAATTGTGTTGACATACTGTTGTGAGTCGCTAGTAACATCGGAGACAATTGTACTGAATACTTTCTTCTTACCAACTCGAAAGAGTGCAGAAGTAGTGCAACAACCACTTATAGAATGTGCTACAAGGAGGTTGCTTCTATGGTCACCCATTTTGGTTGCTATTTCACTAATTGAAACTAGTAAGTTTGGGGTAATGGAATACATCATGTGAATATTACATCCCGGTTGAACTCGAGAGGAAAGAATGACTAACAAGTCTGTGTCTGTTCCCACAACGACAACATTGTTGTCATCTTGATCGATGTCAAGTGCAGTTTCGGCTATCAGTACATCAGCATCAGCCTCGGCCTGCTTGGACTGAATATTGATAGCAGATAGCTCCTGCATTAGAAGATCGATCAGTTGGGTTTTGTTCTTGGCATTTGCAAGGAAATCGGATTGGGCTGTGGTGGCTGGTAACTCGGGTGAGATATTGATATCAATGGAATACCTGTCTTTAGATCTACGGGCTTGTTCCATGCCCTTTGTCGACATTGTACAAGCATAACCATCAAAAACAACCACGACGTTCGCCCCAAAATGTCTCACTAGATAATTGGAATATGATGTACATATGTCCTTATATGACGACTGTTTAGGCCATACAACTGCCCTCAATAAAAATCCACCATCTACAACAAACAGAGAATGTTCTGGGATTTTAGTTTGCTCGGAACCGTATGTTTTGAGGATCTTACCGAGCGTGCTTTTCTGTGTCTTCCTCATTCCAGCAGAATCAAACAATGCTGGTGGTTTCGGGGCGAGTTCATATTTGAGATACTCTTCCATCTCTGCTTGTGACTGAATAACACATGTGATGCGGTTGAACAGAATTGTGGGGTCAATCACTACCTTACTTCCACGGACTTTGATGCTATTTGCCATCGATGCGAAAGACTTCACAGTGTCAACACGTCGTAGTTTAATGCTGTTGAACGTTTTGCTTACAACATTCGATACGCAACATTCACCAATTTTGCGAACTTGGTCACAGTTCACAGTTTCGTCGGCCACAGGCCCGGTCGCTATAGAGACTAATTGTAGTGGATCTCTATTCTGAAAGGGGGAATGCACTCTGAGCCAGTTCAATAATTTGGTGATATCATTGGCATCAGTCAATTGTGAACTTTGACGGAGATCCCGATGTTGTTCGCCATGACCAGTGTGAACATGAACAAAATTTTCGAGAGCATTACATATCGGAAGGCAAAGAAGTAGTCCATGTACCCATTTCGCAACAGTGCTATCGGTTATTCCCCTGCCATGTGTGAGACCACCAGGGAGCTTGAACATTCTCATTAAACACTGCTCTATGGTCTGATCAGAATATATCCCGTCCCAGAATTTATCTGAGCGCCTTATGGTAAAGTAACTTTTCTCAGTGAACAACTTCAAATCATCCTGTTGCATTATTTCTGTTAGCTCATTCATCTGCTGCAAATAGAGATGAGAACTTTTTGCCTATGCAAAATGACCACCTGCGTGAAATACTGGAATCATATTGCGAATACAATATGTGTAGAGTTCCCAGTCGCCTGTGCGCTCTGCTCTCAAGAACAACTGGAGAAGACCTATTTGCTCGTAGTATTGTACCCAATGCTTTCCTGTGCGTCCTACGGACGCATTCTGGAGCAGTTCGTATAATTTTGACAGTAGATGGTTGACACTTTCTTGATTGACAGCGTCAGCTGTTGTACAGTCACCTCTGGCAAGTCCACAGAATATTTCATTGACTTCTGTGCAGTCTATGTTATCAAGTGTTCGGCTTTCTTCAAACACAAGTTTTGTAATGGCAATTTGTGTTAGCAAATGGGCATGAACTGCTCTTGAATATGCATGACCACTGATCAAATGATGGATTGACCCACCAGCATAAACAGTCCCCCAAAGTTCATCCAAGCCGCTACCACCCATGATCGAACCAATTGCCCCTAAATATGACATAATCATATGGAAGCCGCCGAGTCTAACGAAAACTTTTGTCAACTTATCTGACGAAGACACAATCTCCACTGCTTTGATATAAAGTGGTTGGTCAAACGTCACTGGACAAACACCACATTATGTGATTTAATCGAACATGGAAATTGAAACAATGATGCTATAATACGGTATTTGAATGAGAAAAGTCGATGCCGTTTGAATTTGAGTTTAGGGGGTATGGTTAATATTTCACACGTTTCACCAGTTCATAATGGAATAAATGACTATTGTTATATATCATTATAAAGCCACTGCTTTTCTGCAATTTTTGATATATAATTTAACTCCCAAAGTAGTCGTAGATTTGATTTAATGGACGTTGTGTACCGTTGTGTGTATGAAAACAATAAATTTTTTTTCGTAATTTTGTACATTTTCGTGAATATTTCACCATTGAGTGTGAGGATTGGTACAAAGTTGGCATTTTCTGTTGGGGATATGTATTCTCAATATAATTCAGCACGATATTTATGATTCTCACCCTACTAAGGCGAATAAGAATGAGAAATATGGAGCTGGGTCGAATTTTTTTATAAATTTTTTTTTTCATCAAAAAAACGCTATAACTAAAAAAGCTCAACTCGGATTCGCGGGGACTTTTCACACTTTATCCGCAATGTGTGTCCCGGAAACATATAAAAAAAATCAGCTTTCTCCGATTTTTTTCCTTACTTTCTCATTTTTATGTCTAATGTGCCTGGACTATATGGCATGAGATCAGAGTAAACATGTATACCATAGGGAGGTGACATAGCCAGATTGGCTGTTTTTGTTTATTAAAGTAACACAAGGAAACTTTGCTTTATTTTCTTCTGATGTATAGGTGTTGTCTCAACAATTACTTGCTTCCTAATTGGGCCTTTTCGCCCGTCTAATAATTTAACAGGAGTTAACTTTATCGAAAGTCGATTTTTTTCATGACGAGATGAGTCAGAGATTTGGAGTGGAGTGCAGTGGAGTGAAGAGTATTTTTTCTGTTAAAGCTGTGATTTATTGATGATTATTTTTAGTTTTTTTATTATGAATAAGCACACCACTCAGACTTATTAACCCTTCTAATATTGTCTGTCTGAATAGTAATGCTAACACAATACTGTCAATTGTTAAAAGAAAAATATGCTGAAATAAAGTCAAAGTATAGTGTATATAAAAGGATCTGTATAGGCGGAACTAAGGATGGTGAAAAGGTATCATCAGCCATTGTTATTGATGAACAGATCACTTCAATCAGAATACCAAATAAAAGTTCTGTTTTGAAAGCTGAAGTTAAAGCTTTACAACTTGCGCTTGAACACATCGAGAATGTACAGGAAATGAAGTCGATTATTTACTGTTCTCTCTTTCCTGTTTGCTAGCTTTACTCCATCCAAGTTGAAGAACCCTCTCATTTTGGAACTTCGTGAAAAGTTGAATACTCTCATGTCTGAGCGATATGATATGTATTTTGCTGGTTGGTATCTCCGATAACCCAAGAGCAGACAGTGCAGCAAAACAGGCTTTAAACAAGCCTATCACTGACTTTGGGATTACATTTGGAGATTACAAACCACATATTAGCCAATACATCAAACCTATGGACGCTAAAAACTGAAGTGTTAAAAACTACACTTGAAATGCTGTATTTAACACTTACTAAGTGCTGAACTAGCACTTTGTTCAAGTGTAGTTATCCCAGAACTTGACAGGTGTTACAATAATACCACTTGACAAGTGTAATGTCGCGACACTTAAAAGGAAACAACGCAGATGACGCGGATCAGGCTCGAACTCTCGAGCCTGATCCGCGTCATCTGCGTTGTGTCCTTTTAATTATGTACCCACCAAGCGCAAATCAAATTATGGACGATTCTGGAAGAACCACCAATGCTAGACACATGGGAAGTGCCATCCATTCGAGTTTCAGATGTCTGACGATTGTAATGTCTAAGTGCTTAAAGCAATGCACTTTGAGTGTTAAAATCAAACCCTAAGAGTTAGAATGGGTTTAACACCTTGAAAGTGTCAGTTTTAACACTTTAGTTTTTAGTGTGTGAGGCAGTCGGAATCGAATGGCGCAACAAATAACAAGCTCCGTCGCATTCGACCTGATATTGCGGATAATTACTCGTCCGTTAGCCTCTGTAGAAAAAATGCATCTTGAATTGGTAAACTATACTACACAAACAGGTTTGAACCACCCCAAACATTTAGATGTAAAAAATTGACAATTTCATAAAAAGCTGTATATCACATGAAAGCTAATTTATTTATTGACAAATTAATTACCTTTTCGGTCAAATTCATTGAACCGCTGTATCATCCGTCACATGTACGAGCGGTCGGTGTACACAACCATTATTATTACCAGTCAGTATCGGGTGTGTTCACCTATGACGTGTAAATACGCTAGACACCTCCGCCTCATATCGTGAATGAGAGTACGAACTAGATCCTGACCATTTAGGTTCCATTCCCGGACAAGAACGCCACACTAACATTTCTAGCCATTCATCTAACTCTCATAAGAACGGACGTACCGGGTGGATATTACCCGCGATCACAAGCTTTCTTATGAGCAGATACTGTTCTACTCATAGTATTGTATAGGCGTGTTTAAAATTTATAAAAGTCGCATAATAAACAGATATAACGATTGAATGCATAGAGATCTATACATGTTCCTAGCCAACTTCTGATTTCAAAATACTACCCTAGCCTACTTATTGGCCGTTGTGGATGTCAAGGGTGCACGTGGACCAAATTCAAAATCAACATTTCATTGTGAAACTGTTGGAATTCATGACTTACATTTCATAAACTTTCGGCCAAATATTATTTTCGAAAATGTTGAGAAAACTTGGGTGGTGAACATTTTTTTTTTGTGTGGAGTACATATCGGATCAATATTAATTTAGCCCTTGATCGTGGCATATTGCTGACAATGGAAGTATACTGCGAAGTAAACCGTCAACAGTTGCTCGTAAACTACGGGGTCTTGTTTTGTCGTTCATAAACAGTGATCTTGTTGTCAGAACATTGTAATCAAATTATAGAATAACCGCTTTTGAGAGAGCATACTGTTGGTGCCGCCTCGCATTGAGACTACTGAAAACTGTGCTTACTGGGAATATACAATCGACAAGCTCCACTCAGGCCTAGGAATTTGTCCTGATTTACAAGAATCGGTTTTAATTACCGCGAACTCCTGTTGCGAGAATTAATTTTCAATTCCAATATAATTTAGAAATGGAGACTACAATAATAACCCTATGAGTGCAACCGGCACATATTCCATATTAGAAACCTCATAGTTATCCATTTATTAGAGTATAACCCAAGGACAGAGTTCCAATTTTCGCGAGTCTCTCCTCATGTAGAACACATATTGCAGCATAAGACTTTTGGTGGTCCTGCCAATGGAAGTACAGTACCTTTACAGACTATCCTACTGATGTAAAAGATGCACTCTTAATTTGGAGATCATTTTTAGGGACAAAGTGTGACTTATACACCGCCTGGATAAACTTGACTTTATACATCATGCAGGTCTGGCATTCTTTAGGAGTGCAGGGGTGCTGCACGCCTACCGCACGCCTAGACAAAATTGAGGAGGGCAATTTTTTGCACCCCTTGATTTTCTGGAATGCCAGATCTGTTTGGGATTGCCTTTAAAATCTATTATCATTTCGTCCCCTGAGTTCCAATGTGTTCTAGGTGCCTACTGGCACATAGAACACATTGGAACTCAGGGGACGATTTGTCAATGTTGCATTGATTCGCAATAATTCATGACCCATTCTGTGTTGCATTTCGATACATTTTGAGTGTAGAAAACAGCCACATATGATTTGAATGGACCATTTTCAATAATGAGATGTATGTGCCAATTTTTCCCACTATGTAGCTGAATGTAGTACAATTTGTCAGTCAAAATATTAATACCTTGAAGTGAGTATAACCAAAATAGCATACAAGTTTTTGCATTGAAAATTTCTGGTGCAATTGCACTCCCAAGCAAGCCGAGGAGGGACACTGCATTGCACTCACTGATTTTCTAGATTGCCAGGACTGTATATGTATTGCGATCATGACGCAGAAAGTAACAAGTGTTACACAATCCGAAACTGTGTTTTTTTACGCGAATCTACTAAGGTTGGGGATTTGGGCGAATCTTTATGTAAATTGATTCGCAGATTCGCGTCGAAATTTTGCCCCTGTCAAATATTTGTTAATTAGTTCAGCAATCTGAACATAATCATCAGTATCAGTGACTACCAGTCACAGGTACTGATAACTTCGTTAAGATTCTTAACTAGTTTACGATATACCGGTATATCGCTGTATTTTTTCCAATACCGATACCGGTACTGAATTCTGAATACCGTTCAGCTCTGTTTACAGTGATGTCTAGTGAAGTCTTGAGTCCTTGTATAGGCATCTAAGATTTCATTTGACACTTTTGCTAACTCAAAGTGTTTTCTTACTATTTATTACAACAAGAAACTTTATCCAGAACTTTAAGGATGCTTTCAGAATCTATGACAAGAATTAAATTAACATTTTGCGAGAATCAAAGTTGTTTCTCAGTTTTTTCCATGCCCGAATCAATACTGTTTCTCGGGTGATTTTAACCCTTTACCCAACGCAGACGATATCAAAATTTATTATTTCAAATATCATTTTTTAAAATTTTTCAAAAAATTTCAACAAAACCATATCATGTGACCCCTCGTTGGAACGAGCTCGACGAGCTCGTTCCAACGAGGGGTCACATGATATGGTTTTGTTGAAATTTTTTGAAAAATAATATTTTTTCAACTGCTGAATTTGCATATTACGCGGGCGGATGCGGGCGATTCGTTGGGTAAAGGGTTAAGTCCTATCACTAGAGTGCAACAAAATGAATGCGCTTTCAGGACGTTGTTCCCTGCAAAATCTACTTCCGTTTCCTCAAAAAAACCTTCTTCTGTGTGTCCTGTGGTAGCGAAATTGAGTTCTGTGCAGTAAAAGGTTTTCTGTCATGATGTAATATTCATTCTGAAACGCATATTACGCAATGCCAGGCAGTTGGTACTGTGCCAAAGAGTGCGAACAGAACTCTTGATAGTCTGTCTACCTTTGTAACCCGTTGTCATCATGCGATTCCTATTTTTATGGTGAACATGGATATGCCTGGAAATCATTTGTTGTTCATAAAGTGCGAGTGTCCTACCCATCTCCTTAAACAATCATCCTCTCTTGGTGACGTCTAACTTGGTGATTTTGCGCATCGTCTATCAAACACGTAATGAGTCGTAGGATATTATTAACCAAAACCGACGCGATAAAGTAATATTTTCAGATTTTCTTCCAAATCTGCACATACATCACACTGTAATACCTCAGGTCTGAGAGTTGTTGTAAGGCAAGTACACAGACAGAACGCGATGTGTGTTTGAATCGGTGGGTGTTTTACATAACGAGTTGGAATGGCGCAGTCATATTTCGCGAGTGCCGTAGGCTTGAGCGAAATATGATTACGCCATTCCATGGAGTTATGTAAAACACCCACCGATTCAAACACACATCGCGTTCTGTGTTTATTACACACCCCATGCATTAAAATTCATTTAAATAAACACATTTTAATTCCGATGTTTAAACCCAAAGGTGGAGAGTCTGTTTGTTTTGACTGAAGCTGTACTGATCAAATGGATCGATAAAAAATCAAAACAACCTTTTCGGAACCAGTGTTTGTTGAAATTCGTATCGCTGTTTCTCTTCTGCTGGTGCCCATTCACGCCTAACCATTTGGTATATTACTGTTAGTAAAAATATAAGTACAAATTTGTGCAGATTTGCAAAACAGCTGGGAGAAACATTTTTAAAAGAAGTTCGAAGCATGTCAAGATGTACGAAGATTTACCGAAATAAAGTTGACCAATTTAGATATAACGGATCCACAAAACGAGAGGGCCACGGACTGGGTTAATCTTCTTGCTGAAAATGATTGGGTTTTTAAAAACTATTATCTCATTTTGGGTCAACTAATTTTTTGTGAACTGACTTTATTTTACTTTGGACGTTTTCATTTTCACACTATGCGACAGACGGTCTATAATTGTATAACGAAATTTGGAAACTTTTCGAAGCGTAACTAATGACTCGATGGGAAAGGAACTAGTATGAACGGTGCTGGGGAAAATGTTCCGGCTTGTACATCACCCATTGAATACAGAATCATTTGTGTCATAGCGGCCATCCTGTTAAATACAAGGGTTTAAAGTTGAATGGATGTGTAATAAAAATATTGACTACACTGAGACCAACATATAGACTGAAACATAAAATTACTTATTATGATTTTGACGCAACGATTCGTTGCGTCAAGTTATTTTCAATGAGTGTATGTTTACCTTGGACTAATTTCTTGTCATTTTTGATCGAAAGCGAGGCTCAAGTAAGAGGAATCATTCTTAATGGAGACTGTAAACGGAGAGAGAAGAATCATTAGTAGCACTTCATCGCATCACGCGAAACGATCGCATCTCTCCAAGTATGTATGCTCTCAACCGAAAGATGACAGTATAATTGCGTTCCAGCTACCGTACGATTTCTCAAACTGACAATCCGCCATTTTCCATTCAATAATCTGACATCTGGTTGCCCAAGAGAGTTTACAATGAACCGTTCACATGCATGCTGTGTGTGAAACAATTCAACCCACAATAAGAACTGAAGTAAGCAACACTTTTGATCTAGAATTGATTTACATATTTCAGTGCATTACCTTACGTGCAATTTTTTAAACTTCCCGAGCACTGACAATATTGTATACCAAACCTTGAAAATAAAATTTCAAAAAAATTTGATATGGTACCCGAATGTCGTGGATAGGTATTCTTGCCAGAGCACTGCAACTGCCTTTCTTACCTGCAGTGTTGCTGTGGTGGTTTGACACCTAAGTTGGTTATGTCATTTTGTCGATAACTTCATCAATCAAGCTGGGTGAGGCAGATTTATCTTACAACAACACAAGAATGGTGTAAATACTTTAATCTTCATTTTTTTACTTTTACCTAACACGAATAAAACAGACAATATATGCCAAAAACAACTAGAGTGATGCCACACATAGAGCCCGACTGTCCCAGCAATGACAATGCTTAGACACAAAATAGTCTGTACTATTTTTTTGTCAACAGTTTACCTAACGAATCTGCCATATCTGCTCTCAGGATATACAAAAATTGCTATTCAAATTTTATTTTTTCATTTTTCTACCCCAAACATACCTCATGACATATTAATGGAACAAGCTTGATGCGCTCGTTCCAATAGGGACTAAAAAGCAATGATTAGAAGTAGAAAATGAAAAAATCTGATGTTTCAGAAAAATAGTTTGCACTGTTAGCTTCAACTTGTGTTAGATAAAGGGTTAAAGATGCAGTACATAAAACATTTTCGTTCTAAAATCTTCTATTTTAATACTACTGAAAAATAATTTTGGTAAAAAGTGACAAGAAAAATGTTCTGCTTTTTTTCATCTTTCTGAAAGAAAATATAAAATTAAGTGTTTTCTGAAAATGCCAACAAAATTTGTAGTTAGATCATTAGTTGCATAGCTCTGTTGATTAGGAAATATTTCTACAGTCAATATATGTTGGAATTTTTAACTTAAAATTTGTGGTTTAAATTTTAAAAGACTATGCTTCAAATTCGAAGTGCACCTGTGTTTTCTTGTTGAAGAATAGTAATATCAAATTTAAAGAGAATCTTATATTAGAACTGGATTTATCTTCTAGATAACATGAGGAGGGGGGGGTGGATTGATTACACTCATCTCCCCGACGTTTTGGAGACAACATCAAAGTACCTCACTCCCATTTCCTTCCCATCTGTATTGCATTTTGAGAAACAACAGAAGGATGCTGCAGAAAGCATTTCTTTATTTTTCAAACCGTGAAGCTCTGGTAATGAAAAAAGCTGCATACAAGTAAAATAAATCAGGTCTGTAAATGCTATAATTAAAGTTGTATTGATCATGCAAGAACAACAAGAGGCCTGCAACGCCAGGCGCTGCTAATCTCCCAGCACCCCCCCCCCCCCCCCCAAATTGGGGAGGGGGAGCGTAGATGTTTTTTCCCCACATAAAATCACTCTAAATCCCGCCAAACCCATCTTGGAGCAAAGAAACGAAATTTATTGAGGCCTAACTGACCGGACAGGGGGAGGGCGTGGGGGCATAGAAGTCCATTTTTCTGCATGTAATCACTTTAAATTCTTCAAAATGCATTTTTATTTCCCCACAAAACGAAGTTTAGGGACGTATGTAGGAGTCAACTTGTCCGTCGGTCGGTTGGTCTGTCGTCGTCGGCGGTCCGTTGCACATGTAAACTTGTGGAGCGAAATACTTCCACAAGAGTCACATTTTCATGAAACTTCAGAAAAATTATCAACATGATGAGGGGAAGTGCGTGACATAATTTTTTTCCAGATCGGATTCAAGATTGCCGACTGGCGGCCATATTGGATTTTTCAAAATACTTGTGGAGAGAACTACTATAGTTTTTTGCTGCATTTTCATGAAACTCAATATAAATTGATGGACATGATGAGGAGCAGTGCGTGACATAATTCTTTTCCAGATCGGATTGAAGATGGCCGTCTGGGGGCCATATTGGATTTTGCAAAATGCTTGTGGAGCGAACTACTTCCACAGATTTAGTCGCATTTTCATGAAACTTCACCAAAATGCTCAACACGACGAGGAGCAGTGCGTGACGACTGGCGGCCATATTGGATTTTTTTTACTTAGAAGAATTGAATGCCCCTTTTCAGTCACCCACACTAGGCGGTGTGCCACGGTGGAGGGGGTATACCGGACGACAGACCATCTCTAGTTTATCAAAGAAAAGAAAATGCCTAATTGACACGGGGGTGAGGGTCATAGGTGTAAACGTGTTTACGCATCTACGCACTCTAAATCCTTCAAAATGCATTCTGAACCAAAACAAAATTGCCTAATTGGTACGGGGGGGGGGTGGTTATAGAAGTCAACGTTTTTTTCCGCATGTAGTCACTCTAAATCCTTCAAAATGCATTTTGGACCAAAGATAAAATTGGCACTGGGGGAGAAGGGAGGGGGGACTTTAGGAGTTCATTTTTTTCGCATGTAGTCACTCTAAATCCTTCAAAATGCATTTTAGACACCCCCCCCCCCCCCCCCCAAAAAAAAAAAAAAAACTGCCTAACTGGCATGTGGGGGTGTTATAGGAGTCAATTTGTTTTTCCACATGTTGTCACTTTAAATTCTTCAAAATGCCTTTTGGAGCAAAGAAGAAAAAATGCCTAATTGGCACCGGGGGGGGGGGGCGGGGGTGGGGGGAGTTTTTTCCGCATGCAGTCACTCCAAATCCTTCAAAGTGCATTTTGAAGGAAAGGAAAAAAATGCCAAATTAAACTATTGTTCAAGTTATGCCATAAACAAAGTTCGGACGGATAGATACACGGATGGACGGACAGCTGGACAGAAGGACGGAGCTCTACACTATATTCCCCCCTTGCGGGGGATAAAAAGTAGCAAAGTATGTGGTAGAAGCCTAATTTCAAATTTAAAGAAACTAAGTTCGAAAACCGTTTTGAAAAGGATTAAATTAATGCCAATATAATTTGAAACCACTGTATGCAGGTTCAGCAGACCTAACCCCAAGTGAAAGACAATGACGTTGTAAGACAGTGTTTGAAGAATGAAAGGTACGACCTTGAAAAGCAAAACTTTAATCCGAAACTTTAAGCTGGGAATACTAAGTAAAACTGACTGCTTAAAAATGGATAAATAGTTCCTAAATACGATAAAAGAAATCATTGATGTAAATGCAATCATTAAGTTGTATTGAGCAAGCAAGAATTCAAGTAACAAAGTATGTGGTAAAAGCCTAATTTCAAATACAAAGAAACTAAGTCTGAAATCATGTTTAAAGGGGGTTAAAATCATGCCAGTATTAATTAAAATCACTGTAGATAGCTTCAGTAGACAGTAGACATTGTCCCACATGAGAAACAGTGACATTCCATTAAACTGTTTGAAGAATTAAAAGCGTAACTTTGTAGACAAAAAACTTTAACCAAAAACTTTAATCTGGAAGTTCTAAGTTAAATTGATTGCAAAAAGGGTTAAATATTTCCCAAATTAACATGAAACATAATGAGAATGATACAATCAATAGTAATTAACATTAATTAAAAAGAAAAAAAACTTTAATCTTCAGTAAAAAACTTTAACCACAAAATTTAACCAGAACTTTAAATGTTAACAGACGGACAGACGAAAGGACGGACGGACGGACAGACGAAAGTCATAACTATAGCCCTGACTTTAAATAGTCGGGCTAAAAACTATTAAAAAAATTAATTTTTGCCTCAAAAACATATCCTCTGACCTCTCACTGGATCGAGCTCGAGCTCGATGTGGGGGCGTCGCAGTAACCGATTCTCGTCAGATCACCGGTTCAACGTCAGTAGTAGGAGATGAGATAAACGTGCCATATTGGGTGGACCCCAGGCTGGACCCCGGAAATGACGTCATAGTCATGTGACCTGGTGGCGCCATGTTTGGTTGTTATGGTAACCCGCGTGAGCGGCCATCTTGTGACGTCATCTCCATAGTGATACGTGGTGTGAGTGCGCATGCGCAGCGCGTGTTGTTAGGGTGATACGTGTTTCCGTCGTGCATTTTGTATACTGGGGCCGCCATCTTGGTTTCTATGGTAGCACGTGGCTGCTATGTGTCCCAATGGCTTCTAACAAGACAGGGGTATGTTCGGATGGTATGTTCCTTTGTAGAAGAGTAATTTCCCGATTCGTAGAATTACCCAAATAAACCCGACAATCCCTCCAAATCACCGAAATTGACTTTATTTACTACGGATTCCCCATTTATCGGTATAGCACGTAGTGTTATAGTACCAAGGGGTACCGGGGGTGCGTTCGATTGAATAGGAGTAATTTTCTGACTTAGAATTTGCACCAGAATCCGCG
This sequence comes from Pictodentalium vernedei, assembly GCA_031216915.1. Lineage (NCBI taxonomy): Eukaryota > Metazoa > Mollusca > Scaphopoda > Dentaliida > Dentaliidae > Pictodentalium > Pictodentalium vernedei. The sequence goes on from CM062297.1 coordinate 761,593,508, forward strand.
TTTAATTACCACAAATAAACCCGACAAGTTTTACTATTTCGAATTCTTTCAGAATTCTCTGCTTCTATCTATATATGCAATAGTTTTCGTCTACCTGACCATGTTCCTTTGTTCTGGAGTATACCCCAGTAGCGTAGAAGAGCCTATCAGCTGGAACAGCTTTGCTTATTATTACTATATTCAGCTTTTCTGGTCTATTCTTGTTAGTTCTGATCCTATTCCGACTCATTTCAGTAATTAACAGCCATATTCCAAGCACCCCAATTTCGGCACCCCTTTTTAAAAAACATATGGCCTTTGGCACCCCTTTTGTCGTATGAGGCCATGAGGGCTATGTAAAAGCCCTCAATGAGGCCTAATTTACTATCTCTCATAGCCTCATTGAATTTCGAGGTCATGAGGGCCATGAAAAATCCCTCAATGAGGTATAATTTACTACGACTCTTAGCCACAGTTCGGTATTTGACAACCATATCCCCAAGCACCCCAATTTCGGCACCCCTTTTTGGAAAACATATGGCCTTCGGCACCCCTTTTTGTCGTATGAGGCCATGAGGGCTATGTAAAAGCCCTATACTCGCAAACGAACAACCTCGTTCCGATGATGGTTCTTCAGCCATGTTTTGGAGGTGAAAGTTAGAAAAAATAAATATTGAATGGTGTTTTTGTGGATAACGCTGACCACAACATAGGTAAAGGTTAAACTGAAAACAAAATTATCACTTTTTCACAACAGATTGATTTTTATTACAAGCCTGTTCTATCCTCATCTACAAACACACTAAACCATTCGGAAAATGAAAATCCGTTCGTACACATGTGCCAAACGGAAATCGTTGACGGACTATTTTTAAATAGAAGCGAAATTTCAGTGGAATTTTCTACAAATCGTGCATCGCAATTATAATTTGAATCGCTAGCGATAGCTAAAAATAGTAACACGGATTCCCCTCGCCAATTGGGTTGGCGATCAAATGTATTCTTTTTGTTGATAGTTCATCCACTGAGTTCCAATGTGTGGCACAAAGAACACATTTGAACTCAGGGGACGGGTTGTCAAATGAATTGTGTGTCATTTTAATAACTGTTTTTTTTATAGACGTGAAGGCGTGTAATAAACACAAAACGGCACGCGCGTGTTGTTCTGTGTATTGGCTGCTTTTAGTTTAGTTCTGTGTGCATAAAAGGCAAACGATAAAACATGCAGGTATCTTTGACCGGTGCAAATTTGATGATTAGAGTCCAACAGGACATAGAGTTTGGCAGTACTTGCTGTCTCTAAATGAGCATAAAAAACAAGATAATAATAACACTTTGGCCGGCCGCTAATTTGTCGCGGTTCTCGGGTGAGAAGGCCTTAATTTACCCTGTGCTCCCAAATGCCTCCCTATCCCCACACCTCATTTCTCCTCCCAACACCTAGAAATGAACTGTTTCATGACATCCTGTACCTCATCCTTCCCAATCACTCCGATAAGTATACTAACCATCTCATTTGTGTCGCCAAATATCTGCATAGACTAATATTCATTCTCCCATTCCACCTCCTCAATGAACTCCCTGGAAATCTTATTCTGTTAGACTGATATTTTGAACATTCTAATAGGAAGTGTCCCAGGGCCTTCTCTACTTCTAAATTACACATCTGGCACTCCTTTTCAATTTCTTTCTGATTTTCCTCTAAGGTAACACGACCGCGACCTCAGCTTAAACAGCAGCCCCCCCCCCCCTGCAGCCCCCCCCCCCCCCCCCCATCAAGGAACTTTTCGAAACCTGGTTTCTCTTTATCACGCGGGCCACCCAAAGAATCTTTGCTTCGATCTCCTCTCGCCAATTATGGTCCCAGTCCTCCATGACTCTTTCTCTGATTGATTATTTTACCCTGGGCTGTCCCCTCTTCTAAATCAGATATTTCAATCGAATAGTTCTCTATCACCTCTCTCAGTTTCTCAGTCCACCATGTCTTTATAATTAGACTACAAATATTCTGGAACATTAGTTGGCACAATCGGCTGTCGGGGAGATGTACCAAATAGTTGAGATCACTGTTACATTAAGTCTATACTGTCTTTGATCCTCATCCACCCAAGCTCACCATTCATTGCGTCCAGTGCTGCGGCATCACTCGACCCTGTTATCCATCGGACAGCATCATTCTGCAGAGTTTCCAAGCTCTTTACCAATGTTTGGTTTGGAGGTATCACTTCCATACCGTATGTTATACTTGACATACTTGAAACACCTACCATTATCCAAATGATTTTCGCCACGAAAACATTACTAAAGCGGTTTCTTCCTGAAAGTTGCATTTGATTTAGAATTCGCGTCCCCTTCACAGTTAGTTTATTCGTGTGGTTTGAGTAAATGCCTCTTCCCGTGATGTTGATATTTACTCCCAAATACTCGTAGTCACATGTCTCTTCCACACTGAGAAGTTTTCTACTGCCTTCCAGAATAGAGAACTCCTCCACTCTCCTCCACCTTCGTGTAGATTCCACTTCACGACCCACGGGTATACCTTTGCTTTTGCTTTCATTTAGTTCAAGTCTCCATTTGTTCCCTTATCTCCCAATTGCTAGCATTTTTCTAGCCTCTCTTCCCTTTCTAACACTGGTAAAATATCATGTGTAAAAATTAGCCCGGGATTTTCAGGTCCCCAACTGCTACCCCCTCGTTGTTATGCAGGAGTTCAGCTCCTAGACCTTTGAGATATAATGCAAAAGATTTGGCGAGAGGATACACCCCTGCTTTAGGCCTACCTCCATAGGCACCCATTCTCGTTGTTATGTTACCCAGACTAAATTCATTTTGCACATTTTTATATAATTCTTTCATAATTCCAAGAAACTCGCCTCCCATGCCCACGCTTTTGCCACACACCCTCCCTCCATACTCAATCATATATCTTTTTTCCTTTTTTTTTTTTTTTTGCTTTCGCGGGTTCTATCATTTGAGATAGCGTGAAAAGATCCTGCCAGTTTGTTGAATGGAATGTCTCTCCCTCGATGACTCATTTGTAAAATAATAATCTCAATTAAGCATTCCCACTTCTTGATAGAAACATTATTGGTCAATTTGGACTTTTAATTTGCAGTTTGCCAGTTGAGAGATGAATGTTTTCCATTCGAGGCGTGTCTAACTGATTTAATGCGCATTGCGTTACCATAAAATCGGAATCTGTAAGTTACATTCAAAGAGGCACCCCGACATTAATTTCCGGTATCTTCTAAATAATCTTGTTTTAGACCATTTGTGGAAAGTAATTCAAGGAAAAAACATACTGACTCCTTGATTACAATAATTACTGAACAGAAATATCATTGCCTTACCTGGAAAGAGCACTTGAAACAGAATATATCTTGTATAAAAAATGTCGGATACCCAATGGCTATAATCAACCTCTTGTTTTGTAATAATGCCCCCATGTTTTGAGTCGCGTTCCATTGCCTTTGTACAGAAATTCTGTATTTTTCGATTTTTGCAGAATGCTTATGCTTTCCAAAACGCCACAATTAATTTCTATTGGTTGTCCCTATCTATATTTCCATATATGTATATATATATGAACAGAAATATCATTGCCTTACCTGGAAACATATATCTTTGTGTTGTGACTCTGCCTATCAAGTATTCTGACGGAACATGTTTACTTGGTAGTGGTCGTGTCTGTAAAGTAGTATGGGGGAACATGTTTACTGGGTAGTGATCGTGTCAGTTTACCCTTTACCTGACATGAAAAGCAGACGACATTTGCAAACAAAATTCTTGAATAACTATTTTTTTCATTTTTTGTCTCAAAAACATAGATTATGACCCCTCATTGGAACGAGCACAACGAGCTCGTTCCAAAGAGGGGTTATAACCTATGTTTTTGAGACAAATAATGGAAATTGTATGGTGATTTTTGTAAATAGCGCTGGCTGGTTTTTGCCGTTGCGTTGGGTAAGGGGTTAAGAAGTCTGAGAGAACATAAATGTAATATTTTGTAGTGATCGGGCCTGTCGTGTAATCTGTCATGTAATCTGATAGAACCTGCTTACTTGGTAGTGACCCTTCCTGTCAAGTAGTCTGTGTGTTTAATTGATAGTGGTCGTATTTGTAATGCAGTATGGAGGAACATGTTTACTGGGCAGTGAACATGTCAGTTAAGAAGACTGAGAGAACATCAATATTTTGTAGTGATCGGGCCAGTCATGTAATTTGCTAGAGCATGCTTACTTAGTAGTAGTGACTCTGCCTGTCAAGTAGTCTGTGGGAACACGTTTACTTGGTACAGATCACTTATGTTAATTGGAATTAGGATTAAATTGGAGAGGGGATTAAATCGGATCCCAACTAAGTCGCGATCTAGTCTAAATTATTTTTCTGTTTTTTCCTCTACATTACTATAGAATCTCGCCCATCGGAAAATGACGAGAACATCGTATTTGAGATGCTATTTTTGTGTAGTATTTTGTGATCTGTCTTGATTTTGCAATGTTTTATTCATAATATCTCGACTCACTGGTGTATAAATGTGTTGTGACGCGATCTGATTGTGAAAAATACCACGTTTGTGACCACAGTACTCAACTTATGTCTCCAATATAGAGTGGGTGAACATATTTACATAGTAGTGGGCATGTCTCTCAAGCAGACCGAGGACATATGTCTACTTGGCAGTGATCACTCCAATCGAATAGACGGGGCGAACATCTCTACGTGGTAGTATATATATCACGCCTGTCGTGTAGTCCTAGGGCCATGTGATGAGTCTGGTCGATTCAAAATCGGCTCCATGATTTGATTTGATTCGAGGTGCGCTGGTTGGGAACTTTTCGAATAGTAGATATATTCTACAAATCCTGTTATTTGTCTCTATTTGAACTCTTCTGTTATCATCTGGTCTCCTGTACTGGGGACCTGATGATAGAAGAAGAGTTCAAGGAGGTTCTGCTTCCTTAACTTCCTTGATCCCGTCTGGAATATTCCGGGGTTTTTTTTATTGACGTGCCCAAGCATACGAGTCGCCGTTGAATGCAATACTTGAGTAGATATTTCCAATATTTACGGTTGTAAGAAGGTGCAATATTTACAACTTGAGATTCTCTTCTATCCGACATCCTACGCATGATTTGATCCGGCATTTGATTCGACCTGAGTTTTGAGATTAGCAGAGCCCCGAAGTTTACTTGGTAATGTTATTGCCTGTCAAGTTGACTGACACTTGCTAAGAATCTTGTCGTCAAAGTAAACCGAGAGAACATGTCTTCTTGCTATTGGTTACGGCTGCCAAACTTCTTTATCTTTAAAAGACTAAATTGACCCTACATTTAGGGAGAGATGAGCACACCAGAATGTCGGTTTGTGCAAACTAGTATGACAAAACGCATGTTCAAGTTTAATAAATATTTACTAGTGTACAAATCTCAACCTGTTAGTAAAGGTGGTGTAAGATGCATTGAGCTTTGAGTCATTTGCAGCCAAACATGACAAATAATTTGAGGTCACCTGGCTCTTCAGTGTATAAAATAGATTACAAGATCAGAGTACTATGACCAGATTTTTAATGTTGGTATTGTTCGTTTGTATGTTGGGGTTCAAAGACACTTTCGACAGCTAGGATCGCATCGTTTCGGGTGGTTTTGCGGGTGTAGGAAGCCAGAGTACATGGAGAAAACCATCCAACTGCCTTAGGTTTGTTAACTGACACAATTATGTTGTTACAGTTCCTAACTGATCTATTTAATCACATGACTGATCTATTTTGTGTCGTAACATTCGTTTGGGATGGAACATAAACGGAAAGATGTGAAATTTATGCAAATAAATAAACGAATGATACTTAGCACCACCAACATCTGGCACACGAACGCCACCAGCGGTTGCTTCGAGACTAAACAATTCTAACAGAGGGATGAATCGGAGAATGCCAAAGACTTGTAGGTAGATTCCCACTGATACTGAAACATTTAGACATTATTTAAATCATACAAGCCTCTGAGACAAGATCAAATATATTGAACATCAAGATTATACACATCTTATGTAGGCATTATTTCTTGTCGATGCATCGTCTGCTTATTTAGGCAACAACCGAGGCTACGCGCCGCTTCTGCACGTTGTTTACCAAATCATCAGTTTCAGAGCACTTACAGTAGAACATCGGAGGAGACTAGACAGAGCCCTGAGATGGTTCGAAGTTCGATTATATTTGAAAAATAGTTCTCGTGGTTCGATTGGATGGGATTCGAGTAGCGCTTTTCGAATCGTCGAGATGTGTCTCTTTTTGAACTCTTTTTCTATCATCAGGTCTCCTGCTGATAGAAGAGTGGAAGAGGGTTTCGCTTCCAAAACTACGTTGATTCGGCCTGGGATATTCTTTTTTTTATTGATTTGCCCAAACAGATGAGTCGCCATTGAATACAACATTTGTGTAGAAAGCGGCAATATATACCGTTGAAAGAAGTTGCAATACTTACAATTTGAAGAGCCGTAAGAATCGATTCGAGATTCTACTCGATTCGAACTCCTCAGTATGATTCCATTCGGTATTCGAATCTACCCTAATTTTGAGATTAGTAGTTACCTAAGATTAGACTCTACCTCAATCCTTTAGGTTTCAAGAATACGCTGGGACGTAACCGATATATGATACGGAGGCAATACGATCCCCATCGTATATATAAAAGGGAAGAATACAATATTTCGAATAGAAAGCCATTGTACTGATATAAAGGACGAACGTCAAAAAAGAAAGAAAGTAAAAATTAAAAATTAAAAAACAAAAATAAAAAAATTCAAAACAAAACGAATACCATAAAAATCAAAATGGGAAAGAAAGTTATTTATTTATTTATTTATTTATTTATTTATTTATTTATTTATTTATTTATTTATTTATTTATTGGTGTTTAAGGTCACATACTTATGCACAATGGCTAATCGCGGCAGTGACAGTTTTACGGGTGGAGGAAGCCGGAGTACCCGGAGAGAACCACCGAGCAACGACGAGCAGCTGTCAGCTCTCCAACATCGTAACTCTGACCTCTGCACCGCAGCACAGGCAGGGTTAGATTGGTTGAAGACATGCGCACCATCGACGTGCAATACGTCTTAGTACACAGCGTCATCGTGCCCCCATGTAGGCAATCGGGGTTAAGTGCTTTGCCCAAGGACACGACGCGGGAGCGCGAATCAGTCGCTGAAATGGCCACCCATTCAACTACTAACTGCGCTCGACGTTGCTTAACTTCGGTGATCTGACGAGAATCGGTTACCGCGACGCCACCGCGCCCCCGGAAAGAAAGTTACAGAAGCAAGCGTTCCATTGCTTCACACCGACTGAACAAACAAATTAAAGGATTTCTACTTGGTCTGCACGTATGGGTATACCTTCCTCTTCATCGAACAAAACTAGAAAAAAATTCGTTCTGCCATGTGTGACTTTCTGCATGAAAAACTCGTCCTTCTTGTTTCATTTGACATATAATTCAGTCAACGCCATCGAAACTCGTGACTGATGCAATATTCTGATCAATAAATTAATGTACCATAACTTTAACCTGCGATTTCGTGTCGGTCCAAGAAATTTGCGCATCGAAGATCGGTTATAAAGGCACGCGACTGAAACAAGGGTTTTAAATTGTTCCAACAACTAGACAGTAAAATTAAAAACAAATATTTGCTCTGACAAATGGATGCAATACATAAGATAATTCTTTTTTTCTTCCACAATTTTCTGTCGGTGATCACATTTACACAGCATTGGTCGTATAAGAGATACAAATGAAGGGGAAATTATCAATAAAGACATTGTCCCATTGAAACAAAACTATAGCTGATCCCATTTAAAAATGTCTTTGTAGATAAGACACTCGATTCATACCTGGCCGATATCTCTTGAACCAATCTGCTTGTGCCGAGTTAGTAAGTTGGGGAGTGTAACAGTTGCTCGCCGCAGCTATTTATTATCAATGTAACCATATAAGTATGTCAGTTAACTGGTAGAGTGCTGGAAGCCCGTATTTGGGCTTTGTTTTGAAGTGCAGGTACTGCACCTTAAGGCTTCATATTCAGTGGATGTGCTTTATACCATCTTTGAATTGAAATTATTTAGTTCGTATGGATTTGCCTTGTTACAATGTATGGGACAGTGCCTCTTGGCACTCTCCCATATACTGTAACAAGGCAAAGACATGTGAATAAATTTTAATGACCAAAAATAATTTAGCACTCTACTAGTTAATGAACATTATAAATTATTGTGATGAATTGATGGTAACATGGTCTGATGTTCAACCGAGACGCGAACATACGCTCCGAGCCGCAAACCTCAGGCGTATAACGTATATGTTCCAATACGGTCCTACCCACAACCCCAAACCTACATCGTGAAACACGAGAGGCTTATTTATGAACTTGTGACCGTTAAAAGTTGCCTTATTCAAGGCAACTTTTAACGATCACAAGTTTAGTAAATAAACCTCTCGTGCATCCCACGACAGCAGTGAATAAATAATCAATAACTCAGATAAACTCATTCCATCTTAGTTCAAATCGTGGATTTGTTTGTAATTTAAACAGCACTTCATTCGGAACACTGTCTGCTACACGTGTGAAAAATCCAGAAAAATGAAGCGGCCTGCTAGTCACTCCGTTGATGAAACAATTACGATATGGGCGACGTCATTCCAAATATTTCGCGTTGTGACGTCAGACGGTAACATTTGCTACTGGAGCCGTGAACATAAAAGAAACTACACCAGCTCTCATCCAATTCAGAGGGCGAGTATTTTATTGGAACATAAGGTATTTATGTTCTTACCAATGTCCAGCTGAACGAAATGTTTATAGTTACAATACCTCAAGTATAAACAGTTGTATCAGTTCACAGGTACAGCCCACAAGGCTGAGGATGAGTTTGGGCTTACAGATAAAGAGTACCCGTCAAAGATCTGTTCTAGTCTTCTGGGGTAATGACGTCTGTTTGAGGTTTCTTCCTAAAATGTTAAAACCGCATGCTGATAAAAAAAACTATTTGTTGGACATTCACTTTCTCAAATTCAACCCGTGTGCTTTGAAACACCAATTGTACTCAGAACTGCGCATGTAATAATTTTATAGACTTACAAGCTAGAAACAATTTTAGTTGAATTATTTGATATGACCGCGTCATTCGTGTCAAACCTGCTGAGTATTTTCTAGATATTTTTTGAAAAATTAATATAAATGTAACACAACAAATCGTTGATGAAAAAATCCATTCAATTTACAGCGGGAAAATACGATTAAATGTACCCAACTTATACTTATTTCAGTGGCAAGAGAAACCCTATGCTGGGCAGGAATATCCACGAGCAGCATACAAAGAGTTAACAGAGGTGTCCATTTGGGCAACTGTCGTTTCACGCCGACATTTGCATATTAGTAACGTATGGCTCTGCCGCATTAAGCCGTCAGACAGAGAGAACCACCAAGCAACGACGAGCAGCTGCCAGCTCCCCAACATCGTAACTCAGCACTGCAGCACAGGCAGGGTTAGATTGGTTGAAGACATGCGCACCGTCGACTGCAGTACGCCTAAGTACACGGCGTCATCGTGCCGCCATGTGGACAATCGGGGTTAAGTGCCTTGCCCAAGGACACAACGCGGGAGTCTGAGTCGATCGCTCAGACGGTCACCCATCCGAGGACTAACCGGGCTCGACGTTGCTTAACTTCGGTGATCTGACGAGAACCGAAAATGTTGGGTAAATGCAGGCTTATAGTAAATACACCTGTTGTTCTCTGTTGATGGGTGACGCTTATGCTCATTTGGCTTTCCCTCTTGACGGGACGCTTATGTGCCAGCTGATACAGTATGTAGTACTGGTGTGTTTCTAATATACCGGACGACTTTTCAGACACCAGATGTTTGCATCGTATTGGGGAAAAAACAGGAGATACTTGCCGATATTTTCAGTTGATGAGCAATCCGTCGTTGTGGTCCTTTAGTAGAGGCGTTGGTAAAGGTTTGGGGTGTTAACACAGAAATTGACAAATTATAGAAAGGTGGGAAATGAACTCCACAATATTTAGTAATGATCAAGTCTCGCGTATTGCGCACAATAACGTCTGAACTAAACGTACACACGTTGAGTAAGCACGCAGAAACCTGAAGACAAGTCTTTTTATCGCAAAAATCCCAGTCTGAATTCCACTAATTGGTACTTGTTTGTTTTCAGTTCAAAGCGTCGGAAAGCAACAGAATTGTAAATGCCTCCAAAATGACGGAGGTAATAAATCAATAATATTGTGGCGATCAATGAGATGTTGGATTACTCCCCTTGTATTGCATCACTACTCGCCTACTTTTGTGGGCGAATGGATGCCGATATGACAATTTAATTTGACGAAAACATAAAATGGTTTGCAAACGCTTCGTGTGCTGGCATAATAAATATGTTACCGAACGTTTAGTTGGCAGATACGGTGTCACATAAGGCTCAAAGAGAACAATATTAGGCGAGGCTCGTGTGCTTGTTCAGGCAGACGCCACTTGACTAGAAATAAATGATAGGGTATAATAATAAACATAAGGCATGTGTGTTCTTATCAATGTCGAGCTCATTGAAATGTCTATAGTTACAACACCTCAGATATAAACGATTTTGTCTGTTCACGGTTACAGCCTATAAGGTTCCGGGTGAAAATAGGCTTAAGACAAAGAGTACCTCTCATATATTTGTTTGTTGTCTGTTCAAGTCTTCTGACCACAAAATGAACACTTTACTAAACGTTTCGATGAAACCCAGCTATGATTATACACAATTATCGTCAATTGAACTTTGCAGGTTATGGTGGGGCTTTTCCCCAAAACAAAGACCAAGCCTTTTTGGGGATCAAAAGCCGCGAGCTGGTTGCAATCAGAGGTCGCAAACCAGACACGAAAGAAAAGATCAGTCCTTCAAGTTGTTTAAAATTAGTCATTATAGCTGTCTCTGTGAATAGATTGAAATTGTCTTGTACTGTAGTTTGATTAGTTTTAGAGTTGTACGGAAGCAACCCATTAACGATTCTGGTTTTATAAACTTCCTGATCGAAATTCTTGGCAAAGCCACTGAAAGATTGAAAGACGGTCAAAGAAGCGTAAACTTTTTTAATCAGATTTCAAAACCATACATGTTTGCATACAGTTTAGGTGCAGTAATACAATAGTAAAGTAGCGACAAGTTTCAGTCAGTAGAAAAATAATTTCTAACCACGAACAGAAAGTGAAAATATTTCGTAAAGTGTGAATATTGCCGCTTACGCGTCTCTCTCCACACTGAGGACAGCCATTTTACGTCCCCACCCGATAGGACGGTGCGCTGTGGCATCACCAACCCGACAAATGATGCTGACGAGTGTTCGGACACCTCGAGACCTTGCCCCAATGCCCCGATCGGGAATCGATCCCCGGGGCACTGACATTAGAGAACAGCGCGCGCACTTATCCACCCAATCACCACTAAAAATTATTTGGTAAACATACATGTCTAATAATATTGGTAAAGTTAAAAGAGATTCAGTCTCGATTGAAAAATATTTTTTCCGGATGACACAATGAAAATGAATGTGTGTCGTATTCTTTACATTAGGTCGTCGGGGATATTTCAGTTGGGCGGAAAAGCGAACCTCGGGTTCGAATTTCCAACCAACTGAAATATTCCAGTCAAGTGAATCTGAAGATTGGCGATGGAATATTTATAGGTTAGACTGGTTCCAGGCCATCACAGCGTAGAATTTCTTACAGAAATGGACCGGGGGGTTGAAAGCTTGATCTTACCCTTGCATCGACAGCAAATGTTTTATTATACCGGACCATCATCTTCGTGATATCGAGATATATTTTTTAGAGCAATAGTTAAAGTATTTATCTACCATTTACCACAATATAGAGAGTAATCGTTTGACTGAACTGGTTACGTGAAATAATTCATGAGCTGTGAGGGATGTTGTACAAACATGAGTGCGCGAATGCGCACGAGTGTTTTACAATATAGTCCCTCGCCTCGAATGAATTATTTCACGTAACCAGTCCAGTCAAACGTTTACTCTGTTTATTACTTTTCATTATTAACGATAATTATATTATTTAACTCTTTACCTAACGTAACGGCCAGCGCTATTCTCAAAAATCGCCAATTAATTTTCATTATTCTTTCATTTTTTGTCTCTAAAACATAGGTTATGACCCCTCATTGGAACGAGCTCGTCGAGCTCGTTCCAATGAGGAGTCATAACCTATGTTTTTGAGACAAAAAAATGAAAATAATAGTTATTCAAGAATTTTATTTTTTTTTTGCAAGTCTCGTCTGCTTTTCATGTTGGGTAAAGGGTAAAAAAACAAAAAAAAACAATGAAGTCCCCATTACACCCACAGCAAAGCGTCTTCGTTTGCGCGCACGGATACATGACCCAATTGTTGATTGCATAATTCACTTGTGAAGTTATCGTTCATAACCAAACCCGGAAATCCCAGTAAATCACACTTTGGAAAGTAATAAATAGTGATAACAACTCGGCGATGAAAGGTCTTGTATCGTTATTGCTGTACTGTCATATGAGGTTGCGAGAAATGAACGCACGGGTGCCTGGCGGGCTATTTCAGTCGTGCTGGGTATGACAAATCGTTCTTTTCAAAAATTTATAATGAGTCTAGTTTGCCTCAACGTACATTGCATGTTGCAGGAAATTGTCCGATCCCGAAAATAAACAATCACCATTCAAACGCCATAACAAAAACAGATGGAGGCGAATCACAAAAATTGAAAGTGGAATGAGAAAAGTTTAAACGTAACGTCAGTCTCATTGTGGTTTGGACGCTTCTAACAATTATGAATGAAGTGACGTCATGTATTTAAAGCGGTCCTTACGCACAACAAAAATATAATCCCGTAGTTGTTCTCGCAAACGAACCACTTTTTCCTTGAGTGACCTTAGGAATTGAATTGAATTTGGTTCGAAATGTCATTGTCCGACGGAAAAAAGCATATTTGGCCTTAGTTTGATCATTTTTTATGAGCATGTAAAATTTCATTCATGTTGAAGGAATTTCATCTCGAGCCGTTGAAAACGGAATCCCATTGTTTTGATCAGTTGAGCGCTGTTGAGGGTGGCTCGTTTGTTTTTGAAAGACTATTTTTAAGAAGTCATGGTTATGGTGATTGAATGGAAGATATAGAGAGTAATCGCTTGACTGGACTGGTTACGTGAAATAATTCATGAGAGGTGAGGGACGTTGTACAAACACGAGTCCCTCGTCTCGAATGAATTATTTCACGTAACCAGTCCAGTCAAGCGATTACTCTGTTTATTACTTTTCATTAGTAACGATAATTATATTATTTAACCCATTACCTAACGTAACGCTTAAAACGACCAGCGCTATTCTCAAAAATCGCCAATTAATTTTCATTATTTTTTTATTTTTTGTCTATAAAACATAGGTTATGACCCCTCATTGGAACGAGCTCGTCGAGACAAAAAATGAAAATAATAGTTATTCAAGAACTCCTTTTGCAAGTGTCGTCTGCTTTTCATTCTAGGTAAAGGGTTAAAAAATGAATGGAAGATAAAAGTGTTATGTGCTCATTGTTTTTGCATACAATCTTTTATCGCGATTCGGCTCATTTTGAGGGAGGTGGTTGACATTTGGTGACGTTGACCTGAATGCAAACTTGTCTAAATTTATCGCACGTCGCCTCGCGAAGAGTGAAATGGAAGTGACAATTATTTATTACGTTTTTAAATGGGTTTACCTTATAAGATGTCAAAAGTTAATAAACAAGCATTGTCTCATGTTAATAAAGCATGCATAACTCGAAATAGTATGTTATTATGTTATTAAAATGAAAAAGGCTTAGTTTCTTTTTTTTCATTTCGTTTCGGCGATAAAATTGACAGCGGAAGTACCGCCAATCGGTGCTCGCGTAAACAAAAACAGATTCGCACGTATGTACGTTTGGTGCTCAGTAAAATCGAGACAAAATAATAGCGACTCTTAATAATCTGACGATCATGGTATAAATAAAATATACCCCAAGTAGCTTGGTGTACCAAATGTTAACACCACTTCACCACTCGTGGTGAACATTTGGTACACCAAGCAACTATGGATATACATGTATTCTATATATCTCACATAAGGATATGTGCTTCACCAATCAGTGACCATTATTCACTAAGATTATCGAGGATTGTATAATAAAATATTATATAGACAACGGCATTTTCTTTTTGTTATTGCAGATGATAAACAAAACAGTATACAAACAAAATGATCTTGTCACTCGCCGTATAAACAATATATCCGGCTTTCGACCCTCCCCGGCTATCGACCCTCCCAATAATTTTTTTTTAAAACCGCTAAACCCAAGTAAGGTGTAGATGGAGTGTAAAAAAATACATCCCATGTTACTCCGAGACAAAGTTATTCCCCGGCGCTAAATTTGAGATCCATAATTTTTAAAACATCAACATACATAGCCAGCGACAAAGAGGGGAGGAGGCAGGTAAAACCTTTCTCATTTACAGGTATATATGAATTCGTTTCACCTATTTTAGTTGTAGGTTATGACCGAATTATTTATTCATCATATTTTTTTTTATTTTTAGAATGGCATTGCTGGTCCATTTTGGTATGCAGTTGGCATTATGATTAATATCTTCATTTTCCCATTGTTATCAGTGCAGTTCAAAACTAGAGCACCTGGTGCGAAAACATATCTTCAGGTAAAATTGTATTTTTATACTTAAATACATTTTATTTTGGAAATGTACCATGGGTGGACTTAAACGTGTTCCAGCTTAACCCTTTACCTCACCTAACGGAAATAACCGAACAGCCCAATGCACAAAACTTTTTTACATTTTTTTCTCTTATTTGTGTCTCTAAAACATTGTGTATGACACCTCAATTGCGCGTTGTAGTAAGAGGCCATAAGCTATGTTTTTCAGGCAAAACATGGAAATGTCATTTATTTATTCACGAAATTTGTTTCCCAAGTGTCGACATCTATTCTTTTTAGTAAAGGGTTAATCCTTTGGACCCTGACGGTAAATCACATGCCAGCCCAGAGCCATCAACTGGTAGAGTCTATATTTGTTTATTTGGGGGGAAGACAAATCACTATTTTCATCGTGTAGCCTTGGGCGTCACGTTGAAAATCTTGATTGGTCTGCCTCCAAAATTCACTGATCAACTATCCACTTTATGAATGCATGTTGTATCACGATCCTGGACCGGTAAAGCGGCCTAACGTGTTCAAAGTGTTAACTGTGTGTCAGAGAATGGGGAGGAGTTGGTTTCTTACGAATAAGAAGGCCTCTGAAACACGACCGTAACTTAAGTAATCTACAATGCGCTGAGACGGTATGACTATAAAAACAACCGCGGAGTGGGGTTTTCACAACACTGTGACTCATATAGTAAATCTTAAAAAGAATAGCAAAGTTTCAGCCAATGGACTCCGAGTTTAACCCGGATGTCCTTTGATTAAAACTTCTTGTGGATGTTTTTATACTTTTTTACAGAATAAGCTTTGTCAAAGCGATAAGACCATTTCGCAAATGGTTTAGTAAAATTCCACACTGCTCGCACTGTATACAGCATCAGAAGAATAATGCATTACGGAACACATTCGCAGCGGAGTTTCCTTCTTATTACAACAGGTGCGTAGACAGTAGAGGTGCGGCGGGTGTGAACGCATCTCCCCACAAAATTGGAATTCATTTGAGGGACTATCTCTCACTTGTGGTTTGAACATTTTTGATAAACTGGGGCGATCTCTCTTACCCCGATACTCGTACTCTCTGTAGCTAAGCCACAGAGAGTGCGATGTATCAGGGTTAGTTGTCTTAAAACATAAACGTTCTCGTTTGTTGGTAGTTTCTATCAAACGGCCTGGCACTACTTTGCAACTTTTTAAAGTGAAAAAGTATCAAAGAGCTTATTCGTTTCATGAAAACTAGGCGAACAGTCCTGGAGTTACAGACCCTACATGTTACACCGAGCTTATCGCTGTTTGATTTCTACCAGACTCTCATATTAACAGAATTACATGTGTTGGTATAATATACATCTGGAGAATAAAATATGCTTATCCTAGGCCAAAGCAATCTCGTGCGATAATTCTTAACCCATTCAAACATATGTGCGGTTCTGTATTTATCACGCTCGCCCATGCAACAACCAGTCTACACGAAATTGAACTAAAAACACTTTTTAACTTGATAATTGCTGCGTTTCCTTCGTCACGAACAGGGCATCACTGTCAGTCGGCGGCGTACCAACCCTAATGTGCTTTTTATTTTTTACGGCATTCAACTGGTCGAAACCAATTTACACCGATCAGTGTCACGGTCACGATGATCAAATTACAAATATTGACTAAATTGTGGGGAATAACACACAAAAAAGTTTTTAAATATAAGTTTCGCATACTCCATCACTACATGACTAGCTGTGGAAAGTATTTGTCAAGGAACAAGCAGTCAGAATGTTATTTTATTTTGTATATTTTTTACTCAAATCTGATTGTTTAAATAAACTGGGTAAACAAATCTAAACGAGTAACTTGGAATTTCCAAGCGATCTCGACCCCGGTGTATTCGACCAATGACGACGTGATATATTTAGACGGGTTCCTTCTCTGTTTTGGTTGGAAACGAATTCGAACGTGGTTTGTATCGCAACATGCGCGATACAACTTTATTTTTATCGTACAGACAGAACAGTGGATATCCCGTTTTTTACATTAATATGTTATGATAAATAATTTTTCATATATTATAGTGCAAAAGTGCTTATATTTTAGATCTTAAATTTCGCATAATACTTTCTCAGATGCTAGCACATAGCTCCATATTGTACTCATTTTTAAAACTTTCTCCCTCAGAGCCAACGTGGTCGCCAGGGCGGTGTCGATGATCGTCGTCGCCACTTAACGCACCTCCCCATGAAAATTCCTGGCTATGCGCCTGTACTAACTCGCTCATTTTGCGAAAAGAAATCAGGAAAATATGGAAATTGAATTAATTTTATTCGGCTTCAGCACGGTTTTCCCTTAAGTGGAACTTTGCTTGTTGTTCTTTTTCTTTCTCACAGACCCTGAGGTCCGTTGGAGGAAATTATTTTCAGTCGACTCGTATGTTTTTTCACGGAATTTCACTTATTGGAATTTTAACCCTTTACCCAAACGTAACGGCCAAAACCGACCAGCGCTGTTCTCAAAAATCGTCAGTTTAATTTTCATTATTTTTTCATTTTTTGTCTCAAATAGGTTATGACACCTCATTGGAACGAGCTCATCGAGCTCGTTCCAATGAGAGGTCATAACCTATGTTTTTGAGACATAAATGAAAAAAATTGATTGTTGAAGAATTTTTTTTTGCAAGTGTCGTCTGCTTTTCATCTTAGGTAAAGGGTTAAAAGATTTCCTTTTATTCCGGTTTTTGAAAGGAATGACATGGTTACGTTTCCAGTTACACTGAAATAGTCCGCCAGGCGCATGTGCGTTCTTTTTTCGGGGCGTCGTGTGACTGTTATTGTTACTACTATAACGATACAAAATCTCTTATCGCCAAACGTACTGGTATTGGCGTTCGCAGTGGCGATTTTAGGTAAATGGTACATGAAATATATTTAGTTAAAACAGTGAAACAGCGGACTTACACGAGAGTTATTTGAGGAACGTGTGAAGATGTTCATTCATATCATTTTGTGCTAAATGTATAAACAATCAGACTGAGTCTTCACATCGCCCAGCATGCCATGTTCTCTGGACCCGTCGCTGTTATCACTTTGTGCAATTCTAATCCTAATATCGCCATGGTTAAGAAAAAAAATCAACATTTAGATGCTTTTTCTGGAAACAGTAAGTTGATATAGATATTATGAAAAACTTTTGGGAAACTTAACTGACCGCTACTAAATTCGATGTGTTTTTTATACATTGCAGATAATTTATGCCAGATTTGGAAAGCATGCTCACATGGTGTTTTGCTGTTTTGCATTGTTAACAAACGTAGTTATTTCAATCGGACTTTTGTTAGCAGGACGTGCTACAATACAATCACTGACAATCGGTTGTTCTGATGAATTCGCTCTGATCATCATGGCCACACTGTTTGGCTCATACTCCCTAATCGGCGGTCTCGGTACGACCTTCTATGTGTCTTATTTCAACGCATGCCTTGTGTTCGTTCTTCTTATCGTGTTCGTAGTCAAGATTCTCCACTCTCCGAAGGGTGATGATTATACAATCGGGCACGTGGAAAATATGTACGAAGCTATATCTTGTATTAAAGGACCAGCTGATAATTATGACAACAGTTACTTGACTTTCCGTTCTGGTGGCGCACTCTTATACGGATTCATTGAAATTTTTGTCTCATCGGCAGTGACATTTTGTGACCAGGCTTCATGGCAGAGTAGAATTGCAGCTAAACCAATCCAAGGAGTATGGGGCTTTCTGTTGGCCGGTTTTATATGGTTCTCAATACCATCTGTGATGGCTTCTACAACTGGGTTGGCATATTTGGCTCTGAGTGCAGATAACCAGACAGAGCTTTTATCAACTGGAGAAGTCACTGAAGGTAAGTATGTTAAATACTGTGCAAAAACATATTACAACTACTGTTGATACAACACTCCCCTTACGTCCTCATATAGACGGATATAAAATGTGCATTATACAATTGTTATGTACGTTATCTCACGAGATGTATATCTCAACGGAGAAATAATATCTCAACGGAGAAAAAATGCGGTTTCATCTTATCGCCGATTTTTTTTACCAAACGTTACAAAACCTTCCCTTAAACAGGTGTGAATGTGGAAACCTTCATACTCCTATAAATTGGGTATATAATCGTTGCTTTTAGGGTGTCAGTTTTTGTAGTACTTGATGAAAAAAAACATCATGACCGAACCAACCACCCACCTCCCCCACAGGTAGGAGTCTCCCGCAAAGAAAATAAATCTTTATTTCTGTGAAAATGCACGAGAATCACGAGCGAGGTTTTAATTCTTAAAACACGGATGGGAGAACAGGCTTATAGTTCTGAGGCAGGAAAATTGTCCCCGTTCTCTGTGCACTGCTTTGAAACTAGGCGGTAAACGCCCACCGAAAAGTTCCTGGTACACAAACGTAATCTAAATTTCAATTAGCGTTAAGGCGTTATATAAGTAAGGAAAATTAGTTTACTTTGCAATTCCCAAGTCTGATATTCCATAAACACAAATTCAATGTACACAAATTATGCATCAAGATGAAGGTTATGATGTATAGAACAGGCAGAACATTTGCAAATCAACTTATAGAGTTGACAGCAGTCACCAATGGTTCCTGGAAGTCTGTCACTGTATTCGTACCAGAACTGATAAAATAATATTTCAAGAGAACAACGGCTTTTCCACTAAACCGGTATTTTCGTTTTTTTAACCAATATAATAAGTCATACAGTCATCAAATAAACAGGTGAACCATACAAATAATTACTTCTCACAAACATTTGTAAGTATGGTTCACCAGTTTATTTTATGGCGTCACGTGGTTCATGTCGTCGCGGACCACGTGAGCGATCCATAACAACGACATTGAACTGTAGCTATGACGTTATAGCATGCGCTATCTTGACATACATCTCATTGGATGTATTGCGATGTGACATTACAAATGACATCACATCTGTCATGACATAACAACATGGCTACCTGTAAAGTGCACCATAACGACCAATATGCGCTGCGACTATGACATTATTATCCTTTGAACATAAATATCATGTGATAACTATCCTGCTAAAGGTATCCTTTAAAGGGTATCCTCTAAAATGCATCATCAAGAGATATCCTCAGTTAGTACATCACTTTTTCGTAAGTATCCTCAAATACCGAAATGAGTCGAAGAGTCGTGTGTGGAGTCTCTCATTCGAGTAATTACTCGATATCTCATTTGCTTGATGAAATTCTAGTAGTTCGAGCAATGCCGTTTCCAATCACTGCCCGTAGCCCATTACAGAGACGTGGAAACTGGGCAAGAAAACATCGTTAGAGCAAGTAGATTGCATTCGACTGTTGGCACATCTCGTAACGTAAGTATGATAGTGATATGAACTAGGGCATGCAGCGGTAGTAGTGTAATTTTAGGTTCTGAGAGCCATAGTGCCAGAAGTAAACAGTAATAGTACAAAGCTGTGAGGGTGATAGAACACTGTAGTAATGGTGAATACAATAGAGGCTGATCATAGAACAGATAGCCGAAGACACGGTGGAGGCCGATGGTAAGTATACCCGAGCGGTATGGGAGCTTGGAATCCCTGTTTACTAAAACTGGACAAAGTACAGGAATTACAGTTAAAACAAGAGGCCCCAGGGGGCCTGAGGGCGCTCACCTGACATGGTAGCCTATATATCAACCCAGAGAATTGATTTCCACAAGTTGCATCTGCTCCTCCTAAGAAAAGCTGAAACCAAATATCCAAATATTCTGACCAGTGGATCTAAAAAAAGATTTTTAAAGAATATTCCTCATATTGAACTAAGTCATAATTCGGGCTCCCACAGGGAGCCCATATATGAACCCAGGGAGTCACTTGTTCCAGCAATCATTCGATAGCTCATTTTCTTGAAGAGATTCTAGTCGTTCGAGCAATAACTTTGCTAGTCACTGCCCGATAGCTCATTGGGGACATAGAATAGATATGAAAAGGTCGTTAGAGCAAGCAGACTGCACTTGACTGCTAGTAGTACTGAAAACGAAGTATGATAGTAATGTGAACTGGGACTCGTAGCGGTAGTAGGTAATGATAGGTTCTGTGAGCCATAGTTCCTCAAGTAAATAGTAATGGCACAAAGCCGTAAGGATGGCAGACCACTATAGTAATGGTGACTACAATAGAGGCCAACAATAGGATATATAGCTGAAGTCGTGATAAAAAGCCAATGGCAGGACTACTAGGCGCTGTGTAGGAGATTGGAACCCCACCTACAGAATCCCATTTATGGAATCCTTTTTACAGAATCACCATCCCTTCTTGGGAAACGGCTGTGGTTATAGAATCCCTTCTTCCGAAATGAGGATAGAAGTCGTATGTGGAGTCACTCGCTGGGGCAATTACTCGACAGCTTGTTCGCTCGACGAGATTCTAGTCGTTCGAGAGATTACCTTTCCAGTCACTGCTCGATATCTCATTAGGGGAACTTGGAACTGGTATGAAAAAGTCGTTAGAGCAAGTAGACTGTATTCGACTACAAGTAGTAGTAGAAACTATTTATGAGAGTGGTATGAACTGGCACCAGTAGCCGTAGTAGTGTAATGATAGGTACTGAGGGTCAGTGCCATAAGTCAATTGTAATGGGATAAGGCTGCAAAGATGGTAGAAAACTACAGCAGTGGTGAATACAACAGAGGCCAGTCATGGGATAGATAGCTGCAGTCGTGGTAGAAGCCAATGGTAGGACTATTAGGATATGTATAGGAGCTTAAAATCTCCCTTACAGAATACCACTTATGGAAGCCCTTTTACTGAATCTCAACAAGAGAATCCTTTTTAGTTACATATCGGTCTTTCACACGTGTTTTCATGTGCTGTGTATATTGTTGTGACACTTTGTGAACACGCACACAACCACATCTACGAAAGTCAGAATAGGTAGACACATCTTGAAAGTCATAACATTCGCAGAACAGGTCAAGAATTGGAGAGAATAAGGCCTGGAATGGGCAGAAACGGAGGGTTCCGGGAGACTCCGAGCCAAATAGACAGTTGTTGGAACATTTGGGGTGATTTTACGTACTCTTATACATTGATACGCACCTTTTAAGGTTCTATAGCACTACCGGATACTCTTATAATCCCTAAACGGTGGCTTTGCAAAGTCCATTTTGGTGATTTTAGATAGCTTTTTGGTGATTTTAGGTGACTTCTGTGTTCTTTGAGGTCATTAGATATACTCCAGTCGAAACGGGAACACCCTCGGAATACACCTCCGCCCTATTAGAGACTTTTGGGTCACATAGCAACCACGTGCTACCATAGAAACCAAGATGGTGGCCTTCAGATAACAAAATGGATGACGGAAACATGTACCACCAGAGCAACACACACTGCGCATGCGCGCCGAGACCACATATCACCATGGTCATGATGTCACAACATGGCCGTTCACGCGGACTACCATCTAGATGCCACCCACACACAATGTTTCGCAACATGACGTCACTTCCTAGGTTATCCAGTAGGTCATCCAAATCTGGGCCGTCCGGGCACGTTATATACCACTCGGATACTTTCAGAACGTTCTTCCATGAATTCAGACGTGGACACAATGGACTTGTTAGCTCCACTGTAATTGATCTGTATTGATAAATTACGCGCTGGGTGGAATTTGTCAACGAAAGATGAAGCAGCCACTTATTCTGCTCAGCTGTGAAACTTGGAAAACGTAGACGGGGCTAACCACGGAATATTTTGTAAAGTTTTACAGCAAATGGAATCAAGATTCACGAGGAGAGATCGGAGACGCTTGTTTGCGAACGGAAGAGTGATGTTTTCAACTTTTACAACATGTAACAGAACATTTCCAAACAGAACATTTTAAATAATAACTTCAAAGAGAGATATAAAAAGTAACTTCGCGGCGGTTCCGAATTTCTCTATAGCAGAAGAGTTTCACGTGGCCGTTGTTAATGTTATTGTCAAGTTTGGGTCTCGGCACACTATGTTTGTATTTGGTGATATAGAATCGCCATTCGTTTTAAATAATGTCTGTATATGTACGTAGTAGAATCATCTACAGTTGAAGGCTTTAATACTACACTGCAAAAAATATAGGTTCTCTGTAGAATCAAAACTGGTTCTAATCTTGTCCCTGAGATGGAACCAGTTCTGTTTAAACAGTATTTATTTCAAATCAAATAAACTTACCATGATCAATTTTAACAGAATATTACATGAACTGAAGAAGATTCTGCAGTAAACATGGAGCTTATTCAACGCAGTTGCCAAACATTTTGAAACAACGGAGATATGAACAGTTGGCATACCGAACCAGTTTTGGTTGTGTATAGAACCAAACTGGTTCGATATGCCAACTGTTCATATCTCCTTTGCTTAATAATGATTTGAGACAACCTCGTATGAGCTCTAAACTTACGGCTGAAACGCCCTCAATTTATGTTTAATTCTGTTAATATTTAATGTTAATCTTTATAAATTTATTTGGTTTGAAATAAATACTGTTTAAACAGACCTGGTCCCATCTCAGGGACAAGATTAGAGCCAGTTTTGGTTCTAAAGAGAAACTATATTTTTTGCAGTGTACGGTGAGAGAGAGGGCGCTATGCTATTTCACATTCGACCCGTGATGTTTCATTCGCTGAAGTTACTCCAAGAGCTTTTTAGCCCAACTGACCTAAAAGGCCATGTGAGCTTTTCACATCACTTGGCGTCCGTCTTTGTCCGTCGTCGTGCGGCGTACGTACACGTTTCACATTTACAATCTTCTTATCTGTAACCACTGAGCCGGTGTGAACCAAACTTGGCACGAATGGTCTATGAGAGGTTCTCTATAAACGATCCTCATTTTGTTCCCGTCAGATTTTCAAAAATCTTCTCCTCTGAAACCGCAAGGCCAAGTGTTTTGCAACTTCAGGTAAATGATGACTGGGGCCCACTCCTCCAACGATCCTAATTTAATATTGATCGGGTTACAAACATGGCCGCAATTGTGGCTTATAGTTACTATAGAAACCCTATGGCAAATCACATTTCCATTTTCTTCTCTGGAACTACTGAGCCGACGTGAAACAAACCTGGCAGGGATAGTCTATGGGAGGTTCTCTACACACGATCCTTATTTTGTTCCTGTGGGTTTCAAAACATGCCAGACAGAGGCATTCTTTGATTCTGATTGGTGGATTTTGAAAGTCTTCTCCTCTGAAATATTTTGAAACTTTGCCTGGTTGATGACTGGGATCCCCTCTACAACGATCATCATTTGATGTTGTACCCAGTGCTTTATTAATTAACTTTTTTACGATCACTTACATAAGTAGTGTTTGAAATCTGATATTAGTGCGTCCGTGTTAATATTGTCCACCAGTGGAAAGTGTCCAGTATACGGCTGCCGAACAATAGGCTACCTGGACCCGTGTGATTTATAACAAACTCAGATATTATTATATATTCTTTTGAAGTTCTCGAGTCATTAAACTCCGCCAAACTCACTCAGATAGCCGGTGTCCGCAAAATACAGGAATGTTCCAAAATTAGAGGGGATAACATCTAGTACGGTATTTTTATACTTTCCTAAAAAGTATTTAACTCTGAATGGCTTGGAGATTGTATACATTCTTCATTTCTTGCTTCATATTAACAGTCTATATTCGGTGATTTTGCAGTTGTTTCTAGAAAAGTTTTGGCTGTTTACACAGGCGGCCATGAGTTGCCTAGAAACAACTAACAAGGTATTTATAATGTTACTCTGAGTTTATCAAGAGACTGCTTGTTAGGGAATATGTTCCGTTGCTCTAAAAAGTGATGAAAGTTGAAACGATGCTCCATCTGGTTTAATATATATTCTTAAACTCCAAAACAGCCCTAAGAAGTCCCCCTAAAATAGCATTCCAGGTAGTAAATATTACACAAAAAGTGTCTTCAGTGAGGCTGAACTGCAACTGAATTGGTAAGTCAACGATGTCCCCAGATCAGACTAATCTGAAGTCCTGTGTTCTATCGGTCTACAGTATCTGCATTTTGTGGTTTCGGTATATGTACATTATTATGAACATGTGCATGTCCGGTAATTTGTATCAGACTCGTGGCGTTACGTAGTTCATAGGGTCGCAATATACGAACCAAGTTTGTCAGTGAAAATTATTGGAATTTGTTTGGATTCTGTACCGATGTCAAAGCGCGCAAAGTTAAAACGGATCGTAAAGAAAAGTTAAAACGGCATAGTGATAAATGCATTCATTTTTCTTGGACATTGAGTACGTAAGTGTACGTGAGAAGAAGCAACAATGACATCTAAGGACCGAGTCTGAACTTGTCAATAACACTCTCAACAGCCACATCGAATACCGCTTCTGTACGGAAAACACGTGAATTTATCACTGAAGCTATTATTGGGCTTACTACTGGAAACACATTCTTAAAATCGAAATCGAGGGTTGCTTGTCTCTCATCTTGAATCGTGAGTGCATTTGCTGTAAAAATTTAAAACGCATTTTGCAGTCATTCATGTCTTCCAAGTGTCACTTCTAAACCGAATGAATCGTGAATGGCTTTGTAGAAGACTCCGGTGATCAATGGTAGTGGGGCTTATATTTGTATTGTGTTCACGGCTCCGGGGAACAACGTTCAGAGAGTACCTGTGCTTTTGTCGAAAACTGGCATTACGCAAGTGAAACATAATAGAGATCGATAAAACCTCAAAAGAAACGATCCAAGTATTTTATTGTGCCGAACAAAAGTCTAAATATTCAAGTTGGTCGTAGAGTAGTGGGTTAAATACGACATGCACTCCAGTATAACAAAGTTTACAAGATCTGAAGAATTCATTTGAGTGACGTTATTTATAACGAATGACGTCCCGAGACCTAGATTCCAGTTCTCCAAAAACAAAGTGAGTCGAGTGACTGCAAAATATTGTGAAACTATTGGAATTCGTTTCGATTGGGTGCCAAGTTTAAAACCGATGTAGTTTAACCCTTTAGCCAATGTAACGGCTAAAACCGGCCAGCGCTATTCTCAAAAATCGCCAATTAATTTTCATTATTTTTTTATTTTTTGTCTCAAAAACATAGGTTATGACCCTCGTTGGAACGAGCTCGTCGAGCTCGTTCCAACGAGGGGTCATAACCTATGTTTTGAGACAAAAATTGAAAAAATTAGTTGTTCAAGAATTTGTTTTGCAAGTGTCGTCTGCTTTTCGTGTAAGGTAAAGGGTTAAAGGCACTTTGGTGAAAAGTTAAAGTGGCATCGTCAATAGTACATTCAATTTTCTGAGACAGTGTTCATATACATGTACTTGGAATGAAGCAACCTTGGTTTAAGAACTGAACTCGTCAGAACCTTAGCAATAGCTACATCAAAGTATGCCTCTGTACAGAAAAACATTTTGGTCTTTATATTTATCATTGAAGTTTTTTTTTGTTTTTTTTTTTTTGGGTGGGAGGTTGGGGATTTACATGTTATTCCATTTGGAAACACTTCCGTAAACTCGGAATCAGGTGTTGTTGGTTTCTACTCATGAGCCTTCATGCGCGTAGCCAGGAATTTTGATGGGGGGGGGGGGGGGGGGTGTCAAGTGGCGATAGACGATCATCGGCATCGCCCAGACAACCATGGTTGGCTCTGAAGAGAAAATGTTTTAAAATGAGTATCAAATGGAACTCTGTGGTAGCATCGGGGAAAATATTATGTGGAATTTAGGATAAAAAATACAAGCGCGTTTGCACTATTTTGTGTGGAAAAATTATACACAAAATAGATCGATAAAGTTGAAAGGCATATTTTATTTTCCAAATGTATATTACACTTTTTTATGTACTTTTGTTAATCTGGGTTCTGCTAGAAATTAAACAGTGATAGGCTCAGTGTGACATACAGGACCTGTAACACCAGGACCATGCAACTAGTTTCTGTAAAATGCCTGGGCACTTTCATACTTTTTTTATAGCCAATGTTTTAAAACAAATCACCCCGGTACATCGTACTCTCTGTCGCTAAGCCACAGAGAGTACGATGTGTCGGGCTAAGTGAGGTCGCCACGTTTTATCAAAATTTTCAAATCACAAATGGGAGATAGTCACTAAAGTGGAGCTCCAGCTTTGTGGGGAGGTGCGTTCACAGCCATCGCCCCTCCCTTGGAGTCGCGACTGACCTTGACTCCACTTTCCGTAAATTTTTAAAAAGTATTTCGTTTTCAGCTGTGTTCACATCTTCCAAGTTTTTATTTCTGAACAGAATGAATAGTTTGGCCTGCAACTAAACGCTTTCAGGGTTACATTTTATCACTTGCAATCAGCCGCTTCATTGCGTTGCATTAATACATTGTTTAACAACCGCCGAGCTACTATTATTTCCCTGAACGTGATAACATTCAGAAGTATGACAATTCTATCAGTACCTTAAAGCATGCTGTTTTTCTCCTGAGACATTTCTGTATATTTATGTAATTCCTATAAAATAATTCATTTTAGGTCTGGTGACACCTCTAATAGCAGAGACGGTACTTGGTGCGGCCGGTGGTATACTGGTTTTAACGATGGGTTCAATGGCTTTGATGTCTACAGGATCTGGTGAAGTTATGGCAATATCTTCTATAATAGTGTATGACATCTACCAGAAATATATTAAACCATTCAGGTAATTCTACGGAATTTATTTTTACGGCGATTCTCTAAAATCTTTCCCTCATATAGTTTCCTGAGTGTAACACTTGCTACCAAGGCGCCTTCTGCAGTGCTTTAACGTTGCAGATGGCGCCCTGTTGCACTCAAGGGCTGATATATGTTTCTCCTAAAATATGTCCTTATTACTGTGATGTTTGGAACTCCCCCATCCCCGAAGATGTAGTAACGGTTAGTCATCTTTCCGTTCTGTGTTTTATTCTCGTGGATTCGCTTTTGCCTTAACCTTTTCCGAAAAACACGCGTATATTCTCTGATAAAAGGAAATTCAGTGATCGGTTAGAAAACAACTTGAAAGGAAAACAATAATTAAGGAAGACCCGTAATAGTTTAATAGTGCGTTAGGATTATTATTATTAATTCGTAGTGCGTTAGGTGCGCATAAACAGTAATTTATGGAGTCACTGAGATAGCTCAACAGACTGGCAAAAAGATTTCTTGCATTTCCAGGCGGTCGATAATTGGCATAAATAGCAATGGGCAACCACGGACAGGTGTCACACATGACGTCGTGACCAACTTCTGGAAACTGTGTTTACATGTTCCTGGGTAGAATTTTAATAAAAAATCATGTCGCTTTCAGTCGCCAGAGCTAGTTGAAAATAAATTAGCCATAAAGTACAACTTCAACAAGAACTTAATAACTTGTCAGAGATTATGTATGAACCCTTTGAACCCGAGTGGCCGCCTTTCCGGGCCGGGAACATGATACGTCATAATTTAATTAAGTAGGATGGCTGTTGGGTGAATGTATGGAACAGACAAATTAATATTTTCAATGTGGAGCCCCGTGAATATGGACACTTCCAAATGCTACTGTTGAACTGGCATGGAAGATATCACCAGTGTTCAAAGGGTTAATAAATGCTGAATGTTGTCACTATTGATAATTCGTTTTGAATAGTCATACGGTAACCCTCAGTACCGTAATACTGGCAAATAATAAATAGATACTATAGCGATAGTCTGAACTTGGAATCAAAGGCCGCAATATAATTTGTTGGTGGGGTAGGGCCCACGGCCTGTAGATTAAGTGGGCGGATTCGTTAGGCAAAGGGTTGAACTAGCGAAAGGTAAGTGAACGATGAACAAAACGAAATATGGAACTAAATCAATTAAAAATTGTCCTAGGGCTTTGTGACTTAATATGAAGCAAATGTGATTGTATCTATTTGCTTTTTTCTTACACGTCAGTTCTATGAAATCCCCATCTACAGCAACACTGAACCATGAAGAAACTGAAAATCTGTTCCGCACACATGTGCGGAACGGAAATCGTTGACGGACTATTTTTAAATAGAAGCGGAATTTCACTAGAATTTTCTACAAATCGTGCACCGAAATTACAATTTGAATCGCAAGCGACAGCTAAAAAATCGTCCCCTGAGTTCCAGTGTGTTCTATGTGCCAGTAGGCACATAGAACACATTGGAACTCAGGAGACGAAATAGTAATAAGGATTACCATCGTAAATTCGGTTGGCGATAATATGTGTGTGGGGGGTGGGGGAGGTTGTTGATAGTTGTCAAATGAATTGTTGAGTGTCCTTCGAATAATTATTTTATATACGTGAGGCCGTGTAATAAACACAGAACGACGCGGGTGTGTGAACCTGTTAATCGATATGGCACGTGTGCCATCGCGAAAAGATAAAACTCGAGGCCTGCGGCCTCTCGTTCTATCCTTCCGCACTGGCATTCGTGCCATATGTGTCGTTCTATGTATTTGGTCTACATGTATGCTGTGAATGCAATGTGCGTCATTCTTTTTCCGACGACTCATGCAAACAGATGACGATGTTGCTGCAGTTCTAACGTAACACACTGTGCACATTTCAGATTAAATTGGCAAATCTATGAAAACACATGGTAGATGGAATATCCAATAACAAAATGGAATTATTTATGAGATTAATGTACAATTCAAATACACTTTACGGTGTACCTTTTTGATAATGTTTTTCTGGTTCATACTCAGATAATTTCGACGGTAAATGGCGCCATTTACAACTCTGAACATGTGTAAACGAATTTCCAATTGTCCAAGTGACCATGCACATTTAATACTGGCAAGATGGAACCTCGCAGTTTCCAGATATTTGTGGCTCATCATTAAAAGGAGTTAGCCCAAATTGTGTCAGAGGAGCAAAAGAATGTCTACTCTTTGACTGTTGACGGATAGAGTGCTGGAAATGCAGGTATCATATTCTGTGGATGCATTTCTTACTATCTTTAAATTGAAATTATTTAGTCTGTATTTTTACAGTTCAATGGAGAGTGTCTTTAAGCCCTCTCACCATAAACTCCAACAAATCAAAGACTAGTGAACAAATTTTGATAACAAAAATACTTTATCACTCTTGAGGAAGACATACTGTAGATATCGTTTTCTAGTTCTGTTAGATAAAGGGTTAATAAGCATATGGGTAAATGACTCTGTTTCGGGTATAGGTTTCGGGCATATGTGTATAGTTATTAGATACTATTTTCTTTCCCAGAATTGCCTTTTATCAAGCTCGGCAGATATTACATCAAACTCGGTTGATATGACGCCGATCTCACCCAATATGAACCATGTTTAAGTTATTCCCCGTGATACGTTACTGGGCGCAACCAATATGTTTACTTGGAAATCCTTCCCTGTTATTCTTCGGTTGCAATTTGGAAAACTGGCGTTACCATGCGGCCGAGGTTTTGCCTGATGAGGAATTAATGATGACAATAAATAAGGATTCGGTGGATGAATAAGAAGAAAGAAGAGAGTTTTTTTTAAATTCAAGAACTGAATTCGTCAGTGGGAAAAGAGGAAACTTGAGGAAAAGAGATAATTTGTGAACAGAATGAGAAATAATAATACTATTAAAAAATTGCAACAGCTCTTTGAATAATTTGTGTTGGTTCCATAAATAAAGAGGTTATTACTTGGTTACATTTTGTAGGTTCATATTGGCCGAGATGTCTCAGGCTGATATGAAGTCACCTAGGTCTGATATCTCGGTCGAAATGAAACTACCCAAGTAATAACCCCTAAATGTTGTACTTTCGGCAACTTCGAGCAAACAAAAGTAGAAAAGAACGTTAGTAGAATAATCTATAGAAAGTTCTCCAACCAATTCCTGAAAAGATTATCCTGTTTCGATATTATGGGTCAGGAAGATATCAATCAGATTTATTTATTTATTTATTGGGACTTAACGACACTTTCGACAGCCAGGGTTACCACGTGTCGGACAGTCTTACGGGTGGAGAAAGCCGAAGCCAGAGTACCCGGAGAGAACCACCGAGAAACGGCGAGTAACTGTCGGACTCCCAATGTACTTACTCTGCACAAGCAGGTTTAGCATTGGTTGAAGACAAGTGCACCATCGACGTACAGTACGCTATAGCACACAGCGCCACCGTGCCCCCACGTGGGCAATCTGGATTAAGTGCCTTGCTCAAGGACACTACGCGGTTGCCGGAGGTGCGATTCGAACCGAGGACCACTCAGCTTGCAGCCTGCATCTCTACCTCCTGAGCCACGCTCCCCTATCAAATCACAGTGATAGTTAGCCGAGTATCTCAAAAAATTATACAATCTGAGGTAAATTATGGAAAACAACTGGTTTAATTGCGACCAGAATTACTTGGTATATTTTGCATGGTATCCCCCTAGATGAAGTACAGCTTTCTTTGTTTTATTGGGTGTCAACAACACTTTCAACAACCAGAGTCACACTGTGTCGGACATTGTTCGAGTGGAGGAAGCCGGGATACCTGGAGAGAACTACCGAGCAGCGGCGAGCAACTGTCAGATTTCCCAAAGTACTAAACCTGCACAAGCGTAGATAGCGGCGGTTGAAGGCAAGAGCACCATAACGTGCAGTACGATTTAGTACACAACGTTACCGTGCCAAGCGTTTGAAATCAGGATGCAAGGACACAACGCAGTTACCCATCGAACAGTTGACCTTTCGGTTTGAAGTTCAATGTTCTAACCACGGAGCCTCCGCGCTCCTGATGAAGTACAGTACCATGATCACAAAAGAGGGCTTTTTCTCGATTTAGATCGCGATCCTATCAAGACACACTCCCAACTTCTATCAGTCGGACTACTTCGAAATAAAGGCTGCATTAAAGAGAAAAACCGAAAATAGCATCTCATATTCAATGTTCTAGCTTTTTTCGACAGGTAAGATTCTGCAGTGTTGTGCGATCCGAAACGGGCAGAGAGTTTCGAGGGGATGGCGACAGAGTCTCGATCCGGTCAAAATCCTTCCTGGCTTATCTCGTCATGAAAATCAACTTTCTATAACACTACCTCCCCTGAAGTTATTAGGAGGGCGAGGTAGGTCCAATTAGGAAGCATGTAATTGTTGTGAAATTTCTATACATCAGAAGAAAATAAAGCCAAGTTTCCTTTTGTTACTTTTAATAAACGGAAACAACAGACATATCTTGGAACTCTCTGCTGTTTTCTTTTATTAAAAGTTATAAAAGGAAACTTTGCTTTTTATGACAAGCTAATTAGAAACAACTAAGTAACAACATAAGTTGGCTCTTTGTTTAGCGAACGTGTTTTACAGTAATTTGCAAGTTTTTATTCTTCCCAGAAAGAAATTAGCAAATCTTACCTCCTAGATTTTATATTAATGGAAAGGATAGTGTCTGTATTATATCTCACGATACGCACACGGTTGATATAATGAACAGAAAAAAAGGTACAGAACATCAAACGATGGCGAAAACCCTGTTTTCTTATTTTAAATGGGTTTAAACAGAGAATAATAACCAGACGTTCAAATTGATTGGGAAAAAAGTGTAAAAAGCCAGCTTCTGTGTTTTAATACTGCTCTACAGGAAAATGCCTGAAGTTTGTGAAATGATGCGCACATGATAAAACTTCGCTAACATTTCGAAATTTTAATTTGTATAAGAAAATGCCATCCCCTTGGTGTTTCCAGGCAACTTTAGAAAATTAAGGGGAGCTAACTTTTCTGCAAATCTCTTCCAATGACGAAAATTGTCGACCATGTCTGTATGCTTTTATGATGATATACTATACTGTAAACTTGCGGTGTCGACAGAAAGACATCAAGACGAGACAAAAACTGTCATTTTAAACCAATCTTATTTTTGCCATACTCCAGGGTATCTAAACAGAAGCACAGGTAAAACTTTGTTTTTTACTTTACACTATCACAGATACACACGCACCTCACAATTTCCATAGTGTCACTTGACTTCCACAATAAACGTTCTTCACTATAACGACGGGTCCAATTAGGGTCACGAAAGATAAAAATGCAAGGGGTCAAACCTGGGAGGGACTCAGTAACATCGCCCACTCTCCTGCCCATTTAATACCGAGACTTCAAATAAAGCTCGGTCTGGTGGCTTTTCTGAATTTTCTGAGTGTATTTGTGACTGTTTGGATGGATTAACCCTTCGCCGCATAATGTATAACAAATAGCAGCAGGGGATGAATAGTAATAATTTAACTGCCCATCCATCATAGTAATAATTTAACTGAACCTCCAAACAATTGCAAACAGTGCTGTAACACTATTCTCTTCGACGATCTTATTCTGAACCTCAGACAAGTCCGTAAGCCGTCAGTCAAATCATATAAGGAATTAGAGGCTGTTATGGCCAGAAACCAGTATAACCCTTAAATAGACCACCGCCTGTCTTGAGTTTCAATAGCTTTGAATATTTCAGGTGGTTGGAAAAGCGAAGCTATGCTTCGCTTTTTCGGCCAACTGAACTATTATGTCCAGCTGAATATCTACAAATAACATCAGCATTCATTCTGTTTCAATCAACGCAAAAATTGTTTCTCAATCGAGACTTCATCTGACCTAACCTGTAAAGACTTTGGCATTATTATTGCATAGACATGTTTGTTGGTGAATATTATGAAAGAAGACTCACCACAGCTGTAGTTGTATGGTTACGCTATATGGATCCACGAATTGTGTTAACAGTCTGATGTTTTCATAATGAATTAAATACGTAATGATTGGGATGCTTATAACTGGGGCACGAACGTATATCTACAACTTTTTGAGTAATATTGGATCATATTACATCAACGGTACTCTACGCGAAAGCTGGGCGAAAATGGGTACACAAACAGCCCATAACAGCATCGAATTCTAAAGAGAATTTGTTTATTTGTTTTGACAATATGTTATTCCCAAAAACATATATAAAAGTTCAAATAGAGATTATATTAATTGAGCATCAATTATGGGTTGGAAATGGATCCAGCAGCAAGCTGAAGCTTATGTAAGCTGTTTCTATATCAGCAAAACTACTTTTAAATTGATACGACAAAAGATACATTTTTGTCATCAAAAAAGTAAGATGGTAATCTACAGTGAAGCATTCTGAAAATGTTGAAAGGCGAATGTTGAAGTTGGAATAAAGGGCCTGTGTCGATTTACTGGTCGAGTGCTAGCAGCCAAAATGGCTTACACGGAATTTGCCTGGTTGCATAAGTGTTTGGACCTTAGGACTCAAATGATTAATCCATGGTGAAATGCCTTTGCGGGACAGGGAATTTTAAGCAAGTGTCTGTTTGATCGGGCCTGATGCAAAGAGATTAGTTGGGGCGGGGAGGAGGTGTTCGTTATATGGAAAGGCCTTTTCTTTGTATCTACTTCTCTGCAGCCCAAGGGCGGGGATGTCACCCCACCCACCCTTTTCGGGAATGGAGATCTGGCGCCCTCTTTCACTCTCAGTTCTTTTACAAACCTTTTTAGCACTTGCATTAAACAGTCATACAAACATCTCTTTTTGGTGTGTGTTATGAATTCCTAACAAGCCATCCATTATGTTAAAGTACAGAAACTAAGCTCTGAACTTATTCATGTTATTTTCATTTTCATTGAATTTATTCTTTGATTCAGTTATTTTTAGATAATCTATGTTATTATAAGTAGCAGTTACTCTTTGCGCAATTCTCTCACCTCTCATCGTGCACTATTCAGCTGCACCTGGAAAACGTTCAGCTTTCCCATTTTTTAACATGAATGGTCTCACCCTGCTAACACTGAACACAACGAGGATTGTATACAGGGTACTGGAATCAACGACCCAAGGTGGAGTTTTTTCTTGTATTTCACGAGCGCCGTGGTGATTTGTGCGTTATCACTGACGTTTCAGAGATGCTGTGAGACTGAAATCTGAAACTGTTTATGTTGTTCAGACATAACAAAATGATAAGCATACGCAGTTTTGGACCAAACGTTAACATTTACGAATGTCAGCCATTTCTTATGTATACCATAGGTATCTTTTTCGTTAAAAGTTGGTACGTCGTTCAGACATAACACGATGCTCATCAATCTTTGGGGGGGGGGGGGGGGGCAAACAATCCAAGATGGCCGATTTGCGGCCACTTTAATTGTATTTCAGAGGCATCTTTTTCATCAACACTTGTAGCACAGAGATACTTTGAAATTGAACTTTGAAATAGTGTACACTGTTCAGACATACAATAGAAGGATGTACATCAGTAAATGTTGTCGAAAAATTCTTGATCACCGAAAAATAACTCTTTGAACTTAGAAATTGCATGCTGTCTATCCAAACACCAAATCTCAGGATATTTTTGTAAATTCTGCTCATAGTTTCAATATTGTATTTCAGTTCAAAGTGGCATAATTTAACAAAATTATTCAGTTGTAGATGATGAAAAATTCACAATAACCAGATGGTTGCAATTTTTGTTGAATTTTAGTGCCACAGTTTATCGTTGCCATAAGAGGTTCGGAGATGCTTCAAGACCGAACTGTAAAATTTGATCCATTGCACAGACGTAAAGATGGTACGATAGTTGTCAGTTGCTTGATCAAAATGCTCTATGGCGCCCACTTTCGTTATATTTTTGAGGTACTTTTTTCCGTTTGGACTCATATCTAAGAAATGCTTCGAGAATGAATACTAAAGTTTGTTTATTGTTCCCGATAAAACAAGGGTGATGTATGTTAATTTTTTTGGATAAAAATCCACGATGGGCTCATAACGCCCACTTTAGCTGTATTTCAGAGGAACTTTTTTTGCCACTCATGACTCAGCGATGCTTTGCGACTAAACTTTCAAATTTGATACTATGTCCAGGCACAAAAGCATGGTACTCGTCAATATTTATCAACAAAAAATTCACGGAGATTTAATTATGATATTTTGAATGTGATAAAAGGTGTGTGACTGTCTGTCCATGTAGATCCCATACTTTAAGATATTCTTGTAGTAATTACGACTCACATTTTGTATAGCTGATGAACGTTTTTGCGTAATGATATAATAACAGAACATCACACATTTTTTGTTTTTACTCGTTTCAGTGACTTTTCAATGAATATTTACTCGTTTCAGTGACTTTTCAAACTTGAAAATTTCATGGAATGATAGATAATTGGTTTACTGTCCCTAAACAGTTCTGTAACTGTTTCTCCCAAGAGGTTGACGATTACCCAGTCGACAGGTACTGTATCGGAGAAGATCAGATTAGATTAACTGCAATAAACACCCTCGAAGAGGCAGGCTGCAAACATATAAATTGTAAATTTGAAAAATACAAAAAATAAGTAAAACATATCTGTAATTTGTGGAGCATAATCAACTATTTGTCATGTGTGATATGCATCTCGTTTGACTTTGTACATGCGTTTACGTGTTGATGAATGCATATTTTTACATTGATTGCCACATGGCAATCAAAGTAGAAATGTGCATTAGTTAACATGTGTAAAAAGTCAAACTAGATATCCCGCACTAATACTGACATTAAGATCTGTTGCGCCAAAAGTGTGTCGCGCTTCACAATACGCACATACGCACTAGTAGTGGCTCTAGCACACGGCCATGTCCATACATATTCAGAGCCGGCCATGTATCTTTGTTTGTGTTTCCTACTTTGTTTCTGGCAAATTACGTTTTGCAAAAAAATAACTCGATTATATTACAGGCGGGAGCACACACACAGGGAATATCATCTTTCACGAGAACTTTAAATTTGTCCAAGCTATTTTCTCTCTGACGTGAGCAAGACATCCAATCGGGCTATACCACCCCTACAGTATACTATTTACTAAACTTATGAAATATCATCTGTATGTGTAACCATTATTGTATTTGTAACCATTTATGTACACTGTGAATAAATTGTCTGAATCTGAGATTATCTGAATCTGAGTCACCGTGTTTTTCTCTATTAACATCTCCTGCTGAGTACCCTTTATCCAACAAATCGCCCGCATCCGCCCGCGTAATATGCAAATTCAGCAGCTGAAAAAATATTATATTTCGAAATATTTCAACAAAACCATATCATGTGACCCCTCTTTGGAACGAGCTCGTTGAGCTCGTTCCAAAGAGGGGTCACATGATATGGTTTTGTTGAAATTTTGTGAAAAAATTTAAAAAATGATATTTCAAATAATAAATTTTGAAAATCGTCTGCGTTGGGTAAAGGGATAATCTGTCTTTTATGAGTGCCATTTTTCTTTAAAGGCAGATTATGATTGATTATCCTTAATTTCGTGAAATTTATATTTTGTGTGAATTAGGAACGGTTCCATATTATAATCACCCCTCAATGTACTGTAGCTTCTCGGTTTTGTTTTTATCTGCTCGCTTATCACCAGTATAAATTTCATTAAAAAAGGTTTTAAATATTCGTTCTTCAGTTTTTCAGAAATAAATGCGTGCCGTCTAATTTATTTATTTCATTCAATTTCGGTAACCCATAAAGGTCTACCATTCCGAGAGAATTTTGGAATCCTGATGTGATTTTAATTTCGTAGTTTCAGAAGTTTGAAAATTGGCAACAAAAAAAATTAAATGACGGCCAGCAGCGTCAAACGTAACAATGAACCTGACAAGTTCGGCTTTCACTGCATGATCAGACGCCCTTTTATTGACATGAAGGATAATTTTACAAAGTCCAGTACAAACATTCTTGCATGTAATCTTAAACAGCACACACAAAGGACTTCGTACACTTCATAGCTCACTGCAGTTCACACAAAAGATTGTGTACACTTCATAGCTCACTGCCACATACTGTAACACAGGTTTCTATTAACTTATCAAACAGTTTTCTTTTGTACGAGTTTATCACACTTTTCAGCGCATTACTACCCTTGAGTCCTGAAGTTTTCTATTCCTCTGTTAGTTTAGTCTTGTCAGAAAAAAATATTCCTTGGTTTCATTTTTTTCATTTATTTCATTACTTTTTTCCATTTACATGGAGTAAAGTA
Source organism: Pictodentalium vernedei (assembly GCA_031216915.1). Taxonomy (NCBI): domain Eukaryota; kingdom Metazoa; phylum Mollusca; class Scaphopoda; order Dentaliida; family Dentaliidae; genus Pictodentalium; species Pictodentalium vernedei. The sequence goes on from CM062297.1 coordinate 761,631,182, forward strand.
CAGCGAAAACTATTTCAGTATACTTTAGTTCATGTTACATGTCCGTGGTGGGTATTTACAGATTATACATGTTCTTTCTGCTCACCCCCCCCCCCCCCCTCTCTCTCTCTCTCTCTCTCTCTCTGTATTCCTCTCTGTATTTCTCTCTATCTATCTCTCTCGCCCTCGCGAATGAGTATATCGTGTTGTGCCCCCACCCCTAATAGAACAAGGTTGTTCAGTCGAAATAAACGTCAACAACGCTGAACATTATAGAATGCACAACCGATCAACGGTAATCAGTCGCACCGTTATGTATTCCACAATATTCAACGTTATCCTGCAAAATATATTAATTCGTGACTTGGCAATAATTTGCATACAAAGTCCTGGCTTCGATTAATCATCAGAAGCTTTAGCATATCTTTGTAGCGAGATGCAAATTATGCCCTCTAATGTGAATCGACATGTAGCGTTTACCCAGAAACTCCCCCTCCCACAATCACTCTCTTTACGAAATTAACAAGGAGATACTCTCTTGCAGCGAAATGCTTTGGAGAGCCCAGGAACGCCAGATGCTCAAGGAAATAATTATTATTATAGGATTTCTGTAGTCCATTTTAATGCGTGCATCCAGTGCATACCGGCATACATCTGCCAACAATCGGGCATACCCGAATGTTGGCAAATACTTGACGGCATACACCGAAAGGGATGGTGGGGGTTGTGGACATATAAAAATTCACTCATTGACGCGCTCATCTGGCCATGTCAACAGTTTTTCCTAAATCTTGTTCAGGAGGAGTGTAAACGTCGTCGCGTGAGGGCCAGAAGGCCCTGTCCTCCACAGAAGACAGAACTCCCCCCCCCCCCCCCCCCCCCCGCGACGACATGTAAATCTGTATAAATGAAGCACTTTTGGTTGGGCCAGCTAAGCTTACAGGTCCATAGCTGAATGATGTATAGAAACGGGGGAAGTGTCGACAGCTGAAGTATATGTTCTAGATAAGCCACTACCGACTGGAGAATAATTTACCAATTCAAAAGTGGCAGGGCAATAAGTACATAACCTTGGAAGGGGGTACTGGTGATAAATTTGCATACATCACATGTCTTATATTCGCGGCGGTCTAGAAAGCCTGTTAATACATGTAGGCGTATTGGTTACTAAATTCTACAGTTCTGTCTCCTATAGTGGAATTTGGCGAGGTGTTTGTTTTTCTGTGTGAGAATATCAGATATTCTGTTTTGCCAACATTTACTGTAAGATCATGTCGTGTATCATTGTTTCAGTTTGTTAATATAATGTCGAAGTACAGAAACGGTGCGCGAAAACATGACTAGATCATCTGCAAATATGAGGTGATTACTTTCCAAGCCTTGTGAAGACTGGGTCACAATTCTCCAGTAAATATTTTAAATAGCGCAGGGGACAAGACGAAGCTCTGTTCCACGCCTATTATTGGCAGTTGTGGAAGGCCAAGTTCTAAACATTTTTTTCCGATAACGCCTTGATAATAGCCAGATGCGTAAAGATGCTATATACTGTTATATACGAAACTATTGAAACGGATACTTGTCATTTTCGAAATAAAAATGGAGCGGTTGACGACTTATTAAATATTGTTGGAAGTCTACAAACCCCACAAAATGGGTTTCTTATCGAACTGACATTTAACAAGGTTTTCAGAATAACAGCACTGTCTCTTGTGGTACTGTATTCTATTAAAAAACTGATTCTCACTCATGAGATTGTTATTTTTCCACTTATAGTGAGTGAGAATGACGTTAATTGATTTATTAAACAGTTTACCTATGACTAAGATTTTGGATATTGCCCGATAGCTATTAGGGTCAAGTCTGTCAAAAGTTTTGGGTAGAGCGGTGAGAAATAATTGACTCAAACAGAGTGAATAATGACCTTTTAGAATATGTGACTGACAAGTTTGATGACTGCATCAATCGTGTACGGCGATACTACTTTCACATGTTCATTGGAGACATTTGTTCAAAGAATATTTTTTTGAGATCAACATAATGTGTAACACAAAACACAAACACAAAACAATCATGAGAGATACAACACAAGAAATCAAAATGGATTCAGCAGCAAGCATAATTCTTATTATTTTTTTATCTGTCTCCCAGAACATGCATACGATTCACAATAAGAACTTAAAGCAAAAAGTTTGTTTTTTTTTCTTTTTAATATTTTCCACCTTTTCATTTTTTTATGTGAATGAAACGCATTTCTAATTACCTTTTCTAGTATTGTTAATCTTTATTCAGTTATTATAAGCGACATTTGGAAATTGTGTATCACCTGAATCCCTCGATCATTTTACATAACAAAATGAATTTCATAAACTTTACAAAGATTTCAGATGGGCAGTTATACTTTTATCCGTTGTGTAGTCTAGAATACATACACAGAACGTCAGGATGTGTGAATGCGTTCGTCAATATGGCACGAGTAGCAGTGCGGAAGGATAGAATCAGCGGCGCAGCCTCTCGTCCAATCCTCGGCGATGGCATGAGTGCCGTATAGACGAAGCATTAACACATCGTATGAGGATATGAGGGCCTCCGATTAGATCTTTATGGGATATTTCCTGGTAGCCCTCATATCACAAAATGGGATTTTTATATGCGCATGCTGACCACAGAAAGGGATATCGTAAGTGGGTTCCCTAGCCGATTACTTTGCGACAGATCCCGAGGGTATACCCCTTCTTCTCTATTAAAAAGAGCACTTTAAAAAAATGAGAGATTTAATGAAGTCACTTTTCGATGTTTTGTCTTCAGTCTTTGTTCACTTAAATTTTGTCTTCGGTTTTTGTCTACGTTTAGCTCTTTAAACTGCAATATGTTGAATCATCGATATTCGTTTTCTTGGTCTTATATTCTGTTCAGTTTTCTTCTCATCACGTCCCCTGGGTTCCAATGTGTTCTATGTGCCAGTGGGCACATAGAACACATTTGAACTCAGGGGACTATCTGTCTTCGTTGATTATGTAGCTTGATCGTCACTGGTTATGAAGCTTTGTCATAGAACTCTGTCTATGCATGTGGTGACTGGGTGTACTGAAGAAAATCCTTGTGTTTGTTCGTGGTTCTTTATTCTAACATCTCTCTCATGTTTCTCTCTAGGCCAATCTAGACAGCCCTTTCGTTTGGGTCTCTGCTAAATGTGTGATGATGTTCTTCGAAAATATTCCAATAGCTCTGGTTCAAACAAGATATACTTTTTTTCTTTCCAGTTTCTTCCCTTGTCGTTTCTCTCCGTTGCTTGATGGTTCTTCCATCGTGGTTGTATAGCGCTCCTGTGCTGGCTCGAGCAGTGGTGTGTTTCTGTCCGACACCTTTGGCATAAACGGGATTCTGTTTGGATCGTTGCATTCCCTTCCATTTTAGTGAGGTAGTTTTATTGGTCTATTGCACTGAGGAGCATAGAATGAATCAAATCGCGTCTTCTTAGATGGTGTCTCCTTTTAAACATATTTTCGCAGCTGTAACATTGAAAGTTTCCTGATTCGTGGGTGGTTCATTTGTGAAGCAGGAGAAATTTTAAATGACAAAAGGATTTTCGGTACTCGTCACAGATGTGATGAGAAGACATCGCTGGTTAAAAATCAAATAAGTAAGCTCTAGCGCTCGGGCTCGGGCTCCTTTTATACCCATGGGATATATCGCAGAGCAACCGGCAAGGAATATCACTATTAAACGGTATCCATTTCTTTTGTTAGTCTGCAGCTGTGGAACCCCATTTTCGTCGTGTGGTTTGGTGGGGCGGGGGGGGGGAGGCTCTGATGAAATACCTCACTGTTGTCTAACATCATGCGCATGCCCCTCACACGATGAATAATGTCTTCATATTAGGTGCTATGAGGAAATACCATATTTAGATTTAACCTCATATCTCTCATGGTAAAAAAGGGAGTTCATCGATTACCAGCCCCACGCTCACGGGAATTCTACTAATTGAATCCCTTACCATGGCTAGTCGGTGACGATAGAATACAGTTTTTGTCATCTGACGGCATGGAGGCTATGAGGAAATATCGCATTCAAATCTAACCTCATATATCTTCATGGGGGAAGGGATTCCAGTGGCCATCCCCACGTTCATGGGAATCCCGCTTATCGAATTTCTTTCTGTGGTCAACCTGACGCGATAGAATCCCAACGGCATCATTTGAGGGCATGGGAACTATGAGGAAATATATCATTGAGGTCTATCTTCAAGTCATTATATCCTCATTCGGTGAAAAGTGATTCCATTGATCACCTGTCCCACGTTCACAGGAATCCTACTTATGGAATTCCTTACTAGGACCTGACCATGGCTGTATAATCCATTTTCTCGTGTGAGTTGAACAGTCATACAAGAAATGCTTCAGTTTTCCCTTCTTCTCGGCTGTAAGGTAAGTCAACTACATGACTGATAGTGAAAGAAAGACTATACCTGATCTGTATTGATAGAGTATTTCCAGTAGATTAGGCCTGGACCTCGCCAAAGACCCCGTCCAGGCTTAATTTACAGAACTCATTTTGTGCATATCACTATATAAACCGGAGTTTCGTGGCATTCCTGTGTGGCGTTCCTGTTAGGTTATTAAGAAAAGTGTTTAATAACTAAGTAGTGTGATCTACTATGTGTACAAACTTATTTTTTACAGGCGAAGTTTAACAGCTAACCATTGTGTGTTATGTGGCGAGTTGAAAAAGATGGATACGGATGACTTCATGGCGAATGACCACAACGGAACAATGTACTGTCATTGTATCAGCGTTGGGGACTGTGAAGACTGTAACAAAGATTTAGAAGCTCGTCGTCAGCAGTCGGCGTTCGGGGTTAAGCCGTTTTACCACTGCCCCACACATGGGAGATATCGGCAGTATCAGGATAACTTGATTGGTTTCAAGAACTGGTGCATTATGTGGGTGACCATCGGCTTAGTGCCTTTCGGGCTGGTGATATTTGCCAGTGGAATCGATCTGAATTGGATATTCTATGCCGGTGCCATTGTGACAATACCATGCTTTCCACCCGTGTTTCTGTCTATACTATGGGTGAAGGCGACGGCTCAGGGACTCGTTGCAGGTACGGTATACCAAATTTGCATTCATTGCACTCTAATTAATCACAAGTTTTGAATGTTATGTTTTCAGAGTTTTATGATTCTTTCAACAGTTCTATTGAAGAGTCTGCCGTATTATTCAGCCAGAAAAATCGATTTAACTCTCTGAACACGCGAGGCCGCATGACTAATCAATATTTTCAACGTGCTGCCACGAATATTAATTGCTCTACCCCCAAATAATGTGATGGCCGAATGGATAAGTGCGTTGGTCTCTTATTCCAGAGGTCCCGGGATCAAACATCGGTAGGATAAAGTTCTCGAGGTGTCCGAACATTCTTTGTCAGCATCAATCGTGGGGTTGATGCTGTCACAGCGTACCGTCCTAGCGGGTGGTAAAATGACTGCCCTCTGTGAGGAGAAAACCACACTACGTGCAGGCTAAGGATTCCTTCGTAGTATTCGAAAGAAGCGATGCGACGAAGTTACCGCTACGAAGGTCATCCCACACAGACGCGCCATCTGGCTAAGGAGAGGCGTTAATATAAGTTGGGTAGCCTGCTTGCCAATCCTTGTAAAACAAATAAGCTTAACCCTTTACCTAACATGAAAAACAGACGACACTTGCAAAAACAAATGTTGAATAACTAATTTTTTCATTTTTTGTTTCAAAAACAGGTTATGATCCCTCGTTGGAACGAGCTCAACGAGCTCGTTCCAACGAGTGATCATAACCTATGTTTTTGAGACAAAAAATGAAAACATAATGAAAATTAATTGGCGATTTTTGAGAATAGCGCTGGCCAGTTTTGGCCGTTACGTTGGGTAAAAGGTTAAAACATAATGAATATTGACTCTTCTAACTCACGCCATTGAACTGACATGGCTACCAGGGTTCAAAAGGTTAAAAAAAGCATGTTCCTTGACTCCTTATCACCCACTGCATCTGGAGAGAATAGATGAGAGGAATTTCTGAATGAAGCTGTGCAAGAAGCACCAACAAGCACAGTGTTACGGTAATCCCGATATACCTATCACACAGGGGCCGTACAAGCGTGAGCGGACTAAACGAAGTGGAGAAACAAAATATTCTTTATGCTTTCAATGTAAGCAGAACACTATTTTTCCCACTTCATCTCACCTTGTGCTTAGTTTAGAGAGTGTATCCCCCTCAGATAAAAAAAAATGTTTTATGCTAAGTGAAGCATCCAGAGTACTTTTTTCTGAAGGTGGAAGTACCCATAAAGTGGAGGTATAACTATGTCAAAATGACCCAAGAAATAATAGAGTGGGGTTGCATGAACCAGCTTTAAGGATTTCAGGCAATAATGTATATCAGGCAATATTTTCAGAAAAACTTGGAATCCCCCATCCCCCACCATTGTTACGCCCATCTGAGGGATAAGGGGGCAAGACATACAGTTAGAGGAGGCAAGACATGCAGTTACCCAAACAACGAGACGCTGAGAGGTACATTGGACCTTGGGCCTCAATAGCGTTGAAGGTCTCTATGAGGTCCCATGTCCAATAAGGTTGCAGCAACACCAGAACCACACTAAATGTTCCCCGCGAAAACAATCAGAAAAGCTGTAAGCCTAGCTATAACCTCTATCAGTCGGCTGTGCAATGCCTGGTGCGTGTATGGATATCTGCAAGCTTACATACTAGTTCAAAAATAACGTTACTTCGCTAGTTTTAGTCCAGAAGAAAAAAGTCAGATCTGGTTGAACCCAGCCTCTATGAGGCTCTGACAAAGTTCTTGTGAAACTGTCTTTCTAAGGGGACTTGAAAACCTGGGGCTCCGGGAAAGCTCCCTCAAATGGGCCGAAATGGGCCCAAAAAGCGCATGCTATAACACTTTGGATACAGCACGAGATGTGAGTACAAATCTTAATATTACCTAAGGCTACACTCAGCAGATACGAATTTCTCTTTACACATGGTGTACATACTGCCGATGTTAATGCCAAACTTGTTAACACTTTGAATACTGATGGTGTCCTCCGAGTGAGTTCAATGACAGCAAACTGGACGAATCCATATTCATCACCTAGGGGTATACCATTCAACATCTTAAATGTGCAGCCTTCGTTTATGATACGATTATATATATTTTTTTCAATTTCTTCTGTGTGTAATTTAGTTTTTATCTTATAAATGATCTGCAGTTAGAGCTGGACTTTTTTACTGGTACGGTTCCTGGCAAACCGGAAAACCGAACCGCAAGATCCAGTGAAACCGGCCGAGTGGTTTACTGCCTCTGGGCATAAAATGATCAAACTATCTTACTTGAAGGGAACTTGAGTAGTGCCCCCTATGGACTCTCTTCACTTGGTCTATCCATCATGATGTGTGGCAAATACGTCGTGTTCTCATTTTCTCCCTATTTATTTATTTATTTATTTATTTATTTATTTATTTATTTATTTATTTATTTATTTATTTATTTATTTATTCGGGTTTAAGGTCACATACTTATGCACCATGGCTAATCGTGGCCGTGACAGTTTTACGGGTGAAGGAAGCAGGAGTACCCGGAGAGAACCACCGAGCAACGACGAGCAACTGTCAGCTCCTCAACATTCTAACTCTGTTCAAGTTCCGCTCAAACAGGGTTACAGCGGTTGAAGACATGTGCACCATCGATGTGCAGTACGCCTTAGTACACGGCGTCATCGTGCCCCATGTACGCAACCGGGATAAAGTGCCTTGCCGCCCAAGGACACAACGCGGGTCGTCCCGGACGGGGATCGAATTCGGGACCTCTAGCATTGAAGTCCAACAGTCTACCACTGAGCCAAAACGCGCTCCCTCTTCTGCGTGTAATTTAGTATTTATCTTTTAAATGATCTCCCGTTAGAGCTGAACTTTTTTTCTGGTTCGGTTCCTGGCAAACCGGAAAACCGAACCGCAAGATCCAGTGAAACCGACCGAGCGGTTTTACTGCCTCTGCGTATAAACTGATCAAACTATCTTACTTGAAGGGAACTTGAGTAGTGTCCCCTATGGACTCTCGTCACTTCGCCTATCCGGCAGTGTGGCAAATACGCCGTGTTCTCATTCTCACGTTTTCTCCCCTAGTGACTCGTCCACCGGACGAGTCACTAAGGGAGAAAATGTGACAATGAGAACACAACATAACTTAGATTAACTTTATTCATTTGTTACCCCAGTTTATGTTTTTTATGCCTCAGTGGGCTTGGCAACTGATCCCCTAGAACCGCTAAGAATGATCAAAGAGAAGTGAGGACGAACCCAGTGGAAATACTTACAAACAGGGCATTTTGATCAAAAATGATCAAGGGGAAGTTAAGACAACTGGTCCTCTAGAGCTGCAAAGAATAATCATAGGGAAGTTAGGCCAAACCCAGTGGAAATACTTATAGACAGGGTATTTTGTGGTGATTGGTGTCGTACAAACTACTGGGGATTTTTACTAAGTTGAGGAACCTGACACGTTATTTACTATATGCTCTTAACACATAGAACTTCTGAACCGAAACCAAGTTTTTTTTCTTGAAACCAAACCGAAACCGAATCTGAAAAATTAAAACCTCCCAACCCTATCCGCCATTTCTTAAAAAAAAAGCGAGAGAATACTGTTAGTGTGTCCAGTACTGGCAACAGCCAAAGTATCCGTTTATTATTTAGTCCATGCACTGTGTTGACATAACGATTTTCTCCCAGAATATAATGGATATCATTCAGGAGCGCGGTGGCTCAGGGGCTACGGCATTGAACTTCAAACCGAAAGGTCCACGGTTCGATCCCCGCCAGGTGTAACTTGCGTTGTGTCCTTGGGCAAGGCACTTAATCCCGATTGCCCACGTGGGGGCCACGGTGGCGGTGTGTATTAAGGCGTACTGTACGTTGATGATGGTTCTTCCTTCAACCACCGCAAACCCTGATTGTGTGGAGTTAGTACGCTGGGGAGCAGACAGTTGCTCGCCGTTGCTCATTTGTTCTCACCGCCCACCCCCCCCCCCCCCCCCCCACCCCCGTAAAACTGTCTGACACGATATGACCTTAGCTATTGAAAGTGTCGTTAAACTCCAATAAATAAATAAATATATGTATATCAGTTCTAGTTAAAAGTTTGGCTTACTAATGCACGCGATTCGGCTTTAAGATTCGGAACTGAATCATTAAACTCGACAGCAAATGAAAGAATATCGGTTCTATTCATGAAAAAATACCTTGGTTGTGCTTATACTTACAGAATACGCCTTCGGTCTGCTTTCAGCAAAGTGGTCAAATATATCAACAATATTTTTTTGTCAAAACTTTGATAGGCTGTTCAAACAAGAAAAAAATAATCGCATCATAGATATTTTGTCATTGTATTTCTATAAAGGCCTGTACAAAATGAACGGTCGTCACGTTCGCAATGTCGTTCGAAGCAATAGAATTAATGTGACTGATTTTTTGTTCACCAAGATTGTTATGCCTCAGGCTCAGATAAATGGCGCGAAAGTTTATATGAACAGCCCATGGTATTCATTCGTTAACGCAGCCAGAAAATGATCTATTTCATAAAGACGAATGAAATTAACGCCCATTGTCGGTGAAATACTGTGGCGCGATACACTGTTGGAAAGGGCTCTCTGAACCCATTCCAACAGTGTATTGCAGCACAGCATCTGGATCTTGTGAAAGCAACTCTGGAAATAAACCCCAGTGTGCTGGGTTTCTCTTGTCAGCCTTTGCACAAACCATGGCATACATAGACAGAACGCGATGTGTGTTCGAATCGGTGGGTGATTTACATAACGAGTTGGAATAGCGTAGTCATGTTTCGGGAGAGCCATAGGCTCTCGCGAAATATGACTACGCCATTCCAAGGAGTTATGTACAACGCTCGCCGATTCACACACACATAGCGTTTTGTGTTTATTACACATCCCATGCATTAAAATTCATTCAAATAAACAAATTTTAATTCCAATGTTTAAACCCAAAGGTGAAGAGTCCGTTTGTTTTGTTTGAAGCTGCACTGGATAGAAAAGCAAAACAAAGCTTTTGGGAACCCGGTGTGTTTGTTGAAATTCGCATCACTTTTTCTCTTCGGTTGGTGTCCATTCGCGCCCAACCATTTAGTGGCTATTACTGTTCGTAAAAATATAAGAACACATTTGGGCAGATTTGCAAAGCAGCTGGGGGAAACTTCTTAAAAGAAGTTCGAAGCATATCAATATGTCCGAAGATTTACCGAAATAAAGTTGACCAATACAGATATAACGCGATACACAAACGAGACGGCCACGGGACTGGGTTAATGTTGTGGTTGGAAATGATTGTTTTTTTTTAATATTATCTCATTTTTCGTTAACTAATCTAATTTTTTTGTGAACCTACTTTATTTTGCTTTGGGCGTTTTCATTTTCACACTCCGCAACAGACGATCGATAATTGTATAGCGAAATTTGGAAAGTTTTCGAAGCGTAACTAATGACTCGTACATGTATAAACGGTGCTGGGAAAAAAAGTTCCGGCTTGTACATCACCAGTTGAATACAGAAACTTTTATGTCATGGCAGCGAGTCCGTTAAATACATGGAGATTATGAACTTTGGTAAAACCAAGAAGCGCGCGCAACTCACAGTGTTTTTCAAATTATAATGACATAAACTTAACAAAATTTAAAACAGTGTTTAAGGGGTCGTCCAACAAAACATTTTGCGTTGTGAACTAATGCATGTAGGACCTACATGCTGTCTTGTAGATTTATTTCCCCCTAAAAACATATCAGACCTACAATATAATATGAAATTTAGGCAAACCTAAAAGCGAGCGAAAGTGATGCATTAGGCCTAATGTGCTGCAGGCCTACATTTACTGGTAAAGAATAGGGGACCAACCAAATTTCGAGATAACTACTTTTATCTGCGTTTTGATTGGAAGATATTTTCCAATCCTCTGATTGAAAGATAATTTTATCATTGCTTTGATTGGAAGATATATTTATGGCGTCGTTGTTTTCCGCAATTTATCCGATGAGTTACGGAAATTGCTGCGTTCATTTTTATTTTTTCACAAATAGCGTGTAGCATTTATTGTTACTATTACCAACGTTTAGTAGCCACTACAAGAAAATACAGCAGTGCTGTGCAAAAAAAGGACGATGATAATATTCCAATGCAGTTTTACTGAAAAGGCCATCTTTAAAATAATAAGACTGAGTATCACAAATGTAGTTTCATGATTCGGACCAGATTTTTATATAGGACGTTTCGCACTCAGATCTATGGACGATTCTGACCATATTTCTGGCCGATTCGGATCAGACTATTGGATGATTCGGTCCATGTTTGTGGACGATTTGGACCAGGTTTCTGGGCGATTTGCCCAACAGAAACACAAACTACACAAGCCAGCACAGACATACACACTTCAAAAGACAGCACAGACTTGTCGTTTGAAGTAAATAGGCCTAGAGCTTTATGTGGCAATTTCAATAAGCCGTTTTCATTAATTTCACTGAAAAAATACCGACGTACTGGTATTGTTTGTAGTTATCACAACAGATAATTCTGAGAGTAATTATGAAACTGCTAATCCTGTGCTTCTGGATTTTTGCAATACATTTTGGGTCCGCATACTGAATTTGGTCAAAATCGGCCCAATAGTTAGCCCGTTGCTAAGGAGGAGCTCTGGTTGCTAATGACGTCACGTGGCGTCAACATTGACCTATCTGTTTTCATTTGCAATGCATTTTGGGTCTGTATTCCGAATTTGGTTAAAATCGGCCCATTAGTTAGCCCGTTGCTAAGGGGGCACTCTGGTTGCTAGGGAAATCAAAAGACGTAAACTTCGATCTGTCTGTTTCCATTTGCAATGCATTTTGGGTCCGTATGCCGAATTTGGTCAAAATCGGCCCAGTAGTTAGCCCGTTGCTAAGTGGGCGCTCTGGTTGCTAGGGAAGTCACGTGACGTCATCACTGATCTATCTGTTTTCATTTTCAAAGCATTCTGGGACCGTATACCGAATTTGGTCCAAATCGGCCCAGTAGTTAGCCCGTTGCTAAGGGCGCGCTGTGGTTGCGAGGGAAGTCCCGAGACGTCAACATTGATATGTATTTTCATTTGCAATGCATTTTGGGGCCGTATACCGAATTTGGTCAAAATCGGACCAGTAGTTAGCTCGTTGCTAAGGGGGCGCTATGGTTGCTAGGGAAGTCACGCGACGACACCATTGACCTGTCTGTTTCATTTGCAATGCATTTTGGGTCCACATACCGAATTTGGTCAAAACCGGCCCAGTAGTTAGCCCGTTGCTAAGGGGGCGCTCTGGTTGCTAGGGAAGTCACGTGACGTCATCATTGATTTACCTGTTTTCATTTGCTATGCAATCTGGATCCGTATACCGAATTTGGTCCAAATCGGCCCAGTAGTTAGCCGGTTGCTAAGGACGCGCTCTGGTAGCTAGGGAAGTCACGAGACGTCAACATTGATATGTCTGTTTTTATTTGCAATGCATTTTGGATCAGTATACCGAATTTGGTCAAAATCGGACCAGTATTTAGCCCGTTGCTAAGGGGCGCTCTGGTTGCTAGGGAGGTCACGCGACGACACCATTGACCTGTTTGTTTCGTTTGCAATGCATTTTGGGTCCGTATACCGAATTTGGTCAAAATTGGGCCAGTAGTTAGTCTGTTGCTAAGGGGGCGCTCTGGTTGCTAGGGAAGTCAGTGACGTCATCATTGATCTATCTGTTTTCATTTGCAATGCATTCTGGGTCCGTATACCGAATTTGGTCCAAATCGGCCCAGTAGTTAGCCTGTTGCTAAGGGCGCCCTCTGGTTGCTAGGGAAGTCCCGAGACGTCAACATTGATATGTCTGTTTTTATTTGCAATGCATTTTGGGTTCGTGTACCGAATTTGGTCAAAATCGGACCAGTAGTTAGTCCGTTGCTAAGGGGGCGCTCTGGTTGCTAGGGAAGCCACGTGAAGTCATCATTGATCTATCTGTTTTCATTTCAACGCATTCTGGATCCGTATACCGAATTTGGTCCAAATCGGCCCAGTAGTTAGCCGGTTGCTAAGGACGCGCTCTGATTGCTAGGGAAGTCACGAGATGTCAACATTAATATGTCTGTTCTTATTTGCAATGCATTTTGGGTTCGTGTACCGAATTTGGTCAAAATCGGACCAGTAGTTAGCCGGTTGCTAAGGGGCGATGTGGTTGCTAGGGAAGTCATGCGACGACACCATTGACCTGTCTGTTTTCGGTTCACTTTGTTCCAATAACACGCAGTGTTGGTTTGAAATGAACAGCGTTTTGCAAATGCAAAACAGATAAATCACGTGACAGAATACTCCGCAGAATCGAACAATAGCGGGATCCCAACAGCCAGCCAGCAGACGATGAAATCCAATGTGCGTATATGCGAACATTTAGCTTTTCGACAATTTATGTCATTTAGTCAGCAAAGCAAACGACAGTTGAGTTTGTTTGGAAAAACTTTAATTTTGAAAAGCATGTTCAATAAATTATTCACAGTCTGCATGGAATGATCTAAGGAGAAATCTCGCATTGCACCGTTCGCTTTTTAGGGGGCGTCATTCGATATGTTCGCTTCTGAAAACGAGAGCTGGGGTTCCCCATGTTTTTACTTCCGGTTTCCGGTTTAGATTGGATGGCATAGCATTCCTTGGTTTTTCCAATTTCACGTACACGTTGTCTATTAGGCTTGCTTCGAAGCAGCCCTTCGGGCTGCTTTTGCGCGCTCTATTACCATTCTTTACTGTAATATTTCAACAGTCCACGAAAACGATAAACACGAGGTGAGGCAGTGGCAATTATTATTGTTTGTTTTGTTGGGTTTAGCGATTCTTTCAACAGCCAGGGTCATATCGTCTCGGACAATTTTACGGGTGGGTGAAGCCGGAGTACCCAGAAAGAAGCATTGCTCAGCGACGATCAACTGTCAGACTTTCCACCTCAGAAGTGTTGAAGGCCAGTGTACCGTGGACGTGCAGTACGCCTTAGTGCATAGCGCCACCGTGTCCCAAGGTGGGCAATTGGGATTAAGTGTCAGATGGTACGTGTCTGTATCGAACCGTCGAACTTTTTGTTTAAAGTCAAAAGCTCTAACCGATGAGCCACACGCACCCAGTGTTGCATCACAAGAAGATAATAGCAGTATTAATATCAGGAACTTCGTGTTGTCCCGAGGGTGAGTGTTATCAAAGTTCGTTCTGAAAAACTCTCTATTTTCAAAAATAATGTATCGGGTAGAATACATGCAGTACGGCCGCCGTTGACTGGTCACTTCCCACGGGTGGGCAATATTTCTACGGGCGCAATAATATTAGATTCAAAACACTAATTATAGAAATAATCATCAAAAATTTAATTAATGAAGTACCGGGTACAACCCGGTGCTTCATTAAATAAAATTTTGCTACTGATGATTTTAATTACTTGTTAAACGCATGCGTAGTCATAACTGCTCACGCATGAATTACGGCCAGTCCACAGCGACTGTATTATAGCGGTTTGATCATATGCTTGAGATAAACAGACGTTAATGAAATCTGGGCATGTGGGGATCTTCGTTTATAATATGCCCTTAATTAATACACAAGGGTGTCTCGAAGATAACCGATTTGGGGTGTAAACCTGATTTGTCCCGTCTGTGATGGCTGAAGTCTTGACTGATTAAATATTCCAACAACATGATCAAGACATGCCTTCTGTGGGTAGGAAGGGGGCATCAATAAATTAATGATGCCTGTAGAATACTCGGTAACATCCTTAACCCGAAGGCTATCATTCAGGTGAAAGCAGGAAAGACGCGAAATAAACAGACCGACCAAAGGGGAGTTCTCTGCACAAATGCCACCAGATTTGTTCACCTTCGCAGATAGTGTATTGCAGTAATACCTTGTTTTGACAAATACTGCATGCTCTGTGTGGTATGTCTGTGGGAGAAAAAGAAAGGTCACGTTCCCCTTGACTTTGGTTTCGTCACCGTGTGCGCGAAAAGTATTTCTGTCACATAATCACCATCAATAGATGCATGGCGTCAAAAGTCAACATCAACGTCAACGTAATATTATGTGGGAGTTGGTTTCAGAAATAGAATTCAATTATTATTCTCTCATGTTTCATTAACTACGAATAGCAAATGACATTTTCAGAAACATTTTCTGGGTAATAAAAATTATTCAATTTTTTGTCTAGAAAACATAGTTTATGACCTTCATTGGAATGATCTCGGCGAGCCTGTTCCAATGAGGACGCAAGCTATGTTTCAGAGGCAAAAATTGAAAAAAAAATACTAAATATTGGTTGGCGATTTTGGTGACTTGCGCTGTTCGATTTTGACTGTTAAGTTAGGTTAAGGGATAAATTATATATTATGTGATAAAACAATTCAGAATTATCACGATTTGATGTGAAATTTCTGAACGTAGATCACTTAACCCTTTACCCAACGTAACGGCCAAAACCGGCCAGCGCTATTCACAAAATTTACCATTCAATTGTCATTACTTTTTCATTTTTTGTCACAAAAACATAGCTTATGACCCCTCTTTGGAACGAGCTCAATGAGCTCGTTCCAATGAGGGGTCATAAGCTATGTTTTTAACGAAAAAAATAATAAAAATTACTGCTTCAAGAATTTTATTTGCAAGTGTCGTCTGCTTTTCGTGTTAGGTAAAGGGTTAAAAAGGCATGAGCCTCGATTCAGATCGGCTTTAGTGAGATTTCGTATCCAATTGTGACTCGTAAGAGATGTTTTACACCGCTGACATTTCGGTTCCGCTCTACAGTTTCGCACTATTGCACAGGCTTGAAATTCTAAACATAGGGCTTCGCACTATTGCACAGGCTTGAAATTCTAAACATCGGGCACATGTTGAAACTAATGACATGTAAATTGGAGATTTTAGTATCAGATATTTGAGTACACTGGGCTATTTGCTGGACAAGAGAATTTGAAGTTTTGTTCCCAAAGTTGGAGTCTGATGCATAGAGGTAAATTACCAGATGAATTATGGGAAACCGTGGCTTCGAAAAATTGGCTATTTTTTAAAATGTCATTTTTACACGGGATTGTTTCCAAACATGTAACTAAAAAATGAAATGAAAACATGTAAATTTGTTTTTGCATTTTACAAACAGGGGATGCTTTGCTCCAGGGGTATGTGGGGGTGGTGGGAAACTTCTGCTTTTGAGGCTGCTGTGTGGCTGAAAATGACTGGTTTAGACATTTTTTCATCCTATTTTGCAGTTGGGAGTCTTGCTTTTAACAATAAATTATTCCACCCACATTCGGATTGTTTATTTCTACTTATTCAGATAGTGTTATATGTTTCTTGTGGATTTGGGAAATGTAATACATGTTACGGGTTAGATACCTAAGTTACAGAATATTTGCATTTGAAGAGAGTGAATGGCATGTCAGTTTTGGAAATGCCTGGAAAACTGTGAAGCGGGACCATATCGTCTTGAAAATCTATTTTCAATAAAATTATCTCCCTTGAAATTATTAGACGAGCGAGGAAGATCCAGTTAAAAAGCGAGAAATTGCATGACATCAGTAGAAAATAAAGCCAAGTGGGAGCGCGGTGGCTCCGTGGTTACGGAATTGTTGGACTTCAAACCGAAAGGTCCACGGTTCGATCCCCGCCAGGGGTAACTGTGTTGTGTTCTTGGGCAAGGCACTTAATCCCGATCACCCACGTGGAGGTTCAGTTAACCCTTTACCTAACATGAAAAGCAGACGACACTTGCAAAAAAAACTTCTTGAATAACTATTTTTTGTCTCAAAAACATACGTTATGACCACTCATTGGAACGAGCTCGACGAGCTCGTTCCAATGAGGGGTCATAACCTATGTTTTTGAGATAAAAACTGAAAAAATAATTAAAATTAATAGGCGATTTTTGAGAATAGCGCTGGCCGGTTTTGTCCGTTACGTTGGGTAAAGGGTTAAGCTGTGCACTAAGGCGTATTGCACACTGCACATCGATCGTGCATTTCACCCGATGCTAACCCTGCTTGTGTGGAGTTACTACGTTGAGGAGTCTGGCAATTGCTCGGTGGTTCGCTCCGGGTACTCCAACTTCCTCCACCCGTAAAAGTGTCCGACGCGAGGTGACCCTGGCTGTCAAAAGTGTCGTTAAATTGCAATAAATAAATAAATTACGCCAAGTTTCCGTTTGTTACTTTTAATAGACGAAAACAACAGACAGCTCTCGGAGGAGTCCGTTATTTTCGTTCATTAAAAATTCCAAAAGGAAACATTTGCTTTTTATGGAAAGTTAATTAGAAGCAACCACTCCATAGACTATCCGTCATGAAGAATATCGATCAGTATCAGACCTTCCAACATTAAATGTCCACTTTGGCTCTTTGTTTAGAGAATGTGGTTTTACAGTAATTTGCAAGTTGTTATACTTTCAATGAAACATTTAGGAATTCTCACCTCCGAGACTTCTATAATAAAGGGAAGGAGAGTGTCTGTATTTTTATTACACATCCATTCAACTTTAAACCATTGCATTTAACGGAATAGCTGCTATGACATAAATCATTCTGCTACCAATGGGAGATGTACACGCCGGAAATTTTTTCCAGCACCGTTCATACTAGTTCCTTTCCCATCGAGTCATTAGTTACGCTTCGAAAAGTTTCCAAATTTCGTTATATTGTGAAAATGAAAACGTCCAAAGCAAAATAATGTCGGTTCACAAAAAAATTAGTTAACCAAAAATGAGATAACATTTTTAAAAAACTACAATCATTTCCAACCAGAACATTAACCCCGTCCCGTGGCCGTCTGGTTTTGTGGATCCATTATATCTAAATTGATCAACTTTATTTCGGTAAATCTTCGTACATCTTGGCATGCTTCGAACTTCTTTTAAAAATGTTTCTCCCAGCCGTTTTTCAAATCTGCACAAATTTGTACTTATACTTTTACTAACAGTAATAGCCACCAAATGGTTAGGCGTGAATGGGCACCAGCCGAAGAGAAGTTACAGCGATACGAATTTCAACAAACACTGGCTCCACAAAGTATTTTTTTTATCGATCCATTTGATCAGTACAGCTTCAATCAACACAAACAGACTCTTCACCTTTGGGTTTAAACATCGGAATTAAAATTTGTTTGTATAAATGAATTTCAATGCATGGGTTGTGTAATAAACACAGAACGCGATGTGTACTTAGAGAATGTGGTTTTACTCGGCTCTCGCGAAATACCGCAATTCCAACTCGTTATGATTATGTAAAACACCCACCGATTCAAACACAAACCGCGTTCTGTCTATATATGCCACAATGCGCACACTGTTGGCATAATAAACAGAAAGGTTATGGAACATCAAAAGATGGTGAAAAGCGCACTTTTCTTATTTGTAATGGGTTTCATCAGAGAATAATAATAAAACGTTTAAACTGATACGGAAAATATGTAAAAAGCCACATTTTGTATTTTTATACCACTCTAAATGAAAATGCCTTTTATTACATGCTTTTTTAAAAGATAGCGAGAAATTTTTAACCGATATTTTTCTATATCTATCGTCACGATAGATATAAGGGAATATCCCTCTGTAGATTAATCGAATCACGCAAGAAAAGTAGAATGAAATTACTCCGCCGACGAACGTACTTTTTATATGTCCAACACACGCAGCGGTAAATGTGTATTTTAGCTCGACTCAAAGTAACAAAGTTAGTTTTGCGAATAGTCCAAAAAGGAAGTACAAGAAAATCCAACTCATCGATAGTGAAAGTGATTAACAAATATGCTAAAAACAATTTGAACATTTGAAAAATCCTCCTTCGTCCTTCATTGAACATTTTGTGAACTGTGTCATGTTTGTTTGCATTTGCGCAATGCACTTTTGTTATTACTTTTGAATAAATGTGCCACCCATTGTTTTGGGGGAATGTCAAAAACCACTTTCACACGCGTTCATTGATTTTGTGTGCGTAACTGACAATATAGCCATTTTCGAAGGGGAATTATGTGGAACTATTTTGTTGTGTGGTAGTTTGATTTTGAAATCGGGGCCAGTAAGTAAATGGGTCAGCTGCGTCAGCTGATTTTTGTTGACATTGTCATCATTTTCTCCACCTCCGGTTTTTGATTGCAATGAAAACAACACATTACCTCTTTTAATCGCAACAAAAACAACGCAACGCATATAATAAAAAGAATACCTACTGTTTTTGAGTGAGTATCGGAATTATCTCATTCGTGGCTGCAAAGGAATTTAATTTTTCACTCGCGGCTTTCAGCCGCTCCTGAAAACTAATATTCCTTTGTAGCCACTCATGCGATAATTCCGATACTCACTCAAAAACAGTAGGTATCCTCTATAGATCGATGAAACAAATTCGCTAATATTTCGATATTTCAGTTTTGTATAAATCTCTTCCAATGACGGCAATTGTCAGCTATATATGGAGCTGAACGGAAACCTGTTTTCCGTATCTTTACTACAGTACTGCCGCTGTGGATTGGTCACTTTCCACGCATGGGCAATACTTCCATGGACGCAACAATATTATAGATTCCAAACACTAATTATAGGAATTAATCAAAAATTTGCTGATGGTGGATTTTTGTTACCTGGTAAACGAAAACGTGGACATCACTGCCCATGTATGACTGAATTACGACAAATCCACGTCGACTGCACTGTACGTCCTTATTTTATATTTCTCATTGCAGGTGGGATTAGCGGTCTGCTCTGTGGGATATCAGCAACACTGGCAATGGCGAGCACTTACAAGGACGGCTTGAATAATTTTCTAATCAACACCGTAGAAGATTATACCATCCTGGCTGGAACTTGCACAAGTTTTGGTGTCAGCATTTCCGTTTGCATTGTGGTATCTATTCTGACACACAAAATCAAATGTAAAGACAGTGAGAACAAAGAATGGCAGAAAATGTACGACATCGATAATCCATTGAACCCTTGGGAGTTGAACTACCGCGAGGACTTTAAAGCATTCGAGTTGCATGGCAGACCGACGTTCGAACAGATGAGCAAGGCCTTCAAAAGAGCCAAGATTACAGCGTACATAGGAGCGTCTATAGCCATCGGGTTGTTTGCTCTGGTCATTCCTGGGATAATGGCCAGTTTCCCCGTACTAACATTACCTGAGTTCTCTGTTTGGGTCACGTTCACTCAAATATGGGCGGTAATTATGGCCGTTATTGTTATTTTTGCTCCACCTTTTGAGGAATTCCGACGAATCTACCGACAGTTAAAGTTGAACAAGAGCAAAAGAGGTAAAAACGTTCATTTATTAGAATGTAAAAGTTCAGTGGCGAAAGATACAAACTGTTTAATGTCGAATGAACCAGTCAGTAGAGTGTGACGTGGAATTCTCATTGTACATCGCGTGAAATGTTATCATATGCCAAAATCATTTCCAAAATTTGCAGCATTCTGCTTGGGTCGAGTGCAGTGGGTTCATTTACGCATGTTTTGGAGTGTAGGTTTATCAAAAGTAATTAATTAGCTGATCGGAAAGCTGGTGGATTTGATATGGCCACTGTATAATGGATTGCAGTGCTCAACATCTAGACTTCCGTGGAGTGAATAACAGTGTCGCGTCGTTTCATGTACAATACATGGAGATATATAGCGTAAATGTAAAGTTTGTCAAAATAATATTTTTATCCCACGACTGGGGTTAATTAATTGCCCCCTTGGGTGTGTCCAGGCCAAATGAAGTTGAGGAGGAACAAAATATGTTTCTGTTGTCCAACGCCAGCAGAAAAATTCCCACACCCCCGACTTCATTCACCTTTTTGTGGGTTAAAATTGTGTATTCCCCAAAGATAAAGTCCAGGGTCTCCCCCCAGCACTCTGGGTACGCTTTGATGGGTTAAGTACCCAGAACGTGGAGGAGTAACCATAGCAAGGTGACCCAAGAAATACCAGGGTGAGAGTACATGAACCAGCTTTACGAATTTCAGGCAAAAATGTATATAAGGTTGATATTTCTCAGGCAAAGTGGGAGGACTAGTCCTCCCGGTCACCCTTGTGGCCACGCCTCTAATTACCACACGAGCCTGGGTAAGTGGGTTAATGAATTAATGGTACGAGTGGGGTAAAAATCTACTTTACCACACTGCATATTTATTTCATTTATCCCAAAGCCTCTATTGTCGGTGGGTCAAAACAATCAATATTTACTTACTGTTTTTCATTATAATGAAAGTATTGTGTCTTTACGTCTTTGTGGAAGTGTAATGACGTTAGTGATGTCACAGCTACTGCAGGTCTAATCAACTTATACCTTTATACAACGGAATTGCTGGAACATCAGTGAAAAACGTCGCAACTCAGTCTGCCCCCCCCCCCCCCCCCACACACACACACACATCACCCAAATGGCGTCAATGCGGTAACCCCTCCTATCGGTGACGTTTGATGGCGCGAAAGCTGTTACGCCGTGACTTTAGTCACAGCGTAACAGCTTTAACAAAATCAAACATCAAGCCGAAGCCTAGCAAGAAAACCAGATAACACGGCATGAACTTTTCGATCTCGGTATTTATTTTCTGTTAATTATAATTAAAATATGTTTGGAATATTCAGTTTACATTGCCGTGAAATATGTGCACATCATCAATATATTAATTGTTTTACAGAGATCAAAATATATTGTTTAAAACTTGGTTTTTCATTAGTCTGGTCATTGAGGTCGTATACAGATTAATATTTATTTATTTTATATTTCAAATCGGTGAAAGCTTTCAAGCCTTTGAGAAAACTTTTTTGTTGAGTATTGTTTATTTATAACAATATTCCCACTCCCAAGATGGCGGCAGGTGAGACACCTTTCTATTTGTGACCAATGAGCGTTCAACAGGGCTGGGAGGAGTTAAAATTTTCCTTAACGCGTTAACGTGTTAAATAATTCTGCGTTAAAGAGTTAAATGACGTTAAATGTTAAAATGAACAAAATTTTAATAACTTCGGCCATTTTTATTACGTACAGTTCGTCTCTTGAGTTCCAATGTGTTCTATGTGCCTACTAGCACATAGAACACATTGGAACTCGGGACGAGTAGTTAATATAGTTCTCGCAGGTTATCGTAAATTCTAACATTCAGCGATGTTTTTATGTAAGAACAGAATCGCTGCGGCCGTATCCACAGAAAGAGACATCCGCCGTTGCTCGAATACCAATCCTTACATGGAAAATAGGCGTTCGGATGAAGCTGATATTGCTGTATCGCCAAATATCGATGGGCCATTTTCGCCAACGCTGGTAGGAGGGCTTCATGGTCTATCTACCAAATCAATGGGTCGTCTATAATTGACGGACATCCAAATTATTCGTGTTCTTCAATTTCTTCACATAGCGTAAAATTCGACGTCATCGGCACGCGCGATCCGGCTTCGGTAAACACAAGATAACGACGCAATTCTACATATTATACAATTATAATCTTCCAAGTTAAACGTTATTAACTTGGTTAAATTTTTTTAACGTTGTTAAAATATTTTAACACGTTAACGTTTGAAACGTTAACTGCTCCCAGCCCTGGCGTTCTAGCAACAGAGCTGTTTTGAGATCAGTGGTAATGACTTTAGTGACGTCACAGCTACTACAGGTATAAACTTTTTAAGTGTTAAACCTACGAGGGGAATTCATTAACCTCTTTGGGATGAAGCAATCGCAAAATTTTATCTCAGTCTTATTATCCATAACGGCCCTTGGACAAACTACATCGTAACACTCGCAAAATGTAGACGACATCCAATTAACTACGACGTGGTAAAGACATAGTTCGGATAAGTGTAAGTGAAGCTCCAGTAAACGGATTTCAGAGTTTAACCAGGTTATCCAGTTGCGAAAACGTTTTTCGTGTTTGTGTTGGGAATGGGGAAGTATTTTTATGGGTTCTAGGTTTACTGAGTACGTTTTATTAAGCCGCGCCCTTTGTAACCTCCATTGGCGGAGTTTCATTTTTTAGGCTTTCGGATGCATGCTAGGTGGGTGGTTGACAACCACTTAGCAGTTGAAAGTAGCCGGCATATTTCTCAGCGTAATAGCCCGGCACAAGCAGAGCCTTATTTCACGTCGCATTGGTCAAAGTCACATTATTCCCCCACGTCTACGTGTGAACAAGCAAGGGTTAAGTATCTTGCTGAAAGGCACGACGAAAAAGAAGCGTGTCAGAACTAAATCCACATGTTTTGAATACAAATCCTATGCTTGTTCAGCATCGGTCTCTGTTTCTGTTGTGTTTCGCAGAATTTTAGTTATTTGGTGAAAGCACTTCCATATCGATGTTTTATAGTGAATTCCACTCCCAGAACTGTAACTTGTTTTGACGTACACTGCCAAACTTTTTTTCAATAGTCAACTAATTTTCTAGTCAGTATTTTTTCAGATTTATTTGTTTTGATGCGAAAGATATTATGAACTGCCATTTGCAGCTTTCTGTATATTTGGTTTACTGATGAAATGTGGGTATGTGACATAGTGTTAAAACACTTTACCTCAAAAATTTATTTTTTAATTTTTTGCCGCCAATATATAGCATACGAGCCCTCATTGGGGCGAATTTGTCGAGCTCTTTTCAATGTGGGGTCATACGCTATGTTTTGGAAGCAAAGAAAGAAAAGGTTTTGTTATCTAGTCACAAAACTGCATGACATAAGCAGAACTGTTGTGTATTGGCTAGACAAATCAGTTTGGGCTCTCAGACAATCAAATCAACACTTGGTTTTACATTAGTCTGGTCGTTGAGGTCGTATACAGTTTAATATTTATTTATTCCATATTTCAAATCGGTGTAAGCTTTAAATTACCTGACTCAGTGTTTGAAACTCATACTTGGATTTTGTTGGAATGTGTTGAAGGACAGTTCGAAATCTGGCACAATACACCTGTATGTGGTATTTACCCGATTAAGCATGTTTGTGTGAAAAACTGCGTATCTCCTCGTACTTTTCATCGAATTGTAAGAAAGAAAGTTTCATGAAAATTGCTTTGATTGTGTGTTACCTGGGGTGACAGCCAGAGGCGGCGGAAGCTCGATAAAAGTGGAAGTCTACCATGGTTCGGTCCAGTAGGAGGAAAGTTACAATCGTGTATCGGTAAATGTACCATGGCACACTACAGTCACTCGTTTAGATGAGCTTACAGCGGTGTGGTCACTTTCCTGTCCATTTCTTCTACTTCGGGTTGGAGGATGACTAAAATAGTAGACACGGACAGAGGCGATCGAAAGTGGGATTCTTTGGCCAAATGTTGTTTAGATTTGCAAATAATATATTACAGGTATGCCTTATCGTCGCCTAAGTGTTAGAATGTTCTATGTCCCCTATGGGACATAGAACATTCTAGCACTCAGGCGACCTTATATTGACACGTTTTCATGCGCTCATTTTAACTCACTGTGTGACCACACACTAAGTCTGTACCCCCCCCCCCCCCCACCCCCCGGTTCCGCCGTCACTGGTGGTAGCAGAGGAAGTGTGTGTAGTATCGGGCATTTCTAATTTGATTCACTGTCGTGGGTGGTGTTCAATGCTTGAAGGTAGTATAATCTATGAAACACTAATACAACATTATTGCTATTTTGACATGCCTAAGCGAGCAGTGATGTGAGTCAACAATTTTTCTGTGGTCACGATCTTGAATTTTCACAATGAGATTCACTTAAATATAATATTTATTTACACAAGAGCATCACGTGCATAACAAACTTTCAAAATCGAAAAATTATTCTCAACATGCGGCACATATGACTGTGTTCGAAATCATAGCATGATGCCCAACCTAGGGTTCATTTTTCTGGTTTCTAAATACAAAGTCGCGCCCATAAGACCCCACTTGATACTTGGTTTTATCATTTCCGTGAGACACTAGCCATCACTAATATGGGAATATTTCCTCTCGAACAATCTCCATCTCAGCACTTCGCACTTCGAGAAGTTGATCTTTCCGAAGCGCAAAATGTCAGATGAGAAGGGGTTTTGGACGGGACTAGTGTGTCACTTTTAAGTGGGGCCAATGGCAGTTTAACCCAGTCGCGAAACATCCCTGCTCTGTCGTAAAATACCTGTCTGTCAATCACTTCTGTGTGTCACACTGAGAAACAAAATTGAATTTCTAATGATTATTTCGGGATCGCGGTGGCTCAGTGGTTACATTGATTTTCAAACCGAAAGGTCCACGGTTCGAGCCCCATCCCAGTGTTGTGACTTTGGGCAAGGCGCTTATTCACGATTGCTCACGTGAGGGCACGGTGGGTGGCGCCGTGTACTAAGGGATGATACCTCACGTCGATGGTGCACATGTATTCAACCAATGCTAACCCTGCTGTATGGAGTTAGTAT
This sequence comes from Pictodentalium vernedei, assembly GCA_031216915.1. Taxonomy (NCBI): domain Eukaryota; kingdom Metazoa; phylum Mollusca; class Scaphopoda; order Dentaliida; family Dentaliidae; genus Pictodentalium; species Pictodentalium vernedei. Next base: position 761,656,586 of record CM062297.1, read on the forward strand.
GTTGTGGAGTCTGGCAATTGCTCGCCGCTGCTCGGTGGTTCTCTTCGAGTACTCCGGCTTCCATCTAGTAAAAGACTGGAAGAGAGCCAGGTCTTTAATGGGAAAAGCCGCCTCATGTGTTTTAGCAGATGTTTTGAATACCGATTTTAGAGTCCGTCAGTTTATCAGGGGGTTTTTTAGACCGGTATTTACCGCTCTTCTTATGTTTACGCCAGGCGGTCCATAGAGGGCGATAGCGATCGCCCAAACCAAACCTACATCCTTGACTTTGTTGTTGTTTCAGATTTACGACTCGAAGCAGGACCACAATGGATAAAGCAAGGCAATTGGTGTTTTGAGCGGCAGGTGTCTGCCGTAGTTCAAAACGGTTTATTATAACGCATTTCTGTCACGGGCATAGAGCTTTTATTATCGCATTTTTAACCCTTTACCCAACGTAACGGCCAAAACCGGCCAGCGCTATTCTCAAAAATCTCCAAATAATGTTCACTATTTTTTTCATTTTTTGTCTCAAAAACATAGGTTATGACCCCTCGTTGGAACGAGCTCGTCGAGCTCGTTCCAACGAGGGGTCATAACCTATGTTTTTGAGACAAAAAATGAAAAAAATTAGTTATTCAAGAATTTTGTTTGCAAGTGTCGTCTGCTTTTCAGGTTAGGTAAAGGGTTAACTTTTTATCATACATTGAAAAAAATTTGCTCTACAGTTACGTGGAACTAAATAGAAATTAAAAGAAGCTGTTTTTTTTTCTTTAACTGGTAGAGTGCCAAATTATTTTTTTTTTTTTTGGGGGGGGGGGGGTCAAAATGTTTTTACCTGTCTTTGCCTTGTTAAAATTTATGAGAGAGTTCCTACAGGCACTTTCCCATAAACTGAAACAAATCGATACAATCTCAGTAATTCCACTTCAAACATAATATGAAGCACATCCACAGGATACGATGCTTTTAAGTTGCAGTACCTGCACTTCAAAAGAAAGCCCAAATATGGGCTTGCAGCACTCTACCAGTTAATGGTAATATATTCGTAATTACTTATCAGGGTGCGACTGTTGTGTTGTGAATGACCACGACTTTTAAGAAAATATTCCAATACCTCTCCGATTAAAATTGAAATCGTAGAGAAAATCTCCAAGTGGGCAAAAAGTATGATTTTGGAACCTCTTAACACTTGTCCACCAGATATAGAAACACCGTTTTGCTAAGATAAATGTTTCAATTTTAGTCCACCGCGAAAGCTATGAACTAAAGAATTCGGATTTCAAAACCGCTTCATCACAACACCTACTCTCCTACTCCTTCTCTCCTTCCGAAGTCAGATCTCAAAATCTCAAGAACTATCAGCGAGAGCTCGACAAAATTTGACGAAAACACACTTTGTCACTAACGCTTTCTGACTCCACAAGATTTGACAGTTGTTTCATAGTTATTTTTTCAAGTCAATGGAATGTCATGAAAACTAGCTGAAAACAGCAGACACCCACAGACGCGATGACATTTATATCTATCAAGCTCAACAGCAGTGGCTACTGTGGCGTGTGTCCCATGTGAGCACACAAACCGCATTCACACCAGTGCGCTACTGTTGAGGTAATAGTCATTAATTGGTTTACTGTCTTGTAGTCTTCATGGTGAAGTTGTATTTGTGCAAGAATGCCATCTTGTTTATACTTCCGCCCAAAACTACTTGATGTGTTTACACGATCCAGACAAGAAGACATTTCATGCACTGAGCTTTGGATGTTTTTAGAAATACGGAACACAACAAAAAAAAATTGCAAGTCTCTATAGGACTGTGTCCCAGCCCAGGCCCAACTGGGCTAGGATCCTATGTAGGCTTGGTCTGGGACAGAGTGTTAGAGGCTTGGGGTGTGTTGGTTCTACGTCCAACTATTATCTACTGGTTTTATAAGAAAAAAAGTGGTATTTCTAGTCAAAGTATAAATTTTTAGCCTTGCGGATTTATTATCAAGAAATGTTCTCTCTGCAGACATCACGAAACACCAGTTCTGTTATTCAGTTATAAACCCATTTAGCGGTGAATGTTTTATGGTCAGTAACCTGGATACATACGGTTCCTAAAAAACTTTTCCAGCACCGTAACTATTCACAGTTGTATCAAGGATGTCGTTCAATAAATGTGTGTGTGAAAGGGGGAAGTTCTCACTAATAACCGCCGGAACAGTTTCTTGAGAAAGTCGTGCAATATTCTGCAAATATCAGTTGAGTTATACCACAAGTTGGTGAATTGAGGACATCGACACATTCACATTCTAAAGTTATTATCTTGGCACTGCAACTGAACACATCGAATGTCGCGGATATTGCAATAATATGTAATTTGAGTGATGGTGTCATCCTCTGTGCGTTTGAGTGCCATGGTTATGGTTTATTTTAGAAGAGTATAACAATACCTCCACCCATCGATATCTGTGAAGATGGTGTATGGCAAAGAGATCAAGCCATGGTGACGAAATTTGTGTGCGATGTTTTACAAATGAGATGTCTGAACTACCGGGGATAGGGTCCAGGAAATGCAAACAAACATATAGACCTGATGAATATTTGAATATTACTAATATTGTGTCAACTTTCAAACATGAGCGGAAAACACAAATCATTGCCGAACAAAACAGATAACATTGTGACTACAGTCATAAGTATTTCATCTCCATACAAATAAATCTGTAACGGAAATAAAAACCGTTAGGCCCTGTTTAGATTAACCCTTTACCTAAATTGAAAAGCAGGCGACACTTGCAAACAACATTCTCGAATAACTATTTTTGTTCATTTATTGTCTCAAAAACATTGGTTATGACCCCTCATTGGAATGAGCTCGACGCGCTCGTTCCAAAGAGGTGTCATAACCTATGTTTTTGAGACAAAAAATGAAAAAAATAATGAAAATTAATTGGTGATTTTTGTGAATAGCGCTGGTCGGTTTTTGCCGTTACGCTGGGTAAAGGGTTAAACAAAATGACAACGAAGTTGAAACTTCTACTAGAAAATCGCCGCCCTTTGAGTGGAACAGTGTGGTATCTGCAATGCTAAAGCATTACAGACAGCGCCTTTTTTTCCTCTCCAGGGACGAAACGATGATGCACTCCTATCATTTTGGAATCATATATAAAAATGTTTCCTTTCTATACCCATTCTACCTGAGTGTTTTTAATTAACTCTTCCCCACCCACAACCCGCGCAGCCGCCGCTGTTGACTGATATGTTGATTAACTGCTGAGCGGCTTGTATTTATGTATGGTAACAGCGATATGGTTGATATAATACGGGCTGCGAAAAGGTTACTACTGTTCTGACGACTTTTTTTTTTGTTCACTTTGCTCAAAACGAAATGGACGACTACCTCTTCTTGAATATATACTGTCTTTAAAACGTTGCTAAATTATAGGGTAGGTACGCACAAATACATTTCATGTTTGCTTATATAAATAGAATTTAGATCTAATATACGTTATGCTTCACAATCTGAAAACACCAATAATGCGTGTATGTATGAAATAACGGCGGACTTTATACGCAGTTATTTATATTTGTAAATTGAACATTTGTAAATGTGTGAGTAGTTTTTTGTACAGATCAGTATGTGGTATTAGATATATTAGAAGCGTACGTGTATATTATCGAATGTGTAACCCAATAAAATTACAGTTGGTAACAGAGTCTGTTCTCATGAGTATCACATTGTTCGTCGTAATGTACCCAAGAAGTTTTCCTAGCGAGAAGAGAAACGAACTCTTTGTCGATACGTGTTGCTGACCGTAAGAAGCTTTGATATTAACCTTTGAACACGAGCAGTCGCTTTTCCAGCCAAATACATGATAGTCACAACGTCATTAAATAAGATGGCTGTTCAGTAAATTCGTAGGGTACACCAATCGATATTTTCAACGTGCAGCCCTGAGGCTGCACGTTGAAAATATGGACTGGTCTACCCCAAAAAACGGATGTGGACTCTTCTAATTGCTGCCATTGAACTGGCATGGAAGATACCACTAGATTTCAAAGGGTTAATGCGAATTACTTTAGCTGAACTGTTCGTCATCGGAAACCAGAAAGTAAAATCCAGTCTTCAAGCTGGGATGTATGTCACGAATATGGGACGATATAGCCACGTTTCCAGCTACATCTTCCAGCAAATAAAGATGTATTCCACGTTCATCACAATGTGCTCAACTCCATTCTTTCATGTTCGATCCATGCACGCTCCGGTTTAGAAGTACGTTTGCTCCTAACTTGCAGAATATGCCATAGGTAAGTTAACATATTTATCTTATGGTCACAGGCGAACACTCTCAAATGAAGCGTTCGGTGCTTTTATGTAGCGACATCGCGTTAGGAGAAAAACAAGACCCTTCAGTTTATGATGCTGACCTTCTTAGGCCTTCTTGAATGATAAAGAAAACAATTGAAAATGATTGTATGCTGAATCGATGTGTATGTTGCTTCTCCCCAATGGTTAGAGATGGGTTAGACGATGAAGAGACGGACCAGTTACCACCACAGGTTTAATCTCTGTAGAAACTGAGATACGGCCTTCGGAAGGGCATTTAAGATAGGAGAATCGGAATCCAACGCATATTTACGTTGAAATTAAACTCCATTTTTGCCCGATCGATTCATACATCCACTGTGGTAGAAGAGTTTGTTGTTAATTTTATGAAAACTCCAATTAATATGTTCAACCTGCAGTCTGTGGCTGCTGGTTGAAAATGTTAATTGACCTTTCTTGGAAGTTACGTAACAGTTATTTATGTTAAAACATGGAAGACTTGTATGACGCTGTTCTCAGAGAACTTACTGTCCTGTGGTAAAAAAGTGACCTTGATTGTGTACCAAAACAGGAGTCGACAGTAATGGGACTGTTTGTTGCGTCCAGTAAAGATTTGACACGAGGGAGGGACGAAGAGACAAGACAATTGACTCTGTATTAAAGCCAGTTTTCAGTCGATAGTATAGTACTTAATCCAAAGATCGTTAAAATCTTTCTGTTTCACGAGGGATCTGCGTATTGTATGATTATTATTGTATCTGGAAAGCACCGTGCTGGAAATATGAGTTCGGTCCCACAAATCCAAATGTGAACCCAAATTCAGAAAAGGTTGTGTCAGTCCCAGACATAGGTTAATATGGCAAAACCATGGCTGCAAATGATGTAATGACGGAAGAGTTGGAAGAACGGAAAGTAATCGGGACTTCTTTGGAAACAAACAAAAATATGGTTGTATAAACGTAATTGAATATATACAACATTTATCTTGTCACCAGGTCTTTGAGGTTGCATACTGGTTGATTGTCACAAATCGGCGGACGTCTTTCAGCAACGTGTATGCAATCACACTGGAGTCTTCCATCAACCTTTACACTCATCTGAATGTCTTGCTTAGTAAAGGAACTAAATCTCAAATCTAACCCCTTCAACCAAACTCCACCTACCCCACTCTCCACCCACCCCACACTTCACCCTCAACTCACACCTCCTAAATATTTAATAAGTTCGATGTTGAACTAAGGTACAGAGGAAAAATGCATCGCATAGCTGACAAAACTCCTTGTAACAATCTTCATTTATAGTTGGAGGCTCTTTTGAAGTTTGGTGTTCCTCGAGGGTCAGTGCGTGGTCCTTTTCTTTACGTTACCTTTGTTCTGCCTCTTGGAACATTATCCACGGCCATGTCCTGTCCTTTCCTTGCTACGTTGATGACACACAGTTACATGCACACCTAATACTCCAGTCTGATACAATTACCAAAGCGAAACTGGTAGAATGTTTCGCTGATATCAGATCATGAATGACTGAAAAGTTCTTAAAACTGAATGCTGACAAAACTTAAATTATTTATATTGGTTCGAGGCATAAGTTATCCAAGTGTTCACAACCTTCTCTCAACATTGAATGGTCCGCAACCACAGTTATATACTCTATAGATAACAACATTTCTATTGCCTTGATCTTACACACATTGCTGGTACTCAAAAATCCATGCACACCGGTTTTCCAGTGAATATCAACTTTCTAAATATAGCTTTTGGGAATCTCTCCAGTTCTATTTCAATCGACGTAATCTCTACAACATTGTTTATTTTTATGTTATTCTGCAGGTGATAACTATTTTATTGTTAAATAAACGTATTTCTGGTTGATATAATTGAACTTTTAATTGGCAAATAGAAATTTTTTTTTGTTTGAGGATAGTATATATAATAAAACAGTTATGGACTTTTGTGGTGGTAAATATGATGTGATATGAACCTAAAAAACTTATATTGACCGAGGCTTTCGAAAAGCACATCTTGCATGCCTGGTTTTTGCTGAAGGGCTTCGTATAGCAATCTCCTAAATATCAGTAGGGTTCGGGGCGTGATTGATTGGACGACGGCAAAATAACTCGTTCATGCTATCATTACAAATCATTACAAATCGTATAGATTACTGTAACTCACTCATCTTCGTTTCTAAACGGTCCATCATTGATAAAACTGCGAAAATATAAAAATGTCCAACACGAGTAATTACTACAAGCGCGCGATGTTGTTTTATAACACCGATTTTTCAATATCTTCACTGGCAGCCTCTATGGAAACGATTGAATTCGAAATCTTCGCATTCACTTATAAATGCATAAATGGCCAGCTCTCATCGTATCTGTCCAGTTTAGTTTCACGTTACGAACCCAGGAGAGCTCTGCATTCGCAAACGTTAATATAATCTTGTTTTGAAGCGGGTGATCTTTCAACAGCTGGAGATAGAGTCTTTTCAGTACCTGCCTCATTTCTTTGGAACCAGTTTCTAGATTAGCTAAGGGCATCACAGAGTATTCTTTCCTTCAACTATGCTCGTAAAACATTTTTGTTTCAGCAGGTTTTCCCCTTCCATTTAAGGCACCCGATTGGTGATGTGTTTCCTGAGATAACAGTCAGGAAATGCGGGGGGTACATATTTTTTCTAACCCTTGTAAAACCTAAGCCCTCTAAGAGAACTTACGGCTTTAAACTTTATTTATTTATTTATTTATTTATTTATTTATTTATTTATTTATTTATTTATTTATTTATTTATTTATTTATTTATTTATTTGGGTTTAACGGCACTTTCGACATCCAGGGTCACCTCGTGTCGGAAAACTATTATTATTATTATCATTATTATTATTGTTATTATTAAAATTGCTAATAGCCCCGTGTCAGACTTATTTGACCATCATTACAGGTTCGTCGTGATGTTGATGGCATCCCGAGAATACAAACAATGTGGTACAGAACTTTGCAAGGGAAGAGGGAGGGATTTGCCATCCATGCATACTAAAACTTCCTACACCTAACAGGTAAATTTGAAATTCATAAACCACCGTATAGTCTATCCGGTGGTCAATGATATGCATATCTGCTAATTGGGTACTGGCGTTTTTATTGGACATTAAGTCATAAATCGTGTAGTCGAGTTGGTAAGGTCAATGCTTCTATATTCCAATATTTCGAATATTCATTTTGTAATCTAAATATTAGCTTTCTCAAGTCATATGAATATTCACGCACACAGTCTGAGTATTCAACTGAATCAACTACAAACTGAAATTAGTAAAGTGACTTTACAGTTTAGAAATCGGAATGATCTGTCCAATAAACGGGATGTCTAATCTGCAAATTCTACGGAGTATATTGAATTTTATTGCCATGTAAGGCAGGTGGCATGCCTTTGAGGGACCCTGGATATGATGTCATACCGCGGTGCATTATGTGTGTTACGTGGGTTGTGGCTATGCAAGTATCCGGCGAGATACGTGGTTTTACCGCACATTCGTGTTGTTCGAGTAAGTCGTTCCTGTCTGTCATTTTGTTTGCTGGGGCCGTTATCTTGTTATCTGTGGTTGCTTTGGGTACGAATAGAGCGGTTAGAGGTGTTCTGATTGTTTGTTTCAACGGGGCTGCTCTGGAAGGTGTAATGGATGTTGAATGGGAGATAATGGGGGAGAGAATGCGTGAAGAAGCGACTGCGGGTGTTTATTATCGAAGGTATGGCTAGCAGGTGTGCATGTAGACATAGGTGATATGAGATGGGAGTGTGTTCTATTGAAGTGGAGTACTTTACGGGCTCGAATTATTTCCATACCCTGGTTAACAACTTATTATGACTCTACTCCTACTACTTTTGGGTTCTTTTGAGGCCGCCATATTATTTCCCGTGGTAGCACTAAATCGTTACGGGAAGGAATATGGTCGCGATTGGGTCGAAAGTATCCTGTTCGTTTAAATTTTCCTCGCATACACCTGTCAAAAAAGAAAAGTGAAAACATTGCATCTCAGATGCTATTTTCGTTTAATCTCCTTAATACAGTCATGATTTGACAGTATTTTATTTCCACATCCGGGGAAAAGTGAACAGGGGTATCAAAAAGGGAGCTCGAGTTTGGGTATGAGTTAACACCGGGGCCCAGTTTCATTTACACACTAATGAACATTCTTAGGCATACGTGTATCTTATGACACACTTAAGCACCATTGCCGAGTTCATAAAAGAATCGTAGCTAAGAAAGTTCAAAAGTAATTGCTTAACTTTAAGACAGCATTTTCAGAGATCGCACCAACTTTCTTGACTGCATGGACCATGTGTATAATCCAGCGATGTCGTTTGCCCCGGAATTTAGTGTTGTAATATTTGACACTGAACGACACACGAGGAGATCTCACGATTTACCAGCCTCCCTGTTGGTGTTCCGGCACTCCAATTCCATGTCAGCGGCAGCTTTCAGGCCGTAAACGGAGACGTGCAGAATATAAACAAGGCCAGCGTCTCACGTGTTGTTTACGGAGTCACATTTGCACTAGTTTGATATTGCAGAACATTCATCAAGATGGCGACCTATGAAAACGACTTACGGGAAATAACGACAGGTTTCTACGAGCTGGCAAGTTTCCCTAACGTTGTCAGGGATGTAGATGTAACCCACATCAGAAAAAGGCATCACCGGAAGATGATGATGCTTACGTTAACAGGAAGGGGTATCATTCTGTAAACATCCAAGCAGTGTACGATTCGAAGCTGAAGTTCCTTGATGTTGTGGCGAAGTGGCCTGGCTCGATACACGATGCATTCGTGTTCAATACGTCAGCCTTGAATCACGACTTCCAGCAAGGCAGAATACCATTTCGGTGGTTAATTGGCGACAGTGGGTATGCCCTCAGGCAATGGCTTATGACACCTATCCCAGATCCAACCACAACAAAAGAAGTGGCATATAATACTGCCCATGGGAAAACTCGAAATCCAGTGGAGTGGTCCTTTTGCGTATGGAAGATGCGATTTCCGTGCATGGACACGTTGGGGAGGGGGGGGGGGTGGTGAGGGGTGGATTATTTTACCTAAAAAGATGTTGCAAGATGGCGATTGCCACAATGCCCCTTCACAACATGCGTAGAGATGAAAATGTATCATTGGACAAATCTTTGGAACCGGCATTAATAGCAATTACGAAGGGATGGAGATAGATCTGCGGCCCCCTTTGTTAGACAGAGCCTTGTGAACTCAAGATTTTTTTTGATTTGTGTGTGTGTGTATGTGTTCAGTCTACAGGATTATGGAAGGTAAGCTTAAAGAGAACCTAGCCTCGCTTAACCTATGGCAAGACATGCTCCACCCACATGACACTCTCTCACAGACATGGAAACTGAATCGCTTTTCGCCATACACTGCCTGTGGAGCGTTGGGTCTACTAAAATTAAGCGTACCTTGCTGTGTTTGACGATTTAAGGACGTAAACGCTTATTTGACTGTCATAAATTGAATTCACCCGGTGACGCGTCAGCGGACCCGGTGTGGCACGATATCCCCCTTGTCAGAATTGGAAGGGAAAATATTATTCCAATCTTATACTGTTAAATAACGAGAGCAGTGAATTAGAAATAGACAATCTTAGAACATTTGCAGCAATTTTTTGGACAAAAATGGAAGGGGTGCGGTGGAGGGGAAGATGTCCAGGTTTGACTATCTTCTCCCTCATCCATTGAAAAACCATAGCAACCACTTGAAACAAATAAATGGGTTTTATTTACACTCTCACCCAACCATAACAAAGTCCAAACAGAGGCTGTAAAGGTCGCACGACAGTCTACAGGACTCTGACAAGGTGGCGGGGGGAGGGGGGGATCCAGGCCTGGTTTTCTTCCTCCCCGCACCCATGTCAAATTATAATATAGAAAACCTGGAAGAAGACAAATCTTCCAATCGTATACTGCTAAATAACAAGAGCAGTGAATCAGAAATAGACAATCCTAGAACTTTGAAGCAATGTTTTTTGTTTTTGTTTTTTGCACAAAAATTGAAGGGGGGGGGGGGTGGGGGGGGGTGTCTAAGCCAGATTATCTTCGCCCTCACCCATTCAAAAACCTCTGTAATTTTTTTTTAGATTTTGACAGAGTGAGGGGGAGATGTCCAGGCCTAGTTTCCCCCCCCCCCCCTCCTAACCTCCACATTGTTAAAATATATCACAGTCATAGAAAAGGAAGATATATATTTATTTTAACCCTTTACCCAACGTAACGGCCAAATCCGGCCAGCGCTATTCACGAAAATCGCCAATTAATTTTCATTATTTTTTCATTTTTTGTCTCAAAAACATAGGTTATGACCCCTCGTTGGAACGAGCTCGTTGAGCTCGTTCCAACGAGGGGTCATAACCTATGTTTTTGAGACAAAAAATGAAAAAAAATTGTCATTCATGAATTTTTTTTGCAAGTGTCGTCTGCTTCTCATGTTAGGTAAAGGGTTAATGAGATACTATTAAATCTTATCTACTGAATTAGAATTAGCCAATCTTACAATCTTTGTAACAGTTTTTTTAGATTTTGACAGGGTGAGGGGAAAGATGTCCAGGCCTCGATATCTTCCCCCTCGCCTTGTCAAAATATTTATCAACCATGAAAACAAGTTTTGAAATGCTGTACTAATATTTGTACACTAATGAAGTAGAAACAGTCTATCTTAGAACGTTTGTAACGTTTTTTTAAGATTTGAGGGTGAGGACAAAGATGAACTGTTTCTAAAATTCATTCCAAATATTTCTCTCCTTCACTTATTCCACATTTTGTTATGTGTTCCTGAGTAATTTTATACAAGGATTTCGCTGTTTAATATCAAATGAAATCAAATATTGTGAAATAATATTAAAAGAAACAAAAACTAATGAATACATTTAAACATTTAGGTGGGAGAAGATATCCATGCAGGGTGGGGAAGATATCCTAGGATATCTTACCACCCGGGGGGGGGGGAGATGTCCAGTGAGGGAAGATATCCTGCTATACCGGTAATTTGAAACGGATATTTGCGACAGTAAATCCAAAGTTTACGTCCCGTAATCATCAAATACACCCCTTGTTACATAATTCGTCAATGAAATTCTTTAATTAACAGTCATTTTAAACTTAAAACGCACTCCAGGATGGAGTAAGGATATTGTGTAACTGTCGTGTTTCTATTTTACAGACAACCCACGGACGCACACGCACACAAGGCATACGGTTTGTTTCGCGAACACTTTTTTTTTAACCGAATTGTATTTCGTAATATTCTTAAAGTTGTCGTAACGTGTCCCTAAGTTGGACAGCATAAAAATGACATAAGTATTGTTTTGTGAAACAGTTGTGGTATTTACTCAAGAACTTCATAGGAATGTCATAAGAACATACTTATGAATGTCTTGTGCACATTCATAATGAAACGGGGCTTTATGTAGAGCACGATGTTTCAATAATAATTCACATCTTTGGAAAAAAGTATAAAAAGTTCAATACATACTTAAAGTTCTGTATTATATTTATTTACACATCTGGACTTCACATATATATATTGTCGATCTTCACAGAATGATGTGAATACATGAAAATAGTAGACCCTGTAATAAAGAATTACAAAGGACATAAATAACGGCACCGGGAAAAAGGTGAGGCCCTTCCCAGGATAGGATAAAGAATCCTGATAGACAATATATAATATTATGGTTCGCACAGCAATTGGTTTGCATAACAACGACCAATTGATCGCATGTGAACCATCATACAATATTTACGTGGGAATAATAGAAGAATTACCAGATTTGAAATAAGACGAATTTAATGCCAAAATGAACAGTGTACAGTCATGAATGAAATTCATGACGACAAACGAAATGGGCTGAATAAAGGATCTAGTTAAAATGGACAAACATATACAAAATTACATCGAATAAATTATATGACATCTATAATAATATCTTACCAAGTCAAAACGATTTCGGTCCCTACATATTTTATATAGATGAATGAATAATCGATAGATGAAATCTCTGATCAAATCCGACACTACGAAAACAAAATATTGATCTGTCTATTGACGGGAAACAACTCCAAGTCAAGTAACAATAGAAACGGCGGGAAATCAAGGACCGTGAAGCAAAAGATCAATAGAGAGTCACGTGAACAGAATATTGACAGCGACAGGTCAATCTCACCAAAAGAATATTAGCACCAGTGCAAATTAGTATCCATGCAATGTTATATTAGTTACTAATTAAATAGTTAAATGTTATGTATATATATATATATTTATATGTAATAAATACCACTGTCACATTCTCCCCCCTCATAAAAAATGGCATCTTTGTCATTCTCACACTGTACCTTTTCTAACCTAAATATTATAATTAAGTATATCACAGTCTTGTATCAATTTAACTACACCATACCAATCCATGCTACAATAATAAGTTACAAGTTAGATTATTTTTAACCTGTAAGTAAAAGTTGAATATCAATAAATATTCATCCATCAATCACAAACCTGCGATTCACTATCAAAAAATAATCATTAGCATGCAATTCCTAACCTTTCTAGTGGTAAATAAAGCACACAAACATACCTTAATTTCCAAGAAAAGAAATGATTAAAATAATTTTGACTATTTATCTGTTATAAGGCATATTTGTAATGGCACATAAGATTTTCACTGATTAAACTATCAAATTTCAAGTTCAGCAGAATACATTCAAAATTTTAACACAAATAATAAGAGTATTGAAAGGTGCCTGATTGAAGTTTAAAATGACATAAGATGCTTGTATATATAACCAGTATAGCGTGGAAAAACCCACACTGACTGTAGCGGGGGAGGAATTCGTCACATACAGGTGAATTGTGCACTTGGTGATACCTTCTTGAAATTTGGCACACTGTTAGTGTAGGCTATGAGGTTCTCAAAAACGATCGGCTACAAGTTGACACCGACCGGTGGCGACCAGTAGCGGCACAATCCAAAATGGCCGCCAGCGGCTGAAGGGAACCTCCTTTTCGACGGTCTACCGACTATACATCCGATTGTAAGGGCGCGAAAGTGAACTCTGATCCACGCACGTGTTGGAAACAGACGTGGGAGATGATGTAGAATAAAACGAGATTCTCTATACGGACGCATCAATTTCTTGGAACTTGAAAAGAGCGTTGTTTCTCCGGGATCAGCGTCATTCAGGCAAACCTGAATGACGCTGATCCCGGAGAAACAACGCTCTTTATGAAGCAGTCTCTTTGCCATACAATCTCTTGTTTGGCGTAATTCCGCAAGCAATTCTGATTTGTCTGTCGAAATTAATTCGAGAACGCGATTGTTCACAAAAATCATTCACAGAATGAGTGAGAATCCTCTTCGTGTACGGACTAGTACTGACTGGGAACGTTGTTGCTTTTGCCAGCAAGACAGTTCCAAGAAATTGATGCGTCCGTATAGAGAATCTCGTTTTCATGACGCCTATAAAGCTATTGAGGAAGACATAACGCGCTTCCTAGATAATGGCGTTGAGCTTCCATATAATTTGACCATTGATTGTTTGATGAGAGAGAGTGATGAGTGTATGTCGATGTCACTGTTGACGAATAAGGCAATATATCATAAGACATGCCGTGACAGTATTCGGACTCACATCGTACAGCGCGTGCTACACAAGCGAGAGCGAAATGAGGCAGTGGCATCCTGCTCCACGCTGAGTCCTAAAAGAACACGGACAAGTTTTGAATCTGGCTGTGACAGGAAACTGCCCCAGTGTGTTTATTGTCACAAACGCGAAGGTGACAGCAGTGAGCCTATTTGCAGATCAATGTCTGATAACAATAAACTCAAAATTATGGCAAAGGAAGCCGAGAACTGGGTTGTTTTTTCTCGGGTCAATGCAGCATTTGATTCCGCTGCTAGTGATCTTTACTATCACAAAACCTGTTATTGTAAGCTTGCCAATGAAGCACGAGCGGCTAAATCTAAAAAGTCGAAGAACGCCGAACATTCCGCGTCAGGCCTGCCCTATGACCCTCTCGTTATGGCAGAGCTCATAACATTTGTTGAACACAACGATTCCGCGATGAAGCTTGTCGATCTCAAGAATCTGTACAGTCGGAGGTTGAAGCAAGTCGGTTCTGATTGGCTTAGTGAAGAAATACATTCCACTCGATTCAAAGAACATTTGTTGCAGAAATTGGGCGATGGCTGGGACGCCTTCACACAGGGTAGAGATGTGTTTATTTCAAGTAGGTTTCGAGTTGGCTCCTTGTTGTCCGAATCTTCAACTCGTATAGTGTCTGAGGAAGAGGCAAAAAAGATAGTTGATGTGGGTCTTCTTCTGCGTAAACACATACTCATATCTCAAGCTCCTTTCACGGGATCATTTTCATCTTATTGCTTGAGCGAGCCTGTACCCAACTCACTCCTGACTCTTCTTAGAGTTCTACTTGAGGGCACATGTAGTATACAGAACTTAGGCGATGATGAGACTGTTAATGCCAAGACTCGAGTGGCTTGTACTATTTCACAGATGTTGATCAGCAATTCAGCGAAACGCTCCGAACATGCACAAAATGTTCACCAGAGACGTGACAGAGAAACTCCAATGCCTCTTTATGTGGGTTTGAAGTTGCATGCCCATGATCGTATGAAAAATCTTATCAGAGATTTTCATCAAATGGGACTCTCTGTCTCTTATGATCGCGTAATGGATGTTCGCAGGAGTTTCGCGAGAGCTGTTTCACTGCGGTTCAAGAACGAAGGTGTTGTAGTCCCAGCTAACTGCAAACGTAATGTTTTCTCGATAGGAACCACTGATAACATTGATGTATCTGGTAGATCTGATATGCATGGTACGTCCATCACACTCATTGGTCAACTGAGCAGGGACAATGTGGGTACTGATCCCCCACCACTGAGTTTAGATGTTCCAGAAGACACACAAATTGAACTCCCAGACGACTATGCATTTGTTCCTTTCGTTGAAGACTTTGGTGGGGACATCAGGCTTGAATCTCCAGATGAATGTAATGTACGGCCCAATGAATATGCAGATTTGAACGTGGGAGAGAATGACTGGTTGTCTCATGTGTCACAGATCAGCAATAAAGGGAAGGTTGATGGCAGCTGGCAGCTTGATGAAGTCCCTGTGACCTTTTCAGGCTTCTTTTCAAAACATGAAGATCAAGACAATGTCAAACCTCGTGCAGTTATTGGGGTATTCCCTGTTTTCAGTGAGCAGAAAGCGGACTCACTCAGTATGCAGAAGCATGCTATGTATGTGGTCAGGGAAGCTACTGCTTTCGTAAACCCCGGCCAGATACCTGTCATTGAAGGTGACTGTCCGTTGTATGCCAGGCAGAAAAAATGTCAATGGCTGTTCCCAGAGGAGATAGGTGAGGATCGAATGGTGTGTATGATTGGATTCCTGCATCTTGAAATGTGCACCCAAGAAGCTGGTGGTAAGCTTATGGGTGGTTCTGGTTGGGAGCGAATGTTTCACCTCGCAAAGATATTCACACCCGGTGTAGCATCATCCCTACTTGGTGGGAAACATGTCAAGAGGACGCGACAGGCATATCTTCTCACTCTAGCTTGGCTTGAGATCCTCAGAAAGAATGCTTATGAGATTTACTGTCAGCAGACTGGGCCCCATGAGTCATTTGAAATGTGGGAACAGAGGATTCTTTCACAATCTCCAACTGCGCGCTATTGGGGTGAAATCGTTCGGAACTTTCTCTTGACAAGCTGTCAATTCGTTCGGAACCAACGAATCGGTAACTGGCCTGGTACACTGTGTTCTATCGATGAGTTGTGCAGTTACTTTTTTGCCCTAGGACATACAAATTATTGTCGGTGGGTCCCCGTATTTCTGAGAGACATGTCTCAGCTACCCAGGCGGCATCCTTCAATCCACAACAAATTCATGGAAGGCCATTTTGTGGTCCAGCGTAGTGAGAGGAAGTTCAGTATGATGGGTTTAGATCAGAGCCAAGAACATAGTATCCAACTACTCAAAGAAGACAGTGGTCCAAAAGGTCTCTATGGCCAGGCTGAAGAGAAAGTCGTTATTGAGCTTTCAAGGTCAGAAGTTCTGCGTGTTATAGATGAGTATGAATATGCAAGTTTCCACACAACATCATCAGATAACACGGAACACCCGGAAAGTTCGGTATCAGAGCAGAAAAAATTTCTGAATCAATTGAAATCTCTCCTCGATCTGGTGAATCAGGGACTCATTATCAACCCTTATGATGAAACTAGTGGTCAGCTGGTGACATTAGATACTGGTGAATATATGGACCCCGAAGTTAGTAAGAGTTTACGGTCATTACCCGAAAGGGGCAAGCATTTATATTCCACTTTCTTGAAGGAAAGGCTTGTGGAATGCACCGTACCCCTGAATGATGTTATTCCCAAGGCAAATATATATACCTTCCTTAACCCACCCCCAGCCAACCTGGACAAAGGCCGAGACAAACTCATGTCAAGTAAAGCAACTGCCGCAATAGTTACCCAGATGTTCGTTTCACTGCAAGCCCGGCCTGATTCAAACATGGATGAGTTTTTCATGCACGAGAATGCACGTGATCCGCCAGCATTATCCGATAGAGGTAAGCTACGGAGTGGGACAAAATCTCAAATTCTCAATTGTTTACCAGCTATTCCTGCACAAGGGAAGAATTCAGCAGCTAGACAAGCTTCAGTTGTCATCTTGGATATGCCTGCTGTAGTCCATGTAATCAAACCACAGAAAGCGGATCTGTTTGGAGAATATGCTCGATTGCAATTATTGCCATACATCGAATCTCTGATTAACACGAACACCACAAGGGTTGATGCGATCTATGACTGTTACCCCGAAGGCAGTTTGAAGAATCAGACGCGAGCAAAACGCCTCGGTGAGACAGCAGTTAGGTTGATACGGGTGTCCGAGAACGTCCCTTTACCTAAAGGGAAGAATTGGCAGGCATTCTTGAAAGTTAGTGAGAATAAAGACGAATTTTTCAAGTTCCTGTCTGCTGAACTGCTGAAATTAACATCAACATCCGAGTACCAGTTGTTAACGACATCAGGAGAATATGTACTATGCAATAAGGATGTTAGCTTATGTGACATATCTCCATCGAACCACGAGGAAGCAGACACGCGCATGATGCTTCATCTCAACCATGCAGTCCCACAAGGTCACAAAATAGCTTTTCTTCGCACGGTTGATTCTGATGTCGTCATTCTGTCTTTGCACCATTTCGCAACATTCCGTGACCTTGGACTCAGTGAGCTGTGGATTGGGTTTGGAATTGGAAAGGCATATAAAGATATGCCAATTCATGAGATAGCTTCACAACTTGGACCTGATTACTGTAAGGCCCTGACTTTCTTCCACGCCTTCACAGGTTGTGATGTAACATCCAGCATGCTCGGCATTGGGAAGAAGACAGGATGGAATGCATGGATGAATTTTCCCGCATCAACTGAAATGATGATAGAATTGACTGAGAATCCGCAAGTCTTTTCAGAGGATTCCCCTCATATGCAGCATATCGAAAAACTCACCATACAGATGTACAGTAACAGTTGTGTCAGTACACGTGTCAATGATGCGAGACGGCATATGTTCACACATGGCCTTAAGTCTATGGAAAACATCCCGCCCACCAAAGCAGCTCTGTATCAACATGTAAAAAGGGTAATTCTTGTGTCATCTTTCATTTGGCATCGTGCTCTGCAGAAACACTTATGTGTGCCAGACCCATCACAGTACGGATGGGAGTGGAATCCACGTCTCAATATTCTGGTCCCATTTTGGACTCACCTAGGAGACGCAAGTGCTGCATGTGCACTGATGCTCCACTGTAGTTGTGCCAAGGCCTGCAAGGGCAATTGCAAATGCTTGAAAGCTGGATTAAGGTGCACACCTTTGTGTAAGTGTGAAGGTGGCTGTTGTAACAATATTGAGTAGTATACTGTCATGTTAGGACCAGTCATCTCCTATTCTGGTATTTTTTTTTCCATTTTCGGCCAGTTAACACATGTCATGTTTCTAGTTGAGTTGATTTTGCTAACAAATGTTCATCCCATGTGGCTTGCTACATTGTCCGGGGTATAGGAATACAGTTTTAGATTTCGGAAAATAGTCTGTTATTTACTGCACAAGACGGTGTTAATTCATGCATAGCATGATACAATATCCCCAACTATTTTGCCTCTGTACAACAGTTGATACCTTCGTTCACCCGTGTGTTCATCTATGGTATCCTTGTCTTTCTCTGGCCATAGGCCACATGTGACTAGTCAGTTCCTACTCCATAGCAAATCAACTTGGAAATCCTTCATCTTGTAGCGCACTCATGTCTCAATGAATCCATACCTGAGTTGATCTAATAAATCTAACGTAAGGTATCAAATTGCCATACCGGATCATATTTCGATAAGTTATTCGCTAAAACATTTCGACCACTCATCGACATCAAAGGTCATGTTTTGGCTCCCAGTGGTGGCTATATCTCTATATCCCTGGTAAAGTAGCATACCATGAGGGATGGGCATTAAGTGTCGGCAACATTAATCCTGACTTGGAACACACCACATCTTAACTGGCCGAAAATGAAGAATACTACTTGTAGTCAAAAAATATTCCTGTACCTCGAATGACTGCAAACATACACTCACCCCTTCTAGTCCCATTTTGCCAATGTTCTATACTGGCAAGATAACATTGTATAATTAACAACGGGAACTAATGCATCCCGAGTTCATTCCAGCACTGCCCTTGCTGGCAGACGTGTCGCTATGGTGTTGAGATTGAACCAGAACTCCTCTAGAAATTTGATAGTTTTATTTTCTTAGAAAATAAATCTATCGAAAATGCCGGAAGTTGAGAATAGACTGTCACTTTAATTGGATTATCAAATGTCCAAGTATCCCCACTGCTGCATACTATCGAGTACCCTTGTTCATGTGTTGACAGGAATCTCTCATACCATGTTCATTTGACCATTGCATTCCCGAGAAACATTCAACACTAATTTATCTACGGACGGACGATCATACTGACAGTCAGACACACAGACGCACACATCGACGGAAATTCTGATCCCATTATCCATTAATCTTCCCCCCAACTTGTTCCAAGGGCTTCACTCCATCATTCACATCAATTACAGCACATGTATGGTGTTAGGTTTGGAGCTTCAGTTGTGCGATCGGCGAAAATAGCTTTTTTTCGATCCGCTTGGCGGCCATTTTGGATTTCGCTGCTAGTGGTGGCTAGAGGATGGTGCCAACTTGTAGCCGATCGATTTTGAAATCTCTGATGCCTACCCTTACATCATGCCAAATTTCAGGAAGGTATCACCAAGTGCACAATTCTAGCGAATTCCTCCCCCGCTACTGGTTTTGTTATTTGTATTTTCTTTTCTCAATTTATCACAAGTATATATTTGTTTCAATCATGAAGCTGAAATTATGCTATTTTATAAATAATCAAATCAGCTGAAATTATGCAATGTTATAAATAATCAGATCAGCTGAAATTATGCAATTTTATAAATAATCAAATCAGCTGAAATTATATGTACAAATTTAATTATCTATCAGCTGAAAGTACAATAAATTGAACAAATAATAGTTTAACTGTTTTGATACCAGTATGCATCAAAAATTTCATCAGCTGAAAAATATATTTTTGTTAATAAATAAATTATCATATCATATCTGTAATTAATTAATTAGATTATCTGTACTTATAATTAAAAATGGTAGATGTCAGTCAAGAATTGAAGAAAATATTGTATGAATGACATCTGGTGACATAGTTGTTAAAATTTGTTTGTCAGTCCGTTTTTTCATTAATTCTGCTTTGCTGACAAATCCTGGATGACCCTGTAAACTATTTACAACATAATCTCCTTTCTCCATCCAGGGTGGTGGCTTCCTTGGTCTGTTTGATCTGCGTGGTTGAGGTATTGGAGGAATACTGGAAGAAATATCATTATTAGAAGGTAAATCTAATACTCTATCGGAATCTGAAGTAGATGGTACCGGTACACGCTGTGAAACATCAAAATTATTGACATTATCCGATTCCACTGTCTCCTGGTCCACTTCAATACTGGATTGTGCTGAAATATCAGGAGCATTAGTAATTTCAACATTATTTCTCGACTTCTCCCCTGGAGAAGACTGGTCGTCACCACCTGAAGAAATAAATGTTGTTTCCACCTCCGGCACCAAGTCGTCACTCTGTCGGGGTGGAACACCAGTCTCCACATCACTAGCAATTGGTCTAACTGCAGGGGTCCATGGAAGACTTACAAAAAACTCATTTTCCTCCTCCGAACTCAAATCAAGATCAACAGGTTTAATTTTACATATACTTTTTCTCTTTGTTGGAATTGGTCTATTAACTACAGGCTGTGTTATATCAGGTGGAGTAGTGCTTACAACCTGTTCTGGAATATCTAAAGGTAATGAACTGATTGGTAATAAATGGTTACGGTGTAAAGTTTTTACTTTTTCTCCATCTTCACTGGTAACAATATAAACAGGAATATCACTATTAGGCTGATCTGTAACAAAATAAATCTCAGAATCAAATTTATCAGCTAATTTATGCCTGCCTTCAAATGCTAAGGTCTTAACTAAAACTGTATCACCAACATGGATAGTAGCACCTCGGGCCTTATGATCAAAATTTTTCTTCTGCCGTTGCTGAGATGCTGTCGCGGCAGATGATGCAAGCTTATAAGAAAATGAAAGTCTCTGTTTAAGATCTGAAACATAATCTGAAATAGAATTGTCATCATTAGTTTCATTTTTAAATTTATCCAAACCAAATAATACATCAATAGGGAGTCTTGGTTGCCTGCCAAACATTAATTCAAAGGGTGCATAGCCTGTACTTTCATGGCGGGTGCAATTATAAGCATGAACTAATGGTCCAATGTAATTCTTCCAATCTTTCTTCTTATCAGCTTCCAGTGTACCAAGCATACCTATAAGAGTTCGATTAAACCTTTCACATACTCCATTTCCCATAGGATGATACGGTGTAGTTCTAGACTTTTTAATGCCACATAAATTACAAAGTTCTTTAATTAAATTAGATTCAAAGTTTGCTCCTTGATCACTGTGGATGCGCTGTGGATAACCATAATAAATAAAGAAATTATTAAATAAAATATCAGCAGTTGTTTTTGCCGTCATGTTCTTTGTTGGAAAAGCCTGTGAAAATTTAGTAAAATGATCAGTTATAACTAGTACATATTGAAAACCACCTTTAGAAGTATCAAGTGTTAGATAATCAATACAAACAAGTTCCAAAGGCTGTGAAGTATGAATAGATACAAGTTTGGCTCTAGCATCTGTAGGAGACTTCCGTCTTGAACAACGTGGACAATTTTTTATGTAATTTTCAACCATGCTATCAATTCCAGGCCAATAAAATCTTTGTTTGATCAATGAGATGGTCCGTTCTCTTCCTGGGTGGCCTATATCATCATGCAATGAAGACAAAACAAGTTTAACATGAGACATCGGAAGGACAAGCTGTAATTGAGTGGTTGAATTAAAAGTTGTTTCTCGATACAATACACCACGTTTGAGTTTCAAGGAACTGAAATGTCTAAAAAATGCTGAGTGTTCTTTTCTCATTGGCAAAGAACTTCGGTGTGGTCGTATGCCTTGTCGAACTGCTTTCATCCAAGGACCTAAAATAGAATCCTGTTCTTGCTTTCGACGCCAATCCTTTGGAGACATCTCATCCATATCAGTACTAATACCATCATCTAAAGATTTTATCACATCTGTTGAGAAACATAGAGTATCAATATATGGTTGTTGTTCCTGTAAAGAGTTACATACCACTTTAATAGTGTCACGAGTAATTTTCTCTGTATTATTTGATGAATACTGTGGCAGCCTGGATAAGCTATCAGCATCTGCATTTGATTTTCCAGGTCGATACAAAATTTCAAAATCAAAAGCACCTAAAGCTGAAAGCCATCGATGGGAAGTAGCGTCAAGCTTTGCTGAAGATAAAATATAAGTTAATGGATTGTTGTCAGTATAAACTACAAACTTATGACCATAGAGGTAATCAAAAAACTTTTCTGTTACTGCCCACTTTAATGCCAGGAACTCTAATTTAAGTGCTGGATAATTCTTCTCGGCCATAGTCACTGCACGGCTTGCATAAGAAATAACTCGCTTTATACCATTCTGCATCTGATAAAGAACTGCACCGAGACCATGGCTGCTGGCATCTACATGTAATTCAAAAGGATCTGAAAAATTAGGATATCCAAGTATTGGTGGGGTTGATAGACATTCTTTCAACCTAGAAAAAGAATTTTCTTGATCTGTTTCCCAAATCCATTTCTCTGAAAAATTTGACTTCTTTTTACTTTTCTGCTTTGCAGTATTTGTTGGTGGAAGTAAATCTGTGAGAGGTTTTGCTACCTGAGAAAAATTTTTACAATATTTTCGATAATA
Organism: Pictodentalium vernedei; assembly: GCA_031216915.1. Lineage (NCBI taxonomy): Eukaryota > Metazoa > Mollusca > Scaphopoda > Dentaliida > Dentaliidae > Pictodentalium > Pictodentalium vernedei. Next base: position 761,679,397 of record CM062297.1, read on the forward strand.
GCTACAAAAACCTAAAAATTTACGGACTTCATCAGAATTTTTCGGTGTTGGCCAATTAATAATTTTGTCAATCTTGTCAGGATCCGTCTCAACACCATCGGCTGAAACAATATAACCTAAATATTTGATTTTATCATTAAAAAATGAGCATTTATCTGGTGACAGCTTCAAACCACATTCACGGAGTCTCTGAAATACCAACTGTAGTCTTTCCAAGTGTTGTTCATAGGAATCTGAAAAAATGATTACGTCATCCATATAAACCAAACAAATTTTGAGGTTTAGGCCTTCAAGGCAGTGCTCCATCATGCGTTGAAAACTGGCCGGAGCGGTTTTTAATCCGAAAGGCATTCTATTAAATTCATAAAATCCTAGAGGGCCTGCAGTAAATGCAGTACGCTCCTTGTGTTCCTCTAATACCTCTAACTGGAAATATCCTGATTTGAGATCCAATGAGCTGAAAAATTTTGAACCTGATAAATAACCTAAAATGTTATCAATACGAGGTAAAGCATATGAATCATTAATAGTCTTTTTATTTAAATCTCTGTAGTCAATACATACTCGCAATTTACCATTCTTTCGTCGACATAAAACCATGTTGGAAGAGTATGGACTGAAAGAATGACGAATTACTCCTGCTGCAAGTAATTGCTGCAAATGATCATGAACTTCATCAAGTAATCCTGGTGCAATATGTCTCGGTCGCTGCTTAAATGGTTTGTCATCCGTCAAGTCAATTCGATGTTTAATGTCACTATATAAACCTACATCAAGTTCGTTCTGTGAAAAAATATCTGAAAAATAACTAATCAAATTAATCCCTTCTTTCAGTTCGTCTGTGGATAACCTAGATGAATATATATTAAGTTGTTCAATAAAAGAATCATTATTAGATAAAATTTTATCTTTTGGCACTTCAATCTCTCGTTCCACTGAAACAGGCTGTATTTCACACAATACAGATTTGGGCTCAACATTCAAAGTCCTAGAAGAAAGATTGCTGATATGTACATCAATTGTTCCCTTGTTATTAAAATCATATTTAAAAACATACGGGGCAATTTCAACACAATCAAATTTTGAATTTCCCGGAATGGACTGCAAAATAGCACAAGTCGGGTGGTAAGGAAGCTTATGATCCACTGTACCAGCAATAATTCTTGTTTTATTTGGATGTAAAATAATATTACAATTTTCTGCACTTTTTACAGTACCAAGGCTAAAATTGTTTTTAGCAAGTTGTCTTTCTCTTAATGAAATACATCTAAAAGACATGTACCATGGTGTTGTCAATTTTGCTACCTGTAAAAACTTTTCACCATTAATATGTCTACATTGATTCATGAAAATATTAAGTATATTTGTCCCTAGTAAAACAGGTGTGTTTAAATTATAATTACTGTCAGGGACAATTGAAAATACACATGGAGTCTGTTTACATCCATCAATGCTTGGAACTGCTATCTCTGCCTCTATGTAACCTAAATATGGTAGTTTCTTACCATTGGCACATTCAATATTCAAGATTTTATCAATATTATTCAACGGTAAATGTTGAAGCTTTGAAAAATAAAAGTTCTGACCAATTGTCGAAATGGTGGATCCTGTGTCTAATAAACAATTCACATTAATGCCTGAAATAACAACATTAGATTCAGTAGGTTCTCCATGTAAACCTACTGGCTCCTGTGTGATTAACTTATATTGGTCATTCAAATCAACGCCTACAGGCGACCCATCACTATAGACGTGAGCTAGTTTAAATTTTGGCGTCGCCCATACCTGCCAACCGGCCTATTTCGACAACCTATCTGTATATGGCCGTACTGTCTGCAATTTCTGCAACGAATATTTGATCCTAAAATATTAGAGTCATTTGTGTTATAATTAGGGTTGTTATTTGAATTTGAAAACATTCTTGAATTATCTGAAAAAGAATTGCCTGATGAATCATTAGAATTGAAATTAGTGTCTCTCCTGTTATTATATCTGCCTCGATAATTTTTACGTTTTTGCTGAAAATTAGAATTAGAATGGAACCTAGATTGTTCTGGATACTGGCGATTCTTCTTTAATTCTGCAACATCTACTGATAAATCTGTAATTTTTTTAAGCAATGTTTCATATTGAGACTGTGTTGGTTGAGCTACTTTAGAAATGGATTTAACATCAGGTTTTTTGTGGTCCTGTTCAATCAATCTTAGAGCTGTTAATAAATCATCATATTTTGGACAATCTTTAAATTTATATGCGCTGACATCCTTCAATTCCTGGTGCAAACCTTCAAAAAATCTTGTTTTCAACATATCATTAGCAGCAGTGGGTAAAATTTGCTTCAGCGAAATAGCTTTTGACATTAGGTCTTCAATCCGGCAACCCCAACTGACAACTGACTCATTTTCTTCTTGCCGAGCACTGAAAAAGCGTCCCAAAATATTTTCTTGGGTTTCTATCAAACCATAAACAGCATCAAATTTGGATAGAATTTCTTTAACTGTCGCCTTTTCTCCAAGTCTCATTAAAATCCGAGCTGCCTCGCCTCTTAAAGATTTCCTAATGGAATATAAAATTTCATTATTTGAGTGTTTACCTGAAATTAAACAATTAATTTCATACTTCCATATGTCATAGTCAGCCTCAGATTTTGCATCACCTGAAAAATTAGGTAGTTTAATTGGATTTTTTACCACAACAGATTTAGATTATTACCTCATTACCATCTGCATGATCTGGTGGTTTTGTCTCTACTTCAGGTTCTGTCTTAATTATTCCTTTAAACCATCTTTCAAAATCCTCTGGTGTATCTGCCTTTGGCTTAACCCCCATTTTTTTAAAAGCCTGCAACATGTTACTCAATTCATCATCTGAAAAATCTTTACTTGTTGCCATATTTAGCTAAATAATCAAACAAAAATTAATAATAAATTTAAATAAATTGATAATCAACAATTTATTAGTAAATACCCAGTGTCCACCAAGAACCTAAGTAAACCTAAGTAAATATTAAATTGATATATGACATCCTACAAGTTTATCAAGAAAAAAATAAAATAAAATAAGAAATCAATCAGCTAGTCATGATCACCGACAATGGATAAAGTGGCAATAAACCTGAAAATATTTGGCCTAAATAAGGTTAAAGTATTTGGAATTGGTTAACTGGGTTAATTAAACAAACCAAGCATGCTGAGTTGAGTGCTAGGAAAATTGAAGCCCTTACCTAACCAAAAAAACAAGAGTCGACCAAACAGGAGGCAAAGAGTCAAGTTAGATCTAGCAGAAAAACTAAACTAGCATTTCACAAAAGCCAAGGGTTAACAGAAGTCATATTTCCTCTAATTCTAAACAAGTCAAGCCTCTCTCAAGGGTTAAATTTTAACTGAGCCTGAGGGCAGTACAGTTTACATTGCAATAATATTTATCAACAAATTACAATAACCTACAAATGGCACAAAATATAAACATTATGCATTGAAATATATTACCGGTGGTGTGATGGTGTGAAATAAACTTACTGGTGACTGCGAAATGAAAGCAAACTTCCCAAAGTTGCCAAACTACAAATGAATGGAAATTCCAAATGAAGTTTATGATGGGAGATAAATCTGTTTACTTCCGGTTATACACTGGAAGAAAACATATTTATAGTTATGACGTCACATGAGAAATCACCAGAGGTTTTTCTCAAAGCACACCAAGGGAGGCAATTTTAACACAAGTCAAATAGTGTATATGTAAACAATGAAAATTTTACCACAAAAAGTCACACTAAATGTCTTATTTTACCGGATTATCAGTCAATGTCAATGTCAAGCACGTTGCACACAAACAGTTCCAAACAAGTCTTGTTGTGATAAATACTGGTCAAATGTCAGTCAAAACAACAGTCAGGCCTCGCGAAAGTCATCAGCACGAATGGATGGAAACTGAATGTCAAAATCTGTTATATCAGTATCACGATGTCCAGTCGAAGACACAAACGTTGATTAAACGAGATGAAATGTTATTGCTAGCAATACGTGAAGAAGTTTTATTCCGTAGCCATACTTACAGTTCCATGAACATGAAAAAATATATGTGTCGTAGTTGTCACACTGAAGAAAGTTGACATCACAAAACAAAATAGCTCAACATCACAAAACAGAATACGGAAGACAACACATGGTACACAAACACAGCGAATCAGACAGTGGTGACGTCACACTTCAGTCAGTGCCTATCTGCAGACACGCAGTAGATTGAATTCACATCAAAGTTCACATAATGGTTCTTTACGTTGGGCGCCAATTGAAACGGGGCTTTATGTAGAGCACGATGTTTCAATAATAATTCACATCTTTGGAAAAAAGTATAAAAAGTTCAATACATACTTAAAGTTCTGTATTATATTTATTTACACATCTGGACTTCACATATATATATTGTCGATCTTCACGGAATGATGTGAATACATGAAAATAGTAGACCCTGTAATAAAGAATTACAAAGGACATAAATAACGGCACCGGGAAAAAGGTGAGGCCCTTCCCAGGATAGGATAAAGAATCCTGATAGACAATATATAATATTATGGTTCGCACAGCAATTGGTTTGCATAACAACGGCCAATTGATCGCATGTGAACCATCATACAATATTTACGTGGGAATAATAGAAGAATTACCAGATTTGAAATAAGACGAATTTAATGCCAAAATGAACAGTGTACAGTCATGAATGAAATTCATGACGACAAACGAAATGGGCTGAATAAAGGATCTAGTTAAAATGGACAAACATATACAAAATTACATCGAATAAATTATATGACATCTATAATAATATCTTACCAAGTCAAAACGATTTCGGTCCCTACATATTTTATATAGATGAATGAATAATCGATAGATGAAATCTCTGATCAAATCCGACACAACGAAAACAAAATATTGATCTGTCTATTGAAGGGAAACAACTCCAAGTCAAGTAACAATAGAAACGGCGGGAAATCAAGGACCGTGAAGCAAAAGATCAATAGAGAGTCACGTGAATAGAATATTGACAGCGACAGGTCAATCTCACCAAAAGAATATTAGCACCAGTGCAAATTAGTATCCATGCAATGTTATATTAGTTACTAATTAAATAGTTAAATGTTATGTATATATATATATATATTTATATGTAATAAATACCACTGTCACAATAAGTCATATTAACCCTTTAATCAACGAATCGGCCGCATCCGTCCACGTAATATGCAAATTCAGCAGTTGAAAAAAATAATATTTTTCAAAAAATTTCAACAAAGCCATATCATGTGACCCCTCGTTGGAACGAGGGGTCACATGATATGGTTTTGTTGAATTTTTTTGAAAAATTAAAAAAAAATTATATTTAAAATAATAAATTTTGATATCGTCTGCATTGGGTAAAGGGTTAATGAAATCGGCCCCGGGAGTTTACAACGTATCATAAATTGCCCTGTGACACTCACTAGTATTGACACCGTATATGTATCGACCCTTGAGTGCAACAAGGCGCCATCTACAATTATTTTGCATTGCAGACGGCGCCATGGTCTTGTTGCACTCAAGGATCGATATAAATCTTTAGAACTTACCCCGCCGATTGTATAGCTTCTTTGCTTAATTATTATCGAATTGTATCCGTCATCATACCCGTCCCCACCCCTTTTCACTGCCATTCGCATATGTAAAATACGTTTTAAACGAATACTCGAGAGTTTCTCAAATTATATTTTGTGGATTACTTCACATAAGAATTTCAATGGCCTACCTTCTGTCGCTTTATCTGAGTATGAATGTGGGATGGGTGTGTTAAGTTATATTAACCCTTTACCTAACATGAAAAGCAGACGACACTGGCAAAAAAAATTCTTGAATAATTAATTTTTTTCATTTTTTGTCTCAAAAACATAGGTTATGACCCCTCGTTGGAACGAGCTCGACGAGCTCGTTCCAACGAGGGGTCATAACCTATGTTTTTGAGACAAAAAATGAAAATATTTTGAAAATTAATTGGCGATTTTTGAGAATAGCGCTGGCCGGTTTTGGCCGTTACGTTGGGTAAAGGGTTAAGTACATAGAACTTCATAAAAAAAACTTAAAATTCCCATACCACATTCATAATCCGATAAAGCGATAGACAATTCATTTAAATTCAAATAATTTAATTTAGAACAGTTGCTTGTATTTTAATGCACCCCGGTGGTGTCCGCGATTTATACCACTGCAATCGTCCAAGAAATACCATAATTCTGTCAAAATACACCTGTTGCTAAAAGTGAATATCCAATGTACGTGGAGTTAGATTTAACACATGCCCTCTATTTAGAATTTTCCCCCAATGGAAAAGTGCGAACTCTGAAGCGGAACTCAATCAACCGATTTTTTTTTTTTTTGGGGGGGGGGGGGGGTGTAGGTGAAAATGGTAGGTAAAGTGAAAAGCAACGTCCACGTTTACCAAAATAATGTTCATGGCGTCCAGCAGATGCCAACTGTCGTAGACAAAACACGTCGATTTAACTTTCATGTTACCTCCATGGGAACCCCTAGGAATGGAGTAGTGTATGTTTACTGCAGTAAACAATATCTGCTTTCCTGGTGAAATGGAACCCGATATCTAATTCCTGTGATGGAGTTCCTTTAAAGTGGACAGCAAATGACTGGCTAAACATGTCTTCATAACTATGTTGCGGTCATTATATGGCCTTAGATGCTGTGAGTGACATTAAACTCAAACAATAAAATAAATAAATACTGTTTATTTGGAAACTCATATCTCAGACTCGAGAATTATTAGTAAATTTTTTAATTTTTATTTAGTTTGGAAATATTTCTTATCAGTCAGAACGGCATTAATATCATTATGCGTCTGTGTGCTGTGACTTATTTTAAGCTTAATCCTTTGAACCCTAGTGGTATCTTCCATGTCAGTTCTATGGTAGCAATTGGAAGAGTCCATATTCATTATTTGGGGGTATACTAATTAATATTTTCAGCGTGCAGCCTTGGGGCTGCACTTTGAAAAAATTGATCGGTTTACCCCACACATTCACTTAACAGTCAACCCTCTTAATGGAATTGCGACGTATCATGTTCTCTCGGGTTCAAAGGGTTCAATATTTTACCAGGATTGTCGAGTTAGTTCCAAAACTCCTTATATCAACCCTTTAACTAACATGAAAAGCAGACGACACTTGCAAAAAAAATTCTTGAATAACTATTTTTTTCATTTTTCATTTTTTTTCTCCAAAACATAGGTTATGAGCCCTCGTTGGAACGAGCTCGACGAGCTCGTTCCAATGAGGGGTCATAATCTATGTTTTGGAGACAAAAATGAGAAAGTAATGAAAATTAATTGGAGATATTTTAGAATAGCGCTGGCCGGTTTTGACCGTTACGTTGGGTAAAGGGTTCATACCTCTCCCTGTCCTAACAGCGCGAGTATGGGGTATCACCTCCGTAGCGGCAACTCCCTTGTATCTCTCTTCTCGAATACTACGGAGGGATCTTTAGCCCACACAAGATGTGCCTCTCTTGGTACAGGTGACAGCCAATTTACGAACACCTCCGACAATTAATGCTAGAAGACAGTATGGGGAAAATTTTGAAATCTGAAAAAGTTTTGGCATAACTTTAATGTACAATCATAACGCACCAAATAAAGTTATCAGTTTCTGTAAGACTCTGTCCATCGAAGCCTACCTGGACTCAGGAGAGCCCAGGTACGTCTGGCTGAGTCCAAGGCTTACAGATACAAAGTCGCTATCTACCCTAATCTTCCGATGTCTCTCGACAATATGTATGCTACTGATGATGAACCCGTATTTATCCGGTTGAGTGCTTAAAGCCAATATTTCGGTTCTACTGAGAAGTACTAGTTCCTCAATTGTAAGGATTCATTTTCCACGCACGTGTTTCATATTATCTTAGCAAATAAAAAAAACGTTCTGTTCATATGAATATAAAATCCATGCGAACCAAGTCTAGCAACCAAAATTAATCTAGCATTCTATCAGTTGAAAATCAAACCGTATAGTAAACATTATCAAAGGTGATAGAAGCTACAGCTAGTCTATCCCCTTCTCACCCTGCAATCCATCTCTGTGTTCTGTATAAAGAGGCTAATATGTACTAAAATATTTTTCGAACAGCTTTACGATATACATGTGAGTACCGTGCGTATTTTCTCAAAGTGACGCTTTCTTTGGTAAACCTTCTACCGCATCCGTTCGTAATAAATACTAAATACTTTATTTCGTAGTATAATGCTATAACAATGCACAGACACTTATACTGAATAAACTCTATTATGCTGCGGGGGACAGCATAACCACAGGGACTACGCCCTGCTATCCACATTCAAAGACTAAAAGTAATCAACACCGCAGAATGAATGCCCTGCTCAACCCTTTACCTAACATGAAAAGCAGACGACACTTGCAAAAAAAATTCTTGAACAACTAATTTTTTTCATTTTTTGTCTCAAAAACATAGGTTATGACCCCTCATTGGAACGAGCTCGACGAGCTCGTTCCAATGAGGGGTCATAACCTATGTTTTTGAGACAAAAAATGAAAAAATAATGAAAATTAACTGACGATTTTTGAGAATAGCGCTGGCCGGTTTTGGTCGTTACATTGGGTAAAGGGTTAATAAACCGAATGATTAATGGGATGTTCAAGCACCATGTGATGCACCCCCCCCCCCCCCCCCACACCCCCAAATAGATCTCAATAAATGCGGGACAGTTACCTGTGCATGATCCTCTAATGGAATTTATCGAGGAAGCGGCGCCTCACTGTCACTATTAATAAAACAATAAGAGTTGGATACTCTGAAAGAGCTCTGATGGAAGCAAATACAAGGTTATTATATTCTTTAGAAATTGCTACCCTTGTTCCGTAACAAGACTGATCTAAAATATTAGTCATAATTACATCTTTAAGTTTGTTTTTCAGGCCAGCCAAAAGAAGGCGAATTGAACGGCAGCAGAAATGAGCCATGGTCGGTTACCTCACAACTATGAAAACAGCATTATTCATTTTGTTATTTCTATTTTTTTAAAGGATTTTTTATTTTTACAACTTTTCACATCCATGTTACCTAATTCGATATTATGATAATCTGCACACTCATTATTAAGCATTTTCAATACTATTTCTATTTTGGTGGCCTAAAATTTGGAGTGTGAAGTAAAGCAATCTGTGACATACAAGCGCTGAGGTACTGCGATATTGAAAAGTAAATATTGTGAATATTCTAAAGTATTTGTGTAGTAATACATCGTCCCCTGAGTTCCAATGTGTTCTATGTGCCTTCTGGCACATAGAACACATTGGAACTTAGGAGATGACATGCTCATGGATGATGGATTCTACAGTGCTAATTTCTTATCATATCTAAGATGCGCACAATATTTTTGGATGAACAACTTTTATTTCCAAACAATCGTTGTTTGTCACAGTATCTGTGACCAATGGTCTGGCATCTCAAGAAGGACCACTCTCAGTCTTGGTTGTTGTGATTTGATGATTTATCTTCTTTAACCCTTTACCTAACATGAAAAACAGACGGGACTTGTAAAAAAAATTTTTTGAATAGCTATTATTTTTTTTTTTTTTTGACTCAAAAACATAGGTTATGACCCCTCATTGGGACGGGCTCGCCGAGCTCGTTCCAATGAGGTGCCATAACCTATGTTTTTGTGACAAAAAAATGAAAAAAATAATGAAAATTAATTTGCGATTTTTGAGAATAGCGCTGGGCGGTTTTGTCCGTTACGTTGGGTAAGGGTTAAATAACAAATTAGGGTATAGAAGTAACATAGTATTCTATATTACAACTATTGCACGGCTTGGAGTTGAAGGTGCCAAAAATAAAGGTCCCTGAGGAAGAACAGTTCACGCACCGTGGACTATTCTTCTTAGAGGACCACTATTTTGGCATAGTCACGTAGTGCAATAATTATTATCTTCACTAACGCAGGGGTGGGGGGTGGGGGTAAGGCAGGGGGACGGGACCGGGTTTTTTAATGTTTTAAAATAGTGTAGGCTGACCTATCGATACGTCTGAGCTGGACGTCGTGGGAAGGCTTTTGGTACGGGCCTCCAACGCTGGTGGAGCTGATAAGAGTACGTAGTTGAATTACTCACCAGGTTAAATTCATACCAAAAAAAACCCTCCACTTGTTGCAGTTTATAGCTTTCCATCGGTCTTTCCTGTATCATGGTGGTCACGATTATCGTTGGAGAAAATACACAGAAATATGGACAATAAATTACTCAAATTGTAAGGAAATAATTGAATATTGTCAAGGTACTGAATGAGAATGCTTCTCCTGGCACCTAATTTAAAAACAAGTTCTGGGGGAGTACATCCAGACCCCCCTCCCCCCTCCCCCCGCTTATCACAGTATCTGTGACCAATGGTCTGGCATCTCAAGAAGGACCACTCTCAGTCTTGGTTGTTGTGATTTGATGATTTATCTTCTTTAACCCTTTACCTAACATGAAAAGCAGACGGCACTTGTAAAAAAAAATTTTTGAATAACTATTTTTTTTCATTTTTTTGACTCAAAAACATAGGTTATGACCCCTCATTGGGACGGACTCGCCGAGCTCGTTCCAATGAGGTGCCATAACCTATGTTTTTGTGACAAAAAATAAAAAAAATAATGAAAATTAATTTGCGATTTTTGAGAATAGCGCTGGGCGGTTTTGGCCGTTACGTTGGGTAAGGGTTAAATAACAAATTAGGGTATAGAAGTAACATAGTATTCTATATTACAACTATTGCACGGCTTGGAGTTGAATGTGCCAAAAATAAAGGTCCCTTGGGAAGAATAGTTCACGCGTCGTGGACTATTCTTCTTAGAGGACCGCTATTTTGGCATAGTCACGTAGTGCAATAATTATTATATTCACTAACGCAGGGGTGGGGGGGGGGGGGTAAGGCAGGGGGACGGGACCGGGTTTTTTAATGTTTTAAAATAGTGTAGGCTGACCTATCGATACGTCTGAGCTGGACGTCGTGGGAAGGCTTTTGGTACGGGCCTCCAACGCTGGTGGAGCTGATAAGAGTACGTAGTTGAATTACTCACCAGGTTAAATTCATACCAAAAAAAACCCTCCACTTGTTGCAGTTTATAGCTTTCCATCGGTCTTTCCTGTATCATGGTGGTCACGATTATCGTTGGAGAAAATACACAGAAATATGGACAATAAATTACTCAAATTGTAAGGAAATAATTGAATATTGTCAAGGTACTGAATGAGAATGCTTCTCCTGGCACCTAATTTAAAAACAAGTTCTGGGGGAGTACATCCAGACCCCCCCCCCCCCCTCCCCCCGCTTATCGCTGTGCGCCTTCGCCATTCGCAGAACCCGTAACTCACTTTCTAAACATAACCCCGGGATCCGTACTCGTTCTCGGCGACCCTGATTATATGATGAAGAACAAACCCAGGAAGAATCCTGCCACCTATCAGGGCAAGCCCGCCTATTGTTAAGGACATTGCCCAAGACTGGCATTTTCATTCTTGAATTTACAAATAACGAAATAGAACTCCGGAAAAAACTCTCTTTAATGTGCGCGTTGTATTTCATCAGTCGAATGGCCTATAATATTCCACGGTTATCTTTAGAACGTGTATAGTGCACGGGAAGAGTGCGCGTTTATTGTTAGAACCCCCGATAGGAGAAACTACTGTAAATAATATAAAATCAATCAGAGGAATGCATGTCACGTGAGAGATAGTAAAAATAACACGTATCCAATCACTTCGGCCCAAGTCATTTCGGCCTCTGGTCACTTCGGCCTCAACGTCATTTTGGCCCTAGTCAATTCGGCCCCTAGGTCATTTCGGCTCCATTTCGAGGGAAGAGATGTATAAACCACAACGCATAGTTTATGTTTAGAAATAATGGGCAATGACCTTTATTAATTAATATTGAGTCATTTATATTTACAGTGTACAGAAATGTTTTACCTGACATTACAAATTATCCATGAGTTCAATTTTACATACATTTAACCCTTTACCTAACATGAAAAGCAGACGCCACTTGCAAAAATAATTCTTGAATAACTAATTTTTTTCATTTTTTGTCTCAAAAACATAGGTTATGACCCCTCGTTGGAACGAGCTCGTTCCAACGAGGGGTCATAACCTATGTTTTTGAGACACAAAATGAATAAAATAATGAAAATTAATTGGCGATTTTTGAAAATAGCGCTGGCCGGTTTTGACCGTTACGTTAGGTAAAGGGTTAACGATTGTACAGAAAAGTTCAAGTCTAATATAAAGTGTGAATAATATAATTATTTGTCAGTCGATTGATCTGTAGGAACTGGCGTGGTGTATATATTGCTAACTTCTCTTGAGGGCTTTCGATTGGGAGGAAGTTTGTTGGAATCGTGAAAGCATTGTACAAGGATGCAGATATGTCTTACAGTTAAAACTAGAAGTCCTGTCACAAACTGTGCGCTTCTCTGGGCTTAATTGCGCGTAGGAACTGCCATATTGAATGGCATCAAAAGCACGACAGGTTCCTCCTGGTTACTCATAGCAAACACGGGCAATGTTTCTGCCAATGGACCTCCGGGTTACCCGGAGGTCCATTAGTTGAAACATTGCTTGTGCACAGGACATATGTACAGAATTTGATAGCCTTACTATAGTCATAACGCGTAGATTAACGCGCAGATCGACGTGCTATTTGTGCGCATTTCATGACAGGACCTCTAGTTTTAACTGTAAGTAGAGATGCATCTTGTCATTGATTCTGTTTGCATTGTACATAAAAGATCTAGGAGAAGAGTTCATTGCAAGCGCGGAGGGGGTAAAAGGATTGCAATAGAAACTGGAGAGCTGGAATTAGCCGAAGGCGCACAGGGACGATGTGGATCTGAAATCCTTTGCGACCCGACTAACTTTAGTTGCTTATGAATCATATTCATATTTTCTTATGAATCCACGAGAGTCGGAAGCGATGGCTAATAATCTTATTTGGTTTGAATGTGCGTACTGGCAGTTTGGTACTGGAGTGACTAGGAATTGTGCACAACTACACGAATTCTGCTTGTTAGTGTTAAAATTATTTTAAAATATTTATTGGGGCCGAGGCGATTTGGTATATTGGGGCCGATTTGACTTGAGGCCAAAATTACTGAGGCCGAAATGACTGAGGTCGAAATAACTTGGGGTGAAAGTGACTGGAATTCAAAATAACAGGCCTGTCTGTGGTTGTCCTATGTGCAAGTGGAGGCAGTACAGCATCTTGTACTCCTACAGTACAGTCGCCGTGGACTGGTTACTTTCCACGTGTGGGCAATATTTCCACGGACGCAATAAAATTAGATTCCAAACACTAAATTATAGGAATAATCATCAAAAATTTAATTAATAAAGCACCGTTTTCAACCCGGTGCTTCATAATTAAAATTTTGCTGATGATGATTTTTATAACCAGGTGAAGGCATGCGATTTCGACCGGTCCACGGTGACTGTATTGAAGTACCCTCTTGATCAAGCGTTCACGGCGGTCGCATTTTTAGATTTTAGTCAGAAAAGATGAGCCACTCACGAGTACTAGTTATAATTTGTCCGATTGTTTGTTCGTTCGTGATCAAACGGCTATCACGGTCGCAGCTACGCTTGCACTTGCACCTTTACTTATTCAGAAATAATCTACTAATGACAGCGCATAATACAGCACAAGTCCAGTACATACAAATTGTTGCTCATATGTATATGTACAAAATATTGTGCACAGACGATCTTTTGTATGTGCATATAAATAAATATCTATCTCGAAGAGCTGCCGATGGGTCGCGATGTCTCCAAACGAAAGCGCACCACGGCCCAAATGCATTTTTGTAATATATCCATAACAGTAATGATACATTTGTCTCACTCTCCATCTTTTGAAAAAGCAACCAGTACAAAACAGACTAATTCCCAACACCCGTGAATAGAAACGAAGACACGGTGCAAAGCATGTGGTTGCGTCTTATAAAATGCAGGAAATGTTTATGAATTTATTTGCAGTAAATGTTCATATACAGATACACGATAATATACAATACATTGAAAATACGATAGAAAGAAGCTTATGTTACAAGCTGCTGAAAGGGTACAGAGCCCTTTTCAAAGGCTTGCCACGTAACAACATTCTGAAAACGAAAATAAAAAGGTATCACGGTTGTTTATTGTCATGTTCAAAAAAATAACACAGCTAACTAAAACCGTCTAAATACATGGTATTTATGTTGATTTATACATGTAATTAACTACCGCGGATATTAGTCTATCATAGACGTTAATTACACACACAAAATCAAGTAATAGATGTAAATATTCGGCAGAAAATAGACACTGTCTACCTATTTTTCTGTAGAACAAAACGTAATGTTTGAGGAACAGACCGTCCTCAATCGCCAAGGTAAGGATTTGCTCCGGCAGTGACGGGTCAAGTCCCGACTGATAAAATATTCCAGCTGTATCATCAAGGCGTGCCTCAAATTACCTAGAAAAGGAGTGTAGTTCAAAAACAGAAACGGGTGCGAGAATTACCGGTACTACAGTACGGTCGCCGTGGATTGGGCGTAATCCACACGTGGACAGTGATATCCACGCATGATGCGTTTACCGGGCAATAAAAATCATCAGGAGCAAAATTTTAATTAAGGAAGCACCGGGCTGCACCCGTGGAAAATGACTCGTCCGCGGCGACTGTACTGTTGGTACTGCAATGGGCTAGCCACAAAAAAACAGCTCTCCGTCGACATTGTTTTTTCAAGCTTTAAATATGCTTTCAGTTGTGAGAGTGACAAGTGAGACTGGAATTAGCATGAGTGGTAGTATCGAAGCAGATGATATTTATGTTAATATAGCGGAAATTACACCCAGTCTTTATTTTCAACATTGCTTATGTTCAATTTTCATCTGAACTACCCTTTCGCGAGACGGCGAAGTTGAGTGACACCAAGCTATATAACGATGAAAAAAATTCGAAGGGAAACGAATCCAACAGCCGATTTCGAATCGAATCGAAGACCAACTGAAGATTCGAAATCGAAGCTAATCTCGAATCCTCGCGGGGTCCTCCCGTTGATACATCACTATAAAATTCTCATGGATGCACCACAAAGTCCCTTTCGAACAGAGATGGACTTTTCCACTTTTCTTCTTTAGCTTTAACAATATGCCCCCTTTACCCAACGTAACGGCCAAAACCGGCCAGCGCTATTCACTAAATTCACCTTTCCATTTTCATTATTTTTTCATTTTTTGTCACAAAAATATAGCTTATGACCCCTCGCTGGAACGAGCCCAACGAGCTCGTTCCAATGAGGGATCACAAGCTATGTTTTTGACGCAAAAAAACTAAAAATTAATGCTTCAAGAATTGTATTTGCAAGTGTCGTCTGCTTTTCGTGTTAGGTAAAGGGTTAAAATGAGGTGATTAACAGTGGTTTTTAATAGTCGTTTCACGTCCTCCCATCGCGCTTATGTTTATAATAATATAACGTGTAATATATTGTGCTAAAAGGGTAAATTCCGAAAGTTCTGAATGTCAAATCAAGGCTTGAATTATTTATATTTGAAGACCTTAAACCCCAATAAATAAATAAATAAATAAATAAATAAATAAATAAATAAATAAATAAATAAATAAATTTATATTTGAAATAGAAAGTATATCATCAATGGAGATTGATAAAATGTTTCAGGTGTTGGAGGGGGCTGCTCGTTTAACCCTTTACCTAATGAATTGGTCGCATCAACCGGAGTAATACACAAATTGGGCAGATGAAAAAGTAATTATTTTTCAAAACATTTCAGCAAAACCGTATCATGTGCCCCTCATTGGAACGAGATCGTTCCAATGAGGAGACACATGATAAGGTTTTGTTGAAATGTTTTGTAATGACTTTTTTTTAAAAATGATTAACAAAATTAAAATTGTTGATACCGGGTGCGTAAGGTAGTTGGTTAAATAGCCAGAAACAGTGTTACACCTCGTTTTGAAAATAATTTTTTTTTTTTTTAGTATCTATCTGAAGCTGATCAAGATGGTGGCTAGAAATATTGGCACAAAATTTCCATTTTCCTCTATTATTTCGAAAATGGGGGCTGCATTATTTCACCTTAGAATTTCAGTGTCTTCATTCTTTGCCAAACTGAATCAATTGTCTGAGTCCACCCTGTTCTATGCTCAAAAAACACTGAACACGTTTCCTTGCGAGAACTTTTTCTCGTCCAGAGTATAGAATGTCAACGACGAGCTGTTGTAAGCGACCACCTGCGTGCTGTGTCAAGTACCGGTAATTATCGCACTCTTTTCTGTTCCTGCAACTATAATCCTTACTGGGTAATATTCCAACAACATCATCAAGGCAAGCCTTCGACGAAGGTATGCCTTGATGATGGAGTTGGACTGTCTTATCAGTTAAGTCCTGAGCCATCGCAGTCGGAACAACTCAGGTTACAGCACCCACTCCCCCCATTCGGTCAATTCTTCAATACGTCCCTGATTTGATTCGAGGTTCCATTCGATTCGATTTCGAATAAAAGGCCCGATTCGATTCGAGATTCGATTCCGAATCGAAAATGTACCGAATAACCAATTCGGTGCCTGTTTGTGTTTTCGAAGCCGCCGGAGCTTGTGAGGCAATTAGAAGAGACGGTGTAATGGAGTATCAACTGTCTAACCTGGAACCATTTCTTTTAGAATTTCAAAATATCCATCTGGTAGAATAAGATTCACTGTGCGTTTTATGGGGACGTGAGTGGGAGAATGAAGGATATGTGGTTACGGGGTAATACAACGGAGAGGCTTAATATGCTGATCAGTTAAATTGGGAAGAATGGGTTTCGGGATAACATCAGGAAGTTCGTTTCCAGGTGCTGGGATATGAGAGAAGAGCCGCGGCGCGGGTTTCAAATTTTGGGGAACAGGGGTAACCAAGGTCTTCTCATCTGAGAACCGAGTAAATCGGCGGCTGGCCTTAGTGTTAATATTTTCTTATTATTATTCTCTCCATTTGAAGGCATTTTGCATTCTGCGTCGAAGCGGATGTTCGTAATTTCCCAGCAGTTGTTGAATGAAGACAATAATTGGTCGCCTCTGGTCCGTTATCTGAGGTGGAGCATATTATTGATGATTCTAATTTCGACACAACGAATCGTTGAGTCAGAATTATAATCACTGTTTTTTTATGTTTTATTTTGCACATTGAATCAAAATAAGCTTTATTTTTTTTTACATCGAAACACGTAGCATTTAGGGTTCGTACACTCTTCTGAGGAAGGCATTTCGGGGCATTTTTAAGAAATCTTCAAGCACTTCCCATGACCTTTGTCTAAATTTATCAACTCATCTCCCAAGGTTGTATACATACCCTTTAAAAATTCCAATAGAAGTACTGCAAAACAATAATACCGGACACAGACACTCATTTTTGAGAACCTCTCTCGGTGAGCTTCCCAAGGATCAGTGCCAGGTACCAGCATTTTTCAGCGAATAAAAAATGCAATTTACGCCACAAAACACGTAAAAATCATAGTTTGTAAGAAGACATTTCGACCAAAATAATTTGTTTGTCTATCAAGGTTTAAAAATACATGTTCTGCATCCAGGGTCATATCTTGTCGGATAGTTTTACAGGTGGAAGAAGCCGGAATACCAGAATAGAACAACCGAGCTGCGGCGAGCAACTTTCAAACTCCTTACAAACTCGATGTAACAGGAATGGAAGTCCGTAGGAAAATTAGTCCCTCTGGACTATTATTCCGCGGAATTATAGTCCTAGGTCTAACATTTCTAGGAACAGTAGTCCGGCGGACTACTATTCCTAGAAATGTTAGACCTAGGACTATAATTCCGCGGAATAATAGTCCAGAGGGACTAACGTTCCAACGGACTTCCATTCCTTTTACAAGCAGAGTGGACAGAGGATGAAGGCGGCAAGTGCGCGATCAATGTGCAGTACGCCTTAGTGCGCAGCATCAACTTGGTCCCGCGTGGGCAATCGGGATTGGGTGTCGTGCCCAAGGATACAAAGCATATGGCGCATGTCAAGATCGAACAGTGTACTTTCTGGTTTAAGGCCTGAAGCCCTAAATAATGAGCTACCGTGTTTCCTCGAGCAAAGTGAGACAACCAAATGTCCGAATACATTTTTTATTACTTTTCATGACTTTTTTCCAGTGAAATCTTATGTTCAAGCATTTCTAGAGTTTGAAAGTTCATGTACTTTCAAGAACTCGTTTGAACCTTAGATATGTGTATAACGACAACTAAGAAATAAGAGAGAGAAAAAACCCTGATTGTATCATTTATTTTTGCATGTTTCGCATCGCTCGCAGCATATGCAGTGTGGATGAACCTTATCACATTTGTCGCGACGCAAAAAATCTAAATACTGCGTTAGACGTGTTCAAAGCCACCATCGCGGAGTTACCATTACCTTTGCAAGATCTCATTAACCCTTTACCCAACGTAACGGCCAAAACCGGCCAGCGCTATTCTCAAAAATCGCCAATTAATTTTCAAAATATTTTCATTTTTTGTCTCAAAAACATAGGTTATGACCCCTCGTTGGAACGAGCTCGTCGAGCTCGTTCCAACGAGGGGTCATAACCTATGTTTTTGAAACAAAAAATGAAAAAAATTAGTTATTCAAGAATTTTTTTTGCAAGTGTCGTCTGCTTTTCATGTTAGGTAAAGGGTTAAAAAATGTAATGCCCAAAGTTTCTCCAATCAACGTTCATAGCCGTTTTGGGGCCACAGATTTTAATGCTTCACCCAACACCACGAGCGTCGTGAAGATGACCGATGGATGTGTGTGTGTGAGTGGGGAGGGGGGGGGGTGATATATATATATCCAATTTATCCCCGACTGTCATGACTCAAGTCATCCAGCTACATTATCAAGGCACGTCTTCTTCGAAGGCATGCCTTGGTGATGTTGTTGGGATATTTGTAAATGAGGATTATTAAAAAAAAAAATCAGAAAATTTGTTCGTGGAGATACATGTAATAGTCGTGATGCATAGCCTTTCCAACTTCTTATTTAATTAGCACGTACTGGCCTGAAACGGCCATATTGGGACCCCAACACTCCCAATTATTCATAGATCTCCAATTGTATGAGACCACCTGCGGGTGTGGCGTACGTCCAGAAAACAAATCCAGTCCCGAAAGAAAGTACCCGATCACAGGCAAGAGCGAACCGAAAATACTCTTATCCAGATGGAAATGTCCCGACTAGAATATTATTGGGGGTGTCACATCCCCCTACACCACATCCACATAGTTACACCCCTATCCAATACGACCAACAGACTGCACTTGCAAAAAAAAAACATTGCTTGAATAACTAAACATTTTGCTTTTTGACTCAAAAACATAGTTGATGAGCTCGTTCAAACGAGGGGCCATAAGCTTTGTTTTGGTGTGTAAAATTAAAACAAAGGCCAAAACATGACTGGAGATATCAGTGAATGGCAGTTGTGTGGTGACTCAGTGGTTTGAACTTCAAACTGAAAGGTCCACGGTTCGATCTTGACCATCGGTAAACTGCGTTCTGTCCTTTAGCAAGGCAGTTAATCTCGATTGACCACGTGGGAGGAAGGAGGGGGGGGGGGGCACGATGGTGCTGTGTACCAAAAAGAACTTCACGTCAATGGTGCACTTGTCTTCAACCACTTGTGCGGAGTTTGTACGTTCGGGAGTGTAACGTTTGCTCGTTGCTGCTCGGTGGTTCTCTCCGGGTACTCGGGCTGCCTCCAACCATAAAACTCTCAGACACGAGGGGACACTGGCTGTCGAATGTGTCGCAAAATAAAACAATAAATAATTAAATAAATAGTCAACGAATAGCGTTGGTCGCTCTGCTGGTCGAATATGAATTTCCGTAATATATGGTATATGATTACCAGTCAGGTTGATCAGACAATTAAGTGGGCGGTGGTCAAGGGAATCTGTTCGCCAACCAAATTCACGGACCCTCGTAATTTTATATGCTGACGGCCTTGTGTTGGATTCGTCGTGTGGTTTAGTAAAATTTGTTATTGTTACTTTGGTCAATTTTTTTTCAGCTATTGCTTCTGCTCTTCACCGCATGTTTATGCTACAAGATAGTTCACGAATTGCTTTTATTGCATGATTATGCTAATTAGTTTATGTGCTATGTTTTTACACATTTGTTCTTATTATTTAAGCAGGCCTGCACAAATTAGAAAATAAAGCGACCTAAATACACTAACTTAAACCTTATGTGGTCTGCCTTTTCTAGGTTATCCTTTTCAGACTTTTTGGCCAGCAGCACACCACGGAGTCGTGTTCTAAATCCGTGCATTTGTTCTTTCGTCATAAAATGTTCGTCGTGTCCGACGAGGTGGTGTTGAAATGGTGGGGGGGGGGGGGCGTCAACATTTATGCACACAACGATCGCACTTACTTAACCCTTCACTCAAAGTAACGGCCAAAACCGGCCAGCGCAATTCTCAAAAATCGCCAATTAATTTTCATTTTTGTCTCAAAAACATAGGTTATTACCCCTCTTTGGAACGAGCTCGTCGAGCTCGTTCCAATGAGGGGTCATAACCTATGTTTTTGAGACAAAAAATGAGAAAAAAAATTAGTTATTCAAGAATGTTGTTTGCAAGTGCCGTCTGCTTTTCATGTTAGGAAAGGGTTAAAGTATCAAATGTCAAGGAAAGTCTGATATCTTTAACGTTGCCTCCGTGTAGGTAGAGAAGGACAGCAAAGAATACCGCGGAGTACTAATATTTCTAGAGATTCTTTCATTTGGCAACTGATATGGTGTGATTAATAAACTGTTAGACCAGGCCCAATGAGCTCTTTCCAACCGTGTGTCATATCTTTGTATTTTAATACAAAAGCAAAAGAACACTCAGATATTATCGCTATCGTAGATAAGATTAGGGTTTGTGAATGTTAATAAATGAATAGCAAGGATAATTATAGCCAACTTTTTCCTATATTTTTCCAAGGTCTAATAATAACAAAAAAAATTATTTTGTCTGCGGGCGGCTATCAAACGAAACGATGATGGTACGCCTAATTTCTGCAGGCCAGCTTTTGTTACCTGGTGGAGTGCAAAGTTATTCTGATAATCAAAATTTGTTCTTTGTCATGTTACAAATTGTGGGAGAGTGTCTAAAGGCACTCTCTTATAAATTGTAACAAGACAAATTCCTACAGACTAAATTATTTCACTTCAAAGATAATGTGAACACGTTCACAGAATGTCAGGTCTTTAAGTTGGGGTACCTGCATTTCAGAATAAAGCCCAGATATGGGCTTTCAGCACTCAAATCAGCTAACAGTATAGTACAATATTTATATTTTCTATTGATTATCCGTTGCATGTTGATATTGTAATATTCACCTCTAGGTTTTTGTAAGAATTCGTAATTGCATGTTTTAATACTACTGACCACCAGTCAGTACGGCACAAGACAGCAAACAATCAGCTCTTGAACAACTGTTTGCATTGGTGTCTGGCTTTCTGAGGTGGGAGTTTGGACGAGACGATAAGTGTTCAATACAAATTGGTTTAAACAATATTTACTGGGTAAGAATGGTATAATACATTCAATCTAACATTGACGACAAAATGACGACAAAATGAAAATAACTGTGAAAAACACAACAGAAGACTCTATATCAGTGGCGGAGCCACGTGGGAGGGCCATTGTCCCAATGCAAGTGTCACATAACATAGAGCCAAAAATAATCCCCTATATTGGGCTACACTCTCTACAAATGCCTCAGATACGCTCTTAGAGTACTGAATTGTGCAGAATGTTTTGGGGAAGGTCTAGTTCTAACAAGGACCTTCCACCCTTACCCATCCCCCCACTTCCCTATTTATTTATTTATTTATTTATTTATTTATTTATTTATTTATTTATTTATTTATTTATTTATTTATTTATTTATTTATTTATTGGTGTTTAAGGTCACATATTTCTGCAGAATGGCTAATCGCGACCGCAACATGGATATAAAGTCAAGTCCAGCCAATCATTTATACATATGCTGCCCACTTTAGAGGACTTTCAGCCAGGCATTTGTGACCAGGTTCTATTTTATAAGTAAAACAGAGCTTATTTACCGCAGTAAACAAGCACTGCTTCACTTTATGGGGTTCCCACGGGGAAGGAGGAGAGGGTAACGATATCCTGGTTAGGCCTGGTTGAAGTTCCCGACCCGACACCACCACACCCTAACCCCACACACAACGGACTTTAGAGTTTCGTGATTGCACCCACCCTCAACTAGCTTGGGCGTCCCCTATTATATAACCCTGGCTTCGCGCCTGCTATATATACTATCAAGATAATGTTATGGAAAGTATTCGGCAGTTAGCACTACCCGTCTCCTTAAAAAAATGAGGTATTTGTGAATTGAAGGACAGGTTTATATGCTGCAATTAACATTATTTAAACCTTAGCATAAAGACGAGAGAGAGGGAATGGGGTGGAGTTAGGAGGCACGAAAACGAGGAAAACAAAGTGTTATAGTGGGAAGAAATATACCTGTCTTAGGCCAGAGTAAAACAAACCACAAATTAGCGATTCAAAGAATCAAAACAGGAAATATATGGTTTATTATCAGTTCATCAAGTTCTAATATTCTTTGGTGTTTCAATGAATAACTCTGGGCTCTGGCACATAATTGCAAAAGGGGCTTCAAAATTCAGGCACAGAAACAATGGCCATGCCGTTACTCAAATGGACGATAATGCGCCAAGACAAAGTGTGACGCGGTAGATGTTCGTTGACTGGTTGGCAACTGTCCATTGCATGAGCAAGCCAAATGTAGTTTTTCTTCGGCATTTTGGTGATATAAATATCTCCGAGGATCATGTGTTGGAGATAGACTAATCTTGTCAAAGGGGGGAGTGTGCTTTGCCATTGAGCTACATCACGTAAGTGGCAGACTTTATAAGCCTGAAGAACAGCCCATAGAATTTATCACACACTGTCTATGATTGTAACATAAGGCTAATTGTAATTCATCAGTTAAATTTGACCTCGTTGTTCTTTCTGAACCTGTAATGTGATTGGCTGAGAGCCGGTCGGCTCCGTGCTCTAATCTCAGGTACATTCACTCTTACCCTGCACTAATTGCCGGGAGCGGGTCAATTAGAACATACCTTTATCCACACTACGCTTGAGCAACGGCGCTAAACAGTTCCTATCACAGATCGAACACACCCCGATGTTGTTTTCTTTGGCAGCTCCTGTTTGCGTCGGTTCATTGAAGTTCACCTACGGTAACTGTGAAGCAGACGAAGAATGTTAATGCCGAATTTTGTTGTATTCAGCGACCTTCTAGAAGAGATGGATGATGGTTTTTTGATCAACAAATGGAAGAGATTTTCAGTTTGAAAACTACTTCTTGTTTCTTCTGTCACTTGATTTCGTCGCACCTCAGAATAAAACTGAATGATCTCCCTTCTCGCTTATGAACTCTTACGTCATCCGATTCACGAATCCAATAAACCCAGGTAAATTCGATCATGGCAAATAGACCGTGATCGAATATGACATTTTTTATTGTTTTTCTTCAAACAAAACGGGTTTGGGGTATTTTTTACACTTCTAACGACGACAGGAATTACAATGGAGATAAACGTCTCTTGTTTCATTAGACATTCGTGAATTTGACTATGGAAACCCTTTTATTAACTAGTCTCGCAAGAATGTGCATGATTGTTAACCCTCGACACTCTGTTGTCAAAATGGTAATGTTTTAAGCTGCAAATATTTCCAATAGTGCAGTTTGATATTTAACCAATAACCAAATATACCTTGTTTGACAGACAGAGCTCAGTGAGCTGGAGAAACTTTTGTTGCACTATAAGTGTGTTAGTGGTTAATAAGTGCGAATCTGAGACTGCAATCGACCCAGGAAGCAAAGCAGTGCTTATTTACTGTAGTAAACCAACTCAGTTTTACTTGTAAAATAGGTTCCAGTGACCAATTCGTTGGATGGACGTCCCTTAAAATGAGCAACGTGGGTATAAACGATTGACTAAACTTGCCTTTATCTCCATTTTGCGGTTACAATTAGCCATTATGCAGAAATATGTGTTCTTAAACACCAATAAATGAATAAGACTCCAATCTCGACAAATTCATTCGGACAATTATTGAATAAGAACGCAATTTTCATTTTTTGCCTTAAAATCATACCTTATGACCCCTTACTGGAATGAACTCGTTCCAATGAGGGTTCATGTGCTATGATCTGTTGCGTATTTAAAACAGAGTTACATTGGATGAAGGGTTTTCAAAAAAGTCGATTTTTTCAACAAATACAGTACGTGGAGAGTGTATAATCACTAAATCACTCGCAGAGTGGAGATTCCACCCAAGCAATAATTGCAAATTTGTTGCAAAGCATAACAAGCACAAGCAAAGTTTCAGCCAATGGGCCTCCGGGTTAAACCCGGAGGTCCATTGGCTGAAACATTTCTTGTGTTTTTCGTCGTTATATACAAAATTTGAAAGTTATAGTTTGGGTGATAACTCCACTCCGCGGGTGATTTAGTTACAATCCACTCTCCACGTACTGTACCTCTGTAATACACTTCATCGTGACTTAGATGTAGTTTGCACTGACATGTTTGTATTCACACTTTATGTACTTCACAATTTCACACTCTCGACTGTTTTTTTTTAATAAATGTCGTACCTCACTATGCTTTAAATGTTGTTGCAATGGTTTGCGTTCACGACTTCCATGGCTAGCGCACTGCTTATATTTTCTTCAAGAAGAAGCCGTACTATATTTATTGTGAATTTGGAAAACCAACACGGTCATCACGTAACTGTATTTCACAACAGTGTGAACGTTCAAAATTCTTCAGAACCTTCCTAACAAAATTATGGTTAGCCTTCCGTAAAAATCCTTTCTCCACAAATGACATCAGTCATAACATTTATTTTTGAAGGCACGCAAGAATGAATATTAGGAGCTTGTATAACAAATGAAGAATGTAAAAGTGAATGAACTGAAATTGTGTGAATGGATTCCAAAATTGATTGCAATACACACTAAAAACTAAAGTGTTAAAACTGACACTTTCAAGGTGTTAAACCCATTCTAACTCCTAGGTTTTGATTTTAACACTCAAAGTGCAATGCTTTAAGCACTTAGACATTACAATCGACAGACATCTCAAACTTGAATGGATGGCACTTCCCATGTGTCTAGCATTGGTGGTTCTTCCAGAATCGTCCATAATTTGATTTGCGCTTGGTGGATACATAATTAAAAGGACACAACGCAGATGACGCGGATCAGGCTCGAAAGTTCGAGCCTGATCCGCGTCATCTGCGTTGTTTCCTTTTAAGTGTCGCAACATTACACTTGTCAAGTGGTATTATTGTAACACCTGTCAAGTTCTGGGATATCTACACTTGAACAAAGTGCTAGTTCAGCACTTGGTAAGTGTTAAATACAGCACTTCAATGTAGTTTTTAATACTTTAGTTTTTAGCGTGTATCTGTGGGCTACTAGTCTGCGTACAACTATACTGAGTCAAAAAAGAAAGTATAATAGACACTGATGTGAAAAATATCATAAAGGAAGAAATATAATAGTTCTAATGTTGCACCTTGTGGGCAAGAAGTCGTGCAAAGAGTTTAATGACATGTTGTTGTTGTCCACCCAACCGTATACAATTTTGCTACGGATTTCAAAATAACACGTGCTACCCGAGAATGGCAAATTGAATGGATGACCGACGTTTTCTTTGTGCTATGTTGTGCTAGAGAGTCTGGGTCATTGAGAAAACACGCTAGTTTTTTTATTCCGACATTTTAAAAAATGCCAAGGTTAACTGAAAATCAGAGGTCGCGTGGCATTGGTATGCATGAGGCTGGGATACCTCCAGATTAGCTCGCTTCTGAGTTCGGAGTCTCTGTGGCCACTATTTACCGTCTCATTGGAAGGTATAGAACCACTGGATCTACTGCCGATAGACCGCGTTCAGGTCGGCCAAGAGTTACGATCCCTGCACCAGACCGACACATCAGGACGTCTCACTTGCGGGATCGCTTTCTTCCGGCGACGAGGACAGCAGCATTTACTCCTGGTAGAACTAATAATAGAATCAGTGCACAAACTGTCCGCAACAGACTCGCTGAACACGGCATCCGAAGTAGGCGTCCATACCACGGACCAATCCTTACCCAACGTCATCGCACAGTCAGAATGGAATGGGTACGCCAGCGTGTTCGCTGGAATCAGCAGCCTGAAGCACAGTTCTTTTTAGTGACGAATCACGATTTTGTCCACGGCGCGCTGATGGTAAGGCAAAAGTGTATCGCCGACGAGGAGAACGGTTTTCTGATGCTTGCGTGCAGGAATGCGACCGTTTTGGCGGGGGTAGTGTAATGGTTTGGGCAGAAATTTCTGTGCACCATCGAACGCAGTTGACCTTTATCGATTGTAATCTGAATGGGCAGCGATATAGGGACGAAATTCTTAACGGTGTTGTCCGGTTGTTCAACGCTAACGTCGGATTGTAGTTATTCCAGCAAGACAATGCCCGATGTCACGTGGCGCGTATCTGTTGTGACATTCTTGAGCAGCAGAGCATCGAACTTCTTCCTTGGCCCCCACTTTCGCCAGATTTGTCGCCAATCGAGCATCTTTGGATTAATCGGACCGTCAGGTACGACTTCATGATCTTCAGACGTTAGGCGATTTACGTAATGTTCTAAGGCAGGAGTGGAACGCAGTACCACAGGGCGACATCCAGAGAGTTATCTGGTCCATGCGCCGTCGATGTCTTGTCATCCAAGAGACAAACGATGGGCATACATGCTACTGAGTCCTGACTGTATGTGCGAACTTTTCATTTCACCCCATGTCTGTATAGCGACGTCCTGACGTGACGCTGGCAATAGTAAGAGTATGAAATTATGCAAATTCATACAGCTAAACTCGAAATATGAATTTACAATATTTGTTTGGGATTAAAGTCCATAATACAAAAAAAATGCCCCTCAAAGTTTATTATACTTTCTTTTTTGACTCAGTATATTGCTGGGGCGTCTGCGAAAATCATCGCAACTCAAACTTCCGCCACTCCCCTAAGATGGTTTTAAGTCACTCAACGTAATAATCATAACTCCTCCCAATCCATGACGTCTGAAGACGTGAAAGCTATTACGCTACAGCGTAACAGCTTTCACGCCTTGTTTACCTTGCACGAAAACTAACACTGTACCAACTTTCCAATCGCGACACTTGCTTTTGTAAATATCTGATACCTCACATAACATTGCTGATAAGTTTCATCATTGAAAGAGATTTACAGGAAAGTTAGCTCCCCTTAATTTTCTAAAGTTGTCAGTAAATTTTAACACTGAGGGTATGGGAATTTCATATGAAAACAAAGAGCCAAAATGGACGGTTACTTAGTTGCTTCTAATTATGGCATAAAAAGCCAAGTTTCCTTTTTTAACTTTTAATGAACGAAAACAACAGACAGCTCCGAAAGCTGTCTGTTGTTTTCGTTAATTAAAAGTACCAAAGGGAAGCTTTGCTTTATTTTGTACTGATGTCATAGATGTTTTCTCAACAATCACATGCTTCTTAATTAATTGGATCTTCCTCACCTGTCTAATAATTTCAGGGGAGATAACTTTATCGAAAGTCCATTTTCATAACGAGGTAGATCAGGGATGGTTGTGAATATTCAATTTTCATTGCCACGAAAAATGTTCACATCATCGACATATTCATTTTTCGCAGACATCAGAGTATGTTCTTTAAAAAGCAATAGTAGATTGTGAGGGCTGAAAACTTTCGCGAATTTTTCTGTTGGTAAACATTGTTTATTTATAGCAACCCCGCCCCCACCCCATATGATGGCGCCAGAGGTGACACCTTTCTTTATGTGACGAATGAGAATTCCAGCAATCCATTTGTATAGAGACCAGTGATGTGGGCAGTAAGTGAAAATATCCTCTGAGTCTACTTCTCACCAGAGCAAACATCCAAAATGTTTTTAAAGAAATCCATGGAGTGTAAGTACAGTGTCTAGTAATTAAACCCAGGACTGATCCCGAGGGTTCAACAGATGGAAGTTTGCTCCTTCCTTTTTTCCAGATGAGACTTTCTCTTGGTGGGATGTCTAATTCGCAGGCATATTTTTGGTAATCCACTCTCTGGGTACTGCATTTTAGGAATTTCTTATATATAGGCATTGTACAGGTGTTTGAAATGGTGCTGTATTGTATGTGGGGGTGTGTGTGTGAGAGAGGAGGTGGGGTCGCTGTCTCTCTCTCTCTCTCTCTCTCTCTCTCTCTCTCTCTCTCTTTCTCTCTCTCTCTCTCTCTCTGTCTCTCTGTCTCTCTGTCTCTCTCTCTCTCTCTCTCTCTCTCTCTCTCTCTCTCTCTCTCTCACTCTCTCTCTCAGTTCGTGGAAAACGTATCTCTATGGCAAGATTGTTTTTCAAATTCCTTCAAATGGAGAGAAAAATTATATGTGTCTCAGTGTCAAGTTATTGACGTATTCGGAGAGTGAAATGGCTAAATTGAAAGTGCTCTATTGCACGGCTATGTGTATTTAACCATTTACCTTACACGAATAGAAGGTGACACCTGCAAAAAACGTTCTTGGATCATTGAAGAATTCATTTTATGCTTCAAAAAATATACAGCTAAAACTAGAAGTCCTGTCACGAACTGTGCGCTTATCTAAGCTTAGGAATTGCGCGCAGTTGCCATATCGAATGGCATCCAAAGCACGGCAGGTTCTCCTGGTTACTTATAGCAAGCACAGGCAATGTTTCTGTCAATGGACCTCCGGGTTACCCGGACGTCCATCGACTGAAACATTGCTTGTGCACAGGCCATATGTACAGAATTTGATAGCCTTACTGGGTGGAATTATGTTTGATTTTTTTTTTAGTTTTGACTGAAACTGAAAAAAGATAAAAATTGAATAGTTATTTTTGTGAATAGGGATAGTTGGTTTTGGATGTTAAGTTTGGAAAAGGTTCAATCAAAATTTATGGATGTACGTAATACTTGTTGCTATTGGGAAAGATTATATGTACAAGGTATTAAAATATTGAGAGGTTCAATGTGATAGGGGGGACCTTCAGAAACATAATATATAAATTAATAGTTTAACATTCATTATTAAGCGAAGGTAAAAAATTCATTCCACATCATAACATTGGGTATAATATTCAAAACAAGGTGCGCCAGAAGCAATTTTGAGCGATGGGTAGAAGTAATAAAAAGGAATCCGGTCAAGATTTAGGTCCGGAAGGTATTTTGCGACTGTTTCTTTCTTGACGATTCACCTTTCAAGCCATCATGATTGAATTGTTCATGAAAGAAAACTTTATGGTTGGTGATCAAATAATTTAGTTTAAACAATATTTATTCATGAGAAAAATATGATGCATACATATAATAAACTACAAGATGATTGTCATACAGAGAGCACAATACAATGGTATGCATTAAAGTAATGAGTCAAGAACGAGATTTGTTGAAAGGATTCAGCAGTAAGCTTTTAGCTTGTGTAAGCCGTCTCAAATAATTTAGATGGTTTATGTAGGAAAATAGACCTATGCGCGGCAGCGCCTTTTCTTTCTTCCTTTCTTTTGTTCAGCAATGATTTATTTCATCGGTCCTAATGCGCAGATATTGGAGGGTTTTATTCTTATCAAAAGGTTATTCTTTTTACGTGTAACTTACGTCTATGTATTTATGGAAATAACAGAAATTCACAGTCCTGTCTAATTAAAGACCAAAGGTGTGGGCGCGATTCTCTCTTGGGACTGGAGTTTCGGTGCTTCTGATTCAAAGCCGTCGATAATGTGTGCGAATAGAAATTCAAGCGTAATATCAAGGACATTCGCAAACTTCGGAATTTCGACACGTGTGGCGAATAGAATGGCCCTCTAGGTCCCGTCCCCAAGCTACAACGTTGTTGCAGTATGTAGAAATACTCTTTTCACCTCAGTTTCCATTTGAGAAAAAGGTTTTACTATACACCTAGAACTTAATTAAGCACCCCGTTTTTTTCGCAGCGGTGTTAATAGAAACTGTCATTACTTCCATCCTATCTTTCAGATTGCCAAACGAGATTGTTTGCGGAAAGAATGGTCTATTGACAAATGAAAAACAACACAATGATGAAAATATGCAGTATTTTAATGGCGCTAATTACACATATCTGTCACTAATGTTTTTGATGGAAAATGTTCTCTAGACAAGTATGGTGCTGGAACGTTCCAAGATGAAACAATACCGGTAATTACTGACAAAAAATGAAACGTGTGATCACCTGAACACAATAGCAGTGTCTGACGTCAATAGTGAGTGTATCCAGCACGTGCCTGGATGACAGCCTGAACCCTCATCCTAATGCTACCAGTGAGCCTTCTGATGCGGTCTAGAGGTAACTGCTGCCACTCCTCATTCAATGCAGCTTTCAAATCGGCCAAATTCTGTACAGGCGGATCACTTGCTTGTACACGACGTCCAAGAAAGTCCCGGATGTGTTCTAAGGGATTCAAATCAGGGCTCATTGCAGGCCAAGGTAGTGCTGTAATAGCGTTGTTCTGAAGGAATGCTCTCACAGCATGGGAACGATGTGGCCTTACATTGTCGTCCATGGACACGGGGTGAGTAGCCAACGGGTGGCTGTCCAAATGAGTCATGACAACCGGACTGAGAATGTCCCGGATGTACTGATGACCATTGAGATTCCCAATTTCAGTCACCATATCGAGTTTTCAACCATGAGAGAGGCATCCCCAGATCATTACTGATCCTCAATGTTCCTGGGTACGTAAGTAGCAGTTCTATGCCTCCACACTCTCATGCGACCACCTGTGGCGTAAAGCAGGAACCTACTCTCGCCTGGCCAATGGATTCTCCGCCACGTCCTGAGATTCCAATGTTGCCGTGCCACACACCACTCCCTACGTCGTCTCTAATGCTGATCGGACAGAGCTGGACGCTTGATGACACTTCTGCACCTCATTCCAAATGCTTTGAGACGGTTTCGGACAGTTCTCTTGCACAAACGCTTCTTGGGGAGCCAAAGTGTTGCAGAATTAAATGATTAAATCAACCGCGAAGTCCCATCAGCCCGTGGCGTTTTGTGATTCCTTACCATACGATATCAGATACAGGCTCCAGATTCTGGGTTCAGTTTGGTAACCTTATGAACTTGTCGTGTTCAGCAGAACGAAGACCAGTTTTCCAAGTATCTACTATTTTATTAAATCAAAAAGTAATTACAAACCGCGACTGGTCGTTGTCTCTGGCATATGTATAATTAATACAACAAAATGTTCATTCAATACTGCTCGTACCTTGCAGGACCAGTGGCGGCATCCATCTTTCATATTGGTGGTGGTTCCGTATTCGCCTGGAGCCTAGAAACAACTTGATCAAGCATACAGAAATCGGTCGTTACATACTCCAACATTTCTGATGCAAGATCGAGTTGCGTAATTACCAGTCAGTGGAATATTTAGGCAAGATCGAATTGCGTAATTACCAGTCAACGGAATATTTAGGGAAAGTCCCCTGATTCCCCTGACGTGGCAGTCGCCATTTATAGACTCTTTGACTGCCATGCAGGTTGTCGCGCAGGCTGAATGCAGTCTTATGGGGGTCCACAAAGACATACAACCGGGGGAATTGCGTGGTGGATTCTGCAAAGTTCAGTACGATAAATTGATAATAAAATAAGCCCCATTTAAACCAACAAATAGGGTGATCTACTGTACGTCCTAGAAGAGCTGTTGCTCTTTTGCCGAGCTTGATTAACCCCTGTGGGCCAACTTCGCAACAAAAGGTGTTTCAAAACCCCACTTGAAGCACAGGGTTCACGCCTAACGAGGCATACCAGACTCCGATCTTCCTGAGGAGAGGTCATTTGGGGTTGTCAAGGGCTTGGTGGGTCCTTAACATCGTTGGTTTGGTGATGTTTTCGGACAAGTCTGCTGCATGCATGCCAACGATTTGCTATCTTAGTGCCTCTGACAGTCTCCTCCTTGCCATGTCAACATTTATTGATAAAAGAAGTGACAAGTTTTCTTGTTTTATACCCAGATATTGCATGTGGATGTTTGTGTTTTTTTGTTGTTTTTTTTTGTGACATTCGTGGGAAGTATGGTTCACGTGGACGGATGTGTTTGGGGTGCGCTATTAGCCAGAAACATTATGTTTCACTAGATGAAGTGTACTGCAAGACATAGCAATCATCAAAACATAATAATCACTAACAGCAACTTCACTGTCATGAAACATTTCAGGAGTGCTTAATTAAGTTCCAGGTGTATATATCGGGTGAGAACTTGTCAAGGCTAAGTGGACAAGTTGTGGAAAATATGGAGAAGCATTCCACAACATATGAAGGGAAGTAACTCTAAAATCATACTCGTTTTCATTGGGACATTGTGTGAGAAAGAATTTGATTTTTGGAAAGAGAGATGCAGGAACGAGCTACGCAGAAAACTACATTAATACGTTAAAAAAGCGGCCGTGTCAAACGGGCACAAAATATATTCAATAAGTTTTGCAAAAGTAATCTAAGATAAAATCTATATAAAAAAAAACATTAGATCTGGAATTGGGGAACGAAATAGTTATTGAATTCCAAACGTCATTGCAGAGCAGCACACTGATGTCAAAATACGAAAGTTTTCAGCAGCAAAGTTCACCTGTAAGGCGGGAAGGCAGCAAGGCGAGCAAATCAAATATATATTGATAGAAATCAATGTGATTTTGCGAACACAATGGTCCAATTCCTACGGACACGGTGGGTTATGTGGACACAACAGGTCAATTTCTGAAGACGTAATGGATCTTGCGGACATAATGGGCCAATTATTGCAGGTTTAACGGGCTTTTCGAAACAGCGGTTGAATTACTGCGGACGTAATGGCTTTTGCGAACACAATGGGTCAATTTGCTGCGCACGTAATGGCTTTTTCTGGTGCAATGGACCAACTCCTGAGGACTTAATTGGTTTCGCGGAGAGAATGCGCCCATTCCGAAACTAAATGATTTTGCGGACACAATGGGCAAATTACTCCGGACGAAATTAGTTTTATGGGCACAATGGGGTAATTCTTGTTACGTTTGACGGACGTAATATTTATTAATTTATTGGGATTTAACGACACTTTTGACAGTCAGGGTCACCTCGTGTCACACAGTTTTACGGGTGGAGGAAGCCGGAATACCCGGAGAGAACCACCGAGCAACTGCGTGCAACTACCAGACTCCCCAACGTACTAACACCACGCATGTAGGGTCAGCATTGGCTGAAGTCAAGTGCACCATCGACGTGCAGTACGCCTCTCTGCACAGCACCACCGTGTCCCCGTGTGGGCAATCGGAATTAATTGCCTCGCCCAAGGACACAACGCAGCGGGGATCGGACCATGGACTTTTCGGTTTGAAGTCCATTCCGTAACCACTGAGCCACTGCGCTCCCCGATTGACGTAATGGGCTGCGGCGTAATGGTCAGATGTGGACGTAATGGTCCTCAACACCGACCGGGGTTATGGGGTGATTTCGTCTTGTATTCAAGAGTACCAATTGTTTAAAATATGCGTCAAATTCGAAATTCTTGTCACGGGCAGGGCAAAACTGGCCAACTGCGTCCAACCCCACAAACTACGACCTTGGTACAGTATGTAGAAATATTATAAGTTATCTCGGGCAACATCCAGGGTACATGGAGATTTAATACCTGGATGTTGGTTTTCAACCATGAGGCGCAAGCCCGCCTCCTAACACAGAAATAATGCAGAGATGTAAAATATGATCCCACATTAAGACTCAGGCGACGAAGTTTAAACATCACATTGAACCTCAGGTTTTGAACCAAACAGCGAAACAAACGTCACAGCAAAACTATAAATAGACCGAATCTATTTCCGTATCGTTGTATGGAGAATTTTTTCACTTTGGTGAAGCTTCAAAACCGATTCAAATTCAGTATCAAAGTCTTTCTCTGACAAATACTCTCTAAAAAGCAGTGCGGCAGTACTATTTGATTTTACGGTGGATTCAATCCGTTTGCGAACGATGTCTCCATCGGAGTGTCAAGCGAAGCGAGAGATTGACATTTTGTGTTCTGCTCAAGCGAAATCGAAGATAAACAGATGAGTTGCTCCCTTTGATGTTCTCACCCCGCAAAGCGCAAAAGCATGTTTGCGAACCCGATTCAATCTGTTCAGTTCTCATCGAATACGACAGCAAACAAGTACTTCTGCTCATAGGGCTGCAACAATGTTTTTTTTTAATTTGTATTAGTATTCACTACAATACGACAATAAGTTGGGTATAACTTAACAGTTCTGGTAGGAGCTTCGATGTGACCCATTTGGGGTCAAGGGTTATTTTTATCACCTGGATATTTCTCGAGTGACAAACGGGGAACAACGGCGCGTGCTCTTATCACCCGCATGTTTGAAGATAGCCGATACCATGGCTATTTGTTTCGGTTACGTTGACCAGTCAGAAGACGCGATGCATACTGATACAGGGACAAAAAGTCTTGTCCCCCAACTTTTTTCTGTCTTGATTAGAACGTGTAACAAGTAGCAGAGTGAACAGGCTGTGTAAAATATTCCCCAACTATGAAGGAATGTAAATCGCTGTGCCTTATGGTCTAGAGGCATGCCGCATGGCCTCCGTCAACGTTTCAAAACCGATTCTTCTCTGAATTTCTTTGCGACTGTTTTCCTAGGTGATTCACCTTTCAACCCAGAATCTATAGTTTGTGGAGGTTTTGCGAAAAGGGAAACTTTATAATCGATGCGCAGACAATATAATGGACAACACATAGTTAAGTGGAAAAAATAGTTTAATTCGACAACCCAAAATCGATTGAGTGTGGCGATAAGCGATGGGAGAAAATAAATTACTATAACAAACCTCTTTTTTATCGGTGGAAATTCCATCATATATCAGCAGCCCTAATACTTTATCGTGTTCTCGCAGGTCACTGTATTCGGCAGCATTCATTGGTATCCTGTCTTCGTGGATGTTGACTGCACATCTACATAAACACTTAATCAAATCTCCATTGGCTGCCTGTAGAACAGCATCCGCCCCTTCTTTGTCTGCACAACACAAAAACTCCAAGGTTTCTATCTCTATCAACGAGAGGAGGGTCTCAGCATCTCACAGTGAATGGTTTTCGTGAAAGGGCTCCGATCTTCGTGGACAGTAATGATCCTCGTGCCTCGTTCGGTTGACTGTTCGGGTAAACACCTTGATACAATATGTTCAGAGCCGAGAATTCCGCATGTCTCCACTCGACGGTGGTCAGGACACAAATGGGCTGAAAGCCAAGCTCATCACTCTTGCGACTCTCGAATCTTATCGAGCAAATGAGATATCGAGAATTTGCTTTGTGACTACTCGACTCATTTCGGAAACAGACAGAACGGCATTCGCGTTCGAATTCTCATTTTTTATCGCACGAGATCGATTTGGGCGGAGGGATAATATTGAACGAGAAGCCGAAGGCAATATTGTCCCTCCGCCAATAAAATAGTTGTCGGGGCCTTCTTGGGTAATTCTAGGCAGAAAACGATGATTTGGGGTAATGGGATTTACTCTTATATAGAGGAACGCACCTTATTGTCTGACAAAAAATGATGAATCCGTACCAAATAAAGCCCGTTCCGATGAAGCGGGGTGACTCAGGGTGATTTAGGGGTGATTGTAGTCGTCTGTTTGGGTAATTAGGTTCACACCAGTTCAATTGAACACACCCTCGAAACATACCCCGCGTCCTTTAAGAAGCCTTTTAGGCACATCCCAAACACGTGCCACCATAGAATCCAAGATGACGGCTTCAAGTAAACAAAATGGACGACAGAAATACGTGTCACCTTAACAACACGTGCTGCACTTGACACTACTTATCACTGTGGGGATGACGTCATAAGATGACCGCTCACGTGGGCTACTACGACAACCAAACATGACTTAAATGGGTCACGTGAGTATGATGTCAAATGAGATCCGGCATGAGATCCGGCCAATGTCGGGGATCTATCGCTCTCCTACTACAAATATATAATACTTATATAACTGCAGCCATCGTTCGGAATTCCACACTTTCCCAACAACAACGGCAATATCTGCTTAGCACCGTTCAATATGTTTTCAGTTTTCGTCTCGAAATATTGCTTTAGACCCTTATTGGAGTGAGCTCAACCAGATCGTTCCAATGAGGGGCCGCATTCTCTGTTTTGGGGGTAGAACATGTGGTGTGTTTGTCAAAAAGTAAATGCCAGAGGCAGTTCATTGTCGTATTTTGTGAAGAATTAAATACTGACACAATTTAGCACCCCACCACAATAGGGTGAAATTCATGAAGAATTTTGTACAAAAATTCCAGCCGAATCTTGGACTGCTGCCTTCATATTTTAAAACCGTTGATAAATACAAGTAAGGGGTATATGATAGTTTATGCTTGTGACAGGGTTGTAAATTCCAGTGTGTGTGGAGGTGTGCAACGCACCCTAAAATATTTAAAGACACATTTTTGGGGCAGTTGTCGAGCAGTGCGGTACACGTACTTTCACCACTGGGCACGTTAATGAAAACTTTGGAAGACTAATCTAGAAGGGCAATCGGGTACATATGTTCACTGGTTGGCCACCACAAGACTATATTTGGACTCCACTGATAGGTTTGCTTCAGGTATTTTTCCATTTATTCATTTGTTATTTGAATCAGTTTCTCCAGTAAAACATAATTTGTTAACCTCAGGAAATAAGCGCTGTCCAACTTGTCAGGGTTCTCGTGAGGAGCTACTCTCCAATAAATCGCAAACATCAAAATGCAAATTAGCCAACTGGAATACTTAAATTGGACTGGAACGATACTTCCCGTTAACAGAAGTACCTCTAATTAACATTTGGATGGAGATCCCGTCTGGTAAATTGAGTCTTATCCCTCAATCTCGACCAGCGATGTAGTCATGTGGGGTTGGGGAATTGGGGGTTTCACATATAGGGAATACACAATCCTAACCCAGCCCGATATGAATTGGAATGGAGGATGAATTATTTTCAGAAAACGTATTTGCCACACCATCAGGCACATTTCATTTGGGCTAGTAACGCCCGTGATCTCAGACTATAGTTACGGGCTTCACTGTTGAAAATTCAAATGTCTCTTTCACAATAAACATTCATAAATGTCAGTGGAAGCGCGGGTGATGCGACACTTCGAAATTCAACCTCGAATAAAATGATGAGAAAGACAACAGCATATTTGAAAGAAAGGGATACGGAATAGATATTGTTAAAATATTTTGAACAGGTTTATAGAAGGTGGTTGTTCGGTGACAATGTTGCTGGTATTTTGAAACGCGTTTTGGATCCACATTTTCAAGATTTCTTGAAAAGAATTTATCATGCTATGCTCAAAGAAAAGTCAGTGAAGTCAGGTAACGAAACAAACTCGTGTGTTGCTTCGCTACCTTTTCAAATCGAACTCTCTAAATGGCCACAAAAAGTATTCTGGAACCTTGTGGTGTGTGCTTGAGTGCACATATTGAAGACAAAACTGTTACAAGATTCTCTGTTTAATTCTAGGTAAATTGCCGATAAGCATAACCTTTCACCTCCATATTCTGTTTTAAAGGCCATGATGATAGTGCGCCCTAATTTCCCAAAGTATGTTAATGGCGGCTCATTAAAACTGTGGATTAACCCTTTAAACCCGACCGGCCGCTTTTCCGGCCAGGAACACGAAATGCCATAACGTCATTATATAAGATGGATGTTCAGTAAATGTGTGGGTAGACCAATCAATATTTTTGGAGCTGCTCGTTGAAAATATTGAAAATATTGATTGGTCTACCCCAAATAATGAATATGGACTCTTCTACTTGCTGCCATTGAATTGGTATGGAAAATACCACTGGAGTTCAAAGGGTTGAAACAGTCAATATTTTCTCAGTGCAGCTCCAATGCTACACGTTGAAAATATTATTTGGTCTACCTCCAAATAAAATGGAGCAGGCCTAACATTCCCTTGGTGTGCTGCCCGCTTAAATGTTTCCTAGCAGGGCAATGTTTAGCACGCCTGTAAGTCGAGTACAGTTGTCAGCGACAGCCCTTATCGCTGTTATTGGAGAAACCGCAGCTGAATTGCAGGATATTAGAGGTTATTACTTGGTTAGTTTCATATCAACCGAGATATCAGCCCGAGGTAACTTCATAACTTCATTATTTATTTATTTATTTATTTATTTATTTATTTATTTATTTATTGGTGTTTGAGGTCACATCCTTATGCACAATGGCTAATCACGACCGTGACAGTTTTACGGGTGGAGGAACCCGGAGAGAAGCACCGAGTTGAAGACATGCGCACCATTGAGGTGCAGTACGCCTTAGTACACGGCGTCATCGTGCTCCCATGTGGACAGTCGGGGTTAAGTGCCTTGCCCAAGTACACAACGCGGGTGTCCGAATCGATCGCTCAGACGGCCACCCATTCGAGGACTAACCGGGCTCGACGTTGCTTAACTTCGGAGATCTGACGAGAACCGGTTACCGCAACGCCATCGCGCCCCTCATAACTTCATTTGAAACTAATCAAGTATTTATTAAACCCAATCAAATAATTACAAAGTATTCTCAGAACTGTAGGAGGTTTCTGACAATGGTATTGTTTCTCGTTGTTTTAACCCTTACCCAAAATAACATTTTTTTTGTCTCAAAAACATAGGTTATGACCCCTCGTTGGAACGAGCTCGTTGCAACGAGGGGTCATAACCGATGTTTTTGAGACAAACAATGAAAATAATTAGTTATTAGTAGTATAGTTCGCACGTTTCACCTCACATTGGTAGGATCTCATTGCAGGATATCATGTGACGTCATAGCCACGTGACCTAGTGGCGCCATGTTGTGTTGTCGTGGTAACCCGCGTGAGCGGCCATGTTGTGACGTCATCTCCATAGTGATACGTGGTGTGAGTGCGCATTCGCAGCGCGTGTTGTTAGGGTGATACGTGTTTCCGTCGTCCATTTTGTATACTGGAGGCCGCCATCTTGGTTTCTATGGTAGCACGTGGTTGCTATGTTACCCAATTTTTCTGAAATAGGACGGGGTATTTCGGAGGGTATGTTCGATTGAATCGGAGTAAATCTAATTACCACAAACAACCCGACAATCCCTCCAAATCACCAAAATCTATCCCAACTTTTACTATTTCGAATTCTTTCAGAATTCTCTGACTCTATCTATATATGCAATAGTTTACATCTACCTGACTATGTTCTTTTATTCTAGAGTATACTCCAGTAGCGTAGGAGAGCCTATTATTTGGAACAGTTTATCTTATTATTACTATATTTAGCAATTTCTGGTCTATTTTTGTTAGTTCTGACCCTATTCCAAGTACTCTTGTTGTTTCATATATCTAAATTATAACTAACCAATCACATTGCTTGATTTCCCATAATCTGTATACAGAGTTATCTCCCTTCTGTATAATAAAAGACTATATCCAATGGCCATATCCCATGGAATTCCATTTTGGGGAAACACACGTGGCTATAGAATCCCTTTTCTGTCATATGTGCTTATGTGAAAAAGAACAATGTGACACAATGTGCCCTAGCACAAAGGCACATGCTTTATGTGCCGATACGTGCTTATGTGAAAAGGCACAATGTGACACAATGTGCCCTAGCACATAGGCACATACGGGTATTTGAGGATACCTATGTCCTGGTATTGTTTTATTCGAGGATACCTACTGGAGAATCCCTTTTTTGTCGTATGTGCTTATGTGAAAAGGCACAATGTGACACAATGTGCCCTAGCACAAAGGCACATGCTTTATGTGGTTATATGTGATTATGTGAAAAGGCATACTGTGACACAATGTGCCCTAGCACATAGGCACGTAAGGGTATTTTAGGGTACCTGGTATTTTATTATTTGAGGATACTAGTTGGACTTTACATCCGGGTACTTCATGCTACATCCGGGTACTTCTGTTGGGAAAGGTGTAAAAGGGGTGTTGGTACGCAAATAAATTCATTTGTGTCCTGACTGTCGTCGAGTGAAGAGATGTTACCAGTTCGATGCAGATACTGTTCCAAGTTATTTTCAAGATCGGATAATGCTCGAAGACACGAAAAGGACCATCGTCGGCTCCACTGCAGATATTGTACTAAGTTGTTCGCCCAGCCATACAATAGGAAGAGACATGAAGAACATAACTGTCCAAGAAGAAGAGAAGAGGAGAGAGATACTGGACTGACTGACCAGAATAAAGCTCTTTTAGAATTTTTACGCGATGCTGACAAGGAGGAAATCGATGCCGTTCGACGTGCTGCTGATGAATATTTGATTACCTGTTTATGTAAATGTGCTACCAACATCCTCGAAGATAAGATAAGATACCACTGAATTTGGCTGAATTTGATGACCTGCGAAAATACGAACATGTATTGAAGCTGCTAACAGATGATGGAATTTCTCCAGATATCAAAAGATGTGTACTACGAAGGAGTTTCTTTCTCTCAGCGCTTATCAACCCAGTCTTAGCTCTGAAAAAAGTATAAAAGGAGTGTTGGAGTGAAAATAAATTCATTTGTTCTACGACCACGAAAGAGTAAAGTCATGAAAGTCCACTGCTGCAATATTGTGATAAAGAATTCTCCAGGAGCTTCACACGTAAGAGACATGAAGATGATTACTGTCCCATGATGAAATCGGAAACATCGAGCAACACTACAAGATTAGAAAGAAATTTAGATACACTGCGCATCCTATCTGATGCGAATCGATATGAAACCAAGACTATGCTGAAGATGGCCAGTGATGATTTGATAGAATGTATATGTGATTGTGCCTCGAGCATCTTGCAGGGCGCAGTACCTATAACCAAATCTGAGAGAGCTAAGTTGATTCCACACAAGTACGAAATAAGGAGAATTGCCTCACCAAAGAGAGAACTATCTTATCGGAAAAGAAGACGCATCATACAGAAAGGAGGATTTTTAGGAAAGTTGATCAAACCCGTCATCAATGCTCTGTCCGATATCCTATAAAAGGGTCGTGCTCATAAGAAATTTGTTATTTGTAATCTGACCTTCGAAGAGAGCGGACACAATGCAATCCAGCTGTGCACCAAAACATTGGTCAAGAGATTCGGACTCTGATGAATCGTCGGAACTATCAGAAGATATGGAATATGAAGAAGAAGACGAAGAGGAAGACGTTTCTATGATGGGAGATATCATTCAAAGTGCCTTTGACAAATACCAAAACGATTTTGACAACCTCATGAACAAATATATCGAAGATGGAATGGATAGTGAAGATGCAGTTGAAACAGTATATAGAGCACTTCAAAAGAATGTTGGAGAAGCCATTAGTGAGAAATACGTTTATACCCTTGAGTACATTCGAAATTTTTGCAACGACGCAATTCACAAGAAAATTCAAGAAACAGCCAAACGTCTTCGTGAAGAAGAGGATTTTGACTTTGAAGAATCCCAGAAATATGCCTTGGAAAAGCGAAGATTTCTGTTCGACAACCTTATGACAAACTACTCATTCCGAGGAGATGATGATGAAGAAGAAGACGATTAGAAACAATAAGTATAAAAGGAGTGTTGGTATAAAAATAAATTCATTTCCGTTTTGAACGTCGAAGAGTGAAGATGTCTGTGTCAACAACAGTGCTCAGATTCAAAGATGACTTACATATACAGATCTTCAAAACGATGCTGGATTAAAGCTGACTTCCCAAAAAACTGGCTCAAGTGAATCGTGTGGTAAATGCAGCCAAGAGAAAAAATCTAGACATGGATGCTGGTGGAATGAAACAAAGATGTGTGGATACTGGCCGATCAGTAAACAAAAGAATAAAGACAGAATTGACTCCCAATACAAACAAGAACGAAGTTACCACTATGAACAAAGTTTCTACAGAAACAAAGAAAGGTGTTTCCATTAAGAACGAAGTTACTACTGAAGACAAGAAAAAGATACCAGCTCCCATAAAGAAAGAAGTTTCCACTAAGAACGAAGTTTCTACTGAAGTCAAGAAAAAGATGCCAGCTCCCATAAAGAATGAAGTTACCACTACGAATGAAGTTTCTACTGAAGTCAAGAAAGAGATGCCAGCTCCCATAAAGAATGAAGTTACCACTACGAATGAAGTTACTACTGAAGCTAAGAAGGATGTTTCCACTCAAACCACAAATGAAATTACTACTAAGAAGACTGGAGTTACTACTATGGAACAGCTAGAGAAAGAGGAACCCAAAGCTGCCAGACAGGAAAAAATTAAAGCAACCTACAAAGCCAAGTTATCAAATGAGAGAATGTGTTTTATCAAGAACCTAGCCATGCAATGGGAAGAAGCTTCAATCCACAAGAAGATGAAATGGTTAGCCCATTCAAGAAGAACTACAAAGAGAAATGCCTTGAGACATTGAATTGTATACTTGAATAAAAATGAAATGTTATAAATTGTTGTTTGTTTTTTATCTACTACCCCAACAGAAGTACCCGGATGTAGCATGAAGTACCCGGATGTAAAGTCCAACTAGTATCCTCAAATAATAAAATACCAGGTATCCTAAAATACCCGTATGTGCCTATGTGCTAGGGCACATTGTGTCACATTGTGCCTTTTCACATAAGCACATATTAGCACATAAAACATGTGCCTTTGTGCTAGGGCACATTGTGTCACATTGTGCCTTTTCACATAAGCACATACGACAAAAAACGGATTCTCCAGTAGGTATCCTCGAATAAAACAATACCAGGACATAGGTATCCTCAAATACCCGTATGTGCCTATGTGCTAGGGCACATTGTGTCACATTGTGCCTTTTCACATAAGCACATATTGGCACATAAAGCATGTGCCTTTGTGCTAGGGCACATTGTGTCACATTGTGCTTTTTCACATAAGCACATATGACAGAAAAGGGATTCTATAGCCACAGGTGTTTCCCTAAAATGGAATTCCATGGGATATGGCCATTGGATATAGTCTTTTATTATACAGAAGGGAGATAACTCTGTATACAGATTATGGAAAATCAAGCAATGTGATTGGTTAGTTATAATTTAGATATATGAAACAACAAGAGTACTTGGAATAGGGTCAGAACTAACAAAAATAGACCAGAAATTGCTAAATATAGTAATAATAAGATAAACTGTTCCAAATAATAGGCTCTTCTACGCTACTGGAGTATACTCTAAAATAAAGGAACATAGTCAGGTAGATGTAAACTATTGCATATATAGATAGAAGCAGAGAATTCTGAAAGAATTCGAAATAGTAAAAGTTGGGATAGATTTTGGTGATTTGGAGGGATTGTCGGGTTGTTTGTGGTAATTAGATTTACTCCGATTCAATCGAACATACCCTCCGAATATACCCCGTCCTATTTCAGAAAAATTGGGTAACATAGCAACCACGTGCTACCATAGAAACCAAGATGGCGGCCTCCAGTATACAAAATGGACGACGGAAACACGTATCCCCCTAACAACACGCGCTGCGCATGCGCACTCTCACCACGTATCTCTATGGAGATGACGTCACAACATGGCCGCTCACACGGGTTACCATGACAACACAACATGCCGTCACTAGGTCACGTGGCTATGACGTCACATGAGATCCTGCAATGAGATCCTGCCAATGAGAGGTGAAACGTGCGAGCTATACTACTAATAACTAATTATTTTCATTTTTTGTCTCAAAAACATCGGTTATGACCCCTCGTTGCAACGAGCTCGTTCCAACGAGGAGTCATAACCTATGTTTTTGAGACAAAAAATTAGTTATTTTGGGTAAGGGTTAAAACAACGAGAAACAATACCACTGTCAGAAACCTCCTACAGTTCTGAGAATACTTTGTAATTATTTGATTGGGTTTAATAAATACTTGATTAGTTTCAAATGAAGTTATGGGGGCGCGGTGACGTTGCGGTAACCGGTTCTCGTCAGATCTCCGAAGTTAAGCAACGTCGAGCCCGGTTAGTCCTCGGATGGGTGACCGTCTGAGCGCTCGATTCGGACTCCCGCGTTGTTTACTTGGGCAAGGCACTTAACCCCGACTGTCCACATGGGAGCACGATGACGCCGTGTACTAAGGCGTACTGCACGTCAATGGTGCGCATGTCTTCAACTCGGTGCTTCTCTCCAGGTTCCTCCGCCCGTAAAACTATCACGGTCATGATTAGCCATTGTGCATAAGTATGTGACCTCAAACACCAATAAATAAATAAATAATGAAGTTATGAAGTTACCCCGGGCTGATATCTCGGTTGATATGAAACTAACCAAGTAATAACCTCTAATATCCTGCAATTCAGCTGCGGTTTCTCCAATAACAGCGATAAGGGCTGTCGCTGACAACTGTACTCGACTTACAGGCGTGCTAAACATTGCCCTGCTAGAAAACATTTAAGCGGGCAGCACGCCAAGGGAATGTTAGGTCTACTCCATTTTATTTGGAGGTAGACCAAATAATATTTTCAACGTGTAGCATTATAGCTGCACTAAGAAAATATTGACTGTTTCAACCCTTTGAACTCCAGTGGTATTTTCCATACCAATTCAATGGCAGCAAGTAGAAGAGTCCATATTCATTATTTGGGGTAGACCAATCAATATTTTCAATATTTTCAACGTGCAGCTCCGAAAATATTGATTGGTCTACCCACACATTTACTGAACATCCATCTTATATAATGACTTTATGGCGTTTCGTGTTCCTGGCCGGAAAAGCGGCCGGTCGGGTTTAAAGGGTTGATCCACAGATTTAATGAGCCGCCATTAACATACTTTGGGAAATTAGGGCG
The DNA here is from genome assembly GCA_031216915.1 of Pictodentalium vernedei. Classification (NCBI taxonomy): domain Eukaryota; kingdom Metazoa; phylum Mollusca; class Scaphopoda; order Dentaliida; family Dentaliidae; genus Pictodentalium; species Pictodentalium vernedei. Next base: position 761,724,338 of record CM062297.1, read on the forward strand.
CACTATCATCATGGCCTTTAAAACAGAATATGGATGTGAAAGGTTATGCTTATCGGCAATTTACCTAGAATTAAACAGAGAATCTTGTAACAGTTTTGTCTTCAATATGTGCACTCAAGCACACACCACAAGGTTCCAGAATACTTTTTGTGGCCATTTGGAGAGTTCGATTTGAAAAGGTAGCGAAGCAACACACGAGTTTGTTTCGTTACCTGACTTCACTGACTTTTCTTTGAGCATAGCATGATAAATTCTTTTCAAGAAATCTTGAAAGTGTGGATCCAAAACGCGTTTCAAAATACCAGCAACACTGTCACCGAACAACCACCTTCTATAAACCTGTTCAAAATATTTTAACAATATCTATTCCGTATCCCTTTCTTCCAAATATGCGGTTGTCTTTCTTAGCATTTTATTCGATTTTGAATTTCGAAGTGTCGCATCACCCGCGCTTCCACTGACATTTATGAATGTTTATTGTGAAAGAGACATTTGAATTTTCAACAGTGAAGCCCGTAACTATAGCCTGAGATCACGGGCGTTACCAGCCCAAATGAAATGTGCCTGATGGTGTGGCAAATACGTTTTCTGAAAATAATTCATCCTCCATTCCAATTCATATCGGGCTGGGTTAGGATTGTGTATTCCCTATATGTGAAACCCCCAATTCCCCAACCCCACATGACTACATCGCTGGTCGAGATTGAGGGATAGGACTCAATTTACCAGACGGGATCTCCATCCAAATGTTAATTAGAGGTACTTCTGTTAACGGGAAGTATCGTTCCAGTCCAATTTAAGTATTCCAGTTGGCTAATTTGCATTTTGATGTTTGCGATTTATTGGAGAGTAGCTCCTCACGAGAACCCTGACAAGTTGGACAGCGCTTATTTCCTGAGGTTAACAAATTATGTTTTACTGGAGAAACTGATTCAAATAACAAATGAATAAATGGAAAAATACCTGAAGCAAACCTATCAGTGGAGTCCAAATATAGTCTTGTGGTGGCCAACCAGTGAACATATGTACCCGATTGCCCTTCTAGATTAGTCTTCCAAAGTTTTCATTAACGTGCCCAGTGGTGAAAGTACGTGTATCGCATTGCTCGACAACAGCCCCAAAAATGTGTCTTTAAATATTTTAGGGTGCGTTGCACACCTCCACACACTCACACTGGAATTTACAACCCTGTCACAAGCATAAACTAGCATATACCCCTTACTTGTATTTATCAACGGTTTTAAAATATGGAGGCAGCAGTCCAAGATTCGGTTGGAATTTTTGTACAAAATTCTTCATGAATTTCACCCTATTGTGGTGGGGTGCTAAATTGTGTCAGTATTTAATTCTTCACAAAATACGACAATAAACTGCCTCTGGCATTACTTTTTGACAAACACACCACATTTCCTACCCCAAAAACAGAGAATGCGGCCCCTCATTGGAACGATCTGGTTGAGCTCACTCCAATAAGGGTCTAAAACAATATTTCGAGACGAAAACTGAAAACATATTGAACGGTGCAAAGCAGATATTGCCACTAGGTCACGTGGCTATGACGTCACATCAGATCCTGCAATGAGATCCTGCCAATGTGAGGTGAAACGTGCGAGCTATACTACTGTTATTCAAGAATTTGTTTTTGCAAGTGTCGTCTACTTTTCATGTTATGTAAGGGGTTAATAAGTCCGACGTTTCGTCTTCTAGTTCGGCTTACCGAACGTTACAGTTTCCCACAGTGGGGAAACCACGACGTTCGGGCAGTTGAACCATCTCATCTCTCACTTCGACGAATCTCCCGCTAACGACTATGAATCTTAGTTTGCGTTGAACTTGTGTACAACTCTCTTTTTTTCCTTTTTTTTTTCTTTGATCCACCTAATCCGTACTTATTGCCATCATTAGTTCATTACGATAGAATAACCACTCCCTTTTGCCAGGTAGCGCCAATTTTACTGATTGATTGCTTTCAACGAATAACGGTGAACGATTTCGCTGTAAAACAAAATGGCTGCGCCTGGTAAGTTGGTAACGTATCAAAGTGGACCAATCTAGCTTGGTTCATATCGGCCTCACACCAGCCAAATTTGAATTCATATCAGCCGAGCTCAATGATGGGCAATTCTAGGGAAGAAAATCGTACCTAGTAACACGCCTTACCGTCCCCTGAGTTAATTATTTATATATTTATTGGTGTATTTATTGCTGTTTAATGTCACATTTTTCTGCACAATGCCTGATCATGACCACAGAGATCAAGTTTAGTCAAGTTTATTCAATCGTTTATTCCCATGTTGCCCATTTCATAGGACTTCAACCCCACGCATTGGTGACTGGATCATATTTTACAGTAAAACAAAGCTTTTTTACCATAGTGAACAAGCAATGCTTCACTTCCCGGGGTTCCTACGGGGAGTCCTCGGAGTTCCAATATGTTCTTTGTGCCCATTGGTACATAGAATACATTGGAAGTCAGGGGCGATAATTACATAGAATTTCCTCTACCAAACGAGTAACTGGATTGTTGTCTAGAAATACATAAGCTAGCCATCGTCAGACATTTGGGATTTCCACATTACAGAGTATGCCACATGTAGGGGTGGTCTTCAAAAGAACCCCCCAATCGTTAGACCTCATAGAGGGAGATCTAACGACTGGAGGGTCCTTTGAAGGACTGAAGTGGAGCATGGATAGGTCTCATGAGTGCCAGCTGCGGGTCTGTAAATGGGTAAACTCAAAGGTTGATACCAAAATTTACTCATCTTGTCTTCCTTTTTTTAATTCCTACAATTTAATATTCTCAAACGCACGCTCTTGTTGGAGACAAATGTGCATGTAGGAGGGCATTTGTTTTGGTTTTTTTTTTTTTTGTTCTGTTTTTTTTTTTTTTGGCATCTCTGCAATTTACAGAATACCAGACCTGTTGGAATCTCCCCAACTAATGCTAACGAACTTACATGGAATATACAATCAAACTTGAAGGGTTAATATAAAAGAACTGACAAAATTTAAAACGAGAATTTTCCAAACTTCGCAGAAACAAGGTCGATTTCTCGGACCAGCAGTAACCAATTCATTATTCACGTCTGAGAAAGTGAACCCCAATTTTCTTAACGTTTCATGAACAGACAGGCGGATAAACAAACTGCACTTGTTCTCTTGGGCTGGTAACCTTTGGCCACAGATAAAACAAGTTACAGGAGGTGAATCCTTCGGTAAACTTCCTAATTTCCTTTCTACCATCATACGGAGTTCTCATATAGGCATATTTAAGCGAGGTTTAAGTGACCAAAATGGCTGAAAATTCAATTTTGTGCATCGAGCTATATGGGCACTCATTAAGGAAAGATATTCATTTAATTCCAAGTAATGGGTCATATTTCATCCACAATTCTAAAGAAACGATATTTGGGAAGAAATCACGAGAAATGAGAAATCAGACCTCACTAAAATTACTGATTTTGATTTTGGCCCAATCTTTCCCTTCTAATTAAAACATATTTGACTCTCCCTCCAATGTATGATAGATGTCCACCGAAAGCCGTACCACAACAGAGTCACAAAATTTATGCTAAAATTCATACATGGATGAAAAACCTGGTTGTGAATATCTGGTAAAAATGAAAACAATTAAACATTTGATTGCAGATAGAACGTTTTATGACAATATGCAACGACAGTCTAACCCAAATCAGATGTTTTTTATAAGTCAACCTGCTATAACTTTCTAAACTGGTACTTTTGAATTGTTAGGACAGCACCCTTACTTCAAGGATTCCAGTCTTCTTTCTATTGGTGATATACACAACCGACATTTTTTTCGAAATCGTCCCATATGAGAAATATCACAGAAACACTGTGATTCTATTTTAAGTGTGTTTTAGTAGACATCTTCTACCACACATCTGGGGGACATTTAGACATTTTAAACAAAGAGCGTCGGAAACATCCGAGGTAAAAGGGGCAGAAGCACAAAAAGGGAACTCGACTCTGGATATAGGTTGACACTGGGAGTTTACAACGCATCATAAATTGCAATGTGACAATCAATAGTACTGACATTAAATATATATTGCCCTTTGAGGTGAACGCGGGGACATCTGCTATGCTAAAGCATTGCATTTCAAATAGCACCTTGTTCCACTTAAAGCACGATTTAAAGCTTTAGAAATTAGCTCGCCGATTACACAGCTTGTTTGTTTGGTGATTTTGTTTTATACTTAATCTTATTTGTTTTACAAGGATTGGCGAACAAGTTGTGCAACTTATATTAACGCCTCTCCTTGGTCCAAAGGCGCAGGTGTGTAGGGTGCCTTCGTAGCGGCAACGTCGTGGTCTCGCTCTTGTCGAATATTACGAAGGGGTCCTTAGCCTGCAGGGACGGAGTCTCTCTCCGCTCAGACGACAGCCATTTTACGTCCCCACCCTATAGGACGGTACGCTGTGACAGCATTAACCCCACAATTGATGCTGACAGCGAGTGTTCCGACACCTCGAGAACTTTCCTGGGGATCGACCCCATGATGGACAAGCGCACCTAACTCGATGATTATGGACCACGGTCTGTCATTATACCTGGTACACCCACCCCCTCCCATTGGAATTGGCACACGAAAAATACGTATCAACGAAATTTATCGCTTAGTTTTCCGCTATTTAGCCTGGAATGCAAAAAGTAACGGATGGCGTACGCAGGGTATGATATTACTGCCGTGAAAGGTTGTTGCCTGTGAATCAATTATTTGTCACCGATGAACGACTAAAGTATTGTTGCAGAAGATCAAAATTGTCTGAAATGTATATCAACACAGCTATTTACACGTTGAAACAACTCACAAATAATTTCTTTGGCTGCAATTCTGCCATTGAATAAATAGGAAGGTGAACAGAAACAGGTCACAATCGCATGTTCAATTTGCAGGCAAAGAGAAAATAGATTTAGTTTAACTAATATTTATTTGAAATATTTCAAGAAGTGTAATTTTTACAACAGCTGATGGTGGATCCGACAGAAAGCTAAAAAGCTTGTACAGGGTCGTTTCTATAAAAAGCTTATACAAGACTGTTCCCAGAAAATACATTTAAATAGCCTGCAGATAAAGAGTTGGAGATAATTGAACTATAATTAACGAGGAATACGTGAAGTCACCGGTGTAAAAGGAATGGAAGTCCGTAGGAACGTTAGTCCCTCTGGACTATTATTCCGCGGAATTATAGTCCTAGGTCTAACATTTCTAGGAATAGTAGTCCGGCGGGCTACTATTCCTAGAAATGTTAGACCTAGGACTATAATTCCGCGGAATAATAGTCCAGAGGGACTAATTTTCCTACGGACTTCCATTCCTGTCACACCGGCTCTCCCTGTCTAAAAACGAAGCATGACTGTTGACAGAAAACGGAAAGCGACAAATCAGTTTTCCACCCTTTGCCGAATAGATATATCGCCCCATTTGGGAAAGTATTCTACCAAACAAAGGTTACGTCGCAAAACGTGCCAATTTCGATTTTTAGCAAACGAGTTGAGTTATTGCAAACAGTAAACTGATTTTAACTGTACGTCTTCTGAATCCTGCATTTTTACGAGTACTGTGGTTCGAAAAAAGGAAATAACCCACTTAACAAAGCACTGTCTTCTAGCCTTTCTAGACGGAATATTTTGCAAATATGGTTGCCAAATACTGAAGTACATCACAAATTAATATTTGTGCCAGTTCATTATGCTAGCGTAATATAAAAAAATATGTAAAAAGTAGGATAGAAAAAAACGAGGCATCTATTCCTAGACAGCTCCGCCGAGGGTCAATGTTTTTAGGGGGAAGCCAGTTACAAGACAACAATCCAAGTGTTACTGCTTGTGACCTTAACCTTCATGATATGACAACGGGTCAAAGTCATGACACAAGGTTAGGTTGTGGGTAACAATTGTGTGAAGTATGAACACGATCTGTCACACAGATTCAATTATACATAACACACAAGGGTTGTATAACAATATCAAAGTCTTGCTGTCTGTGCCCTTGACCTTGACGGTATGACCTTGGATCAAAGTCGCGACACACTTTTGTGTCATGAGAAATAATTGTACCAACTGTGAATAAGATCTGACAATCATACAAAGTTATATGAACCAGACAAGGGCTGTAAAAATATAAATATATGACCTTGGCATTGATGATATGACCTTGGATCAAGGTCATGAAACACCCCTGAGTCATGAGTAATAGTTGTACCAACTATGAATAAGATCTGTTAATCACGCGAAGTTTTATGGACTGGACAAGGGTTGTATAATAATATCCAAGCTTTGCTCTGTGACCTCGACCTTGATGATATGACCCTGAATCAATGTCGCGACACATCTTTGAGTCATGAGCAATAATTGTACCATGTATGAACAAGATCTGCCGATTAAATCAAATTATATGAACCGGACAATCAAAATGTTGATGACGGACGGACAGGCGTCGGACGGACGGGATGGACGGACGGATGGACGGACAACTTAGCATTAGAAAAGCGCCACTGACATTCTGTCAGGCGGAGCGAATATTCAGTGGTTAAGAAAGTTTTGCCCGGACAAACAAATGTCAAAGTTTTTCTAAGTGTCACCTTACCACAGGGCCTGTGATCTTGAGCTTGGGGGCATATACCATATTATAACTCGCGACACACTGTCTTTTGATTTTACACATTGTTATGAAGTTCCACTAAGAAATATTCAGTGGTTAAGAAACTATGGGCCGGATAAACAAATATCAAAGTTTTTATCAAGTGTCACCTTATCATAGGGCATTTGACCTTGACCTTGAAGCGCGCATACCATATTATAATTCAAGACACACTGTCCTTTGATGTTACATATTGTTATAAAGTTTCATTAAAAATGTTCAGTGGTTAAGAAATTATGGCCCGGAAAATGTTGACGGTCGAACAACTTAGCATCGGAAAAGTTCCGCTGACATTTTGTCAGCCGGAGCTAATAAAAACGAGAAGCAATAACGAATTTTGCATATAGTGGATCCTATGGAAATAGGGATCTTTTTCCGTTTCCCAAGTAATTGAATCGACTTGAGAATTGAATGTTGCAATATCAAAATTTCTAATCGAAACAGTATATATGCGCGCACGCATGTTAAATAATCTTTTGATCGTTAGAGCCTATATTGATGCATTTATACAGACTCGAATCTTTAGGATGCAAAATTAGTAGGTAAATTACTTTACTTTGAAATTCCTACCGCTGATATTCCATAAATTCAAATTAAATATGCATAAATTATACGTTAAAATGAATGTTGTGATGAACAGAACACCCACAATATGAGCAATCCCTGGACTCAAAGTTAACACAAGGTACCAATGGTTTCTGAAGTCTGCAAAGGTATACGTCGCGTGGTACCACTGGTTTTAATCGAAAAATAATCGCGTAATTCTAGGAAATGCAAACAGGTGCTATGATACCTTGCAAGTAATATGGTAACTATGCAGTCTCCATATAATGACAGTCTGTGGTGTGAAAGCGACCAGTCTCATTATTGGTTTTAGGTGGCATAGTATATCAATGTTTTTTCGACCCTGTGACCTTGACCGAAACGTAAATAAATAAAAAACAAAACAAAGCCGTGAGTTTTGGAATTCAGCCCCACGAAGAATTTTGCTTTCCTTGCTTTGTTCTTGGATACCAGAAGCATATTTACCCACGAATTGTTCTCGTAAAATATTGATCATTTGATCTGGTACGAATACGGTAGCAGACTTCCAGGAACCATTGATACTTGCTGTCAACTCTGACTGGATGACATATTTTTCTCGTGTTCTATACATCATAGCCTTCATTCTGGTATATAATGTGTGTGTGTTGATTTATACTGATGGAATATCAGACTTAAGAAGTTTTAAATAAACTAATTTTCCTTACTTACATAGCACTTTAAATGCTTCGTGTAATTAAGGAGCATGTCCGTGGAAAACAAGTGGGTCAGAGTTCTCGGTCTGTAGAACTGGAAAAGGTGTAAATAAATTGCATATCAGATTACCCGAGTTTAAAGTGAGTTACTATTAGATTTCTGTTTCCTCAAATGACGTAAAGTTAGAAGAGTTGAAACAAACTTGATGGATAGCCTGTTTCTGTAGAGATCAACATCTAATCAGTGTCTATGTTTGATCTTATTGTGTTAAGTGCTTAATGTCTCAAGTCACTGCATTCTCATGGGCTGTGTTAACCCTTTACCCAACACAGACGATATCAAAATTTATTATTTTAAATACCATTTTTTTTTAATTTTTCAAAAAATTTCAACAAAAACATATCATGGGACCCCTCATTGGAACGAGCTCGACGAGCTCGTTCCAAAGAGAGGTCACATGATATGGTTTTGCTAAAAGGTTTTGAAAAATAGTATTTTTTCAGCTGCTGAATTTGCATATTACGCGGGCGGATGTGACCGATTCGTTGGGTAAAGGGTTAATCAGATTGAAATCATAGGGTTTGGCGTCCAACAATAGTGTCCTGATACGAAATGACGTACATTGATTGAGTCCAATGCACATTCATTAGGAAAGGGGTAGTGCAGCGATGTTTTTGATCACCATGTTGCGGTGGCCCAGCAATTTACCCACATCTGGTAGGAAAGAGATGTGCTGTCTGTAGTGTCCTTGCAACCATGTAGCTCCAGGTAAGCAAGGGGTAACGGGGCGGTGCTGTTAGCTGGAAAAACCCCATTCTGTTTTTGGTGGCATCTCTGTGATGGACTTGTAGGAACTTTGCTGGGATAAAGAGACGCCCCATTGGTGAAAATGGGGCGATTGTTGGTCGGTATGTATTATTTTTAATCGCTTCTATTACGATGTAAATTGATATTTTGAATTATCTTTATTGGATAATTTGGTCTTTGGTTTGTGAGGCATTAGTATAAACTTTTGTCCTTTACCCAGTAGAAATAATTCGTGGTAATTGAGTGGATGGATAATGGGATTTGCGCTTATTAGGGTATCAGCTTATGTGGTCTACAAGGATGGCATTCTGTGAAATGCATTGGTTAATGTGACACTGCTGATGTACATCTGTTTGTTCATTGTGGTTTAACAATACTTTCAACAGCCAGGATCATATTGTATTGGGTAGTTATACGGGTGGAAGGAGCTGGAGTGCTCTGAGCGAACCACCGAGTAGCAACTGTCAGACACTCCATTTGGTAACCCAACACACTGGCACAAACAGAGCTAGCAGTTGTTGAAGGCAAGTGCACCTTAACCCTTTATAAACGTAACGGCCAAAACCGGCAGAGCTATTCACCAAAATCTCCAATTAATTTTCAATATTTATTTCATTGTTTGTCTCAAAAACATAGGTTATGACCCCTCTTTGGAACGAGCTCGTCGATCTCGTTCCAAAGAGGGGTCATAACCTATGTTTTTGAGACAAAAAATGAAAAAAATAGTTATTCAAGAATTTTGTTTGCAAGTGTCGTCTGCTTTTCATGTTAGGTAAAGGGTTAATTCAACGTGCATTTCACGGGACATACTATACACAGCACTACCATGCATTCACGTGAGCGATCTGGATTGTGTCTTGCACAAGCACGAAACGCAGATGACGCGGAACGGGATCAAATAGTCGATCTTTCTGTTTGAAGTCTTTCTGTTTGAAGTCCAGTGCTCTAGCCAAGGCGCTACCATGCTCCCAGTCATATTGTTAGGCAGTTAGAGGCGGTGTATACAATACGTTGTGGGTTACGTCTCCATGGTGAAGTTACGGTACGAACAATCACTGATAGTGATGGAAAGCTCTTATATATATATGTATATATACTCGCCCAAAAAAGAAAGTGTGCATTGCAGAAATTGATCAAACTCCCAAAAAATAATTTCGTAAAGAGTGTTAACCTGTTCATGAATAAGTTATATTGAACACAAAAACAGCTTTCCCCGTTAAAATTGCATTAACGTTAAATGACGTGCTGCACGTTTGTGAAAAGGCATGTTTTGCACATGGAGAGTCTGAAAATTTATGCAGCAGTGTGAATCCTTGGGTATTTAAACACTAAAGTAAGGCCTTCCTATCGTTCACATTTAAACTTGCGCTGCTGTTAAAACGACTCCACATTAGCATGCCAAGATTGACAATGAATCAACGTCTCCTTGCCCTGGGTATGATTAGAGCTGGCAGAACACACAGAGAGGTTGCCCAGCATTTGAACTGCCGCCGTAACACTGTAGACAGGCTAGTCCATCGACATGCACAACATGATGACGTTCGCGACCGACCCCGCCCCGGGTGACCCCGAGTTACCACCCCTGCACAAGATCGGTATATCCGTGTAGTCCATCTCCGGAACCGGCAACAAACGGCAACGAAGACAGCCAGGAACATCCCTAACCTGAGACGGATACATCCTCAAATAGTAATCAACCGGCTGAGAGAATACGGCTTACGTCCTCGAAGACCTGCAATTCGTCCGATTTTGACGTTACGTCATCGTCGTGCTCGACTGCAGTGGTGTAGAGTAGGGTTAGGGTTAGCCTAACCCTACCCTAACCCTACCTAACCTAACTCTACCCAACCCTAACCTAACCCACTTCCATGCTAACTTGTTCGCTTCCATGAGGCGTAGATGCATAGCAGCAGTCGATGCAGACGGACGTCATACCAGATATTGAGTGTGTGACTTTTGTGTTTGACCCTTAGTGTCTTTGACTCTCCGTGGCACCAAGAGTATTCGTCGTAGCGTAATGAAATTTCTCGTGTTGATCACAAATTGATTCATCTGTGATTGAATAAAATGTCCATGAATGAAAATTATATATATCTTTTTTTAGTGTTATTTTTTAGCATGCACACTTTCTTTTTTGGGAGAGTATATGTCCAGAATGAATTCTACTATCTGTAAAAGAGATCTAAAATTGTGACTTCCAAACTAGTCATCGTCACCAACAATACCTCTGACAGTGAGGGTCATCGAACAACGAATTGCTATACTTCACCCTTTTTCTTTTTATATTTTACAAATCTGCAACATCCGAGTTTGTCATATTATCCGACATATTGAACCACTCCAAAACAGCAGATCTCTATAAAATTGTGTATCTACCTCACAAACAATCCACCCACCAAGCGTCCATACGAAGGGCTTTATTATTCTGTGCACACCGTATCCTACTCCACCAGCAAGAGTGGCATCTTGACGCCCACTCTCGAAGACATGCAATCCTGCCGTCATGTGTCAACATTCAGTACAAAGACCAATGACACGCGGGATGACATTACCCAAGGAGCTTTCAATTCATTGATACGCGGATTAACATTACCAAAGGACCCTTTCAGTTTCGACATAACGTGCAGAACTACCACGGACTTGCACATTTTGCGCAACCATGGGTGTCCGCCATTCAGGCATCAAAGCGTGGATCTGCTGTGTTCTTCAGTTATCATATTATTGTGAGCCATTTGGTGGGACAGGCGACATGGTAAAGTATTGCCTTTTCCTCATCCATTTGGGTTGAAATGATCATTCCTATTACAAACCATGATTAGTTGTATGTCAATATTTTTTCGCCGTCAACACTGATTGCTCTAGCGGGAAGGAACGGAATTTCAATTTCGAGGGGTGGGGGTTATTTTTTCGTAATTGTACGGCATGTTAGGCATTCTAGCAGCACGCGACTGGTGTCGGCGCGACCTTGTGTCACTCTTGAAGTATCTTAGTGGACCTTTGTAAATGCTTGGAAGAAAATCAATATGCAATACAAAGCCTAGGGAAACTCGCCATTTGTAGTTCGCCACCACAGTTTGAGAGCAATGAGAATATCAAACTCATGGAACCCCAAATTTGAACCCAGAAACTTGATTGAACAAAGTTGAATCAGAACTAAAAATGGACACTGTGTGCGAAATATCGGAAAATACTGAATGGTGCATAAAGATATTTATTTATTAATTAATTTATTTATTGTGTTAAGGTCTCATATTTAGCACAATGGTTAATCGTGACTGCAACATGGATCCTATTTACCAGTAACACAGAGACAACATCCAACAAGTACTCTTTCACTTTCTGGGGTGCCCATGGTTAATGCATTATGATAAAATGTGAACTGCCATACTAAGCCTAAATATGAGCCCAGGGACTTGGTTAGAACAAACTTGAATCTGACCCCACTAAGGATGCTGAACATCATATATCATAAGATTCTGAAGGAGGAACTGAAGAAGGCTTTTAAAGAAAATTTTGGCTCACACAGGAAGTTCCAATATGGGCCCAGGAATTTAAATTGAACAAATTTGAATCCCCTATGCCATACCTCCTATACACACACACCAAGGATGACGTATATCAAATAGTGAACGATTTTGATAGGAGGATGAGAAGAAGATCTAAAAAGAATAGTTCTCATATTGCAACAAGTTAAAGTTCAGGATTCCACAAGAAGCCCAATATACTCAGAAACTTGATTTTAACAACCTTGTATCTTCCCTCCCCATCCGAGATGTGGTGTACAGTATATCTGAAGATTCTGCCTGGTGAACTGAAGAAGATTTTTTAAGGACTATTACTCCCATATGGAACCAATATATGAAACCTGGTACTTGATTTGAACAAATTTGAATCTGACCCCCACCCCCTCCCCTTGCAGATGCTGACTATCCATACAAAAAGAATCTGACTGGTGGATTTGAAGAAGAATTTTTTAGAACTTTTCTCTTATTCCACTGTTAAAATTTGGGCTCTCAATGGGAACCCTAATATGAAACCAGAGACTTGATTTGAAAAAAACCTTTAATCTGACTCCCATGTGAATCAAAAGATTCTAGATGGTGGATCTGTAGAAGATTTTTAAAGAATTGTTCTCATTCATTTATGTATTTATATAATGGTGTTTAATGACTACAGCCAGTGTCATCTCGTGTCGGACAGTCTTATGGCTGGAGGAATCTGGAGTGCCCAAAGAGAACCACCAAACCCCTGTGAGCAACCATCAGACTCCCAACATACTAACACCACACAAGCAGGGTTAGCATTGTTACAGACAAGTACACCATCCACGTGCAGTACGCCTCTTAATACAGTGTCACCAAGCCCCACGTGGGCAATTGGGATTAAGTGCCAGGCCAAAGGACAGAGCATAGTTGCCCCTGGTGACAACCTATCAGTTGAAGTCCAATTCCGTAACGACTGAGCCATCATGCTCGACATTTTTCTCTTATTGCACAAAGTTAAATTCATGGTCCCATAGGGAGACTAAATATAAACCCAGGGCTATAATTTGAACAAACTTGAATTTGATGCTGTAAATATCCGGACAAAAGATTGGTAATGATGGTTCTGGAGAATATTTTTAAATTTGGTGGTAAACTAAAAGTGTCAGGGCTTATATTTCGACGAGAATCCGAGAATCGATTCGCACAAAGATTCGCGCAACAAAACCGGCGAGAATCCATGTAGATTCTTGCTGCGCCTCTGCTAGGATGCGCGTGAAAAACATTGAATCAATTTAACCCTTTAACTAACACAGCGGAAACAAATTAACCAATAGAAGGCTAACATGACCTGAAATATCCTGACACTTTGCCAATAAAATCTTACAAATATGGCTGTCATTGGAACCGGCTCATTGAGCCGGTTCCAACGACAGCCATATTTGTAAGATTTTATTGGTAAATATTGTTCATTTAATTATTTTATCATTTATATATTATTTATTGTTTAAAAATAATCAAATTTAGTTTTAAAAATTAAAAAGGTGTGTTGGGTAAAAGGTTAACATGTGTTATCAGTATACAGAAGTGGTTCAACCATGGTGGCGTCATGGAATCCTTGGACACTCGTAGCAGGTATGGATTCTCGCAACCATTTTCACGATTCTCACAAATTCAGACGAAATATTAGCCCTGAGTGTTATGCCCCTTGAACAGACTTTTTATTTTAACAAACTTGAATTGACAAATGATAAAGAACATAAATATCAAATTTATTGAATTTGGTCCAGTTGTTTCTGAGAACTTGAAAATGTAATGTTCACGCTGAATGGATGATGGATGGAAAGTCCCTCTTCAGCTTCCTCAGGGAAGCTAAAAATAACGAAAAAGGTTTGCCTGAGAATAGTTACGGTAATTGTAATATTGCACACCTGTTCTATGAAATCTCCATCTATAGCAACAATAAACCAAATGAAAATCCGTTCCGCACAAGTGTGCCGAACGGAAATCGTTGACTGACTATTTTTAAATAGATTCTGAAGTGAAATTTCACTGGAATTTTCTGCAAATCGTGCACAGCAATTATAATTTGAATCGCGAGTGGGAACTGAAGATAGTAACACGGGTTCTCCTCGTAAATTGGATTGGTGATAAAATGCAGTTTTTTGTTGATAGTAAAAGTCTGCCCTGAGTCCCAATGTGTTCTATGTGCCTAATGGCACTGGAACTCAGGGGATGGGCTGTCAAGTGAATTGCTGAGTGTCCTTCTGATAATTGCTTTCAGAGATGTGATGTCATGTAATCGATACAGAACGACACATGCGTGAAAATGGGTCAATCGATATGGCACTTGTGCCTTCGCAGAAGGATAAAACTCAAGGCTTGCGGCCTCATTTTATTCTTCTGCACTGGCACTCACGCCATATCGATTAACCCAATTCACAGGCATGTGTTGCTTCGTGTATTTTCAGCTCACCTTATTTTCTAATTTGTATGGGCCTGATTACTGGAATTCATCTGATTTGTTGGATGAGGACTTAACCCTTCACCTAATGCACACGATATAAAAATTTATTACTGTAATTAATGTTGTTGTTTTTTTTAAATTTCAACCAAACAATATAATGTGACCCCTCAATGGAACGTACTTGCCGGGCTTGTTCCAATGAGAGGAAACATGATATGGTTTTGTCTTTGCTTATTGAACAAGAGGCCCCCATGGGTTTTAATCGCTCACCTGAAAAAAAGGTTCAAAAAACTATTTTGGGTCATATTCAGTTAGTCATGGTTCACCAACACTACAGAGGAATGAAGTCATGAAATTATTCATAACTCTTGTGTCCATGACAGAGGATTATTATCCTGGGTCTTCCTGACTGCTTCCAATTCTATCAGCTGTAGACAAGCACTGCCAACCTTCCAAGGGTTGTTATGTCACCCCCCCCCCCCCCATAACATAGAGCGCCCAAATATTAACTCAGTGACCCAATTTAAACAAACTTGAATATGACAGACAGACACACACACACACACCCAACACCACCCCCACCCCTAAAAGTGTTGTATACGAAATATGAGAACATTCTTATTTGGGGATCTGAAGAAGAAGATTTTTAAAGAAATTTCCTCATATTGCTCTAAGTAATTTCGGGCTCCCATAGGAAGCACAAATATCAACCCTGGGACAGAGTTGGAACAAACTTGAATCTGTCTCCACTGGGGATATTGTATTCCAAATATCAAAAGATTCTAACTGATGGTTCTTGACTAGAAAAGATTATTCATATTGCACAAAGTTAAAACTCGTGCTCCCATAGGGGGGGCGAAATATTAACTCGGGACTCGATTTGAACGAACTTGTATCTGACACCCTTAGAGATGTTTTATACCAAATATATGAAAGCATTCTGACTGGGATATCTAAAGAAGAAGATTTTTAAAGAAATACATCATACTGTACTAAGTTAAAAATTTGGGCTCCCATCGGTAGATCAAATTAATAACCCAGGGGCTCGATTTGTACACACTTGAATCTGATCCCTCTAGAGATATAACACACCAAATATCAACAGATTCTAATTGCTTGTTTTGGAGAAAAATATTTTTTTAATTTTGTTGAACAATTTATGGGTGTTATCAGAATAATGCCTCTTATGGGGCCCCCTGTGGGTGAGGCAACTTTATTTGAACAAACTTAAATTGGAATATGAGAAGAAACCTGCACATCCAATTTGGTTCGATTCGACACAGTGGTTTATGAAGAGAAATCGATAATGTAAAGTTCTCGCCGGACGGATGGAGGTATGACAGATGGATGGACAGAAAAAATCGCTTAAGCTCCCCCTGACTTTCAGTCAGCTGAGATAAAAATATAGTTCTTTCAACTGCTTAATTTGTAAATTAGGAGAGCTGATGCAGCCTATTTGTTATTTATTTTATTTATTGGTGTTTAGGGCCATATATTTCTGCACAATAACTAATCATGACAACAACATGGATATAAAGTCAAGTCCAGCCAATGGTTTATACCTATGCTGCACATTTTAGAGGACTTCTACCCAAGGCATTGGTGACCATTGGCCTATTTTACCAGTAAAACAGAGCTTGTTTACCACAGTAAACTAGCACGTTACTGCTTCACTTCACAGAATTCCAATGGGGATGCCTATTTGTTAGGTAAAGGGTTAAAAACACATAATGAGTTATAATATTTATTATTTTACCTCTTATACCGAGCACATACAAAATTAACTTTTAAAAACGGTTGCCTTGAAAACTTACCTTATGATCCTTCATGTAAGGTTCTCCATGCGCAGCTCGATCAAATGAGCGGTCATAATCTATTCTTTAGAAGCTTAAATTAAAACCAGAAGCTCGAGTGAGCCTAAAACACCCACCTGGCTCAAGTTGTCAAAAGAGATGAGTGTATCAATAAGTGATCAGCAGCAAGAGTAATTGTTTGATTTGCTATGACACAACCAAAAGCAACTTTTTGGCCATTCATTTATGCTGGTCCTGGGAAAGCTTTCTGGTAAGCTCTGTTCTGTGAAGTATTAAAGACAACAACCGAATGAAAGTTTTGTTTTGTTTTCAACTACTGTGGTTCTTTCTACCCTACCCCTCACCCCCCTTCCCCCACCCCACCTCCTTAAAACAAATTCCGGCATAATTGAAATACTTTTGACCCAGTTATATAGTTCATGACATATGTGGTTCACATCTGCCCATTGAATCAGAAAATAGAAATTTTTAGTGTAGCCCAAAATTTGGAAGCCCAAATTTTGACTTACTGAGTTTGTTTGAATTGAATTTGCATCACTATAGTAAGTTCCAAACAAGAAATCTAAACATTACTGGAAGTGGCTTATAAAAAGAGGATTTTAAAAGCATATTAGGCTTATGTAGCATTAACACAACACTAAGGGATATAGTAATTTGGAGGACAAAATCATAAGAGTAAACTCCACCAGCCTAAAGATGGCAGAAGCTTCATTTGAAGAAAGGAGAAAAGGTTTACTACAAAGATGGTCTTTGCCATAAATGGATGAATTTGGCTCAGTGGTTTTAAAGAATAAGAAAGATTTCAAACTAGAGAAACAGAATTTTACTGCCACCAGTAAATTCAAGTCTGTGTGAAAATGGTTAAACCATCTAAAATAAACAAAACAGAAATAGAATTTATGGCGGCTTAATTTAGGGGGTAAAATATTTTTAAAGAAATCAGAAATTGGTTTTCGTTAACAGTATTGAGAGGGTTAAATTAAAGATATTCAAACAGGAATTAGAGACATTGTTTCCAAGAAACCAGAAAAAACATATATGTGCACAGCACTAAAAAGGTTTGATCAATGCATTAATATAATCTCTGAAACCCACAGAGAGGAGGGTTAAATTAAAGACATCCACACAGGAATCAGATAAATGTTTCCAAGAAACCAAAAAAAACATATATGTGCACTACATTGAAAGGGTTCATCATAAAACAAAATCTTTGGAATAGAGCGCACTGAAGTCATGAGAGGGTTAAATTAACGATATTCATACAGGAATCAGATCATTTTTTTTCCAAGGTACCAGAAAAAAACATGTGCACAGTATTGAAAGGGTTTGATCATGGCATCAATAAAATCTTTGGAACCCACATTGTAGACTTGAGAGGGTTAAACCAAAGACATGCATACAGGAATCAGACAATGTTTCCAAGAAACCAGAAAAAAAGTATATGTGAACAGAATTGAAAGGGTTCAACGTGAAATAAAATCTTTGGAAAACACACTGAAGACACGAGAGGGTTAAATTAAAGATATTCATACATGAATCAGATCCATATTTTTTCCAAGGACCAGAAAAAACATATTTGCACCACATTGAAAGGGTTTAATCAAATTTTCTGAACAATTTCATTTCCTGATAACAATTACATATAACAATGCTTTTGACAGGAAAATTCTGTGATAAAAACAACATGATTGTTATTCAACACGTTATTCAAGATTCTCAGTGAATGAGATTTTCCTCCAGGATAAACTCCTGCAAAAATGCAGACTTATCATTTTTTTTAATACCCTCTACCCTGCATCCTGATAGAACCAGTGGCAATTTTTTTAACAACTCCCTTCTACTGGTCCTCAGGATGCTTCATACCAAATAAAACTTCTCTGTTCTTTGTGGTTTAGGATATATGGGCTTTTGATTTTTTTTTGTTTTTAATCCTTGGGGTTGCCACAGGGCTGTGAACATTGGGGGTTGGGGTTGGGAGGGGGCATCAATCAATTACTTAGGACCCACTTATACTACATGGCAAACTTGGTTGAAATTGGCCCACCCGTTCTTCAAACAGAAATTTTGGGCAGAGCCCAAAATGGATATGCCCCCACAGAGAACCCAAATATTGGCCTACCAACTTCCCTTGAACAAACATTAATCTTCTACACCAAAGGATGTTCCATACCAAATATCAAGGCATTCCCTCTGGTGGTTCATGGGAAGATTTTTAAAGGTTTTTAAGCTTTTGGGGTATTAACCAGAGCCTGAATATGGCAGCTGCTTCATTTGAACAAAATAGAAACGGTATACTCCATAGATGGTCTGTGCAATATACGATTGTATTTGGCCTTGTGGTTGTGAAGAAGAAGTCAAGTTTGCAAAAGTTAACGAACAACGGACGACGGTACGATGGACAAAAGTGATGGCAATAGCTCCCACAGACTTGCAGTCAGGTGAGCTAAAAACAACCTGGCTTGAATCAGGGATGAGAATGGCAACCAATGAAATTAGCTAAGGTTCTCACATTTTTAGGACAAATTTATGTTTCTTCTTAGCGTAAAAAAACACTGAGTGAATATGCTGGTTGACAGATATTTAATTTTTATTTTTGTGCATGAAAATGGTCTTTTAAGACTATTTACAAGCAAATGTGTAGAACTAAAATTTCATTATTTTGGGCTTGAATTCGCTGAAATTTCTCACCCCTTTTTGAATGATGATGTATGAATGATGAATTTTGAGTAGAGCGTAGTGAGGGTTTAGCCATTTGTTTTGTTTTAGGATATTAGGTCATATCATGCCCCCCCCCCCCCCCACACACACACACACACACATACACACACGCACACAACAAAACAAACGCATACAGGTATAAAGTCAAGTTTATTCAATTGTTTATATCTAAGCAATCCACTTAGGAGGAATCTCGCCAAAGTCAATAGTTACCAGGTCCCATTATACCAGACCGAATACAGAAGTTGCTTTCCAGCATCATCAGGCACTACTTCACTTCCTTGGGTTTCTGTGGAAAGTGTTTGATTATATAAGTTTAAGGGTGGCGCAATCAAATGTACTTCAACATTTGAATACTACCGCATTTGTTTACTTATTAATTAACTGGCTGAGTACTACACGCCACTATCAGGGCTTTCAAAATGAAAGTGTCAATGACACTGTAGCTTATCTTGTGTGTTGTGTTTGATGAAAAGGATAATGTCCAATGTTTATGAAAGGATTATGAAATAAGACAAGAATTGTGATAATTGGGAATATGTTCATTTATGTTCCCTGTATGCTAGGTTTTTGATAAAAATAATATGAGGTGTACACTGTACTAAAGAGCTGAGGGGTGGGTTAATGTGACCTCACAGTTAATGTATGTGACCCTCACAGTTAACGTATATCAACGAAAGTTCCCAAGTTACGGTGAAATTATTCCAAAACGAGTCATCCTATCAAGTTACATTGAAATCCCTTCATAAATAAGGCCTGTAGACTGTGCTAGAGGTTTTCGGGCTTCGGGCCCCTGTAGCCATCTGTTTCCCAATTGCGTCCAAAGGGGACGTTCTCATCTAGACATTATATGAAGTCAATCTACCAAGTTACAATGAAATCCCATCATAAATATGACCTGTAGACTGTGCTAAAGCTTTTTGGGCTTTGGGCTCGGGCAGCCATCATGGTTGAATGATCGCAACCAAAAGGGGACATTCTCATCTGGGCATCAACTGGAGTGATCCTACGAAGTTACAATGAAATCCCTTCATAAATATGAACTGTAGACTGTGCTCAAGGTTTTCGGGCTTTAGGCCCCTGAAGCCGTCACAGTTGACCAATCACGACCAGAAGGGGAGAACATCATGTATGCATTATATGGAGTCAACCTTACAAGTTGCAATGAAATCCTTCCATAAATACGACCTACAGACATGCTAAAGGTTTGTTGGGCTCGGGCAGCCATCAAGGCTGAATGATTGTGACCAAAAGGGGGCGTTCTCATCTGGACACTATTTAGTGTCATCCTACCAAGCTACAATGAAATCCCTTCATAATTATGACCTGTAGACTGTTCTAAAGGTTTTTCTGGCTTTGGGCCCCTGAAGCCGTTACAGTTGCCCAATCGTGTCCAAAAAGGGACGTTCTCATATAGACATTATATGAAGTCAACCTACCAAGTTATAATGAAATCCCTTCATAAATATGACCTGTAGACTGTGCTGAAGGTTTTCGGGCTGCGGGCTCGGGCAGCCATCATGGTTGAATGATCGCAACCAAAGGGGACAATCTCATCTGGGCATCGTCTGGAGTGATCCTGCGAAGTTACAATGAAATCCCTTCATAAATATGACCTGTAGACTGTGCTGAGGGTTTTCGGGCTTTGGGCACCTGTAGCCATCACAGTTGACCAATCACGACCAAAAGGGGATGTCATCATCTAGGCATTATATGGAGTCAACCTAACAGGTTACAATGAAATCCTTCTATAAATACGACCTTTTGCCTATGCTAAAGGTTTTTGGGCTCGGGCACCCATCAAGGCTGAATGATCGCGGCCAAAATGGGACGTTCTCATCTAGACATTATTTGGAGTCATCCTACCAAGTTACAATAAAATCCCTTCATAAATATGACCTGTAGACAGTGCTAAAGGTTTTCGGGCTTCGGGCACCTTTAGCCGTCAAATTTGCCCAATCATGTCCAAAAGGGGACGTTCTCATCTAGACATGATATGAAGTCAACCTACCAAGTTACAATGAAATCCCTTCATAAATATGACCTGTAGACTGTGTTTATGGTTTTCGGGCTTCGGGCTCGGGCAGCCATCATGGTTGAATGATCGCAACCAAAGGGGACAATCTCATCTGGGCATCATCTGGAGTGATCCTACGAAGTGACAATGAAATCCCTTTATAAATATGACCTGTAGACTGTGCTCAAGGTTTTTGGGCTTCGGGCACTTGTAGCCATCACAGCTGACCAATCACGACCAAAAGGGGATGTCATCATCTAGACATTATATGGAGTCAACCTAATAGGTTACAATGAAATTCTTCCATAAATATGACCTTTTACCTATGCTAAAGGTTTTTGGGCTCGGGCACCCATCAAGGCTGAATGATCGCGATCAAAATGGGACGTTCTCATCTAGACATTATTTGGAGTCATCGTACCAAGTTACAATGAAATCCCCTCATAAATATGACCTATAGACTGTGCTAAAGGTTTTCTGGCTTGGGGCACCTTTAGCCGTCACAGTTGCCCAATCATGTCCAAAAGGGGACGTTCTCATCTAGACATTATATGAAGTTAACCTACCAAGTTACAATGAAATCCCTTCATAAATATGACCTGTAGACTGTGCTAAAAGTTTTCGGGCTTCAGGCTCGGGCAGCCATCATGGCTGAATGATCGCAACCATAGGGGACAATCTCATCTGGGCATCATCTGGAGTGATCCTAAGAAGTTACAATGAAATCCCTTCATAAATATGACCTGTAGACTGTGCTCAAGGTTTTCGGGCTTCGGGCACTTGTAGCCATCACAATTGACCAATCACGACCAAAAGGGGATGTCATCATCTAGGCATTATATGGAGTCAACCTAACAGGTTACAATGAAATCCTTCCATAAATATGACCTTTTGCCTATGCTAAAGGTTTTTGGGCTCGGGCACCAATCAAGGCTGCATGATCTCGATCAAAGTAGCACGTTCTCATCTAGACATTATTTGGAGTCATCCTACCAAGTCATAATGAAATCCCTTCATAAATATGACCTCTAGACTGTGCTAAAGGTTTTGGGGCTTCAGGCCCCTGTAGCCGTCACAGTTGCCCAATCACGTCCAAAAAGGGACTTTCTCATCTAGACATTGTATGAAGTCAACCCCCAAGTTACAATGAAATTCCTCAATAAATATGACCTGTAGACTGTGCTAAAGGTTTTCGGGTTTTGGGCTCGGGCAGTCATCACGGTTGGCAGATCATGCCCAAATGGGGAAATTCTCATCTAGACATCATAAGGAGTCATCCTACCAAGTTACAATGAAATCCCCCCACATTAAACATGACCTGCAGACTGTGCTAAAAGTTTTTGGGTTTCGGGCTTGGGCAGCCATCACGGTTGCTAGATCATGCCCAAAAGGGGACGTTCTCATCTAGGCATTATACAGAGGCATCCTGCGAAGTTACAATGAAATCCCTTCATAAATACGACCCGTAGACTGTGCTAATGGTCTTCGGGTTTTGGGCTCAGGCAGCCAATCCGGTTGCCTGATCGCGACCAAAAGGGGACGTTCTCATCTAGACATGACCCCAAACCTGCATATGAAATTTCGTGACGATCAGACAAGCACTACAGGGTGTAGCCCGTGCTAAAGGAAAATGTGAACAGACGTCACAGACTCACAGACTAACAGACTCACAGACTAACAGACTTCCGCATGCGTGATGGAAATAGCTTATCTTGACTATGTCAAGTTAAGCTAAAAATGAGGGTATCAGAGCAAAAGCCAACATTTTTCTTGTTCATGTTTCCTATTCAGTTGAATGCAAATAGTATTTTGTTCATAAAAGTTGTTTCTATTATAAATTGTTGGAGAGTGCCTCTGGGCACTCTCCAATAATTTGTAATAAAAAAAAAACTTTGAATAACAAATTTAGACCACCAAAAATAATCTAGCTCGCAACAGTTAGGTAAACTACATTGCAAATTTTGCTGATCAAGTCCCCATTTTAGTGCAGAATTTTGTAGATTAAAAGGGAGCGCGGTGGTGTTGTGGTAACCAGTTCTTGCTAGATCACCGAAGTTAAGCAATGTCGAGCCTGGTTAGTCCTCAGATGGGTGATCATCTGAGCGATCGATTTGGGCTCCCAAGTTGTGTCCTTGGGCAAGGCACTTCACCCCGATTGTCCACATGGGGGCACGATGATGCTGTGTATCAAGGCATACTGCATGTCGATGGTGCGCATGTCTTCAACCAATCAAACCCTGCCTATGCTGCAGTGCAAAGTTATGATGTTGGGGAGCTGGCAGCTGGTTCTCTCCAGGTACTCCGTCTTCCTCCACCCATAAAACTGTCACTGTCATGATTTGCCACTGTGCATAAGTATGTGACATTAAACACCAATAAATAAATATATAAATTGTAAATTAAAAAGCCAATTCACTGCAATTCAATGGTGACTGTGCAGGGCATTGCAAAAGAATGCCTTAACTAGTAGAGTGCTAAATTATTTTTGTTCATTAGAATTTGTTCACTTGTCTTTGCTTTGTTACAATTTATGGGACAGTGTCAATAGGAAGGGCAATGCAAAGCATGGCCAAATGCCTCCGAACCATATGCAGTTTGAAGTAGCCTTAAAGGTATTGTGGAACAGAAAAATTTTGTAAGTGGAAACAATGAAAACAGAAAAAAATTTCTAAGATGAAAAAGGACCATAACTCTGGGAAAAATTATTGGACGGAATTCGTCTCTTATGCATATGCATTCCCCCATGCAAGTCTGTCAGCATACAGACAGATGGATGGATGGAGGGCTTCACTAGACACCTCCGAATCCTCCTTCAGAGGTCGGGAGCCATAACAAGGCAAATGCTAACAAACTAAATAATTTCATGGAGAAATTGCTCTATTATGATATTATTAGAGGTAAATAATTTCACTTCAAAGATAAAGCAAGGCACATGCACTGAATATGAGGCCTTTAATAATCCTTTACCCAACGAAGACGATATCAAAATTTATAATTTTAAATATCACTTTTTTAAATTTTTCAAAAAATGTCAACAAAACCATATCATGTGATCCTTCGTTGGAACAAGCATGACGAGCTCATTCCAACGAGGGGTCAAATGATATGGTTTTGTTTAAATTTTTTGAAAAATAATATTTTTTCAACTGCTGAATTTGCATATTATGCGGGTGGATGCTGGCGATTTGTTGGGTAAAGGGTTAATTTGTGGTACCTGTACTTAAAAGTGAAGTTCAAATATGGGCTTTCAGCACTCTACCTATTAATAAACACAAAAAAGCTTCAACCTTCAAAAAATGGTAGAAACAATGCATGAAACTGTGAAAAATATTAACTTTTTTAATAACTATTCAAAATCCAGATTTTTCTCTCTGTATGGTTTTGAGGTGTTTACAAAGAGTGTTTAAAAACACAATAACAAATACTTCTCTTTCCATAGAAGAATTTTTATAAACAAAGTCAAACAATAAGAAAAATCTGGCAAGAGAGTGACAGTAGCACAAGTAAAGTTTGGTCCCAGCTGGCCAGTTTATCCCAACAAACTGGCCTCATCCAGAACTAGACATATCAAGGGTCCTCTGCAGAAAGTTGATCCATTTGTTTCCAAAAAATATCTCTTAAAAATATTAATTAGTTATGGAATTACTGATTAATAATGAAAGGGGGCATCTTGAATCCTAGCACTCTGGTAGCATTTCAAAATTTTATTTACTGACTCCAAACTGCCCATACAGTATGAAAAGTGTAGTACATTATATATCTTGTTTGACAGAGCTCAAATGAGCCCTGTCAAACAAGATATAATTTTCCAACTTCTCAGTTCCATTGTGGGAAAAAGTTGCTGCTGAAAACTTTAATATTTTGACATCAGAGTGCAGAGGGTTAATGATCACTCAAAGTTACATTTTAGACCATATCATCACACGTGCAATATGGGAATATGTCTGTGCAGAAAGGTTCTGAGAGATATCACCTTTCTGCACAAACATATTGTTTTCTGTCCCAGGTTTTAAAATGCAGAAATAATGTACATTTTTTGATGTCCCAATATCAACCGCAATACCTTGCAGTGATTGGTCAATGCCTCATTGATTTTATTTTAGTCGTCGGGCACGTGCTTATGTCTACTGTCAGCAATTCTTATGTCCACTGTCAAGGAAAGCGTCTTGTTGCCATGAGCAACGGTTCATCGCAATGTCTTTTTTCTCTTGAAAGAAACTGAGACAAATGCATTTAACTGAAGTAAAATACACACAAAAGTACCGTTATTACGTACAAAAAGATTAGTTATGTAAACATGGGTAATTATTTATGAAACCGAATAGATTATAAGGTCTCTTTTCATTAATTTACTGTAATATAAACTGAAATGAATCGAGAGCATCTCGCCCCGTTGATTGCGTATGTAAACATTGAATAAAGGGAAATCACACCAGTCTGTTATGATAAAAGTTAACACCTTACCGAAACAATGTCTGCTTTCTAATATTCGCTGTACAACAACAAATTTTAAAATGATTCAAATGAAGCAAAGAACGGAACATATGCGTTATTCTGTTTGTTGACAAGGGACATGGTCTCACGTTCCCTGCATGAAACATACATTCAACCTTGGCTGCCGCCTCGGTTGAATATAAATTCCATGCAGGGAACGTGAGGCCATGTCCCCTGTCAACAAACAGAATAACTTATAATGTCTTGTTCAGTCAACTTGGCATGCTTATAAAGTATATTTTTATGAACAATGTAATGTGGTGATGAATATGACACAATCAGGTTTCTGTTAACCCTTTATCCAACAAATCGGCCACATCTGTCTGACAACACCATATCATGTGACCCCTCTTTGGAACAAGCTCATCAAGCTCGTTCCAATGAGGGGTCACATGATATGGTTTTGTTGAAATTTTTTTTTAAATTATAAAAAATATTTAAAACAATAAATTTTGGTATCATCTGTGTTGTGTAAACGGTTAATACAATAATGTGTCAATGACAAATACCTCACTCAGTTAACTCGTAAACCCATAACACTGCTTAAAACTCGAGCTGGTAGGTTTTGATTTTTCAGATTTTATTTCAGTTCGATTTCAGGAAAAAACTCGGTTTCGGTTTGGTGATTCTATGTGTTAACCCTTTAACTAACGAATCATCTGCCCTCATAATGTACAATGTGAGCAGTTGACGAAAACCATATTTTTCAAAAAATTTCAATAAAACCATATTATGTGATTCCTCACTGGAATGATCTCATCAAGCTCATTCCAATGAGGGGGTCACATAATATGGTTTTGAAGAAATTTTTTGAAAAATATAAAGAAAAAACAATAATTAAAAAAATACATTTTTATATCCTGTGTGTTGAGTCTGTTGACTAAAGGGTAAATAACCCTTTACCTCACACAAATGGCAGATGACACTTGCAAATTCTTGAATAACGAATTCTTTTTTTGATTTTTGCATCAAAAACATAGCTTATGACCCCTCATTGGAACATGCTCATTCCAAAGAGGGGGTCATAAGCTATGTTTTTGAGACAAAAAATGAAAAAAGTAATGAAAATTGAATGGTGATTTTTGTGAATAGTGCTGGCCAGTTTTTGCCATTACGTTGGGTAAAGGGCTAAGAACAGGTAACAAATAACACTTCAGACTCCCTAACCTGGAAAAATCTGCAATAGTTTTGATGACATCACTCACCACAAAAGCCCTGTCTGTAAGCATCTTATTGAGTTCAGCCTAACTTCCCATTGATCATTATTAGAGTACTAGGGGATCAGTTACTAAGCCTATTCAGTCAGAATAAAACTCATAAATTAGGGTTACATAGAGAGTAGGGGGGGGCGGTGGCTCAGTAGGTAGAGGTGCAGGCTGCAAGCCGAGAGGTCCTCGGTTTGAATCCCACTTGCGGCAATCGCGTTGTGTCCTTGGGCAAGACACTTCACCCCCATTGCCCACATGGGGGCACAGTGACGCTGTGTACTAAGGTGTCCTCGTGTCGAATGAATTATTTCACATAACCAGTCCAGTCAAGTCAAGTTTATTACTTTTCATTATTAACGATAATTATATTATTTAACCCTTTATCTAATGTAACGAGCTCTCGTTCCAATGAGGAGTCATAGCCTATGTTTTAGAGACAAAAAATAAAAATAATAGTTTCTCAAGAATTTTTTTTGCAAGTGTCGTCTGCTTTTCATGTTAGGTAAAGGGTTAAAATTGAAAATGGAAAATTATTCTAATATGTGTTTGGCTGTTAGAAATGTGAACACAAGGTGGAATGAAGAACAGTATACAACTTTGTGTGTGATTTATTAATTTGTGTTCTGTGGAATTAAGGAAGTATGCTGATCATTTCGTAACTAAAAGTAAGTAATATTTGGTAACACGATTGCTTGTCACCAGTTTTACATAAGGTAATGTAAACAAAAAGGTGATATCTCTTTAATTTTGTCAAGTAATTATTAAATCAGTGGATGCAAAAAGTGATATGTAGCAGATATCACCAACACCACCTCATTTAGGGAGGTAACACCTTTAGTAAGAGGAACCCCTATCACACTGGTCCTTACCCGAAAGCAGTCTGGAAGCCCTGAAAATAGAAGGAAAAGAGGAAAGAAGAGTCCATCAACAAAGCGTAGGGATGCCCGGTGCTAGTTAGAGAGGAGAAAGCTAGTTAGAGAGGAGAAAATCTGAGATGGAAAAACAGGAAGAGATGCGGGAGACCAACATCGAATTGCCACCACCCTCCCCTCCCATGCCTATGCCAACCTCTTCACCAAAGAGGTTGGAGGGTAGGGACATGGGGGAAGTGGAGGAGGAGATGGAGGTCAACCAATCCCCACCTGGGTCTCCTATCAGCTTGGACCACCACTGACATCCATGATGGCATATTATCATACATGTTTCAAACCAAATGATGTAACAGAGTGTATTTTCAAAGAATCAGATAATGAATGTAGTTCTGAAACTGAAATGGGAAATATCTCAATGATACGGACTGTGAGATGGACATATTAACCCCTCAAGGCCAAGATAGGTACATATTAACCCCCTCAAGAAGATGCTTTGGTTTGAAATGATGGTGCAGTCAGAAATTCTGCAGGATTCGAGGTAGAAGAGTTGTCAGATTCAGCAAATGACCCAATTAGTTTTAACTGGCAAATATAGGCCTATGGTTTAGTTTAGAAGATCAGTTTGATCCGTGCTGGATTCAGCCATACCAATCACAACAAGGAACCTTGGTTTTTGATATCTCCCCCCGCCACCCCCCCTCCAAATCAATATAACGACTATCTGTAATATTTTTTTCAAACATGCTGATCAATTTGTACTACAATAGTAGTACAACATTTAGTATAAAAATCCATTATTTACATCTACAATTTGACGCCATCACACAAAACACAAGAATATGGTGATATTTCCTTACTTTGGTGTGGCAGCCATCTTGGCTGCCATGTTCACGTGACATTATATGACCGAGTTTCACATGCCATTCAACATCCGGACCTATACATACCAGCAGACCAAGTTTCAGCAAGATATTCCTCTAAACAAAAAAGTTATTCCCCTATATCCAAACTATATGAATTATTACTGTGTAACTCCACTTGGTGCATGGCAGTGGCATTTACTGCTGTGGTCCTATATGGCAGCGAAAGAGTTAAACAGTCAAAGAGCAAGGCCTGAAATAAGTGGTGGTACAAGGACAATGACCGACACCTAACTTACTTTGACCGACACACTTTGAAATCCATAGGACATTTTCTGTATCAGTGAAATTTTCACTGATGCAAAATTCTGCTCAATTCTTTAGAATCTGAGTTTTACCCTTTACCTAACATAGTATTTTTTAAAAATAAATTAAATTTCGCATTTTTTTTAAACAAATTTTTTAATTTTTCAATAAAACCATACAAATATGGATATCATTACAATCAGCTCAACAAGCTGGTTCTAATTATATCCATATTTGTATGATTTTATTGTTAATTTTCTGGCCATTTTTTGGTCATGTTAGATAATGGGTTAACCCTTTACCTAACATGAAAAGCATATGACACTTGCAAAAAAAAATTCTTGAATAACTAATTTTTTCATTTTTTGTCTCAAAAACATAGGTTATGACCCCTCATTGGAACGAGATCAACAAGCTTGTTCCAAAGAGGTGTCATAAACTATGTTTTTGAGACAAAAAATGAAAAAATAATTAAAATTATTTAGCGATTTTTGTGAATAGCCCTGGCCGGTTTTGACCATTACGTTGGCTAAAAAAAAAACACTGGTAATTTGGAGTAAACTTAAATTCCATTGTGAATCAACAGATCATTTCCTCAGTTAGTAGTCAAATGACCTGCACCAAATTAAAATGACCATCACCAAATTAAAATGACCTGCACCAACTACTTGGGGCAGAATATTTTGACTTGCACTGGGAAAAAAATTATTTTGAGCCTTGTCAAAGAGGGTCAAAAGGGGCTTGCCTCACACCATACACACTTGCCTCACACCATACATGTGCACATTCGACGTGTGAAACCACTGATCACATATCACCTTAATGCACAACTATTTTACTCCAATGTGATTTGGCAGTAAGGGGACATTTCATTTTCTCCTAATTAATTAATTCATTAAATTTATGATAAAAAACATATAGTTTGACATGAAGAACATATATTGATAGATGTTTTCCGCAAACTAAAATTGGGAAATTTTAAATTACAATTCAAACCTTAGTTTTGCCTTTTTATCATTAACAGAGATGTCACCTTTTTGCATTGGACCTCAATTTATTTAATTATTGCTAGTTGTTGTTCAAGATCATATATTTCAGCACAATGGCTAATTGTGACCACAACATGGAGATGAAGTCAAGTTTAGTCAGTCGTTTATACCCATGTTGCCCAGTTTAGAGGACTTCCACCGCAAGCATTGCTGACTTGATCCTATTTTACAAGTAAAACAGAGCTTGTTTACCACAGTAAATAAGCACTGCTTCACTTAATAGGGTTCCTAGAGGGACTAAGGATAAATAATTACAACTGAATAACATTTTGCCTTCTGGACAGAAGAACAATAGCCTACCAGACAACAGGTTCATGTATAGGAGCATTTATTAAGTGAAAGTTTACAAGCTGTTCAATGAGATTTTGTACATTTATATCAAACGACAACAAGAGCACTGCTGGGCATTGCATCATACGCCCGTGAACTGTTCAAATTGTACCATTTTAACACATTTGCAATTTTTTTAGAGTGCGAGAAATTTATACTGGCATATATATATATGTTACGGTCAGACTTTGAAATCAGTGATTTTGTGAAATGACTAAATTTTTCAGTCATTTGAGAAAAAGACTAACAAGTTTGAAGCCAATCGAAAAACAAATACTAAAGTTATCATCCGGAAACCAAATATTTGACGAAGAATTATAAGTCCAACAGGGGCCATAATTCAGGCAAAAATTGTTCAGACCGACCCCATATTCGAACTTGACCTGTATTTTGTTGTGATTAAACCACATACCAAGTTTGGAGCCGATCGGAAAACAAATACTAAAGTTATCATCCGGAAACCAAATATTTGATGAATTCTAAGTCCAACAGGGGCCATAATTCAGGCAAAAATTGTTCAGACCGACCCCATATTCGAACTTGACCTGTATTTTGTTGTGATTAAACCACATACCAAATTTGGAGCCGATCGGAAAACAAATACTAAAGTTATCATCCGAAAACCAAATATTTGACGAATTCTAAGTCCAACTGGGGCCATAATTCAGGCGAAAAATGTTCGGACCGACCCCATATTCGAACTTGACCTGTATTTTGTTGTGATTAAACCACATACCACATTTGGAGCCGATCGGAAAACAAATACTAAAGTTATCATCCGGAAACCAAATATTTGACTAATTCTAAGTCCAACTGGGGCCATAATTCAGGCGAAAAATGTTCGGACCGACCCCATATTCGAACTTGTCCTGTATTTTGTTGTGATTAAACCACATACCACATTTGGAGCCGATCGGAAAACAAATACTAAAGTTATTGTTTGGAAACCAAACGGACGGACAGACGGACAGACGGACAACGCCATACTATAATACGTCCCGTTTTTCAAACGGGCGTATAAAAACAATAGAGCAAAACTTATCAAATTTGAGTATTGACAAAAAAACAAAGCCTTGTTCTCACCAAAGTTACACTTCTGTAACTCATCTTTACTTAAGCTGCTGAGCTGAACAGGAGCAACCAGGTTCAACCTTCTGCACTCTGAGGTCAGAAGACCAAAATTTCAACCTTCAAATTCCACCCCTAATGCATCAAAGAATTTAAGCAATTAAATCCTGTTTGAAAGAGCTCATCGAGCTCTGTCAAAGAAGATTGAATTGGTTAAACTCCTAGTTGCATCAGGGGAAAAATTTGCTGCTCAAAATTTTGGTATTTTTCACCTCAGAATGCAGAGAGTTAAGTAACCTTAAATTTGTTGAAAGAAAATACCCTGGAAACCTATGCCTCAAGTTAGGCAAGGATGCCACGAGGAAGGGTTTGGACCCACACCTCTAACTAAATAAATTTCATGTTTGCTCCTAAATAGAGAGTCTAGAAATGACTTCAGTGACACTCTAATTCAATCAGATTTTGAGCGTAACGCCCTGCATATTGTCCCTACAATCACAGAATACCATGTTAAAATAAATTCCCAACCAGTTATTTAACCCTCATCGAATCGATAATACATTATTTTCTCACTATTCTATGAAATGCGAGATAAATACATTACCATTTCCAAGGAGTTATACATTAACCCTTTGAACATGTAAGACCAATTTTTCAGTCCAAGGCATAATTTCGTCCCATTTTTGTCTTAATATTAGGTTTATACACAGGGCATTGGTGATAAAATAATAACTGCAGTCTGTAGCCAAAAGGCTGCAGACTCCAGTTATTATTTTATCCTCTCTGCATATATACATTGGACTGACCCATCTCACTGTAAGTGTACACAAAAGTGATACCATTCCAGGAAACGAGAGTTCAAAGGGTTAACAATGTTGTAGGACTTATTCATGTGACACTAAATTTAATTGAAAATCCATTTCCTGTTTGTTAAGTTGGGATGTTCCCAAACAAATCAAAGCAGTTCCATAGATCAGCATCAAAATTGGGCGATTAACTGATAGAACAAAAGCAATACAGACATTATCCAGGGCTCCCTCCAACTGGGAAAATCACAACTCAACTGGAAATTCTGGCAGTTAGTGAAAAATTACTTTTTTCTATTTTTTCTTTCATGCTTTAATGTTTATTTCCCGTTTGGGACTTAGTGGCTGGCAATTGGGAAAATATTTAATAAATAAAAAAGGAACTGAGTCTCATAACTGAAACTTGTAGCCCACACAGACAATCCCCGTAATAAATATCAGTTGAACAGTTACAGAACTGACTAATCATTTCAACAATCAAGCCAGGAAATAAGCAGACTGCCATCTAGAGAATGAGGTATCCAGAGGGTGAATTTGGCAATGCTACCCTTTACAAAATTTACCTTATGTAAACCTCAATCTGAATCGGGGTCTCAGGCCTAAACAGAAAGAGGTACTCAGGGGATAAATTGGGTATTCTAGGCCAATGTATGGGATAGAATCAGCAAATTCACCCTTCGAGGACCTCATACTGCAAATGACAGATAGCTTATTTTCAGGCTCGTCAACAGTAAAACACTAATATTTTTTAAGTTTGCAGAACATTAATATACAATCATGAATGTTACAACCATATTTCTTTGGAAAGCTTCATATACAATACCACAACCAATGGTTCTGTTTTGTTTTTTTAGTAAAAAATAAATACATGTAAGGCCTAAAAAAAAGTTTAAAATCTGTTTCTCAGGTCCTCCTGCATGGTCCTTTTGGCTATCGCATGCTCTCTTTTTATAACCATTACAAAGTTCAAAAAATAAAAATTAAATGGTTCATGTCTGATATTTTACCCAAGTTCATATAATTGATAAATTTGTCCCTGCAGTACAACAAGGGTTTGCAATGCTTTAGCATTGCAAAGCCTCCTTGCACTCAAGAGACGAAATACACCATCACCCATGCTATTCTGGACTGTAGATTATGAGGCCTAAGACATAAAACAACCAAGAACATGAACTTTAGATGGCACAGAAGTAATCACAAAAAAATAAAATTAAAAAATGCTCGCCCACATGCAATTTTACAAAAAATGGCCAGAGAAACAGAAAATATACTTTATGAGGCCTAATATTAAAATGTTTAATTTTCCCTGAATAATAAATCCATCTATGAAAATTCAACCAGTTTATACAGTACTGTGACCATAGAAGTGATATTTTATCAAGAATTGCGATTAGGACATGATGCACTTAACATCAGTGGGTCGAGATTTCGTTAATAAAATGTTGTGAAATCACAACTGAATCACGAAAATTGCATCTCAGATCACTGTTCTTACATTTCTCTACAATAGGAGAGATTCTACTATACTATGAGGAGAAAAGTGGAAAGATAATTTCAGCTGGATCATGACTTAGTCATGATCCGATCAAAATATTCTCTGATGCAGACTGGCTGTATGGTCCCCCAAGAAACTTTCTGGTGCCCCCCCTCCCCCCCCCCCCCCATCCCCTCATTTGGGACCCCAAAATGTACGCAACCCAACACCTGTTGGGGTATGAAATTTCGTGAAAATGACCAAAAAGCAAAATGGATCTGATTACAAAGACTATTAGTTTATCGTAATGCCCTCTATGTGGACTGCCAGTGGCAGTCCACATAGAGGGCATTTCAATATACCAGCAGTCTAGTCTGTCATTGATTGGTCAGATGCAAGGAAACATTGTTCTTTCGGTTGCAAAAAGCTAATTTTCTCCCATTGGACCAAACAATGGTCAGCTTGAAGAGTCATGGCCATGCTTTGGTGCACCCATTTTATGCCAAATGAGCGACGAAGATGATACAAAAATGCCACTGAAAATGCTCTCTGTGAGGAATATCAATGATCCAAGGAAGCAGCAGTTTTTCGATTTGAAAAATCAAAATTTTTCCTGGGTCTGGGTCCCTCCTTAGTACTTTTCCCGGCAACATTTTTTTGGCTCAGTCCACTACTGGTTCTATGTCCACTTTTGCGATCACAGTACCATACATAATAATAATCAAATTTCCGACAGCCTCTAATTTCTTATCCACACCATTTATGAAAGGTTAAAAAATTTCCTTTAAAATAATTATATGAAAATGATAAAGACATATTTTCAAAAAACCATACTGTAAATATTTACAGACTGCTGTTCCCAAACAAGTCAAATGAGTTCCATCGATTAGCATCAAAATTGGGTGATTCACTGATAGTTACCCAAGCAATACAGCCATTATCCAGGGCCTCCTCCAGTTGAGAAATTCATATAGTCTTTTCTATTCTTTCTTTGTGGCTATTTGTCATGAATGCTTAATATCCATTGCAAATTTGTGACAGAGATGCTGGCAATTAGGCAAATATAACTAAGTCATAAAGGAATTGAGTCTCAAAACTGGAACTTATAGTCCACACAGACTCTCCCCATAATAAATATCAGTTGTATAGTTACAGAACTGGCTAATTATTTCAACAGTCAAGCCAGGAAATAACCAGACTGTCATTTGCAGAATGAGGTACCCAGAGGGTGATTTTGTTGATGCTACCCTGAACAGCAGGGTAGCATTACTAAATTTACCCTCTGTACCCCTCAATTTGAATCAGGGACTCAGGCCTAAACACAAAGCGGTACACAGGGGATAAATTGGGTATTCAAGGCCAAACCTTTGGGGGCTTCATTCTGCAAATGACAGATTGCTTATTTTCAGGCTAATCAACAGTTATACACAAATATATTTTTATTTTGCTGAACATTAATATAAAATCATGGATATCACAACCATATTTCTTTGGAAAGCTTCATATAAAATACAACAAGTGTTCCTGTTTTGTTTTTTTAGTAAAAAATAAATACATATAGTATTAAAATGTTTAATTTTCCCTGAATAATAAATCCATCTATGTAAACACAACCAGATTATGCAGTACTGTGGCCACAGAAGAGATCTTTTTATCAAGAATTGCGATTGGGACATGATGCACTTAACACAAGTGGGTGGAGATTTCATTAATAAAATGTTGTGAAATCACAACTGAATCACAAAAATTGCTTCTCAGATCAATGTTCTTACACTTCTCTACAATGGGAGAGATTCTACTATACTATAAGAATAGTGGAAAGATAATTTCAGCTGGATCATGACCTAGTTATGATCTGATCAAAATATTCTCTGCAGATGCAAACTGGCCATATGGGCCCCCTGGACATTTCACGGCGAGCCCCCACCTATTGGGAGCCACCCAGGACCACCAAAATTTATGCAACCTGAGACTTGTTGGGGCACGAAATTTTGTGAAAATAACCAAAAGATGAAATGGATCTGATTATAATGACTGTTGGTTTATCAAAATGCCCTCTATGTGGACTGCCATTGTCAGTCCACATAGATGGCATTTCAATATGCCAGCAGTCTAGTCTGCTGTTGATTGGTCAGATGCAAGGAAACATTGTTCTTTCGGTTGAAAAAATCAAAATTTTATTCCTTTCTACTGAACTATGGTCAGCCTGAAGAGTCGTGGCCCCCCTTTGGTGCAATCATTTTTGCCAAATGAATGACAAAAAGAATAAAAAAATACCAATGAAAATGCACTCTGTGAGAAATATCAATGATTGCTCAGATGCAAGAAAGCAACGGTTTTTCGATTTGAAAAATCTAAATTTTGTCTGGGTCCAGGCTACCCCCTCCCCCCAGTACATTTCCCTGGCAGCATTTTTTGGCACAGTCCACCCCTGATTCTTTGTCCACTTTTGTGATCACAGTATTGTACATAATAATAATAATAAAACTATGGACAGCCTCTGATTTGTTATCCATACCATTTTTGAATGGTTAAAAAATTCCCTTTAAAATAATTGTATTAAAATAATATAGACCTATTTTAAAAAAACAATACTGTAAATATTTATTGACATAAATACATATTAGCAGAGTTCAGAACTAAAATTATTTATTTCAATAATGTCACAGTCGTACAGTAAAATTTTCAGTGACACACCCTATTTTAACTCATTGCTATGTGGCATGCTGCTGGCTGTTTTTCCGACTCACATTGGAAAATCTCTTGCCGCTAAATTTAATATAATTTGGGCAGTTTTACCCTCATATTTCCCAGTTAACTGAATTGACTTTCTCAGGAATACTTTCTTGTGTTAAATTTTCATTACTTTTTCACCACCTCAAGCCATAAATAGATTTGAAAGAAATATTTTTTTGAATAATCAGTGAGCTGAGTGTGAATTCTTAGGAGCCTGGACACTTTTCCAGAACTACAAACACACCCCAGCCTGTAAGCAGAGTAGCTTTAATAGCAGTGATTTCTAGTTATCTTGGCCTATACAGTGGAACCCTGTTAATTGAATAGCCCACTTTGCCAATAAAAAATATTCAATTAACAGGAATATTCAATTAACAGTGAATGGGTAACTTTCCTGTATTCTAGAGATAAACTTAGCATTTATTCTATTATAACTTGTTTGACAGAGCTCCATGAGCTCTGTCAAACAAGATATAATAGATTAAATGCCTGTATTGGATGTACTGAGGCCAAATGGGTCTATAAACAAAGGAAAACTGGAGAGTCAGGGTAATTTTACGGCAGGTTACAAGATTTTTTTTTTTCAATTAACAGGAGTTTACTCTATAATCTATTTTCAAGTAACAGGTCAAATTTGTCCTGGAGGTGTGGTAAATGGTTTTGTGTTGGGAAATTATATTCAATCAACAGGGTTATTCAGTTAAGAGATATTCAGTTAAGTGGGCTCCATTGTATTGATAATCAAAACATGAGTAGGAACCACAGTCACGATATTTCACTGCACTTAGAGGCATCTCTTCTGAGGACAAAACATATGTGTGATGTTAAAATAGGGTTAATAACTCTCTACACCTAATGCAGAAAATATCAAAATTTGTTATCTTTGTAATATTTTCGGGCTTTTTTTCAAAACATTTCACAAAAACCATATCATGTGATTCCCTCATTGGAACAAGTTTGTTCCAATGAGGGGGTCACATGATATGGTTTTTGTAAAATTGTTTGAAAGAAATTTTTTTTTCAACTATTCAATTTGCAAATTATGCAAGCAGATTCAGCGATTAGCTAGGTAAAGGGTTAACACACTGTACACTGATGTCAATAATTTCAGGCGGCAAACTTTTTCCCATAAGGCAAGTAGTAACTTTACCAAGTCAGTCTTCTTTGACAGAGCACAGTTAAGACTGAATCGATTAATGCCCATTTGCATTATGGGAAAATTTGCAGGTTAACATTTGATATTTTGACCTGTGTACAGGTGGAGGGTGCTTCATTAATTAAATTTTTGATGTTTATTCCTATAATTAGTGTTTGGAATCTAATATTATTTCATCTGTGGAAATATTGCCCACCCGTGGAAAGTGAGCAGTCCATGGCAGCCATACTGTTGCTTGTGACTGCTCATTGTATCAAGCTACTCATAAGCTATGTTTTGGAGGCAAAAAGAATATAATCTGACTAGCAATTTTTGTAAAAAGAGCTGGTTGAAGGATTAAGAAATTCAGACAAGACCTGCATTATTCCACACCTACCTAGTTTAGATGCCATTTAGATGAGAGTTAACAATGTGTTACATCCAAGACTATTTAGCCTGTACACGTTTTGAACAATGTGCCAGGTAACAACTGGGTGTTTGACTGAAGAACTTTCAATAAATGGGTGATTGTTCACATGAAAGTCAGTTGTACCAACAGTACGGTCGCCATGGACTGATGATTTCCACGGGTGAGCGATATTTCCACAGATGCAATAATATTAGATTCCAAACACCAATTATAGGAATAATCATCAAAAATTAATTAATGAAACACCAGATGCAACCCGGTGCTTAATTAAAATTTTACTGATGATCTTCATTACCTGGTAAATATATGCATGGATATCTCTGACCATGCATGGATTATGACCATTCCACAGTAATTGTACTGTAATTGACACAACGATGAAATGACAATTCTTATTAAAGTTTTAGCCCTGAAAAACAACAAAATTTTATCATCTACCATTCAAAAGCTCAACTGGACTGGAGGATGACCAAGTTATGTAAAACCACTAAAAATGATTTTTCTCATCAAGGATGCATAGAGAAATGTTTTTTCTAATACATACAGATTATCATGATAATGTGCATGTCCTGTGGTTTGTATCAGATTCGAGGTGGGGTCCAGAATGGGATCTCAACGAGCCGGCTTTGCCAGCGAGTTGTGATCCCATATTTGGACAACCGAGAATCTGATGCAAATCACAGGACGTGCACATTATCATGATTATTCATTATCTAACAATTCTGTCACATAAACAGATTAAATCTTAACCCTTTTACTCAACATAATGACCAAAACCTGCTAACACTATTCTCAAATATCGCCAGTTAATTTTAATTATTTTTTTCATTTTTTGTCTCAAAAACATAGGTTATGACCCCTTGTTGGAACGAGCTCGTCGAGCTCGTTCCAAGAGTGGTCATAACCTATGTTTTTGAGTCAATAAATTAAAAAAAAATAGTTATTCAAGAATTTTTTTTGCAAGTGTCGTCTGCTTTTCATGTTAGGTAAAGGGTTAAATTATTTTTAAACATTTTTGGGACATTATGTTCGGTCGATCACTGAAACGCACATAGAATGTATCCATGTGCCTGTTATATTAGCCCGTAGCACTACCGAAAACGACTCGTCTATATGATTCGGAATCAGAATGAGTCGTCTATGTGATACGGAATCGGAACACATTGTGTGATACGTACCGTTTCTTGTGTTTTTCAGGCCAAAATCTTTATGATTGTTAGATAAATTGTTTGAACAATGTATGTGCATATATTTCATATAGAGTTGTCCTTTATTTGCATTTCAAAGTCAAAATTATTTTTGTCTTGAACATAACAGCTGTCCTTCAAAACATCAAGGGCATCCATATCTTCAAGTAATGGTCCTATATCTTCCGATCCTTGTGGCAAATTTTCATCAATAGTTTTTTGAGATGATTTGTAAAATACAGCCACATTTCTCCAAGTGACATCCACATCTTTAAATGCATGTAGCAAAAATATTGCTGAGCAAATGGTTAAAAAACCGCATACTTGTCCAACAATGTCTATGGGACTCATACTCCCCCATTCTTTGAATAGAATCAGTGAAGATATGATTACAGCTGATGTGAAGAATACATAGTAGATTGGAGTAACAAGAGATGTGTTATATATGTCCAGGGCACGATTTAAGAAGTTCAACTGTAAAACAATACTTAATATCATTATCACCAACAAAAGCCATGTCACCCAATTTATAAACCCATTTCTCCCTCCACTAAATGTCTCCTTTAAAGCTACACCCATTCCTTTACATGTCATGACATTAATGGCTCCAAATATTGAACAAATAATAATAAACACAAGAATGTTCTTCTTTGCATATCGTGGCACAACAACTGCTACCATGGTTATTAACACAGCTACCAGAAGTATAATGTAGACTAAAAAACCTAAAAAGAGTTAAAAAAAAAGCACATGTTATTTTCGTTTATTATTAATTCATCTGCAGAAATGAATTCTCTTTTATCTTATATATTTCCAAAATGACTGGAAAGCAAATTGGATTAAATTATATCAGTGTTAGAGCTGGGCAGGTTACCATAAATATTGTTCGGTATGAGTATCATGCTAATACTGATTTATTATGCCGAGGGAATCTTAAAAAGTGCAAGTTTTGCTTCTGAAATATATTCCCAACATTAGTTAAAACAAAAAAGATCAAAATGATAGACCATTTCCCAAAATGGCCAATAAGAAGACACCCTTGACTATGTATTTGATAGGTGCTTGCCACCGGTCATTTGATGTAGCAAAAAAGTCTTTTTGTTACATCAAATGACTGGTAGCAAATGTTTGTGTTATTACTTAGCAGTTCAAGTGCGTTCCACCTTTTTGTTATTACTGTTCCATGTTTTTGGAACAGTTCTGTACTTTTATGCACATCAAGGGGATAATGAAAATGAAGAACATGTGCTACTGAAAACTGAAGCTGTGTTCTTTTTATGACTACCAACAAAAAGCTTATGGCATCTACTTTCTCTCAACGTGAAAGCTCAACTGTTTGTATTATTTTCAATATTTTCACAAATACAACAGTCTTTATTTGTTAAATCGACCTGCTCCATCCAGGGTTCAAAACCCAAATTTAGTATGAAATTCAAGGACTTTGAAGTACTAAATCATAAATTTCCAGGACCTACATTTGTATCTGTAAAGCTGAATACATGTAGTATATACACGTCCTTTTTTAACAATGGTCTTTTTTCATTTGAAAGACAAGAGATGTGGGTGGTTCTAGACACTGGGTTTGTTTTGAGAAACAGATTGGAACATTTTGATCAATGTCAGGGGATGTTTTTTGACAAATGAGTAGGAATGTTTTGATGAAAAATGGGGGTGTTTGGGCCAACCAATCAAGAGACAGTTTCGTTGAGGGGACATTTTGACCAGCACCCAGGGTATTCGATA
Source organism: Pictodentalium vernedei (assembly GCA_031216915.1). NCBI lineage: Eukaryota > Metazoa > Mollusca > Scaphopoda > Dentaliida > Dentaliidae > Pictodentalium > Pictodentalium vernedei. Next base: position 761,765,248 of record CM062297.1, read on the forward strand.
ATTTCTGATGTCAATTGGTAATGAATTGGCTGTGTTCAAGTTAACAGTCAGGGTGTTCTCATGAAGCACAATGAAGCAGAAATACAGTCACTTGTATCACTATCAGGTTCAGCTTGAATTGCAGTTACATTGCCAGTGGGATAAGTGCATTGAACAGGCCGCTCAAGGGAAAACAGTTCTTGGCCTGATGTCTGTTGACCATTTTTATACTCGGTAAAAATTTCTTACCATAGTTGATACTTATGTCAAGTTATGAGTCCAGATTTCCCTATACTGGCATGTACATGAATTTCCATTATCGCCCAACTAGACACAATTTGCTCAATGGACATCTTTCAAGTCATGATTGGGTCACTCAATTCCACTTTCCCCAGCAACATTTCTCTTGAAAGACACGCTTACCTGGCATTTTGTATTTACTATTCAAGTAAAACAAGAATTTGATTATTAAGTACACTGTTACTGGGAATTTTCAACAGTATCAGACAAAACACGCAAGCAGAAATAACAAAGCAAACAGTGACTTTTGATTGGTGCATAATGGTGCCCCTAAAATTTTGACTGGATTTCCAGAACATTCAAGGATTGAGCTAACAAAATACTGTTTTTCCAGGACGTTCCAGGCCTGGAATTTAAGTTTCCAGGACCAGTGTGTACATCCTGTGTATCTGTACAAGTCTATAAGTTGAGTATGAGCATTCTGATTCTACAGAAGTGCAGTATAAATAAAAATATCATGTTATATTATTAACTCATAGAAGCTGGGAGTTGAGTTTTCTTGCCTGTGATGTAATACAGCAGGTAATCTGGCTGTGACGGTTCGGCTATCTTTGGGCTGGGGAAGAATTAAACACTGAGCAGATGACACTCGACTAGAAGCACCTGCTTTATTGTAAATTTTTCGCGGTATGTCATGTTCAATAAATTCATTCCGATTCCCTGGCTTCTAAGAGTTAATGGTAAGAGTATGCCACCGGCACTGAATACTGTCCCAATACAAGGTAAATCATCCTACAAATGCTGATACTGAAGCCAAACTTTAAATTTCAATACTGCCTAGTTCTAATCAGTGTCTCACCACTGTAATTTACTATATGTCACATTAAACATGTACCTTACTTGACCTTTTACCTAATGTAAGGCCAAATAAAAAATACATTTGGTTCTCAAGCAAATACTTTTTCAAATCATTTTTTTTTGCACAATGGTTGTAGCTGGACAGTGATATAAAACACTTGTAATGAGTGATTATGCTTTCTTGATATGCCATCCCACAGCACAGAATATCAACAAATATTTAACAAAACAGCTCGGTCCTTGGATTATTTTAAAATATATGGACAGTGTCATTCACAGTAATCACCATTTAAATTTTATATCTTTAATTTTTTGCCTCCAAAATATAACTTATGACCCTTCTTCACTTCAATAATTGGGCACATGCTATGTTTTCTAGGGAAAAAAATGAAGATTTTTGGGTTTTTTTCTCGAATTTTATTTGCCCTTTCAACCCAGTAGGATAAACCCTCGCAATTCAGTGACAGGATACAAGAAGAGTGATGGAAATCTGATGCAGGTAATATTTTTTGTGGCCCACCACTCACGCAATTTTAATCCAGTATAAGCACTTTTTGTGTGCCTAGTTTCAGCCATTTTCGACATCACCAGTATCTCAGTCACTCTTGACAGCTCCCTTCATGATGGGTAAAACAGAAGTAGCATTAAGCCAGCGTTTGATCTTGAACCCTAAAAAAATGTAAATTGACTTTATCTGATCAGTCCAGGAGAGTCAACCTATTAATCAGTTCAGTAAAGCTGAAGAACAGGGGACTCTACAATTTATTTAAAAAATACCGGTATCCCTTGCCAAGAAGTGGTTTAGTAAAACGGGGAATTCTAAGTGGAAAAATGTGGGGGCACGTGGCGTTGTGTACTAAGGCCTACTGCATGTTGATGGTGCACTTGTCTTCAAACAATGCTAACCCTGCTTGTGTCGTATTAGTACGTTGGGGAGTCTTACAGTTGCTCGCCATTGTTTGGTGATTCTCTCCGGGTACTCCAGCTTCCTCCACCCATAAAACAGTCCATCAAGAGTTGACCCTGGCTGTCGAAAGTAGCATCAAACCCCAATAAATAAATAAGTGGAAAAAAGCAGTAAAAGGCTCATAACTCAAGAAAAGAAAATTGACAAAACCTGTTACTTGTGAATATCCTTTCCCCCATGTTGGTCTATCAGCATACCAAAGATCATTTAAATCCAACATCCACTGACTGAGATATGAAGGTCCAAAGTTGTTATGGATAGATGGAAAGATGAATGGATGGATGGATGGATGGATGGACAGAACCTATTTCTATATCCCCCACAAAATTCGTTTTGGCAGGGGATAACTATTTTAGGTCCAATAATGTCATATGTATTAGTTATTTTAAACCTTTTCATTCTATAAATTTAACATAATGAGAAACAGAATCTCCATCTTGAAGTGGACTAAAATGAGAGGCATCCGTGATGGTTTAGGGTCAGGACACTGAGGACAGTAAGGGCAAGGGTAGGCAGTGGCCTGTTAACCCTTACCCTTCCAATACAGACCAAATACAGAACAGATTAAGGCAATTTGCTGAATTTAGTGATATACAGGATCAGTCCTGGTAATTCATCCTTGTTTCCTCGGCAAAAAAAATGCTGTGGAAAACTTGGGCTTCTACGGCAATTGCTGTGAAACCTGTTTGCTAAACCTGTGTAAAAATCATCAGGGGGCAGGGCATAGTCTCAACTGCCATGTATATGTAGTATGTGGTGAAATGAAAACTTTGAAGTAACTTTAACATGTGGAAGTAGTTCGAGATACATCATGAACCATGTGAATGCTGAGCAAAAACCTTGGAAGTAAGCTGGTGACTTGCTCCATATGTATAGTATGAGAGAAAATAAGATGCAGCATAACCACAAACCAAGTATCTCACTACTTCTGTGTTGATAACACAAGAATCTGATATCCGTTTCTGGAAAGCTCTGTGAGAGCTTTCCAGAAACCGATGTCAGATTCAGGTGTTATCATCATAGAAGCTGAACACATAGTTTCTAGTGGTTATGCTACAACTTGTACTGTAAATTGCAAGATTAGCAATGCAGCATATTGCAACCCACATGGTTTGATTCCTTGTGTAACCTGGAAATTGTGCAATTTCTGCCACCACAGGGCTTTCTGGAGAAGCCATCCTCGGCAGTATTTTTGCTGTGGATATTTTCGTTTCCTTGGCATTTTCCTTGGCACTGCTGATTGCTGAGGGTGAATTACCAGGGTTGCAGGATCAAACCAATCAGGAACTGGGTGTTGAAAGGATTACTTAACACCCGCAAGAATATGAAGCATTATGTGTGGTACAAGCACTTGTTAGTATTGAATGTTTATGGACAACACTTGCAAAAAAAAATTCTCAAAATATCTAAAAAAAAATTCTTGTTTTGCCTTAAAAACATAGCTTATGATTCCTATCAAATTACGGTTATAAACTATGTTTTGATGGCAAAAATAGAAAAAACGTGAATGGCTATTTTTGTCGATAGTACTGACCTGATATGGCAATTCTGTAGGGCAACAAGTAAATAAACTTGTAGCTGAAAAGAACTAAAAACATTTCTCTGTGTTTTCTTCGTTCCAGTAGGATTGTTTGTTTGTTTGGAATTAATGACCCTTTCAACAATCAGGGTCAAATCGTGTCAAACAGTTTTACAGGTGAAGAAAGCCTGTGTACCTAAAGTGAAACACCGAGCAGTGGTGAGCAACTGTCAGACTTCCCAACACATACTAACCCTGCAGAAGCAGAGTTAGCAGCAGTTGAAGGCAAAAGCTTCATCAACTTGCAGTACAGCTTAATACACATCATGCCCCCATATGGGTAATCTGGATTAAGTGTCTTGCCCAAGGACACAACACAGTTACCGCTGGTCAGGATCAAACCGTCAACCTTTTGGTTTGATGCCCATTGCTTTAACCAATGGAAACCAACGACCTTGTGGTTTAATGTTCAATGTTCTAACCATTGAGCTTTTCAAGTTATGATATGATGTCTGCAAGTCACATGAGAGGTCTGCCCATTGCAAACTATTAACTCCTTGCTTGCTGCTGAAGCTATTCTTGCCCAGGGCATGAAATCTCTTGCCTCTGAAGCGAGGATAATTGGGGCACATTTAAAAACATTTTTCCTTCATCAAGTGAATTTACTTTTTCACCAATGAATTCTTGAGTTAAATGTAGATGAATCTTTTATCAAATCTAGTGATGGCTTCTTCAGAGCAGCCATGACTAGCTTTGATGAAAAATATTTTTTAAATATTCAGTGGGTTAAGAGTTAATATGTTAACAAAACAATGCAAAATGATCACTAGAAATAACCAGACGATCAAGTGAGCCTAAAATGCTCACCTGGTTCAAGCTGTCAAAAGAGACGAGTGTATCAGTAAGTGACCAGCATATAGAGCCCAAATAGTAACCCAGGGACTCGATTTGAACAAATTTGAATCTGACACCCCTAGAGATGTCACACACCAAATATGAAAAGATTCTAACGGTGGATCCGAAGAAGATTATTTTTCAAAAAATTTTCTCACACTGCACCGAGTTAAACTATGTGCCCCAATAAAGAGCCCAAATATTAACCCAAGGGCCCAATTTGAACAGAATTGAATCTGACCCAAATGCCCCCCCCCCCCCCCCCCCCCCCCCAAAATGTTGTATACCAAATATGAAAATATTCTGTCTGGTGGATGTGAAAAAGAAGATTTTTAAAGAAATTCCCTCAAATGGTATTATGTTACAATTTGGGCTCTCATAGGGGGCCTAAATATTAACCCTGGGAAAGGATTTGAGCAAACTTGAATCTAACCTCCATATATCAAAAGAATCTGACTGGTGGATCTCAAGAAGAAGATTTTTAAAGATTATTCCCCATATTGCACTAAGTTAAAATTCGGACTCCTATGGGGAGCTCAAATATTGACTCTGGGACTCGATTTGAGAAAACTTGAATCTGATCCCCCCCCCCCCCCCCTCCCTCCCCCTAGAGATGTTGTAAACCAAATTTGAAAAGATTCTGACTGGTGGATCTGAGGAAGATTTTAAAAGAAATTTTCTCATATTGCACTAAGTTCAACTTTCGGCTCCAATAAAGAGCCCAAATATCAACCGGATTTGAATAAACTTTTAATTGACCCTGCTAGATAGTTTGCATACCAAATATCAAGGGAATCGGACTGGTGGATCTGAAGAAGAGTTTTAAAGATTATTCCCCATATTGCACCAAGTTAAAATTCAGACTCCCAGGGGGAGCCCAAATATTGACCCAGGGACTCGATTTTAACACACTTGATTCTGACCCACTACCCACCTCTAGAGATGTTGTATACCAAATATGAAAGAATTCTGACTGGTGAATCTGAAGATTTTAAAAGAAAAGAAATTTTCTCATATTGCACGAAGTTCAAATTTTAGCTCCAATAAGGAGCCCAAATATCAACCCAGGGATCCGATTTGAACAAACTTGAATCTGACCCTGCTAGAGGTTGTATACCAAATATCAAAAGAATTGGACTGGAGGATCTGAAGAAGATTTTTAAAGATTATTCCCCATACTGCACGGAGTTAAAATTCAGACTCCCATGGGGAGGCCAAATATTGAACCAGGGACTCGATTTGAACACACTTGAATCTGACCCCCATCCCTAGAGATGTTGTATATCAAATATGAAAGAATTCTGACTGGTGGCTCTGAAGGAGAAGACTTTAAAAGAAAAGAAATTTTCTCATATTGCACTAAGTTAAACTTTGGGCTCCAATAAAGAGCCCAAATATCAACTCAGAGATCCGATTGGAACAAACTTGAATTTGATCCCCTTACAGATGTTGTATACCAAATATCAAAGTGTCTGACTGGTGGATCTGAAGAAGAAGATGTTTAAAGATTATTCCTCATTTTGCACTAAGTTAAAATTCGGACTCCCAAGGGAAGCTCAAATATTAACCCAGGGACTCATTTGATCAAACTTGAATCTGACACCCCCCCCCCCCCCCCCTCCCCTAGAGATGTTGTATACTAAATATGAAAAGATTCTGACTGGTGGATCTGAAGAAGAAGATATAAAAAAAACTGTTCTCATATTTCACGAAGTTCAAATTTGGGCTCCAATAAAGAGACCAAATATCAACCCTGGGATCCAATTTGGACAAACTTGAATTTGACCCCCACCCTAGAAGTGTTATATACCAAATATCAAAAGACTCTGATCAGTGGATCTGAAGAAGATTATTTTTAAAGATTATTGCCCATATTGCACTAAGTTAATGTTTGGGCTCCTGTATTGAGCCCAAATATTAATCGAGGGGTTTAATTTAAACAAACTTGTATCTGACCCTCCCTACGGATGCTGTACACCCATTATCAAAAGATTTTGCTCAGTGGTTTCTGAAGAAAACATTCTTTTCAATTTTTGCAAATATGCTGACTCGGCATTTTTTCGATGCTCTGTTCAAAACAGCCGGACACAACCGATGGCAATTTTTTTTACGATTCCATTCTACTGGTCCTAAGGATGCTTCATACCAAATAACATTTCTCTGTTCCGCGTGGTTTGGGAAGTATGGGTGTTTTAATTTATTTCTATTTTTAGTCCCTGGGGTTCCACAGGGCTGTAAAAATGGATATGCTCCTAACAGAGAGCCCAAATATTGACTTACCAACTTCCCTTGAACAAACTTTAATCTTCAACACCAAGGAATGTTCCATACTAAATATCAAGGAATTCTCTCTGGTGGTTCATGAGAAGAAGATTTTTAAAGATTTTTTGGAGCATTAACCAGAGCCCGAAGATGGCAGCTGCTTCATTTGAACAAAATAGAAAGGGTATACTCCATAGATGGTCTGTGCAATATATGTTTGAATTTGGCTTAATGGTTATGAAGAAGAAGACAAGTTTCCAGAAGAAAACAGATGACAGACAGCGGACGATGGACGTCAGATGCCAAGCGATGGCAATAGCTCACACTGACTTGCAGTCAGGTGAGCTAAAAAAAAAGGATATCCTTTTAATCATGTTTTATCAACATAATTCAACAATGTCATGACAAAAAGCAGGTGATATCTTTGTTTCTAAATGATGAACTTATGTTTGTAATATGAACACAAATTCTTTCTTAGTGAGTTTTGTGATAAACTTTTAACCCTTCAAGGACAGATACGAATTTTGACAATCTTTGTGACGTAAATGCTGTTATGAGGAAGTTTAGCAGTAATTTCTTGTCAAGTGTTGGATGCCATAATAGGCAGCCTAGCATTGACCTGAAATTCGCTGCCAAGCCTCTGGACTTATGGGTAATGTTCTAGTGTAGTTTTTAACCAGACCCTAGAGGATTAACTCTTCTCTTAATCCTCTGCACACTGATGTCAACATACTGACATTTCGAGAAGTTAATTTTTCCCATAATGGAACTAGGGATTTAACCAATTCAGTCTTGTATGACAGAGCTTGATGAGCTGTGTCAAACAAGACTCAATTGTTTAAATTCCTAGTTGCATTATGGAAAAAAATTGCAGCTTGAAATTTTGATTTTTTTGGAATCAGTGGGAAGAGGGTCAACAAATTTGCCAAATCTGTCTTGTGCCATACACATAAATAGGTCATCCAAATCTAAGTCATTTCTTCACCACTTTCTACTGTCCCAAACAACAGATCTAGATAAGATGTCTTGCAAATTTAACTGATCCAGAGATAAAGATTGTGTAATCTATATGTGGCTGTGTGTTTATGTGAAATAATGACTGCAGTGGTTAACCAGGCCTAATAGCGGAGCTTGAACAGAGTTAGAATGTTGAGGAGCTGACAGTTGCTCAGCAATGCTTGGTGGTTCTCTCCGGGTACTCCGGCTTCCTCCACCCGTAAAACAGTCATGGTCACGATTAGCCATTGTGCATAACACCAATAAACAATAAACAATAAACCATCCTAATCATATGTTATAAAATATTTGCTAAAAAATTTTTTACAGGTAACTGAAATGAAATTGAAAACAATTGAAATTGCTTCCATTTGTGAAATATAAATAATTGTTAGTAAATGTAATTGGAAACAAGAGACCCCACGGGACCTGAGGTGCTCACTTGATGATAGTTTGTTTGAAGAAGGATTTAATTAGCATCTATAGCTAGTTAACACCACAGAGGAATGAAGTTATTTAATTATTTATAACTCTGTTGTCCATGCCAGATGATTTTTTTCTGGTACTGGATGCTACCATGGAAATAATGCCGAGATTGCCAGTGATGCAAAACTAGGGAGACCAAATATCAACCTAGGAACTTAATTTAAACAAACTTGAGTCTGAGCCAGCCCCCATATTGCACTAAGTTAAAATTTAGACTCCCATGGGGAGCCTAAATATTGACCCAGGGACACGATTTGAACACACTTGAATCTGACCCCCACCCCTAGAGATGTTGTATATCAAATATGAAAGAATTCTGACTGGTGGATCTGAAGAAGATTTTAAAAGAAAAGAAATTTTCTCATTCTGTACTAAGTTAAACTTTGGGCTCCAATAAAGAGCCCAAATATCAACTCAGGGATCCGATTTGAACAAACTTGAATTTGATCCCCCTAGAGATGTTGTATACCAAATACCAAAGAGTCTGACTGGTGGATCTGAAGAAGAAGATTTTTAAAGATTATTCCCCATTTTGCACTAAGTTAAAATTCAGACTCCCATGGGAAGCCCAAATATTAACCCAGGGACTCAATTTGAACAAATTTGAGTGTGACACCCCCCCCCCCCTCCCCCCCCCCCCCCCCAGAGATGCTGTATACAAAACATGAAAGCATTCTGACTGGTGGATCTGAAGAAGATTTTTAAAGAAAAAAGAGCTCATACTCTTGCATAACCCCCATCCCTAACTTCACAAATGTGAGTTACTAAGTGGCCCCTCTGAGTCTAAGCACACCCTTCCACATGTACATTTCAGTTTTCGAAAAAAAGGCGATTTTAGGAAAATAGGTAAGTAGTCATCTGATGATCGTGACAACTAACCTTACCCAATACTTAAAAAGCTAAAGTACCCTGGTCCTGTGGGTTGGCAATGAAAAATAATTACACCAGTGATTGAAAACACGTTCTTGCAGTTCATGATTCGATTTCCATTTTGCAATTTTCAAATCGATTCTCCCAAATGAAAAAAGGTGTGGAAGATGATTACGAAGAATGACTTGTGCACATCGAGGGAGCTTATTTATAGTTTAAACAATATTTATTTCCAAAGTTTAAAAAAAAGTTACCCAAATCGTGTACGGTAATGATACACATATCAGCAAGCACAAAACATTAATGGAAATGGATTCAGCAACAAGCTGGTAGCTTATACTAGGCTGTTTCCATGCACCGGCATCGTAGAAAACACAAGTGAAGTTTTGTGAACTGCTTTGAAAACACTTGTAAAATGTGGTTAAATTTCTCATTTCACCTGACCAAATAAATTGGGGTATTGTTACACTGTTTATCTGTAGTTTTACCATTTTTGAAGTGGAATATTGGATGAGCACATAAAATTTTAAATCACACAATGTGAACCAAATTTCAGTGATTGGATCGCACATGGAAGATCTTGCTTCGCAAACTACGATGCGCACCCTAACAAAAAACACCCTGCATAGAGATCCCAAATATTAACCAAGGGACTCGATTTGAACAAATTTGAATGTGATCCCCCTAGAAATGTTGTATACCAAACATGAAAGCATTCTAACTGGTGGATCTGAAGAACAAGATTTTTAAAGAAATTTCCTCATATTGCACTAAGTAAAAATTTGGGAGCACAAATATTACCCCAGGCACTTGATTTGAACAAACTTGAATCTGACATCCCTGAAGATGTTGTATTCCAATTATGAATGCATTCTAACAGGAGGATCTGAAGAAGAAGAGTTTTAAAGAAATTTCCTCACATCTCACGAAGTTAAAGTTTGGGCTCTCATAGAGAATCCAAATATTAACCCATGGACCAGATTTGAACAAATTTGAATGTAACCCTTCTAGAGATGTTATATACCAAATATGAAAGGATTCTGACTGGTGGATCTGAAAGAGAAGATTTTTAGAGAAGATTTTTCCTCATACTGCACTAAGTTAAACTTTCATTCTCCAACAGAGAGCCCAAATATTAACCCAGGGACCTGAAGTGAACAAATTTGAATCTGACCCCTTTAAAGATGTTGCATACCATATATGAAAGCATTCTGACTGGTGGATCTGGAAAAGAAGATTTTTAAAGATCATTCCCCATATTGTCCTGAGTTAAAAAATATAAACCAAGGGGCTTCATTTGAACACACTTGTATCTGACCAACCTATGGATGCTGTATACCAAAGAACAAAAGATATGATCAGTGGTTCTGGAGAAATTTTTTAAAAATTTTTGCAAATATGCTGACTCAGCATTTTTTAAATGCCCCCCCCCCCACCCCCCCACCCCTCACCTCCCCTACAGAACACCTTGACACAACCTAAGGATGCTTAATACCAAATAACTGTTCTCTGTTCCGTGTGGTTTGGTAAATATGGGCATTTGAAAATATTTCTATTTTTAGCATCTGGGATACCCACTGGAACACAGAAATTTTTTAAGCATGAATCAAGTACTTATGACCCAATAATACCACTCATCAAATGTGGGTCAAATCGGACCATCAATTCAGAAAATAGAAATTTTGAGTGGAGTAAAAAATCTTGCCCCTCCCATTACAAATGCAAATATTGATCTTTAAACAAACTTGATTCTCCACCTCAAAAGGAAGCTCCATAACAAATATCAAGTCATTGTACCCACTGGTTTATGAGAAGAAGATTTTTAAAGAATTTTGGAGGATTCTCCCCCCCCCCCCCCCCCTCCCCCCCCCCCCTCCCATGAGGCTGGGCATGTTGATTTGAACAAAAACAAAATGTGATGTCAGAACAAGCAGTCACCTCAAATTTAACTAAAATTTGTTCAGTAGTTTAGGAGGAGCAGGTGCAAACACCATCTTCATGGACGACGGATGCCGAGTGATCACTATAGCTCATCCTGACTTTCAAATGCTTCTAAAATGTAGTGAAGGCCAAAAAAAATTGTTTCTCAGGCTCTCTAGCTTTGTCATTTTGGCTGCTGCATATGCTCTCCTCTTATTATCTCTGCTAAATAATAACTGGTTTATTATAAATTCCCCAAGTTAATAAAATGGTAAAAATAGACCACTGTCCATGATATTCCAGAGATTATGAAGCATAGAACATGAAACAAACCAAGTATATGAACCCCAAGAAAATATATATTTTAAACTAGAAAAACAGTGAGCACTGCTCACTAAATGATACCACCCACTCCCACCAAGAAACATTTTACAACAGTCAAAGTGTGTTTAATGTAGAGAGCACAAACACTGACAACAATGTTTGAAGGTTTCATTGAAATCCATTCACTAGTTTAAAAGAGGTTGTGGATAGCAAATGTCAACAACCCCCCACCCCCCTCCCCCCGACACACAAGCTTGAATTGACAAAGCCCATTTTTAAATATGAGAAACCCTAAAAAAGAAAATATCTGAAAACAAAACAGAAGGTGCACATCTTCAATATATGTAAAAGAATATCTGAAAGTTTCAATGGAATCTGTTCAATGGTTTAAGAGGAGTTGCGGATAGCAGATCTGTACAGAATGTCAATTGAATTTGACAAAGTTCATTTTTCAATATGGGAAACTGTAAAAAAGAAAATATCTGAAAACAAAATATGAGGTGCACATCTTCAATGCATGTAAAAGGATGTCTGAGTGTTTCAATGCAATCCGTTCACTGGTTTAAGAGGATTTGTGGATAGCAGATGTGTACCCCCCCCCCCCCCCCCCCCCCCCAAAAAAAATGTAACACCCCTACAGCATAATGGACAGACGGACGAACGTATGTCGGAATACGAAAATATCTGAAAGAAAAATAGGAAGTGTATGTAAAAGAATGTCTGAGAGTTCCAATGGAGTTTGTTCAATGGTTTAAGAGGAGTAGCTGATAGCAGATCTGTGCCCCTCCCTACTAAAACCTGAATTGACAAAGACCATTTTTGAATACGGGGAACTGTAAATATGAAAATATCTGGAAAGAAAATAGGAGGTCACATCTTCAATGTATGTAAAAGAATGTCTGAGAGTTTCAATGGAATCTGTTTTAAGAGGAGTTGCGGATAGCAGATGTGTACATCCCTAAAGCGTAACGGATGGATGGACGGACGGACATCGAAATATGAAAACATCTGAAAGAAAAATAGGAGGTGCACATCTTCAATGTATGTAAAAGACGGTCTGCGAGTTCCATTGGAGTTTGTTCAATGGTTTACGAGGAGTAGAAGATAGCTGATCTATACCCCTCCCTGCTAAAACCTGAATTGACAAACACCATTTTTGAATATGGGGAACTGTAAATATGAAAATATCTGAAAAGAAAATAGGTGGTGCACATCTTCAATGTATGTAAAAGAACGTCTGAGAGTTTCAATGGAATCCTTTCACTGGTTTAAGAGGAGTTGCAGATAGCAGATGTGTACATGCCTAAAGCGTAATGATGGACAGATGGACGGACATCGAAATATGAAAACATCTGAAAGAAAAATAGGAGGTGCACATCTTCAGTGTATGTAAAAGAATGTCTGAGAGTTCCAATGGAGTTTGTTCAATGGTTTAAGAGGAGTAGCGGATAGAAGATCTATATCCGTCCCTACTAAAACCTGAATTGACAAAGACCATTTTTGAATATGGGGGAACTGTAAATATGAAAATATCTGAAAAGAAAATAGAAGGTGCACATCTGCAATGTATGTAAAAGAATGTCTGAAAGTTTCAGTGAAATCTGTTCAATGGTTTAAGAGGAGTTGCGGATAGCAGATCTGAACAGAATGTCAATTGAATTTGACAAAGTTCATTTTTCAATATGGGAAACTGTAAAAATGAAAATATCTGAAAAGATAATAGGAGGTGCACATCTGCAATGTATGTAAAAGAATGCCTGAAAGTTTCAATGAAATCTGTTCAATGGTTTAAGAGGAGTTGTGGATAGCAGATCTGTACAGAATGTCAATTGAATTTGACAAAGTTCATTTTTCAATATGGGAAACTGTAAAAATGAAAATAAATGAAAAGAAAATAGGAGGTGCACATCTTCAATGTATGTAAAGGAATGTCTGAGAGTTTCAATGAAATCCTTTCACTGGTTTAGGAGGAGTTGCGGATAGCAGTTGTGTACCCCCCTAAAGTGTAATGGGTGGATGGATGGACGGACAGACAGGCAGACTTACAGACGGACCAAGTAAACACTATATACCTCCCACTTTTCAGGTGGGCTGTATAAAAAAACAGAAAAATAAAATAAACACCTACCTAAATGCATTTTTTTTAATGAAAGTGTCAATGCCACTGTAGATTAACTTGTCTGTGTGTTGTGTTTGATGAAAAGGATAATTTCAATGTTTATGAAGGGATTATGAAATAAGACAAGAATTGTGATAATTGGAAATATATTAATTTCTGTTCCCTGTATGCTATGTTTTCAGTAAAAATAATATGAGGTGTAGACTGTACTAAAGAATTAAGGGGTGGGTTAATGTGACCCTCACAGTTAATGTATGTGGCCCTCACAGTTAATGTATGTCAACAAAAGTTAACAAGTTACAGTGAAATTATTCCAAAATGAGTCACCCTATCAAGTTACAATGAAATCCCTTCATAAGTACAGCCTGTAGACTGTGCTAAAGGTTTACAGGCTTCAGGCCTGTGTAGCCATCACATTTGACCGATTGCAACCAAAAGGGGACGTCCTCATCTAGACATTATACTGAGTCATTCTACCAAGTTACAATGAAATCCCTTCATAAATACGACCTGTAGTCTGTACTCAAGTTTTCCAGGTTTGGGGCTTTGACAGGCATCATGGTTGAATGATCGCGAAGAAAAGGGGACGTTCTCACCTGGAGTCATCCTACCAAATTACAATGAAGTCCCTTCATAAATATGATCTGTAGACTGTGCTAAAGGTTTTAGGGTTTCAGGCCCTGTTGCTGTGACAGTTGACCAATCACGACCAAAAGGGGACGTTCTCATCTAGACATTATATGGAGTCATCCTACCAAGGTACAATGAAATCCCTCCATAAATACGACTTGTAGACTGTGCTAAAGGTTTTTGGGCTTCAGGCCTCTGTAGATGCCACAGTTGATCAATCGTGACGAAAAGGGGCCATTCTCATCTAGATATTATATGGAGTCAACCTATCAAGTTACAACGAATCCCTCAATAAATACGACCTGTAAACTGTGCTAAAGGTTTTCGGGTTTTATGCTCGGGCAGTCATCATGCTTGACAGATCGTGATCAAATGGGGAAGTTCTCATCTAGACATCATATGAAGTCATCCTACCAAGAAACAATGAAATCCCCCCATACTAAATATGACCTGTAGACTGTGCTAAACGTTTTTGGGTTTTGGGCTTGGGCAGCCATCACGGTTGACAGATCATGACCAAAAGGGGACGTTCTCATCTAGATATTATACAGAGGCATCCTACCAAGTAACAATCAAATCCCTTCATAAATTCGACCTGTAGACTGTGCTAAAGGTTTTCAGGTTTTGGGCTCAGGCAACCATCATGGTTGACTGATTGCAACCAAAAGGGGACATTTTCATCTAGACATGACCTCAAACCTGCATATGAAATTTCATGACCATCAGACATGAACTACGGGATGTAGCCTGTGCTAAAGGAAAATGACTCGCAGACTAATAGACTGCCGCACGCCTGATGGCAAAGGCAGCTTATCTCGACTTTGTCAAGTTAAGCTAAAAATGACCTGAGAAACAGAAGGGCTAGTTTGGGTGGCCTAATTACAGGTAATTACAAATTACAATTACCCTAATCCAACTAATGACACACATTAAAACAGGTTTTAATGATACTGATTCAAACAAATTTATTTGCCTCACTCCAATGAAGGCTCACAAGCTGTAATTAGCAAGGAAAAGAGGACTTTTTCAAGTTATTTTGGGAAAAAGTAATCTTGTTCTCTTCATCTTGGGTTTGGCAAAGAAGCAATTGTTTATCCAATGTGTCAAATCATGTCAAGGCCAATTTACAGAAGTGATGACTTAATTTGGAAACAGAGTATTTTTTTCACAGAATTAATCAGGTTCTCAGGCTGCCAGTCTAATTCTGTTCAGAATTCAATGCTGTTATGGGCTGTTTGTTTACCCACTTTTCGTTGAGGCTGTGCACAGATGACCACTGATGCATACAGATTATCATGATAATGTCTCGGTGGTGCCCCAAAATAGGATCACAACTTGCCGGCAAAGCCGGCTCGTTGAGATCCCATTCTGGACACCACCTCGAATCTGATACAAATCACAGGACATAAACATTATCATGATAATTCATTTATCTAACAATTCTATCACATAAACAGATTAAATTTTTACCCTTTACCCAAAGTAACAGCCAAAACCGCCAATGCTATTCTCAAAAAGTCGCCAATTAATTTCCATTATTTTTTCATTTTTTGTCTCAAAAACATAGGTTATGACCCCTCATTGGAACGAGCTCATTGAGCTTGTTCCAATGAGTGGTCATAACCTATGTTTTTGAGACAAATAATTTTTTTTGCAAGTGTTGTCTGCTTTTCATGTTAGGTAAAGGGTTAAATTATTTTTAAACATTTTTGGGACATAATGTTTGGTCGAACACTGAAACGCACATAGAATGCATCCATGTGCCTGTTATGATAGTCCGTAGCGCTATCGGAAACGAGTCGTCTATATGATACGAAATCGGAATGAGTCGTCTATATGATACGGAATCAGAACACATTATGTGATGCGTACCATTTCTCGTGGTTTTCAGGTCAAAATCTATATGAATATTAGATGAAATATGAGGTCCCTTTATTTACAAAATTATAGATATTCTTTGTGCTTGCTCACAGATAATCCAATCAATAAGTATTTAATTCACCTTGAAGGCATCAGGATATCAACATAAATGGTGGAACAGAATGATGAAATCATAAAACAGCTGAGGTGAGTCTTCAATCATAATAATGTCATCCAAGATTCTGTCAAATCACGTCTCAATTGAGAAACAGTTGTTGCATTAATTCAAAGAAAATAACTGTTTATAGTATTTTTGAGATTTAATTTTCTGGAATATAGCTGTATATCAGAGAAGCAAACCACAGGTTTGCTTTCCTGTAGGGCTGCACAGTATACCCATAAACTGGTAATTACCGGTACAGAGAATGATACCGGGTGAATACCTGTATTCAGGGACCAGCCGTGAGGGCGACTAGGGCAATTATGTCGCCCTTCTAAGCCCAAAGTCGCCTAGAAAAATAGTAGGGGCGATTACAAGTCGCCCTCTAAAAATTGGCCAAAAAAATGAGGAAAGGCTGAACTAAGTGATGCGAGGTTTACAATTACATGAAAACGATTATTTTCAAAAATCGAATGTGCTCGAGCGTGATAAATGGGCATTTTAATTCGTCAAATAAACGTCCATTTATTTGAAATCACACGACAATCAGTTATCTATTGTCGCTTTTGGCAGATTTTTTTTTATTTCTGTTTTGTTGCGTTTCAGTCGGAGCTTCAATTGTCGAAACGAAAATAGGTGACTTACGCAACTCAACAAAATAACCCAGTTTGAAAGTAGGTTACGTCGCTTAGGATGCCGAAAATGTATACACAATGGACGTATTTTATAACACAGTATTTTCATTTCGTTTTGCTGATGACTGTTAACGGTTGGACTGTCTATTCCCAGAAAAACACGAATGGAATTGAAAACATGAAAAAAAAGCTTTGGTGATGACAAGAAAAGCTTTGTACAGGACACAAGTGTGCATGTGGACGATCTTGAAAAAGGGTCCTCCTAAACACTGGAATGACACAAAATGACACGGTATGACACTGGAATGCCTTAAAAATGATGCGAAATGACATTTCTTTTACAAAATACTCGACCCCAGAATGTATTTTGTTTATTAACTAAGAAAGTACCTCCCAAGCAACCTTCTTACATCTGGTCCTGTTCACAATTTCAGACTTAGGAAATTATTAGTTCAGTAGACTTTGGTGAAAGGCAACCACCACAGGAGGGTGCAAGGGGATTGACACGAGGAAGTGGGGAGGGGTCATGAAGGAGAGGGTAGCAGTGGGGGATTTTCAGTCAATAATTACACATTGAAAATATGAAGGGGCGGTGGGGGCGGTACATGAATATTCTTAATTTTCCCCACTTGCCTATGAAGTCTCCCTACATGACTCTGCAGTCTCCCTATTTTTTCTGGAGGGAGACTTGAAGTCTCCCTAAAATTCCCCCCTAGGCTGGTCCCTGCCTGTATTGTTTTAAAAGTACCGGTATATCGTAAGAAATGGTATTGGATCAAATTATCGAAGCTGAAGTCAATATATTATTAGGGAAAAACAGTCAATGTATTCTATCATGTCTGCCAACGCCTGTGATAGAGTACTCGTCAATCAATCTTCATTCGACCAATGAAAACAGTTTGCAGCGCACTTGAGCAGCATAAGTTACAAGTTAGTTTCCACGTACCAACAATTTGAAACTGAAAGAGAAAGGGAAGCCTGCACAACAATAACCCATTCAGACATTAATAATTGCCACTCACATGAACATTAATTACTACTGACCATATCTATCAACACTTAAAATACAATAGGTCATAAGAAGAATCAAACAATGGAGAGGAAAATGCAGGGTGCAAAATGCACACACTCCATAAGACAGCTGTATTAATTAATATTCATTAAGAAAGGAAAAATAAACACTGCAGTCAGCTACAGTGACAGATTGTGGGATATTCTTTCCGAACAGAAAAGCCATGGCACTTTATTGTTTTCCCTCATGTCTGAGCTGTCTCTGTGATGTGATTTTAATCAAAATAAAATAACGCTGTACAAGTTTGTAAAAAAAAATGCTTTCTTCAAGTTATTGGGTTCAGCTGAGCATAAGGTACAAGGTACAGTAAGTTTTATTCAATTGTTAACCGCCCAAAATAAAACTGTGTTGTCAATTGTTTACTAACTCAGTTTCCAAGAACATTGCCTGAGTTTTTCACCCTTTGAACTAGTCTACGATATATTGGTATATTGCTGTATTTTTTTTCAATACCGATACCAGTATTGAAATTTGAATACCGTGCAGCCCTACTTTACTGACCAACTAAAATACTCCAGATGAGTAAATCTAAACATAGGCGATGGAATGTTTAAGGGTGAGACCGGTTCCAGGTCAGAACAGCATCAAATTCCTTACAGAATTAGACTGGTGGCCTGAGAGCTTGAGAACTGACATGAAAAAAACAACTTGTAAAATGGATAAAAGAATATTTACTACTTGATAAAGTCAGATATAAGATTAGGACCCCCTAGAATATAATGAAACCATGTTTCCAAAGATGGAAATATTTCAAAGTCAGGATTTTGGGCTTAAAATATATCATATCCATTTCAAATAATGTTGAGGTGAGCATTTTATTACATGGAATGTACATGAAAATGGTCTGAGAGTTCATTTTCATGTAATATAGAAGAAGTGATTCAATAAATAATACATGGGAATCAGATAAACTGTTAAATCTCATCCCAGTATCAAGATAGTCAGGGCTGTGCAAATGAGTTTGCATCAGTCTGAAGGAAAACTTTACCTGGTTCCTGAAGTTTCTCTTCAAGTTCTTCCATTGTGGAGATCTCTTGTTCTACAGGTGCATGTATCACCATTACAGTCGATCCAAATAGGCAGGAGGCACATCCTATTTTACCAAGTAAATTTAAGCGCTCCCTCAACAGATATGATGATGAAACTGCACTAAAACAAGAAAATCATACAAAACACTTTTTATAAATGTAAAGTAAATTATTGAAACTGAGCTTTTTCAATCATCAAGCACAAACTATTCTATGTTGTCCATGGCTGAGACCGTTGATGGCTGAGACCAAGCTCTCAGGTTACCAGTCTAATTCTGTGGGGGATCTGATGCTGTTATGGGCTGTTTGTTTACTCACATTTCGTGGAGTTTGTGTGCATCCTACCTTTGATGTAATGTGATGTCTCTTTATTTACAATGATATATATTTTTTTCTGCTCCAGTTATAAATATTCCAGTCAATAAATATTTATTTCACCTTCAAATGAAAGTGTCAATGACACTGTAGCTCAACTTGTCAAGACATGTACATGTATAGTATGTGACACAGCAATGACAAACATCTAGGTAATGACCTGATAACAAAGGTACATATAAAGTATTGTAACGGCCTGTACATAAATACTGACCATAGCCTGTAACAAATGTATAGGTAAAGTATTGTAAAGGTGGGTGACAGTCAGATGCTAAACTAGAAAAGAAATCTTTGAGTCCCAGAGTGGGTCTGACTGAACCCCCAAATATTTGTTCTCATAGCCCAGTGATAACAAAGGCACCCCAAAACACACTCATTCCTGTCCCAAGGTAAAAACAAAGGTACCCAAGAAGTTTCGTGAAGATCAGTTCATAAATACGAGCTGTATAGAAGTTGTGACAAAAAACTGATTGGACCTAATTTTGATACTAAATGGCCACTGGCAGCCATCTTGAATTTTGGAATGCACTCAGAAACACTCGTTCTCGTCTCAAGGTGATAACAAAGGTACCCAAGAAGTTTCGTGAAGATCGGTTGATAAATACAGCCTCTAGCCTGAGCCGTATTGACATGTGCACTTACATCTAATTTGCATAATTTCTGCACGAGAAAAAAACCTGTACTGTATGTCATACAGAAGTTCTGTACAAAAGATTGATTGCACTAATTTTGGTACAAAATGGCTGCTGGTGGCCATGTTGAATTTCGGACCACACCCAAAAACACCCTTTCTCATCCCACGGTGGTAACAAAGGTACACAAGAAGTTCTGTAAAGATCGGTTCATAAATACGGTCTCTAGCCTGAGCCGTATAGAAGTTGTGTACAAAAAACTGATTAGACCCAATTTTGGTACAAAATGGCCACTGGAAGCCATCTTGAATTTTGGACCGCACTCAGAAACACTCGTTCTTGTCCCAAGGTGATAGCAGAGGTACCCAAGAAGTTTTGTGAAGATCGATTGATAAATACAGCCTCTAGCCCGAGCCGTATTGACATGTGTACTTACTGTGTATAAGTAGCACTGAAAAAAATCAAAGTTCATCTAATTTGCATAATTTCTGCACAAGAAAAAAACCTGTATTATATGTGATATATCCCATGGTACTAAATATTCACACAAAAAATTATTCAAATCAGAGCTTTCATGTGGAAGTTCTGCGCAAAAATCTGATTGCCCCTAATTTTGAACAAAATGGCTGCCAGCAGCCATCTTGAATTTCGGACCGCACCCAATAACACTCGTTCTCATCCCACGGTGATAGCAAAGGTACCAAAGAAGTTTTGTAAAGATCGGTTCATAAATGCGGCCTCTAGCCCGAGCCGTATTGGCATTTGCACTGACAGTGCTGAAAGTAATACTAAATACATCAAAGTTAGTCTAATTTGCATAATTTACGTACGAGAAAAAAACCTGTATTATATGTGATATATCCTATGGTACTAAACATTCATACAAACAAGAGGCCCCAGGGGGCCTGAGGGCGCTCACCTGACATGGTAGCCTAAATATCAACCCAGAGAATTGATTTCCACAAGTTGCATCTGCTCCTCCTAAGAAAAGCTGAAACCAAATATCCAAATATTCTGACCAGTGGATCTAAAAAAAGATTTTTAAAGAATATTCCTCATACTGAACTAAGTCATAATTCGGGCTCCCACAGGGAGACCATATATGAACCCAGGGACTTGGCTTTAACAAAGCTGAATCTCACACCCCTAAGGATTCTGCACACCAAATATCAAAACATTCCGACTGCTGGATCTGAAGAAGAAGATTTTTAAAGAAAATTCCTCATTTTGAACCAAGTTACAATTCGAGCTCCCACAATCAGCCCAAATATGGACCTAGGGACATGGCTTGAACAAACTTGAATCTTACCCCCCTAAGGATGCTGCATAAAAAATATCAAAAGCATTCATCTGCTGGATCTGAAGATTTTTAAAGAAAATTCCTCATTTTGAACTAAGATGTCATTCAGGCTCCCATAGTGAGCCCAAATATGAACCAAGGGACTTGGCTTGAACAAACTTGAATTTCAGCCCCCTAAGGTTGCTCCATGCCAAATATCAAAACATTCCAACTGCTGAATCTGAAGAAGAAGATTTTTAAAGAAAAATTCCTCATATTGACTAAGTTATAATTTGGGCTCCCACAGGGAGCCCAAATATGGACCCATGGACTTGGCTTTAACACACTTGAATCCCCCCTCCCCCCCACCCCCCCCCCCCCCCCCCCCCCCAAGGATGCTACTCACCACATATCAAACCATTCCGACTGCTGGATCTGAAGAAGAAGATTTTTTAAGAAAATTCCTCATTTCGAACAAAGTTACAATTCAAGCTCCCACAGTGAGCCCAAATATGGACCTAGGGACATGGCTTGAACAAACTTGAATCTCACCCCCCTAAGGATGCTGCATACCAAATATCACAAGATTCTGCCTGCTGGATCTTGAGAAGAAGATTTTCAAAGAAATTTGCCTGAAATGCACTAAGTTCGAATTTGGGCTTCTACAGTGAGCCCAAATATGAATCCAGGTGGCCGATTTGAACAAACTGGAATCAGATCCACCCCACAATGTTGCATACCAAATATCAAAAGATTCTGCCTGCAGGATCTGGAGAAGAAGATTTTTGAAGAAATTTGCCTGAAATGCACTAAGTTCAAATTCGAGCTTCTATAGTGAGCCCAAATATGAATCTAGGAAGCCGATTTGAACAAAATAGAATCAGATCCACCCTATAATGTTGCATACCAAATATCAAAAGATTCTGTCTGCTGGATCTGGAGAAGAAGATTTTTTAAGAAATTTGCCTGAAATGCACTAAGTTCAAATTTGGGCTCCTATACTGAGCCCAAATATAAACCCAAGGGGCCGATTTGAACAAACTTGAATCAGATCCACCCCACAATGTTGCATACCCAATATCAAAAGATTCTGCCTGCTGGATCTTGAGAAGAAGATTTTCAAAGAAATTTGCCTGAAATGTACTAAGTTCAAATTTGGGCTCCTATACTGAGCCCAAATATAAACCCAAGGGGCCGATTTGAACAAACTTGAATCAGATCCACCCCACAATGTTGCATACCAAATATCAAAAGATTCTGCCTGCTAGATCTGGAGAAGAAGATTTTCAAAGAAATTTGCCTGAAATGCAGTAAGTTCAAATTTGGGCTCCTATACTGAGCCCAAATATAAACCCAGGGGGCCGATTTGAACAAACTTGAATCAGATCCACCCCACAATGTTGCATACCAAATATCAAAAGATTCTGCCTGCTGGATCTGGAGAAGAAGATTTTTTAAGAAATTTGCCTGAAATGCACTAAGTTCGAAATCGGGCTCCTATACTGAGCCCAAATATGAACCCAGGGGGCCGATTTGAACAAACTTGAATCAGATCCACCCTCCAATGTTGCATACCCAATATCAAAAGATTCTGCCTGCTGGATCTGGAGAAGAAGATTTTTTAATGTTTTTCCCATTGCCTACAGTGTTAAAAAGTGCTGACTCAGCACTTTTTCAATGTCCCGAAACTGTACCCTATGATAAAACCAATGGCAATTTTTTTTTACCAATTCTTTCTGTTGGTCCTAAGGAAGCTTCACACCAAATAAAAATTCTCGGTGCCGTGCAGTTTTGGAGATAATTTTTTTCTATTTTTAGCTCCTGCGGTTCCCATGGGGCTACGGGAAAAAAAAATCAGCATAAATTAGGTACTTATGACCCAATAAGCCCTCACATAAAATTTGGTTCAAATCAGCCTCTCGGTTTGGAAAATAGAAATTTTGGGCGGGCCAAAAATTTTGCCTCTCCCATAACGACGCCAAGTATAGCCCCACAAACTTCTCTTGAACAAATCTGAGTCTACACCTCAAAAGGAAGCTGCACACCAAATATCAAGTCTCTGCTACTGCTGGTTCATGAGAAGATTTTTTAAGATTTCAGCACACTTTTTGGGTGTGGCCCTACCCACGGGCGGGGCAACTTGATTTGAACAAAATCCAATTGCGATGTCATAACAAACTATTATCTCAAATATCAATTAAATTGGTTCAGCGGTTTGGGAGGAGAGGACGCAAACACCATGTTCACGGACGACGGACGGCGGACGGTGAGTGATCACTATAGCTCTCCTGACTGAAAGTCAGGTGAGCTAAAAATTATTCAAATTAGCGCTTTCATATGGAAGTTCTGTGCAAAAAACAGATTTCTGCATCGTCGGTACAAAATGGCAGCTGGCAGCCATCTTGAATTTCGGACCGGACCCAAAAACACTCGTTCACGTCCCATGGTCATAACAAAGGTACCCAAGAAGTTTCGTAAAGATCAGTTCATAAATACGGCCTCTAGCCCGAGCCGTATTGAATTGTAGACAGACAGACAGACAGACAGACGATTGGCCATGGCATAAGCCCAAATTTGGCTTTGCCAAAGTTGAGCTAAAAATCAAGATATTAACATAATTGGTGAAACTACATGGCTTAAGAATAAGACATGGAGAGTCTTCATTCATAAGTATGTAGTTTACAAAAAGAAGTGGTCAAACCAATTCTCAATAGATTCTCAATGATTCAAAAGAAACTTAATGTTTATGGTACTTTACATTCAATTGCCAGGAATATTTCAACTGAAATATTCCAGATATTGAAACAAAAACATAGGCAATGGACTATTTAAGGGCTACGCTGCATCCAGGACATAACACCGTCAAATTTCTTACAGAATTTGACAGGAGGCTTGAAAGCTTGAGCTGATGTCCTGACCAACAGAGAAGAAATCTTAAAAACTGTGAACAAGATCGCAACATTGATGATGAGTGATTATTCACCTTCCTTAAATGTCATCCTAAAGTAAGAAATATTTTTTGCAACCAGTCAACTCATTTAAACTTATTACCTGAACCAAGTAGTAGACGACATTTGCAAAAAGTTTTCATGAATAACAATATATAAATTTTTTTCATCTCTAAAACATAGCCTCGGTTTCAAGCCTGGAAATAAGCAAACTGTCATCTTCAGATTGAGGTTGCCAGAGGGTTAATTTGGTGATGCTACCCTGCACAACAGGGTAGCATTACTAAATTTACCCTCTGTGAACTTCAATCTGAATCAAGGTTTCAGGCATAAACAGAGGTACCCAGAGGATAAATTGGGGATTCTAGCCCATTGTAAGGGAGAGCATCAGCAAAGTTCCCCTCTGGTGACCTCATTCTGCAAATGACATATTGCCTATTTCCAGGCTTGCTCGGTGCCCTCATTGGAACAGTTCAGCAAGATCATGAGAGTGAGGGATCATAAACTGCGAGTGAAATAGCAGTGAAAACAGAACACTTGTTTAAAAGAAAATTTGTTTTCTTACCAAATATCAAAAGATTCTGTCTGGTTAATCTGAATATAGATCTTTGAAGAATATAACTCATATTGCACTCCATTAAAAACTGGGCTCCATAGTGAGTCCAATATTAAAACAAGACCTCGATTTCAACAAACTCTGCATCTAACCCCTAGAAGGATGGTGTATACCTAATATCAAAAAGATTCTGATTTGCAGACCAGCAAAAAAATATCTTTTTAATTTTTGAAAAGTGCTGACTCAGCATTTTTCCATTCCCCCCTCTCCAATCCCACACACCCACCCCCATATAGACTACACCATGGTACAAAAGATTGCCATTTTGGTCCCCATTTGATTCTTCAGAACCAAAGGATGCTTCATACCAAATAACGTATTTCTGCGGTTCCCACAGGGCCTTGAGAAAAACTTTTCCTGCATAAATTGTGACATGTCCCCCTAATACTACTGCATACCAAATTTGGTTTAAATTGGCCAACCAGTTTGAAAAGTAGAAATTTTGGGTCAGGCCCAAAATACTGCTCCCCCCCCCCCCCCCCCCCCCCCCCAACAGGAGTCCAAATATTGCAAGAGAAACTTTTTTGAACAAACTTGAATCTTGAGCACATAAGGAAGTTGCATACCCAATTTCAAAGCATTGTGATTGGTGGGTTATGAGAAGATTTTTTAAGAATCTTAGGCTTCCTGAGAACTGCCCAAGCCCATCGATTGTTCAGTGTTTTCCCCATTAACAACAGTGTTCAATGGGGAATCCAGATATGGTGCCCCTTGAAGCAACTTGGGAGTCCATGGGAAAATTTGATACTTGAATCAAGAAAACAGTCATGTATGTTCTATATAAATACTACATGCCCATTTCGGTTCAAATCAACTGGCTATGTTTGTGAGGCAAAAAATAATTTTTTTTAGTTATGTGAGAAATTTTATTGCTAGTGACATCAACCAGTCCTGTTAAGGGAAGGGGTTCTTTTCAAAATTGAGAAGTGTCTAACAAATAAATATGCACAAAAGTACTAAACAAGCATTTGTTATGAAGAATCTTAACATAAAAAAACTCCAATTGTTAAGAGGTGATAGAGCAGGGATCGAATACTAAATAGAGATAGGGATAGAGGGATCGGATACTGAAAATTTCATTGTTACCCAAAACATCAGAACCACCGAAATAAAAATTAATATTATTTGACTTTAAATTTAAATTTGTGTGAGATTTAGATTTTCCTTTTATGACATAGAGAGAATTTCACCAATTTTCAAACAATTTATATGATTATTTAGCAATATGAATTCAGTGGCCAGCCACAAGAGAAAGGACATGTCATTCAGATTATTAAGCTTTATATAATTTATCTAATATACAGGCATACATAAATATATAAGATACAAAGATGTACCTGTAAAACCGTGGTTAACTATTTAAAGGCTTGGTGTCTCTGACAGGATATTTTGATGAAACAATTTATGCTTTACTGTAGTGTCAGTTTATCCAACAATATTGACAATAAGTTTGTGTTACAATGGAACTCACTTAATTATATACCGGGTATATTTTAATTGAATCACCCTGTCAATTGTATAATATAATGAACAGCTGTGCCATGAGCGCACGATACGCCCGTTATTAATTACAAGAGGGAACCACACAATATGAGTATACATGTGTACTTGTCAGGTTACATAAACTTGCCACCAAAAAATCATGAAAATTGCTCAACGTCCAACATGTGGAAAACTGCCTATATTTTGCTGAATAAAGTCCCATAACTCTGGAATGACAAATCGGACAGCGACACAAATCGAAAGGGAGATTCCTTCTATCAACATATACTTACAATCAAATGAAAGAGTCAATGACTCTGTAGCTCAACTTGGATATGACAGGAATTAGTACTTGCTGTGACCAAGACAACTGAATAAAGAATATGACAGGAATTAGTATTTGTTTTGGCCCAGTCAACAATAATAAAAGAATTACAAGGTGACTGTAATGGACTACAGATTAAGACCAATCATTGTAGATTATTATTTTTGTGTGGAAATTTTCAGTCCCAAACAAAATATTTTCAGACTAAAATTTTTTCTTCTTCTTCTTAAAATTGACCAAAATGCATCAAAACACAAAAACTAATTTCCGGATTTTGGTCCAAAATTTTCTAAGTCCCACCCGGACCCCTAATTTGCATAATTTATTCATGAGGAAAACTCTGTATTATATGTAATGTATCCCATGGTACTAAACATTCATACAAAAATTTATTCAAATCAGATCTTTCATTTGGAAGTTCTGCGCAAAAATCTGATTGCACTTAATTTTGAACAAAATGGCTGCTAGCGGCCATCTTGAATTTCAGACTGGACCCAAAAACACTCCTTCTCGTCCCACAGTGATAACAAAGGTACCCAAGAAGTTTCGTGAAGATCGGTTCATAAATACGGCCTCTAGCCCGAGCCGTATTGGGATTTGCACTCACAGTGCTGAAAGTAACACTAAATAAATCAAAGTTAGCCTAATTTGCATAATTTACGCACAAGAAAAAAACCTGTAATATATGTAATGTATCCCATGGTACTAAACATTCATACAAAAAATTATTCAAATCAGAGCTTTCATATGGAAGTTCTGTACAAAAAACAGATTTCGGCATCGTCGGTACAAAATGGCTGCTGGCAGCCATCTGGAATTTGGGACTGCACCCAAAAACACCCGTTCTCGTCCCACGGTCATAACAAAGGTACCCAAGAAGTTTCATAAAGATTGGTTCATAAATACGGCCTCTAGCCCGAGCCATAGCAGCTTGGCACTTACAGCTCTGAAAGTAACACTAAATAAATCAAAGTTAGTCTAATTTGCATAATTTATGCACGAGAAAAAAACCTGTATTATATGTGATGTATCCCATTGTACTATACATTTATACAAAACTTTATTCAAATCAGAACTTTCATACAGAAGTTCTGTACAAAAAACTGATTTTTGCATCATCGGTACAAAATGGCCACTGGCAGCCATCTTGAATTTTGGACCACACCCAAAAACACTCGTTCCCGTCCCAGGGTCATAACAAAGGTACCCAAGAAGTTTCGTAAAGATTGGTTCATAAATACGGCCTCTAGCCCGAGCCATAGCAGCTTGGCACTTACAGCTCTGAAAGTAACACTAAATAAATCAAAGTCAGTCTAATTTGCGTAATTTACGCACGAGAAAAAAACCTGTATTATATGTGATGTATCCCATGGTACTAAACATTTATACAAAACTTTATTCAAATCAGAACATTCATACAGAAGTTCTGTACAAAAAACTGATTTTTGCATCATCGGTACAAAATGGCCGCTGGCAGCCATCTTGAATTTTGGACCACACCTAAAAACACTCGTTCCCGTCCCAGGGTCATAACAAAGGTACACAAGAAGTTTCGTAAAGATCGGTTCATAAATACGACCTCTAGCCCGAGCCATAGCCAATTGTTGACGTACGGACAGACGGACAGACGGCCAGACGGACAGACGGACAGACGGACGACAGGCCATGACAATAGCTCAAATTTGACTTCGTCAAAGTTGAGCTAAAAATCATGAAAATTGCTCTAAGCATTTTCAAGTTAATGTTCAACATGCGAAAAATTGCTTACATTTTCACGAATAAAGTCCCATAACTCTGGAATGACATATCAGACGGTGACACAAATAGAAAGGGATATTCCTTCCATAAACATACACTTGCCACCAAAAAATCATGAAAATTGCTCAAAGAATTTTCAAGTTATTGTCCGACATGTGGAAAAGTGCCTTTATTTTGACGAATAAAGTCCCATAACTCTGGAATGACAAATCGGACAGCGACACAAATCGAAAGGGAGCTTCCTTACATCAACATATACTTTCCACCAAAAAATCACAAAAATTGCTCAAAGCATTTTCGAGTATTATACAATGTGTGGATGGATGGACAGACAGACGGACAGACCGACGGACAGTGGTATACCATAATATGACCATTTATTTCAAAACTGGCGTATAAAAAACAAACTATTTACTATGCCTTCAGTAGAAATTTACCGTTAATTGCATATAGATTATTGAGTAAACTCCTGTTAATTGTTTTAAAATTCTTGTAATCTCGAGGAATAATCACTTCAACATCCACTGAATTCCCCACATTTCAAAACATTTTTGGCCTCAATAATACAATATAGCCATTTAATCTATTATATCTTGTTTGACAGAGCTACTCAGCTTGTTAACTGAGCTCTGTCAAACAAGATATAAAGAAGCTATCATTTGAAAAATAGAATATTTTGTCATTTTTGGAATATACTTTAAAAAATGTTCCACAATCCAGTATAAGTATTCCATGAGTTCCTTGAATCATGCGCTCTATAGAACTTGAAACCAACTAACACTGTGCATTTAGTCAGTGTATATTTTCATGTAGTACAGTGGAACCCTGTTAATTGAATAGCCACTTTGCCAATGAAAATTATTCAATTGACAGGAGTATTCAATTAACAGGGATTGTGTTACTTTCCTGTATTCTAGATATAAACTTAGCATTTATTCTATTATATCTTGTTTGACAGAGCTCCATGAGCTCTGTCAAACAAGATATAATAGATTAAATGCCTGTATTGGATGTACTGAGGCCAAACAGGTCTGTAAACGAAGGAAAACAGGGAAGAGTCAGGGTAATTTCTCGACAGGTTACAAGATTTTTTATTCAATTAACAGGAGTTTTCTCAATGACCTATATTCAATTAACAGGTCAAATTTGTACTGGAGGTATGGTAAATGGTTTTGTGTTGGGAATTTTTTTTCAATTAACAGGATTATTCAGTTAAGAGACATCCAAATAAGTGTGCTCCACTGTACGTGATGTGGCAGCCTATCAACATCAACTAATCCTGCGCAATGCTTATGGTTAGTCAGTGTTTGTCAGCTTACCAACTAACTTTTTGCAATACACATAGGGTTAGTCACTCTTTTCGTTTCGTTCTGGTTATAAATAAAATCATCTCTATTGTGCGATTAACCCTATACATTACACAGCCTTAGTGATTGTACATTTCCATGCAGTGTGTGATATATTTTTTATATGCAGAAAGTGTGACTCACCCTGTGTATTGCATAGGGTTAGTCACACTTTTGGATTACAATTTTTTATTTATTATTAACCAAGTAGCTACCTCTGTGCACTGTACAGCATTAGTGTAAATCTCATTTATAACAATGCTTTACCCAATGTAATGACAAAAACCAGATAGTACTATTCTCAAAAAGTGTTCAAACTCAGCTTATGACCCCACCATTGGAATGGAATGTGGAAATTTTTTTTTTTTTAATGAATTCCAAAAATGAAATCATTTTCTATTTTCAATTAATAGCTTGTTTAGAATAGAACAAATGCTCAGTTTATAACCAGAAGATAGGAAAATGCCCCAATTCCTGTTAATGTATACTTCCTGTTAACTGAATATTTTTCCATGGCCAAATTGCTATTCAATGAACAGGGTGCACTGTACACGATTTTATGCCTATGGTAATGCATGGGATAACAGTCAGACAAACTTCAGACTATCTAGCTGTAGTCTGAGCACTTCACCATACCTTACCATTTCCTGACAGAAAATATTACCAAAGCAGATTGCTCAACAGGTTAATATGAACTTACTAGAGGATGGTAAAAACAGTTCATTAGGATTTCAAAGGAATTTGTGACATGACAGTCAAGAACTGAAGACCTAAAATGGATATGCTCGAAACACAACAAATCAGAACACACATATATTTCTATCAAATGAGTTCTTAATTTTGTGTTCTATCAACAGAGTTCTTAATTTTGTTATTTTATGTTTTATCAACTGAGTTCTTAATTTTGTTATTTTGTGTTCTATCAACTGAGTTCTTAATTTTGTTATTTTGTGTTCTATCAACTGAATTCTTAATTTAGTTATTTGTACTGGGTAGAGCAGAAACAGTTAAAGGGTTTTCTTGATCGATTAACCACATGGATAAACCTTGGTTAACCGATTAATCACTTAACCTTATAGGTAGCTGAATAATTGCTGAACCGTTGATGATTTATAACATTAATCCTTTCCCCAAACGTAAAGGACAAAATTAGACAGCTCTACGTACAAAAATCTCCATTCAGATTTTATTATGTTTTCAATTTTTGTCTCAAAAACATAGCTTATGATCCCTCATTGGAACGAGCTTGTTGAGCCCGTTCCAATGAGGGATCATAAGCTATGTTTTTGAGACAAACATTAAAAATTTCAGTATTTCAAGAATCTATTTTGCAAGTGTCGTCTGCTACCCACATTGGGTAAAGGTTAACTTCAGAAAGACCAGTTCCAGCTACTGATGCAGTATAATGATCATGCAAGTGAACAAGTATGTCAGCACATAACTTGCATGCTTTACTCTGGCTCATATAATTGATGTGAGTCAGTGTGACAATGTTTGCCTGTTTTGGAGCAAGTTTGTTCCTTTGTTAACCCAGAAAATACAGTAGTTCAAAAGTAACGGTTAATCAATCAATTACTTTTTTGATCGCTCAATATGTTGATTATTGGTTAATTCTAGTGCTGAGCTGTTTAATATTTAGTTTGCGAAAGCATTTCACACTAAGATTTTCACTTGCCTGAAATAACTTTTTGGAAGTTCCAGAAGTTGCACTAACTCTGCATTTTTTATTACTTTTAAAAATTTTTCTTTTCATACATGTTCAAACTTGACTTTACTTTTATCTAGTAAAAGTGCAAGTGAGGCACGGTCATAAATAGTATGAAGTATCCCTCCTTCAATAGAAACTAGAGATACTGTGAGCAAGCTCACAAAGTGATACCCCCCCCCCCCCCCCACGCCTGTCAGAACGGAATTATATTGCTTCATGCACATCTTCATATGGAGTTCTTCCATTGAGTAAAGTTTCATGAAAATTCTTCAAACAGTTTAGGAGGAGTTGCGCTTATAAGGATGGACAGACGGATAGACAGACGGATGGACAGGGTGATTCCTGTATACCACCCCCCCCCCCCCCCCAAACTTTGTTTGCAGAGGGTATAATTAAAATGCATGGCAATGGGTTCCAACTACTGAATATAGTTTGACTGATGAGATACCTGTAAATATCTGACACTTCTTCTCCTGTTGAGTATAGTGCAGCAGCTGTGGACTGGTCACTTTCCATGGGTAGGCAATATTTCCAGGGACGCAATAATATTAGATTCCAAACGTTAATTATAGGAATAATCATAGAAAATTTAATAAATGAAGCACCAGGTTCAGTGATGATTTTATTACCTGGCAAGCCTGGAAATAAGCAGACTGGCATCTGCAGAATGAGGTCCCCAGAGGGTGAATTTGGTGATGCTACCATGCACAGCAGGGTAGCATTACAAAAGTTTCCCTCTGTAAACCTAAATCTGAATCAGGGTCTCAGTCAGGCCTAAACAGAGATGTACCCAGAGGATAAATTGAGGTGGGGTGAGGGGGTGTTCTAGCCGACTCTATGGGATAGCATCAGCAAATTCACCCTCTGGGGACTCAATCTGCAAATGACAGATTGCTTATTTTCAGGCTTGTTATCTGGGAAATGCATACATGGACATCACTGCCCACATGTGGATTATGATCAATCCACAGCGACTGTACTGTATAATTATTATTGGGTTATTATTACCTCACAAGTACACTTATAGCTCCCAGTGGTGTCACTAGTGATGCCGGTGCCAAAGCATAAGCTGCAAAGTTAGCAACCTCTCCTACTGCCACTGAAAAAAAGTATGTTTATTGATAACACTTCTGTCAACACAATTTTCAGATTGCAAAAAGTTAAAAGCTGCTCAGGTTACTTTTGATATTGTCTCTCTCTTTCAAAACATGGCATATAACAGGGCTGGAAAGTTTTTAACATTCACTTATCCTTCAGGATGAAATACTATAAAATCTTACCTATATTACACGTATTGGAAACAATAGAAATTTTTGGTCCTGTTCTGCAAAATTTATATCAAACCCAAAACAGACTGATAAAAAGTAACATTTACCACAGGCATTATTAGTTATCTCCATCAACATGTATGCTATAAGGCAATTTAAAACCCAGCTGTCGGTTTTTAAACACCTTGCCTGTGGCTCGGTGTTTAAATGAGAAATCCAGGTATTAAATCTCCATATGACATATATGTTGGCAGAGATAACATTTTTGTCCCGTTTGAAACACAATAGAAAGATAGTGGAAACAAATTTGTGGATGCGTTTCTCACATACCGCAATCGGTTGGGCCAAACTTGGGAATAATTGTTTTATTTTTACAAACACAGAAAACAACAGATAGAGTTACATGTTCATCCCTTGGGTCATTACATATAAACACGTAAACAGAGTGGGGCTATTCTGTCAACATTTTTGCTCTTTTTTTTACTTTTCTCAAGTTGCCTGATTTAATTATTTGACTATTTAATTTATAATAGCAAAATATGATCAAATGGTCAATTCCATAACAAAGATGCATTAACTATTTACCAAATGAAACGGCTGCATGTGCCTGCGTAATTTACAGACTGATCAGTTGGAAAAAAATGTAAAACAATTTCAACAAAACAAGATCATATGACTTCTCAATGGAATGAGCCAACCAATCTCATTCCATTGAGGGGGTCACATGATATGGCTTTGTTGAAATTTTTTTAAACATATGAAAAAAAAATTATTAAAATAACAAATTTTAATATCATGTGCATTTGGTTAGGGTTTCTTTTTCATTGTAAAAACATGTTCCAACATAGCTGTCATCAGAGTTGTCATTACAAAATCTTAAATCAAAGATAAGTTGGTCAAACTTAGAGCTAAAACGGTTGAAGGCATTTCTCACATGGATTAATCTTGGTTAACCAATTAATCACTTGCCCCAATGGATAGCTGAATAATTGCCATACCGTTGAAGATTTACAGCATTAACCCATTACCCAATGCAATGGATAAAACCAGCCAGCGCTATCTACAAGAATCTCCATTTATTCTGTTTTCAATTTCTGTCTCAAAAACATAGCTTATGACCCCTCCTTGGAATGAGCCCGATGAGCTTGTTCCAATGAGGGCTCATAAGCTATGATTTTGAGACAAAAAACTGAAAATTTTTAGTCATCAGAATTTATTTTGTAGGTATTGTCTGAGTGTTGAGAATGACCATTTCAAGCTACTGATACAGTATAATGATCATGCAGGTGAACAAATATGTCAGCACGTAACTTGCATGCCTTACTCTATCTCATATAATTGATGTGAGTCAGTGTGACAATGTTTGATGATTTATAGCATTAACCCTTTCCCCAAAATAAAGGACAAAACTGGCCAGCTCTACATACAAAAATCTCCATTCAGATTTTATTACGTTTTCAATTTTTGTCTCAAAAACATAGCTTATGATCCCTCATTGGAACAAGCTCGTTCCAATGAGGGATCATATGCTATGTTTTTGAGACAAAAATTGAAAATTTTAGTATTTCAATAATCTATTTTGCAAGTGTCGTCTGCTACCTGTATTGGGTAAAGTTTAACTTAAGAATGACTATTTCCAGCTACTGATACAGTATAATGATCATGCAAGTGAACACATATGTCAGCACATAATTTGCTTGCCTTACTCTGTCTCATATAATTGATTAGTGATCAACCGATGATCGGAATTGGACACCCCAATTGGCCGATTGTGGGCAATCGGATGACAATGGCAACAGCTCCTGGAACATCAATTCAACAGATTGTTGCCAAGCATTTTGTGATGATTCATAAACCGCATTTTATTATCTTCTGCAATTGTTAATGGAAAATGATGTCAATGATACCATTCAATAAAGTTGAAAAACCACCACAATGTGTATTCTTAATCTCTCTGGATGTCCCTTTATGGGATATACAAGTTCAACACGTAAAGCTTACAATTGAGCGCACTTGCGGCAATCGCGAGTTCATACTGAAAAAGTGAAGGCTGCATTCCATTGACTCAGGTCACAGTGAGAATGACCAGTCACAGGCACTTGTGTGGAAAACGTGGGTCGGAGAGCCATGTTACCGCCCAAGTGTGTGCAACTGGTAATTTTACTAAACTTGAGTCAACGGAGTTTTACACTGTGAAGTATGTTCAATTTAATGTAATTCTTTGCGATCCTTGGCTTGTCTAGTAGTGCATGGTATTACAATCAGAATCAGCATCAGAATCAGTAGATTGTGAGCTCAAATAACCAGTAATTAGTCAGCAGCCATTTCTGGTAATTGGTTGAACATTATAATTGATGCGAGTCAGTGTGACAATATTTGCCTGTTTTGGAGTATGTTTGTTCCTTTTTGGTAACTCATATAATATAGTTGCTAAAAAGTAACAGTTAATCGATCAACTACCTTTTTGATCGATCATGACATTGATCACTGGTTAATCGATAAATCAGTTAACCATTTCAGCTCTAGTCAAAATTGCCACAGCTTTAAATTTTTTACATTTGCACATGTTCACTTGCAAGTCATTGTGTTCAAAAAGTTTCATCAAAACTGAATCATCTAAATAGGGTGACTTGCATGCAGAAGAATTTAAACAAAAATCTGTATTAAATCACAATTCTAGAGGAGATAATCTGGTTAAAATTAATGCAGATAAAAACAATCAGGAATATGCACAAGTACACTTGTTGGTGGTCATGTTTGCAAAGTTGTATCGAATTCATTCATAAATGTTGAGGAGCTGCACGAAAAATAAATCCATCATAAATCCACATTCACTGGGATATAGCTTGGTTAAAATAATCGTTGATTGAAAAATTTTGAATATGCCTATGTTCACTTTGCTGGTAGCCATGTTTGAGGACTTTCATCTGAATTGATTTGGAAATGCAGAAGGAGATGCAGTTGCAGGCACAAGAAACTCATACAGAAATCTATATTGTGACTTCAAAGCTCAATACAAGTGGAGATAACCTGGTTAACCCTTTACCTAACGAATCGCCCACATCCACCTGCGTAATATGCAAATTCAGCAGTTGAAAAAACAAAATTTTTCAAAATATTTCAATAAAACCTTATCATGTGACCTCTCATTGGAACGAGCTCATTCAGCTCGTTCCAGTGGGAGTCACATGATATGGTTTAGTGGAAATTTTTTGAAAAATTTTTAAAAATTATATTTAAAATAATAAATTTTGATATCGTCTGTGTTGGGTAAAAAGTTAAAATCAATGCAAATCGAAACAAGAGGCCCCAGGGGGCCCGAGGGCACTCACCTGACATGGGAGACTAAATATCAACTCAGGGAATTGATTTCAACAAGTTGCATCTGCCCCTCCTAAGAAAAGCTTATACCAAATATCCAAAGATTCCGACCAGTGGATCTAAAAAAAAAGATTTTTAAAGAATATTCCTCAAATTGAACCAAGTAATAATTCGGGCTCCCACAGGGAGCCCAAATATGAACCCTGGGACTTGGCTTGAACAAACTTGAATCTCACCTCCAGTGGGATGCTGTATACCAAATATCAAAAGATTCTGACTGGTGAATGTGAAGAAAGTTTTTGAAAAATATTCCTCATATTGAACTAAGTTATAATTCGTGCTCCCACAGGGAGCCCAAATATCAACCCAGGGACTTGGCTTGAATAAACATGAATCTCACCCCGTAATGATGCTGCATACCAAATATCAAAGCATTCTGACTGCTGGATCTGAAGAAGAAGATTTTCAAAGAAAATTCCTCACTTTGAACTAAGTTATAATTCGGGTTCCTACAGTGAGCCCAAATATGAACCCACAGGGACTTAGCTTGAACAAACTTGAATCTCACCCATCTAAGGATGCTGCATACCAAATATCAAAACATTCCGACCGCTAAATCTGAAGAAGATTTTTAAAGAAAAATTTCTCATATTGAACTAAGTTATAATTCAGGCTCCCACAGGGAGCCCAAATATTAACCCAAGGACTTGGCTTCAACAAACTTGAATCTCCCCCCGCCCCTCCCTAAGGATGCTGCATACCAAATATCAAAACATTTTGACTGCTGGATCTGAAGAAGAAGATTTTTAAAGAAAATTCCTCATTTTGAACTAAGTTATAATTCGTGCTTTCACAGTGAGCCCAAATATGAACTCAGGAGCTTGGCTTGAACAAACTTGAATCTCACCCCACTAAGCATGCTGCATACCAAATATCAAAAGATTCTGATTGGTAGAAGAAGATTTTAAAAGAATATTCCTCATACTGCACTAATTTAAATATTTGGACTCTCAAAGAGAGCCCAAATATGGACCCAGGAATTTGATTTCAACAAACCTGTGCAACAATCTTCCAAAGATGTTGTATGTGAAATTTGAAAGCTTTTGGAGCAGTGGTTTGGAAGAAAAGTAGTCTTAAATGTTTTTCCCATTACCCACAGTGTTAAAAAATGCTGACTCAGCATTTTTTCAAAGTCCCGAAAAAGTACCTTATGACAAAACCGATGGCAATTTTTTTTTTACCATTCCCTTCTGTAGGGCCCAAGGAAGCCTCACATGAAATAAAAATTCTCAGTGCAGTGCAGTTTTGGAGATAAAGATGTTTTCAATTTTTTTCTATTTTTGGCTCCTGAGATTCTCACAAGGCTGCTGAAAAAAAAAATTGGTGTAAATCAAGTACTTATAACCTAATAATACCTCATATTAAATTTGGTTCAAATTGGCCTCTCGGTTCAGAAATTAGAAATTCTGGGCGGGGCAAAAATTCTTGCCCCTCCCAGAACAAAGGCAAATATTGCCCGTCAAACTTCTCTTGAACGAACTTAAGTCTACACCTCAAATGGAAGCTGCATACCAAATATCAATTCTCTGCTACGGCTGGTTCATAAGAAGGTTTTTAAAAATTTTGTGCATTTTGGCCCCACCCCTCCCCCCTCCTCAATATGAGCAGAAACCCAATTTGAAGAAAAACACAAATGCCCCTATATAACCGCTACTCATGTGAATTTTCATTGAACTGCAGCTAGTGGCTTGGGAGAAACCCAAACACCACCTTCACGACGTACGGCGGACGACGGGTATGACAGACGTCAGATGACGGGCAAAAAGTGATCAGAAAAGCTCACCCTGACTTTCAGTCAAGTGAGCTAAAAATCTGACAGTATGTGCATGTTCATTTGGTAGTAGAATTTAAAGACAAATCTGTATTAAATCACAATTCAAGAGGAGATAATCTGGTTAAAATTAATGCAGATAAAAACATTCTGGAATATGCACAAGTACACTTGTTAGTGGTCATGTTTATAAAGTTGTATCGAATTCATTCATAAATGTTGGAGGAGCTGCACGAAAAATAAATCCATTATAAATCTACATTACTGGGATATAGTTTGGTTAAAATCATCATTGATTGAAAATTTTTGAATATGCCTATGTTCACTTGCTAGTGGCCATGTTTGAGGACTTTCATCTGAATTGATTCAGAAATGCAGGAGGAGATGTAGGTTGCAGGAACAAGAATCTCATATGAAAATCTATATTATGTCTTCAAAGCTCAAGACAAGTTGAGATAACCTGGTTAAAATCATTGCAGATCGAAAATCTGACAGCATGTGCATGTTCACTTAGTAGTGCTCATGATGTTTGAGAAGTTTCGTCAGAATTGGTTCATTTATGTCAGGGGAGTTGCACACACAAGAATTGCATATAGAAATAAAAATTAAATCTTCTCAGTTGAAGGGGAGATAATCTGGTTAAATTTGGATATATGCACATGTTCACTTGTTAGTGGTCATGTGTGAGAACTGTCATCAAAATCGGTTCACTGATGCAGGAAGAGTTGAGCACACAAGAATATCATTTTGCAGTCTATAACAAGAGGTCCCACAGCCTAGACAGCACCACCAAGGGTCAGTGATTTTTTGAGGAAGCTAAATACATGACAAGAATCCAATTGTTTCTGCCTGTGACCTTGACCTTGACAATATGACAAAGGGTTAAGGTCATGACACATCTTTGTGTCTTGTGCAATAACTGTACCAAGTATGAATAAGATCTGTCAATCATACAAAGTTATATGGATGGACGAGGGCTTTATAACAATATCAAAATTTTGTTGTCTGTGACACTGACCTTGATATGATCTTGGATGAAAGTCATGACATACCTTTCAGTCATGAGCAATAACTGTACCAACCAGGAATAACATTTGTCAATCATACCAAGTTATATGGAACAGACAAGGGCCAAAAAACAATATCAAAGTTTTGCTGCCTGAGACCTTGACCTTGGTGATATGACCTTGGACCAAAGTTTCAGCACACCTTTGAGTCAAGAGCAATAATTGTACCAAGTATGAATAAGATCTGTCTATCATACCAAGCAATATGGACTGGACAAGGGCTGTATAACAATATCAAAGTTTTGTTGTCTGTGATTTTGAGCTGGATGATATGACCTTTGATCAAAGTCATGACACACCTTTGAGTCCTGAGCAATAATTGTACCAAGTATGAATAAGATCTGGTAATCATACCAACTTATATGGACCAGACAGAAGTGACAGTGAAATGTCAGTTTTTCTATCATCTTAACATAAGACCTGTGACCTTGACCTTGACCTTGAGGGTAACATACAATATTATAATTCACGACACACTATCTTTCGATAATACACATTGTCATAAAGTTTAGAAAAAAATACTTAATGGTTAAGAAGTTATGGCCTGGACAAATAAAATGTTGATGAGAGACAAGCAACAGATGACGGACAGCTCATGGATGACAGGCAAATCATTACCAGAAAAGATCCGCTGACACTTGCCAGATGGAACTAAAAAATCTTTTGATATCAAGAAATAACCTAGTTGAAATAGTTGTAGACTGGAAAATTTGGAAATATGTGCATGTTCACTTGTTAGTGGTCAAATATTTCTATTGGAATTGGTTCATTACTGTAGGAGGAGTTGTGCACACAAGAATCTCATATGGCAATCAATCTGAAATCTTCTACACTGAACGGAAAATAACCAGGTTAAAATGGTCGCAGATTGAAAATTTGGAAATATGCACATGTTCACTTTTAGGGGTCGTGCTTGAGAATGTTCATTGAAATTGGTTCATTAATGTAAAAGAGGTTGTTACACAGAAAGAGTACATAGGGCAAACTATAATAAATCTAAATTCAAGGAGATAAGCTGGCTGAAATACAGTAGAACCTGTCTGGAGAGACTGGCCTTTGGGCCACACAAAAGTGGTCTCTCAAGACAGGTGGTCTCTCAAGACAGGTGGTCTCTCATAACAGGTTTCAGGTTTTCTCAAGTCAGTGAATAACCAACCACAAAATTCAGAAATGGAGAAGAATGGATTTTTGTAATTACTTTGTAGTTGTTCTTTTTTATGAAGTTTTTGTAACAAATTGAAATGGACTGTTATAAAAATTATAAAAATAAATTAGTGTTGAAAATCTTCATTGAAGATTTTCAACACTAATTTATTTTTATAATTTTTATAACAGTCCATTTCAATTTGTTACAAAAAGATTTTCAGCACAAATTTATTTTTATTCCTATCTGTCACATTTCAGGTTTGTATGAAATTGTTTATTCAACAATAATCCTAATCTTTTCACAGGGGTCTTATAAAAACATTGCAATTTTTAATGAGTTAGCAATTGAAACCCAATTAAGAGCTTTTAATTCTTTTAATTCTTTTAATTATGTTAGTACAACCACAATGGATTTTCCAATTCCAGAACAGGTAAAAAGTTTTTGTCATGGTTTCAGTCTTCAAAGGGGCGGTCTCTCAAGACAGGTACATTATGGCATAAAAATACAAGTTGGTACCAGGTCACAGTGGTCTCTCAAAACAGGTGGTCTCTCAAGACAGGTGGTCTCCCATACCAGGTCCATTATAGAGTAAAACCAATCGGTGCCTGGCAGATGTGGTCCCTCAAGACAGGTGGTCTCTCAAGACAGGTTTTACTGTAGTCATTGATGAAAAATTTGAGAATATGCACGTGTTCCCCAGTTAGCAGTCATGTCTGGGAAAAATCCATTGACATCAGTTCATTGATGTAGGAGGAGTTGCAAACACGTGATGTACAGATGTACCTATCTACGTACTGATGCACAAAGTGATGAAGGAGCCATCACTAGATTTCATGAAATATTCATAGAAATTTAACTAAAAAAAATCATGAGTGAAAAAATCCATTCAGTTTACAGGGGAAAATTGATTAAATGTGTGTATACATGTATTTTATTTTTTTTAGTGGCAAGAGAAATTCTGTCCTGTCAGGAATATCTGACAGCAACATGCAAGGAGTTAAACATTTATTTAACACACCAAAAAACTAGTTTTTAATTGCGCCAGCAAATACAATTCCCTTGTTAGTTTGTACATTAGAATGACATCTGGTCCAACCTTTAGCAAATCAACCTGATACCTCTTTGTTCAACATCCATTCTGACAGAAGAATCTTGCCTTTATGAGATAGAGTTGCCTAACACACTTAGGGGACATGGGATGTGTCTTATGAGCTTAGAGAAATAGGATGACTTCAGTAGTTCAATATAAACACTGTTTATTACGTACTCAATATCATTCCTGCCCACCACATCCATTCTTTTAAATATCCATAACCTCCTTCACCTGAAAAATAAGAAAAAATCAGAATCTGCAGGTGCATTTACAATGGAATTCAGACGTTCTATTCAGAAATCCTGCCAAATGCAATAGGCACATCATTGCACTGCCAAATGAATAGGTGTATGTCATCTATTAAAATCTGTCGTACTGTGATCGTAAAAAAACATCTCTTTTTCGATCATATCACAAACTGGTCACAACATACACATAGGTATAGATATATATCATAAATAAATTATCACAATATAAAGACAAAGTCTGCAGAAACAAAAGAAAATAGCATCTGGGTTTCAATGTCTTTTAATTTTGTTTCAACAGGTGAGATTCTACAGAAATGAAAGCAAGTAGTTGTGCATGGTCAAAATCATGTTTTTGGTCCAAAATAAAAGTCATGATATTACATAGAAAGTTGCAGTTCCCAGTTTTACCATTTTTATCAAAGTTAACAGTTGGAAAGGGGGGATTTGGGGAGAATTTGTGAGCCCCACCACTTTTCCTGAAAAATGTCAACCTTATATATACTATTAAAAAAAGTAGGGGATATCGAAACTGATGTTGATATTTTCAGAAAATGGTATTGGATACGAGTGATTGGACACATCAACATGTTACCAAGTTTAGTGTGAATCAAGAATGTCACCAGCCCACAAAAACTTTGTGCAGATTTTTCACACAAGCACTGCGTTGATGTCTGTGGGGTACCTTTGGAAATTTCCATTTGTAATGGACAGGCTTTTTCGGAGGTCTCATCGTTCTTTTCTTGGTATAAACTCAATCATCAATAGTTTCTGGTCGAAACGTAACTTTTGAGATATGCAAAGACCGACACGTGACGAACGTTTACGTGCCGTTGGCATATTGGAAAACTGGCAGCAGATAGACTGCAGTGGCTCAAATTCTCAATGTCACTCAATCGGTGATTAGCAGG
Organism: Pictodentalium vernedei; assembly: GCA_031216915.1. NCBI lineage: Eukaryota > Metazoa > Mollusca > Scaphopoda > Dentaliida > Dentaliidae > Pictodentalium > Pictodentalium vernedei. The sequence continues at coordinate 761,807,419 of CM062297.1, forward strand.
TTGTGGTCATGCTACTGTCAGACAGGCAATTTTGATGACAGGCATCGGTCAGGTCGTCCAAGGGTGACAACTGCTAACCCGTTTCATCCAAACCACCGCATTACGTAACCACCATCAAAGTGCCTCAGAAATTGGATAGCAGCTGTACTGAGTGACAGATGTGCATGTCAGTGGTCAGACTATCCGAAATCACCTACACAGCTGGAATTTGTACACTCAACGACCTTGAATAATTCCACGTTTGACTGAACATCACATCGCAGCAAGGCGTAATTGGTGTGGATCACGACAGCACTTGGACAATCGTCAGGGGAGCAACATCATGTTTCCGATGAATCAAGGTTCACTCTCGACTTCCGTGACAGGCGAAACAGAGTGTGGCAGCTGCGGTGGAACAAACGATACCATGATGTAACCGTTAGGCAGCATAATAGTTTTGGTGGTGGATCGGTTATGGTGTGGAGAGGCATAACCATGACAAGCAGAACACCATTACATGTCATCCAAGGGCGTGTCACAGGGCAGTACTACTGTGACAACATGTTAGCAGCTCATGTAGTGCCATTTGTGTGACTTCGCGGCCATCAATTCATTTTCCAAGATGATAATGCAAGAACATACAGAACCTGTGTAATTACAGAGTTCCTCCAAGAGCAGAACATCACTACTCTGCTTTGTCCAGACCTTTCACCAATCCAGCACGTCTAGGATATGTTTGGCAGGCGTGTACGGCAATGCCAACAGCCCCTGCCAATGTTCAGAAACTTGCCACTACACTGCAGAAAGAATGAAATAACATCAGTCAAGCTGATATTGGACGTTTGGTGAAGAGTATGCCACGTCGAATCCATGCTAGTCTCGCAAACCGAGGAGGATTTACAAGGTATTGAGGTCTAGGAATAAATGTGGTAAATTCTCTGACTGAACATCCATGTCTTCTACAGCTCGGTGCATGGAATGTGTGCTTGTCAGACACCCAACTACCGCAGAAATCATTCATCAGATGTCACAGTACAATGCGTCAACTGTCTTTTTGATGAAAATATAAATATATTTCTTCATATATCTCACTTTTATCAAATATCCTCTACTTTTTTTTGAATAGTATACATACATGACTGAAATACTTAAAACTGTTTCATGTACTCTCATTTTGATATTTAATTCTTTCCTCAATTTGCTCTACTAGTTATTCCTTCACTCTTTGGGTACGTAAACCTTCAAAAAGTACTCAACGTGAAAATAAGCAGACTGTCATCTGCAGAATGCGGACGTCTGGATGCTAGAGGATGAATAAGGTGATGCTACCCTGCCCAGCATTGTAGCATCACAAAATTTACCCTCTGTGAACCTCATTCTGAATCAATAGCTAAAGCCTAAACAGCAAGAGGTACCCAGAGGATAAAATGGCACATTATAGCATCAGCAAATTCACCCTCTGGGGATCTCATTTTACAAATGACAGATTGCTTATTTTCAAGCTTGTCAGCGTGCTCCAATTGGCATGACTAGTTAATTTTGTTTCTCTAGGGAAGACTCTACACTTTCATATACATACACACTTTTAACCCAGAACCAGGTGAAATGAAGTGAACTACCCCACATCCTTTTGCCTGTCTATACCATTGATTACAATTTTTAGTCATCCATTGGGGTTTCTTCATGAAAAGGAAGACAAACCATGTGACACAAAGCCTGATCAATATAAAAATAATCTTGGTGTCTAGCCGGGAGTAAATTATTGTGTACACAGTACAAAGATAATATAGTCCTGATGTTCATGTAGAAGGTTATACTTTAGACTCTTAACTTATTAATAATCAGAATGTAAGGCCCCACAAAGTAGATCTTTTGTTTCTCAAACCATTTTTTGTAAAATGGCATGTGGGTGGGCGTTTTTTTTATTTTATTTTTTAGGTTTGTAATTTTTCCTTGCAATCAAAAGTTCATATTCTTGGTTTGTTTTATGTTTTAGGCCTTATAATCTACAGAATAGCATGGATGGTGGTGTATATCATCCCTTGAGTGCAAGAAGGCTTTGCAATGGTAAAGTACTACAAAGTCTTGTACTCAGGCGACAAATTTATCAATTTTATTAACTTGGGTAAAATATCAAACATAAACCACTTAATTTTTATTTTTTTTAAGTTTGCATTTGTTATGAAATGAGATCATGCGGAAGCCAAAATGACCATGCGGCAGGGCCTGACAAACAGGGCCTGACAAAGAGGTTTTTAACTTTTTTTGACCTAAAATGTGACATAATTAGCAACCACATCTTTGCTATCTGCTAAAACAATACCAGGATCTGTGAAGAGTGGCTCATTCAAAATTCTTTTTCTTAATGCAAGCACAACATTTGTATCACGTTTTGAAAAAAAACAACTTTTCTGCAGATATTAATATTGGGCCTTTCGATATGGTCAGTCTAAATTTTCATCTGAACCCTGTGATCATCATTATACATTACTGTTGATGAGGCAATGACAACTCATTCAGTTTTGTTGTCATAATGAAATTATTTGTCTACCCCTGGAGACCGAGACTGAAACTGCAAGTGTGCTCATAAAAATGGTATGATGTTTTATCTAGGAATACAGCCAGTACAAAGAAAACTGTCAAAGCTGTGGCAATGCAGACTTCAATAGATTTAACACAATGCAGGTGACCTTGAATAGATTGAAACTGGTGAACATGCACTCACAATAAGTCTGATTTCTTCCATGTATCACTTTGTACAGTTAGGTAGCTATGTCATCTGTATGGGATCTAAAAGGTGCATTATCCATAGAAAGTCAGTGAGAAGTTTGTTCTCTCACAACTCAGTCACAGGTCCCTGAACACACTCATATGGAAATATGTATAATTTTAGGATGCTAAAACAGGTAAAGACACTTGCAAAAGGTTAATATGCATGACTATTCTGTCCGACAATGCTGTGTTATAGTTCCCATATTATATCAAGTTTGATATGTCCTTACTCTCGTGACCCGAATAAAAGAAGGGGTCAGAATAATAGTAGGGGGGTGCATATTTCCCAGAATGAAATAAAAGTAGGGGGGCGCAATAATAGAAGAGGAGTGGTGGGGGGGGGGGGGGGGGGGGGGGGACTGTGGTCCAACATACTATTCTATCCAGATATCCATAACCATATCACAGGAGTCGGGAGAAGGTAATTGGTAATAAAATTACTGTCAAATTAGAAATTGTTGGTAGTTGTTTTATTATCAAAAACCTTTTTCCAGATCTCCTGTGGAGCTACTAGTATTGACAGTCATAATTAAACAGGAGTTTTGTCAATCAGTTCATGCATATTTTGCCTACTTGCTGAGGGATTGCACCTCTGCAGTGTTGGTTACTGGGAACTGTCCAGATAAATCACCAAGATTGATAGCTGCCCCTCAAGAAATGGCACAGTAACTGGACTAACTTTTCCAATTTAGCACAGCTGTTGACACTTTGAAAAAATGGGATCGCATAATCCTTAAGGCCTGGGATTAATTTTAAACTAGTTATTTCTTTATACATGTATGTTTATTTATGCAGGCACTGAGGAACAGACAGTTGTTGATAAACTAGCAGTGGCTCTACTTTACTGTTGGTTTCCCAAATAGGCAGCTGGCAGTGCTGTAGAACCACTGCCAGGACAAATACAGCAGACAAATGGAGTTCCAAAGAAAGATTATGTTAAGGAGCACCTTCTTCGAAGAGGGTGGTTTGGGGCTATACTTAGTATGGGGGCTTAAGAGTTTATTGTATAAATGCCCATTTCCAAACTAAAAAAATTGAAGACTTTTGGAACAAGAACAGGTTTTTATTAAATTTGAACTCAGTTAACATAACCACAGGCCCCTGAGGGTAGATATGGAAAGAAATCCTATATAGACTACAATTATGCTCAAAGTAAATGACTCTTTGAACCACAGAAAAATTAAGGGTAAGTTTTCAGGATTTATTTGGAAATATGGATTGTTGCCATTCATCGGAAAGCTCTCATCAACAAGCCATATTTTCTGCCTACTAGTAAATCATGAAAAATTAACCATAATTGTTCTGTGGCTAAAGGGGTCCCTTACTACTAGTAGTACTTTGAGCATAGCTTTGCCACTGCTATACTAGTAGTTTATAATAAATTTTAGTTCATATTTTCCACCAAGGTGCCCCGTGAACATTATTAGCACTAATAGAAATCTAACTAACATACTAGTACAGGCATGTGTTGCAGTTTGAACACTACTGTCGTCGTCCAGCTACCATACTGTGTCGGGCTACAGTAAAAATTAGACTTTCATCCAAAAAATTATCAACCAAGTAAATATTAATTACTTGTGTCAGAAAACTACCATATAAAATTTGGTCTTGTGTCATGATTTGTTGATACTAATACATAGTACTTAATAACCGCCTGATACAAGATGAAAGAGAAATGTATACAAATTTTAAAACTACTAGTATCTTGACTTTGCACTTAACAAATAAAGATTAATACATATTATTTATTAATCTTGATTTGTTAAGTGCAATTTCAAGATAGGTATTTATAAGAGTGTAGACTACAGTAGAACCTGTCTTGAAAGACCGGCCTTTGGGCCACCCAAAAGTGGTCTCTCAAGACAGGTGGTCTCTCATAACAGGTTTCAGGTTTTCTCAAGTCAGTGAATAACCAACCACAAAATTCAGAAATGGAGAAGAATGGATTTTTGTAATTACTTTGTAGTTGTTCTTTTTTATGAAGTTTTTGTAACAAATTGAAATGGACTGTTATAAAAATTATAAAAATAAATTAGTGTTGAAAATCTTCATTGAAGATTTTCAACACTCATGTCGTGTACGCTGCCCATATGAACACAGAAATTGAGACCCCACTAATTACACTACGAGGTGGGGTCTCAAAACCCCACCACGTGACTTCAGTTTGTCTATAATTAACTTGTGTTTTTTGCAAGTGCGGTAATCAGGTTTATTCTTCCACCAAAAATAATTTCAGTTCATTGTTGTTTAGTGATTGTTAGGTATTGCACTTAAATATAAATGGAATACGTATGCTCCATACGTGTTTTTTGATAATAAAAAGCATTAATATGGCAGAAAAACGATCAAAATATGGAGTTTGTATCGTGTTTTTAATCTCGCATGGATATGACGTCGGTTTATCTTTTGATCTCTCAGACACTGACTCTTAATTAGATCAAATTTTTTCACAGTCAGCGAAAAATTACTTTTACTTTTACTTGAAATATTAAAAAGATAGTTCAATATTTGAAACAGTTATTAAAAAGCTATTGCGATTCCGAATGTTGTTCATCAAAAATCGATTCAGAACTCGAGGAATTACGAACAAATAAATATTATACCGTACTGAAATCATGGATGTGAGTTAAAATAATTATAACTTGACCAGCACAATATCTGGACATTTCCCCGACGGTCTTTTACCTAACTGTAGCTATTGACGGAGAAGAATCATGTTACCGGTACTAAATTTTGAATAAATTGTGGGTTGGAGGGGGAGGGCGGAGGGAATCCGATTTACGATTTTATTTATTTTTTTATTTACTGGTGTTTTAAGGTCATATACTTATGCACAATGGCTAATCATGACCGTGACAGTTTTACGGGTGGAGGAAGCCGGAGTACCCGGAGAAACCCACCGAGCAACGACAAGCAGCTGCCAGCTCCCCACATCGTAACTCCGCACTTGCAGCACAGGCAGGGTTAGATTGGTTGAAGACTTGTGTACCATCGACGTGCAGTACGCCTTAGTACACGGCGTCATCATGCCCCCATGCTGCCAATCAGGGTTAAGTGCCTTGCCCAAGGACACGGCGCGGGAGTCCGAATTGATCGCTCAGACGGTCACCCATCCGATGATTAACCGGGCTCGACGTTGTTTAACTTCGGTGATCTGACGAGAACCGGTTTACCGCAACGCCACCCGCGCCCCCCGATTTACGATTTTAAAAGTTATGTTCAGGAGTGGAATGTTAAAATGTACATGTTGAGAGTGGAATTAACATAAATAAACTACATTAACGAAAAAGGAATGTCTGTGGTGGCCCTGGGACCTTTCAGTCCAAGACGCTTCGGAATCCGTATATGCACTAGCAAGGACAACTGGCCAAGATGGGGGAGGGGGGGGGGGGGGGGGGGGGGTGGGGTGGGGGGCAAATGGGCAAACAATCAATGATATAGGCCTATTTGTGCATTTGGGTTTATGGGAGTCTGGGGTCCAATTGCCTCGTTTCGGAGATGGGGAGGGGTGGGGGGGACTATTTACTTCACCATTTAGGAGTGGTATGGATGACTGGAATCTTACTCTGCCAAGACACTGAAATTTTTGATGTGCGGGCTGCGCCAGAAAATCTCCGTCAATTCTCCGATAGACGATAGAGGAACTAAAATCTCCTGTCTGAAAGACTTATTTAATTTTTGGGGGTTTCAAGACACGAGTGGGGGACAAAACCAAAAAATAATAATAGGAAATTTCGGGGCATGTTTGAGCTAGGGTTATGATATGTGGTGGTCTGGCTTGTCGATCGGCATGCCATTAATGAAAAAAAAAATTTTTTTTCTATTGATTTTATTTACATGTGGTTATAATTATGATTGCTGAATTAATAAAAAGTAATTGAAATTGTTGATTTGTCTCTTATTTTTTTCTCAAGCTTGTTATGCGCAGAGGTGTTAAAACAGATGCTGGTTTGAATGACAGCTCTGTGCTTTGTTGCGCCACTCAAATGTTATTTTCACACCTTGTGCAAGTGGTAGTTTAATCTACTATATTTAATTAATCACTTCAATCCCCGACTGCTTTAATGTAGTCGTAGAATCTTTTATTTTAGTGTCACATTTCAATACACATACATAATATACATAGAGTATTTACAAAATATTTATATGAAATCCAGCCTATGGAGGCTTATGAGACACATTTTCATCAGAGGTAGGTCTTTTTTACAGTAGTTCATAAAAAAAAAACAAAAACAAAAAACCCAAACCCGAAAAAACAAAAACACATGCACGCACGCACACCATCACACACACACCCTTGCGTCCCCCCCCCCCCCCCCACACACACACACAGAGTAATATGCAGACATACGCACACATGCACTTGCGTATACTTTCGTGTACTAATTTTCTTTCACTTTTTCTTACTTTGCCCCCCCCCCATCACGTGTATCTGTCTCTCTCTATCTCTTTCCCACTGAAGTGTATTCTCTCTTAGAATGGCACATTCTCAGATATTTTAATTCGGTAATACAAATAATAACAACAATGTTGATGGAACGTTGAAAAATCTGCAAATGCAAAGAGTATAAAAGTATGTACAAACGCCTTCAGAACTGGATGAAGGATATTTGTTTCGGTATGCAAATATCTCCCGTCCACCCTCCCCCCCCCCCCCCCCACCCACTTAGTTTCAGTCACGAGTGAGATACTTTTTGGTATCCATTCAAAAACACTATATTTCCTTTTTACTATATCCTTTTTATACGTATCTTTAATTGCGTAGCCCGACAAGAGTAAGACAGGAAAGAGGAGGGGCTGGTCGAGTTGACTCAATGTCGTAAACTGGTATCACTTCGATCATTAGCCGTGCGCCGGTCATTAGCTGTGCGCCGTGGGCGCTTCTGTGGCGCAGGAGGCTTTTTCGCCCCCACTTCCCACCCAAGAAAAACACGGTTCATCACGTGTTGGCCTACAGCTGTAAACAAAATGTGAAATTGGGAACGTCGCGACTATTAGTTGTTTTTTTCAAGTCTGGTTTATTTATTTCCTCGATCAAATCGATCATGCAAACACAACAGTTTAGTTTCGAAAGTGACGAGGACTTTGTACTCAACCAAATGGAACTGACTGTTCTATTCCCAATTTACAATTTCAAACCACGCCGTCTGCCTCCTCCAAATTCCAATTTTAATTTAAAATAAATTATCTATTACCAGTAACAAACGCAGTTGTCTTGCCAGTTGACGTCACAAGACAGTATTTATTAATCAGCAAAGAAACTGACATGCAAAAGCAATTAAACTAATCGTTAACGCTCGTGACCACGGTGGATAAGTGTTTTGAAAACTGCCTTCCACTAATCAAACACTGCGGTCCACTGGAACTCCACGGTGGAGAACACACCGCGGCGGCGTTTTTGTTTCAATCCACGTTGAACGTACTGTAATTAATGTTAGTTATAAAGAAACCAAATGAATTTAAAAGATTAAAAAAAGACAACTCATTTATGTAAATATCAATGTGCAAAAAACAAACTTATTTATGTTGATATCTATGTGCAGTGTAGGTTATTATGTTTCTATAGTTTATCGCTTGTTAAAAGTTGATACACTTGAATGAAATAAAATATATCAAAGCCAATGTTCTTGTTATTGTTGCTCTGTTGTCAACGGAGATAAGTAATTAATTGTACACGCCCACTCATAAATAGTTCCTCTATAAATAGACAGCACTAATCTAAATTTAGCATCAATAACTGGGGTATTTATTGACCAGTCTCATATGGGTACTGTACACGTAATGTAATTTATTTTTATAATTTTTATAACAGTTCAGTTCAATTTGTTACAAAAAGATTTTCAACACAAATTTATTTTTATTCCTATCTGTCACATTTCAGGTTTATATGAAATTGTTTATTCAACAATAATCCTAATCTTTTCACAGGGGTCTTATAAAAACATTTCAATCTGTAATGAGTTAGCAATTGAAACCCAATTAAGAGCTTTAATACTTTTAATTATGTTAGTACAACCACAATGGATTTTCCAATTCCAGAACAGGTAAAAAGTTTTTGTCATGGCTGCAGTCTTCAAAGGGGCAGTCTCTCAAGACAGGTATATTATGGCCTACAAATACAAGTTGGTACCAGGTCACAGTGGTCTCTCAAGACAGGTGGTCTCTCAAGACAGGTGGTCTCCCATACCAGGTCCATTATAGAGTAAAACCAATCGGTGCCTGGCAGATGTGGTCTCTCAAGACAGGTGGTCTCTCAAGACAGGTTTTACTGTACATTACTACAGTGGAACCTGTCTTGAGAGATTTTATTTCATTTTTATCATTTCAGTTCATCTACAGATATGTTTTTAATTTGTTTTTTAATGCACATGTAGATTCACAGAAATTCAATTAATATTTACTCGCTTTCGTTTTCTTTTCTTCCCATCCCATGTAAACAAAGTTTTATCAAACACTCAGAATTGTCTTTTCCTTTTTTTCCAATAGCTCCGAGCCCATATCTTCAACATATCTCTATATGTTTAAAAGAACTGCGAAGTCACTTGCCAAAAATAACTATTTTATATATATGTGTACGCTGAGCTGATCACAGCCTCAGTGCACATTACAAACGATTTTTCTGTATCAAATAATATTTACAAGAAAATCATTCGTGACCATCCCTGCTCATATAATGACAGCATGGTCCTGAACATCCAAGTAATATTAAATGGGACTTGAAAATCATTTATAATGTGCCTGTGTGGGTAGTCCAAACTTGGACTCACAGTCCATAATATAATTTTTTGAGGTTGGTAGGACGTACCAACCTTAAAAAATTATATTACGGACTGTGAGTCCAAGTTTGGACTACTGTGTGGGTTGCCATCTATTCCAATTTTTATATTAAATTTGACCCTTATTTCCTCAAATTGTACTAGTAAATGCAAACAACCAACCGTTGAAAAGTGTGTGATCAAAAAAGCATGTGGACTGTGTCGCCTGTCGTCGTGTCAGTTCGAGAATACCTGTAACTTTCAATTTCAAGCTGAAAGGAATTCAGGGTCAGATATAGAAATGTGAGAGCCTGGGCAGCAAAAATGTGGGGGTCCCCAAAACTCCAAATTTTGTCTTGCGTTCAAGAAAGAGCTGTCACAGCCTTCGAAAGTGTAACCACATGTTCGATCGGGATTATATTTGTAACCAATAGAAATGGCTCTTCCACCAAGTAAGCTAAAATTAGCACAGTTTGCCAAGTCGTTGATGGAACTAATTATTTGATTGGTTTTTATTTATTGAACGTGTGACGTCAAAGGGATGCCTGATGACTCCCGTGTTATTTTTAGCGCGCTTCATAGTCAAAAAGATTTGTTTTTCAGAACACTTACGAACAAAAATTGCATACAACAAACAATTATTTTAAGTTGTATAATTCGTACAAACGTATTTCAAAATTAAAATTATAATTGTATTTACCCACAAATGGTTGTACTTTATATTAGTTACGCTCATAAAACACGAGTTATGAAGGTTTGGGCAATCAATTCTGATGGATTTGAAAAATTGTAAGTCTATTGCAGCCATTTGCAACACCGACAGCAATAATATGCTGCGACTGCTGCCGTCAAGGTCCACTGCGACAGCATTTGTCTCAGCATTGCCGAATGCTGTCACGAATTCCAAGGGTCAAAGGAGTACTAGTAAGGTTTTTGAATGGTAAGACTGTTGGTTGCAGTGATTTGAAAAACATTGATCAGGTCAAAATTAATAACCGCAGGGGCCGAAATAAGAAACGTAGGAGGGTATCTATGTTTACATCTGGTTACTTAGAATCTATTTTTAGATGACTGTACATATACCTGCTGATTGTTTGATTGGTTTAGGTCATACTTGTTTACATCAATTAACAATTTACCCAATGCAGACAATATCAAAATTTATTAATTTAATTTTTTTTTTTTAAATTTCAACAAAACCGTATCATGTGACACCTCATTGGAACGAGCTTGATGAACTTGTTCCAAAGAGGGGTCACATGATATGGTTTTGTTGAAATTTTTCGAAAAATAATATTTTTTCAGCTGCTGAATCTGCATATTACGCGGGCGGATGCGGGCGATTCATTGGGTAAAGGGTTAAGACAGAATCACCTAGAAACTGAGAGAAAACAGAACTTTGGAGAAACTTCATCTTCTAGGACATTCTGTCTGAGAAGTATAAATATCTTTGTCAACGGAATTCAAAAATAGGCCGATTAAATCGTCAGATGTGTACCCAAACGCGCAAGAAGTAAAAAGCTGTTATTATCTCAGGACCAATTTTGTGGACAGGTAAAATTCATGTGAGGGCATTTTGTCAGCACACCCTCTTTGTTTCTCAGGATCAAATTATCAGATTTACACCCAAAACTATACAGCTCGGCACATCAGTAATCTGAAGATATATATAAAGTAAAATGACAATTGGACTGATATTTTTTGAGTTATCTCATGCCAAAGGGATTGGAGAAATTCTCAATTTAAACGATAAAGGGTTAATATCTCAGGATCAAATTACACCAAAAACTATACAGTTTGACACATCAGTAACCTAAACATATATATAAAGTAACATGACAAACGGATTGATATTTTTTGAGTAATCGCATGCCAAAGAAATGGATTCGAGGTATTCTCAATTTGATAGATAAAGGGTTAATATCTCAGGATCAAATTATCAGATTTACACCAAAAACTATACAGCTCGGCACATCAGTAACCTGAACACAAATCTAAAGTAACATGACAATCCTAGCAAAATTTTTCAAGTTATCGAATGCCAATGAAATGGATACAAATGTCGGAGGAACGGATGGACAGATGGATGGATGGACAAACTGGACAGACAGATGGATGGACGGACAAAGGATGAACGAATGATGGAGGGCCACCCCGGATGCCGATATTATGTACACCATACATGGTATGGGTACATACAGAAATGGATTGGAGGAGTTCCTAATGTAATGGATAAAGGGTTAATATCTCCAGATCAAATTATTAGATTTACATAAAAAACTATACAGCACAGCACATCAGTAACCTGAATACATATATAAAGCAACCTGATAATCGGATTGATATTTTTTGAGTTATCGCATGCCAAAGAAATGGACTGGAGGAGTTCTCAATTTGAAGGATAAAGGGTTAATATCACAGGATCAAATTATCAGATTTACACCAAAAACTATACAGCTCGGCACATCAGTAACCTGAACACATATATAAAGTAACATGACAATGAGATTGATTTTTTTTGAGTTATCTCATGCCAAAGGAATTGGAGGAATTCATCTGAATTTTGTTGAGCATTTTATTATAGTTTATTGGACTCTGCTGAAATTTCTAAGGGAACATTTCATTACAAATCTACGGCATACTGTTTCTGAAGACACATTCTTGGACTTAATACTACCAGCTGGAAAATTTCTTCACAAGATTCTTCACCACTTGATTATAGTCCGGGAGCCTGATCTGGTTTTGCTGGTTAAAGTTTTTTTCTTTGCAGTTTCCATTAGTCCAGGGTTACCTCTTGAAGATTCAGGGGGGTGACCATTCGGATCCCTTGGGCAACTCAAGATATTGACCATTTACTTTGATTATGGTTAGGGAGCCGTGGGTTGAACCTGGTTTTGCTGGTTAAAGTTTTTTCCTCTCCTGATCTGAGTAGGTAGGTGTCAGACGTTCAAGAATCAGGGGGTGACCGGCCATATCCCTTGGGCAACTCGAGATATTGGCTTCTTTTTTAGGTCACCCCCTCCTAAAAGTGTAATATTGCATTTTCACCATGAGCAAATGAACGAACGACACGCATGCATTGATATAGACCTTATTCTCTTTGAATTTGGATGACAATCCCATTCCCTTGCCTTTTGTACAACTTTCTTCCAGATAGATGAAAATTTTGTTACCTTTTCTTAAGTTTTGCCAAAACACATACCTGCTGTTTATATCAGCAAACACCACAAGAATCAGCAGGTGTAGGGTGAAAAATCAAAAAATTGTACAAAAGACAAGGGAATGTGATTGTCATCCAAATTCAACGAGAATAAGGTCTATATCAATGCATTCATTTGCTCATGGTGAAACTGCAATATTACACTTTTAGGAGGGGGTGACCTCAAAAAGGAGACAATATCTCGAATTGCCCAAGGGATACGGCCGGTCACCCCACTGATTCTTGAACGTCTGACACCCACCCACTCAGATCAGGAGAGGAAAAAACTTGAACCGGCAAAACCAGGTTCAACCCACGGCTCCCTGACTATAATCAAAGTAAACGGTCAATATCTCAAGTTGCCCAAGGGATCCAAACGGTCAGCCCCCTGAATCTTCAAGAGGTAACCCTGGACTAATGGCAACTGCAAAGAAAAAAACTTTAACTGGCAAAACCAGGTTTGACCCCCCCCCCCCCATCCCCCACCCCCACCCCCACCCCCTGCTCCTGGACTATTACTGGATTCTGTCGAAATGTATTTTGGACTAATTCAATAATTGATAAGTATCACTGTTTTTATTTTCTGTTAACCAATTGGTGTAAAAGATTTTTGTATCATTTTTTTATATTATTTTTTCAATTAAATTTCAGAATAGTTAAATTTCTAGTTATTGTTGCTGATTACAGGCACCGGTAGTGGTACCTGTTGAGAACCTGGCCTGTATTGGATGCAAATAATTCAGTCATCAAGTCATCAAGAAGATATTGGAACTGCCATCTGCAAAACATATGTCCAGTAGTGGAACCGGGGGGGAGGGGGGGGGGTAAAATCACCCCCACTCCCAATCAGGGCAACTTCCTCCTTTTCTGTGAGCTTGTCAGGAGTACAAGCCCATTTGTTGAAGAAATCTTGTCCCAACCTTGTCAGATAAAGGGTTAAATTCATCTTGATTATCTACCTGCTCTTATGTTTGACTGTTTAGCTAATCTGAGGAGACCAAGTTTCTTGAATATGAAGCTCATTCCAACAAGAATAGTAGATACAATGGCTAGGAACAATCCAATATAAAAGTTTCTGAGACTCTCCTCTCTCGTCTCTGACATTCTTGGAACTGAAGTAATGTTTCCATCAGGTGTTGTGATATTTACATTCACTGAATTTAAGTAACCATCCTCTCTCTGAAAAACAGGAAGATAATTAATAGTTCAAAATTTATTTAACTCCTGCACACTGTTGTCGAAAACTATCAAAAATATTTCCTACAATGCAATTAGGAATTTAACCAATTCAATCTTGTTTGACAGAGCCCAGGGTGCTCTGTCAAACAAGATTGAATTGCTTCAATCTTTAGCTGCACTTGAGAAAAAAATTCTCTGCTTGAAATTTCAGTATTTTGACACAAGTGTGGAGATGGTTAACCCTTTACCTAAAATGATTAGGAGATGACATCTGTAAAAACAAATTCTTGAATAACTACATTTTTTTAGGCCTAAAAAAATTTTAAAATCTGTTTCTCGGGCCCTCCCACGTGGACCTTTTGACTGTCGCATGCTCACTTTTTATAACCAATGAAAACTTAGAAATATAACTAGAGTGATGTCACGCCTGCAGCCCGACTGTCCCAGGAATGGCAATGCTTAAACGCAAAATAGTCAGAGCCATTTTTTGTTAACAGTTTACCTAACGAATCTGCCATATCTGCACTCGTGATATACAAAATTTGCTATTCAAATTTTATTTTTTCATTTCTCTACTTCAAAACATACCTCATGACCTATTAATGGAACAAACTTGATGAGCTTGTTCCAATAAGGAGTAATAAGCCATGGTTTGAAGTAAATAAAAAATGAAAAAATCTGAGGTTTCAGAAAAATAATTTGTACTGTTGGCTGCAACTTGTGTAAGGTAAAGGATTAAAGATGCAGTACATAAAGCAATGTTGGGCTATATGAGTCAATTTTCTTTTTTGCATGTAATAACTCCCAATCCTTCAAAATGCATTTTGGGAATAATTGCCTAAGTGACAATTTGTGTGTGTGTGTGTGTGTGTGTGTGTGCGTGTGTGCGTGCGTGCGTGCGTGCGTGCGTGCGTGCCGTGCATGCGTGCGTGCGTGCATGTGTGCGGGGGGGGGGGAGGGGGGGGGAGGGGGGGGGGGGGAGTTGTGGAACCTATATTGAAACCTGGCCTGTATTACTAGCTGGAAAATACACATATCAACTTTGGTTGAAATCAAATAATCCAAACTAGAGTTATCAGTCAGAAACCAATTGTTTACAGATAGATGGATGGACCGACAGATGGACGGATGAAACTCATGACTATAGCCCTGACTATAAACAGTCAGGCTAAAAATGCATTTTGTACCAAAGAAAAAAATTGCATGAATGACCCTGTGGTGTTTGTCTGGGTTTTTAACCACAAACTTGGAGTCATCCTACCAAGCTACAATGAAATCCCTTTGTTTGTTTGTTGGTGGTTAACGTCACATATTTATGCACTATGGCTAATCGTGACACAACATGGAGATGAAGTCAAGTTTAGTCAATCGTTGATCAACATGTTGCCCATTTTAGAGGACTTTCACCCCAAGCATTGGTGACTGGGTCCTATTTTACTAGTAAAGCGGAACTGGTTTACCACAGTAAACAAGTGCTGCTTACTTCCCGGGGTTCCCACGGGGAAATGAAATCCCTTCATAATTATGGCCTGTGGAATATTCTAAAGGTTTTCGGGCTTCGGGTCTCTGTTGCCGTCACAGTTGCCCAAAAGGGGACGTTCTCATCTAGACATTATATGAAGTCAACCTATCAAGTTACAATGAAATCCCTCCATAAATATGACCTGTAGACTGTGCTAAAGGTTTTCGGTCTTCGGGCCCCTGTTGCCGTCACAGTTGCCCAAAAGGGGACGTTCTCATCTAGACATTATATGAAGTCAACCTATCAAGTTACAATGAAATCCCTCCATAAATATGACGTGTAGACTGTGCTAAAGGTTTTCGGGCTTTGGGCTTGGGCAGGCATCATGGTTGAATGATCGCAACCAAAAGGGGACATTCTCATCCGGGCATTATGTGGATCCTACGAAGTTACAATGAAATCCCTTCATATATATGACCTGTAGACTGTGCTGAAGGTTTTCGGACTTCGGGCACCTGTAGCCGTCACAGTTGCCCAATCATGTCCAAAAGGGGACTTTCTCATGTGTAGAAATTATATGAAGTCAACCTATGAAGTTACAATGAAATCCCTCCATAAATATGACCTGTAGACTGCGCTAAAGGTTTTCGGGTTTTGGGCTCGGGCAATCGTGACGGTTGATAGATCACGCCCAAATGGGGAAATTCTCATGTAGACATCATACGGAATCATCGTATCAAGTTACAATGAAATCCGTCCATATTAAACATGACCTGCAGACTGTGCTAAAAGTTTTTGGGTTTCGGGCTTGGGCAGCCATCATGGTTGACAGATCATGCCCATACGGGGACGTTCTCATCTAGGCATTATACAGAGGCATTCTATGAAGTTGCAATGAAATCCCTTCATAAATATGACCTGTAGACTGTGCTAATGGTTTTCGGGTTTTGGGCTCGGCAGCCATACCGGTTGACTGATCACGACCAAAAGGGGACATTCTCATGTAGACATGACCTAAAACCTGCATATGAAATTTCATGCCGATCAGACAAGAAATACCGGGTATAGTCTGTACCTGAAGGTTGAATAAAAAACTTTAACCACAAAAAAAAACAAAAAAACACTTGAACCTTCAGTAAAAAACTTTAACTACAAACTTTAACCAAAACTCTAAATGTTAACTGAAAAAGACAGGCGGACAGACAGACGGACAGATGGACAGACGGACTATAGCCCTCACTGTAAATAGTCGGGCTAAAAATTAAAGGATTTACGTCTGATATTTTACCCAAATTAATAAAATTTGTCCCTTGAAAGCAACAAGGCTTTGAAATGCTTTAGTACTGCAAAGCCTTATTGTACTCAAGGGACAAAATTCACTACCATCCATGCTATTCTGTAGATTATGAGGCCTAAAACATAAAACAAACTAAAATCATGAACTTTTGATGGCAACGAAATTATTACAAAAATAAAAAATAAAATAAAAAACCACCAGTCCACAAGCAATTTTGCAAAAAATGGACGGAGAAACAGAAGATCGACTTAGAGGAGCCTTCCCTTCAAAACATATTCAGTAGTTTTTGACCTCTTCAGCAGAATGGGGTCAACATGTTTGTTCTAATGAGAGGTCATACAGTTTGTGGAGAGTGTATTATCACTAAATCACCTGCAGAGTGGAGATTCCACCCAAGCAATAATTGCAAATCTGTTGCAAAGCAAAACAAGCACAAGCATAGTTCCAGCCAATGGACCTCCGGGTTATACCTGGAGGTCCATTGGCTGGAACTTTGCTTGTGTTTTTTGTCCATGTGTACAGAATTTGAATGTGATGCTTTGGGTGATAATGCCACTCCCCAGGTGATTTAGTTACAATCCACTCTCCATGTACGGTACATGTACGTTATCATAAAAGTGGCATTTTTCTTCATTAGTGAGTGGTCCAGTCACAACACAATTACTCCAGTGGCTTGAGATTTAAGAAACAAAGTTTTTAGAAATCAACACCGAATCAAGAGAAACTAAAGAAAAAAACATCTGAAAGTCAATCTTGTCACATTTCCTTTTTGACATGCAAGATTCTGCAGTGATGTTGGGAGGTAAGCGGACAGGGAATTTCAACCAGGTCACAACCCAGTTGTGATCTGACCAAAATTTACCACTCTGTTTTTGTTCGTTCACAGTGCTAGTGCTAGCCTGTTATTCTCATTATGATAGATAAAAGGTTAATCTGACAAGACTAACAGATGACAATGTTTATTTTTACTGGGGTTAAATAACATTTTCAACAGCCATTACATTGTGTAAAGAGTTGATATAGATGAGATTTTCAAACCTGAATTGACTAAGCATCCCCACACCTTCCCACCTACCGCCAATCAGGATTCTGACCATTGGATCCGATAATGGCAGATTTTCAATGATTATTCCTCATATTGGACTGAGTTAAAGAGCCCAAATATTAACCCAGGAACAGTGAGGAACTTGATTTTTACCAACTTGTATCTGACTCCCCTAAGGATGGTGCATACCATAGAGTAAAGGTTCTGATTGAATACGGTGGGGAGGGGGAGGGATCTGGAGGGTGGGGGTTCATGAAAAGATTTTTAAAGAATATTCCCCATACTGCGCCAAGTTAGAATTCCGGTCCGAGTAAGTAGCCCAAATATTACTTGAGGGACTTGATTGAACAACTATAAATCTCCCCCGCCTTCGTGATAATGCTGTATATCAAACATCAAAAGATCTGAGTGGGTGGATCTGAAGAGGGTTGTTAAAGATCATTCCCCATATTGCACTAAGTTACAATTTGGACTCTCATAGCAGGGCTTATATTTCGACGAGAATCCAACAATCGATTCACGCAAAGATTCGCACAAGAAAACCAGTGGGAATCCATGGAGCTTCTCATTGCACCTCTGCTGGGATTCAGGTGAAAATAATTTAGTCAATTTAACCCTTTACCTAACATAGTGGAAGTAAATTAACCAATACAAGGCTAACGCAACCTGAAATATCCTGAAATTTTGTCAATAAAATTGTTCAAATACAAATGTCATTAAGAGTCATATTTGTAAGATTTTATTGGTAAATATTACATATTTTAAAAAAAAAAATTCAATTGATGTTTTCAAAATTAAAATGCTGTGTTGGGTAAAGGGTTAACATGTGATTCCAGTATACAACAGGGGTTCAACGATGGTGGCCTCTTGGGATCCTGGGACACTCATAGCAGGTACGGATTCTTGCAAGAATTTACCCAAGAATTCAAATGCATTCTCTCAAATTTAGATGACATATAAGCCCTGCATAGAGAGCCCAATTATTAATTAATGGGCTTGCTTTGAACAAACTTGTATCTATCCACTGTAAGGATTCAGTATAGCACATATTAAAAGATTCTGAATAACTACTTTATCAGCCAGTGTAATATGGTCATTGAAAAGGAGCTAACAGACATAGTGTTTGATGAGAATTTTATTGATAATGTTGAAACAACCGCTTCGGAGGTTGAAAGACTTTTGTCGAAGATAGATACTAAAAAAGCCTGTGGGCCAGATGGAATTAATAATATAATTTTGAATCAATTTGTACATCAACTGTCATCTCCCTTGTGTAGGTTGTTCAACTTATCATTAACAACTGGTGAGTTTCCTCACATTTGGAACCAGGCAAATGTTATGCCAGTTCTAAGAAATCATCCCGTAACAAAAAGGAAAATTATTGCCCTGTCTCACTGACCAGTAGGCTCAGAAACGTTCTAGAAAAGATAGTTTTTAATCGCATCTATACGTTTTTAATTGAAAATAATCTTCAAACAAATTTACAGTCAGGTTTTAAACCATGTATAAGTTGGTGCTTCTTGACTACTACATTAAACTGACACTTGACGCCAGTAAAGAAGTCAGATTTATATTCTGTAAGTAAAGCGTTTGACAGAGTCTGGCATGCAGGTCTTCTGCATAGACTTGACGGAATTGGGGTACGAGGAAATTTACTGTCTTGGTTCGAAAGCTATCTAAGTGAACATTCGCAAGTAGTCATATCAATGGGAAAAATTTGGAGAATAATTGGATTTCATCAGGGGTTCCTCAAGGCTCAGTTTTGGGTCCCATTCTCAATATTTATATAAACGACATCGTAAATAACATTCATTTCAATATTAGATTATATGCAGACAACACTTCATTGTTTTTAACTGTTGAGGATGCAAACTTGGCTGCAAATTTTCTGATTAAAGATCTGAAGAGTATTGGTGAATGGGCCAGTAAATGGTAAGTTAATTTTAATCCGCTAAAAACAGTTATGCTGTGTTTCTCTCTAAAAAGAAATCCAACTTTCAAACCCACTCTGTACCCATAAACACCTGGATCTACACTTCCAGACTCCTGGTACTTGGAATACTCAGGAAGAGAATCTAGCTGAAACAAGAGGCCCCAAGTGGCCTTAATTGCTCACCTGACAAAGAGCCTTAATCGCTCACTGGCCAAAGTGGTTCAAAGAAGTATTTGGGGTCACATTCAGTTAGACATGGTTCATCAACACTACATAGGAATGAAGTGATGAAATGCAAATTTTATGGAAAAACACTAAAAAATGGATTTGACCAACTTGAACCAAACCTGCTCCCTCCCCCTGCCCCCATCCCCACCCCCCCCCACCCCCACCCCCACCACCAAAGAGAGCCCAAATATTAAGCTAGGGATTCAAATTGAACAAACTTGAATCTGATCCCTCTTGAGATGTTATGTACCAAATATGAAGAAATTATGACTGGTGGATCTGGAGAAGAAGTTTTTTTAAAGAAATGTCCTCACATTGCTCTAAGTTAAAATGTGGGCCCCCATAGAAACCTAAATGAAAGTGTCAGTCACACTGTAGCTTAACTTGACATGTGTGTAGTGTTTGATAAAAAGGATAATGTTCAATGTTTATGAAAGAATTACAAAATAAGACAAGAATTGTGATAATTGAGAATAAGTTAATTTCTGTTCCAAGACAAATACCACACAAACATATAGGACTTGATATTATCTATAACAATAATCTAACACATGGCTCTTTGATGGTGGGAAGAAATAACCTGTCATCTGACACTTGGCCACTTGATGCAGACCAGATGTGGAATGCAGACTTGAGATTTAATGTTGATAGTATTATTCTTTCACCTCTATTAAATGAATTCAGTGATGTTTATTTTATTTTTTTGAAATGATACAAGCAATGCTAACAACATCTATTGAGTATGAAAATAATTTGTCAGACATAATCTGGTTTGGATTACCTCTGCTGGTCATGGCCAGTTGTTTCAATTCTCCCCTGAGTGTGATGGCATCAGTAGCAACTTGATCATCAGAGTTGTGACAATGAGGTGTTGATGACCTGACATGACAAACCAGAATGTCTGTAGTCACTGTTCCTTTACAAGATTCACTTATACCTAAGTGAAGAATAAACAGTTTATATAGAATTTAGATTCTGACTGGTAGATCTGAAGAAGATTTGCAAAGAAATTTCCCCATATTGCACGTTATTAAACTTTGGGTTCCCATAGGGAGCCCAAATATTTACCCAGGAATCCAATTTGAACAAACTTGAACCTGACCTCCCTAGAGATGTTGTATATATCAAATATAAAAGGAATCTGAATGGAGGATCTGAAGAAGATTTTTAAAGAAGTTTCTCCATATTGCATGAAGTTAAACTTTGGGTTCCCATAGGGAGCCCAAATATTAACCCAGGAACCCAGTTTGAACAAACTTGAATCTGACCGCCCTAGAGATGTTGTATACCAAATATAAAAGCATTTTGACTGGTGGATCTGAAGAAGAGGATTTTTAAAGAAATTTCCTCATATTGCACTAAGTTAAAATTTGGGCTCCCATAGGGAGCTGAAATATAAACCCAGGGACTCGATTTGGACAAACATGAATATGCCCCCCCCCCCCCCCCCCCCAGAGATGCTATATACCAAATATGAAAGGATCCTGACAGGTGGATCTGAAGAAGATTTATAAAGAAATTTCCTCATATTGCACTAAGTTAAAATTTGGGCTCTCATAGGGAGTTCAAATATAAACCCAGGGACTCGATTTGGACAAACATGAATATGCCCCCCCCCCCCCCAGAGATGTTGTATACCAAATATGAAAGGATCCTGACAGGTGGATCTGAAGAAGATTTATAAAGAAATGTCCTCATATTGCACTAAGTAAAAATTTGGGCTCCCATAGGGAGCCCAAATATAAACCCAGGGACTCAATTTGAACAAAGATAAATCTAGGGAGCCCAAATATAAACCCAGGGACTCAATTTGAACAAAGATAAATCTGCACCCCCCCCCCCCCCCCTCCCCTTAGAGATGTTGTATACCAACTATGGAAGGATTCTGACGGGTGAATCTGAAAAAGAAGATTTTTAAAGAAATTTCCTCATATTGCAATAAGTTAAAATTCGGGCCCCCATAGGAAGCCCAAATATTAACTGATAGACTTGATTCAAACAAACTTGAATCTGACCCTCATAACAATGATGTTTACCCAATATTAAAACATTCAGAATAGTGGTTCTGAAGAAGATTTTTAAAGCTTAATTCCCATATTTAGCCCAAATATGAACTGAGGCGTTTAAATTGAACCCACTTGTATCTGACCCGACCCCCCCCCCCCCCCCCCCCCCCCCTATAGATGTTGTATGCCAAATATAAGAAGATTCTTATCTGTGGTTCTGAAGAAGAAATTTTAATTAATATTTGCAAATATGCTCTGTTCCGTGTGGTTTGGGAAATATGGGCGCTTGAAAATATTTTCTATTTTTAGCTCCTGGGATTCCCACGGGGAACATGGGAAATTATTTTTAGCATGAATCAGGTACTTATGACTCAATAATACCACATACCAATTTCAATCAAATCAGACCATTGGTTCAGAAAATAGATATTTTGGGTGGGGCCAAAAATCTTGCCCCTCCCATTATGAAAGCAAATATTGCTCCATGAACTTCGTTTGAACAAACTTGATACTACCTCAGAAGGAAGCTCCATACCAAATATCATGTCATTGTACCCACTGGTTCATGAGAAGATTTTTCTAGAATGATGGAGCATTTTTCCCCACCCCCTCCCTACTGCATGTGGCAACTTTATTTGAACAAACTTGAATGGACATATGATAAGGACAATGCATCTCATATTTGGTTCAATTTGGCCCCGGGGTTTAGGAGAAGTCGATAATGTAAACTTCACGCCGGACAGACAGATGACAGACGACAGACAGACAAAGTGATCACATGAGCTCCCCCTGACTTTCAGTCAGGTGAGCTAAAACTCAGTCCGATGATAAACTGTCTTCAGAGTAAAAATACAGATTATCGCAATCTGCGTTGGAAACTCTGTATACCAGTTTTATGATCCTGCTTTTTGACTATACAGATGTTATTTGGGACCACAGTGCAGAAAACCTAACTCCTGTACTGGAATACTTACAACTAGATGCTCTCAGTACAATTTGCGGTGCACCTAGAGGCACAAGCCACAATGTAATTTTGAAAGAGACGGCCTTCATCACTGATATGGTAGCCTAAATATCAACTCAGGGAATTGATTTGAACCAGTTGCATCTGACCCTCCTAAGAAAAGCTTATACCAAATATCCGAAGATTCTGACCAGTGGATCTAAAAAAAAAATTTTGAAAGAATATTCCTCATATTGAACTAAGTAATAATTCAGGCTCCCACAGGGAGCACAAATATGAACCCAGGGACTTGGCTTGAACAAAATTGAATCTCACCCTAAGGATGCTGCATGCCAAATATCAAAACATTCTGACTGCTGGATCTGAAGAAGAAGATTTTTAAAGAAAATTCCTCATTTTGAACTAAGTTAGAATTTGGGTTCCCGCAGTGAGCCCAAATATGAACCCAGGGACTTGGCTTGAAACAAACTTGAATCTCACCCCCCTAAGGATGCTGCATACCAAATATCAAAAGATTCTGTTTGGTGGATCTGAAGAAGAAGATTTTTAAAGAATATTCCTTATACTGCACTAAGTCAAACATTTGGGCTCCCATAGAGAGCCCAAATATGAACCCAGGGATTTGATTTCATTAAACATGTGAAACCATCTTCCAAAGATGTTATATGTGAAATTTGAAAGCTTTTGGACCAGTGGTTTGGGAGAAGAGTGGTCTTAAATGTTTTCCCATTACCCACAGTGTTAAAAAATGCTGACTCAGCACTTTTTCAAAGTCCCAAAAAAGTACCCTAAGATAATACCGATAGCAATTTTTTTGGACCATTCCATTCTGTTGGTCCTAAGGAAGCTTCACACCATATAAGAATTCTCAGTGCGTGTAGTTTTGGAGATATGGGCATTTTAAATTTTTTCTATTTTTAGCTTCTGTGGTTCCCATGGGGCAATGGGAAAATTTTGGAGGGCATAAATTAAGTACTTATGACCCAATAAGCCCTTATATCAAATTTGGTTCAAATCAGCCCCTCGGTGTGGAAAATAAAAATTTTGGGCGGGGTGAAAATTCTTGCCCCTCCTATAACGAAGACAGATATAGCTCCTCAAACTTCTCGTGAACAAATCTGAGTCTACTCCTCAAAAGGAAGCTGCACATCAAATATCAAGTCTCTGCTACCTCTGGTTCATGAGAAGAAGATTTTTTAAGATTTAAGCACACTTTTTGGGCATGGCCGTACCAAGGTGGGAGGCAACTTGATTTGAACAAAATCAAAATGCGATGTCATAACAAATTATTATCTCAAATTTCAATTAAATCGATTCAGCAGTTATGGAGGAGAAGATGCAAACACCATGTTCACAGACGACGGATGGCGGACGGTGAGTGATCACAATAGCTCCCCTGACTGAAAGTCAAGCGAGCTAATAATCATGATGTACAAACTCATATCTGGAAACTCTCCATCATATCTGGTACCCCGATGGATTACTGATATAACAACTTACGACTTACATTCTTCAGATAACTTGTGTGAAATACAGTGTCACACCAGACTCTTTTCTGATTCATTTGTGCCTTCGGACGTGAAATTGTGAAACAGCATTGGCGAGAACGTGCGATCCTATGATTCTATGGAGTCTCTGAAAAGTTATCTTCGAAGAATGACAGGGTGATTCCAGAGTATTTCTATGCTAGTTGTAGATGAGATCAAATACTCCATAGTCAACTTAGAATGAGATGCAGTGACTTGAATGCTCATAAATAACGCTTCTTAACAAATGACCCCAAATGTTCTTGTGGAAACGATTATGGGGATGCAGCTCACTTCATCTCATGATGTCCTAACTTTTGTATGCAGCATCAATCTTTTCATCGAAACATTAAGAACCTAACAAACAATATCAGTTATATACTGTACGGTCATCCAGCATGGCCTAATACAGATAATCAAAGAGTTTTTGTGGCCTTCCAAAAGTACATTGAAGAGATTTGAGTAGAGGCTATCTCCAACCCATGGGATAAGATGTAATAAGTGTTTTAAAGATTATTCCTCATATTAGACTACCGGTATGTTAAAATTCGAGCTCCAATAGGGAGACCAAATATTAACACAGGGACTTGGTTTGAACAACTGTGATCTGACCTCTCTTAGGATGTTGTATACCAAATATCAAAAGATTCTGACTGGTGAATCGGAACAAGATTTGTAAAGATTATTCTTTATGTCGCTCTAAGAGAAAAGTCAGGCTCCCACAGATACTGGGGGATCTGGGGAAGAAAATTTTTTGAAGATTATTCTCCATATTGCAATAAGTTCAAATTCAGGTTCTCATAGAAAGCATAAATATTAACAGAGGGACTGGATTCAACAAATCTGAATCTGATGCTTGTAAGGATGTTGTATACCATATATCAAAATATTCTGACAAGTGGTTCTGGAAAAGAAGATTTTAAAAGATTATTCCTCATATTGGACTAAGTTACAATTCAGGCTCCAATTGGGAACCCAAATATTAACGTAGAGACTTGATTTTAACAAACTTGAATCTGATTCCTCTGAGGATGGTGTATACCAGAAATCAAAAGACTCTAATTGGGAGTTCGTGAAAAAAATTTGTTTAAAGAATATGGGGGTATACATATTTATGTCTATAAGTTTTTCTGTAATTTTAATCATTGTTTTCTGTGATGTATTATGCATGCTCCTAATAAAGTATCTACCTTTCTATCTCTCTCTCTATCTGCCTCATATTTCATAAGTCAAAATAGGGAGCCCAAATATTAATCAAGAGACGATTTGAACAAACATTAATCTGATCCCAATAAGGATGCTGTAACCCAAATATCAAAAGATTCTGACTGGTGGATCTGAAGACGACTTTTAAGGCTTATTCCCCATATTACCAAGTTACGATTCTGGCTCCTGTATTAAGCACAAATATGAACCAAGGGGCTTAATTTGAACAAACTTGTATCTGACCCTGCTATGGATGTTGTATACCAAATATCAAAAAATTCTGATCAGTGTTTCTGGAAGAAAAATATTTTTTAAACTTTTTTTGCAAATATACTGACTCAGCATTTTATCAATTCCCTCTACAGTATACTATGACACTACCGAATACAATTTTTTTTATCATCCAAAGGATGATTCATACCAAATAACAGATCTCTGTTCCATAGAATTTGGGAAATACAGGTGTCTGAAAATATTTTTATTTTTAGCTCTGTGGTTCACATGGGGATGCAGGAAATTTTTTTTTTTTTTTTTTTTTTTTTTCATGAATCATGTAATAATGACTCAATAGTACCACATACAAAATTTGGTTCAAATTGGCTCATCGGTTCAGAAAATAGAAATTTTGGGCGAAAATCTTGCTCCTCCTACAGTTAAAACTCCTGTCACGAACTGTGTGCTTATCTAGGCTTAATTGCACGTAGGAATTACCTGCAATTGCCATATCGAATGGCATCCAAAGGACGGCAGGTTCTCCTGGTTACTCATAGCTAACACAGGAAATGTTTCTGCCAATGGACCTCCCGCTAGGTTACCCGGAGGTCTTCTGGCTGAAACATTGCTTGTGCACAGGCCATATGTACAGAATTTGATAGCGTTACTATGGTCATAACACATAGATCAACACGCAGACCAACATGTTATTTGTGTGCATTTCATGACAGGACTTCTAGTTAGTCTGTGTGAAACACACAGACTATTGTTTTTGCACGGTTTCTTTTTCTTTTTTTTTTTTTCTTTTTTTTCTTTTTTTTCTTCTTCTTCTTCTTCTTCTTTTTCTTCTTCTTCTTCTTCTCCTGTCTTCTCATCACTTTTTTGTCCGCAAGATATAACTCGAAAACGAATTGCCCTATCTCGTTGATTTTTGGCATGCTGATAGACAGCCACAAGTTCTCGGCCACCTATGTTTTTCAGATTCCTGGGGTATCAGGGGTGTCTGTACGGGTGTTTTGAAAGTGGGTCATGCCCATATCTCAGGCGTAGTATGACCTACAGACCTGGGACCAACACCAAATGAGTCGACATTCGACGGAGGTTCAAAATATGGGTCAAGGTCACGGAGGTCATCTAGGGGTCACTGAGTGCATTTTTCAGAACTGCTGGAAATCACATTTTTTGACTCCCAAAAGTATTCCTGACGTACACACATGCATTTTGACGTAAAAAAAGTGGGAGTGGTAAAAATTTTTGAAAGTGGGTCACGCTCATATCTCAAGCATGGTATGACGTATGGACCTGGGACTAACACCAAATGAGTCGACACTCGATGGAGATTCAAAATATGGGTCAAGGTCACGGAGGTCACCTAGGGGTCATTAAGTGCATTTTTCATAATTGCTAGAAATCACATTTTTTGACCCCCTAAAGCATTCCTGACATACACACATGCATTTTGACGTAAAAAAAGTGGGGGTGGCCAAAATTTTTGAAAGTGGGTCACGCTCATATCTCAAGCATGGTATGACGTATGGACTTGAGACCAACACCAAATGAGTCGACACTCGATGGAGATTCAAAATATGGGTCAAGGTCACGGAGGTCATCTAGGGGTCATTAAGTGCATTTTTTATAATTGCTAGAAATCACATTTTTTGACTCCCTAAAGCATGCCTGACATACACACATGCATTTTGACGTAAAAAAAAGTGGGCGTGGCCAAAATTTTTGAAAGTGGGTCATGCTCATATCTCAAGCATGGTATGACGTATGGACCTGAGACCAACACCAAATGAGTCGACACTCGATGGAGATTCAAAATATGGGTCAAGGTCACCGAGGTCACTCAGGGGTCAATGAGTGCATTTTTCATAATTGCTGGAAATCACATTTTTTGACCTCCAAATGCTTCCCCAAAATTCAGATATGCATTTTTTCATGAAAAAAGTGGGTGTGGCCAAATTTTTTGAATGTGGGTCACGCTCATATCTCAAGCATGGCATGACGTATGGACCTGGGATCAACACCAAATGAGTCGACACCCGATGGAGATTCAGATTATGGGTCAAGGTCATGGAGGTCACCTAGGGTTCATTAAGTGCATTCTTTATAATTGCTAGAAATCACATTTTTTGACACCCTAAAGCATTCCTGACATACACAAATGCATTTCGACGTAAAAAAAGTGGGCGTGGCCAAAATTTTTGAAAGTGGGTCACGCTCATATCTCAAGCATGGTATGACGTATGGACCTGGGACCAACACCAAATGAGTCGCACTCGATGGAGATTCAAAATATGGGTCAAGGTCACCGAGGTCACTCAGGGGTCAATGAGTGCATTTTTCATAATTTCTGGAAATCACATTTTTTGACCTCCAAATGCTTCCCCAAAATTCAGATGTGCATTTTTTCATGAAAAAAGTGGGCGTGGCCAAAATTTTTGAAAGTGGGTCACACTCATATCTCAAGGATGGTGTGATGCATGGACCTGGAGCCAAAACTAAATAAGTTGACACTGGATGGAGGTTCAAAAATGTGGGTCAAGGTTACGGAGGTCACTTGTGGTCATTGAGTGCATTTTTTCAGAATTGCTGGAAATCACATTTTTTGACTCTCTAAAGCATTCCTGAAGTCCATACATCCATTTTTACATAAAAAGTTGGTGTGGCCAAAATTTGTGAAAGTGGGTCATGTTCATATTTCAAACATGGTATGATGTATGGACCTGGGACCAATACCAACGAGTTGACACTTGATGGAGAATTGCTGGAAATCATATTTTTGAACCTCCTTGTGCATTCCCTTGATTGGTCCCTTTGAATACTGTGAAGATATATACCTTATCTGGTTTCTTGGAAAAAATTAACTGATTTTTGAATGAATATCTATAAATACTGTCATTGAAAACCTATTTCTTATTTCTTTAAAACTATTTTATCCCCAAAATAAGCCTCTAAAGTATTCCCATTACATTCATAGAGGGGCACGGTGGCTAAGTAGTTGGAGGTGCAGGCTGCAAGCCAAGAGGTTCTCAGTTCGAATCCTATCTGCGGCAACTGCCTTGTGTCTTTGGACAAAAACACTTCACCATCAATGCCCACATAATGGCATAGTGATGTTGTGTACTAAAACATACTGCATGCCAATGATACACTTGCACTAACCCTGCTTGTGTGGAGATAGCATGTTGGGGATCCAGACAGTTGCTTGTTGTTGTTGTTTGGTGGTTCTCTGTGTTCTCTGGTTTCCTCCATCCGTAAAAACTGTACGACACGAGGCGGGCCTAGCTGTTGAAGTGTCGTTAAACCCCAATAAATTAATAACATTCATAGAATGTCTTCTATGCACTGTTTGTCAACATGATAACCCAAATACAATCAATCCTATCTCAATGTTTTTGGTATACTGATAGACGGCCTGCCATTGGTATTTGGTCATCTATGATTTGGAGGCATGTGGGGCCTTCGGGCTCCAGATGTTAAAAATATGTTTACAACATTTAATGGGAAATGAGTTAGCTGAAGCAGTAACCATTATCTAAAACAGAAATCTCCAGAGAGAAAGCTGAGATAGAATTCTTTGTTACACTGAACAGCACTGTATATTTATGTTGTATCATGTTACAAAACTTCAGTCTCAGTCATTGAAGAGAGAGAGAAACCTTCACTTTTCAAAGCATTTTTTTTTAAAATCTATTTATTCTCAATCATAACTCAAGATTGAGAGGTTTTGGGATGGAGTGGTGTGTGGCTTTCTCGAAACACCTATCACAGTTACAAAGTAATAAAATGGAATATTTGAATGGTCAGATTTTAACCCTCTTAATACTTCGATGTGAGTAAAAAAATATCTTTAATATAACTCATGGCTACAGAATGTTTTTCGCTCTCTTTTCTGAAACATTTAATTCTATGTGGAATGGGACACCTTTTCAGTGTGCTTTCCAAACTAAGGGATTCTTAACCCTTTAGCCAAAATAATGGCAAAAACCGGTCAGCTTTATACACAGAAATGTCTATTCAGTTTTAATTACTTTTTCATTTTTGCTTGAAAAACATAGCTTATGACCCTTCATTGGAATGAGCTCATTTTTTAAAGGATTATTTGTTTATTGGTGTTTAATTTCACATATTTCTGCACAGTGGTTTACCATGACCAGGATAGTTTTGCGGGCGGAGGAAGCCAGAGTACCTGGGGAGGAGGACCTCCGGGCAACAGCGAGCAACTATCAGATTCCCCACATACTAACTCCACACAAGCAGGGTTAGCATTGGTTGAATACAGGTGCACCATCGATGTGCAGTACGCTTTAGTACACATCGCCACCATGCACCCACGTAGGCAATGGGGTGAAGTGTCTTGCCCAAGGACAGAGTAAGGACCGCTGGACTTGCAGCCTATACCTCTGCCAACTCAGCCATTGCGCCCCCATTTAACCCTTTACCCAATGGAGATGACAGCAAAATTTATTATTTCAAATATCATTTTTTTCAAATTATCCAACCAATTTCAACAAAACCATATCATGGGACCCCTCGTTGGAACTAATATTTTTTCAACTTCTCAATTTGCATATTACGTGGGCGGATGCGGCCGATTCGTTGGGTAAAGGTTTTTTTTTATTTTTATTGGTGTTTTAAGGTCACATATTTCTGCACAATGGCTAACCATGACCGGGACAGTTTTACGGGTGGAGGAAGCCGGAGTACCCGGAGAGAACCACCGAGCAACGGCGAGCAACTGTCAGCTCCCCAACATACCAACTCCACACAAGCAGGGTTAGCATTGGTTGAAGACAGGTGCACCATCTTCGTACAGTACGCCTTAGTACACAGCGTCACCGTGCCCCTACGTGGGCAATGGGGGTGAAGTGTCTTGCCCAAGGACACAACGCAGTTGCCACTGGTGGGATTCGAACCGAGGACCTCTCAGCTTGCAGCCTGCACCTCTACCATCTGGGTGAAGGGTTAAAGGATTAAAATGGAATATTTAAAGCGAATATTTTAACCCTCTGAAAATCTTAATATGGGGGCACGGTGGCGCTGTGTACTAAAGCGTACTGCACTTCGATCATGCACCTCTCTTTGAAAAAATCATTGAGAATAATGAAAACCATTTCCATTCTCACAGTGTTGTTCTAAACACACATGGATATAGATGGGACCTCGGTATTTTGACAATGCCAATAAGTCTTCAGACAGGCTCTTGGGGGTCTTCAAGGACTTTTGACGTCTACATTCCAACACTACTGAACCTTTTTACTTGCAATATATTTTCCAGAGGTACCATGCATGCACTTCATCATTGCCTTGCTAATATGAACATTTGCCATCATCTACAAATATGGCAGATCCGGAGTTGGTGGAGCCAATATTTATAAAGTAGTTTATGCTCATACTTCAGGTTTAGTATGACCTATAGTAATGGTACCTACACCAAATGAGTTGAAACTTGCTGGAGGTTCAAAATATGGTCCACCTCTATGCGGTCAAGAGAGGTCATTAAATGCATACTTTTTCGACCTATTGGGAATTTCATTTTATACCAATTAATGCAGTTCTGAAGATTATACATGTATCTCATCATTCAAATAAATGGTAGCGGCAGTAATGTCCATTTCTGATTCCTTGATCGAACCTATATGCCTTTTCGGGTTTCTTAGAAAAATTGTTCTGATTCCTGTATGAATATTTTCTCCATGAAAGAATTTCACAAAAAGCAGTGGGGAGAAAGCTGTGACTGTCAAATACAATAACATGATCTATTTATTTAATCTCATTGTACAGAATTAATTCCCAAACCAAGTTAATATAATATCACCCCATTGCCCACGTGTGTGCATGGTGGCGATGTGTACTAAAGCGTACTGCACATCGATGGTGCACCTGTCTTCAACCAATGCTAACCCTGCTTGTGTGGAGTTAGTATGTGGGGAATCTGATAGTTGCTCGCTGTTGCCCGGAGTTTCTCCCCAGGTACTCTGGCTTCCTCCACCCGTAAAACTGTCCTGGTCATGGTAAACCACTGTGCAGAAATATGTGACATTAAACACCAATAAATAAATAATCCTTTAAAAAATGAGCTCATTCCAATGAAGGGTCATAAGCCATGTTTTTCAAGCAAAAATGAAAAAGTAATTAAAACTGAATAGACATTTCTGTGTATAAAGCTGACCGGTTTTTGCCTTTATGTTGGTTAAATGGTTAAGAATTCCTTAGTTTGGAAAGCACACTGAAAAGGTGTCCCATTCCACATAGAATTAAATGTTTCAGAAAAGAAAGCGAAAAACATTCTGTAGCCATGAGTTATATTGAAGATATTTTTTTATTCACATCGAAGTATTAAGAGGGTTAAAATCTGACCATTCAAATATTCCATTTTAATACTTTGTAACTGTGATAGGTGTTTCGAGAAAGCCACACATCACTCCATCCCAAAACCTCTCAATCCTGAGTTATGATTGAGAATAAATAGATTTTTAAAATGAAAGTGTCAATGACACTGTAGCTCAACTTGACAAACTTGAACTTGGTAAGTTATAAATGAAATGGCAAAATTGAAGATCATTGGGACCAATGTCAGTTTTTTTGCCAGTGGCAACATTTTTTGACAGAAACCGAAGAAAATCGATAGCTCCCATCTAGAGGCCTCCCCAAACAAGCATGCCAGGTTTCAAAGCAATCCGATCATAAATGTACCCTGTAGGGTGTGCCAAAGGGAAATATTGAGTCTTCTGACTAAACTAAGTTCTAAGAACGTTGGCCGTGGCAACATTTTTTGACGGAAATGAAAGAAAATCGATAGCTCCCATCTAGAGGTTACCCTAAATAAGCGTATCAGGTTTCAAAGCAATCAAATCATAAATGTGCCCTGTAGGGTGTGCCAAAGGGAAATATTGTGGTCTGACTAAACTGAGTTCTAAAAACGTTGGCCGCGGCAACATTACGTACGTACGGAAATTGAAGAAAATCGATAGCTCCCATCTAGATGTCACCCCAAACAAGCATGCCAGGTTTCAAAGCAATCCGATCATAAATGTACCCTGTAGGATGTGCCAAAGGGAAATATTGAGTCTTCTGACTAAACTAAGTTCTAAGAACGTTGGCCGCGGCAACATTTTTTGACAGAAATTGAAGAAAATCGATAGCTCCCATCTAGAGGTCACCCCAAACAAGCATACCAGGTTTCAAAGCAATCCGATCATAAATGTACCCTGTAGGGTGTGCCAAAGGGAAATATTGAGTCTTCTGACTAAACTAAGTTCTAAGAACGTTGGGCGCGGCAACATTTTTTGACAGAAATTGAAGAAAATCGATAGCTCCCATCTAGAGGTCTCCCCAAACAAGCATACCAGGTTTCAAAGCAATCTGATCGTAAATGTACCCTGTAGGGTGTGCCAAAGGGAAATATTGAGGTCTGACTAAACTAAGTTCTACGAGCGTTGGCCGTGGCAACATTTTTTGCCGAAAATTGAAGAAAATCGATAGCTCCCATCTAGAGGTCACCCTAAATAAGCGTATCAGGTTTCAAAGCAATCAAATCATAAATGTGCCCTGTAGGGTGTGCCAAAGGGAAATATTGTGGTTTGACTAAACTAAGTTCTAAGAACGTTGGCTGCGGCAACATTTTTTGACAGAAATTGAAGAAAATCGATAGCTCCCATCTAGAGGTCACCCCAAACAAGCATAAGAAGTTTCAAAGTAATCTGATCATAAATGCGACCTGTGAGGTGTGCCAAAGGAAATTGTGGACGTACGTACTAACATACTAACGTACTAATGTACGTACGTTCGCCGACGGACGAGAAGTGATGGCAATAGCTCAGCTTGACTTTGTCAAGTTGAGCTAAAAAATGCTTTGAAAAGTGAAGGTTTCTCTCTCTCTTCAATGATTGAGACTGAAGTTTTGTAACATGATACGTACAACATAAATATACAGTCCTGTTCAATGTAACAAAGAATTCTATCTCAGCTTTCTCTCTGGAGATTTCTGTTTTAGATAATGGTTACTGCTTCAGCTAACTCATTTCCCAGTAAATGTTGTAAACATATTTTTAACATCTAGAGTCCAAAGGCCCCACATGCCTCCAAATCATAGATGACCAAGTACCAATGTCAGGCAGTCTATCAGTATACCAAAAACATTGAGATAGGATTGATTGTATTTGGGTTATCATGTTGACAAACAGTGCATAGAAGACATTCTATGAATGTTATTAATTTATTGGGGTTTAATGACACTTCAACAGCTAGGCCGCCTCGTGTCGTACAGTTTTTACGGATGGAGGAAACCAGAGAACACAGAGAACCACTAAACAACAACAACAAGCAACTGTCTGGCTCCCCAACATGCTAACTCCACACAAGCAGGGTTAGTGCAAGTGTATCAACGACATGCAGTATGTCTTAGTACACATCATCACTATGCCATTATGTGGGCAATGGGGGTGAAGTGTTTTTGCCTAAAGATACAAGGCACTTGCCGCAGATAGGATTCAAACTGAGAACCTCTCGGCTTGCAGCCTGCACCTCTAACTGCTTAGCCACCGTGCCCCTCTATGAATATAATGGGAATACTTTAGAGGCTTATTTTGGGGATAAAATAGTTTTAAAGAAATAAGAAATAGGTTTTCAATGACAGTATTTATAGATATTCATTCAAAAATCAGATAATTTTTTCCAAGAAACCAGAAAAGGTATATATCTTCACAGCATTCAAAGGGACCAATCAAGGGAATGCACAAGGAGGTTCAAAAATATGATTTCCAGCAATTCTGGTAATAGCCCTCGTGACTCCTGTTCGAACTTGGCCCAAATTTTGAATCTCCATCGAGTGTCAACTTGTTTGGTATTAGTCCCAGGTCCATACATCATACCATGCCTGAAATATGAGCATGATCCACTTTCACAAATTTTGGTCACACCAACTCTTTACGTAACAAGAGCACCGCTGGGCATTGCATCATACGCCCGTGAACTGTTCAAATTGTACCATTTTAACGCATTTGCAATTTTTTTAGAGTGCGAGAAATTTATACTGGCATATATATATATGTTACGGTCATTTGAGAAAAAGACTAACAAGTTTGAAGCCAATCGAAAAACAAATACTAAAGTTATCATCCGGAAACCAAATATTTGACGAAGAATTCTAAGTCCAACAGGGGCCATAATTCAGGCAAAAATTGTTCAGACTGACCCCATATTCGAACTTGACCTGTATTTTGTTGTGATTAAACCACATACCAAGTTTGGAGCCGATCGGAAAACAAATACTAAAGTTATCATCCGGAAACCAAATATTTGACGAATTCTAAGTCCAACAGGGGCCAGAATTCAGGCAAAAATTGTTCAGACTGACCCCATATTCGAACTTGATCTGTATTTTGTTGAGATTAAACCACATACCAAATTTGGAGCCGATCGGAAAACAAATACTAAAGTTATCATCCGGAAACCAAATATTTGACGAATTCTAAGTCCAACTGGGGCCATAATTCAGGCGAAAAATGTTCGGACCGACCCCATATTCGAACTTGACCTGTATTTTGTTGTGATTAAACCACATACCACATTTGGAGCCGATTGGAAAAAAAATACTAAAGTTATCATCCGGAAACCAAATATTTGACGAATTCTAAGTCCAACTGGGGCCATAATTCAGGCAAAAAATGTTCGGACCGACCCCATATTCGAACTTGACCTGTATTTTGTTGTGAATAAACCACATACCACATTTGGAGCCGCTCGGAAAACAAATACTAAAGTTATTGTTCGGAAACCAAATGGACGGACGGACGGACAGACGGACGGACAACGCCATAACATAATACGTCCCGTTTTTTCAAACGGGCGTATAAAAATGGATGTATGGACTTCAGGAATGCTTTAGAGAGTCAAAGTGATTTCGAGCAATTCTGAAAAAATGCATTCAATGACCCCAGGTGACCTCCGTGACCTTGACCCACATTTTTGAACCTCCATCAAGTGTCAACTTATTTAGTTTTGGCTCCAGGTCCATGCATCACACCATGCTTGAGATATGAGCTTGACCCACTTTCAAAAATTTTGGCCACACCCACTTTTTCATGAAAAAATGCACATCTGAATTATGGAGAAGCATTTGGCGGTCAAAAAATGTGATTTCCAGCAATTATGAAAAATGCACTCATTGACCCCTGAGTGACCTCGGTGACCTTGACCCATATTTTGAATCTCCATCGAGTGTCGACTCATTTGCTGTTGGTCCCAGGTCCATATGTCATACCATGCTTGAGATATGAGCGTGACCCACTTTCAAAAATTTTGGCCACGCCCACTTTTTTTACGTCAAAATGCATGTGTGTATGTCAGGAATGCTTTAGGGGGTCAAAAAATGTGATTTCTAGCAATTATGAATGAAAGTGTCAATGACACTGTAGCTCAACTTGTCAAGACAAAGACATGTACATGTATAGTATGTGACACAGCAATGACAAACATCTAGGTAATGACCTGATAACAAAGGTACATATAAAGTATAGTAACGGTCTGTATATAAATACTGACCGTTGCCAGTAACAAATGTATAGGTAAAGTATTGTAAAGGTGGGTGACAGTCAGATGCTGAACTAGAAAAAATCTTTGAGTCCCAGAGTGGGTCTGACTGAACCCCAAAATATTTGTTCTCATAGCACAGTGATAACAAAGGCACCCCAAAACACACTCGTTCCTGTCCCAAGGTGAAAACAAAAGTACTCAAGAAGTTTTGTGAAGATCAGTTCATAAATACGAGCTGTATAGAACTTGTGACAAAAAAAACTAATTTCGGTACAAAATGGCCACTGGCAGCCATCTTGAATTTTGGACCGTACCCAGAAACACTCATTCTCATCCCAAGGAGATAACAAAGGTACCCAAGCAGTTTTGTGAAGATCGGTTCATAAATACAGCCTCTACCCTGAGCCGTATTGACATGTGTGCTTACATTGTGTAAGTAGCACTGAATAAATCAAAGTTCATCTAATTTGCATAATTTCTGCACGAAAAAAAAACCCCTTATAATATGTGATGTATTCCATGTTACTAAACATTCATACAAAAATTTATTCAAATCAGAACTTTCATACAGAAGTTCTGTACAAAAAACTGATTGCACTAACTAAAGTACAAAATGGCTGCTGGTGGCCATCTTGAATTTCAGACCACACCCAAAACCACATTTTCTCGTCCCATGGTGATAACAAAGGTACCCAAGAAGTTTCGTAAAGATCGGTTCATATATACGGCCTCTAGCCTGAGCCGTATTGGCATTTTCAGTTACAGTGCTGAAAGTAACACTAAACAGATCAAAGTTAGTCTAATTGGCATAATTCATGCACGAGAAAAAAAACCCGTATTATATGTGATGTATCCCATGGTACTAAACATTCACACACAAAATTATTTAAATCAGCTCTTTCATATGGAAGTTCCGCACAAAAATCTGATTGCACCTAATTTTGTACAAAATGGCTGCCAGCGGCCATCTTGAATTTCAGACCGGACCCAAAAACACTTGTTCTCGTCCCACAGTGATTTCAAAGGTACTCAAGAAGTTTCGTAAAGATCGGTTCATAAATACGGCCTCCAGCCTGAGCCATATTGGCATTTGTACTTACAGTGCTGAAAGTAACACTAAATAAATCAAAGTTCATCTAATTTGCATAATTTACGCACGAGAAAAAAACCTGTATTATATGTGATGTATCCCATGGTACTAAACATTCATACAAAAAATTATTCAAATCAGAGCTTTCATATGGAAGTTCTGCGGAAAAATCTGATTGCACCTAATTTTGTATAAAATGGCTGCCAGCGGCCGTCTTGAATTTCGGACCGGACCCAAAAATACTTGTTCTCGTCCCACGGTGATAACAAAGGTACCCAAGATGT
Source organism: Pictodentalium vernedei (assembly GCA_031216915.1). NCBI lineage: Eukaryota > Metazoa > Mollusca > Scaphopoda > Dentaliida > Dentaliidae > Pictodentalium > Pictodentalium vernedei. The sequence goes on from CM062297.1 coordinate 761,845,099, forward strand.
TTCGTAAAGATCGGTTCATAAATACGGCCTCTAGCCCGAGCCGTATTAAATTGCTGACGGACAGATGGCCAGACGGACGACTGGCCATGGCATAAGCTCAAATTTGACTTATGCCAAAGTTCAATTAAAAATGTTTATTCTTAACTGTGTCCACTGGACTCTGTGATCCTATTGAAAAGAATCCCGGACATTTCCCTATGAAGACATTTCCCCATGCAGACATTTCCCCATGGGGGGACATCTCCCCCATGGGGGGAGGGGGGGACATTTCCCCATGGGGCAGACATTTCCCCATCTGATATTTCCCCATCAGACATTTCCCCATCGGACATAAATGTTGGTTTTGTGAATGAGCAACAACTAACTCTTGGCAAGTTTTATTTTTATTATTCAGATATTTCAAACATAAAAAAGTATTTACACAACAATTGAGCACATAGTATATTTTTAGCATATTTTTAAAACATGATAATAATTATCGAACAACTAAATAAAAATGTTCATTCAGGTTGCACACTATACAATCCTCATGTTAATTCACCTTCAACTTGTTGAGAGCTGCATATGAAGTAATCTTTTCTAATGTGTATATAATTGCACACCAACAGCAAATTAACAACAAAAAATAAAATCATTTTTCTTTCAAATTTAACTACTTGTTGATCGTTTGTTTGGTGATTGTAAAGATTTGAATGAGATATTAGTGACAATAATAGTACCAGCTGAAATAAGTAGCAGGATAACCTCATGAAACTTTCTGTTAATTCCAAGGCTTAACAAAATTCCTTGGGAAGCTCTCAGAGAGAGCTTCTCAAGAAATTATGTCAAGGCTTGGGATAATTAACAGTGGAAAATGAAATGAAAATTTACTTGTGGTTACCTTCCAACTTATTCCAAAAGCAACTTTTCACTGTAAAGTTGTAAAAAGAAATCAAATTAGTAGAGGCTCTTAATTAAAGAATGGAAATTGAAGCAATTACTTCCAGCTATATACCTTTGATTGGAATCACTGTTTATTGGGCTATAATATTAATTTTCTATTGAAGTTAATTTTATACCAACAGACATGAATATACGAATGTAGGACACTAAGAAACAGGACACTAAGAAACAGGACACTAAGAAACGGACAGTAAGAAACGGACACTAAGAAACAGGACACTAAGAAACACTTTTTTTTTTTTAAAGTTACAATATTTATATAATTAACACTTTCCAAGCAAATGTTTTTCAACTGTTAAGTTAATTAAACTTGTTAACTTATATTTTGGGTGTATTTATTTATTTTTCATTCGAATTTGTCTTGTTTTTTACTATTATTACTAAATGTAGAAGGATATACATGTAAAACTTTCCACACAATTATTTATTAATTATCGTGTATTTGACTCTATTACAAGATATAAATTGTTATATCTCTTTACACACAAATTATTCTCTCATACAAATTTTGGAATATTTTAAAGTTATAATAACCATATACATGAATTCTTAGATGGTGTTGGCCATAATATACGTATAAACAATCACCACTGAGTTAGGGAGAGAAAATGGTCTGCCATACTGTTAACCTAAGGGGTTAAATATTTGATACAGTAATTTAGTGCTGCTTGTTGTGCTAAAGGGTCAGTAACTTATCAAATTCAATTTCCTGCATATTGCAACATAAAACCATACTAATATGGATGTCATTGGAAACGGGTTATTGACCTGGTTCCAATGACATCCATATCAGTATGGTTTTATCAACTTTGCGGAGTTACAGGGCGGAGAAGGGTTAAATATTTGATACAGTAATTTAGTGCTGCTTGTTGTGCTAAAGGGTCAGTAACTTATCAAATTCAATTTCCTGCATATTGCAACATAAAACCATACTAATATGGATGTCATTGGAAACGGGTTATTGACCTGGTTCCAATGACATCCATATCAGTATGGTTTTATCCATTCCACTTTGCAGAGTTACAGGGCGGGGAAAGGCTTAAATATTTGATACAAGAATTTTGTGCTACATGTACTTGTTGCGCTAAAGGGTCAATGACTCATCAAATTCAATTTCCTGCATATTGCATATGACATCCATATCATTATGGTTCTATCCGCTTTGCACAGTTACGGGTCAGGGAGAAGTGTTAAAGGTTTTAAGTTTATAGGATTGTACCCTATGTTATGCCATATTGTGATATATCATGTTATGTACATGTCTTTTTATGCAGAAAAAAATAAAGACAGCTTTGTATCAACTTATCGTCTTTTTTTAAGTTCTACACACCAACTGTCACCAGAAGCATTATTAATTGTTCTGTTCCTTAGCATCGACCAGACCCCACCCTCAAAGAACTGCCACCAGCGAGGCGAATTATTATAAAAACACATATTTTAGGATTTTTTATTGGTTAATATATATTGGTTTCCATTACTTTGTTTTAATATTGACTTTCAGACAATTTTAATTCAAATTTTTGAAACTAAAGTATTAGGTAAAAAAACGGGAAAAGTGTTTCTTAGTGTCCGTTTCTTAGTGTCCTGTTTCTTAGTGTCCTACCCAAAAGTGTTTCTTAGTGTCCTGTTTCTTAGTGTCCGATAACCGAATATACGTGCACTTCATAATTTAACAATGATAAAGCCAAACCTATGTCTACCACAAAGCTTCTCTTACAGAGGTGAGCGGGAGGGGGAGGGGAAGACGAAAGCCCCATAGGATGAAACTACCATAGTAAAAAAACCCATAAGACAAAACACCCATAGCCAAGAAGCCCCACAGGACAAAACACCCATAGCAAAAAAAAACCTGATAGGACACCCCCTCCCCCTCACCCACACACACAAAAACGTTGAAACTTATTTATTTATTTATTGGTGTTTAAGGTCACATACTTATGCACAACGGCTAATTGTGACCGAAAAAAGTTGAAAAGTGACAGACTTGGAAAAGTCCAATGGTAGAAATCATCTACAATATACCTCATCTGAACTTCAACAATAAAATGCTGGTACTCAATGTGGACAAAGTTAAACAAGAGGCCCCAACACAAGAAAAACCAGGGTCTTCCCACCTGAGAACAATGACAAATCAGCGGCCAGCCAAAGTGTCAGTATTATTATTAAGGGATGTTGTTGATTTATACATTCCTTGTGAGTTTGAAACTGTGGTGTTTGTCAACTTTACCAGTTGGGTTTTGTCCTGTGGGGCCTTTTTTGCTATGGGGCTCTGTCCTATAGTTATTGTTTTTTTTGTTATGGGGTTTTTGCACTGTGGAGCTTTTTTACCATTGGGGTTAATTTTGTCCTATGGGGCTATTGTCCATAAGGCTTAATCCTATGGGGGTTTCATTCTATTGGGATTTTGTCCTACACTCAGTTTAGAGCTGGTAGGTTTTCATATTTGTTTTCGGTTCAGTGTCAGGAAAAAACATCAGTTTTGGTTCACTTTTTCTTGTGTTGGGGCCTCTTGTTTAAAATGTCGGAAGACAAAAACTAGCGTGTTTTCTCAATAACCTACGCCCTCTAGCACAACATAACACAAAGAAAATTGTTCGTCACCCATTCAATTTGACATTCTCGGGTAGCACTTGCTATTTTGAAATCCGTAGCAAAATTGTATACAGTTGGGTGGACAACAAAATGTCATTAAAGTACGACTTCTTGTCCACAAACATGCAACATTAGTACTATTATATTTCATCCTTTATACTATTTTTTCACATTTGTTTCTATTATACTTTCTTTTTGACTCAGTATATATTTAAGATTTAACAGTAAAAATAAAATGTTTCCAGTTGTTCCGTGACCTTACATTCCTTTCAATCATTTAATGGGCTTCACAGCTACCTCTGGAAAGTCTTAAGAAGTTCAATAAACAATGTACCTTGTAACACATGTGATGTCATGTGTGTTACAGACTGGGGCACATAACCGCACATTGTTTGGTTCCGATACATTGACTATAAAGCTTACCATTTTTCCTGAAAATTAATCTGGTAGATGTTTTTTCTCATTTTTGTCATGTGTGTTACACATACATGTACGATACAATTTTTCAGGTGGTGGAATGGTTCCTGAATTTCTTTGCCATTTCGAAGACAGACCAAAAAAGAGTGTAGTTCTGTGTATGACCAATTTCATTTGATGATCTGACTCTGTCAGGGATCATTTTGTACTTATATGCTAAAACTTGGCTTTTCATTCCTGCTTTCAGTGTGCCCACAATTTTTCAATCCTTTTGTGTTAGAAGTGAGTTTGCTAACAGTAATGCAATAATGTTTCCTGGTCACAATAGGGATAGAATTTCGCAAGAATAAGAGAATCAGATTCTCATAATGATTCTCGCAAATTCATCTCTAAACTGTATAATACATTGTAGAATGGGCATCATGCCATTTTGATTCTCGCCATTTTTTCCAAAATTCTGCCGTTACATATGGATTCAGTACTGCGAATGAACAACCTATGTACATTGGCATACTTGTATTTGAGATTTTGCCACTCTTGGACCACTTTGCATACAATGGCCCTATACCAAATATGAATAGATTCTGAATGATGACAAAAGGAGATTTTTAAAGATTATTCATCATATTACACTAAGTTAAAATTTGAGCCTCCACAGGGAGCCCAAATATAAATCCAGGGACTTGATTTAAACAAACCTGAATCTGAGCCCAGCCAGGATGTTGTTCACCAAATATCAACACAAGACTTCACAGACTATTCCTCTTTTGCACCAAGTTAAAATTAGGGCTCCCATTGGGAAACTTGAAACTGACCCCCAAAGGATGCTGTATACCAAATATCAAAAGATTATAACAGGTGGTTCTGGAGAACATTTTGAGAATATTCCCAATGCAGCTCTAAGTTAAAATTTGGCCTCCCATAGGGAACACAAATATCAACCCAGGGACTTTATTTGAGCCAACTGAATCTCATGCGTCCAAGGTTTCTGTATACCAAATATCACTAGACCTGTTCATAAGCACAGTTAACGAAATACCCCCATAATGTGCAGGCCAACCCAAAATAAAGATGGCTATCAAGTCGATTTGTAAAAATATGTTAGTACATTGTATAGGCGTTTCATTTTGATAAAAAGGAAAGAAAAATAAAGTGTCACCATACAGTGACACAAAAAGATATCCCCGCTTATTTAGCAATGCAAGCCTGACTATAGGTGATGCAGTTTTGTGGTATATACAAATACTAAGTCCATGAAGGGCAATGACTCTGGCAATAAAATCTTGAATGGTACCTGCATTTCACTATGGGTATACAGCAATAGGATACACTTGCATACCAAATATCAAGTCACTCAACCAAGTACTTTACAAGTTATTCATGATTGAATTTTGGGACGGACGGACAAGGCAATTCCTATATACCCCCAGGGGGGGTATAAAAATATTTTGACAAGTGTATTGCAAGAAGCAGATTATTCCTCGTATTGGACTGTTTTAAAATTCAGAATTAAATAAGGGTGTTCAAAAATTATTCCAGGGACTTGATTTTAACAAACTTTAATTTGGCCCCTCTAAGGATGGTGTATATCATATATAAAAGCTGCTGGGTGAGAATTTTATGAGAAGCAGAGTTTTAAAGAATGTTCCACATATTGTTCTAAGTTAATATTCAGGCTCCCATTGGGTGCCAAAAGCTTAGATTACATTAGATCAGATTAGATAATTAGATTAGATTAGATTATTTAATGATATAGATATTTATTTATTTATTGGGGTTTAATGATACTTTCAACAGCCAGGGTCACCTTGTTTTATGGGTAGAGGAAGCCGGAATACCCAGAGAGAACCGCCAAGCAATGGCAAGGAACTGTCAGACTCCCCATTGTACTAACTCCACACAAGCAGGGTTAGCACTGGTTGAAGACAAGTGTGTTATCAATGTGCAGTACGCTTTAGTACACAACACCACTGTGACCCCCATGTGGGCAATTGGTATTAAGTGTCTTCCCCAAGGATACAACTTGGTTGCCACAGGCGTGATTATTATTATCCTCGATGGGTATCTGGGTGGGATGGGAAAATCTCACCGAGGGGCGAGATATTTGAGCCAGACACGAGGCTTGCCAAGTCTCTGGCTCAAATATCTTGCCCCAAGAGTGAGATTTACCCATCCCACCCCGATACCCAGCGGGGATAATTTTTCTCCCACCATTTTAGGGGTGTGATGCCATTAATAAGAAAATATCATATTTTCCAGAAAAAAAATATTTCTTAATGCATTCAATCTAGGAGAAAACCAATAAGATATTTGGAAAGCTTGTCGAGAAGTGTGGTATTTACAGGGCTCGCCTTGAGTAAAAGTGCCCCACATATTGAGGTCGGGGCCTTTTCGGGGCTGATTTTCCATTTTGTCCATTATTGTTAGTGCTTTTTTGTGGAAAATGTCAGGGCTTGAAAAAAAGCCCCCAGCAAGTGCTCCTCGGGGCTAATCTCCAGGGCTGGGCTGACCAGCCCCGACTCAAGGCAAGCCCTGTATTTACCAAAGGTATATACTTCAAAACCACGCAGACTAGAACCGCGTGTTGAGCGTTAATGCACTGAAGCGACCTCAAATGAAATCGACCTGCCTGCTCACGTCATTTCCAGACTTGTACTACAGTTTGACAGGACGCAATGATATCAGATGTATATTTCTTTCTGATAAACTGACAGAGCAATTTGAGGTGTGCTGAAGTTTTTCTTTGAGTGTTCTGGTTTCAATTTTTCATCCATAAAGTCAGTCGTATTTATGGAAGCAAAATGGCGTTCCATTTTTTATGTTTATACATGTGCAGACGTCATTTGTCATGATTAAATAGTTCCGGTATCAATTAAATATGCAAATATGTTGGTCACGTGGGTGGAGTGAGATAGCTGTCACATGGGTGGGGTGAGACAGGCATATCTCTCCCAGCTGTCCCTCATGACTTTCTATATATCTCTGTACCTTAGTGGAGGGAGAAAATGATATACCGGTAGATAGAATGTGATACAAAATAATCAAAGTCCATTATAATCTGCACAAGAGATACATTTATAGAACAGAATAACATCAATATCTATATCATAGGGAGATGACATAGCCAGTTTGGCTGTCTACCTGCCATTTCCCAATATTAACCCTTTTCCTAACGTAATGGCCAAAACCGGCCAGCGCCGTTCTCTAAAATCGCCAATTAATTTTCATTATTTTTTTCATTTTTTGTCTCAAAAACATAGGTTATGACACCGCATTGGAACGAGCTCATTGAGCTCGTCCCAATGAGGTGTCATAACCTATGTTTTTGAGACAAAAAATGAAAAAAAATAATTATTCAAGAATTTTTTGTACAAGTGTCGTCTTCTTTTCATGTTAGGTAAAGGGTTAACCTAGGGATCTGAATTGAAAAAATAAATAAAATAAGGACGTTATATACCAAATATCAAAGGATTCTGAATGGTGGATCTAAAAAAGATTTTTAAAGATTACGTTACAATTCAGGTTCTCACAGAAAGCCCCATAATATTAACCGAAGGGCTTGATCTGAACAAACTGAATCCAACCCCTGTAAGGATTCTGTATACCATATATCAAAAGATTCTGACTAGTGATTCTGGAGAAGGTTATTCCTCATACTGAACTAATTTAAAGTTTAACCAAATTTAAAAAAATTCTGACTGGTGGATCTGAAGAAGATTTTTAAAGATTATCCCTGTAATTGCACAAAGTTAAAATTCAGGCTCATACAAAGAGCCCAGTTATTGCCTGATGTACAACATGTACTTGATTTGAACAAACTTGAATCCAACCCCTGCACGGATTCTGTAAACCATATATCAAATGATTCTGACTAGTTGACTCGTAGTTCTGGAGGAGAGGAGTTTTAAATATTAGAACACAAAAAGGTATATTAATTACAGGACATGGTTTGAAGTTAGATCTTACCTCCCAAAGGATGCTGTATACCAAATTACCAATTTAAGCTCCAAAAGAGATATTAATTCCATGACATGGTTTGAACTTAGACCTGACCTCCCAAAGAATGCTGTAGACCAAATATCAAAATATTCTGAGTGGTGGATTTGAAGAAAAAGATTTTTGACAATTTTTCCAAATATTGCACTTATGAAGTGAAAATTCAGGCTCTCTTGTGTAGAGAGCCTAATTATTAACTGACTTGAATTGAACAAACTTGAATTCGAGACCTATAAGGATTCTGTACACCATATATCTGAAGATTCTGACTTGTGGTTCTGGAGAAGAGGAGTTTCAAAGATTAATCCTCAGATTGAACTCAGTTAAAATTTGGGCCCCAATATAGGGAGCTCAAATATTAACCCACAGACTTGGTTTGAACAAACTTAGATCTGACCTTCCTAAGGATGCAGTATATCAAAGATTCTGACTGGTGGATCTGAAGAAGTAGATTTTTAAAGATTATTCCTCATATTGCACTATGTTAAAACTTGAGTCTCCAATGGGAGCCCAAATATTAACCGAGGAACTGGATTTGAACAAACCAAATATCAAAAGATTTTGACTGCTGGATCTGGAAAAGAAGATTCTTTAAAGAGTACTTCTCATATTACATCAAGTTAAAATTTGGACAATCACCTCAAAATCAACTGAAATCGGTCCAGCCGTTTTGGAAGAGAAGTTCCAAACAATATTGGTGGATTACAGACAACAGATGATGGAAGGCAATTGATCACAATAGCTCAGTCAGTCAGGTGATCAAAAAAAAATAAACAAGTATTACCTGCAGTGTAGTGAATGAAGTGGAGGAATCCATGATAGTTACACAAAATGGCATTTGAGGTAGAGGAGTGTGCATAGCCAAAAACACACCATTTAATTGTCATTCCAATATAACACACCATTAAACATGCTTCCAATCTGTTTTACCTACTAAAGGTGTATACATACATGTATAAACAATTTGTTTTTAATGTTGTCATGTTAAAACTGGTAAACATTTGAATGGCCCATTGTCACTACCAATGAAATATTAATTTAAATGAACAATGTCTTCTTGAATGTCAGTCACATTCTTTAATTTTGTGACTATGAATAAAGAAGAATCTATTGTAAAAAAAAAAATTAATCTTTGAAAAGATAACATACATGTATATCATTATCAGCTTACATATTTATAACTTGACAAAGTCAAGATAAGCTATTGCCATCAAGAGTGCGAACGTCTGTGAGTCTGTTACTCTGTGAGTCTATTCACATTTTCTTTAGCAAAGGCTACACCCCATAATTCTTGTCCAATCATGAAATTTTTATATGCAGGTTCGTGGTCATGTCTAGTTGAGAATGTCCCATTTTGGGCAGATCGGTCAACCATGATGGCTTATAGCACAGTCTACAGGTCATATTTATGAAGGGATTTCATTGTAAATTGGTAGGAAGAATAATTTGTTAAAGGAATCTTGATCACTCTGTATACTGTCTAGATAAGAATATCCTATTTTGGCTGTGATCGGTCAACCATGATGACAGCATGGTCATGTGACCTACATTTGTTTAGCACAGTGTACAGTTCATATTTATGAAGTGATTTCAATGCAACTTGGTAGGATAACTCGGTATGATGTCAAATGAGACTGTCCTATTTTAGTTATGATCGGTCAGCCGTTACAGCCTCTTGGGCACATGACCTAGATTCCTTTAACATTGTCTACAAATTGCTTTATGAAGGTATTTCATTGTTACTTGGTTGGATAACTCGTATGGTAGGTAGATGAGGCTGTCCTATTTTGGTCACAATTGGTCAACTTTGACAAGTCTACAAATCATATTTATGAAGAGATTTCATTATAACTTGGTAGGATGACTTGTTTTGGAATGATTTTACTGCAACTTGGTAACTTTGGTTGACATACATTAACTGTGAGGGCCACATCAACCCAGACCTCAATTCTTTAGTACAGTCTACTCCTCAAAGTATTCTTGTTGAAAACATAGCATGTAGGGAACAGAACTTAACATATTCTCAACTTTCACAATTCTTGTCTAATTTTATAATCCTTTCGTAAACATTGAACATTATCCTTTTCATCAAACACTACATACAGTCAAGTTAAGCTACAGTGTCAATGACACTTTCATATTATATTACAAACACTATACAAACTCAATCACTGGTATTCACTATGTGCAAAACTGATGCCAACCAAAAGAATGTGCTATGGATCAAATTGACATTAGCCAGTACATAACACCTGCTATCAAAATAAAATATTTAACCCTTTACCCAATGAATCGGCTGCATCCATCCACATAGTATGCAAATTCAGCAGTTGAAAAAATATTTTTCAAAAAATTTCAACAAAACCATATCCTGTGACCCCTCGTTGGAACGAGCTCGTCGAGCTCGTTCCCACGAGGGGTCACAAGATATGGTTTTGTTAAAAATTTTTGAAAAATAATATTTGCGGCAATAACTCCAACAATTTTCATTGGGTAATGGTGGTCATCGAACTTGAGGTAGACATTGTTCCCAAAGAGTTATATACCAAACAAATTGATATTTGGTTACTAATGTTTAAGTTATTCCATAAACAAGCATTACATAATATTATTTAACAAAGGACGATAACTCTCATAATTTTCATCAAAAAGTGCTTGTCATAGATGTAGACATTGTTGCTATAGAGACATATACTGAAAAGAAATGAAATCCGGTTTTTATTGTTACATGTAACATTATGCTATAAACAAGCATTACACTATATTTTTTATTAAACATAAGACAATAACTCCAATAATTTTCATCGGATATCGCTGGTTATCGAACTTGATGTAGACATTGTTGCTATAGAGACATTTACTGAAAAGAATTGAAATTTGTGAACTATTGTTCAAGTTATACCATAAACAAGCATTACTCGATATTTTTTATTAAACAAAGGGCAATAATTCCCATAATTTTCAAGAGATATTGGTGGTCATTTGCAACTTGATATAGACATTGTTGCTATAGAGACATATACCACAAAGAATTGAAATTCGTTAACTATTGTTCAAGTTATGTGATAAACAAAGTTTGGACGGATGGACAGAGGGATGGACAGATGGACAGAGCTCTATGCTATACCCCTCCCTTGCAGGGGGGATAATAAATAGACCAATTAACCATTTATCCAACATAATGGCCACATGTGGGCAGTGTTACATGTACAAACACTTGTATATGGCAATTGGGTGTCGTAGATCTGGGATTGACTCCCGTCGAGGTCACCTTTCAAACAAGAGACCCCACGGGCCTAAAGCGCTCACCTTGAATAGAACACGCTATAAACAGAGTCCAAAAATGAATCTACATTAAGCAATCCATCTCCATAATATACACTGACAATCCTTGAGCCTTTCAATAGTCCAAGCATCTTGCCTTTTCGTCAGTTGATCATAATGTAAAATGTGGAGCTCCCCAAAGGAGCCCCTTGATACAACCTATGTGGATTAATCTTAGTTACGCACATCTACAGGGTACTGAACACAAAATTTCAAATTCTTCAGCTACATGGCCAATTCTGGCTCCCATAAGAAGCCCAAATATTAACCCACGCACCAGTTTTGAACAAAGTTTTGTTTTGAATCTGACCTTCCCAGATATGAAAGCATTCTGACTGGTGGATCTGAAGAAGAAACTTTTTAAAGAAATTTCCTCATACTGCACTAAGTTCAAATTTGGGCTACTATAGCGAGCCCAAATATTAACCTATGGACCCGTTTTGAACAAACTTGAATCTGACTGCCCTTAAGATGTTGTACACCAAATATGAAAGGATTCTGACAGGTGAATCTGAAGAAGATTTTTGAAGAAATTCCCTCATATTGTACTAAATTAAATTTCAGGTTCCCAAGTGAAACCCAAATATTAACTCAGGCACTCGAATTGAACAAACTTGAATCTGACTCCCCTAGAGATGTTGTATACCAAATATGAAAGCATACTGACTGGTGGATCTAAAGAAAAAATTTCCTGATATTGCATTAAGTTAAAATTTGGGCTACCATAGTGAGCCCAAATATTTTGAAGAAGAAGATTTTTGTAGAAATTACCTCATATTGCACTAAATTAAATTTCAGGTTCCCATATGGAACCCAAATATTAACTCAGGCACTCGAATTGAACAAATTTGAATCTGACTCCCCTATAGATGTTGTATACCAAATATGAAAGCATTCTGACTCGTGGATCTAAAGAAGAAATTTCCTGATATTGCATTAAGTTAAAATTTGGGCTACCATAGTGAGCCCAAATATATACCTAGGGACCCGATTTGAAAAACTTGAATCTGCACCCTCCCCCCAACCCCCCAAGATATTGTATACCAAATATGAAAGCATTCTGACTGGTGGATCTGAAGAAGATTTTTTTTAAATTACTCCATAGGAAGCCCAAATATTAGCCTAGGGACTTGGTTTGAACAATCTTGAATCTGACCCTCATAACAATGATGTAAACAAACATTAAAAGATTTTGACTGGTGGTTCTGAAGAAGATTTTTAAAGAATATTCCCTATATCGCCATAAAATAAAAATTCGGGCTCCTGTATTGAGCTCAAATATGAACCAATGGGCTTCATTTTAACAAACTTGTATCTGACCCCCTATGGATGCTGAATACCAAATATCAAAAGATTCTGACCACTGATTCTGGAGAAAAGATTTTTTTAATTTTTGCAAATATGCTGACTCAGCATTTTTCCGATGCACTCTACAGAACACCCTAACATAACCGATGGCAATTTTTTTTCTACCATTCAATTCTACTGGTCCTAAGGATGCTTCATACCAATAACAGTTCTCTGTACTGTGTGATTTGGGAAATATGGGCGTTTGAAAATATTTCTATTTTTAGCTCCTGGGGTTCCCATTGGGATGCAGGAATTTTATTTTTTTTTTGCACAAGTCAAGTACTTATGACCCAATAATACCACATATCAAATTTGGTGCAAATCGGACCATCGGTTCAGAAAATAGAAATTTTGGGCGGGGCCAAAAATATCACTCCTCCCATTAAAAAGCCAAGTATTGCTTCACGAACTTCATTTGAACAAACTTGATTCTACACTTCAAAAGGAAGCTACGGGAGCGCGGTGGCTCAGTAGGTAGAGGTGCAGGCTGCAAGCCGAGAGGTCCTCAGTTCGAATCCCACCTGCAGCAACCGCGTTGTGTCCTTGGGCAAGACACTTCATCTCCATTGCCCGTGTGGGGGCATGATGACGCCGTGTACTAAGGCATACTGCACGTCGATGGTACGCATGTCTTCAACCAATCTAACCCTGCATGTGCTGCAGTGCGGAGTTACGATGTTGGGGAGCTGGCAGCTGCTCGTCGTTGCTCGGTGGTTCTCTCTGGGTACTCCGGCTTCCTCCACCCGTAAAACTGTCACGGTCATGATTAGCCATTGTGCATAAATATGTGACCTTAAACATCAATAAATAAATAAATAAATAAATAAATAAAAGGAAGCTACAGAACAGATAACAAGTTATTGTATCCACAGGTTCATGAGAAGATTTTAAAAATATTTTGGAGCATTTTCCTCCACCCCCCTCCCCCATGGGGCTGGGCATGTTGAGTTGAACAAAAATGCAATGCCTCTTCGGGACCATCACTCACACAAACTTTCACTTGAATTGGCCCAGTGGTTTTGGAAGGGAAGACCAAAACATGGTGTTGACGGACGGAGAGCGATTAGATTAGCTCAGCTTGACTTTGTCAAGGTGAGCTAAATAGATGCGGTGTTAGGATGATGCCTGGTGGTATTCCTGCTTGACATAGGCGGTACATATAGATGAATATATACACATGTGTAGATCACCATTTGCAAAACTGATTTCAACCAACAGCATGTACTCTCGACCAAACTGACATTGGCCAGTACAGAACAGCCACCGTGGACTGGTTATTTTCCACGGGTGGTAATATTTCCACAGATTCCAAACACTAATTATAGAAATAATCATCGAAAAATTTAATTAATGAAGCACTGGGTACAGCCCGGTGCTTCATTAATTAGAATTTTGCTGATGATTTTTATTACCTGGTAAACACATCACTGCTCACGTGTGGATTACAACCAATCCACAGCAAACGTACTGTACAGTGAAAGAAAGAAACTTATCTGTGATCCAGCTCAACAGACATTATTATAACTCCTTGCAATGACTTGCATGTTTCTGACAAATATTCCTGTCCAGGAAACAGGGTATCTGTTCTTTGGTTTTGCATCGCCATTTGCAAAGCAATATCTCCGGGTCCCGAATCAATATCTAAAAATGATTTGCACACTGCGATACAAAGCCTAAGATTCTGCCACTATGACTGTCAGACATTCTCTTTAATCACCAAGACTGCGATTACGGAAACACCAATGCAGGGACAACTGACTGGTTTATCCCATTAAGGCAAGTTGCACTTTCTAGGTCAAAGGTGTCCAGCCACTGCCTCAATCATTCATTATATCAATTCCATTGGTTTTTCATACCATAACCCCTCTAGAAACAATTTATGCCATCCACATGCACATTTGTTGTATTTACGTTGGATTTTTCTGAATGTGAAAATCCAACATAAATACAACAGGTAGTACTAAAATGAGACCACAGGTTGAAAATGAAACCGCAGGCAAAGTTTTGGGGGTAGTGCCCCCCAGTGTGACTGCAAATGTGATTTTCTATCAGACATTAAAGATAAAATCATATGGGTTAAAATCAATGTATTGCAACCATCTTTGGAATGTGCTTTATATATGATAGGGCATATACTTTTGTGTTTTCAGTCACAAATGAGAAACACTAACTGATTCGAGGAAATAAGTAAATTGAGGTAAGCAAACTAAACTTACTGTTTTTAAAATGAAATGGGTAGTATAACAGTAAACTGAAAATTAACTAACCTTGGTCTAAAAATATGAATCAATTTTTCCAATTGGTAATCAATGTTCCTGGAGGAGGAGAAAACCACAAATCAAAATTTTGAAAACAAAAGATACCCCGAGGACAGGAAATCTCTTGCCACTAAAATAAGTTAATCTGGGAACTTGAAAACCAAATTGGCTCCTGTAAACCGAATCAACCTTTCAACCAAAGAATTCTTGAGTGAAATTGTCATGAATTTTTCATCAAATCCAGCTGTGGCTGCTTCATAGCAACTAAAACCAGATTTGGTGAAAAATATTTTTAAAAATACTAAGTAGGGTGAGAGTTAATAAGATCAAAGCAAGCAATTATAGTTAACTTAAACTTATTCTGAGAACACAGAGTGTATCTTCATGGAATTTCACTTGTATGGACAAGATGAGTCCATATATTCAATATTTGGTAGACCAATTATAACCCTTTACCTAGCATAATGGCCACATGTGGCCAGTGCCACATGTATTCACAAAAATCGCCATTCAAATATCATTTTTCTATCCCCAGCTAACAAGGCTGGGAGTAAGATATTGAAAAAGTGTCTATCTGTCCATCCATCAGTCACACATCTTTGTCCACTTAACTCCAACTACATTTTTTGTCAAATTTTTACAAAATCTGGAATAATCAGTATGAAGAGTAGATGTACATGTGAAAAGGAATTCTCGATTCCACAATTTTTCCTGAGTTATGTAGTGTCCAACCGATTACGAAAAAGGGTCACTGACTGATTACTGGTTATTTGAGCTCACAATCAGCCAATTCCAATGCCGATTCCAATTGTAATACCATGCACTACTAGGCAAGTTGAGGCTCGCAAAGAACTACATTAAATATTGAACATATTTTACAGTGTTTACAGTCCATTCACTACTAGATATGTCAAGACTCGAAAGAATCAAATTAAATTGAGCATATTTCACAGTGTTAAACTCCATTGACTCAGGTCCAGTAAAATTTACTAGCCAATGGACGCAACTGGTAATTTTCACTGCGACCTGAGTCAATGGAGTGCAACCTTCACTTTTCTGGTATGAACTGGTGATTGCCACAAGTACTCTCCAATGTTAGCTTTACATGTCATTTAACTTGTATATCCCATAAAAAGCATCCAGAGAGATTAAAAAAAAAAACACATTATGGTGGTTTTTCAACTTTACTGAATGGTTTTTACATTAGGAATTGAACAACTGCAGAAGATAATAAAATGTGATTTATGAATCATCACAAAATGTTAGGCAACAATCGCTTGAACCAATGTTCAAGGATCTGTTGCCATTGTCATCCAATTGCGCACAATCGGCCGAATGTAGTGGCTGGTTCTGATCATCAGTTGAACACTAGAGTTATGGTTTTTTATGAAATTTGGTCAGGAAAATGAGTATGAAATGAAGATGCACATGTGGAAAGGAGTTGCTGTTTTCCAGAGTTATGTCCCTTCTTATCATTAAATGTCTGTCACAACTCTTTGTCCATTTAACTCCTCCCACATTTCTTGTCAGGTTTTTACAAAAATTTGGTGTGAAGTATGAGTATGAAGTTTAGATGTGTATCTGGAAAGGAATTTTAGATGTGAATGAGAAAAGGTTTTTTTGATTCACAGCTTTTTCCAGAATTATGGCCCTTTTTATCATTAAATGGCTGCCATCGCAAATATTTATTCACTTAACTAATAAATAACTATTTAAGCTAATATATGGGCTCTTTATAAAGGTCAAACAAACTGTCATGCTTCGAGTGATTCAGCCTGGTCATTCGCCAAAACCAACTGGTCATTTTCCCAGTCACTCGCCAACATTCAACACTGTTCACCAAACTGTCATTCACTAGGTCATTCACCTAGTCACCCGCCAAGTCGTTCGCCAAATTGTTTATTATAAAAGGATAACATCAACATTCTTACTCTGCCTCTGACGAAGTATAAACCTGTACAAAAACGTCAAACGGTTAGGCGATTTCCGGGATGATGGATACTCGATCAGGTCCTCACAGACTCTTGTAGGCAGTTTCTTCTATTTTTATAGTAATAACTACACCTACATTTCCTGGGCGACTTTTTATGAAAGTTGGTGTGAAGCATGATTCTGACATCTAGATGTGCATTTAGAAAGGAATTTTTGATTTTGCAGTTTTTTCCAGTTTTATGGTCCTTTATACTATTAAATGTCTGTTATAATTGTTAATTGGCTAAACTCCTACAATTTCTGAGATATCAAGGCAAAATTTGCCACCTACAGACAATTTTATTATCAGGGATAATCAATTGGGCAATTTCACATGCAACATTACATTAATCCTTCAACCATTAACCAATAAGTTATACAAAATTACAGCAACAGGTCTCAAATGCTCATTTTATTAATGTTATAGTCAGAAAAGGCAGGGGGGATATGGAAGTCCTTGCACTATCTTGTTAAATTTTTGCTAATATTTTTTTTTTGTTAATATTTTTTCAACCAACAATCTTAAGGGTTGCACATTAAAAATACTGCCTAGCCTAAACAAGAGGCCTCAGGGGGCCTGAGGGTGCTCACCTGACATGGTAGCCTAAAAATCAGCCCAGAGAATTGATTTCAGCAAGTTGCATCTGCTACTCCTAAGAAAAGCTTATACCAAATATCCAAAGATTCTGACCAGTGGATCTAAAAAAAAGATTTTTAAAGAATATTCCTCATATTGAACTAAGTTATAATTCGGGCTCCCACAGGGAGCCCATATATGAACCCAGGGACATGGCTTTAACAAACTTGAATCTCACCCCCTAAGGATGCTGCACACCAAATATCAAAACATTCCGACTGCTGGATCTGAAGAAGATCTTTTTAAGAAAATTCCTCATTTTGAACCAAGTTACAATTTGAGCTCCCACAGTGAGTCCAAATATGGACCTAGGGACATGGCTTGAACAAACTTGAATCTCACCCCCCTAAGGATGCTGCATACCAAATATCAAAACATTCTGACTGCTGGATCTGAAGAAGAAGATTTTTAAAGAAAATTCCTCATTTTGAACTAAGTTATCATTCGGGCTCCCACAGTGAGCCCAAACATGGACCTAGGGACATGGCTTGAACAAACTTGAATCTCACCCTCCTAAGGATGCTGCATACCAAATATCAAAACATTCCGACTGCTGGATCTGAAGAAGATTTTTAAAGAAAATTCCTCATTTTGAACTAAGTTATAATTTGGGCTACCACAGTGAGCCCAAATATGAACCCAGGGACTTGGCTTGAACAAACTTGAATCTCACCCCCCTAAGCATGGTGCATACCCAATATCAAAAGATTCTGCCTGCTGGGTCTTGAGAAGAAGATTTTCAAAGAAATTTGCCTGAAATGCACTAAGTTCAAATTTGGGCTCCTATACTGAGCCCAAATATAAACCCAGGGGTCTGATTTGAACAAACTTGAATCAAATCCACCCGACAATGTCGCATACCAAATTTCAAAAGATTCTGCCTGCTGGAACTGGAGAAGAAGATTTTTTAAGAAATTTGCCTGAAATGCACGAAGTTCAAATTTGGGCTTCTATAGTGAACCTAAACATGAATCCAGGGGGCCGATTTGAACAAACTTGAATCAGATCCACCCCACAATGTTGCATACCAAATATCAAAAAATTCTGCCTGATGGATCTGGAGAAGAAGATTTTTGAAGAAATTTGACTGAAATGCACTAAGTTCGAATTCGAGCTTCTATAGTGAGCCCAAATATGAATCTAGGGAGCCGATTTGAACAAACTTGAATCAGATCCACCTCACAATGTTGCATACTAAATATCAAAAGATTCTGCCTTCTGGATCTGGAGAAGAAGATTTTTTAAGAAATTTGCATGAAATGAACTAAGTTCGAAATCGGGCTCCTATACTGAGCCCAAATATGAACCCAGGGGGCTGATTTGAATAAATTTGAATCAGATCCACCCTACAATGTTGCATACCAAATATCAAAGGATTCTGCATGCTGGATCTGGAGAAGAAGATTTTTTAATGTTTTTCCCATTGCCTGCAGTGTTAAAAAGTGCTGACTGAGCACTTTTTCAAAAGTCCTGAAAAAAAGTACCTTGTGATCAAACCGATAGGGATTTTTTTTTAACCATTCTATTCTACTGGATAAAAGTAAGCTTTATACAAAATAAGAATTCTCTGTGCCGTGTAGTTTTGGAGATATGGCAGTTTTAAGGTTTTTCCTATTTTCAGCTCCCGAGGTTCCCACGGGGCAATGAGAAAAATTTTTTTTGCAACAATCAACTACTTATGACCCATTATCATCTCATATCAAATTTGGTTCAAATCGACCTCACGATTCTGAAAATAGAAATTTTAGGCGTGGCAAAAATTTTTGCCCCTCCCATAACGAAGGCAAATAATGCCCGACAAACTTCTCTTGAACAAACTTGATTCTAAACCTCAAAAGGACTCTGTATACCATATATCAAGTCTCTGCTACTGGTGGTTCATTAGAAGATTTTCAAAACATTTGGCCATTTTTTCCACACTCCTCTGCTCAATATGAGCCGAAACCTAATTTGCATAAAAATGAAAATGCCCCTATATAACCACTACTTACATGAAATTTAATTAAAATGTGGCCAGTGGTTTAGGAGAAAGAGGCTCAAACACCACCTTCACGCAGGATGACGGACGACAGACGACGGACGGATGAAGAGTGATAAGAAAAGCTCACCCTGACTTTCAGTCAGGTGAGCTAAAAATCACTGATAGGCCATTTACCATCATGGACACTGATTGGTCAGATCTGGATACCGAGCCTGAAAAGCTGCCATTTGGGTTGAAAAGTTTAACATTGTCAGTTATCAGAGATGTGAAAGATGCTAAATGAAATTGCTCTTAACTCATTGGTGTGCAAACTCTCTAACTGAAGTCTTGGTGTAACTTCTTGTGAGTTACTGATCAAAGGGGGACTTGTTGCGAAAAGAGTTCTGAATGAAGAAGGTCTTGCATTTTGATGGGATTCAGACTGAAAGGCCCCAACATCAGCTCCCAAAATGTTTTCTGAGACCTGCTGTAATATTTTACCATTAAGTTTTAACTCTGGCAATGTGTATTATGTTCTTACCTAAAGAAACAACACAAAATTTGTGGATCAGGAATTAACCTTGAATCTTTTGGTCAAACTCCATTGTGTAAACAATTAGCAAACTCACCCCTGTTCCTGTTTAGCTAGATGCATGTGATATTTTGGAAAGATTTATTCAGTTACATTTCATTGGTTCCTGGAGGCATTCACCAATAAATTGTAATAAAACAATTCTTGATGAAAAGCTCAGACTAACAAAAACAATCTGGCACTAAATAGTTAATGTTATCAAAAACTCCTTCTCACTCAGGTCGTGTCCTGGTCAAGACACCCATGCAACCATGGTCAAGATTTTTCAGAATAAATATTGCAAAATCAAAACAAACTCAAGAAAAAAGAAAGGAAAAATAGCATCTGTGGTTCAAATGCTATCGGCTATTGCCTTTCTTTTTAAACAAGCCAGATTCTATATTGTGGGGAGGAAAATGGACAAGAATATTTCCACCAGATCATGACCTTGTGATACTCAGGTACCGACCTAGTAAGTAGCCAGTGTGATATTATTTATTTATTAGTGTTTTAAGGTCACATACTTATGCACAATGGCTAATCGTGACTGTGACAGGTTTACAGTGGGGGAAGCCGGAGTAACCAGATAGAACCACCGAGCATCAATGAGCAACTATCAGCTCCTCAACATTCTACATTTTACTCTGTTCAAGCTTGCCCAAGCAGGGTTACAGTGGTTGAAGACATGTGCGGATGATTGATGTGCAGTACACCTCCTATAGTACACAGCATCATCGTGCCCCCATGTAGGCAATGGGGATAAAGTGCCTTAGACCAAGGACACAACGGATGCCATCCCGGACAGGGACCGAACAGCCAGTGTGAATTTAACTCCCAAAATTCTGATATGGCTCCTGAAGCTTAAATATAGGCTTCTATGTTGGCTTGTAACTGAAGGACCCCATCCCCCCACTGGTCACTTTGGCAGCCAAGATTTGACTAAGAACTTTTGTGAATGGTTACTGTGGTCTAATAAAAATATCTTTCAGTCATTTGAGAACCAATTTTAATTATGCCAAAAAGAATGTAATTAAATGCACAAATGTATGTCCCACAAAGCTGAAAGCTTCCAACAAGGAGATCATTATCAAAAAATAATATACATACATGTACGTGTAACTATTATCTAACTGGTTGAGTGCTTGAAACCCATATTTTGGCTTTATGTTGGTGTGCAGATGCTGCAACTTCAATGCTTTATGTTCTGTACATGTACTTCATATTAATTCATGAAGGCTTCATGTTCTGTAAATGTACTTCATAGTATCTTTCAAGAGAAATTATATCATCTATGTGGATTTGCCTTGTTACAATTTATGGGAGAATGCCAAAAGGCACTCTCCCATAAATTGTAACAAGGTAAAATACATGAACAAATTTTGATAATCAACAATAATTTAGATGTAAATCTGGCTTCTAGATTTCAAAAGTAGGCTCCAGGTCTGGCTATTATTTTAAATGCTCTGGTACCTGGTTATACTGTACACACATGCACAGTACACAGTAAGTAAATTACCACTGAAACACTCATGGAATCCAGACCATACCCAGACAATATGAGTTTTTCAGGTCTTTGGAGAAGGGTATGCAGACTGATATAGCCTGTCAGAATTTTATGTACCCTTTGTCTGTGGTTTCACTATACAGGTCAGTCTCATGTACCCTGTCAGAATTTTATGTACCCTTTGTCTGTGGCTTTGCTATACAGGCCTTTGAACGGTTACACAGCCTCATGTACTCTGTCAGCATTTTATGTACCCTTTGTGACTTTGTCTGTGGCTTTGCTATAAGGGTCTTTCAAAGAATACACAAATCCATGTACCCAGTCAGAATTTTATGTACACTTTGTCTATGGCTTCACTACACAGGTTTTTGAAAGGGTACACAGCCTCATGTACCCTGTCAGAATTTAATGTGCTTATTGTCTGTGGCTTTGCTATACAGGTCTTTGTAAGGTACACAGTCCCATGTACCATGTCAGAATTTTATGTACCGGTACCATTTGTCTGTGGCTTCGCTATACAGGCCTTTGAACGTGTACAAGGCCTCATGTACTCTGTCAGAATTTTATATACCCGGTACCCTTGGTGGCTTACTATACAGGTCTTTGAAAGGGTACACAGCCTTATGTACTCTTGTCAGAATTTAATGTACCCTTTGTGGCTTCTCTATACAGGTCTTTGAAAGGGTACACAGCCTCATGTACTCTGTCAGAATTTTATGTACTCTTTGTCTGTGGCGCAGGGTACATCAAATTCTCTGTATACATGTAATTTGCATATCTTTTCATGTTTACTTATTTCTTCTTTTTCTGGTCATAATCATCCTCTCTGGTTCAATTTTCAAGTGGATTTATTTCTTTTTTGGCTATGTAGTATGTCACGCGATTTTATGTACCCCAGCAAAAACCAGAACATACATGTATTTGTAGGTAGCCTGGCAAAGTGACCAATCATAATAGGACAATTTACTTTGCAGTATGGCAACAGCTGATGATTTCAGTTGTAATGCACTTTTGACAGGCAAAGTTCAGCCAATGCAGCCAGAGGTTGAACCCAGAATTTACAATACACTAAATGATTTGCATAGGCGACAGGTTTAACATTTTCCTGTCTCCTAAGCTAGTCAAGCTCCTTTGGGGAAAACAGTCCTGTACCCACTTAGTATATTACATGTACCTCATTAAATAATGAACAGGAAAAAAAATATATGTTGCCAAGTGTTTTTTGTGTTCAAATTTGGCGATTCTCCAACTAATGTTCAGTTGTGCACTCAATTCAAAAGGTATTGTTTACTTGTCCCAGGGCTCACCTCATTCTTCAACTTCTCTGAAAGGACAGCCTGTGCAAATGTTTTAAGTGTTTTCCAAAAAAGACACTTTTGACATTTTTATTGAGGGTTTCAAAATCAATAAAAATTGCCCCAATCAGCAGATCTCCTTCATTTTATGCTCTATTAAATGTTGGAATCTGTTAGTGGGCATTTTAGCCACCATATACATGTAGTGTAATGTAACTCAGAGGAACTTTGGCTGAAACTGTGCTTCTGCTTTCTATGTTTTTCATAGTGTACAGTCGCCATGGACTTGTCGTAATTCACACGTGGACATTATGTCCACACATGCGATTGCCAGGCAATAAAAATCACCATCAGCAAAATTTTAATTAATGAAGCACCGGGTTGTACCCTGTGCTTCATTACTTAAATTTTTGATGATTATTCCTATATTTAGTGTTTGGAATCTAATATTATTGCGTGTGTGGAAAGTGACCAGTCTATGTTGGCCGTACTGTAGACAGTGAGATCATGCCACAAAACAAGTTTTTAGTGGTAAATCAGAGTGGATGCATAGAAAATGAAAGCTGAAAAAAAAGTTAATTATGATGACCCAGTGTGTTTGTGTCTTTATTGGATTTTAACAATACTTTCAACATGCAGCCATGGTCACATTCTGTAAGAAAGTTTTATGGGTGCAGGGAGCCAGATTACGCAGAGAGAACCAAATCTGGTGGGTCCAATGTTCCCAAATAACAGCATTTTAAAGGCTTGGCTATAACGAAATCCCCAGCTGTCAAGTGAAGACATCACATTTATTGTATCATTTTGTGATAAAAATATCAAATAATGTGTGTTTCAAAATTGATTTATTTACTGGTGTTTGATGTCACATATTTCTGACGAAAGGATAATCGTGACTACAACATGGAGATAAAGTCAAGTTTAGTCAATCATTTATACCCATATTGCCCATTTTAGAGAACTTCCGTCTACATGTAGGCCCCTGCAAATATTCAAATACGACAGAATCGAATACAGACTCGAATACTACACACTATTCATGAATCGAAATGAATATTGAATCGAATATACAGTAGACCCCTGTTAATTGAATAGCCACTTTGCCACGGAAAATTATTCAATTAAGGGGCGTATTCAATTAAAAGGAATTGTGTCACTTTCCTACATTCTAGAGATAAACATAGCATTTGTTCTACTATATCTTGTTTGACAGAGCTCCATGAGCTCTGTCAAACAAGATAAAATAGATTAAATGCCTGTATTGGAAGTACTGAGTCCAAATAGGTCGATAAACAAAGGAAACTGGGGAGAGTCCGGGTAATTTCTTGACAGGTTACAAACTTTTTTATTCAATTACCAGGAGTTTACTCTATAAGCTATATTCAATTAACAGATCAAATTTTGTACTGAAGGTATGGTAAATGGTATTATTTTGGGAAATTATATTTAATTAACAGGGTTATTCAGTTAAGAGATACCCAGTTAAGTGTGCTCCACTGTATAACCATTGTTATTGGCAGCACTTTGACTGGAAACAAGAAGAATGCTACTAAGGTAACACATGCCCCCCCCCCCCCCACACACCCCTGTGACCTTCACCTTGCAGATGTGATGGAAACTATTATACGCGACACACCTTCTGGCTGTCCTTAACATTTGTAAAAAGTTTAATAATTGTAATGTGATTCGTTTCTGAGTTATGGCTGAGACACGAATATTGACCGATTTTTAGTGTGACCTTGACCCTGAAGATACGAACTCAGCTATGGTGTCTGACACATCCTCCCATGGTCTTTTATAATTGTGTGAAGTTTGATGACTGTGGCCCTAACAGTTTTCGAGTTATTGGCTCGGACACACACGGGTGGACGGACGGATGGACACACGCACACTTCAATCACTATATGCCACCTGACTTAAGTTGGGGGGCATAAAAAATCAAATTTAAATATTGTGCATACAGTTTAGTTAACATATCACAGATGACATATCATTAAGTTGCCGAAGCAGGCCAGAATTTGATAATGCAGGTTCTCCTTTGGGTAGATCCATGCAAACATTTCCAGTTAGTGCAGTTTACTACACAAATAACCAAATGTTCTGTGGGTCTCAGCAAGTCTCAGTTCATTTCGAATTTGGAGCATTCTGATCCTGAAGGATGTCCGAATTAAAACAAAACTCAGATTTTTATTATATTTTCCACTGCTAAGAAATGCCACCTATATGTACACGTACATGTAGAATGTAACTGCCAACATATTACACATAGAATTCATCATTAAATGGTAGGGTGCTAATGTTTGTTTGTTGGTGGTTAACGTCACATATTTATGCACCATGGCTAATCGTGACACAACATGGAGATGAAATCAAGTGTAGTCAATCGTTGATCAACATGTTGCCCATTTTAGAGGACTTTCACCCCAAGCATTGGTGACTGGGTCCTATTTTACTAGTAAAGCGGAACTGGTTTACCACAGTAAACAAGTGCTGCTTACTTCCCGGGGTTCCCACGGGGATGGTAGGGTACTAAATTATTTTGGGACATCAAAGTTTGTTCACAGGTCCTTGCCTTATAATTTATTATTAAATTATAACAAGACAAATCCCATCAGTTAATTGGTTCAATGATGAGAACTGAACAATGACCCCCAATGCATGTTGGTATGACCCCAATCTCTTTGAGTAGTCACAGACACTATGGGTCCAAAAAAAAGGGTTTTGTTTCTCAGACAATTTTTTTTAGAATCAATGAGGGAGGGAGGACTTTATTTTATATTTTATTTCCGATAACGAAGGATGTGATTATATAATTCCAGCCATGAGTCACCCCTGAGTGCCAGGTTGGACAAGCAAGAACAGTATGTGTATTTTTAAATCAGTGTTTAGTAAAACATAACAAAAATAAACAGTGTTTTCTCAGCAATTACAGAAATAAAAGATACATGTATGGGACATTGTAGCATCTTCATCACTCAGCCCTATTACCTGACCCTAGTCCCAACTTGGACCCACAGTCCGTAACATAATTTTGGGGGTTCGTACGTCCTGTAGGACGTACCAACCTCAAAAATTATATTACGGACTATGGGTCCAAGTTTGGACTAACCTGACCCGAGTTGAAGCCCAGGGGATGCTTGCAATTACAGCCGAGAAATAAAAAAGGAGGAGTGGGGTGGGCTTTAGAATGAGTAATTGTGCTTGTAAGCATAGTCGTCTGGAAACCTGACCTAGAAAGATATATCAACCCTACTTTAAAATACCGTCCCACTCTCAGAGGGGAGTATTTCAAAGTAGCGTTGATATATCTCTTTAAATCAGGTTTCCAGAGGCCTGTGTTGTAAGTCAGGTAGATATACGTCGAAACAGGAAAGTATCTACTGGGTAAGCCTATGTCATAAGATGCTGCAGAAACCCATACTGAAGATACAGAATTTGGTACCAAAAATTCACATGATTTAATATCTTGTCTTATACATACGTTTATATTTGTTTATTATTATTTATTTATTGGTGTTTAAGGTCACATATTTCTGCACAATGGCTAACCATGACCGTGATAGTTTGACGGGTGGAGGAAGCCGGAGTACCCGGAGAGAACCACTGAGCAATGGCGAGCAACTGTCAGCTCCCCAACATACATACGTTTCACTTTCGGATTTCAAGTTCTAGTCATCATTTTAATAAATAACAAGAAGGGCGCCAACGCCCTATAGCTCTCCAACATTCCTCTTTGATAGTAACTTTGGCAAACTCAAGAACTGTATTAAACAGGCTCATAACATGCGACAAAGCTTACCTAAACACAACCTCTTTAAAGTAAAACACAGAAACTGACATAAACACTAAGTAAAACATGAAATTCTAAGCTAAACAGAAAACTAAATGCAAATAAAAATGTCAAGAAAAATGTTTAAAATGTAGGGTATGAGGGGTTAATCATCGAACAATTACACTGAGGAACATGTATGATGAATATAAGTGCCAGGGGAAGAGAAGGAGCACAGCAGCTGACCTAAACACTTAGTTAAACATGAAATTCTGAGCTAAACAGAAAACTAAACGCAACTAAAAATGTGAAGAAAAATGTTTAAAATGCAGGGTATGAGGGGTTAATCATGGAACAATGATACTGAGGAACATGTATAATGAATATAAGTGCCATGGGAAGAGAAGGAGCACAGCAGCTGACCTAAACACTATTATTTATTTATTTATTGGTGTTTAAGGTCGCATACTTATGCACAATGGCTAATCGTGACCGTGACAGTTTTACGGGTGGAGGAAGACGGAGTACCTGGAGAGAACCACCAAGCAACGACAAGCAGCTCTCAGCTCTCCAACATCATAACTCTGAACTCTGCACCGCAGCACAGGCAGGGTTAGATTGGTTGAAGACATGCGCACCATCGACGTGCAGTACGCCTCAGTACAGAGTGTCATCGTGCCCCCATGTAGGCAATCGGGGTGAAGTGTCTTGCCCAAGGACACAACGCGGTTGCCGCAGGTGGGATTCGAACCGAGGACCTCACGGCTTGCAGCCTGCACCTCTACCAACTGAGCCACCGCGCCCCCACCTAAACACTAAGTTAAACATGAAATTCCGAGCTAAACAGAAAACTAAACGCAACTAAAAATGTCAAGAAAAATGTTTAAAATGTAGGGTATGAGGGGTTAATCATGGAACAATGATACTGAGGAACATGTATGATGAATATAAGTGCCATGGGAAGAGAAAGAGCACAGCAGCTGACCTAAACACTTAGTTAAACATGAAATTTTGAGCTAAACAGAAAATTGAACGCAACTAAAAATGTCAAGAAAAATGTTTAAAATGCAGGGTATGAGGGGTTAATCATGGAACAATGATACTGAGGAACATGTATGATGAATATAAGTGCCATGGGAAGAGAAGGAGCACAGCAGCTGACATAAACACTAAGTTAAACATGAAATTCCGAGCTAAACAGAAAACAAAACGCAACTAAAAATGTCAAGAAAAATGTTTAAAATGCAGGATATGAGGGGTTAATCATGGAACAATGATACTGAGGAACATGTATGATGAATATAAGTGCCATGGGAAGAGAAGGAGCACAGCAGCTGACCTAAACACTAAGTTAAACATGAAATTCCGAGCTAAACAGAAAACTAAACGCAACTAAAAATGTCAAGAAAAATGTTTAAAATGCATGGTATGAAGGGTTAATCATGGAACAATGATACTGAGGAACATGTATGATGAATATAAGTACCATGGGAAGAGAAGGAGAACAGCAGCTGACCTAAACACTAAGTTAAACATGAAATTCCGAGCTAAACAGAAAACTAAACGCAGCTAAAAATGTCAAGAAAAATGGCTAAAATGTAGGGTATGAGGGGTTAAATCATGGTAGAATGATAATAATCATCATATAGCAGCATTATAAAGGCCATGATATTGAAATAGGGCGAGTAAGTGACCTAAACAGAAGCTTTAACATTATTGGACACGTACGCTGACGCCGACCGATCGAACCATGCCATAAGCTCACACAACTAAAGTTGGTGAGCTAAAAAACTTTGAAAACTGTGTGGTGTTGTTTTCATTTTTTGCACATGTTACCCTCTACACCGAAACGACCATAAGTATGTCAATCAAAGCCCCCAACCATCCCTTGAAAACAGACTAAAATATAGCAGGTTTAAAAATAGCTGGTTTGTTGCTGTAGGAGTCCCAAGGAATGAAAGAATAAATGAAAGAAGAGGGTCTCATTCCGTAGGCCCTTCCCGTGTCAAAGCACCCCGCCCAAGTTTCAAATTGGACCAAAGCTTGAAGAGAAGAGACTTCAAATTCATGTGCGTTAAAATCGTAAATTATGCAAAATACTGGGCCATCTTGATCTACTGTCTGTGAATTTGAAGTCTTACCTGCCTCTCCAAACTTTCGTTCAATTTAATACTTGGTGGAGGGTGGGACCCTGAATTTGAAGTATCGCTTCAACATACTTTCATCCAATTTGAACCCCCACACCACAGGGGCGTAGCCAGGATTCTATAATTTGGGGAGGGGGGTATACCATGACATTTGGAAGATTGTTGTGGGTTTTCGTGGTCCTCCCCTAGTGATAACTAGGACCTTCCCATCGTTACCCTACTGCCTGTGAATTTGAAGTCTTACCTGCCTCTCCAAACTTTAGTTCCATTTGAAACTTGGAGGAAGATGGGGGCTTCGAATCGCTGCCCGTGAATTTGAAGTATCGCCTCAACATACTTTCATCCAATTTGAACCCCACTCCACAGTAGTGTAGCCTGGATTCTATAATTGGAAGGGGGTGGGGGGGGGGGGGGGGGGGTGGGGGGGGGACTAGCCAGTTTGGGGGGTGGGGGGGAGGGGCATACCATGACATTTGGAAGATTGTTGTGGGGGTTTCATGGTCCTCCCCTAGTGATAACTAGGACCCTCCCATCGTTACCCCCTCCTCCCACTTCCCTTCAGGGAAGTGGGATTTCATGGTCCTCCCCTAGTGATAACTAGGACCCTCCCATCATTACCCCCTCCTCCCACTTCCCTTCAGGAAAGTGGGATTTCATGGTCCTCCCCTAGTGATAACTAGGACATGCCCATCGTTACCCCCTCCTCCCACTTCCCTTCAGGGAAGTGGGAGGAGGAGTAATGATGGGAGGGTCCAAGTTAGGGCAGGGAAGTGGGAGCTGGGGTAATGATGGGAGGGTCCAAGTTAGGGCAGGGAAGTGAGAGGAGAGGTAACGACAAGAGAGTTCAAGTTGGTTCAAGGTCTTGCCCGAGAATATTTTGCAAAATTTAGTGCTCCAAGATGGAATCTGAGGCAATTGTAGCCCTATATTGAAGAGCATTTCTGGACTCTAGGGTTGTGTGAAACTTGCGTTGGGTCAATGTTTTGGAGGGCATGCTTTACTTTGCCCCCCCTCCATGGCTGGCTATGCCACTGTCACTTCACCCACCATGCCAAGTTTCAAATTGAACAAAAGTTTGAAGACCCAAGACTTCAAATTCACATGCAGTAAATTAGAAACGGCATAATGCATTGCGTAAATTATTCTAAATATTAGTTAGGCCAACTGCCTGTAAATTTGAAGTCTCGTCTCTCCAAACTTTCGTTCAATTTGAAACTTGGAGGGGAGAGGCTTAAAATCAACGCAATATATTGGGCCATTTCAATTTACTGCTGGTGCATTGGAAGCCTTGCTCGCCTCCTCTATTTGAAACATGCAGGGGGCGGAGGGTGATGGTGTTAAAACCGCTGCCTGCCCGTGAATCTGAAGTCTTGAATCTCCAAACACTTGTACAATTTGAAACTTGGAGGGGCAGGGGTAGGCTTTGCCACATGAAGGGAACCTTGACTCTTAAATCTGATAAAAAGGGGGGGGGGGGGGGGGGGGCCCTTCAGCAAGAGTATGGGCCCCGATACATGTCAGCCCGGTACTGAATAGCATGTTTGAGTCTGCATAGTCACTTTCAGTTCTATATGGACTAGATTCTGATTTGGCAAATGAAAACAAAGGAATACTGTTATAAAACACCAGACTACGAAAACAATGAATTGGGGTGTCCCAGGGATCTGTCATCGGACCTTGTATTCCACCTAATAAAATGTTTGAGGGCTTTGGCTTGGTGGGAATGCATACATCATTAAATAATGTATTCATTCCCACCAAGCCGAAGTCGTCAACCCAATTATTATTTGGGGAAATACTTGGTCCGAGGACAGATCCCTGGGGTACGCCCGATTCACAAAAATTAGGTTGATGGCTTCGGCTTGGTGGGAATTAATACATCTTCGTGGAAGAAATATGCTATGTTAATCATCATTTGGCTCATAAATCCTGTGTACGACACCAGTATATCATCGTGTAGGCCGTAGGGCTTACACCATGCAATGTTAAATACATAATGTCACTCAACGAGAACCAGCACTGAAAACGTAATTTTTAACACCACTGGATGTACTGCTGCATGCTATGGAATCCTATAGAATGCAAAAAATGCTTCCAGTGATGTTAAAAGTTACATTTTAAAAGCTAATTCCCACACACTCAGGCCTACTTATAATTATAATATTTTCCAGCATGTTCTATTTGTATACTGCACAAACAAGTCAGACTTATCTTTGTAGAACTGTATATTTATATCATTCCAGTATGTTTTGTATTTATATACATGTAAATACGTCATTGCAATAAATTTGTTATTTTTACATTCGGGTTGTTATCTTTACTTGGCACGAGACAGTCCCCGTGTACGAAACGTTCCAGCTTGTGTACGAAATGTCCTAAAAGTTTGTGTACGAAATGTCCTAAATTGCTGTGTACGAAACGCCCGTTTTTGATCAAATTTTCATTAAAACGTTTCTTAATTCCCGAATCTGTTAGGAGATGATGAAAGGTATGGTATCACCAGACCCCCAGTGTTTGAAATACACAAAAAAACACGAATTTATAATGTATGGAGATCAGCATTACTGTATGTGGTTACGTTCCCTATTTTCGTGATATGTCTATCACTCGG
Source organism: Pictodentalium vernedei (assembly GCA_031216915.1). Taxonomy (NCBI): domain Eukaryota; kingdom Metazoa; phylum Mollusca; class Scaphopoda; order Dentaliida; family Dentaliidae; genus Pictodentalium; species Pictodentalium vernedei. Next base: position 761,876,443 of record CM062297.1, read on the forward strand.
AATAACCGAAATAAATTTGACCAACGCAGCCCAAAAAAGTCAATGCGGCGGTGTCTGAGAAACAAAACCCTTTTTTTTTAGCCAAGACTGGAAATAGTTTGGTAAGATTGAATTTAAACATTGTTCGTGTTCATATCCATTATATTTTGACGAGAAAACAATGAAGAGAAAATATTTGATAGATAATTGGCACCAATTGTTAAATACACTTCAAATTGAATCAAATATCATTTCAGATATTTACAGGTACCTACTTCCAACCCTAGCATTGGTGGCTGGGTCCAATTTTATTAGCAAAACAGAGTTGTTTGCCACAGTTCCCACAGGGGACATGTTTCAAAAACAGCCTATCCTGTATTACAGTGTGGAAATAATAATATTCCTATAGGGGACATGTTTCAAAAACAGTCTATCCTGTGTTACAGTGTGGAATTAATAACAATATTCCCACAGGGGACATGTTTAAAAAACAGTCTATCCTGTGTTACATTGTGGAAATAATAATAATATTCCCACAGTGGACCTGTTTCAAAAACAGTCTATCCTGTGTAACAGGATGGAAATAATAATAATAATAATCCCACAGGGGACATGTTTCAAAAAACAGTCTATCCTGTGTTATAGTGTGGAAATAATAATAATATTCCCACAGGGGACATGTTTCAAAAACATATCCTGTGCAACAGGGTGGAAATAATAATATTCCCACAGGGGGCATGTTTCAAAAACAGTCTATCCTGTGTTGCAGTGTGGAAATAATAATAATATTCCCACAGAGGTCATGTTTAAAAAACAGTCTATCCTGTGTTACAGTGTGGAAATAATAATAATATTCTCACAGGGGACACATTTCAATAACAGTCTATCCTGTGTTACAGGGTGGAAATAATAGTAATATTCCCACAGGGGACACATTGCAAAAACGGTGTAGCCTGTGTTACAGTGTGGAGGTAATAATAATATTTCAACATGGGACATGTTTAAAAAACAGTCTATCTTGTGTTACAGGGTGGAAATAATAATAATAATACCACAGGAGACATGTTTTAAAAACAGTCTATCCCATGTTACAGTGTGGAAATAATAATAATATTCCCACAGGGGACATGTTTCAAAAACAGTCTATCCTGTGCCTCAGTTTGGAAATAATAATAATATTCCCACAGGGGACATATTTCAAAAACAGTCTATCCTGTGTTACAGTGTGGAAATAATAATAATATTCCCACAGGGGACATGTCTCAAAAACGGTCTATCCTGTGTTACAGGGTGGAAATAATAATGGTAGTCCCACAGGGGACATGTTTCAAAAACAGTCTATCCTGTGTTACAGTGTGAAAATAATAATATTGGGAACAGAAAGAAATTTGAGAATCAGCAACAATAACTAGGAATTTAACTATTCTGAAATTTAATTAAAAAACATAAAATAAAGAAGTTGTGTACAAAAACTGATTGGACCTAATTTCGGTACAAAATGGCCACTGGCAGCCATCTTGAATTTGGACCGCACCCAGAAACACTCGTTCTCATCCCAAGGTGATAACAAATGTACCCAAGAAGTTTTGTGAAGATCGGTTCATAAATACAGCCTCTAGCCCGAGCCGTATCGGCATTTGCAGTTACAGTGCTGAAAGTAACATTAAACTGATCAAAGTTAGTCTAATTTGCCATAATTTATGCACGAGAAAAAAACCTGTATTATATGTGATGTATCCCTTGGTACTAAACATTCACACAAAAAATTATTCAAATCAGCACTTTCATATGGAACTTCTGCACAAAAATCTGATTGCACCTAACTTTGTACAAAATGGCTGCCAGCGGCCATCTTGAATTTCAGGCCGGACCCCAAAACACTCGTTCTCGTTCCACGGTGATAACAAAGGTATCCAAGATGTTTCGTAAAGATCGGTTCATAAATACGGCCTCTAGCCCGAGCCGTATTGGCATTTGCAGTTATAGTGCTGAAAGTAACACTAAATAAATCAAAGTTAGTCTAATATGCATAATTTATGCACGAGAAAAAAACCGGTATTATATGTGATGTATCCCATGGTACTAAACATTCATACAAAAAATTATTCAAATCAGAGCTTTCACATGGAAGTTCTGTTCATTTCTGTTCCCTGTATGCTATGTTTTTGATAAAAATGAAAGAGTCAATGACTCTGCAGCTCAACTTTGATATGACAGGAATTAGTACTTGCTGTGACCAAGACAACTGAATAATGAATGTGACAGGAATTAGTATTTGTTTTGGCCCAGTCAACAATAATAAAAGAATTACAAGGTGACTGTAATGTACTACAGATTAAGACCAATCATTGTAGATTATTATTTTTGTGTGGAAATTTTCAGTCCCAAACAAAATATTTTCAGACTAAAATTTTTTCTTCTTCTTCTTAAAATTGACCAAAATGCATCAAAACACAAAAAACTAATTTCCGGATTTTGGTCCAAAATTTTCTAAGTCCCACCCGGACCCCTAATTTGCATAATTTATTCACGAGAAAAACTCTGTATTATATGTAATGTATCCCATGGTACTAAACATTCATACAAAAATTTATTCAAATCAGATCTTTCATTTGGAAGTTCTGCGCAAAAATCTGATTGCACTTAATTTTGAACAAAATGGCTGCTAGCGGCCATCTTGAATTTCAGACTGGACCCAAAAACACTCCTTCTCGTCCCACAGTGATAACAAAGGTACCCAAGAAGTTTCGTTAAGATCGGTTCATAAATATGGCCTCTAGCCCGAGCCGTATTGGGATTTGCACTCACAGAGCTGAAAGTAACACTAAATAAATCAAAGTTAGCCTAATTTGCATAATTTACGCACAAGAAAAAAACCTGTAATATATGTAATGTATCCCATGGTACTAAACATTCATACAAAAAATTATTCAAATCAGAGCTTTCATATGGAAGTTCTGTACAAAAAACAGATTTCGGCATCGTCGGTACAAAATGGCTGCTGGCAGCCATCTGGAATTTGGGACTGTACCCCAAAACACTCGTTCTCGTCCCACGGTCATAACAAAGGTACCCAAGAAGTTTCGTAAAGATTGGTTCATAAATACGGCCTCTAGCCCGAGCCATAGCAGCTTGGCACTTACAGCTCTGAAAGTAGCACTAAATAAATCAAAGTTAGTCTAATTTGCATAATTTACGCACGAGAAAAAAACCTGTATTATGTGATGTATCCCATTGTACTATACATTTATACAAAACTTTATTCAAATCAGAACTTTCATACAGAAGTTCTGTACAAAAAACTGATTTTTGCATCATCGGTACAAAATGGCCACTGGCAGCCATCTTGAATTTCGGACCACACCCAAAAACACTCGTTCCCGTCCCAAGGTCATAACAAAGGTACCCAAGAAGTTTCGTAAAGATTGGTTCATAAATACGGCCTCTAGCCCGAGCCATAGCAGCTTGGCACTTACAGCTCTGAAAGTAACACTAAATAAATCAAAGTCAGTCTAATTTGCATAATTTACGCACGAGAAAAAAACCCGTATTATATGTGATGTATCCCATGGTACTAAACATTTATACAAAACTTTATTCAAATCAGAACTTTCATACAGAAGTTCTGTACAAAAAACTGATTTTTGCATCATCGGTACAAAATGGCCACTGGCAGCCATCTTGAATTTCGGACCACACCTAAAAACACTCGTTCCCGTCCCAGGGTCATAACAAAGGTACACAAGAAGTTTCGTACAGATCGGTTCATAAATACGACCTCTAGCCCGAGCCATAGCCAATTGTTGACGTACGGACAGACGGACAGACGGATGGACGGACAGACGGACAGACGGACGACGGACGACGGGCCATGACAATAGCTCAAATTTGACTTCGTCAAAGTTGAGCTAATAATATGAGGTGTACCTGTACTAAAGAGCTGAGGGGTAGGTTAATATGACCTCACAGTTAATCTATGTCGCCCTCACAGTTAACGTATATCAATGAAAGTTACCAAGTTACAGTGAAATTATTCCAAAAGGAGTCATCCTATCAAGTTACAATGAAATCCCTTCATAAATATGGCCTGTAGACGGTGCTAAAGGTTTTCAGGTTTCGGGCCCCTGTAGCCGTCAGTTTCCCAATTGCATCCAAAGGGGACGTTCTCATCTAGACATTATATGAAGTCAACCTACCAAGTTACAATGAAATCCCTTCATAAATATGACCTGTAGACTGTGCTAAAGGTTTTTGGGCTTTGGGCTCGGGCAGCCATCATGGTTGAATGATCACAACAAAAAGGGGACATTCTCATCTGGGCATCATCTGGAGTGATCCTACGAAGTTACAATGAAATCCCTTCATAAATATGACCTGAAGACTGTGCTCAAAGTTTTTGGGCTTCGGGCCCCTGAAGCCGTCACAGTTGACCAATCACGACCAAAAGGGGATGTCATCATCTAGGCATTATATGGAGTCAAACTAACAGGTTACAATGAAATCCTTCCATAAATATGACCTATAGACTATGCTAAAGGTTTTGGACTCGAGCAGCCATCAAGGCTGAATGATCGTGACCAAAAGGGGATGTTCTCATCTAGACATTATTTGGAGTCATAATACCAAGGTACAATGAAATCCCTTCAGAAATATCACCTGTAAACTGTGCTAAAGGTTTTCGGGCTTCAGGCCCCAGTAGCCGTCACAGTTGCCTAATGGTGTCCAAAAGGGGCTGTTCTCATCTAGACATTTTATGAAGTTAAACTACCAAGTTACAATGAAATCCCTTCATAAATGTGAACTGAAGACTGTGTTAAAGGTTTTCGGGCTTTGGGCTCGGGCAACCATCATGGTTAAATGATTGCAACCAAAAGGGAACATTCTCATCTGGGCATCATCTGGAGTGATCCTACGAAGTTACAATGAAATCCCTTCGGGCTTCGGGCACCTGTAGCAGTCACAGCTGACCAATCACGATCAAAAGGGGACGTCATCATCTAGGCATTATATGGAGTCAACCTAACAAGTTACAATGAAATCCGTCCATAAATACGACCTATAGACTATGCTAATGGTTTTTGGGCTTGGGCAGCCATCAAGACTGAATGATTGCGACCAAAAGGGGACGCTCTCATCTAGATATTATTTGGAGTCATCCTACCAAGCTACAATAAAATCCCTTCATAATTATAACCTGTAGACTGTTCGAAAGGCTTTCGGGCTTTGGGCCCCTGTAGCTGTCACAATTGCCCAATCGTGTCCAAGAGGGGACGCTCTCATCTAGACATTATATGAAGTCAAACCTACCAAGTTACAATGAAATCCCTTCATAAATATGACCTGTAGACTGTGCTAAAGGTATTCGGGCTTCGGGTTTGGGCAGCCATAATGGTTGAATGATCGCAACCGAAAGGGGACATTCTCATCTGGGCATCATCTGGAGTGATCCTACGAAGTTACAATGAAATCCTTTCATAAATGTGAACAGAAGACTGTGCTAAAGGTTTTTGGGCTTTGGGCTTGGGCAGCCATCATGGTTGAATGATTGCAACCAAAAGGGGACATTCTCATCTGGGCATCATCTGGATTGATCCTATGACGTTACAATGAAATCCCTTCATAAATATGACCTGTAGACTGTGCTCAAGATTTTCGGGCTTCGGGCACCTACAACCATCACAGTTAACCAATCACGACCAAAAGGGGATGTCATCATCTAGGCATTATATGGAGTCAACCTAACAAGCTATATTTGGGCTCGGGCAGCCATCAAGACTGAATGATCGCAACCAAAAGGAGATGCTCTCATCTAGACATTATTTGGAGTCATCCTACCAAGCTACAATGAAATCCCTTCAGAATTATGACCTGTAGACTGTTCTAAAGGTTTTCAGGCTTCAGACCCCTGTTGCTGTCACAATTGCCCAATCGTGTCCAAAAGGGGATGTTCTCATCTAGACATTATATGAAGTCAAACCTACCAATTTACCATGATATCCCTTCATGAATATGACCTGTAGACTGTGCTAAAGGTATTCGGGCTTCGGGCTTGGGCAGCCATAATGGCTGAATGATTGCAACCAAAAGGGGACATTCTCATCTGGGCATCATCTGGAGTGATCCTACAAAGTTACAATGAAATCCCTTCATAAATATGACCTGTAGACTGTGCTCAAAATTTTTGGGCTTCGAGCACCTGTAGCCATCACAGTTGACCAATCACGACCAAAAGAGGATGTCTACATCTAGGCATTATATGGAGTCAACCTAACAAGTTACAATGAAATGCTTCCATAAATACGACCTACAGGCTATGCTAAAGGTCTTTGGGCTCGGGCAGCCATAAAGGCTGAATGATCGTGACCAAAAGGGAATGTTCTCATCTAGACATTATTTGGAGTCATCCTACCAAGCTACAATGAAATTCCTTCATAATTATAACCTGTAGACTGTTCTAAAGGTTTTCGGGCTTCGGGCCCATGTAGCCGTCACAGTTGCCCAATCGTGTCCAAAAAGGGACGTTCTTATCTAGACATTATATGAAGTCAAACTACCAAGTTACAATGAAATCCCTTCATAAATATGACCTGTAGACTGGGCTAAAGGTTTTTCAGGCTTCGGGCTCGGGAGGCCATCATCGCTGAATGATCGCAACCATAGGGGATAATCTCATCTGGGCATCATCTGGAGTGATCCTAAGAAGTTACAATGAAATCCCTTCATAAATATGACCTGTAGACTGTGCTCAAGGTTTTCGGGCTTCGAGCACTTGCAGCCATCACAACTGACCAATCATGACCAAAAGGGGATGTCATCATCTAGGCATTATATGGAGTCAACCTAACAGGTTACAATGAAATCCTTCCACAAATATGACCTTTTGCCTATGCTAAAGGTTTTTGGGCTCGGGCACCCATCAAGGCTGAATGATCGCGATCAAAATGGGACGTTCTCGTCTAGACATTATTTGGAGCCATCCTACCAAGTTACAATGAAATCCCTTCATAAATATGACCTGTAGACTGTGTTAAAGGTTTTGCGGGCTTTGGGCCCCTGTAGCCGTCACAATTGCCCAATCACGTCCAAAAGGGGACTTTCTCATCTGGACATTATATGAAGTCAACCCACCAAGTTACAATGAAATTCCTCAATAAATATGACCTGTAGACTGTGCTAAAGGTTTTCGGGTTTTGGGCTCGGGCAGTCATCACGGTTGGCAGATCATGCCCAAATGGGGAAATTCTCATCTAGACATCATAAGGAGTCATCCTACCAAGTTACAATGAAATCCCTCCACATTAAACATGTCCTGCAGACTGTGCTAAAAGTTTTTGGGTTTCGGGCTTGGGCAGCCATCAAGGTTGATAGATCATGCCCAAAAGGGGAAGTTCTCATCTAGGCATTACACAGAGGCATCCTACCAAGTTACAATGAAATCCCTTCATAAATACGACCTGTAGACTGTGCTAATGGTTTTCGGGTTTTGGGCTCGGGCAGCCATACCGGTTGCCTGATCGCAACCAAAAGGGGACATTCTCATCTAGACATGACCCTAAACCTGCATATGAAATTTCGTGACGATCAGACAAGCACTGCGGGGTGTAGCCCGTGCTAAAGGAAAATGTGAACCGACGTCACAGACTCACAGACTAACAGACTTCTGCATGCGTGATGGCAATAGCTTATCTTGACTATGTCAAGTTAAGCTAAAAAAAGAAATAAAAAAATGAAGAACACCAGAGCAAGAGCCAAAGCCTCCGCAGCTCGTATTTCACACTCAGTCAAAAGCAAATAATATTCTGCTTTTCTAGATTCATAAATCTGTCCTATTACAAACTGCCAGAGAGTGCCAGCAGGCACCCTCCTTTTATCTGCAATGATGCAAACTTTGAATAACAAATTCAGACCACCAAAATCATTCTACATGTAACCGTTAACTATTTAAAATTTTCCTTGCTTGTACTAATTAAGATGTAGAAAAGAGCAGACGAAAAACCAACATCCAACAATATGCCCCTAGGCACTCTCCAATATAATGCAATAAAACTAATTTTGAATTTCACCCCCACCCCTTTTTTCCCCTTTCCCTTCCCTTTTCTTATTTCAGACCACCCCAAAAATAATCTAGTCTTCAAATTCAACTTGCTAGCTTCTTTTTTTTTCTTTTTTTTCTGGTCTTAACTCTAGTAATCACTCAGGCCTATTGTTTTCATCTAAATTCTGTCGTTATTTACCTACATGTAAGTACTTACATATAGAATCGAAAATAGAGCATACAAGCAACCAGCATCCAACAACAAGAGACAAAAATGGACATCACCAGAATGTATTGAGTGAACCTGTTGTAACCCAGTTACAAAGGGTTAACATCCAGGAAGGGCATAACTGATTGCTATATAAATGTAAAATTGATGAGCTAGTCAACCAGATCATTTAGCCAGCAACATTACAAGTTTGTTGAATAATTTATAACCTCAAGCTATACTATTGTTCCCATTTGTTGGTATTTATTATGTAACAATTTTCCTGGATGTGATGTGTAGTTTTTAAATAGAAAGGTGCATTGGTAAGAAGACACACACACGTACACAGATATACAATGTTATACTCTTATACTGTTTGAGGCTTTGACAAATAATAAAGTTGTTATGTTTGGTAAACTGGGTTAATGTTTTAGATCACAGTCTTGAGTGGTGACCCACCCTAAAGATAGTAGACGCCAAGTACCAGAGAGTTAAACCCAATATGGTAACCAGGCCCGGTCACACTGTTCTAGAGATATCCTTGTCTGTCTCCCAACTAGAGGATGTCCAGATACCCAACTAATGCATCTAAGAGTATAAGCCAGCTGAGTGCCAGGAGCCACCACCAGGGCTTCCAAAACAATGAGGGCATCTGAGCAGCAGCCACCCCCCCACCCCCTATTTGTTTTACATACTCAGTCAAATGTAAATGACATTTTGCTTCTTTTTTTTGCTTTTTGTTTGCTTTTTTTTAATTTTCTTTTTTTATTTTATTTTATTTTATTTATTTTTTTTTTTTATTTTATTTTTTTTATTTATTTTTGGTTTTTATGAATTTGTCTATCTACAAGTCACCAGAGACTACCTCTTGGCACTCTCCGACAAACTGCAACGAAACAAATTCAGAATAACAAATTCAGAACACCCAAAACATTCAAGCCCCATACCATTTAGGATTTGCATTGCTTGTACTAATGCAAAATGTGTAACAAATGAACAACCAGCATCCAACAGCAGGGAGACAAAACAATAGACAAGCATGGATTTCAGCAAAATGGGTTGAATGGGCCAGATTCCGAGGAATCTAAATGGGGGCACTAGGACAAACTCCAACATTCCCCTTGCCCATGCCTTATATTCACTCAAAAGTAATTTGCTTATTAAAATTTGAACATGTTGAATCAATCCCACCACAAACCACCAAAGAATGCCCCTTGACATTCCCCAAAAATATGTGATAAAACAGATTTTGATTAACAAACCTAGACCACCCAAAGTAATCCAGCCCTCAACCAGTTACGATTTTCAAATGTGTACTGGTCTCGACTCCATTAGTCATTATCAGCATAATTGTTTTAGTCCAAACTGTATGGTTCTTATTTATATGAACCTGAAGTAGGGGTACAAGAGTAACAGCCAACACTCTACATACATATACACACGCCCCCAGATTCAGTAAAATACAGATAGTATTTGCTTATTTAAATTTGAATTTATGTAAAATAAATTTATCTTGCATGTAGAACAATCCTACTGGAGAGTGCCTCAGTAATTTACGCTAAAACAAGTGTTGAGTAACAAACTCAGACCACCCAAAGTAATCTAGCCCTCAACCAGTTAGGATTTTCCTTTCTTGGACTGGTCCCATAGTAAGTTCCATGGTGCAGGACAGCAGCCGCGAACCGGCCGCTATCCAGGGGCGGGCACTAATTTCATGGACGTAATAGTACCAGATGCCAATATTTTGCTCATAATGGTATTTATTATCTGGCAAACACGTACGTGGACATCAAAGCCCATACGCGAACCACAATCAATCCACTAACACAGAGGGTGCTTCATTAATCAAAATTTTGGTGATAATGGTTTCCATTATAATGGAGCCCCTTTAAGTGGATGTTTCTTAACTGAATAGCCACACATGTTTTAATTGAATATAACCTCCCAATAAAAGCACCCACCACACCCCCAACACAAACATAACCTGTCCATTGAATATAGGCCACAGAACAAGCTCCTATTAATTAAACCTGTCAAGAAAGATAATTATTTATTAATTCTAATAACATTAGATAACATTATTTCACAACTTACATGTAACAACACAAAAATTCAAACACTACAAGTTTACATTAAATTACATATTATATACATACAGGGACCAGCCGTGAGGGCGACTAGGGCGATTAAGTCGCCCTTCTAAGCTCAAAGTCGCCTAGAAAAATAGTCGGGGCGATTACAAGTCGCCCTCTAAAAATTGGCCAGAATGAAAAAGGCTGAACTGAGTGATGCGAGGTTTACATGAAAACAAGTATTTTCAAAAATAGAATGTGCTCGAGTGTGATAAATGGGCATTTTAATTCGTCAAATAAACGTCCATTTATTTGAAATCACACGACAAGCAATTGTCCATTGTCGCTTTTGGCGGATTTTTTTATTTCTATTTTGTTGCGTTCCAGTCGGAGCTTCAAGTGTCGAAACAAAAATAGGTGACTTACGCGACTGAACAAAAGTCAAAACAACCCAGTCTGAAAGTAGGTTACGTCGCTTAGGATGCCGAAAATGTATACACAACGGACGTATTTTATAACACATTTCATTTCGATTTGCTGACGACTGTTAGCTGTTGGGCTGTCTATTCCCAGAAAAACACGAATGGAATTGAAACACATGAAAAAAAGCTTTAGTGATGTCAAGAAAAGCTTTGCACATGACACAAGTGTGCATGTGGACGATCTTGAAAAAGGGTCCTCCTAAACATCGGAATGACATGAAATGACGCGGAATGACACCGGAATGCCATAAAAATGATGCGAAATGACATTTCTTTTACAAAATACTCGACCCCAGAATGTATTTTGTTTATTAACTAACAAAGTACCTCCCAAGCAACCTTCTTACGTCTGGTCCTGTTCACACTTTCAGACTTAGGAAATTATTAGCTTAGTAGACTTTGTTGAAAGGCTACCACAGGAGGGTGATGGGGGATTGGCACGAAGAAGAGGTGAGGGGTCATGAAGGAGAAGGTAGCAGTGGGGGATTTTCAGTCAATAATTACATTGTGATTTTTTAACCTGGCACAGATGCATCATAGACAACTGGACCTGGATTTTTTGTACGTTAATGGAGGACCATAAATTGAAAATATGAAGGGGCGGCGGAGGTGGTACATGAATATTCTTAATTTTCCCCACTTGCCTATGAAGTCTCCCTACATGACTCTGCAGTCTCCCTATTTTTTCTGGAGGGAGACTTGAAGTCTCCCTAAAATTCCCCCCTAGGCTGGTCCCTGTATACATATATACAAAATGTCACACAAAACACTGGTGGTGGTACAAGTATAATTTTTAAGGATATATAGATGTAATTACAAAAGTTAATTCTTAGTTTTCCAAGTGTATAAATTTTGTTTGTAAACATGGAGGCATTTGGTCATTCTGACATCTACATCCCTGTGGTTGCAACATACTGAATCAATTTCCTAGTCAATTGCAGCATATTTCCTTTAATATCTGGCGTACAATGTTTCATATTCCCTGTGCCAAAGGAACACAAGGACAATGTGGAATCTGAAATCCCTTGCGATTCCGGTGAATAACTATATTTGATTATTAATTCATCTTCAGGTTATGTAACATTCAGTATATCATAGGGGGATCATAGAGTGAGGGGGAGAGGGAGGGGAGGGGGGAATAATAGTTAATGTAGTAAAGAAACAAATAAGCTCAGCGGTAACTTCCAAGAGTCAATCAACAACAATAAAGATATCTCTACAGAATATCATAATAAAAACAAATGCACACTGACAATGAATTGCGGTAACCGGTTCTCGTCAGATCACCGAAGTTAAGCAACGTCGAGTCCAGTCAGTCCTCGGATGGGTGACCATCTGAGTGATCGGTTAGGACTCCTGCATTGTGTCCTTGGGCAAGGCACTTAACCCCGATTGTCCACATGGGGCTCGATGACGCCGTGTACTAAGGCATACTGCATGTTGATGGTGCGCATGTCTTCAACTAATCTAACCCTGCCTGTGCTGCAGTGCGAAGTTATGATGTTGGGGAGCTGGCAGCTGCTCGTCGTTGCTTGGTGGTTCTCTCCGGGTACTCCGGCTTCCTCCACCCGTAAAACTGTCACGGTCATGATTAGCCATTGTGCATACGAATGTGACCTTAAAACACCAATAAATAAATAAATAAATTGATGATGAGAGAAACAATTTGTGAAGTACTGCCAAAACTAAACAAACTTGGCGGAAATTTCCATGTGCAAGTAACAAAGAACATTTCTATTTAGTGAAGTCACCGTCGAAGTTGAAAAAAAGACAATTCCGGCAGACAGTGAACAATATGTTTAAAGTCAATTGATGGAATAGTTCTAGTAGTGACTGGACATGTTTTTGATTCAAATGTTGGACTTTTAATAAATGGATTACATTCAAGCAGAGGTAAAAAAAAAAAAAATCACAAAATAAGACAAAATTCTTATCAAAACTCATTAAAAAAAAAATTAAATATCCACAAAATATATAAAATTTTGATCAAAAATCATTAAAATATATCCCAATAATAACTTTTCTAAATAACTAAATAAAATATAAATTTCAAATAATTAAAGCTAAGGGGTCGTCCAAAGTAACTTTGGCCATTTTTTTGTATATTTTCACAATGCCCTAAATACGAATTAAAGTGGTGAATAACGACATATTATGTACCAAAATAATAACAAAAGTATACAAAACCCGAATTTACCCACTTTTGGAAATTTCTTTTTCATTTTTTTGCTTTTGATGACAAAGAAATTGCCAGCCGCATGAGTAACCGTCAGAGTTAACAAGGAATAGATCGGTAATTCGAATGTCTGAGTTGTGAATAAAAGACTCCACACTCCATACTCGGAGAAAGCATATTTATCATTTCATCACCAACGTGGTGAGAATGCTCAGGGGAAATTGGATGACCACAAGCACTTCATTCTGTTTGTCCAACACGTTGTTGCGATCACGTGGGTTTTTGGTGAAGTTGTGAAATGATTTCATTTCCCACGATCTGAAATCTTCAAACATTTCACTGCTGTTTTTGAATCTGGCAGGCGATGTAATGTACAATTCACAGGAAAATATTCAACTGACAATGTGATAAATGCGAGATACAGTCCATAGTAGCGCTGTTGAATTCCAAACTGTACAATGTGATGCAAGTGTCAGCAAGGGATTAATACGCCACCAATTCGAACTACTATTATTTGGTTGGTGACGATGATCAGAACATAAAAGTGGAAAATTATATTTGAAAACAAAAATATATTCACATCAACATACATTACAGTCGTCACAATTGTATATTTACGAAAAAATAATTTTACTGTCGCCAAACTATATTAGTGACGTAAAGAAGGCTTGATGGAGAGTCTGCTACGAAAAAAGAAGACCAATGTCAAGCAGAATTATCACAAAGGTTTTTTCCTGCTCACCAAATATTGAAAAATGTCGTACCATCGTCAATTTAAATATCTCCCTCACACAACCGCATTGTGTATAAGACGGATCAACGTCGATTTTGAGCGCTGTTAGTATCAAAAGGTTGCGAAAATCTATGTGTGTTGACACTCTGTGGACAGAAATAGAGAAATTCCACTAGACGGACAAAAATTCACACAAATTACCAAAATGAGACCATAACGTGTCATAAGTGTTTAGATAAATGAATTTAATAACCAACACAATTCCGACATTGTTCAGGACGGTAACCCTCCGCCTATAAAATTAGTATTGGTAAGCAGATCAGTTATTTATGTTCTTAAATCTCATGAGAAAACAACAGTCAAGCTTCCCCAAACAGCAAATACGGAAGGCCGATAGTTCCAAACCAAATGAAGCATACCAAATCATGTACATACATGTAAATGAATTGGAAGCCAGGATGTCCAACTAAGTACAGACAATTGGTGAAAGTATTCAGCATGCAGGGCAGGTCATTTTTTGTTATTTTGGCCACACTTGAACATTCAAATGACACTCATGGCAGCTGTCACTGGTCATGTAACCCCAGAAATGGACACATATTACACTAAATGAGGATGTTTGGCAGTTCACCCTTTTTTGGTGTATCAATCTCATCATATGTTACCAATTTGATACAGATCTCATGCAAAATGGCACAGGAGTGTGGGAGGTATGGTTACAGCAGACTCACAAAAGCCACATTGGAGATTCTTCATTTTTCATTGATGCACTCTCTCATGACTCCATACCAGGGACCAGCCTAGGGGGGAATTTTAGGGAGACTTCAAGTCTCCCTCCAGAAAAAATAGGGAGACTGCAGAGTCATGTAGGGAGACTTCATAGGCAAGTGGGGAAAATTAAGAATATTCATGTACCACCTCCGCCGCCCCTTCATATTTTCAATTTATGGTCCTCCATTAACGTACAAAAAATCCAGGTCCAGTTGTCTATGATGCATCTGTGCCAGGTTAAAAAATCACAATGTAATTATTGACTGAAAATCCCCCACTGCTACCTTCTCCTTCATGACCCCTCACCTCTTCTTCGTGCCAATCCCCCATCACCCTCCTGTGGTAGCCTTTCAACAAAGTCTACTAAGCTAATAATTTCCTAAGTCTGAAAGTGTGACCAGGACCAGACGTAAGAAGGTTGCTTGGGAGGTACTTTGTTAGTTAATAAACAAAATACATTCTGGGGTCGAGTATTTTGTAAAAGAAATGTCATTTCGCATCATTTTTATGGCATTCCGGTGTCATTCCGCGTCATTTCATGTCATTCCGATGTTTAGGAGGACCCTTTTTCAAGATCGTCCACATGCACACTTGTGTCATGTGCAAAGCTTTTCTTGACATCACTAAAGCTTTTTTTCATGTGTTTCAATTCCATTCGTGTTTTTCTGGGAATAGACAGCCCAACAGTTAACAGTCGTCAGCAAATCGAA
Organism: Pictodentalium vernedei; assembly: GCA_031216915.1. NCBI lineage: Eukaryota > Metazoa > Mollusca > Scaphopoda > Dentaliida > Dentaliidae > Pictodentalium > Pictodentalium vernedei. Next base: position 761,891,609 of record CM062297.1, read on the forward strand.
ATGAAATGTGTTATAAAATACGTCCGTTGTGTATACATTTTCGGCATCCTAAGCGACGTAACCTACTTTCAGACTGGGTTGTTTTGACTTTTGTTCAGTCGCGTAAGTCACCTATTTTTGTTTCGACACTTGAAGCTCCGACTGGAACGCAACAAAATAGAAATAAAAAAATCCGCCAAAAGCGACAATGGACAATTGCTTGTCGTGTGATTTCAAATAAATGGACGTTTATTTGACGAATTAAAATGCCCATTTATCACACTCGAGCACATTCTATTTTTGAAAATACTCGTTTTCATGTAAACCTCGCATCACTCAGTTCAGCCTTTTTCATTCTGGCCAATTTTTAGAGGGCGACTTGTAATCGCCCCGACTATTTTTCTAGGCGACTTTGAGCTTAGAAGGGCGACTTAATCGCCCTAGTCGCCCTCACGGCTGGTCCCTGCTCCATACTTATTCTTCTGAACTGTGAGGATTTGACCCTTGGTGAACTTCATAAAAGGTGAACAAACACAAGAAAAATGGCAGCCCTTTTAAAATGTAGGCATCCTAAATTACAATTTGTCTTGTGGTCTGTTGCTTGCAAGAATGATAAAAAGATTTCTCCGAGTATGTACTAGAAGGATTGCAGAATTTAACTATTCAACAAATTTAAGGTATTTTATTGTCTGAAATCTAGAGAAGAGACGATTAATCGGTGTAACATCGACACTCAGTCGATAAGCGCCCATTGGTTCACCATCGGCACTCGAGGTTCAACATCGGCCCCCGCCGATTGTCTGAAACTTAGTGAAAGTTAAAGTGTTATGGATGATCTGTAATGAACTTTCTTCCCCTTTGTAGGACAACCAGTGGCAGGGACCGATCAGGACTATTTAAAATACGCTCTAGCCTCGGAGCCTATTTTTTCAATTCATGCGCCAGATTTCAACTTACAGAGTCACACTGCTGTTTGTAACACACACTGCAAGTATGTAATAGCTCTCATCATTTTCATTTAGTACACTATAGCAAACACTAATCTTCACTGTGGTTTCTGATCAAGTCTTGGCTGCCTATTTCGGCAGCCAAGACTTGATCAGAAACCACAGTGAAGATTAATGCTTGGTAATTAAGACTTGAAGTATTAACTTAAGCACTCTACAACAATGATAAATGATAATCATATATATATATAATACATGTAAGAGTGTCTCTCTCGATTATCCATCGAAAGAATATTAAAATATGATCTGAGAAGTTACGCGCCAACTGAGAAGCCTATTTCTGAGATTTAAGAGCCAGGTCCTGATGTTTCAGAACCAAATACGCACTGGCGCATGCCCAGGTCGGTCCCTGAGTGGCAAGCGATCGGTACGTCACTCGTCTGTTACTGTTTATTCCCATATTGGACAGATAATTCCTGTATATTAGTAATCCGTGTTAACTGTGAGAGGTTTGGATGCAATAAGTTTAATATCAGGCCATTTGGGGTGGGATTTATCAACACGAAACCACTGAATTTTTCTCATGTTGAAATGTGTAGAGCACGTGATAAAAATAGATAATGCAGTGCAACGTCATGACTCGTGTGACACAATCCCATATATGTATATGGGTTGGGAACGGGACAACCTGCCCCAAACCGACCGGGACATCCCGCCCCAAGTTTTTCAATCGCTGCAGTTGTTAGCTATTTGACTATGATATTGGAGGTGCGCAGACAACATGGCAATAGACAAAATGCCAATGGACAAAATAGAGCTAGGGGTGCACATGGAATAAGGTGAGGACGAGTTCACGGCACTACTTACATTTAGAGCTTTAAGCTGGATGTCTGTTTCAACTTTTTTGAAGTAGCAGAGTTAAGGCATTGCACGCCTTCGCCGCCACATTTCATACATCGTTGTTCTCTGCTGCATTTTGTGTGACAAGTGCCCAAAGTTCTGACACTTGTGGCACTGACCGGATTCCGGAAGTACACGATATTCCTCGGTTTCGTAATTTTTGCCACTGATGTATACACATGTACCCATTTGCTTATTAAATTCAATTTCGTCACTCTATTGAATTTAATAAGCAGAATGAAGAAAGTCAGAAGTCTTCACAACTGCTAACTGGTATAATTCAAAGAGAAGCAACATGATGACTGTCAACAGCTAAAACAACACATTTATTGTTTTAGTCTTAGAGTAGAGGTACTGTGAGCAAGCTCACAAAGTGATACCCCCCGCGCCTCAGTTGTTGCGCTTATGAGGACACAACCATATGATGTAGCAATTGAAATGTATAAGTTAGATTATCTCCCCTTGGAAGTGTCAGAACAGAATTATATTGCTTCATGCACATCTTCATATGGAGTTCTTCCATTGTGTAAAGTTTCATGAAAATTCTTCAAACGGTTTAGGAGGAGTTGCGCTTATAAGGATGGACAGACGAATGGACGGACAGGGTGATTCCTATATACCACCCCCCCCCCCAACTTTGTTTGTGGGGAGTGGGGGGTATAATAAAGAAAAAAAGGATCATTGCTGCAATGAATCCATATCACGCTAGAACAACATGTCTTGTCATTTGATTTTTGTGTATCTAACAAATATCATTCCTCTTGGACAGTACCTGACTGAAACAACATGACTAAAACAACACATCACTTCTGATTGGTCTCTACATACTACCAATTCAGTATAGAATTATTATTAGCTTAATTCAGTCATTCTGGGATGTATTAATAGGATCAATGTAGATTGTGGATAATTTTGCGATAAAATTGGATAATATTTGATAAAAAGTGAGTAAAAATCATTTTTATATATTACTTTCCCCCCAAAAATATTTCTTCAAAAATCAAAAAAACAATCGGGCCAACTCGCCCCCAAAAATGGGAAAATCCGCCCCCAAAATAGGCCTGGGGCGGGTTGTCCCTGATCCATATGGGTTTACCGAAAAGAAACACCCACTTTAAAATGTGTGGTTCCAACGACGGCTTTTGATTTTCGCAAAACATTTTCTTCCAAATATATTTCAAGGGTGAAAAACCACTATCACGTAAATATCTATTTTCCGTCTGCCTATTTTTCAATTTTAGGCACACTGAAAAACAAAAACACTCTCATGTTCTTTGTTCTCCGATTTTTTTTCAGCTGCGTTTTGAATGGCTTTGATAGTCAACTTCAAAGGCTGTTTATCCGTGATAGTCGACTTCATAGCCCCTGTAGGGGGCAATTCGGCAAAGACCCGACTTTGAAATGAATCGTAGCCAGTGTTGATGTAAACTGCATCGAAAGTTCAGAACACAATTTACCGTAATGATGCACATGATGAGTTCTCGACTCAGTAGTTAGCTGTTTATTTTAAATTGAAAATATACTGCACAGATGGTGCTTCACTGACATAAAATTAACCCTTTGATGTCTGTTAATGTGACTTATTTAAGTGAGTATTAAAAGTGTTATCTTCCGGGTTGATGGGGGTTAATGGCACGTAAATTAAATTCTGATTACTGTAAATCAGCCAGCTTCTGCAGTAAGTTTGAATAATAAAGAAACCATCTGACATCGGCATTCGGTATCGGCCGATTGTTGTCTAAAATAATCGGCATTCGTCTGATGGGGCATTTTACTAATCGGCTCATCTCTACTAAAATCTGCTCGGTTACTTATGCCATAGTAGACTTTTAGGCAGTGCTATCTACCTCATGGCAGCAGTTCCATGGCAAATTTCAGTTTCCACATGTTCTATGTTTTGTTGGACGTCCCCTTAAGTAAGAAGATTCGGCCCACCACCAAGGCCGAATCTTCCCAGGGCCAAATCTCCCCCCGACACCCCAGAAAATGAGCCTGGGCCGTGTTGTCACGGAACCGGACGGACAGACATTCGGACGGACAGATGGAACCCATTTCTCTATCCCCTGTAAAACTTAGTTTTGGCAAAGGATAACTTGCAGACTCGGTAAAGGTGTAGAATAGGGGCTAACCCGGGACTTCTCGGGTTTTTTTTTTAAATAACGCCTTTCTAACTATTTTTTCTCTCTTTTCTTAAAGTAAACTATATTTTGAACAAAATGACACAAAATCACATACTTTTATCGTTTTTCTCAAGAAATATTAACGCTTTTATTGCGACAGCGCCGTAGAACTCACTGCAATCGGTCTGTTCCATTATCGCTATCATATGGGGAGAGTTTAGTAACTGAAATGTCGGCTCACAAACCTTGCCCCCTCACTAAACTGACCCTAGATTAAATTTTAGGGTCAGTCTAGTGGGGGCCAGGGTTAGCTTACCGATGAGCTCACCCTGGTCCTAACTGAACTGACCTTAAATCGAGGAACACGCACACAAGCAAAGCACACCTGCTAACACGCACAGAAGCGAAGCGCACCTGCTATCAAATAGAATGATTTCTCCCCTGTGACATCACTCGTAACAATGAATGAAAACAACAGACGCTGCGAAATTTTCAGCAGATGAAACAAATGGCAATTGAGAAACTCGCAATTCAACAGGATTTAAAATCTATTCTCTTACATGTTAAAACATGATAGAGGTATCTAATTTTGTGTCATTTTGTTCAAAATATAGTTTACTTTAAGGGCCCATATAAGTAATGGAATTTTGTTTATTTTGAAATTCTCACCTCTCATATTCCTTAAATTCAGATTAAATATACACAAATTATACATCAAAATGAAGGTTGGGATGTATACATGTAGAACACGAAACACATATGTAATCAACTCGTAGAGTCGACTATACGCACCACTGGTTCCTGGAAGTCTGCTACCGTATTCACACCAGAACTGATAATAAAATAATATTTCATCAGAACAACTTGTGGCCAAATGTGCTTCATATATCCAAGAATAAAGCTAGGCATTCAAAACACTTTCGAATACAGCGATAGGTCTGCATTTTGGAAAAGGACAACACTGTCTGCATTTTTTATTGAAGATGGTTTCCATGCTCGACAGACATGCGCAAATCACTCGTTACCACGAATTTCCATCAAAAAACAAAATCGTAATTCTAAGAAATTTCAACAGGTATCATGATATCTTGCAACTGTGCAATCTCTATCTAATAACAGTATACTGTATGAAGGCGATCTTTTTCATTATTTGATTTTAGACGGCGTTGTTTTTACATGCTTTTTCTGTCCGATGACGTCGACCGGAAATCGAAAGTATACCCATACGTAAACAAAAGCAAAGGCGTTGGAATTTTCCCCAATGCAGCTCTGTCGCCGTGTTTTGAAGAATTTTTATCCCCTAGCTTTGTTCTTGGATATGTAAAACACATTTGGCCACAAGTTGTTTTCGTGAAATATTATTAAATTATCAGTTCTGATGTGAATACGGCAGCAGACTTCCAGGAACCAGTGGTGCCTACAGTCGACTCTATGAGTTGATTACACGTGTTTCGTGTTCTATACATCTCAACCTTCATTTTGATGTACATTTTGTGTATATTTAATTTGAATTGAAGGAATATCGGAGGTGAGAATTTTCAAAATAAACAAAATTTCATTACTTATATAGGCCCTTAAGAAAACAGAAAACGGTAAAGGCCAAGAATAGAGGACCGCGCGTTTTTTAAGAAAATAAAACATATTTCACAACTTTTTTGAGTTACTTATCATTCTAAGACATGTTTTATACAAAATTAGCCCAAAACACCGATACCCACTCACAAAAATAATCACTTTTAACCCTTTTCTCTGAGACGGGTTTTTGAAACAAAATGAATTTCTGATTGCGTTCTGAAATGGAGCGGTGGATGTTTCGATGTGACGTCACAGGGGTGCAATCATTACCTTTTTTGCATGCTAGGATCAGTTTAGGATGGGTACGGGTTAGCTAACCCATACCCATCCTAAACTGACCCTAATGCATTGGTCGCCGTATTCTAATCATTGCCTTCTTTGCGTACTAGGGTCAGTTTAGGATGGGATACGGGTTAGCTAACCCGTATCCATCCCAAACTGACCCTAATTCATTCTCCCATTGTAATTACACCCTCGTATACTCCGATCAAATGGAGTATACACGATAGCGGAAAAAAACAAAGAATCGCGTACCTGTTTACCGCAGGTTTTGTTGTTGAAATTGTTTGGAGAATAATGTTAACGGAGTGTAAAAAGGGTTAAAAGTGATGATATTTGTCAGTAGGTATCGGCGTTTTGGGCTAATTTTGTGTAAAACATGTCTTAGAATGATAAGGAACTCCAAAAGAGTTGTAAAAAATGTTTTATCTTCTTAAAAAACGCGCGGTCCTCTATTCTTGGCCTTTACCCAGAAAACAATATGGAGAAAATCGTTATTTTAAAAAAAAACTAAAAGTCCCCTATTCTACACCTTTACCGCAGCCTCATTTTAGTACGACCCAAGGTGTTTACTAATACTAGTGTTTGCGGTAAATCTATGGCAAGTGCGCGTTACAAATGACAATATTCTTGCAAATAACAAATAAAATAAATTATGTCAATACAAAGAAGATTATTACTTACATTTTCAGAAAAACGTTCATTTAGAGACAGACATGCTGAAAATTCCTGTGGTTCAGTGTTCTTTACTGTCTCAGAGCACGACTCGAAATCGGAGAGTTCTTTTTGTTGTCATCTGAAACTTCCGGTGGCTGTCACTAGAAAGTGGAAAAGTGCATAAATTACGGAAAGCGGGCTGGGACATGCTATTTGCTGTTTGCTATTTGCTAGTTGTATTGGACTAATCGCACTGGTTCTTTCTTCGGCTACATTGAACAGCCAATCAAATTATTCATTGTATATAAGACATGGTAATACAAAGAAAGAAAAAGCTTTTTGCTATTTGCTTTTTGCTATTTGCTATTTGCGATTTGCTATTTGCTATTTGCTTTTTGAGATTTGCTATTTGCTTTTTGCCGTTTTCTTTTTTGTATAATTCTGTATGGGGACATTTCATTGGACAACCAATGCGTTTTGTAACTGTAGGGTAACAGAAAGTGTACTTTATCAACAGAAGTTAATTATTTTATTTATAAAATGAATTTTGACAACATTATTGAAATAAGATACACGAAATCAATGTGTGGAGAAGGTGTGTTTTTGTCGGCCCCCTAGTTAGCCTATATATATAAAATGGTAATGTTGGGTAAGGGCCGTTCAATCCAATGTGCGAAAATAAGTAACAACGCCATAATTGTAACTCTCCCCACAATCTCAGGTTAGGATTAGGGCTTTGGAGAAATTTATAGGTTAGGGTTACTTAGCGAACGCTAACCCTCAAAACCATAAAAGACCGCTTGCAAAGCCCTAACCCCAATCGACGATTGTGCAGAGCTTGCATTCTAGAATGTGGACAGGGCCTAGGAAAAGGCTTTACATGGCCTCTTTTTCAATTAAGGGCCGCCTTTCAGATTTTACTGTCAAATGTTATATAATGTTGACAGTAATAACTAGACTCTTCGATTGGTGCTTTACTGATTGCTCCCTTTTGAGATGTATAGGTAGTGTGTTCACATCAGTGTTGGCTGCATGTGGAGGCAGCCAACACTGACATGAAAGCACTTCCTAGACACTTTTAGGCTACCGATTTTGGTACAAAGACAGAATGAACCGGGGGTGGGGGTGGGGGCATATGTTCTAATACCATATCAAATAATATGTGACCTTGGTTATTGAATGTGCAGCAAAATTAATGTACATGCAGATCTGAAAATACACAGGGATCATTTTCCAGCCCTGTAAAGGCAACTACACTGCCGAATACGGGTTTGATCAGCCTCAGCCTCGCTAAAATGCAAGCCCTGATTGTGGAGCTGATTTATAGTAGAGGTTTTCGGTTTGGTGATTTTCAATGGCAGCGGCCTAAACTGTCCCGGGGTAAGCCCGTCCCATGCCTATTACTGGGGCAGGTTGTACTGGTCACTCCTCTGAGGACTAACCGTGCTCGACGTTGCTTAACTTCAGTGATCCGCCAAGGAACAGTTACTTCCACGCCACACCATTTAATACTGCAATGACTGCACCTGTTAATGGAAATGGTTCAGTGAGCCAATTCCATTGATATCCATATTTGTAAAAGCATTATGGTTGTAACTCACAAATAGCAAATAACAAAGAGCAAAAAGCAAATAGCAAAAAGCAAATCGCAAAAAGCAAATCGCAAAAAGCAAATAGCAAAAAGCAAATAGCAAAAAGCAAATCGCAAAAAGCAAATAGCAAAAAGCAAATCGCAAAAAGCAAATAGCAAAAAGCAAAGCGCAAATCGCAAAAGCAACTAGCAAATAGCACGTCCCAGCCCGCTTTCCGTAATAAATTGTTTTCGAGTCGATCCGTCCCCAAGGACGATCCGTCCCCAGACCAACCGTCCCCAGACGATCCGTCCCCAGTCGACCCGTCCCCTTGTACCCCAGCCGATCCGACCCCAATTAAATGTAGTTATTATTGTAGTCTAGTTGGCAAAATTAAATATGAAATATGAAATAGAAATACAAAAACGAAATGAAAAACTTTATTTTAACGACTTGTTACTTTACTCCCATTATTAGTCTCTTCACAGGCTTTGTATAACGTAAATGTTTTAACTGTGTTATACCAAATCGTTTTGACCCAAAAATGAAAAGAAGAATGAAAATCGAATGGTATTTTTTGAGAACAGCGCTATAGTTATTCCAGAATAATGTTATCTGCTTCGTGTGTTAGGTTAAATAAAAGGGTTAAATAAAATTCATCACTGAACTGCTCCTTTTTAGCTAACTGCTATGATGTGTGACGTGATGTTTCTTTACATTTGAATTTTCCAATTATTTGTGTTTTTGTGTTGTGTTTCGTAACACAATGGCCAAAATCGGACAGCGCTATTTGAAAAAATATCATTCAATTTTCCTTCTTTTTTCATTGTTTTGTCTAAAAAATTTGGCTTATACGATATTTCTTGATGCAAAAACTGAAAAATAGTGAATTAGGTCAACGGTTAAATAAAGTTCATCCCTTAGTGCTTAAATAAAATTCACTTGGTGCCTGTTAGAATGTAATGTTTGTTTGTATTCTCTCCATTTATTTGTGTTTTTGTGTTAAGTTTTTTATTAAATAAAGTTCATCTCGGAATACTGGGTTTTTTAAACCCTCACAAAGCAATACATGGCACAACCAATTATATTGTACGTGGGACCGTATCGTCTGGGGACGGTTCGACTGGGGACGGACCGTCTTGGGTATCGAAACGGCTGAGGCCGGATCGTCTGGGGACGGATCGTCTTTGGGGCCGGATCGAGCTGTAAAAATCTACCAAGAAGGGGCACTGGGCTGATCTGCTTTCAAGAGTCAATTCGGCATGACTTGATTCGGCCAGACTTACTAGCACGTTCACGGTTGTTTTAATGACTTTTGGAACTTCTTATAACGTCTTGTTGACAACGCCAATGACGTGTATGAACTCGTTATAACTGCTTGTCATCTCAGTAACGACTTGTCAACGTTATAATTACTTCACACCACGTTGAAATGACGACTAAACTCATTAAAGTCATTACAGTAACTTAAAAACTCATGACTTGTCAACTCGTTATAACAACATTTGGAACTCATCCTATAACGACTTGTCAATTCATTATAACTGCTTGCTGAGTCAATATAACGACTTAATAATCGTTACAAAGCCATCGTGACTCACTATAATGACCTGACAACTCGTTATTTATACGACATCACAAATCATAATGACTTCACAACGCATTATAATGAATTCACACATCGGTATAATGACATGTCAAATCGTTATAATGGTGTCACAACTCGTTATAATGACTTATCAACTCGTTATAATGACTTTATAGCTCGCTCCAAAGACTTGTCAACTCGTTATCACGACTTGTCAACTCCCAATAAAGGTTTTCGGATCTCGTTCTAACAACTTGTCAATTTGTTATATTGAATTGTCAAACAATTGTCAACTCATCATAACTATCAAGAAAGTTGTTATAATGACTTTACAGCTCATTATAATGAATTGACAACTCGTTATAACGCCATGACAACTCGTTGTAATAACTTCACAACTCGTTAAAGTTACTCGGCAACTCATTATGACTTACCATTACCAACTCGTTGTTTTAATGATTTTTGGAACTCCTTATAACGTCTTGTTGGTGACTTGTAAACTTGTTATAACGACTTGCCATCTCGGTATAACGACTTGTCGGCGTTATAAAGTCTTCACACCTCGTTGAAATGACATGCCAACCGATTATAATGACTTGACTACTCATAATGACTTTTCAATCCGTTATTATGACATTTGAAACTCCTTTTAATGACTTGTCAACAATATAATAACTTCAAAACTCATTAAAACGATTTGTAACTTCAGTATAATGACCTGTGAACTCATTATAACTACTCGCCAACTCGCTATAACGACTCCTCAATTCATTATAACAACATCGCGACACATTGTAGTAGACCCCGAAGCCGTGAAATATATTTTTACGGCTGGCTGAGCGCTTTCACAGCTGGCTAATCGGCTTAGTTGGCTCAGCTATGGGTTCTGCGGCTGAAAGAATATGGCGGCTCAGTCGTCTGAGAGTAGAAAAAATCGTAAGGTCTATTGAAACAAGTGGCAATTGGTGACAAGACCAAATGTTTCAAGTGTCATATTTTTAGAAATGGGATTTATTTACACATACGTCCTGGTTGTTTTAGTTGAATAATGAGAATGGAGGCCAATAGAAGCAAGAACAACATTTCCAAAACTTCTGGAAGTAAAATACCAACGGATATATTCAATAACGAATTACAATAATGACGATGTTTGACAATTAACATGGCTCAGCTGTGAAAAATGTTTATGGTGGCGTTTTTTAACCGTGGCTGGCTGGACACAAAATTCGGCTGGCTACGGCCTGAAGTGAATATGGCTGGCGGCGGCGGCGGCGGCGGCGGCTCATAGCGGCAGCTTCGGGGTTTACATGTAGTGACTTTACAACTCATTATAATGACATTACAACTCGTTATAACGATTTAGCAACTCGTTATAATGACTTGTCAACTCGCCACGTCTTCTTCAGTCATTTTATTAACTAGTTAAACCTTACAATGACGTCACAGCGCATCAACAGCCTATTATATCAACTTGTGAATTCGGTATGGCGACTTCACAACTCGCTCTATTGACTTCACATTTCATTATAAAGTGTTATCAATCCATTATAACCGCATCGCAACTCATTATAATGACCCTACAACCTGTTATAATGTCTTCACAACTCGTTATAACGAATTGTGAACTTGCTACAACGACTTTCCAACTTGTTATAGGGACTTCAAAACTTGTTATAGTGGCTTCACACCTAGTTATAACAATGTGTTAACTCGTCATAATGACATCACAACTCATTATAACGCATTTATGTCTCATAACAACTTGTCAACGCGTTATAATCGCACCAAAGATCATCACGAATTTACATTTTGTTATAATGACTTGTCAACTGATTTTAATGTCTTGTCCTGTGTTTTCCAGAGCTAAGGTAGGGGACAGGAGGGATAGAGTAGACGGCATGGTGACAAGATCTGAACAACACCCTGTGGTGGTGGTGCACGTGAGCACAAAACAGTATTATGGAAAGGAGATCGGTTCAGCTGATGGAAACTTCCAGGGATTTGGTAACTAAATTACACAGCAGGAATGCAAGTGTAGGAACCTCTCGCGGTGATGACTGGAGGGAATGAACGAAATTCCAAGATTTGGGGGGGGGGGGGGGGTAAGCGAGCAGTTCAAAAGAAATACTGCAAGGAGATGGGGTACCTTTTATTGACAATTGGGGGTCCTTCTGGGGTAAGTAAGAATCATATGGAATTATATGGTAGAGGCGGTCTTCATCTAAACCTAAGGGAGGAACTAGTTACACTTTGAGGAACATTGTTTGGAATAAGACAGGTGGGAGGAAAATGATTGCATGCAATGGCAATTTCGAAAGGGAAAATGTAATAAAGATAGAAAAGGGGCCACAAAAAGCTGTAAGAATAGAATCTCAGAAAATTCGTGTTTTCAAAATGGGATTCAGTAATATCCAGGGTCTCCGTTGAGTGAAATCACTGCCATTGTGGATGAAGAGAATCTTAACATAAAAGGCTCCAGTGAGACACAAATCAGACAGTGTGAACGGATTGACCTGATCGAGGACATGAGTGGATTGGAGCGGGACGATTAGAAGGCCACAAAAGAGGAGGGGAAGTAGGTATGTACATCAAGGAGGAGTTAGGCCCTGTGACCATCACAGACTTATCAAAAGTAAATACAACAAACCAAGTGGACTGCGAAATAATATGGGCGAAAATCAAGCTGAAAACAGAAGCGTTACAGTGGGGGTTGTTTATTTGCCGGCTGGAGGGAGCAAGTCTAAGTAGAACGGCGGAATATAAACGACACTCAAATCACATGTTAGCCACAACTTACAGAACTGGAAACAAGGTGCTTTGTGATGTACTAGTGGGGGATTTTAATGGAGACAATAGCAAAACCTAGAGTGATCTTCAAGGACATCTGGAAACTGGGGACGGAGGCAGTTTAGGGGCATGTTTTGGAGAATTTAAATAGCGAGAGGTCTAACAGATTCTGGGAGAGAAAGCATAGGAAGGATTAGAGTGTCGAAATAGGAATGAACATTTTGTGTAAATAATGCGCCCCAATATGCAATAAAAGATAAGAAGATAAAATGGGTTGTTTTTAGAAGATGCAGAATACTTAAGGGGGATGAATGATACAGTTACTAAAAGTTCCAAAGAAGTATATGAAGGGGAAAGAAAAAGATTTAATCTAATCGAGGACAAAACTATGAAACAGTGGAATAGTAATAAGACAATAATAAAAACACGGGGAGGGGGTCAAGTTCTAATGTATTCTGGAAATGGCTAAATAAAACCAACAAAGATATATCTCACAGAGCATTAAGGTGGATGGCAACAGAACTTACGATCGGGACAGCATTGCAGCAGAAATTATCAAGTATTGGGAGAGGGTAAATGATAGAAGATGGGAGAAGGGGTTCCTCCCGAAAGTGAGATGGGAAGTACAGATAACTTATCCCAAACAGTTGCCGTGAAAATGAAATAGGGACGTACGAAATGCAGTTACCAAGTCAAAGAATGGGAAACCAGTAGGTACTGACGTACTATATGAGCAGCTTAAGGCATTATTTAACATGGCAATTACAAAGTAATGAGTCCCTAAGAAGTGGAGGGAAAACATGGTAACCTCTTCATAAAAAGGGAGACGGAGACGTTGTTGATAATTATAGAAGGATATCCGTTTGTAGCAATATTGGAAAGTTATCCTGCAATGTTCTCTGTGGAAGGCTTTCGGAAGTTGTGGAAGAAAGGGGTTTCCCGGGGGAAATCCAAAATGAGTTCTGGAAAGGAAGAAGGGTCACTGACCATGGATTTACATCCTCTTTCGCAACTGATAGAATCAACAAACGTCAATAAGAAAAAGATTCATATGGCCTTCCCAGATGTGAAAAAGCATATTACAGAGTATGAAGGGAGGCGATGTGGCGGGAACTTGAAGGCCTCGGATTTTGAAAAAGATTTGTCGGAATCAGGAAAGCACTGTACAGGGATGTCGAGGAGGTTGGGGGTGCTCAATCCGAGGAACATCACAACAAAAACAGTCCTGATGGAGACAGACCTTAAGCAGGGCTGTATCCTTCCCCTATTCGTGGGCTGTAAAGTAGATTAGTCCCGGAGTTGGTTGGTGCGCCTATTGGAGAAGGGTAAGCACAGATATAACATTGTGTGAAACGGGGGTATATGAATACTTAGGGTGAACTTTTGTGCCACAGGTAGTGGAATATACAGAAATCACGACATCAAACTTAACGCAAAAGGGAAAAATATATTAAGTTAAAACTTCTTGGAAGAAATAGCTTTAAGAAGGTGTTCGTTGGGAAAACTATTTAGGAGAGGATGGGATTACCAAGTACAACTTATGGAACGGGTGTGATCCATTTAAACCCCGGGAATTGAACTTGGAGATTTTGCAAAATGATGCCATGTGGTGGATAAGCGGGTCAAATAAACTGCGTGGATGCCCGCTAAAGGCAGAATAGATATGGGAAAACAAATAGATGTAGGAAAACAAATAGATAGGGGAAAACTATGTTTTTTTTTAATTACTCGAAAAAACTTCCAAACAGCAGGTGGTGTAAGACTACATTTAATTGTGTATGGGATTCCAACACTCGGGCAAGATGGACAAGGAAGGTTAGGCAGTTAATGGAGAATTGTTGCATTAAGGGTGGAGATGTAGAATAGGGAATGAAAAAGTTTTAGCATGGGAAGGGTTCTAGAGGATTGCAATAGAATCTGGCGAGCTAGCGTTAGGCCCAAGAGCTCTTTGGGCGGGTTATATAAAAAAGCTGTTGAGGAGTACCTAGATGGATCGTTTGAGGCGGGGATGGGGATGGGGATGGGGATTGTTGTTCAAAGTGAGATAAAAGTCACTCGAGTTGCGGAGGAAAACCGGGAAAGGCAAGGAGAGACCAAATGTGCAGCTTAGATGTAACGGAGACTCTTGACTAGAAGAATATAAGATTCCTTGAAAACCTAATGGAAGAAAGGGGGTGAACGCGCGAGATATAGGTGGATGGGGGTGATATGAGGGAAAGAATCAATAACATAGTTGGGGAGAATGAGAAAGCGCCGGGGGTGCGGGGTGGGGGGGGGGGGGTAGTATTGCATATTTACATACATTTTACTCATATTTCTTTCATGACACAATATATTGATCAGCATTCCAAGTCTCAGCTCATATACACCAGAAAAAGACAGAACTGTCAGTAATGTTTTTTGTAAAGGCTGGACTGCACAAGAATGAAAAGAACTGTCTTTAAAAATACTCTTTAAAAGTTAGAAAATCAAATATTTAAATTATAAAATAATTTTATGAAAGTCTCGGCATATCTTATTTAGATATAGAATGCTTGCAAATACACTACGAGTTTCAAGAGTGCATCCTAAACCTGCGTGTCCAGTCACGTAACCGGCCACTCAACTTTCTGGTATTTCCCCGCTACCAGCGTGCCACTGGATGTTCATCAACAGATCTCATTGTAATGGTCACGGTGTTGCCTTCATTTTTGGGGAGTGGGACGAGTATTTTGGTCATCATTGAGTAATGGGACTGATCTTAGGTCGTGCCTTTCATGCGGTGATACTTCCAGTTGACTTCTAATTTCCAGTTCCTCCTCCCTTGTGACATCACCTATTGACTAGTCCCTCGTTCTTTTGCAAGCATTCCAAATAAAGTCTACGTTAATTTCGCCACGATTTGCTTTATCATAGTTTTTCTGTGAAATCCTTGATTGACAGACTCTGTGCTGCCATTTCTTGCAACATTCACTCTCTAAAGCGTGTTGTCGAGGTCTTATTTGTAGAATGCAGACAATAGACAAGTCTGCCATTATTAATGCTCGAATTGTGTGGAATGTCTGACTTAGAACCCAGCCTCATATTTATAGAACTTCTGTGGTGTATACACGGTGAAAGAGTGTTTCGACAGCGAAAACATACCTGTCAAGAAATCTTTTTATCCTTAAATCAGATCATTTCAGTCATTCATTCTATCATAAAAGAAAATCTACTAAGCAGAAGGAATCCCACCTTATCATTTATATACCTCAATATCTATTTGAGGTATAAATGTTGAAAAACAATAAAATAAAAAGAAGTTAAAATTAAAAAAATATTCATTTGGGGCCGAATTGACTTTAGGCCGAAATGATTGAGGTCGGAATGACTTGGTCCGAGGTGACTGGAATTCCTAAACAAAGAATAAAAAGAAATTCTACGTGACAATTTCACCAAATTGCCATGGCCAATGTTGTCACGATCTAAGAAGACCTCCACGAGAAGATGTGGGCACCAGCCAAACCTACTACGCCAACGCTAGGCTCTAGAGCTCCCTAAAGGAGATCCTGGTGGTGGTGGAAGTCCACGCTAACCCCATCCTGCCAATGTCCCTAGTGGCAGTCAGGCTGAAAAGGTCAGCGGTGATACTAAAAGCTCTACCGAGAAGAGCTATAGGACTGATAATAATGACAACAAAGTTACTTAGCACAACAAACCTGTAGATCCCCATAGATCCATTAAATGTGAAGGAAATCTGCCTTGACAAGGGGCTGTCACAGCTCCTATACACGCCTACTTAAAGGAAAATTGGCAGTCAGGATGCGGAGCATGAGCTACAGGAGGTGACAGATTATGAGGAATTCACCCACAAGAGAAATAGACAATTTTAAAAAATCAGGACTTCTCGCTCTAGTGGCTTCTCTAGTTCATGCTCCAGCCCAGTCTCAGGTCCCAGTTACAGTCCAAGGAACAAGGTAGGTAAAGGGCGACCCTGTCTCCTCAGAGGAAACTAGTGAGTCCACCACTAGCCAGTCCACTGTCGAGGTGGGTCCACTGGCACGCACTCAAACACCCAAACCTCACATGGACTTCGTCGCTGCGGTCAATAAACCGCCCACTAACCCCAACGGGATCGGGCTAAATACAAACAAAAAACAGCAGGCTCCACCCATCCGGGGTAAAAACTTCCAAAAAAAATTTACAGCAGTAGTGACCAGGGTCCACCATGACACGCCAAAGAGCCCCATCAAATTTGGCCTGCCATGATGGGACTGGAAGAAATTCACCCCCAAAGCCACGGGGAGATCCACGTGGAAGTTGAAGATGAAAGGTCCCAACGGCGAGAAAAACTCAAAATGATTGCGCTTGGGGTTGTCATCAAGGGCAAGCGACATATCGCAGAGGAATATCGAAGCAACCCTCCCCCTGTTCAATGTAACAAGTGCCAAAAAATTGGCCATATCTAACAATTGCAAAAGGCAGCTCAGATGCATGAAATGCGGGGAAAATCGCACCTCAAGAGCATGGAAACAATCTGCCCTGAAATGCTGTGACTGTCGGATTTATTTATTTATTTATTGGTGTTTAAGGTCACATACTTATGCACAATGGCTAATCGTGACCGTGACAGTTTTACGGGTGGAGGAAGCCGGAGTACCCGGAGAGAACCACCGAGCAAGGACGAGCAGCTGTCAGCTCTCCAACATCGTAACTCTGAACTCTGCACCGCAGCACAGGCAGGGTTAGATTGGTTGAAGACAGACATACGCACCATCGACGTGCAGTACGCTTCAGTACACAGCGTCATCGTGCCCCCAAGTAGGCAATCGGGGTGAAGTGTCTTGCCCAAGGACACAACGCGGTTGCCGCAGGTGGGATTTGAACCGAAGACCTCTCGGCTTGCAGCCTGCACCTCTACCAACTGAGCCACCGCGCCCCCGACTGTCGGATGAATCACACCAGTCACTATAAGGAGGTCCCACTACAAAACTACGAAAATGTTAAAACTAGCGCGGAATTAAAAAGAGTGCACCTCTCTAAACCAGTTAATGCTTCATCCCCTTATCCCCTCGTCTCCTCCATCGCTGGGGGCCTGTATGAAGTACTAAATAAACACCTGAGCGCCAACTTGACTGACATCTGCCAAGATGTCAGCAGCAAAGTAAGTAATATGAGTGGTTTCGCCCGCCAAAGGCGCTCGGGGACGATTTGGGGCAAGCCCCTTTCGACACTCTTTTACTGTATATTTGAAGTTTAGAAACATGTCCGGGTGCATTAAAAGAGGAAAGAGGCCGGGTGGGGTTAATGGCGTCTTTTTCTTGTTACTGTTTTTCTTTGAGGTGCTTGTGGAAGTCCTGCTCCCTGACTTTCAGGGCTTCTAGGTGTTTCTCTGGATATGCAAGGACTTTTAACTTTATCAGCGCATTCTTCCAAGTGGTCTTCAATGTATTTTCTGAATTGACTGATGGAACCGACGAAGTCAATCTTGAGGAATCCGTGGGGGTCGATGGCGCGTTCATCCAGGGCTTCTATGAACTCAGCCAATGGTATCTCTTCCAGGTTGTCGCCATCATGGATCCTCATCGCCCAGGCTTGATTGGTCCGAGCAGATAGGAGATGCAGGTTTGGATTGGATGACCTCCATCTCCTCGTCAGCCTCATCCGTCTTCCGACCTCTTCGAAGAGGTTGGGGTTGGCGGTAGGAGAAGGAGGGGCATTTGATGGTTGACTCCCTCTCCTCTTCCCGTTTCTATGTCTCTGCTCTTCTCTTTTTAAGCCAGGCTTTCATTCGCCAGGCGTCCCGACGTTTGGTAGATGGTGACTTCTCTTTACTTCCTCTGGGGTGGACCAGTGCGGGCAAGCCCACGAAAGGTTCTACCACTCCCAGAGGTGAGCTTCATCTTGTACTTAACGGTGAGATGGACGCAGCCACTCTCTACATGGACAACCCAGTTGAGAAGTGAGCTGGCGTCCAGCGCCAGCAAAGTGTCGTAATAAAAAGTTTCAGTGCGCCCAAAGCGCACATGGACGGTGTGGGATTGAAATCCCTTGCGACTCGAATAACTTTATTTGCTTTGTAACTTTATTTGCTTATGTATCCCCGAGAGTCAGAAGCGAGAGCCAATAATCTTATTTTGTTTGAGTGTTCGCACTGGTAGAAGGGTAGATTCCCGAGAACCTCGGACGGAAAGATGACAAGGAATTGTGTATGCATAACTCTAAGAATTTTGTTAAATGTTTGCTTAGAGACGTGGGCATATTTATGGTAATACTGAAATCGCGATTTGATGGTTGTTTTAGAAAAAAGAAAAGGAAACCCAAACAGTCGCTGGTTTGGGAGCAGCCCCAACATTGTATCCATAACGGTTACACTGTTTGTGACCGGCGCTTACAGAATCAGTTCATTTGTTACTTCCACTCGGATTCGTTCGCGATTTTGCGCAGATTCTCTCCGATTTTAATAAGAAGCGTGTTTATCGACAAAAAAATTAGAAATATGGCGGGGATTATTACAGTTGCTCTGGGTTCGACTGAGTCCTCGAGCATCTCCAGTTACAAAATGAGAACGTATTTTGTTTCAATTCTTGTGAAAACTGGCACTGATCAGTCCAGTTCTCAAAGATTTCCCATAAAATTCGATTCCCGAACAAGATTGTTGTATGAAAAACACAACAGAGAAACACAATTTCTCACGAAATCTTCAGTTCTATAAATCTTAAGTGCAACATAAGTTAAATAGTAATCTTACGTAGTTCTGAAGCCAATGAGGAAATTTTTAGACATGTCATGGGCGCTGATTCTTTCCATCAATGGCGCAGATTCGTAGGCAGGCAGATCTGATGGGCTCTGATTCGTTGCAAAGCAAATCAATGAGACTTATTGGAATACTTCTCACAAAATGATCAGTACCACCACATATTATAAGTTATTGCGATGAATTGATGGTAACATGGACTGAGGTTTGCGGCTCGGAGCTTATGTTCAACCGAGACGCAAAGCGTCGATGTTGAACATACGCTCCGAGCCGCTTTTTGGAATACTTCTCACAAAATGATCAGTACCACCACATATTATAAGTTATTGTGATGAATTGATGGTAACATGGACTGATGTTTGCGGCTCGGAGCTTATGTTCAACCGAGACGCAAAGCGTCGATGTTGAACATACGCTCCGAGCCGCAAACCTCAGACCATGTTACCGTCAATTCAGCACAATAACATATATGTTCCAATAGACACTACTCATAGTCCAAAACCTACATCGTGAAACGCGAGAGGCTTATTTACTAAACTTGTGATTGTTAAAAATTGCCTTGTTCAAGGCAACTTTTAACGATCACAGGTTTAGTAAGTAAGTAGTTTTCAGTAAGTTTTGGTTCATTGAAAATTGAGTTGTTATCTTGGACAAATTTATTTATTTTTACCTTGAAATCATTTTCATATCTGTTCCCTTCTTGTCGTCGGTGAGCTTTCCTTAGAAGATCGGCAAAAGCGCTGGCTTTTGTCTTGTCGTCCAGGGCCACAATTCCGTCGCTAGTCTTCAGCGCATTATTATTGTCATTTTTGCTCTTTTGGTCAGTAAGAGTTTTAAATGTATCCCAGAACTTCTTAGGTTCTCTCAGCCCATTTAAATTTTCTGTTGCTTTTTAGGCGGCGTGAATCCAGTTTCTAGTTTCTAGTTACTAGTTCAGTGTGAACCCAGTTACTAGTTCCTAGTTCAATGGGGACCCAGTTATTAGTTACTATAGTTCCTAGGTCAATGTGATCCCGGGTACTAGTTACTAGTTCAGTGTGAACCCAGGTACTATAGTTACTAGTTCAATGTGAACCCAGTTACCAGTTACTAGTTACCAGTTCGGACATATTCTTCTTACATAAGAACCACGTCGACCAGGACGAGTTTTCTACCTATGAGCAAACACCAAGAACTGTAAGAATATTTTCGACCGGGACGAGATTTTTGTCCCAATAGACAGTTGACAAGGACGGGGTTTTTTTTGTTTGAGGAGTAAGCAGTAATTCAAGGGGTACACGTCGGTAGTGAGTCACTGGCAGTAAGATCTGAGATGGCCTGGCAAAAGCAATAACTAACAAGTAACTCGTTACTAGTTATGCGATTGTCGTTAGCTATGGACTTTTTTACTTCTCCGTGTAGAGTGACCTTTATTTTTTAGGCAGGCAATCCTTTGCTAATTAGTTGTTCAAGGTCTGATGTCAGAAGTGTGATGCGAGTCATGGTCAGATGTCAGTAAGTCGGCGTCCAGGCTTTTTAAAACTCAAATATCGAAACTAAAATAGTACTCACTCAAGACCATGATTAATTGAAGCCTAATCATGGATAAGCTTCAATTAGCAGTATGGAATGCCTGATGCGTGCATATAAAAAAAACTACAAATTAGTAATTATTTTAAAAACACAGATGTTCTCGGAATTTGGATAAATAAACACAGACACTACTAATGTAGCCTTGCCTCTCTAGCCGCGAAGAACCATGACTAGCTAGCCGATAGCCAACTAATATCCGAACTACAGGTAATTTGCGAAAGCAGACAAAAACCTCAAAACGTCAAAACTTGAGGAAATACTAATTAGGACTTATAACTGAGGGCAAAACGCCAAAACTTAAGGAAATACTAACTAGGACTTATAACCGAGGGCAAGACAGGAAAGTAACACCTCTGGGTGTGTCTCTGTGTGTAAGCCTGTTCTTCGCAACCTCAGCTAACTAAAATAGGCCGATCATTAAAATAGGACTTTAAACGAGGAAACGACAGGAAAGTAACACCCCCGGGAGTGGCTCTGTGTGTGAGCCTATTCGTCGTCTCAAAACAAAATAGGGAAAGAGAAGGTGAACTAACAGGCAGATTAACAACTCAGCTGTGGCCTTCTACCAGAAAGGGCTGCCTTCACCAACTCACAGCTTAGCTGTGGCCTTCTACCAGAAAGGGCTGCCTTCACCAACTCAGCTAAAATTACATCATATTCAAAGACAGCATTAAACTAAATATGCCATCATTATTTTTTATATTTTACACATTCTAATGATAACTAATTCTGCCTTCTTCTTTTAGCAGGTACACAGAAGATGCTTTTTGACCAGCATCCCAATAACCACTATGGAAACTATAGCCGTTATGGAAACTAACCCCCATGGTTCCTGAACATCCTCCACTCCATCCCTAGAAGTGGTCGACGACTTCAAAGGAGGCGAGCGTTGGTCCTGCGTCCCACCTCTGCCCCTTTTTGTAAGCGTCTATTTTGCGCATCCTTTGACCCAACCAAATAAGATCATAATGCAGGCCTGCCCCCGAACCAGGGAAGTTCGGGTCTTCTTTCTGGTGGTCCCCGAAAGGGGTCGTTGTTGTTATCTTTCCAAAGATGTCCTCCCACGAACATAAACACCGACTAAGACAGCCTGAGGCAGACTATACTTGCCAATGATGGCCCAAAATCGAAATCATCTCCGAAGTGGCAGACTATACTTGCCCGAAAATAAAACATCACAGCACCCTCGAGGAGAGGTAGCACCTTTGTGAGAGGCCCCAACCTTCCACACTGGTCCTCGCCCGATGGTTCAATCAACATCAATCAACGCAGGCAACCTTCCACCCGTGACACCTTAACCAGAAAATTTGGCCGAGTATCTGAAGCTTTTCCTCTTTCAACACGCCTTGAAATAAATTCAAAAGATCTTAAACGGCCAATGAGGGGCGAAAGGGTTTTGCTCCAAACCGTCCCTGCGCGCCTTCGGCGCGCGAAACCATTCCGTCCAATGTATACACTCTTTTACTTACAGCAACAATCATGACCAAGCCATAGGACAATGAATTAAGAACAACAAACAGGCCGGCAATCAATAAATAAAATAAAGCAGCAATAACACCCTCCCCCCTCCCCTAACTAAACAAAAATCAAATAAATTCTAAAAATAACTTATTGTGGAATAGGCAGTAATGCAACCGGTGCGCCTAACAGAAATCATGGGCTACCTTCATTAATGAAAAATAATAAATGACCGATGGTGAGAATAGGCAGTAATGCACTCCAGTGCACCTGAGAGAAATCATGGGCTGCCTTAACAAGAGACCGATGGTGAGAAGGAAGCAGCAAACAATCTCGGGTGTAGCATATAAGGATTCTAGACTGCTATCCTCTCATCAATAGGGGCTTTCTGCGGGTCCGACGGTGACCCCAAATCAGATCAGGCAGAAATACGGCCAATGCCGTACCTAGGTATAGTGACAAGGCTGCCTCTCACAAAAGCCCACTGCGGGGCCAACACACTTCTTTTTCCGTTTTTGTTTTTCCTATCTGTTCCCCAAAAACAGCTATGGAACTATTATTACCGCTATGCATACTTAGTAACCGCTATGGAATCTGATCATCCTTCACTCCATCCCCAGAGGTGGTACCCACCTCCGGGGAGGCGAGGGTTAGTCCTCTTCTTGTCCTTTTTTGTAAACGGCACTAGTGCGCATTAAAACCCCGGCCAAATAGACTAACATGCAGGCCTGTCCCCGAATCAAAGTTCGGGTCTTACTTTGGGTGGCACCCCGAAAGGGGCCTTTGAGTGTGAAAGTTGTTTGGTTGCTTGACTGCTGAAAACGAAAGGTGCTCTTCCCCTCCAAGAATTGTCTGAGGCAGACTATACTTCCCAATCATGGCCTTAGAAACAAAAACAAGTGGCAGATTATACACTTGCCTGAAGACCCAACCCCAACACCCTCGGGAGAGGTAGCACCTTTGTCGAGAGGACCCCTCACCCGAGGGAAAATAACCTCAACTACAACACCAAGAAGAACGCCAAAGCGTTCTCTCTCAGCCTTTCCCCCTCTGCTGTCTCCTGCCATGGTCGTAATCTGCTGTAAACGTCAACCCAAAACGTCAAAGAAGGGTCGAAAGGACCTTGCCCCTTCGGCGCGCGAAACTGTTCACCCCTCTTCTTGAGTTCCATCGATAGTGAGACGGAAGCAGCAAACACCGTCGGTGTGGCATATAAAGATTGTAGACCGCTATCATCTCATCGACAAGGACCCTCTGCGGGCCCGACTGTGACCCCAGATCAGATCAGCCAGAAATGCAGCACATGCCGTACCAAGGTATAGTGACAAGGCTGCCTCCCACAAAAGCCCACTGCGGTGCCAACACACTTCTTTTTCCGTTTTTTCTTTCTTTCTGTCTGTTCCCCAATAACTGCTATGGAACTATTATAACCGCTATGGATACTTAGTAACCGCTATGGAATCTGATCATCCTTCACTTCATCCCCAGAGATGGTACCCACCTCCGGGAAGGCGAGCGTTGGTCCTGCGTCCCTCTTCTTGCCCTTTTTATAAACGCCACTGGTGCACATTTAGACCTGGCCAAGTGGGTTAACATGCAGACCTGCCTCCCGAACCAGGGAAGTTCGGCCTCCCGAACCAGGGAAGTTCGGGTTTTTCTTTGGGTGGCACCACGAAAGGGGCCATTGGTTATGAAAGTTGCTTGACTGCCGAAGCCAAAAACAGCTCTTCCTCTCCATGAATTGCCAGAGGCAGACTACACTTGCGAATACTGACCTCAGAAACAAAAACAAGACCCCACCCCATCATCCTCGGGGAGAGGTAGCACCTTTGTCGAGAGGACCCCATCTCGTACCAGTTGGTCCTCGCCTGAGGGAAGATAACCTTAACTAGAACACCACACCAAGAAGAACGCCAAAGCCTTCTCCCTCAGCCTTTCCTCCTCTGCTGCCTCCAGCCATCATCGTGATCTGCAGTAAACTAAAATCCAAAACGCCAGGGAAGGGTCGAAAGGGGTTTTCTCCGAACCGTTCCTGCGCGCCTTCGGCGCACGACACCATTCATTCATCATTACAATACCACCAATCACCAGCTGACCAACCAATCAACAGCCATACAATCCCAACGACCATGGCCTCCAACACTATCCAGGACAGACAACAACCTGGCCAATCACCTGCCACGAGAACAGAACCACTGAACCACAGAAAAACTACAACACACAGAACGGAAAACAAGCTCCAACAGAAGAGCTTGAGGCAGACTACACTTGCCAATGATAGCTCCAACGTATAACCAGTGGCAGACTACACTTGCCTGATGAAACACAACTCAAGACGTTACAAGACCGAGAAGACAGCAACGTTTTGGGTTTTTTTAGTTTTCTTTCTGTCTCTCTCTTTTCCCCAATAACCGATATGGAAACACAATAACCGCTATGGAAATTTGATAACCGTTATGACTTCTGCACATCCTTCACTCCTTCCCTGGAGGTGGTCATCCACCTTCAGGGTGGCGAGCGTTGGTCCTGCGTCACGCCTTCTTGCCCATTTTTTGTAAAGTGAACCTTTAGCGCGTTCAGATCCCGGCCCAATTGGAAAAATCGGACCTGTTACCTGAACCAGGAATGTTCAGGTTGGTGGTTCCTTGTCAAGGTCCGCTTACTCGTATGGTTGGATCTTGATCTACGTGCCGGAGGTGGACTATACTTGCCAATGAAGGCTTATATAAAAAATAGCACAAGTGGTAGGCTATACTTGCCTGAAGACAAAAGATGAAGGATGAAGGATGAAGGAGAAGCCTCTCCCACACACTTCTCCTCCTCTAACACGCTCAGTCATGATGCTTAAAGCAGATCAAATGGTTTCGCGCGCCGAAGGCGCGCAGGGACGGTGTGGGGCAAGCCCCATTCGACCATCGTTAACGGTTGAATGATGTTTCATGCAACATTTCCGGTCACGTCAAAGGAGAAGGGATGGTACTCAGCAGATGTCCGGGATCAAGGTGGTTTGGGTTATTAGGGGTTTCCTGGCGTTCTTTGATGTTCTTTGGTGTTATCCCTCTGGTGAGGACCAGTGTGGGAGGGGGGCCTCTCGACAAAGGTGCTACCTCTCCCCGAGGGTGATGTATCGATGTTTTTAGGCAAGTATAATCTGCCACTTACAAGGTAGTCTAATTGTGATGGGCCATCATTAGCAAGTATAGTCTGCCTCCCTCAGGCAATTGATGACAGTTGAGTTGGCTTCTGTGTGGACTTCTGTTTATAGGAGTGGATCGAATCGAGAAGAAAAAACAACGGCCTCTTTCGAGGACCATCCAGAGAAAGACCTGAACCTCTCCTGGTTCGGGGGCAGGCCTACACGGTAACCTGTTTGGTCGGGACCTGGAGGCGCACTATTGGAGTTTACAAAAAGGGCAAGAGGTGAGACACAGGACCAACGCTCGCCTCTCTGGGGGTGGCAGACCACCTCTGGGGATGGAGTGAAGGGTGTTCAAAGTTCATAACGGTCACTAAGATCCACAGCGGTTAGAATTATTCCATAGCACTTATTGGGGAGTGGAAGATCAGAAGAAAAAAACCCATAGATCTGTGGGTACTTGCTTAAAATAGAAAGAAAAAAAAACAGAATTAGTAGGTTGTATACAATAAAGTAAATATGATATAGTTACTTGCCAGAACCTCTGTGGTTATGACCTGACAAGTGGTTAAGGGTAATCTTGATTAAGTACCGGTAAGTGGTTTTGATTGCTTGTTCGGTTAAGGTAGCCCATTATGTGGGAGGGGGTCCTCTCGACAAAGGTGCTACATGTACCTCTCCCCGAGGAGCATGAATTGACACGTAGTCACATGACAACGTATTGAATTTTTGTAGTTTTTGAAGTTTGAGGTGTTCAATATTAATATTTGAATAATTAATTTTGATTTGAGGATTTCACAATTACGAAACGAAACTTACACTTCTCTTGAAAATTCTTTGATTAGGTCAATGGATTATATGATTATCATTGTCACCTGTTATAAGTCTAATTAGCTTCACAGCTTCACCGAATGAATGCCGACCAAACCTAGTCACCATTTGAAAACATCAGTGATTAGTAAATCATTAAGTGCTGTGAACCACTAAATAAATACAAGATTATCAAAACACGGCTGATATCATGTAATAAAAAAAATCACAGAAAATACAAAAATAAAGCATACTATATAAAAATGGTTTAAATTTATTCCTTCAGTCCATGCTACTTAAAATATTACCCGAGGTCTGATTCCTCCCAAAAAGGTCCGATTCTTCCAACCACTTTGTGTCCGATTCTTACAGGGTCCGATTCTTCCAAATGAAGGTCCGATTCTTCCAGGGTTCGATTCTCCCAGGGTCCGAAAACTTCCATGGTCCGATTCTTCCAGGGTCCGATTCTTCCTGTATTTCCCATACTATTCAATGGTCTCTGCTCGTCTGAATTCACTGCCTATTTGTTCACCTTCCCTTGTGCCCTGGGTAGGCAGAGCATGTCTTATATAAACATATTATTGCAGATTTCCGGTAGAAGTGTCAGACCGCAGTGGTTTGAATGATTCATAAAAGCAATAGTAACCTTTATTTATTCGGCAAGAGAGGGCTTGCCCACACCGTCCCTGCGCGCCTAACGCACGCAAAAACATTTCATTTCATTTCAGTTTTCACCATATTGTTTCTGTTTACCAAATTGTTTCCCTTAAAGAACCAAAATATTTCATTATATATAACTCAAGCATTTGATCGACATTGGTCGTACTTTAGTCGGAAAAGATTTTGGATCCTCAGACGATTTTAGTCAGTTTTGCTTGGCTTTGGACAATTTTAGGCGGTTTTGGTCGACACTTAGTAGGACCGGAGGTTGCGGAAATATTTCAATGAATTGAATTTGATCAACAATTTTACCTAAAATCCAAAATGAAGTCACATTCAACCATGAACACTAAATTACCACTAAAAAAGAGAGAAACGGGCGATGGGATGTTTGAATTGGAGCAACAATTCATTTTGCGATTACCACCTGTAAATAAGTTGAATGATATGTCAATATCTAAAAGTTTCCTTACTTCGATAGGTTTATACTACAGTACCGGTATACTTTTCGCGACACACTTGTTTTGTTCACAAGGGCTCTTTACAAACAATGGTTTAACTTTAAAAATATAGAGGATATTCACGAAAATTTGATGAATACCGAAAATATCTCGTGAGTGGCTACAAAGAAATATGAGGATCTTCACGAGCGACGCAGTCGCGAGTGAAGATCCTCATATTTCTTGTAGCCACGAACGAGATATTTTCGGTATTCATCAAATTTTCGTGAATTTTCTTTTTATTTAATCCTCTACGACTACAACCTCTCCAATTTGTGGCCTTTATTTGCCATTAAGGCGCAAAATTTATGTGCCGAACCGGCGTCCATACAAAAATTAGGTGTCGGGTCGTTTCGGCACCTGGTCGTTTCGGCACCCAGGTCAGGTCGTTTCGGCACTAGCCAAGTCGTTTCGGCACAACGCTTTTGGCATCGGGTCGTTTCGGCACCTAGGTCAGGTCGTTTCGGCACCAAGGGATTTTCTACTCGGGAACAATAAAAAAAAATTAACATCAATTTAAAGGAACTTTTTTATTTATTATATCAATGAACCTAACAACATTTTTAACATTTTTAATAGAAAATAGCAACAATATTTATAGCATATAACATATATAAAAGATAGTACTGTTTTCAAGCAACCAAAACATTAAAATAAACATATAAACATTTTTTTAAAATGACGTCTAGTTCGGGAGGTTACTCTGTTGGAGCGTCGGGTCAGTATATGGCGTGCAAGACGAACGTAACGAAAACGTGTCACAATAATCATAAATAAGTTCGGGAGTTTACTCTGTTGGAGCATCGTGCCAGTGTATGGCGTGCAAGAAGAACGTAACAAACGTGTCACAATATTATTAAATAAGGGGGAAATATTGTGACACTTTTTTATTACGTTCCTCTTGCGCGTCATACAGTGATACGATGCTCTAGTAGAATCAGTGGCATATGAACCGGGGGTAAAGGGGTGGGTACTAGTATTTACACCTCACCCCCAGCTCCCCCCCCCCCCCCAAATCAAAATCCAAGGTTAGGGGTGTTGGTACCTTCAAAAACTGGCGTTAATTAATTTGTGATAATTCTTTTCTTTTCCATCCCTCCCGATGAAGCCAGGTACAAAGTGCATTGGTACATTAATTTTTCGTGTTGCTTATGGAGTAATTTTTCGTGCAATGACAGCGTACGCCGCTGCATGGAACAGAAGTAGCCCAAAAACGAGAACCCCGTAGAAGGGTGTAATCTCCCGAAATAGACGGCATTTTTTACTAAAACATATAAACCCAAACATAAACACAGCAGAATAATTACATTTTTATGGCCCGTAAATTCCGGCACATCTCTTCAGTAACCTACTTGTACTGATTTCACCTTTGTTGTAAGCGTCCCAAAGTTCAAATAACTGCGCCTGTACCTTAGTCGCATTTTTCCTTTGTTTTCTCTGCAGCTTATGTTCTGAAAGTAATTTTATTAAAAGTGGTATGCCCTGAGCCTCTTGAAAAAGTTCCCCCACCAAGAGATAAAAAGGAACAGAACCCTTGGTGTTAACTATAGAGTTCAAACGATTGTGCCAACCTTCTGTGTCATTGTTTGTCCTAACACTACACATAAAAACACTCCAGCACTCAATTTTGAAAACACTGTTATTTATCCATGTATCATAGACATAGTCCATCAATCTTTGAACTGTAGGTGACTGCACGCTTTCATCCAATTTCCTGAATGCCTCTGCTATATGTTCAGGTGGAAGGAATGGCAGAGCCATAACTCTCCTCAGAAACGTGTATATTTCATCTTGGTTGTTGTATTCAGTTTGCAATCCCAGGTTTTGAACTTTCCTATACACAGCCTGAGACCAATGGAAAACACAGCCTTGAATTGGGGTATCTACAAATCTTTGACGGATTGCCTGCCACATTCCAATTTCAAAATCTACAACAATTTTACGGAGCTCAATATGTTGTGGAAGTTGTCTGTCAATGGCACGTAATACAGCGTAGTAATCATCTTTTTTCCTGCCTGATATAAAACAGAACACCAGTGGAATTTGTTTCGTGTTGCCATCAGTTTTTACAAATCCATGAATTGAAAATAATTGCATCCAAGGTTTTTTAACAACTCTGAACGTTCCGTCCATATACCATGTCTTAGCCTTCGCAAGGAGACCTAATTGTCTATCTGTATAAAACACTACGTGGCGCCTACCACCAATCTCGATGTCGTGCCGCAAAAAATCAGGAGCATTCTCGTTGAGAAAGTCAGTATCAAGTTCAAAATCCAAGTCGACTGGGTCATTTGGTCGAAGATTTAGTCTTACTCTGTTCACAGATCTCACCACATATGAAGGGTTAGGACGACTTGGGCCAGGAGCGTTGATGTCTGCATGCTGTCTGAAAACTTCTTCAACTATTTGAGGTGCAGATTTTTCAAATATGGACTTGTGAGCTTTCAATTTTGCCTGCAATAAGAGAGTAACGCAACTGTGATTTTTTCTTTCTTTCTATTCTAATTTCTAGATATAAATTTCTAGATATAAATCAAGAGAAACTCGGGAAATGCGCACTTCACATATATATTGTAAGAAAACCAACCAAACCGATGTGACTATAGACATCCGTATTTGTGTGGTTTTATTGCAAATATTGTGAAAAATATCCTTTCTATTCCAGGCGTTTGTAAATAATAATAAATGAAAAAAGAAAAACATTTCAAAAACGTCGAAAAATTAAAAATAAAATTAAATACATTTAAATAATGAATCCCCTCTCTCTCTCTCTCTCTCTCTCTCTCTCTCTCTCTCTCTCTCTCTGTTCGGGTCTAATAGCTCAGAGGATAAATCAAGAAACTCAGGATATGCACACTTCACAAATTTGTAAGAAAACCAACCAAACCGATGTGACTATAGACATCCGTATTTGTGTGGTTTTATTGCAAATATTGTGAAAAATATCCTTTCTATTCCAGGCGTTTGTAAATAATAATAAATGAAAAAAGAAAAACATTTCAAAAACGTTGAAAAATTAAAAATAAATTTAAATACATTTAAATAATGAATCCCCTCTCTCTCTCTCTCTCTCTCTCTCTCTCTCTGTTCGGGTCTAATAGCTCAGAGGATAAATCAAGAAACTCAGGATATGCACACTTCACAAATTTGTAAGAAAACCAACCAAACCGATGTGACTATAGACATCCGTATTTGTGTGGTTTTATTGCAAATATTGTGAAAAATATCCTTTCTATTCCAGGCGTTTGTAAATAATAATAAATGAAAAAAGAAAAACATTTCAAAAACGTCGAATTGTTTTTTTTTTCTATCTATTCTAGGTATAAATCGAGAAAGTCAGGAAATACACACTTCCCATATTTAAAATATATATATATGTATATAATTTGTTTAATTACCTCAGCTCTTATGGTCACTGCTATATGTTTGCCAGGCTCAGCTGGATGAGCGTGTTCCTTCATGCCTTTCTTGTACGTCTCGCCATCTTGAATAACGGTTGCTGGACAGTTTGCTCCTCGTTCCCCGCTTTGTACACCGCCATAGGATGTGGTCATTTTTCTGCTTTTTTACGGTAAAACTATGGCCACTGTCATCTACTAACATGCGTTTTCCACGTTTTGTGCCGGAATCTATGACATGATATGTTTTCTCTTCATCGGAAATTTGTGTCTGTGCAATAGTCCCTGTCTCTTCTGTGATTGAATTTTCATTTATACTTTCACGTGTTCGAAAGGATGAATCTATATTAAAAGATTGTGTTTGTTCACTCCCAGCGGCTGCTTCATCATCTACAGTGTTGAATGAATGTTGAACCACGAAAGTAGCATTATTCCCCAAAATACTGTCAGCGTCATTACTATTGTCACTAGTGCCATTATTATTTTGTTGTGAGCATTCCGTGCACGACCATTCTACATTTCTGTGCTGTCTTATTGCTTCTCTATATTCACTCTGACTAATTCCAGTATCACACTTTCTATGTTGCCACCTTGCGCACCCATCGCATTGAAGACCATGTTGACGGGGTCGGACTGCAGTGTTACACTTTATACATATATCTCCAGACATTTTGAATAATGACATGATTTGAACCTAGACCCATCTTTATAGGAAATTTTTCCCTTCTAACAACAAACATCTAATGAGCCGTTTTTTCTTTGTTGACTGAATACTGTTGGTCACACCTCTTATGTCTAATCACTACAAAAACAACTACCCCAACCATCCTGTTATGCTTAACAACTGAAACAACAGCTGCATAGGATTGATCATAAATGGGCCGACAATGTGATCACTTTGAAAACAAAGCCATACAAAACATTGAAATCATTACCCTTTGAACTTTATTAAAATTTTATACCACACAATACTTCAAACTACTTCAAACCAACGATAAACAAAACACAAAACAGAAAAAATATTTATAGCATATAACAAATTTTTCATAATATACTTCAAAAAATACTGCACAACAATGTTAGAAATGAGTTCTTAAAAATATTTAGCAGGTGCCGAACTGACTTGTAGCAGGTGCCGAAACGACCTGGTCTGGGTGCCGAAACAACCTTTCCCAGGTGCCGAATCAACTTGACTGCCGGTGCCGAAACGACTCGGTGCCGAAACGACCAGCATTCCAAAAATTACAACAACCAAACTCCAACCATTGGAATGTGTGAATATCCGCACAAAAAGTAGTCCCGTCTTATTTCTCCCCTAACTTTACGATTTACCAAGGCTGGCGAATTGAAATAATCGCAATGTGTTTCGAAGAAATAGAACAATAACAAAAAACACCACTTTCTTATTTTCAATAACAAGACACGTCATTTTATTTTTTTTTAACTCAATGCACTGAAGACGTGTGAAGTTGAACTGAAGAAATTTGAAAGTGATTTTGGCTTTTCGCTGGAAGGTGAATGAGAAAGTCAAACTTTGAAACCGCTGATTTAATGAATTGATTTAGTCACTGTCACTATCAATTATTCGAATTCGTTTGTATTTGGGACTCTGGAATTCATTACTGATGTGCTGACTCGTTTAATGTACATGTGATTCGTCATCCGAACCTACGATGAAATATCGATTTCTAAATATCATTTTGATATTTCGTTTTGCCGACCGACAGGGGAATATGACTTAATTTTTCAGCGTGAATTGATGCCTGAGCATTAAATAAAAATTAATATTATAGTATAACAGAGATCGGCATTATTAAAAAATTTGAGTTCGGTATGTTTTTTTTTTCTCTGTGAAATATTGCTGTACAGCTCGATATCCCCTACTACTGCACTGTTACATAAATTAATAATCCATTCGGCATTACCGAATAGCATGGGTGCTGGTCAAAACGTCACATTTCAAAATGGTCAACACGTCACATATTTTGGTCAAAACATCACATACTTTTGGTCAAAACGTCACATACTTTTGGTCAAAACCTCTCTCACTTTTTGGTCAAAACGTCACATACTTTTGGTCAAAACGCCACACACCCAGACAGCAAGATAACTATTTCCTGTTCTGTGCCCAATCAACAAAACGAATAAATGAATGCGCTCACGGACGATGAGCAACAGATGAGTTCGGCCTCGAATGAATAAATGAAGTTTCAGTTCAACCACTTTCGACCCTACTGAGCTTGTCCTTCTTTCTTCTTTTTCCTTGGTGGTGCACTTGATGGTGAATTTGATTTTGTTTCATTTGCCGAAAGATTTCCCTGAATTTGAGACCCCTTGCGACCCGAATAACTTTATTTGCTTATGGATACACGAGAGTTGGAAGCGTTGGCCAACAGAAGAATGAAATGAAAAGTTTGGCTCAACAGCCCCTCCCCCCCCCCCCCTTTTTTTTTTTGCTTTCTATGTTATGGTTGATTGGCCTGCCTAACTGTGTTTTTCATAGTCTCCGGGTGCCCTTTTGAAATATAATACAATGTAACTCTTTTCTACAACTTGATCCACAAAGAGAAAGAGATAAAAGCCCCGCAACAGTTGCCAAAAGAATGGTGAAGAATATTTGTAATTCCAATGAAAACACAGGCTGAATTTGCAAACCAGTTGAAAGTGTTATATAATTTCAACGCCCCCCCCCCCCCCCCCCACCCCACCCTCCGCCATTAGTAAGTTGTTAGTAAAATATGTGACATTTTTACCAAAAGTATGTGACGTTTTGACCAAAAAGTGAGTGACGTTTTG
Organism: Pictodentalium vernedei; assembly: GCA_031216915.1. Taxonomy (NCBI): domain Eukaryota; kingdom Metazoa; phylum Mollusca; class Scaphopoda; order Dentaliida; family Dentaliidae; genus Pictodentalium; species Pictodentalium vernedei. Next base: position 761,925,057 of record CM062297.1, read on the forward strand.
ACCAAAAGTATGCAACCTTTTGACCAAAAGTATGTGACATTTTGACCAAAAAATGTGACGTTTTGACCATTTTGAAATGTGATATTTTGGTTGTGTGACGTTTTGACCTGTTCCCAATAGCATCATGTGTGTGACTGTAAGGTGAGATGGGGGGAGGGGGGGGGGGGGGCAATTAACAAAATGGTGATGAGTACAAAATAATGAGAGGCCTATCTATCATAATATCATTGGAATTGGAATAATCAAGTTGTTCTAATACTAGTAATAGGAGAGAAAACATTTTGGTGGTTTCTGGATGTTTTGTACCCAGTTGAACAGTTTGTACCCAAATCGCTGGACATTTTGTACCCAAACATGATCTCATCATTGTTCTTCATGAAATATATACGTAGTATTTTACAAATATACAACACTTTGTGTGTAGTTTACACATTATTAAAGAAACTGTATTGGTCATTGTAATGTAAAACATTCAAAATATCAGGAAATTTACTTTTTTATTAATCGAGTCGGCACCAGAGTTTTTTAGATGAATTCCATCCTTAAGGAATTCTGTGATTGACTGGAAAATTGGTTAAGAGCTGCAGAGCGAAACGAAACATTTCAGTAGCATGCATTATCGAAGAATTGATGGTTAATACCCTTTGACATGTGTTTACCTTCCCCCCTACCCTCCTTCATCGCATCCAACCTCATAAAAATGAAAGCTCAGTCAACGAGAATATACAGAGGTGTTAACATGAAATTGCACAGCTGAGAGTAGCACACATCATTCGTTTGATGCTCTGAATGGTTTTGTTGCAAAATTTGAACCTGTTTGTTTGTAGTCCAATTGATTATCACGAGAATAAAAAGGGACTTGTAATAACGATTAGACAAAAAATCCTAGAGTGCTGGGGACGAAAATGATCACAATTTTTGTTGGCATTAGCACCAGGCCTGTTAGAAACATTATTGTATTTTCCAGACTATAAATCGCAGGGTGGAACAAGAAGGATGTTGTGAGGAATACTTTGAAAAAAAGAAGATCGAACGGAAAGATAAAATACGCAAGGAAGCAGGGGCACTGAAAGCTATAATGGGGAAGGGATGGGTGGCTAGCCTTCAGAAGGACACCTTTACCCAGGCAAATGCATTCACTAGTGTAATAAGTTTATAACATCAGTTCTTTGGACACATATTTCAGTTAACCGTTATTGTAATATACAGGGATGGATGTGGGGTGTCTCAACCCCCCCCTCCCCCACCCCCATATATTTGTCCAAAATCAATACAGTTGGAGATTTTTTAGGCAAAAATTCCAGCTGTTGGAAATTCGAAGCACTGTTGTAACTGAGGTTTTTTCCGAATGTGGTGTTACATTTCCGTGAAAATTCCAACCGCAGACTCGCAGACAGAATTCTGATCGAACAACGCAAGATTTTCCGACTACTCAGCCAACCGTTTCTTGAATTATATCAGAAATTATGGAAATGCAAACAAGTGGGCCAATTTGTTGCTCGGCATAGTCATAAGCAGTTGATTTGTGCATACAGGGCACATTATGAGACTAAAATGCAATTCACTCGCAGACTGCAGTTTGTATTAGAAGATTAGTGTGCTCACTGCTCAGCTTGACCTCATATTTGAGATGATTAATCAATAAATTATTGGTTGAATACTAATTTTTTTTTGTCATTCGCTATACATGTACATTCATGTAATTGACACAGTGCCATATGAAGGCAAATAGGGACTACTTACAGATGGGAATGGGAAGATTCAGCCTCGAGGAGATTTGGACTTGTCTTTTTTGGCCTTGGGAAGATTTGGCCCTGGTATTTGATGTCTTAATTAAGGTTATCTGACAGAGGTTTATGGCTTTCACTTATTAATAATAATAAAAATCGTAATACTGGCTGCTAATTCGTCGCGGTTCTCTGGTGAGAAGGCCTTGGATATCCTTGTTGCTCCCAACAGCCTCCTATCTCCACACTTCTTCTCTTCTCCCAACACTCTGAGACGAAGTGCTTGATGACAGCCCATGCCCCATTCTTCCCAATCTCTGCCATAAACACACTAACCCTCTCCTTTGTACCTCCTTTTCATTGAATCTTCCAGAGGTCAAATCTTCACGGACAGACTACAGCACAAGAAATTGTCATTTTGTGCTGTCTTAAAACCTCAAGTTATGTAGATATTTAGCTGCAGTCATTTAAAATTCTTGGAAGAATTCTCAGAATGCCCTAAAAATCACCGGTACAGTCATTCAGAGTCAACAGTTTGAAAAATTTCTCCCTCCCGGGTCACCCCGTTACATATCCATCCATAGTTGGAATCTTTATAGATCTACACCCCCTCCCATTGTAAACCCTCTAGCTACGTCCCTGGTAATATAAACTTATTGCAATAGTGGTTGATACAAAAAATTTTGTCAAGCACTATTGTAATAAACATGATGTCATAAAGTTATCGCTCAAAGAATTGTGCAGCCAGAAGCTATAACTCTGTGTCATTAGATAACCATATATGAATTCGCAAATTTGAAACATGCTGCTAAAAATGGCCAAAAGATAACATAAATTTTCATCCCAAAAGCAGCAAGAAGGCTCGATTTAATAAAATGAAACTTTTCTTGGAGATCCCTCCCCCCCAATCTCCCATCACTGTTTGTGCCTTCTGCCCTCGTAGAACCCCCCACCTCCACCCCCACCCACCCACACAGGCTTTCGAAAGAATCCCGTAAGCTGGCGCACCGGTAACAGAATAAACCCGAATTTTCTCTCCCCGGCCCTGACTGTCTTATTCTAAGAGCTCTCTTATCCAACATTTGCGTTCGTCATTTTATTTTTATGACTTATTTTAATGTTTATGTAAATGATAAAGAAGGATCATATTTTTTGTATAAAAGTTACTCCCGAATGTCTTCAAATATTTAGAAATACAAGGCTCGAAAATAGTCCCATTTTGTTGTGTGTGATAATAAGGAAATGCTAGTCCGTTTCTGAAGGCATACCAGATGGCCAAGGATTAGCATCCACTCTCCCTTATAAGCTGATGGATGACACCCTGCTTTCAAAAACACATAATGGTTGATTTTTTCGTTTTTTCGTTTTTGTAACCGATATGGATAATATGCTGGGGCTGCTCCCAAACCAGCGACTGTTTGGATTTCTTTTTCTTTTTTCTAAAACAACCATCAAACTGCGGTTTCAGTTTACCATAAATATACCCACGTCTCTAAGCAAGGGGATGATAATCTAGGTAATAATCACCTGTCCGTCCACGCCACTTTGAAATATAATACTGGTCCCAAAAGGTATCCTCCCATGAACAGGAGGAATCTATCAAAAATTGACTGGAACCTCTTCAGAAACATTATCGAAGTAAAAATAAATGCAACTGACCCCTTAAATGTTCAAGAACTAGAAAAAGCCTGTGCCCACCTCAACGAGGTTATCAACAGTACACTAGATGAAATCTATCCCAAGCAAACAGTAAAGTCATGGATAAACAGAATAACCTAAACAACACTTCAAATAATTAAAAAAAAGAAAAGCTCCACCACTGGGCTTACCAATCAGAGAATGATCATATGAAAAATTATGTAGTTGTATTTTTTTACATGCCCTTATCTATTTGTTTTAATAAAGTTACCTTATTTATACACCAATAATCTTATTTATTTCTTCAAAACTCATACCAACAGTTTGGGTACAAAACATACCTGGTTGGGTACAAAATGTCCAATGATGGGTACAAAGCGACCAGCAGTTTGGGTTCAAAACGTCCAGCGATTTGGGTACAAAACACCCAACTGGGTACAAAACGTCCTGGGTACAAAACAACCAGTTACCATTTCAGTGAGTCAAGACGGTTTTGACTCATCCTCTCCATTATTTTTGACACCCAACTGATGATGTTTGAATCTCCATACTCTGTGATACCAATAATCTGCACAGGTTGTCTCTTGTTTCTCAACAGGGGTCTGCCATTTTACCCCCCTCTGTTCCCACTTTCATTCTCAATAGTACACATTGCTGTATTCTCACCCGATTGCATCCAAACTGTCCAAGGTAAATTAATTAATATTTTTATACTGTACCAATGACCCAGACTTAGCTGGTGCTAACTCTTAAATATTTAGGGCCAAACACAAATTTTACTCCCCAATCCCCAACATTTGCATCAAAAACCAAAAATTACTTGTCCTATATGGTCTTCCATACTTTTACTCCACTGCGCATGCGCAGTGTCAAGGAGGTCTCGAAATTGGCACAATTATCATTCTTTGTTTGGCCCTAAAATCAGTAACATGTCACTGATATTTGTGCTTGTAAATCTCAGTTTAAATGATGCCAGACACATATTTTTGAAAGAAATGGTGGATCTAAGGATGAAATAAAGGATGAGAGGAAGAAGCAGTGGCAGAATGTGTTCAGGGATGTAACTTATAGTTTTTTTACGAAATTATTTCATGTTCCCTAATTTCGAGGCATGAGGCTTATTTTGTCATTCTGGCTATGAACTTACCATTGTTTGTTCAGTGTTTCCTCTCTCCCTTTCCTTAATAACCCCCTTGCTATTCTCCCATGCTTTTGGCATAATTTTGGAATTTTTTCTTACTAAAATTTCTTGGGAGTTTTGGCTTGGTAACAGAATGATTGTTCTGTTTTTCCCCATGTTTACGTCCTCACCCTTGGGTGTTTAGGCATTGTTTTCTGCACCTACCATCTGATGTACTGCAGTTTCTTCTCTGGAAGCCTCTGTTTTACATTGGATAGTGTTTAAATTGGTTACTGATTTTGGGCCATGGTTTCAGTTCCTGGAGTCATGTTTCCGGTTTCTGTTCACTTTTGCTTATGTTGACAACGGTTACTTCTCATGGTGATTACTTGTCTTCTATTAGTTCTGATCATAGCCAGATACATTAATATTGTCCGGAAGTGTTGCATTAATTTTTAAAAATGTTATAAAAATTTTGTCCACACTTAGGTTTTTTTGGGATCCATTTGGGCTCATTGTTCCCATTGGGAATTTGGGCTCTTCTGAAAATTTTTCAAAAATTTTTTTTTTTTGAAATTATTTTTTCGAAATGTTATAATGGATTATATTATATTATGTATCTTTGTTTCAAGGGTTGGTGCGAGTATTATGACTGTTTATATTTTTTCAAGATGAAAAAATATTGTTCAATTATAATGCGAGGAAATCTTCCTCTTATTCTCATGTTCATTGTGTTTCTTGTAGTCAATGTACTTGCACTAATTCTTGCTCAGTGTATGCTAATTGGAATGACAACGTTGGAGACGTATGTCACGGTATATTGTTAGCGGTGAGGGGTCCATTCCGGTCCTCTCTCCGCAAGGTCACTCTAGTTTATCAGTCTCTTTTTCAGATGAACAAGAACAGGGTGATGTTTCCGTGATGTCTTCAACAAGTGTGTCTCCGTCGTTGCAGTATTAGGGCTAGCGGCTAAGTGCTCATGGAAATACGACAATTGCCAAAGAGGTCCCTAGTAGGATCGAAGGCGTTGATCGTCCGCTAGTCCGCCCGGTGTAGCGACCATTCATCGAATGGCTTGGCAGTCGGGTTTGTCCGTTGCGGTCCAGGGAAGCAGTTTGTGTGATGCGAGCACTATAAACATTGAACATGCACACCCAGCAACGACAGATCCGAGGATAGTACGGAGGAAGCCTGTCAGTCCAGTAGCTAGCTCATCCAGGTCTATCCGGACCGCGAACGAGAGAGGCCCCCTCTCTCTTACAACAACATCTGCACCGCAATGTTGTTGTATGTTCGTTTGTTAGTCGGAGCATACGTCCACTCCTCCTGCTCGGGACGTTCCGTCACAAAGACAGTCTGACGTGGCTGTTCTATTGGCTTCCTCATCCTCACGTCAGCACACACGACCACACCTTGGTTATGTGACCACAGATTTCCAGGGGACGTTCGCATATTATATAAATGCAGGAATGAACGTCCCTGGAGCTCCTGCTTCGCCGACCAGGGAATCCACGTTAACCAGGTCACTCAATCCGCTAGCCAAGGACACGAGGCCTTTCCAGTTGGGATGTACGCATATTATATAAATGCAGGAATGAACGTCCATGGAGCTTCCAGTGGCTATCTACGTAAGACCGCGGCTCCACAGACCTCATTGAGAAACAAGAACAGGGTAATGTTTCTGTGATGTCTTCGAAAAGTGTGCTTCCGTCGTCACAGTCAAATGAAGAGCTAGCGGCAAAAGTGCTCATGCAGATACGTCAATTGCCTAAGAGGTCCCAAGTAGGATCGACGACGGCTTTGGCGTCCACTAGCTTGCCCGGTGTAGCAACCATTCATCGAATGGCTTGGCAGCCGGGTTCGTCCATTGCGGTCCCGGAAGGAGATTTCGGTGATGCGAGCACTATAAAAATACTACGTGCACACCCAGTGACGACGGATACGAGGATAGTACGGAGGAAGCCTATTAGTCCGGTTCCTACCTTGCCCAGGTTCATCCGGGCTGCGAGCGAGAGAGGTCCCTCTCTCGTACAACACAATCTGGGCCCAGATGTTGTGGTACAGAACGTTCCTCAGTCGGAGCATAGTACACCACTCGGGACGCTCTGTTATATAGACAGTCCGGAGAGACTGCTCTATTGGCTTCCTCATCCTCACAGCAGCACACACGACTGCACCTTGGCTACGTGACCAGTGATATCCAGCCAACCTCGCCGACCAGGAATTCCACGGCGACCAGGTCACGCCATCCGGTAGCCAAGGATAAGAGGTCTTCGTACTCCGGACATTCTCATAAAGAAGTATGCAGGAGTCAACGTCCTAGGAGCTTCCAGAGGCTAAATCAGTAAGACCGCAGCTCCACAGGCCTCCGTTACGGACGTGCTATCACAGATAGCACAAATTATCACAGCATCCCAGCAACCGACAGAAACTCTGTCGGATCAGGTATTATCCGAGGAAGCTGGGTCGGTACGTTCCGCTGCAGGTTCAGGCACGGACGACCAAGAATTACAGGATGGCGAAAGGGATACGGAGGAGTTGGAACTTTCCCTTTCGGAACAACATAAAATTGCCGTAGAGTTCATCTGGCTTTATCTTTCTGACGTTGTTCCTCCGGACCAAAATGCTGCGTTGCTGAATAAGAGACTGATAGCGCCACTGGACACAGAATTCTTTAATCGGTTTAGGGACATCATCCCTGAGTTTCCGACACAGTCCAGAAATGTCTCACGGACATTTGAACTATTGAATGATGCTATATATAAACTTGCTACCAAAACGGGCAGGTCCGGTTTCTTATCGGCAAATGCTCTACATCTGCCTTTCATCAATTCAAGGAATAATTCAAAATGGCAGGACAGGGCATTCCGAGAGTTCCTCTGCGTCTAGACGCCCAGGCCGAAGACCTAGAATTATCTGTACCGTCGTCTATGTCAATTCCATCCATGACGTTGGAAACGACAATATTGTCTAACAGAGCTAGTTTAGACGCATTATCGTACGCAGTTCACCTTACCAGAGCGTTATCATTACATCTCAAAGGAAAAGTATTCCAGGATGTACAAACCTCCTTTAGAGTTCTTTCAAGGGCCATAGCATTCTCCACGTATAACTCCGCCCTTTCAGTGGCAAATCTGGAGTTGGTTACATGTGACGCAGCCCTGGCTACATCCACGGGCGTGGATAGTAAGGTGAAAAACTCTCTCAGAGTCGCTCCAGTCTCCGGAGAGCTTCTCTTCGACGGCAAGCTTTCCGCAATCTATGATCAGATAACTAAGAAAGCTTCGGACTCTCTGCTATTCAAATCCACTTCTATAAAGTCGGATTCAGCGAGAAGAGTAGGACAGGCACTTCTGGGGCGAATACATCCAAGGGAAGTTCCTATAGAGGTTCCTATGCATCCTCCAGGTCTTACTCTAGAGACCGTCAGGGTAGCGACTCAGGTAGGGGCCATAATACTGGCTGAGACAACCGGTCAGACGCCCCTAGGTCGACAGGGCGAGGTGCGGCCCGTGGAGGACGTGGTTTCTCCTTCCGCAAGCCTGGCAGGTCCAGGAGGTGATGGTATAAACCTCTATCGTGTTCCAGTGCACGGAAGACTGTCAAGTTTCTCAACCAATTGGGAGTTGATTACGGACGACCCTTGGGTTCGAGGAGTGATTTCGGAAGGACTAAAACTGTCCTTCAAAGGAAAACCTCCATTAACTCGAAGCCCAAGATGGACTCAGCTTCCGTCAATTCCGCAGAAAGAGGCTCGCTTCTATCAGAGGTCCAGTCTCTTCTGGAGAAGAACGTGATAGAGGTCTAGAAAACCAGGAATCTCTCGGTTTCTACAGCCATCTTTTTCTGGTTCCGAAACCAGACGGCTCGTTCCGTCCAGTCATAGATCTCAGCTGGATAAACAAGCTGATCGTGGCTCCAAAATTCTATATGGAGACCATCCGATCGGTTAGAGCGAGCATTCGGGTGAACGACTATGCTACGAGCATATATCTCAAGGATGCGTACTTTCACGTCATGGTTCATCCGGCGTTCAGAAAGTATCTTCACTTCGCCATCCTAGGAGTCGCGTTTCAGTTCCTAGCAATGTGCTTCGGTCTGAATCTAGTGCCCTGGGCTTTCACTCGAATAATGAACTCGGTAATGACTCATTTCCGAGCTCATTCGTCTGCGGTAACGTCGGCCTACCTGGACGACATTCTTCAGAGGTATGGCAACGAGTTAACGCTTCAGAACAATGTGCAGAATCTGCTTCTATTGCTCCGACGTCTCGGTTTCGTAGTAAACGAGGAGAAGTCGGTTCTGGTGCCGTCCAAGTCATTCACCCACCTGGGGATGAGCTTCGAGATGCACAACAATCTCAGTGGTCTGCCATTAACCAGAGCGAAATTAATCAGTTGTTACGCTCACTATTGTCTTCACTCAGACAAAGTTACAGCGAGAGAATTCATGAGACTGATAGGTTTGTGCGGAGCTGCCGCGGATTTTATTCCGATGGGGCAGCTATGCACTCGTCCTCTCCAAATTTTTCTGACTCAGAATTGGAGGGTGAAGATTCATTCGCTCGATACGGACATCCTCTTGTCAAATCAAGTGAAACAAGAGATTCAGACTTGGGCAGATTTTCAGTGGTTAACTCAGGAAGTTCCACTGCAATTGCCGGATCCGAGTTTTACAATTATGACGGATGCCAGTCAAACAGGTTGGGGCGCAACATTGAGCCCAACGGATTTGAAGTGCCAGGGTCTTTGGGATCCGCAGTTCCTAATCAAGCACATAAACATCAAAGAAATGATGTCAATTTCGCTTGCGCTACGTCATTGGATGAACGTTATTCAGAATGCTTACATGCAAATTCTGTCCGACAATACAACGGTAATAGTGCATATTCGGAACCAGGGAGGCACTCATTCCATTCTGTTATTCAAGTTAACGGAATGAATCCTTCTGTTTGTACTAGAACATCAAGTTCTCTCCTATCGATCCGTCATATTCCGGGTCGCCTGAACGTATTAGCAGACTCCCTTTTATGGAGGGGTCGCTTGTTGCCGTCAGAATGGACTCTCAACAAATGAGTATTCAATCAGATTTCCAACCAATGGGAGCGGCCAATGATAGACTTATTTGTGACGCATCTCAACAATCAGTTGCAGATGTATGTGTCACCATGTCCGGATCCTCGAGCGTTTGCAGTAGACGCTCTATCGATCTTTTGAGATGGAATGATAGGATATGCATATCCTCCAGCGCCGTTGATTCAGCAGATATTGCTCAAGTTAAAACAATCTCAGTGCAAAATTCTGTTGGTAGCATCTCTGTCTCCACAGAGACCGTGGATTAATCTACTCAGGTGTCTGTTGTGGGACATGCCGTGGAAGGTTCCTCCACATTTTGGTCCATTCTATTGCTAGATGGATTCAGTTAACTATCCGCACTGCTTATGATAAATTATCTTCAACTCGGCAGTCTGTGCTTAAGATTTCAGCTCATGAAGTAAGAGTTCTATCTACATCTTGGGCTTACGCTGATAGTGTTGCTATTACAGATCTAATGAAGACTGCATATTGGTCTCAGCCTTCCACTTTCACAAATTTTTATCTTAGAAATATTGAGTCCATTTCTGGAGATCTACATTGTTTAGGTCTGTTATCTGTTGCTCAGAATGTCGTCCACTAAACAGTTGCAACTATAGTTATGCAGGCTTTCTGTTCCGGCAGTGACTCTGTCCTGCTGCCCTCTTCACTCTGGGATATTTGATCCAGGGCAAGGGGAAGGGGGGGGGGGGGCTAGGGAATACCTCCTCTGGAGTCAGTAATTCTGAGTCGGTGTCGGGATGGTTTTAAAGTGTAAAGCTAATGTTAACTCATCCATGTAATATTTTTAAAGTATAGCTCGGTGTGAAGCATTTGTATATGTCACGTGTCATACGAGCTTCAATATACAATCCTCGGACACTTTTAATGAGTATAAAGAGTCTCATTTCTCTGGACTTCCTTTATTTATTGGCTTTCCTTTAAAAATAATTAGCATAACGGGTAATTATTGGAGGTTAATAGAGATCATTGATGTTATTGTGCTCAATTACAGAATGGTGTTGTGTCTTTCTTTTTTTGATGCAAATAAGAAAGATACATGTAAAACCTATTTCTCCTTTCTCCTCGAAGGATAATTCTGTTATATGTAGTTGAGCCTATTGGATTTTCCTTTATGTCCTAGGCCCTCCAACCTTTTTACTATTCAGCTAAGTCTGGGTCTACTATTCAGCTAAGTCTGGGTCATTGGTACAGTATAAAAATGTTAAAAAATTTACAGTAATTTATATATTTTTTATATTTACCAATGACCCAGACGGGGATGGCCCTCCCATGAGTTGGGAACTCATACCTCCCCGCTGAGTACATAATGCTTACCATGCACTGGTTGTGAGAATGATAATTGCACCAATTTCGAGACCTCCTTGACACTGCGCATGCGCAGTGGAGTAAAAGTATGGAGGACCATATAGGACATGTAATTTTCGGTTTTTGATACAAATTTTGGGGATTGGGGGGTAAAATTTGTGTTTGGCCCTAAATATTTAAGAGTTAGCACCAGCTAAGTCTGGGTCATTGGTAAGTATAAAAAATATATAAATTACTATAAATTTTTTAACTTCCTTGCCATTTGGAAAAGCAAATGGGTATTGAGCAAATGAAAATTTCCAGCACTGGGGGAGGTGGGGTGGGGATGGGGTGGGGGTGCAATTGAAAAATCAGTTCTGCTCCCCCCTCCCCACTCACCCCCCACCCCCCCCCCCCCCCCCCCACCCCACCCCCACCCCCACCCCCACCCCCCAGTCAGGACCACATAGCCACTTCACTTCAAATTTGCCAATAAAGTCGTGGATAGTATGGGAAAGATTTTGTTTTACTTGATTCTGAGCTGTATCACTATTGTTTGAAATCAGTATAGGTATCTGTGGAAAGAGAAAGATTAAACGGCAGAGACAATTTAAAATTCAGAGATTTATCGTGTGTAAATACCTATTATTTATATTTAGAACAAAATCACAATGATGAAAAATTAATACAGTGGAGCCCACTTAATTGGATATCTCTTAATTGTATATCCATGTTAATTGAATATAATTTCCCAACACAAAACCATTTACCATACCTCCAGTACAAATTTGACCTGCTAACTGAATATAGGTTATAGAGTAAACTCCGGTTAATTGAATAAAAAATTTTGTAACCTGTCGAGAAATTAACCTGACTCTCCCCAGTTTTTCTTTGCTAATAGACCCATTTGGCCTCAATACATCCAATATAGGCATTTAATCTATTATATCTTGTTTGACAGAGCCCATGGAGCTCTGTCAAACAAGATATAATAGAAAAAATGCTTTGTCTCTAGAATTCAGGAAAGTGACACTGTCCCTGTTAATTGAATATTCCTGTTAACTGAATAATTTTCATTGGCTATTCAGTTAACAGGGTTCCACTGTACAGTAATCATGTACATGTACATTTTGGCTCCACACATAATTTTGCAACATAACATCTACCAAATGTGCCTTCAACATGTCATGTCAATGTCATGGGTACAATCTCAAATTCAATTGATCAGTATAAACTGGGAATGCCAGCTCTTTGAAAGCAATATGCTTGAAATGTTAGCTCCTATGTGGCTGCAGATACCTTTGTAGTGGGGGGTAGGGGGGATCGGTTTTAAAAATAATTTTGGTCTTAATGTGAGATGAGTTAGGCTTTATCATAACTGTAGATATTTTTCCATCAGCTAATAAGTGGAACTGAATAGAAGTGATAACAACCAGAAAGCCGACCAAGAAGTGGAACATTGAATAATTAGAAGTGGAACCCACATGTTACCATGAAAAGTGGCTTCGTCTCTGTAACATATTTTTATACTGTACCAATGACCCAGACATAGCTGGTGCTAACTCTTAAAAATGTAGGGCCAAACACAAATTTTGCCCCCCAATCCCCCAAATTTGCATCTAAAACCAAAGAAAACATGTCCTGAATGGCCCTCCATACTTCACCTCTACTGTGCATGCGCAGTGTCAAGGACGTCCCGAAATTGGCGCCATTAATCATTCTTTGTTTGGCCCTTCATCAGTTAACATCTGACTGATCTTTGTGCTTGTAAATCTCAGTTTAAATGATGCCAGACACATAAATATTAGAGAAATGGTGATTCTAAGGAGGATATAGAAGGAGGAGAGGAAAAATGAGTGACAGAAACTAATCAGGGCTGTAACTTAAAATTTTTTAATGAAATTATGTTAAGTTACCTATTTTCGAGGCAAGAGCCTGTTGTTGTCATTCTTGTTATCAAGTTACACTGCTTGTTCAGTGTTTTCCTCTCTCCCTTTCCTTTAAGTCCCCCCTTGCTATTCTCCCATGCTTTTGGCATATTTTCTGTAATATTATTACTAAAATTTCTTGGGAGTTTTAGCTGGATAACAGAATGTATTCTGTTCTTTTCCCCATGTTTACGTCTTCACCTATGGGTGGTTAGGCGTAGTGTTCTGCATCTACCATCTGATGTTCTGCAGTTTCTTCCCTGGAAGTCTCTGTTTTGCATCAGATAGTGTATTATTGGTAACTGATTTCGGGCCAGGGTTATCAGTGCCTGGAGTTTTGTTTCTGGTGTTTTTACACTTCTTGTTTACATTGACAACAGCCCTCTGTGTGAGGGGGGATTTCTTGAAAATAATATCTTGATGTTAGTTTAATCATTACTAGATACATTATTTTTGTTCATAAGTGTTGCTTTAATTTTTTAAAATATTTTAAAAAATTTTGCCCACACTTAGGCTTGGAATCCATTGGGGCTCAACGTTACTTTTCAGAAACTTTGGCTTTTCGGAAAAAATATTTTTTCAAAATTTTATTTGATTTCAATTATTTTTTTCTATGTTAATGGATCATGTTATTATGTATTTTGATTGTCAGGGGTTGGTGCGAGTACTAGGACTTTGTTTTCTTTTCACATTGAAAGGATATTGTTCAATTGTAATAAGAGGAAATCTTCCTCTGACTTTCATAATCATTGTATAAATGTAGTCAGTGTACTCGCACTAACTCTTGTTCAGTATGTGTTATTTTCGATGACAACATGGGAAGCGTGTGTCACGGTATGTTAGTGGGGAAATGGCCATTCCGGTCCTTTCCCTGCAGGGTCACTCTAGTTTATCAATCTCTATTTCAGACGATCAAGAACAGGGTGATGTATCCGTGATGTCTTCCAAAAGTGTGCCTCCGTCGTCACTATTAATGAAGGGCTAGCAGAAAAGTGCTCATGAAAATACGTCAATTGCCTAAGAGGTCCCTAGTAGGATCGATGGCCTTTGACATCCGCTAGCTCGCCCGGTGTAGCGTCCATTCATCGAATGGTTCGGCAGCCGGGTTCGTCCGTTGCAGTCTAGAAAGGAGTTTTGGGTGATGCGAGCACTATAAATCAACCAAATGCACACCCAGTGATGGCGGATTAGAGGAGAGAACGGAGGAAGCCTTTTAGTCCGGTTCCTAGCTCGTCCAGGTCCATCCGGACTGCGAGCGAGAGAGGCCCCTCTCTCGTACAACAACATCTGGCCCCAGACGTTGTGGTACAAAATGTTTCGCATTCGGAGCATACGTCCGCCGCTCGGGACGCTCCGTTAGATAGACAGAGAGACTGTCAATAAGGCTTCCTCATCCTCATGGTAGCGCACACGACCGCGCTTGGCTACGTGACCTCGGATATCCAGTCAACTTCGCCAATCAGAGAATCCTCGGCGACCAGGTCACGTCATCCGATAGCCAGGGACACGAGGCCTGGAGACTCCGGACGTTCGCATAAGAAAGTATGCAGGAGTTAACGTACACGGAGCTTCCAGCGGCAAAGCATCGTAAGACCGCTACTGCACAGGCCTTGGTGACGGGACGTGCTATCCCAAATAGCACAACTTATCGCAGCATCCCAGCAACGACAGAATCTTTGTCGCATCATGTAATATCCGCCGACGAAAATTTCATACGGTCCGACGGGATGCCGAAAGGGATTCGGAGGATTTCGAGCTTTCCCTTTCGGAACAACATAAGCTGCTGTATATGTCATCCGTCTTTATCTTCTAGAGGTTCTTTCGTCGGACCAGAATGCTGCGATGCCGGATAAGAAACTAATAGCGTCGGTGGACTTAGAAATTTTTGGTTCGGTTCAGGGACATCGTCCCTCAGTTCCGACACAGTCCAATAATGTCACAGAAACTTTCGATTTATTGAACGACGCTATATATATTTTTTATATGCTTGCTATTTACAAGCATGTCTGGTTTCTTGTTCGCAAAATTACTAAGATGTCTTTCAAAAGTGTGCCTCTGTCGTCATAGTTAGTGAAGAGCTAGCGGCAATTAGTGCTCATGGAATACGTCAATCGCCTAAGAGGTCCCTAGTAGGATCGACGGAGTTGACATTCGATAGCTCACCCGGTGTAGCGTCCATTCATCGAATGGTTCGGCAGTCGGGTTTGTCCGTTGCGGTCTAGGAAGGAGACTTGGGTGATGCAAGCACTATAATAGACTTTAGTACACACCCAGTGACGACGGATTAGAGGAGAGATCGGAGGAAGCCTGTTAGTCCGGTTCCTAGCTCGTCCAGGTCCGTCCGGGCTGCAAGCGAGAGAGGTCCCTCTCTCGTACAACAACATATGGGACCGGATGTTGTGGTACAGACATTTCGCATTCGGAGCATATGTCCGCTGCTCGGGACGCTCCGTTATATAGACAGTCCGAGTGACTGTCGATAATGCTTCCTCATCCTCACAGCAGCGCACACGACCGCATATTGGCTACGTGACCTCGAGTATCCGGCCAGCTTCGTCATTCAGTGATTCCACGGCGAACAGGTCACGCCATCCGGTAGCCAAGGGACATGAGGCCTGTACACTCCGGTCGCTCGCATAATAGAAGTATGCACGGGGTAACGAACACTGAGCTTCCAGCGGCAAAGCATCGTAAGACCGCTTCTCCACAGGCCTCAGTGACGGACGTGCTATCCAAAATAGCACAGCTTATCGCAGCATCCCAGCAAACGACAGATTCTCAGTCGGATCAGGAATAATCCGATGGCGCTGGGTCGGTGCGCTCCGCTGTGGCATCAGGTACGGACGACCGAACACTTCATAGGGTCCGACAGGATGGCAAAAGGGATTCGGACGATTTCGAGCTTTCCCTTTCGGAACAACAGAAGCTGCCATACATTTCTTCCGGCATTATCTTCCAGAGGTTGTTCCGTCGGACTACATTGCTGTGATGCTGGATAAGAATCTAATAGCGTCATTGGACATGGAGTTTTGGATCGGTTCAGGGACATTGTCCCTGAGTTGCCGACGCAGTCCAATAATGTCATTAGAACATTCAAATTATTGAACGACGCTATATATATAAGCTTGCTACCAAACATGCTAGTCTAGTTTCTTGTCCGCAATGCTCTATTCTGCCTTTCATCAATTCTAGGAAAATAAATTTTTAATTGGCAGAACAGGGCATACCGAGAGTTCCTATGCGTCTAAGACGGCGAGGCTGAAGACTGGGAATTATCTTTTTCGCCGTCTATGTCAGTTCCAACCACGACGTTGGAAACGACAATGATGTCTAATAGACTTAACTTAGACGCTTTATCATACGTAGACCACCTTACTGAGGCGTTATCATTACGTCTTCAAGAGAAAGAATTCCAGGATATGATCCTTAATGAGATTTCTTTCAGGGGCAGTAGTTTTTTCCACGTACAACTCCACCCTTCAGTGGCAACCTGGAGTTGGTTAGACGTGACGCAGCCCTAGCTACATCCACGCGCGTGGATAGTAAGGTGAAGAACTCTCTCAGAGTCGCTTCGGTCTCGGAGAAGCTTCTCTTCGACGGCTACCTTTCAGCAATCTATGAATTGCTCGATATACACATTCTCTTGTCTATCAAGTGTAACAAGAGATTCAGACTTGGGCAAACATTCCGTGGTTGACTCAGAGAGTGCCACTGCAGTTGCCGGATCCAAGTTTTATGGTTATGACGGATGCCAGTCAAACAGGTTGGGGTACAATATTGATCCCAACGGATTCGAAGTGCCAGGGTCTTTGGGTTCCGCAGTTTCTAGGCAAGCATTTAACTTCCAGGAAATGATGTTATTTTGGCTTGCACTATGTCATTGGATGAACATTATTCAGAAACGCATGTCCAAATCCTGTCCGATAATACGACAGTAGTTGCGTATCTCCGGAACCAGGGAGGCACTCATTCGGTTCCGTTATTCAATTTAACGGAAAGAATTCTTCTGTTTGTTCTAGAACACCAAGTTCTGCTTCGGTCCGTCATTTTCCGGGTTGTCTGATTGTATTAGCAGACTCCCTTCTACGTAAGGGTCGCTTGTTGCCGTCAGAATGGACTCTCAACAAACAAGTATTCAATCAGATTTGCTATCAGTGGGAGCGCCCAATGATAATTTATCTGCGACACAACTCACTAATCAATTGCAGATGTATGTGTTTCCATGTCCGGATTCCTGAGCTTATGTAGTTAACGCTCTATTGATCTAATAGGACGGAATGATAGGATATGCGTATCCTCCAGCGCTGTTGATTCAACAAGTATTGCTAAGATAAACATCCACAATACAATTCTGTTGGTAGCATCTCTGTCTTCACAGAGACCGGGGATAAATTTACTCAGGTGTCTGCTGTGGGACTTACCGCGAAAACTTCCTCCATGAGAGGATCTTCTTTCGCTGGGGAAATCGTGTCAACTTCATCACAACCCGCAAGGTCTCTACCTTCACGTATTCCGTTGTCGGGTCCTTCTTGCACGGCAAGCATTGTACAGGACGAGCAATGGACGCGATTTCTTACTGTAGGAGAACCTCCTCTTCGCTATACTATGCGGCTAAAGTGGAGGCTCTTCCGTCGTTGGTGTAGGGATCATTATGTTGATATTTTTGATCCCTCCATTCTAGACATTGCAAACTTTCTAGTATACTTGTTTGACAAGATCAACTGCAGCATGTTACTATTAAGGTTATAGGTCTATGTTATATCATACCTATGCACTCCATGATAGTTTACAATTGAGTCTAATGTATCTTTATCTATGTTAGTTAGAAACTTTTCGATAAGTAGACCTAGAATCGTTAGATTAATTCCTATACAGAATTTAGCTTGGGTTCTTATTTAGCTAAGTAACTATTTGAGCCTCTGGAAACAGTAGTTTTCAAATTCTGGCCTTTTAAGACAGTAATTCTCTTAGTCTTCTCTTCTACTGAGGAGTCAGTGAGCTTCATGCCCTATCGGTGGACGATTCTCACTTTCGTAGTTTCGTAAACACTATTTCCTTTACTACTTATGTTGGATTTTTGGTTAAGAATCAGGCTCCTAATAAATGTCCGGAACATATTGTTATTAAGGTCCTTCCGTCTTCGTACGGGCATAGGCCTTTACTCTGTCCGGTTAGAGTTTACGTATTTATAAACAGATCTCAGTTTATCAGTAAGGACGTAAAGCTTCTTCTGTCTTTGATGCCTAATAGAAGGACATTACGGTCCATTCTATTGCTAATGGATTCAATTAACTATCGGTACTGCTTATGGTAATCTATCATTAACTCAGCAGTTTGTGCTTAAGATTTCGGCTCATGAAGTGAGAGCTCTTTCTACATCTTGGGCTTTCGTTAATAGTGTCGCTATTATAGATTTAATGAAGGCAGCATATTGGTCTCAGCCATCCACATTCATGAATTTTTATCTCAGAAATATTGAGTCCATTTCTGGAGGCCTGCATTGTTTAGGTCCATTATCTGTTGCTCAGAATGTTGGTCACTTAACAGTTGCAACTAAAGCTAGGTAGGCTTTCTGTTCCGGCAGTGACTCCGTCCTGCTGCCCTCTTCGCTCTGGGCTATTTGACCCAGGGCAAGAAAAAGGGGGGGGGGGGAGGGTGTTCCCTTGGGTCACCTGTTTTATTATGAAAACAAGGGGATACCTCCTCCGGAGTCAGTAATTCTGAGCTGTTACTGGGATGGTTTTAAAGTGATAAGTTTATGTTTTTAAAAAATTCATTCAGGTCATAGTTTTAAAGTATAGCTTTTGAATATATCACGTGTCAACGGGCGTTATTATACAACCCTCGGACACTTTTAAAGAGTATAAAGAGTCTCAATTCTCTAGACTAACTTTATTTTTTGGCTTACTTTAAAAATTATTAGTATAAGGATTATACTGGATGTTAATAGAGTACATGGATGTTATGATGCTCAATTATGGAAGGTGTTGTGTCTTTCTAATTTATCATAAATAAGAAAGATACATGTAAGGCCTAATACTCCTTTTCCCCTTGAGGGGGATGACTCTATTTTATATAGTTGAGCTTATTGGATTTTCCTCTATGTCCTAGGCCCTCCAGCCTTTTTACTATTCAGCTATGTCTGGGTCATTGGTACAGTATAAAAATGTTAAAAAATTGATAGTAATTTATATATTTTTTATACTTACCAATGACCCAGACGGGGATGGCCCTCCCAGGAGTTGGGAACTCATACCTCCCCGCTGAGTACATAGCGCTTACCAGGCACTGATTATAAGAATGATTAATGGCGCCAATTTCGGGACGTCCTTGACACTCCGCATGCGCAGTAGAGGTGAAGTATGGAGGGCCATTCAGGACATGTTTTCTTTGGTTTTAGATGCAAATTTTGGGGATTGGGGGGCAAAATTTGTGTTTGGCCCTACATTTTTAAGAGTTAGCACCAGCTATGTCTGGGTCATTGGTAAGTATAAAAAATATATAAATTACTATAAATTTTTTAACATTGGTGTAAAGACTGACAAAGTAACACCTACAAATCAATACTTTCTATTCCGGAGTACTGTTTTGTCTCCCTTGCATGATTGCTAGACCATTTTTTAACCGAGAAAAATATTTAACGATTCTGCCAGTAAATTGGGAAACTGTGTATTTTTGGTGATCATTGTTTATTTTAGTGTAAACAAATACATTTGATAGATCAACTTCAGCATGCGCATGTTTAGTATTAATTATACATTTTCACTGCAAATTTATTTATTTATTTATCGGTGTTTAATGACACTTTTGACAGCCAGGGTCACCTCGTGTCAGACAGTTTTACAGGAGGGGGGGGGGGGGGGTGAGCCTGAGAGAACCACTGAACAATGGTGAGCAACTGTCAACATACTAACTTTTTTATGTTACCACCTCTCCCTCCAACATGCTTTAAGCTACACCTTTCATATTTGGTACATGGATAAATGGTTCTGAGGGGATGATGCACGCTCAAAATTGTTTTTTTCAAAATCCAAGATGGCGGAATGGCGGCCATTTTTGTTGTGTTTTTTAAGCTTTATTTCTCTATTTTCATGTTACCACCCCTCCCACCAACATGGTTCAAGCTACACTTTGCATATTTGGCACATGGATAGAGGGTTGGGAGGGGATGACGCACGTTCAAAATTTTTTCTTCAAAATCCAAGATGGCTTTTTTTCTCTATTTTATGTTACCACTGCTCCCTCCAACATGGTTCAAGCTACACTTTTCATATATGGTACATGGATAAAGGGGTTGTAAGGGGATTATGCACTCTCAATATTTTTTTTTTCAAAATCTAACATCTGCCAGTCTGTCTGTCCATCTGTCTGTCTGTTTTTATGTTACCACCTCTCCCTCCAACATGCTTCAAGCTACACCTTTCATATTTGGTACATGGATAAATGGTTCTGAGGGGATGATGCACAATTAATATTTATTTTTCAAAATCTAAGATGGCAGAATGGCGGCCATTTTTGTTGTGTTTTTTAAGCTTTTTTCTCTATTTTATGTTACCACCCCCTCCCTCCAACATGGTTCAAGCTACGCCTTTCATATATGGTACATGGATAAAGGGTTGTGAGGGGATTATGAATGAATGAATGAATGCTTTTATTTTGTAATACAACCTGTATACAAATACAAACTAAATACAGCAACATACAATTATTTCAAATACAAGGTTGCACTACAGGGAGATGGCATAGCCACTAGGGCTGTCTTCCCGCCATTCCCAATGAAAACAAACAAGTAAAATGTGAGACAATCCTGACAATGGCTATGTTAATGAAGAGAAAATGAATGGATTCATTTTTAAAATGGTTCTTTCCATATAAATAAAAATAATATTTTTATACTGTACCAATGACCCAGACTTAGCTGATGCTAACTCTAAAATATCTAGGGCCAAACACAAATTTTACCCCCCAATCCCCAAAATTTGCATCTAAAACAGAAAATTACATGTCCTGTATGGTCCTCCATACTTTTACTCCACTGCGCATGCGCAGTGTCAAGGAGGTCTCGAAACTGCCGCCAAAAGTCATTCTTTGTTTGGCCGTCAATTCAGTTACATCTGACTGATATTTGTGCTTGTAAATCTCAGTTTTTAGGATGCCAGACACATAATTATGAGAGAAATGATGGATATATGGTGGAAATAGAACGTGGAGAGGAAAAAAAAGTGGAAACAAATGTTCAGGGCTGTAACTTATAATTATTTTACGAAATTATTCATGTTACCTATTTTCGTGGCATGACCTTATTGTGGTCATTCTTGCTATGAATTTTCCATTGTTTAATCAGTGTTTCCTCTCTCCATTTCCTTTATTCTCCCCAGCTATTCTCCCATGCTTTTGGCTTATTTTTTGTAATGTTTATTACTAAAATTTTTGGGGAGTTTTGGCTTGGAAACAGAATTATTTTCTGTTTTTTCCCTATGTTTACGTCCTCACCCTAGGGGTGTTTAGGCATTTTGGTCTGCATTTGTCATCTGATGTTCTACAGTTTCTTCTCTGGAAGCCTCTGTTTTGCATCAAATAGTGTTTAAATTGGTAACTGATTTCGGGCCATGTTTGTTTTAGTGCCTGGAGTCATGTTTCCGGGTTGTTGACACTTTTGCTTATGTTGACAACTGTTACTTCTGACAATGATTACTTGTCTTCTGCTTAATTTAGTTCATAGCAAGATACATTAATATTGTCCGTAAGTGTTACATTAATTTGTTTCAAAATGATTTAAAATTTTTGTCCGCACTTAGGCTTTTTAGCTTACCTGACTGAAAGTCAGGGTGAGCTATTGTGATCACTTTTCGTCCGGCGTCCGGCGTGAAGGTGGTGTTTGGGCCTTTTTCTCCCAAACCACTGGCCGCATATTAATGAAATTTCATGTGAGTAGGGGTTATATAAGGGCATTTTGATTTTTTGTCAAATTAGGTTTCGGCTCACATTGAGCAGAGGGATGGGGCAAAAATGCTCCAATTTTTAAAAAATCTTCTTCTCAAGAACCAGCAATAGCAGAGACTTGATATTTGGTATGCAGCATCCTTTTGAGGTGTAGACTCAAGTTTGTTCAAGAGAAGTTGGAGGGGTTATATTTGACTATGTTAAAGGAGGAGCAAAAATTTTGGCCCCGCCCCAAATTTCTATTTTCCAAACCGCGGGGCCGATTTGAACCAAATTTTACGTGAGTGCTTATTGGGTCATAAGTACCTAATTTATGCAGAAATTTTTTTCCCCATAGCCCCGTGGGAACCACAGGAGCTCAAAATAGAAAAAAATTAAAGCGCCCATATCTCCAAAACTACACGGCACTGAGAATTCTTATTTGTTGTGAAGCTTCCTTAGGACCAACAGAATGGAATGGTAAAAAAAAATTGCCATCGGTTTTATCATGGGGTACTTTTTGGGGAGTTTGAAAAAGTGCTGAGTCAGCATTTTTTAACACTGTGGGTAATGGGAAAAACATAAGACTACTTTTCTTCGAAAGCACTGCTCCAAAAGCTTTAAAATTTCACATATAACATCTTTGGAAGATTGTTTCACATGTTTATTGAAATGAATTGCCTGGGTCGATATTTGGTCTCTCTATGGGAGCCGAAATGTTTAAATTAGTGCAGTATGAGGAGTATTTTTGAAAAATCGTCTTCTTCAGATCACCCAACAAGAATCTTTTGATATTTGGTATGCAGCATCCTTAGGGGTGAGATTCAAGTTTGTTGAAGCCAAATCCCTGGGTTCATATTTAGGCTGAAAATTTGGGGTCCCGTTGCAGACTTCAAAATTTTGGACCACAATCCGAAAAAGTTTTTTTTGTTTTTTTCTGCATTTCGGTCAATTTTAAGACAAAAAATAAAAAAAATTTTTCCCCTGAAAATTTGGGGTCTGGGTGGGACTTAGAAAAATGTTGGACCAAAATCAGGAAATTTTTTTTGGGTTTTTTTTTATGCGTTTCCGTCAATTTCAAGACAAAAAAAAAATTCTTTTTTTTCCTCTAAAAATTTTGGGTCTGGGAAGGACTTAGAAAAATTTTTGACCAAAATCTGAAAAAATTTTTTTTTGTTTCTTTATGCGTTTCGGTCAATTTTAAGACAAAAAAAAATTGTTTTTTCCCCCTGAAAATTTGGGGTCCGGGTAGGACTTAGAAAATTTTGGACCAAAAGCCGAAAAAAATTTTTTTTGTTTTTTTATGCATTTCCGTCAATTTTAAGACAAAAAAATTTTTTTTTTTTTTTCCCTGAAAATTTGGGGTCTGGGTGGGACTTAGAAAATTTGGGACCAAAATCCGAAAAAAAATTTTTTTGTTTTTTGTTTTTTTATGCGTTTCCGTCAATTTTAAGACAAAAATTTTTTTTTTTTTTTTCCCCTGAAAATTTGGGGTGCGGGTGGGAGCAAAATCCAAAATTTTTTTTTTTTTTTTTTTTGTTTTTTCTGCGTTTTGGTCAATTTTAAGACAAAAAAAAAAAAATAAAATTTTCCCCTGAAAATTTGGGGTCCGGGTGGGACTTCGAAAATTTTGGACCAAAATCCGTAATTTTTTTGTTTGTTGGTTTTTTATGCGTTTCTGTCAATTTTAAGACAAAAAAAAATTTTTTTTTTACACCGAAAATTTGGGGTCCAAAATCCAGAAATTTAGTTTTATCTTTTTTTATGCGTTTTAAGAAGAAGAAAAAAATTTAGGCTGAATGTATTTTGTTTGGGAAAAAAATCTGTTTTTATGCGTTTATCTCAATTTTGAGACTTAAAAGTGCAGGAACTGAAAATAGAAGGAAAATCCTGTGTATTGTGTGGGCACAATCGCTTCATCCAGTTGGTATATGCTTTTCTTGGGAGGGGGCCGTATGCAGCTTATTCAAGTCAAGTCCCTGGTTTGATATTTAGACTACCATGTCAGGTGAGCTCCCTCAGGCCCTCTGGGGCCTCTTGTTTGGGCTCAGGGTTCCCATGGGGAACTTGGGCTCTTCTGAAAATGTTTTCAAAAAATTATTTTTTTTTGAAAATTATTTTCTTTTGAAATGTTATTATGAATTATAATATATTATGTATATTCATTACGGTCCTCTCTCCGTACGGTCACTATATATTATCAGTTTCTTTTTCAGAACTCAGAGTGATGTTTCCGTGATGCCTTCAATAACTGTGTCTCCGTTGTTGCAATATTAGGGCTAGCGGGAAGTGCTCAAGGTATTACGACAATTGCTGGGAGTTAGCTAGTTCTATCGAAGGCATTGTTGCCCGCTAGTCCACCCGGTGTCGCGTCCATTCACCAGGAAATAAGAATGGTACAGCACCCGGGTTAGTCCGTTGCGGTCCAGGGATTGGGTGATGCGAGCACTATAAATCTTCAGATGTGCACACCCAGCAATGACGGATCCGAGGATAGTACAGAGGAAGCCTGTCAGTTCGATAGCTAGCTCGTCCAGGTCCCCCAGACCGCGAGCGAGAGAGGCCCCCTCTCTCTTGCATCAACATCTGTGCTGCGATGTTGTGGTATGTTGTTCGTTTAGCTGGAGCTTACGTCCACTCCTGTTCGGGACGCTCCGTCGCATGACAGTCCGACGTGGCTGTTATATTGGCTTCCTCATCCTCATCAACACACACGACCGCACCTTGGCTATGTGACCACAGACTTCCAGGAGACGTTCGCATATTATATAAATGCAGGATTGAACATCCATGGTACTCTTCTTCGCCGACCAAGGAATACACGTCGACCAGGTCACTCCATCTGCTAGCCAAGGATACGAGACCTTTCCAGTGGGGACGTTCACATATTATATAAATGCAGGAATGAACGGCCCGGGAGCTTCCAGCGGATAATTCACGTAGGATAGCGGCTCCACTAGGGCTGCACGATATTCGGATTTCAATACCGGTAACGGTATTTTAAAAAATATCGCGATATACCGGTATATCGTCAAGTTCAAAACATGTAAAATTCTCACTCAAATTGTCCCAGTATTTTTTTGACATTCGAAGTCAAATAATTACGTTTTAAAAGCATTGAAATAATAAGCCTAATAACTTGTCTTAATTCATTCTTGTATAAATATTTGGAAATAAACTTCATGATGGCACAACAAATATCGTTTATTTTGAGTCGATAATTTCAAATAAATATATACTATTTGATCCATCGCTTAACCTGTGTTTTGTCGTGTACATGTGAATAGATCGCCACTAGAGGGCGTTTGCCATGTACTGGTTAAGCAGGACGCCGCTAGAGGGCTAGGAGTTTGTACACTTTTCCCCAAATGAAAGCAGTCAGTTTTGTCACGCGGTACCACAAACAGCTGAAACGCACATGCTCGATAGGCACGTTTTGATGTACCGGTGAACCACCTCGTGCAGTGGGTGAATGTTGGCGATGTATAAATACTATTTCAATATTAAATCACTCTTAACAAAGTGAAAATAAACAATATTATTCCCTTTATATTTTTATTAGTGTTTTGATTACTATCTGTCTAATTTTTAAGATGTGGCATACAAGTAAGATCAAAACGTTCACCTACTTTTCAAAATATTAACACGTGCGAACTGTTGTTGACAAAAATGAGTATTCATTACCGCAGCGCTTGGAATTGCGGGTTCATTAATACGTATGCGATTTGTTCATATTGAAAAGCACATTCCAAGTGTGCCGGTAATAAAATAAAAAATATTACTGCAGCGTTTGGAATTGCGAGAACAAGTGCAATGAAATGGGAGGAACTATTAGTATTAAACCAGAAATTTCCCGGTCCAACAAAAGCCATTATTAATGGAAATACGGTACGGTTTACGTTCGAAGCCATACTGTTTGGGGAAAATCTTTACTTACCCGTGTCATCGGAGAAACAAAAATAAAACAGCTTATGGGAGAACATTTTACTGGTACCAGGACATGAAGTGTATTGATAAAAAACAAACAAACTGCTTTCACAGTTTCTGTTCATATACACTTTTTTTCAATCAGCTGTGAGATTAAGTAGAATTTTTATGGAAAATGTCTGGCACTAAAAACCGCGGCTCGAAATGAATATCGTCACAGATGATATACCGGTATTAAAAAAAATGGACGATATTTAACCGGTTAAGATTTCAATACCGGTATTACCGGTATATCGAAATACCGTGCAGCCCTGGGCTCCACAGGTCTCATTGAGTAACATAAACAAGGTGATGTTACCATGGTATCTTCGTAAAGTGTGCTTCCGTTGTCACAGTCAAATGAAGAGTTAGCGGCATAAGTGCTCATGTAGATACGTCAGTTGCCTGGAGTTCCCTAGTACTATCGATGGCGTTGGCGTCCGCTAGCTCGCCCGGTACCGGTGTCGCGACCATTCACCGAATGGCTCAGCACCCGGGTTCGTCCAGGAAGGAGATTTGGTTGTTGCGAGCACTATAAAATATAATGTGCACACCCAGTGACGAGGGATACGAGGATGGTACGGAGGAAGCCTATTAGTCCAGTTCCCAGCTCATCCAGGTCCATCCGGGCTGCGAGCGAGAGAGGTCCCTCTCTCATATTTCAACATCTGGGCTCAGATGTTGTGGTACAAAACGTTCCTTAGTCGGAGTATACGTCTACCGCTCGGGACGCTCCGTGACATAGACAGTCCAGAGAGACTGCTCTTTCGGCTTCCTCATCTTCACGGCAGCACACGCGACCGCACCTTGGCTATGTGACCTGTGATATTCAACCAACATCGCCGATCAGGAATTCTATGGCGACCAGGTCACGTCATCCGGTAGCCAAGGATACGAGGCCTTCATTCTCCAGATGTTCGCATATTAGAGGTATGCAGGAGTGAAAGTCCAAGAAGCTTCCAGCGGCTAAATCCTATAAGACCGCAGCTCCACAGGCCTCTGTTGCGGATATGCTATCGCAGATAGCACAAATTATCGCAGCGTCCCAGCAACTGACAGTAACTCTGTCAGATCAGGAATTATCCGACGAAGCTGGGTTGGTACATTCTGCTGCAGGTTCAGGCACGGACGACCAAGAATTTCAAGTGGTCCGACAGGATGGTGAGAGGGATACGGATGAGTTGTATTTTCCCTTTTTGGAACAACATAATTGTCGTAGAGTGCATCCGGCATCATCATCGGACGTTGTTCCTCCGGACCAAAATGCTGCGTTGCCGGATAAGAAACAGATAGTGCCACTGGATATAGAATTCTTAATTGGTTTAGGGACATCATCCCTCAGTTCCGACATAGTCCAGATATGTTTCACGGACATTTGATCTGTTGAATGACGCTATATTTATATAACTTGCTACCTAAATGGGCAGGTCAGGTTTCTTATCGGCAATATGCTCTACATCTGCCTTTCATCATTTCATTGAAAATTTTGAAACGGCAGGACAGAGCATTCTGAGAGTTCTCTGCGTCCAGACGACCAGTTCAGGAACTAGTATTGTTTTACTGTCGTCTATGTCAATTCCAACCACGATGTTGGAAATAACAATATCGTCTAGCAGGGACATCGTACGCAGATCACCTTACCAGAACGTTATCATTACGTCTCAAAGGGAAAAGAATTCTAGGATGATTATATCCTTAAGAGTTCTTTCAAGGACCTCATGTAAAACTCTGTCCTTTAGTGGCAATATGGAGTTGGTTAGACGTGACGCGGCCATGGCTACATCCACCCGTGTAGATAGTAAGGTGAAAAACTCTCTCATAGTCGCTCCGTTCTCCGGAGAGTTTTCTTCGACGGCAAGCTTTCCGCAGTTTATGATCAGTTAACTAAGAAAGCTTTAGACTCTCTGCTATTAATTTCACTTCCATATAGTCTGATTCAGCAGAGAAGAGTAGGACAGGCACTTCTGGGACGAATACGTCCAAGGGAAGTTCCTATTGAGGTTCCTATGCATCCTCTAGGTCTTATTCTAGAGACCGTCAGGGTGGCGACTCAGATAGGGGCCGTAATTCTGACTGAGACATCCGGTCAGATGCCCCAAGGTCGATGAGGCGAGGTACGGGCTGTGGAGGACATGGCTTCTACTTCCGCAAGCCTCGCAGGACCAGGAGGTAATGGTTTTAACCTCTATCGTGTACTAGTGAGCGGAAGACTGTCGAGTTTCTCAATGATTTGGGATTATATTACGGTAGTGCTGTCCGGTTGTGACAATTGGTCCTCGGTCTCGGTTTCGGTTCGGTTATTTTTCAAAGAGTCGAATCTCGGTTTCGGTTTTTATTTAAAATGGAAAACATTCAAGAAAATAACAACCTGAGAGTGTGAATTGGGAAAATAACAAAGCAAAACTAAACAAATTACTGATAAAACAACATTACTGACCCTTAGTTTAAACATGTATTTGAATTGGTAGATTGTTTCTGGTGGGTGGAATAAAGTCCAAGTACTCCAAGACACTCCACGGCTCCACATGACATTAGAACAGGGGCAAAAATCTGTCACCAGATTGAAACAGCTATTGGGAACTTGCAAACTCAGTATATCGCCTGCCAAGTACGCCTGGTGTATCGCTGGACAAAAAATTAAAATTTCTCCTTTTAAAGTCAAACCCGGTCAATTTATTATCGAGAAGCCAGAACAATTTTGAATTCTGTGGGGGCGGCCATTTTTGTTGTGGCGTGATAAATTAACGGAACAGCAGAAATACAAAATGAAACGACTTTTGAGATAAGAAGCGGTTGACGAACAGCGAGTCCAGGTTTAATTAGTCTGATTGTAGTTCAAAGAACACACACTAGACCTGCCAGTTTACAAAATGTTAACCCTTTATAAATAAATCACATTACTAAAAGACTAACTAATGTCCGACTCTGTTTTATCAAACAACCGCATTGTTTAAAATCCTCCGAGTGAGCTCATTAGTGTGTAACGCATTGCGTTACACATTAATGAGCTCACTCGGAGAATCATAACGCAGCCATAGCATAGGGATTTTAGCGTTCTGGGCTTGTCCAATGTCCTCTATTATTACCAAATGCAAGCTCTGGCATAATTTCGCGAAAATCTATAAACAACCCCAGGAAAAAATGAGGCACTCGGATATTGGGGTTTTGAATTTCTCAAATGGCATGGCATGCCGTTTGAGAAATTCACAACTCCAATATTCGAGTGTCTGTAAAAACAATCCGGTGACAGTCCAACTCGCCCCATATTAAGTCAATGGCAAAAATCTGTCACTGACAGATTTTTGCCATTGACTCAGTATGGGGCGAGTTGGACTTAAGCACACCACGCCCCCCCCCCCCCCCCCCAAAAAAAAAAAAAGTACACAGTCCAACTCGCCCCATATTAAGTCAATGGCAAAAATCTGTCACTGACAGATTTTTGCCATTGACTTAATATGGGGCGAGTTGGACTTAAGCACGCCAGCCCCCCCCCCCCCCCCCCCCCCCCCCCCCCAAAAAAAAAGTACACATTTGAACTAATTCATCCTGACACTGGCAGATTTAAATGATTTATATGATAAGTGAAAGACATAAGTGTCAAAAATATTATAACTAAATAAACAACTGTGCTTCAGTGTGCTGACTAGAATGTCACTTAACCATGAACGTTATAGTCAAAATTATATTTCGAAGTCACAAGGGCAGTGGCCATCTGCCAATAGACTGCCATGATTTAACAAAAGGACAAATGAACTGAAGAGAATGATACTATAAAACTCCAATTTCGGCATACTAGTCACTAAGGACTCGTAAGGAGTGTTAGCCAATTATCACGAAATAACCTGGTAAACATATTAATAGTTTAATGTTGCGGCTTTTGTCTCAAGTTATGTCCAAGAAAGGTGAGTTTTTCTGCCAAGAATGGGTCAAGACAAGATCTTCTGTTAGAGATGAGACCAGCCTTACTGAAGAGACGCTCGCTCGGTACCGAAGTAGCTGGGATTGCCAGATAGACTTGTGCAAGTTTTGCGAGATTCGGGTAACGCGTACGACTGCTTTTCCACCAGTTGAAAGGTGATTGTTCAGGTTCTAACAGCTCCTCATTGCAATACAGTTGAAATTCGCACTCCATGTTATCTTTAACTGTATTGTCAGCGCGATGTGAAGCTGCTTGCTTCTTTTTATCAACCATACTTTTGAAAATTCCCCAACCATTTTTAGATTTTTGCGGGCTGTCATTTGTTTTGGAGCTGGAGGTAGATGGCTGATCAGTGTCTGTTGACTCAGTTTTAAGGGCGCTTTTGTTCTGAGCTTCCTCATAAATGTCTACCATTATCTTTAATATTTCACTGGCCGCCTTGTCCCGGGCGTTCTCATTCTCAAAGCCATACTGTTTGAATCTTGGGTCAAGATAAGTAGGAATGGAAAATTCCAAGCGACTTTCGAAGTCTGGCCATCTCGCATGGATGTTGGCCTGTATTTGCTTCCCAAAGTCATTCATCTCTAGATCGTCCATCTGCTGATTTAGCACATTTAAAACCAGGATTACCATCGAACTCGTGGCATACCTACAAGCGGACATCATCTTGGTTGCGTCTTCAAATGGCTTTAAGGCGCTCACGTAACTGTTAGCTACTTTCCATTCTGATTTTTGTAGGTCATTTATTTTGTCAATTGATGGGAGAACAGCAGTAACTGGTTCTCGCTGTTCCACTAATCTTTCTAGTAAATAAAACAGGGAATTCCACCTTGTTGGGCACTCATTTTTTAAACGATGGACTGGTACACCCAAAGATTTTTGTTTCTCAGTTAAAATGTGTGTAGCCTTTGCACTTGCATGGAAATGTTTAGTGATAGTTTTTGCCTTTGCAATCACCCTACCGAGCCCGGGGAATTTAGAAATGGCATCATTCACTGCTAGCTGTAAGGTGTGAGCGAAAGAATTGAGTGGAATAAAATTGGCAGGTAAGAGTCTCAAAGCAGCTTGTGCATTGGAAGCATTATCGGTGATTACGTAAATATTCAAGCTCTTGGTTTCATAGTTCGGAATCCATTCTCTAAGGCAGGCAAGGAGAGCTTCAGATATGTTCACTGCTGTGTGTGATTCAGGCATGGGAGTTACGTTCAAACAATAATCATTCATTGTGAAATCTTCTGATAGAAAGTGGCCAGTAACTGCCATGTAGGCGTCTTGCGCCAAAGAAGTCCAATGATCCAATGAAACACCGAGTGACTCACAGTCCTTCAATTTTGATTGAATCATTGACTTCTGTTTCTCGTAGGCACCTGGTATCATACACTCTCGTATGACTTTGCGATCTGGAATGTTGTACGCTGGCTGTAAACAATGAACAAATTCACGAAAGCCCTGGTCATTGACAATAATGATAGGCTGCATGTCCACACATATCATTTCGGTCAATTTATCATTACATTCTTTTTGTCTCTTGTCACTTGGGTGCCATTTTTTGTCTTGCAAAAAAGGAAAAGGTGTCAGTTTTGCTTGTTTAACATCAGCGCCTCTCGGATCGTCTGTTTCCTTCGATCTTCGTTTGAGTGAAGCTCTCTCATCAAGTGCTTTTTTCAACTGCCGGCTCTCGCTTTTGTGGACCGAATCAACGTGTCTAATCAAATTACTCGTATTCCCATACTGGGCTGCAATCTTCTTCTGTCCAGGACATAGTTTACATATTGCAAACTTATCATTTTTCTCGGGTTTCTTGAAATAATCCCATACTGGGCTAGGGTTTGATTGTGACTTTTCCATTTTCTCTGTCATTTTGAATCATTCGCCGCTCGCATGAACACGTTGTTTATGCTAGTTACGGAAGTCGTAAATTCCCGCGAGAGCAACCGGAAATTCGGTTATTTCGAGCATGCTCGGTTGTAATTTTCGGTTGTTTAAAACAACCGGGACCGAATTGGCTTTTCGGTCCACCGACCAGCACTATATTACGGACGTCCCTTGGATTCAAGGGGTGATTTCGGAAGGATAAATTGTTCCTCAAACGAAATCCTCTGTTAACTCGGAGTCCAAGTTGGACTCATCTTCTGTCAGTCAGTAGAATAGATGCTCGCTTCCATCAGAAGTCCAGTCTCTTCTGGAATGATCGCGATAGAGATCCTAGAAATCCAGGAATTTCCAGGCTTCTACAACCATCCTTTTCTGGTTCCAAACCAGACGGCTCGTTGCGTCCACTCATATTCTGAGCTGGATAACGAGCTGATCGTGACTCCAAGTTTCTATATGTAGTCCATCCGATCGGTCAGAGGGAGTATTCGGGTGTACTACTATGCTACATGCATAGATTTGTAGTTGCATACTTTCACGTCATCGTACATCAGGCTTTCAGAAATTATCTTTGCTTCTTTATCATAGGAATTGCGTTTCAGCACCGACCAATGTGTTTCGGTCTGAATCTAGTTCCTGAGCTTTCACTCGAATAACGAACTCGGTAATGACTCATTTCCGAGCCCATTCGTCTGCGGTAACTTTGGCCTTCCTGGACGACATTCTTCAGAGGTGTGGCAACGAGTTAACGCTTCAGAACCATGTGCAGATTCTGCTTCTATTGATCCGACAGCTCAGTTTCATAAGTAAACGAGGAGAAGTCGGATCTGGTTTCGTCCAAGTCATTTACCCACCGGGGGATGAGCTTCGAGACGCATAACATTCTTGTTTGTCTGCCGTTAACCAGAGCGCAGAACGGTGTGCAGTTTCTGCTCCTATTGATCCGACGTCTCGGTTTCATACGTAAACAAGGAGAAGTCAGATCTGGTTTTGTCCAAGTCACTTACCCACCGTGGGATGAACTTCGAGACGCATAACATTCTCGTTCATCTGCCATTAACCAGAGCGAAATTAATCAGTTGTTATACTCGCTATTGTCTTCGCTCAGACATGGTCTCAGCGAGAGATCTCATGTGACTGATACGTTGTGCGGAACTGCCGTGATTTTATTCCAATGGAGCGGTTACGCATTTGTCCTCTCCAAATTTCTTTTAATTCAGAATTGGAGGGTGAAGATTATTTCGCTCAACATCTTCTTGTCAAATCAAGTGAATAGGAGATTCAGACTTTGGCAATTTTTCAGTGCTTAACTCAAGTAGTTCCACTGCAATTGCCAGATCTGAGTTTTACAGTTTTGACGGATGTCAGGCAAACACTTTGGGTAGTTTTATTAAACCCAACGGATTTGAAGTGCCAGGGTCTTTTGTTTCCGTAGTTCCTTATCAAGCACAAAAACATCAAGAATGATGTCATTTTGGCTTGCGCTACGTTATTGATGAACGATATTCAGAATGCTCATATGCTAATTCTGTCCGACAACTTGACTGTATTAGCATATTTTCGGAATTATGGAGGCTCTCATTCCATCCTGTTATTCATGTTAACGGAAGGAATCTTTCGGTTGGTACTAGAACATCAAGTTCTTCTATTCGTCCGTCATATTCCGGGTCGTCTGAATGTATTAGCGGACTCCCTTCACAACAAACCAGTATTCAATCAGATTGCTACTAAGGAGAGCGGCCAATGATCGACTTTTTCGCAGCGCATCTCAACAATCATTTGCAGATGTAAATGTCACAATGTTTGGATTTTCGAGCGTTTGCTGTAAACTCTCTATCGATCTTGTGAAACGGAATAATAGATATACGTATCTTCCAATGCCGTTGATTTAGCAGATATTGCTCAATGTAATTATTTCAATGCAAATTCTGTTGGTAGCTCCTCTATATCCACAAAGACTGAGGATTAATTTACTCAGGCGTCTGTTGTGGGACATGCCGTGGAAGCTTCCTCCACATTGCGGTCCATTCTATGGTCAGAGGGATTCAATCTACTATCAGTTCTGCTAATGATTATATCTTCATTCAGCAGTCTGTACATTGGTTTTAAGCTCATGAAGTAAGAGTTCTTCTACTTCATAGGCTTCAGCTAATAATGTTGATATTACAGATCTAATGAGGGCTACATATTGGTCTTAGCCCTCCATTTTCACGATTTTGTATCTGAGAATATTGAGTCCTTTCTGCAGATCTATTACTCAGAACGTCGTCTACTAAACAGTGGCATCTATATGTGTATAGGCTTTTGGTTCCGGCAGTGACTTTGTCCTGCTACCCTCTTTGCTCTGGAGTATTTGATGCAGGGCAAGGGGAAGGGGGGGGGGGGTGTTCCCTTGGGTCACCTGCTTTATGGTGTAAAGCAAGGGAATACCTCCCTTGGTGTCAGCTATTCCGAGTCGGTTCCGAGATGATTTTAAAGGGTAAAGCTTATGTTTACTCATCTGTGTAATATTTTTTAAGTGTTGATTGGTGTGAAGTATGTGTATATATCACGTGATTAAGTGGGCATTAATATACATTCTTCTAACACTTTTAAATGAGTATATAGAGTCTCATTTCGCTAGGCTCCTGTATTTATTGGCTTTCCTTTAAAAAATATTAGTATAAAGGGTTATACTAGATGTTATTGTGCTCAATTACAGATTGGTGTTGTGTCTTTCTTTTTTGATACAAATAAGAACGATACATTTAGCCTATCTCTCCTTTTCTCATTGAGGGGATGGGTTTGTTATAGGTAATTGAGTCTATTGGATTTTCCTTATGTCCTAGGCCCTCCAACCTTTTTACTATTCAGCTAAGTCTGGGTCATTGGTGCAGAATAAAAATCTTAAAAAATTTATAGTAATTTATATATTTTTTATACTTACCAATGACCCAGACGGGGATGGCCCTCCCAGGAGTTGGGAACTCTTGCCTCCCCGCTGCGTACATAACGCTTACCAGGCACTGGTTGTAAGAATGACTTTTGGCAGCAGTTTCGAGACCTCCTTGACTCTGCGCATGCGCAGTGGAGTAAAAGTATGGTGGACCATATAGAACATGTAATTTTCAGTTTTAGATGCAAATTTGGGGGATTGGGGGGTAAAATTTGCATTTGGCCCTAGATATTTTAGAGTTAGCACCAGCTAAGTCTGGGTCATTGGTAAGTATAAAAAATATATAAATTACTGTAAATTTTTTAAGTTTCCATCGTTTTTAGAAAATGAAACAATTTAGGGGTAGTTAATAGATAAGGATGAGATTACAGAGCTAGAATCCACAGTCGTGGCAAACTGGATTATGTCACCTGACGCGAAAAGAGTACGAATTCAAGAATTGTTCCGTTAGAGAATTTTTGAATGATGATCTGGAAGAGTTTTGAATTGATGGTTCTAATGAATTCCAGATCCTAAGGAAAGTATGAATTGGAAAGTTTGCGGAGAACTGAGTTCTTGGTTTTAATGTATGTAATTTGCCCGACTGTCTTGTGTCCATTCCTGAGGGATTATGCATGCTCAATATTTTTTTTTAAAAATCCAAGATGCTTATATACTCTAGTGTCTTCTGTGACAAAAACACCTTATGACACAAAAGCGCCGTAGGGGACTAATACCACCTCAGTGGTAAAACACTTGTTAACTGTTGGTTGTCATTATCGGCCAATGCCTCATAACCGGCTGGTTCTGATTGCCGATCACTACAAGTAATACCAAACACCTGTTATCAATCACAGGTTGACAGTTACTTATAACAGGCTTGGAGTTAGTTTAACATATAGCTGCAAAGTTCACCTCTTTTATGTTGTCCAGTTCAAGGCCCGAAAACTGGGTGAAGAGTAAAACTTTGAATAAAACATATCACAGCAAAATTGCTCTTGGATGAACGCCCTACCTCCTCATGGGAAACGCTTTGAGAAAATATGGCTCCAATGCTGAGAAATCCCATGTGAAAGTTTTTGTCGAAAACAACAATTACCCTTATGGGAACTCTCAAATCTGCCAAGGGTTAAACTTTTAATAATAACATATAAAATAAAAGTTGTCATACTTTGACTGCTGCATGCAGCCATTGAAAAAATTCAGTGCTCAATTGATTAGAAATGGAGTAAATTGTCACTTAAACTTACCAAATTCTGAAAAAATGGGAGTTTTCTTGGACGGTTCCTACTTTTAGGCAACCAGAATGGGCATAGGGTTAAACATTACAACCAACCTTACAACAGCAAATATATGCTCGGTAATCAAATGTGAATACGGACATGCAAATCATTTTTCGATATTCTATTCCAAAGGGGAAGAAAAGTGAACTGAAAATGAGCGAATTTTAGGGTACTCTGATTCAAGGTCCGAGAACTGGGTGAAGGTTGAAACTTTGAATAAGACATATAACAGCGAAATTGTTCGCGGATGAATGTCCAATCTTCTTGTGGAAAACGTTTTGAGGAAATGTGGCAGCAGTACTGAGAAATCACATGTGAATGTTGGCCAATTTTGCCAAAAATGCACTTTGTTCAGAATTTTGTGGCAAAAAATGGGTCAACGTGGGCAATATCGCTTATGTAGCTCAATGTAGTAAGTTATATTTCAAATATTACGAAGGTTTCAGCCACATCACCCTGAGGGTCTTTGAGAATTGTGGCAAAACGTGACATTTTGACTACATTTTGTATGATTTTGGCAGAAAACGAAAAACCTCAGAAATGCCATGATCGAGGTAGGAAACTTCGAATGAAGCTCTACAGATATGCTGAATTTCAGCAAAATCATACATTGTGTTTTCGTGGAATCCATTAGACAAAAATCATTGAAATAAAAAAAATAATAAAGAAACTAGATTTTTCGATTTCAAGAAATCGAGAGATTCACCTATTCCACTTGTTTTTTTGGGCAGCAGCAAAATAAGATTGCATATAGAGCTGGTATGTGCTTAGGTGGCCGAAAACTCTTCTACAGTGTCTAACAATTCTTTCGGCACTACTCTTTCACATTGGCTTGAATTCTGTATGGTTAATGTCCAAGTTAGGGGTAAATAGCAAACCTGTTGAAGAGATCAGACCCATCCACCTCCCTCCCTCAAGATTTTTCTATTTCAAGAAATTGAGAGATTCACCTATTCCGCTTGTTTTTTTAGGCAGCGGTGAAATAAGATTGAATATAGAGCTGTTAGGTTTTTTAGGCTATATTAAGAGCATAGCCGATAGAAAACTCTCTACAGTGTCTAACAATTCTTTCGGCAATACTCTTTCACATTGGCGTGAATGCTGTATGGTTAATGTCCAAGTTAGGGGTAAATAGCAAACCTGTTGAACAGATCGTGTATACTTAATAATAAAAACATGTGCATAGGTGGCCGAACATGCACATACACTCTCCTGACATTCAACATGATAGAATTTGAAATTGGTGTCGCTCTCTGTATGAAACGATGTGGTAAATATTTGAAAAGAAAGAGTGATAATTTCATCGAAATCGGCCAGCAATTGGCTGAGATATAGCGTTTTGATGAGTGGAGGTAGTTGTTTGGTCTTTTTCAAGCCGGTGCAACCTGGCACTGGGTGAATGTCTGGGTTGTGGCTCCCCGTGCTATTTCCATTTGAAACTTTTGATTCACAGCTACTGGTTGAGAGATGTTGATGACTGAAAGATGCATTGTGTACACTGGCGCTAAATGGGTCCTGACAAGCTGGTAACAGTTAGATAATTGCCAGAAATGAAAAGTGGACAGAAATCGTGGATGGGTTAATGGCAAAAAGGCGGTAATTTGGCTAATTTGACATTAAAATTCAACAGACAGCAGTATCGCCCTATGCCCTCTTTGAAACCCCGCATGGAGGGTTAAGTTAGAAATAAAAAATGCCAGCACAAATTTCTGAATTCTGTTTCATTAAAAATCAGTAAATGAACGTTAAAGAAAATGACAGTTCTTCACACAGTACTCTCAAATAGCTTGGAATACAAAAGGGTTACAGAGAATAATTTGAAATTACAGTTTTTCACATAGTACTCTCAAATAGTTTTGAATACAAAAGGGTTACATGAGCCACGACTGTTCAGGTATGACAGGTGAATGGTTAAAATCAAAGTCAGGGCGTGCTTGATGTTGGGCAGGCTGGTAGGCAGACAGACTGTATTTCATATTATTCCAGCCATAATTGCTGGAAATCCATATATATTTCTCTGAAACCACACGTACAGGGTTAAGTTAGAAATCGACAGCATCATAGCAATACTGCTTTTTTGGAAATAGTGCCAGCATACTTTTTTCAATTCAGTTGCAATAAAAATCAGTAAAATAGGGTCAACCGACTGTTCTCCTTCACACTGGCATGAATGTTGTATGGTTAATGTCGAAGTCAGGGCAGGCAGGCTGGCAGGTGGGTGGGTATGCAGGCTTTTTTCATGCTGACAGGCAGGCAGGCACGCAGGCAGGCATTGCTAACAACTCTTCCAACTGTACGCTTTCACACAGGGATGACTGGTGAATTGTTAAAATTGATGCCAGGGCGTGCTTGCTGTCAGGCAGGTGGGTAGGCAGACAGACTGACAGACTGCATTTCATATTATTCCAGCCATGATTGCTGGAAATCCATATCTATTTCTCTGAAACCACGCTTACAGGGTTAGGTTAGAAATCAACAGCATCACAGCAATACTGCTTTGGAAATAGTGCCAGCACACATTTATCAATTCTATTGCAATAAAAATCAGTAAAAGAGGGTTAACCGACTGTACTCATTCACACTGGCATGAATGCTGTATGGTTAATGTCGAAGCCAGGGCATGCAGGTAGGCTGGCGGGTGGGTGGGTGGATTAGCTGGCTTTTTCGGGCAGGCAGACAGGCATTTCAAACAACTCTTTCGACTCGACTCTTTCACACAGGCATGGCAGGTGAATGGTTAATATCAAAGTCAGGACGGATTTGCTGTCAGGCAGGCAGGCAGGTAGGTAGGCAGACAGACTGACAGACCGTATTTCATATTATTACAGCCATAATTGCTTGAAATCCATATCTACTTCTCTGAAACCACATATACAGGGTTAAGTTAGAAATCACAGCATCATAGCAATACTGCTTAGGAAATAAAATTTCTGTTGCAATAAAAATCAGGAAAAGAGGGTTAATAAATATTTTGAAAAGTACAGTTTTCAGGCAGTACTCTATCAAAATAGGAAAAATAGCATCTGGAGAATGTGGTCAGCTAAAATCATATTACACAAATAAATAAAACCAAACACCTGTTGTCAATCACAGCTTGACAGTTACTGATAATGAGCTTGAGTAATTTTAACATACAGCAGCAAAGTGAACCACTCCAATTCAAGGCCGAAAACTGGGTGAAGAGTAAAACTTTGAATAAAACATATAACAGCAAAATTGTTCCAGGATGTACGCCCTATCTTCTCATGGGAAAAACTGTGAGAAAATATGACTCCAGTGTTGAGAAATCGCACATGAAAGCTGTTGAATACAACAATTATTCTGACAGTGCCCTTATGGGAACTCCCAAATCTGCCAAGGGTTAATTTTTTAATAATAACATATAAAACAAAAGTTGCCATACTTTGACTGCTGCATGCAGCCATAGAAAACATTCAGCGCTCAATCAATTATAAATGGTGTAAATTGACACTTAAACTTACCAAATTCTTAAAAAATTGACGTTTTCTTGGATGGTACCTACTTTTAGGCAACCAGAATGGGCATAGGGTTAAACATTACAACCAAACTTACAACAGCAAATATGCTTGGTAATCAATTGTGAATACGGACATGCAAATCATTTTTCGATATTCCATTCCAGAGTGGAAGAAAAGTGAACTCAAAATGAGTGATTTTCAGGTAAACTTTTAGGGTACTCTGATTCAAGGCCCGAAAACTTTGTGAATTTTAAAACTTTGAATAAAACATATAACAGCAATATTGTTCCTGGATGAATGCCTAATCTTCTCATTGGACGTGTTTTGAGAAAATGTGGTTGCAGTGCTGAGAAATTGCATGTGAAAGTTTGCAATTTTCACCAAAAATGCATTTTCAGGTGTAGTTTGTGGAAAATAGCATCAACGTGGGTAATACCGCCTATGCAGGCAGATGAAGTTGGTCGTGCTTCAAATACTAGGAACGTTTCAGCCCAATCGCCCAGAATATTTTTGAGAATTGGGGCAAAACGTGACATTTTGACTACATTTTTCATAGCTTTGGCAGAAAACAAAAATCTCCAGAAATGCCATGACCCAGGGGAGAAACTTCGAATGAAGCTCTACAGATATGCCGAATTTCAGCAAAATCGTACATGGCGGTTTCACGGAAT
Organism: Pictodentalium vernedei; assembly: GCA_031216915.1. Taxonomy (NCBI): domain Eukaryota; kingdom Metazoa; phylum Mollusca; class Scaphopoda; order Dentaliida; family Dentaliidae; genus Pictodentalium; species Pictodentalium vernedei. The sequence goes on from CM062297.1 coordinate 761,964,876, forward strand.
CCATCAAACAAGAATCATTGAAATAAAAAAAAAAAAAAATAATAAAAAAGAAAAATAAGAATAAGAGATTCACCTATTCGAAATAGGTGAATCTAAAAAAGGAAAATTAGAATAACAAGAGATTAATCTAATTACTGTTTACGAAACAGGACCTACTTTTGTTTTGACCTGCATATCCACGTGGGTTTTCAATCGAAAATTTGAATTCGAATATAAATCAGTAATTAAATCAAGTAAATAAATATATGTTTTTTAATTGCCCTTTGATATATTTTACTCAATTTCTTCTTGAAACTAAATTTAAATAAAATAGTATGAGCATAGGTCAAGTATTTTCGCATTGATCAAAAACGCGGTACTGTTAAGTGTTAACACATTTCGGCTGACGTCGTTTAGTTTGATACACACAGTGTCTCGCTCCTTAGGTCAACAAACATATCAACCTGAGTGTACTGTAAAATTAACCCTATTCTGTGTTTACATACTACTCATGTTGGTTGTGACTTCTGACATTGGCACTTACAATCGGCTGATTGTGTACTCAACTAATCGGCAAGCAGAAGACGGTTGCAAATTCTTATCGGTTAATCACTATGCAGTACACCTTAGTACACAATGCCAGCATGCCCCCACAATTGGGATTAAGTGTCTTGTCCAAGGACACAACATGGTTACCGCAGGTTGTATTCGAACCAAGGACCTCTTGGCTTGCAGCCTGCATCCCTACCCACTGAGCCACCATGCTTCCATCATCTCAAATGTCAGCCGATCAAGTTCTGATATATTCGATGAAACATATTGTTTTTGTGAAACACTCTCCATTTGGGTAAAAAATCAACTGCGATTGTAAACAAAATTCACCAGAGAAATGACACATAAAATTTGCTGAGAAGAGATTTTCGAAGAGCAGTTGAGCAACAGTGAAAATCTTGGAGAAAAGTTGGACAGACAAGTGCTTCCTGCAGAACTGTCCCCACAGGGTTTGCATTTTGAAAAAAGGTCCAGGCCTGAAATAAGTCCATGCAATTTGAGGGTTGGGGCCTACTTTGGGCTGATTTTCAAACATGCCTTAATGGTTTAGTTTTGTTGTAAATTTTTGTCGGGGCTGGAAAAACAGCCCCGACAGAAGCACTCGGCTGATTTCAGGGCCAGGGCTGATCAGCCCTGATAAAATGCAAACCCTGTGTTCCCACCCTCCCCTTCCAGTCAAAAAATTCACACTCATCTGCTCCCACATGCACAGGCTTCGGAGGTACTTAAATTTTTGGTTATCCTAAAGTGGTAGAAATTCCTAAGTGGTTACCACCCAGCAGGTTGGTACTAGTATATAGTACAGTCACTGTGGACTGGTCAAAATTCACGTGTGGGCAGTGATGTCCACACATGCCTTTACCAGGTAATAAAAATCATCATCAGCAAAATTTCATTTAATGAAGCACTGTACCCAGTGCTTCATTAATTAAATTTTCGATGATTATTCCTATAATTAGGGTTTGGAATCTAATAATATTGTGTTCATGAAAATATTTTCCACCTGTGAAAAATGACCAGTCAACGGCGGCTGTACTGTGCATGTAAGCAGGGTTTCCACTAGGGGAAAATTTGTGGGTCCGGTAGTTTAAAGAAAGTGAAACTCAGATGCCAAAGGCATCTGCCGCCCGTGCCAAAGGCACGTGCGTATAGATTTTGATTTTTAGGTGCTCTCTGGAGGCATTCTGGTTGCTAAAATGAATAATTGAAGTGGAAAATATGTTTTTTCCTCCTACAATTCTCTAAATTCCCACGGGACACACAATACAACATCTGGTCAGAGGTTTCAAAGAAATACAAACCCAAAACAAGATAACATCCACGAATCCTGACATTGACTGCGACGCCTGACCTCAATCTTTTTTAAACAACCCGATATGTGCCAATATAAATAATTGGAAATGCAGAGAGAACGAAATATTCAAAAAGAACCATGATGCATCATGCACGTGCAATTACATCATTTATCGCTCGAAATAAAAGCCAGTGATTTCACACCAAACATGACAGTTTGAGTCTGAAATATTATAGGCGACGTTTAGGATTTGAACTTTGTTTCCCCCTCTCGTCTGGGGGTTATAAAGTATCAGGTTGTCGCCAGTAATAGTAGGCATAGTATACAACATAATTATGCCTATATTACGTGGAAACAAAGGATCCTGAGTGTCGTTATGATAGAGCATTGTACTCGACATTTTAACCACCAGCTTTTCTGACTGATCATAGTATGATCGGCGGGGGGAATGGGTCCGGTCAACGGACCCGCAGCCGGTCTAGCAGAAACCCTGATGTATGACATTCTTGAAAGGGCTTCTGTTGTGTTTAGTGAGCACTTAGATGGTTAGAATAAACTCTCAGATTTGAATGACTATACAGTAGTGTGATCACAAAAGCACACTGAGAACTCCGATCAGGTCGCAAATGGGTAGTGATCTGGTTGAAATTATCTTTCTGATTTTCTCCACACAGTACTTTAAAATCTTACTGGTCTGACAACATACGAGGACGTTGAATCTGAGATGCTATTTTAGTTTGTTGGCTTAATTTGACAAAGTCAAGATAAGCTATTGCCATCATGCAGAAGTCTGTGAGTCTGTTGAAATTTTCCTTTAACACAGGCTACACCCTGTAGTTCTTGTCCAATTATCACAAAATTTCATAGACAGGCTTGAGGTCATGTCTGGATGAGAACGTCCCCTTTTGGTTGTGATCGGTCAACCATGATGGCTGCCCAAGCCCAAAACCCGAAAACCTTTAGCACAGTCTACAGGTAGTATTTATGAAGGGATTTCATTGTAACTTGGTAGGATGGCTCTGTATAATGTCTAGATGAGGACGCCCCCTTTTGGTCATGATCTGTCAACCGTGATGGCTGCTCAGACCCTAAATCCAAAAACTTCAAGCACAGCCTACAGGTTGTATTTAATATGGATGGATTTCATTGTAACTTGGTAGGATGACTCCATATAATGTCTAGATGAGAACATCCCCTTTTGGTTGCAATCGGTCAACTGTGACACCTACAGGGGCCCAAAGCCCCAAAACCTTGAGCACAGTCTACAGGTCATATTTATGAAGGGATTTCATTGTAACTTGGTGGGATGACTCCAGATAATGTCTAGATGAGAACGTCCCCTTTTGGTCATGATTGTTCAACCTTTACAGCTGCCCGAGCCCCAAAACCTGAAAACCGTTAGCACAGACTACAGGTAATATTTATGAAGGGATTTCATTGTAACTTGGTGGGATAACACAGTATAATGTCTAGATGAGGACCTCTCCTTTTGAGCTCTGTCAAACAAGATTTAATAGATTAAATGCCTATATTGGATGTACTGACGACATATAGGTCTACAAACAAAGGAAAACTGAGACAAGTCAGGTAATTTCTCGACAGGTTACAAGATTTTTTTTCCATTAAGCAGAATTAAGAGGAATTTACTCTGTAACCTATATTCAATTAACAAATCAAATTTGTACTGGTGGTATGGTAAATGGTTTTGTGTTGGGAAATTATATTCAGTTAACAGGCATATTCAGTTAAGAGATATCCAATTAAGTGGGCTCCACTGTAGTTTTACACCCCTGTTAATTGAATATTTCTCACTAGTAAATTGACTTCTGGCATTCAATCAACAGAGTTGTACTGTACCGGTACTTGTACCGGTACTTGTGAAAAATGCACCTGCAGACTTAAGACTTTTACCTACATGTAAGGAATCGACCAAATCTGCCAGCATACATGCCATTTACAAATTTGGTAGTTGAAATAAATTAGGTATTTTTCAAAACATTTTAACAAAACAATATCATGTTACCCTTCATTGGAACAAACTCCTAGAATTCGTTCCACTGAGTGGTCACATTATACGGTTTTATTGAATTTGTTTGAAAAGTTACAAAAAATAACAAATTTTGATATTGTGTAAAGGGTTAAATCCTTGCTTGCTGCTGGTGGATATTCCTGCCCAAGACTGCAAGTCTATTGCCACTGGTATAGTATAATTTGAGCATTTTTATATATATTTTCCCCTTTAAATTGAATCACCTTTTTCATGAATTTTTCATGAATGTTTCACAGCAGCCTCGACCAGATTTAATGAAAAATATCCAGAAAATACTCGACTGGTTAAGAGTTGAAGCCTGGGTTGATTTCTTTCCATGAATTTTTCGATAGTCATGTAATATTTGTTGTGCTCTTTCTTTTCAGGGTCCGGCCATGGCACTACGACAAGATGTTCAGACAGGTTCAATTGCTCTAAAAGATAAACTTAGTATTGAATTTCAGAATGATATGAGTCTGAGACGTGGATATGTAAGATATGGCAAAGATATATTTAATGCAAAGGTAATAATTTATATTCTACAAGATTTATTTCTTCATTATTATCAGCATCAGGATTCCTACATGTGATGTGATGGTTACAGAACCCTGGAAAAGTCAGAAAATTACAAAATTATTTTGATAGGCCTTGAAAAGTCTAGGAATGTGACAAAGTGCAGTTACGATTTCAGTTCTTCAGTTTTGAAAAACCCAGGTGCGCGTTCAGCTGCTCGCTGCTTTTTTGATTTAGATGCACATTTTATTGGGGTGGGGGTGGTGGGTTGAGTTGGGGTAGGGGAGATCACATCAGGTTTAGGGAGGTAGCTACATCAGGTAATGTACATGGAAGAATAACACAATATATTTTAACCTGTTTATACACAATGGATCTCTGTGTGAGAAGAACCCAGAATCAAAACCAAAATTCCCTGACAGTTGATGATGCTACTATGATTGACATATGAACATGCCTGTGGGTCTTTGCATGGGAGCGCGGTGACTCAGTGGTTACAGCATTCAACATCAAACTGAAAGGTCCACAGTTCGATCCCTGCCAGGGACATCTACGTTGTGTCCTTGGGCAAGGAAATTAATCTCAATTGCCCGTGTGGGGGCATGGTAACACTGTGTACTAAGGCATACTGCACGTCAGTGATGTACTTGTCTTCAACCAATGCTAACCCTGCTTGTGTGGAGTGAGTATGTTGGGGAGTCTGACAGTTGCTCACCTTTGCGTGGTGGTTCTCTCCAGATACTCTGACTTCCTCCATCCATTAAATTATCTGACACTAGGTGACCCTGGCTGTCAAAAGTGTTGTTAGACCCCAATGAATAAATAAATAAATAAATAAATAAATAAATAAATAAATAAATAAATAAATAAATAAATAAATGGGGCTTTACTTCACTCGTTGCATAACAGATTTCACAACTCAGCTCAAACTGACAAAGGCTGTTGACCATACTTCAAGTCGTTTGAACTGATACAATGTAACAAATAAACACATGATTCTGATGCAGAAGAAAAACAAAATCAACATACCGAATCTTCTCACATGTTAAATGTACTGTTGTTCACACATTCTACATGCACATTGATGGCCAGGGCTCGAAATAGGTGGTGAGACAAGGGCAATGACCCATACCAAACTTACTTTAACCTACACACTTTGAAATCCATGGGACATTTTGACCAATGCAAAATTCTGCTCAATTTTAGAATCTGAGTTTTAAAAACACTTGTAATTCAGTATAAACTTAACCCTTTGAACTCTATTGGTATCTTCCATGTCTGTTGAAATGCAGGAATTACATGTAGAAGGGGGTAGGCCAATCAATATTTTCAATATGCAGCAATTGGGCTGCACGTTGAAAATATTGATTGGTCTAACCCAACCTTAAATTAGCAGGCATCCTACTTAATGGGAGTATGGCGTACCATGTCTCTAGGCCAGTAAAGTCCCCAGGTGTTCAAAGGGTTAAATTCTAATGTGAATTAACAAGTCATTTCTTCATTTAGTAGTCACATTATGTCAATTTACAATGTGCAAAGCAATATGACCTGCTCCGAATTAAAATGACATGTACCAACTACAGTACAGTCGCTGTGGATTGGTCATAACCCACACGTGGGCAGTGATGTCCACACATGCGTTCACCAGGTAATAAAAATCATCATCAGCAAAATTTTAATTAATGAAGCACTGGGTTGCACCTGGTGCTTCTTTAATTAAATTTTTGATGATTATTCATAGAATTGGTGTTTCTAATCTAATATTATTATGGCTGTGAAAATGTTGCCCACCTGTGGAATGTGACCAGTCCATGGCGGCTGTACTGTACTTTGGGCAGGACATCATGACCTGCACTGGGAAAATAATTATTTCGAGCCTTGTTGATGCCCTCTTCAAAGCTGACAAAGGGTTAGTGACGCTTTGATGTTTTAGGCTCATTGTACACAGTGTTAACAGCCATGTTCATGCTGTCAGGTGCCAATTTAGCCAATTGCACTAAAAATTTTGATTTGGCACCAAAAATAATTGACTAAAATTTTGGCACCAAAAATATTTCTTTCACTTGTGAAGAAAAGCAGTTGTGTTAGTGAAGAGCACGATTGATGACAAAACCAAAAAAACGTTACTAATTTTGTAAGGTGTAAGAAATAGTGTGTGGACAAACCTTCAACTTTAGTTGTCAGTGAGTGGTAATGAGGCATTGTTTTTTCTTCAATAAAATGTTGTAGGCTTATCAACTTCGCAAAAGGCAACATTTATTTAGATAAATACTTTATACTGTAGTGAGTCACTCACGACAGTATGAAGTATTTACAGGGTGTGCACATCCTTGAAAAGTCCTTGAATTTCAATCCCACTCCTTGAATTTTGAAAATTCAGAAAATGTACTTGAAAAGTACTTGAAAATCCATCAGACTCCTTGAAAGTCCTTGAATTTTGCCCTATATCATTTTTACCTGTGTAATAGTGGACAATTGAAACATCTCTTTTGCACTTGTTTTAGTTGAAAAATGCAAAAAACGAAAATAAATAATGGATAATCGATAAATGAGGAATTAAAATTCAGGCATTATTTAACTGGTGTCATTCTGTAAGTACCATAATTTTGTTGCAGAGCATTTTAGAAGCTCTGTTTTCCTGGAATTTAGAAGGATGAGGTAGAAGACATTTTTAACCCTTTACCCGGTGTAATGGTTTAAAAAAAATGGCCAATTAATTTCAATTATTTTTTTTATTTTTGTCTCAAAAACATAGGTTATGACCCCTCGTTGGAACAAGGTCATCGAGCTCATTCCAATGAGGGGCCATAACCTTTGTTTTTGAGACAAAAAATAGCTATTCAAGAATTTTTTGCAAGTGTCGTCTGCTTTTCATGTAAGGTAAAGGGTTAAAGTGGGTAAGGCTTCTTAAAATGGTTATATTCCAAATATACATTTTAAAAAAACATCCTTGGAAAATGCTGATATGTCCTTGAAAAGTCCTTGAATTTTTTTTATTTCCTTGACTGTAAGAACCCTGATTTATCAAATTAAATACTGCCTTTAGTAAAGACTTGTGACCAGCTTAGCTCAATGGATTAGTAGTAATTAGTCAATTATTGAATGAGTGGTATGTAGATATAACTTAGGTGACAGCCCTTTTCGCTTTCCGAGGATTTTGTCTGAACTGTCGAGTTCTGTCAAAGTTTTTTCCATGACCAATTGTCCATTCACTCTTGAAATAATTGCCAGTTCATTTTTTTAAAACTTGATCAATTTATTTGGATCAGACAACAAAGTACACCCCTCTCCCATTAGCGTTTTCCACCAAAACACTTTGGTACTAAAATATCAAGAATGGTTAAAAATGTGGCACCTGACAGTTTCGGGCCAACGTGAACACTGGTTTACAGTGTCAGTTACTTGACGTTTTATGAATTTTGTAATTACAATATGGCTTAAGAAACAAAAAGCTTCATCAAATGGACCTTTCTGCTTGAACCTTAAGTTTTATTTTCAGAAATTTGCATCAAGAGCTTTTTCACAGAATTTCGGACCTTGTTGGGTCTGGATGAAAACCTGATGCTGTGGGTGTCTTCGTTGTAATTTGATCTCCTCTACTGTATTCTCAAACTCATCTTCAGGTTATTGTGTAAGTCTCAAAATCCCCTGGGAACCCTGGGAGGTGAAGGAGTGCTTGTTTACTGTGTTGTAAACCAGCTCTGTTTTACTGGTAAAATAGGTCCTGATCACTAATGCTTGGGGGAGGTCCTCTAAAATGGGCAGCATGGGTATAATCGATTGGCTAGACTTGACTTTATTAGCTCACCTGACTGAAAGTCAGGGTGAGCTTTTCTGATCACTCTTCGTCCGTCGTCCTGCCTGAAGGTAGTGTTTGAGCCTCTTTCTCCTAAACCACTGGCCACATTTTAATTAAATTTCATGTAAGTAGTGGTTATACAGGGGCATTTTGATTTTTATGCAAATTAGGTTTCAGCTCATATTGAGCAAAGGGGTGGGGAAAAAAAGGCCAAATTTTTTGAAAATCTTCTTCTAATGAATCACTAGTAGCAGAGACTTGATATGTGGTATACAGAGTCCTTTTGAGGTTTAGAATCAAGTTTGTTCAAGAGAAGTTTGTCGGGCATTATTTGCCTTCGTTATGGGAGGGGCAAAAATTTTGGCCACGCCTAAAATTTCTATTTTCAGAACCGTGAGGTCAATTTGAACCAAATTTGATATGAGATGATAATGGGTCATAAGTAGTTGCTTGATGCAAAACATTTTTTCTCCTTTCCCAGTGGGAACCTCGGGAGCTAAAAATAGGAAAAACTTTAAAACTGCCGTATCTCCAAAACTACACGGCACAGAGAATTCTTATTTTGTATAAAGCTTACTTTTATCCAGTAGAATAGAATGGTTAAAAAAAATTCCTTTCGGTTTGATCACAAGGTACTATTTTCGGGACTTTGAAAAAGTGCTGAGTCAGCACTTTTTAACACTGTGGGCAATGGGAAAAACATTAAAATATCTTCTCCAGATCCAGCAGGCAGAATCTTTTGATATTTGGTATGCAACATTGTAGGGTGGATCTGATTCAAGATTGTTCAAATCGGCCCCCTGGGTTCATATTTGGGCTCAGTATTGGAGCCCGATTTTGAACTTAGTGCAATTCAGGCAAATTTCTTAAAAATCTTCTTCTCCAGATCCAGCAGGCAGAATCTTTTGATATTTGGTATGCAACATTGTGGGGTGGATCTGATTCAAGTTTGTTCAAATCGGCTCCCTAGCTTCATATTTGGGCTCACTATAGAAGCTCGAATTCGAACTTAGTGCATTTCAGGCAAATTTTTAAAAAATCTTCTTCTCCAGATCCAGCAGGCAGAATCTTTTGATATTTGGTATGCAACATTGTGGGGTGGATCCGATTGAAGTTTGTTCAAATCGGCCCCCTGTGTTTATATTTGGGCTTCTTCTCAAGATCCAGCAGGCAGAATCTTTTGATATTGGGTATGCACCATGCTTAAGGGGGTGAGATTCAAGTTTGTTCAAGCCAAGTCCCTGGGTTCATATTTGGGCTCACTGTGGTAGCCCGAATTATAACTTAGTTCAAAATGAGGAATTTTCTTTAAAAATCTTCTTCTTCAGATCCAGCAGTCAGAATGTTTTGATATTTGGTATGCAGCATCCTTAGGGGGGTGATATTCAAGTTTGTTGAAGCCATGTCCCCAGGTCCATATTTGGACTCACTGTGGGAGCTCGAATTGTAACTTAGTTCAAAATGAGGAATTTTCTTTAAAAATCTTCTTCTTCAGATCCAGCAGTCGGAATGTTTTGATATTTGGTTTGCAGCATCCTTAGTGGGGTGAGATTCAAGTTTGTTAAAGCCAAGTCCCTGGGTTCATATATGGGCGCCCTGTGGGAGCCCGAATTATAACTTAGTTCAATATGAGGAATATTCTTTAAAAATCTTTTTTTTAGATCCACTGGTCAGAATCTTTGGATATTTGGTATAAGCTTTTCTTAGGAGGAGCAGATGCAGCTTGTTGAAATCAATTCTCTGGGTGGATATTTAGGCTACCATGTCAGGTGAGTGCCCTTAGGCCCCCTGGGAAACTCTTGTATTAATGTTGTGGTCTCGATTAACCATTGTGCAGAAATATGTCGCCTTAAACACCAATAAATAAATAATTAATAAAAGTCTCAAAACAAGTTCAGTAAATTAGGTCTGGACCAAGCCTCAGGTGATGTTAGGTTTTATTTCCTGGACGCGTTTTATAAATTTCTCTACAAACTGTGGTCAAGTTGCCTCCATTTATCACTTTTTCAGAAGTTGATAAAAGATGCTTGAATGGATCGAGAAGCAGCCCTTCCTCTTAACCCTTTACCCAATGTAATGGCCAAAACTGGCCAGTGCTATTCCCAAAATTCACCATTCAATTTTTATTACTTTTTTCTTTTTTTGTCACAAAAAACATAGATCATGATGCCTCATTGGAATGAGCTCATTGATCTCGTTCCAATGAGGGGTCATAAGCTATGTTTTTGACGCAAAAAATGAAAAAAATTAGTGCTTCAGGAATTTTATTTGCAAGTGTCGTCTGCTTTTTGTGTTAGGTAAAGGGTTAATTTACAAATTAACCAGTTGAAAAAAATATATTTTCTGAACAATTTCGACAAAACCATACCATTTGACTCCTCATTGGAACAAGCTTGTTGAGCTCATTCCAGTGAGGAGTCACATGATATGGTTTTCTTGAAGTTTTGGGAAAAAATTAAAAAAAACAATATTCAATCAATTTTAATATAAGCGTTGGGTCAAGGGTTAAGGCCTTTGAATTATATTGTTGGGCAGAATGTCCACTCCAAAATCTAGTGCTCAATGACATCCATGTAGATACCTTAAAGTATTCAATAACATATTTTTTTTTAGAAACAACGGTTTATAACTCATTAAATTTTGTCACTGGAAATGTTTTTATTTGCATTCCTCATCTCCAGAGTCGCTTAATGATTATTTGGCAACACAAGAATATAACAGCATACACAATGGTCTTCTGGAATGTTACTGAATGATCAAGCTTCCCCACTTTTAAAGTATGAGTTCAATATTCGGAAAGGGCATGTCAGATCATGTGAAGAACAGTTACAGTACTGTAATCACAAAAGCAGACTGGGCCGTGGTCCTGTCAGAATTATCTTTCCCCACTTCTCTCCACACCGCATTGTAGAATATCACCCGTCAGAAAGGTTTTGTATGTATATTCCAAATGCTCAGTAGTTCGAAGGCCCAATATTCTAAAGGTCCAATACTCCCAGGGTCCACGTTTTTGAAGGTCTAACACTCTGAAGGCCCGATAGTCCAAAGGCTTGATACTTTGAAAGGCTATAAGACAGGGACCGACCTGAGCATTTAAAAATAAGAGCCAGACTTGGAGCCTCCTTTTGAAATCTAGAAGCCAGATTTATTTCTTGGCCAGTGGAGAGCTAAATTCTTGTTGATTGTCACAATTTGTTCATGTGCTTTGCCTTATTACAATTTTATGGGAGAGTGCCTAAATACTGGTAGTCACTCTCCCATAAACTGTAACAAGGCAAATCCACACAGATTATATAATTTTACTTAAAAAAAAATATGAAGAACATTTACAGAACATGAAGCCTTATTTAAAATTTCAGCACCTTTACACTAGCTTGAAGTCCAAATGTGGGCTACCAGTTAACTCTGGTTACTTTTGCATTTATTTACATTCTTTTTTGAGCATAAGAAAAGTTGTTTCTCAAATGATTAAAAATATTTTTATATCACCACAATGACACTTCATTTTCACAATATTTCCCAGTCAAGTCTTGGCTACCTAAGTGACCATTGGAGGAAATGGAGATGTTAGAGTTGTGAGCCAACTTGGAAGCCTATATTTAAGATTGAGGAACCAAATCAGAATTTTCAGAGTCAAATTCACACTGGCTACTTACAAGGTTGGTCCCTGCTATAAGGCCAATGGTCTGGTACTCCAAAAGTCTGATACTCTGACAGTGCGCAAGACCGTCAAAGTATCAGCTGTTTGGATTATCAGAGTATTGGACCCTTGGAAGATCATGTTTTAGGAGTACTTGACTTTCAAATTCATTGGCCATGGGAAAACTGGACCTTCTGAATACCAGACCTTCCGAGTAATGTATGTCGGAATATTAGACCTTTGGATTATATATTGGGCCATTGGAATATCAGTTCTTTGAAGCATTGGGCTGTCAGAATATTAGACTTTCAGAGCATTGAGTCATTGGAATACTGAACTCTCAGATTATTAGACCTTTGGAATATCAGTCCTTCAGTATACTAGGTATTTCAGTATAAATGACCAATGCTGTCAGAAGAAGAATGCAAGAACATTAAATCTAAGATACTATTTTCATTTGTTTTTCTTGATTCGGCAATGATTTAGCAATATATACTCTCCCAAAAATAACACTAAAAAAAGATATATATCATTTTCATTCATGGAAATTTTATTCAATCACAGATGAATCAATTTGTGATCAACACGAGAAATTTCATTACGCTACGACGAATACTCTTGGTGCCATGGAGAGTCAAAGACACTAAGGGTCAAACACAAAAGTCAGACACTCAATATCTGGTATGACCTCCGTCTGCATCGACTACTGCTGTGCATCTACGCCTCATGGAAGCGAACAAGTTAAAATGGAAGTGGGTTAGGGTAGGGTTAGGGTAGGGTTAGGGTAGGGTTAGGGTTAGGTTAGGCTAACCCTAACCCTACTCTACACCACTGCAGTCGAGCTCGACGATGACGTAACGTCAAAATCGGACGAATTGCAGGTCTTCGAGGACGTAAGCCGTATTCTCTCAGCCGGTTGATTACTGTTTGAGGATGTATCCGTCTCAGGTTCGGGATGTTCCTGGCTGTCGTCGTTGCCATTTGTTGCTGGTTCTGAAGATGGACAACACAGATATACCGATCATGTGCAGGGGTGGTAACTCGGGGTCTTCCGGAGCGGGGTCGGTCTCGAACGTCATCATGTTGTGCATGTCGATGGAGTAGCCTGTCTACAGTGTTACGGTGGCAGTTCAAATGCTGGGCAACCTCTCTGTGTGTTCTGCCAGCTCTAATCATACCCAGGGCAAGGAGACGTTGATTCATTGTCAATCTTGGCATGCTAATGTGAAGTCGTTTTAACAGCAGCGCAAGTTTGAATATGAATGATAGGAAGGCCTTACTTTAGTGTTTAAATACCCAAGGATTCACACTGCTGCATGAATTTTCAGACTCTCCACGTGCAAAACATGTCTTTTCACAAACGTGCAACACGTCATTTAACGTTAATGCAATTTTAACGGGGAAAGCTGTTTTTGTGTTCAATATAACTTATTCATGAACAGGTTAACACTCTTTACACCTACGAAATTTTTATACTGTACCAATGACCCAGACTTAGCTGGTGCTAACTCTAACAAAACCAGGGCCAAACACAAATTTTGCCACCCAATCCCCAAAATTTGCATCCAAAACAAAAAGAAATCATGTCCTAAAGGACCTCCATACTACGCCTCTACTGCGCATGCGCAGTGACGCAGACGTCCCGAAATTGGCGCCAATTATCATTCTCTGTTTGGCCCTTCATCAGTCAACATCTCACTGATCTTTGTGCTTGTAAATCTCAGTTTAAAGGATGCCAGACACGTAATTTTTGGAGAAAATGTGATTCTAAGGAGGATAGAAGGAGAGGAAAAAGAAGTGACAAAAAATAATCAGGGCTGTACTTAAAATTTTTTGATGAAATTATGTTAAGTTGCCTATTTTCGAGGCATGGGCCTCTTGTTGTCATTCTTGCTAAATGTTGCACTGCTTATTCAGTGTTTCCTCTCCCCTAGCCTTCTAAAGTCCCCCCTTGCAATTCTCCCATGCTTTTGGCATATTTTTGAGAAATTTCATTTCTAAAATTTCCTGGGAGAGAGCATCAAAAACCAAAAGAAATCATGTTCTATAGGACCTCCATACTTTGCCCTTACTGCGCATGCGCAGTGTCAAGGACGTTCCGAAATTGGCGCCAATTATCATTCTCTGTTTGGCCCTTCATCAGTCAACATCTCACTGATCTTTGTGCTTGTAATCTCAGTTTAAAGGATGCCAGACACGTAATTGTTGGAGAAATGGTGATTCTAAGGAGGATATAGAAAGAGGAGAGGAAAAAGGAGTGACAAAAAATAATCAGGGCTGTACTTAAAATTTTTTATGAAATTATGTTAAGTTGCCTATTTTCGAGGCATGGGCCTCTTGTTGTCATTCTTGCTAAAAAGTTGCACTGCTTATTCAGTGTTTCCTCTCCCCTGGTCTTCTAAGTCCCCCCTTGCAATTCTCCCATGCTTTTGGCATATTTTTGAGAAAGATCATTTCTAAATTCTCCTGGGAGAGTTGCTTGGTTACAGAATGTTTTCTGTTATTTTCCCCATAGTTACGTTTTCACCCATGGGTGTATAACGTTTGTGTTCTGCATCTTCCATCTGATGTTCTGCAGATTCTCCCCTGGGAGTCTCTGTTTTGCATCAGATAGAGTGTAATTTGATGACTGATTCCGGGCCAGTTTTTTCAGTGCCTGGAGTCATGTTTTCTGGTGTTTTTACACTGTTTGTTTACATTGGCAACAGCCTTTTTTGAGGGGGGCTGTTTGCCTTTGCTGTAGTTTATCTCACTATAAGATACATTTATATTATCCGTAAGTGTCTCATTAATTATTTAATATAATTTTAAAATTTTTGACCACACTTTGCCATCGGATCCATCGGGGCTCAACGTTACTTTTCAGCAACTTGGGCTTCGCTGAAAAAATATTTTTTCAAAATTATTTTGATTTGCAATTGTTTTTTCATTTATTAATGGATCATATTATTATGTATCTTTGTGTCAGGGGTTTTTGCGAGTAACTAGGACTTATTGTTGTTCTTTCACAATGAAGGGACATTGTTCAAATTGTAATAGGAAGAAATCTTCCTCTGACTTTCATGATCATTGTATTAATTGTAGTCAGTGTTCTCGCATTAATCCCTGTCCTATATGTGAATATTGGGATGAGAAACATTGGAAACGTGTGTCACGATATGTTGTTTCTGGAGAAAGGGCTATGCCGGCTCTTTCTCCGCAAGATCACTCTACTCTCTCAGTTTCTATTTCAGAGGAACCAGAACAGGGTGATGTTTCCATGTTATCTTCTACAAGTGTGCGTCCGTCGTCACAAATGAATTCAGAGCTAGCAGCAAAAGTGCTCATGGAGATTAGACAAATGTCGTCCGCTAGCTCGCCCGGTGTAGCGTCCATTCACCGAATGGTTCGGCAGCCGGGTTCGTCCGATGCGGTCCAGGAGGAAATTTTGGGTGATGCGAGCACTATAAACATAATAGATGCACACCCAGTGACGGCAGATAGTAAGCGAGAACGGAGGAAGCCTTTGAGTCCGGTTCCTAGCTCGTCCAGGTCCAGCCGGGCCGCGAGCGAGAGAGGCCCCTCTCTCGTACAACAACATCTGGGACCAGATGTTGTGGTACAAAATGTGTCTTTAGCGGAGCATACGTCCGTCGCTCGGGACGCTCCGTTGTATAAGCAGTCCACGGAGACTGTTAAGGCTTCCTCTTCTCGTCAGCGCACACGACCGCACCTTGGCTGCGTGACCGCCGATATATTACCAGCTTCGCCGATCAAGGATTCTTCGGCGACCAGGTCACACCATCCGGCAGCCAGGGATTCGAGACCGATGGACTCCGGACGTTCGCATAGGAAAAGTATGCGGGAGCCATCTGATGCGGAGCTGCCCTCGGCGAAGCAGCGAAAGACTGCGCCTCCGCAGGTCTCGACGCCGGACATTCTTGTGCAGATAGCAAAGCTTATCGCAGCATCCCAGCAGCCGACAGAAACGGTGTCGGATCGAGAATTATCCGACGGCGCTGGGTCGGTACGCTCCGCCTAAGCATCGGGGGCGGACGACCGGGAACATCATGAGGTCCGACCGGATGGTGAAAGGGATACGGATGACTTGGAGCTATCCCTTTCGGAACAACATAAAGCTGCCGTGGACTTCATCCGGCACTTTCTCCCTCAAGTTGTTCCGTCGGGCCAGACTGCTGCGGTTCCAGACAAGAGAATTATAGCGTCATTGGACTCTGAATTTTTTGAGCGGTTCAGGGACATCGCTCCCGAATTTCCGTCGCAGTCCAATAATGTTGCAAGAACATTTGAATTATTGAACGACGCTATATTTAAACTTGCTCCCAGGGCGGGGAAAGCAGGTTTCTTGTCCGCTAATACTCTCAACCTGCCTTTCATTAATGCGAGGAATAAATTCGATACGGCAGGACAGGGTATACCGAGAGTTCCTCTGCGTATGGACGACGAGGCGGAAGACTTAGAGCTATCATTACCGTCGTCGGCTTCTATTCCAACCGCGGTGTTGGAAACAGCTATTGCGTCTAACAGAGCCAATTTAGATGCCTTATCTTACGCAGATCACCTTACTAAGGCGTTATCACTGCGCCTTCAGGGGAAAGAGTTTCAGGATATACAATCCTCTTTAAGACTTCTTTCAAGGGCAGTAGCTTATTCCACGTGTAACTCCGCCCTTTCAGTGGCAAATTTGGAGTTGGTTAGACGTGACGCAGCCCTAGCTACATCCACACTAGTGGATACTAAGGTGAAGAACTCTCTTAGAGTCGCTTCGGTCTCAGGAGAACTTCTCTTTGACGGCAAGCTTTCTGCTATTTATGATAAAATTACAAAGAAAGCTAAGGATTCTCTGTTGTTCAAATCTCCTCCTAAGAAGTCGGATACAGCAGACACGAATGAGACAGGCACTTCTGGGTCTAATGCGCCCAAGAGAGGTTCCTATAGAGGTTCCGGTGCGTCCTCTTGGTCTTATTCGAGAGACCGTCAGGGTAGCGACTCTCGTTCGGGACGTCCTTCAGGCCGGGACAATCGGTCGGACGCCCCGAGGTCGACGGGGCGAGGTGCAGGCCGTGGAGGACGTGGTTTCTCCTACCGCAGGCCTCGCAGGTCCAGGAGGTGATGGCTTAAACCTCTATCGCGTACCGGTTGGCGGAAGGTTGTCGAGCTTTTCACAAGAATGGGCGTCGATTACGGACGACCCTTGGGTGAGAGGAGTGACTTCGGAAGGTCTAAAGATATCCTTCAAACGAAAGCCTCCATTAACTCGAAGTCCAAAGTGGACTCATCTTCCGTCAAATCCGCAGAAAAGAGACGCTCTGTTATCAGAGGTGCAGTCTCTTTTAATGAAGAACGCGGTAGAGGTCGTAGAAAACCAGGAATCTCCGGGATTCTACAGCCATCTGTTTCTGGTTCCGAAACCAGACGGCTCGTTCCGTCCAGTCATAGATTTGAGCTGGATAAACAAGCTGATCGTCGCTCCGAAGTTTTATATGGAGACGATTCGATCGGTCAGAGCGAGTATTCGGGTGAACGATTATGCAACAAGCATAGATCTCAAAGATGCGTACTTTCACGTCATGGTACATCCGACATTCCGAAAGTACCTACGCTTCGCAGTCCTAGGAGTGGTGTATCAATTCCGGGCGATGTGCTTCGGATTGAATCTAGCACCCTGGGCTTTCACTCGGGTAATGAATTCGGCAGTGATCTATTTCCGAGCTCATTCGTCTGCGGTAACGTCGGCCTACCTGGACGACATTCTTCAGAGGTACGGCAACGAGTTAACGCTTCAGAACGATGTTCAGAATCTTCTTCTATTGCTCCGACGTCTTGGTTTTATAGTAAACGAGGAGAAGTCGGATCTGGTGCCGTCCAAGTCAATCACTCATCTGGGAATGAGCTTCGAGACGCACAACAATCTCGTTCGTCTGCTGTTAACCAGAGCGAAATTAGTCAGTTGTTACGCTCGCTATTGTCTGCACGCAGACAAAGTCACGGCGAGAGAATTTATGAGACTGATAGGTCTGTGCGGAGCCGCCGCGGATCTCATTCCGATGGGGCGGTTACGCACACGTCCTCTTCAAATTTTCTTGACTCAGAATTGGAGTGTGAAAATTCATTCTCTCGATGTAGACGTTCTCTTGTCAGATCAAGTGAAACAAGAGATTCAGACTTGGGCAAACATTCAGTGGTTAACTCAGGGAGTTCCGCTGCAGTTGCCGGATCTGAGTTTTACCATTATGACGGATGCCAGTCAAACAGGTTGGGGTGCATCATTAATCCCAACGGATTCGAGATGCCAGGGTCTTTGGGATCTGCAATTCCTGTGCAAGCACATAAACATCAAGGAAATGATGTCAATCTGGCTTGCGTTACGTCACTGGATGGACATTATTCACAATGCTCATGTCCAAATCCTATCCGACAATACGACAGTAGTGGCGTATATACGGAATCAGGGAGGCACTCATTCAGTTCCGTTGTTCAATCTAACGGAAAGAATCCTTCTGTTTGCGCTAGAACATCACGTTCTTCTTTCGGTCCATCACATACCGGGTCGTCTGAATGTGCTAGCAGACTCCCTTTCACGAAAGGGTAGCTTGTTGCCGTCGGAGTGGACTCTCAACAAACAAGTATTCAATCAGATTTGCTACCAATGGGAACGGCCAATGATAGACTTATTTGCGACACATCTCAACAATCAGTTGCAGACGTATGTGTCTCCGTGTCCGGATCCAAGAGCATTTGCAGTAGACGCTCTGTCGATCCCTTGGGACGGAATGATAGGATATGCGTATCCTCCAGCGCCGTTAATTCAACAAGTATTGCTAAAGATAAAACAATCTCAATGCAAGATTCTGTTGGTAGCATCTCTGTCGCCACAGAGACCGTGGATAAATCTACTCAGGTGTCTGTTGTGGGACCTACCGCGAAAGCTTCCTCCACGGGAGGATCTTCTTTCGCAGGGGAAATCGTGCCAACTCCATCACAACCCGCAAGGTCTCAACCTTCACGTTTTTCCGTTGTGCGGTCCTTCTTGCATGGCAAACACTTTACAGGACGAGCAGTGGACGTGATTTCTAACTGTAGGAGGACCTCCTCTTCGCTAAACTATGCGGCTAAGTGGAAGGTTTTTCGTCGTTGGTGTAGGGATCATTCTGTAGATATATTCGATCCCTCTATACCAGACATTGCAAACTTTCTAGTATACTTGTTTGACGAAATCAAACTGCAGCCTGTTACTATAAAGGGTTATAGATCTATGTTATCTGATACCTATGCACATCGTGATAGTTTACAAATTGGATCTAATATCTCTTTATCTAAGTTGGTTAGAAACTTTTCGATAAATAGACCCAGAACTCTTAGATTAATTCCTAAGTGGAATTTAGCTTGGGTTCTTCTTAAATTGAAGGAAAAGCCATTTGAACCTCTTGGGACAGTAGATTTCAAATTCTTATCTTATAAGACAGCTTTTCTCTTAGCTTTCTCTTCTGCTAGAAGAGGTAGTGAGCTTCATGCACTGTCGGTGGATGATTCTCATTATCGTAGTGTTGGGAACACTATCACCTTCACTACTAATGTGGGTTTTTTAGCTAAGAATCAGGCTCCTAATAAATATCCGGAACCTATTGTTATTAAGGCTTTTCCGTCTTCAGACGGGTGTAGGCCTTTACTCTGTCCTGTTAGAGCGTTACGTATCTATAAACAGAGATCTCAGTTTATCAGAAAGGGACGGAAACGTTTCTTTCTGTCTTTGATGCCTAATAGAAAGGACATTTCGGTCCATTCTATTGCTAGATGGATTCAATTAACTATCCGTACTGCTTATGAAGATTTATCTTCTTCTCAGCAGTCTGTGCTTAAGATTTCTGCTCATGAAGTAAGAGCTCTTTCTACTTCCTGGGCTTATGCTAATAGTGTTGCTATTACAGATTTAATGAAGGCTGCTTATTGGTCTCAGCCATCCACATTTACAAATTTTTATCTCAGAAATATTGAGTCCATTTCTGGAGACCTGCATTGTTTAGGTCCGTTATCTGTTGCTCAGAATGTCGTCCATTAAACAGTTGCAACTATAGTTATGCAGGCTTTCTGTTCCGGCAGTGACTCCGTCCGGCTGCCCTCTTCGCTCTGGGCTATTTGACCCAGGGCAAGGGGAAGGGGGGGGGGGCGGGTGTTCCCTTAGGTCACCTGCTTTATAGTGAAAAGCAAGGGAATGCCTCCTCCAAGTCAGTATTTCTGAGTCGCTTCCGGGATGGTTTTAAAGTGTAATATTAATGTTAATTTCATTCATGTCTTATTTTTAAAGTGTAGCTCGGTGTGAAGCATTTGTATATGTCAAGTGTCAAACGGGCTTTAATATACAATACTCGGACACTTTTAAATGACTATAAAGAGTCTCAATTCTCTGGACTACTTTATTTATTGGCTTGCTTTAAAAATAATTAGTATAAGGGATATACGGGATGTTAATAGAGAACATGAATGTTATTGTGCTCAATTATTAAGGGTAGTGTATCTTTCTAATTTAATATTAAATAAGAAAGATACATGTAAAGCCTAATACTCCTTTTCTCCTTAAGGGGTTACCTCTTTACTATATAGTTGAGCTTATTGGATTTTCCTCTATGTCCTAGGCCCTCCAGCCTGTTTACTATTCAGCTAAGTCTGGGTCATTGGTACAGTATAAAAATGTTAAAAAATTTATAGTAATTTATATATTTTTTATACTTACCAATGACCCAGACGGGGATGGCCCTCCCTGGAGTTGGGAACTCTTGCCTCCCCGCTGAGTACATAGCGCTGACCAGGCACTGCCAGTAAGAATGATAATTGGCGCCAATTTCGGGACGTCTGCGTCACTGCGCATGCGCAGTAGAGGCGTAGTATGGAGGTCCTTTAGGACATGATTTCTTTTTGTTTTGGATGCAAATTTTGGGGATTGGGGGGCAAAATTTGTGTTTGGCCCTGGTTTTGTTAGAGTTAGCACCAGCTAAGTCTGGGTCATTGGTAAGTATAAAAAATATATAAATTACTATAAATTTTTTAACTTTTTTGGAGTTTGATCAATTTCTGCAATGCACACTTTCTTTTTTGGGCGAGTATATAATTTATGAAATTTTGACCACTGGTGCCTACTGGTGTGTATGTGTGTATGGACCTGATCAGGATCTGATTGAAAAAATAGCTCATTCATGATCACAGTACTATATTTATGTACATGGTAATAAAGTTTAAATGAACTACATCCCCTGAGAACCCTTTCAAGTGAAGTGGTGCTTGTTTACTCTGGTAAACAAGCTCTGTTTTACTGGCTTAATAGGACATGGTAACCAATTCCAGGTGCGGAAGTCATTTAACTGGTTGAGGACTATATTATTTTTAGTGGTCTGAATTTGTTCATCAAAATATGTTTTATTACAAATTATTGGAGAGGGCTCACAGGCACTATCCAATAATTTGTAATAAAACAAATTTATATAAAGAAAATATTATGTGTGTTTGACCGAATACGAAACATGAGCAAGGAAAGTGTTGGTTTTACATATTTTTAGCTCAACTTTGGCAAAGCCAAATTTGAGCTTTTGTCATCGCCCGTCGTCCGTCTGTCCGTACGTGAACAATTGGATACGGCTCAGGCTAGAGGCCGTATTTATGAACCGATCGTTACGAAACTTCTTGGGTACCTTTGTTATGACCGTGGGACAAGAACGAGTGTTTATGGGTGCGGTCCGAAATTCAAGATGGCTGCCAGCCGCCATTTTGTACCGACGATGCAGAAATCTGTTTTTTGTACAGAACTTCCATATGAAAGCTCTGATTTGAATAATTTTTTGTATGAATGTTTAGTACCATGAGATACATTACATATCATACGGGTTTTTTTCTCGTGCTTAAATTATGCAAATTAGACTAACTTTGATTTTTTCAGTGCTACTTACACACAGTAAGTGCACATGTCAATACGGCTCGGGCTAGAGGCTGTATTTATCAACCGATCTTCACGAAACTTCTTGGGTACCTTTGCTATTACCTTGGGACGAGAACGAGTGTTTCTGAGTGCGGTCCAAAATTCAAGATGGCTGCCAGTGGCCATTTTGTACCGAAATTAGGTCCAATCAGTTTTTTGTAACAACTTCTATACAACTTGTATTTATGAACTGATCTTCACGAAACTTCTTGGGTACCTTTGTTTTCACCTTGGGACAGGAATGAGTGTGTTTTGGGGTGCCTTTGTTATCACTGTGCTATGAGAACAAATATTTTGGGGTTCAGTCAGACCCACTCTGGGACTCAAAGATTTCTTTTCGATTTAGCATCTGACTGTCACCCACCTTTACAATACTTTACCTATACATTTGTTACAGGCTACGGCCAGTATTTATGTACAGACCGTTACAATACTTTATATGTACATTTGTTATCAGGTCATAACCTAGATGTTTGTCATTGCTGTGTCACATACTATACATGTACATGTCTTGACAAGTTGAGCTTCAGTGTCATTGACACTTTCATTTGGGTTTTGAAGCGGTGGTTAACTTTAATAAATTCTAATTAACTCGATGCGTGTCTTGTGTGATTCGTTGTTTTTGCTGGCACTTTTGTTTTTAAATAGCATTTTGTGCTGGTTGCTATCAGTTGGGGTGTATTGTTTGAACGACTACGCCATTACAACTCTTTTCAGAAATATAAAATTGGGCTAGTTTAGGCTATTTTCAGAGCCGTATGACAGATTTTAATAGCAACCATGTTTACTTTTTTTGTGAATGCGGAAGCAGTTTTTTTTGGAAATAAAACATAAGAAAATACATTAAACTTCCATGTCTCCCAAGGAAGTTTTGGAGGGCGACTTGAATTTCGCCCCCAATGTAAGCCAAGGCGACTTGAGGATTGACAAGGCGACTTCTTCACCCTAGTCGCCCACTCGGATGACCCAAGCATCTGATACAGCCATTTAATTTATTATATCTTGATTGACAGAGCTCATGGAGCCCTGTCAAACAAGATATAATAGACTAAATGCTAAGTTTTTTCTCTAAAATACAGGAAAGTGACACAATCCCTGTTAATTGTATTCTCCTGTTAATTGAATATTTTTCATTGACGAAGTGGCTATTCAATTAACAGGGGTTCCCCTGTACATGCAATTGCATCTAACTTCCTAAATGCATATTCCTAATTTAAGAAATACCTCGGGAGCATGATGGCTCTGTTGGTAGAGGTGCAGGCTGCAAGCCGAGAGGTCCTCGATTCGAATCCCACCTGCGGCAACCGCGTTGTGTCCTTGGGCAAGACACTTCATCTCCGTTGCCTGCGAGGGGGCACGATGACGCCGTGTACTAAGGCGTACTGCACGTCGATGGTACGCGTGTCTTCAGCCAATCTAACCCTGCCTGTGCTGCAGTGCAGAGTTACGATGTTGGGGAGCTGGCAGCTTTTCGTCGTTGCTCGGTGGTTCTCTCCAGGTACTCCGGCTTCCTCCACCTGTAAAACTGTCACGGTCGTGTTTAGCCATTGTGCATAAATATGTGACCTTAAACATCAATAAATATATAAATAAATAAGAAATACCTCAAAGAAAGATGGTTATAAGAAACTTATAGGTGTTATACTTCCTAATCCACTTAGCAGTGACCTCTTGTGCAAAAAACAGTAATTTATTTATTGGTGTTTAAGGTCACTATTTCTGCACAATGGCTAATGGTGACCGTGACAGTTTTACGGGTGGAGGAAGCCGGAGTACCTGGAGAGAACCACCGAGAATCGACTGGCAACTGTCAGCTCCTCGGCATTCTAACGCTGTTTAAGCTCTACTCAAGCAGGGCTCCAGTGGTTGAAGACATTTTCACCATCGACGTGCAGTACGCCTTGTAGGCAACCAGGATAAAGTGCCTTGCCTAAGGACACAACGTGGGTCGTCCCGGATGGGGATTGAACTCGGCACCTCTAGCAGAGAAGTCCAAAAGTCTTCCACTGAGCCACTGCGCTCCCCCAAACAGTAATTACATTTTCAGATGTTACATGCTTTTGATACGAAATACTTTACCTTCTTCACACTGATGTCAGAGTACAGAAAATTCAAGCAGCAAATTTTTAGCTCAACTTGACAACGTCAAGTATGAGCTGTTGGGATGGGTTGCAATCCATTGTAAGTCTGTAAGCCTATAATCAGTACATCCATACCTCTGTCCTTCTACAATTCCTTTAGCCCACCCTGCTGTTTCAGATTTCATATGTGTCTTTGGTGTAATGACTTGGGGATCTGCGAATCACAACTGTTTTTTTATTTGAATCTCGAATCAAATTTTGTCCCTGATGTTGATATTGAATCAAATCTCGAATCAAATCTTAATAGACAAGTTATTTTGTATCTTCCAAATGGAAGTTACCAAACACTGTGATGATCCTTTCAAGACTGACTGAATAGAGCCATTGTTGTCTTAATGTTTAGCTCTACTAGAACTACTGACTACCAGCAAAATATTTAGAAGTTAATTTTGAGGTGATGTGACTCAAATAAAATATCAAATTTTAAATATTGGGGCTGTACGTTTTAGCAGCATCAATACCACAACTGATGTTGCCAGAGAATGTTCGGTCCTCTCAAAATCTCTCCTGGTCGGAGATAAAACCGGTGTCCTCTGGCATAAGAGACTAGCACACGAATCCACTCGGTCACTATATTACTCTCTTATTATTCCAGTCTGTTTGTATCGGTATGAAATGACTCAGTGCAAAGTGACTCAGTACAAAATTGTAAAGGAATGAAATGTCTCGGGAAACGAACTGGTCACGGAATGAAAAGACTGAACACCCTATCACTCCTGGCGATGGTCTTTGTAATGTGTTGCAAACGATTGCTTGTTAATACCATTGATTATGGTCAATGGCACTACCTGACTATTAATTTTGAGTCTATTTTCTGAGATGGGATTGTATAGTTTGAAGTGTTACTATCACCACAAAAATGTACAATTAATCATATAAAATTAAACTGGATATTCTGAACTCTTTCCTAACTGAGATCATTATTCATTGATAAATAGATCTGTGAAATTAACTGCAAGTTGTGCACAACCTGTGTACTTTCTATAGTCTATACTAGTAACTTAACCATTAAACATTATCAATTTCTCAATTAAATATGAATTGAGCTTACATGAATGAATTGTCTAATGTCAATTTTATCCAATTTTTGTTGGAAATGTAACAAATTGCACTGAGCATGAGAGATTAAAAAAAAAAATTGAATCTTGATACTGATTCAGTATCGTTATCGAAGCAGATGCATGATACCAATATCGAATCGAATCTCAAAAATTTGCAGGACCCTAGGTAATGTCTAGATGCACGCTATCAAATTTTTCCAAATTTCGTTGAAAATCATGGCTGCCAGTGGTCATCTTGGATTTGACATAAAAATTGTCAACAATTCTGTAGCACACCCTACAGGCCGCACCTCTCATTCGATCTTTTTCAAATTATATTTGAAGCTTTGATGTGATGGCCAAATAGGAAGTATCAAATTTTTATGAATTTCGTTAAAAAACGTGGCTGCCAGTTTAAATTGTCAACAGTTCCATTTGCACACCCTGCAGACGGGATCCCTCACCCAATCTTTTTCAAATTTCCTATGTAGCTTTGGTGTGATGTCTAGATGGGAGCTATAAATTTTTTTGGAATTTCATTGAAAAACATGGCTGCCAGCAGCCATCTTGGATTTGTCAGATAAACTGTCAACAATTCCTTTAGCACATATACCTGGGTTGCATCTCTCACTCAATCTTTTTCAACTTTCTCATGTGGCTTTAGGGTGATGACTAGATGGGAGCTATTAGGTATTATTTTTATCTTGATGAAAAACATGGCCGCCAGTGGCCATCTCAGATTTTGCAATTAAATTGCCTACAATCCCTATAGCACCTCCTACAGTTAGTTTTGAAGTTCAGTTCCTTCTTGATTAAGTTGAGCTGCCATGTCATTGGCACTTTCATTTTACCATAATGTACCAAGGAATTTAACTAATTCAGTCTTGTTTGCAGAGCTAGAGCTCTATCAGATAAGATTGAATTGCTTAACTGGTTGAAGGCTAGGTTATTTTTGGTGGTCTGAATTTGTAATTCAAAATTTGTTTTCTTACAAATTATGAGAAAGCACCCATAGGCACTCTACAATAATATGGAAAGAAACAAATTTATATAAACAAAGTATTATTTGTGTTTGAGTGAATATGAAATGTGAGCAAGGAAAGAGTTGGTTTTTGCTCTGGTACCCTCATTTTTAGCTTGACAAAGTCAAGATAAGCTATTGCCATCACGCGTACAGAAGTCAGTTAGTCTGTGAGTATGTTCACATTTTCCTTTAGCATGGGCTACGCCCCACAGTTCTTGTCTGATTGTCACGAAATTTCATATGCAGGTTTGGGGTCATGTCTAGATGAGAACGTCCCCTTTTGGTTGCGATCTGTCAAGCGGGATGGCTGCCAAAGCCCAAAACCCGAAAACCATTAGCACAGTCTACAGGATGTATTTATGAAGGGATTTCATTGTAACTTGGTAGGATGCCTCTGAAAAATGCCTAGATGAGAACGTCCCCTTTTGGGCATGATCTGTCAACCGTGATGGCTGCCCAAGCCCGAAACCTAAAAACTTTTAGCACAGTCTGCAGGTCATGTTTAATATGGAGGGATTTCATTGTAACTTGGTAGGATGACTCCTTATGATGTCTAGATGAGAATTTCCCAATTTGGGCATGATCTGTCAACCATGACGACTGCCCGAGCCCAAAACCCAAAAACCTTTAGCACAGTCTACAGGTCATATTTATTGAGGAATTTCATTGTGGTTTCACTTCATATAATGTCTAGATGAGAAAGTCCCCTTTTGGACGTGATTGGGCAACTGTGAAGGCTACAGGGGCCCGAAGCCCGAAGACCTTTAGCACAGTCTACAGGTCAAATTTATGAAGGGATTTCATTGTAACTTGGTAGGATGACTCCAAATAATGTCTAGATGAGAATGTCCCATTTTGATCGTGATCATCCAGCCTTGATGGGTGCCCGAGCCCAAAAACCTTTAGCATAGGCAAAAGGTCATATTTATGGAAGGATTTCATAGTAACCTGTTAGGTTGACTCCATGTAATGCCTAGATGATGACATCCCCTTTTGGTCATGACTGGTCAACTGTGACGGCTACAGGTGCCCAAGGGGGGCGCAGTGGCTCAGTAGGTAGAGGTGCAGGCTGCAAGCCGAGAGGTCCTCGGTTCGAATCCCACCTGGGGCAATCGCGTTGTGTCCTTGGGCAAGACACTTCACGTGGGGGCACGGTGACACTGTGTACTAAGGCATACTGCACGTCGATGGTGCATCTGTCTTCAACCAATGCTAACCCTGCTTGTGTGGAGTTAGTATGTTGAGGAGCTGACAGATGCTCGCCATTGCTCGGTGGTTCTCTCTGGGTACTCCGGCTTCCTCCACCTGCAAAACTGTCGAGGTCATGATTAGCCATTGTGCAGAAATATGTGACCTTAAACACCAATAAATAAATAAATAAATGCAGGTGCCCGAAGCCCGAAAACCTTGAGCACAGTCTACAGGTCATATTTATGAAGGGATTTCATTGTAACTTCATAGGATCACTCCAGATGAGAATTCCCCTTTTGACAGTGATCATTCAACCATGATGGCTTCCCGGGCCCGAAGCTCGAAGCCCGGAAACCTTTAGCACAGTCTACAGGTCATATTTATGAAGGGATTTCATTGTAACTTGGTAGGCTGACTTCATATAATGTCTAGATGAGAACGTCACCTTTTGGACACAATTGGGCAACTGTGACGGCTACAGGGGCCCGAAGCCCGAAAACCTTTAGAACAGTCTGCAGGTCATAATTATGAAGGGATTTCATTGTAGCTTGGTAGGATGACTTCAAATAATGCCCATATGAGAATGTCACCTTTTGGTTGCGATCATTCAACCACGATGGCTGCCTGAGCCTGAAGCCCGAATACCTTTGGCACAGTCTATAGGTCATATTTATGAAGGGATTTCATTGTAACTTAGTAGGTTTGACTTCATATAATGTCTAGATGAGAACGTCCCCTTTTGGACACGATTGGGCAACTGTGACAGCTACAGGGACCCAAAGCCCGAAAACCTTGGAGAACAGTCTACATGTCATAATTATGAAGGGATTTCATTGTATCTTGGTAGGATGACTCCAAATAATGTCTAGATGAGAACGTCCCCTTTTGGTCATGATCATTCAGCCTTGATGGCTGCCCAAGCCCAAAAACCTTTAGCATAGTCTATAGGTCGTATTTATGAAAGGATTTCATTGTAACTTGTTAGGTTGACTCCATATAATGCCTAGATGATGACATACCCTTTTGGTCGTGATTGCCAACTGTGATGGCTACAGGTGCCCGGAGCCGAAAATCTTGAGCACAGTCTACAGGTCATATTTATGACGGGATTTCATTGTAACTTTGTAGGATCACTCCAGATGATGCCCAGATGAGAATGTCCCCTTTTGGTTGCGATCATTCAACCATGATGGCTGCCCAAACCCAAAGCCCGAAAACCTTTAGCACAGTCTTCAGGTCATATTTATGAAGGGATTTCATTGTGGGTTGACTTCATATAATGTCTAGATGAGAAAGTCCCCTTTTGGACACCGTTAGGCAACTGTGACGGCTACAGGGGCCTGAAGCCCGAAAACCTTTAGCACAGTCTACAGGTGATATTTATGAAGGGATTTCATTGTACCTTGGTAGGATAACTCCAGATAATGTCTAGATGAGAACGTCCCCTTTTGGTTGCGATCATTCAGCCTTGATGGCTGCCCGACCCCAAAATCTTTAGCATAGTCTATAGGTCATATTTATGGAAGGATTTCATTGTAACCTGTTAGTTTGACTCCATATAATGCCTAGATAATGACATCCCCATTTGGTCATGATTGGTCAACTGTGACAGCTTCAGGGGCCTGAAGCCCGAAAACCTTGAGCACAGTCTACAGGTCATATTTATGAAGGGATTTCATTGTAACTTTGTAGGATCACTCCAGATGATGCCCAGATGAGAATGTCCCCTTTTGGTTGCGATCATTCAGCCATGATGGCTGCTCGAGCCCAAAGCCCAAAAACCTTTAGCACAGTCTACAGGTCATATTTATGAATGGATTTCATTGTAACTTCGTAGGTTGACTTCATATAATGTCTAGATGAGAACGTCCCCTTTGGGTGCAACTGGGAAACTGACGGCTACAGGGGCCCGAAGCCCCAAAACCTTCAGCACAGTCTACAGGCCATATTTATGAAGAGATTTCAATGTAACTTGATAGGATGACTCGTTTTGGAATAATTTCACTGTAACTTTTGTTGATATACGTTAACTGTGAGGGCCACATACATTAACTGTGAGGTCATATTAACCCACCCCTCAGCTCTTTAGTACTGTGTACACCTCATATTATTTTTATCAAAAACATAGCACACAGGGAACAGAAATGAACATATTCCCAATTATCACAATTCTTGTCATTTCATAATCCTTTCATAAACATTGAACATTATCCTTTTCATCAAACACAACACACAAGTTAAGCTATAGTGTCATTGACGCTTTCATTCTGAAAGTTCGGATAGTGGCTCCCCACACTCAACCAGCTAAATTCCTAGTGCAAATTTTTGCCATAATACAAGCAGAAATTTTACCAGTTCAGTCATGTTTGACAGAGCAGTTCTGTCAACTGAGGCTGAATCGTCTAAGATCCCAGTTGCATTTTGGGGAACATTTGCTGCCTGAAATTCTGATATTTTTACATCAGTATGGAGAGTATTACGTTTCACTGTTTTGGTGTTTGAAAATGACACAAATCCATTTCATAACCACAAGAATACTTCTGGTTGAACTGT
Source organism: Pictodentalium vernedei (assembly GCA_031216915.1). Classification (NCBI taxonomy): domain Eukaryota; kingdom Metazoa; phylum Mollusca; class Scaphopoda; order Dentaliida; family Dentaliidae; genus Pictodentalium; species Pictodentalium vernedei. The sequence goes on from CM062297.1 coordinate 761,994,598, forward strand.
CCCGTCTGTTAACAACCCTTTACCTAAAGTAACAGTCAACACCGACCAGCGCTATTCTAAAAAATCGCCAATTAATTTTCATTATTTGTCTCAGAAACATAGGTTATGACCACCTCGTTCCAACGAGGGGTCATAACCTATGTTTTTGAGACAGAAAATGAAAAAAATTAGTTATTCAAGAATTTTTTTTTTGCAAGTGTCGTCTGCTTTTCAGGTTAGGTAAAGGGTTGAGGTGATGAGAATACATCTCATGTTCAAACAAAGCAATGTAATTTAAAATTATAAACTGATGATAATTTTACAGTAAAAGATTTTAATCGTCTTAATTTGAACTATAGAATAGATATGTTTTAAAAGAAAACGTAAAAATTGTTTCATTCATCATGCTTTGGCAGAGTTTTTTTTCTCCTTTTTTTATTAAGCTCACCGGACTGAAAGTCCGAAAGCTTAAGTGATCACTTTCTTTCTGTTTCTTGTCCATCCATCTGTCCATTGTCCGTCCATTAGGCTTGGGACGATATCCCGGTACTTCGGTACGTATCGATACGGCCTCCCACGATACAGGTACCTGTGCAGACATCTAAGTTTTGTCGTATCGTGATACCACTATATAGGCCTGTCACCAATCTTGAAATTCAACTCTTTCACTCTCAATACATTCAACACATTACATTTTAGGCTTGGGTGATTTGGCCAACTCAAATATCCCACAATTCAGAATATAACACTGGGGTACACCGGAATACTGATTATTAAAATATTTTTGGTTTGGGTAAACATCGCTGTTTGTGAAGCAAAATCTCCCAGGTGCGATCAAATCACTGAAATTTTGCTCGCATGGTGCGATTCAATATTTTATGCGCTCATCCAACATTCTGATTCAAAAATGGTAAAACCACAGATAAACAGAGTAACAATACACCAACTTATTATGAACGTTCGTTGGTTATGTGAAATGATAACTTTTTAGCCACCATTTTACGAGTGTTTTCAAAGCAGTTGACAAAACTTCACTCATGTTTTCTATGATGTTGCTGCCTGTTAATTAGCCCCCTTGATGTGCACCAGTTATTCTTTGTAATCATCTTCATGACTTTTTTCGGTCGGGTGATTCGATTTGAAAATTGCAAAGTGGAAGTCGAACCATGAACTGCAAGAGCATGTCTCAGTCACTGATATATTTTCATTGCCAACCTATGGGACCAGGTTACTCTAGCTTTTTTATGTATTTGGTAAGGTTAGTTGTCGTGATCATCAGATGACTACTTACCTATTTTCATCGTAATTACCAGCACCTACATGTATGACTAAAATCGTCTTTATTCTAAAACTGAAAAGTAGAAAGATGTGCTAAGACTCAGAGGGGCCACTTGGTAACTCACATTTGTAAAGCTAGGGATGGGCTTATGCCAGAGTATGAGCTCAGACATGCGTGACCAGTCAATGCAGTACGCGATAGAATATGGGAAATTGTGGGGGTCTGAAGTAGAGCCCCTTCCTCCCTAATGTATCTGTGCTCCTCAACTGTGAATTGCTGGCTCCACCATTGTCCCTGTGATCTTAGCTGTAGCTTCAATACCAGGATGGATATCAAGATATGTATCTAGATACATATCGTATTGTAACTCGTGTACCTAGATACGTATTGTACCGTGAATTGTTGTATCGTCCCAACCCTACCGTCTGTCCAGCATGAACTTTACATTATCGGCTTTTCCTCATAAACCACTGGGCCAAATTGAACCAAATTTGAAATACGCGTTCTTTATCATATGTCAATTCAAGTTTGTTCATATAATGCACCACAAGGGGCATTTCTCTGATATCACCCATAAATTGTTTTCCAAAATTAAAAAAAATCTTCCCCAGAACCATCAGTTAGAACCTTTTGATATTTGGTATACAACATCTGTAGGGAGAGGGGAGTGGGGCGGAGGGGGGTGGGGGGATAGATTCAAGTTTGTTCAAATCGAGTCCCTGGGGTGATATTTGGGCTCCTTATGGAAGCCCAGATTTTAACTTAGTGCAGAGGAAATAAATCGTCTTCTTCAGATCCACCAGTCAGAATGCTTTCATATTTGGTATACAACATCTCCAGGGGGATCAGATTCAAGATTGATCCCAGGGTTAATATTTGGGCTCTCTATTGGAGCCGGAATCTTAACTTAGTGCAATATGAGGAAATTTTGTTAAAAAACAAATGTTCTTTTTCAGATCCAACAGTCAGAATGCTTTCGTATTTGGTATACAACATCTCTAGGGGATGGGGGGGGGGGAGGCAGATTGAAGTTTGTTCAAATCGGGTCCCTGGATTAATATTTGGGCTCACTATTGGAGCCTGAAGTTTAACTTAGTACAGTGTGTCGCGATTTCTTTAAAAATCTTCCTCTTCAGATCCACCAGTCAGAATTCTTTCATATTTGGTATATAACATCTCTAGGGGGATCAGATTTAAGTTTGTTCAATTCGAGTTCCTGTCTTAATATTTGGGCTCTTGGGGAGGGGGGGGGGCAGGCGAGGTTCAACGTTGTTCAAATCCATTCCTCAGTGTTTTTTCCATAAAATTTGCCTTTTAAACTGCAGTGACATAACAACCCTTGTAACTTTGGCAGTGCTTGTCTGATAGAATTGGAAGCAATCAGGAAGACCTATGATAATTATCATCTGACATGGACACTAGAGTTATGAATAATTTCATAACTTCATTCCTCTGTAGTGTTGATGAATGATGACTAACTGAATGTGACCCAAAATACTTCTTTGAACCACTTTGTAGGTGAGCGAGTAAAGTCCCTTGGGGCCTCTTGTTTGGTTTGTTTTGGGGAATTTTTATTGTACAAACCATTTTAAGCACTTAAATATGTAACTCAAAGAGTTAAACAAATATTTTTTCATTCTCTTTGGTGGAATAGTATCGTCATTTTTAATAGAATTTTAATGGGATATTTTTGTGTTATGCACCAGGCATATTGAGCCAGTTTGTTAGGTTACAAGAGGTTAAAACTGTTCTTTAGTTCATTGCCAATATGTTGCCATATATTTTTCTTTCTCCTTCAGCTTGCTGATTTACCGTGTATAATTGAATCACTGAAAACGATTGACAGAAAAACATTTTACAAGGCTGCAGATATTTGTCAGGTATGTGAATCAACGAAGTGGTGAGGTTATGTTCCAGTAAGACTAAAATCCTCCTCCTCTGATTGGACGAGAGCTCGCTTAGTATATTCTATGTTTATGGCTCAAGTGGCAAATGTTATCGTCTGATGTCACAACGCGAAATATTTGCAATGGCGTCATCCATTTTAAATGCCTCATCAACGGAATGACTAGCCAGCCGCTTCATTTTTCTGGATGTTTCACGTGTGCAGCACACGATGTGCCGGATGAAGTGTTGTTTAAATTACAAACTGATTTACGATGATTTGAACTAAGATGGAATGAGTTTATCTGGGTTTTGCTTATTTATCCAGTGACGTCAGGGATCCACGAGAGGTTTTATTTACTAAACCTGTGATCTTAAAAGTTGCCTTGAACAAGGCAACTTTTAACGATCACAAGTTAGTAAATAAGCCTCTCGTGTTTCACGTGTCTGTTGGAACATATACGTTATTGTGATGAATTGTCGGTAACATGGTCTGAGGTTTGCAGCACAGAGCGTATGTTCAACCTTGACGCTTCGCATCTCGGTTGAACATAAGCTCCGAGCCGCAAACCTCAGACCATGTTACTGTCAGTTCATCACAATAACTTATAATGTTGTGACTGGCAGTGTTGGCATCAGACATACATGTCTTATTTTGCAAAGAAAAATGTATATAATTGTTGGTCATGGGGTTGCATCATGATTATATTCAAATCTAGATGCCATGTCCAATAGGGATGGGCAGAGGAAATATATTCTTTAAAATCGTCTTGAGAACCACCACTAAGACGATTTTTTGGTTTTGATATTTGGTCTACAACATTGGGTGGTGAGCGTGTTCAAATAAAGACTTTGGTAAATTTTGGCCTTCCTATGGGATCCCTAATTTTAACTTGGTGCAAAAGATTTCTTGAGAACCACCATTCAGAATGTTTTGATAATTGGTGTACAACCAAGCCAGGCTCAGATTCATGTACGTTCAAATCAAGTCCCTGGATTCATATTTGGGCTCCCTATTGAGGCCAAAATTTTAACTTAGACTAAATTGATGAATAATCTTTAAAAATCTTCTTCTTCAGATCCACCATTCAGAATCTATTGATATTAGTATATGGCATTCTTGGGGTGGATGGGGGTTCAGATTCATTCAAGTTAAGCCCCTGTTATGGCTCCCCAGTTTTGCATTACTGGAAATCTGAGCATTATTTCTGCTGTGACATCCAAATACTAGAAAAAAAAACATCTGACATGGACAATAGAGGTATAAATAATTAAATGACTGCTTCTTTAAACAACTTTGTCAGGTGAGCACCTCAAGCCCCTTGGGACCTCTTGTTAAAATTCTCTGTCATTTTTGTGCAGATGAAATTTTTTTTAATTTTTATACCCCCCACTTTTTTTCAAAAAGTGGGGTATACTGGATTGTGCCTGTCCGTGCATCCGCTCTCAGACGTCTGTTCGCATTTTAACTTCAACATTACTGCTCAGATTTTGATGAAATTTCATACAGATGTTCACTATCATGAGGCCTTTAAGTTGTATCAGCCGTTTTGCTGTTGGAATATTTTTTCTGTGAGTTATGGCCCTTTGAATGCACAAAAATAGGCTATTTTTTGTCTGTTTGCCTCGTATCTCAGGTTTGGCTTCTTGGATCTCGGTGAAATTTGGAATGAAGATTGTTTATGAGAAGGGCTTTCAAGTGAGCCTCTAATAATATTTCTTACTTTTCACTGTTTTGACTTATCCCCATTTTTAAGTTTGAAAATTTGCTGTTTATCTTGTAAAATAGCCATTTTTTGGTCTATTTGCCTCATATTTCATGTTTGGCTTAATGAAATATGGAATGAAGATTGTTATGGGAAAGGCTTTCAAATGAGTCGGTCCCTGCAGTAAAACAAAGAAAATACCTGCAAATCACCTCCCCACATATGGCATTATGTCTTTGTCCTATAAGGCTTGGGTTATCAGATTTCAATAAAATTTGAAATGAACATTGTTTATGGGAAAGGCTTTCAAATGTGTCATGGCCCTGCAGTAAAACAAAGAAAATACATGCAAATCACCTCCCCACAAAAAATTATTATTTCTTTTTTATTGTGGCATTATGTCTTTGTTCTACATCTCTTATGTGGATGGTCTGATCATTACTAGACTTCAGTAACAGATGTTTATGGCCTTCAAATTACCCTGCTGTAAAACAAGGACAATAATTTTGCTGTTTGCCTCGTAAAATAGCCCATTTTAGTTGTGTTTGCCTCGTATCTCTGGTTTGGGATTAGAAGCTCTCGGTGAAATTTGGAATGAAAAGTGTTTATGGGAATAGCTTTCACAGTATCATGGATCATTTCTTCTCTTGTCATTGGCGGTATGCACCATGGGGCTATGTCCCGGGGCATGTCCCCCCACCCCCCTCCCCTCTTGTTGTAAGTGATAGGGAACTTGCTTTATATAGCCTCTTGTTGTAAGTGATAGGGAACTTGCTTGATATAGCTATATTGGAGTTTGTCAAGGTGACTGCATCAAAGCAAAATGCAGGTGGGTGTTGGCGTGTTAGCATCCCTCTTATTTTATGTAAAAATGCATGTGGGCTGGTGGTTTTTCTATTTTATTTAATATTTTTTTGTAATTGTTGTTTCTTTAATCTCAGAGGTTCATATGTTTTAAGCCTCAAAATCTACAAATTTGCATGGGATGTTGTGTATTTTATCCATTGTATTAACTTGGGTGATTTATCTGACATTAGCCAATTTATTTCTCTTTTTATGCCCCCCGACTTAAGTCGGGTGGCATATAGTGCTTGAAGTGTGCATGTGTCCGTCCGTCCATCCATCCGTGTGTGTGTGTGTGTCCGAGCCAACAACTCAAAAACTGTTAGGGCCACTGTCCTCAAACTTCACACAATTATAAAGGACCATGGGAGGATGTGTCACACACCATAGCCCGGTTTGTACCTTCAAGGTCAAGGTCACATTTCAAGGTCATACTAAAAATCGGTAAATATTCGTGTCTCAGCCATAACTCAGAAACGAATCATAGTACAATTGTTAAACTTTTTACAAATGTTAAGGACAGTCAGAAGGTGTGTCGCATATAATAGTTACTGCCGCATCTACAGGGGGGGGGGGGGGGCATGTGTTACCTTAGTAACATTCTTCTTGTTTTAAGTTTACATTGTTAATTAAAAGAGAGCATTTGGCAACCCAGATTACCATTGGGAGGGCCTGTGAAACAAACTTTTAACTTTTTTAGTATTCATCATGCATTTTCAGGTATCGATCTTTCATTTCGTCAATTATTTTAATTTAGAATCCCTGTCTTTTTTAAACTGCTCTTTAATCTCAATATTCTACATAAGAAAGTGGCATTTCCCCAAACATTTTCAAAAAACAATTGCAAAACCTGTGAGACTCTGGGGTGGAAATCCTCTAAAATGGCCAACATGGATTTAAAAAATTGGCTGTACTTGACTTCACGATTAGCCTTCTTAAACACCAATAAATAAATAAATATACAGAACCGCACATACGTTTGAATGGGTTAAGAATTATTGCACTAGATTGCTTTGGCCCAGGATATCACAAGAGCTGAAGGCTGGATTGATATCCTGGGCCAAAGGCTCGAGTGATATCCTGGGCCAAAGCAGTCAAGTGTGATCATTCTTAACCCATTCAAACATATGTGCGGTTCTGTATTTATCACACACCTCCCATGTAACAACCAGTCTACATGAAAATTGAACTAAAAGCACTTTTTCAACTGAATAATAGCCACATTTCCTTCATTGTCAATAAGACATCACTGTCCAAGTGCCTCATTTAGATTTGTTTACCCGGGATATTTAAACAGTCAGATTCGAGGGAAAAATCAACAAAATAAAAACAACATTCTGACTCATTGAGCTTTGCCAAACGAGACTAAATTGGTTAAATTCCTAGTTGAATGAGGGGGAAATTTTGATATTGTGACGTCACTATGCAGAGGCTTAACAGATCAAATTTGTACTGTAGGCATGGTCAATGGTTGGATGTTTGAAACATATAGGCATCTAACAGCATTATTCTCCTGACCAGTATCCAAGTCATACCCTCTAAATTTCAAAATCAAATAATGTTTTGACTTCAAATTTTGTTACATTACACAGATGTTGCGGTGCACAGAGGAAGATGAATCTAGTCAAGATGAGAATGATAGCCCACTTAAGAAGAAAGAAAAAGATAAGCGACATTTCTGGAATCATGGCAGTGAGCATGAGTTTTACGTTCCTGTATTGATAGAAACTGAATTACTGGATCACCAGCTGGTACAAGTTCTCTGTCCATGTGTTGCCTATGGCATTACAGAATCTCACCTGAACAAAAAACTCCCCAAAAAAGAAAGACATTTCAGCACAAATTACATCCTCGTAGGCCTGCACGTTATATCGATAAACTGATATATATCGGTATTCAGACCAATATCGATTGAATACTGGTGTAATTACAGAAATATCAGTTTAGCGTCATTAGTTATTTACCCACAATTTAATTTTCAAGATGTCTTGAGTTGTTTTTTTTAACTGTAGCTCAGAATGAATAAAAGTATCGCTTTACCCAAGGAATCATCCGCATGTGCCCACGTAATATACAAATTCAGCAGTTGATAAAATAATTTTCAAAAATTTCAACAAAACTATATCATGTGACCCCTCATTGGAACGAGCTCATTGAACTCATTCCAGTGAGGGGTCACATGATATTGTTTTGTAGAAATTTGGGGAAAAATTTGATAAACTAATATTTAAAATAATAAATTTTGATATGGTCTGCGTTGGGAAAGGTTTTTCAAACTGCATCATCAAGGCATGCTGATTCGTTCCAACTGTGATGCCTCAAGTCTTGATTGTGGTACTTATGTTCCGATATCTGAACAGTTTTCGATATACCGGTATACCACGGTATTTTTTTTAATGCCGATACCGGTATTCTGTTTTGAATATCGTGCAGCTCTACATCCTCGTTTGCTCTTTTTTGGTCTCCATTTTTTTATGTTTTATTTATGAAATCTAAGCCCCTTGATGTAAATGTGTAGTGACCAAATTCCAATTTGAGCTAGAACCCTCTTAAATAAATAGCTATTTGACCCCCAAAAATATTCATTCAATAGGAGTATACAATTAACAGGAATGGGTCTTTTTCCTATCATCTACATATAGTTAACTGAGCATTTATTCTATTTTTCTTATTTTACAGAGCTAATTGAGATCTATCAAACAAGATATAACAGATTAAATGCCTCGGTTGGATGTAGTGAGGCATAAAATATCTATAAATGTGTGGAATTCAGTGGATGTCAGAGTAATTCTTTGACTGATTAACCCTTTACCTAATATGAAAAGCAGACGACACTTGCAAACAAAATTCTTGAATAACTAATTTTTTCTCAAAAACATCGGTTATGACCCCTCATTGGAACGAGCTTGAGCTCGTTCCAAAGAAAGGTCATAACCTATGTTTTTGAGACAAAAAATGAAAATATAATGAAAATTAATTGGCAATTTTTGAGAATAGCGCTGGCTGATTTGGCAGGTTACATTGGGTAAAGGGTTAAAAAAATGTTCAATTAACAGGAGTTTACTCTCTAACCTATATACAGTTAAGAGGGCAAATTTGTACTGATGGTGTGATAAATAGTTTGGTATTTGTAAATTATACACAATTAACAGAGTTAAGCAATTAAAAGATATACACTTAACTGGGCTTCAATGTCTTGTTTTTGAAAACAGATCTTGTTTTGGCATGTACGGTTTTATAAGTGTTCTCACAGTCATGGAAAAGCATAGAGAAAAATCTTCTTTGAAATTAGGGGCCTTCGATTCTCATTCTGGATCTGATTGAATCCCAAAATGACCAGGCAGAGGATTTCAAATCAATGCAAAATCTCAGGTCAAATCTTGCAGCTCTTCAAGTTGCAAATATTGCACCTTCTTACAACTGTAAATATTGCCAGTCTCCATTCAAGTATTGTATTCAATGGCAGTTTGTCTGTTTGGGCAAGTCATTCAAAAAGCACAATCGAGCAGTTTTTTAATCAAAGTGGTTTCAGAAGAAAAGCTTCCTTCAACTCCTTGTATATAATCAGGTCCACTATTCAGGAAACCCGATAACAGAAGCAGTCAAAAGGAGACACTTGGTAGGGTTTTGAAAACATCTCGATGAATTGAAAATTTCTGAATGAGCACTATTCTAATAAAATTAAAAATAATCATCAAAATTTTGAAGCTTTGCAAGGGCCTTATTATACCCCCCCGCAATGAGTTGTGTGTGTGTGGGGGGGGGGGGGGGGGTAGGTGTACTGGAATCACCTTGTCTGTCCGTCCGTCCATTGCTATGAATGTTCACCACCTTAAGAACTGTGCACCTGCGATTATAGTTGTGGTCCGATTATTTTTACAGGAATTATGTCCCTTTTCGACTTAAAAAAGCAGGTTTAGAATTCTGTCCGGAGAGTTTCTCAGTTGTTTATGGGTTAATTCCTTTGAAACTTGGTATGGTTGTTTACTGCCATGGGAACCTGGTGCCTGCGATGATCGTTTTGATCAGTCATTTTTTGCCAGAGTTATGTCCCTTTTCATCTTAGAATGTCTGAATTTTGTCCGGAGATTTTCTCAGATTTTTATGGGTCGATTCCTTTGAAACTTGGTATGGATGTTCACTGCCATGGGATCATGTGCACCTGCAATTATAGTTTTGATTGGGCCTTTTTTTTGACAGAGTTACACCCCTTTTCATCTTAGAATGCCTGAATTGCCTGTAATTTTGTCCAGAGATTTTCTCAGATGTTTATGGGTCGATTTCATTGAAATTTGGTATGGATGATCACTACCATGAGAACCTGTGTACCTGCAATTAAAGTTTTAATTGGACCATTTTTCCCAGAGTTATGCCCCTTTGTGTATGAAAATAAGACAATGGGGGTATCAACAGGCCCATCTGGGACAGTAACACCTCGTTAACTTTTAATCCTCTTGAGTATTTTAGAAATATTTTCCTTCAGATCTAGTCATGGCTACTGTGAAGCAGTCATGACTAGATTTGATGGAAGATTATCAACAATTTAAATCAAGAAATCAGTGGACAAACAGATGGTACAAAATGCAGGGGAAAATTCAGTTAAAAGTGCCTGATTTATTCTTATTTTAGTGGCAAGAATTTTTCTGCCCTGGTCAGGAATGTCCACCAGCAGCATGTAAGGAGTTAAAAGTTATAGAAAATTGTTATTCAAAAAAGTTGTGAAAAAGTTCAAGTCTTTACAAATTTTATGAACATAATTCAATTTGTTTTGGTTATGGAGGTCTACTGGTTTGTACAGTCTTTTGATTTTGAGGCGATCTGTCACTCTTGCGAGCCATGACACCTACAATTTTTTTATTTTTGCAAGTAGACAACAGTACACCTCGGTTCAAACGGTGAGCAATTAAAGTCTGTTTGTCAGGAAATCTTCAATAATATAATGTTTGGGTGGAAATGTGAATAATATATCAGGAATTATAAACCGTAGCATTCCATGACTTCAAACTAATTAAACTTCTCTTTTCATTTAATAACTCTGAAATGGCCCCCAGCAGTTTTCTTATGCCCCCAACCTCCAAAGGAGGATTCCAAGGTATCTAATGAAGCTCTCCACCTGTATGTCTGTCCATCTGTCTGTCCTTTCAAATGTTTTGCATTGTACCTTCAAAGCCATTGGTTCGGATTTGGATCTCCTTTGGTATGCTGATAGACCCGCCTGGGGGAACAGATATGCACAAGAAACAGGTTCCGTCCAATCCTTTTTTCCAAAGTTATGGCCCTTTTTCACTTTTTGGACCTTTTTTTGGGCTGTTTTCATTCTTTTGACTTAGAAAATTTTTCAGTCCCACAATACCTTTATAGCTACTTCGAACATGCCTACAGGTCAGGGCCAGTGGCAGTCATCCTGTGAAACAACTCCCGAGTTTTGTGTACCATCTTTGATCAGCCCAAGAGACAAAAAGTTTGAAGTGAATTGTGGTTACAATGTTGCAAGTGCATAAGGAAATGAACAAACATTAAAGTCAGTGCTCCATTGTAGTTGGATGGTTTGTATTGTATCAATCTCAAAGAAATTTAATTATGAGTACGACGAGCTTATTCAAAAAAAAAAATGGAATTTTTTTTTAATGCCCAGCATGGGTTGGGTAGTATTTTGCGAAAATCAGATAATCTGCTTCTCGTAATAATTCTCACAAATTCATTTCTGAATTGTAGAATAGAATGGGTACAGTACGGCCGCCGTAGACAGATCAAGTTCCACAGGTGGTTAATATTTCCACAGATGTAATATTCCAAACACTAATTATAGGAATAATTATCAAAAATTTAATTAATGAAGCACTGGTAAAAGCTGGTGCTTCATTAATTAAAACTTTTCCTGATGATAATTTTTATTACCTGGTAAATGCATGCATGGACATCACTGCCCACGCATGGATTATGGTAATTCCATTCTGACTGTACTGTATTTTATAAATTTCTGGCACTTCCTAGTTACTGTGCACCGGCAAAGTGAATGGTGTGCTAACAAATTTTCAGAAATGAGTAACACTTATTTGTTTTGTTATTTAGTTTCGAAGAATACAACAAGATGCACCAATGTCAGAGGGTTTCTTTTTTCCAAATGGCCAATATCAATGTTCTTTTAACTTCATGTGCACAGCAAACTTCCTGGAGGTTTGTAATGTACATGTTCGTTGAAGTTTCTTTTTTAAAAAACATTTTGCATTTGCTGGGACTCAACAATAGTGTGTGTAAGTTCAAATATTAACTAGCAGTATACAGCACACCTCCCATTTTCAAAATCAAAAGACCAGGTTTGTAAATGATTGGGATGTAGAGAGGAGCGACCATATTTAATAATACACAGAGCTAAAACAGTTAAAGGGTTTTCTTGATCGATTCATCACATGGATTAACCTTGATTAACCAATTAATCGCTTGCTCTATTACGTAGCTGAATAATTCCTGTACCGTTCATGATTTACAGCATTAACCCTTTACCCAACTTAATGGACAAAACCGGCGAGCACTATATTCCAAAATCTCCATTCAAATTTTATTATGTTTTCAATTTTTCTCTCAAAAACATAGCTTATGACATTTAGCTCATTCCATTTAGGGGTCATAAGCTATGTTTTTGAGACAAAAATTGAAAATTTGTAGTCATTCAAGCATTTATTTTGCAAGTATCGTCTTGGGTAAAAGGTTAAGAATGACCATTACCGGCTACTGATACAATACAATGATCATGCAAGTGAACAAGTATGTCATCATGTTTTACTCTGTCTCATATAATTGATGTGATTCAGTGTGACAATGTTTGCCTGTTTTGGAACAAGTTTGTTCCCTTGTTAACCCATATAATACAGTAGTTCAATTGTAATTGATCAGTTACTTTTTTGATAGATTAAGTTTGATCATTGGTTAATTGATTAATTGTTTAACCGTTTCAGCTCTAATAATGAATATACACAGTACTATGATTACAGTAGCAGACAAACAATTTTATCTGGATCATGACTCAGTTATGATCTCAAATTCTGTGCCTGCTATCCTCCCCACAATACTATTGAAGGTCATCTATCAAAAAAAAAACATGAGAACTTTGAGTTTCAGATGCAATGTTTGTTTGTTTTTCTTGAAATGGTCTTGATTTCATAATATTTTAGGCGTAAAAATGTCAAAAATCTGTTTCCCAGGCCCTCACACATGGTACTTTTGACTGCCGCATGTTCTTTTTTTGTAACCAATGCAAACTTAAAAAAATAAAAATTAAATGGTGTATGTTTGATTTTTTCCCCAAGTTAATAGCATTGATAAATTTGCCTCTTGAGTGCAACAAGGCATTGCAATGCTTCAGCATTGCAAAGCCTTCTTGCACTCATGGGATGAAATCCCCCCCTTCTATTCTGTAGATTATGAGGCCTAAAACATAAAACAAACCAAGAACATGAACTTTTGATAGCAAAGAATTAATTACAAAAATAAAAAATAAAATAAAAAAACGCCTACCCACATGCAATTTTACAAAAAAGAATGGCCCGAGAAACGAGATGTACTTTGTGGGGCCTTATATGGGACTAAAATTACGCGAGCAGTAGGCATGTAGAAAAAAAATGCCTGCATCAGATCCTGCTATTATCTTTACCTCACAAAATTTATGCAGAAGGGTTGAAAATGTTGAATATTCTGCCCTGTAAACCAGGTAATACTTTTGTGAGAATTTATTAGTAAACTGTCTATCATTTGGATACTTTGTCTACAGTTATCCGATAGTAACAAAGTATTATTTTCATTTTTTGAATAATTTTCATTTTTAGTAACGCCTCCAATGAAGAATGTGAGAAAAAGGAGATTTAGAAAAACATTGAAGAAAAAGGTTAGTTTTTTTTTAATGAATCAAATATTAAAGTTGTTATAATTACAACATTTGGTGTATTTATATTTTTTTATTTCTTCTTACACAGAGTGGAAGATCTGTCTCATAGAAGTTTTTAATCATTTATGTTTAACTCCTTGCATGCTGTTGACAGATAGTCTCACCCAGGACATGAAATCTCTTGCCACAGGGTTTTTTTTGACCGACGAGAGGGGCCGAATATCGGCCCCATTCCCAATCGAAAATAGTCACTTTTTTTCCCAATTTGCTCCCAAAAATTCCCAATTCACGGCAGTTGAGAATTCATTTCTGTGTGACCAGTCGATTATTTTTAAGTGACCAGCACCGAAATAATATTTGCCAGTGGATTTCGCAGTGTGAATTGTTCCAGTACGAAGGGTATTCACTTGTGTTGTTTTGAAACCATTTGACAGTGTCAAGGAGCGTCCTTGACAGTGTGTTTCTAGAATCGCCACTCTAAATTAGCTCCCTTGATGTGCATAGAATCACAACTGAATGACGCGACTCGCAGTGCGTGAGTCAAAGTGACAAAATAAATCGCTTTCAACTATAACGGCTCACGAATGTACCTAAATTTTGTTACAGGCGAGTTCCGTGCTTCTTAAAGCACGGTACCTATTTTTAGGTTCATCTCGCATCTGAAATCCTGTCTGGTAACCTGTATTTTATTCAAACCTTTCCCCAGGTCTGATACTCCTGTTGACTGATGCCATGAAACCTAAATCGACTTTCGTCCCCAGAACGAACCGTCCACAATTATTTTACCCAAACTGTCCACCAGGCCAAGTACTCCTGCTGACTGAACTTGGCTTGCTTAGGTGGGGACTTATGTATATGCGTGATCATTAACCAATCCTTTTTCATCACTAGGATTGATTAATCACCAGTACAATTTAATAATTCTAAGCAGCCAGTGGGTAAATACAATTATACAACAGGTTTTCATTGATTAATAGACTGATTTCTCACAAGGATATGCTAGTAAGTTTATATATTTCTTGTTGATAATCGCTCAGATAAATTCCCAATTTTGGCCTCTGCGACGCTAATTTTCCCAATTAGAAAGGCCCCTGGACCCTTTCCCAAAAAGGGTAGAAAAATCCCTGTGCCACTGAAATAAGAATTTTTCCCCAAATTTCTCTGAAGCAGCCACTCCAAGATTTGATGAAAAATATTTCGAAAATACTCCATGAATTAAGAGTTAAATGTACTTTTTCTATTACATATGCTTTTCTAGCTACTCTAACCCTAGCAGCCTATCTAATCCTAGCTGTCTCTCATTCTGACCTCTGCCCTCCGACAATCATATTGTTTTCCGTCATCTGTACCTACCCATACAGAGTTATTGCCCCTGTGTATAACCAAGGTCTCTATAAATGCTAAAGACAACCGAAGAGGAACAGGCATTGCTTTGAAGACTTGAATCTAATCAAGTAACTGAGCTATAGACCAATATAAAAGATATCCTCAAAAAGGTGTCCTCCAATAGTATATCACCATGTCATAGGTATCCTCCAATACCCAGATGAGCATAAGAGTTATAAATTGAGTCACTCACTCAAGCAGTTGCTCTATAGCTCATTTGCTCGATTAGATTTCAGACTTTCGAGAAGTGCCTGTTCCTGCTCAATTGTCTTTTGAGTTTAAGGATCCTAGAGGCCTTAGTTATACACAGGGGCAATTACTCTGTATGGGTAGGTACAGATGACGGGAAATTAAGTAATCTGATTATTGGAGGGCAAAGGTCGGAACAAGAGACAGATAAGACTAGATAGACTGCTAGGGTTGGAGAAGCTAGAATAGTGTCTGTAATAGGTGAAAACTGAGGATTTTGTGGGAAATCGGAGCCAAATAAATAGCTGTTTGTGGCAATTATATTGACTCTTATACAAAGGAACATGTCTATTATTTGACAAAAGGAGGATTCTGGGAGATTTTAAACAAAATAAAGTCTGTTTCAGTTGTTTTTGTGTGGTTTTTGATGATTTGGAGTCATTGTCGGGTCTGTTTGTGTAAATAGATGTACTCCTATTTGGATCAGTTGCCCCTCAGAACATACCCCTGTCCTATTAGAAGCCTTCTAGGCTCATAGCAACCACTTGTTACCATAGAAATGAAGATGGCGGCCTCCAGTATACAAAATGGACATACCCCTGTCCTATTAGAAGCCTTCTAGGCTCATTGCAACCACTTGCTACCACAAAAACGGAGATGGCAGCCTCCAGTATACAAAATGGACAACGGAAATGTGTCACCTTAACAACATGCGCAGTAAGATCACATATCACTATTTGGATGATGTCACAAGATGGCCAGTCATGAGGGCAACCATGACGACCCAACATGCCTATGACCTCACATCCATCTCCTCCATTCCCCCCCCCCCCCCCCCCCCCCCCAGTATGGGACGATCTCCACATCTCCACAGCTCCTACTACTGATGTGGGTAGAGGTGGTATAAGGGGTCTTATCCAAAATATAAGACATCATATAGCCACATGTATATTGCACTTCTAAGAAAAAAGTGCTTGTTCTTCCTTATAATGGCAACGATACTCTCTAAAGGTCTGATATTTAATAAAAATACATACATTTCTGTTTTTTGTCCATATCACCATACAGGAGCTCACATCAGCTTTTGGGAGGAGTGTTAAGTTTTTCAATATAAAATGTGCATTTTAATGTGTAATTATCAAAACCCAGCTTACTGTAAATTGATTTTCCTTTCTGTTGATATATAACACGACAACTTACATGCAGTATTTTAATATGGCAGACAACAAAAGGTGGTGATTTGTCTGAATCATCATGAAAAAATAATACGTAGCTAAAATTTGAGAGGTATGGTGTAACATATTGACAGCGTTTCACATCAGACATTTCGCTTTATCAACTGCCAACCTGATCTGAGCCATTTAGTTGCAAAAGTTACAGGACAACCCAATCACCGTTATGACATTAGGTTGAAAATGGTCATTCTCAGGATTTGGGTGCAAATTCAATGCACACTCTATCACATGGAACCGTATTTCAAGAAAACACATCCTGTTACAGCAATGCAACAACTGGATCGTGAAATTTTTACTAACAGCCAAAACAAAAATGTTAGTCTCACAAATTTCCCCTCTGGGAGACACCTCCCTGCCTCTGACTGATAGCCTATTAATATTTATTGCACAACATTCAAAAATGGATGGAAATAGTTGTGCAGTAGTTTGAGAATTTAATAAAAATTCAAAAAGAAGAGAGATGCACCAAAGAACAATGAATGTTTGCCTGTTGTATTGAATTTTCAAGGCCGATAATCTGCATCAACATGTCAAGAGAAAAAGACGTTCTTTGCAGATTTGTTGCCCCCATTCAGCTATTAAGTGACAAGTTTTCCAGTATGCTAAATTATTAGCTCAACTTAACATAATCAAGATAAACTAATGCCATCACATGTGCAGAAGTCTGTTAGACTGTGAATCTGTGAGTCTGTTTTCCTTTACCACAGGCTACACCCCATAGTTCTTGTCCGATCGTCACAAAATTTCATATGCAGGTTTGAGGTCATGTCTAGATGAGAATGTCCCCTTTGGTCGCGATTGGTCAATCGTGATGGCTGCCCGAGCCCAAAACTCAAAAACCTTTAGCACAGTCTATATATGTCGTAATTATGAAGAGATTTCATTGTAACTTGGTAGGATGACTCTGTTTAATGTCTTGATAAGAACGTCCTCTTTTGGTCATGATCAGTCAACCGTGATGGCTGCCCAAGCCTGAATGCAAAAACTTTAAGCACAGTCTACAGGTCATATTTAATATGGAGGGATTTCATTGTTACTTGGTAGAATGACTCCATATGATGTCTAGATGAGAACTTCCCTATTTGGTCATGATCTGTCAATCGTGATGGCTGCCTGAGCCCAAAACCCCCAAACCATTAGCACAGTCTACAGGTCGTTTTTATGGAGAGATTTTATTGTAACTTGGTAGGATGACTCCATGTAGTGTCTAGATGAGAACGTCCCCTTTTGATCATGATCGATCAACCTTGATGGCTGCAGGGGCCTGAAAACTTTTAGCACAGTCTACACATTATATTTATGAAGGGATTTCATTACAACTTGGTAGGATGACTCCAGATAATGTCCAGATGAGAACAGCCCATTTTGGTCGCAATCGTTCAACCGTGTGGCTGTCCCAGCCCAAAACCCGAAAACCTTTAGCACAGGCTACACCCGGTAGTTCTTGTCCGGTCATCACAAAATTTCATATGCAGGTTTGGGGTCATGACTAGATGAGAACGTCCCCTTTTGATCGCGATTGGTCAACTGTGATGGCTGCCCGAGGCCAAAACCTGAAAACCTTTATCACAATCTACAGGTCGTATTTATGAAGGGACTTCATTGTAACTTTGTAGGATGACACTGCATAATGTCTAGATGAGAACGTCCCCTTTTGGTCATGATCAATCAACCGTGATGGCTGCCCAAGCCTGAAACCCAAAAACTTTTAGCGCAGTCTACAGGTCATATTTAATATGGAGGGATTTCAGTGTTACTTTGTAGGATGGCGCCGTATGATATCTCGATGAGAACTTCCCCATTTGGTTGTGATTGATCAACTGTGATGGCTACAGGGACCCAAAGCCTGAAAACCTTAAGCACAGACTACAGGTCGTATTTATGAAGGGATTTCATTGTAACTTGGTAGGATGACTCAGTATAATGTTGAGATGAGGACGATCCCTTTTGGTTGTGATCGGTCAACTACGATGGCTACACAGGCCCGATCCCAAAAACCTTTAGCATAGTCTACAAGCCATATTTATGAAGGGATTTCATTGTAACTTGATAGGATGACTCGGTTTGGAATAATTTCACTGTAACTTGGTAATGTTCATTGACATACATTAACTGTGAGGGCCACATTAACCCACCCTTCAATTATTTAGTGCAGTCTATACCTCAGATTATTTTTATTGAAAACATAGCATACAGGGAACAGAAATTAACATATTCTCAGTTATCACAATTTGTGTATTTCATAATCCTTTCATAAACATTGAACATTATCCTTTTCATCAAACACAACACACAGTCAAGTTAAGCTACAGTGTTATTGGCACTTTCATTTATATCACAAAGAGTTGCCAAACCAAAGCAATTTCTTAACAAAATTATTTGATTAATACTTTATCTGCTGAGTATTTTCTTAATTTTTTCTTAAGATCATTTCATGGCTGCCTGTAAATTCAATAAAGACTGAAACAGGACATCATTGATAAGAGGATTACTCCTATTTGTAGGGACATATTTTGTTAACTGGTTGAGAGCTAGATTATTTTTGCCTGTATTAATTTGTTCACCAATATTTGTTTTATTACAAATTATTGGAGAGTGCTATTGGCACTCTCCAATAATATGTATTAAAACAATTTTACATGACTCTGCAATTAGATCTTTTGTTTCTCAGGCCATTTTTTGTCAAAGTGCAGACATTTTTTTATTTTATTTTTTATTTTTGTAATTATTTTTTTGCCATCAGAAGTTCATGTTCTTGGTTTAATTTATGTTTTAGACCTATAATCTACAGAATAGCATGGATGGTGGTGTATTTCGTCCCTTGAGTGCCAGAAGGCTTTGTAATGCTAAAGTGTCACAAAGCCTTCTTGCACTTAAGGGGCAAATTTATCAAAACACATTAAATGATTATTTTTTAGCTCACCTGAGCGAAGCTCAGCGGGAGCTTTACTGATCGTGATCCATCCGTCGTCCGTCGTCCGTCCGGCGTTAACTTTACATTATCGACTTCTCCTCCTAAATCACTAGCCCAATTTTATTCAAATGTTGGCTTAATATTTATTACCCAATGCCAATTCAGATTTGTTCAAATGAAGTTGCCCCTCCTCCTGGGTGGGGCCACGCCCCCAAGGGACACCCAAATCTTTGAAAATCTTCTCAAGAACCAGCTGTAGCAGACACTTGATATATGGTATGCAGCTTCCTTTTGAGGTGTAGACTCAGATTTGTTCAAGAGAAGTTCGAGGGATAATATTTGGCGTCGTTATGGGAGGGGCAAAAATTTTGGCCCTGCCCTAAATTTCTATATTTTTATACTGTACCAATGACCCAGACTTAGCTGGTGCTAACTCTAAAAAATCCAGGGCCAAACACAAATTTTGCCCCCAATCCCCAAAATTTGCATCAAAAACCAAAAGAAATCATGTTCTATAGGACCTCCATACTTTGCCCTTACTGCGCATGCGCAGTGTCAAGGACGTTCCGAAATTGGCGCCAATTATCATTCTCTGTTTGGCCCTTCATCAGTCAACATCTCACTGATCTTTGTGCTTGTAATCTCAGTTTAAAGGATGCCAGACACGTAATTGTTGGAGAAATGGTGATTCTAAGGAGGATATAGAAAGAGGAGAGGAAAAAGGAGTGACAAAAAATAATCAGGGCTGTACTTAAAATTTTTTATGAAATTATGTTAAGTTGCCTATTTTCGAGGCATGGGCCTCTTGTTGTCATTCTTGCTAAAAAGTTGCACTGCTTATTCAGTGTTTCCTCTCCCCTGGTCTTCTAAGTCCCCCCTTGCAATTCTCCCATGCTTTTGGCATATTTTTGAGAAAGATCATTTCTAAATTCTCCTGGGAGAGTTGCTTGGTTACAGAATGTTTTCTGTTATTTTCCCCATAGTTACGTTTTCACCCATGGGTGTATAAACGTTGTGTTCTGCATCTTCCATCTGATGTTCTGCAGATTCTCCCCTGGGAGTCTCTGTCTTGCATCAGATAGAGTGTAATTTTGATGACTGATTTCGGGCCAGTTTTGTCAGTGCCTGGAGTCATGTTTTCTGGTGTTTTTACACTGTTTGTTTACATTGGCAACAGTCTCTTTTGAGGGGGGCTGTTTGCCTTTGGTGTAGTTTATCTCACTATAAGATACATTTCTATTATCCGTAAGTGTTGCATTAATTATTTAATATAAATTTAAAATTTTTGACCACACTTAGCCATCGGATCCATTGGGGCTCAACGTTACTTTTCAGAAACTTGGGCTTCGCTGAAAAAATATTTTTCAAAAATTATTTTGATTTGCAATTGTTTTTTCATTATTAATGGATCATGTTATTATGTATCTTTGTGTCAGGGGTTTGTGCGAGTAACTAGGACTTGTTGTTGACTTTTCACAATGAAAGGATATTGTTCAAATTGTAATAGGAAGAAATCTTCCTCTGACTTTCATGATCATTGCATTAATTGTAGTCAATGTTCTCGCACTAATCCCTGTTCTATATGTCAATACTGGGATGACAAACATTGGAAACGTGTGTCACGATATGTTGTTGGGGGAGAAAGGGCTATGCCGGCTCTTTCTCCGCAAGGTCACTCTACTCTCTCAGTTTCTATTTCAGAGGAACAAGAACAGGGTGATGTTTCCATGTTATCTTCCGCAAGTGCGCTTCCGTCGTCACAAATGAATACAGAGTAGCGGCAAAAGTGCTCATGGAGATTAAACAAATGTCGTCCGCTAGCTCGCCCGGTGTAGCATCCATTCATCGAATGGTTCGGCAGCCGGGTTCGTCCGATGCAGTCCAGGAGGAAATGTTGGGTGATGCGAGCACTATAAACATTCAACGTGCACACCCAGTGACGGCGGATAGTAGGCGAGATCGGAGGAAGCCTTTGAGTCCGGATCCTAGCTCGTCCAGGTCCAGCCAGGCCGCGAGCGAGAGAGGCCCCTCTCTCGTACAACAACATCTGGGACCAGATGTTGTGGTACAAAATGTGTCGCAAGCGGAGCACACGTCCGTCGCTCGGGATGCTCCGTTGTATAGGCAGTCCGCGGAGACTGCTCAGGCTTCTTCCTCTCGTCAGCGCACACGACCGCACCTTGGCTACGTGACCGCCGATATTTTACCAGCTTCTCCGATCAGGGATTCTTCGGCGACCAGGTCACACCATCCGGTAGCCAGGGACACGAGGCCGATGGACTCCGGACGTTCGCATAGGAAGAGTATGCGGGAGTCATCAGATGCAGAGCTGCCCTCGGCGAAGCAGCGAAAGACTGCGCCTCCGCAGGCCTCGATGTCGGACGTACTTGTGCAGATAGCACAACTTATCGCAGCATCCCAGCAACCGACAGAAACGGTGTCAGATCGGGAATTATCCGACGGCGCTGGGTCGGTACGCTCCGCCGAAGCATCGGGGGCGGACGACCGGGAGCATCATGAGGTCCGACCGGATGGTGAAAGGGATACGGATGACTTGGAGCTATCCCTTTCGGAACAACATAAAGCTGCCGTGGACTTCATCCGGCACTTTCTCCCTCAAGTTGTTCCGTCGGGCCAGACTGCTGCGGTTCCGGACAAGAGAATTATAGCGTCATTGGACTCTGATTTCTTTGAGCGGTTCAGGGACATCGCTCCCGAGTTTCCGTCTCAGTCCAATAATGTTGCAAGAACATTTGAATTATTGAACGACGCTATATTCAAACTTGCTTCCAAAACGGGAAAAGCAGGTTTCTTGTCCGCCAATACTCTCAACCTGCCTTTCATTAATGCAAGGAATAAATTCGACACGGCAGGACAGGGTATCCCGAAAGTTCCTCTGTGTATGGACGATGAGGCGGAAGACTTAGTGCTATCATTACCGTCGTCGGCGTCTATTCCAACCGCGGTGTTGGAAACAACTATTTCGTCTAACAGAGCCAGTTTAGATGCCTTATCTTACGCAGATCACCTTACTAAGGCGTTATCACTGCGCCTTCAAGGGAAAGAATTTCAGGATATTCAATCCTCTTTAAGACTTCTTTCAAGGGCTGTAGCTTATTCCACGTGTAACTCCGCCCTTTCAGTGGCAAACCTGGAGTTGGTTAGACGTGACGCAGCCCTAGCTACATCCACACTCGTGGATACTAAGGTGAAGAACTCTCTCAGAGTTGCTTCGGTCTCTGGAGAACTTCTCTTTGACGGCAAGCTTTCTGCAATTTACGATAAAATTACAAAGAAAGCTTCGGATTCTCTGCTGTTCAAATCTGCTTCTAAGAAGTCGGACACGGCAGATAAGAGTAAGACAGGCACTTCTGGGTCTAATGCGCCCAAGAGAGGTTCCTATAGAGGTTCCGGTGCGTCCTCTTGGTCTTATTCAAGAGACTGTCAAGGTAGCGACTCTCGTTCGGGACGTCCTTCGGGCCGGGACAACCGGTCGGACGCCCCGAGGTCGACGGGACGAGGTGCGGGTCGTGGAGGACGTGGTTTCTCCTACCGCAGGCCTCGCAGGTCCAGGAGGTGATGGCTTCAACCTCTATCGCGTACCGTTTGGCGGAAGGTTGTCAAGTTTTTTACAAGAGTGGGCGTCGATTACGGACGACCCTTGGGTGAGAGGGGTGACTTCGGAAGGTCTAAAGATATCCTTCAAATGAAAGCCTCCATTAACTCGAAGTCCAAAATGGACTCAACTTCCGTCAAATCCGCAGAAAAGAGACGCTCTATTATCAGAGGTGCAGTCTCTTTTAATGAAGAACGCGGTAGAGGTCGTAGAAAAACAGGAGACTCCGGGATTTTACAGCCATCTGTTTCTGGTTCCGAAACCAGACGGCTCGTTCTGTCCAGTCATAGATTTGAGCTGGATAAACAAGCTGATCGTCGCTCCGAAGTTTTATATGGAGACGATTCGGTCGGTCAGAGTGAGTATTCGGGTGAACGATTATGCAACGAGCATAGATCTCAAAGATGCGTACTTTCACGTCATGGTACGACCGACATTCAGAAAGTATCTACGCTTCGCAGTCCTAGGAGTGGTGTATCAATTCCGGGCGATGTGCTTCGGATTGAATCTAGCACCCTGGGCTTTCACTCGGGTAATGAACTCGGTAATGATGTATTTCCGAGCTCATTCGTCTGCGGTAACGTCGGCCTACCTGGACGACATTCTTCAGAGGTACGGCAACGAGTTAACGCTTCAGAACGATGTGCAGAATCTACTTCTATTGCTCCGACGTCTCGGTTTTATAGTAAACGAGGAGAAGTCGGATCTGGTGCCGTCCAAGTCATTCACACATCTGGGAATGAGCTTCGAGACACACAACAATCTCGTTCGTCTGCCGTTAACCAGAGCGAAATTAGTCAGTTGTTACGCTCGCTATTGTCTGCACTCAGACAAAGTCACAGCGAGAGAATTTATGAGACTGATAGGTCTGTGCGGAACCGCTGCGGATCTCATTCCGATGGGGCGGTTACGCACGCGTCCTCTCCAAATTTTCTTGACTCAGAATTGGAGTGTGAAAATTCATTCGCTCGACATAGACGTTCTCTTGTCAGATCAAGTGAAACGAGAGATTCAGACTTGTGCAAACATTCAGTGGTTAACTCAGGGAGTTCCGCTGCAGTTGCCAGATCCGAGTTTTACCATTATGACGGATGCCAGTCAAACAGGTTGGGGTGCATCATTGATCCCAACGGATTCGAGATGCCAGGGTCTTTGGGATCCGCAATTCCTGGGCAAGCACATAAACATCAAGGAATTGATGTCAATTTGGCTTGCGTTACGTCATTGGATGGACATTATTCACAATGCTCATGTCCAAATCCTGTCTGACAATACGACAGTAGTGGCGTATATACGGAATCAGGGAGGCACTCATTCAGTTCCGTTGTTCAATCTAACGGAAAGAATCCTTCTGTTTGCTCTAGAGCATCAGGTTCTTCTTTCGGTCCGTCATATACCGGGTCGTCTGAATGTGCTAGCAGACTCCCTTTCACGAAAGGGTCGCTTGTTGCCGTCGGAGTGGACTCTCAACAAACAAGTATTCAATCAGATTTGCTACCAATGGGAACGGCCAATGATAGACTTATTTGCGACACATCTCAACAATCAGTTGCAGACGTATGTGTCTCCGTGTCCGGATCCAAGAGCATTTGCAGTAGACGCTCTGTCGATCCCTTGGGACGGAATGATAGGATATGCGTATCCTCCAGCGCCGTTAATTCAGCAAGTATTGCTAAAGATAAAACAATCTCAATGCAAGATTCTCTTGGTAGCATCTCTGTCTCCACAGAGACCGTGGATAAATCTACTCAGGTGTCTGTTGTGGGACCTACCGCGAAAGCTTCCTCCACGGGAGGATCTTCTTTCGTAGGGGAAATCGCGTCAACTCCATCACAACCCGCAAGGTCTCAACCTTCACGTTTTTCCGTTGTGCGGTCCTTCTTGCATGGCAAGCACTTTACAGGACGAGCAGTGGACGCGATTTCTAACTGTAGGAGGACCTCCTCTTCGCTAAACTATGCGGCTAAGTGGAAAGTTTTTCGTCGTTGGTGTAGGGATCATTCTGTGGATATTTTTGATCCCTCTATACCAGACATTGCAAACTTTCTAGTATACTTGTTTGACGAAATCAAACTGCAGCCTGTTACTATTAAGGGTTATAGGTCTATGTTATCTGATACCTATGCACATCATGATAGTTTACAAATTGGATCTAATGTCTCTTTATCTAAGTTGGTTAGAAACTTCTCGATAAATAGACCCAGAACTCTTAGGTTAATTCCTAAATGGAATTTAGCTTGGGTTCTTCTTAAACTGAAGGAAAAGCCATTTGAACCTCTTGGGACAGTAGATTTCAAATTCTTATCTTATAAGACAGCTTTTCTCTTAGCTTTCTCTTCTGCTAGAAGAGTCAGTGAGCTTCATGCACTGTCGGTGGATGATTCTCACTATTGTAGTGTCGGGAACACTATCACCTTCACTACTAATGTGGGTTTTTTAGCTAAGAATCAGGCTCCTAATAAATATCCGGAACCTATTGTTATTAAGGCTCTTCCATCTTCAGACGGGCGTAGGCCTTTACTCTGTCCTGTTAGAGCGTTACGTATCTATAAACAGAGATCGCAGTTTATCAGAAAGGGACGAAAACGTTTCTTTCTGTCTCTGATGCCAAATAGAAGGGACATTTCGGTCCATTCTATTGCTAGATGGATTCAATTAACTATCCGTACTGCTTATGAGAGTTTATCTTCTTCTCAGCAGTCTGTGCTTAAGATTTTGGCTCATGAAGTAAGAGCTCTTGCTACTTCTTGGGCTTACGCTAATAGTATTGCTATTACAGATTTAATCAAGGTTGATTATTGGTCTCAGCCATCCACATTCACGAATTTTTATCTCAGAAATATTGAGTCCATTTCTGGAGACCTGCATTGTTTAGGTCCATTATCTGTTGCTCAGAATGTCGTCCACTAAACAGTTGCAACTATAGTTATGCAGGCTTTCTGTTCTGGCAGTGACTCCGTCCGGCTGCCCTCTTCGCTCTGGGCTATTTGACCCAGGGCAAGGGGAAGGGGGGGGGGGGGAAGGTGTTCCCTTAGGTCACCTGCTTTATAGTGAAAAGCAAGGGAATGCCTCCTCCGAAGTCAGTATTTCTGAGTCGTTTCCGGGATGGTTTTAAAGTGTAATATTAATGTTAAAAATTCATTCATGTCATATTTTTAAAGTGTAGCTCGGTGTGAAGCATTTGTATATGTCAAGTGTCAAACGGGCGTTAATATACAATCCTCGGACACTTTTAAAAGAATATAAAGAGTCTCAATTCTCTGGACTAACTTTATTTATTGGCTTACTTTAAAAATAATTAGTATAAAGGGTTATACTGGATGTTAATAGAGAACATGAATGTTATTGTGCTCAATTATGAAGGGTATTGTATCTTTCTAATTTAACATAAAATAAGAAAGATACATGTAAAGCCTAATACTCCTTTTCTCCTTGAGGGGTTGCCTCTATATTATATAGTTGAGCTTATTGGATTTTCCTCTATGTCCTAGGCCCTCCAGCCTTTTTACTATTCAGCTAAGTCTGGGTCATTGGTACAGTATAAAAATGTTAAAAAATTTATAGTAATTTATATATTTTTTATACTTACCAATGACCCAGACGGGGATGGCCCTCCCAGGAGTTGGGAACTCTTACCTCCCCGCTGAGTACATAGCGCTGACCAGGCACTGCCAGTAAGAATGATAATTGGCGCCAATTTCGGAACGTCCTTGACACTGCGCATGCGCAGTAAGGGCAAAGTATGAAGGTCCTATAGGACATGATTTCTTTTGGTTTTTGATGCAAATTTTGGGGATTGGGGGGCAAAATTTGTGTTTGGCCCTGGATTTTTTAGAGTTAGCACCAGCTAAGTCTGGGTCATTGGTAAGTATAAAAAATATATAAATTACTATAAATTTTTTAACTTTTTCTGAACCGAGAGGCCGATTTGAACCAAATTTAATGTGAGGACTTATTGGGTCTTAAAAAAGTTCATGTTCTTGGTTTGTTTTAGGCCTCATAATCTACAGAATAGCATGGGTGGTGGTTTATTTCATCCCTTGAGTGCAAGAAGGCTTCGCAATGCAAAAGCATTGCAAAGCCTTGTTGCACTCAAGGGACAAATTTATGAATTTTATAACTTTGGTAAAATATCAGACATAAACTATTGAATTTTTTTGGTTATAAAAGGAGAGCATATGGCAGCCAAAATGACCATGCGGTAGGGCCTGAGAAACTTCATAACTGTCTTAGGCCTTATCTGTATTTCTGATATTTTAGACTTCTAAATATAGGTATTAATTTTACCCTGTGCACATAGAAATAGTCACTGATGAAATAATTTAGCAGTCGTGAGTGTTTTTGGATATGTGAACACTAACATGAAACCTTTTTTGAATTTACAAATTTGGCTAATTTTTCAACTGGATGTGCAAATTACAAAAATGACGTTTTCTATTTTTATCAGTACATGGAGCAACCAGATATTGAGAAAGAAGTGAAACGTTTGTTTCGAGCTGATGCTGAGGCTATGGATGTGAAATGGGAAGTTATTGTTGAGGACGACAAATCATTGTCAGAATCAAATACTGGAGCTGGAAAATCACACATAGAAGCCAGTGGAACTGCAGAAAATACTCGAGGTGCTTTAATGAGATCTGATACTCAAACAAGCTTTGATATTCAAGGTGGGGATATATATATATATGAAATGTTGAAATCACGAATACAGTGAGTTTTCAATTCATATGGTCTCTACTAGAGATTTGTTTTTTTCATTATTTGTTCACACATGCAATGTTTTACTATCTAGAAGAATTCTGTCAAACTTTATTATAAGTTTTGCATGGTTGATCAAATCCAAACTAGACATGTGGGTTGGGTATGATGAGAGGAATAACTCTATTTATTATACCACCCACTTGAAAAGTGGGAGGTATATAGTGTTCACTTGGTCCGTCTGTACGTCCGTCTGTTATGCTTTAGGGGGGTACACATCTGCTATCCGCAACTCCTTCTAAACCAGTGAACAGATTTCATTGAAACTCTCAGACGTTCTTTTACATACATTGAAGAAGTGTACCTCCTATTTTGTTTTCAGATATTTTCATTTTTACAGTTTACCATATTGAAAAATGAACTTTGTCAAATTCAATTGACATTCTGTACAGATCTGTTATCTGCAACTCCTCTTAAACCATTGAACAGATTTCATTGAAATTTCAGACGTTCTTTTACATACATTGCAGATGTGCACCTCCTATTTTCTTTTCAGATATTTTCATATTTACAGTTCCCCATATTCAAAAATGGTCTTTGTCAATTCAGGTTTTAGTAGGGAGAGGTATAGACCTGCTATCCGCTACTCCTCTTAAACCATTGAACAAACTCCATTGGAACTCGCAGACCTTCTTTTACATACATTGAAGATGTGCACCTCCTATTTTTCTTTCAGATGTTTTCATATTTCAATGTCCGTCCATCTGTCCATCCATCCGTCCAGATGTCCGTCCATCCATTATGCTTTAGGGATGATTCATCTGCTATCCGCAACTCCTCTTAAATCAGTGAACGGATTCCATTGAAACTCTCAGACTTTCTTTTACATACATTGAAGATGTGCACCTCCTATTTTCTTTTCAGATATTTTCTTTTTTACAGTTTCCCATATTGAAAAATGAACTTTGTCAAATTCAGTTGACATTCTGTACAGATCTGCTATCCACAACTCCTCTTAAACCATTGAACAGATTTCATTGAAACTTTCAGACATTCTTTTACATACATTGCAGATGTGCACCTCCTATTTTTTCAGATATTTTCATATTTACAGTTCCCCATATTCAAAAATGGTCTTTGTCAATTCAGGTTTTAGTAGGGAGAGGTTTAGATCTGCTATCCGCTGCTCCTCTTAAACCCTTGAATAAACTCCATTGGAACTCTGACATTCTTATAAATACACTGAAGATGTGCACCTCCTATATTTTTATACTGTACCAATGACCCAGACATAGCTGGTGCTAACTCTTAAAATATAGGGCCAAACACAAATTTTGCCCCCCAATCCCCAAAATTTGCATCTAAAACTAAAGAAAACATGTCCTGAAAGGCCCTCCACACTTCGCCCCTACTGCGCATGCGCAGTGTCAAGGACGTTCCGAAATTGGCGCCATTAATCATTCTAAGTTTGGCCCTTCATCAGTTAACATCTGACTGATCTTTGTGCTTTTAAATCTCAGTTTAAATGATGCCAGACACATAAATATTAGTGAAATGGTGATTCTAAGGAGGATAGAAAAGGAGGAGAGGAAAAGAATGTGTGACAGAATATTATCAGGGCTGTAACTTAAAATTTTTTAATGAAATTATGTTAAGTTACCTATTTTCAAGGCAGCAGCCATTTTGTTGTCATTCTGATTATTTAGTTACACTGTTTTTTCAAGTGTTTTTCCTCTCTCCCTGTCCTTTAAGTTCCCCCTTGCTATTCTCCCATGCTTTTGGCATAGTTTCTGTAATTATTATTACTAAAATTTCTTGGGAGTTTTAGCTGAATAACAGAATGAATTCTGTTCTTTCCCCATGTTTACGTCTTCACCTACGGGTGGTTAGGCGTTGTGTTCTGCATCTACCATCTGATGTTCTGCAGTTTCTTCCCTGGAAGTCTCTGTTTTGCATCAGATGGTGTATTTTTGGTAACTGATTTCGGGCCTGGGTGCCTGGAGTCTTATTTTAGTGTTTTTACACTCATTGTTTACATTTACAACAGCCCTCTGTGTGAGGGGGGGATTTCTAAATAATAATATCTTTATGTTATTTTAATCATAAATAGATACATTATTATTGTTCGTAAGTGTTGAATAAATTGTTTAAAATATTTTTAAAATTTTTGTCCACACTTAGGCTTGGGATCCATTGGGGCTCAACGTTACTTTTCAGAAACTTGGGCTGTTCTGAAAAAATATTTTTTCAAAATATTTTGATTTCAATTATTTTTTCTATATTAATGGATCATATTATTATTATGTATTTTGATTGCCAGGGGTTAGTGCGAGTACCAGGACTTGTTTTCTTTTCACATTGAAAGGATATTGATCAATTGTTTTAAGAGGAAGTCTTCCTCTGACCTTATTATCATTCTATATGTGGTCAGTGTACTCGCATTAACTCCTGTTCTGTATCGTATGATTTCGATGACAATATGGGAAGCGTATGTCACGGTATGTTGTTGGGGATTTGGACACTCCGGTCCTTTCCCCGCAGGGTCACTCTACTTTATCAATTTCTATTTCAGACGATCAAGATTAGGGTGATGTATCTGTGATGTCTTCCAACAGTGTGCCTCCGTCGTCACAATTAATGAAGGGCTAGCGGAAAAGTGCTCATGTAATACGCCAATTGCCTAAGAGGACCCTAGTAGGTTCGACGGCCTTTGACGTCCGCTAGCTCGCCCGGTGTAGCGTCCATTCACCGAATGGTTCGGCAGCCGGGTTCGTCCGTTGCGGTCTAGAAGGAATTTTGGGGTGATGCGAGCACTATAAAATTAACTTAATGCACACCCAGTGACGGCGGATCGGAGGGAGAACGGAGGAAGCCTTTTAGTCCGGTTCATAGCTCGTTCCGGTCCATCCGGACGGCAAGCGAGAGAGGCCCCTCTCTCGTTCAACAACATCTGGCCCCAGATGTTGTGGTACAAATGTGTCGTTAGCGGAGCATACGTCCGTCGCTCGGGACGCTCCGTTGTATAGGCAGTCCGCTGAGACTGCTAAGGCTTCCTCTTCTCGTCAGCGCACACGACCGCACCTTGGCTGCGTGACCGCCGATATATTACCAGCTTCGCCGATCAAGGATTCTTCGGCGACCAGGTCACACCATCCGACAGCCAGGGATTCGAGACCGATGGACTCCGGACGTTCGCATAGGAAGTATGCGGGAGCCATCTGATGCGGAGCTACCCTCGGCGAAGCAGCGATAGTCTGCGCCTCCGCAGGTCTCGACGCCGGACATTCTTGTGCACATAGCACAGCTTATCGCAGCATCCCAGCAGCCGACAGAAACGGTGTCGGATCGAGAATTATCCGACAGCGCTGGGTCGGTAGCCGGGGACTCGAGGCCTGCAGACTCCGGACGTTCGCATAGGAAGTGTGCGGGAGTCAACGTACACGGAGCTTCCAGCGGCAATGCATTGTAAGTCCGCTACTGCACAGGCCTCGGGAACGGACGTGCTTTCCTTAATAGCACAGTTTATCGCAGCATCCCAGCATCAACTGAATCTGTCGCATATATTTTATCCGACGATGCTGGGTCGGGACGCTCCGCGGAAGCGGGTACGGACGTCCGAAAATTTTCATCCGGTCCGACGGGATACCGAAAGGGATTCGGTGGATTTCAAGCTTTCCCTTTCGGAACAACATATGCTGCGATGCCGGATAAGAAACTGATAGCGTCGGTGGACTTAGAAATTTTTGGTTCGGTTCAGGGACATCGTCCCTCAGTTCCGACATAGTCCAATAATGTCACGCAAACTATCGAATTATTGAACGACGCTATATATATTATTATTTTATGCTTGCTATCCAAGCATTTCTGGTTTCTTGTTCGAAGAGTTATGGAGATGTCTTTCAAAAGTGTGCCTCTGTCGTCATAGTTAATGAAGAGTTAGCGGCAATATGTGCTTATGGAATATGTCTATCGCTTACGAAGTGACATTCGCTAGCTCACCCGGTGTAGCGTACATTCATCGAATGGTTCGGCTGCCGGGTTCGTCCGTTGCGGTCTAGGAAGGAGATTTGGGTGATGCGAGCACTTTAATTACTTTAGTACTCACCCAGTGACGGCAGATTGAGGACAGATCGGAGGAAGCCAACAACATAGGGGACCGCATGTTGTGGTTCAGATATTTTACATTCGGAGCATATGTCCGTTGCTCGGGACGCTCCGTTATATTGACAGTCCGAGAGACTGTCTTTAATGCTTCCTCATCCTCACAGCAGGGCACACGACCGCACATTGGCTACGTGACCTCGAGTATCCGATCAGTTTCGGCATTCAGTGATTCCACAGCGAATAGGTCACGCCATCCGGTAGCCAAGGGACACGAGGCCTATACACTCCGTTCGCTCGCATATTGGAAGTATGCACGGGGTAACGATCTCGGAGCTTCCTGCGGCAATGCATCGTAAGACCGCTGCTCCTCAGGCCTCAGTGACGGACGTGCTATCCGAGTTAGCACAGTTGTTTCGCAGCATCCCAGCAATTGACGGTTTCTCGGTCGAATCAGGAATTATCCGACGGCGCTGGGTCGGTGCGGTCCGCGGTTGCATCAAGCTACGGACGACCGAACGCTTTATAGGGTCCGACAGGATGGCGAAAGGGATTCGAAAGATTTCGAGTTTTCCCTTTAGTAGTATCGGAAGATGCCTTTCTTATCTTCTGGCATTTCTTCCAGTGATTATTTTTCGGACTTCATTGCTGCGATCTTGGATAAGAGACTTATAGCGTCATTGGACTCGGATTTTTCGATCGGTACAGGGGCTTTGTCCCTGACTTACCGACGCAGTCCAATATTGTCATTACAACATGTGTTTTATTTT
Source organism: Pictodentalium vernedei (assembly GCA_031216915.1). Lineage (NCBI taxonomy): Eukaryota > Metazoa > Mollusca > Scaphopoda > Dentaliida > Dentaliidae > Pictodentalium > Pictodentalium vernedei. Next base: position 762,027,080 of record CM062297.1, read on the forward strand.
TCGACGCTATATATTTATATATATATACAAGCCTGCTACTAAGCATGATAGTTTAGTTTCTTGTCCGCGTGGCTCATTTCTGCCATTTTATCTTTTTTACTTATAGTTTATTTTGGCAGAGCAGGGCATACCGAGAGTTCATATGCGTCTAGACGGTGATTAAAGACTGCATATATTCTTTTTCGCCGTTTATGTCTTTTCCAATTTCAATGTTGGGAACGACATTATGTATAGTAGACTTAACTTAAACGCTTTATTATACGTAATCCGCCTTACTGAGGCGTTATCATTACGTCTTCAAGAAAAGATTTACGGGATATTATTCTCAATGTAATTTCTTTTGAGGGCAGTAGTTTGTTCACGTATAACTCCGCCCTTCAGTGGCTGATTGGAGTTGGTTAGACGTGATGCAGCCCTAGCTACATCCACGCGTGGATAGTAGGTTAAGAACTCTCTCAGAGTCGCTTCGTTCTCGGAGGAGCTTCTCTTCGACGGCAACTTTCCGGCAATCCATGAATTGCTTGAATTATACATTCTCTTGTCTATCTAGTGTTACAAGAGATTCAGACTGGGGCAAACATTCGGTGGTTGACTCAGAGAGTGCCGCCGCAGTTGCCGGACCCGAGTGTGGCTGTTATGACGGTTGCCAGTCAAACAGATTGGGATATATACTGATCCCTACGGATTCGAAGTGCTAGGGTCTTTGGGTTCCGCAGTCTTTTAGTTATCAGTTTAACTTCCGCGGAATAATGTTTTTTAGGCTTGCTTTATGTCATTGCATGAACATTATTCAGAAACGCATGCCCAAATTCCTGTCCTTTAATTCGACAGTAGTGGCGTATCTCCGGAACCAGGGAGGCACTCTTTCGTTTCCGTTATTCAATTTAATGGAAAGAATCCGTCTGTTGGTTATAGTACACCAAGTTCAGTTTTGGTCCGTCATATTCTGGGTCGTCTGATTGTTTTATCGCACTCCCGTTCTCTTACGGGTCGCTTGTTGCTGTCAGAATGGACTCTCAACAAACAAGTATTTAATCAGATTTGCTATCTATGGGAGCGCCCAATGATGTTTTATTTATGACACAGCTTGCTAATCAATTGCAGACGTATGTGTTGGCTTGTCCAGATCTCTGAGCTAATACTGTTAACGCTCTATTGATCTATAGGACGGAATGATAGGATACGCGTATCCTCCGGCGCTGTTGTTTTAGCAGGTATTGCTAAGATAAACAACCACTATACATTTCTGTTGATAGCATCTCTATCTTCACAGAGATCATGAGTAATTTACTCTCTTGTCTACTGTGGATCTTAACGTGAAATCTTCCTCTATGTGAGGATCTTTTTTCACTGGGTAAATCGTGTCATCTTTATCACAACCAGCAAGGTCGCAACCTTCATGTATTCCGTTGTGTGGTCCGTATTGCATTGTATGCACTGTACTGGACGAGCTTTGGACGCGATTCTTACTATAGGAGATCCTCTTCTTCGCTATTCTATGCGACTAAAGTGGAGGCTCTTCCGTCGTGGTGTAGGGATCATTATGTTCATATGGTTGATCCCTCCATACTACTCATTGCTATTTTTTAGTATACTTGTTTCACAAGATCTACTGCAGCCTGTGTTATTTAGGTTATAGGTTTATGTTACCTCGTACCTATGCACTCTACTATAGTTTACAATTGAGTCTTTTGTCTCTTTATCTAAGTCAGTTAGTAACTTTTTGATAAATAGACTTAGAATCTTTAGATTAAATTCCTATACGGATTTTAACTTCGGTTCTTATTTAGCTAAGTAATCATTTGAGCCTCTGGAAACAGTAGTTTTCAAATTCTGACCTTTTTGACAGTAATTCTGTTGGTTTCTCTTTTACTGTAGAGTCAGTGAGTTTCATGCACTATCGATGGATGATTTTCACTTTCATAGTTTCGGAATCAATACTTCCGTTACTATTTAGGTTGGATTGTTGCATAAGAGTTAGGCTCCTATTATCCGGAACCTATTATTTTAAGGTCCTTCCGTCTTCGTATGGGCATAGGCCTTTACTCTTTCCGGGTACAGTTTATGTATTTATAAACAGATATCTGTTTATTACAAGGGCGTAAGCTTCTTCTGTCTTTGATGTCTAGTAGAAGGACGTTACGCTCCATTTTATTGTTAATGGTTTCTATTAACTAGCGTACTGCTTATGGTATATAATTAGCTTAGCAGTTGTGCTTAAGATTTCGGCTCATGAAGTAAGAGTTCTTCTACTTCTTGGGCTTACATTAATAGTGTTGCTATTATAGATTTTTGAAGGCTGCTCATTGCGCTCAGCCATCCATTCATGAATTTTATCTCAGAAATATCGAGTCCATTTCTGGAGGCCTCTATTGTTAGGTCTATTATCTACTGCTCAGAATGTCATTCTCTTAACAGTTGCTACTATAGCTAGGTAGGCTGTCTGTTTCGGCAGTGTCTCCGTTCGGCTGCCCTCTTCGCTCTGGGCTATTTGACCCAGGGCAAGAAAAAGGGGGGGGGGGGGGGAGGGTGTTCCCTTGGGTCACCTGTTTTTACTATGAAAACAAGGGGATACCTCCTCCGGAGTTAGTAATTCTGAGCTGTTATTGGGATGGTTGTTTAGTGAGAAGTTTAAGTTTATAAAATTCATTCAAGTCTTAGTTTTTAAAGTATAGCCTTTGAATATTGCATATGTCAACGGACATGATTATGCAATTCTCACACACTTTTAGAAGTATAAGAGTCTCTATTCTCTAGACTTACTTTATTATTGGCTTACTTTAAAAATTATTAGTATAAGGATTATTGGATATTAATAGAGTACATGGATGTATGAAGCTCAATTTTTGGAAGGTGTTGTATCTTTCTAATTTATCATAAATAAGAAAGATACATGTAAGGCCTATTACTTCTTTTCCCTACAGGGGATGACTCTATTTTATTTTATTGAGCGTATTCCATTTTGCTCTATGTCCTTGGCCCTCCAGCCTTTTTACTATTCAGCTATGTCTGGGTCATTGGTACAGTATAAAAATGTTAAAAAATTTATAGTAATTTATATATTTTTTATACTTACCAATGACCCAGACGGGGATGGCCCTCCCAGGAGTTGGGAACTCTTGCCTCCCCGCTGAGTACATAGCGCTTACCAGGCACTGGTTATTAGAATGATTAATGGCGCCAATTTCGGAACGTCCTTGACACTGCGCATGCGCAGTAGGGGCGAAGTGTGGAGGGCCTTTCAGGACATGTTTTCTTTAGTTTTAGATGCAAATTTTGGGGATTGGGGGGCAAAATTTGTGTTTGGCCCTATATTTTAAGAGTTAGCACCAGCTATGTCTGGGTCATTGGTAAGTATAAAAAATATATAAATTACTATAAATTTTTTAACTTTTCTTTCAGACATTTTCATATTCCGACATACGTCCGTCTGTCCATTATGCTATAGGGGTGTTACGCTTTGGGGGGGGGGGGGGGGGAGGCGGTTCACATCTGGTATCCGCAACTCCTCATAAACCAGTGAACGGATTTCATTGAAACTCTCAGAAATTTTTTTACATACATTGAAGATGTGCACCTCCTGTTTTGTTTTCAGATATTTCAATTTTTAGGGTTTCCTATATTTAAAAATAGGCTTTGTCAATTCAAGCTTTCTTGGAGGGGGGGGGGGGGGTTGTTGACATTTGCTATCCACAACCTCTTTTAAACTAGTGAATGGATTTCAATGAAACCTTCAAACATTGGTGTCTGTGTTTGTGCTCTCTACATTAAACACACTTTTACTGTTGGAAAAGGGAGAGCGGTGGCTCAGTAGGTAGAGGTGCAGGCTGCAAGCCGAGAGGTCCTCTGTTTCGAATCCTACCTGCGGCAGCCGCGTTGTGTCCTTGGGCAAGACAATTCATCTCCATTTCCCGCGTGGGGGCACAGTGACATTGTGTACTAAGGCGTACTGCACGTCGATGGAGCACTTGTCTTCAACCAATGCTAACACTGCTTGTGTGGAGTTAGTATGTTGGGGAGCTGACAGTTGCTCGGTGGTTCTCTCCGGATACTCTGGCTTCCTCCACCCGTAAAACTGTCACGGTCATGATTAGCCATTGTGCATAAATATGTGACCTTAAACACCAATAAATAAATACTGTTGTAAAATGTTTCTTGGTGGGAGTTTAGGGAGCAGTGCTACAGTTTTTCTAGTTTTTGGGTTGTTGTGCCAAAGATCAAGCTCACTGTGACCGTAAACTATATTTTTATACGAGAACCAATGACCCAGACTTAGCTGATGCAACTTCAATAATATCAAGAGTCAAATGCAAATTTTGAATACCCCAATCCCCAAAATATGCATACAAAACCAAAATTTTAAAGTCCTATCTGGTCCTCCATACTTTTAGTACTGACCATGCGCAGTAACCAGGAAGAGACCGGAATTGGTGCCAAGCATCATTCTTTTGTTTGGCCCTAGTCTGTAAACTTCTCAACTGACATCTGTGCAATAAATTCTCATTTTTGGAGATGCCAGACACAAATCAATGATGGTTTTCATGGAATCAACAGTGTAGCAGGATGTTGGAAGTGAATAACGGTGGTTTTGAATGTTCAGGACTGTAACTTTATAATTTTTATATAAAATTATTCATGTTTCCCATTTTTGGGATATGCGTCTCAATGTCGTCATTTTTACTATGACTCCACTGTTGTTTTTTTAGTGTTACTTCCCTTTCCTGTCCTGAACCCTCCTGTTATACTCTCAGGCTCTTTCAGCTTTTTATTGAGAATTTTTTATTAAAATTTTGGGGAGTTTAACTTGTTTTACGGAATGGGTATTCCGTTTATCCTCCGTGTTTACATCATGTTCATTTACTGTTCAGGACGTTATGTATTCTTGCGTCTTCTACCAGAGGCATTGTTTTTTCTTCCTATGAAGATCTAGCTTTACATCATGTGGTTGTTGATCAGTTACTGTCTACGGGCCTCTTTTGAGCCTGTTTGTTTGGTTAGTTTCCGGTTTTTCCTCTTGAAGTTGTTGTCTGTTCAACAACATTTTGGATACGCATTAATTCAGTGTTTAGTTTAGCGCAGTTATTGTTTTTTCTATGAGGATATATATTATATCTTATTCCGGTAGTTTAGCTTCAATTATGTAGTGCTTTTCCACACTTAGGCTCTATCTGGATGCCCTTGGACTCAGAGGTTCCCTTGGGGTACTTAGGCTTCATTCAAAATTTTTCGAAAAAATTTATTTAATTTGTTTTGAAAATTTTTGTGATTCTCTATGTTATGTATCCTTGCTATGTGTTTTCTGTATTATTATTTGGGACTGTAGCGGACTTATGATTTTGGCTTCATTATTATTGTATCTATTATAAATAATTTGGTACCTAGCGTAAGTCAAGGAAATCTGTCTCGGATTTACATGCTTGTTGTCTTGCCTGTAGTCGCTGCACTCCTTCAATACATGTACTATTGGGATGCGAACGTTGGAGACAGGAAGTTCTGATGTCGGAACTTTCACCGCAGGCTAATAATAGTCTTTCAGTCTCTTTTTCCGATGAACAAGAACATGGTGATGGTACTTTGACACTTGTCTGTTACGTGCTGCCGTCGTCGCACTCTGATGAGCCTCGCTCAGATGAGTAAACAGAGCTAGCTGCCAAAATGATTATTAGCAGGGGATTGAGGTCTCTTGCTCTCTTAATCCTCTGCATGCAGCTAGCTCGACTTGTGAAGCAGTTTCCCTATTGTGGGAGAAGGATGCCGGGTAGGTCTGATGCGGTCGAGAAGTGTAGACGTGGGTAGAGCGAGCACCTCAAAAACAAAAGCTCACCCAGCACTGATGGTAAAAGGGGAAGAAGCCTGCAAGTTTCTCTGCGGGATGCTTGGCGACATCTGGGGTCAGATTGCGAGTTGGAGAACCCTCTCCGTCCTGTCAGCAGTCTGGGTCGACTGTTTCCATCACGAGAGACTTCAGTGAGTCGGAGCACCCATCCTCACTTGCGATTCAGAATGCTCCTTCCACACTGCAGCCGGTGTTGGCTGCTGTTATGGCTTTCTCTTCTTACATGGAAGAGCACACAAAAGGGGATTAGCCTCAAGTTTCTCAATGGGAAACTTGGCGAGATATGGGGTCAGATTGCGAGTTGGAAAACACTCTCCTCCCCGTCATCAGTCGGGGTCAACTGTTTCCTTCGTGAGAAACTTCATTGAGTCTGAGGCCCCCGTCCTTGCTTGTGGTTCGGGAACGCTCCCACCACACTTCAGCTGGGGTTGGCTGCTGTTATGGCTTCCTCATCTTCCACGGTAAAGCACGCTTAGGGGTAGAAGCCTGCAAGTTTCTCAACGGAACGCTCTGCGAGATCTGGAGTCAGATTGCTAGTTGGAGAACCCTCTCCATTCTGTTAGCAGTCGGGGTTGACTGTTTCTGCTTCAAGAAACTGTAGTGAGTTGGAACGTCCGTTGATGCTTGCGATCCAGGACGCTCCTTCCACACTGCATCCAAGGCCAGTTGCAGCTATGGCTTCTTCCTCTGCTTCATCGTTGAAGCACGTTAGACTGCAGACTAGCTATTCGACTTCAGATGTTCAAGATGTTCCATGAAGTCATTCACAGTCTTCACCACTGAAGTCGGTTTAACCTGCAGCTAGTGGTTCAAGTCATATACATACGGGACATGCATTGAAAGATCCGGGGTCAGATCTCCATCCTGTGAGCAGCATATGGTGAAGAAGCAGATAACCGCTGCTCCGCAAGCCTCGTTCACAGACATACTGTCGCATTTTGCATAGCTTATTTCAGCATCCCAGTAGTCGCAGGTTCAGTCATCAACAGTGTCTGGAAGTGAGCTGTCAGACGGTGCCGGGTAAGTCTAGTCATCTGTTCATTCCGATGGTGTTGACCATGATTATCAGATGGAACACTCAGATGGTGAGAGGGCTACGGAGGACGATTCTTCATCCCTCACGGAAAAGCACATGAAGATTATGAATTTTATTCATCAGTTCTTCCGGATCTTGTTCCATCTGAACAAAGTCTTCATTTGCTAGGCGAAAAACAGCTTTCGTCCCTCGATAAGGGTACCGTGCAAAGGAAAGACGAGGTTCTTTCCTTCCCGGGTCATTCTGCTCAGGTATCGAAGGCCTTCGGTCTGCTTAAAGATGCCACCCTTAGCCTAGCAAATAGTACAAGAAAGGCTAAAGATCTATTCTTCACGAATAGAAGATCGCTAGCTCATAGCTAGGCTGAGACAGCTGTCTTGTTTGGAATAGGGCTGTTAGAAGGAAAAAAGTATGTTTTTCCCTCTCTGTGTTGTATTCCTAGGCATCAGAGGGAGGCATTTAGTTCCATTGTTGATGCCATAGTAGCCTTAGGTAAATTTAGAGCGGTCTTTTCTTATACATTTAGCGACTAACGTTGTAAGTCTCCATTTAGTGAGCTTTCCAAGGCCTCAGGAGTAACACACAAATATCTGTCTTCACGGATATGAAGACTTTTAGGCTGCGTTAGCTGGGCTGAGACCGCTATCTTTTTGGAATAAGGCTGTTAGAAGGAAAGAGTATGTTCTTTCCTTCTCGGTGTTGTATTCTTATGCGTCACAGGCATTTAGTCCTATTGTTGTCGCCTTAAGTAGTCTTATGTGAATTAAGAGCGGTCTGTTTCTATAACATTAGCAGCTAACGCCATAGTAGCCTTATGTAATTTAGTGCTGTCTTTTCTTATACATTAGTGGCTAATGTCGTAAGTCTCCATTTAGTGAGCTTTCCAAGTCCGCAGGTAACACACAGATGTCTGTCTTCACTGAGATGAAGACTTCTAAGTTGCGTTAGCTAAGCTGAGACTGCTGACTTTTTGGAATTAGGGCCGTTAGAAGGAAAGAGTATGTTGTTTCCTTCTCGGTGTTGAATTCTTAGATGTCTGAGGCTTTTAGTCCTTTTGTTGATGCCATATTAGTATTAAAAGCGGCCTTTTTTCCTTAATTTGAGCGACTAACATCGTAAGTCTCTGTTTAGTGAGCTTTCAAAGGTCGCAAGTTACACGAAGATATCTGTCTTAACGGAGATGAAGACTACTAAGCTGCATTAGCTAGACCACCTGGGTTGGGGTATTCATTTTCATATTCGGTATTCAGTCGTATTCAATACATTTTTTCAAGTATTCAAATGTATTCAGTATTCATGCAATTTTAAAGTATTCGTATTCGTATTCGAATACAGTCAAATTTGAGGTGTATTCATGAATACTTTTTGAATACTTTTCTTTTTTTTAATACACATGTATGCAGTATTTGTAAAAAAATATTGTGATTATCTCTATTAGAAAGTAGTAAAGAATTAAACTAATACTTTTGAAGTGCACATATCAGGTCCATCAAATAGTACATCAAACTTCATACTACACACGAAGGTAAGTTCAATTATTTATCTGCCTTTTGATAGCAAACTCTTCATTGTTCATTGTACAGATTATTCTTTGGACAAAGGATATCAGTCTGGCCAAAGTATTGATTTTTTAATCCCTAAACAACTCCATTATCCAATTAATACTAATTTAATATTTTTCTACAGTAATAGTAGAAATAAGGTGTAGACTGATAGATCTGTAAAATTATTGTGCTTGAATTACAACATTTTTCCAATAGTGCAGTAATTGCTTAATTGATTTTTGTGAATAGCACTGGCCAGTTTTTTTCATTCTCACCAGCAATGTATGTTTAAATATTAATAAAAGACATGAAGCAAAGAAGCCACAATTAGCCACAGTTAATAGACATTATTGGGGGTCATAAAATGCAGTTTAGAAGAAAAAAACTTTAAAAAATAACCCAAAAATTGTGTAAATTTCTCACAGTTCTCTATTTAATGATTACTGTGTATGCACTAAACAAAAAAACATTGGATGAGTACTGTGCACATTTTGCTAATTGTTTTCTAAATAAATTGATATTTGAAATTTTTTTTTATTTCTTTTGTTTGTCATTAATACCAACTTATGTCTGTTGATTGGATTCTAAAGGATTAAGAGATCCACCTTCTGAAAAACTAATTCTTCACCTATAATCCCCTAATCCCAATAAGAATGATCAAATTATCATCCATTTACAAGAAATAATTTTGAAAAGTATTCAAGTATTCGTATTTGTATTCATGAATACATTGTAAAGTATTTGTATTCGTATTCAATACATTTGAAATTTGTGTATTCGTATTCGTATTCATAAAATTTCAAAGTATTCGTATTCATATTCAATACATTTACAATGTATTCGCCCCAACCCTGGAGACCACTGTCTTGATGGGAATAGGACTGCTAGAAAGAAAGAGTACTTTTTGACACCATTGTAGCCTAGCTATAATTATGAGCAGTGTTTTTTCTCTATCATTAGCGGTTAGCATTGTCAACCTCCATTTGGTGAGCTTCCGTGGCCGCAGTTTACATCCACATACTTGTCTTCATGGATAGGAAGACCTTTAGCTGTGTCAGTTAGTCCACTGGCCTCTTGGACAAGATACCTTTATAAGGAAAAAGGTTGTTCTTTCCTTAACATTGTTTTTGTGTTAGTTGTCTGAGGCATTTAGCCCTATTGATGACGCCATATTAGCCTAGTGAGGAATTATGAGCTTTCTTTCTGGTGCCTGTCATTAGTTCCTTTTTTCAGGAATATGTTTCCTGCAATAATGCATTCATCAAGGGTTTTATGATCGGGTGCCGAATCTTATTTTTTCATTGCCCGCTTCATTTTATGTGCAATCTATCGTCATCGATTATGATTCCACTGAGAGGATTATGATATTATGTCTATATGGTGTTTTCTTTAGGGCCCTGGTGTACTGTCTTGATTTCAAGGGATATGACAACTCTATATAAGTTCATCACGTTCCTCTCCGTCCTTTAGTGGCAATATGGAGTTGGTCAGACGTGATGGAGCCGTACGGTTTTATACTGTTCTAGATGACTAGGACAAGAGCTTTACAAGTGGTCAAAAAACTGGTCATGCATGGTTTTTGACAAGTCATTTTGTTATGATAAGCTTCTGTTCGCTGTTATTACTCTTTTATTGAGAATAGCAGCAGGAGCATAGCTTCAGGAAGGTTTCCTTTTTCCTATAGTTGAAAAGAGGAATATTTTTATACTGTAACCAATGCCAGACTCAGCTGGTGCTAACTATAAAATATTCAGGGCCAAACACAAATTTTGCCCCCCAAATCCTCCAAATTTGCATCCAAATAAAAAAATCTGATGTCCTATATGGTCCTCCATACTTTTGCCTACTGCGCATGCGCAGTGTCAAGGAAGTACCGAAATTGGCTCAAACCCTCATTCTTTGTTTGGCCCTTCTGTCAGTAACATCTCACTGACTTTTGTGCTTATAAATCTCAGTCAAAATGATGCCAGACACAATATCATGATGGAGATGGTGGATCCAAGGATGCAATAAGAGGATGAGAGGAAGAAACAGTGGATGGATGTGTTCAGGGCTGTAACTTATAATTTTTTATACAAAATTATTTCATGTTCCCTAATTTCGGGGCATGGGCCTTTCATTCTTGCTATGAAATCTCCACTGTTTGTTAAGTGTTTCTTCTCTCCCTTTCCTTGAAAACCCCAAGTTAATCTCCCATGCTTTTGGAATATTTTTTAAAATTTTTTTCTGGAAAATTTCTTGGGAGTTAACTTAGTTACAGAATGTTTATTCTGTTATCCCCATGGTTACATCCTCATCTTTTGGGTGTTTAGGCGTTGTTAGTCATGCATCTACCATCTGATGTATTCCAGTTTCTTCAGATGAAGATTCTGTTTTACATCAGATAGTTTTAAGAATCTGTTACTGACCTCTGGCCGGGTTTTTCTGTGCCTGGAGTCTTGTTTCTGGTTTTTATTATTATTTGTTTACGTTGACAACGGTTACTTTCCTTAGTAATTTTTAGGATCCATTTGGGCTCATCGTTCCCATGGGGAACTTGGGCTCATGTCAAAATTTTTTCGAAAATTTTTTTTGGGGAATTATTTTTCGAAATTTTGATATGGATTGTATTATTTCATGTATCTTTGTATTATAAGGGTTAGTGCGAGTACTACGGCTCAATAAAATTTTATAATTATGAAAGAATTTTGTTCAAATTGTAATTCGAGTAAGTCTTCCTCGGATTCTCATACTCATTGTGTCTGCTGTAGTCATTGTACTCGTACTAACTCTTGTTCTGTTTGTGCCAATTGGGGTAAAGGAGGTTATCTCGGATGGCCTAAAGCTATCTTTCCGAGAAAAACCTCCACTAACACGAAGTCCACGCTGGACTCAGCTTCCGTCAAATCTTCAAAAAAGAGATTCACTTCTAGCAGAGGTGCAATCTCTTTTGGAGAAGAATGCAATAGAGGTCGTGGAAAACCAGGAATCCCTGGGTTTTTACAGTCACCTGTTCCTGGTACCGAAGCCAGACGGTTCATTCTGTCCAGTTATAGATCTGAACTGGATAAACAAGCTGATTGAGGCTCCAAAGTTCTATATGGAGACCATTCGATCAGTGAGAGCGAGCATTCGAGTGAATGACTATGCATCAAGCATAGATCTCAAGGATGCATTCTTTCATATCATGGTGCATCCTTCATTCAGAAAGTACCTACGCTTCGCCATTCTAGGAGTCGTTTATCTGTTCCGAGAGATGTGCTTCGGACTCAATCTAGCACCCTGGGCTTTCACTCGAATAATGAACTCGGTAATGGCTTATTTCCGAGCTCGTTCGTCTGTAGTAACGTCGTCTTACTTGGACAACATTCTAAAGAGGTATGGCAACAAAACAGTTCTTCAGAACGATGTTCAGAGTCTGCTTCAATTGCTCTGACGTCTTGGTTTCATAGTAAACGAAAAGAAGTCGGATCTAGTGCCGTCCAAGTCATTCATTCACTTGGGAATGAGCTTCGAGACTCACAACAATCGAGTTCATCTTCCGTTACCCAGAGCGAAGTTAGTCAGTTGTTACGCTCGCTTTTGTCTACACTCAGATGTAGTAACAGCGAGAGAATTCATGCAACTGATGGGATTGTGCTGAGTGGCGGCAGATCTCATTCCGATGGGCCACTTGCGCGCACGTCCACTCCAGATATTTTTCACTCAAGTTTGGAGTGTGAAGGTTCATTCACTCGAAACAAACATCGTTTTAACGGACCAAGTAAAACTAAGGATTCAGACTTGGGCAGATATTCAGTGGTTAACTCAGGGAGTTCCACTGCAACTGCTGGATCCGTTTTTTACGATTATGACGGATGCGAGTTAAACAGGTTGGGGTGCGACATTGAACCCAACAGACTCCAAGTGCCTGGACCTTTGGGATCCAGAGTTCCTAAACAAGCACATAAACATCAAAGAGATGATGTCAGTTTGGCTTGTGCTACGCCATTGGATGAACATAATTCAGAATGCACATGTTCAAATACTGTCGGACAATTCGACGGTAGTAGCGTACATTAGGAACCAAGGAGACACTCATGCGATTCCGTTATTCAATCTAACGGAAAGAATTCTTCTGTTTGTTCTAGAACATCATGTTCTGCTGGCGGTCCATCATATTCCGTGTCGTCTGAACGTTTAGCAGACTCGCTCTCGCGGAAAGGTCGCATGTTTCCGTCAGAATGGACTCTCAACAAGCGAGTGTTCAATCAGATTTGCTACCAAGGGGTCGACTAATGACAGACTTGTTTGCGACACATCTCAACAATCAGTTGCAGACGTATGTGTCGCCATGTCCAGATTCCCGAGCGTTCGCTGTAGACGCACTCTCAATCTCTTGGGACAGAATGATAGGATATGCATATCCTCCAACTCTGTTGATTCAACAGATCTTGCTAAAGATCAAGCAATCGCACTGCAAGATACTGTTGGTAGCATCTCTGTCCTCTCAGAAACCATGGATAAATCTATTCAGGGGTCTGTTATGGGATGTTCCTCAGAAGCTTCCTCCACAGGAGGATCTTCTCTTTCAGGGGAAATCTCGCACACTACATCACAACCTGCAAGGTTTCAACCTTCACGTGTTTCTAGTGATGAGCCAATTTTCGGTACTGGTTATTGGTATCGGCCGATAAATGGCTTATCGGCTAGGTATCGGTATCGGCAAAAAATAGCAATTCTGCCGATATTGGCATCCAATATGTCTTTCTTTCAAATCAAGTTCTCGGGCCAATCGCTGATAATCTCAACTAAACATTAGTGGTTACTCACGTTAGGGGTGGGTCGCCTAAAACTACAGGCAACAACGGATCTGACGGTGACAGCCAATCCTGAAATTTTTTTCCAAACAAACTCATGGGACATCGGGTCGTGCGTGTGGTGAATTACAACGAGTAATCTAACTTTGGAACATTCAGTATAGGATTTACTGTTCCAGTATTCTATGTGAGAACATTTGGTGGCCTCGTGGCTTGCCCTCGGCAAAGATAACTCAAACTGCTGGAGAAATTGGAGTCAATTTGGAGAAAATAATTGGAAAATAAAATGTGTAGATTAAATATTTGTGTTGGTTATTTCACTTATTTTGAAAAAACCCTACGCCCATTTTTGCCACTGAATGTTCAAACACAGAATTGTAATAGGCTACCACTTTTACTGGTACCCAATGACATGTCTCTGAGTTCGATAAGTTTACCCCACTAAGTCCACGTTTTACTTTTAGCATACCGATACCCGCGTCTGGAAGTCACGTGTGTTTGTTAACTGTTATTGTTTATAGATATTCTTTTCAGATTTCTTTCGTCTGTTTGATTCATTGTTTCCCACAATGCTATTTAATTTTCAATGGGAAACATGCTCAATGGATCAAACCAGTGATTAACTGACTTACTCCTCCTATGTTGTTCATGCGTAAATAGACACCGGGGATTTTTCTAGGTGGATTGGGAATGGGGCCAGTGGCCCATGCAGTTGGGAAAATAGCCATCTTATTGGGCCAAATTGGGAATCCTGTTGATTTTGAAGAATTTAGAAAAGTGCACATTTCTTCTATACAGGCACATTAAAAATGAAGAAGTAGGTTTTGTTATTTTAAATTGTGGTTTGATAGTTCCTTTAGCAGCATAATAAGGCCAACTTTTGCAGTAAATGTTCATAAATGTTATGACCAAGTTGATACTGGGTACCAATTGGGAATTTAATGTTGGAAATTGGGGAAAATAATGCCAAAATCTCATTGGGAATGGGGCTTATATTCAGCCCCTGTCGTCACCCAGAAAAATCCCTGGACACAAATTCATCATACTAAAATGGTATGTTTAAATTGTTTATGTCGAAATTCGAAATTGTATTGTCTGTGGATAATGATATTGATACATCACAAATGTACGTTACGTTGAAATCCACCCGGGACGTGTCTTGAGTCACGCTGACAGCTGAACAACCCCATGTCTCATTTGTCCTGTCAGAATGTCATTATACACAAGCTATACACAAACACAAACTAATATCGGTATCGCTATCTGGCCGATATTGAATTGAAATATCGGCAAATACCGATAACATCCATATCGGCTCATCACTACGTGTTTCCGTTGTGCGGTCCTTCTTGCACGGGAAGTGCTTTACAGGACGAGCAGTGGACGCAATTTCTAACTGTAGGATGACCTCCTCTTTGTTAAATTATGCATCAGAGTGGAAGGTTTTTTCTTGTTGGTGTTACAGATTGGATCGAATATTTCTTTATCTAAGTTAGTAAAGAACTTTTTGATAAATAGGCCTAGAACTCTTAGGTTAATTCCTAAATGGAATTTAGCTTGGGTTCTACTGAAGCTTAAAGAAGCTCCTTTTGAACCTCTTAATACTGTAGACTTCAAATTCTTGTCATATAAGACAGCTTTCTCTTAGCCTTTGCTTCCGCAAGAAGAGTTAGTGAGCTTCATGCTCTGTCTTTTGATGATTCTCATTATCGTAGTGTTGGAAATGCTAATACTTTAACTACTAATGTGGGATTTTTCGCTAAGAATCAGGCTCCTAATAAATATCCTGAGCCTATTGTCATCTATGCTCTTTCGTCTTCTGATGGCCGTAGGCCTTTGCTGTGTCCAGTTAGAGCTATGCGTATTTATAAACACAGATTAGAATTTATCAGAAAGGGGCGTAAACGCTTCTTTCTGTCCTTAATTCCCAATAGAAAGGACATATCTGTTCATTCTATTTCTAGATGGATTCATTTAGCTATTCGTACTGCTTATGAGAGTTTATCTTCCAATCAGCAGTCCGTGCTTAAGATTTCAGCACATGAAGTTAGGGCACTGTCAACATCTTGGGCTTATTCTAACAGTATTGCTATTACAGATCTTATGAAGGCTCCTTACTGGTCACAGCCTTCTACCTTCACTAATTTTTACCTTAGAAATATAGAGTCTATTTATGGCGACCTTAGGTGTTCAGGTCTGTTATCTGTTGCTCAGAATGTCGTCCACTAAACGATTACAGCTATAGTTATGTTGGCTTTCTATCCCAGCAGTGACGCTGTCCTGCTGTCCTCTTCGTTCTGTGGTGATTTGACCCAGAGCAAGGGGAGGGGGTGGGGGGGGGATGGTGTTCCCTTATATCACCGGCTTTATAGTGAAAAGCAAGGCAATATCTCCTCCTGAGTCAGTAATTCCGAGTCGGTGCTGGGATGGTTTTAAAGTGTAAAGCTAATGTTTATCTCAATTATGTAATATTTTTAAAGTGTAGCTCGGTGTGAAGCATTTGTATATGTCATGTGTCATACGAGCGTTAATATACAATCCTCGGACACTTTTAAATGAGTATAAAGAGTCTCATTCTCTGGACTATCTTTATTTATTGGCTTTCCTTTAAGGAATTAGTATAATGCATTATTCTGGATGTTAATAGAGATCATAGATGTTATTCGGCTCAATTATTAATTGCTGATGTGTCTTTCTTATTTTTAATAAACAAGAAAGACATATGTAAATCCTCCTCTCCTTTTCTCCTTAAGGGGATTATTCTTTATACATAATTGAGCCTATTGGATTTTCCTTTATGTCCTAGGCCCTCCAGCCATTTTTCTATTCAGCTAAGTCTGGGTCTTTGGTTACAGTACAGTAGAACCTGCTTGAGCGACCACCTGACGTAAGCGACCACCTGCTATTTACGACCACATTTGCAATGCATGGATTGGTTTCACGTTGTATTGTCACTGTCGTCAGCGACCACCTGCCGGACGCGACCACCGACTGCTTTTTTGTGTCCAGTTTGTCGATTTTTACCTGTATTTTGCGACCATTTTCAGCTTGAAGATCGTCACCAATCGCTGTGTTATCAAATACATTTCAAATCTGTCCCATCTGACTGTTTTGTATTTATGCTATGATATTTATACATATACTGGTATAAAGAATAAAAATTAAAGAATTATTTAATTATGTTGTGTTTGTTTATTTTTTGTCATTTCCCAGTTCCCGGTTTCATCCTAATTCACTTTGCACGTGGTGAAATTTACTGTCAAATTTATTTATTTATAAATGCCCTCAATAAAACATGCTTTACTTACCTATAAGCTAAACGTTTAATCCACATTTCGATGTGTTCGGGGCAGAGCACAGTGAATAAATCACAATTTCACTGGACGAATTGGGTCGATGTGTTTAGAAAAAAAAACAGCAGTAAACATTGATTCGCTGGTAGGTATCGCCCGTACTTTTACAGGGTTCGCACGCGGGTCTGGAATCCTGGAAAAGTTTTGGAAATTAGAAAAAAAATTTCCATACCCTGGAAAAGTCTGGAAAACGGCACCTTTTTTGAGCTGGTTTGGAAAAAGTCTTGGAGAAAACTGAACACAGAAGAGGTGTGTATGGAAAAGTTATGGAATCGATCATTTGTTTCGAAAATCCGAATATTGTTTCAAAAAAAAAAAATGAAAATCTCGATGCGTCGTCGGAATTCACGAACATCTGCTATTTGGCCGGTCTTTATTTGCATTTATCGGGACATTTTAGAAACACCGACAGATGTAAAGTATCAAGACACTTTAGAAACACCAGCGGATGACCTCATTTTTGCAAATCTGTAAATATATCGCAAAACATGCCTTGCAATTGTATCTTCAGAGAAAAGTGGCTATCGGAATCAAAGTTTTGTGGCTTGATACAAAAAGATGTTAATAAACTGAAACCCAGATGCATTCCATGTGCGAAATTGATTGACATTGCCAATATGGGAGAAGCTGCACTTGTCAGTCATTCGAACGGAAAAAAAAACATTTGGAGGCAACTACATCCAAGAAAAACAGTCAACTCTTTTATGAGCTATCAAACGAAAAAAACTGAATGTGCAAGCAATAATAATAGTGACGCATCCAAGATAATATCTTCTGTTGTCAAGTCTGATGTTTTAAAAGCCAAAATTTATGGACTCTAGGGTATGGAAAAGGTATGGAAAGTTTCTCGCCGGTGGTCTTGGAAATGTGTGGAAAGTCCTTGAAAAGTTTTGGAAAAGTTATGGAATTTTTCTCCCTTAGAAGTGTATGAACCCTGTTTTAGAATAACAGCTGTTTTTGACAAGTAATCTGTGTGCAGGGTAAAATTCACCCAACAATGACAGTGCTGTCACAACAGGGCACTAACAAGCTGACCGCAATTGAAAAAACTGAGTCATCTTGGTTTTGTTTTTTCAACACTAAAGGGCAAAGTTCTGCTAATATTTTTATACTGTACCAATGACCCAGACATAGCTGGTGCTAACTCTTAAAATATAGGGCCAAACACAAATTTTGCCCCCCAATCCCCAAAATTTGCATCCAAAACTAAAGAAAACATGTCCTGAAAGGCCCTCCACACTTCGCCCCTACTGCGCATGTGCAGTGTCAAGGACGTTCCGAAATTGGCGCCATTTATCATTCTAAGTTTGGCCCTTCATCAGTTAACATCTGACTGATCTTTGTGCTTTTAAATCTCAGTTTAAATGATGCCAGACACATAAATATTAGTGAAATGGTGATTCTAAGGAGGATAGAGAAGGAGGAGAGGAAAAGAATGTGTGACAGAATATTATCAGGGCTGTAACTTAAAATTTTTTAATGAAATTATGTTAAGTTACCTATTTTCAAGGCAGCAGCCATTTTGTTGTCATTCTGATTATTTAGTTACACTGTTTTTACAAGTGTTTTCCTCTCTCCCTGTCCTTTAAGTTCCCCCTTGCTATTCTCCCATGCTTTTGGCATAGTTTCTGTAATTATTATTACTAAAATTTCTTGGGAGTTTTAGCTGAATAACAGAATGATTTCTGTTCTTTCCCCATGTTTACGTCTTCACCTACGGGTGGTTAGGCGTTGTGTTCTGCATCTACCATCTGATGTTCTGCAGTTTCTTCCCTGGAAGTCTCTGTTTTGCATCAGATAGTGTATTTTCGGTAACTGATTTCGGGCCTGGGTGCCTGGAGTCTTATTTTAGTGTTTTTACACTCATTGTTTACATTTACAACAGCCCTCTGTGTGAGGGGGGGATTTCTAAAAAATAATATCTTTATGTTATTTTAATCATAACTAGATACATTATTATTGTTCGTAAGTGTTGAATAAATTGTTTAAAATATTTTTAAAATTTTTGTCCACACTTAGGCTTGGGATCCATTGGGGCTCAACGTTACTTTTCAGAAACTTGGGCTGTTCTGAAAAAATATTTTTTCAAAATATTTTGATTTCAATTATTTTTTCTATATTAATGGATCATATTATTATTATGTATTTTGATTGCCAGGGGTTAGTGCGAGTACCAGGACTTGTTTTCTTTTCACATTGAAAGGATATTGATCAATTGTTTTAAGAGGAAGTCTTCCTCTGACTTTATTATCATTCTATATGTGGTCAGTGTACTCGCATTAACTCCTGTTCTGTATCGTATGATTTCGATGACAATATGGGAAGCGTATGTCACGGTATGTTGTTGGGGATTTGGACACTCCGGTCCTTTCCCCGCAGGGTCACTCTACTTTATCAATTTCTATTTCAGACGATCAAGATTAGGGTGATGTATCTGTGATGTCTTCCAACAGTGTGCCTCCGTCGTCACTATTAATGAAGGGCTAGCGGAAAAGTGCTCATGTTATACGCCAATTGCCTAAGAGGACCCTAGTAGGTTCGACGGCCTTTGACGTCCGCTAGCTCGCCCGGTGTAGCGTCCATTCACCGAATGGTTCGGCAGCCGGGTTCGTCCGTTGCGGTCTAGAAGGAATTTTGGGGTGATGCGAGCACTATAAAATTAACTTAATGCACACCCAGTGACGGCGGATCGGAGGGAGAACGGAGGAAGCCTTTTAGTCCGGTTCATAGCTCGTTCCGGTCCATCCGGACGGCAAGCGAGAGAGGCCCCTCTCTCGTTCAACAACATCTGGCCCCAGATGTTGTGGTACAAATGTGTCGCTAGCGGAGCATACGTCCGTCGCTCGGGACGCTCCGTTGTATAGGCAGTCCGCTGAGACTGCTAAGGCTTCCTCTTCTCGTCAGCGCACACGACCGCACCTTGGCTGCGTGACCGCCGATATATTACCAGCTTCGCCGATCAAGGATTCTTCGGCGACCAGGTCACACCATCTGGCAGCCAGGGATTCGAGACCGATGGACTCCGGACGTTCGCATAGGAAAAGTATGCGGGAGCCATCTGATGCGGAGCTGCCCTCGGCGAAGCAGCGATAGACTGCGCCTCCGCAGGTCTCGACGCCGGACATTCTTGTGCACATAGCACAGCTTATCGCAGCATCCCAGCAGCCGACAGAAACGGTGTCGGATCGAGAATTATCCGACAGCGCTGGGTCGGTAGCCGGGGACTCGAGGCCTGCAGACTCCGGACGTTCGCATAGGAAGTGTGCGGGAGTCAACGTACACGGAGCTTCCGGCGGCAATGCACCGTAAGTCCGCTACTGCACAGGCCTTGGGAACGGACGTGCTTTCCTTAATAGCACAGTTTATCGCAGCATCCCAGCATCAACTGAATCTGTCGCATATATTTTATCCGACGATGCTGGGTCGGGACGCTCCGCGGAAGCGGGTACGGACGTCCGAAAGTTTTATCCGGTCCGACGGGATACCGAAAGGGATTCGGAGGATTTCAAGCTTTCCCTTTCGGAACAACATATATATGCTGCGATGCCGGATAAGAAACTGATAGCGTCGGTGGACTTAGAAATTTTTGGTTCGGTTCAGGGACATCGTCCCTCAGTTCCGACATAGTCCAATAATGTCACACAAACTTCCGAATTATTGAACGACGCTATATATATTATTATTTTATGCTTGCTATCCAAGCATTTCTGGTTTCTTGTTCGAAGAGTTATGGAGATGTCTTTCAAAAGTGTGCCTCTGTCGTCATAGTTAATGAAGAGTTAGCGGCAATAAGTGCTCATGGAATATGTCTATCGCTTACGGAGTGACATTCGCTAGCTCACCCGGTGTAGCGTACATTCATCGAATGGTTCGGCTGCCGGGTTCGTCCGTTGCGGTCTAGGAAGGAGATTTGGGTGATGCGAGCACTTTAATTACTTTAGTACTCACCCAGTGACGGCAGATTGAGGACAGATCGGAGGAAGCCAACAACATAGGGGACCGCATGTTGTGGTTCAGATATTTTACATTCGGAGCATATGTCCGTTGCTCGGGACGCTCCGTTATATTGACAGTCCGAGAGACTGTCTTTAATGCTTCCTCATCCTCACAGCAGGGCACACGACCGCACATTGGCTACGTGACCTCGAGTATCCGATCAGTTTCGGCATTCAGTGATTCCACGGCGAATAGGTCGCGCCATCCGGTAGCCAAGGGACACGAGGCCTATACACTCCGGTCGTTCGCATATTGGAAGTATGCACGGGGTAACGATCACGGAGCTTCCAGCGGCAATGCATCGTAAGACCGCTTCTCCTCAGGCCTCAGTGACGGACGTGCTATCCGAGTTAGCACAGTTGTTTCGCAGCATCCCAGCAATTGACAGTTTCTCGGTCGAATCAGGAATTATCCGACGGCGCTGGGTCGGTGCGGTCCGCGGTTGCATCAGCTACGGACGACCGAACGCTTTATAGGGTCCGACAGGATGGCGAAAGGGATTCGAAAGATTTCGAGTTTTCCCTTTAGTAGTATCGGAAGATGCCTTTCATATCTTCTGACATTTCTTCCAGTGATTATTTTTCGGACTTCATTGCTGCGATCTTGGATAAGAGACTTATAGCGTCATTGGACTCGGATTTTTCGATCGGTACAGGGACATTGTCCCTGACTTACCGACGCAGTCCAATATTGTCATTACAACATGTGTTTTATTTTTCGACGCTATATATTTATATATATATACAAGCCTGCTACTAAGCATGATAGTTTAGTTTCTTGTCCGCGTTGCTCATTTCTGCCATTTTATCATTTTTACAAATAGTTTATTTTGGCAGAGCAGGGCATACCGAGAGTTCATATGCGTCTAGACGGTGTGATTAAAGACTGCATATATTCTTTTTCGCCGTTTATGTCTTTTCCAATTTCAATGTTGGGAACGACATTATGTATAGTAGACTTAACTTAGACGCTTTATTATACGTAATCCGCCTTACTGAGGCGTTATCATTACGTCTTCAAGAAAAGATTTACGGGATATTATTCTCAATGTAATTTCTTTTGAGGGCAGTAGTTTGTTCACGTATAACTCCGCCCTTCAGTGGCTGATTGGAGTTGGTTAGACGTGACGCAGCCCTAGCTACATCCACACGCGTGGATAGTAAGGTTAAGAACTCTCTCAGAGTCGCTTCGTTCTCGGAGGAGCTTCTCTACGACGGCAACTTTCCGGCAATCCATGAATTGCTCGATTTATACATTCTCTTGTCTATCTAGTGTTACAAGAGATTCAGACTGGGGCAAACATTCGGTGGTTGACTCAGAGAGTGCCGCCGCAGTTGCCGGACCCGAGTGTGGCTGTTATGACGGTTGCCAGTCAAACAGATTGGGATATATACTGATCCCTACGGATTCGAAGTGCCAGGGTCTTTGGGTTCCGCAGTCTTTTAGCTATCAGTTTAACTTCCGCGGAATGATGTTTTTTTAGGCTTGCTTTATGTCATTGCATGAACATTATTCAGAAACGCATGCCCAAATTCCTGTCCTTTAATTCGACAGTAGTGGCGTATCTCCGGAACCAGGGAGGCACTCTTTCGTTTCCGTTATTCAATTTAATGGAAAGAATCCGTCTGTTGGTTATAGTACACCAAGTTCAGTTTTGGTCCGTCATATTCCGGGTCGTCTGATTGTTTTATCGGACTCCCGTTCTCTTATGGGTCGCTTGTTGCTGTCAGAATGGACTCTCAACAAACAAGTATTCAATCAGATTTGCTATCTATGGGAGCGCCCAATGATGATTTATTTATGACACAGCTTGCTAATCAATTGCAGACGCATGTGTTGGCTTGTCCAGATCTCTGAGCTAATAGTGTTAACGCTCTATTGATCTATAGGACGGAATGATAGGATACGCGTATCCTCCGGCGCTGTTGTTTTAGCAGGTATTGCTAAGATAAACAACCACAATACATTTCTGTTGATAGCATCTCTATCTTCACAGAGATCATGAGTAATTTACTCTCTTGTCTACTGTGGATCTTAACGTGAAATCTTCCTCTATGTGAGGATCTTTTTTCACTGGGTAAATCGAGTCATCTTTATCACAACCAGCAAGGTCGCAACCTTCATGTATTCCGTTGTGTGGTCCGTATTGCATTGTAAGCACTGTACTGGACGAGCTTTGGACGCGATTTCTTACTATAGGAGATCCTCTTCTTCGCTATTCTATGCGACTAAAGTGGAGGCTCTTCCGTCGTGGTGTAGGGATCATTATGTTCATATTGTTGATCCCTCCATACTACTCATTGCTATTTTTTAGTATACTTGTTTCACAAGATCTACTGCAGCCTGTTATTATTTAGGTTATAGGTTTATGTTACCTCATACCTATGCACTCTACGATAGTTTACAATTGAGTCTTTTGTCTCTTTATCTAAGTCAGTTAGTAACTTTTTGATAAATAGACTTAGAATCTTTAGATTAAATTCCTATACGGATTTTAACTTCGGTTCTTATTTAGCTAAGTAATCATTTGAGCCTCTGGAAACAGTAGTTTTCAAATTCTGACCTTTTAGACAGTAATTCTGTTGGTTTCTCTTTTACTGTAGAGTCAGTGAGTTTCATGCACTATCGATGGATGATTTTCACTTTCATAGTTTCGGAATCAATACTTCCGTTACTATTTAGGTTGGATTGTTGCATAAGAGTTAGGCTCCTATTATCCGGAACCTATTATTTTAAGGTCCTTCCGTCTTCGTATGGGCATAGGCCTTTACTCTTTCCGGGTACAGTTTATGTATTTATAAACAGATATCTGTTTATTACAAGGGCGTAAGCTTCTTCTGTCTTTGATGTCTAGTAGAAGGACGTTACGCTCCATTTTATTGTTAATGGATTCTATTAACTATCGGTACTGCTTATGGTATATCATTGACTTAGCAGTTGTGCTTAAGATTTTGGCTCATGAAGTAAGAGTTCTTCTACTTCTTGGGCTTACTTTAATAGTGTCGCTATTATAGATTTTTGAAGGCCGCTCATTGCGCTCAGCCATCCACATTCATGAATTTTATCTTAGAAATATCGAGTCAATTTCTTGAGGCCTCTTTTGTAGGTCTATTATCTACTGCTCAGAATGTCATTCTCTTAACAGTTGCTACTATAGCTAGGTAGGCTGTCTGTTTCGGCAGTGTCTCCGTTCGGCTGCCCTCTTCGCTCTGGGCTATTTGACCCAGGGCAAGAAAAAGGGGGGGGGGGGGGAGGGTGTTCCCTTGGGTCACCTGTTTTACTATGAAAACAAGGGGATACCTCCTCCGGAGTTAGTAATTCTGAGCTGTTATTGGGATGGTTGTTTAGTGAGAAGTTTAAGTTTATAAAATTCATTCAAGTCTTAGTTTTTAAAGTATAGCTTTTAATATTGCATATGTCAACGGACATGATTATGCAATTCTCAGACACTTTTAGGAGTATAAGAGTCTCTATTCTCTAGACTTACTTTATTATTGGCTTACTTTAAAAATTATTAGTATAAGGATTATATTGGATATTAATAGAGTACATGGATGTATGAAGCTCAATTTTGGAAGGTGTTGTATCTTTCTAATTTATCATAAATAAGAAAGATACATGTAAGGCCTATTACTTCTTTTCCCTACAGGGGATGACTCTATTTTATTTTATTGAGCGTATTCCATTTTGCTCTATGTCCTTGGCCCTCCAGCCTTTTTACTATTCAGCTATGTCTGGGTCATTGGTACAGTATAAAAATGTTAAAAAATTTATAGTAATTTATATATTTTTTATACTTACCAATGACCCAGACGGGGATGGCCCTCCCAGGAGTTGGGAACTCTTGCCTCCCCGCTGAGTACATAGCGCTTACCAGGCACTGGTTATTAGAATGATAAATGGCGCCAATTTCGGAACGTCCTTGACACTGCGCATGCGCAGTAGGGGCGAAGTGTGGACGGCCTTTCAGGACATGTTTTCTTTAGTTTTGGATGCAAATTTTGGGGATTGGGGGGCAAAATTTGTGTTTGGCCCTATATTTTAAGAGTTAGCACCAGCTATGTCTGGGTCATTGGTAAGTATAAAAAATATATAAATTACTATAAATTTTTTAACTTTCATTACAACGCTGTAAAAACACAGATTGTGTCATTAACCCAAACAAGCTCACAAAAACTTTAATTACTGAAAGAACTATAACAGATGTTTGGTACAGAAGAGTAGCTTGTCGGCCTTCTTTGATTGTACGCATACCGACAGACAAGAAAAGACAATGATGGCTTCGAAGTCTTGGTCATTTCATACAAGAACGAAACAACCAGGGTACGAAACATCTGGGATACCAAACCACGCATCCCTTTTCAGAGACCATGTACAAATTCCCTTATCAAAATTGTTTCTTGTTGGTCCCCCACCACGTATAAATCTGTAAATTCGGAATGTTCTTTGTCTCAAAAATATATTTTATGACTCCTCTATGAGGCGTGATAAACTAGATTTTTCAGATCAGAAACAAAAAAAGTATAATTTCCGTGCCCTAACCCCCTAATTTTAACTTGGCGCCAGATATAAATCTGTAAGTTCGGAATGTTTTTCAGATCAGAAACAATCTTTTTTCCCAAAGTCTTGGTCATTTCATACCAGAACGAAACAACCAGGGTATGAAACATCTCGGATACCAAACCACGCATCCCTTTTCAGAGACCATGTACTAATTCCCTTATCAAAATTCTTCATGCCAACTCCCACCGAACGTCTTCCCAAAATGGTCGTTGTCCATTCTTCTAATGTGTGGTTATGTGCTTTTATAAATATGTTGCATTTATGTAGAAGATCAGCTTTCATTTTTATACATGTATTCTCGTACTGCGATAAATAAATTAAAATGAAAAAATTGTTGTTTCTTTATTTTAACACTAACCCAAAAGATGTTGAAAAAAACGCCCCCCCCCCCTCCCCCCAACATGCGCACACATTCTGTCAATTGTGACGCCAGAGGCCCTTTTTCAAGCTGTGCCTTTGTACCAAAGCCATCAGCTTTCACCATCTCGGTATATTCCATTGCCTTCTCTCCGCTAAGCGAGAGATTGAAACGGAATCTCCCGACCTCGTGATCGCCTATTAGCATGTGCAATTCATGCACTACCCACTTTTCTCTGATGTTTACTTCCTCATTACGGACTTACCTTGGATTCCGGGATTCGATTATGCTTCCCATAATGTGGTATGACATGAAATAATTATCATTTAATATAAACAATTCAATAAAGAACTAAATACCCACCTCAACGTTTTAGAAAACAACAATAAATTTTGTTGACATATATGTTTTAATAGTTTAATATGAACGATTCAATAAAGAACTAAATACCCACCTCAATGTTTTAGAAAACAACAACAAACTTTGTTGACATATATGTTTTAATAGTTTAATATAAATGATTCAATAAAGAACTAAATATCCACCTCAACGTTTTAGAAAACAACGACAAACTTTGTTGACATATATGTTTTAATAGTACATTTACACGTGGTACAAGTACATCTGTGATCAAAACAAAACGATACAAACGAAAATAGGTTAAATGGGCCCCTATCAGCAAACCTCTCGTCAACGACCACCTGTTATTAATGACCACTTTTGGTAAGTCCCAATGGTGGTCGCCCATGGCAGGTTCTACTGTATAAAAATATGAAAAAAATTAAAGTAATTTATATATTTTTTTATACTTACCAATGACCCAGATGGGGATGGCCCTCCCATGAATTGGGAACTCATACCTCCCCGCTGATTATATAACATTTAGCAGGCACTGGTTGGAAGAATGAGGCTTGGCGCCAATTTCGGTACTTCCTTGACACTGCACATGCGCAGTAGGCAAAAGTATGGAGGACCATGTAGGACATCAGTTTTTTTGATTTGGATGCAAATTTTGGGGATTTGGGGGGCAAAATTTGTGTTTGGCCCTGAATATTTATGAGTTAGCACCAGCTAAGTCTGGGTCATTGGTAAGTATAAAAAATATATAAATTACTTTAAATTTTTTCATTTTTCGCAATTCCAAGCTTTAGTATTACTGCACCGGCCATACTTATCTAGCGATTCAAGTAATGTGGGTGGGTGGTTCGATATTTGATTTTACGTTGCCCCCCCCCCCCCCCCCCCTCTCCTAAATACCTCCCACGATTCCAGGGCAGGACGTAGTTCTCTTCGCGTAAGCCTCGTATTCATTCAATTATATTCAATTCTTTCATTGCTCTTCGATTGGTAGGTAGTTTTTGTTCTAACAGCAACTTCAGGGGCGCATCCACTCATTAGCTGGTTTGCTTCCTGTTGTTTTATTCCTTCAGTTTCCTGGTTATATTTCGTATCACTCTGGTTACACCGATGATACAGGCTGTATTCAGATGAGTGTACATACGGCATTCTGTTGGTTGTATGCTTAATATGTATTAATCATTAGGCAGATGTATTTCTTGAATAGATTCTCTTAAATTCTTGCTCAGTTTCTATAGGAGCTTATTAGAATTTTGTTCTATTTGGATCAGTAATGGATATTCCTACAGGCCGTCTATGCATACATTCTCTATTTTTGTCTTCATTATTTGGAGTTGTATATTCATTTTCTGAACTGTCATTGGTTTTAATGGACCTAGGGAACAATGATTTATTTGGGGATGGTCCTTGACAGGTTTTTTAATCATATCCCGTTCCAGGTTCTGAATCCAGTCTTCAACTGGAAGCAGTACACAAAGAGGAATCCTACTCTCATTCTAGTAGACTGAACGGTTACAATTTGGATGTTCACTATTGGGAATCACTTATACACCAGAACGTGGTCACCTGTTGGTTGGCTTTGAAGCATATGAGTTTCCTCAGATAACTTTCCATTGGGATTCGATTGGACAAGTTTAAGGTTGTACATATTAATATCACCGGTTCTTGTCCTATCTCCATATTCCGGATGCGGTATACATTTAGAAGCTTTTGATTTTAGTAACCGGGAACATTTAGGCAATATATATACTTCAGTATGCCTCTTATTGCTCATATTCCTATATTAGGTTTCTTTTCTGATATTCTTTAGTACTGCTTTATCACTGATTCCAGGCTTATTTCCTCTTTGTTTTGAAGGTTAATTTCCTTCAAAAAAAGAGGGGGGGGGGGGGGTGGGGGTGATTTCTCCTTACCTTTTCTGGCCTTATAATAAGTGTGTCACTATGGGTGAAGCTGTATTGTCTATAGATAATACAGATCTTTTATGTACAGCTTATTGCATTGTATACAGCGTGTGTCTGCAGGCGTTAGTCGCCAACTCTCTGACATGTTTTTCCTAATTTTAAGCGTCTTATTCCAGACCAGGCTCAAAATTGGGGGCTCGTTACACCCAATTAGCGTAATCGTTTATGCTAAGTAATAAGGATTCACTTGGATATTGCTCCTTTTATTTTGGTGGTATGTCCTCTATTATTGTTTCGAGAGGGATATATGTAATTCCTCATATTTTAATCTCCTATTCACCTTTGGGAGTCCTCCTGCAGGCTTAGGAGCTGAAATTTAGTTTGCTATTCCTTTAAGTCCTAGGCCCTCCAGCCTTTTTGCTATTCAGCTAAGTCTGGGCCATTGGTTCTGGTATAAAAATATGAAAAATTTAAAGTAATTTGTATATTTTTTATCCTTACCAATGGCTCAGGCCCTCCCATGAGTGGGCACTCATACCTCCCCACTCATTTATAACATTAGTAGGCACAACTAGGAAGAATAATGCTTGACACCAATTTCAGTCTCTTCTTGGCTACTGCGCATTGCGCAGTACTAAAAGTATGGAGGACCAGATAGGACTTTCAAATTTCGGTTTTGTATGCAATTTTGGGGGAATGGGGGTGTTCAAAATTTGTGTTTGGCCCTTGATATATTGAGGTTGCACCAGCTAACTCTGGGTCATTGGTAAGTATAAAAAATATACAAATTACTTTAAATTTTTCATATTTTTACACTGTAAACCAATGGCCCAGACTAGCTGGTGCTTAACTCAAAGTTATTAAGGGCCAAACACAAATTTTGAACCCCCCCCCCCCCCCCCCCCCCCCAATCCCCAAACTTTGCTTGCAAAACCGAAAATTGAAAGTCCTATCTGGCCCTCCATACATTTACTCTCTGCCCATGCGCAGACATTAGGAAGTAACCGGAATTGGCGACAACATTATTCTTTGTTTGGCCCTAAAAGTCATCAACAATGAAATGACATCTGTGCTTTAAAATCTCCCTTTTTGAGGATGCCAGACACAAATCAATGCAAGAATTGGTGGATACAAGGCTGTTATTGGATGAAGGAAGTGTTCAACAGTGGTTTTGGACGTTCAGGGCTGTAACTTTATAATATTTATAAAATTATTTTTTGTTTCCCAATTTCGGGACATATGCCCGACGTCATCATTTTTAAAAAATGATTATTCCACTGTTTGTTAAGTATTCCTTCCCTATTCTTCCATGAACCCTTCCTGTTAAACACTGATGATGTTAATTATAGCTAGCGCTACAACATTGGATTCACATAATAACAGACGTCCATGTTCAATTTGGCCGGACAACTCGACAGTAGTAGCGTACATCGGGAACCAGGGCGGCACCCATTCATTTCAATTATGGCAACTAATGGAGAAGATTTTCCTAAATACATCATGAATCATCATGTTCATCTTTCAATCCTTCATATACCGGGTCGTCTGAACGTACTAGCAGACTTACTCTCTCGGAAAGGTCGCCTGTTGCAATTGGAGTGGACTCTCAACAAGCGAGTATTTGGACAGATTTGCTACCAGAGGGATCGCCCCATGATAGATCCGTTTGCGACGCCCCGGAACAATCAGTTACCATCGTTTATGTCACCATGCACAGACCATTGAGCGTATGCAGCAGACGCTCTGCCGATCTCATGGGGATGGATGTTAGGATATGCATATCCTCCAATTCATTTGATTCAGTAGATTATGTTTAAGATCAAACAGTCTCGTTGTGAATCCTACTAGTAGCACCTCTGTCGTCACAGAAATGTTGGATCAGTCTTCTCAAGTGTCTGTTATGGGACGTTCCCCGGAAGCTTTCTCCACGAGCGGAACTTCTTTATTAGGGGAAGTTTTTGTTTTTTGTTCTTCACGTCCTTCTCCACCCATAGTGGCATAATGGAGTCAGTTAGACGTGAGGGAACCACTGTGGTTCCTATATTATTTTATGACTAACACAAGAACGATTAAGTAATGCGGGTGAGGAGGGTTTGATATGACTTCTAATCCCCCCCTGCCACACACCCCCCCCCCCCCCCACCCCCCACCCCCAGGATTTGAACTTTGTTGATCTACTAATTCTGAAGTCCTAGGCCCTCCACCTTTTTACGATTCAGCTAGTATGGGACATTGGTTTACAGAGTAAAAATATTATAAATTCAAAGTAATTTGTATATTTTTATACTTACCAATGGCTCAGACGGAGATGGCCCTCCCATTAGTGGGCACTCATACCTCCCCGCTGACATTTTATGTAGTACTCTCTTTTACAAAGAATGATGTTGGCACCAATTCCAGTCACTTCCTGACGTCTGCGCATGCACGAAGAGTAAATGTATGGAGGGCCAGATAGAACTTTTAATTTGGGGTTTTGCAAACACATTTTGGGGATTGGGGGGGGTTCAAAATTTGTGTTTAGCCCTTAATAACTTTGAGTTAAGCACCAGCTAGTTTGGGCCATTGGTAAGTATAAAAATATACAAATTACTTTGAATTTATAAATTTTTATACTGTACCAATGACCCAGACATAGCTGGTGCTAACTCTTAAAATATAGGGCCAAACACAAATTTTGCCCCCCAATCCCCAAAATTTGCATCTAAAACTAAAGAAAACATGTCCTGAAAGGCCCTCCACACTTCGCCCCTACTGCGCATGCGCAGTGTCAAGGACGTTCCGAAATTGGCGCCATTAATCATTCTAAGTTTGGCCCTTCATCAGTTAACATCTGACTGATCTTTGTGCTTTTAAATCTCAGTTTAAATGATGCCAGACACATAAATATTAGTGAAATGGTGATTCTAAGGAGGATAGAAAAGGAGGAGAGGAAAAGAATGTGTGACAGAATATTATCAGGGCTGTAACTTAAAATTTTTTAATGAAATTATGTTAAGTTACCTATTTTCAAGGCAGCAGCCATTTTGTTGTCATTCTGATTATTTAGTTACACTGTTTTTTCAAGTGTTTTTCCTCTCTCCCTGTCCTTTAAGTTCCCCCTTGCTATTCTCCCATGCTTTTGGCATAGTTTCTGTAATTATTATTACTAAAATTTCTTGGGAGTTTTAGCTGAATAACAGAATGAATTCTGTTCTTTCCCCATGTTTACGTCTTCACCTACGGGTGGTTAGGCGTTGTGTTCTGCATCTACCATCTGATGTTCTGCAGTTTCTTCCCTGGAAGTCTCTGTTTTGCATCAGATGGTGTATTTTTGGTAACTGATTTCGGGCCTGGGTGCCTGGAGTCTTATTTTAGTGTTTTTACACTCATTGTTTACATTTACAACAGCCCTCTGTGTGAGGGGGGGATTTCTAAATAATAATATCTTTATGTTATTTTAATCATAAATAGATACATTATTATTGTTCGTAAGTGTTGAATAAATTGTTTAAAATATTTTTAAAATTTTTGTCCACACTTAGGCTTGGGATCCATTGGGGCTCAACGTTACTTTTCAGAAATTTGGGCTGTTCTGAAAAAATATTTTTTCAAAATATTTTGATTTCAATTATTTTTTCTATATTAATGGATCATATTATTATTATGTATTTTGATTGCCAGGGGTTAGTGCGAGTACCAGGACTTGTTTTCTTTTCACATTGAAAGGATATTGATCAATTGTTTTAAGAGGAAGTCTTCCTCTGACCTTATTATCATTCTATATGTGGTCAGTGTACTCGCATTAACTCCTGTTCTGTATCGTATGATTTCGATGACAATATGGGAAGCGTATGTCACGGTATGTTGTTGGGGATTTGGACACTCCGGTCCTTTCCCCGCAGGGTCACTCTACTTTATCAATTTCTATTTCAGACGATCAAGATTAGGGTGATGTATCTGTGATGTCTTCCAACAGTGTGCCTCCGTCGTCACAATTAATGAAGGGCTAGCGGAAAAGTGCTCATGTAATACGCCAATTGCCTAAGAGGACCCTAGTAGGTTCGACGGCCTTTGACGTCCGCTAGCTCGCCCGGTGTAGCGTCCATTCACCGAATGGTTCGGCAGCCGGGTTCGTCCGTTGCGGTCTAGAAGGAATTTTGGGGTGATGCGAGCACTATAAAATTAACTTAATGCACACCCAGTGACGGCGGATCGGAGGGAGAACGGAGGAAGCCTTTTAGTCCGGTTCATAGCTCGTTCCGGTCCATCCGGACGGCAAGCGAGAGAGGCCCCTCTCTCGTTCAACAACATCTGGCCCCAGATGTTGTGGTACAAATGTGTCGTTAGCGGAGCATACGTCCGTCGCTCGGGACGCTCCGTTGTATAGGCAGTCCGCTGAGACTGCTAAGGCTTCCTCTTCTCGTCAGCGCACACGACCGCACCTTGGCTGCGTGACCGCCGATATATTACCAGCTTCGCCGATCAAGGATTCTTCGGCGACCAGGTCACACCATCCGACAGCCAGGGATTCGAGACCGATGGACTCCGGACGTTCGCATAGGAAGTATGCGGGAGCCATCTGATGCGGAGCTACCCTCGGCGAAGCAGCGATAGTCTGCGCCTCCGCAGGTCTCGACGCCGGACATTCTTGTGCACATAGCACAGCTTATCGCAGCATCCCAGCAGCCGACAGAAACGGTGTCGGATCGAGAATTATCCGACAGCGCTGGGTCGGTAGCCGGGGACTCGAGGCCTGCAGACTCCGGACGTTCGCATAGGAAGTGTGCGGGAGTCAACGTACACGGAGCTTCCAGCGGCAATGCATTGTAAGTCCGCTACTGCACAGGCCTCGGGAACGGACGTGCTTTCCTTAATAGCACAGTTTATCGCAGCATCCCAGCATCAACTGAATCTGTCGCATATATTTTATCCGACGATGCTGGGTCGGGACGCTCCGCGGAAGCGGGTACGGACGTCCGAAAATTTTCATCCGGTCCGACGGGATACCGAAAGGGATTCGGTGGATTTCAAGCTTTCCCTTTCGGAACAACATATGCTGCGATGCCGGATAAGAAACTGATAGCGTCGGTGGACTTAGAAATTTTTGGTTCGGTTCAGGGACATCGTCCCTCAGTTCCGACATAGTCCAATAATGTCACGCAAACTATCGAATTATTGAACGACGCTATATATATTATTATTTTATGCTTGCTATCCAAGCATTTCTGGTTTCTTGTTCGAAGAGTTATGGAGATGTCTTTCAAAAGTGTGCCTCTGTCGTCATAGTTAATGAAGAGTTAGTGGCAATATGTGCTTATGGAATATGTCTATCGCTTACGAAGTGACATTCGCTAGCTCACCCGGTGTAGCGTACATTCATCGAATGGTTCGGCTGCCGGGTTCGTCCGTTGCGGTCTAGGAAGGAGATTTGGGTGATGCGAGCACTTTAATTACTTTAGTACTCACCCAGTGACGGCAGATTGAGGACAGATCGGAGGAAGCCAACAACATAGGGGACCGCATGTTGTGGTTCAGATATTTTACATTCGGAGCATATGTCCGTTGCTCGGGACGCTCCGTTATATTGACAGTCCGAGAGACTGTCTTTAATGCTTCCTCATCCTCACAGCAGGGCACACGACCGCACATTGGCTACGTGACCTCGAGTATCCGATCAGTTTCGGCATTCAGTGATTCCACAGCGAATAGGTCACGCCATCCGGTAGCCAAGGGACACGAGGCCTATACACTCCGTTCGCTCGCATATTGGAAGTATGCACGGGGTAACGATCTCGGAGCTTCCTGCGGCAATGCATCGTAAGACCGCTGCTCCTCAGGCCTCAGTGACGGACGTGCTATCCGAGTTAGCACAGTTGTTTCGCAGCATCCCAGCAATTGACGGTTTCTCGGTCGAATCAGGAATTATCCGACGGCGCTGGGTCGGTGCGGTCCGCGGTTGCATCAAGCTACGGACGACCGAACGCTTTATAGGGTCCGACAGGATGGCGAAAGGGATTCGAAAGATTTCGAGTTTTCCCTTTAGTAGTATCGGAAGATGCCTTTCTTATCTTCTGGCATTTCTTCCAGTGATTATTTTTCGGACTTCATTGCTGCGATCTTGGATAAGAGACTTATAGCGTCATTGGACTCGGATTTTTCGATCGGTACAGGGGCTTTGTCCCTGACTTACCGACGCAGTCCAATATTGTCATTACAACATGTGTTTTATATTTTTATACTGTACCAATGACCCAGACATAGCTGGTGCTAACTCTTAAAATATAGGGCCAAACACAAATTTTGCCCCCCAATCCCCAAAATTTGCATCTAAAACTAAAGAAAACATGTCCTGAAAGGCCCTCCACACTTCGCCCCTACTGCGCATGCGCAGTGTCAAGGACGTTCCGAAATTGGCGCCATTAATCATTCTAAGTTTGGCCCTTCATCAGTTAACATCTGACTGATCTTTGTGCTTTTAAATCTCAGTTTAAATGATGCCAGACACATAAATATTAGTGAAATGGTGATTCTAAGGAGGATAGAAAAGGAGGAGAGGAAAAGAATGTGTGACAGAATATTATCAGGGCTGTAACTTAAAATTTTTTAATGAAATTATGTTAAGTTACCTATTTTCAAGGCAGCAGCCATTTTGTTGTCATTCTGATTATTTAGTTACACTGTTTTTTCAAGTGTTTTTCCTCTCTCCCTGTCCTTTAAGTTCCCCCTTGCTATTCTCCCATGCTTTTGGCATAGTTTCTGTAATTATTATTACTAAAATTTCTTGGGAGTTTTAGCTGAATAACAGAATGAATTCTGTTCTTTCCCCATGTTTACGTCTTCACCTACGGGTGGTTAGGCGTTGTGTTCTGCATCTACCATCTGATGTTCTGCAGTTTCTTCCCTGGAAGTCTCTGTTTTGCATCAGATGGTGTATTTTTGGTAACTGATTTCGGGCCTGGGTGCCTGGAGTCTTATTTTAGTGTTTTTACACTCATTGTTTACATTTACAACAGCCCTCTGTGTGAGGGGGGGATTTCTAAATAATAATATCTTTATGTTATTTTAATCATAAATAGATACATTATTATTGTTCGTAAGTGTTGAATAAATTGTTTAAAATATTTTTAAAATTTTTGTCCACACTTAGGCTTGGGATCCATTGGGGCTCAACGTTACTTTTCAGAAACTTGGGCTGTTCTGAAAAAATATTTTTTCAAAATATTTTGATTTCAATTATTTTTTCTATATTAATGGATCATATTATTATTATGTATTTTGATTGCCAGGGGTTAGTGCGAGTACCAGGACTTGTTTTCTTTTCACATTGAAAGGATATTGATCAATTGTTTTAAGAGGAAGTCTTCCTCTGACCTTATTATCATTCTATATGTGGTCAGTGTACTCGCATTAACTCCTGTTCTGTATCGTATGATTTCGATGACAATATGGGAAGCGTATGTCACGGTATGTTGTTGGGGATTTGGACACTCCGGTCCTTTCCCCGCAGGGTCACTCTACTTTATCAATTTCTATTTCAGACGATCAAGATTAGGGTGATGTATCTGTGATGTCTTCCAACAGTGTGCCTCCGTCGTCACAATTAATGAAGGGCTAGCGGAAAAGTGCTCATGTAATACGCCAATTGCCTAAGAGGACCCTAGTAGGTTCGACGGCCTTTGACGTCCGCTAGCTCGCCCGGTGTAGCGTCCATTCACCGAATGGTTCGGCAGCCGGGTTCGTCCGTTGCGGTCTAGAAGGAATTTTGGGGT
This sequence comes from Pictodentalium vernedei, assembly GCA_031216915.1. Taxonomy (NCBI): domain Eukaryota; kingdom Metazoa; phylum Mollusca; class Scaphopoda; order Dentaliida; family Dentaliidae; genus Pictodentalium; species Pictodentalium vernedei. The sequence goes on from CM062297.1 coordinate 762,062,553, forward strand.
GATGCGAGCACTATAAAATTAACTTAATGCACACCCAGTGACGGCGGATCGGAGGGAGAACGGAGGAAGCCTTTTAGTCCGGTTCATAGCTCGTTCCGGTCCATCCGGACGGCAAGCGAGAGAGGCCCCTCTCTCGTTCAACAACATCTGGCCCCAGATGTTGTGGTACAAATGTGTCGTTAGCGGAGCATACGTCCGTCGCTCGGGACGCTCCGTTGTATAGGCAGTCCGCTGAGACTGCTAAGGCTTCCTCTTCTCGTCAGCGCACACGACCGCACCTTGGCTGCGTGACCGCCGATATATTACCAGCTTCGCCGATCAAGGATTCTTCGGCGACCAGGTCACACCATCCGACAGCCAGGGATTCGAGACCGATGGACTCCGGACGTTCGCATAGGAAGTATGCGGGAGCCATCTGATGCGGAGCTACCCTCGGCGAAGCAGCGATAGTCTGCGCCTCCGCAGGTCTCGACGCCGGACATTCTTGTGCACATAGCACAGCTTATCGCAGCATCCCAGCAGCCGACAGAAACGGTGTCGGATCGAGAATTATCCGACAGCGCTGGGTCGGTAGCCGGGGACTCGAGGCCTGCAGACTCCGGACGTTCGCATAGGAAGTGTGCGGGAGTCAACGTACACGGAGCTTCCAGCGGCAATGCATTGTAAGTCCGCTACTGCACAGGCCTCGGGAACGGACGTGCTTTCCTTAATAGCACAGTTTATCGCAGCATCCCAGCATCAACTGAATCTGTCGCATATATTTTATCCGACGATGCTGGGTCGGGACGCTCCGCGGAAGCGGGTACGGACGTCCGAAAATTTTCATCCGGTCCGACGGGATACCGAAAGGGATTCGGTGGATTTCAAGCTTTCCCTTTCGGAACAACATATGCTGCGATGCCGGATAAGAAACTGATAGCGTCGGTGGACTTAGAAATTTTTGGTTCGGTTCAGGGACATCGTCCCTCAGTTCCGACATAGTCCAATAATGTCACGCAAACTATCGAATTATTGAACGACGCTATATATATTATTATTTTATGCTTGCTATCCAAGCATTTCTGGTTTCTTGTTCGAAGAGTTATGGAGATGTCTTTCAAAAGTGTGCCTCTGTCGTCATAGTTAATGAAGAGTTAGCGGCAATATGTGCTTATGGAATATGTCTATCGCTTACGAAGTGACATTCGCTAGCTCACCCGGTGTAGCGTACATTCATCGAATGGTTCGGCTGCCGGGTTCGTCCGTTGCGGTCTAGGAAGGAGATTTGGGTGATGCGAGCACTTTAATTACTTTAGTACTCACCCAGTGACGGCAGATTGAGGACAGATCGGAGGAAGCCAACAACATAGGGGACCGCATGTTGTGGTTCAGATATTTTACATTCGGAGCATATGTCCGTTGCTCGGGACGCTCCGTTATATTGACAGTCCGAGAGACTGTCTTTAATGCTTCCTCATCCTCACAGCAGGGCACACGACCGCACATTGGCTACGTGACCTCGAGTATCCGATCAGTTTCGGCATTCAGTGATTCCACAGCGAATAGGTCACGCCATCCGGTAGCCAAGGGACACGAGGCCTATACACTCCGTTCGCTCGCATATTGGAAGTATGCACGGGGTAACGATCTCGGAGCTTCCTGCGGCAATGCATCGTAAGACCGCTGCTCCTCAGGCCTCAGTGACGGACGTGCTATCCGAGTTAGCACAGTTGTTTCGCAGCATCCCAGCAATTGACGGTTTCTCGGTCGAATCAGGAATTATCCGACGGCGCTGGGTCGGTGCGGTCCGCGGTTGCATCAAGCTACGGACGACCGAACGCTTTATAGGGTCCGACAGGATGGCGAAAGGGATTCGAAAGATTTCGAGTTTTCCCTTTAGTAGTATCGGAAGATGCCTTTCTTATCTTCTGGCATTTCTTCCAGTGATTATTTTTCGGACTTCATTGCTGCGATCTTGGATAAGAGACTTATAGCGTCATTGGACTCGGATTTTTCGATCGGTACAGGGGCTTTGTCCCTGACTTACCGACGCAGTCCAATATTGTCATTACAACATGTGTTTTATTTTTCGACGCTATATATTTATATATATATACAAGCCTGCTACTAAGCATGATAGTTTAGTTTCTTGTCCGCGTGGCTCATTTCTGCCATTTTATCTTTTTTACTTATAGTTTATTTTGGCAGAGCAGGGCATACCGAGAGTTCATATGCGTCTAGACGGTGATTAAAGACTGCATATATTCTTTTTCGCCGTTTATGTCTTTTCCAATTTCAATGTTGGGAACGATATTATGTATAGTAGACTTAACTTAGACGCTTTATTATACGTAATCCGCCTTACTGAGGCGTTATCATTACGTCTTCAAGAAAAGATTTACGGGATATTATTCTCAATGTAATTTCTTTTGAGGGCAGTAGTTTGTTCACGTATAACTCCGCCCTTCAGTGGCTGATTGGAGTTGGTTAGACGTGATGCAGCCCTAGCTACATCCACGCGTGGATAGTAGGTTAAGAACTCTCTCAGAGTCGCTTCGTTCTCGGAGGAGCTTCTCTTCGACGGCAACTTTCCGGCAATCCATGAATTGCTTGAATTATACATTCTCTTGTCTATCTAGTGTTACAAGAGATTCAGACTGGGGCAAAAATTCGGTGGTTGACTCAGAGAGTGCCGCCGCAGTTGCCGGACCCGAGTGTGGCTGTTATGACGGTTGCCAGTCAAACAGATTGGGATATATACTGATCCCTACGGATTCGAAGTGCTAGGGTCTTTGGGTTCCGCAGTCTTTTAGTTATCAGTTTAACTTCCGCGGAATAATGTTTTTTAGGCTTGCTTTATGTCATTGCATGAACATTATTCAGAAACGCATGCCCAAATTCCTGTCCTTTAATTCGACAGTAGTGGCGTATCTCCGGAACCAGGGAGGCACTCTTTCGTTTCCGTTATTCAATTTAATGGAAAGAATCCGTCTGTTGGTTATAGTACACCAAGTTCAGTTTTGGTCCGTCATATTCTGGGTCGTCTGATTGTTTTATCGCACTCCCGTTCTCTTACGGGTCGCTTGTTGCTGTCAGAATGGACTCTCAACAAACAAGTATTTAATCAGATTTGCTATCTATGGGAGCGCCCAATGATGTTTTATTTATGACACAGCTTGCTAATCAATTGCAGACGTATGTGTTGGCTTGTCCAGATCTCTGAGCTAATACTGTTAACGCTCTATTGATCTATAGGACGGAATGATAGGATACGCGTATCCTCCGGCGCTGTTGTTTTAGCAGGTATTGCTAAGATAAACAACCACTATACATTTCTGTTGATAGCATCTCTATCTTCACAGAGATCATGAGTAATTTACTCTCTTGTCTACTGTGGATCTTAACGTGAAATCTTCCTCTATGTGAGGATCTTTTTTCACTGGGTAAATCGTGTCATCTTTATCACAACCAGCAAGGTCGCAACCTTCATGTATTCCGTTGTGTGGTCCGTATTGCATTGTATGCACTGTACTGGACGAGCTTTGGACGCGATTCTTACTATAGGAGATCCTCTTCTTCGCTATTCTATGCGACTAAAGTGGAGGCTCTTCCGTCGTGGTGTAGGGATCATTATGTTCATATGGTTGATCCCTCCATACTACTCATTGCTATTTTTTAGTATACTTGTTTCACAAGATCTACTGCAGCCTGTGTTATTTAGGTTATAGGTTTATGTTACCTCATACCTATGCACTCTACTATAGTTTACAATTGAGTCTTTTGTCTCTTTATCTAAGTCAGTTAGTAACTTTTTGATAAATAGACTTAGAATCTTTAGATTAAATTCCTATACGGATTTTAACTTCGGTTCTTATTTAGCTAAGTAATCATTTGAGCCTCTGGAAACAGTAGTTTTCAAATTCTGACCTTTTTGACAGTAATTCTGTTGGTTTCTCTTTTACTGTAGAGTCAGTGAGTTTCATGCACTATCGATGGATGATTTTCACTTTCATAGTTTCGGAATCAATACTTCCGTTACTATTTAGGTTGGATTGTTGCATAAGAGTTAGGCTCCTATTATCCGGAACCTATTATTTTAAGGTCCTTCCGTCTTCGTATGGGCATAGGCCTTTACTCTTTCCGGGTACAGTTTATGTATTTATAAACAGATATCTGTTTATTACAAGGGCGTAAGCTTCTTCTGTCTTTGATGTCTAGTAGAAGGACGTTACGCTCCATTTTATTGTTAATGGTTTCTATTAACTAGCGTACTGCTTATGGTATATAATTAGCTTAGCAGTTGTGCTTAAGATTTCGGCTCATGAAGTAAGAGTTCTTCTACTTCTTGGGCTTACATTAATAGTGTTGCTATTATAGATTTTTGAAGGCTGCTCATTGCGCTCAGCCATCCATTCATGAATTTTATCTCAGAAATATCGAGTCCATTTCTGGAGGCCTCTATTGTTAGGTCTATTATCTACTGCTCAGAATGTCATTCTCTTAACAGTTGCTACTATAGCTAGGTAGGCTGTCTGTTTCGGCAGTGTCTCCGTTCGGCTGCCCTCTTCGCTCTGGGCTATTTGACCCAGGGCAAGAAAAAGGGGGGGGGGGGGGGAGGGTGTTCCCTTGGGTCACCTGTTTTTACTATGAAAACAAGGGGATACCTCCTCCGGAGTTAGTAATTCTGAGCTGTTATTGGGATGGTTGTTTAGTGAGAAGTTTAAGTTTATAAAATTCATTCAAGTCTTAGTTTTTAAAGTATAGCCTTTGAATATTGCATATGTCAACGGACATGATTATGCAATTCTCACACACTTTTAGAAGTATAAGAGTCTCTATTCTCTAGACTTACTTTATTATTGGCTTACTTTAAAAATTATTAGTATAAGGATTATTGGATATTAATAGAGTACATGGATGTATGAAGCTCAATTTTTGGAAGGTGTTGTATCTTTCTAATTTATCATAAATAAGAAAGATACATGTAAGGCCTATTACTTCTTTTCCCTACAGGGGATGACTCTATTTTATTTTATTGAGCGTATTCCATTTTGCTCTATGTCCTTGGCCCTCCAGCCTTTTTACTATTCAGCTATGTCTGGGTCATTGGTACAGTATAAAAATGTTAAAAAATTTATAGTAATTTATATATTTTTTATACTTACCAATGACCCAGACGGGGATGGCCCTCCCAGGAGTTGGGAACTCTTGCCTCCCCGCTGAGTACATAGCGCTTACCAGGCACTGGTTATTAGAATGATTAATGGCGCCAATTTCGGAACGTCCTTGACACTGCGCATGCGCAGTAGGGGCGAAGTGTGGAGGGCCTTTCAGGACATGTTTTCTTTAGTTTTAGATGCAAATTTTGGGGATTGGGGGGCAAAATTTGTGTTTGGCCCTATATTTTAAGAGTTAGCACCAGCTATGTCTGGGTCATTGGTAAGTATAAAAAATATATAAATTACTATAAATTTTTTAACTTTTCGACGCTATATATTTATATATATATACAAGCCTGCTACTAAGCATGATAGTTTAGTTTCTTGTCCGCGTGGCTCATTTCTGCCATTTTATCTTTTTTACTTATAGTTTATTTTGGCAGAGCAGGGCATACCGAGAGTTCATATGCGTCTAGACGGTGATTAAAGACTGCATATATTCTTTTTCGCCGTTTATGTCTTTTCCAATTTCAATGTTGGGAACGACATTATGTATAGTAGACTTAACTTAGACGCTTTATTATACGTAATCCGCCTTACTGAGGCGTTATCATTACGTCTTCAAGAAAAGATTTACGGGATATTATTCTCAATGTAATTTCTTTTGAGGGCAGTAGTTTGTTCACGTATAACTCCGCCCTTCAGTGGCTGATTGGAGTTAGTTAGACGTGATGCAGCCCTAGCTACATCCACGCGTGGATAGTAGGTTAAGAACTCTCTCAGAGTCGCTTCGTTCTCGGAGGAGCTTCTCTTCGACGGCAACTTTCCGGCAATCCATGAATTGCTTGAATTATACATTCTCTTGTCTATCTAGTGTTACAAGAGATTCAGACTGGGGCAAACATTCGGTGGTTGACTCAGAGAGTGCCGCCGCAGTTGCCGGACCCGAGTGTGGCTGTTATGACGGTTGCCAGTCAAACAGATTGGGATATATACTGATCCCTACGGATTCGAAGTGCTAGGGTCTTTGGGTTCCGCAGTCTTTTAGTTATCAGTTTAACTTCCGCGGAATAATGTTTTTTAGGCTTGCTTTATGTCATTGCATGAACATTATTCAGAAACGCATGCCCAAATTCCTGTCCTTTAATTCGACAGTAGTGGCGTATCTCCGGAACCAGGGAGGCACTCTTTCGTTTCCGTTATTCAATTTAATGGAAAGAATCCGTCTGTTGGTTATAGTACACCAAGTTCAGTTTTGGTCCGTCATATTCTGGGTCGTCTGATTGTTTTATCGCACTCCCGTTCTCTTACGGGTCGCTTGTTGCTGTCAGAATGGACTCTCAACAAACAAGTATTTAATCAGATTTGCTATCTATGGGAGCGCCCAATGATGTTTTATTTATGACACAGCTTGCTAATCAATTGCAGACGTATGTGTTGGCTTGTCCAGATCTCTGAGCTAATACTGTTAACGCTCTATTGATCTATAGGACGGAATGATAGGATACGCGTATCCTCCGGCGCTGTTGTTTTAGCAGGTATTGCTAAGATAAACAACCACTATACATTTCTGTTGATAGCATCTCTATCTTCACAGAGATCATGAGTAATTTACTCTCTTGTCTACTGTGGATCTTAACGTGAAATCTTCCTCTATGTGAGGATCTTTTTTCACTGGGTAAATCGTGTCATCTTTATCACAACCAGCAAGGTCGCAACCTTCATGTATTCCGTTGTGTGGTCCGTATTGCATTGTATGCACTGTACTGGACGAGCTTTGGACGCGATTCTTACTATAGGAGATCCTCTTCTTCGCTATTCTATGCGACTAAAGTGGAGGCTCTTCCGTCGTGGTGTAGGGATCATTATGTTCATATGGTTGATCCCTCCATACTACTCATTGCTATTTTTTAGTATACTTGTTTCACAAGATCTACTGCAGCCTGTGTTATTTAGGTTATAGGTTTATGTTACCTCATACCTATGCACTCTACTATAGTTTACAATTGAGTCTTTTGTCTCTTTATCTAAGTCAGTTAGTAACTTTTTGATAAATAGACTTAGAATCTTTAGATTAAATTCCTATACGGATTTTAACTTCGGTTCTTATTTAGCTAAGTAATCATTTGAGCCTCTGGAAACAGTAGTTTTCAAATTCTGACCTTTTTGACAGTAATTCTGTTGGTTTCTCTTTTACTGTAGAGTCAGTGAGTTTCATGCACTATCGATGGATGATTTTCACTTTCATAGTTTCGGAATCAATACTTCCGTTACTATTTAGGTTGGATTGTTGCATAAGAGTTAGGCTCCTATTATCCGGAACCTATTATTTTAAGGTCCTTCCGTCTTCGTATGGGCATAGGCCTTTACTCTTTCCGGGTACAGTTTATGTATTTATAAACAGATATCTGTTTATTACAAGGGCGTAAGCTTCTTCTGTCTTTGATGTCTAGTAGAAGGACGTTACGCTCCATTTTATTGTTAATGGTTTCTATTAACTAGCGTACTGCTTATGGTATATAATTAGCTTAGCAGTTGTGCTTAAGATTTCGGCTCATGAAGTAAGAGTTCTTCTACTTCTTGGGCTTACATTAATAGTGTTGCTATTATAGATTTTTGAAGGCTGCTCATTGCGCTCAGCCATCCATTCATGAATTTTATCTCAGAAATATCGAGTCCATTTCTGGAGGCCTCTATTGTTAGGTCTATTATCTACTGCTCAGAATGTCATTCTCTTAACAGTTGCTACTATAGCTAGGTAGGCTGTCTGTTTCGGCAGTGTCTCCGTTCGGCTGCCCTCTTCGCTCTGGGCTATTTGACCCAGGGCAAGAAAAAGGGGGGGGGGAGGGTGTTCCCTTGGGTCACCTGTTTTTACTATGAAAACAAGGGGATACCTCCTCCGGAGTTAGTAATTCTGAGCTGTTATTGGGATGGTTGTTTAGTGAGAAGTTTAAGTTTATAAAATTCATTCAAGTCTTAGTTTTTAAAGTATAGCCTTTGAATATTGCATATGTCAACGGACATGATTATGCAATTCTCACACACTTTTAGAAGTATAAGAGTCTCTATTCTCTAGACTTACTTTATTATTGGCTTACTTTAAAAATTATTAGTATAAGGATTATTGGATATTAATAGAGTACATGGATGTATGAAGCTCAATTTTTGGAAGGTGTTGTATCTTTCTAATTTATCATAAATAAGAAAGATACATGTAAGGCCTATTACTTCTTTTCCCTACAGGGGATGACTCTATTTTATTTTATTGAGCGTATTCCATTTTGCTCTATGTCCTTGGCCCTCCAGCCTTTTTACTATTCAGCTATGTCTGGGTCATTGGTACAGTATAAAAATGTTAAAAAATTTATAGTAATTTATATATTTTTTATACTTACCAATGACCCAGACGGGGATGGCCCTCCCAGGAGTTGGGAACTCTTGCCTCCCCGCTGAGTACATAGCGCTTACCAGGCACTGGTTATTAGAATGATTAATGGCGCCAATTTCGGAACGTCCTTGACACTGCGCATGCGCAGTAGGGGCGAAGTGTGGAGGGCCTTTCAGGACATGTTTTCTTTAGTTTTAGATGCAAATTTTGGGGATTGGGGGGCAAAATTTGTGTTTGGCCCTATATTTTAAGAGTTAGCACCAGCTATGTCTGGGTCATTGGTAAGTATAAAAAATATATAAATTACTATAAATTTTTTAACTTTTCCGTGAATGTCTGTAGAGGGACATTTATATATCACAAAGAGTTGCCACTCTCTAATTAATGTTCTGCTTCATCAATTGTGGGGTTGATGCTGTCACAGCGTACTGTCCTATCAGGTGAGGACGTAAAATGGCTGTCCTCTGTGCGGAGAGAGATACACTCCGTGCAGGCTATAGATCCATTCGTAGTATTCAAGAAGAGCTAGGCCATGAAGTTGCCGCGAAGAAAGTCATCCCATACACCTATGCCATTGGGCCAAGGGGAGGCGTTAATATAAGTTGCATAACTTGTTCGCCAATCCTTGTCAAACAAATAAGATTAAATAAAAAAAAAATGTTCTGCTTCACTGATTGAAACTGAACTTGACATATTGGTTGGGTATGGTGCAAAGGAGAATCCTATTTATTTTGGGCTTATTGTACAAAAGGTGCAAATTTTCCTGCTTTCTGCTTTCTAAATAAATTTGTTCAGGGCTGATCACAATCCATTTTGACATGTGGGTTGGGTATGATTAGAGTAATAATCCTGTCCATTTTGTTGTCATTGTGCCAAAGGTCAATGTTACAGTGACCTTTAACATACAATTTTTTTCTGGTTCATCCTATCGAAACTGAACTTGATATGTAGTTTGGGTTTGATGAGAGGAAGAATTTTATTTATTTTGGGATCAAAGGTCAAGGTCAAAAGGACCTTTCAACATACAAATTTCCGTGGTTTGTGCTTTTGTTGCTGTATCGGGCTGTATCGGGGTGATTAGTGACCCATGGTGGCAACTATTGTTTATTACATTTTGGATCAAGTGATAAATTCAACTTGTCCCCAGTTCATGGTGGAATTTCCGAAACTCGACAGTAAATTTGGTTAGCATCTCCCCAAAGGCTTGGACAAGACCTGATTTACTGGACTCTTTCAGCAACATTTCTCTATATATCTGGAGATATGTTGGTGATACTCTAGGGGGGTAGGTCTCTAAATGTACAGAATTCAGTGGTTGTGGAAGCAATTCTTATAACGATTTTTTATTCAATTAACAGGAGTTTACTCTTTAATCTATATTCAGTTAGAAAATTTGTATTGAAGATAAGGTTAATGGTTTGGTGTTTAAAAATTATATTCAATTATCAAGGACAGGTCTCTAAATGTACAGAATTCAGTGGTTGTCGAAGCAATTCTTCCAACGATTTTTTATTCAGTTAACAGGACTTTACTCTTAAATCTATATTCAATTAGCAAACTTGTATTGAAGATATGGTTAACGGTTTGGCATTTCAAAATTGTATTCATTTATTAAGTTTATGCAGTTAAGAGGTACCCAATTTAGTGGGCTCCACTCTTAATGTATCTTCACTCCAGTAAAGCGTACTTTTAAATCATACAATCATCATTTTCATTTTTAGTTGATGAGCAAGATATTTTTGGAGAGCTCAGTAGTTTGGATGAAGATGAGGATGATGAGAAAGATATAAACATTATGGACAGTGGTGATGAGGACACACCAAAGGAACCTATGTCTCCATCACCACAGTTAGATGCATTTGATCTTGGTGGAACTGAGGAACAAGAAATTGACAATGACACAGGTTAGTGCTACTTATTCATGATAGTCATATATATCAAAATCTTCAATACTAAATTGATTTTTATACGCCAGTTTGAAAAAATGTTTTATGTAAATGGTTTGTCCGTCCATCATTCATCCTCCATCCATTTGTCCAGATTGATTTTTGTCCAGAGTGTTTCTCAGCCATATGTTGTCCAATCATTTTCAGACTTGGCACATAAGTTAACCACCATCAGAACCTGAGCAAGTGTGGTCTTGAGTTTGATTGAATTTTCCTTAACTAGAGTTATGATACAGTCTGACTTAGAATTTATAAAGTCTGTGGATACATTTTTGTCAGGAGGGTTTCTCGGCCATTTGGTGTCCAATCTTTTTCAAATCTGGCACAAATGTTAACCACCATCAGAACCTGTGCAAGTGTGATTTTAAGTTTGATTAGAGTTTCCAAACCAGAGTTATAGTACAGTCTGACAAAGAAATTATACAGTCTGTGGACACAGTCTTGTCCTGAGCATTTCTCAGCCACTTGTCCAACCTGTTTCAAACTTGACACAGAAGTTAGCCACCATGAGATTCTGTACAAGTGTGATTTTAAGTTTGATTGGAGTTTGGATTTGTAGATCAGCACCAAACTTGGTTTGTGTGTCTGTCACTAAAATACAGGTTAAGTTTGAATCAGGGTTTGGTACAATGTTATTGCTTGGATAACAACAGTAGATATTTGCAAAATCCTACCGGGCAAATTATGCTGTGCTAGGCAGTGCACTGGTTTAGTCTTAACTGTGGTTTGTTTGTTGGTTTATTTATTGGGATTTAACAACACTTTCAGCAGCCAAGGTCACATCAGGTTGAACAGTTTTATGGGTGGAATATGCTGGAATACATGGAGAGAACCACCAAGCAGCAGTGAGCAACTGTCAAACTTTCTAGCTCTGCACAAGGTGAGTTAGTAGAGGATGAAGTCAAGTGCACCATTAACATGTGTTATGCCTTAGTACACAGTACCACCTGCCCCGACATCAGGATTAAGTGTGTGGTCCAAGGATGCAACACACACAGGTACCCCTGGTCAGGATCGAACCCATCAACCAGTTTGAAGTTCAATGCTATATCTACTGAACCACAATACTCCCCTTAAATGTGATAAAATCATATTCATTTAATAGTTTTTTGATTAACCCTTTATCTAATTAATCGGCCATATCTGTCCTCGTAATTTACAAATTAAGCAATTGAGACAAATAAATATATTTTTATACTGTACCAATGACCCAGACATAGCTGGTGCTAACTCTTAAAATATAGGGCCAAACACAAATTTTGCCCCCCAATCCCCAAAATTTGCATCTAAAACTAAAGAAAACATGTCCTGAAAGGCCCTCCACACTTCGCCCCTACTGCGCATGCGCAGTGTCAAGGACGTTCCGAAATTGGCGCCATTAAGCATTCTAAGTTTGGCCCTTCTTCAGTTAACATCTGACTGATCTTTGTGCTTATAAATCTCAGTTTAAATGATGCCAGACACATAAATATTAGTGAAATGGTGATTCTAAGGAGGATAGAGAAGGAGGAGAGGAAAAGAATGTGTGACAGAATATTATCAGGGCTGTAACTTAAAATTTTTTAATGAAATTATGTTAAGTTACCTATTTTCAAGGCAGCAGCCATTTTGTTGTCATTCTGATTATTTAGTTACACTGTTTTTTTAAGTGTTTTCCTCTCTCCCTGTCCTTTAAGTTCCCCCTTGCTGTTCTCCCATGCTTTTGGCATAGTTTTTGTAATTATTATTACTAAATTTTCTTGGGAGTTTTAGCTGAATAACAGAATGAATTCTGTTCTTTCCCCATGTTTACGTCTTCACCTACGGGTGGTTAGGCGTTGTGTTCTGCATCTACCATCTGATGTTCTGCAGTTTCTTCCCTGGAAGTCTCTGTTTTGCATCAGATAGTGTATTTTTGGTAACTGATTTCGGGCCTGGGTGCCTGGAGTCTTATTTTAGTGTTTTTACACTCATTGTTTACATTTACAACAGCCCTCTGTGTGAGGGGGGGATTTCTAAAAAATAATATCTTGATGTTATTTTAATCATAACTAGATACATTATTATTGTTCGTAAGTGTTGAATAAATTGTTTAAAATATTTTTAAAATTTTTGTCCACACTTAGGCTTGGGATCCATTGGGGCTCAACGTTACTTTTCAGAAACTTGGGCTGTTCTGAAAAAATATTTTTTCAAAATATTTTGATTTCAATTATTTTTTCTATATTAATGGATCATATTATTATTATGTATTTTGATTGCCAGGGGTTAATGCGAGTACCAGGACTTGTTTTCTTTTCACATTGAAAGGATATTGATCAATTGTTTTAAGAGGAAGTCTTCCTCTGACTTTATTATCATTCTATATGTGGTCAGTGTACTCGCATTAACTCCTGTTCTGTATCGTATGATTTCGATGACAATATGGGAAGCGTATGTCACGGTATGTGTTGGGGATTTGGACACTCCGGTCCTTTCCCCGCAGGGTCACTCTACTTTATCAATTTCTATTTCAGACGATCAAGATTAGGGTGATGTATCTGTGATGTCTTCCAACAGTGTGCCTCCGTCGTCACAATTAATGAAGGGCTAGCGGAAAAGTGCTCATGTAAATACGCCAATTGCCTAAGAGGACCCTAGTAGGTTCGACGGCCTTTGACGTCCGCTAGCTCGCCCGGTGTAGCGTCCATTCACCGAATGGTTCGGCAGCCGGGTTCGTCCGTTGCGGTCTAGAAGGAATTTTGGGGTGATGCGAGCACTATAAATTAACCTAATGCACACCCAGTGACGGCGGATCGGAGGGAGAACGCAGGAAGCCTTTTAGTCCGATTCATAGCTCGTTCCGGTCCATCCGGACGGCAAGCGAGAGAGGCCCCTCTCTCGTTCAACAACATCTGGCCCCAGATGTTGTGGTACAAAATGTGTCGTAAGCGGAGCATACGTCCGTCGCTCGGGATGCTCCGTTGTATAGGCAGTCCGCTGAGACTGCTAAGGCTTCCTCTTCTCGTCAGCGCACACGACCGCACCTTGGCTGCGTGACCGCCGATATATTACCAGCTTCGCCGATCAAGGATTCTTCGGCGACCAGGTCACACCATCCGGTAGCCAGGGACACGAGGCCTGCAGACTCCGGACGTTCGCATAGGAAGTGTGCGGGAGTCAACGTACACGGAGCTTCCGGCGGCAATGCATTGTAAGACCGCTACTGCACAGGCCTCGGGAACGGACGTGCTTTCCTTAATAGCACAGTTTATCGCAGCATCCCAGCATCAACTGAATCTGTCGCATATATTTTATCCGACGATGCTGGGTCGGGACGCTCCGCGGAAGCGGGTACGGACGTCCGAAGTTTCATCCGGTCCGACGGGATACCGAAAGGGATTCGGAGGATTTCGAGCTTTCCCTTTCGGAACAACATATGCTGTTGTGTATGTCATCTGACTTGGTCTTCTACAGCTTCTTTCGTCGGACCAGAATGCTGCGATGCCGGATAAGAAACTGATAGCGTCGGTGGACTTAGAAATTTTTGGTTCGGTTCAGGGACATCGTCCCTCAGTTCCGACATAGTCCAATAATGTCACACAAACTTTCGAATTATTGAACGACGCTATATATATTATTAATTTATGCTTGCTAACCAAGCATTTCTGGTTTCTTGTTCGAAGAGTTATGGAGATGTCTTTCAAAAGTGTGCCTCTGTCGTCATAGTTAATGAAGAGTAGCGGCAATAAGTGCTTATGGAATATGTCTATCGCCTACGGAGTGACATTCGCTAGCTCACCCGGTGTAGCGTACATTCATCGAATGGTTCGGCTGCCGGGTTCGTCCGTTGCGGTCTAGGAAGGAGATTTTGGTGATGCGAGCACTTTAATTACTTTAGTACTCACCCAGTGACGGCAGATTGAGGACAGATCGGAGGAAGCCTGTTAGTCCGGTTCCTGGCTTGTCCAGGTCCGTCCGGGCTGTGAGTGAGAGAGGTCCCTCTCTCGCCCAACAACATAGGGGACCGCATGTTGTGGTTCAGATATTTTACATTCTGAGCATATGTCCGTTGGTCGGGACGCTCCGTTATATTGACAGTCCGAGAGACTGTCTTTAATGCTTCCTCATCCTCACAGCAGGGCACACGACCGCACATTGGCTACGTGACCTCGAGTATCCGATCAGTTTCGGCATTCAGTGATTCCACGGCGAATAGGTCGCGCCATCCGGTAGCCAAGGGACACGAGGCCTATACACTCCGTTCGCTCGCATATTGGTAGTATGCACGGGGTAACGATCACAGAGCTTCCAGCGGCAATGCATCGTAAGACCGCTTCTCCTCAGGCCTCAGTGACGGACGTGCTATCCGAGTTAGCACAGTTGTTTCGCAGCATCCCAGCAATTGACAGTTTCTCGGTCGAATCAGGAATTATCCGACGGCGCTGGGTCGGTGCGGTCCGCGGTTGCATCAGGTACGGACGACCGAACGCTTTATAGGGTCCGACAGGATGGCGAAAGGGATTCGAAAGATTTCGAGTTTTCCCTTTAGTAGTATCGGAAGATGCCTTTCATATCTTCTGGCATTATCTTCCAGTGATTATTATTTCGGACTTCATTGCTGCGATCTTGGATAAGAGACTTATAGCGTCATTGGACTCGGATTTTTCGATCGGTTCAGGGACATTGTCCCTGACTTACCGACGCAGTCCAATATTGTCATTACAACATGTGTTTTATTTTTCGACGCTATATATATATATACAAGCCTGCTACTAAGCATGATAGTTTAGTTTCTTGTCCGCGTTGCTCATTTCTGCCATTTTATCATTTATACAAATAGTTTATTTTGGCAGAGCAGGGCATACCGAGAGTTCATATGCGTCTAGACGGTGTGATTAAAGACTGCATATATTCTTTTTCGCCGTTTATGTCTTTTCCAATTTCAATGTTGGGAACGACATTATGTATAGTAGACTTAACTTAGACGCTTTATTATACGTAATCCGCCTTACTGAGGCGTTATCATTACGTCTTCAAGAAAAGATTTACAGGATATTATTCTCAATGTAATTTCTTTTGAGGGCAGTAGTTTGTTCACGTATAACTCCGCCCTTCAGTGGCTGATTGGAGTTAGTTAGACGTGACGCAGCCCTAGCTACATCCACACGCGTGGATAGTAAGGTTAAGAACTCTCTCAGAGTCGCTTCGTTCTCGGAGGAGCTTCTCTTCGACGGCAACTTTTCGGCAATCCATGAATTGCTCGATTTACACGTTCTCTTGTCTATCTAGTGTTACAAGAGATTCAGACTGGGGCAAACATTCGGTGGTTGACTCAGAGAGTGCCGCCGCAGTTGCCGGACCCGAGTGTGGCTGTTATGACGGTTGCCAGTCAAACAGATTGGGATATAATACTGATGCCTACGGATTCGAAGTGCCAGGGTCTTTGGGTTCCGCAGTCTTTTAGCAATCAGTTTTCTTCCGCGGAATAATGTTTTTTAGGCTTGCTTTATGTCATTGCATGAACATTATTCAGAAACGCATGCCCAAATTCCTGTCCTTTAATTCGACAGTAGTGGCGTATCTCCGGAACCAGGGAGGCACTCTTTCGTTTCCGTTATTCAATTTAATGGAAAGAATCCGTCTGTTGGTTATAGTACACCAAGTTCAGTTTTGGTCCGTCATATTCCGGGTCGTCTGATTGTTTTATCGGACTCCCGTTCTCTTACGGGTCGCTTGTTGCTGTCAGAATGGACTCTCAACAAACAAGTATTCAATCAGATTTGCTATCTATGGGAGCGCCCAATGATGATTATTTATGACACAGCTTGCTAATCAATTGCAGACGTATGTGTTGGCTTGTCCAGATCTCTGAGCTAATATTGTTAACGCTCTATTGATCTATAGGACGGAATAATAGGATACGCGTATCCTCCGGCGCTGTTGTTTTAGCAGGTATTGCTAAGATAAACAACCACAATACATTTCTGTTGATAGCATCTCTATCTTCACCGAGATCATGAGTAATTTACTCTCTTGTCTACTGTGGGTCTTAACGTGAAATCTTCCTCTATGTGAGGATCTTTTTCACTGGGTAAATCGTGTCATCTTTATCACAACCAGCAAGGTCGCAACCTTCATGTATTCTGTTGTGTGGTCCGTATTGCATTGTAAGCACTGTACTGGACGAGCTTTGGACGCGATTTTTTACTATAGGAGATCCTCTTCTTCGCTATTCTATGCGGCTACAGTGGAGGCTCTTTCGTCGTGGTGTAGGGATCATTATGTTCATATTGTTGATCCCTCCATACTACTCATTGCTATTTTTTGGTATACTTGTTTCACAAGATCTACTGCAGCCTGTTATTATTTAGGTTATAGGTTTATGTTACCTCATACCTATGCACTCTACGATAGTTTACAATTGAGTCTTTTGTCTCTTTATCTAAGTCAGTTAGTAACTTTTTGATAAATAGACTTAGAATCTTTAGATTAAATTCCTATACGGATTTTAACTTCGGTTCTTATTTAGCTAAGTAATCATTTGAGCCTCTGGAAACAGTAGTTTTCAAATTCTGACCTTTTAGACAGTAATTCTGTTGGTTTCTCTTTTACTGTAGAGTCAGTGAGTTTCATGCACTATCGATGGATGATTTTCACTTTCATAGTTTCGGAATCAATACTTCCGTTACTATTTAGGTTGGATTGTTGCATAAGAATTAGGCTCCTATTATCCGGAACCTATTATTTTAAGGTCCTTCCGTCTTCGTATGGGCATAGGCTTTTACTCTTTCCGGGTACAGTTTATGTATTTATAAACAGATATCTGTTTATTACTATGGGCGTAAGCTTCTTCTGTCTTTGATGTCTAGTAGAAGGACGTTACGCTCCATTTTATTGTTAATGGATTCTATTAACTATCGGTACTGCTTATCGTATATCATTGACTTAGCAGTTGTGCTTAAGATTTCGGCTCATGAAGTAAGAGTTCTTCTACTTCTTGGGCTTACATTAATAGTGTCGCTATTATAGATTTTTGAAGGCCGCTCATTGCGCTCAGCCATCCACATTCATGAATTTTATCTCAGAAATATCGAGTCCATTTCTGGAGGCCTCTATTGTTAGGTCTATTATCTACTGCTCAGAATGTCATTCACTTAACAGTTGCTACTATAGCTAGGTAGGCTGTCTGTTTCGGCAGTGTCTCCGTTCGGCTGCCCTCTTCGCTCTGGGCTATTTGACCCAGGGCAAGAAAAAGGGGGGGGGGGGGGGGGAGGGTGTTCCCTTGGGTCACCTGTTTTACTATGAAAACAAGGGGATACCTCCTCCGGAGTTAGTAATTCTGAGCTGTTATTGGGATGGTTGTTTAGTGAGAAGTTTAGGTTTTTAAAATTCATTCAAGTCTTAGTTTTTAAAGTATAGCTTTTGAATATTGCATATGTCAACGGACATGATTATGCAATCCTCAGACTCTTTTAGGAGTATAAGAGTCTCTATTCTCTAGACTTACTTTATTTATTGGCTTACTTTAAAAATTATTACTATAAGGATTATATTGGATATTAATAGAGTACATGGATGTATGAAGCTCAATTTTGGAAGGTGTTGTATCTTTCTAATTTATCATAAATAAGAAAGATACATGTAAGGCCTATTACTTCTTTTTCCCTACAGGGGATGACTCTATTTTATTTTATTGAGCGTATTCCATTTTGCTCTATGTCCTTGGCCCTCCAGCCTTTTTACTATTCAGCTATGTCTGGGTCATTGGTACAGTATAAAAATGTTAAAAAATTTATAGTAATTTATATATTTTTTATACTTACCAATGACCCAGACGGGGATGGCCCTCCCAGGAGTTGGGAACTCTTGCCTCCCCGCTGAGTACATAGCGCTTACCAGGCACTGGTTATTAGAATGATTAATGGCGCCAATTTCGGAACGTCCTTGACACTGCGCATGCGCAGTAGGGGCGAAGTGTGGAGGGCCTTTCAGGACATGTTTTCTTTAGTTTTAGATGCAAATTTTGGGGATTGGGGGGCAAAATTTGTGTTTGGCCCTATATTTTAAGAGTTAGCACCAACTATGTCTGGGTCATTGGTAAGTATAAAAAATATATAAATTACTATAAATTTTTTAACTTTCCAAAAATTTTGGCAAGACCATATGTGACCTCTCATTGGAACGAGCTCATTGATCTCATTCCAATGAGGGGTCATATGATATGCTTTTGTTTAAAAAAAAAATTTAAATTTAAAAAGCAGTTATTAAAATAATAAATTTTTTTATCCTTTGTTTTGGGTAAAAATATTTAATTAACAAATGCCCGGTGTATGGTTACCTTTCTGCATTCTGACAAGAGGTAGGTGTAACCAGTTGGATAAACTTGACTTTCTAATTGTTACACGTATGAAATAGACATTGATGCTGGATGTGACCTTAAACACCAGTAAATAAGTAATATGTTGGAAACACTGAAGTGGTAGAGGCAGTATTTGTTTTATAACTTTGATCAGGCTTATAAACCAATGCAGATTGCATTCCATCAGTATTGCCTGTTTTATTGGGTTTTTTTTTACCTGCGTCGCCAGCGGCAGAGCAGGTCTAGTAACTGCTCGACTCTGTCCGTCCGTCCAAAACACTTCTTCCGTCAAAGTTTTCTTGGCTTCTATGAAAGGGAATGATTTTATATTTGGTCTGCTGCTTCATAATGATGAGTTGTATCGTGTATCTAATTTTCAGATCTGCCGTGCAGCCACTTCCTGTTTGCCGATCAATTGCATGCAGCAATGCAGGTCCAGACCCGGTATTGGTCTTGGCTTGTTTAAATGGGCACTTGGTCTTTATGGAAGACTGTAGGGTATCTGTCATTTCAGTTTTGAACTATCAGCCACAAACAGATATTTGCATAGTCATCAATTCTGAGCCCTTGATTTTTTGTGGGTGTTTGTGTGTCATTTTAATCAGCTTTATATAAGCAGGGCTTATATTTCAATGAGAATCCGAGAATCAATTCACGCAACAAAACTAGCGAGAATCCATGTAGATTCTCGCTGCACCTCTGATAGGATTTACCTGAAAAAAAATTGAGTCAATTTAAACTACTATTCAGGTTGGGTGAAGGGTTAATGAAAAAGATTGGAGAAGTTGAAATACTGGTATAAAAGATTCTAGATAATTTTAATTGAAATGAAACTATTTTAAAATTTTATAGCTGAAATACACAAGAAATTAACAGAACTACTTGATGATCTGGAAACCATTAAAGCCAAGAAGAAGGTTTATGAAGAACAAATGGCTATTTTAGACAATGAATCACTTAAGGTAAAATTATCCTCTAATCAGATAATTTGTGCCTGCCTTCTGCTTCACATTTTTTCAACACTAAAGGCTCATTCACTTTATAGCAATGGATCTGGCTCATCCAGTGGATTGAAAGAGGTCACTAATATTGCTTCTGAGCCCTTCTCAATGACTGCAGTGTATCCAGTGCAAATTATGATCTCTCTCAGAGCATCTCAATTCATTTGATCCGCAAGTATACAGAAGAAGTCTCCTTGGTTACGAATCGAAATTAAGTATTTTTATTGTTTACTAATCATATATATTTCATATTTTTATACTGTACCAATGACCCAGACATAGCTGGTGCTAACTCTTAAAATATAGGGCCAAACACAAATTTTGCCCCCCAATCCCCAAAATTTGCATCTAAAACTAAAGAAAACATGTCCTGAAAGGCCCTCCACACTTCGCCCCTACTGCGCATGCGCAGTGTCAAGGACGTTCCGAAATTGGCGCCATTAATCATTCTAAGTTTGGCCCTTCATCAGTTAACATCTGACTGATCTTTGTGCTTATAAATCTCAGTTTAAATGATGCCAGACACATAAATATTAGTGAAATGGTGATTCTAAGGAGGATAGAGAAGGAGGAGAGGAAAAGAATGTGTGACAGAATATTATCAGGGCTGTAACTTAAAATTTTTTAATGAAATTATGTTAAGTTACCTATTTTCAAGGCAGCAGCCATTTTGTTGTCATTCTGATTATTTAGTTACACTGTTTTTTTAAGTGTTTTCCTCTCTCCCTGTCCTTTAAGTTCCCCCTTGCTATTCTCCCATGCTTTTGGCATAGTTTTTGTAATTATTATTACTAAATTTTCTTGGGAGTTTTAGCTGAATAACAGAATGAATTCTGTTCTTTCCCCATGTTTACGTCTTCACCTACGGGTGGTTAGGCGTTGTGTTCTGCATCTACCATCTGATGTTCTGCAGTTTCTTCCCTGGAAGTCTCTGTTTTGCATCAGATAGTGTATTTTTGGTAACTGATTTCGGGCCTGGGTGCCTGGAGTCTTATTTTAGTGTTTTTACACTCATTGTTTACATTTACAACAGCCCTCTGTGTGAGGGGGGGATTTCTAAAAAATAATATCTTGATGTTATTTTAATCATAACTAGATACATTATTATTGTTCGTAAGTGTTGAATAAATTGTTTAAAATATTTTTAAAATTTTTGTCCACACTTAGGCTTGGGATCCATTGGGGCTCAACGTTACTTTTCAGAAACTTGGGCTGTTCTGAAAAAATATTTTTTCAAAATATTTTGATTTCAATTATTTTTTCTATATTAATGGATCATATTATTATTATGTATTTTGATTGCCAGGGGTTAATGCGAGTACCAGGACTTGTTTTCTTTTCACATTGAAAGGATATTGATCAATTGTTTTAAGAGGAAGTCTTCCTCTGACTTTATTATCATTCTATATGTGGTCAGTGTACTCGCATTAACTCCTGTTCTGTATCGTATGATTTCGATGACAATATGGGAAGCGTATGTCACGGTATGTGTTGGGGATTTGGACACTCCGGTCCTTTCCCCGCAGGGTCACTCTACTTTATCAATTTCTATTTCAGACGATCAAGATTAGGGTGATGTATCTGTGATGTCTTCCAACAGTGTGCCTCCGTCGTCACAATTAATGAAGGGCTAGCGGAAAAGTGCTCATGTAAATACGCCAATTGCCTAAGAGGACCCTAGTAGGTTTGACGGCCTTTGACGTCTGCTAGCTCGCCCGGTGTAGCGTCCATTCACCGAATGGTTCGGCAGCCGGGTTCGTCCGTTGCGGTCTAGAAGGAATTTTGGGGTGATGCGAGCACTATAAATTAACCTAATGCACACCCAGTGACGGCGGATCGGAGGGAGAATGCAGGAAGCCTTTTAGTCCGATTCATAGCTCGTTCCGGTCCATCTGGACGGCAAGCGAGAGAGGCCCCTCTCTCGTTCAACAACATCTGGCCCCAGATGTTGTGGTACAAAATGTGTCGTAAGCGGAGCATACGTCCGTCGCTCGGGACGCTCCGTTGTATAGGCAGTCCGCTGAGACTGCTAAGGCTTCCTCTTCTCGTCAGCGCACACGACCGCACCTTGGCTGCGTGACCGCCGATATATTACCAGCTTCGCCGATCAAGGATTCTTCGGCGACCAGGTCACACCATCCGGTAGCCAGGGACACGAGGCCTGCAGACTCCGGACGTTCGCATAGGAAGTGTGCGGGAGTCAACGTACACGGAGCTTCCGGCGGCAATGCATCGTAAGACCGCTACTGCACAGGCCACGGGAACGGACGTGCTTTCCTTAATAGCACAGTTTATCGCAGCATCCCAGCATCAACTGAATCTGTCGCATATATTTTATCCGACGATGCTGGGTCGGGACGCTCCGCGGAAGCGGGTACGGACGTCCGAAGTTTCATCCGATCCGACAGGATACCGAAAGGGATTCGGAGGATTTCGAGCTTTCCCTTTCGGAACAACATATGCTGTTGTGTATGTCATCTGACTTGGTCTTCTACAGCTTCTTTCGTCGGACCAGAATGCTGCGATGCCGGATAAGAAACTGATAGCGTCGGTGGACTTAGAAATTTTTGGTTCGGTTCAGGGACATCGTCCCTCAGTTCCGACATAGTCCAATAATGTCACACAAACTTTCGAATTATTGAACGACGCTATATATATTATTAATTTATGCTTGCTAACCAAGCATTTCTGGTTTCTTGTTCAAAGAGTTATGGAGATGTCTTTCAAAAGTGTGCCTCTGTCGTCATAGTTAATGAAGAGTTAGCGGCAATAAGTGCTCATGGAATATGTCTATCGCCTACGGAGTGACATTCGCTAGCTCACCCGGTGTAGCGTACATTCATCGAATGGTTCGGCTGCCGGGTTCGTCCGTTGCGGTCTAGGAAGGAGATTTGGGTGATGCGAGCACTTTAATTACTTTAGTACTCACCCAGTGACAGCAGATTGAGGACAGATCGGAGGAAGCCTGTTAGTCCGGTTCCTGGCTTGTCCAGGTCCGTCCGGGCTGTGAGTGAGAGAGGTCCCTCTCTCGCCCAACAACATAGGGGACCGCATGTTGTGGTTCAGATATTTTACATTCGGAGCATATGTCCGTTGGTCGGGACGCTCCGTTATATTGACAGTCCGAGAGACTGTCTTTAATGCTTCCTCATCCTCACAGCAGGGCACACGACCGCACATTGGCTACGTGACCTCGAGTATCCGATCAGTTTCGGCATTCAGTGATTCCACGGCGAATAGGTCGCGCCATCCGGTAGCCAAGGGACACGAGGCCTATACACTCCGTTCGCTCGCATATTGGTAGTATGCACGGGGTAACGATCACGGAGCTTCCAGCGGCAATGCATCGTAAGACCGCTTCTCCTCAGGCCTCAGTGACGGACGTGCTATCCGAGTTAGCACAGTTGTTTCACAGCATCCCAGCAATTGACAGTTTCTCGGTCGAATCAGGAATTATCCGACGGTGCTGGGTCGGTGCGGTCCGCGGTTGCATCAGGTACGGACGACCGAACGCTTTATAGGGTCCGACAGGATGGCGAAAGGGATTCGAAAGATTTCGAGTTTTCCCTTTAGTAGTATCGGAAGATGCCTTTCATATCTTCTGGCATTATCTTCCAGTGATTATTATTTCGGACTTCATTGCTGCGATCTTGGATAAGAGACTTATAGCGTCATTGGACTCGGATTTTTCGATCGGTTCAGGGACATTGTCCCTGACTTACCGACGCAGTCCAATATTGTCATTACAACATGTGTTTTATTTTTCGACGCTATATATATATATACAAGCCTGCTACTAAGCATGATAGTTTAGTTTCTTGTCCGCGTTGCTCATTTCTGCCATTTTATCATTTATACAAATAGTTTATTTTGGCAGAGCAGGGCATACCGAGAGTTCATATGCGTCTAGACAGTGTGATTAAAGACTGCATATATTCTTTTTCGCCGTTTATGTCTTTTCCAATTTCAGTGTTGGGAACGACATTATGTATAGTAGACTTAACTTAGACGCTTTATTATACGTAATCCGCCTTACTGAGGCGTTATCATTACGTCTTCAAGAAAAGATTTACGGGATATTATTCTCAATGTAATTTCTTTTGAGGGCAGTAGTTTGTTCACGTATAACTCCGCCCTTCAGTGGCTGATTGGAGTTAGTTAGACGTGACGCAGCCCTAGCTACATCCACACGCGTGGATAGTAAGGTTAAGAACTCTCTCAGAGTCGCTTCGTTCTCGGAGGAGCTTCTCTTCGACGGCAACTTTTCGGCAATCCATGAATTGCTCGATTTACACGTTCTCTTGTCTATCTAGTGTTACAAAAGATTCAGACTGGGGCAAACATTCGGTGGTTGACTCAGAGAGTGCCGCCGCAGTTGCCGGACCCGAGTGTGGCTGTTATGACGGTTGCCAGTCAAACAGATTGGGATATAATACTGATCCCTACGGATTCGAAGTGCCAGGGTCTTTGGGTTCCGCAGTCTTTTAGCAATCAGTTTTCTTCCGCGGAATAATGTTTTTTAGGCTTGCTTTATGTCATTGCATGAACATTATTCAGAAACGCATGCCCAAATTCCTGTCCTTTAATTCGACAGTAGTGGCGTATCTCCGGAACCAGGGAGGCACTCTTTCGTTTCCGTTATTCAATTTAATGGAAAGAATCCGTCTGTTGGTTATAGTACACCAAGTTCAGTTTTGGTCCGTCATATTCCGGGTCGTCTGATTGTTTTATCGGACTCCCGTTCTCTTACGGGTCGCTTGTTGCTGTCAGAATGGACTCTCAACAAACAAGTATTCAATCAGATTTGCTATCTATGGGAGCGCCCAATGATGATTATTTATGACACAGCTTGCTAATCAATTGCAGACGTATGTGTTGGCTTGTCCAGATCTCTGAGCTAATATTGTTAACGCTCTATTGATCTATAGGACGGAATAATAGGATACGCGTATCCTCCGGCGCTGTTGTTTTAGCAGGTATTGCTAAGATAAACAACCACAATACATTTCTGTTGATAGCATCTCTATCTTCACAGAGATCATGAGTAATTTACTCTCTTGTCTACTGTGGGTCTTAACGTGAAATCTTCCTCTATGTGAGGATCTTTTTCACTGGGTAAATCGTGTCATCTTTATCACAACCAGCAAGGTCGCAACCTTCATGTATTCTGTTGTGTGGTCCGTATTGCATTGTAAGCACTGTACTGGACGAGCTTTGGACGCGATTTCTTACTATAGGAGATCCTCTTCTTCGCTATTCTATGCGGCTACAGTGGAGGCTCTTCCGTCGTGGTGTAGGGATCATTATGTTCATATTGTTGATCCCTCCATACTACTCATTGCTATTTTTTGGTATACTTGTTTCACAAGATCTACTGCAGCCTGTTATTATTTAGGTTATAGGTTTATGTTACCTCATACCTATGCACTCTACGATAGTTTACAATTGAGTCTTTTGTCTCTTTATCTAAGTCAGTTAGTAACTTTTTGATAAATAGACTTAGAATCTTTAGATTAAATTCCTATACGGATTTTAACTTCGGTTCTTATTTAGCTAAGTAATCATTTGAGCCTCTGGAAACAGTAGTTTTCAAATTCTGACCTTTTAGACAGTAATTCTGTTGGTTTCTCTTTTACTGTAGAGTCAGTGAGTTTCATGCACTATCGATGGATGATTTTCACTTTCATAGTTTCGGAATCAATACTTCCGTTACTATTTAGGTTGGATTGTTGCATAAGAATTAGGCTCCTATTATCCGGAACCTATTATTTTAAGGTCCTTCCATCTTCGTATGGGCATAGGCCTTTACTCTTTCCGGGTACAGTTTATGTATTTATAAACAGATATCTGTTTATTACTATGGGCGTAAGCTTCTTCTGTCTTTGATGTCTAGTAGAAGGACGTTACGCTCCATTTTATTGTTAATGGATTCTATTAACTATCGGTACTGCTTATCGTATATCATTGACTTAGCAGTTGTGCTTAAGATTTCGGCTCATGAAGTAAGAGTTCTTCTACTTCTTGGGCTTACATTAATAGTGTCGCTATTATAGATTTTTGAAGGCCGCTCATTGCGCTCAGCCATCCACATTCATGAATTTTATCTCAGAAATATCGAGTCCATTTCTGGAGGCCTCTATTGTTAGGTCTATTATCTACTGCTCAGAATGTCATTCACTTAACAGTTGCTACTCTAGCTAGGTAGGCTGTCTGTTTCGGCAGTGTCTCCGTTCGGCTGCCCTCTTCGCTCTGGGCTATTTGACCCAGGGCAAGAAAAAGGGGGGGGGGGGAGGGTGTTCCCTTGGGTCACCTGTTTTACTATGAAAACAAGGGGATACCTCCTCCGGAGTTAGTAATTCTGAGCTGTTATTGGGATGGTTGTTTAGTGAGAAGTTTAGGTTTTTAAAATTCATTCAAGTCTTAGTTTTTAAAGTATAGCTTTTGAATATTGCATATGTCAACGGACATGATTATGCAATCCTCAGACTCTTTTAGGAGTATAAGAGTCTCTATTCTCTAGACTAACTTTATTTATTGGCTTACTTTAAAAATTATTACTATAAGGATTATATTGGATATTAATAGAGTACATGGATGTATGAAGCTCAATTTTGGAAGGTGTTGTATCTTTCTAATTTATCATAAATAAGAAAGATACATGTAAGGCCTATTACTTCTTTTTCCCTACAGGGGATGACTCTATTTTATTTTATTGAGCGTATTCCATTTTGCTCTATGTCCTTGGCCCTCCAGCCTTTTTACTATTCAGCTATGTCTGGGTCATTGGTACAGTATAAAAATGTTAAAAAATTTATAGTAATTTATATATTTTTTATACTTACCAATGACCCAGACGGGGATGGCCCTCCCAGGAGTTGGGAACTCTTGCCTCCCCGCTGAGTACATAGCGCTTACCAGGCACTGGTTATTAGAATGATTAATGGCGCCAATTTCGGAACGTCCTTGACACTGCGCATGCGCAGTAGGGGCGAAGTGTGGAGGGCCTTTCAGGACATGTTTTCTTTAGTTTTAGATGCAAATTTTGGGGATTGGGGGGCAAAATTTGTGTTTGGCCCTATATTTTAAGAGTTAGCACCAGCTATGTCTGAGTCATTGGTAAGTATAAAAAATATATAAATTACTATAATTTTTTTAACTTTCAGGTTATTTTATTCAACTTTGTGGGGAGTTAGTTTAGTATAGTAACTGGGACAAAGTTAGGAGGTCTTAAATAAAACTGTGAGCGCTAAGTTGTCGAACGGTTCGTCGTGTTGCCTTTTGTCGCGTGTTTACAGTTTTCCCTGTCCGATCGCGTAATTTTGTCTTGTTGATGGCGAGCAAGTCTGTTCAGACGGAGGTAAGTATGGAGGTAAATACGTGTAATATCGCGGTCCAGGTCAACGGTGCCAACGGGGTAAGTATTGGTGTGCAGACAGAGGTCACTGGGGGTGTCGGTCAGAGCCGGGTTGGTGGGGCCACCGATGGCGATATTGGGCTTGAAGTTTGTAAACAGTGTTCTATGATGTATGGGGACTGTCGCTCGATGGGATATGGAGAGGTATGTGCAAACTGTCAGGAAATCCTCCGCTTACTTGAGACAATTGTTAAGTTTGAAGGGGAGATTGCTGAGCTGAAGGGAAAACTAGGTAGGGCGGGGCTGTCTGGAGTTACGCCTGTGAAAGTAGCTTTCCGAGAAGGATGGAAGGTTGTCGGTGGTTCCAAGAGGAAACATGGGGGTAGAACCTTTGATGTGAATGAGGTAGGTGATGAGGTGGGGGCTGCTAGAAAAGTACGCAGGACAGATGAGTGGGGCCCAGGCCGGAGCAATGCTGTAAAGCGTTTGGCGTGGACTATCAAAAGTGGTAGGAAAGGGAGGCCAGAGAAGCAGGTAGATAGGGGTGTAAAGTCCAAACGCAGTGGGGAGTGCAGCACCAGAAACAGAGTTGATGTGCTCGATTCAGAAGAGACAGAGGGGGAGATGGAGGTAGTTGCAACAGATAGTAGCTTGGGGTCTAGGCCAGGAAAAAGGAGGAGGGATCCGGGAGAAGACCAGGGGAGTAGTCCAGGTAGTTCAGGACCTGGAAAGAGACGGAGGGACAAGGATAGGAGTAATCCTAGGTCAAGATACCGGTACCGATATTGATTCCGAGTGGGGCTGTTGGAGAGGAAGAGGACGCTGTAAACAATAGGAGACTAGAGGAGATAAATAGGGCGAGGGCCAAAAGTAAGTTGGTGGTTGCGGGAAGTAGCATAGTTCGGGGGATCGACAAGGTTGTCTGTGGTCCGGACAGTAAAAATAGAACAGTTCTGTGCTTTCCGGGGGCTAAAGTGGAGGACCTGAGGGATAGAGTGGACGGTATTGTAGCTGGGTCGGGGCCTGATCCGGTAGTTGTATTACATGTGGGGTCCAATAACATCAGGGAGAGGAAATCAGTTCGTTTGGTGGACACATACAAGGACCTAATTAGTAAGCTACTTAGCAGGAATGCTCGGATCATCGTTTCAGGGGTGCTCCCCGTTATGGGTGGTGGGAATGAGAGGAACTTGTGGATTATGGCACTAAACGAGGAGCTGGAAGAGCACTGCAAAGACTTGGGAATACATTTCATTGACCACTGGGATTCTTTCTGGGGACAAGGAGAGTTGTATGGGCGAGACGGATTGCATTTAAGTAGGATGGGTACAGACCTGTTGGGCCAAAAAATTTTACAAGTGACTGGGCCTTTTTTGGAGAAAAGGGGGGTAGGGGACCACAGCCGATAACCCAGAGGGGCACAAATGCTGGGAACATAGGAAGAACAACAAACATGCACAATACAGGGACATACCAGGGTTATAATAATGTGCCAGTTATGACAAAAAAACAAAGATTCATTAAGTTTGGGTACTGCAACATCCAGGGTCTGCACAAGAAAGTAAGCGAAATATCAACAATGATGGACGAAGGAGACTTCGATATAATGGGTCTAAGTGAGACGTGGATACGACGGGATGAGCGGGTTGATCAGATGAAGGGTTGCGTGTGGATAGGAGCTGGGCGAACTGAGGGTCAGAAACGGGGTGGGGGTGTTGGCATCTACGCTAAAGAGGAATTACAGCCCTCATTGATTACAGATCTCACAGAAGCAAGGACTCAGATTCCAGTATCCAACGAAATAGTCTTGGCAAAAATCAAGTTAGGAAGCAGGAGTGTTGCCGTTGGTGTTGTATACTTAGCAGTGGAGGGAAGTAAGCCCGAGTGGAATGATTCAATATATACAACTCTTAGATCGAATATCACAGAGCTTGGAAGCAGAGGCTTCAGTATTGTCCTAATGGGGGACTTCAATGGGCACATCGGGGATAAGGAGGAGGGCATACAGGGAGGTGATAGGAAAATTAACACGAATGGGAGGAAGATGTTGGACCTATCAAAAGAGCTTGGTTTAAAGATCCTGAACAGGGATGCGAAATGTAAGGGTAAATGGACCTGGGAGAGGAACGATAAGAAAACAATAATTGATTATATACTCACTGACATTAGCGTATGGAGGGAGGTTATAGATGTAGAAATAGATGACGAGGGAAAAAATGACTTGGGTAGTGATCACAACCTGATAACAGTTAAGATTATGGGCAAAAAGACGAATAGAGACAGAAATACCTTCAAGGAAGTTTGGGGACTAAAACAAGGAGCCGACTGGAAGCAGTTTCGGGAAAAACTAAAACCAAATCTTGAATGTATACCTAGGGATGCAAATGTCCAGAGTATTTCAGATGGCATAGTAAATAGCCTAACAGAGGCAGGGAAGGATTGTATAGGAAGGGTGAGGGTCCCAACGAGAGAGCTTGGATACAGGGTTAACGAGGGACTGAAAAAGGCTATAAAAGAAAGGAAGGTAAAATGCGCTGCTTACAGAAGAAGTAGGAAGCTTAAAGGGGTGGATAACAATGACACGAGACTAATGAAAGGAGAATATGAACTGGCACGGAGAAAGGTGAATGAGATAAAGAATAATAATAGGAAGAAGCGCAATTGCAGTCTTGCCAGAACAATAAAGAAAACGGGGGGTTCGAGCTCAAACGTATTTTGGAACTGGGTAAATAAACGGGGGAAAAGTAGTGTGCAGAGTATCAAAGTGGATGGGGAAAGTACAGAAGATAAAGGCCGTATTGCTTCAGAGTTAGTCAAGCACTGGGAAAAGATAAACGATAGGCGATGGGGCAGTGGGTCCCCACCAAAAAGAAATACACTGGTGGAGGAGAACCTATCCAATCGTGTATGTAGCGAAATAACGGCAGAAGAAGTGCGGAACGTGGTCTCGAAATTAAAAAATGGTAAAGCGGGAGGGACTGATGAAATTCCGAACGAATTCCTCAAAAATGGAGGGGAGGCACTTATTGAAGTCCTGACAAACCTTTTCAACCTGGCTCTGCGAAAGCAAGAGGTCCCCAGAGAGTGGAGGGAAAGTAAGGTGTCGTTCATACACAAAAAGGGGGATAAGGAAGTTCTAGATAACTATAGGGGGATATCAGTTAGTAGTAACATCGGAAAAGTATTCTGTAAGGTCATATACGGTAGACTAGAGGAAGTTATTGAAGAGAAAGGTTTTTTAGGAGAAATTCAAAATGGTTTCAGGAAAGGACGAAGAGTCACTGATCACCTATTTACACTCACCCAACTGATAGAATCAACAAAGGCTGAAAAGAAAAAGATGTTTCTGGCATTTCTAGATGTGAAAAAAGCGTACGACCGAGTGTGGAGGGAAGGTATGTGGCGAAAGCTCGAGGGCATCGGACTGGGGGGTGACTTTGTGGGAATCATGAAAGCACTGTATACAGATGTGCAAAGCCATCTCTGTCTAGGGAGTATCACTACAAAACGAGTCCCTATGGATATAGGCCTCAAGCAGGGGTGTATCTTTTCACCGATTTTGTTTGCATTGTATGTTAAAGATTTAGGGGACGAACTAATTCAGAGTGCGGAGGGGGTAAATGTTGGAGACATAAAGATACCAGGCTTATTCTTTGCGGACGACATGGTGTTAATGTCTAGAACTGAACAGGGGCTAGAGAAACTGCTGGAAATTGTTGGTAGATATGGGAACACTTGGCGGCTCGAACTAAATGAAAATAAAAGCAAGGTAATACCCGTTGGACGCAAGGTAGATATGACGAAGAGATGGAGAGTTGGAGAGTTCTCAATCCCCGAAGGGGAAAGCAAACAAATCACTGTAGGAGAAACGGGAGAGTATGAGTATCTAGGGGTAAGCATAAATATAACGGGAAGAGGGGTGTACAGAAATTACTCAGCCAAACTGATTCTGAAGGGGAAAAGAATTCTGAACCAACTAAAACTTTTAGGGAAAAATAGTTTCAATAAGGTCTTTGTGGGGAAAACACTGTGGGAGAGGGTGGGTTTACCAAGTATAACGTATGGCACGGACGTGATTCCATTAAACCAAACCGTTATTAAGAAGTTGGAAAGTACTCAGAATGATGCCGGCAGATGGATAACAGGGTCGAGTAATGCTGCAGCTTTGAAAGTAGTAAGGGGGGAACTTGGGTGGATGAAAATCAAGGACAGGGTAGATTTGGGAAAACTGTGTTACTTTAACTACTTGAGAAACCTGCCTGACAAACGGTGGTGCAAATTGATGCTCAATACCATTTGGAATTCTAATATAGAAACGGGGTGGTCAAAACATGTGAGGGAACTAATGGACAATTACTCTATAGAGGTCACAAACATAGAAGTAGGAATGAAAGAAGGCAAAAGGTTTGTCAAAGAGAGAGTCATGGAAGATTGCAATCGAAACTGGCGAGCAGGGGTTAGCGTGAAAAGATCACTGCAGGGGTTACAATATAAAGAAAAGCCAGCTTTTGAGAAGTACCTAGATGGCACCTTTGGAGGGTCACTGCTCTTCAAACTGAGATCAAGATCACTGGAGCTTTGGGGAAAAATTGGGAGAGATGGGGAAAAGGGATGCCAAATGTGCCACTCTGGAGTAGTGGAGACCCTGGAACATTTTCTCTTGGAATGCCCTCAGTATATACCTCATAGAATAAAATTTACTGGAAGAATAATGCAGAAGTGGGGTGAAGAAACAAAGGATAGATGGCTGAAGGGGGACACGAGGGAGAGGGTAGGAATGCTTATTGAAGAAATTGAAAAAGAGGAAGTGAGGGACACTATTAAGCAGTTTATATCTGAATGCTGGGAGGAGAGGAGGGGAAGAGGGGCTGGGGTGCAGGGGGAATGATGGCCTTCTCTTATGAGGACCGCGACAAATCAGCGGCTGGCCAAAGAGTTATTATTATTATTCAAATTGCTTTCGTTATGTGGAATATATATTTTGATGTCACGATCTTGGGCATTCAGATTTTTATATCTGTGGGTTTTTTTTGTTTTAGACTACTTGGTCAATGGAAATGATGCATGAGGAGCAAACTCACAAGATCTTATACATATAGAATATAACCCAAGTGGCTTGGTGCACCAAATGTTCATCACAAGCGCAGGGTTTGTACGGGTCCTTGAAGGTGCTTGAAAGTGCTTGAATTCAAAAATCGAAATTCCAGGGCCGAAAAGTGCTAGAAAATGGAATCTCCAGCAGTCAAATCCTGGAAAGTGCTTGAAAAATATGTACTGTCAGTAATCTAGCATGTTTATGAAAAAAAATTGCTGTAATAACTTGTGTAATTGCTTAGATTGACTGTGCATAAAGTTGGTGTTTTTTGCATGTGCTGCCACAGATAGTCATGGCTAACTTTTGTATGCCAGGGATCAAATAGACACACACGTTGTTAAATATTAGTTATAAACAGGTGTGCAAGTATGAAATAGGGTCAACATTATGTTATCAGAAGGAAAGATGCTTGGGAAAAAGTCCTGGAATTTTTTTTTCTCAAGGGTGTACGAACCCTGAAGTGGTTAACTGTGCACCTTTGGTGAGCACGTGCCTTTGGCGAGTGGTTAACACCACTTCACCAGGAGTGGTGAACATTGGATACACCAAGCTACTTTGGGTATATTTTATTTATTCCATGATCATCAGATTATTAAGAGTTTAAAAGTTAATTAATATAATATTCAATATTAACACGTGCAAATCTGTTTTTGTTTACATGAGCATCGGTGGGAGGTACTTCCGTTGTCAATTTTATAGCCAAAATCAAATCTAAAAAGAAATGCGCAAATCACGGGGCCTTTTTCATTTTAATAACATACTATTTCGAGTAATGGATGCTTTATTAACTTGAGACAATGCATGTTTGTTAATTTTGGTATCTTCAAGGTAAACTCATTTAAAACATAATAAATAATTGCCGCTTTCATTTCACTCTTCGCGAGGCGACAAGCAATAAATTTAGACAAGTTTGCATTCAGGTTGAGGTCACCAAAGGTCAGCTTGGATGTAGTTCCACTGTGGGTGTAAATTTTAACTATTGATATCCCATTGCTACCGTGTTCACCACGATTGGTGTGTAAAGCTCAAATTTATGTCATAGGCTTCTTATATATAGTAGAATTGGTAATCATGGTATAAAACAAATTACTTCACTCCTGAAAAGGTACTGCTTTGAAAGGAAATGGGCTAAAATAGCTGTAAAACTAGACTAAAACTTGAGTGGTTTGTAATTTGTATCTTTCACTCAATTTTGAACATTTATTGACAGAGTTCATAATCCATTCGTTGGACATGTGAACATGATTAGTGAATACTGAGCATCATTTTCTTTGGAGACATGTCACAGGCAGCAGATGTCCCTCTACTTCCATTTATGCTGGGAGGTCATGCAACATATGACTGTCCCAAAAACGTCATGATCAAAGAGTAAAAATATGGATGAGCAGCAACAATGAATTTACAGATGTAAATTTATTGACCAAATTCTCCGAATATATTTAATGATTGCTTCTTTTTCAAAGAACTGATATGGTTGTATATTTTCAGAAAGAAACCTTGTCCATAGCCCCTTCCTCCCCATCCCCCATCTTTGGCATCCTGTACCCATATTGTGCAAATGGTAATTAAACTGTCTCAGGGAATTGCAGCATGATCTCATGTCACCCCAGACTTTTACAGAATCCAGGATAGGATATCTAGATTGTGTTCATTTTGACCTAGGATGTCAGCTTCAACCAAGACAGGATACCAAACACTGATTAAGAACTTCTCCAAGTCACAAGTCAGTCCAATAAGGAATGGAACTCTTCAGGACTTCTGATCCTGGCAAGTCTTTTCTAACTCATCACAGACCAGGAACCTAGAGGTGTGAGTGGGCAAGTGCAATGGACATTAATCAAATACAAACAGGACAGACAGTGACACCTCACACAGGCCTTTAAATTCCGCCAAACAGGCACCAGTAACCAGTGTTCCTGAATTCTGGGAATGTTCCCAAATAAGAGTGTATAACACACACTATGGCATGTTTTTATCTGTTCATGTCCATTTTTGTTCAAATGATTTAACCCTTTACCTAACATGAAAAGCAGATGACACTTACAAAAAAAATACTTGAATAACTATATTTTTATACTGAACCAATGACCCAGACTTAGCTGGTGCTAACTCCTAAATTCTAAGGCCAAACACAAATTTTGCCCCCCTCCCCCCCCCCCCCCCAATCCCCAAAATTTGCATCAAAATCCAAAAAATATGTCCTATGTTGTCCTCCATACTTTTATCCACTGATCATGCTCAGTGTCAAGGAAGTCTAAAATTGGAGCAAAATCCTCATTCTTTGTTTGGCCCTGAAATCAGTAACATCTCACTGATATTTGTGCTTATAAATCTCAGTTAAAATAATGCCAGACACAAAATATGAAAGAAATGGTGGATCTGAGGATGAAATAAGAGGATGAGAGGAAGAAACAGTGGAAGGATGTGTTCAGGGCTGTAACTTATAATATTTTTATACTGTACCAATGACCCAGACTTAGCTGGTGCTAACTCTAACAAAACCAGGGCCAAACACAAATTTTGCCCCCCAATCCCCAAAATTTGCATCCAAAACCAAAAGAAATCATGTCCTATAGGACCTCCATACTTCACCCCTACTGCGCATGCGCAGTGTCAAGGACGTCCCGAAATTGGCGCCAATTACCATTCTCTGTTTGGCCCTTCATCAGTCAACATCTCACTGATCTTTGTGCTTGTAAATCTCAGTTTAAAGGATGCCAGACACGTAATTTTTGGAAAAATGGTGATTCTAAGGAGGATATAGAAGGAGGAGAGGAAAAAGGAGTGACAAAAAATAATCAGGGCTGTACTTAAAATTTTTTATGAAATTATGTTAAGTTGCCTATTTTCGAGGCATGGGCCTCTTGTTGTCATTCTTGCTAAAATGTTGCACTGCTTATTCAGTGTTTCCTCTCCCCTGGCCTTCTAAGTCCCCCCTTGCAATTCTCCCATGCTTTTGGCATATTTTTGAGAAAGTTCATTTCTAAAATTCTCTTGGGAGAGTTGCTTGGTTACAGAATGTTTTCTGTTATTTTCCCCATAGTTACGTTTTCACCCATGGGTGTATAAACGTTGTGTTCTGCATCTTCCATCTGATGTTCTGCAGATTCTCCCCTGGGAGTCTCTGTCTTGCATCAGATAGAGTGTAATTTTGATGACTGATTTCGGGCCAGTTTTTTCAGTGGCTGGAGTCATGTTTTCTGGTGTTTTACACTGTTTGTTTTCATTGGCAACAGCCTTTTTTGAGGGGGGCTGTTTGCCTTTGGTGTAGTTTATCTCACTATAAGATACATTTCTATTATCCGTAAGTGTCTCATTAATTATTTAATATAAATTTAAAATTTTTGACCACACTTAGCCATCAGATCCATCGGGGCTCAACGTTACTTTTCAGAAACTTGGGCTTCGCTGAAAAAATATTTTTTCAAAATTATTTTGATTTGCAATTGTTTTTTCATTATTAATGGATCATGTTATTATGTATCTTTGTGTCAGGGGTTTGTGCGAGTAACTGGGACTTGTTGTTGACTTTTCACAATGAAAGGATATTGTTCAAATTGTAATGGGAAGAAATCTTCCTCTGACTTTCATGATCATTGTATTAATTGTAGTCAGTGTTCTCGCACTAATCCCTGTTCTATATGTCAATATTGGGA
The DNA here is from genome assembly GCA_031216915.1 of Pictodentalium vernedei. NCBI lineage: Eukaryota > Metazoa > Mollusca > Scaphopoda > Dentaliida > Dentaliidae > Pictodentalium > Pictodentalium vernedei. The sequence continues at coordinate 762,098,451 of CM062297.1, forward strand.
TGACAAACATTGGAAACGTGTGTCACGGTATGTTGTTACTGGAGAAAGGGCTATGCCGGCTCTTTCTCCGCAAGGTCACTCTACTCTCTCAGTTTCTATTTCAGAGGAACAAGAACAGGGTGATGTTTCCATGTTATCTTCTGCAAGTGCGCTTCCGTCGTCACAAATGAATTCAGAGCTAGCGGCAAAAGTGCTCATGGAGATTAAACAAATGTCGTCCGCTAGCTTGCCCGGTGTAGCGTCCATTCACCGAATGGTTCGGCAGCCGGGTTCGTCCGATGCGGTCCAGGAGGAAATGTTGGGTGATGCGAGCACTATAAACATTCAATGTGCACACCCAGTGACGGCGGATAGTAAGCGAGATCGGAGGAAGCCTTTGAGTCCGGTTCCTAGCTCGTCCAGGTCCAGCCGGGCCGCGAGCGAGAGAGGCCCCTCTCTCGTACAACAACATCTGGGACCAGATGTTGTGGTACAAAATGTGTCGCAAGCGGAGCATACGTCCGTCGCTCGGGACGCTCCGTTGTATAGGCAGTCCGCGGAGACTGCTCAGGCTTCTTCTTCTCGTCAGCGCACACGACCGCACCTTGGCTGCGTGACCGCCGAGATCTTACCAGCTTCGCCGATCAGGGATTCTTCGGCGACCAGGTCACACCATCCGGCAGCCAGGGACACGAGGCCGATGGACTCCAGACGTTCGCATAGAAAAAGTATGCGGGAGCCATCTGATGCGGAGCTGCCCTCGGCGAAGCAGCGAAAGACTGCGCCTCCACAGGTCTCGAGGCCGGACATACTTGTGCAGATAGCACAACTTATCGCAGTATCCCAGCAGCCGACAGAAACGGTGTCGGATCGGGAATTATCCGACGGCGCTGGGTCGGTACGCTCCGCCGAAGCATCGGGGGCGGACGACCGGGAGCATCATGAGGTCCGACCGGATGGTGAAAGGGATACGGATGATTTGGAGCTATCCCTTTCGGAACAGCATAAAGCTGCCGTGGACTTCATCCGGCACTTTCTCCCTCAAGTTGTTCCGTCGGGCCAGACTGCTGCGGTTCCGGACAAGAGGATTATAGCGTCATTGGACTCTGAATTTTTTGAGCGGTTCAGGCACATCGCTCCCAAGTTTCCGTCGCAGTCCAATAATGTTGCAAGAACATTTGAATTATTGAACGACGCTATATTTAAACTTGCTTCCAAAACGGGGAAAGCAGGTTTCTTGTCCGCCAATACTCTCAACCTGCCTTTCATTAATGCAAGGAATAAATTCGACATGGCAGGACAGGGTATTCCGAGAGTTCCTCTGCGTATGGACGACGAGGCAGAAGACTTAGAGCTATCATTACTGTCGTCTGCTTCTATTCCAACCGCGGTGTTGGAAACAGCTATTTCGTCTAACAGAGCCAATTTAGATGCCTTATCTTACGCAGATCACCTTACTAAGGCGTTATCACTGCGCCTTCAAGGGAAAGAATTTCAGGATATACAATCCTGTTTAAGACTTCTTTCAAGGGCAGTAGCTTATTCCACGTGTAACTCCGCCCTTTCAGTGGCAAATCTGGAGTTGGTTAGACGTGACGCAGCCCTAGCTACATCCACACTGGTGGATACTAAGGTGAAGAACTCTCTCAGAGTCGCTTCGGTCTCCGGAGAACTTCTCTTTGCCGGCAAGCTTTCTGCTATTTATGATAAAATTACAAAGAAAGCTTCGGATTCTCTGTTGTTCAAATCTGCTTCTAAGAAGTCGGATACGGCAGACAAGAATAAGACAGGCACTTCTGGGTCTAATGCGCCCAAGAGAGGTTCCTATAGAGGTTCCGGTGCGTCCTCTTGGTCTTATTCGAGAGACCGTCAGGGTAGCGACTCTCGTTCGGGACGTCCTTCGGGCCGGGACAACCGGTCGGACGCCCCGAGGTCGACGGGACGAGGTGCGGGTCGTGGAGGACGTGGTTTCTCCTACCGCAGGCCTCACAGGTCCAGGAGGTGATGGCTTAAACCTCTATCACGTACCGGTTGGCGGAAGTTTGTCGAGCTTTTCACAAGAATGGGTGTCGATTACGGACGACCCTTGGGTGAGAGGAGTGACTTCGGAAGGTCTAAAGATATCCTTCAAACGAAAGCCTCCATTAACTCGAAGTCCAAAGTGGACTCAACTTCCGTCAAATCCGCAGAAAAGAGACGCTCTATTATCAGAGGTGCAGTCTCTTTTAATGAAGAACGCGGTAGAGGTCGTAGAAAACCAGGAGACTCCGGGATTCTACAGCCATCTGTTTCTGGTTCCGAAACCAGCCGGCTCGTTCCGTCCAGTCATAGATTTGAGCTGGATAAACAAGCTGATCGTCGCTCCGAAATTTTATATGGAGACGATTCGGTTGGTCAGAGCGAGTATTCGGGTGAACGATTATGCAACAAGCATAGATCTCAAAGATGCGTACTTTCACGTCATGGTACATCCGACATTCAGAAAGTATCTACGCTTCGCAGTCCTAGGAGTGGTGTATCAATTCCGGGCGATGTGCTTCGGACTGAATCTAGCACCCTGGGCTTTCACTCGGGTAATGAACTCGGTAATGATCTATTTCCGAGCTCATTCGTCTGCGGTAACGTCGGCCTACCTGGATGACATTCTTCAGAGGTACGGCAACGAGTTAACGCTTCAGAACGATGTTCAGAATCTACTTCTATTGCTCCGACGTCTCGGTTTTATAGTAAACGAGGAGAAGTCGGATCTGGTGCCGTCCAAGTCATTCACAAATCTGGGAATGAGCTTCGAGACGCACAACAATCTCGTTCGTCTGCCGTTAACCAGAGCGAAATTAGTCAGTTGTTACGCTCGCTATTGTCTGCACGCAGACAAAGTCACAGCGAGAGAATTTATGAGACTGATAGGTCTGTGCGGAGCCGCTGCGGATCTCAATCTGATGGGGCGGTTACGCACGCGTCCTCTCCAAATTTTCTTGACTCAGAATTGGAGTGTGAAAATTCATTCGCTCGACGTAGACGTTCTCTTGTCAGATCAAGTGAAACAAGAGATTCAGACTTGGGCAAACATTCAGTGGTTAACTCAGGGAGTTCCGCTGCAGTTGCCGGATCCGAGTTTTACCTTTATGACGGATGCCAGTCAAACAGGTTGGGGTGCATCATTGATCCCAACGGATTCGAGATGCCAGGGTCTTTGGGATCTGCAATTCCTGTGCAAGCACATAAACATCAAGGAAATGATGTCAATTTGGCTTGCGATACGTCATTGGATGGACATTATTCACAATGCTCATGTCCAAATCCTATCCGACAATACGACAGTAGTGGCGTATATACGGAATCAGGGAGGCACTCATTCAGTTCCGTTGTTCAATCTAACGGAAAGAATCCTTCTGTTTGCGCTAGAACATCAGGTTCTTCTTTCGGTCCGTCACATTCCGGGTCGTCTGAATGTGCTAGCAGACTCCCTTTCACGAAAGGGTCGCTTGTTGCCGTCGGAGTGGACTCTCAACAAACAAGTATTCAATCAGATTTGCTACCAATGGGAACGGCCAATGATAGACTTATTCGTGACACATCTCAACAATCAGTTGCAGACGTATGTGTCTCCGTGTCCGGATCCAAGAGCATTTGCAGTAGACGCTCTGTCGATCCCTTGGGACGGAATGATAGGATACGCGTATCCTCCAGCGCCGTTAATGCAACAAGTATTGCTAAAGATAAAACAATCTCAATGCAAGATTCTGTTGGTAGCATCTCTGTCGCCACAGAGACCGTGGATAAATCTACTCAGGTGTCTGTTGTGGGACCTACCGCGAAAGCTTCCTCCACGGGAGGATCTTCTTTCACAGGGGAAATCGCGTCAACTCCATCACAACCCGCAAGGTCTCAACCTTCACGTTTTTCCGTTGTGCGGTCCTTCTTGCATGGCAAGCACTTTACAGGACGAGCAGTGGACGCGATTTCTAACTGTAGGAGGACCTCCTCTTCGTTAAACTATGCGGCTAAGTGGAAGGTTTTTCGTCGTTGGTGTAGGGATCATTCTGTAGATATTTTTGATCCCTCTATACTAAACATTGCAAACTTTCTAGTATACTTGTTTGACGAAATCAAACTGCAGCCTGTTACTATTAAGGGTTATAGGTCTATGTTATCTGATACCTATGCACATCATGATAGTTTACAAATTGGATCTAATGTCTCTTTATCTAAGTTGGTTAGAAACTTCTCGATAAATAGACCCAGAACTCTTAGATTAATTCCTAAATGGAATTTGGCTTGGGTTCTTCTTAAATTGAAGGAAAAGCCATTTGAACCTCTTGGGACAGTAGATTTCAAATTCTTATCTTATAAGACAGCTTTTCTCTTAGCTTTCTCTTCTGCTAGAAGAGTCAGTGAGCTTCATGCACTTTCGGTGGATGATTCTCACTATCGTAGTGTCGGGAACACTATCACCTTCACTACTAATGTGGGTTTTTTAGCTAAGAATCAGGCTCCTAATAAATATCCGGAACCTATTGTTATTAAGGCTCTTCCGTCTTCAGACGGGCGTAGGCCTTTACTCTGTCCTGTTAGAGCGTTACGTATCTATAAACAGAGATCTCAGTTTATCAGAAAGGGACGGAAACGTTTCTTTCTGTCTTTGATGCCTAATAGAAGGGACATTTCGGTCCATTCTATTCTAGATGGATTCAATTAACTATCCGTACTGCTTATGAGAGTTTATCTTCTTCTCAGCAGTCTGTGCTTAAGATTTCCGCTCATGAAGTAAGAGCTCTTGCTACTTCTTGGGCTTATGCTAATAGTATTGCTATTACAGATTTAATGAAGGCTGCTTATTGGTCTCAGCCATCCACATTCACGAATTTTTATCTCAGAAATGTTGAGTCCATTTCTGGAGACCTGCATTGTTTAGGTCCGTTATCTGTTGCTCAGAATGTCGTCCACTAAACAGTTGCAAGTATAGTTATGCAGGCTTTCTGTTCCGGCAGTGACTCCGTCCGGCTGCCCTCTTCGCTCTGGGCTATTTGACCCAGGGTAAGGGGAGGGGGGGGGGGGGGGCGGGTGTTCCCTTAGGTCACCTGCTTTATAGTGAAAAGCAAGGGAATGCCTCCTCCAAAGTCAGTATTTCTGAGTCGCTTCCGGGATGGTTTTAAAGTGTAATATTAATGTTAAAATTCATTCATGTCATATTTTTAAAGTGTAGCTCGGTGTGAAGCATTTGTATATGTTAAGTGTCAAACGGGCTTTAATATACAATACTCGGACACTTTTAAAAGATTATAAAGAGTCTCAATTCTCTGGACTACTTTATTTATTGGCTTACTTTAAAAATAATTAGTATAAGGGTTATACTGGATGTTAATAGAGAACATGAATGTTATTGTGCTCAATTATAAGGGTATTGTATCTTTCTAATTTAATATTAAATAAGAAAGATACATGTAAAGCCTAATACTCCTTTTCTCCTTAAGGGGTTACCTCTTTATTATATAGTTGAGCTTATTGGATTTTCCTCTATGTCCTAGGCCCTCCAGCCTTTTTACTATTCAGCTAAGTCTGGGTCATTGGTACAGTATAAAAATGTTAAAAAATTTATAGTAATTTATATATTTTTTATACTTACCAATGACCCAGACGGGGATGGCCCTCCCAGGAGTTGGGAACTCTTGCCTCCCCACTGAGTACATAGCGCTGACCAGGCACTGCCAGTAAGAATGATAATTGGCGCCAATTTCGGGACGTCCTTGACACTGCGCATGCGCAGTAGGGGCGATGTATGGAGGTCCTATAGGACATGATTTCTTTTGGTTTTGGATGCAAATTTTGGGGATTGGGGGGCAAAATTTGTGTTTGGCCCTGGTTTTGTTAGAGTTAGCACCAGCTAAGTCTGGGTCATTGGTACAGTATAAAAAATATATAAATTACTATAAATTTTTTAACTTTTGTGCAAAATTATTTCATGTTCCCTAATTTCGGGGCATAGGCCAGATGTTTACATTCTTGTTATGAAATTTCCACAGTTTGGTCATAGTTTCCTCTCTCCCTTTCCTTAATACCCCCCTTGCTATTCTCCTATACTTTTGGCATAATTTTTGTAATTTTTTTACTGAAATTTCTTGAGAGTTTTGGCTTGGTAACAGGATGTTTATTCTGTTTTTCCCCACGGTTACGCCCTCACCCTAGGGTGGTTAGGCGTTTCGGTCATGCATCTACCATTCGATGTACTGCAGTTTCTTCTCAGGAAGCCTCTGTTTTACATCGGATAGTGTTTAAACTGGTCATTGATTTCGGGCCATATTATCAGTGCCAGGAGTCTTGTTTCCAGTTTTTATTCACTTTTGTTTATGTTGACAACGGTTACTTCTGACACTGATTCCTTGTCTTCTATTAGTTCTACTCATAGCCAGATACATTAATATTGTCCGTAAGTTTAACATTAATTTTAAACATGTTTTAAACATTTTTGTTCACACTTAGGCATTGGGAACTTGGGCTCATCTTGAAAATTTTTCGAAAATTTTTTTTTCTTTTGAATTAATTTTTGAAATGTTTGTAATGGATTATTATTATTATGTATCTTTGTTTTCAAGGGTTGGTGCGAGTACGATGACTGTTTAATATTTTTTCAAAATGAAAGAATATTGTTCAATTGTAAATTGAGGAAGTCTTCCTCTGATTCTCATGGTCATTGTATTGTTGTAGTCTGTGTACTCGCACTAATTCTTGCTCAGTGTTTACCAATTCAGATGACAAACGGAGATGTGTGTCACGGTATATTGTTAGTGGTGAGAGGTCCATGCCAGTCCTCTCTCCACAGGGTCACTCTAGTTTTTTCAGTCTCTTTTTCAGAGGAACAAGAACAGGGCGATGTTTCTGTGATGTCTTCGAAAGTGTGCTTCCGTCGCCGCAATAATGAGCTAGTGGCAAAGTGCTCAAGGAATGCGGCAAGTGCCTAAGAGGTCCCACGTAGGATCGACGGTCACTTGTCACCCGCTAGCTCCCCCGGTGAAGCAGTCATTCACGAACTGTTTGTGACGCTGGGTTCGTCCGTTGTGGTCCAGGAGAGGAGAAGGGGTCTTGCGAGCACTATAATCTCAAATCACGCACATCCGGCGACGACGGATCGGAGGAAGCCAGTCAGTCCAATAGCTAGCTCGTCCAGGTCTATCCAGACCACGAGCAAGAGAGGACCCCTCTCTCTTACAACAACATCTGGGCCGATATGTTGTATGTAACGTTCGTTAGTCGGAGCATACGTCCACTCCTGCTCGGGACGCTTCGTCGCATAGACAGTCCGACGCTGGCTTGTCTATTGGCTTCCTCATCCTCACGTCAGCACACACGACCGCACCTTGGCTATGTAACCGCAGATATCCAGCCTGCTTCGCCAACCAGGGAGTCCACGTCGACCAGGTCACGCCATCCGCTAGCCAAGGACACGAGGCCTTTCCAGTTGGGACGTTCGCATATCAGAAGTATGCAGGAATTAACGTCCCTGGAGCTTCCAGCGGCTAAATTACGTAAGACCGCGGCTCCACATTTGTTTGTCAGTCCACGGGTGCAAGGGGTTATTTCCGAAGGTGTAAACTGTCCTTCAAGGAAAAACCTCCGTTAACTCGAACTCAAAGTCCACGCTGGTCTCATCTTCCGTTAAACGTTCAGAAGTGAGATTCGCTTCTATCAGAAGTTCAATCTCTTCTGGACATGAAAGCTATAGACGTCATAGAAAACTAGGAATCTCCAGTTTTCTGCAGTCACCTGTTTCTGGTTCCAAGATCAGATGGCTCGTTTCGTCCAGTTATAGATCTGAGCTGGATAAACAAGCTGATCATGGCTCCAAATTTTTATATGGAGACCATCCGATCGGTCAGAGGGAGCACTCGAGTGAACGATTATGCTGTGAGCATAGATCTCAAGGATGCGTACTTTTACGTCATGGTACATCTGGCGTTTAGAAAGTACCTTCGCTTCGCTGTCCCAGGAGTTGTTTTCAGTTCTGAGCAATGATGCTCTGGTCTGAACCTAGCGCCCTGGGCCTTCACTCGAATAATGATTTCGGTAATGACTCATTTCTGAGCTCATTCGCCTGTGCTAATGGCGGCCTACTTGGACGACATTCTTCAGGGTTACGGCAGCAAGTTAACGCTTCAGAACGATGTTCAGAGTCTGCTTCAATTGCTCCGACGTCTTGGTTTCATAGTAAATGAAAAGAAGTCGGATCTAGTGCCGTCCAAATCATTCACCCATGTGGGAATGAGCTTAGAGACGCACAACAATCTTGTTCTGCCGTTAACCAGAGTGATATTAGTCAGTTGTTAAGCTCACTTTTGTCTTCACTCAGATGTATTAACAGCGAGATAATTCATGAGACTGACAGGTTTGTGCGCACCCGCTGCAGATCTTTTTCCGATGAAGCGGCTATGCACTCGTCCACTCCACATATATTTTATCTCAGAATTGGAGTGTGAAGACTCATTCGCTCGAATCGAACATCGTCTTGTCGAAACAAGTGAAACAAGACATTCATACTTGGGCAGATATCCAGTGGTTAACTCAAGGAGTACCACTGCAACTGCCGGATCCGAGTTTTACGATAATGACGGATGTGAGTCAAACAGGTTGGGATGCAACTCTGAGCCCAACGGATTTGAGGTGCCAGGGTCTTTGGGATCCGCAGTTCCGAAACAAGTACATAAACCTCAAGAGATGATGTCAATATGGCTTGCACTATGTCAATGAATGAACATTCTTCAGAATTCGCATGTTCAAATTCTGTCCGACAATTCAACAGCAGTAACGTACATTCGGAACCAGGGAGGCACTCATTCCACTCTGTTATTCAATTTAATGGAAAGGATCCTTCTGTGTCCTAGAGCATCAAGTTCTTCTATCGGTCCGTCATATAACGGGTCGTCTGAAGGTTCTAGCAGACTTCTTTTCTCGGAAAGGTCACATGTTACCGTCAGAATGGACTCTCAACAAACGAGTATTCAATCAGATTTGCTACCAATGGGATCGTCCAATGATAGACTTATTTGCGACGCATCTCAACAATCAGTTGCAGACGTATGTGTCGCCATGCCCAGATCCTCGAGCGTTTGCTGTAGATGCTCTCTCGATCTCTTGGGATGGAATGATAGGATATGCGTATCCTCCAGCTCCGTTTATTCAGCAGATATTGCTAAAAATCAAGCAAGATTTTGTTGGTAGCATCTCTGTCACTCCAGAGACCATGGATAAATCTACTCAGGTGTCTGTTGTGGGACATTCCGTGGAAGCTTCCTCCACGGGAGGACCTTCTCATGCACAGCATCACAACCTGCAAGGTCTCAACCTTCATGTATTTCCGTTGTGCGGTCCTTCTTGCACGGCAAGCATTTTACAGGACGAGCAGTGGACGCAATTTCTAACTGTAGGAGGACCTCCTGTTCGCTAAATTATACTGCTAAGTGGAAGGTTTTCTATAGGTGGTGTAGGGATCATTCTATTGATATTTATGATCCTTCCATTCCAGATATTGCTAATTTTCTGGTCTACTTGTTTGACGAGATCAAACTGCAGCCAATAACCATTAAGGGTTATAGGTTTATGCTATCGGATACCTATGCTCATCATGATAGGTTACAGATTGGATCTAATGTCTCTTTATCTAAGTTAGTGAAAAACTTTTCGATAAATAGACCTAGAACCCTCAGGTTAATTCCTAAGTGGAATTTAGCTTGGGTTCTTCTGAAGCTAAAAGAAGTGCCATTTGAGCCACTTGATACAGTGGACTTCAAATTCTTATCCTATAAGACAGCTTTTCTCTTAGCCTTCTATTGTGCCAGAAGAGTTAGTGAGCTTCATGCACTATCGGTCGATGATTCTCACTATCGTAGAGTTGGTAATACTATTACTTTAACTACTAATGTTGGATTTTTGGCTAAGAATCAGGCTACTAATAAGTATCCTGAACCTATTGTTATTAAGGCTCTTCCATCTTCAGATGGTCATAGGCCTTTACTCTGCCCAGTTAGAGCCATGCACATTTACAAACATAAATCTGAGTTTAATAGAAAGGGACGTAAGCGTTTCTTTCTGTCTCTGCTGCCTAATAGAAAGGACATTACAGTCCATTCTATTGCAAGGTGGATTCAATTAACTATCCGTACTGCTTATGAAAAAGTAAGTGCGCCGTCTACATCTTGGCCTTATGCTAATAGTATTGCTATTACTGATCTGATGAAGGCTGCATATTGGTCTCAGCCTTCCACTGACTCTGTCCTGCTGCCCTCTTCGTTCTGGGGTATTTGACCCAGTGCAAGGGGAAGGGGGAAGGGGGGGGGGGGGGTGTTGCCTTATATCACCGGCTTTATGGTGAAAAGCAAGGGAATACCTCCTCTGGAGTCAGTAATTCCGAGTCGGTGCCGGGTTGGTTTTAAAGTGTAAAGCTAATGTCTATCTCATTTATGTAATATTTTTAAAGTGCCACTCGGTGTGAAGCATTTGTATATGTCACGTGTCATACAAGTGCTAATATACAATCCTCAAAACACTTTTAAATGAGTATAAAGAGTCTCATTCTCTGGACTATCTTTATTTATTGGCTTTCCTTTAAAAAGATTAGTATAATGGGTTATACTGGATGTTAATAGAGATCATTGATGTTATTGTTCTCAATTACGGAATGGTATTGTGTCTTTATTTTTTGATACAAACAAGAAAGATACATGTAAAACCTGTTCTCCTCTTCTCCTTGAGGGGATAATTCTGTTTACATGTAATTGAGCCTATTGGATTTTCCTTTATGTCCTAGGCCCTCCAGCCTTTTTTCTATTCAGCTAAGTCTGGGTCATTTGTACTGTATAAAAATGTTAAAAAATTTATAGTAATTTATATCTTTTTTATACTTACCAATGACCCAGATGGGGATGGCCCTCCCATGAGTTGGGAACTCATACCTCCCCGCTGATTACATAACGCTTACCAGGCACTGGTGGTAAGAATGAGTATTTGGCTCCAATTTCATACTTCCTTGACACTGAGCATGCTCAGTGGATAAAAGTATGGAGGACCACATAGGACATATATTTTTGGGATTTTGATGCAAATTTTGGGGATTGGGGGGGTGGGGCAAAATTTGTGTTTGGCCCTAGAATTTAAGAGTTAGCACCAGCTAAGTCTGGGCCATTGGTAAGTATAAAAAATATATAAATTACTATAAATTTTTTAACTTTTTTCATTTTTTGTCTCAAAAACATAGGTTTATGACCCCTCATTGGAATGAGCTCGACGAGCTCGTTCCCAAAACGGATCATAACCTATGTTTTTGAGACAAAAAATGAAAATATAATGAAAATTAATTCGCGATTTTTTAGAATATTGCTGTCCGGTTTTGGCCGTTACGTTGGGTAAAGGGTTAACTGGTAGAGAGTGTTGAAACAGTTAACTGGATAATCGGTTTGCAACTGGTTATCGGTGTAACTGGTTGGAAAAGCTGTCAACTGGATAACCGCTATACCTACAGTTTATGGGAAAGTGTTGGGAAAATAAATAGTATTTGACCACGAGATGTTAGAATTCTTGTGCCGACACAAGCATTGTCAAAGCTCCCAAATATTTGTCGATTTACAATGATGTGTAGTGACTGTAACATGAAAGGGTTAAGAAGTTGGAATGTTGAATGAACAATTATTTCGGTCACTTGGGATGCCAAGTCGCAAATATATGTCTGTTACTTTGTATCAAACTGCCAACAATTGAGTGCACTGCAGGTTGTTTTCTGCATGGGCAGCAGTGAGCACGTGCCTGTCAGTGTAACATTGTCTTCTACAGACAAATTTGACATTCTTTTCTTTGATGAGGTGTTGTTGATTTGCAGATTATAATGCTGAAAAAAATCCCTCAGAGTAAGTATGGTGCTTTCAGAATAAATTGACTGTTTGGTACTTTACAAGCGTGTTTCAGAAAAAGATGTTTTATTTTATTGAGCTATTTACAAGTTTGAACATATGTCATAAAAAAAACTATTTTAAAATCTAGCATTGTAAAATTCATTTTTCAGTTGTCAATATCAGATGAGGGGCTCTTGGTCAATGGGGCATATAATAATTTCTTACCACACCCTTTCATGACTCGCAACATATTCCGCGAGAAATTTCATTACGAGGAATAGGTAAATGTAAATGTGGAACTGTTTGTGACGTGTTTTAGCAGTGAACAGAAAAAAAAATTATGATTACATATTCACTCTATGATCATATCAGATTCAAGCCACTCAAGGTAAGAGGTTCTTTGCTAATACAGTTAACAAATAACTATTCCTAACTACAATTTACAAACTGGTTGGAAAATTCTTAACTAATATCAATGACATTTGTCCCTCACTTAAATGCACGTCCGTGGGAACAAATTGCACACACAATTTTTGTTTCAAGTGTGTTGCAGGCTTTGCACCTGTGATTTTCACATGTCATGTGCCTGTGATTTTCAAATGGCAAAGCCTGTTTTTGTGACCGGGTAATGCAGGGTGACCACAGTTATGACGTATCATCACTATTATATGGGACCATTGCAATCATATAAATTGTAAACAATCATTTGAACATTGGCAATTCTCAATGGCACTTGATGGTGTTCGTTTGTATACATTTTGCGGAAGTCAGGTGGTAGTGTTTTGAACTTCTTGTCATTCCTTACTGATTTTGCTTCGTAGACAATGCAATAATACCAGCGGTTAAAATAATGGATATCTGGTTGAAATCCGGTTATATCCGACAGCCGCTAACAAAAATGGGTCATCCATTTCAGCACTACTGGAAGAGTGTTGAATTCTGTAAGATGCTATTGCTACCAACTCTTCTTCTCCAGAACCACCAATTAGAATCTTTGGATTTTTGGTGTACAACATCTCTAGGGGTGTCAGATTCAAGTATGTTCAAATCGAGTCCCTTGGTTAATATTTGGGCTCCCTATGGCAGACCGAATTTTAACTTAGTACAATATGAGGACATTTCTTTAAAAATCTGCTTCAGATCCAATAGTCAGAATGCTTTTGTATTTGGTATACAACATCTCTAGATGGGTCAGATTCAAGTTTGTTCAAATCAGGTCCCTGGATTAATATTTGGGATCTTTATTAGAGCCCAAAGTTTAACAGTGTAATATGAGGAAATTTCTTTAAAAATCTTCTTCTTCAGATCCACCAGTCAGAATGGTTTCATATTTGGTATATAACATCTCTAGGTGAGTCAGATGCAGGTTTGTTCAAATTGAGTCCCTGGGTTAACATTTGGGCTCCCTATAGGAGTCAGAATTTTAACTTGGTGCAATATGGGGGAATGTCTTTAAAAATCTTCTTCTCCAGAACCATCAATTAGAATCTTTTGGTATTTGGTATACAATATGTCTAGGGGAATCAGATTCAAGTTTGTACAAATCGGATCCCTGGGTTAATATTTGGGCTCCCTATGGAAACCAGAATTTTAACTTAGTGAAATATGGGGGAATTTCTTTAAAAATCTTCTCCAGAACCATCAATTAGAATCAGAATCTTTTGATATTTGTTATACAATATCTCTAGGGGAATCAGATTAAAGTTTGTTCAAATCGAGTCCCTGGGTTACTATTTGGGTTCTCTATTGGAGCCCAAAGTTTAACTTAGTGCAGTTTGAGGAAATTTCTAAAAATCTTCGTCTTCAGATCCACTTGTCAGAACGCTTTCATATTTGATGTATCACATCTCAGTATGCTCTGTGAAAGATTAAGTTACTAGTTGCAATTTAAAATTTTAATATTATAAACCAAGATGGTAGAGGGAATGTCTCGTAATGTAAAACTCTAGTTCTGTGACTTTTCTTCTGAGTCTGCCCATCAGCTTTCATCAGAATGGGCAAATATGTTGAAATGACCATCTGTAAAGTAACTGTACAATAAGTTTTGCAGGTGTAAGAATACTTTTTAGTAATTGGGCACAGAATTATATTTGATAAATAATGTATCATTGCTTTTTATAGATGAGGGTTCAAGAATCTGTAGACAAACTGACACAAGAAGAAATTGAAAAGGAGAAAGAGGTAGGGTTAATGTTATCCTGCATGCTCTCTTCAGGTTTCTTTATTTGCAGTAAATAAACATAAATGACCCTTCTCCAGTCTATCTTGGATGAAGAATCTTCAAGTGTTTTCAGAAGACTTTTCTGTAGAGAATATGTTTACCCCTTTTCTTAAAGAATCGGGCATATTTTTATACTAATAACCAATGGCCCAGACTAGCTGGTGCAAACTCGATATTATCAAGGGCCAAACACAAATTTTGAACCCCCAATCCCCAAAATTTGTATACAAAATCCAAAATTAAAAGTCCTATCTGGCCCTCCATACTTTTACCATCTGTGCTTGCGCAGTGGTGAAGAAGAGAACGGAATTGGCACCAACATCATTCTTTATTTGGCCCTAAAGTCAGTAACAATGATCTGACATCTATGTTTTAAAATCTCCTTTTTGAGGATGCCAGACACAAATCAGTGCAAGAATTGGTGGATCCAAGGCTGTTAATGAATGATGGAAGTGATCAACGGTGTTTTTGGACGTTTAGGGCTGTAACTGTATAATAATTATAAAAATTATTTCATGTTTCCCATTTTCCGGACATATGCCTGATGTCATCATTCTTTCCAATGATCAATCCACTGTTTGTTATGTATTCCTTCCCTACCCTTCCATGAACCCTTCCTGTTAAACTCCTAAGCTTTTGGCTATTTTTTTTATCAAAAGTTTTTATTAAATTTCTTGGGAGTTTAACGTGTATTACAGAATATTTATTCTGTTTATCCCCATGGTTACGTCCTCTCCCTAGGGGGGGTTATGTCGTTTTAGTCTTGTACCTTCTATCCGATGTATCATTTTTTCTTCCTATGAAGATCTAGCTTTGCATCTGGTAGCATTTAAATTGGTTACTGACTTTGGTCCTTTTTTGTGTGCCTGATGTCTTGATGTTGTTTACATTGGCAATGTCCTCAGATATAGGTAGTATTTTATATTATATTACTGTAGAATTACTTTAGGATACATTGATTATTATTCTGGTAGTGTAGCTCATAATATTTGGATTTTGTTTGGCTCTTTCGGGATGCCAATCATTAATCATTAATGACAAAATACGACCGAGGGTGTTTTGAAAGTAACTGAGAGTTGGTGAACACAGGATGTTCGTGGAAATTGTCGTATCGAGTGTAGCACGTGCTGTGTTATTTTACTGAATTTAACTTCCCAAAGTTTGTGACAGTGTTTGATTGTTTTAAGTGTTTGATGTCAAACTTGAATCACCATTTCAACAACACAATTTCTCTGTATTTTCTGCAAAAAAGTACCATTTACATGGGGAAGTGCGTGTTTTGTGAGAAGTGGTCAAATGACCTAAAGTATAAACAGTGGCTTGCACCGGACAAAATTTCGAACAAAAAAGCGTCATGCTCAGTGTCCAAAAAATCATTCGATGTATCCAGCATGGGCGAAGCAGCCTTGGGGAGCCACATGATAGGCAAGAAACATTCTGCAGAAATGTTCTTCTTCAGATCCACCAGCTGTCGGAAGGTGTTGGGTCGGTCCAGTCATCTGTGCGTTCAGATGCCGATGACCGTGAGTATAATCCGATTCAGTTGGAGGATGAAAGGGATTTGGAGGAGAAATACCCTTCCATTCGGAACAACAGGGTGGCAATAGCGTTTATGCATCGATACTTCCCTGAGAATCAGAATGCTGCGACAGCTCGAAAGTAGCACTATTCAGTAGCTTAGACGAGGCCTCTTATATCAGGATTTCCGGAGAAAGTGCCGTCTCGGACACACTGTCCTGGGAGCAGCCAGCGGCCACAAGACCTCTACTCCTCAGGCCTCCATTATGGTTTTGCTGATGCAGATGCGCAGCTCCTCGCAGCATCCTAGCAAGTGCAGTAGCAATCGACAGCAGTCTCAAAATCTGAGCTGTCCCATGGTGCTGGGTCGGTCCAGTTATCTGTGCGTTCAGATACCGTTGACCGTGATTTCAACTGATTCAGAGGACTGATGAAGGGATATGGAGGGGATTTACCCTCCACATTCGGTACAATACAGGGTTGAGAGGATTTATTCCATCAACACTACCCTGAATGTGTTCCAACGAATCAGAATGCTGCTTCTATTTACAAGAAACCGCTAGCATTGTTGAACGTTGAATTATCCGGAAAAAGAGAAAGAATGTCTTTTCCGGTTAAGTATAGACAGGTGTCGCAGGCTTTTGGCCTTTTAGATGACTCCACATTCAACTTTCCAGTGGAAAGAAGCAAGGCGGTTTCTTGTCATCATCCTCTGTAGTTCCGCTGGTCAGAAAACAGTGAAGATGTATTGAGAGTTCCTCTGCATTTGAATGAGTAGGCTAGGCTGTTGCCTCAGCGGGTGTGGATCAATCAGCTCCACTCTCTGTTGGGGGTGGTTCCGGCACGTCTCCCTCTATGTTGCAACCTTCTTTGCAAGGGTCACCTGAAGAGGTTTCACGTCGACCCAACTTCATTGTGCCTTCACACATATCTTTTGTCAGGTCCTTTCTCCTCCGTAGAGGTTTTTCGAGATGAGCAGTGGAGTGCATTTCTTCTTCAAGGATGGCACTCCACTGGGTTAGCCTATGTGGCTAAGTGGAAGGCCTTCTGTCAATGATGTGCTGATCACTCTGTTGCTTATACAGGTCCATGCTTTTGGAGCCCTTTTCGTATGTGGGAAAGTGTTGTATCGGCACTAATCAGTACCTCTCCAAGCTTATTCGGCACTTTTCTTTGAAAAGGCCTAGGATTTTGCAGCTTACCCCAAGATGGGATCTTTCTTGGGATCTGCTTTGCTTGGTGTGGGGGGGGGGGGGGGGGGGGGGGGGAGGGGGGGGGCACTGTTCGAACCTTTATCCCAGGTGAATATGCGTTTTCTCACATACAAGACGGCTTTTCTGATGGCTTTTGCCTCAGCCAGAAGGGTTAGTGAGCTTCACGCCCTCTGGGTTGATCCAGCCTTTTTCAGGAGCTCCACCAACAGTGTTACTTTTACCACAGATTGTTCCTTTCTGGCCAAGAATCAGATACCAGAAACTACTCCACCTCCTATCTGTATCAGGGCTCTTCCTTCTGCTGAAGGTAATCGCCCTTTGCTCTGTACAGTTCATACAATTCACACTTATCTCAACTGGACACAGTTCATAAGGAAAGGCAGGAAACGATTCTTTCTGTCTCTTATTCCTGGTGGACAGAAAATCTCTCCTCAATCCATTTCGTGACGGATTTGTCTTGCTATTCACACGTCCTTCGCTCATCTAGCAACTGATGATTTTATTTCCAACCGTTTTTCTGCCCAGGAGGTACGTGCCTTGTCTACCTCCTGGGCTTATGCTAACTCTGTCAAGTTGTTGGATGTTATGCAGGCAGCCTACTGGAGAAATACTTCTACTTTCTCCACCTTCTATCTGCGTCAGTTGCAGGAGCAGTCTGATGACCTTTTTTCTTTGGGCCCTCTTTCTTGTTTACCCAGCCATTAGGCTTCTTCCAAGGTCAGTTTCAGCCCTGTACTTGGTTTCTGTCCTATCTGTCTGTGTGTCACATAGAGCCATATGCTTCATCTCTCATTGTCTTTTACTAATATTTGTGATGCTATGGTTTTATAGGCCCAAGGAACTCTTCTTCTGTCCACAGTTCCAGCACAGTCGGGTTTTGTGGGGGTTGGTTATGTGATTCCCTCCTCCTATTGTCTATTCAGCCAGTGTAAACAATTGTAATGTAGGTTGATAAAAAATTTTAATTTTATAATAAATTTCTTTTCTTATACCTACCACAATTGTTTACATGGAGGCTCTCCCGTCTTTTTATTCAGGTAAGAATCATTCCTCCCTGCTGATCACATAACTCCAATGTTGGCGGATTCAAAAGAATGAGTCATTGGTTACAGGTCTACGCACTGGTACCGGAAGCCTTGGATCTGTACCAGGAGAAGAGCGTCCCCTACTGGGTGTGCACCGGTAGCACTCAACCCAGTTTTGGCTTATTTTTTTCTTGCTGCTTTTGCACCTCTTTTCTTTCCCAAATCGCTTGGGAAGGATCAAAATAGAGAGGATACTTCCAAGTTAGGGACTTCCATTGTAATGCAAGCCTGTTGTAAACAATTGTGGTAGGTATAATAAGAAACGAAATTTACATGTACTATAAAATTTAAATACTTTAATAATAACACTGATCATTGTTCGGAAAACTCCGAATGGTATTTGCACAGTTCAAAACAGAATTATGAATTACTGATGATGCAAAAAAATTTTGATCCCCAATGGCCGAAATGTCCCCTCACAGAAATTGATACATATAAAGAAACACCACTAAATAAGGGGAAGTTGGATTAATTTGTGTGCGTCATGAAAAACGGAATTACACTTTATTGTCTATTCCAGAAGGAAATTATATGACTGCACACTCTCACTCTAGCCAAATTGTAATCACAGGTGGTGTGTGTGTGTTTGTGTGTGTGTGTGTGTGTGTGTGTGTGTGTGTGTGTGTGTGTGTGTGTGTGTGTGTGTGTGTGTGTGTGTGTGTGTGTGTGTGTGTGTGTGTGTGTGTGCATTTGTCTTACCAACTTGACGAGGTAACTAGACAAAAGAGTTTGCGTGTTTCGCCTTACCGAGGTAAAAAAGACAAAAGAAACCCTTTACCTCGGTTGTTTTCCCAGAACTGTACCGGCAAAACGAGGTAGAAACCGTTAGTACACACAAAGGACAAACAATGGGGTACCTCGGTATGTAGGGAAGACAAGACGGTTTGTGTGTGTGTGTGTGTGTGTGTGTGTGTGTGTGTGTGTGTGTGTGTGTGTGTGTGTGTGTGTGTGTGTGTGTGTGTGTGTGTGTGTGTGTGGGGCCCTGGGGATAAAAAGAAAAGAGGGAGATGAAGTATTTGAGCCAATGATTTTTTAACATGACATAATGAGCATCAGCAAATTTTAGCCGATGAACTACTGGGTGCAACCTAGTGTCAGTGGTGGTCCTGGATCTGAAATTTTAAAATTCTTATGCATATTGTTCATGCGCGTATGTTTCCCTGAAATTCATCCAATTTCCCTGAAAATCACCCTCATGTTTCTGGAAAAAAGTTTTCTCAGGTTAACATGTCTGGATTGGGTTGTTTTGTTTTATGCTGTTCATATACCTACTGGGTAGTAATATGTTAACATGAGGCTATTTAAAAAAATTCTTGTTTCTCAGGCACCTCCTCCATCATTGAGAATCTACCTCATCACTATTTTTTTAACCGGAAACCTCTTCAATGATTTGTTTTGTATTTATAGGATTAAAAATTTAACCGACTATTTCTTGTTTGACAGAGCTCTGTCAAACATGATATAGTTGGGTTTAATTTGCAACTGTGGTATGAGAAATTTTCACTGCTGAAAACATTGGTATTTCCTCAGAATAGTCTTAGGAGTTAAATGATTCCAAATATTTTTCAGATGTTTTGCAGATTAACAAACAATTTTTTGTTAAATAATAATATTGAGGTGAAATTGCCTGAGAAACCATTTTTTTAATGACCCTTATTTCGATTTTTTTTTTGCAGTTCGAAATCTTGTCTGCTGTGGTAGGTGAATGACAGGAAGATGAGCATTTCTAAAGAGAAAGCACAGTTTTTCTAAGCCACAGTTGAGCAACAGATTGTGCTTGGTATGGAAGTCCATGAGGTCATGTTAAGGTTGGCAATACTCCAGGCTTGGGACGTTGCATTCAACTGAGAGAAATGAAGTTATAACATTTGTTGCAGCTCCTTTTTGCTATTTCATCCTATAACAAAAAAAGTTACAGAAGTTGTCTTTTACTACTTTTAACCCTTAAATAGGGCCTGGTGAATGGTTGAGAATTTTTAATTTTTTCACTGATTTGATTCAATTTGAAAACCATGTAGATTATTTGAAAAATTTCTAAGAGAGAGTTTGGGATTTCTTATATTTCTTTATTGTCGACTTCCTGAAGACAAGCCTGAAAATAAGCAGACTATCATCTTCAGAATGAGGACACCAGAGTGTGAATTTACCCTCTGTGAACCTCAATCTGAATCAAGGTCTCAAACCTAAACAGCAAGAGGTACCCAGAAGATAAATTGGTACACTGTATGGGATAGCATCAGCAAATTCACCCTATGGGTACTCCATTCTGCAAATCACAGATTGCTTATTTTCAGGCCAGCCTGAAGTTGACAACTCATCCTTGCAGTTTTCTGAGGATCAAGATTGACTGTATCCAGCCTAACTAGATAACAGAAATTTAGTTGGAAAATTGTTCATTTGTATGAAATAGTATAACCAGTTCACATATTGATACTGGGTACACCTGGGAAATAGACAACACCAGTAAGAAAGCCTTAGTATCGTAACAGTGGATTCGATTTAAGATTTGATTTGGTTTCGAATCTTTTGGCAACCAAGATTTGTCTGGAAACCATTGCAAAGCCACAGTGTGTAGATTGTCAGAGTGTAACAAAAGTGTACAAAAAGCCCAGAATAGTTTTGTATGTGTCTTCCTCTGTGTTTAGTAAAGTGTTTCTTTTAGCAAAGCAAGTGGTGAAATCCCTGTCTATTATATGCACAAAAAAGAATCGGTAACTGTTTTTGATCGCAAATTTTTAGCTCACCTTGACAAAGTCAAGCTGAGGTTATCTTATCACTCTTCGTTTGTTGTCTGTCAACGCCATGTTTTGTTCTTCTCTTCCAAAACCACTGGGCCAATTCAAGTGAAAGTTTGTGTGATTGATTGTCCCAAAGGGGCATTGTTCAACTTAACATGCCCAGCCCCATAGGGACAGGATGGAAGGAAAATGACCCAAAATATTTTTAAAATCGTCTTCTCATGAACCAGTGGGTATAATGACTTGAAATTTGGTATGGAGCTTCCTTTTGAGGTGTAGAATCAAGTTTTTTTCAAATGAAGTTTCTGAAGCAATATTTGCCTTTGTAATGGGAGGGGCAAGATGTCGGGGCCCTTCCCAAAATTTCTATTTTCTGAGCTGATGGTCCGATTTGAACCAAATTTGGTATGTGGTATTATTGGGTCATAACTACTTGACCCATGCAAAAAAATGTTTCACATGTCCCCGTGGGAACCCCAGGAGCTAAAAATAGAAATATTTTCAAACGCCCATATTTCCCAAACTGCATGGAACAGAGAACTGTTGTTTGGTATGAATCATCCTTAGGACCAGTAGAATTGAAAGGTAAAAAAAAAGTGCCATCGGTTATGTCAGGGTGTTCTGTAGGGGACATCGAAAAAATGCTGAGTCAGCATATTTGCACAAATTAAAACCAGAACCAATAGTCAGAATCTTTTGATATTTGGTATACAGCATCCATAGTCAGATACAACTTTGTTAAAATGAAGCCCCTTGGTTCATATTTGGGCTTAATACAGGAGCCTGAATTTTTAACTTGGGGCAATATGGGGAATAATCTTTAAAAATCTTCTTCTTCAGAACCACCAGTCAGAATCTTTTAATGTTTGGTTTACATCATTGTCATGGGGCTCAGGTTCAAGATTGTTCAAACTAAGTCCCTAGATTAATATTTGGGTTTCCTATGGAAGCCCAAAATTAAAACTTAGTGCAATATGGGGGATAATTTTTAAAAATCTTCTTCTTCAGATCCACCAGTCAGAATGCTTTCATATTTGTTATACAACATCTCTAGGGAGGTCAGGTTCAAGTTTGTTCAAATCGGGTCCCTGGGTTAATATTTGGGTGTGCTGTGGTAGCCCAAATTTTAACTTAGTGCAGTATGAGGAAATTTCTTTAAAAAATGTTCTTCTTCAGATCCACCAGTCAGAATGCTTTCATATTTGGTATACAACAACTCTAGGGGGGTAAGATTCAAGTTTGTTCAATTTGAGTGCCTGGGTTAATATTTGGAATCCCTATGGGAACCCGAATTTGAACTTATTGTAATATGGGGGAATTTCTTCAAAAATCTTCTTCTTCAGATTCCCTAGTCAGAATTCTTTCATATTTGGTTTACAACATCTCTAGGGGAGTCAGATTTGAGTTTGTTCAATTGGGTCCCTGGGTTGATATTTGGGCTCCCTACGGTAGCCCAAATTTCAACTTAGTGCAATATGAGGAAATTTCTTTAAAAATCTTCTTCAGATCCACCAGTCAGAAGGCTTTCATATTTGGTATACAACTTCTCTAGGGAGGTCAAATTCAAGTTTGTTGAAATCGGGTCCCTAGGTTAATATTTGGGCTCCCTATGGTAGCCTAAATTTTAACTTTGTGCAGTATGAGGAAATTCAGATTCAGATTCAGATTCAAGTTTGTTCAAACCAAGTCCCCAGGTTAATATTTGGGCTTCCTATGGAAGCCCAAATTTTAACTTAGTACAATATGGGGGATAATTTTTTAAAATCTTTTTTAGATCCACTTGTCAGAATACTTTCATATTTGGTATACTACATCTCTAGTGGGGTGGTTCAAGTTTGTTCAGATCAAGTGCCTGAGTTAATATTTGGGCTCCCTATGGGAGCTGGAATTGGTAATGTACCTCAAGAATTAGAAATTTTTTATTAATTACCCTCCAGAGGTGTGTAACAAAGATTAATCCACATAGGTTGTATCAAGGGGCTGCACTTTTTACATGATCAACTGAAGAAAAGGCATGATGCTTGGACTATTTTAGTTTCTCCTGAGGGACTCAAGGATTTCCAATGTATCCTATGGAGATTGATTGCTTAATGTAGATTCATTCTTTGACTCTGTTTATGTTGGGTTCTGGTCATGGTGAATGTTTCAGGGCCCGTGGGGCTTCTTGTTTTTCAAAGCATAGTTTATAGCTTCCCATTGACCTTGTCCCAATGTAAGAGGTCAGTACTTTGATTCAAAAAGGAAAATACAATATTTGTTAAATATTTTAGAATTTAATTTAATTTAGTCAGCTGAAAGAAATTGTAGCTTACCCCATGATATTTTATTCACAGTGAAAAATGATATGAAAATTTACTTCTTGTAATCCTACAATATATTTCAGCTGGAACTATATTCTCCTCTACAAACTGAAAGTAGATAGTCGTTTGAGATTGTAAAGGTAGTTTTAACTCTTAACCTTCTGTTTGGGAGTGTGGTGGCTCATTGGTTAGAGCATTGGACTTAAACCATAAGGTCAGTGGTTTGATTCTGACCCTAGCCATCTGTGCTGTATCCTTGGTCAAGTCAACACTTAATCCCAAGGCATACTGCACGTCATTGATGCACCTGCCTTCAACCATTCTGCTAATTCTGCTTGTACCTAGTGAGTCTGAAAATTGCTTGCCACCACTCAGTGGTTCTCCAGGTACTCCAGATTCCTCCACCCATAAAACTCTCCAAACACTATGTAACCCCAGGTGTTGAAAGTGTCATCAAACTCAAACAAACAACCTGCCATATTTTTATACTGTACCAATGACCCAGACATAGCTGCTGGTGCTAAACACAAATTTTGCCCCCCAATCCCCAAAATTTGCATCTAAAACCAAAGAAAACATGTCCTGAATGGCCCTCCACACTTCACCTCTATTGCGCATGCGCAGTGTCAAGGGCGTTCCGAAATTGGCGCCATTAATCATTCTAAGTTTGGCCCTTCATCAGTTAACATCTGACTGATCTTTGTGCTTGTAAATCTCAGTTTAAATGATGCTAGACACATAAATATTAGTGAAATGGTGATTCTAAGGAGGATAGAGAAGGAGGAGAGGAAAAATGTGTGACAGAATATTATCAGGGCTGTAACTTAAAAATTTTTAATGAAATTATGTTAAGTTACCTATTTTCGAGGCAGCAGCCATTTTGTTGTCATTCTGATTATTTAGTTACACTGATTTTTCAGTGTTTTCCTCTCTCCCTGTCCTTTAAGTCCCCCCTTGCTATTCTCCCATGCTTTTGGCATAGTTTCTGTAATTATTATTACTAAATTTTCTTGGGAGTTTTAGCTGAATAACAGAATGAATTCTGTTCTTTTCCCCATGTTTACGTCTTCACCTTCGGGTGGTTAGGCGTTGTGTTCCGCATCTACCATCTGATGTTCTGCAGTTTCTTCCCTGGAAGTCTCTGTTTTGCATCAGATAGTGTATTTTTGGTAACTGATTCCGGGCCTGGGTGCCTGGAGTCTTATTTTAGTGTTTTTACATTCATTGTTTACATTTACAACAGCCCTCTCTGTGAGGGGGGGATTTCTTGAAAATAATATCTTGATGTTATTTTAATCATAACTAGATACATTATTATTGTTCGTAAGTGTTGAATAAATTGTTTAAAATATTTTTAAAATTTTTGTCCACACTTAGGCTTGGGATCCATTGGGGCTCAACGTTACTTTTCAGAAACTTGGGCTGTTCTGAAAAAATATTTTTTCAAAATATTTTGATTTCAATTATTTTTTCTATATTAATGGATCATATTATTATTATGTATTTTGATTGCCAGGGGTTGGTGCGAGTACCAGGACTTGTTTTCTTTTCACATTGAAAGGATTTTGATCAATTGTAATAAGAGGAAGTCTTCCTCTGACTTTTATAATTATTCTATATGTGGTCAGTGTACTCGCATTAACTCCTGTTCTGTATCGTATGATTTCGATGACAACATGGGAAGCGTATGTCACGGTATGTTAGTGGGGAATTGGACATTCCGGTCCTTTCCCCGCAGGGTCACTCTACTTTATCAATTTCTATTTCAGACGATCAAGATTAGGGTGATGTATCTGTGATGTCTTCCAACAGTGTGCCTCCATCGTCACAATTAATGAAGGGCTAGCGGAAAAGTGCTCATGTAAATACGCCAATTGCCTAAGAGGACCCTAGTAGGTTCGACGGCCTTTGACGTCCGCTAGCTTGCCCGGTGTAGCGTCCATTCATCGAATGGTTCGGCAGCCGGGGGCGTCCGTTGCGGTCTAGAAGGAGTTTTGGGGTGATGCGAGCACTATAAATCAACCAAATGCACACCCAGTGACGGCGGATTAGAGGGAGAACGGAGGAAGCCTTTTAGTCCGGTTCATAGCTCGTTCTGATCCATCCGGACGGCGAGCGAGAGAGGCCCCTCTCTCGTACAGCAACATCTGGCCCCAGATGTTGTGGTACAAAATGTTTCGCATTCGGAGCATACGTCCGTCGCTCGGGACGCTCTGACATATAGTCAGTCCGGAGTAGACTGTCAATAAGGCTTCCTCATTCTCATGGTAGCGCACATGACCGCTCTTGGCTACGTGACCTCGGATATCCAGTCAGCTTCGCCAGTCAGAGAATCATCGGCGACCAGGTCACACCATCCGGTAGCCAGGGACACGAGGCCTGCAGACTCCGGACGTTCGCATAGGAAAGTGTGCGGGAGTCAACGTACACGGAGCTTCTGGCGGCAATGCATCGTAAGACTGCTACTGCACAGGCCTCGGGAACGGACGTGCTTTCCTAAATAGCACAGTTTATCGCAGCATCCCAGCATCAACTGAATCTGTCGCATATTTTTTATCCGACGATGCTGGGTCGGGACGCTCCGCGGAAGCGGGTACGGACA
Source organism: Pictodentalium vernedei (assembly GCA_031216915.1). Taxonomy (NCBI): domain Eukaryota; kingdom Metazoa; phylum Mollusca; class Scaphopoda; order Dentaliida; family Dentaliidae; genus Pictodentalium; species Pictodentalium vernedei. Next base: position 762,123,984 of record CM062297.1, read on the forward strand.
TCCGAAAATTTCATCCGGTCCGACGGGATACCGAAAGGGATTTTGAGGATTTTGAGCTTTCCCTTTCGGAACAACATATGCTGTTGTGTATGTCATCTGACTTGATCTTCTACAGCTTCTTTCGTCGGACCAGAATGCTGCGATGCCGGATAAGAAACTGATAGCGTCGGTGGACTTAGAAATTTTTGGTTCGGTTCAGGGACATCGTCCCTCAATTCCGACATAGTCCAATAATGTCACACAAACTTTCGAATTATTGAACGACGCTATATATATTATTATTATATGCTTGCTATAACCAAGCATTTCTGGTTTCTTGTTCGCAAAGTTACGGAGATGTCTTTCAAAAGTGTGCCTCTGTCGTCATAGTTAATGAAGAGCTAGCGGCAATAAGTGCTCATGGAATATGTCTATCGCCTAAGAGATCCCTTGTAGGATCGACGGAGTGACATTCGCTAGCTCACTCGGTGTAGCGTGCATTCATCGAATGGTTCGGCTGCCGGGTTCGTCCGTTGTGGTCTAGGAAGGAGATTTGGGTGATGCGAGCACTATAATTACTTTAGTACTCACCCAGTGACGGCGGATTGAGGACAGATCGGAGGAAGCCTGTTAGTCCGGTTCCTGGCTTGTCCAGGTCCGTCCGGGCTGTGAGCGAGAGAGGTCCCTCTCTCGTCCAACAACATAGGGGACCGCATGTTGTAGTTCAGATATTTTACATTTGGAGCATATGTCTGTCGGTCGGGACGCTCCGTTATATTGACAGTCCGAGAGACTGTCGATAATGCTTCCTCATCCTCACAGCAGGGCACACGACCGCACATTGGCTACGTGACCTCGAGTATCCTATCAGTTTCGTCATTCAGTGATTCCACGGCGAATAGGTCACGCCATCCGGTAGCCAAGGGACACGAGGCCTATACACTCCGTTCGCTCGCATATTGGTAGTATGCACGGGGTAACGATCATGGAGCTTCCAGCGGCAATGCATTGTAGGACCGCTTCTCCTCAGGCCTCAGTGACGGACGTGCTATCCGAGTTAGCACAGTTGTTTCGCAGCATCCCAGCAATTGACAGTTTCTTACTCGAATCAGGAATTATCTGACGGCGCTGGGTCGGTGCGGTCCGCGGTTGCATCAGGTACGGACGGCCGAACGCTTTATAGGGTCCGACAGGATGGCGAAAGGGACTTGAAAGATTTCGAGTTTTCCCTTTCGTAGCATCGGAAGCTGCCATTCATATCTTCTGGCATTATCTTCCAGTGATTGTTATTTCGGACTACATTGCTGCGATGTAGGATAAGAGACTTATAGCGTCATTGGACACGGAATTTTGGATCGGTTCAGGGACATTGTCCCTGACTTACCGACACAGTCCAATAATGTCATTACAACATGTGTTTTATTTTTCGACGCTATATATGCATATAAGCCTGCTACCAAGTATGATAGTTTAGTTTCTTGTCCGCAATGCTCATTTCTGCCGTTTTATCATTTATACGAATAATTTATTTTGGCAGAGCAGGGCATACCGAGAGTTCATATGCGTCTAGACGGCGTGGTTAAAGACTGGAAATATTCTTTTTCGCCGTATATGTCTTTTCCAACCACAATGTTGGAAACGACAATGATGTCTAGTAGACTTAACTTAGACGCTTTATCATACGTAATCCACCTTACTGAGGCGTTATCATTACGTCTTCAAGAAAAGATTTACGGGATATTATTCTCAATGTGATTTCTTTTGAGGGCAGTAGTTTGTTCACGTATAACTCCGCCCTTCAGTGGCTGATTGGAGTTGGTTAGACGTGACGCAGCCCTAGCTACATCCACGCGCGTGGATAGTAATGTGAAGAACTCTCTCAGAGTCGCTTTGTTCTCGGAGAAGCCTCTCTTCGACGGCAACTTTTCAGCAATCCATGAATTGCTCGATTTACACGTTCTCTTGTCTATCTAGTGTTACAAGAGATTCAGACTGGGGCAAACATTCGGTGGTTGACTCAGAGAGTGCCACTGCAGTTGCCGGATCCGAGTGTTATGGTTATGACGGTTGCCAGTCAAACAGATTGGGATATAATATTGATCCCAACGGATTCGAAGTGCCAGGGTCTTTGGGTTCCGCAGTCTCTAAGCAAGCAATTATCTTCCGCGGAATAATGTTTTTTAGGCTTGCTTTATGTCATTGGATGAACATTATTCAGAAACGCATGTCCAAATCCTGTCCGTTAATTCGACAGTAGGGGCGTATCTCCGGAACCAGGGAGGCACTCATTCATTTCCGTTATTCAATTTAATGGAAAGAATCCGTCTGTTGGTTATAGTACACCAAGTTCTGTTTCGGTCCGTCATATTCTGGGTCGTCTGCTTGTTTTACCGGACTCCCGTTCACTTAGGGGTCGCTTGTTGCCGTCAGAATGGACTCTCAACAAACAAGTATTCAATCAGATTTGCTATCTATGGGAGCGCCCAATGATAATTTATTTACGACACAGCTTGCTAATCAATTGCAGACGTATGTGTTGGCTTGTCCGGATCTCTGAGCTAATGTTGTTAACGCTCTATTGATCTAATAGGACGGAATGATAGGATACGCATATCCTCCGGCGCTGTTGTTTCAGCAGGTATTGCTAAGATAAACAACCACAATACATTTCTGTTGATAGCATCTCTATCTTCACAGAGACCGTGGGTAATTTACTCTGATGTCTACTGTGGGACTTAACGCGAAATCTTCCTCAATGGGAGGATCTTTTTTCGCTGGGTAAATCGTGTCATCTTTATCACAACCCGCAAGGTCGCAACCTTCACGTATTCCGTTGTGTGGTCCGTATTGCATTGTAAGCATTGTACTGGACGAGCTTTGGACGCGATTTCTTACTATAGGAGATCCTCTTCTTCGCTATTCTATGCGGCTAAAGTGGAGGCTCTTCCGTCGTTGGTGTAGGGATCACTATGTTCATATTGTTGATCCCTCCATACTACTCATTGCAACTTTTTAGTATACTTGTTTGACAAGATCTACTGCAGCCTGTTATTATTAAGGTTATAGGTTTATGTTACCTCATACCTATGCACTCTATGATAGTTTACAATTGAGTCTTATGTCTCTTTATCTAAGTCAGTTAGTAACTTTTTGATAAATAGACTTAGAATCTTTAGATTAAATTACTATATGGAATTTAACTTCGGTTCTTATTTAGCTAAGTAATCATTTGAGCCTCTGGAAACAGTAGTTTTCAAATTCTGACCTTTTAGACAGTAATTCTGTTGGCTTCTCTTTTACTGAAGAGTCAGTGAGTTTCATGCACTATCGATGGATGATTTTCACTTTCGTAGTTTCGGAATCACTACTTCCTTCACTATTTCGGTTGGATTTTTGCATAAGAGTTAGGCTCCTAATATCCGGAACCTATTGTTATTAAGGTCCTTCCGTCTTCGTACGGGCATAGGCCTTTACTCTGTCCGGTTAGAGTTTATGTATTTATAAACAGATATCTGTTTATTACTACGGGCGTAAGCTTTTTCTGTCTTTGATGCCTAATAGAAGGACGTTACGCTCCATTCTATTGCTAATGGATTCAATTAACTATCGGTACTGCTTATAGTATATCATTGACTCAGCAGTTGTGCTTAAGATTTCGGCTCATGAAGTAAGAGTTCTTCTACATCTTGGGCTTACATTAATAGTGTCGCTATTATAGATTTTTGAAGGCTGCTCATTGCGCTCAGCCATCCACATTCATGAATTTTTATCTCAGAAATATCGAGTCCATTTCTGGAGGCCTCTATTGTTAGGTCTATTATCTACTGCTCAGAATGTCATTCACTTAACAGTTACTACTATAGCTAGGTAGGCTGTCTGTTTCGGCAGTGACTCCGTTCTGCTGCCCTCTTCGCTCTGGGCTATTTGACCCAGGGCAAGAAAAAGGGGGGGGGGGGGGGGGGGGGGTGTTCCCTTGGGTCACCTGTTTTACTATGAAAACAAGGGGATACCTCCTCCGGAGTTAGTAATTCTGAGCTGTTATTGGGATGGTTGTTTAGTGAGAAGTTTATGTTTTAAAAATTCATTCAAGTCTTAGTTTTTAAAGTGTAGCTTTTGAATATAGCACGTGTCAACGGACATGATTATGCAATCCTCAGACACTTTTAAGGAGTATAAGAATCTCTATTCTCTAAACTTACTTTATTTATTGGCTTACTTTAAAAATTATTAGTATAAGGATTATATTGGATATTAATAGAGTACATGGATGTATGATGCTCAATTTTGGAAGGTGTTGTATCTTTCTAATTTATCATAAATAAGAAAGATACATGTAAGGCCTATTACTTCTTTTTCCCTAGAGGGGATGACTCTATTTTATATTATTGAGCGTATTCCATCTTGCTGTATGTCCTTGGCCCTCCAGCCTTTTTACTATTCAGCTATGTCTGGGTCATTGGTACAGTATAAAAATGTTAAAAAATTTATAGTAATTTCTATATTTTTTATACTTACCAATGACCCAGACGGGGATGGCCCTCCCAGGAGTTGGGAACTCTTGCCTCCCCGCTGAGTACATAGTGCTTACCAGGCACTGGTTATTAGAATGATTAATGGCACCAATTTCGGAACGTCCTTGACACTGCGCATGCGCAATAGAGGTGAAGTGTGGAGGGCCATTCAGGACATGTTTTCTTTGGTTTTAGATGCAAATTTTGGGGATTGGGGGGCAAAATTTGTGTTTGGCCCTATATTTTAAGAGTTAGCACCAGCAGCTATGTCTGGGTCATTGGTAAGTATAAAAAATATAGAAATTAGGCCATACAAAGTTGATTGTCTGTTTCTCAGGCCATTTTTTCCAAAAAAGCATGCGGGCGGGCGGGCGGTTTTTTTTTTTTTCTTTTTATTTTCTCCCCGAGAGGTTGTTTGTGGTAATTTGACCCCCACCCAAACGCCTGGTGGACCATGCAAAATTTCGCAAATATATTGGTTATTCACCATAGGGGTGTTGGGTCGTAAATGAAGTGGGGTTTGAATGTTTGTTTTTTCAGTGTAACATGAAAATTATACCACAGGACGAAAGTCACGAAACGCCTCGGGGGTGAAACGTCTCGGGTTGAAACGTCTCTGGGACAAATCAAATGTCGAAGTGCCAACTTTCAGAGATTTATTTGACCAAAAAAAAAATCCTTTCACAACCTGCCTAATAAAATCGTGAATCGCAATTTTTCCCCATTATATTCAAAATTATCACAACCCATTTGAACGGGCAGTTCATCCATAAATCATATTTTTTTAAAATCTGAAAATGAAATACAAAACGAATGTTTGCGTGTTTTTATTAACCAATTCGACCGCACATACCTGCCTATATGCGATTTATTTTCAACTATGACTGTTACTTTTATATCAAGCAACGGTTACTATTAGTTATCCAATTATCCTGCATCTCAAATGCATTTATTTAAATTAACTGGGAAACTCGTAACGGTTTCAAATAACAGTACACAAATTCCCAATGACGGCCATTTACAATACAAATGTTACTAAAAATAAATGCCAGGAGACTGTGTTCCATTCAACATTGCACCTGACTTTGCAGACTTTCTGAGGGTTGGTGCGAATCAAACGTGGTGCGATTCGACCATTCCCCTTTGTGACTGTTTGTTGTCAGACTGAAAGACACCTTCCTTCTTGCTGTCATTATGACTTACCTTTTACAGAATAAAACACTTTCTGTCGTGAATATTGCTAGAATCCACCCACTTCATTAAGGTATGATGTAGAAAAAGCTTGAAGTGTGTTAATTTAAAATTTGCGAACGCATCGATATCGATTTACCGAAATGAGCACAATATCTCAAATTTTTTTTTGTGTCATAAAAAGGTTGCATGCACACCAAAAATGACCATGCGCGCGGGCCTGAGAAACAGAGGTTCTTTTTTTGATGGCCTTACTATAAATTTTTTAACTTTCTTGAATATCTCATAAAATTAAGTTATGGCTGCTTTACAGCAGCCATGACTTGATTTAATGAGACATTCAATACAGTCCAACATCAAGAATTCATTGATAAGAGAATGATACATTTTATTAGTGAGAACCAGTTATACCTCTACTTTTAGACATGGTATTTTTGGACTGGGCAGGAAAAGAGTTAACTTGCTGCACAAAGTGAATTTTGTGCCAGTTATTTAATATGAACTTAACTGTCTCAGTGCTGAAAGTCACTATGAGGAATCTGTTGAAAAACTTTGGTACCATGATCAGGGCTTCACATTCTTTGAAATCGGTTTATTTGCAGTTCAAAACAAGTAATATTTTGTACACATTAAGGTTTTTTTAGTTACATTTTATTATTATTATACAGTATGTGGAGATTTTAATTTTCATCAAACCACTCATAATGTTGTGTTTCCACCAGTGATCAATCTAAGGGGTAAATTTAGGTAGGAGTCACTTCTCCCCCACAGGAAAAATATGAATAATGGGCTTCTGCATGATGCTCCTTTATATAGTTTTCTCACATATAAATAACTTACATAAGCTGAGGGAAATAAAGAGAGGATAACAACATGTTTATGTGTTTTATTTATAAAATATACATCTGCAAAGTATTGATGTCAGGATACCCCACCCCACTCCCACCAATGGCACAGACTTAATAACAATTCCCCATTCCAGTCCTTGCATATTTCCTCAACTCCAGACCTGTGATTTCATGTGATTGTGCATGATTTTGTGTGATTGCATGCAATTTAGGATGAGTGCATATCATTTTGTGTGATTGCGGTATTTAGGCACACCCATATCAAACAGTAACATCATTGCCTGCATTATTTATTGGAACATTCTCTCTGGAAACATTCCAAAAAACATGCATTTTTATACTGTACCAATGACCCAGACTTAGCTGGTGCTAACTCTAACAAAACCAGGGCCAAACACAAATTTTGCCCCCAATCCCCAAAATTTGCATCCAAAACAAAAAGAAATCATGTCCTAAAGGACCTCCATACTACGCCTCTACTGCGCATGCGCAGTGACGCAGACGTCCCGAAATTGGCGCCAATTATCATTCTTTCTCTGTTTGGCCCTTCATCAGTCAACATCTCACTGATCTTTGTGCTTGTAAATCTCAGTTTAAAGGATGCCAGACACGTAAGTTTTGGAGAAAATGTGATTCTAAGGAGGATAGAAGGAGGAGAGGAAAAAGAAGTGACAAAAAATAATCAGGGCTGTACTTAAAATTTTTTGATGAAATTATGTTAAGTTGCCTATTTTCGAGGCATGGGCCTCTTGTTGTCATTCTTGCTAAATGTTGCACTGCTTATTCAGTGTTTCCTCTCCCCTAGCCTTCTAAAGTCCCCCCTTGCAATTCTCCCATGCTTTTGGCATATTTTTGAGAATTTTCATTTCTAAAATTTCCTGGGAGAGTTGCTTGGTTACAGAATGTTTTCTGTTATTTTCCCCATAGTTACGTTTTCACCCATGGGTGTATAACGTTTGTGTTCTGCATCTTCCTTCTGATGTTCTGCAGATTCTCCCCTGGGAGTCTCTGTTTTGCATCAGATAGAGTGTAATTTGATGACTGATTCCGGGCCAGTTTTTTCAGTGCCTGGAGTCATGTTTTCTGGTGTTTTTACACTGTTGTTTACATTGGCAACAGCCTTTTTTGAGGGGGGCTGTTTGCCTTTGCTGTAGTTTATCTCACTATAAGATACATTTATATTATCCGTAAGTGTCTCATTAATTATTTAATATAATTTTAAAATTTTTGATCACACTTTGCCATCGGATCCATCGGGGCTGAACGTTACTTTTCAGCAACTTGGGCTTCGCTGAAAAAATATTTTTTCAAAATTATTTTGATTTGCAATTGTTTTTTCATTTATTAATGGATCATATTATTATGTATTTTGTGTCAGGGGTTTTTGCGAGTAACTAGGACTTATTGTTGTTCTTTCACAATGAAGGGACATCGTTCAAATTGTAATAGGAAGAAATCTTCCTCTGACTTTCATGATCATTGTATTAATTGTAGTCAGTGTTCTCGCATTAATCCCTGTCCTATATGTGAATATTGGGATGAGAAACATTGGAAACGTGTGTCACGATATGTTGTTTCTGGAGAAAGGGCTATGCCGGATCTTTCTCCGCAAGGTCACTCTACTCTCTCAGTTTCTATTTCAGAGGAACCAGAACAGGGTGATGTTTCCATGTTATCTTCTACAAGTGTGCGTCTGTCGTCACAAATGAATTCAGAGCTAGCGGCAAAAGTGCTCATGGAGATTAGACAAATGTCGTCCGCTAGCTCGCCCGGTGTAGCGTCCATTCACCGAATGGTTCGGCAGCCGGGTTCGTCCGATGCGGTCCAGGAGGAAATTTTGGGTGATGCGAGCACTATAAACATAATAGATGCACACCCAGTGATGGCGGATAGTAAGCGAGAACGGAGGAAGCCTTTGAGTCCGGTTCCTAGCTCGTCCAGGTCCAGCCGGGCCGCGAGCGAGAGAGGCCCCTCTCTCGTACAACAACATCTGGGACCAGATGTTGTGGTACAAAATGTGTCTTTAGCGGAGCATACGTCCGTCGCTCGGGACGCTCCGTTGTATAAGCAGTCCGCGGAGACTGTTAAGGCTTCCTCTTCTCGTCAGCGCACACGACCGCACCTTGGCTGCGTGACCGCCGATATATTACCAACTTCGCCGATCAAGGATTCTTCGGCGACCAGGTCACACCATCCGGCAGCCAGGGATTCGAGACCGATAGACTCCGGACGTTCGCATAGGAAAAGTATGCGGGAGCCATCTGATGCGGAGCTGCCCTCGGCGAAGCAGCGAAAGACTGCGCCTCCGCAGGTCTCGACGCCGGACATTCTTGTGCAGATAGCACAGCTTATCGCAGCATCCCAGCAGCCGACAGAAATGGTGTCGGATCGAGAATTATCCGACGGCGCTGGGTCGGTACGCTCCGCCGAAGCATCGGGGGTGGACGACCGGGAACATCATGAGGTCCGACCGGATGGTGAAAGGGATACGGATGACTTGGAGCTATCCCTTTCGGAACAACATAAAGCTGCCGTGGACTTCATCCGGCACTTTCTCCCTCAAGTTGTTCCATCGGGCCAGACTGCTGCGGTTCCGGACAAGAGAATTATAGCGTCATTGGACTCTGAATTTTTTGAGCGGTTCAGGGACATCGCTCCTGAGTTTTCGTCGCAGTCCAATAATGGTGCAAGAACATTTGAATTATTGAACGACGCTATATTTAAACTTGCTTCCAGGACGGGGAAAGCAGGTTTCTTGTCCGCTAATACTCTCAACCTGCCTTTCATTAATGCGAGGAATAAATTCGATACGGCAGGACAGGGTATACCGAGAGTTCCTCTGCGTATGGACGACGAGGCGGAAGACTTAGAGCTATCATTACCGTCGTCGGCTTCTATTCCAACCGCGGTGTTGGAAACAGCTATTGCGTCTAACAGAGCCAATTTAGATGCCTTATCTTACGCAGATCACCTTACTAAGGCGTTATCACTGCGCCTTCAGGGGAAAGAGTTTCAGGATATACAATCCTCTTTAAGACTTCTTTCAAGGGCAGTAGCTTATTCCACGTGTAACTCCGCCCTTTCAGTGGCAAATCTGGAGTTGATTAGACGTGACGCAGCCCTAGCTACATCCACACTAGTGGATACTAAGGTGAAGAACTCTCTTAGAGTCGCTTCGGTCTCAGGAGAACTTCTCTTTGACGGCAAGCTTTCTGCTTTTTATGATAAAATTACAAAGAAAGCTAAGGATTCTCTGTTGTTCAAATCTGCTCCTAAGAAGTCGGATACAGCAGACACGATTAAGACAGGCACTTCTGGGTCTAATGCGCCCAAGAGAGGTTCCTATAGAGGTTCCGGTGCGTCCTCTTGGTCTTATTCGAGAGACCGTCAGGGTAGCGACTCTCGTTCGGGATGTCCTTCAGGCCGGGACAATCGGTCGGACGCCCCGAGGTCGACGGGGCGAGGTGCGGGCTGTGGAGGACGTGGTTTCTCCTACCGCAGGCCTCGCAGGTCCAGGAGGTGATGGCTTAAACCTCTATCGCGTACCGTTGGGCGGAAGGTTGTCGAGCTTTTCACAAGAATGGGCGTCGATTACGGACGACCCTTGGGTGAGAGGAGTGACTTCGGAAGGTCTAAAGATATCCTTCAAACGAAAGCCTCCATTAACTCGAAGTCCAAAGTGGACTCATCTTCCGTCAAATCCGCAGAAAAGAGACGCTCTGTTATCAGAGGTGCAGTCTCTTTTAATGAAGAACGCGGTAGAGGTCGTAGAAAACCAGGAATCTCCGGGATTCTACAGCCATCTGTTTCTGGTTCCGAAACCAGACGGCTCGTTCCGTCCAGTCATAGATTTGAGCTGGATAAACAAGCTGATCGTCGCTCCGAAGTTTTATATGGAGACGATTCGATCGGTCAGAGCGCGTATTCGGGTGAACGATTATGCAACAAGCATAGATCTCAAAGATGCGTACTTTCACGTCATGGTACATCCGACATTCCGAAAGTACCTACGCTTCGCAGTCCTAGGAGTGGTGTATCAATTCCGGGCGATGTGCTTCGGATTGAATCTAGCACCCTGGGCTTTCACTCGGGTAATGAACTCGGTAATGATCTATTTCCGAGCTCATTCGTCTGCGGTAACGTCGGCCTACCTGGACGACATTCTTTAGAGGTACGGCAACGAGTTAACGCTTCAGAACGATGTTCAGAATCTTCTTCTATTGCTCCGACGTCTCGGTTTTATAGTAAACGAGGAGAAGTCGGATCTGGTGCCATCCAAGTCATTCACTCATCTGGGAATGAGCTTCGAGACGCACAACAATCTCGTTCGTCTGCCGTTAACCAGAGCGAAATTAGTCAGTTGTTACGCTCGCTATTGTCTGCACGCAGACAAAGTCACGGCGAGAGAATTTATGAGACTGATAGGTCTGTGCGGAGCCGCCGCGGATCTCATTCCGATGGGGCGGTTACACACACGTCCTCTTCAAATTTTCTTGACTCAGAATTGGAGTGTGAAAATTCATTCGCTCGATGTAGACGTTCTCTTGTCAGATCAAGTGAAACAAGAGATTCAGACTTGGGCAAACATTCAGCGGTTAACTCAGGGAGTTCCGCTGCAGTTGCCGGATCCGAGTTTTACCATTATGACGGATGCCAGTCAAACAGGTTGGGGTGCATCATTAATCCCAACGGATTCGAGATGCCAGGGTCTTTGGGATCCGCAATTCCTGTGCAAGCACATAAACATCAAGGAAATGATGTCAATTTGGCTTGCGTTACGTCACTGGATGGACATTATTCACAATGCTCATGTCCAAATCCTATCCGACAATACGACAGTAGTGGCGGACATACGGAATCAGGGAGGCACTCATTCAGTTCCGTTGTTCAATCTAACGGAAAGAATCCTTCTGTTTGCGCTAGAACATCACGTTCTTCTTTCGGTCCGTCACATACCGGGTCGTCTGAATGTGCTAGCAGACTCCCTTTCACGAAAGGGTCGCTTGTTGCCGTCGGAGTGGATCATTCTGTAGATATATTTGATCCCTCTATACCAGACATTGCAAACTTTCTAGTATACTTGTTTGACGAAATCAAACTGCAGCCTGTTACTATAAAGGGTTATAGATCTATGTTATCTGATACCTATGCACATCATGATAGTTTACAAATTGGATCTAATGTCTCTTTATCTAAGTTGGTTAGAAACTTTTCGATAAATAGACCCAGAACTCTTAGATTAATTCCTAAGTGGAATTTAGCTTGGGTTCTTCTTAAATTGAAGGAAAAGCCATTTGAACCTCTTGGGACAGTAGATTTCAAATTCTTATCTTATAAGACAGCTTTTCTCTTAGCTTTCTCTTCTGCTAGAAGAGTTAGTGAGCTTCATGCACTGTCGGTGGATGATTCTCATTATCGTAGTGTTGGGAACACTATCACCTTCACTACTAATGTGGGTTTTTTAGCTAAGAATCAGGCTCCTAATAAATATCCGGAACCTATTGTTATTAAGGCTCTTCCGTCTTCAGACGGGCGTAGGCCTTTACTCTGTCCTGTTAGAGCGTTACGTATCTATAAACAGAGATCTCAGTTTATCAGAAAGGGACGGAAACGTTTCTTTCTGTCTTTGATGCCTAATAGAAAGGACATTTCGGTCCATTCTATTGCTAGATGGATTCAATTAACTATCCGTACTGCTTATGAAGATTTATCTTCTTCTCAGCAGTCTGTGCTTAAGATTTCTGCTCATGAAGTAAGAGCTCTTTCTACTTCCTGGGCTTATGCTAATAGTGTTGCTATTACAGATTTAATGAAGGCTGCTTATTGGTCTCAGCCATCCACATTTACGAATTTTTATCTCAGAAATATTGAGTCCATTTCTGGAGACCTGCATTGTTTTGGTCCGTTATCTGTTGCTCAGAATGTCGTCCACTAAACAGTTGCAACTATAGTTATGCAGGCTTTCTGTTCCGGCAGTGACTCCGTCCGGCTGCCCTCTTCGCTCTGGGCTATTTGACCCAGGGCAAGGGGAAGGGGGGGGAGGGGGGGGGGGGGGGGGGGCGGGGGGCGGGTGTTCCCTTAGGTCACCTGCTTTATAGTGAAAAGCAAGGGAATGCCTCCTCCAAGTCAGTATTTCTGAGTCGCTTCTGGGATGGTTTTAAAGTGTAATATTAATGTTAATTTCATTCATGTCTTATTTTTAAAGTGTAGCTCGGTGTGAAGCATTTGTATATGTCAAGTGTCAAACGGGCTTTAATATACAATACTCGGACACTTTTAAATGACTATAAAGAGTCTCAATTCTCTGGACTACTTTATTTATTGGCTTGCTTTAAAAATAATTAGTATAAGGGATATACTGGATGTTAATAGAGAACATGAATGTTATTGTGCTCAATTATTAAGGGTAGTGTATCTTTCTAATTTAATATTAAATAAGAAAGATACATGTAAAGCCTAATACTCCTTTTCTCCTTAAGGGGTTACCTCTTTACTATATAGTTGAGCTTATTGGATTTTCCTCTATGTCCTAGGCCCTCCAGCCTGTTTACTATTCAGCTAAGTCTGGGTCATTGGTACAGTATAAAAATGTTAAAAAATTTATAGTAATTTATATATTTTTTATACTTACCAATGACCCAGACGGGGATGGCCCTCCCTGGAGTTGGGAACTCTTGCCTCCCCGCTGAGTACATAGCGCTGACCAGGCACTGCCAGTAAGAATGATAATTGGCGCCAATTTCGGGACGTTTGCGTCACTGCGCATGCGCAGTAGAGGCGTAGTATGGAGGTCCTTTAGGACATGATTTCTTTTTGTTTTGGATGCAAATTTTGGGGATTGGGGGGCAAAATTTGTGTTTGGCCCTGGTTTTGTTAGAGTTAGCACCAGCTAAGTCTGGGTCATTGGTAAGTATAAAAAATATATAAATTACTATAAATTTTTTAACTTTGATTTCCGACTAATAAAATACAACATACCCACTTTTAGTCATTGTTTTCAACCTCCAGTCAATATTTATTGTACGACTTTCATTTTTTAGGTTTGCAAGCAGTGTGCTAGCATTTTGTTTGTGAAAATTGATGAACAAATCAATCCATGGATGTTTGGAACCAGGTCATTTGTGTTGATGATTTGGACACCCAAATGATTATTCTCTTTCAGATTTATCAAATGCAAAGTGGTTAAAATAAATACTTGCAGGATTCCTCTTTTCATTTAAACTAAATCTGTGTTATATGGCTGGCCATTCAGAGGCTGAGAATGATCAATCAAAGGGAGCAGAATTTTTTCCTCAGTCTTTTGACTTTAACAGACATTTTACCTCACTGTCATATTGATTGATTGATATATTTTCAATACCAGGATTTTCTGTTTTGTTCAAATTGTGTTTGGAATTTTTCTCAGTAGAGGTCTGGTCATTTTTTATAATTCAAACATCTTTCAATTCAAAGGCTAGCCTTCGAGTTGATTAATAGTTGAACTACCAGTATAAGAAGTTTCAAGACCAAAACCAAAGAGAGTGCTTTCAGATAATTGTATGTTTGTTTGTATGTTTATTGGGGTTTTCTGACATTTTGAACAGCCAGGGTCACAGCATGTTGGACAAGGACAGTTGGAGGAAGCTAGAGAGAACCACCAATCAGCAGCAAGCAACTATCAGATTCTCCAATATAATTAATTGGCTCAAACAGAGCAGTAGTTGAAGCAAGAGTACCATCATCATGCATAAGCCTTAATACACAGTGCCTCCATTGGCCCATGAGGGCAATCAGGATCAAGTGTCTTGCACAAGGACACAGTCCAGCTGGCACGGGTCCGAATCGAACCATCAACCCTTCTGTTTAAAGTTGAATGTCGAACCAGTGAGCCATAAACTCCCAGTCATTTGTAGATTGTTTGATATTAGATTATATTGTGTGGAATGACACAAAATGACATTACCTATTTCAAAGGTACAGTATATTAATTGGTAACTGGTACAATGCACCTCCCCCTAGTATATTACTGTAGTTACAGTTAAAATTAGAAGTCCTGTCATGAAATGCACACGAATAGCACGTCGATCTGTGCGTTAGTCTCTGCATTATAACCACAGTAAGGCTATCAAATTCTGAACATATGGCCTGTGCACAGGCAATGTTTCAGCCAATGGACCTCCAGGTAACCCGGAGGTCCATTTGCAGAAACATTGCCTGTGTTTGCTATGAGTAACCTGCCGTGCTTTGGACGTCATTGGATATGGCAGTTGCGCGCAATTAAGCCCAGATAATCGCACAGTTCATGACGGGACTTCTAGTTTTAACTGTAGTAACTAGTGCTACCCTGCCCTCCTCCCCCCCCCCCCCTGCACACTTTTAAGATCAGTTGCCCATATCGAGACCTAAGAACCCAAGTAATGTGGCATTTATTTATATCCATTCTTTAAATTTTTTCCACTGTTCCAAACTTTGTAGGTTATGTGCATCTTAGATATTTGTACCCACCCACTTCCACTTTTTATCCCCCGCCAATGAAGTTGGGCGGGAGATATTGAAATGGTGTTCATCTATCTGTCAGTCTGTCAGTCCTTCCATCACAAACTTTGCTAAACTCCTACACTTTTCATTCGATTTTTACGAAACTTTGTCTAATGTATCAGTATCAAGTGTAGATGTGCATGTGGTCAAGAATTTTCGATGCGACAAATTTTGTGTGGTTACGGCCCTTGGAATGTGCAGTATGAGTATGATGTGTACATGTGCATATGGAAAGGAAGTTTCGATTCAAATAATTTTTCCAAAGTTATAGGCCTTGTTCACTTTGAATTTACCAAAATTGCAGGTTTTTAGAAGATATCTTCAATTGACATTGAAGAACTTAAATGATTTATCCCCTGCCGACAAAGTCTGGGGGGGGGGGGGGATATTGAAATGGTGTTCGTCCGTCTGACTGTCTGTCACAAACTTTGTCCACGTAACTCCTCCTACAGTTTTCAGAGGGTTTTTATGAAACTTGGTCTGAAGTACCAGTATCAAGTGTAGATGTGCATGTGGTCAGAAATTTTTGATGCGACAAATTTTGCATGGTTTCGGCCCTTGGTAATAGCAAAATTTCCATCACAAATTCTTGTCCACATAACTCCTCCTGCATTTTTCATTGGATTTTTACGAAACTTGGTGTGCGGTATGAGTATGATGTGTACATGTGCATATGTAAAGGAAGTTTTGATTCGAAAAATTTTACCAGAGTTATAGACTGTGTCGACTTTGAATTTATCAAAATTGCAGGTTTTGGGAAGATATCTTCAGTTGTGATTAAAGAAATTAAATGATTTGTGGTGAGTGACATTACTGGGTATGAATACATGTCAAGGTCGATAATGAGATTATTTCTATTATAACATAATAGTTGTTAGACTGTCTTGTATTGAACATACATCACCTCTATTTCCACCCAAACAATGATTTTTGAATTCTGAGAGAGAGAGAGAGCCCAACCAACTTTTCAGCCAGGGGACCACCAGGTTCAACCCGGAGGTTCTTTCCTCTGAAACTTTGTGTGCTTTTTCACATCTTTTGCATGGGTGAAACTGCACTCTGTGGTTTTTAAGTGGTAATTGACTCTGCATATATTGTAGGTATTTACCAATAAATTTTAACAAAATGGTTATTGGCAAGCAAAGTGTGAGCATAAAAATTAATCTACTTAATTCCAAGGTGATTTTCTAACACAATTATTCTTTTTTAAATGTTACTATGTTATCAGCAAAGGGAGTCTCAGTTGAGCAACATTTTGTTCATAAATAATGTTTTGTTACAAATGTACTTATTGGCACTCTCCAATAAATTGTGAGAAAACATTTTATGTAAATGTTTTTTTCTCATCTGCTATGCAAAAACAAGCTTATACATAAAATGTAAAGCCACTAAAGTGGATTCCAGCACTTATCAGAAGAGCCATCATAGTGGCTTCTAGCATTCAACCAGGCAGTTGAGGAATTATGGGAATATTTGATTTTTAGCTCAACTTTGGCAAAGCCAAATTTGAGCTTATGCCATGGCCAGTCGTCTGTCCGTCTGTCCATCAACAATTCAATACGGCTCGGGCTAGAGGCCGTATTTATGAACCGATCTTTACGAAACTTCTTGGGTACCTGTGTTATGACCGTGGGACAAGAACGAGTGTTTTTGGGTCCGGTCCGAAATTCAAGATGGCTGCCAGCCGCCAATTTGTACCGACGATGCAGAAATCTGTTTTTTGTACAGACCTTCCATATGAAAGCGCTGATTTGAATAATTTTTTATATGAATGTTTAGTACCATGGGATACATCACATATAATACAGGTTTTTTTTCTCGTACGTAAATTATGCAAATTAGACTAACTTTGATGTATTTAGTGTTACTTTCAGTACTGTCAGTGCAAATGCCAATACGGCTCGGGCTAGAGGCCGCATTTATGAACTGATCTTTACAAAACTTCTTGGGTACCTTTGGTATCACCGTGGGACAAGAACGAGTGTTTTTGGGTGCGGTCCAAAATTCGAGATGGCCGCTGGCAGCCATTTTGTTCAAAATTAGGGGCAATCAGATTTTTGCGCAGAACTTCCACATGAAAGTTCTGATTTGAATAATTTTTTGTGTGTATGTTTAGTACCATGGGATACATCACATATAATACGGGTTTTTTTCTCGTGCAGAAATTATGCAAATTAGATGAACTTTGATTTATTCAGTGCTACTTACACACAGTAAGTACACATGTCAATACGGCTCGGGCTAGAGGCTGTATTTATCAACCGATCTTCACAAAACTTCTTGGGTACCTCTGCTATCACCTTGGGACGAGAACGAGTGTTTCTGAGTATGGTCCGAAATTCAAGATGGCTGCCAGTGGCCATTTTGTATCGAAATTAGGTCTAGTCAGTTTTTTGTACACAACTTCTATACGTCTCAGGCTAGAGGCCATATTTATGAACCGATCTTTACGAAACGTCTTGGGTACCTTTGCTATCACTGTGGGATGAGAACGGTTGTTTTTGGGTGTGGTCCGAAATTAAACATGGCCACCAGCAGCCATTTTGTACCAAAATTAGTGCAATCAGTCTTTTGTACAGAACTTCTGTATGAAAGTTCTGATTTGAATAAATTTTTGTATGAATGTTTAGTAAAATGGAATACATCACATACAGTACGGGTTTTTTTCTTGTGCAGAAATTATGCAAATTAGATGAATTTTGATTTATTTAGTGCTACTTATACACTGTAAGTGCACATGTCAATACGGCTTGGGCTAGAGGCTGTATTTATCAACCGATCTTCACGAAACTTCGTGGGTACCTTTGTTATCACCTTGGGACGAGAACGAGTGTTTCTGAGTGCGGTCCGAAATTGTCCAGATGGCTGCCAGTGGCCATTTTGTACTGAAATTAGGTCCAATCAGTTTTTTGTCACAACTTCTATACAGCTCGTATTTATGAACTGATCTTCACGAAACTTCTTGGGTACCTTTGTTTTCACCTTGGGACAGGAATGAGTGTGTTTTGGGGTGCCTTTGTTATCACTGTGCTATGAGAACAAATATTTTGGGGTTCAGTCAGACCCACTCTGGGACTCAAAGATTTCTTTTCTAGTTTAGCATCTGACTGTCACCCACCTTTACAATACTTTACCTTTACATTTGTTACAGGCTACGGTCAGTATTTATGTACAGGCCGTTACAATACTTTATATGTACTTTTGTTATCAGGTCATTACCTAGATGTTTGTCATTGCTGTGTCACATACTATACATGTACATGTCTTGAGAAGTTGAGCTACAGTGTCATTGACACTTTCATTTCGCTGTACATTGGAGTAAGATTTGCTAGCATCAAAACTTCTGTATTGTGAAAAAGGTGAAATACTATATCACTGGAAGTAATGATTGTAATAAAAATTATAAAATTGATACAGACTCATTTTCTTTTATGTACTTGTAGTCTTCAGCTTGTGCAGTTGCCCAAGAAAAAGCACAGTGGTGTTTCTTTATTGATCAGCAACATTTATGCCAGTGTTGTACTTAGGCAGGTCTTTAACTAACGTGTTGAAACGATTACTTGCACTATTCAGAATTTTCTGTCCATCTTTCTGTCGATACAAGTTCATTACTCAGGTGATAGTTGTCCAATTGTAATTAAATTTTAAATGGACGTCCTGTATCATATTCCCTTTCAAAGACATCATGTTACACTGTCTACACCTTCCAGTTGTGAGTTATGCCGCTTTTTTCATTGAGAAATGGACATATTTTCTCCATATGAGTTCATATAGTGGTCTGATCATAATGAAATCTTAATGGATGTCTAGGATGACAACCCCTTTAACTCTTTACCCAAAGCAGACGATATCAAAATTTTTTCAAACTTTTAAAAAAAGTTCAACAAAACCATATCATGTGACCCCTCGTTGGAACGAGCTCGTTCCAACGAGGGGTCACATGATATGGTTTTGTTGAAATTTTTTGAAAAATAATATTTTTTCAGCTGCTGAATTTGCATATTAACGTGGGCGGATGCGGGCGATTCGTTGGGTAAAGGGTTAAGACACACATCAAGTTATGTACCATTAAGACTAAAATCCTCGCCCTCTGATTGGACAATCGTCTGACGTCACCACATGAAATATTTGAAAAGATAATAACAATGAGAGGAGATTCAAAGTGTATACTGCCTATAAAATTGTATTTTACGAGGTAAGTGATCATTCTATGAATGTATACTCACAGCCCACTTATAAAACGGTTGAGGTTACTCCTTCACAGTTCAAATCATGAATCCTAATCCTTTTATTAACATTGAACATTAACTTTTTTCTCAAACACTTCACACAGTCAAGTTAAGCTACAGTGTCATTGACACTTTCACTTGTTGTCCAGGGACGTTGGGAGTACCTCTGTTCTTGTTAAATAACATGGTCTGATCGTGAGGTTTGCAGCTCTGAGCATAAGTTCAACCTCAACGCTTTGCCTCTCGGTTTAACATAAGCTCCAAGCCACAAACCTCAAACCATATTACCATCAGTTCATCACAATAACTTATGCAGTCTGTGCATTCCACTCAAGAATTATGCCCCTTTTTAGCTCACCTGACTGAAAGTCAGAGTGGGCTACTGCCATCTGTTGTATGTTAACTTTACATATCAGTCTTGTTCTTTGGAACCACTAGGCCAAACCCTGCCAAACTTGGCTTAAATTATCTTAGAAGGATAACCTTCCAAGTTTGATCAATAGGTAGCTAAACCCAATTGGCTGGGAGCAGTGCCCCCAAAACCAAAAATTTTCAAAAATCTTCTTATATGTCACTCAGTCACAGTGCATTGAAATTTGATGTGAAGCTTCCTTTTTTGGCTCAAGATTGGTTAGTTCAAAGCAAGTTTCTCGGGCAATTTTGGGCTTGTTATGGGATGGGCAGTATTTTTAGCCCTACCCCAAATTTTTATATTTTTATACTGTACCAATGACCCAGACATAGCTGGTGCTAACTCTTAAAATATAGGGCCAAACACAAATTTTGCCCCCCAATCCCCAAAATTTGCATCTAAAACTAAAGAAAACATGTCCTGAAAGGCCCTCCACACTTCGCCCCTACTGCGCATGCGCAGTGTCAAGGACGTTCCGAAATTGGCGCCATTTATCATTCTAAGTTTGGCCCTTCATCAGTTAACATCTGACTGATCTTTGTGCTTTTAAATCTCAGTTTAAATGATGCCAGACACATAAATATTAGTGAAATGGTGATTCTAAGGAGGATAGAGAAGGAGGAGAGGAAAAGAATGTGTGACAGAATATTATCAGGGCTGTAACTTAAAATTTTTTAATGAAATTATGTTAAGTTACCTATTTTCAAGGCAGCAGCCATTTTGTTGTCATTCTGATTATTTAGTTACACTGTTTTTTCAAGTGTTTTCCTCTCTCCCTGTCCTTTAAGTTCCCCCTTGCTATTCTCCCATGCTTTTGGCATAGTTTCTGTAATTATTATTACTAAAATTTCTTGGGAGTTTTAGCTGAATAACAGAATGAATTCTGTTCTTTCCCCATGTTTACGTCTTCACCTACGGGTGGTTAGGCGTTGTGTTCTGCATCTACCATCTGATGTTCTGCAGTTTCTTCCCTGGAAGTCTCTGTTTTGCATCAGATAGTGTATTTTTGGTAACTGATTTCGGGCCTGGGTGCCTGGAGTCTTATTTTAGTGTTTTTACACTCATTGTTTACATTTACAACAGCCCTCTGTGTGAGGGGGGGATTTCTAAATAATAATATCTTTATGTTATTTTAATCATAACTAGATACATTATTATTGTTCGTAAGTGTTGAATAAATTGTTTAAAATATTTTTAAAATTTTTGTCCACACTTAGGCTTGGGATCCATTGGGGCTCAACGTTACTTTTCAGAAACTTGGGCTGTTCTGAAAAAATATTTTTTCAAAATATTTTGATTTCAATTATTTTTTCTATATTAATGGATCATATTATTATTATGTATTTTGATTGCCAGGGGTTAGTGCGAATACCAGGACTTGTTTTCTTTTCACATTGAAAGGATATTGATCAATTGTTTTAAGAGGAAGTCTTCCTCTGACTTTATTATCATTCTATATGTGGTCAGTGTACTCGCATTAACTCCTGTTCTGTATCGTATGATTTCGATGACAATATGGGAAGCGTATGTCACGGTATGTTGTTGGGGATTTGGACACTCCGGTCCTTTTCCCGCAGGGTCACTCTACTTTATCAATTTCTATTTCAGACGATCAAGATTAGGGTGATGTATCTGTGATGTCTTCCAACAGTGTGCCTCCGTCGTCACAATTAATGAAGGGCTAGCGGAAAAGTGCTCATGTTATACGCCAATTGCCTAAGAGGACCCTAGTAGGTTCGACGGCCTTTGACGTCCGCTAGCTTGCCCGGTGTAGCATCCATTCACCGAATGGTTCGGCAGCCGGGTTCGTCCGTTGCGGTCTAGAAGGAATTTTGGGGTGATGCGAGCACTATAAAATTAACTTAATGCACACCCAGAGACGGCGGATCGGAGGGAGAACGGAGGAAGCCTTTTAGTCCGGTTCATAGCTCGTTCCGGTCCATCCGGACGGCAAGCGAGAGAGGCCCCTCTCTCGTTCAACAACATCTGGCCCCAGATGTTGTGGTACAAAATGTGTCGCTAGCGGAGCATACGTCCGTCGCTCGGGACGCTCCGTTGTATAGGCAGTCTGCTGAGACTGCTAAGGCTTCCTCTTCTCGTCAGCGCACACGACCGCACCTTGGCTGCGTGACCGCCGATATATTACCAGCTTCGCCGATCAAGGATTCTTCGGCGACCAGGTCACACCATCCGGCAGCCAGGGATTCGAGACCGATGGACTCCGGACGTTCGCATAGGAAAAGTATGCGGGTGCCATCTGATGCGGAGCTGCCCTCGGCGACGCAGCGATAGACTGCGCCTCCGCAGGTCTCGATGCCGGACAATCTTGTGCACATAGCACAGCTTATCGCAGCATCCCAGCAGCCGACAGAAACGGTGTCGGATCGAGAATTATCCGACTGCGCTGGGTCGGTAGCCGGGGACACGAGGCCTGCAGACTCCGGACGTTCGCATAGGAAGTGTGCGGGAGTCAACGTACACGGAGCTTCCGGCGGCAATGCATCGTAAGTCCGCTACTGCACAGGCCTCGGGAACGAACGTGCTTTCCTTAATAGCACAGTTTATCGCAGCATCCCAGCATCAACTGAATCTGTCGCATATATTTTATCCGACGATGCTGGGTCGGGACGCTCCGCGGAAGCGGGTACGGACGTCCGAAAGTTTCATCCGGTCCGACGGGATACCGAAAGAGATTCGGAGGATTTCAAGCTTTCCCTTTCGGAACAGCATATGCTGCGATGCCGGATAAGAAACTGATAGCGTCGGTGGACTTAGAAATTTTTGGTTCGGTTCAGGGACATCGTCCCTCAGTTCCGACATAGTCCAATAATGTCACACAAACTTTCGAATTATTGAACGACGCTATATATATTATTATTTTATGCTTGCTATCCAAGCATTTCTGGTTTCTTGTTCGAAGAGTTATGGAGATGTCTTTCAAAGTGTGCCTCTGTCGTCATAGTTAATGAAGAGTTAGCGGCAATAAGTGCTCATGGAATATGTCTATCGCTTACGGAGTGACATTCGCTAGCTCACCCGGTGTAGCGTACATTCATCGAATGGTTCGGCTGCCGGGTTCGTCCGTTGCGGTCTAGGAAGGAGATTTGGGTGATGCGAGCACTTTAATTACTTTAGTACTCACCCAGTGACGGCAGATTGAGGACAGATCGGAGGAAGCCTGTTAGTCCGGTTCCTGGCTTGTCCAGGTCCGTCCGGGCTGTGAGCGAGAGAGGTTCCTCTCTCGCCCAACAACATAGGGGACCGCATGTTGTGGTTCAGATATTTTACATTCGGAGCATATGTCCGTTGCTCGGGACGCTCCGTTATATTGACAGTCCGAGAGACTGTCTTTAATGCTTCCTCATCCTCACAGCAGGGCACACGACCGCACATTGGCTACGTGACCTCGAGTATCCGATCAGTTTCGGCATTCAGTGATTCCACGGCGAATAGGTCGCGCCATCCGGTAGCCAAGGGACACGAGGCCTATACACTCCGTTCGCTCGCATATTGGAAGTATGCACGGGGTAACGATCACGGAGCTTCCAGCGGCAATGCATCGTAAGACCGCTTCTCCTCAGGCCTCAGTGACGGACGTGCTATCCGAGTTAGCACAGTTATTTCGCAGCATCCCAGCAATTGACAGTTTCTCGGTCGAATCAGGAATTATCCGACGGCGCTGGGTCGGTGCGGTCCGCGGTTGCATCAGCTACGGACGACCGAACGCTTTATAGGGTCCGACAGGATGGCGAAAGGGATTCGAAAGTTTTCGAGTTTTCCCTTTAGTAGTATCGGAAGATGCCTTTCATATCTTCTGGCATTATCTTCCTGTGATTATTATTTCGGACTTCATTGCTGCGATCTTGGATAAGAGACTTATAGCGTCATTGGACTCGGTTTTTTCGATCGGTACAGGGACATTGTCCCTGACTTACCGACGCAGTCCAATATTGTCATTACAACATGTGTTTTATTTTTCGACGCTATATATATATATATATATACAAGCCTGCTACTAAGCATGATAGTTTAGTTTCTTGTCCGCGTTGCTCATTTCTGCCATTTTTTCATTTTTACAAATAGTTTATTTTGGCAGAGCAGGGCATACCGAGAGTTCATATGCGTCTAGACGGTGTGATTAAAGACTGCATATATTCTTTTTCGCCGTTTATGTCTTTTCCAATTTCAATGTTGGGAACGACATTATGTATAGTAGACTTAACTTAGACGCTTTATTATACGTAATCCGCCTTACTGAGGCGTTATCATTACGTCTTCAAGAAAAGATTTACGGGATATTATTCTCAATGTAATTTCTTTTGAGGGCAGTAGTTTGTTCACGTATAACTCCGCCCTTCAGTGGCTGATTGGAGTTGGTTAGACGTGACGTAGCCCTAGCTACATCCACACGCGTGGATAGTAAGGTTAAGAACTCTCTCAGAGTCGCTTCGTTCTCGGAGGAGCTTCTCTTCGACGGCAACTTTCCGGCAATCCATGAATTGCTCGATTTATACGTTCTCTTGTCTATCTAGTGTTACAAGAGATTCAGACTGGGGCAAACATTCGGTGGTTGACTCAGAGAGTGCCGCCGCAGTTGCCGGACCCGAGTGTGGCTGTTATGACGGTTGCCAGTCAAACAGATTGGGATATATACTGATCCCTACGGATTCGAAGTGCCAGGGTCTTTGGGTTCCGCAGTCTTTTAGCAATCAGTTTAACTTCCGCGGAATAATGTTTTTTAGGCTTGCTTTATGTCATTGCATGAACATTATTCAGAAACGCATGCCCAAATTCCTGTCCTTTAATTCGACAGTAGTGGCGTATCTCCGGAACCAGGGAGGCACTCTTTCGTTTCCGTTATTCAATTTAATGGAAAGAATCCGTCTGTTGGTTATAGTACACCAAGTTCAGTTTTGGTCCATCATATTCTGGGTCGTCTGATTGTTTTATCGGACTCCCGTTCTCTTACGGGTCGCTTGTTGCTGTCAGAATGGACTCTCAACAAACAAGTATTCAATCAGATTTGCTATCTATGGGAGCGCCCAATGATGATTTATTTATGACACAGCTTGCTAATCAATTGCAGACGTATGTGTTGGCTTGTCCAGATCTCTGAGCTAATAGTGTTAACGCTCTATTGATCTATAGGACGGAATGATAGGATACGCATATCCTCCGGCGCTGTTGTTTTAGCAGGTATTGCTAAGATAAACAACCACAATACATTTCTGTTGATAGCATCTCTATCTTCACAGAGATCATGAGTAATTTACTCTCTTGTCTACTGTGGGTCTTAACGTGAAATCTTCCTCTATGTGAGGATCTTTTTTCACTGGGTAAATCGTGTCATCTTTATCACAACCAGCAAGGTCGCAACCTTCATGTATTCCGTTGTGTGGTCCGTATTGCATTGTAAGCACTGTACTGGACGAGCTTTGGACGCGATTTCTTACTATAGGAGATCCTCTTCTTCGCTATTCTATGCGACTAAAGTGGAGGCTCTTCCGTCGTGGTGTGGGGATCATTATGTTCATATTCTTGATCCCTCCATACTACTCATTGCTATTTTTTAGTATACTTGTTTCACAAGATCTACTGCAGCCTGTTATTATTTAGGTTATAGGTTTATGTTACCTCATACCTATGCACTCTACGATAGTTTACAATTGAGTCTTTTGTCTCTTTATCTAAGTCAGTTAGTAACTTTTTGATAAATAGACTTAGAATCTTTAGATTAAATTCCTATACGGATTTTAACTTCGGTTCTTATTTAGCTAAGTAATCATTTGAGCCTCTGGAAACAGTAGTTTTCAAATTCTGACCTTTTAGACAGTAATTCTGTTGGTTTCTCTTTTACTGTAGTGTCAGTGAGTTTCATGCACTATCGATGGATGATTTTCACTTTCATAGTTTCGGAATCAATACTTCCGTTACTATTTAGGTTGGATTCTTGCATAAGAGTTAGGCTCCTATTATCCGGAACCTATTATTTTAAGGTCCTTCCGTCTTCGTATGGGCATAGGCCTTTACTCTTTCCGGGTACAGTTTATGTATTTATAAACAGATATCTGTTTATTACAAGGGCGTAAGCTTCTTCTGTCTTTGATGTCTAGTAGAAGGACGTTACGCTCCATTTTATTGTTAATGGATTCTATTAACTATCGGTACTGCTTATAGTATATCATTGACTTAGCAGTTGTGCTTAAGATTTCGGCTCATGAAGTAAGAGTTCTTCTACTTCTTGGGCTTACATTAATAGTGTCGCTATTATAGATTTTTGAAGGCCGCTCATTGCGCTCAGCCATCCACATTCATGAATTTTATCTTAGAAATATCGAGTCAATTTCTGGAGGCCTCTTTTGTTAGGTCTATTATCTACTGCTCAGAATGTCATTCACTTAACAGTTGCTACTATAGCTAGGTAGGCTGTCTGTTTCGGCAGTGTCTCCGTTCGGCTGCCCTCTTCGCTCTGGGCTATTTGACCCAGGGCAAGAAAAAGGGGGGGGGGGGGGGGGGAGGGTGTTCCCTTGGGTCACCTGTTTTACTATGAAAACAAGGGGATACCTCCTCCGGAGTTAGTAATTCTGAGCTGTTATTGGGATGGTTGTTTAGTGAGAAGTTTAAGTTTTTAAAATTCATTCAAGTCTTAGTTTTTAAAGTATAGCTTTTGAATATTGCATATGTCAACGGACATGATTATGCAATTCTCAGACACTTTTAGGAGTATAAGAGTCTCTATTCTCTAGACTTACTTTATTATTGGCTTACTTTAAAAATTATTAGTATAAGGATTATATTGGATATTAATAGAGTACATGGATGTATGAAGCTCAATTTTGGAAGGTGTTGTATCTTTCTAATTTATCATAAATAAGAAAAATACATGTAAGGCCTATTACTTCTTTTCCCTACAGGGGATGACTCTATTTTATTTTATTGAGCGTATTCCATTTTGCTCTATGTCCTTGGCCCTCCAGCCTTTTTACTATTCAGCTATGTCTGGGTCATTGGTACAGTATAAAAATGTTAAAAAATTTATAGTAATTTATATATTTTTTATACTTACCAATGACCCAGACGGGGATGGCCCTCCCAGGAGTTGGGAACTCTTGCCTCCCCGCTGAGTACATAGCGCTTACCAGGCACTGGTTATTA
Organism: Pictodentalium vernedei; assembly: GCA_031216915.1. Taxonomy (NCBI): domain Eukaryota; kingdom Metazoa; phylum Mollusca; class Scaphopoda; order Dentaliida; family Dentaliidae; genus Pictodentalium; species Pictodentalium vernedei. Next base: position 762,150,826 of record CM062297.1, read on the forward strand.
GAATGATAAATGGCGCCAATTTCGGAACCAATTTCCTTGGCACTGCGCATGCGCAGTAGGGGCGAAGTGTGGAGGGCCTTTCAGGACATGTTTTCTTTAGTTTTAGATGCAAATTTTGGGGATTGGGGGGCAAAATTTGTGTTTGGCCCTATATTTTAAGAGTTAGCACCAGCTATGTCTGGGTCATTGGTAAGTATAAAAAATATATAAATTACTATAAATTTTTTAACTTTTTCAAAATATTTTGATTTCAATTATTTTTTCTATATTAATGGATCATATTATTATTATGTATTTTGATTGCCAGGGGTTAGTGCGAGTACCAGGACTTGTTTTCTTTTCACATTGAAAGGATATTGATCAATTGTTTTAAGAGGAAGTCTTCCTCTGACTTTATTATCATTCTATATGTGGTCAGTGTACTCGCATTAACTCCTGTTCTGTATCGTATGATTTCGATGACAATATGGGAAGCGTATGTCACGGTATGTTGTTGGGGATTTGGACACTCCGGTCCTTTCCCCGCAGGGTCACTCTACTTTATCAATTTCTATTTCAGACGATCAAGATTAGGGTGATGTATCTGTGATGTCTTCCAACAGTGTGCCTCCGTCGTCACAATTAATGAAGGGCTAGCGGAAAAGTGCTCATGTTATACGCCAATTGCCTAAGAGGACCCTAGTAGGTTCAACGGCCTTTGACGTCCGCTAGCTCGCCCGGTGTAGCGTCCATTCACCGAATGGTTCGGCAGCCGGGTTCGTCCGTTGCGGTCTAGAAGGAATTTTGGGGTGATGCGAGCACTATAAAATTAACTTAATGCACACCCAGTGACGGCGGATCAGAGGGAGAACGGAGGAAGCCTTTTAGTCCGGTTCATAGCTCGTTCCGGTCCATCCGGACGGCAAGCGAGAGAGGCCCCTCTCTCGTTCAACAACATCTGGCCCCAGATGTTGTGGTACAAAATGTGTCGCTAGCGGAGCATACGTCCGTCGCTCGGGACGCTCCGTTGTATAGGCAGTCCGCTGAGACTGCTAAGGCTTCCTCTTCTCGTCAGCGCACACGACCGCACCTTGGCTGCGTGACCGCCGATATATTACCAGCTTCGCCGATCAAGGATTCTTCGGCGACCAGGTCACACCATCCGGCAGCCAGGGATTCGAGATCGATGGACTCCGGACGTTCGCATAGGAAAAGTATGCGGGAGCCATCTGATGCGGAGCTGCCCTCGGCGAAGCTGCGATAGACTGCGCCTCCGCAGGTCTCGACGCCGGACATTCTTGTGCACATAGCACAGCTTATCGCAGCATCCCAGCAGCCGACAGAAACGGTGTCGGATCGAGAATTATCCGACGGCGCTGGGTCGGTAGCCGGGGACACGAGGCCTGCAGACTCCAGACGTTCGCATAGGAAGTGTGCGGGAGTCAACGTACACGGAGCTTCCGGCGGCAATGCATCGTAAGTCCGCTACTGCACAGGCCTCGGGAACGAACGTGCTTTCCTTAATAGCACAGTTTATCGCAGCATCCCAGCATCAACTGAATCTGTCGCATATATTTTATCCGACGATGCTGGGTCGGGACGCTCCGCGGAAGCGGGTACGGACGTCCGAAAGTTTCATCCGGTCCGACGGGATACCGAAAGGGATTCGGAGGATTTCAAGCTTTCCCTTTCGGAACAACATATGCTGCGATGCCGGATAAGAAACTGATAGCGTCGGTGGACTTAGAAATTTTTGGTTCGGTTCAGGGACATCGTCCCTCAGTTCCGACATAGTCCAATAATGTCACACAAACTTTCGAATTATTGAACGACGCTATATATATTATTATTTTATGCTTGCTATCCAAGCATTTCTGGTTTCTTGTTCGAAGAGTTATGGAGATGTCTTTCAAAGTGTGCCTCTGTCGTCATAGTTAATGAAGAGTTAGCGGCAATAAGTGCTCATGGAATATGTCTATCGCTTACGGAGTGACATTCGCTAGCTCACCCGGTGTAGCGTACATTCATCGAATGGTTCGGCTGCCGGGTTCGTCCGTTGCGGTCTAGGAAGGAGATTTGGGTGATGCGAGCACTTTAATTACTTTAGTACTCACCCAGTGACAGCAGATTGAGGACAGATCGGAGGAAGCCTGTTAGTCCGGTTCCTGGCTTGTCCAGGTCCGTCCGGGCTGTGAGCGAGAGAGGTTCCTCTCTCGCCCAACAACATAGGGGACCGCATGTTGTGGTTCAGATATTTTACATTCGGAGCATATGTCCGTTGCTCGGGACGCTCCGTTATATTGACAGTCCGAGAGACTGTCTTTAATGCTTCCTCATCCTCACAGCAGGGCACACGACCGCACATTGGCTACGTGACCTCGAGTATCCGATCAGTTTCGGCATTCAGTGATTCCACGGCGAATAGGTCGCGCCATCCGGTAGCCAAGGGACACGAGGCCTATACACTCCGTTCGCTCGCATATTGGAAGTATGCACGGGGTAACGATCACGGAGCTTCCAGCGGCAATGCATCGTAAGACCGCTTCTCCTCAGGCCTCAGTGACGGACGTGCTATCCGAGTTAGCACAGTTATTTCGCAGCATCCCAGCAATTGACAGTTTCTCGGTCGAATCAGGAATTATCCGACGGCGCTGGGTCGGTGCGATCCGCGGTTGCATCAGCTACGGACGACCGAACGCTTTATAGGGTCCGACAGGATGGCGAAAGGGATTCGAAAGTTTTTGAGTTTTCCCTTTAGTAGTATCGGAAGATGCCTTTCATATCTTCTGGCATTATCTTCCTGTGATTATTATTTCGGACTTCATTGCTGCGATCTTGGATAAGAGACTTATAGCGTCATTGGACTCGGTTTTTTCGATCGGTACAGGGACATTGTCCCTGACTTACCGACGCAGTCCAATACTGTCATTACAACATGTGTTTTATTTTTCGACGCTATATATATATATATACAAGCCTGCTACTAAGCATGATAGTTTAGTTTCTTGTCCGCGTTGCTCATTTCTGCCATTTTTTCATTTTTACAAATAGTTTATTTTGGCAGAGCAGGGCATACCGAGAGTTCATATGCGTCTAGACGGTGTGATTAAAGACTGAATATTCTTTTTCGCCGTTTATGTCTTTTCCAATTTCAATGTTGGGAACGACATTATGTATAGTAGACTTAACTTAGACGCTTTATTATACGTAATCCGCCTTACTGAGGCGTTATCATTACGTCTTCAAGAAAAGATTTACGGGATATTATTCTCAATGTAATTTCTTTTGAGGGCAGTAGTTTGTTCACGTATAACTCCGCCCTTCAGTGGCTGATTGGAGTTGGTTAGACGTGACGTAGCCCTAGCTACATCCACACGCGTGGATAGTAAGGTTAAGAACTCTCTCAGAGTCGCTTCGTTCTCGGAGGAGCTTCTCTTCGACGGCAACTTTCCGGCAATCCATGAATTGCTCGAGTTATACGTTCTCTTGTCTATCTAGTGTTACAAGAGATTCAGACTGGGGCAAACATTCGGTGGTTGACTCAGAGAGTGCCGCCGCAGTTGCCGGACCTGAGTGTGGCTGTTATGACGGTTGCCAGTCAAACAGATTGGGATATATACTGATCCCTACGGATTCGAAGTGCCAGGGTCTTTGGGTTCCGCAGTCTTTTAGCAATCAGTTTAACTTCCGCGGAATAATGTTTTTTAGGCTTGCTTTATGTCATTGCATGAACATTATTCAGAAATGCATGCCCAAATTCCTGTCCTTTAATTCGACAGTAGTGGCGTATCTCCGGAACCAGGGAGGCACTCTTTCGTTTCCGTTATTCAATTTAATGGAAAGAATCCGTCTGTTGGTTATAGTACACCAAGTTCAGTTTTGGTCCGTCATATTCCGGGTCGTCTGATTGTTTTATCGGACTCCCGTTCTCTTACGGGTCGCTTGTTGCTGTCAGAATGGACTCTCAACAAACAAGTATTCAATCAGATTTGCTATCTATGGGAGCGCCCAATGATGATTTATTTATGACACAGCTTGCTAATCAATTGCAGACGTATGTGTTGGCTTGTCCAGATCTCTGAGCTAATAGTGTTAACGCTCTATTGATCTATAGGACGGAATGATAGGATACGCGTATCCTCCGGCGCTGTTGTTTTAGCAGGTATTGCTAAGATAAACAACCACAATACATTTCTGTTGATAGCATCTCTATCTTCACAGAGATCATGAGTAATTTACTCTCTTGTCTACTGTGGGTCTTAACGTGAAATCTTCCTCTATGTGAGGATCTTTTTTCACTGGGTAAATCGTGTCATCTTTATCACAACCAGCAAGGTCGCAACCTTCATGTATTCCGTTGTGTGGTCCGTATTGCATTGTAAGCACTGTACTGGACGAGCTTTGGACGCGATTTCTTACTATAGGAGATCCTCTTCTTCGCTATTCTATGCGACTAAAGTGGAGGCTCTTCCGTCGTGGTGTGGGGATCATTATGTTCATATTCTTGATCCCTCCATACTACTCATTGCTATTTTTTAGTATACTTGTTTCACAAGATCTACTGCAGCCTGTTATTATTTAGGTTATAGGTTTATGTTACCTCATACCTATGCACTCTACGATAGTTTACAATTGAGTCTTTTGTCTCTTTATCTAAGTCAGTTAGTAACTTTTTGATAAATAGACTTAGAATCTTTAGATTAAATTCCTATACGGATTTTAACTTCGGTTCTTATTTAGCTAAGTAATCATTTGAGCCTCTGGAAACAGTAGTTTTCAAATTCTGACCTTTTAGACAGTAATTCTGTTGGTTTCTCTTTTACTGTAGTGTCAGTGAGTTTCATGCACTATCGATGGATGATTTTCACTTTCATAGTTTCGGAATCAATACTTCCGTTACTATTTAGGTTGGATTCTTGCATAAGAGTTAGGCTCCTATTATCCGGAACCTATTATTTTAAGGTCCTTCCGTCTTCGTATGGGCATAGGCCTTTACTCTTTCCGGGTACAGTTTATGTATTTATAAACAGATATCTGTTTATTACAAGGGCGTAAGCTTCTTCTGTCTTTGATGTCTAGTAGAAGGACGTTACGCTCCATTTTATTGTTAATGGATTCTATTAACTATCGGTACTGCTTATAGTATATCATTGACTTAGCAGTTGTGCTTAAGATTTCGGCTCATGAAGTAAGAGTTCTTCTACTTCTTGGGCTTACATTAATAGTGTCGCTATTATAGATTTTTGAAGGCCGCTCATTGCGCTCAGCCATCCACATTCATGAATTTTATCTTAGAAATATCGAGTCAATTTCTGGAGGCCTCTTTTGTTAGGTCTATTATCTACTGCTCAGAATGTCATTCACTTAACAGTTGCTACTATAGCTAGGTAGGCTGTCTGTTTCGGCAGTGTCTCCGTTCGGCTGCCCTCTTCGCTCTGGGCTATTTGACCCAGGGCAAGAAAAAGGGGGGGGGGGGGGGAGGGTGTTCCCTTGGGTCACCTGTTTTACTATGAAAACAAGGGGATACCTCCTCCGGAGTTAGTAATTCTGAGCTGTTATTGGGATGGTTGTTTAGTGAGAAGTTTAAGTTTTTAAAATTCATTCAAGTCTTAGTTTTTAAAGTATAGCTTTTGAATATTGCATATGTCAACGGACATGATTATGCAATTCTCAGACACTTTTAGGAGTATAAGAGTCTCTATTCTCTAGACTTACTTTATTATTGGCTTACTTTAAAAATTATTAGTATAAGGATTATATTGGATATTAATAGAGTACATGGATGTATGAAGCTCAATTTTGGAAGGTGTTGTATCTTTCTAATTTATCATAAATAAGAAAAATACATGTAAGGCCTATTACTTCTTTTCCCTACAGGGGATGACTCTATTTTATTTTATTGAGCGTATTCCATTTTGCTCTATGTCCTTGGCCCTCCAGCCTTTTTACTATTCAGCTATGTCTGGGTCATTGGTACAGTATAAAAATGTTAAAAAATTTATAGTAATTTATATATTTTTTATACTTACCAATGACCCAGACGGGGATGGCCCTCCCAGGAGTTGGGAACTCTTGCCTCCCCGCTGAGTACATAGCGCTTACCAGGCACTGGTTATTAGAATGATAAATGGCGCCAATTTCGGAACGTCCTTGACACTGCGCATGCGCAGTAGGGGCGAAGTGTGGAGGGCCTTTCAGGACATGTTTTCTTTAGTTTTAGATGCAAATTTTGGGGATTGGGGGGCAAAATTTGTGTTTGGCCCTATATTTTAAGAGTTAGCACCAGCTATGTCTGGGTCATTGGTAAGTATAAAAAATATATAAATTACTATAAATTTTTTAACTTTCCAAACCTTTAGACCAGTTTGGAACAAATTTGGTATGCAGTAGTATTAGGGGAAATCAACTTTATTTATGCCTGACAAACTTTTCTGCCCCCCCCCCCCTCCCCCCTCAGTCCCCCAGTCCTCCCCCCCCCCCCTTATTCCTTGTTTCCCAGGAGCTAAAAATAGAAAAAAATCAAATGCCCATTTTTTCTAGACTGCATGGAAATAAAGAATTGTTATTTGGTATACAGCATCCTTTAAGTTTGTTCAAATTAGGTCTATGGGTACGTATTTGTGGTCCAAAATTTTAACTTGGTGAAATATAAGGAATATTCTTTAACATTACTCTTCTTCATCAGTCAGAATCTTTTCATATTTGGTGCACAACATCCAAAAGGAGCTCATATTTTTAAGTTTTTTCAAAACCAAGCCTGTGGGTTAATATTTGAGTTTCCTATGTGAGTGCGAATTTCAACATGCAATATAAGGAAAATCCTTTAAAAATCTTCTTCATATGTTTTGATATTTGGTTTACACCATCCTTGTAAGGGCCAGATTCAAATTTTGTTAAGATCAAGTCGGTGGGTTCATATTTTGGTTCATGGGAACCTAAATTTTGACTTTGTGCATTATGAGAACAATTATTTGAAAATCATCTTCAAATCAACCAGGCAGAAATTTTTCATATTTGGTATTCAGTATCTTTTTTTTTTTTTTCTTTTTTTTTTTTTTGGGGGGGGGGGGGGGGGGGGGGGGGGGGGGGGGGATATTTTGGGCTCCCAATGCCCACATGTTCACTTAGTTCAGTATGAGGCGTGTTCTCTAATAAAAGTGTCAATGACACTGTAGCTTATTTGACTGTGCGTAGTGTTTGCTGAAAAGGATAATGTTCAATGTTTATGAAAAGATTATGAAATAAGGCAAGAATTGTGATAATTGAGAATATGTTAATTTCTGTTACCTACTATGTTTTACTATGTTTCCAATAAGAATAATTTGAGGTTTAGACTATTATATACTGAAGAACTGGGTTGATGTGCCCCTCACAGTTAATGTATGTCAACCAAAGTTACCAAGTTACAGTAAAATCATTCCAAAATGAGTCATCCTATCAAGTTACAATGAAATCCCTTCACAAATATTACTTGTAGACTTTGCTAAAGGAATCTAGGTCACGTGCTGATCTGGCAGTCACAGTTGACCGATCGTGAGTCATGACCAAAATCTAGATATCAAACTGAGTTATCCTACCAAGTTACAATGAAATCACCTCTTAAAAACAACCTGTAAACAGAGCTAATGGAATCTATGTCATGTGGCCAGACAATGGTAATGGCGGACAGATCGTGACCAAAATTGGACAGGCTCATCTAGACATCATACTGAGTTATCCTTTCAAGTTGCAAAGAAATATGAACTGTAGACTGGGTTAAACAAATCTAGGTCACATGCCTGTGCGGTCATCGCAACCAAAATAGGATATTCTCATCTAGACATTATACCGAGTCATCCTACCAATTTACAATGAAATTGGTAACCGGTTCTCATCCGATCACTGAAGTTAAGTAACGTTGAGCCCAGTTAATCCTTGGATGGGGACCATCTGAGCGATCGATTCGTGTTGTGTCCTTAGGCAAGGCACTTAACCCCGATTGTCCACATGGGGGCACGATGATGCTGTGTACTAAGGCGTACGGCGCATCGATGGTGCGCATGTCTTCAACCAATCTGACCCTGCCTGTTCTGCAGTGCAGAGTTATGATGTTGGGTAGCTGGCAGCTGCTCATTGTTGCTCGGTGGTTCTCTCTGGGTACCCCGGCTTCCTCTACCCGTAAAACTGTCACCAACACGATATGACCTTCACTGTTAAAGTGTCATTAAACCATAATAAATAAATAAATAAATAAATAAATAAATACAATGAAATCCCTTCATAAATGCAACTTGTAGACGGTGCTAAAGGAATCCAGAAAACGTGCATCAGTCACGGTTAACTGAACTCAACCAAAATAGGTTGTTCTCATCTTTGCATTATACAGAGTCATCCTACAAAGTTACAATGAAATCCCTTCATAAATACAACCTGTAGACTGTGCTAAAGGTTTTGGGGTTTTGGGCCTGCACAGCTGTCATGGTTGACCAATCGCGACCAAAAGGGGACGTTCTCATCTAGACATGACCTCGAACCTGCATATGAAATTTTGTGATGATCGGACAAGAACTACGGGGTGTAGCCTGTGCTAAAGAAATGTGAACAGAACAACACAGACTCAGACTTCCACATGCGTGATGGCAATAGCTTATCTTGACATTGTCAAGTTAAGCTAAAAATCTACCATTCAATGTTTGTTGATATTTGATATACAGCATCCTTATGGGGATTCATTCATGTTTATTAAAAGTAAGTCACTGGGTTCTACATTTGGGCTCCATTTTTTTTCTTTCAAATCTTCATCAGATTCACCAGTCAGAATATTTTCATATTTGGCATACAGCATAATATCCGTGGAGGATAGTCGAAAGAAATATACTTGAAATTTTATCGAATGGCAAAAGCAAGTGAATTGCCAATTTAATCTATCATTTAAAAGAAAATACCCATCAAATGACTAGTCGACTACCGATATTTCAAAACTCTCTTATGCAGTCACTGGAGTTATTCGTCAATTTACAGAAGTCAGATCCAGTCCTGTCACCTGTCAACTGCTTTCTTCACCTGCATATAGAACTTCGAACTCATCAGAATCTAGTTTGTCGTCTTATAGTGAGAACTCCGCTAATCAGAATATTCTCTCTTTATTTTATTAAAGTGGACTCAGTGACTGAGAAATTCATAAGACCTCGAGGTCTTTGTAGATCAATGACAGACCTAATTCCACTTTATCACCTGTCCACTCTACCTCTACAATTTTACTTTTTAAATCACTGGTCAGCCAAGGGCGATCCATTGGATCTGTAAACTTTGTAAATTTGTTTTTCCCCTGCTATCAAGGAGGATATTTAAAAGTGGACAGACGTTGAGTGGATGATGCAGGGAATTTAACTGGAAACTCTGCCTCCAACATTCATGTTGATGTTAGATGCCAGTGATCAAGGTTGTGTGTGTTTTAGGGGGGGGGGAGAGGGGGGGCTCCTTAATTCCAGATAATCTCTGTAAGTGTTGCCAACGTCAGTGGAATGACTTTCCGTCAGTTCTCCGCATCAACCAAAAGGAGATGTTGGCAACTGTTCTATTGAACTCACTGGAAACCACTGCTGTCAGGTTTTCAAATTCAGATTCTCTCAAACAATTCACTGGAGCAGCTCAGTGCAGAGTCAAGAGGGAACTTCTCGTCCAGTGTTCTTCACAAAATGGGTTCTTTTGTTCCCTCAGGAATGGAAATTTCACTCTCAGTTCGCCACATTCCAGGTCAACTCCATGTTATTGTGACTCTAGAGAGACATGGAAAGATCCTTCCAACAGTATGGACTCTCTCAACAGCTATGAGCAGCCTCTGGTAAAGTCCAGTGACAGATCTGTTAACAACTTCCGGCATCTGGATATCTGTTTCTGGATTCATTAACATTAGCAATGGATACATTTTTCAGGTCTTGGAATGGAATAGATGGCCATGCCTCTCCTCTAACTCCATTAATTCAGTAGGTGCTATTGAAAATCAAACAGTCACACTGCAGAATCATTCTCGAAGTGGAGAGTCTTCTGCTCCTGGTGTTCTGGTGATAACTCGGTTAGTTTCCATGCATCCTTCAATTTCTAATATTGCAGATTGCCTGGTATTTCAACCAGTCACTATTGAGGGATACAGTTCTTTGTTATCTCATGAAGGCTGTATCAATATCAGCTTGAATCAATTGTCAAAATGGTTAAAACATTTTTCTACCAAAAGAGTCAGGTCTTTAGGCTTATTCCACAATGGAATTTGGACTGGGTTTTGTTGAAGCTCCAAACTTGCAACTTTTTAAATTCATAAAAAGAACTAGTCACTGTATAGAAAGTTTTTATTTTTTGAAAGCAGTGCATTCCAGTTGTATACATTTAAGTTTGCGCAAGTTTCTGTGTCCATAGTTGGGAGCCTGAAGCTTTTAAGACTCAAAAATTCAAAACAAATTGTAATTTTGGGGATAATTTTTCTTTTGAATTTTGATGTGACTTGGTTATTCACACTGCATCAAATATTAGTGTATCAGGTGAGTATATGTGCCAGGCTGGATTTGGGCTCCCAAAGGGGTGATAACTTGCAAAAATCTTAAATTTTTTGTTAAGTTTTTACAATTTGTTTCTCTTGTAAAACAAGTGAATCGAATATAATCAAATGTGATAGGCATGTTCCCTACTATATGACAATCCAACTTTGTTCAAATCAGTATTATCAAACAGTTTTTTACCAATTTGTTCATGCTCCCAGTCAAAAGTCCTGAACACTGTCTTATCAAATCATTTATTTTATTTTTTTATTTATTGTTTATTGGTGTTTAAGGTCACATATTTCTGCACAATGGCCAATTGTGACCATAACTTGGATATAAAGTCAAGCCAAGCCAAGGTGATCATTTTTCCCCATGTTGTCTCGGGTTTAGCTCTGCATTGGGGTACGAATTGAGCTTTTTTCCCTCCAAAACACAGGTCTTGACCCCTCATTTGAATAAGCTCATTCTAATGAGGAGTCATAATGTATGTTTTGGAGGCAGAAAAATGATTTTTATTTTTCGTCTACTTTTTCAACTAGTTCTGGAAACCCACATTTGGGCTTTATTCTGAAGTACAGGAACTTCAACATGAAGACTTAACTCTTAACTCACTGAGTATTTTTAAAATATTCTTCATCAAATCTGATAATGGCTGCTTCACAGCAGTCATGACTAGATTCGGTGAAAAATTCATGCAAATTCAACTCCAGAAATTATTGGTCAAAAAGTCCCCTTCAATTTACAGGGAGAAAATTTAGTTGAATGTGACCACTCTATACATATTTCAGTGACAAGAGATTTTGTGTCTTGGTTAGGAATATCCACCAGGAGCATGTAAGGAGTTAATATTCTTTTGTTGTGCATGGAATTAACTTTGGAGTGAAAATATTTTGTCTGTATGGATTTGTCTTCTCACAAAATTATGGTAGCGTGCCTATTGGCACTTCGTTTGTAACAAGACTAAGGCTTGTTAACCCCTTACCTAACATGAAAAGCAGATGACACTTGCAAACAAAATTCTTGAATAACTAATATTTTTCATTTTTTGTCTCAAAAACATAGGTTATGACCCCTCTTTGGAACGAGCTCGATGAGCTCGTTCCAAAGAAGGGGGATAACCTATGTTTTTGAGACAAAAAATAATGAAAATTAATTGGCAATTTTTGTGAATCGCGCTGGCCAGTTTTGGCCATTATGTTGGGTAAAGGGTTAATAAAGTTTGTTGATCAAAAAAATTTAGCACTCTACCAGTTGAAGAAATTTTTTTCCAAGCCCCATCTATGGGTTGTGATAGCTAAAAAGTTAGTTAGCTTACACAATGATATGATTCAAATCATCTTGTTTGCTTAGCATTTACTCACTGTGATTATATTTAAAGAATTCAAGCCAGGGAAATTCTAAAAAGTTAAGAATTTTCTTATAGCACAAGTTTTTTTTTCTTCATAACTCTATCACATGACTTGCATGGTATGTACAGGTGTGCAACATCTTCATAGCTCTGCCCTGTGACATAGCTGTACCCCATAACTCGTATGGAATGTATAGGCATGCTATATATTCAAAGCTCTACCATGTCAGACAGCTATACCATGTGACTCATATGGTATGTACAGGCATGGTACATCTTCATAGCTCTACTATATGACATAGTTATACCATGCAGGAGTGGCGGAACGGTTTTCAAAGTGAGTGGGGTGGATCGGGTGATGGATGGTCGTCGGTATGAAAATTTTAAATTCCAGGGTCCCAAAACCCTCATTTCCATGCATCTGAGTGGATATTTTGAGATTTTTCAGGAGATGTATTTCAAAGATTTCACACTTATAGAGCCGTTAAAAAACGTCGGTAAAGCATACAGGTGAGGTCTATTTATCAGCTTTGGTTGTAACGACCAAAGCTGATAAACAGACCTCACCTGTATGCTTTACCAGACGTTTACAGCAATTATACTGTCTGTGGATTATCTTGCCTGGAGGTGTATTTGGTACTTGTATGTCTGTAAGATTATGATCTATTTCAGTTACCTGATTTATTAACAGACTGTATTCATTTTAGCATTTCCTGCCAGTTACTGCAAAAGAAGATCCGAAATTCATCGAAACTGAACCAGTACGAGAGAAACATAGCTGGCAAAAATATGGCGGGGAGGCTCTGGATCCGCCCCTTGTTTCACCAGTCATTGGTTGTGTTAATATATGCATACAAAAAAACATGGCACGGCAAAAAAAAAGTGGAGGGGCTGATTCCCTCCTCCCCCCAGTTCTGCAGCCCCTGCCATGTGACTCATATGGTATACACGGATATTCTACATCTTCATAGCTGTACTACATGACATAGTTCTACCACATAACCCCTATGGTAGGCCACACATTCTACATTTCCATAACTCTACCCCATGTCTTGTATGGTATATTCAGGCATCCAACATCTTCATGGCTCTAGTATGTGACATAGCAATACCATGCTACAACTTCATATCTTTTCCATGTGACTCATATGGTATGCACAGGGATACTGTATCTTCAAAGCTCTACCATGCGACTCATATATGTACAGTCATAGCTCTTCCATGACTCATATGGTATGTACAGGCATGCTACATCTTCAGAGCGCTTATTAGCTCACCTGACTGAAAGTCAGGGTTAGCTTTAGTGATCACTCTTTGTCCATCATCCATCGGTCATCCGTAAACTGGGTGTTTGTGACTTCTCCTCCAAAACCACTGAACCGATTAAAGTGAAATTTGAGATGATTGTTTATGACATTACATTTTGATGTTCAAATCAAGATGCCAGGCCCCCAAATCTTATAAAATCTTCTCATGAACCAGCTGTAGCAGAGTCTTGATATTTGGTATACATCTTCCTTTTGAGGTGTAGACTCAAGTTTGTTCAAGAGAAGTTCGAGGGGCAATATTTGTCATCATTATGGGAGGGGCAGTAATTTTTGCCCCGCCCAAAATTGCTATTTTCCAAACCGAGAAGCCAATTTGAACCAAATTTGATATGAAGTATTAATGGGTCATAGGTACTTGATTTATGCCAAAATTGTTTTTCAAAATGGCCCTTGGGAACCACAGAAGCTAAAAATAGAAAGAATTTCGAAGCCCATATTTCTAAAACTACACGGCACTGAGAATTCTTATTTGGTGTGAAGCTTCCTTAGGACCACCAGAATGGAACGGTTAAAAAAAATTGCTATCGGTTTTATCGTAGGGTACTTTTTAGGGCCATTGAAAAAGTGCCGTGTCAGACTTTTTTTAACACTGTGGGTAATGGGGAAAACATTTAAGACTCTTCTTCTTCCAAACCACACTGCTCCAAAAGTTTTCAAATTTCACCTATAACATCTTTGGAAGATTGTTTCACATGTTTGTTGAAATCAAATCCCTGGGTCCATATCTGGGCATTCTATTGGAGCCCAACTGTTTAAATTAGTGCAGTATGAGGAATATTCTTTAAAAATCTTCTTCAATCCACCAATCAGAATCTTTTGATATTTGGTACGCAGCATCCTTAGGGGTGAGATTCAAGTTTGTTCCAGCCAAGTCTCTGGGTTCATATTTGGGCTCCTTGTGGGAAACCAAATTATAACTTAGTTCAATATGAGGAGTTTTTGAGTTCATATTTGGGCTCCCTTTGGGGGCCTGAATTGTAACTTAGTTCAATATGAGGAATATTTATTTTAATAAAATTTTCAGATCCACCAGTCAGAATGATTTGATATTTGGTTCTCTCAATGGGGCAGATGCAAGTTTGTTCAGGACCCCCGGTTGATAGTGTCAGGTGAGCGCTTTCAGGACCCTTGTCTTGCGACTCATGGCATGTACAGGCATGTCACATCTTCATAGTTCTTCCATGTAACTCATATGGCATGTACAGGCATGCCTCACCCCTATAGCTCAATTCAAGTTCGTTCAAATCAAGTTGGCCCTCCCCTGGGTAGGGTGACGCCCAAAAAGAGAGCCTAAATCTTAAAAAATCTTCTCATGAACCAGCAGTAGCAGAGACTTGATATTTGGTGTGCAGCTTCCTGTTGAGGTGTAGACTCAGATTTGTTCAAGAGACGTTCGAGGGGCTATATTTGCTGTCGTTATGGGAGGGGCAAGAATTTTCACCCAGCCCAAAATTTCTATTTTACAAACCGAGAGCTGATTTGAACCAGATTTGATATGAGGGCTTATTGTTTCATAAGTAGTAAATTTATGCACAAAAAAATTTCCCGTCAGCCCCTAGGAACCGCAGGAGCTAAAAATCGAAAAAATTTAAAACACTCATATTTCCAAATTTTTATATGGTGTGAAGCTTCCATAGGACCAACAGAATGGAATGGTAAAAAAATTGCTATCGGTTTTATCATAGGGTACTTTTTGGGGACTTTGAAAAAGTGTTGAGTCAGCATTTTCTAACACTGTGGGTACATGTAATGGGGAAAACATTAAAGAATCTTCTCCCCCCGAACCACTGGTCCAAAAGCTTTCATATTTCACATATAAAATCATTGGAAGATATTTGTTGAAATCAATTCCCTGGGTCCATATTTGGGCTCTCTATGGGAGCCCGAATGTTCAAATTAGTGCAATATGAGGAATATTCTTTAACTAGAGTGCACTGTCACAGTGCCGATGCTGCGACGATTCGTGCAATGCCAATGATGTTTTAAAACTTGTTAGTGACAAGTCCATAAATGTGACAGAAATTATCTGAATGACATGCACTATTGAGAGCTTGTGGACATCATGAAGATACATTTGCATACCATGTATGGTGTCATTCCATCAAGTATTTTAGGAGTTATG
This sequence comes from Pictodentalium vernedei, assembly GCA_031216915.1. Classification (NCBI taxonomy): domain Eukaryota; kingdom Metazoa; phylum Mollusca; class Scaphopoda; order Dentaliida; family Dentaliidae; genus Pictodentalium; species Pictodentalium vernedei. The sequence continues at coordinate 762,166,117 of CM062297.1, forward strand.
ATGTTTTAAAACTCGTTGGTGACAAAAATACTTGTTGGTGACAAAAAAACTTGGTGACAAGGTCATAAATGTGACAGAAATTATCCTAATGACATGCATTATTGAGAGGGTGTATACATCATGAAGATACACTTGCATACCAAGTATGGTGTCATTCCATCAAGTATTTTAGGAGTTATGGTGTTTTTTTTAAACTCGTTGGTGACAGACCGACCGACAGACAGACTGACATTGCCACATATAGAGCTGCCCGTAGCAGCTAAAAATCTTCTTCAGATTCACCAATCAGAATCTTTTGATATATGGTATGCAGCATCCTCAGGGGGGGTGAGATTCAAGTTTGTTCAAGCCAAGTCCCTGGGTTCATATTTGGGCTCACTGTGTCCCAAATTATAACTTAGTTCAAAATGAGGAATTTCCTTTAAAAATCTTCTTCAGATCCAGCAGTCCGAATGTTTTGATATTTGGTATGCAGCATCCGCAGGGGGTGATTCAAGTTTGTTCAAGCCAAGTTCCTGGGTTCATATTTGGGCTCACTGTGGGAGTCCGAATTATAACTTCGTTCAAAATGAGGAATTTCCTTTAAAAATCTTCTTCAGATCCAGCAGTCAGAATGTTTTGATATTTGGTATGCAGCATCCTTAGGTGTCTGTGTTTGTGTGTGTGTGTGTGTGTGGGGGGGGGGGGGGGGGGGGGGGGGGGAGATTCAAGATTGTTCAAGCCAAGGCCCTGGGTTCATATTTGGGCTCCCTGTGGGAGTCTGAATTATAACTTAGTTCAATATGAGGAATATTCTTCAAAAATCTTCTTCTTCACATCCACCAGTCAGAATCTTTTGCTATTTGGTATATAGTATCCTTAGGGAGGTGAGATATAAGTTTGTTAAAGCCAAGTCCATGGTTAATATTTGGGCTTCCAGTGGGAGCCCAAATTGTATCAAAATTTCTATTTTCCGAACTGAGAGGCCGAGTTGAACCAAATTTGGTATTAGGGCTTATTGGGTCACAAGTACCTAATTTATTATGCCAAAAACATTTTTCCTGTCGCCCCATGGGAACTACAGGAGCTAAAAATAGAAAAAAATTTAAAACACCCATATCTCCAAAACCACATGGCACTGAGATTTTTTATTTTGTGTGAAGCTTCCTTAGAAACAGCAGAAAGGAATGGTCCAAAAAAATTGCCATCGGTTTTATCACAGGGTACTTTTCCAGGACTTTAAAAAAATGCTGAGTCGTCATTTTTTTAACACTGTGAATAATGGGAAAAACATTAAAGAATCTTCTCCCATAACACTGCTCCAAAGACTTTCATATTTCACATAAAACATCTTTGGAAGATTCGTTCACATGTTTGTTGAAATAAAATCCCTGGGTCCATATTTGGGCTCTTGTTCAAATCAATTCCCTGGGTTGATATTTAGGCTACCATGTCAGATGAGCACCCGCAGGCTACCTGCCCGGATTTTTACTTAGTGCAATATGAGGAAATTTCTTTCAAAATCTTCTCCAGAATCATCAATTAGAATCGTCTGATATTTGGTATACATCTCTAGAGGTGTCAGATTCAAGTTTGTTGAAATGGGATCCCTAGGTTGACATTTATTTATATGAGGAAATTTAAAAATCTTCTTCAGATCCACCAGTCAGAATCCTTTCATAGTGGGTATACAACATCTCTAGGAGGGTCAGATTCTAGTTTGTTCAAATCAAGCCCCTGGGTTATTAATTTGGGCTACCTATGGGAGCCTGAATTTTAACTTAGTGCAATATGAGAAAATTTCTTTAAAAACCTTCTTCAGATCCGCCAGCTGGAATTCTTTCATATTTGATATATAACATCTCAAGGGGGATCAGATTCAAGTTTGTTCAATTTGAGTCCCTGGATTAATATTTGAGCTCTCTATGGGTGGGGGATGGGTGGTGGGAGGGCATGTAAGGTTCAGTTTGTTCAAATCCATCCTTAGTGTTTTTCCATAAAATTTGCCTTTCATGACTTCATTCCTTTGTAGTGTTGATGAACCATGTCTAACTGAATGTGACCCCAAATACTTCTTTTAACCACTTTGGCAGGTGAGTGATTAAGGCCCCTTGGGGCCTCTTGCTACTAAACTGTCCATGCAGTGGAGTATCCACCCAGAGTACAGCTCATTCTGTGAAAAGGTATAAGAAGCACACAATTTCAACCAATAGACTGCTGGGTTTAATGTGAGCTGAAACTTTACATGTGCTTTTTGATTTTTCATGAGTTGTGAGTTGCTGCTTGGGTGAAAATTTCACTCAGAAAGTGCTTTAGTGGTAATACACTTTCCACATATATTATATGCCTTGCTCACTGCACCCAACACATGTGTCATCTGGTTTAAAGCAGACAGTACTGTTTGCTATCAAAGCTGATGCAAGTTTTGGCCTCTTTAAAGAGCAGACTTCTCCATACTGTGCAAACCTATATGTCATGTTTTTTTTTAAGCATATACAGTTAAAACTAGAAGTCCTGTCACGAAATGTGCACTTATCTAGGCTTAATTGCGCGCAATTGCCATATCGAATGGCATCCAAAGCACGGCAAGTTCTCCTGGTTACTCATAGCAAACACAGGCAATGTTTCTGCCAATGGACCTCCGGGTTGAAACATTGCTTGTGCACAGGCCATATGTATAGAATTTGATAGCCTTACGATGGTGATAATGCATAATCAACGTGCTATTTGTGCGCATTTCATGACAGGACTTCTAGTTTTAACTGGACATTGAAAGGTGATTTTTTTTCAAATAGCACTCACTGATTCAATAGGTGAAGAATTGAAGAGGTTGAAATTTGATTTTTGCCGAAATAGGGAAGGGAAAAACTAAATTACTTTTTAGATCTTGGAAAAAATTTGAGGATTTTAAATAGCAGTAACAACCCTGAAACATAAATGGAACTTTCAGGTGAATGAATAACAAAATGTATAATTGGTGTTTTCTCTTTTTATTTACCAATCAATCCCCCGCATTGTCAAATATGAAAAAATAAATATATATTCGTGAAATATAAGCATTGTGAAAAATGTTATTGATACATAAAAACTAACAAGAATGTAAAATGTTCAGAAAAATAATACTTTCAATAAAAAATTCTTTATTCTTTCCATGTCGACAAGGAGAGTAAATACAAATTCTGAATTTTTTATTGTAGATAACAAGTTGTAAATGTGCAGTACATAATTTTGTGAATTAAGTCAATTACTGAGAGGATGCTATGAGCATTGTGAAAAAGTAAGAAAAGGTGTGAATAAGTCACATACATATACATATTACTAAGTTTTAAATGGGTTGACTGTGAATAAAAATTGCGCAAAAACAATTTTGTTGAATTATCCACAAAATCAGGTTCGGAAAAAAAACCCTATAAAAATGATGATCGCTGAACACACTCAGAAGCCTTGCACCAATCATATCTATCTTTGTTTGTCGGTTTTTTTTAAGATCACTTTCAACATGCATGGACATATCATTATCCCAACATATGTATACAGTTAAGTTGGCCAAATGCTAATACTTACATTGCGTACTGTGGAGGAGATCCACCACAGTCATTGGTGACCAGTTCTTTAATTTATCAGTAAAACAGAATTTGTTTATCTTTGTAAACAAGCACTGCTCCACTTTTTCAAATGTGAAAAAGTGGCTCCTCAGATCTAATCTTTTATACCTTGGTTTAGATGTGAGTATAAATGAATGCTTTTGACTGCTTAGCACGTGATCTTGATGAAATGTATACAAGAAAATAAAGACAACTGAATCCCACTTAATTATGTTGGGGCACACATGGTGGCGTGATGCACAAATCAGAATACAATGAATGTACATGCAGTATGGCTGCTGTGGACTGGCTACTTTCCACAGGTGCACAATATTTCCATGGATGCAATAATATCAGATTCCAAACACTAATTACAGGAATAATCATCAAAAATTTAATTAATGAAGCACCGGGTACGACCCGGTGCTTCATTTATTCAAATTTTGATGATGATGATTTATGTATATTACCTTGTAAACGCATGCGTGGACATCACTCCCCATGCATGGATTGCGACCAGTCTATGGCGACTGTACTGTATGCCTTCAGCATGCATGCACACACACATACAGAGAAAAACAGGGTTTGCATTTTGAAAAATGGCCGGGGCCTGAAATAAGTCCACAAGATTTTAGGGTCAGGGCCTACTCTGGGCCAATTTTTAAACATGCATTAATAGTTTAGTTTTGTTTTAAATTTTTGTTGGGGCTGGAAAAACAGCCCAGACAGAAGCACTCTCAGGGCTGATCTCGGGGCCTGGGCTGATCAGACCCGATAAAGTGCAAACCCTGGAAAAAAAAGAAAGAAAAAGTTCTCAGTCTCTGTGTTCTCAATAGACTGGCAGGCATGACATTACACAGACTGTTAAAATTGTTGTTAACCCTTAAGGGCCTGGACAAGTGTCCTGAACTCCCACCAGCCCAGAGACTTAGCAGTGAATTCTAGTCAAGTCTTGGCTGCCTGTTAAAACAGCCAAGACTTGACCAGAAACCACTACCTACCTAATTTCTTGTCAACAGGACCTCCTCATGATGCATTTTAAGGGCATTTGTTCTGACTTCACTTAAGTCGGAAATTGGCCTTTAAGGGTTAAACATTAACTGGTAGAGTGCTGGAAGCCGCTATCAGGACTTTCAAAATGAAAGCGTCAATGACACTGTAGCTTAACTTGTGTGTTGTGTTTGATGAAATGGATAATGTTCAATGTTTATGAAAGGATTATGAAATAAGACAAGAATTGTGATAATTGGGAATATGTTCATTTCTGTTCCCTTCATGCTATGTTTTTGATAAAAATAATATGAGGTGAACACTGTACTAAAGAGCTGAGGGGTGGGTTAATATGACCTCACAGTTAATGTATGTGGCCCTCACAGTTAACATAAATCAAGGAAAGTTACCAAGTTATAGTTAAATTATTCCAAAACGAGTCACCCTATCAAGTTACATTGAAATCCCTTCATAAATATGGCCTGTAGACTGTGTTAAAGGTTTTCAGACTTCAGGCCCCTGTAGCCGTCAGTTTCCCAATTGCGTCCAAAGAGGACGTTCTCATCTAGACATTATTTGGAGTCATCCTACCAAGCTACAATGAAATCCCTTCATAATTATGACCTGTAGACTGTTCTAAAGGTTTTTGGGCTTCAGGCCCCTGTAGCCATCACAGCTGCCCAATCGTGTCCAAAAGGGGACGTTCTCATCTAGACATTGTATGAAGTCAACCTACCAAGTTACAATGAAATCCCTTCATAAATATGACCTGTAGAATGTGCTAAAGGTTTTCGGGCTCGGGCAGCCATCATGGTTGAATGATTGCAACCAAAGGGGACAATCTCATCTGGGCATCATCTGGAGTGATCCTACGAAGTTACAATGAAATCCCTCCATAAATATGACCTGTAGACTGGGCTAAAGGTTTTCGGGTTTTGGGCTCGGGCACTCGTCACAGTTGGCAGATCATGCCCAAATGGGGAAATTCTCATCTAGACATCATAAGGAGTCATCCTACCAAGTTACAATGAAATCCCACCATATTAAACATGACCTGCAGACTGTGCTAAAAGTTTTTCAGTTTTGGGCTTGGGCAGCCATCACGGTTGACAGATCATGCCCAAAAGGGGACATTCTCATCTAGACATTATACAGAGGCATCCTACCAAGTTACAATGAAATCCCCTCATAAATACGACCTGTAGACTGTGCTAATGGTTTTGGGGTTTTGGGCTCGGGCAGCCATACCGGTTGACCGCTCGCGACCAAAAGAGGACGTTCTCATCTAGACATGACCCCAAACCTGCATATGAAATTTCGTGATCAGACAAGAACTGCGGGGTGTAGCCAGTGCTAAAGGAAAATGTGAACAGACTAACAGACTTCCGCACGCGTGATGGCAATAGCTTATCTTGACTTTGTCAAGTTAAGCTAAAAATGAGGTACCAGAGCAACAGGCAATATTTTCCATGCTCATTTCTCCTATTCAAACGCAAATAATATTTTGTTTATATAAATTTGTTTTATTACAACTTATTGGAGAGTGCCAGTGGGTACACTCCAGTAAATTGTGATAAAATAAATTTTGAATAAATTCAGACCATCAAAAATAATCCAGCCCTCAACCACTTAACCAATTGATAAATATACTGTCACAAGATGGATATAAATGTTTTTGAACATTCAGGACACTCTGAAATGCTGTTGATAGGTGGGAAAACAACAATACATCATACAAAACAATAATACACAAAATTATTTTTAAAAAATATCAAATAAAAAGATTATAGGGAGTCCCACTTGAATATTTCTCAATCAGGTAATCCAGTTCAACCCTTTACCACAGCTTTAGTACAAATTTAGAATTAAAAAAAACAGCTATTTAAGATCTCGATTTTTCAAATTCAATTATTTGTTATTTTCTTCCAATTATAATCTTCCGCAAATTATTGAGTTGTCATAAGCTATCTTTTTCAGGCACAGAAAAAAACAGTCTAGTTAAAGAAATCCCATTTGAAAGTGTCATCTGTTATTCATGTTGGGTAAAGGGTTAAAATTGTTGCCCGTTTCTGTGGGAACAAGGTACACAAAATATGCAAATTTTTAATGATTTCAAATACCATGTTTAAAAACCCACTGAAAAAATCTGTGATTGCAGTGAATAATAAATATTATGTACAAATTTACTTTGCTTTCACAATTCCTGTTCGTCCTTCAATTCTTCATTTCCAAATGACAGTTTTCACCCTTAACCCTTTGAACTCTAGTGGTATCCTCCATGCCAGTTCAATGGCAGCAATTAGAAGAGTCCATATTCATCATTTGGGGTAGACCAATCAATATTTTCAACGTGCAGCCTCGGGATGCACGTTGAAAATACTGATTGGAGTACCCAACAATATTTACCAAACAGCCATCCTATATAATGATGTTATGACATATCATGTTCCTGGCCAGAAAAGTAGACGCTGGGGTTCAAAGGGTTAAAGGCCTGGAGATTTTATACGTTTTCGCTGTACTTTGAAAGTCTGCTTCCTGTGGATTGCAGTTGTTTCCAGTCACGTCTTGGCTGCCTACAGACTTGTCTAGAAACAACTGACAAGGTACTTAGAAAACAAGTTTTGAGTTTACACAGAATTCGGCCTTTATGGGTTAAGGAATATTTCATCTATGTCATCAGATCAGTATTATTAACTCAGATCAAAGTTATTTCAAGTCTCACCCAGGGATTCTTCGTCCCTCTTTTGGAAAGGGTTTGGGGCCCATGCCACTGGGAAATCTGAGTCGTGGGAGCTCCAATTGGGAATTGTTTTTGGAGGGGAAGAAGCACACAAAGACTATGAAATTATACAATTTCTAAGCTTCGTTAGATAAGCAATTTAAATTTAATACACAATTGTTGTCCTGAATTGCATGGTCATAAGGCCTCAGAAAACAAATTGTTTTCTGAGGCCTGAGGACTCCCCAGTTCAGGGCACCAATTGTGCATCACATTTTTGTTTGAGTGTTGTCTGGGATTGGGAAATTTAGGGTTGGAAATTGAGAAAAATCATGCCCAAATGTCACTGGGAAAGGGTCCTATATTCAATCCCTGTAGACACCGAAAAGAATCCCTGCATTATCATATCAATATAAACCCGAATCAAATAGTGTTTCTGAGTAATATTTCACATCTCAATCTCAATATTTACCAGATCATAGATAGTTGTGAGTGGTATTTCTTCACCTTTCATTATCAGATCAATATCAACTTAGATCAAAGGTGGTTTAGTTTCTGAAGGTTGGGGGGGGGGGGGGGCGTTTGTGGTGGGGAGGGGTGATAACTGAGAAACAATTTCTAAAAAGCAGCAAGCCATGCTTTTGAGCAACAACATGTAGGTATTTTGGACAAATTTTGTAAATGTAAGCTGAAAATGTGCTCTGCTGTTGTCTCTGGGACTTGCTATAAACCATACAAACTTATTTAGCTCTTTTACTGGTACGCCCACTTTAGCCATTTTTGGAGGACCGTCATGTATGAGAGGAAGTTTATAAAAAAATATGACGTACTTGAAACTCCATCATCTGATTAATTGTTGGAAAGGGCTCTCGGAGCCCTTTCCAACAAGTAATCAGATGGTAGGTTTGATCTGCGCATACCAGAACGTACAGATAATCATCATAAAATAGGTGACAATAGTCGGTTTCGACAGCGTAAGTGTTAACATATTCATTAGTTTTTGGAAGATATTTGGAGTGTAATATCCCATGGGTCTTCCCCTTGCCTCCTCTACCAACTCCTTCACCACTTCCAAGATGATAGAAGAAATATCATTTGAAACTGTGGTTGAAAAAATAAAACAATAATTCAAGAACCAAACAACAATGCCAACCAAATAGTTTTGTTCCCAATATTTCAATAATGCAGTAATAATATATGAAATTTTCAGCTGATTATAACACACAGTTTTGCTACGGAGTCAGTCACCAGGTAACCCATCACCCAAATGCTAGTACAGCACACATGGTGGATTATGACACAATCAAGTGGTTGGGAAGGGGGTTCCACCTGGCAAACATTTCATGAAAGGAAAATTTTCTTGTGTCTTTGTTGAATTTATTTTTTTATTGATGTTTAAGGTCACATATTTCTGCATAATGGCTAATCATGACCACGGCAGTTTTGAAAGCCACTATCAGGGCTTTCAAAAAAATGAGGATGCCAGAGTACCTGTAGAGAACCACTGAGCAATGCCAAGCAGCTCCCCAACATACTAACTCCACACAAGCAGGGTTAGCATTGGTTGAAGACAAGTGCTCCATTGACTTGAAGTATGCCTCAGTACACAATGCCACCATGCCCCCACCCCCTCCATGGGCAATGGGAGTGAAATGTTTTGCCCAAGGACTCAACGCATTGCCGCAGGTGGGATTCGAACCAAGGACCTCCTGGCTTGCAGCCTGCAGCTCTACCTATTGAGCAACCGTGCCCCCTGCCTTTGTTGAAGAAGTAATAATTGAAGAGGTGAAAAAATACCACAGCATGACTTAGTAGTACCCTCACCTCACCCCCTTCCTTACATTACAGGTACTTGAGTTTTACTACTTATTGTCCACTGTGTTTCCACTTTGCTTCCAATGTGGACTGCAGGGGAGAGGATATTTCTGTTACATTTAATAATACTATTGGAAACATGCTATATAATGGTAAATGAAAGTGTCAATGACACTGCAGCTCAACTGAACTAAATAGAAAGCTCCAGTAATTCCAAGTCATTCAAGCAAGTTTCTACAGAAAAGACATCATGCCAAAGCTATATATGAAATCTGAAAAAGATCGGGTGAGGGGTGTGACTTGTAGGGTATACTAATGGAATTGTTGACAATTTATATGTCAAATCCAAGATGGCCGATAGCTGCAAGTTTTCAACAAAATTCAGAAAAATTTGATAGTTCCCTTTGAGACATCACCCAAAGCTACATATGAAATCTGAAAAAACTAAGTAACAGATGTGACCTGCAGAGTGTGCTAATGGAATTGTTGACAATTTATATGCCAAATCCAAGATGGCTGCTTGCAGTCATGTATTTTAACTAAATTCAGCTCCCATCCAGATATGACACTAAAGCTACATATGAAATCTGACGAAGATCAGTTGAGAAATGTTGCCTCTAGTGTATGCCAATAGAATTGTTGACAATTTATGTGCCAAATCTCAGTTGGCTGTTCAACAAAATCCAGAAAAATTTGATAGCTCCTATCTGGACATCACACCAAAGCAACATATGAAATTTGAAAAAGGTTGGGCGATAGATGCAGCCTGTAGGGTATGCCTATGGAATTGTTGACAATTTATATGTTAAATCTAAGATGGCCGCTAGCGGCCATGTTTTTCAACGAGAAAATTTGGAAAAATTCAACAGCTCCCATCTAGACATTGCCCCAAATTCACGTATAAAATTGGAACTAATCAGGTGAGAGCAGCAGCCTGTAGTGTGTGTGAAAGGAATTGTGGATGGATGGATGTACAGACAGATGGACATGCCTAAAATCAGGGTTTATGGACCAAAGGGTGGACAACTGATTGCAACCCTCCCAATAGCTCATACTTGTCATGTTGAGCTAAAAAAACAGAGGCTCAAGTGAGCCTAAAATGGTCACCTAGCTCAAGTTGTCAAAAGAGATGAGTGTATCAGTAAGTGACTGGCATACGTAGCCCAAATATTAACCCAGGAATCAATTTGAACAAACTTTAATATGACATCCCTAGAGATGTCACACAATATGAAAAGATTCTAACTGGTGGATCCAAAGAAGAAGATTTTTCGAGAAATTTTCTCACATTGCACTCCGTTCAACTATGGGCCACAATAAGGAGCCCAAATATTAACTCAAGGACCCAATTTGAACAAACTTGAATCTGAGCCCCCTCGAGATGTTGTATACCAAATTTGAAAATATTCTGACTGGTGGATGTGAAAAGATTTTTAAAGAAATTCTCTCATATGGTACTATGTTACAATTCGGGCTCCCGTAGGTAGCATAAATATTAACCCAGGGACTTGATTTGAACAAACTTGCATCTAACCCCCATGTTGTGTACCAAATATCAACAGAATCTGACTGGAGGATCTGAAGAAGATTTTAAAAGAAAGTTCAACTTTGGGCTCCAATGAAGATTATTCTGCATATTCCACTGTTAAAATTTGGATTCCCATGGGGGAGCCCAAATATGATTCGGGTACTCGATTTGAACAGACTTGAATCTGACCCCTTTGAGATGTTGTATACCAAATATGAAAAGATTCTGACTGGTGGATCTGAGGATGATTTTAAAAGAAATTTTCTCATACTGCACGAAGTTCAACTTTGGGCTCCAATAAAGAGTCCTAATATCAACCCAGGGATCCGATTTGAACAAACATGAATCTGACCTCCCTAGAGATGTTGTATACCAAATATCAAAAAGAATCTGACATTGCACTATGTTAAAATTTGGACTCCCATGGGGACCTCAAATATTGACCCAGGGACTCGATTTGAACAAACTTGAATCTGCCCCGCCCCAAGCTAACCCCCCCCCCCCCCCTCCTAGAGAGGTTGAGTACCAAACATGAAAAAATTCTGACTAGTGGATCTGAAGAAGATTTTAAAAGATATTTTCTCATATTACACCAAGTTCAACTTTGGGCTCCAAATATCAACCCAGGGATCTGATTTGAACAAACTTGAATCTGACCTCCCTAGAGATGTTGAATACCACATCTCAAAAGAATCTGTCTGGTGGATCTGAAGAAGAAGATTTTGAAAGATTATTCCCCCTATTGCACTATTTTACAATTCAGGTTACCATGGTGGGGAGCCCAAATACTGAACTCAATTTGAGCAAACTTGAACCTACCTCCCCTCCCCCCTCAAGATGTTGTATTCCAAATATGAAAGAATTCTGACTGGTGGATCTGAAGAAGATTTTAAAAGCTTCTTCCCCATATTGCCCTAAGTTAAGTATTCAGGCTCCTGTATTGAGCACAAATATTAACCAAGGAGTTTAATTTTAACACACTTGCATCTGATCCCCCTATAGATGCTGTATACCATTATCAAAATATTCTCATCAGTGGTTCTGAAGAAAACAATTTTTTCAATTTTTTGCAAATATGCTGACTCAGCATTTTTTCGATGCCACATAAAGTCAGCCTGACACAAATGAACTCAATTTTTTTTTATGATTTCATTCTACTGGTCCTAAGGATGCTTTATACAAAATAACAATTCTCTGTTCAGTGTGGTTTGGGATATATGGGAGTTTTAATATTTTTCTATTTTTAGCCCCTGGGGTTCCCACCGGGCTGTAAACAGAGAGCCCAAACATTGACTTACCAACTTCCCTTGAACAAACTTTAATCTTCAACACCAAGGGATGTTCCATACCAAATATCAAGGAATTCCCTCTGGTGGTTCATGAGAAGAAAATTTTTAAAGATTTTGGGGGAATTAACCAGAGCCTGAAAATGGCAGCTGCTTCATTTGAACAAAATACAAAGGGTATACTCCATAGATGGTTTGTGCAACATATGTTTGATTTGGCTTAATGGTTGTGAAGAAGAAGACAAGTTTCCAAAAGATATGGACGACAGACGACAGATGACGGAATCCAAGTTATGGCAATAGCTCCCACTGACTTACAGTCAGGTGAGCTAAAAATGCTATTTTAGCTGATAATTTGTGCAGAATGTGTGTATATTTGAATTATATCTATCCATAGAGATATAAGTCAAGTGGCATGGAAATGATTTCTCGACAAGTCTACAAAAGCAGCCAAGCTTGACTAGAAAACACTGTGGAGTTGCTTTAAGAGTTGTCTGAAATACGGTCTGATGGCTTTTGAAGCATAATTTGGGGACATGAAGCTTTATTAAATTTGGAATTCAGCCTTCAACCCTTAACCCTTTACCAAACTTAACGGCCAAAACCGGCCATCAATATTCACAAAAATCGCCAATGAATTTTCATTATTTTTTTCTTTTTTTGTCTCAAAAACATAGGTTATGACCCCTCTTTGGAACGAGCTCGTCAAGCTCGTTCCAAACAGGAGTCATAACCTATGTTTTGAGACAAAAAATGAAAAAAAATAGTTATTCAAGAATTTTGTTTAGAGTGTCGTTTGCTTTTCATGCAAGGTAAAGGGTTAAAGACCTAAGATTTTTATTCATTTTACTTCACTGACAGTCTGTGGTATTGCAGTTGTTTCTAGGTTAGTCTTGGCTGCCTTTTTAGGCATCCAAGACTTGCTTAGTAACAACTGCCAAGTTGCCTAGAATATAACTTGTGAGTTTACCTAGACTGCATGCTGGACCACGTGTTCTGTTGCAGTGAAAATTGATCAAAGTTGGAATTAAGACTTTATTAATATATTGGTATTTAAGGCCACTTTCAGAATCTTTGTATATCTAGTGCCACATAGGTATGAAGTCAGGTTTAGCCAATCATTTATACCTATGCCGCCCACTTCAGATGACTTCCACCCCAAGTGTTGGTTCTGGGCCCCATTTTACCAATAAAGCAGAACTTGTTTACAACAGTAAACAAGCACTGCTGCACTTACAGGGTTACCATAGGTAGAGATTAAGCCTTTAAGGGTTAATCCTCTCCATCAACACAGTGGCAGATGACTCCATAGCAAAACACCTTGTATATACTGTTAGTACTAACACTTTTCAAGAGTATGTATGTTCAGAGTCGTATCTTGGTTCCCTTTGGAAAAGCAGTGAACAGAATAATTCCATTTACATCAACAGAAAATTTTAGTGTATCATTAGGTAGGAAAAATCCCATGGGCACACCTTTGAAAGCTTCTGTAACTTGGTAACCTGAAGTATTGAAAAGGCCAAAATCAGAGAGCATCATCTTCCCTCTCACTGGTGTACCACCATTACCTCCATTCAGTAAGGCAATTGCATTTCCTCCATTTGATAATGGTTTCTTCCATATATCCAAAGTACCAAACTGAAAAGGAATATATGAAGCACTATAACTACCTCATGAGATGAAAAAAACTCCACTCATTTCATATAAATGATAAATACTTCAACGTAATTTTATGAATAAAGTGCAGTGATTTATAGAAAAACAAGAAAGGTCACTGGGTTAAATATGTGCCCATGCCATAAATGGAACTGTTCTTAACCCTTTAACCAACGTAACAGCCAAAACCAGCCAGCGCTATTCACAAAATTCACCATTCAATTTTTATTACTTTTTCATTTTTTGTCACAAAAACATAGCTTATGACCCTTCATTGGATCAAGCTCAACGAGCTTGTTCCAATGAGGGGTCAAGCTATGTTTTTGACGCAGAAAATAAAAAAAATTAGTGCTTCAAGAATTTTATTTGCAAACGTCTGCTTTTTGTGTTAGGTCAAGGGTTAAACATGACTTGTGACTATAACCATATGGCACTTTCGTGTGACCTTGACCTTGAAGATGTGCAAGTAACTATTATACACGAGACACTTTCTGATTGTCCTTAACATTTGTTTTGATAATTGATTCGTTTCTGAGTTAAGGCTGAGACATGAACTGTGACCTTCAAAATATAGCACACCATGTCATCTCGTATCAGACTCCCCAATGTGCTAAGCACAAACAGGGTTAGCATTGGTTAATGGCAAGTTCACCTCTGATGTGCAGTACGCACACATACACGCATACTTCAATCCCTATATACAACCCCAGTGAGGAGATAGAAAAAAAACACTCGATGTTTAGCTCTTTGCATGCTACTGAGATATTCCTGCCAAACAGTAATACGAATTGTGACCAGAAGAGGGATTACCCTGCCTCTGATTAACAAATATTTATCCCTTTAAATTGGATCAATCATTTCATTAATGATTTTTAGCCTTCATCTGCAGGGTTCCTATTCAAGGCTGTTTCTTGATATTTTTCAAAGCCCGACAATAGGCAAATTCAAGGATATTCCCCACCTTCACTAGTCCTAACAAGGACGAGGAGAAGGTAATGACTGGAAAGTCCTAGTTGGGACAATAGCTATGTTTTTATTTCATGAATATTGAAGGCCTCCTGGCACATTTGCCAGGGTTTTAAGGCCTCGAATGACCCTTGAGCAAATTCAAGGTAGTGCTGAAATGGTTATGGGATTTTCATAACTGGTTAACTGCTTGTGATAACCGCGGTTAACCGATTAACCATGGTTATTCAAAGAATTTGATAGAAATATGTCTTCAGGAGGTTACTGAGGGCGAGATCAAACTGAAAAATGGAAAAATCAGTCTTGGCAATACACCCTTGGTGATAAGCAATGCTGAGGAAAATGCTGTGTGTCAATGCACTGTAGTACATCGTCAGCAAAAATAAAATGCCAGGAGTGTGATGTTGTAAAATGTCATGGGGCCCCTCCCCCAAAAATGATAAATTTAAAGTAATTTGTATATTTTTTATACTTACCAATGGCCCAGACGTAGCTGGTGCAACCTCAATATTAGCATGGGCCAAACACAAATTTTGAACCCCCAATCCCCAAAATTTGCATACAATACCGAAATTTAAAAGTCCTATCTGGCCCTCCATATTTTAGTACTTGCTCATGCGCAGTACCCAGAAAGAGACCGGAATTGGTGCCAAGCATCATTCTTCCTAGTTGTGCCTACTAATGTTATAACTCAGCAGGAAGATATGAGTGGCCAATGATGGGAGGGCCATCCCCATCTGGGCCATTGTTAAGAATAAAAAATATACAAATTACTTTAAATTTATAATATTTTTATACTATAAACCAATGGCCCAGACTTAGCTGAATCGTAAAAAAAGGCAGAAGGCCTAGGACTTAAAGGAATAGTAGACTAAAATTCAGCTCCTTAGCCTGGAATCCCAAGGTGGAATGGAGATTAAAACTTTTAGGAATTACATATATGTCTCTCTATACAACAATAGAGACGGACATACCACTGAAATAAGGAGCAATATCTAAGTAATTCCCTATTATTTAGCATAAATTATTACACTAATTGGGTGTAACAAGCCTCCAATTTTAAGGCTAGTCCAGAATAAAACACTTAAAATTAGGAAAAACGTGTCCGAGAGTGGGAGACTAACGCCCACAAACACACGACATATATAATGTTACAAGCTGTACATAAGATCAGAATAATCTATAGACAAAAACAGCTTCACTCATAGTTACACACTTATTATAAGGCCAGAAGAGCTCAAGAGAAATCACTCCTCAATCACTTTTTTTGAAGGAATTAATCTTCAAAACAAAGAGGGAAGCGGCCAGGAATCAGTGAAAAAGCGGTACAGAATAAAATATAGTCGCCTAAAAGACTATCGGGTATTAAATATTATTTATTTATTGGTGCCCAATGCCACATCAGCAGCCAAGGCAATATCGTGGCGATCCCGGTTATTAAAATTGCAAGCTTCTAAATGTATGCTGCACAGGGGTCAGCCTGGCATTTTAGGGAGAAGTGACTTCTCCTTCCAGAGACTTTAGGGAGAAGTCAGGGGTCAGGAGGGAGAAGTCAGTGGACATGAAGGAGAACTCAGAAAAAAACATAAAACGTATATGACGTTGTGACAAAATAACTGAACATAGAGGACACAATTGTGGAGAAAAAAATATATAAAAGTTATACAAACATACATACACACACAAAACTAAGTCAGATGGTATATAATAGAATGTAGGTTAAAATCCACCCCCCCCCCCCCCCCCCCCCACACACACACACAAAAAAACTGTGTCGTTCATGGTTTCTGAATACCCCCCTAACTCTTTGCCTAACAGTGATGACTAAGGTTACCATGCAGTTGATTTTGTATTTGCCTCAATGCAGTGGATTTGAAATTTAGCATTACCCATGGTGAGAGTGTTCTTCTCTGTAAAAGAAGGTATATTCTTTTTAAAAAAATA
Source organism: Pictodentalium vernedei (assembly GCA_031216915.1). Taxonomy (NCBI): domain Eukaryota; kingdom Metazoa; phylum Mollusca; class Scaphopoda; order Dentaliida; family Dentaliidae; genus Pictodentalium; species Pictodentalium vernedei. The sequence continues at coordinate 762,182,584 of CM062297.1, forward strand.
TTTAAAGTGTTTAAAATAAATTTCAAGTTCATATAAGAAGCTGGGTCATTCATGGTTTCTGAATGCCCTAACTGAATTGAAAAGCATTGTTAAAAAAGTTTTCGATATCCTTCGTAAATTAAGCGTTATTAACAATTTGAGTTAATTTATTTCTTAGGTAAATGCAGGGACCAGCCGCGAGGGCGACTAGGGCGATTAAGTCGCCCTTCTAAGCCCAAAGTCGCCTAGAAAAATAGTCGGGGCGATTACAAGTCGCCCTCTAAAAGTTGGCCAAAATGAGAAAAGGCTGAACTGAGGGATGCAAGGTTTACATGAAAACAAGTATTTTCAAAAATCGAATGTGCTCGAGTGTGATAAATGGGCATTTTAATTCGTCAAATAAACGTCCATTTATTTGAAATCACACGACAAGCAATTGTCCATTGTCGCTTTTGGCAGATTTTTTTATTTCTATTTTGTTGCGTTCCAGTCGGAGCTTCAAGTGTCGAAACGAAAATAGGTGACTTACGCGACTCAACAAAACAACCCAGTTTGAAAGTAGGTTACGTCGCTTAGGATGCCGAAAATGTATACACAACGGACGTATTTTATAACACATTATTTTCATTTCGATTTGCTGACGAGTGTTAACTGTTGGGCTGTCTATTCCCAGAAAAACACGAATGGAATTGAAACACATGAAAAAAAGCTTCAGTGATGTCAAGAAAAGCTTTGTACAGGACACAAGTGTGCATGTGGACGATCTTGAAAAAGGGTCCTCCTAAACATCGGAATGACATGAAATGACGCGGAAAGACACCGGAATGCCATAAAAATGATGCGGAATGACATTTCTTTTACAAAATACTCGACCCCAGAATGTATTTTGTTTATTAACTAACAAAGTACCTCCCAAGCAACCTTCTTACATCTGGTCCTGTTCACACTTTCAGACTTAGGAAATTATTAGCTTAGTAGACTTTGTTGAAAGGCAACCACAAGAGGGTGATGGGGGATTGGCATGAAGAAGAGGTGAGGGGTCATGAAGGAGAAGGTAGCAGTGGGGGATTTTCAGTCAATAATTACATTGTGATTTTTTAACCTGGCACAGATGCATCATTGACAACTGGACCTGGATTATTTGTAAGTTAATGGAGGACCATAAATTGAAAATATGAAAGCGCGGCGGGGGTGGTACATGAATATTCTTAATTTTCCCCACTTGCCTATGAAGTCTCCCTACATGACTCTGTAGTCTCACTATTTTTTCTGGAGGGAGACTTGAAGTCTCCCTAAAATTTCCCCCTAGGCTGGTCCCTGGGTAAATGACAAAATATTTCAGTTGGCTCCCTTCCCAGCTGCGCTGGATAATAATACACTGTTCAGAAAATTGACAATTTCTGCCAACCATCTTGAACTGACACGTGCAATTGGTGCTATGAAGGTCTGCCATTCTTATCCATCCTAATATCTGTGATTTCTATCGTAGCCTTATTACATTTAACCCTTTACCTAACGAATCGCCCGCATCCGCCCGCGTAATATGCAAACTGAGCAGTTGAAAAAATTAAATTTTTCAAAATATTTCAACAAAACCATATCATGTGACCCCTCATTGGAACGAGCTCACTGAGCTCGTTCCAATGAGGGATCACTTGATATGGTTTTGTTGAAATTTTTTGAAAAATGTAAAACAATTGTATTTAAAATAATAAATTTTGAAATCATCTGCGTTGGGTAAAGGGTTAACCCCCTTCCAACACAACTTCACAAGTTTTCAAAGAGAAACATTCAATGCAAATTGTGGGGCGAATTTCACTGCAACCAATTTTTTAGTGGAACACAGCGTAATCACAAGCAATTTCGATATGGATGAACTGTCTCCAATACAATTTTTTTTGTTTTGAAATGGTGGTTAACTTTTAATAAATTCTAATTAACTCGATGCGTGTCTTGTGTGATTTGTTGTTTTGGCTGGCACTTTGTTTTTAAATAGCCATTTTGTGCTGGTTGCTATCAGTTGGGGCGTACTGTTCGAACGACTACGCCATTACAGTTCTTTTCAGAAATATAAAATTGGGCTAGTTTAGGCTATTTTCATAGCCATGTGACAGACTTTAACAGCAGCCGTGTTTACTTTTTTGGGGAATGCGGAAACGGGTGTTTTTAAAAAATAAAACATAAGAAAATGCAGTAAACTGCCATGTCTCCCAAAGAGGTTTAGGAGGGCGACTTGAATTTCGCCCCCAATGTAAGCCAAGGCGACTTGAGGAATGACAAGGCGACTTCTTTGCCCAAGTCGCCCACTCGGCTGATCCCTGATGCCGCATCCGGAATACGTAGATAGGTCAATAACCGGTGATATTAAAATGTACAACCTTAGTAATATTTCACATCTCAATCTCAATATTTACCAGATCATAGATAGTTGTGAGTGGTATTTCTTCACCTTTCATTATCAGATCAATATCAACTTAGATCAAAGGTGGTTTAGTTTCTGAAGGTTGGGGAGGGGGGGGGGGCGTTTGTGGTGGGGAGGGGTGATAACTGAGAAACCATTTCTAAAAAGCTGCAAGCCATGTTTTTGAGCAACAACATGTAGGTATTTTGGACAAATTTTGTAAATGTAAGCTGAAAATGTGCTCTGCTGTTGTCTCTGGGAATTGCTATAAACCATACAAACTTATTTAACTCTTTCACTGGTACGCCCACTTTAGACATTTTTGGAGGACCGTCATGTATGAGAGGAAGTTTATAAAAAAGTATGACGTATTTGAAACTCCATCATCTGATTAATTGTTGGAAAGGGCTCTCGGAAAGAATTCAGAATCCCAAAACAGTTACTGTTAAGGAATCATATGCTCATATACAACTTATGAATGAACAACCACTATTGGCAGGGGTGGGGTGGGGTGGGGTGGGGTGGTGTGGTGTGGTGTGTGTGTGTGTGTGTGTGTGTTGTGTGTGTGTGTGTGGGTTTGTCTTACCAACTTGACGAGGTAACAAGACAAAAGAGTTTGCATGTTTTGCCTTACCGAGGTACAAAAGACGAAAGAAACCCTTTACCTCGGTTGTTTTCCCAGAACTGTACCGGCAAAATGAGGTAGAAACCGTTAGTCCACACAAAGGACAAACAATGGGGTATCTCGGTATGTAGGGTACACAAGACTGTGTGTGTGTGTGTGTGTGTGTGGGGGGGGGGGGGTGTTCAATGAATAAATCATATCCATCCCCCCCCCCCAACCCCTTGAATCACTAGATAAGTAAGGCCGGAGCAGTAATACTAATGTTTGGAACTTTGACAAATTCCCTTTTCACTATAGGCAAAGGAAACCTCACAGTACATTCCCAAAGCTTTACTGCTGCTGCTATTCTCAATAAGAGTAATACAGCTAATAAAAGCTTATAGTTAATCAAAAACAAGCATGATCCATTCACCCGGCGAGACTCGTAGCGCTTTAGGGTTGGTTAACTAGAATAGTATAAAACCGTAGGGCTCCCTCACATCTGACTAACTCCATAATGCAACAAAGGACGGAGAGAGACATGGTGAACATGGCACAATTGCAAGGAATATACTCGCTGATACAGCGTTGACATATTCCTTGAAATCAATACAGTACGCCATGGCGCCAAACAATACACCATATAGACAAAATATCCAATTCTCGAGCGGAAATTATAATCCACAACAATAGATTGGATTAAAAATGAAGCGGGCGACGAAAAACTAAGTTCTGGCACCCAATCATAAAAACCTAGATGAACTCCTTGTGCCTCGTTCTGATTATAGCAGGAAATATCTTCCTGAAAAAGGAGTTAACTACAGGCATTCGAAAGAATGCTCATTATTCTCACTAGGTTAATATGACATCATTAATAGGGCTAAAAGCCTCAGACAACTAACACAAAAACAATACAGTTAAGGAGAGAACCTCTCCTCTTGTAATGGTAGCTTGTCTGATAGGACAGTGGTCTCAGCCTAGCTGAAGCAGCTAAATGGTCTTCCTATTCATGAAGACAACTATATGGCTGTTAACTACAGCCCAAGAAGCTCACTAAAGGAGACTTACAATGCTAACCGCTAATGATAGGGAAAGAACACCACTTATAATTCTAGCTAGGCTAATATAGTGTCAACAATAAGACTAAAGTCTGTGACACTTAAGAAAACGATACCAAGAAGGAAAAATGTACTCTTTCCTTTAGCGGTTGTATTCCCAAAAGACAGAGGTCTCAGCCTAGCTAACAGAGTTAGAAGTCTTATCTTCGTGAAGACCGATATCTCGGTGTAATTTTACGACTTTAGAAAGCTCACTAAACAGAGACTTACGTTAGTCGCTGAAGTTAAGGGAAAAAGGGCCGCACTTGATTCTAATAAGGTGTTAACAAAAGGACTAAAAGCCTCAGACACCTAAGAATACAACACCGAGAAGGAAACAATGTACTCTTCTTTCCAAAGAGACAGCAGTCTCCGATTAGCTAGCACAGCTAAAAAGTCTTCATTCTGTGAAGACAGATACCTCAGTGTAACTTGCGACATTGAAAGCTCACTAACTTACGACGTTAGAAGCTCAAGGTAACGAATACAGGGCTGCACTTCTAACAGCCGTAAATTCCAAAGAGACAGTAGTCACAGCTTAGGTAACGCAGCCCATTAGTCTTCATCTCTGTGAAGACAGATATCTGTGTCACCTGCGGCCTTGGAAAGCTCACTAAACGAAGACTTACGACGTTAGCCGCAATGTATTAGAAAATACCGCTGTAATAAGGCCAGTATGATGTTAGCCGCTAATGTTATATAAACAGACCGCTCTTAATTCACATAAGACATACTAAGGCGACAAGAGGACTAAAAGCCTGTGACGCCTAGGAATACCACACTGAGAAGGAAAGAATGAAAGAATATAATCTTTTCTTCTAACAGCCTTATTCCAAAAGACAGCGGTCTCAGCGTAGCTAACACAGCCTAAAAGTCATATATCGGTGAAGACAGATATCTGTGTATTACAATGCAGCCTTGGACAGCTCACTAAACGGATACTTACAACGTTAGCTGCTAATGCATAAGAAAAAACTGCTCTAACAGTACATAAGGGCTACTTTGATGTCAACAATAGAATTAAATGCCTCTGACGTCTTGGAATACAAGACCGCGAAGGAAAAGACATACTTTTTCCTTCTAATGGCTCTATTCCAAACAAGACAGCTGTCTCAGCCTAACTATGACCTATCGATCTTCTATTTGTAAAGAATAGAACATGGCCTTTCTTATACTATTACTAGGCCAAGGGAGGCATCATTAAGTGGGCCAAAGGCCTTTGACAACTGAGCAGAAAGATCCGGGAAGGAAAGGTCTTTCCTTTGCCCGGTACCTTAAGCTGTTTTTTGCCTAGCAAACACAGACTTTTGTTCAGATGAAACAAGATTCGAAAGAACTTATGAATAAAATTCATAGTCTTAATGTGCTGTTCCATGAGGGATGAAGAATCAACCTCTGTAGCCCTCTCACAATCTGAATGTTCCATCTGAAAAACATGGTCAACACCATCCAAATGTACAGATTACTGGACCAATCCAGCACAGTCCAACAGCTCACTACCGGAGACAGGTGATGGCTGAACCTCCGACTACTGTGATAAGCTGCACAATCTGTGGCAGCAGGTCCGTGAACGAGGCTTGCGGAGTAGCAGTTATCAGTTTCTTCACCATATGCTGCTCACGGGACGGAGATCCGACCCCAGATATTTCGACGCATGTCCCATATAAATATGCCTCGAAACACTAGCTGCACGTTAATCCGACTTCAGTGGTGAAGACTGGGAATACCATCGTGGAACAGCATGAACAATCGAAGTCAGACAGCTAGTCTGCGGTCTAACGTGCTTCATCGATGAAGCAGAGGAAGAAGCTGTAGCTGCAACCGACCTTGGCTGCAGTGTGGAAGGAGCGTCCTGGGCCGCAAGCGTGAATGGACACCCCAACTCACTAAAGTTCTGTTTAGAAACTTGTAGGCTTCTACCCCTTAGCGCGCTTTTCCATGAAAGAAGAGGAAGCCATAACAACAGCCGACCCCGGGTGCTCAGACTCACTGAAGTTTCTCACGACAGAAAACAGCCGACCCCAACTGCTAACGGGACAGAGAATGCTCTCTAACTCACGATCTGACCCCAGATCTCGCCGAGTATCCCACTGAAACTTGGAGGCTAATCCCCTTTGAAAGTTTGCATGCACTTCCATGTAAGAAGCCATAATCGCAGCCGACCCTGGCTGCAGTGTAGAAGGAACATCTCGACGCGTACATTTCGGACGGGTGTTCCGACTCATTATAGTTTCTCGCAACAGACACAGTTGACCCTGACTGCTAACACGATGGAGAGGATTCTCCAACTAGCGATCTGACCCCAGCTCTTGCCGAGGGTCCCATAGAGAAACTTTCAGGCTTCTTCTCCTTTTCGCAGACAGTTCTGTTTACTCATCAGAGCGGGGCTCATCAGAGGGTGACAACGGCAACACGTAACGGGCAGGTGTCAAAGTACCATCACCATGTTATTGTTCCTCTGAAAAAAAGACTGAAAGACTAGTTTTAGCCTGCGGTGAAAGCTCTTAAATCGGAACTTCACCGCCCACCACACATGTCGACACCTGTTTCCAACGTTCGCATCCCAAAGTACAAGTACTGAAGGAGTACCACGTGTACCGGCCAACAACAAGCAATTAAATCAGAGGCTTCCTGGACTTACACTAAGTAAAATGATTAAAATAGATACCATAATAATGAAGTCAAAATCATAAGATCGCGCTGCACTCCCAATAATAATACAGAATAAACATTGCAAGGATACAAAACATAGACAATCACAAAAAGTTTTGAAACAAATTTTTTTTTAAATTTTGAAAAATTTGGAATGAAGCCTCAGTACCCCAAGGGAACATCATGAGCCCAAGGCCATCCCTATGGAGCCTAAGTGTGGACAAGCAATATTTCAGCCAATGAAACCTAATTAAATCTAAACTACTGGAAAAAGATATAATACAGTTAAAACTAGAAGTCCTGTCATGAAATGTGGACAAATAGCACGTTGATCTGCACGTTAATCTATGCGTTAGGACCATAGTAAGGCTATCAATTTCTGTACATATGGCCTGTGTACAAGCAATATTTCAGCCAATGAACCTCCGGGTAACCCAGAGCTCCATTGGCAGAAACATTGCCTGTGTTTGCTACGAGTAACCAGAAAAACCTGCCGTGCTTTGGATGCCATTCGATATTTCAATTGCATGCAATTCCTACGCGCAATTAAGCCTAGATAAGTGCACAGTTCGTGACAGGACTTCTAGTTTTAACTGTTTGTATCCTAATAGAAAAAACAATAATTGTTTTTAACTAAACACTGAATTAATACGAATCCAAAATTTATTGAACAGACAATAACGTCGGAAAACCGGAAACTTACCAACAACAGGCACCACAGAGTCAATAATCCAATCAACAACCACCTGATGCTTAAGGGGAAGAAAAAACAATGCATCTGGTAGAAGACGCAAGAATACAAAACATCCTGAATAGTAATGAACCGGATGTAAACACAGGGGATAAACGGAATACCTATTCCGTAAAACAAGTTAAACTCCTAAGAATTTTAATAAAAAATTCTCAATAAAAAAGCCGAAAGAGCTTGGGAGTATAACAGGAGGGTTTAGGAGAGGGAAGGAAAGTAATACTAACAAAACAACAGTGGAGTCATATTATAATGATGATGTTCAGAAGCATATCCTGAAATTGGGGAACATCAATAATTTTACATAAATTTTACATAAAAGTTAAAAAATTTATAGTAATTTATATATTTTTTATACTTAACAATGACCCAGAATTAGCTGGTGCTGACTCCTTAAATTACACAAATTTTGCCCCCCAATCCCCAAAATTTGCATCAAAAACCGAAATTCAATGTCCTATATGGTCCTCCATACTTTCTATCCACTGCAGATGCGCAGTGTCAAGGCGCTCTCGAAATTGGCGCAAATGTCATTCTTACAATCAGTGCCTGGTAAGTGTTATGTAATCAGTGGGGAGGTATGAGTTCCCAACTCATGGGAGGGCCATCCCCGTCTGGGTCATTGGTAAGTATAAAAAATATATAAATTAATATAAATTTTTTAACATTTTTATACTGTGCCAATGACCCAGACTTAGCTGAATAGAAAAAAGGCTGGAGGGCCTAGGACATAAAAGAAAATCCAATAGACTCAATAACATGAAAACAGAATTATCCCCCTCAAGGAAAAGAGGAGCACAGGTTTTATATGTATCTTTCTTGTTTGTATCAAAAAAGAAAGACACAATACCATTCCGTAATTGAGCACAATAATCATCAATGATCTCTATTAACATCCAGTATAATCCCTTATACTAATCTTATTAAAGGAAGGCCAATAATTAAAGATAGTCCAGATAATGAGACTCTTTATACTCATTAAAAAGTGTTCGATGATTGTCTATTAGCGCTCGTATGATCCGTGACATATACAAATGTTTCACACCGAGCTACACTTTTAAAAATATTATATGAATTAGCTTTACACTTTAAAACCATCCTGGCACCGACTCGGAATTACTGTCTCTAGAGGAGGTATTCCCTTGCTTTTCATTATAAAGCAGGTGATATAAGGGAACACCATCCCCCCCTCCCCACCCCCTTTCCCTAGCTCTGGGTCAAATATCCCAGAGCAAAGAGGGCAGCAGGACAGATACGCTGCCGGAACAGATACTTCATGCGCCAAAATCTTAAGCACAGACTGCTGAGTTGAAGATAATTTTTCATAAGCAGTACTGATAGTTAATTGAATCCACCTTGCAATAGAATGGATCGTAATGTCCCTACTATTAGGCAGCAGAGACAGAAAGAGACGTTAGGTCGCTTTCTGATAAACTCAGATCTACGTTTGTAAAAAACGTATAGCTCGAACAGGACAGATTAAAGGCCTATACCCGTCTGAAGATGGAAGAGCCTTAATAATAATAGGTTCCGGATACTTATAGGAGCCTGATTCTAGTCAAAAATCCAACCTTAGTAGTCAAGGTAATAGTACTACCTACACTACGAAAGTGAGAATCATCAACAGATAGTGCCTGAAGCTCACTAATTCTTCTAGCCAAAGAGAAGGCTAAGAGAAAGCAGTCTTATAACATAAGAATTTGAAGTCCATTGTATCAAGAGGCTCAAATGGCGCTTCTTTAAGCTTAAGAAGAAGCCAAGCTAAATTCCACTTAGGAATTAATCTAAGGGTTCTAAGTCTATTTATCAAAAAGTTTTCCATAACTTAGATAAAGAGACATTAGATCCAATCTGTAAACTATCATGATGTGCATAGGTATTAACAGAATGATCCCTACCTCACTGTGAGAAAACCTTCCACTTAGCAGTATAATTTAGCGAAGAGGAGATCCTCCTACAGTTAGAAATTGTGTCCACTGCTCGTCCTGTAAATTGCTTGCTGTGCAAGAAGGACCGCACAACGAAAATATGTGAAGGTTGAAACCTTGCGGGTTGTGATGCAGTGTGTGCGATTTCCCCTGCAAAAGAAGATCCTCTCGTGGCGGAAGCTTCTGCAGCATCCGCAGCATGTCCCACAGCAGACACCTGAAAAGATTTATCCATGGTCTCTGGGGTGACAGAGATGCTACCAACAGAATCTGCAGTGAGATTGCTTTATCTTGAGCAATATCTGCAGAATCAATGGCGCTGGAGGATACGCGTATCCTATCATTCCGTCCCAAGAGATTGAGAGAGCGTCTACTGCAAACGCTCGAGGATCTGGACACTGCGACACATACGTCTGCAACTGATAGTTGAGATGAGTCGCAAAAAGTCTACCCTTGGACGATCCCATTAGTAGCAAATCTGATTGAAAAATCGTTGTTGAGAGTCCATTCTGACAACATTCGACCTATCAGAGAAAGGGAGTCCACTAGAACGTTCAGACGACCCGGAATATGACGGACCAATAGAAGAACTTGATGCTGTACGACAAACAGAAGGATCCTTTCCGTTAAATTGAATAACGGAATGGAATGAGTGCCTCCCAGGTTCCGAATATATGCTACTACTGTCGAATTGTCAGACAGAATTTGAACATGCGAATTCTGAAGAATGTTCATTCATTGACGTAACGCAAGCCGTATTGACATCATTTCTTGATGTTTATGTACTTGTTAGGAAATGCGGATCCTAAAGACCCTGGCACCCTGAATCTGTTGGGCTCAGAGTTGCACCGCAACCTGTTTGACTCACATCCGTCATTATTGTTAAACTCGGATCCGGCAGTTGCAGTGGTACTCCTTGAGTTAACCACTGAAAATCTACCCAAGTCTGAAACCCTTGTTCACTTGATTCGACAAGACAATGTTCGATTCGAGCGAATGAGTCTTCACACTCCAATTCTGAGATAAAATATCTGTGGAATGGACGAGTGCGTATCCGCTTCATCGGAATAATATTTGCAGCTCGTGTGCATAAACCTGTCAATCTGATGAATTCTCTCGCTGTTACTACATCTGAGTGAAGGCAAAAGCGAGAGCAACAATTGACTAATATCGCTCTGGTTAACGGCAGACGAATGAGATTGTTGTGCGTCTCTGAGCTCATTCCCATGTGGGTGAATGAATAGGATGGCATCAGATCCGACTTCTTTTCGTTTACTAAGAAACCGAGATGTCGGAGCAATTGAAGCAGACTCATTCTGCTGCCGTAACCCTGAAGAATGCCGTCCAAGTTCTTCTTGGTGAGGTGATCTGCATGAGATAATGTGTCTAAATTCTATTAGACAATATTGTCGTCTCCAGTATACTGGAGTAATAGATATGGACGTCGGCAATGACAATTCCAGGTCTTCAGCCTAGTCGTCAAACGCAGAGGAACTCTAGGCACGCCTAGTCCTGCTGTTTCAAAAGTTAAAAAATTTATAGTAATTTATATATTTTTTATACTTACCAATGACCCAGATATAGCTGGTGCTAACTCTTAAAATATAGGGCCAAACACAAATTTTGCCCCCCAATCCCCAAAATTTGCATCTAAAACTAAAGAAAACATGTCCTGAAAGGCCCTCCACACTTCGCCCCTACTGCGCATGCGCAGTGTCAAGGACGTTCCGAAATTGGCGCCATTAATCATTCTAATAACCAGTGCCTGGTAAGCGCTATGTACTCAGCGGGGAGGCAAGAGTTCCCAACTCCTGGGAGGGCCATCCCCGTCTGGGTCATTGGTAAGTATAAAAAATATATAAATTACTATAAATTTTTTAACATTTTTATACTGTACCAATGACCCAGACATAGCTGAATAGTAAAAAGGCTGGAGGGCCAAGGACATAGAGCAAAATGGAATACGCTCAATAAAATAAAATAGAGTCATCCCCTGTAGGGAAAAAGAAGTAATAGGCCTTACATGTATCTTTCTTATTTATGATAAATTAGAAAGATACAACACCTTCCAAAATTGAGCTTCATACATCCATGTACTCTATTAATATCCAAATTAATCCTTATACTAATAATTTTTAAAGCAAGCCAATAAATAAAGTAAGTCTAGAGAAATAGAGACTCTTATACTCCTAAAAGTGTCTGAGGATTGCATAATCATGTCCGTTGACATATGCAATATTCAAAAGCTATACTTTAAAAACTAAGACTTGAATGAATTTTAAAAACCTAAACTTCTCACTAAACAACCATCCCAATAACAGCTCAGAATTACTAACTCCGGAGGAGGTATCCCCTTGTTTTCATAGTAAAACAGGTGACCCAAGGGAACACCCTTCCCCCCCCCCCCCCCCCCTTTTTCTTGCCCTGGGTCAAATAGCCCAGAGCGAAGAGGGCAGCCGAACGGAGACACTGCCGAAACATACAGCCTACCTAGCTATAGTAGCAACTGTTAAGTGAATGACATTCTGAGCAGTAGATAATAGACCTAACAATAGAGGCCTCCAGAAATGGACTCGATATTTCTGAGATAAAATTCATGAATGTGGATGGCTGAGCGCAATGAGCGGCCTTCAAAAATCTATAATAGCGACACTATTAATGTAAGCCCAAGAAGTAGAAGAACTCTTACTTCATGAGCCGAAATCTTAAGCACAACTGCTAAGTCAATGATATACCATAAGCAGTACCGATAGTTAATAGAATCCATTAACAATAAAATGGAGCGTAACGTCCTTCTACTAGACATCAAAGACAGAAGAAGCTTACGCCCATAGTAATAAACAGATATCTGTTTATAAATACATAAACTGTACCCGGAAAGAGTAAAGGCCTATGCCCATACGAAGACGGAAGGACCTTAAAATAATAGGTTCCGGATAATAGGAGCCTAACTCTTATGCAACAATCCAACCTAAATAGTAACGGAAGTATTGATTCCGAAACTATGAAAGTGAAAATCATCCATCGATAGTGCATGAAACTCACTGACTCTACAGTAAAGGAGAAACCAACAGAATTACTGTCTAAAAGGTCAGAATTTGAAAACTACTGTTTCCAGAGGCTCAAATGATTACTTAGCTAAATAAGAACCGAAGTTAAAATCCGTATAGGAATTTAATCTAAAGATTCTAAGTCTATTTATCAAAAAGTTACTAACTGACTTAGATAAAGAGACAAAAGACTCAATTGTAAACTATCGTAGAGTGCATAGGTATGAGGTAACATAAACCTATAACCTAAATAATAACAGGCTGCAGTAGATCTTGTGAAACAAGTATACTAAAAAATAGCAATGAGTAGTATGGAGGGATCAACAATATGAACATAATGATCCCTACACCACGACGGAAGAGCCTCCACTTTAGCCGCATAGAATAGCGAAGAAGAGGATCTCCTATAGTAAGAAATCGCGTCCAAAGCTCGTCCAGTACAGTGCTTACAATGCAATACGGACCACACAACGGAATACATGAAGGTTGCGACCTTGCTGGTTGTGATAAAGATGACACGATTTACCCAGTGAAAAAGATCCTCACATAGAGGAAGATTTCACGTTAAGACCCACAGTAGACAAGAGAGTAAATTACTCATGATCTCTGTGAAGATAGAGATGCTATCAACAGAAATGTATTGTGGTTGTTTATCTTAGCAATACCTGCTAAAACAACAGCGCCGAAGGATACGCGTATCCTATCATTCCGTCCTATAGATCAATAGAGCGTTAACAATATTAGCTCAGAGATCTGGACAAGCCAACACATACGTCTGTAATTGATTAGCAAGCTGTGTCATAAATAAATCATCATTGGGCGCTCCCATAGATAGCAAATCTGATTGAATACTTGTTTGTTGAGAGTCCATTCTGACAGCAACAAGCGACCCGTAAGAGAACGGGAGTCCGATAAAACAATCAGACGACCCGGAATATGACGGACCAAAACTGAACTTGGTGTACTATAACCAACAGATGGATTCTTTCCATTAAATTGAATAACGGAAACGAAAGAGTGCCTCCCTGGTTCCGGAGATACGCCACTACTGTCGAATTAAAGGACAGGAATTTGGGCTTGCGTTTCTGAATAATGTTCATGCAATGACATAAAGCAAGCCTAAAAAAACATTATTCCGCGGAAGAAAACTGATTGCTAAAAGACTGCGGAACCCAAAGACCCTGGCACTTCGAATCCGTAGGGATCAGTATTATATCCCAACCTGTTTGACTGGCAACCGTCATAACAGCCACACTCGGGTCCGGCAACTGCGGCGGCACTCTCTGAGTCAACCACCGAATGTTTGCCCCAGTCTGAATCTCTTGTAACACTAGATAGACAAGAGAACGTGTAAATCGAGCAATTCATGGATTGCCGAAAAGTTGCCGTCGAAGAGAAGCTCCTCCGAGAACGAAGCGACTCTGAGAGAGTTCTTAACCTTACTATCCACGCGTGTGGATGTAGCTAGGGCTGCGTCACGTCTAACTAACTCCAATCAGCCACTGAAGGGCGGAGTTATACGCGAACAAACTACTGCCCTCAAAAGAAATTACATTGAGAATAATATCCTGTAAATCTTTTCTTGAAGACGTAATGATAACGCCTCAGTAAGGCGGATTACGTATAATAAAGCGTCTAAGTTAAGTCTACTATACATAATGTCGTTCCCAACATTGAAATTGGAAAAGACATAAACGGCGAAAAAGAATATATGCAGTCTTTAATCACACCGTCTAGACGCATATGAACTCTCGGTATGCCCTGCTCTGCCAAAATAAACTATTTGTATAAATGATAAAATGGCAGAAATGAGCAACGCGGACAAGAAACTAAACTATCATGCTTAGTAGCAGGCTTGTATATATATATATATAGCGTCGAAAAATAAAACACATGTTGTAATGACAATATTGGACTGCGTCGGTAAGTCAGGGACAATGTCCCTGAACCGATCGAAAAATCCGAGTCCAATGACGCTATAAGTCTCTTATCCAAGATCGCAGCAATGAAGTCCGAAATAATAATCACTGGAAGATAATGCCAGAAGATATGAAAGGCATCTTCCGATACTACTAAAGGGAAAACTCGAAATCTTTCGAATCCCTTTCGCCATCCTGTCGGACCCTATAAAGAGTTCGGTCGTCCGTACCTGATGCAACCGCGGACCGCACCGACCCAGCGCCGTCGGATAATTCCTGATTCGACCGAGAAACTGTCAATTGCTGGGATGCTGCGAAACAACTGTGCTAACTCGGATAGCACGTCCGTCACTGAGGCCAGAGGAGAAGCGGTCTTACGATGCATTGCCGCTGGAAGCTCTGTGATCGTTACCCCGTGCATACTACCAATATGCGAGCGAACGGAGTGTATAGGCCTCGTGTCCCTTGGCTACCGGATGGCGCGACCTATTCGCCGTGGAATCACTGAATGCCGAAACTGATCGGAAACTCGAGGTCACGTAGCCAATGTGCGGTCGTGTGCCCTGCTGTGAGGATGAGGAAGCATTAAAGACAGTCTCTCGGACTGTCAATATAGCGGAGCGTCCCGACCAACGGACATATGCTCCGAATGTTAAAAAATTTATAGTAATTTATATATTTTTTATACTTACCAATGACCCAGACTTAGCTGGTGCTAACTCCACAAAAACCAGGGCCAAACACAAATTTTGCCCCCCAATCCCCAAAATTTGCATCCAAAACAAAAAGAAATAATGTCCTAAAGGACCTCCATAATACGACTCTACTGCGCATGCGCAGTGACGCAGTCGTCCCGAAATTGGCGCCAAATATCATTCTTACTGGCAGTGCCTGGTCAGCGCTATGTACTCAGCGGGGAGGCAAGAGTTCCCAACTCAGGGAGGGCCATCCCCGTCTGGGTCATTGGTAAGTATAAAAAATATATAAATTACTATAAATTTTTTAACATTTTTATACTGTACCAATGACCCAGACTTAGCTGAATAGTAAACAGGCTGGAGGGCCTAGGACATAGAGGAAAATCCAATAAGCTCAATTATAAAATAAAGAGATAACCCCTTAAGGAGAAAAGGAGTATTAGGCTTTACATGTATCTTTCTTATTTAATATTTAAATTAGAAAGATACACTACCCTTAATAATTGAGCACAATAACATTCATGTTCTCTATTAATATCCAGTATAACCTTTATACTAATTATTATTAAAACAAGCCAATAAATAAAGTAGTCCAGAGAATTGAGACTCTTTATAATCATTTAAAAGTGTCCGAGTATTGTATATTAAAGCCCGTTTGACACTTGACATATACAAATGCTTCACACCGAGCTACACTTTAAAAATAAGACATGAATGAAATTAAACATTAATATTACACTTTAAAACCATCCCGGAAGCGACTCAGAAATACTGTCTTGGAGGAGGCATTCCCTTGCTTTTCACTATAAAGCAGGTGACCTAAGGGAACACCCGCCCCCCCCCCTTCCCCTTGCCCTGGGTCAAATAGCCCAGAGCGAAGAGGGCAGCCGGACGGAGTCACTGCCGGAACAGAAAGCCTGCATAACTATAGTTGCAACTGTTTAGTGGACGACATTCTGAGCAACAGATAACGGACCTAAACAATGCAGGTCTCCAGAAATGGACTCAATATTTCTGAGATAAAAATTAGTAAATGTGGATGGCTGAGACCAATAAGCAGCCTTCATTAAATCTGTAATAGCAACACTATTAGCATAAGCCCAGGAAGTAGAAAGAGCTCTTACTTCATGAGCAGAAATCTTAAGCACAGACTGCTGAGAAGAAGATAAATCTTCATACGCAGTACGGATAGTTAACTGAATCCATCTAGCAATAGAATGGACTGAAATGTCCTTTCTATTAGGCATCAAAGACAGAAAGAAACGTTTCCGTCCCTTTCTGATGAACTGAGATCTCTGTTTATAGATACGTAGTGCTCTAACAGGACAGAGTAAAGGCCTACGCCCGTCTGAAGACGGAAGAGCCTTAATAACAATAGGTTCCGGATATTTATTAGGAGCCTGATTCTTAGCTAAAAAACCGACGTTAGTAGTGAAGGTGATAGTGTTCCCAACACTACGATAATGAGAATCATCCACCGATAGTGCATGAAGCTCACTGACTCTTCTGGCAGAAGAGAAAGCTAAGAGAAAAGCTGTCTTATAAGATAAGAATTTGAAATCTACTGTCCCAAGAGGTTCAAATGGCTTTTCCTTCAATTTAAGGAGAACCCAAGCTAAATTCCACTTAGGAATTAATCTAAGAGTTCTGGGTCTATTTATCGAAAAGTTTCTAACCAATTTCGATAAAGAGACATTAGATCCAATTTGTAAACTATCATGATGTGCATAGGTATCAGATAACATAGATCTATAACCCTTTATAGTAACCGGTTGCAGTTTGATTTCGTCAAACAAGTATACTAGAAAGTTAGCAATGTCTGGTATAGAGGGATCAAATATATCAACAGAATGATCCCTACACCAACGACGGAAAACCTTCCACTTAGCCGCATAGTTTAGCGAAGAGGAGGTCCTCCTACAGTTAGAAATCGCGTCCACTGCTCGTCCTGTAAAGTGCTTGCCATGCAAGAAGGACCGCACAACGGAAAAACGTGAAGGTTGAGACCTTGCGGGTTGTGATGCAGTTGGCGCGATTTCCCCTGCCAAAGAAGATCCTCTCGTGGAGGGAGCTTCCGCGGTAGGTCCCACAACAGACACCTGAGTAGATTTATCCACGGTCTCTGTGGCGACAGAGATGCTACCAACAGAATCTTGCATTGAGATTGTTTTATCTTTAGCAATACTTGTTGAATTAACGGCGCTGGAGGATACGCATATCCTATCATTCCGTCCCAAGGGATCGATAGAGCGTCTACAGCAAATGCTCTTGGATCCGGACACGGGGACACATACGTTTGCAACTGATTGTTGAGATGTGTCGCAAATAAGTCTATCATTGGCCGTTCCCATTGGTAGCAAATCTGATTGAATACTTGTTTGTTGAGAGTCCACTCCGACGGCAACAAGCGACCCTTTCGAGAAAGGGAGTCTGCTAGCACATTCAGACGACCCGGTATGTGACGGACCGAAAGAAGAACGTGATGTTCCAACGCAAACAGAAGGATTCTTTCCGTTAGATTGAACAACGGAACTGAATGAGTGCCTCCCTGATTCCGTATATACGCCACTACTGTCGTATTGTCGGATAGGATTTGGACATGAGCATCGTGAATAATGTCCATCCAGTGACGTAACGCAAGCCAAATTGACATCATTTCCTTGATGTTTATGTGCTTGCACAGGAATTGCGGATCCCAAAGACCCTGGCATCTCGAATCCGTTGGGATTAATGATGCACCCCAACCTGTTTGACTGGCATCCGTCATAATGGTAAAACTCGGATCCGGCAACTGCAGCGGAACTCCTTGAGTTAACCACTGAATGTTTGCCCAAGTCTGAATCTCTTGTTTCACTTGATCTGACAAGAGAACGTCTACATCGAGCGAATGAATTTTCACACTCCAATTCTGAGTCAAGAAAATTTGAAGAGGCCGTGTGCGTAGCCGTCCCATCGGAATGAGATCCGCAGCGGCTCCGCACAGACCTATCAGTCTCATAAATTCTCTCGCTGTGACTTTGTCTGTATTTAGACAATAGCGAGCGTAACAACTGACTAATTTCGCTCTGGTTAACGGCAGACGAACGAGATTGTTGTGCGTCTCGAAGCTCATTCCCAGATGAGTGAATGACTTGGACGGCACCAGATCCGACTTCTCCTCGTTTACTATGAAACCGAGACGTCGGAGCAATAGAAGAAGATTCTGAACATCGTTCTGAAGCGTTAACTCGTTGCCGTACCTCTGAAGAATGTCGTCCAGGTAGGCCGACGTTACCGCAGACGAATGAGCTCGGAAGTAAATCATTACCGAGTTCATTACTCGAGTGAAAGCCCAGGGTGCTAGATTCAATCCGAAGCACATGGCCCGGAACTGATACACCACTCCTAGGACTGCGAAGCGTAGATACTTTCGGAATGTCGGATGTACCATGACGTGAAAGTACGCATCTTTGAGATCTATGCTCGTTGCATAATCGTTCACCCGAATACTTGCTCTGACCGATCGAATCGTCTCCATATAAAACTTCGGAGCGATGATCAGCTTGTTTATCCAGCTCAAATCTATGACTGGACGGAACGAGCCGTCTGGTTTCGGAACCAGAAACAGATGGCTGTAGAATCCCAGCGATTCCTGGTTTTCTACGACCTCTACCGCGTTCTTCATTAAAAGAGACTGCACCTCTGATAGCAGAGCGTCTCTTTTCTGAGGGTTTGACGGAAGATGAGTCCACTTTGGACTTCGAGTTAATGGAGGCTTTCGTTTGAAGGATATCTTTAGACCTTCCGAAGTCACTCCTCTCACCCAAGGGTCGTCCGTAATCGACGCCCACTCTTGAGAAAAACTCGACAACCTTCCGCCAACCGGAACGCGATAGAGGTTTGAGCCATCACCTCCTGGATCTGCGAGGCCTGCGGTAGGAGAAACCACGTCTTCCACGACCCGCACCTCGCCTCGTCGACCTCGGGGCGTCCGACCGATTGTCCCGGCCTGAAGGACGTCCCGAACGAGAGTCGCTATCCTGACGGTCTCTCGAATAAGAGCTAGAGGACGCACCGGAACCTCTATAGGAACCTCTCTTGGGCGGATAAGACCCAGAAGTGCCCGCCTTATTCGTGTCTGCTGAATCCGACCTTTTAGGAGCGGATCTAAACAACAGAGAATCACTAGCTTTCTTTTTAATATTATCATAAATAGCGGAAAGCTTGCCGTCAAAGAGAAGATCTCCTGAGACCGAAGCGACTCTAAGAGAGTTCTTCACCTTAGAATCCACTAGTGTGGATGTAGACAGGGCTGCGTCACGTCTAACCAACTCCAGATTAGCCACTGAAAGGGCGGAGTTACACGTGGAATAAGCTACTGCCCTTGAAAGAAGTCTTAAGGAGGATTGTATATCCTGAAACTCTTCCCCTTGAAGACGCAGTGATAACGCCTTCGTAAGGTGATCTGCGTAAGATAAGGCATCTAAATTGGCTCTGTTAGACGCAATAGCTGTTTCCAACACTGCGGTTGGAATAGAAGCTGACGACGGTAATGATAGCTCTAAGTCTTCCGCCTCGTCGTCCATACGCAGAGGAACTCTCGGTATACCCTGACCTGCCGTGTCGAATTTATTCCTTGCATTAATGAAAGGCAGGTTGAGAGTATTTGCGGACAAGAAGCCTGCTTTCCCTGTCCTGGAAGCAAGTTTAAAAATAGCGTCGTTCAATAATTCAAATGTTCTTGCAACATTATTGGACTGCGACGGAAACTCGGGAGCGATGTCCCTGAACCGCTCGAAAAAATCAGAGTCCAATGACGCTATAATTCTCCTGTCCGGAAGCGCAGCAGTCTGGCCCGACGGAACAACTTGAGGAAGAAAGTGCCGGATGAAGTCTACGGCAGCTTTGTGTTGTTCCGAAAGGGATAGCTCCAATTCATCCGTATCCCTTTCACCATCCGGTCGGACCTCCCGATGTTCCCGGTCGTCCGCCCCCGATGCTTCGGCGGAGCGTACCGACCCAGCGCCGTCGGATAATTCTCGATCCGACACCGTTTCTGTCGGCTGCTGGGATGCTGCGATAAGCTGTGCTATCTGCACTAGAATGTCCGACGTCGAGACCTGCGGAGGAGCGGTCTTTCGCTGCTTTGCCGAGGGCAGCTCCGCATCGGATGGCTCCCGCATACTTTTCCTATGCGAACGTCCGGAGTCCATCGGTCTCGAGTCCCTGGCTGCCGGATGGTGTGACCTGGTCGCCGAATAATCCTTCCTCGGCGAAGCTGGCAAGATATCGGAGGTCACGCAGCCAAGGTGCGGTCGTGTGCGCCGGCGAGAAGAGGAAGCCTTAACAGTCTCTGCGGACTGCTTATACAACGGAGCGTCCCGAGCGACGGACGTATGCTCCGCTAAAGACACATTTTGTACCACAACATCTGGTCCCAGATGTTGTTGTACGAGAGAGGGGCCTCTCTCGCTCGCGGCCCGGCTGGACCTGGACGAGCTAGGAACCGGACTAAAAGGCTTCCTCCGTTCTCGTTCACTATCCGCCGTCACTGGGTGTGCATCTATTATTTTTATAGTGCTCGCATCACCCAAAATTTCCTCTTGGACCGCATCGGACGAACCCGGCTGCCGAACCATTCGGTGAATGGACGCTACACCGGGTGAGCTAGCGGACGACATTTGTCTAATCTCCATGAGCACTTTTGCCGCTAGCTCTGTATTTAATTGTGACGACGGACGCACACTTGAAGAGGATAACATGGAAACATCACCCTGTTCTGGTTCCTCTGAAATAGAAACTGAGAGAGTAGAGTGACCTTGTGGAGAAAGAGCCGGCATCGCTCTTTCTCCAGAAACAACATATCGTGACACACGTTTCCAATGTTTCTCATCCCAATGTTCACATACAGGACAGGGATTAATGCGAGAACACTGACTACAATTTATGCAATAATCATGAAAGTCAGAGGAAGATTTCTTCCTATTACAATTTGAACAAGTTCCTTTCACTGTGAAGGAACAACAATAAGTCCTAGTTACTCGCAAAAACCCCTGACACAAAGATACATAATAACATGATCCATTAATAAATGAAAAAACAATTGCAAAACAAAATAATTTTGAAAAAATATTTTTTCAGAGAAGCCCAAGTTGCTGAAAAGTAACGTTGAGCCCCGATGGATCCGATGGCAAAGTGTGGTCAAAAATTTTAAAATTATATAAAATAATTAATGAGACACTTTCGGATAATATAAATGTATCTTATAATGAGATAAACTACCTCAAAGACAAACAGCCCCCCTCAAAAAAGGCTGTTGCCAATGAAAACAAACAGTGTAAACACAGAAGAAAACATGACTCCAGGCACTGAAAAAACTGGCCCGGAATCAGTCCTCAATTACACTCTATCTGATGCAAAACAGAGACTCCCAGGGGAGAATCTGCAGAACATCAGATGGAAGATGCAGAACACAAACGTTATACACCCATGGGTGAAAACGTAACTATGGGGAAAATAACAGAAAACATTCTGTAACCAAGCAACTCTCCCAGGGAAATTTTAGAAATGAAACTTCTCAAAAATATGCCAAAAGCATGGGAGAATTGCAAGGGGGGACTTTAGAAGGTTAGGGGAGAGGAAACACTGAATAAGCAGTGCAACAATTAGCAGGAATGACAACAAGAGGCGTTTGCCTCGAAAATAGGCAACTTAACATAATTTTAACAAAAAATTTTAAGTACAGCCCTGATTATTTTTTGCCACTTCTTTTTTCCTCTCCTCCTTCTATCCTCCTTAGAATCACATTTTCTCCAAGAATTACGTGTCTGGCATCCTTTAAACTGAGATTTACAAGCACAAAGATCAGTGAGATGTTGACTGATGAAGGGCCAAACAGAGAATGATATTTGGCGCCAATTTCGGGACGACTGCGTCACTGCGCATGCGCAGTAGAGTCGTATTATGGAGGTCCTTTAGGACATTATTTCTTTTTGTTTTGGATGCAAATTTTGGGGATTGGGGGGCAAAATTTGTGTTTGGCCCTGGTTTTTGTGGAGTTAGCACCAGCTAAGTCTGGGTCATTGGTACAGTATAAAAATGTAAAATATCTGAACCACAACATGCGGTCCCCTATGTTGTTGGGCGAGAGAGGGACCTCTCTCGCTCACAGCCCGGACGGACCTGGACAAGCCAGGAACCGGACTAACAAGCTTCCTCCGATCTGTCCTCAATCTGCCGTCACTGGGTGAGTACTAAAGTAATTAAAGTGCTCGCATCACCCAAATCTCCTTCCTAGACCGCAACGGACGAACCCGGCAGCCGAACCATTCGATGAATGTACGCTACACCGGATGAGCTAGCGAATGTCACTCCGTAGGCGATAGACATATTCCATGAGCACTTATTGCCGCTAACTCTTCATTAACTATGACGACAGAGGCACACTTTTGAAAGACATCTCCATAACTCTTCGAACAAGAAACCAGAAATGCTTGGTTAGCAAGCATAAAATAATAATATATATAGCGTCGTTCAATAATTCTAAAGTTTGTGTGACATTATTGGACTATGTCGGAACTGAGGGACGATGTCCCTGAACCGAACCAAAAATTTCTAAGTCCACCGACGCTATCAGTTTCTTATCCGGCATCGCAGCATTCTGGTCCGACGAAAGAAGCTGTAGAAGACCAAGTCAGATGACATACACAACAGCATATATTGTTCCGAAAGGGAAAGCTCGAAATCCTCCGAATCCCTTTCGGTATCCCGTCGGACCGGATGAAACTTTCGGACGTCCGTACCCGCTTCCGCGGAGCGTCCCGACCCAGCATCGTCGGATAAAATATATGCGACAGATTCAGTTGATGCTGGGATGCTGCGATAAACTGTGCTATTAAGGAAAGCACATCCGTTCCCGAGGCCTGTGCAGTAGAGGTCTTACGATGCATTGCCGCCGGAAGCTCCGTGTACGTTGACTCCCGCACACTTCCTATGCGAACGTCCGGAGTCTGCAGGCCTCGTGTCCCTGGCTACCGGATGGTGTGACCTGGTCGCCGAAGAATCCTTGATCGGCGAAGCTGGTAATATATCGGCGGTCACGTAGCCAAGGTGCGGTCGTGTGCGCTGACAAGAAGAGGAAGCCTTAGCAGTCTCAGCGGACTGCCTATACAACGGAGCGTCCCGAGCGACGGACGTATGCTCCGCTTACGACACATTTTGTACCACAACATCTGGGGCCAGATGTTGTTGAACGAGAGAGGGGCCTCTCTCGCTTGCCGTCCGGATGGACCGGAACGAGCTATGAATCGGACTAAAAGGCTTCCTGCGTTCTCCCTCCGATCCGCCGTCACTGGGTGTGCATTAGGTTAATTTATAGTGCTCGCATCACCCCAAAATTCCTTCTAGACCGCAACGGACGAACCCGGCTGCCGAACCATTCGGTGAATGGGCGCTACACCGGGCGAGCTAGCGGACGTCAAAGGCCGTCGAACCTACTAGGGTCCTCTTAGGCAATTGGCGTATTTACATGAGCACTTTTCCGCTAGCCCTTCATTAATTGTGACGACAGAGGCACACTGCTGGAAGACATCACAGATACATCACCCTAATCTTGATCGTCTGAAATAGAAATTGATAAAGTAGAGTGACCCTGCGGGGAAAGGACCGGAGTGTCCAAATCCCCAACAACATACCGTGACATACGCTTCCCATATTGTCATCGAAATCATACGATACAGAACAGGAGTTAATGCGAGTACACTGACCACATATAGAATGATAATAAAGTCAGAGGAAGACTTCCTCTTAAAACAATTGATCAATATCCTTTCAATGTGAAAAGAAAACAAGTCCTGGTACTCGCACTAACCCCTGGCAATCAAAATACATAATAATAATATGATCCATTAATATAGAAAAAATAATTGAAATCAAAATATTTTGAAAAAATATTTTTTCAGAACAGCCCAAGTTTCTGAAAAGTAATGTTGAGCCCCAATGGATCCCAAGCCTAAGTGTGGACAAAAATTTTTAAAATATTTTAAACAATTTATTCAACACTTACGAACAATAATAATGTATCTAGTTATGATTAAAATAACATCAAGATATTATTTTTTAGAAATCCCCCCCTCACACAGAGGGCTGTTGTAAATGTAAACAATGAGTGTAAAAACACTAAAATAAGACTCCAGGCACCCAGGCCCGAAATCAGTTACCAAAAATACACTATCTGATGCAAAACAGAGACTTCCAGGGAAGAAACTGCAGAACATCAGATGGTAGATGCAGAACACAACGCCTAACCACCCGTAGGTGAAGACGTAAACATGGGGAAAGAACAGAATTCATTCTGTTATTCAGCTAAAACTCCCAAGAAAATTTAGTAATAATAATTACAAAAACTATGCCAAAAGCATGGGAGAATAGCAAGGGGGAACTTAAAGGACAGGGAGAGAGGAAAACACTTAAAAAAACAGTGTAACTAAATAATCAGAATGACAACAAAATGGCTGCTGCCTTGAAAATAGGTAACTTAACATAATTTCATTAAAAAATTTTAAGTTACAGCCCTGATAATATTCTGTCACACATTCTTTTCCTCTCCTCCTTCTCTATCCTCCTTAGAATCACCATTTCACTAATATTTATGTGTCTGGCATCATTTAAACTGAGATTTATAAGCACAAAGATCAGTCAGATGTTAACTGATGAAGGGCCAAACTTAGAATGATTAATGGCGCCAATTTCGGAACGTCCTTGACACTGCGCATGCGCAGTAGGGGCGAAGTGTGGAGGGCCTTTCAGGACATGTTTTCTTTAGTTTTAGATGCAAATTTTGGGGATTGGGGGGCAAAATTTGTGTTTGGCCCTATATTTTAAGAGTTAGCACCAGCTATGTCTGGGTCATTGGTACAGTATAAAAATTTATGTCTTGCATTGATGAAAGGCCGCTGAATAGCGCTAGGCGATAAGAAACCTAATTTGCCAGTCTTTGAGGCTAGCTTGAATATAGCGTCATTCAAAAGTTCAAATGTCCATGACATTTCTGGACTGGGTCCGAAACTGAGGGACGGTGTCCCTAATCCGGCCGAAAAAGTCTGTGTCCAGTGATGCTTACAGTTTCTTATCAGGTAATGCAGCATTTTTGTCCAGAGAAACAACTTCTAAAGGTGATGCCGGATGAAATCTACGGCACCTTAAGTTGTTCAGAAAGGGAAAATTTCAGCCATGCTGATTCCCTTTTACCATCCGCCTGGACCACATAATAATCTTGGTCGTCCCTACTGACTCTGCAGGGGAGCGAACCGACCCAGCTTGCTCAGATAGTTCTTTATTGAAAGCATTTTTGTCCACAGAAACAACTTCTAAAAGGTATTGCTGGATGAAATCTGAGCGAACCGACCCAGCTTGCTCAGATAGTTCTTTATTGAAAGCATTTTTGTCCACAGAAACAACTTCTAAAAGGTATTGCTGGATGAAATCTACGGCCACCTTAAGTTGTTCGGAAAGGGAAAATTTCAGCTGTGCTGATTCCTTTTTACCATCCGCCTGGATCACATAATAATTTCTGTCATCCCTTACTGACTCTGCAGGGGAACGAACCGACCCAGCTTGCTCAGATAGTTCTTTGCTGAAAAAGTTTCTGATAGCTGCTGGGATGCTGCGATGAATTGAGCTATCTGCGATAGCAAGTCCATCACGGAGGCCTGTGGAGCCACGGTCTTACGCAATTAGCCACCGGAAGCTCCAGGGACATTAATTCCTGCATTTATATGATATGCGAACGTCCCAACTGGAAAGGCCTCGTGTCCTTGGCTAGCGAATGGCATGACCTGGTCGATGTGGAATCACCTCCTGGTCCTGCGAGGATTGTGGAAGGAGAAAACACATCCTCCACGACCCCCACCTCACCCAGTTGACCTAGGGGCGTCTGACCCCGATATCTCAGGCCAGCATTATGACCCCTATATGAGTCGCTACTCTGACGGTCTCCGGAGTAAGACGTAGATGCTTTGATCCTCGAAAAGAACTTCCTTTGGACGTATTCGCCCCCGAAGAACCTGCCTTACACCTCCCTGCTGAGTCTGACTTTTTCAAAGTGGAATAATGCAGAGAATCCGATGCTTTCTTAGTAATCTAATATAGATTGTAGAAAGCTTAACGACGAGGAGCTCTCCTGAGACCGGAGCGACTGGAAGAGAGTTTTTTCACCTTTCTATCCACTCTTGTGGATGCAGCCAGGGCAGTATCACGTCTGACTAACTCCATATTGCCACTGAAAGGGCTGAGTTATACGTAGAATATGCTATAGCCCCCGAAAGAACTCTTAAGGGAGATTGAAGATCCTGGAATTCTTTCGCTTCGAGGCGTAGTGATAATGCTCTGGTAAGGTGATCTGCGTGAGAAAATGCGTCGAAATTGTGTTCTCCAGTATACTGGAGTAAAAGACATGGACGCCGGCAATGATCGTTCCAGGTCTTCACCCCAGTCGTCCAAACGCAGAGGAACTCTCGGCGTGCCTTGTCCTGCCGTTTCAAATTTATGTCTAGCATTGATGAAAGGCAGCTGTATAGCGCATAGGCGATAAGAAACCGGATTTGCCAGTCTTAGAGGGTTAGCTTGATGAATGTAGCATCATTCAAAAGTTCAAATGTCCATGACATTTCTGGACTGAGTCGGAAACTCAGGGACAATGTCCCTAATCCGGCCGAAAAAGTCTGTGTCCAGTGATGCTTACAGTTTCTTATCAGGTAACGCAGCATTTTTGTCCAGAGAAACAACTTCTAAAGGTGATGCCGGATGAAATCTACGGCACCTTAAGTTGTTTGGAAAGGGAAAATTTCAGCCGTGCTGATTCCCTTTTACCATCCACCTGGACCACATAATAATCTTGGTCATCCCTACTGACTCTGCAGGGGAGCGAACCGACCCAGCTTGCTCAGATAGTTCTTTATTGAAAGAGTTTTTGATAGCTGCTGGGATGCTATGATGAATTGAGCTATCTGCTATCACGGAGGCCTGTGGAGCCGCGGTCTTACGTAATTAGCCGCTGGAAGCTCCAGGGACGTTCATTCCTGCATTTATATAATATGCGAACGTCCCAACTGGAAAGGCCTCGTGCCCTTGGCTAGCGGATGGCATGACCTGGTCGATGTGGAGTCCCTGGTCGGTGAAGCAGGAGCTCCAGGGACGTCATTCCTGCATTTATATAATATGCGAACGTCCCCTGGAAATCTGTGGTCACATAGTCAAGGTGTGGTCGTGTGTGCTGACATGAGGATGAGGAAGCCAATAGAACAGCTGCGTCGGACTGTTTATGCGATGGAGCATCCCGAGCAGGAGCACTGGACATATGCTCCAACTAACGAACGAACGTACAACAACATCACGGCCCAGATGTTGCTGTAAGAGAGAGGGGGCCTCTCTCACTCGCGGTCCAGATAGACCTGGACGAGCTAGCTACCAGGCTGACAGGCTTCCTCTGTACTATCCTCGGATCCGTCGTTGCTGGGTGTGCACATTCAATGTTTATAGTGCTCGCATCACCCAAACTGCTTCTCTGGATCGCAACGGACGAACTCGGCTGCCGAGCCATTCAATGAATGGTCGCTACACCGGGCAAGCTAGTGGATGATCAACGCCGTCAATCCTACTAGGGACCTCTTAGGCAATTGTTGTATTTCCATGAGCACTTAGCCGCTAGCCCTAATATACTGCAACGATGGAGACACACTTGTTGAAGACAACACGGAAACATCACCCTGTTCTTGTTCTTCTGAAAAAGAGACTGATAAACTAGAGTGACCTTGTGGAGAGAGGACCGGCATGGACCCCTCACCGCTAACAATATACCATTTCCTCATCTATGGTTATATTTTATTTATTTCCAACGTTGTCATTCCAATTAGCACACACTGAGCAAGAATTAGTGCGAGTACATTGACTACAAGAAACACAATGAACATGAGAATCAGAGGAAGATTTCCTCGCATTACAATTTGAACAATATTTTTTCATCATGAAAAAATATAAACAGTCATAGTACTCGCACTAACCCTTGAAACAAAGATACATAAAAAAATATAATCCATTATAACATTTCGAAAAAATAATTTAAAAAAAAAAAAAATTTTTGAAAAATTTTCAGAAGAGCCCAAGTTTCCAATGGGAACAATGAGCCCAAATGGATCCCAAAAAAGCCTAAGTGTGGACAAAATATTTTAAAACATTTTTAAAAATTAATGCAACACTTCCGGACAATATTAATGTATCTGGTTATGAGCAGAACTAATAGAAGACAAATAATCACTATCAGAAGTAACCGTTGTCAACATAAACAAAAGTGTACAAAAAACGGAAACAGGACTCCAGGCACTGTAACCATGGCCCAAAATCAGTCACCAATTTA
Source organism: Pictodentalium vernedei (assembly GCA_031216915.1). Taxonomy (NCBI): domain Eukaryota; kingdom Metazoa; phylum Mollusca; class Scaphopoda; order Dentaliida; family Dentaliidae; genus Pictodentalium; species Pictodentalium vernedei. The sequence continues at coordinate 762,211,050 of CM062297.1, forward strand.
AACACTATCTGATGTAAAAGAGAGGCTTCCAGAGAAGAAACTGCAGTACATCGGATGGTAGATGCAGATAACAATGCCTAATCACCCAAGGGTGAGGACGTAAACATGGGGAAAAACAGAATAATCATTCTGTTACCAAGCCAAAACTCCCAAGAAATTTTAGTAAAAAAAAATTCCAAAATTATGCCAAAAGCATGAGAGAATAGCAAGGGGGGTATTAAGGAAAGGGAGAGAGGAAACACTGAACAAACAATGGTAAGTCCATAGCCAGAATGACAACATAAGGCTCAAGCCCCGAAATTAGGGAACATGAAAAAATTATAACTTACAGCCCTGAACACATTCTGCCACTGTTTCTTCCTCTCATCCTTTATTTCATCCTTAGATCCACCATTTATTTCATAATTATGTGTCTGGCATCATTTAAACTGATATTTACAAGCACAAATATCAGTGACATGTCCAAACAAAGAATGACATTTGCGCCAATTTCAGGGAGCTCCTTGACACTGCGCATGCGCCGTGGATAGAAAGTATGGAGGACCATATAGGACATTGAATTTCGGTTTTTGATGCAAATTTTGGGGATTGGGGGCAAAATTTGTGTTTGGCCCTATAATTTAAGGAGTTAGCACCAGGTTAGTCTGGGTCATTAGTACAGTATAAAAATATTATTAAGTTACAGCCCTGAACATCCAAAACCACCATTATTCCACATCCTGCTACACTGTTGATTCCCTGAAAACCATCATTGATTTGTGTCTGGCATTTTCTAAATGAGGATTTTTATCATTGGTCATTTCAGGGAAAGTTTATTTCATATGCAAATAAGATCAAACTATGGAGCCTCCACCCACACCCCCTCCATCCCTCCCCCCCCTCGAAAAGTTAAAAGAATAATTTGAATATACTAGCATGGGTAACCTCTTTAGACTGGATTTGAATTTCCTCAATAATCAGTCATGGTTAGTAAATTTTAGAATAGAGTATATACAAACCAGACAAGCCTGTCATATTTAAAAACCAAACAACGGAATATTCACTGATGAATAGGGATTTGGAGCAATTTGAAACATGATGTCAAAAGAGAACATTGTTGCCATCCCCCAAAAATAAGCACATTTGCTCCTGAAAAGCAATCAGAAGACTCCATTTGATAGAACATTTCAAGGCTCCATTTTATACCACCCCCCGCCCCCGATTGCTTGTTTGTATATTTTTGAGCGAGAGAGCGATAACAAATTACCAGAACTGCAAAATAGACACACAAACCTTGTATAACATTCTCAATTTCTACATCTGTTAACGCTGAATGAATTTCTCGTCAAGTTATCCTCAGCTGAAGTTATTATAATTTACAGAAAAATTATCCACCCTCTGTATGTATCTCAACTGTTTTGAGACTTTAACATCATCCAAGCTGCCAAAACGTTGCGGCGACAAAGATATAGAATGTATACATTAGTTCAAATAGGGTATTCTGTAACAGCATTGATGTTTTTCGCTTGCTTTTTCATGATCATTTACATGTATTACTTCCATCTGAGTTGGTATATGTAATATGTAGTAATGGTTAACCGGTTATGATAAATCATAACTGGTCACGTTCGTGACCGGTTATTAACCTGTTAAACCGTTTCAGCCCCAATTCAAGGTCATTCCTTGAATCCAAGGCCCTACAGGAACTCTGATTTGTTTGAATGTTTCATCAAATTCAGACATGGCTGCTTTACAGCAGACATGCGGTCTTTCAATTTTGAGGTGCGCCATCGCTCTTGCACACCATCGCTCCTGCAGTTTTTATTTTTTGAGAGTCAAGAACAAGGCCTGTCAGCTCAACCAAGCAAGCAACAAAAATATGCTTCTTGAAAGGTTAAATGTTACTATATGTGCCAGTATCATTTGCTGGAAATGCAATTTAAGATACTTTCATTAATAAAACATGAAGAAAAAATTGCAAAGTAACATGCTCTGTTTGTACACAAAGCAACATGACGTCATTGATGAAATTGCAACTATTTTCATCCCTGCTTTTGATTGGGTGACATTGATATTCAGTTGTTATTTACTGTTTGTGCAGGCCAAATGTTTTCGAGTGTCTTCCTTTGATGTGCAGACACACATATAAAGTAATGAATCGTGTGCTTGAAATCCCACAGTAATCCTTCACTATTCACCTGCGATACACTGAAAAGACGTACTTCATGCTAATTATCAAATTCACCTGCGATACACTGAAAAGACGTACTTCATGCTAATTATCAACATGAATGTGTCCTTTAATTAATATAAACATTGTGCTACTTCCTGAAAACATCTAATATGTGAGATAATCACGTTACACAATTATTTTCTTTAAAAAATTTTCCAAAACATCAGTAACTCAAGTTGGTCCGACAACAGTATGCCTCACTTCAAATGGAAGCAAGCAGATTTACAGTGCACCTCTGATTTTCATAATCAAAAGACTGAGTCATCTCAATTTTCATAAAAGAAAACAAAAGAAAATACTCAACAGGTTAATCCTTTACCCAATATGCAGACGATATCAAAATTTATTATTTTAATTGTTTTGTTTTTTTTAAATTTCAACAAAACCTTATCATGGGACCCCTCCTTGGAACGAGCTCGATGAGCTTGTTCCCTGGAGGAGCCACATGATACAGTTTTGTTGAAATATTTTTTGAATAATATATATTTTTCAAATGCTTAATATGTAAATTATGCCATTGGATGCAGCTGTTTCGTTTGGTAAAGGGTTAACAATTAAAGCTGGGGGGGCATGGTAGTGCCTGATCAAACCTTGATACAGTAACCACATCTAAGAATAATAGCAAACTAACACATCTAAAACATCTGTGCAGAAGTAAACATAGTTTATTGGTGTTTAATGTCAGTTTCCTCATCTATGGTTATATTTTATTTATTTCTCGGGGTTTAATGACACTTCTGACAGCCATGATCACCTCAATGTCGGACTGTCTTATGGGTGGAGGAAACTAAAGTACCTGGAGAGAACCACCAAGCAGTGGCGAGCAAATGTCTGACTCCTCAACTCCACACGTGCAGGATTAGCATTGGTTGAAGACAAGAGCACCTTCAACATGCAGAATGCCTCAGTACAGAGAGACACCATGCCCCACATGTGGGCAATCAGGATTCAGTGCCTTGCCCAAGGAAACAACACTGGTCAGGATTGAAGCATGGACCTCTCGGTTTTAAGTCCGATACTCAACCACTGAGCTACAGCTTTCCTCTATACTTATATAAAGACCACATATAGTATAAAGTAACGTATGTAGTCATGTATACATTATATTGCCTATGTTGGTGGACTCACATGCCATGCATGGTTCCTGCACCCTACCAGTAAAACAGGACTTGTTTACCATAGTAATCAAATACTGCTCTACTAACCAGGATACCGCAAGGGAAGAAAATGTAATTGAATAGCCAATTTGCCAGAGAAAAATATCCAATTAACCCTGTACCCAATGCAGACAATATCAAAATTTATTATTTTAAATATTTTCAAAAATTTAAAAAAAACAACACATCCTGTGACCCCTCACTGAAAAAAGCTAAGCGAGCTCATTCCAATGAGGGGGCCACGTGATATAGTTTTGAAGTTTGGGGGAATTTTTTTTTGTTCAACGACTAAATTTGCATATTACGTGGAATGATGTGGTAGATTCGTTAGGTAAAGGCTTAACAGAGTGAGTAATTAACAGAAATTAGGCCATTTTCGTATCTTTTACTCACAAGAGAATTTATTCTATTATATCTTGTTTGACCAAATTCATTGAGCTTTGTCAAACAAGATACAATAATAAAGGCCTATATTGTATGTACATTGTATGTAGTGTGGCCAAAAATGTCTATAAATGTGGGGAATTCAGTGGATGTACAAGGAATTCTTTGACAGATTGCAAGATTTTGTATTTAATTATCAGGAGTTTACGAATATGCAATCAACAGGTGAAATTTGTACTGAAGGCATGGGAAATGGTTTGGTGTAATAATAATAACACTTTGGCCAGCCGCTGATTTGTCGCGGTTCTCGGGTGAGAAGGCCTTGGTTACCCCTATGCTCCCAACTGCCTCCCTATTCCCACGCTTCTTCTCTCCTCCCAACACTCGGAGACGAACTGCTCGATGACTTCCATTGCCCCATTTTTCCCAATCTCTCCAATTAGCATATTAACCCTCTCTTTAGAGTCACTCTCTACCTACATGTCCTTCATTCTCTCAGCCCACTTCCGGATTACATTCCCAGTGAATCTTATTCTTTTAGACTGGTATTTTGGGCATTCTGGAAGAAAGTGTTCCAGGGTCTCCACCATGCCTAAATTACACATTTGGCTCTCCTTTTCACTGTTTTTCCCAATTTTTCCCCTCAGCTCCAGGGACTGCGACCTCGGCTTGAACAACAGTGACCCCCCAAAGGTGCCATCAAGGTACTCCTCAAAACAAGGCTTCTCTTTATCATGCAGACCACCCAAAGACCTCTTAGATTTGACCCCCTCTCGCCAATTAAGGTTACCATCCTCCATGACTCTTTCTCTGACAATTTTTTTACCCTGGGTTGCCCTTATGTCTAAGTCCGAGATCTTCAATGAGCAGTTCTCTATTTGCTCCCTAAGTTGGACCATCCACCCTGTCTTGGTATTAGAGTTGAAAATACTCTGGAACATTACTTTACACCATCAGCTGTCAGGGAGATTTACCGAATAATTAAGATAACCGAGTTTCAATAAGTCTATCCTGTCCTTGATCCTCATTCACCCAAGCTCGGTCCTGATTGCTTCTAGTGCTGCGGTATTACTCGACCTCGTTATCCATCGGCCTGCATCGTTCTACAGGGTTTCCAAGCTCTTTAAGGCCATTTGGTTTAGGGGTACCACTTCCATACCAAATGTTATACTTGGCAGTCCCACCGTTTCCCAAATGGGTTTCCCCACGAAAACCTTATTGAAACTGTTTCTCCCTATAAGTTTCATTTGGTTAAGGATTCACCTCTCCTTCAGAATCAATTTATTTGTGTGGTTTCGGTAGATGCCTCTTTCTGTGATGTTTATATTTACCCCCAGATACTCGTAGTCACTTGACTCTCCTACACTAAGGAGTTTGCAGCTACTTTCAAGTATATTGAACTCCCCCACTCTTTACGGCCCACAGGTATAACTTTGCTTTTGCTTTCATTTAGTTTGAGTCTCCATTTATTCCCATATTTCTCAACAATGCCCAGCATTTTCGCTAGCCCCTCTTCGCTTTCTGATACTAGCACCATATCGTCTGCAAAAAATAGCCCTGAAATCTTCGGGTCCCCAACTGCTACCTCCTTGTCGCTATGCAGGAGTTTATCTCCCAAACCTTTGATGTACAATGAAAAAAGAATTGGTGAAAAGGATACTCCCTTGTTTGAGGCCATAGACACACGTTTTGTTGTTATGTTACCCAGGCTAAGTTCACTTGGTACATCTTTATATAATACTTTCAGAATTCCAACAAACTCACCTCCCAAGCCCAAGAGCCTCAAACTTTCACCACATACCCTCCCTCCATTGTGTTTGTAAGTATATAATTAACAGAGTTATTCAATTGAAAGATATACAATTAAGTTGGTTCCACTGTTATAACAAGCAGGCAGTGAGGTTGATCTATTCATGGGGAGTTATCCAAAAATCTCATCATGTACAACCTCCAAACCAAATGTAGTTCAAAGGAGTCTACTTATTGGATACTAGTTTTGTGAACTTGGCCTCTGATACAACAGCCCACGAATAAATTAAATTTTACTTGTTATCATGCCTAATCTATGCATCATATTTGGTGGAGAATGGTCAAGCCAAATTTTAAACTAGAGGCTCTAAAGAGCCTGTAATCGCTCACCTGGAACTACATATAAAAATGTGATTTCCCATAGGCTTTCCATGGTAACTATAAGCTGCAATTGTGGCCATGTTTTCAACATTACATCAACATTACATGAGGATCATTGGTAGCAGGTGTCCCAGTCCTCAATCACGTGAAGTTTCAAAACATCTGAATGCATCAAACAGAATCATAGAAGGTCTCTGGTGGCCATATTTTCCAACCAACGTGAACAAAAAGAGGATCATTTGTAGAGGGCCTCCTATAGACCATTTTTGCCAAGTAGTTCCAGAGAGAAGATGAAAATGTGATTTCCCATAGGGTTTTTCTATAGTAACTATGAACCACAATTGTGGCCATGTTTGCAAGACGATCAACACTAAATGAGGAACGTTGGTACAGTGTGTCCCAGTCATCAACCATGCAAAGTTTCAAAACATTCGGTCCTGTAGTTTCAGAGGAGAAGAGTTTTCAAAAGTGACCAATCAGAATCAAAGAATTCTTCTGGCGGCCACGTTTTTCAACTAACAGGAACAAGAGCTGGACTTTCATCCGGTGCATACCCCCATGTGGTTTTTTTTTTTTTATTTTTTTTTTTTTTTATTAGGGTTTTAACGACACATTAACAGCCAGGGTCATATCATGTCGGTGACAGTTTTACGGGTGGAGGAAGCCGGAGTACCCGGAGAGAACCACCGAGCAACGACGAGCAGCTGTCAGCTCTCCAACATCGTAACCCTGAACTCTGCACCGCGACACAGGCAGGGTTACCCCCCATGTGGTGTACCGCCTAGTGTGGGCATACCTGTGACCAACAAATATTATTTATGAATATTCTCGTATGGACTGATGACGAATGCACAGATGGATCCAGTATACACCCCCCCCCCCCCCACCCTCCATTTTCTTCGAAAATTTTCACCAATTTCTAAGTCAAAAGGTATGGTAAATTGTTTGGTGTTTGGAAGTTTTATGCAATGAGGCAGAAGCCTTTGTCATAGGCAAACTGCATGCCATATTTCACTGAAATCCGATAATCCCAACCCAGTATACGCCCCCCCCCCCCCCCATTTTCTTCGAAAGTTTTCAACAATTACCAATAATTTCTAAGTCAAAAGGTATGGTAAATTGTTTGGTGTTTGGAAGTTTTATGCAATGAGGCAGAAGCCTTTGTCATAAGCAAACTGCAGGCCATATTTCACTGAAATCGGATAACCCATACCTGAGATACAGGCTGAACAGACAAATAATGTCTATTTCCCACAATTTCTAAGTCAAAAAAGGGGGATAACTCTTAAAAGGAGAATGTGAGAAATATCGTTGAATCCTTTTTTTAAAGCCTATATCATAAGCAGTGTTCATAGCAAATTTCATTGCAATAGAATATTCGATACCCGAGATAAGTTATGAATACGCTCGGACGGACTCACACACAGATGCACAGACAGACAGACGACGGGCGGATGGACGGACGGACGGATGGACGGACGGATGCATGTAATCCAGTATACCCCCATTTTCTTCGAAAGAGGGGGTATAATAAAATGAGTAACAGTTGTTGAGAACCTCTCATAGACCATGCTTGCCAAGTCTGGTTCACACTGGCTCAGTACTTTCAGAGAAGATGATGAAAATGTGATTTCCTACAGAATTTCTATGGTAACTATAAACCACAATTGCAGCCATAATTGCAACCTGATGAAGATTAAATGAGGATCATCGGTAGAGGGGGTTACAGTCATCAGTCACATTAAGTTTCGAAACATTTGGCCTCGTAGTTTCAAATAAGATTTCTTGAAAATGCAAACATTTATGAATTCTGATTCAACAAAAAAAGAGTAGAGTATGAGGGGTTAATCATGGAACAATGATACTGAGGAATATGTATGATGAATATAAGTGCCATGGGAAGAGAAGGAGCACAGCAGCTGACCTAAACAAGTTAAACATGAAATTTTGAGTTAAACAGAAAACTAAATGCAACTAAAAATGTCAAGAAAAATGTTTAAAATGCAGGGTATGAGGGGTTAATCATGGAACAATGATACTGCGGAACACGTATGATGAATATAAGTGCCATGGGAAGAGAAGGAGCACACCAGCTGACCTAAACACTTAGTTAAACATGAAATTCTGAGCTAAACAGAAAACTAAACGCAACTAAAAATGTCAAGAAAAATGTTTAAAATGCAGCGTATGAGGGGTTAATCATGGAACAATGATACTGAGGAACATGTATGATGAATACAAGTGCCATGGGAAGAGAAGGAGCACAGCAGCTGACCTAAACACTTAGTTAAACATGAAATTCTGAGCTAAACATAAAACTAAACACAACCAAAAATGTCAAGAAAAATGTTTAAAATGCAGGGTATGAGGGGTTAAATCATGGTAGAATGATAATAATCATCATATAGCAGCATTATAAAGGTCATGATATGGAAATAGGCCAAGAAAGTGCCCTAAACAGAAGCTTTAACATTATTGGACAGGTACGCTGATGCCGACCGATCGAGCCATGCCATAAGCTCACACAACTAAAGTTGGTGAGCTAAAAACAAGAATTTTGCCGACAGTACCAATCTTCATGCAGACAGGAGAGGCACTGGGTTAATTATTAGAATATAGCCTCTGGCGGCCACATATTTTCATCCTCTCATAGACTATTCCTGCCAGGTTTGGCTCACGTCAGCTCAGTAGTTCCAGAGAAGAAGATGAAAATGTGATTTTTCATAGTGTTTCCATAGTAACTATAAGCTGCAATTCTGGCTATGTTTACAATGCGATCAACATTAACCCTTTACTTAACGTAACGGCCAAAACCGGCCAGTGCTATTCTCAAAAATCGCCAATTAATTTTCATTATTTTTTTCATTTTTTGTCTCAAAAACATAGGTTATGACCCCTCGTTGGAACAAGCTCGTCGAGCTCATTCCAACGAGGGGTCAAAACCTATGTTTTTGAGACAAAAAATGAAAAAAATTAGTTATTCAAGAATTATTTTTGCAAGTGTCGTCTGCTTTTCAGGTTAGGTAAAGGGTTAAATGAGGATCGTTGGTAGAGGGGGGTCCAAGGCATCATTTATGTGAAGTATCAAAAAATTTGGACTGGCAGTTTCAGAGGAGAAGATTTTTGAAAATCCACCAACCAGAATCAAAGAATGCCTCTGGCGGCCAAATTTTTCAACCCACGGGAACAAAATGAGGATCGTTTGTAGAGAACCTCCCATAGAATTTGATTTCCCATGGAATTTCTATAGTAGCTATAAGCCGCAATTGAAGCCATGCTTGCAACCTGATCAACATTAAATGAGGATCGTTGGTGGAGGGGGGCCCAGTCATCAACCATGCAAAGTTTCAAAACATTTGGCCCTGTGGTTTCAGAGAAGATTTTTCAAAATCCACCAATCAGAATCAAAGAATGCCTCTGGCGGCCATGTTTTCAAACCCATGGGATCAAAATGAGGATCGTTTGTAGAGGACCTTCCATAGACTCTCCCTGCCTGGTTTGGTTCATGTCAACTCAGTAGTTCCAGAGAAGATGATGAAAATGTGATTTCTCGTAGGGTTTCTACAGTAACTATAAGTCGCAATTGCAGCCATGTTTGTGACCCTTTCAACATTAAATCAGGATCATGGGTAGAGGGGGTCCCAGTCATCATTTATGTGAAGTTTCAAAACATTTGGCCTGGCAGTTTCTGAGAAGATTTTTGAAAATCCACCAACCAGAATCAAAGAATGCCTCTGGAAGCCATGTTTTTCATCTGATGGGAACAAAATGAGGATCGTTTGTAGAGGACCTCCCATAGACCATTCCTGCCATGTTTGGTTCACGCCGTCTCAGCCGTTACAGAGAAGATGAAAATGTGAAAAGTTTACGGATGCCAAGTGATAAGAAGGAGAAGAATTCAACATCTATTTTTGGTGTGTGTGTGTGTGTGTGGGAGGGAGGGAGGGGAGGGGGGGGGGGGGGGTAGAAGCAGAGAAGCTTTCTGTTTATCCCATCACTAGCCACTGTTCAGGGGCTACAGCATATCAGAAACGATGGTTTGGTCTTAAAACAAAAGTAAAATTCTACATTTGACAAAATTCCATCATCCTCTTGCTTCCAAATAACACTGTTCATGGACTAGGAGAGATCAGTGATATTGTATGGCAGTCAGCTAATTAGAAAAACTGTTAGTTATTGATAGTGAGAGAGTAGTTATTCCAGTGGGTCACACTTAACCCTTTACCTAATTTAACAGCCATATTGTTTCCAGCCAGCTCTATTTGCTTAAATAACCACTCAAATTTCGTCATTTTCTGTTTATAAGGTGGTTTTTATGACTTGTGTATCCACAGAGTCTTCCTGTCCAAAATCACTATTTTGGTAAGCCCTCTCTGGGGAGTGGGAGAACCAAAGAGACCAGAGACCAGATTCTAGAGAAGGTGAAGGAACAAGAGAAGAGAAATTAATCCATCTCTACCACTCCTACCTCTCCATTACCAGACAATGTCCTCTACCATCAAGAGATGACAATGCTACTAATGAAACAACTACTGAAATGGAACATTGGGTGACCAATAAATGCCATGCCATAAAGGGAAGCAGCCAAAACCAACACTATGTGTCAATGAATGAAGACTACTTTCCAATTCCTTTGCTAACTTCTCTTGGTGATAGGCATCAAAATTAACTGGTAAAGTGCTAGAAGCCCATATTTGGGCTTTATTCTGAAGTAACGGTACCACAATCTAAAGGCTTCATATTCTGTGGATGTGCTTCATATTATCTTTGAAGTGATATTATTTTATCTGGTAGGATTTGCCTTGTTACAATTTATGGGAGAGTGCCCACCAGCACTCTTCAATAAATTGGAATAAGGCAAAGATGCACAAAGAAATTTTAAGGACCAAAAATGATTTAGCACTCTACCAGTTAACAAACACAGCTACTAGTGTGGAGTGGTGCAAACCACACAACAGTTCCCTGCACATCTTTGGCAAACTAAAATCATCCTTTCATTTGTTTCTTCCATCAAAAATAAAAACTGGCATATGCTCCGATTCAATATGCATTTCATTTGCAAAGATCAAGGTGGACATAATTCAGCTCATTCAAGCTACAAATCTGATATTTAAAGTTTTTGTGACAGTGATCAATAACACTATATACTGCCATTCTAGAAGTGATAAAACAAGTAACAAGAAAATAGTGCAATGCGAAGCATTACATATGCTCCCTCCTGCAATGCCAACATGGGCAATACAAATTCCATGGACAAAAAACTATGCAAAAAGGTCATATGGACAGTTTTTATAAGTCTAACTAGAGGTGTAACTGTCCCAGATGGGCATGTGCATACCCCCGTCACCCTTACTGCCATGATTGTCCTATGGCAAAAGGGGGGCACAACTCTGGTAAAAAAAATCCACACAAAACAATAATCGCAGGTTCACAGGTTCCCATGGTAGTTAACATCCATACCAAGTTTCAAACGAATCGACCCATAAACATCTGAGAAAATCTCGGACAAAATTCAAGCATTCTAAGATGAAAAGGGGCATAACTCTACAGGTTCCCATGGTAGTGAACATCCATGCCAAGTTTCAAAGGAATTGACCCATAAATGTCTGAGAAAATCTCTGGACAAAATTCAGGCATTTTAAGATGAAAGGGGGAATAACTGTGGGAAAAAATCCTATAAACGTAAGTGCACAGGTTCCCATGGTAGTGAACATCCATACCAAGTTTCAAACGATTCGCCCTATAGACATCCGAGAAAATCTCCAGACAAAATTCTAGGCAATGCTGGCATTCTAAGAAGAAAAGGGGCATAACTTCATCATAGGTGCATAGAATCCCATGGTAGTAAACTTCCATACCAAGCTTCAAAGGCATCAACCCATAAATGTCTGAGAAAATCTCCAGACAATATATGCTAGGCCTGCTTTTTAAAGTTGGAAAGGGGCATAATCTGGCAAAAATAATTCAACCAAAACTATAATCGCAGGTGCACAGATGTGGCAACCACTTTTGTTACAACAAAGCACTTTTGTTACAACAAAACACTTTTGTTACAACAAAACACTTTTGTTACAAAATCAGCCACTTTTGTTACAAAATTAGCTTACCAGTTTTGTAACAACCATGGCAACCTCACTCATGTTTGTAACAAAAAAAAACTTGCTTACCACTTTTGTTACAACAATCGCCCTTTTTTGTTACAATTTTTGTCAGTGTGAAAAATGAAGTAATCTGCCTGTACTTGAACGTGACGGTTATCAAAACCTAAACCTGTTGCATATGTCCGGTACCAACATCATATACCCATGCGTGCAGAAGTTCTAAAGTTGACTATTTTCAGAAAATTCTAACTTTTAGGGCAATCGGACTGCTGTTTCTTTCGCAAGCTTTTGGACACGGTTTTCTTGGAGATATATTTTTACTTTAGACAGTAATAGACAGTAATCTCCTAAATGTCTCACCATTTCTCTTCTTTTTTATCAACAGAATTGACTTAGTTAAGAGCGGCCTTCTGTCAACACTCTTTAACCCGTTACCACCATAATTTAGGAGGGTGTGGTGGCCCACTGGATAGCGTGTCGGCCTGATCTAAAGGTCATGAGTTTGAATCTCACTAGAGTCACTCACGTTGTGTCCTTGAGCAAGACACTTAACCTCACTTGCTCAAGCGGGATCACATTAGCACAGTGTGCTAAGGACGTCATCAGTCATGTGACCGGAAGGGTCGGTGTGAGGTTGCCATGGTAGCCAGTGTGAGCAGCCTTCATGTGATGTCATTCTATGGCGACACATGTGTGTTTCAAAGGTGATGCACTCTTCTGTCAGCCATTTTGACTGTGGGTGCCACCATCTTGGTTGTTAGGGGTAGCACATGGTTGCTATAGAACCCAATGGTCTCCTTGTTGGTAGGGGAGAGTTCTGAGGGTGTGTTCAACTGTGCAGGAGTATGCCCCAGAAGTTCTGGGATAACTCCCATACAGCGGAATACCCTGATTTGAAGGCTTTTTGAGGGCTTTCAGCCCATTTCCTTGTTCTGTACGGTAGGATGTGGTTACTGTGGTGCGGAATACCTTCCTGTTGGATGGGGGTGTGTTCTGAGGGTGTGTTCAACTCAGTGGGAGTGCACTGAATCACCACAAACAACTCAACAATGACCCAAACCTAACCCAGCGAACCTTTTATTGGACCAAATCCACACCGAAACTTACCCAAACGGACCTTTGTGAGCTTTGCCCCACATGAGTATAAGAAGACTATGGGGAGAGGCCTCAATAAGGCCCTAACTCATAGTGTCCCCTGCCCTGTTAACCCCCACTCCATGGCCTTCCCAGACTCATAGCCCTCACCTCATGGCCTAAGGGCCTCACCTAACAAAGTTGTGTAAAGAAGGATTGAATGGGCATCTATGACACTATGGAGGAATGAAGTCATGTAATTAGTCATTACTCATACTCCAAATGTCAGATACTTTTTTCCAGTATTGAGATGTTACCACAGAAATAATGCTCAGATTTCCAGTAATGCAAACCTATGGTGCCCAAATTTCAAACAAGGGACTAAACTTGAACAAACTGGAATCTGACCCGTCCCCCTACACCCCAAGGATGCTGTTTACCAAATATCAATAGATTCTGAATGGTGGATCTGATGAAGTAGATTTTTAAAGATTATTTGTCACATTGCACAAAGTTAAAATTTGGGCCCTGCAGGGAGCCCAAATATGATTCCAGGGAGTTGATCGGAACAAACCTCAATCTGAGCCAGGCTAGTATGCTCCCATAGAAAGTCCAAATAATAACTCAGGGACTTTATTTGAAGAAACTTGAAATTGGCAAACTAAGTATGTTGGATACCAAATATCAAAAGATTCTGACTGGTGGTTATAGAGAAGAGTTTGAGAATATTCCCAATATAGCACAAAGTTAAACTTTGGGTCACCATGGAGAACACAACTATCAACCCAGGAATTTAATTGAATAGACAGATTCTAAAGATTATTCCTCATACTGGAGTAAGTTAAAATTTGTGCTCCAATAGGGTGCCCAAATATTACTTGAGGGACTTCACTTTAACAAATTTGAATCTGACTCCCTTAAACATAGTGTGTACCATACATAAAATGCTTCTGACTGGGGATTTCATGAGAAGAGTTTTAATGAATATTCTTCATAAGGTAAAATATGGGCCACGATACTAGCCCAAATATTAATCAAGGGACATGATTTGAACAAACTTGAATCGTAAATCAAAAGATTCTGACTGGTGGGTCTGAAAGAGAATTTTAAAGATTATTCCCCATGTCGTACTAAGTTAAAAATCAAGATCCCATGGAAAGCCCAAATATAATACAAGGAACTTGATTTGAACAACCTTTAATCCATACCCTCTAAGGATGCTGTATAACATATGTCAAAAGATTCTGAACAATGGTTTTGTAAAGGATTTTTTAAGATTATTCCTCATACTGGACTTCTCAAACTGGACTAAGTTAAAATTTGAGCTCCAAAAGGAGCCCATACATCAACGTAGGCATCTAAAGTCTGCAAACTTGAATCTAACCCCTAAGGATGGTGTATACATATATTGAAAGATTTTGCTTGGGGGAGGGTTCATAAGAAGATTTTTAAAGAATATCCCACATATTGCACCTAGTTGAAATTGTGTTCTAATAGGGAGCCCATATGTTAAAGGACTTGATTTGAACACACTTGAATCATATATCATAAGATTCTGACTGGTGGATCTGAAGAAGATTTTTGAAGATTATTCCCCATATTCCATATAAAAAGTGATCAGTAAAACTAACACTGACTTTCGGTGAGGTGTGCTAAAAACTCATGATTTTTCATTTTAAAAATGTATTGAAAAACTACTTGATAAAAAAAAAATTCCAAGCAGCCCAACATCTTACCTTAAGTAACCGAGTTCCTTGTTTGCCCAGTCTATCTTGATTTATTGCCAGCAATCTTTTATTCAGCAATAATTCCTTGGATTCAGATGGCATGTTTCTCAGATCTGCAGATATAAACAGAGGCGAGGCCATAATAGCCCACATGCCCATTTGTGTCTTCTGTTGAGTGTAACTCAATGAAAAATCACCAATTATCAACTGAAAGAAAAAAGTAAAATATTTTATCCCATGGTCGCCTATGTTACTACCTGTGAAAAGCCTGTATGTTAAATTTTTGCTTTTAACCCCACTACCAGTGTAAAGCTTCTACTGTTGTTAAAAAAAACTGTACACCTAATAGTCGGAAGTTCATCCAACTTGATCTTTTACATGACACAATTTGCCTATTTCGATACATTCACACTTCACGATGTTTCCTTCAACCATAACATCTTTCGCAGTACTATCTACTACATGCAATGACTTATTAAGTTTAAAATACCTACAATTAAATATTTAAAATAAAATTAAAAATTGTTAATAATAATTTGACTGAAAAAGCAAGGAAAATTCAAACAACTTTGACGATGTGTCTAGCTGTCAATCAAGCATTCACATGCAGCTGGTAGTACTGCCCACTAGCGCTGTTGTAAACAAAACAAACATGCGTGTTTGCGACAGAAAGTGTCATTTTTTCTCCATTTTAAGTGACAAAGCTGATTATTTATTAAGAGCATGGTATAAATAAAACAAATAAGTGCTAGGGCTGAGTGGTTAAAACCCTTATCCTACTCATGGTTTAAATCAGATTACCAGCTCTAGTACCTATTTGTTCTATATATATACTACTCAAAGTTTGCTAAGCACCAAGTATATCCAACTACCTGTTTTACGTTTTAGTTAAAGTATTGTTATGTAAAGTGTATATATTTTTTATTTAATTATATCTTTAATGATTTAAGCACTGCAATTAAGATTTTGTGTTTGACGTTATTTTTTAGCTTTTGAATACGATAACCATTGAAAATGGATATTATTGGTAAAAGAGGAAATTTTTCAAATTTGCCAAAAAGTTGACGAAGAGAACTGATATGGGTTCAATATCGAGTATGAGACCCATTATTGTAAATTACAGCGACAATGCCTTCTCATGCTCCCAAACAGGTTCCAGATGGTCCTTTGTGGGATGTCGTTCCATTCTTGGATCAGCATGGCACCAAGCTCCTGGACACTTCTTGGTTGGACTGGACAGACTGAAATTGAAAACTGCAACTCATTCCAGACATGTTCGATTGGATTGAGGTCAGGGGATCTTCCTGGCCAGTCCATACACTCCATCCCCTTCCTCTGTCGGTACAGCATGGGCAACACGAGGACGGACATTATCGTCCATCAGAATGAATCTATCACCCACTGCACCTGCATAAAATCTGACGTGGGCATCCAGGATCTCATCAATATACCCGCTGTGCAGTCAATGTACCACGATCAAGGACAAAGAGCTCTGTAAGCCCATCCCAGCTGATGCCGCCCCAGACTATTATTGACCCTCCACCATAGCGGTCATGCTCAGCAATGTTGGCTGCATGGAATTGCTCTCCTGGTCTTCTCCATACGATAGAACTAGTGCTGAAACGATTGTTCGACTAGTCGACCTCGACTCGATCACTACAAAAGTCAACCCTGAAATTCGCCAGTCGGAGATCATTGTTAGGTATTAAGCGTCAGACATTCTATACTCTGATTGGCCACAACTGACAGTAAAGTCGGCAGAACCCTATTTTTCGGAAACTAAGGCAAAATATGTTGTTCATTTTAACCCAACTCACGAAAATTTACAATTCCGGCACTTGCTTCTGTATTTGTTTAAAGGTTTACTTTCACTTTCGCGCCTCCTCATGTTCAATCCAATTTGTTGCATTATATGCCCATATTGGCCAGGTCTTAAAAGAATCGGGTTCGCATCGCATTTTGCAATACAAATTGCCTATTTAGCAACACAATTCATAATTTGGAATCACATTTTGCGAATAACGTTAAATATTATCAAATTCATTCAATTAGCGATGTATCATCAAAGATTTATCGGCTTCCGTTATAGCTATGAGAACTTACTATCAAGTACAAAAAAAACACTTATCTATGACCTATCTTCATGAATATGAATTACCTAAACAAGTCTATTTAACATAATTCTTTCCTAATATGGTGATATGAGTGAAAATAATACAGGAATTCAGCCAATTAAATAGTGTATTTTATTCTGGTGCCAAATGATTTATATCCATATCATCTGATTGGAAGTCTTCAGTCTCATGCTACATTCTTTGTCATTCAGTGAAATTTATAATCTTTTTTATTTGCAGAATTGGTATATCAAAACTAGACTGCGTTTTGGCACCGTATTTCACAGATATGTATTTATGACATATCTACATACTGTGCCTAAGTTTTAATCACATACGTGAAGTATTTGAAAAGTTATTTTTTATATAACATGTCGTCAAAATGCTTAATGTGGATTCCACTTCTGAAGAGAGACAGAGGTGAATCACATGGTCTGTGATGCTTTGCACGAAATGACAAAGCCTAAAAATAACTCTTGAACTGCCCTGTGTGAATGAAACATTTCAAAATAGTAGGGGTAATTTTCTAAGAAATGAATATCAATATATCCCCTTCTGTATTTGTTTTGAAAGTTTTTGATCTCATAAATATTCTCCACAACTAAGAAATATACCTGGCATTTATCATACATTCAAGCATGGTTGCAGATCAGAGATGGGTGGGGGATGACATGTCAACAAAACTTCAAATCAGATCACTTGCCAAGTTGCAAATTACAGCACATGTTGAAATAAGTTGTAGCGTTTCACTGAACAACTATGCATTTTTTTTAACACTTGCCTTGGTACCGTTTATGTCCATGTATAAGACACACTTTTTTACCTGGAAAATGTCCGGTTATAAATTACGCACACATGCACCAGGTAAAGTCAGTTTCAATAGCACCAACAATGCTTATGTAGGACAACAATTTGAAAACAATTTGTGCTGTAACCTGTGCATTTGTTGTATTTTTATTGGTTTTTCCGGAACTTTCTCACATTCAGTAAAAACCAACATAAACACAACAATTGCGCAAGTTACAGCGCAAATGGTGCTTGGATTCCAAACTATGTGAAGTTTCAGTCACAAACAAATATTGGATTTTCTTGACAGGGATGAAGACATTGGGGTGATAAACAACGAAACACAAATAAATGCAAGTATTTTTATAATCTTTAATAATAATTTTCCATTCTTCTTTTATCCTATTCACCACGTGATAACTTGTGGAAACTATTTCCGTTGCATCCCAAATTGCCCCCAAATTGGCAAAGCGTAACTTGCAACTAATTCTTGTTGACTGCATATATTTGGGCCGTGAGCTGCGAAAAGGGACCTTAGGGGTCAAAAATTCGAAATTGAGTTAGAGTTCCATCTCTACTCTCCTGAAATCGA